>CM036633.1:13279029-16237294 GCA_020746105.1 Trogon surrucura
ATCCAAAATGAGCCGTAGGCTTCTGCCATGCACGAGGCTCCTGAAAATATCACTTTAGACTGAATCTGTATCCTAAGACCTTGGAGGATAAGACCAGGCCAGGGACAAAAGAACGTGCTTGCGAGCATGTGAAGAATAATTTTGGAGCATATACTGTGACCATGAACTTCCTGGATCTGTCTCTCTGTCCATCTTTTGCGTGCCAAGAGGAGCTCTCTTCTTCAGCCTCTAGCTCCTACAAAAGCAGGGAGAAGCGTAAGCGCTCACGCTCTGATTTGCTTTGGCAGGTTGTCTATGCTGTGGGAGCCCTGGCTAAAGCCACCTATGATCGCATGTTCAAGTGGCTGGTGACTCGGATCAACAAAACCCTAGACACCAAGCTGGCCAGACAGTTCTTCATCGGAGTACTCGACATTGCAGGCTTCGAGATCTTTGACGTGAGTTATGCACACCCCCTGCAATGGGCTCGGGGGAATGTTGTAGCTAGGCAGCCCAGTGCCCTGGTGTCTGACAGCTCTGTGTCCTCCAAGAAATGACTGACCCCAATCAGAAAAAAAGCCCTTAATTAATGTATCTGGAGCAAACAGGCAGCTCACAAGGCCTGTTCTGTCGTTGTGGGCACATAAATGATTCCTGGCTACCTGCTCTGGTAGCAACCCAGCTGAGCCTAGCAGAGATCACTCTTCACACTTTTTGTCAAAGCAGAAGAGTGAATCCCGTCACGTCTGCAGTTCCTCCCCCTGACACAGGTTTGTTTCGTTCTTGCAGTTCAACAGCTTTGAGCAGCTGTGCATCAACTTCACCAATGAGAAACTGCAACAGTTTTTCAATCACCACATGTTTGTCCTGGAGCAAGAAGAATACAAGAAGGAAGGCATCGAATGGGTCTTCATTGACTTTGGGCTGGACTTGCAGGCTTGCATCGACCTCATTGAGAAGGTAAGGCATGAGTCAGGGTGCAGGAATGGTTCTTCTGGCAGGCACCTTGTTTGCAAACACTGGGACACTGAGAGGTGCTCTGTTACCAGAAATGAAATGATTTCCTCCCCAGTTAGTGACAAGTGCCCAACTTTGTTTTTTTCCACACTTACAGCTCAGAGCCTCTAGCCCACTAGACACTTTTTGACACAAATTCTGACTTTATGAAACCACAGAAATTCTGTTCCTACCCACCAGTGAGCCACAAAACTTGGTGCAGCCTTTTTCTCCAGAGAGCAGTGATGTCTGCTCCTTTTTTCCAACCCACTTGCTGCTGCTCAGTGCTTCTTATTTGAGTACTCGCTGATTCAGAGCAGCTTGTATAAGAGATTTCCACCATTGCGTGGAGGAAACTCACTTTTTTTTTTTTGGAAAGGAGCAAACTTGCCTAGGATACTGGAGAGGATCTCCCCTTCCCAGCAATCTGATGGACTGGGCAAACCCCCCTGGCCAATCCCACTCTGGCTGGAGGTCAGATGCAGCCTGGAACACACCAGTGACATCTTGCACCATGGTCAATATCTTGCACCATTTGCCTGAATGAGGACGAGGTCTCCCAAATCAAACTTTGCCTCACCTTGCTCAGTGGCAAAGAATCCCCCATTCTGGCACGAGACATGGCAACACTGAGCTCAGACCTTTTCATACCACCTTCTCCCTGCAGCCACTGGGAATCCTGTCCATCCTCGAAGAGGAGTGCATGTTCCCGAAAGCCTCCGACATGTCATTCAAAGCTAAACTCTATGACAACCACATTGGAAAGTCGCCCAACTTCCAGAAGCCCCGGCCGGATAAAAAGCGGAAATACGAGGCCCACTTTGAGCTGGTGCACTATGCTGGTGTGGTACGTCCTCTGTCAGCTCTTCCACAGCGTTCACACCTTCCTCCTTGCAGGGCTGTCCTCACCTTTGCCTCTCTCCTCTGGTGGCAGGTGCCATACAACATTATTGGATGGCTGGACAAGAACAAGGACCCCCTGAACGAGACAGTGGTGTCCGTCTTCCAAAAATCCCAAAACAAACTCCTGGCCTCCCTCTATGAAAACTATGTGGGCTCTACTTCAGGTGAGGAACAACCTCACCCCTTTTTTGGCCTCGGTCTCTCCCTCCCTTTGCAGCAAAGCCTCCCTCACCCCCACGCTCAGCTGTTGGTGCAGCATTTCTGCACCTAGCAGCCCAGGCAAAGGGAGCACACGCATTGACCCCTGAAAACCTCTCTGACCTGAATAGGTGGGTGCTCTGGACATGCAGTGCTGTCCTAGGGGCTTTAGGTGGGTGGTTAGGACCAAGCTGAGCTTATGCAGCGCTGTAGGGCTGTGGGAGATGGTTTTGGTGGTCAGCAGCTTCACAGAATCACAGAATCACAGAATGTTAGGGATTGGAAGGGACCTTGAAAGATCATCAAGTCCAATCCCCCTGCCAGAGCAGGAACGCCTTTCATTCTGCAGCAGGGTACTACCACCTCTGCTTTACAGAGAGCGGGGCCCCTGGGTGTTTCAACGGTGTTTGGGGGTGCTCCTGAGACCTCCAAGCCAAGCAGATGCTTTGCTGATGTAATTAATCCATATTTCAACCTAACAGAGGAACCTCACAAACCAGGGACCAAGGAGAAACGTAAAAAGGCAGCTTCTTTCCAAACAGTGTCACAGCTGCACAAGGTAAGAGCCAGCCCCCGGTGCAAGGCCATGCTCAGTGTCCCAGCATCAGTCCCACTTCCCTGCCAAGGCTCTGGGGCATCTTGCACGTGAGCTCCTGGGGCCCGAAGGACCATCAGAGCTCCTAGGCAAAAGCTCCTAACATCCTCTTGTCCCTGGGCAAGGGGCCCATGCCTGGCAGAGTCCCAGCCCTGTCCCTGTGCTTCTAGGCAAGGACACAAGGCTCCAGGCTGGGAGAACGGTGGCTCCCTTGGAGCTGGGGCTTGTGCTGCTTCTGCCCACGTGACGCTTGCGCTGCCCAGCAGCTCCTTCGCCTTTGAGAGAGCGGCAGTTAAGACTTGTAGTGATGTTTAGATAATGTATTACATGAACATCACTTTAAGTCTGTGCTACTTCTCTCCTCATTCTTGTCGGCGGGAAGGACAGACTTTGGGCAGAAGAAAATGAAGGAGGATCTTACATGTCTCTGAGCAGGCAGCTCTCTGCTGTCCTGCCCAGGGAGGTGACCTGAGCTGTTTTACAGCTCAGGATAACAGACACCCCTATTCCCATGCTCACCACGGGAGTCATTTGTCCACCCGAGGGCTTAAGCAACTGGAAAACAGCACAGTATGAGCCCAAAACTGTGTCTTGCCATGACAGCCTTGTGATGACAGAGTGCTTGAAGAGGGCGGTGCTTGTTTCAGAGCCCCTGTTCAGGGAGATGTGTGACTTTCTTCCTCCTGGGCAAGTCACCGGCCTTGGGGAAAGGAGTCTGCAGCAAGAAACTGCCCCGTGATAATGTGGAGCTGTGGGAAGGTGTTTCCTTCCCCGAGATGGTCCTGGACAGGCTTAGCCTGTATGGGCAGGGGAAGGCAGCCTGGAAGGATAGAGCGTGTGGTTGCCTTTCCCCCAAGAGAAGGCAGGGTCATGTCTTGACCTGAGCACCACCTTGGAGAGAAGCGAGGCCCAGGCTGGGACAGCAGGGCCCTGCATCACAGCTGAAGGGCATGGGCAGCACTGTGGAGGTGCAGGGGAAACCTGAGGAGATGAGGACTGCAGCCAATGTGGATTTGCTGAGCACAGGGCTGATGGGCACCAGCAGAGCTGTATACCAGGAATATGCTCAGTCCTGTGTTCCTGGTTCTCCCCTGCAGCAAAAGTTTACCTATAAATATTTGAGAGGCGTCTGGCTCCTCTCTGGCATAGCAAAACCTGCAGGGGCTGCTTGACATGTCTGCCAGCCCAGTCCCCTCTGCCATTGCTCCCACCCTGGCAGAAGGCGGTGGTCCTTCTCTCACAAAGAGTGGTAAGGGGCTCGCAGGGTCTGGTGAGGGAGAAGGGGCTGGACAGAACTGCTGTAGCGAAGTAGAGGTTTCACCTCATGCCTCATCTTGTGTGTCTGCCCTACAGGAGAATCTCAACAAGCTGATGACCAACCTGCGCTCTACTCAGCCCCACTTTGTCCGCTGCATCATCCCCAACGAGACAAAGACCCCAGGTATGCCTGGACTAAGACAGCACCCTGGCAGTTCCCTTGGGTGACTTTCACATGTGGGAGCTGGTAGGGAGTCTTGCACCCACCTTCTCCCCAACCCTTTTCTTGAAGCAGTTCTGCTGCTGCTGACACCTGGTCACTTATCAGTGTAGAAACCCCTGTCACCAATGCCAGTCTCCTCTGTCAGGGAGAATGAATTTTGCCAGGCTCCCACTCTGGCTGTGCATTGGTGGTTGTGCTGCCTCACACTTGTGTCTAACAGGAGGCAGGGATGAGTCCTTCAGGCTGATTTCCACCATCCAAGGCCCAGGCACTCGTGCTCAGCACAGGCGTACAGGACAGGTTGACAGCCATGTTCAAAACTATGGGCTGTTTCCAGAGTTCAGGCCTGTGCTGCAGCTCCATTTCCCCGTCCTCTTGGGCTGAGTGTCTTCTCCATCTCTGTTCTGACCCACAGGAGCCATGGATGCCTTCCTGGTGCTGCACCAGCTGCGGTGTAATGGTGTCCTTGAAGGTATCCGCATCTGCCGTAAGGGATTCCCCAACAGGATCCTCTACGCAGACTTCAAGCAGCGGTAACTCCTGCTTCTCTCTTGCCCGGCAGCCATCACGTATTCTGAGGGGAGACAGACTGCACTGGCTCAGACCTGCTCCCCAGCTTGTGCAGGGCTGCTCTGAACCACCAGGGCATGCACAGCTTGGGATAGCTCTGCTGCTGGCTCTGCAGTGCCAGATGTGGATAGTTTGGTGCCAGATGTGACGAGACAGCAGGGCTGGTGATGTCTGAGATGCTGAATGCAGAGCTGGAGCAGGTGGATAGTGGCAAACTCCAGGTTGTGCTTTCCTGGCTCAGATTTCTCTCTGCCTTTGGGGTCCTTTCTCTTCTCCAGGCTGGTCCCGTCCACCCTGCTTGGCCTGGAGCTGACCAGGCATGGTGAGGCCAGTGGCCTCCTGCACGCTATTACTTGTGTTCAGGGACTGAGACCTGGCAGGGTTCCCTGGTGTGAGCTCTGCAGAAGAGCCCATGCTGTGCCCTGTATATGCTCCTGATTCATATGTGCCTCCAGCCTATGCTGCACCGATGTGCTTCCAGGGGCAAGTGGCATGACTGGGATACAGGGATGGTGATAGAGCCATCAAGTCTGTGCTGGAGTCCTCTTGCATGTCCTCTTTCTGCTTTGTCCCTGCAGCTACCGTATCCTGAATCCAGCATCCATTCCAGACGACAAGTTTGTAGACAGCAGAAAGGCCACAGAGAAGCTGCTGAGCTCCCTGGATCTGGACCGCTCACAATATAAGTTTGGCCATACCAAGGTGAGACCAAGCAGCTGGTCTTCGAGAGGGAGACATTGCCCCTTCCATCGTCCTGTGCCCAGCTTTCTCTCTGCCTGGCCACAACCCTGCTGAAGCCCTGCGCTCTGCAGGTTGGGTATGATCCTTGAGGGGATTAAGGAGGGCAGGGGGAGAAACAGTTTAGGAAGGAGCAGGTCTGATCAGGTCACTCCTGCCTGACCTCACACCACCGAGCACAGCAGCTCAGGGCAGGGAGATCTGGTGCCCAGCTGTGCCTGTGTGGGTGCACCTCCAACCTGGAGGTGTGCAGGGTGTGTGCCCGTGCAGGGAGGGCACATAAACCTGCAGTGTGGAGCCCTCACCACTCTGCGTCTCCCTGCTTTGGGCCCCACGTAGCCCAGGTCCTGTTGCCCCTGAGCCCTCTGTCCTCTCTGCTGTTGACTCTGTTCTCACTTACTTGCCTGCAGGTGTTTTTCAAGGCTGGTTTGCTGGGCATGCTGGAAGAGATGCGGGATGAGCGTCTGGCCAAGATCCTGACCATGCTGCAGGCCAGAATCCGCGGGCACCTCATGCGCATTGAGTATCAAAAGATCATCAGCAGGAGGTAAAGTTGTGGAGGGGCGAGAAGCAGAACTTTGTGTGTCTCCTTGTTCCTTCTGCACATTCCGGTGGGTTTGACCTGTGGGGCTTGCCTGTGGCCAGCAGGGGTTGGGTAAGGCCCTGTCCTGAAGGGATGGAGGCAAACCTGTAAGAAATCTGGTGTGGGCCTGGTAGGGAGGGCCAGTGTATCTAGGTGGGGAGTGCTTTTGCTTTCCACTTGAAGATACAGAGGGATCCAGAGTGAAGAGACCTGAAAGACAGGTCACACCACCCGTCCCACTAGGGCCATTATGGTGTACAGACAATGTGCCATTCACTCAGTGTGCTGCCATTTGTCCATCTGGTGAAGAAAAAAGCCATGTCCAGGCCTGAAAAAGCCAGGTCTCTGCTGAAGTGAGGATGGCACAGGGAGAATCTACACCCATGGTGATGCTGTGCTTGTATCCCTCCAGGGAAGCCCTCTATACCATCCAATGGAACATCAGGGCCTTCAATGCCGTAAAGAACTGGTCCTGGATGAAGCTCTTCTTCAAGATCAAGCCTTTACTCAAGTCTGCTCAGACTGAGAAGGAAATGTCCAATCTGAAGGAGGAATTCCAGAAGCTGAAGGAGGCTCTGGAGAAGTCTGAGGCTAAGAGGAAGGAGCTGGAAGAGAAGCAGGTCTCCATGATCCAGGAGAAGAATGACCTGGCTCTCCAGCTGCAGGCGGTGAGTGCCTCACCCTCTGTCTGAAAGCGTGAAGATAGTGCAGGGTCCATTGGTAAAGGAAGGAGCAGAGCATTCTAGATCTGTCCCTCAGCCTCTTGTAGTTCTCAGACCCCCTCACTGCCACAATCTGTTTGAAATGCAGTGTTAGACTTGGTGCAAACCTGTAGCAGTGTTACAGGCTTGCCACGTCAGGGCTGCCGTGGGCATTCATGCTCCCCCGGCTCTGGAGAGGGAGGTCTGACAAGGAGGTGTTGCAGCAACACATCATCAGTAGGGTAAAACTAACCTGTCTCACGACGGTCTAATCCCAGCTCACGTTCCCTATTAGTGGGTGAACAATCCAACGCTTGGTGAATTCTGCTTCACAATGATAGGAATGTTTGCTCACCAAACTGTGTCTAATCTGCACCATTTCTGTGCCAGAAGTGTCAGTCCAGTGTTTCCTTCCTCTTAGCTCTTTGGCCCTGGGGAGTGTTAGTGGTTGTCCCATGGCCCTTGAAAATGGACAGTGATTGAAGCTGCTCTCTTTCTTTTTTTTTTAAACCTGAGCACCTTGGGCTTGCTCTGCACCTTCAGTAAGGAGAGCTTCAGCTCTGGACCAGGGTAGCATGGCTGAGAGCCCACTGATCTGCTCTTGAGGCAGTAAATGAGCACTCTTGTGCCTGTCGCAGGAGCAAGACAACCTGGCAGATGCAGAGGAACGCTGTGACCTGCTGATCAAGTCCAAGATCCAGCTGGAGGCCAAGGTGAAAGAGCTGACAGAGCGTCTGGAGGATGAGGAGGAGATGAACTCAGACCTCACTGCCAAAAGACGAAAGCTGGAGGATGAGTGTGCAGAACTGAAGAAGGACATTGATGACCTGGAGATCACGCTGGCCAAGGTGGAGAAGGAGAAGCATGCCACGGAGAACAAGGTAACTGACTCTCCCCACAGAGTACAACCTCACTGCCCTGCAGCCTCAGTGCTTGGGGAGGCACTGAGAAAAGACATCAGGGGTGGTGTCCTGCCTCATTGCACAGGAGTGGTGTGGGCAAACAGTTCTGTGCAAGGATAAGTGGTTTGGGACACTGGCAAAGGACCTGGTGGAACCAGCCTGGCCAAGGGGAGAGGGGCTGGGTGCTGCTTGTGTTGGTCACAGACTCCTACTTTTCATGGGTCAAGTAGCTTTGTAGCTTTGCATCCTGTCCCTCTGAGAAGATGTGCTCAATTTTTGACCTCACCGATTCAGGTTAAAAACCTGATTGAAGAGATGGCGGCTCTGGATGAGGTCATTGCCAAGCTGACGAAAGAGAAGAAAGCGCTGCAAGAGGCCCATCAACAGGCCCTGGATGACCTGCAGGCTGAGGAAGACAAGGTCAACACACTGACCAAAGCCAAGGCCAAACTGGAGCAGCAAGTGGATGATGTGAGTCACAAGCCAGTGACAGTGAAGTGAGAGAGGTTTGAGTCACGTTTCCAGGGGAGCCCAAAGGCTGTCCCTGAGTGGGATCTGGAGAGTGGGATGGTTATCAGATCCCTGTTTAATATGGCCAGTTTATGAATAACTACATTGATATAACTACATTTAGTTTATGGGCTGACAGAATGGGACTGACGACCAACTAGGAAACAGCTCGGGCTCTGAGGGGCTGGGTGAAGTTCTCACAGCAATAGACATAGGGAAGGTTGGGGCTACAGAAGGTCCTTTCCCTCCCTATCCTGTCTCTCTTCATTCCCCAGCTGGAAAGCTCTCTTGAACAAGAAAAGAAAGTCCGCATGGACCTGGAAAGAGCAAAGAGGAAGCTTGAAGGAGACCTGAAGTTGACACAAGAGTCTATAATGGATCTGGAAAATGATAAACAGCAGCTGGAGGAGAAACTCAAAAAGTGAGTGTGTGCTGTCTCAAGCTGTGTGCTTACTGTGTCAGTCCATTTCTAAAGCAAGTGGCCGTGTGGCCTCTGCAGGGGCTGCTGGGATGTAGCTTTGAGCACTGCTGGTGTGAGCAGGCCAGGCAAAATGAAGGCTTGTTTTTTCTGGGCACTATGCAGAGATGCTGAGGAGCTTGTTAGCTGCACAGACTCTAATAGATTGCACAGACTCTAATAGATTAGGGAGCTGTACACCTTCCTCTGCACATGGGGTTGGAAAGCAGAGACTTGCCTGGAAGTGACCTCAGCTACAAATACAGACTTCATCCATCGTGTCTCGTTCTCCTTGGGGAACTGGAGAACAGCACCCAGGGACCTCACAGGGAAAACCTCAGAGCCAGGTTGTCTGCCAGTTTGGCTGTTCCAGCCCTCCTCAGAGTGGTCCAGGTGCTGCTTCTTACCTTTCCTGTGTGGGCTTGTTTTTCCTTTGAACCTGGGTGTTATGGTGCGGGGAACAACCATCAAGATTGTTCAAGAGGGGTTTGGCAGGACAGTGTTTGTCTGACCAGAGGCTCTGCCTTCTTTCTCTACAGGAAAGACTTTGAAATGAGTCAGCTGAATTCGAGGATTGAAGACGGGCAAGTGACTGAGGCCCAGCTGCAGAAGAAGATCAAGGAGCTCCAGGTATGGTGGGACAAACTCTTCTCGCATCCTGGGAGTTCTAAGTTTCTATCAGTTGTAATATGCTAGGGCATCTACCTGGCCAGTCCCTCTCTGAGCACAGGGGCATCTCCTTGGCAGAGGAGCTGTTAGCAGAAGCCAAGCTCTCTGCCCAAATGTAGTGGGATGATAATTAAAGAATGATTTGTTGAGGTGAACGCTGGCACCAGCATGGGGAGTAGCTTCTAGGACATGGTTCTCCATACAGAGTAGAACCTTAAACCCAATGCCCCAGCTCTGAAGATCCAAATCTAGTATGTTGGACTTCTTCCTATCAGAGACGGGGCCCCAGATTCAGGCTGTTTGCATGGAGTTTCCTGTTGAAAAGAAGGTAGTATCGGCCTGGATCCTGATGGCAGGGTACAGAGGAGAGCAGGAGCTGTACAAAATGCTCTACCAGGGAGAGCCAGGCATGCCTGCCTCTGGGAATCCCAAAACAGCCCGAACATTTGCTCCAGACTGGTGGCTTATTGCTCCCCAGGGTCAGAGGAGACACTTTGCTCCATGGTGGAGAGCAAAGATACAGGAGCTTCATGGGGTTACTGCCTTATTCTATCTCTGCCAGGCCCGTATTGAGGAGCTGGAGGAGGAGCTGGAGGCTGAACGTGCTGCCAGAGCCAAGGTGGAGAAGCAGCGGGCAGAAGTGTCACGGGAGCTGGAGGAGCTGAGCGAGCGGCTGGAGGAGGCTGGTGGGGCAACGGCCACGCAGCTGGAGATGAACAAGAAGCGAGAAGCAGAATTCCTGAAACTACGGAGGGACCTGGAGGAGGCAACCCTGCAGCACGAGTCCACGGCGGCTGCCCTGCGGAAGAAGCACGCAGACAGCGTGGCCGAGCTGAGCGAGCAGATCGACAACCTGCAGCGTGTCAAACAGAAGCTGGAGAAGGAGAAGAGCGAGATGAAGATGGAGGTGGATGACCTGTCATCCAACATTGAATACCTCACCAAGAACAAGGTAGGCACTGTTTCTGTACAGAGCAAGGTCATCTCCTCTGGGAACATCAATGCAACTCCTTGCAGTGTGCTCGGCACGGCCACGTCTGTGGGATGTTGTCCTAGGTAGCTCTTTGCCATGGACAAGTCCCTCTTTTTTACTAGGTATTTTGTCCCTGTGTCACTCTGGCAGTGGTTGCAGGAGGCTTTGCTTGTCCTAGTCAAGTCTGGAGGATCTGGGAAGACATTTCCCGGGACACCAACTGCAGAGAGCCACTTGTTAGCTCAGCAGAGACAGGAGAGCTCTGACAGGCTTCTCCTCTCTGCCATGTGTGCCTGTGGGATCGGCTGAGCAGGGCAGCAAGGTCCTGGGGTGATGCTGTCGCTGAGGCCCTCCTGGGATGATGGCATTCTCTGTCTCGAGCTTGATCTCACAAGGGCTTTGCCTGGTGCAGGCCAACGCCGAGAAGCTGTGCCGCACCTACGAGGACCAGCTGAGCGAGGCCAAGTCCAAGGTGGACGAGCTGCAACGGCAACTGACTGACGTGAGCACGCAGCGGGGCCGGCTGCAGACCGAGAATGGTGAGTGGGGTGGCTGCCCTGGGGCAGAGCAAGGGGGTTTCTGCCTGGTGTGCTTTGCCTCTAGCTGCTGGCATGCTCCTCTGCCCATGGGCCCCAGCTTGCCTGGGTTGGAACACAGCTGGAACTGCTGGAGGTCCCCATGTGGCTGAAGACCACAGGCTCTGGGGAGTGTGAGCTAATACAGATGGCAGCCTTTTGGCCCTAAAGTAGCTGGTTTTGCTCTCTTTGAACCCAGGGGAGCTTAGTCGGCTGCTGGAGGAGAAGGAGTCCTTCATCAACCAGTTGAGCCGTGGCAAAACCTCATTTACACAAAACATTGAGGAACTGAAGAGGCAGCTGGAGGAAGAGACCAAGGTGAGGCTTCTAGGGCATGGCTGTTCTCTGAGTGACACAGACCTCAGCAAACGAGGGGTGTATCCCACTACAGGAGTGGCCCAGATTCTTACACTGGGGAGGTGGGACATGCCCTGCACACAGGAAACCCTAGGGCAGCTCTTAGCCTTGGAAGAACAAAAGGTCCATCCAAAGTGCCATGGCCAGTGTCCTGGAGCCTGGGACCAGCTGCTCCTCTCATGAGCTTTCCCTTTCTCAGAGCAAGAACGCCCTGGCCCATGCCCTGCAAGCCTCCCGGCATGACTGTGACCTGCTGCGGGAGCAGTATGAGGAGGAGGTGGAGGCCAAGAGTGAGCTCCAGAGGAACTTGTCCAAGGCCAATGCCGAAGTGGCCCAGTGGAGAACCAAGTACGAGACGGACGCCATCCAGAGGACAGAGGAGCTGGAGGAAGCCAAGTGAGTCTCATGGCAGGAGCCTGTTCCTTGCAGGTGGCAGGTTTCTGCTCAAGGATGGGGCTTTCCTAGACCCCAGAGTGTGACTGTACCCTCCTGCCTTGAGGCTGTTTGGGCAGGCTGTGTCCTCCCCTCCTTTGAGCAGCGGCATGGGGTGACTCTTGGACTGGGACCACTCACCCGTCGTTGCTGTTGGCAGGAAGAAGCTGGCCATCCGGCTGCAGGAGGCAGAGGAGGCAGTGGAAGCTGCTCACGCCAAGTGCTCCTCGCTGGAAAAGACCAAGCACCGGCTGCAGACAGAGATCGAAGACCTCTCAGTGGACCTGGAGCGCGCCAACTCAGCCTGTGCTGCCCTGGACAAGAAGCAGCGCAACTTCGACAGAATCCTGGCTGAGTGGAAGCAGAAGTATGAGGAAACCCAGGCAGAGCTGGAGGCATCGCAGAAGGAATCACGCAGCCTGAGCACAGAGCTCTTCAAGCTCAAGAATGCCTACGAGGAGTCCCTGGACAACCTGGAGACCCTCAAGAGGGAGAACAAGAACCTGCAGGGTAGGACTGGGCTCAAGCTCTCTCCTTGGACTCTCTGCCCAGGGTCCTGCTCTCATGAGCATCCTGTGGCTCCCCTGCCCTCAGCCATGTGGTGGGACGGGATCCCTCGTAGGCAGGGAGCAGATCTCGCTGCTCAGCCAAGCCTGGCCCATCCCTTGAAGGGAAGGGCAGCCAGCATGTGTCCCGCCCTCTTGCTGGAAGCACTCTGGGCAGGCAGGCACCGTCACTTGGCTCGTGTTTGCCAGTGGTGCATGTTTTGCTGCCGCGAGTGCCATGGCTGTGGTGTGACGCTAGCTTGGAGGTGTTGCTCTTGGACAAACAGGTCTCCAAGGGTCCTTAGTGCCTCTCCCACAGCCTCTCCTTCACCCAACTGGTAGGGGAGCACAATAGGGCCCATAAATGTCCCCCAGCCCCTTGGGGAGCAGTCAAGGTTGTGTTGGCCTCACAAACTTGTTCCTGACCAAATGCCCTTCCATGCCTGCCAGAGGAAATTGCTGATCTGACTGACCAGATCAGTATGAGTGGCAAAACCATCCATGAACTGGAGAAGCTGAAGAAAGCCCTGGAGAGTGAGAAGAGCGATATCCAGGCAGCTCTGGAGGAAGCTGAGGTGAGTCTTTTTTTCCCACTGCTGCTTGCATGTGCCTGCTGCCCTCAGGAGCCACTGGCCCACCCTGCAGCTCCGGGTGCTGCTGGATCCCCTCTGGAGCCACTTTCTCAAGGCTGCTGCTGTCTCTAGGGAGCCCTGGAGCATGAGGAAAGCAAGACCCTGCGCATCCAGCTGGAGCTGAACCAGATCAAGGCTGATGTGGACAGGAAGCTGGCAGAGAAGGACGAGGAGTTTGAGAACCTGAGGTGTGTGTGGAGAGGGGACAGGCTGGGCCGTGGTGGCAGGCGCAGAACTGGCACCGTGACTCTGGCTGGGCTGCCCCAGACTCGATGTCCCCGGGCAGACGGGGCTGATGCAATCGTCTCTCTCTCAGGCGCAACCACCAGCGTGCCATGGACTCCATGCAGGCCACGCTGGATGCGGAGGCCCGGGCCAAGAACGAGGCCGTCCGGCTGAGGAAGAAGATGGAGGGAGACCTGAATGAGATGGAGATCCAGCTGAGCCACGCCAACCGCCAGGCCGCTGAGTTCCAGAAACTGGTCCGCCAGCTCCAGGCCCAGATCAAGGTTGGACGGCCCTGGGTGGGATGGGCTCAGAGCTGTCCCTGCTGCCAGCCCCAGCACCCTACTGACCCCCCACTGCCCGGCAGGACCTGCAAATCGAGTTGGATGACACTCAACGCCACAACGACGACCTGAAGGAGCAGGCAGCTGCCCTGGAGCGCCGCAACAACCTGCTGCTGGCAGAGGTGGAGGAGCTGCGGGCGGCACTGGAGCAGGCGGAGAGGAGCAGGAAGCTGGCGGAGCAGGAGCTGCTGGAGGCCACTGAGAGGGTCAACCTGCTCCACTCCCAGGTGAGGGACCACCAGACCCCAGGTCCCTGCTGGCACTGGAGCAGCAGGAACCTGTCTGGCAGTGAGGCCACTGGCCGCAGTGAAGGGCCAGTCCCTGTGGCACTGCCCTGCTCTGTCTGCAGAACACGGGATTGATCAACCAAAAGAAGAAGCTGGAGTCTGACATCTCACAGCTGAGCAGCGAGGTGGAGGACGCGGTGCAGGAGTGCCGCAACGCTGAGGAGAAGGCTAAGAAGGCTATCACGGATGTAAGAGCGTGGTGGGGATGGCCCTGTGTGTTTTGACAAGGGTGCCCAGCACCCCGTGGGGCTGCTGGGTGGGAGGAGAAGGGAGGGTCTCGGAGCTTCTCCATTGAGTCTCCGTGTCTGGCTGTGCTGCCTGGCCTTGTGGTGATGCCTCTCTGCTCTTGGCCTTGCAGGCTGCCATGATGGCAGAGGAGCTGAAGAAGGAGCAGGATACAAGTGCACACCTGGAGCGGATGAAGAAGAACATGGAGCAGACCATCAAGGACCTGCAGATGCGCCTGGATGAAGCAGAGCAGATTGCTCTCAAGGGAGGCAAGAAGCAGATCCAGAAGCTGGAGGCCAGGGTGAGTGGCAGGGGCAGAAGCCTGCTGGGACCACCTAAAAGTGTCCCATCCCTTTGGGGCCAGGCTCTGTCACAGGGTGACTGTGGGCAGTGAGGGGCAGTCCCCAAAGATGTGCAACCCTGAGTCTGCCTCTGTGCCTCTGCTTGGGGTGGCTTAGGCTTGGCTGAGCTGGGAAAAGTGATTTGACCTCAGCTGGGGCTAGGGAGCAGAATGCTGAGCTGTCCTGTACCCCCTCTCCCCTCTCAACAGGTGAGGGAGCTGGAGGGAGAGCTGGATATGGAGCAGAAGAAGATGGCTGAAGCCCAGAAAGGCATTCGCAAGTACGAGCGGAGGATCAAGGAGCTGAGTTATCAGGTACGGCAGCGCCGGGCACAGCTCCAGCCCAGCAGGGCTCGGCTCAACTCCGCCTGTGCTCACATCCGCGTGTTACCATTGCCTTGCTCCAGCCCAGCCTGGCCCTGGCTTGTTCTGGGCGCTGTGCTGGGACTGACAGGGGCAGGATGGGCTTCTCCACCCTCTGCTCCGTGTCTCTGGTGTGCCCCTTTGCTGGCGTCTCCTAAGCAAGGTGCTGGGGGACTGTGGGTGGGTGAGTGCTCTCTGTGTGTGAAGGGCATTGGCACCACTGGGACTCCTGGATAAAGAGGGGGGTGTGCAGCTGAAGCCTGAGTTGAGGGGCCCTACTAATGGGACCCGGGCACTTGCAGGCTGAGGAAGATCGGAAGAACCTGACACGGATGCAGGACCTGATCGACAAGCTGCAGAGCAAGGTCAAGAGCTACAAGCGCCAGTTCGAGGAGGCGGTAAGTGCCCACCACCCCCAGCAGCAACCCTCCCAGGGTAGAAGTCGGTGTTGTCCTTCCCCGGGGCTGCCTGGGATGGCTGCAAGAGAAAAGGACCAGGAGGTTGATGTGAGGAGCTCGCAGCCTGCAGTCCTGGCTGTACCCCACGCCCCCCCCACATCCCCTCACCCCGTCCATGCCCCCCTTCCCCAGGAGCAGCAGGCCAACTCCAACTTGGTGAAGTACCGCAAGGTGCAGCATGAGCTGGATGATGCCGAGGAGCGCGCCGACATTGCCGAGACGCAGGTCAACAAGCTGCGCGCCCGCACCAGGGAGGTCATCACCTCCAAGGTAAGCCCACCCAGCCGCGGGCAGGGGGAGCTGGGACAGAACTCCCCCCCTCCCTTCATCCCCAGAGCCTGAGGAGCGGCCACCCGGCCTGTGGCCATGTCCTGCCCGGCTCTGCCATCCTCACATGCTGCTCAAGCCAGGACCTGAAGGGCTGTGGCATTCTCCCCGCCTCCAGGCTCTCACCACAGCCCTTTTGGATTTAATTTTGGTTGGTTTTTTTTTGCCAGCACGAGTAGTAGCAGCCCAGCTGCCTGCCCTGCCCTGTCCCTGACTGCCCGCTGTAGGTTGGAGGCAAAGAGCTGCACGTCCTTGCCAGCTTTGTACTGTGTGAATAAATGTAGATCTGCCAGGACTTGCTCTGTTCTGTCATGGGGTAACCAGGTCTTTGCTTTGCTGCTGGAGGGGTGTGTGTGTGGGTGAGACACACTGGGGTCTTGGGGGACATCTTTCACAGCCAGGCAGGTACAGGACAGAGGCACAGGTCCTCCCCTCCCTGCTCTACTGCCCCGGCTGGCTCCAGGCGCCTTTTGGGAGAAGAGCCCTTTCCTTATCCATCCCCACCAAAACTTCTGCAGGAGAATGGAGGGGCGATGCAGGGCAGGGGGGTGAGGGTGGAGGGCAGGACCAACATCCCCAAAACCGTCACTCCTGGGGCGAACATAAAAAACCCTTAAGCCCAGCCCTGCAGGGCAGGGGGAGGGTTGTGACATCTTTGGCAAAGGGACTGCAAAGAATTACATCTCGACTTGTTTCTTTCGAACAGATTTCTTTATTAGTTTCCATTTAATACGTTTACTTGCAATTAGTAAATTGGCATTAATGTGGGCAGCATGAACCTCAGCACTCCACGGGGATAGTGCAGACTTCCAGAAGCGGTGGTTAGTGACAGGGGTCCCACCTCCCACCCCAGCCCAGCGACCTCCACTAAAGCCAGCGAGCTCTCCCTGGCACCACGCAGCACCCTGGCACCCCCTGCTCTCCAGAAATGCAACAAAACAAGGGTGAAGGACAGAGCTGTCTGGTCCCTCTCACAAATTGAGGCATCTGGCATGGACACAGGACCCTGGCCCGCAGTTAAAGTTTGCCTGTGTCCCCCTCTGCCCCTGTCCCCCACTGGCAGGGCCTTTTCTCAGAGACCAGTGCACTCCCTCCTTGGAGGAGCTGCCGTGGGTTTTTCTCCTGTGCCCTTCTCTGCTGCCACCACCGCAGCCTCCTGTGTCAGCCTGGGGGGCAAAAGCAAAGCCAAGCTGCCTCTAGCAGGTGAAAACCCAAAAGTTTCCGTGCTCCTGCACCAGGAAGGAGCCCCAGGAGCCCAAAGGGAGGGGGGCGAGAGCGCAGCTCAGCCCCACAGCCAAGGACAGGGTGACTCAGCCCTTTGCTGTACGTTACAGAAATACAGAGACGTGAACGAGACTCTGCAGGGTCGTAGCAGCAATGGTTGGATGCATCAATTAACTAGACTAGGGAAAAGGCATCCCTGAACTGAAACGCCTTGTTTTTTTTTAATTTGAAGCATTTATTTTAAGTGTACATCTATTACAGTTAAGAAGAAGCAAAGATACACCAAGAACACAAATACCCAAGAACAAAAAAAAGTACAGATGAGAAAGAAATCGGCTCAGGGGAGGGAGAGGGCAGGGTGGGGGTGACCTGACAGAGTCGCAGCTGCTGTAGCGAGGAGCTCCCCGAGCCAAGGGGTGCGACCGGGGTCCCCTCACTGGAGCAGGGCAGAGCCCGCCGAGGGGCTTCAGCCATGAGGACTTCAGGACATGAGGATCCCTGGGAGCTCCTGCGAGGCTCCGGGTTTACACACAAGCTCAGCAGCTCTGACCGCCCCGCAAAGCAGTGCCTGCGAGTCCGCAGCAGGACACCCAAGTGAGAGAGAAGCGAGAGGAGAAGGGTGACTTTTGGAGAGGCAAGTCCTGCAGCCAGGCCTGGAAGCCTCTGTCGCTCATCCAGGCCCCGGCGCAGGGAGCCTCCGAGCGGGTTTCATCCTGCTGCCACCGATTCAGAGATGAAGCGCTACAGCTCTGTGACACCCTCGCCCCCCGGTCCCTCTGCAGAGCCTGCACAGAGCTGGAGTCAAGTCATCGCAGCAAATAAGTTAAGAAAACTTTAAAAAAAATGCAGATGCACATATTAAAGAAAACTCAGTTTCATTTAGCTGGAGCCGCTACACTTAAAACACGGTGGCTCAGGCCTTCGGGGTGTTTTTCGTTCCTGGGAATCTGTCTTGGAGCAACACAATTAACGTTGGGCGAGCAGGCAGGGCAGGTGCAGGTTTGGCACTGAGGACGGCCAGAACCCAACTCCCCCTTTCCCAACATATCCTGCAAAGGTACTTTCGACCAGGAGTGTTTATTCCCACCATTTAACACATTCTGATTAAAAGAGATCCAGGAATAAAAAAACTGACATCTCCAGTAAATATTGCACTTCAAGATTAATGTGTGTGTTGATATTAAGGACTGAAAGCAGAGACTGACATTAGACCTCCAGGCAGAGCAGGTTAGCATCAAGAGTAATGGTCCTGAAAAGGATTTTAAAACCAGATTAGTTACCCAAGAAGGGAGAAGCCGCAAGTTTAAAAAATTAGTACACTTTAATGCTAGTGCTCCGTGAAAAAGCCAACCGCTGTTGCAATTCCATCGCTGCCGAAACGTCTCTGTTCTCCGCAGCGCTGTGAAATGCCTTCAGATGGGAAGGCTCTGCAGGAAAGACAGCAGGAGCAGAGGTTCTTCTAATGCACAGGGCAGATTTAGTACCAAATGATCCAAAAGTAGATGGCAAAGAGGTGACTGGAGCTAGGGCTCTCAGGAATTAAAAGCACACTCACGCACACACACGCTCTAACCAACCCTAAACCCCCGATTCCAAACCCCAACAGAAGAGTTCCACCCGCAGGGAGTCCTCGAGGTGGCTCTGCACCCGGTTGGTGTGGCAGGGTCCCAGTTAGACCAGCTCCTTGGACCTCACATCTGGAGGGCAATTTCTGTGCTTTTTGACTCGCTAATTCCGGTAGCCATGAAAGAGAGCCACAACTCAACTGGCACATACAGAGTACCCCCATCTGTCAGCAAAAAAAAAAAAATCTCTGGGAGGAAAAAAAAAAAAAAAATAAAATTAAGAGGCTGCTTTTCGCAGGTGACTATTTTTATCCCAGAACAACTGGAAGATACACATCCCTGAATGTGTTGCCCAGAGAGCTTTCAAAGTCTCATCCGTCAAGAGATCAGAGCCGGGGACCGGGAGGGGGCCGGGGTTTTCACGATGCGGTAACGCTCCACGGTTCCAAAGCCGCACGCACACGCACACACACACTACACAGCGTATCCCTGAAAATCCACGGGCTGCGAGGTACCCTCCAAGCGCTGTCCATCGGAAGCCAGAGCGAAGAATTACTCCTCAGAAAAGTCTCTGTCAATGTCCATATACGCCTCGTCGATGTAGCTAACTATGGCACAGGGGGACGTCCGGTCCGGACTGAGCAGTATAGATACAGTCTCTTTCCAGTAGGTAAAACTAATACAGGAGCTCTGTGGGAAGAGACAAAGGGGCCGGTTAGCGCGGTGTGCGGGCACCAACGTGAAGCAGAAGACGTGGCCTGAAGGTGTTTGGCGCAGAGAACTGCAAATTAGCTTGCATTCAGCCCAGTTTGACCCCCAGGATTCACCCTTCAGGCCACCCTCCCCGGGGCAGGGAGCAGAAGCGCGGACACCAAACCAGCTGCGCTTCCGACGGCCGCGCTCCCAAGGAGGACACACAGCCAATACGCCTGCAGCTTCCTGCCAGCCCACACTGCTCAGTGCGGCTTCCCCCTCCCACATGGAGACAGAATCACAGAACTGTTGAGGCTGGAAGTCCAGCCCATGACCCACCACCAGCCCATCGGCCAGACCACGGCACTAAGCGCCACATCCAGCCTCTCCTTAAACACCTCCAGGGACAGACCAGCTCTGGAGCGGAAAGCTGCAGCGACCTGCCTTGTGGCAGTTTCACTGCTCGCAGAAGGGACCCGACGGGGTAAGAAGGTGTGAAAAGCACTACAGAAAATTACACTGGGGGGCAGAACTTGCTCCCTTCTTTTCCTTCACCACCTCACTTCCCATTTCTGCTCGGAGACCAGCAAACAGGCATCGCTACGACTCATTCTTGCTAAGTTAAGAGGCTCACATACATTTTCTAAGCAGGTGCTGTCTTTATCCTTGTTGAGGTAATGCTGTTGCCAGAATCGCAGGAGGCTGTGGAAGTTGTTCAGGATGAAGCCTGGATATTTTTCTGTATATTCCATCTGTTGCAAAGTGCGCAGATAAAAAGGTAGCTTCTCTTTCCTTCGAGCCAGCATTAAGATAACTAAACTTGTGTTCAAACAACTGACGTTTTCCTGAAAGTAAAAACGGCACAGCAGGTCAAATGATTACAAAAATAATTGAGATATCAACTGTACAAACGTGCTCGTGGCAAACATGCAGAGGAGGTTTTCCTACGTGTATCACGAAAGAAGGGACATGGGTCTCCCAGGAGAAGTCAGGTTCCTCCCTGCTCCCAGCCCAGTTCACCACCACACCAAGATAACTGCAAAGTTACTCAGCTCTTTACCTGCGTAAGTGTCTGTACATGAATAATATTAATGAGACGGAAAAGAAAGGACATTCGCATGGACATCTGGGACATGTATGACAACAGGCGGCACTCTGACAGGACTTCTGCAACTGCGGCAAGAGGAAAACCACAATTATCAGGTGCTTAAAAGTTCAGACACAATGGTCCAAGCAACATGGCTGTAAAAACTGGTGCTCAGACTGTAGCAGCCAACCTGCAGGGTGGCATCTCTCTGTTCACGGTTTTCAAAACCCAGACTTAAAAATGGCCATTATCACTACCAAAGCCCCCTCCCTAACCCTGTTGGTTCTTTTTTTTTACCTTTAGCATCAGACTGATTCTCGAATCGGTCCAGGGACAGCGTAATGCAGCGAACAAACATGTTTGAATCAACCAATGAGCTGTTGATCTGATTTAAAAATATCTGGAACTAGAAAGAAATACTTCTTAGTGTTGTGTTAAAAAAACAAACAAACAAAAAATCATCCTGCACGAACACTGATAGCTGAGATCAGACAGAACCGCAGAACGTGGGTACTAAAGCCATCGCTCTGTTGGCACAAGGGGAACAGGTCAGCGAAGCTGAGAAGATAAAGTTACAAACAGGGTTTAGGGAGTAAGGTAAGAACAAGTGCTCCCCAGATTTTTGACATCAGAAGGGAACGATTCTCGAAGGTTATTGGAGAAACCACCTTGAATTCTGAGCACAAGCGCTTCCAGAAACAGGAGCTAGGTTTGGAATGCCAAAGCACTCAGGGTCATTACCTTTTTGTTATCTCTGGCAAGAGTAAGGGGAGATAAACCCTCGCAGGCCTGCTTCACCCAGCCCAAGCCAATACCGGCACCAAGGGCTGACCAAAGGATCCCTACAGCAAGTGCCCTAAAACCAGTAACAGAACAAGGCCAAAGCCCTGGCACCGCTAAAATCTTTGGAAGCTGTGTCACTTCAACGAGCCCAAGATTTCATATGCTGTTTGGTTTGAAAGGAGATGAGCGCAGCCGCTGGCCTCTGTAGCTCCGCCAGCTCTGTGTTTTCCTACCATTACTCTGTACAAGCTGACAGCACGAGGGAGGAGCACAGCGAGGGGTTCATACAAAATGAGAATTTTAAGAGGTTATACATCGATAAATGGGAAGCACACACCAACTATAAAGCCAGACGCTCTAGAATGTGCGAGCTCATTAACCAGGAAACAACCTGAAATTAAATACATCTCTCTTAAATACATCTCTGCTTCTATTCTCCAAGGTCTGCCAGACCTAGAAGGAAACGCAGAAATGTTCCAGTAACATAAGCAAGAGTACAAGGTGATTCAAAACCTATCGAACAGCTGATGATGTGTCCACAAAGTGCATGAGAACATGAAACCACTTTGTACAGAGTTGCCTGTTCTTGATCCACACAAGCAACTAAGTTTTATAAGTAATTACATCAGCTATGACTTCTTCAAATGTCTCCAGGTTCAAATATCATCAAAGACAGGTCCTTTTGCAGCATCACGTGAGCATTTTAAGACATCTCCGTGAAGAACTCCCCCTGCCAAGCTCCAGTAAAAGATTTTTTGGAGCCCATCTCAATGTTCGCAACCATCGTCTTGATTTAAACCCCAGCGACTTCACGGGAAATGTTCTACTTTCTTTGAACCCTGACCTTAGGACCTGCCTGATCATGTAACGGGGCAATGTTTGCTCAACAGCCCAGCACTTGCTGACTCAGAGCAGCCAGGAGCACCCCTGAAAACGCGGGCGTACGGAGCAGCACACGCGCTCGTGAAGAGACTTTGGCAGCTCACTCCTCCTTCGCGTTTACCGTGTGTCGGGCTCAGCGATCAGGCCAAAATCAGCAAACGAATCCGAGTTTCTTAGTGCTACATTTGGTTATCAGAGTGCGTGATTTGACCCAAGGGGGATAGTTTTTCCAAATATTTACCTTCTCATCTGTGTTGATGTACTTGTTGAACCTCTTGAATGCATCAATATTGAATTTCATCAGTTCTCCCAGAAGGTCAAAGTAACTCTGAAGGACATCTCGTGATTTGCACTCGCTGTCAACAATGCAGTAGAGAATATGCTGGCACAGGAAGGAAAAATGTTATTGCCACTGTCTAGCCCAAGCCAGTCGTACAGTACAGGCTCTGATTTAATTGCTACTTGAAATATTTATCTGCAGGTTTAGTTCTTGGATGACAGACCGAAAGACAACAATTTGGATGAGTCTTCTGTTGAATTAACTTCCTGGCGATGCAGGCTACCCCCACACCTGGCTGCCACGTGCTGAATTCACAAATGCTTTTCAGAAATAGCCCTGTTCCCAGTGAGTATCTAACACTATTATTTCTAACCCCCTTTTCAATTCATTACGGCCAAATTGCTTTTGATTGCTGTGGAGCTACGTCACAGAGTGCGCCTGACTTCTGTTACCTCCAGGAGTCCTCTCTTCAGCAGGAACATCTGGTCTGCGTAGGAGGTGGTGCCTCGCAGAAAACTTTCAACCGCCCTTGCTTGCCAAAACCTGAGAAATAGAAGAAATAAGCTTTTCGTTTTGGAGCAAGGGGAGGTGTTTTATCACAACTGTAATTTAAATCAGATTTCCTAACCTCTTTTACTCCAACCCTAAGCCGAATCAGACCTGTCAATCCTACAGAAAACCACAGACTGCGTTGGGTACAAGACCCAACGGTAGCTTTGGCATTCTGCCCCACCTGCACGGCCACTGTAGGCAAGTGTGACAGAGCCAGATCTTTTCACAGCTCATCACTTTCAAGCATTTTTAACTGTTCTAAGTTGTATGAAAACAAACTGACTTTCCAGTCAACTCGGAACAGCGTGTCGTGGTGCACAGTGAACCCACCTGAAGGAGGATTCAGTCGGTTCCTTCTTCATGACCTGAAGCAGCCTGGTCAACAAACCTCTTTTCCCATCACAGACAAGACTCCTGGAGCACATGAAGAAATTACAGCATGAGTGGAAGGGCTGGCAAGCACCATAGCTTGTAGAACGCTGAACCCAGTCTCTTCTCCAAAGCGCTTCATGTTCAATATTTCGTATTAAATTTACAGAACAAATATTTGTTAACTTTTGTTACTCGTTCTACAAGAGGAAGAGCCTTTGCTAAATGTCTGCAACTACCTGTAACATGACTTCCAAATAAATCCTACTGAAAAAAATACTTGTTTTCTCTCAAAATTTTAAATGAAATGCCAACTGACAGCTTGTGGGAATTAGGAGATAAGAAAAACAACCACCATATACCACATTTGCACTTGGAAATGAAAGAAACAACACACCTTTTTTGCTCAACAAATGTAAAGGAAGCTCTAAGTTCTGTTTAGGAGGCAGAGCTGAGTATGGAAACCTAGATGCTACGTGAGGTAGCCTTCTTCTGTACACACTAGGAGAAGTATAGAGGCTGGAGAACTGCAATACTACTAATATTAAATAGCATCTTTAGCGGAGTATCTACCTACAGTAAATTCATGCAGAAGCAATGCCTTGATCTCACGTATCAAGAAAAGACAAGAAACTTTGCATGTTGGAAAAAGCTGTTTATGCCCTTGACCTGCTTCCTTTCAGTGTGCAGAATCCTCTGGGAGGACTCTGATGACTAAATTCTGCAAACTATGTTTCACCTTGTGTGGTCTGTCCATCAGAATCACATATAAAAGATTTTATTGAATCAAAACAGGCAATCTAACATACTCAAATGAAATACTGGAGACTCTCCAAGTGGCTTAACACGTCAATCTAATTTAGCTAGTGCTAGTTGTGATCTGCTCTTAAAGACTCGGAGCAGACACATTTAGATTCGGTTCTGTAGACTGGAAATGGACACAACGTGTGCACAGGCTGCTGCTGAATCTGGAAACTAAGATTTATCAGTAGCAGCAACTCACGCATTAGAGTTTACTTTCCAGGTCTGTCTGCAATGCCCATAGAGAGACGGGCCAGACAGACAGACCCAGCACATCACAACGACGTCTGGGCCATGAACTCAAAATCCCCACTTCAGGTTGCTTTTGTTTTCAAAATGCCTCTACTCTGAGCACAACCACACTCCAGATTTGCTACCAGCCGTGAATCCTGTGCAAATCGAGACACTTCCCGCTGAAACATGTCCCGGAAAATCACAGCGAGTGTGGTGGACGCAAGGACGTCCAATATGTCAAACGTGACATCAAACCTCCAGGGTAAGGGCTTGCGAAACACTTGGAGCTGCTGACCCAAACCTTCTCACCTGTCTGTGTTGACAACTGCATCAACTTCAGGGATGTTGGCTTTATGGGAGATCGCGCTCAGCTCATTGAGTTCTTGGCTGTTTAAAAGGAGATACTTGTTCCTAAAGCAAGACAGTTGGGGGGTAGGGGAGAAAAAACACGATGAACTCAAGAGGCACCGACTACCTTTGAGACACGGTCCTTTGCTGACCTGTTCAGGATCTTACTGTTTGGTTTGTAAATATCTGCTGCCGGCTAACACTGTTTATTTTTAAAATCTCAGTAAGATTTTGCTTGATTTCCAAAGACTTAAATAGCAAACTTTTTCACAGCTTCCTGCAATTCTTGTCTGACTTATAGTGACCACGCTCTTTATCAGTAATGAATCTCAGTTAGGAAGCAGGAACTGCAAAAAAGGACTCAACAATCCTGGTATTTTGTTACTCTGAGCAAACTATTTACTCTGGAAGTATTTTAAAACTCTGTGGTATGTAGAAAATGGACCAAGAAGGGATATAAAAGCAAGAGATCTGCATGAAATTCTTAATCAGATACTGAACTTTTCATAATAAAAATAAAGTCATTTATCCATGAAGCAAATTAAATGCAGAACAAGTCTAATGAAGCAGAAACGAAGTCTGGAGGCTCCCTCTGGAAGAGTCCCTGTTCCCTTTGAGCCCTCCTACTTCAAACTGCTCACAATTGGAGCGCAGAGATTTATTTTCAGGAAATGTAAGGGAGCACAGGATGCAGTGACGAGTGTGAGGGTGTGCAAAGAGAGCCTATTCATCAAAACATAGCAATTACAAAGAAGACAAATTATTAAGACCAGAAAGGTGACAGGGATGCCTTCTTGCTTCAAACACTATCTTCCAGATTAGTGCCCGCTGAGGCTGTCACGTGAAGTTTCTTTTCATCTGGATCAACAGGTTTCTGTAAATGAAAATACAGCCTCTCTCTCCATGCAATAAGCTGGCTTGCAAGTTTGGTTTATACACTTTTTTACCAAAGTTAATATTAGAATATAAGTACTTGCTCTCATCTTGTCCTCAGCTAACTCAGCTTATCTGCGACTTCATAGAAAGTTCATTTAACTGTTTGTTTAAAAACCCCAACCAGATTCCACACATTCCACTTGCTCAAATGTTCCAACTGAAAGCTCTTCTGTGTTTAAACAAGCCCGAGGTCTTTGTAGTAGACACTTTAAGCAGGTACATCATCTGAAGGGATTTTATTGGAAAACCTGGAGCGATTCTTGGGCAAACAGATGCCTCGCATGGAGGATTTGCAATAGGTCAAGCCTTCCCTTGTGTTTACAGCACATCCAGCAGCTCCTCATTCTCAAAGCTAATACACCACAATCAAAAAGGCTGATGCTTCTAAACAGGAGTATTTAACAGTCCCAGATAAAACCTACGCAAAAGAATCACCCTTTAGGCATGACCAGCCAGGCAAGGATGTGCCTCAAATGCCATGTTTGTGAGGAACAGGCCACCGTCTTGCAGGACTGAATTGGAGCAACAGGACACTGACATGATTCTGCAAGTCCCAGCAGAGCAACAAGTACCTCTGTATCCATTAAAAAAAACTAAAAAAAACCCCAAATCACAAACCAACAAGCAAACGGCATCACTCCCCAAGGACTCCAGCGGAATCAAGTTTCTTGAGAATGCCTTGTGAAGGCAAACAGAAGCCTTCTTATCTCCAACCCAGCTTTGATGGCCGGCTGACAGAAAATTGCTTCCCTAACATTTTCTCATCCAGTTTAATCAGGTCTTCTCAACTGCTGGCATCTGGACCTTCCCAGACTTTTTTACAAAGGCAAAGGAGCATCGATTCATCTCCTCAGACTGTCTTTCACCCTGATCTTCCACCAGCCTTCATTTCATCCTTGTTCCACTCTGAATTAAGCCTGAACGTGTTCCCACAGGGTACAGGTGCTCTTTGTGAGCCCACTGACTCAGGGAGAAGACAGACAAACAGCATCACGAAAGCTGCCTCCTTGCTTCAAGGTAAAGCAGAATGGGCTATTTTTAATCAACAGACAAACTAAGACAGGCCCACTGGAGAGCATATCCTCAGCCTTTTCATAGCACGAGCTGAAAGAACGCACGTGAACATCTAAATTGAGCTTAAGGGCAGTACAACGTTCCACTCCCACTGTAACTGCAATCAGGTAAACGATACTGCCAAGCCACAGTCTACCACAGCTTTTCATACTCACTCGTGGTGATCACTAAAGCTCTGAAGAAGCCTCAAGAACTGTATCTTTAAAGTAATGTCCTAAAAAGAAACAAGAAAGATCAAAAAAAATTTTTTTTTGCTTTAGTATTTTTGGACATTATTAATTACCAAGCTGACATAGAATGGCTGAAGTGAAAACCAATCCAAACCAAACCCATTTGGAGGGCAGAGCAAGGGAGTTGCATAAATGGAGAAGGCTGCACTTTGCAGGCTGCCCAAAGTAAAAGTGGAGACTGCCTCCAAGCCTATGCACAGAAAAATTAATAATTTCTTCTCACTGAAAAGGCAAAAAAGCTCATCACTGTATTGATCAATTTAGAGTATCTAGGATTGAGGGGGGAAAAAAAAACCCAAACAACAAAGCCCCCAACCCCTCCCAATACCTGACTGTGATCCCTTTTGTGTTCTCTGCCTCTCCTTACCAGATCCACTAGTTATCATTTCCTTAAGTTTTGGTCACCTTCTAACTTTGGCCTCCAGTCACCGCAGAATTTATCCCTTTCCCAGTTCCCAAACAAGGGGAGAGGCTAAGTTGCCTGCTGCCAAACTGCTGGCATGAGCCAAAAATAGAGACTTAAGTGAAAGCAGTAATTCACAGAGACCTGAATGCTACCGCATCTCAAGTCATTTATTAAACAAGCACCCAGCTACTCCATACCTCAGGATTACACGACAGGACAAAAATCCAACACGGAATTAAAAAACGTTACTCACTGGGCTACAATCACAGTTCTGATTGTGTCCATGCAGAACAAGGGCTGACGTCGAATGCTTTCTCCAGATCAGTTTGTCAAACAAGTTATTGAGGCCAGGAATCAGTTTGAACTCTGCTATCAATTTATGAACCTGGAAAACAAGAGAAGTACAACATACTCACTCGCTGCAGCCTTGAATACTGATATAACTAGTCTGGTAAACAGATGGGCACAATTCTTTCATCCTCCGACAACAGGAAAGCGTGCCTGTGTTAAGGCGCACACTAACCACGGCGCATCAGCAGAGGAGGTTCCGTTTGGTGGACATGGATAGAAAACAGACATTTTGGGGAAAAAAAAATTCCACCCATTAGGTGGTGCTTCAGTTAAGCCTTGTGCCTCTGGAAGCAGCTCTGGCCACTGGGAGATCACTCAGAGCACACTGCAGATACATCTGTGCCCCCAATTATTACATATCACAACTCTCAGCCAAAAATATTCTGCAGCAAGTCATCCACTGAGCATCCTTTGCCTGACATGGTTCTTGTTCAAGTGACCTACGCAGGAGTTCTGAGCAGTAACACAACCGCGCTGCAGTTCAGTGCTGCTCCTTCAGGTTCGAGGGGAAGTTGGACTTCTTTGGAGAATGCTCAGAAGAGAAGAAAACGCCAAATTACTCCGGTTTATTTATCAGTCTGCCGGCCAAGCTAGGACACAGTACATCAAGACACGTTTGAAACAGGCTATAGGGTTATGCACTTAAAATTTTGGTGTAAACACAGTCATTAAATACCTTCACCTCGAGCTTTGACGCTTTTGATGTAAGCAATTTGGAATATGAGGAAAAGGAGAAACTCAAAACAGGACTTTTATCAGCCGTAGGCCGACGACAAGGCACGCATGACTGGGAAGCCCAAAACGCTCTAAAAATTAAGTGCCCAAAGCAGAAATGGACACATTCCTTAAAATCAAATCATCTGAACAAGCATAGCTGATGTTCTTTTGCATTCTGTTGCCACCAACTTTCCTATCTACACGGAAATCGCATTCCTGCTGGTGGGTGTCTCCAAATATCACACCTGAGCAGCTCCTTCCCACCTCACCCACGCCCCCCGGACAGATCACAAAGCTTGGAGTCCTTCGGTGCTCCCTTAAGTTAAAAAAACTCTTGGGACACTTGGATCTAGTCACAAGCCTACAATAAACAAAACTCTGAGGAATCTCTCAGAACAAAGCACTCCCTGTAGTGCCCTGGTCTCTCCGTGGCCAGCGTGGCACAAGCACAACAGGATGAAACCAAGCGTGCGAGCTCCCCGCAAGAGCCTCGGCCCCTCGCTAAAGGAAGAGCTCTCCAACGCTCATTGTTTTTTATCTCATGAATCTGTTCCTCCCTGCACAGAGAATAATCTGTTTATTCCAAACGATTCATGCCTCATTTCAAATGTGTTAGGTTTACTTCCAGTTTGTTTAAACTCCCGAGTTCTCACCTGACAGAAGGCTACATGGCAAAGCTCCTGAGTCACGGTCACCACCTCGGATCACACTCTCTCCCAGACCCCAAACCTATTGCAGCTACTCAGCCTGAGGATGCCAACACAACGATCCTTCAAACTCCTTTGACTTTTTGCTGTTGCTGCCCAGCTTCACCTAAACTGCTCTATGTTGCTGTCTCACGACTAAAACGATCACAAGCTTCTGCTGTGTTCCCTATGGCTCCCTGTAGCACGAGCAAGGAAATCAGCCAACTGCCTTTGGCCACAGTACAGGCAAGCATGGCAGCCTAGAAAAATGTACAAGGAGCGTAATTTAGGGTGTGACCATTAACGGGAAGGAAGCAAAGGCACAGACCTGCAGTGAAACACCACTTATCCCCAAGGGTGTGATCATCCCAAACAGGGCAGCGGGTACGAGTCAAGTCGCTGCCGGCACAGCTGTCGATTTACGCACTCAAATTTAAACCAAGGATTTAGAGTAAATATTCAGCAACAGGCTGAGTTTGTTCAGGAAGCCACATCAGACTTCAGGCCAATGCCAAACCATTACGGTGACACATCACAGCAGACTGAAGCAGGTCTGCGACGCCCTTCAGAAACTCTATGCAGTTATTTCAACACAAAGATCGTCGGCTGCTCAGACTGGAAGACTGCCATCACAGATCCGGTGCTTTTTGTTCCCTCGCAGAAAAAGAGAGGCCATCAAGCAGCTGAAATGCTTGTCAGCAAAGAGAACACTATTGCAGACGCTGCTGTTCCCTCCTTATCAAGTCAGACAATTCCTCCCTCCCTGATTTCTGCAGAGAACAGCTCAGCTCTAGTTCCTCTTCTGCCTGCTTCTCAGGAGGGGGAATGGATTCACATCTGCCACACAAGACTTCGAAAACTTTACGCAGTTTCAAAAAGGCATTGGATTTTACAAAAAGAGCTGGCCCTGGACAAAATGTGTTTGGGAATGAACTCAAATCTTTCAAGAATTCAACTCCAGTTCTGAATCAGCCCTGACGAAGTGAAATGCACGTCAGTTTTGTCCTTAGTTTCCCTGTTCGCATGGGGGCAGAAGCAGCAGAGGAAGAGTAAACTGTTGTCTTCTCAGGAAATTAAAAAGCCAGCTATCTGAGCGGCAGGCTTTCTGCTTTCTACCTTGTCACACTTGACAGTAACACGCTAGAACTGGCCCAGGGTGGGAAGGAAGCCAGCACCTCCAGTTTCCCAAACAGGTAGTAGCAGAATGAGAGCAAGTTGCAAGTAGTTCCCACAGCATCTATAAAACTGCATTCTTGTGGTGAAATCAGGCAGGGAGGAATTGTCTGACTTGATACAATGGAAAAAAAAGTCCTCCTAACAGATCCACATCCTGGTAGTTCCAGTTATGTCTTGGGCCTTCTTTAAATTTTACTTTACGCCCAACGGAATGTGACTTCTAAAAAAAATAACAACAGGATTACGAGTTTCTTACGGCAGTGATTGCGGTTTCCTACAAGAATTGCTGGATTTCTCTGGTTAGCATTATACAGAATCTACTTCTTTTTAATGCTGAGTGTCCGTTTGTAGGTTCAGAGTGAAGAGGTTGAACAACTCAAAACAATTTGGTCCTCCCAGTCTCTAGGGTGCCCAAACACCCCCTGCTATTCCAAGCTGCTCTGCTGAGCCAAGCAGACTGCGAGCGTTGGAAACCTGTCAAAACTGCACCAACAGATTGGTGGTTTTTTTTTTTCCCTTCACAATATGCTTTTGACCCATTTATACAGAACCACAGGCAAGCCACAGCAATGTGCTCCATAAGCCTACGTGAGGCAGAGATCAAATAACTTCTCATTTCGAAAGCGAGGAACGCAGAAGGAACTGATCCGCGGGGTTCCTAGGCAGTGCCTAGCACAGACAGCGCTGAAGCGTGTCCTCCCAGCTGCCAGTGTAACACCACACTCACGCTCAGCTGAGAGGTGGCAACTTACTGCAGGAATTGCCCATTTGTGAATCGCCCCCCAAGGATATCCAAAAAGCGAGGGCAGCCCAAAGAAGGAGAACGTCTGCCTGCAGCTCCCGCAGCCCCACGGCACGGCTCACCCAGGAGGAATCCCCCTGCGCCTGCCTCGCCCTGGAGTGGCGGCTCTGCAGAGCCCAACCTCCCCGGGACAAGCCCCTGCCCTGTGGCTCGTTCTGGTTCCAACCAACGAAACGCCGCCTGTTCGTGCACGGCCACGACAGGATCTGCCCAGCTTTACACTCTGAGCGTCACCCTTCCTGTCTCTTGTGCCCGTGACCCAATCAACGAGCACTTAGGCGTAAAGAGCCACCGGCTTCTGCAAGTGTGAGTGCTCACGAGCGCTCACCTGATTCCTTTGCCTCCCCACGAGCAGCACGCAGAGAACGTACAACACCTCCAGCTTGTACATAATCTCGTGCATGATCTTCATGGACTGCGGCAGCTGCGTTCGTGTTGAGGTGTTGGCCAGTCCACTTTCATCCGAAGACTCTGAACAAAATGGCAAAGATGTGAGCCTAAGGCAGCTTCAACAGGAAAGGATTTGTTACTGTTATTACTTTTACACTGAAATAGTGCAGATGTAAGACCGGAATGTCTGCTTGAAGCTTCCTCTCAACTAAAAATAGCAACACACGACAAATAACCAATTACATTAAATGTTACAGAACAGAAAAAAATATAGCTGGAACTTTAGAGGAGATAAAAATGAGAATTTTAAAATTATTTCATTTTTCCATATTAAGCTAAACGGCATCACCTACCTAACATTAGCAGGATTGTCTATGTGAATTAGCAGACTACTGCACCAGAAATACATGGCAGAAAGACAATAAAAGCAGGGAAATGATTATCAGAAGCATTTACTATTAGTCTACTTTCATTTCATACCTCATCACCAGTATACTTATGCCAAAGTTAGAAAATTTTCACAGCCCTGTCTAGAATTACACTGCTAAGGGCAGAAACGGGATAGAACATGCCACGAGTGCAAGCAGAGAGCATGACAGAAATCATGAGTGACACAGAGAAAGTGAGGAGACAGTGGGAGGCTGCAGGTGGGGAAGGAGTTAGAACTGAGGGACGACCTGCCCTGCCACAGGACAGCGTGAGTGAGGAGACAGTAACGAGGCAAAGGAAGGAACTCATCAAAGGCTAAAAAGCACAGACACCAGCTCTGACTCAGAAGTCCCCAAGCCACGACACATCGAGGTGATGTTCTGGGGAAGAAGCCCCAGATCTGCTTGCTGCCTGCTGCTGTGGGCCAAGAATCACAGAACCACAGAATGTCAGGGATGGGAAGGGACCTCGAAAGAGCATCAAGTCCAATCCCCCTGCCAGAGCCTCTGCTACATAGGAAGGCGTCCAGGAGGGTCTTGAATGTCTCCAGAGAAGGAGACTCCACAGCCTCTCTGGGCAGCCTGTTCCAGGGCTCCGTCACCCTCACTGAGAAGAAGTTTCTTCTCAAGTTTAAGCGGAACCTCTTATGTTCCAGTTTCAGCCCATTACCCCTTGTCCTATCATTGTTTGCCACCAAGAAGAGCCTGGCTCCATCCTCGTGACAAGAGCTGTGACTGAGTACGTCCCACCTCAGCAAAACTGCCTCGTGAGCTGTGTTCCAAACCTGCACGTGTTCTCCAGCCGGTGCATAGAAACATACGTGTGAGATGCTGCCGGAGCATTCACATATCGATTTTTTTGCCTGTTTTCCCAAGTCACAATAATTCACTGCTACAAAACTAACAAAGGTGGAGAAGGAAGAAAGTCTTTCACAGAAGCAAAGATTTAAATATCAAAATTTTTGGATAATTCCCATTAAGTTACTGAATACGTCGAGTTCTACAAGACGTACACTGCATTTTTGACATACCAAAGGGTGAAGAAACTAACACACACTTGTTCAAAGCATTTTCCTAAGGCTATATGAACACTTTCCATACACTCTTTATTTAATTTTGCTGGAACTACCTTTCTTTTTTAAAGAAGGGACTACTTGCTTGGTATGAAGTATTTGGACCTAAAGCTATCAGCCTTTAGAGCAAAATGCCAGTAAAGGCACTTACCTGGGACGTGTTGTTTTTGTCACTCCAGGGGAGATTAGTGCTGAGGGATGTGCAGTGTTACAGCTTTATTTAGGTGTGCCAAGGGCACAGTTTGCTGTAGGACATTTCCTTTTGCTAACTTTAGTTTCATGAAATAAAAAAAAAAATCAGTGCTACATGAGAACAAAATGGGAGTCAGACCTAAACACTGACACATCTTTCATGCATGAAAAGAGGAAATAGCACAGCTCGAAAGGAAAAGCAACACATGGCAAACACCGAAGAAGGTTAAGAGATGCATCGGCTAGCGGCGGCTAGAGGAATGCCAGATACCTGTACTGCTCTGCTCTGCCTCTTCATTTGCCACTCTCATCAGTGCATCAAGTACTAGAGCATTGTCCAGCCAGGTGTACCACTCTTCCAACTCCTGGAGGAAGCTAGAAGTACCTGTTGTTTCAGACACCTTCCGCGTTGCCAGTTTGCACAATCGCTCAATGAAGCCTGGAATATTCAAAAGCGTAGCTGAAAAAGAAAAAATAATTTCAATGACCATTTAAGATGATGCTAAATACAAAAGCTGTCAAACCCTCTACACCACAAGGTACCAAAACATCTGCATTTTAGTAATACAGAGACTACAGGGTACCAAAACATCTCCATTAGTAATACAGAGGAGTACACAGAAACAAATTCCATCTGGTTGAAAAAGATCCAAAGATGGAAGAAGTCGGTGAGCTCTCTTATTAAGGACTAGAAGAGAGTGTACAAACCCTAGGCATAATTTGATTAGCGTTAAAACTGGTTTGTGTTGGACTGGAAAAAACATAAATCAGTTCTACCACTTGTTTCCAGCCGATTCCATTTTGCTGGAACTGCTGTTTTCCAGTCCACAGAGAGTCAGTGTCAAGGAAATGATCTGGCTGAAAATTAAGCTGGCAGAAACAACGCAGCAGCCCTTGGCAGGAGCAACTCCACCCCCCCCTCTCCTCTGTGTGATGTTACCTCCTTCATTTTACCTCCTGCGGTGCCTGTCTCCTAGCAAAACTGAACTAGCTCACTTCAGTAGCCAGGCAGAAAGCTGTTGGCTTTTTAAGTACTAGTTTCCTGAACTAGTTCGTTGTGGGACAAAGCAGATGGGGCCAATGTCATGTGTTGCCCTAGTCAGAGGATTGTAACTGCTGTGGAACCGCACTCTGAGAAACAGCAGCTCAAAGACAGAAGTCACTGGTCTGCAAACTGCCTGGGGAGGTGCTAGGAACTGCATTTGGTCCTCACGTTTTCACAGAATAACTGAAGTTACAGGACCTGTTCATTATAGATACACAGCTAAGTCTTCACTACGCACTTGCAGATTCAAGTAGAAAAGAACAAATAATTTGGCCATGGACACTATATGTGAGACTTGCAAGATCCTGCCCACTGGTACCTGCTCTGATGCTCCCTGACAAAAACGGAATATGATTAACAGTCTTAGGTACAGTCTGAATTGTATGAGCCAAAAAGACATTTCCTTGGCTAAGTTCAGCTCTGCAGTGATCCAAAGGAGCAACGAGTGCACGCTGGAGCATAGGAGCTTCCACAAAAACATGAGGAGAAGTTTCTTCACTGTGAGGGTGACAGAGCCCTGGAACAGGCGGCCGAGAGATATTGTGGAGTCTCCTTCCTCGGAGACACTCGGAAACTGCCTGGACGTGTTCCTGGCTGAGCTACTCCAGGTGATCCTGCTCTGGCAGGAGGGTTGGGCGAGATTATCTTTTGAGGTCCCTTCCAACTCCCAACATTCTGTGAAAGCTTATTCAGTTTGACGAATTTAAATTAAACTTCATACCCACACCTACAAATAGTTGCTCGCTGCTCTTTACAAGCAAGCTCTGGCAATCACAGGGCAGAAGGCAATACTCTCCCCATCCCTTTAAATATTTCTGAGCTTCTGCCTGCTGTTCTCTGCTCTTCGTCTCTCTCTGGATGCTGCAGAGGTGGTAGCAGTTAGAACGTGCTGTCCACGGCAAACACAAAATGTTAGGAGACGAGAGAACCAGCTCCAAACCCCCTTTGAGCACTTTCCAGCACTGTTCGGCACGGACCCACACAAAACATCTGCTTGAGAAGCCCAAAAGATTTTTAGTATAGTAATTGCTGAAAACAGCACATTCTACGTTTGAGGGTGTTTTAATTTAAATCTCTTCAATTCATACTGATCCATCAAGGCAAGATTTCTGCATCTGAGAAGTACTCAGCAAAATAAGGAAACCTGCACCGTGCCCAAAGTACAAGCTGAGATTACACCCACAGACTTCCAGGGCCGGTGTGGTAACAGTGGGCAACATGATTAGTATTAAACACACTCTCCTTGCTGATAAGGACAGACACCCTGCTCAGAACAATTCAGGTAAAATCAGAGTAGGAACTATTCCAAAAGCAATCACGCTGCATACAAATCTTAGTTCAGGAATTCGTATTCTAAGGAGGACATGGAATGACAGAGTTGCCAAAGTGAAGGTCACAGAAGTGACTGAAGGATACAAAACAAACCAATTTATTTTTAGACATTCAGTTCAGCGGAGAGGGCTGAAACCACAGAAATTAACTCACCTACTTACGAACACCATACGAAACTGAAAGCTACAAAGTTAAGTTTAACCAACAGAAAAGATTCTTTCCAGGAAACTGCTTGAGGAAAGTAAATGCAAAAAAATGCTTTGTAAGACAGAACGTTTACAGTATCCTTTTGAAAGACACACTACAGATGTGACATTGAGAAGAGGGAAACACTATACATTGTCGGGATTCTTCCCCATCTGTTCACAACGTAACAGTTACCTTGATTAATTTCAGCTCGGGAGGGACCCAAGTTTTTTCTCTGCCTGGCATTTTTGGCAAGAAGCGTGTGCTTGTCGTCGCTTCCTGTGTCAAGTTCAGAAATGGTGACAGCAAGGATCCTGCAGAAGTTCGCAAGCTGCTGCTGATCAAAGCTGGACACGAGGCTCGCGAGATTGGGAATATCATCCAGTTGTATCATCTCCTGCAGGAGGCAACAACAACTGAGAAAGTCACACGTGATGTTCAGTAAGTGAACACGGACACAGCCAGAAAGCTTCAGCTTCAGCTCTTCCCTGGGAGACATGTGTGTTATTTCAATGTCAGTAAAGGAGAAGCAGAACAGCCGTGATTTATGACTGGTGTAACTTACATTCATCAGTTCCAGAAGTATAAATACCTATACATTAAAGACTAAGTTTTTACAAAAAACTTGGGGATCTTTGAAATAAAAAACCCACAACCTGATGTTACACACAAATTACATTTAGGTGTTACAAAGTTTCAATTTTGTTCTCCACTTCTGTATTTTCTTTGAAACTCACAGATGAGAAACAACTTCTGTTTGATTTTCCTCAGTCTTTTTCATCCAAAGATCTTTTTTTGTAAAAAGATGTTGAAAAGAATCTTCAGCAAAAAGCGTTTATGTTCAGATAAACCAACCCTGTTTCCTGCCCCGGGAAGTCCATCATCCTCAACCTTACTCTAGACAAGTTACAGAATCCTGACCCTTTCTACAAAAGGTCAGTCAGGGTTTTCCCAGGGTTATCCCTCTAATACTTTATTTGTGTCACATCGGGCACTAAACTGTAATGATGCTGGCAAGCAAGTTCAAAAATGTAGTTTGTGCAGAAGGCTTAAGGTGCCCCAGCCCACAACTTCTTGGCGAGGTGACAAACTCCGAGGAAAGCGAGAAGCATGGGAAGACTTTCAGGTGTCGGGAAGACTACTAAAATATGTGACGCGGAATCAGAAGGTAAGGATGAAAAACTAATTTATATGAGGTTCATCTTCTTTATTTGAAACGCTGGTTGTACTTTAATGACAGGTAACTCAGCCCCTATCACCCTCTGCAGGCTATGCAAAAACATTACAAGTATGATCCAACACACATAATTTGGCTTCTGTATGAAATGTGATGGAATTTCATGATCACTGCGAACAGTCAGGTTTCAAATAAGCTACAAGTCAGCTCTGAGGATTATCAACTCTTCAAAGAAACAGCTGCCTTTCCTCTAGTGGTCTGCAAAGCCATACAAATAAAATTCAGAAACGAGTAACTGACCTTTTTAACTCCCAGAATGTCTTCAATGAGCGTTGCAGTTTGTAGGAATGTCTTTTTGTTTGTCATCAGTGTAAACAGGAACAGAACAAAGTCATTTCTTTCCGCCAGTCGCCTTGTGACTCCTTCCGTCTAGAAACAGCAAAACGCACACCCAGACCCGGTCAGAGCCCGCCCAGAGCAGCTCTATGTTACAGGCACACGCAGGACAGTTTTACAGAGGACGTGTTATCAAACCGGCTATTCCTGAAACTGGGAGACATTGTGTTTACAGCAATCAAAACTAAACCCAGCCCTCGTCTGAAGTTAATATGATGCTTGCAAAAACTGCAGGGGCCAGGATGAGAGGCTTCATCTCAAGGCAGTTGTTTACTTGCCTGAACCAAAAGTAAACACTGCGTGCCTGGAAATACATCAGCCAGGCTTGTCTCTGGTTTCCCACACAAACTGCAACCAGCTCCGTTTGACGGAGTCCCCACGTTCCTCCTGAGCTATCAGCACCACTCTCAGCTGGGCAGTGTCTGAGCAGCCAGAACCAAGCACTGGCCTTAACAAACGCAGCGACGAACCCAAAAGTCACGCTAAAGCACAAACTTGGGTTCATCATCGAGCTCATTAAGGGCAGCTTTCGTGCTCTGATCATTAAAGAGAGCTTTCACGCTCTGATCTTTGCTGAGATCACAGTCAGCCTTCTCTGGAATTAATGTAACTTAAAACTACATCCTTAGCACTTGCAAATCCACCTACTATATGGGACTGACGTACTCCCAGCACTCGCAGAACAAGACCCGCTTACCCCTGAGTATCACAGGCACAAGAACAGTTAATATGGCACACACGACAGTCCCGTGACCCTGAACACTTCTCCTTCACGAGAGCAGTAGTACCAAAGTGAACTGATACAGCAGCTGGTCTATGAATTGCAAACTTGTTCCTTAGCATATCATGTTATTCAGTTTGCAAAAGCTGCACTACCTGTAGTTAAAACAATAAATTATGTAGTGAAGCAAAGAGCTCTCTCTTCCCCCTTCCATGCATACACAGATGCTTAGTGGCGAGAACATGGTCTATTAAGACCCAAACTCTTGAGGGTAGATTGATGTCTTTGGAAGAGCTCCAAGCAAGTAATTGCTTTTTTTTTTTTTTTAAATTTTTGTTAAACAGCGCTGCCTAGGCTGTGATATAATAAAATGCGTGATCAAGTAAACATTCCTGAGGATGCTCCCAGCATGCATAATCTGAGGCACGCACTTTCAGCTTCAGAATTTTAACAGCGAGTTATTTCAATGGGCCTTTAACCCAGTGCTTTAACCTTAGCACTGATCTGCCAGCAACTGAACTGAACTAACACTCAGCACGTGAAGGAGTTACAGGATCAAACTTAAAACACTTTGCCAGCACCACTGCTGAAGGAGACCAGCTGTAGCTCACGCTCGCGGGCATCCATTTCCAGCTGGAAATTTTAAGTTTGAATACACCGAAGGCTGTGCTTCCTATGGAAACACAGACGCAGAAAGATCCAAACGAGAGGACTTAAACTTGACAACGTGGCTAAGAAAACGGAGATTATGTGAGTAACACATCAAAATATAGGGTGATTCTATATTTAACTGAAGGAATTTGAATGAGAAGTTTCAGAGTAAGCTTAAATTATGTTCAAAAGTCTGTACGTTCTCTTATTGAGTGGCACAGGTAAAACACGACCAGCAGAAGAATGCTTTTCCACAGCGGTTGTACTTACACATATACAAGTGTTGTACAGTATGCTCAAACAGTCCTTGATGAGGTCATCACTTACTGCAAAGGAGAAAACAGACATTCACTAGCTCTACGCTGCCCAAGACAAATAATGTCCACAGTAGTGACACAAATTGCTAAAAAAGCGGCTCTGAATTTCAGAATATCTGAGAGCAATTCAAAATTTGCCAACACGAGAAACTGCTGAGACATGGATTAGCTCCAGTTATTAAGAACGGAGGGAAAAAAAGGACAGTCGATCTGGTTTTCTCCATGCCCCACCAGAAATTCACAGAAAAGCTTTGCAATCTGATTTACCCCAGAATTTTCATATTTAAAATATGTTTTCAGTACAGACATACAACAGCTGCCTCTAGCTCAAGTTCAAGTTAATCCACCTGTGAAGTTGCCTGGCTGATGGGCATGGAGTGTATTATGACATTTCCCTTCCTCAGAAGGGTTCAAGGAACCAGCAGAATCAGACAGGACAAATGAAAACACTAAACCAAAACTGCCCCAGCTGGAAAATTGCACAGAAGCCACCGTAACCCATTGGCAAGCTCTCCTGATAGCAGTTTGGAAATCAGGAGTCACTATGACTAGGTCAGGAAAACAGCGTATTTTTAATTATCTCACCATCTCTGTAACTCCTATTACAGACACAGTGTTTCGTGGCTTATTATTAATAACTGTTAACTGTAGCTATAGCCACAGTAACAACAAAAGCTTCCACTGATCGCTGATTTACTGCGCTGAGAGAAGTATGCTCTGCTGAGTGCAGGAATCTTTCTGAGCTGTGCTTTGCAACTGGTGACTACTCTAAATCCCATCACAAGAACAAAGAAAACAACAATTCCTTCAGAAACAAGAAATTGCTGGTATGGAAAGAGAGTAACAGAAAAAGAGATTAATTTCTGTCTGAATAAAGACACAAGGTAAGAATGGAAAAAAAACCCCAAACACCTATTTACTTACTTTTCTGTTTCTTTTTCTGTGTAATAAGAGTTGGTCTCATGAGAATTTCTACTAAAAGCTGTAAGAACAAGATAAAGAATTAGGGAAATAACCAATTAATTCGTCAGTGACAAATCCGAGCAGTTCTGTCTCTGCTGAAGTCACAGAAGGGAATAATGGAAGCCCTACGCAATCAAAATCCCACCGGCGTCAAAATTACATTGACAAAAAATAGTTGTATGTCCCCTGAAGTAGTAACAGTTACATAAAACAATCTCCCACGGGCAAGTTTTAAAGAATTTGAGTCCGCAAAGAATGTAACTTCAGACAACATCAAAGGATAGCTATCACATGTCTCCCAAAATAATAAATCTTTAGCAGTAATCTGCAACGAGATGTAAATTTTGCCAAGGTTCTCCCCTAAATCTTGCTGGGCTTCAGAATACATTTCAGCTCCAGACATAACAGAACTTGAGTGCTTCAGATTTTATTCTCACCAAGGACGAGCAAGCCACTGCTTGTGCACATGCACCTTTTATGTATGCTTATATATATGTTTACAGATCTGTGAAGTGATGTCAAATTTCTACTTAAGGAACGTAACGGTCAGCATTCCAAGACTAGGACTATAGTTCTGATAGATGAAGAACTGAGCTTTAGTTGTTCCAGCCTATAGCACTGGTTTATTTGAAAACATCTCAAAAAAAAAAAAAAAAAGCAGTTTATGTAAAAATGAGAGTTAGCCACTAGAAGGAACAGCAAGAAGTACTGGAAAAAGCCCCTAGTTTAAAAATGCAGTTTTAAAATTGTTGAGAGTAATGTCCATGAGGCTCGTGTACCAATTTGTGCGTTTCTACTCAGGTAATATTCTATAAAGGGATAACATAAACGTAAAGGCTGTCAGAATCCAAAACTATCTGAAGGAACGTACTATGACACACACAGTACTACTCCAAGCTGTGCCCTTCAAAGTTCCCCATGCTTCAGAGCTCAAAATACTGCAGCAGAGGATCAGCACCCGGCATATGCAGAACCAGCACGTGAGACTACTTTGAAATCCCAGAGTAGGATCTTTAAAACTACGTAGCCCTGCTTTCTACCACTGCCTTTAACAACACTACGAGCTTCAGCCAGGCCAAGGGCCAGGTCCTGCCCTTGGGCCACAACCCCTGGCAACACTACCCGCTCAGGGCAGTGCGGCTGGAGAGCTGACTGGCACAGGGACCTGGGGGTTCTCATCCACAGGTGGCTGAAGCTGAGCCAGCAGGGTGCCCAGGTGGCCAAGAAGGCCAACGGCATCCTGGTCTGTGTCAGAAATGGTGTGGCCAGCAGGAGGAGGGAGGGCATTGTCCCCCTATCCTCGGCACTGGTGAGGCCTCACCTTGAGTGTTGTGTCTACCTGGGCACCTCGACACAAAAGAGATCTCGAGGTGCTGGAGTGAGTGCAGAGGAGGGCAATGAAGCTGGGGAAGAGCGACTGAAGGAGCTCAGGCTGTTTAGTTTGAAGAGGAGGCTGAGGAGAGACCTCCTCACTCTCTACAACTACCTGAAAGGACACTGTACAGAGGCTGGTGCTGGTCTCTTCTCACAGGTAATTAGGGATAGAACAAGAGGGAATGGCTTCAAACTGCAACCGGGGAGCGTTAGACTGGACATTAGGAAAAAATTTTTCACAGAAAGAGTAGTCAGACATTGGGACAGGCTGCCCAGGGAGGTGGTTGAGTCACCATCCCTGGGTGTGTTTGAAAGTCGCTCAGATGTGGTGTTGGGGGAGATGGTTTAGGGGTGAGTGTTGTAGAGCAGGGTTAGTGGCTGGACTCAGTGATCCCAAGGGTCTTCTCCAACCTGAATGACTCTATGACTAAACCCACATGTATCAGCCACATCTCTGGCCACAGTAGCAGATAACTCTGGTGTATCTGATATTTACCATCTCCAGCCAAGGAAAAAACCCAAAACAACGAACCAACCAACCAACGCCACCACCGACACACGCATGCATTTTGTGCATTCTGGTGCTAAAGGCACTTCTACAGGATGTATCACTAATTCCCTTTAAAAACAAGGGAAATTTAGAGCATTTTCATACAATGCTCTAAATTGGTTGGGTAGTTGAAGATTTTGTCAGCTGACAGGATTATCAGCAACTAAACCAGTGCTAATTTCAAACCAACATAACCTAAATACGTGTTTTACTTAAGTAAAGCCAAGCTAAGTGTAGCAAGAGAGAAGCAGGACATTTTAGTTAGATCGAGGGGAAAAGAAAAAAAAAAAGGATGAAAGTGTCAATTAGTTCACTTCAAAATATAAATTGCACATTTCCAATAAAAACTAAGACCCTACAGTCATCACCATAAAACTGAACAAACTTGGCTATTTGTGTAATGTAGAATTAAAACAAATAACCAAAAGGACACACTGCCAGAAAGGTCTACAGAAACCTCATGGTTCTGCTTAAAAACATTTTCAAAGATGAAACAGACTACATTACATGCCAGCAACACACACAGACAACCTGGCTTAGAGTGCCCCAGTGTGCTCAAAAAAATGTCACGTCCTTCAGCGGTAAGTGAAACTCTCGGTGTACCAACTGTGGTGTTTAAACTCACAACCAAGTATTATTTGAAACTTTTCACTGGGAACCTAGAGGTCTCACCTTAGGACTGCCTGAACAACAGCCAGGTCTTCTGCATCATATAAGAAAAAGCACCTCACTCTTGACGATGTAATACCATTCTGCTTAACAGAAACAGGCACAGTTCTAATGCTTAACAGCAAATTGGTAAAGTCACTCTGTAGCTTGCATTTAGAGGCTCCAAGGTGTTAAAGACCTCATGGATTTCTCAGTGGTATCGCTATCACGCAGAAATCTTTTGGTATCATTGGAAAAAAACCCCACACTTACGTCAACTCCTCCAAATAAGTCAAACGTGTACGTATTTGGGAAAGTGGACTCTTGAACAGCTTTTCTATCTTCCGTAACATATGCCATGGCTTCCATTGAAAGAAGCGGAGAAATTTCCTGCACACAGTTTTTAAAAAAAAAAAAAAAAAAGTTCAAATGGAAAATTCTTCATCAGTATAAACACAATTGTCTCCGACTATCTGTGCTGTGAGATCTACTGACTAATCAATTACATGCATTCCCAGCTCTTATCCACGAACCAATTCACAGATTCTATCACGCCAACAGTTTCAAAATTACTTAGAATACAATGACAACAAAAGAACCCCCAGCTTTCAGGAAGAACAGTGTAGGCAGTACCTTTAAGATGCTTTGGCACTGGGAGAAATCGCTGTTTGGGTGGCTGTGTTCATACAGCTTCTGCAACAGCAAGGGGATCCCATTCCATTTTGCTTGTTTATCTCTTTCCTTTAACAAGGCCTCTGTGATCTGCAACAAAGGAAGAAGAAAATTCCCACGTGTCTAATGCTTCATAACCCAGAAAAGAACTTTATCACACCCTTAAAATATCAGTATCTGAATATCACAGAAAAATAGTTTACTGTAGAGAATACTGTTACAAAATCTAGTATCTCCTCCCATGCAGCAATTTATCTAGGACTGGTAGCTGCAGAATTTTACAGATGGTCAAATGTCTTAAGCAGGACAGAGCTTAAAGCAGATGTTATCACTTAGAGTACTTAACCTCATTCCGTATTTTCATATTGATCATATATTTTAAAAGGGGAACAGTCAGTCTCTAAATAATTTCACTAGCACAACTCTGGTTGACAGGCTACCGAACGAGGAACTGGGTGCCCCTGACACTATCAAAAATTACTCCAGTCTAGGGTAGACAGAAACACTTCACTACTCGTTACATTTAGTCAGTAACGAGTATTTCCTCGGCCAAGCCATTACTGGCCACAGCAATGACCTGAACTGCTCAGATTTACAAGCAGGCTCCCGAAGAATGTATCAAAGGTGCAGAGAAAATTTTCTTTGTAGCCTTGGGCTGATTATAAATGGAGACCGTAACGAGATGGGCAGACCACCACCACCACCGGCATTATTCCTGGGGAAGCAGGCTGCACCCGCAAAAAAGAACACCTTACCCTTTGCTACTACATTTGTGCAAACTAGCTTCAATTTTTCTCCTGCTTCTCAAAATATTTTTTAAAAATTCTCAATACTCGCCACTTCATTTTACACCTGGAAAAAAAAAATGAAGCAGCCGCCAAAGCCTAATAATATTCTGCTTCAGATCCACAAAAGATGGTTTGAAGCCCAAATGCTTCCAGATTACTGCCAGCAGATGCTGTAAATGAGGAGTTCTTAATTAAGGCCCACCCTCCAGTCAATGCTGACCAAAATTTAACTCCCTTCCTTAACAATACTTCAGAGGTGCCCAGAATAACCCCAAAATAGGGACTTATCCTTGCACAGAAAGGTGAGGCGGACAACAATAATTACAGGCAGGAGGATTTCTGGCTGGTTTTAAAAATTTATTTCTACGTCCCCCACATACAGAACAAAATAAAGGAAACCCCAATGCTCAGGTTGTCTCGATGCAACATTTGTGGATTTTCCCTTCATCTAGACATAAACCTCTAAGCTGCTCTTGTCCCTGAACCTTTCTGTGGGCTAACTTCAATTGTTTCCCACCTGCTTAAGAGTTCATTCTTAACAGTTAACAGCCAGAAAAATCTTGCTTCTCACTGTGCCAGCCAAGACATTCTTCTCAGATACATCTCAGTGTACAATTCCAAAGGACCATTCAATTCCTGATTAGAAAATTACACACCAATATGCTCCAATTTCTGACTGAGAGTTTAACTTTTTTCTCTGCTTGTTAGACAGCATCCAGGAAGACCAGAAAACTCATGCAAGCAACATGAAACCTCACACTGGCCATGTTAGCTGCTATGGGTCCTCACCTTCTTCTAAGCCTCCCAGATACTTTGGGTTCTCTGCTGCAACACCCAAATTGTACATAACTAAGAACTTCAAGGCTCCCCAAACACCAAAATGCCAACTCTTCGGCTCCAGCTGATGTGGAAGGTACCACAGGCAAACACGACACGCATGGGCTGCAACCTCAGGTTCCAGTAGCACAGTGCAGAATTCAGCATCCAAGTCCTCACAGATAATGCCAAAACTCCTTATTTGACTTTAAAACCTTGCCCAGGGCTTAATACCGCATTTCTTAATTGCATGTACACTTTTTGGTTTGATCCATCTCCACTCTCATTTCCCTTCTGGCAGGTCTTGCCTTTCCCTGTCCCGGCCTCTGCGAGGCAGTCACTCGCACTGATCTGCAGAAAGCTTTCAGAATTCAAATTCTGGGAGAATGAAGCAAATGTTTCCTTGCTCTCATCTTCTTTTAATCACTTTCAAAAAAGAAGAAAAAAAAAAAGTATTTCTTTCTCTTAAGACATGTCTTTGGTTTCATTGCAAGCTCTAGCTTGTGGTCCCTATTCTGTTTTATGAGGCTACCCTGGCTCTGAATATTTCCATTGTGGTGGGGCAGCATTTGCCAACGCAAAGATTTTGGATTCTGTGGAGGGATTAAAATTCAATTAGATTGTAAGGAGCTGTCTTTCTTTACAACCATTTTAGTTAAAAACTGCATCTCATGATTTCTATTACAGCAACTAGTCCACAGCTTTCATTTATAAGCGAAGCTGGTTTCCTTCTCGCTCTTTTTGGGCAGACATTACTGAACAGTCATCAAAATCAGAACTGGGTCTTTCGAGGCCCCTTTCACTCTCTAGAGTTTTTTGGTCTCATCCAAACAGGGTAAGCGCAATCCAACTGCGATTTCTCAGAAATCTTCATTCGCTGAGTAGTTCTGGCCAAAATACCTGAAATCTTGGCATACACAGCTTGAGGAGTCAGATCATTTGGAATGCACTGCCCGAGGAAGAGGTGGAGTCACGGTCCCTGGAGATGTTTCAGGAGAGGCTGGATGTGCCACTTAGTGCCAAGGTCATAGGGTTGACTTGATGATCTTAGAGGTCTCTTCCAGCCTCAACAATTCTGTGATAACACCTAGCAAGAAGGGGAGGTTGCAGAAGCCCAGCTGGAAATAGCATTGATCAAAAGAAAGGAGCCACCTAACTGATGGCTGCTGGGGCTGTGAACTGTCACGCCTTACCGGTGTCAGAAGATGACAGAGTAAGTACCAATTATCACGAAAACAAAAGAATCAGCGTTAAAACTTCCCTACTGCCCAGGTGCAGTAAACTAAACTGGAACAAACACCAAGACTCCACAGGGCCACTTCTCAGAAGCTTGCCAGCACATGGATCCAAGTTTTCAATGACAAACCCAGAGGACGGCACATCGGGGCTCTCCAAAAGCATTTCTCCTCCAGGCTGGCCTCTGACACAAGACAGCATGCATGAGCTCAAGGCCAGGCCCCGAGCTCCCAAACCACAGCGTGGTCCAATGCGGTCCCACAGGACACCAGTTCTACGCCGGCAGTTCAGTGAAGGCTGTTGGGCAGCCAGGCCACCACACCCCTACAAAGCCCCGGCGGCACGGTTTTGCTGGAAGAGCGATCGAAGCCTTGTGAGAGGATGTAAGTACAGAGTTAGAAATGTGTCACCAAGCCCATCCGTGACTGCAAGACAGAGCACACCGAGAGGTTTTTCCTTTCAAGTCTCCCGAAGGACTGGAGCTCAGGATTTCCCAGGAGGGAAGTCCTGGGCTCCAGTCCTTCGGGAGAGGCTGATACCTACCATAGGAATACTTTCCTGTTACACAGTTCAATAACTTCTGTGCATATTTCTTCTTGAAAGTATACAAAGGGCTGAACAAAGACACTACACACAAATCTAATACGGTATTTTAAATTTCTTTCTAATCCTCCTGTGTTACAAATCCTTTTAAAACACTCCAGCAGTCAGTCATTAGCATAACGATCGATAAACAACTACAGACATCTGAATCTTCATCAAGTTATGTATTAGGTTATACATTAATATTGACTCAAATCTAACCTTTGGTCAGTTTAGTTCCCTTTCTCCCCGTCCACTTTGCTATAGCATTTGCTGTTGCTGCTCCCACCCACGACGGTGACCCTCCTGGTACGGCCTCTCCCACAGAAGCAGCTTATCCTCCCGGCTGCTCCGGGGCCCCGGCCGCGGTCAGCACTGCATTACGAGCATTGCAAAAGCATTTGCTACTGGTCTCAGATCTCTGGTAGTTCCGATTGCTTCCAAATCCCTTTTCCTTCCAGTGAGGATTTTCCTTTCCACTTGTGCGCCTGCATTGTGACAATTCTCACCACCCTACAAAGTAAACCTCTTATTTTTCCTATCCTTCTCTCCAGTGCTCTTCTAAGCTGTGGTCAGTGACACACCTCGGTACCTTCCCATACCTGCGGATGATCTGAAGGCCCATGAGCGCATGACAGCAGCAGAAATACCATCAGCTAATCCTCCCTTCCACTCTCCAGAGCAGGAGGTTACAGCTTAACAATGAAATTGTGTCCCCATTTCATATTTTACCCTTCAAACATTTCACTGCCTTGCCAAACACTCACTCGCTCCAGGCGGCCGTTTTCTGTGATCTTTCAAAAAGCAAAAAGCAGTGACTCAGGTGCCCAAGCATCCTTTAACAACGCTAAAGGATTCATGCTGTGAGAGACTTTACAGCTATGACACATCAGCTGTATTTTTTCTGAATTCAATTTTTTGTTGCAATCACACACTAAGGTAAGACTGGAAGTGCTTTTAAAAAAAAGCTGGGTTTCCATTCTCAGTGTTTTCCATGATCGCTTCCAAAGTATATATTCAAGTGCTCTGGAAGTCTAAAAAGAGGCACAGGATCACGGATCTCAAGAAACAGATGCAAGCACATGGTCTCTAAATATTTTTAATAAAATCTAAGCCTTCCCATATCCTTTCCCCTTCAAACCTTTTAGGCCACACGCTTAAACAGGAAACTAATAATTGTGCAAATAAATAATTTTCCTCTAAGCAGCAATAACTTAAGAAGTCATCACTGACAGACTGTCAGGAGAATGATTCTTCAGGATTTTGGGGAGCACCCTGTCACCCCAGCTTTTTATTACCTTTTCCTTTTTTAACAAGCACGCATCAATCTCTACAAGCCGTCCCTTTCCTCCCAGAACTTTGGACAAAAAAGCCTACAACCAAGGTAAATGACCCCTGCTCTCCCCTGAGTTTCCATTCTAACACCAAGCTGTGCTACAGAATCACAACTTCTGCCCTACGCAGCAATTCTGGAAAGCATTTCAAGGAAGGAGCTGGGAACTGCTACCCTGCAGTTCTGGGGCAGTAAACAATGCAGCCAGTCACCAGCTGATAGCTCTGATCGAGAACACGTCAGAACCCCCCAGATTTTATTCACAAACAGAAACCCCGCTGGTGACATTAAGCTGGGAGAAGTCCACATAAAAGCACCTATTTCCAGTCTCTCCCCAGCTCCTCGATTCTTCGAAGTGCGAACCGAGTTTCCCGTAATTACCATCTCTCCATCCTCCACAACCCAGGATGGAGCCCAGGATCCTTTCTCCTGTCATCTAAAGCCAGGTAGGAATCCAGGGACACAGTGTCCTAGGAGGAAACCTGTTGTAGCTTCTAGCCAGGTCCAACCATCCCCACAACTCCTAAACTAGTGCTCTGGCCACCGTCACTGGCAGAAGGCTCTCCAAGACAAAGAACAGGTCTCACAAATCTCAAAAGAAAAATAAATCACAACTCACATGAAAAATTATATCAGCTTCTCAGCGATTACTTCTCCCGTGGAGTTGCCTAAGCTTTAACTCATTTTGAAAGAAAGCAAAATCTGTAGAGATACATAGGAAAAAGCAGAGGGACAAGGAATATTACATCTACAACAGCTTTCTTCTCATTTGCCTTCAGTAAAGTCAAACTTTTGAGCATTTCTAGCGTGGGACAGAGCTCTGGTCTCTGTGATATAAAAAGCATGTCCAGGCTTTCCACACTCACTAGCTGTCCTCCAGTGAAGAGGCATAAGCCTGCTAAGACCCACACAAGTAGAGCTCCTAAAGTGGATTACACTCATGTGAATGTTTTTTTTGGTGGTAGCGCTGTAAAGGAGGAAACAAAACGGACTGGAAAACTAAATATTTTCTCAGAGTTAGGAAACTACTACAGACTACTGATAACCTGTAACAGTAGGAGCTGGAAATCCGGATGTCTGAGGCAGAAAATGTTTTCCTTCCAACAGCGAGAATTTTCTTTCCCCAGAGTGGGTAGTGACTATCGTGCTAAGGGCAACATCTATTCCTAGGGTTAGCACTCATGAAATACAGCTGGAAAAACAGACTCCTTTTTTCCATTCTGATTGTTTCAGTTAAGCCTTGGCAATCCTGTGACAGTGAGGCCAGTGCTGACGATCCGCTCTTGGGACTGTCCCAGAGACACGCTAGTTTGCCAACAAATCACTGGTTAGCCCGTTCTTACACTGCCCTGCCTACAGGGATCCGCAGAGTTGCACCTAAATATCTTCTGGATTCACGTTATCCACATGCTTTTCACAGTTGGCTTGCAGCAGATGAAGTGTGTGCCCTCTTGCTAAGGGGATTCGAGCTCGATCAGCTGAGCCAAAATGTTCCTGTGCCTTCAAGGAATCGCAGCACAAACCCCGTCAGGTCTTATTTCCAGAGCCCGGCAGCTGTGCCAGGAGAGCAGCCAGCTCTCGAGCAACATTTGTCCGTGTTAGAAACCGGGTGTCAGTTCTGGTCAGTTGGTCTGTTTCTAGCTTACCAATATATAAAAAGCCCCTTTCACTTATTTTGCCCTAACACTGAGGACAAAGCTATGCAATCTGATACCAGTGATCCAGGGCAGCAGCTGATGCTACAAATATGGCTAAAATGGAGATATGAACAGATAATGGCAGTATCTACTGAAATCTGCTTTATCTATCAGCCTTCTTATTACTAATAATAAAGCAAAGAAGTCAACTGGCCTGAAAGCTACGGCTCCTGACAGCAACCACAGCAAGAACACACAAAGATCCAGATTTCAGAACCTTAGCTGGCCTCAGAACTGCCAGATAGTCAGGGGGCTACCACCATCACAAACACTTTTATGTTCCTGTAACATCAGACTGACGAACTTTCAAACACAGGCCTGTCAATGACTACCCTTGCCAGTTCAAAGATAAGTCCCTGCTTTCCTCACACAAAAACAGATCTTGAGATCACCTGAAGAGAGTACGCAAAGCTTCGTTTAAGACTAAATGCCACTGCTGCCCACAGAATTGTCTCCCAGAGACCAGATACAGAAATACAGTGACAACGCTGCAGGAGAACGCTACTCAGGAGGCAGGCGCCACAGCAAGGAACGGTGTTCCTCAGTCTCTCTGAATTAAGACCTTGAAAAGGATTTCTCTTCCTTGCAGGACACCAGCAGTGCAGTCCATCAGCATATGATCCAAAACTTCCTTGCAAAGAATGTCCTTTGAGCTCCGTGTTCACATTCTCCTGACCTGTTCTTCTAGACCCCAACACAGCAGCTTGGAAACTTGATCTGCTCTCAAGCTTTTCAGGAACAAATGAGTTGAGAAACTTACGCAAGGGCTACCCCACTGCCACCGAGCGCCAAGTGCAGGATAACTGTGAATATTTTGTTAAAAAAATAGAACTTGTTTACAAAGTTCAAAATCCTTCACAGAGTTGGCCAGGCCCTGCGCCCCCCCCTCCCCTTAGTCCAAGTGATTTCAAAACATGTCCCTACAGCATTTACGAAGGACCGGGAGCCCTAAGGTTTTTTCAGGGCAACACAAAGATCCTGAAATTTATATAACAAAACTAAAAAAAAACCCCCAAAGCCCCAGCAACAAAGAAAAACACGTTAGGACTGGGCATTATGAGATGGAGGATATAACCAGCAGAAGTTTCCTCAATTACTGTAAAAGCCTGGTCATTTGCTCCAGTGGTTATTTCCAACAATTCATAAAAGCCTCATGTTAAAACATAGTAGTAACTGCATTTCTGAAGCAAACCGAAGCCCAGGGTGTAGGGACCATCCTATCAGATTATGCCGGTGCACGTTGTTACAGGTTTATCCGACTTATCGGTATGGCTGTGGGGGAGCGAGCGAGCGCCAGCACAGAGGTGGAGAGGCAGGTTAGGGAGACAACACGCTGCTTTGTCTACGTGCTCGCACAAAATACATTCCTAAAACAATCCCACAGAAACAGCTTCCTTCAAGAATGACAACATCAGGTTCAAATTCATGCAAAATATCTGCTTTTTCTTAAGTATTAACCCGGTTAGTATCTGAGGAGCAGTGTATTAAGGACAAAAGAGCTGTTAAAAATCACCTCCTGCTCTTTTATCTATCTCAGCTACAGAGTGAGGCACTGCCATTTAAGACAAACAAGTCTTCTCTTGGTAATTGCTCAAAATCCTTGTTAATCAAGGAAAATACTGTTGTGTGAACTAGTGAAAATCATTTAGATGAATCCCATTCTAACTCTTTTAAGATACTTTAACTTAATAAAGAACCACCCAAATGCAAGTTCTTTATCCCACGCTTCAGTTTCCAAGTCTTTTGCACCATTCTGCATTTAATCCGTAAAAGAAATGCCAACTATTCTCCATAAAAAGAAATGAATAGGCCATTATCTGAGCAGCTTCTAAAAAACCCAAACCAACAGCATAAGCACACCACAGGCCTAGGTTAGCGAGCTGATTTAATTTCTTGGTATTTCCCAACATCATCAATGGAAGAGTTTCCATCAATGGAATAGTTTCCCACCATCACCAACTGGAACAGTTTCCCAGAAATCCACCAGCCTAAAGCCTACCCCATTCCAGAGCTAAAAGCTGCCCCGGGGCCCAATATCACGAGGTTGCCTTTGCCCATCGAAGATGCTCAAATTTCGATGCTGCAGCGTTAGGGCTCCAAGCAGAGGTTCCCTTCCTCACCAGAGGAAGCACAACCTCCATCACCAACCAAAGCAAGAGGCGGATGGCTCTTTCACAGCACATGCTTGTCTTGCCCCAGTCTTTCTTACAGGGAGGATGGGAAGAAGGGAAAAGGTGCACCAAGGCACCGAGGCATCCTTCTCCCCCACCACGTGAGGCTGTGGGGCCGCCCCTCCGGCCCCGGGAGCAAAGCCAGGCTGGCAGCGAGGCCGGGCAGCCCCAGAGCGCGCTCTCGGGAGCAGAGGCCGCTTGGCCAGGCGCTGCCTCCAGCAGCAATCCCGGCGGCGCTCCCCGCCAGGCCAGTCGGGCTCTGCTCGGCCTCGGGGCTCCGGGAGAGGCCCGACGGCCGCACCGGGGGGGCCGCGACAGGCCGAGAAACACCTTCGACGGAGCGGGGCCTGCCGGGCCGGATGTGCAGGCCCTGCCCGGGGCCGCCGGCGGGGCGGGGGGCTCGGGGCAGGAGGCGCCGCAGGTCCCCGCCAGCCCGGCCCGGCCCCGAGCTCCGCCCGTCCCCACGGGAGCCCCCGCCGCCCCAACCGCCGGGCCCAGCGAGACCCCCCCCCCCCACCGCCGGCCCGCCCCTCCGCCCTCGTACCTGCGCCCCGCGCGTCAGGCCGCAGCCGCTGAGCTGCCCGTGGCGGAGCTGAGCCAGGATGTTGGTGGTGGCGGCGACCGCCCGGGCTCCGCGCCGGCCCCCCCCGCCGGGCCCGGGGCCGCCTCCCGCCGCCATGGCCGCCATGTCCGACCGGAGACAAACAGGCGGAGCCCCGCCCCCTCCGCCGCGGTGCACGCCGGGAAGAGGGAGGGCCGGCGGGGAAGGCCCCGCCACGGGCGGGCGGGCACGGGCGGGCGGGCACGGGCCGGGCGGGCGTGACCCCGCAGCCCTGCGGGGCGGGAGGGCCGGGCGCCGCGTCCTTCCCCTGGGCTTCCCCGCGTTCATCGCTGCCGGGGCGGCAGGGCACTGGCGGGAGCTGCCTCGCCTCCACCCTCCCCCCACGTTTTTGCCAAATACCCACACGTGCTTTAATATTTCTTTTCTCTTTTGTAAAAAAACCGCACTATTAATTCGGTGGTAGCAGCTGAGGGAAGGAATCGAGCCACGCAGGCAGCACTAAAATGCAGTGTGGCACCCGCGCTGTTTGAAGGAGAGGAACCCCAAAAGGGAGGTGGGTGACCCCGCAGAGAGCCCAGAGGCCTTCGCCAGAAACCAGCCCGGCCCCTGGGGGACAGGGAAGCTGGAGCCACACAGCCTGCCCGGACAGGTGCCCTTCTCCACGGTGCAAATGCTCCCAGGGGTTTAGAAAAAACACAAGCCAATACAAGTCAAAGCTGGGAGACGCTTAGGAGCGAGTTCCTGACTAAGGTTCAAGGGACCCGAGAAGGGACAATGGTCCCAAAGACAACCCTCACCTGCTGCCACCTCTCCAGAGGCTCAGCGCTGCTGTCCCCAGCCCACTGGAGCAGCCCGGATCCGCTTCTTGGCCAGACAGCAAGAACACAGCTTTCAGTATGGGTGCCCAAAATCACGGCTGTCTGAAAAACGGGCCGTTGTTTATATTCCATTTTAACTTCCCTTTATTGTACAAAGCACAATGTAAAGCAGTAAAGGTGCTGGGGACTAACGGGATCCCTAACCCGGTGATGTATTTGTGAGTTTTACAGAGTTGCCTCAGCTGCTTCTCACCACCACGAATGATGCAGGGGTGTGATGATGAGCACAGCATTATCTGTAAAAAGCAAGCTCTGCTAACAGGTGACTTGCTGTTTAGATAAACTGCTGCTCACGGAGAGCTACCACGCACTGCCTCCGAAGGAATGCAAACAGGACAATATTTTCGCCCTTGCACACTTCTGCCTCAGGCTGCTCTGAAGTCCCCTGGCCTAGTACCTTCCCTCTTGGTATGTCTGCCAGCAATTCATGCAAAGGTTTCACTTTTTCCTCTCTCCTTTGTTAGCTCCATTAAAATACCTTTCCCAAGATGTTTGTCTGACCTTTCATCAATCTACAGCCTCTCCAAATGCAAACACTTCTGAAACACCTTAGAAAATCTGGCCCTAAGTTTTCGGCTTTGCAGGCTGCTTAGAGAGGACAAAAAAACCAAAATAATCCCCCAACAATTACAAGGATGTGATCAACAGCAACTGCTAAATTTGATTTCTGTTCTATCTCTCACCACTCAACCAAAATCCATCATTTCCTTCCAGCCCTAGATGCCATGAATACGCATCATAGGCAGGACCTTCCGAGCACCAACCCGGCTCATTTGGAAGCCACCCCAAAATTGCCACTACCCATCTGCCCTTCACACCCATCTCATTTTGGATCCATCAAAAATCCTCGACGTTCTGTTCACGTGACCAAGTGCTCTCCATATTGCTCGAGTGGAGCTCTCCCTCCAGCTGGAATATGCCAAAGCAGATCTGCCGTCACTTCCCACAGATGTCCTCCTCCCTTGGGAGGCCCCTGGGAGGAAATATCACAAGTTAAATCTTGATTTCTTTTTCCCCTCCAGCTCACTTCTGATAGTAATTTTGAATCCACCAAGCTCTCGACCACCGCAGAACATACAGGGAGTATTGGACATACAGGGAATGGAAGGTGACATCTAGCAGGACAGCCAGCCACAGCTGATTTCGTCCTGACATCCCTTAGAGATCCTCAAACATCTGTCCTTCATCACAGTGCCAACCAAACAGCCCAACTTGTACAAGTGTCACCAAGGCTCCAACACACTCTCTGCCCTCCAGCAGTGAGGGCAAGTCAGTTTTCCGTTTAAAGAAAAGGCTTATTAAGGATCCTAAGAAATCATAGCACCATTCCTTTTGCCTAAAGAAAGTCTTACTAACATGGCAGTTGCTTTCAAATACTAGAACAAATGAAAATTAAAGCTGGCTTCTGTTATTGTGACTCATCAATCCCGTAACAATAATCAAGATCCATCTAATTACAGTAGCTGTGTACAGAGGAGTTCTTTCAGCTGCAACTGTGCTAAAGGAAGACCTTACCTCCTGAGGCTACTATATCCCTTGGTTCTGCTACTGTAGCCTCTGAGACCAGGGCCCCAAAATGCCAGAGTTAGCAGAGATCTTCTGTGTTGGTAATCTGCAGCCTAACTCACATGTCTTTCATTTTCCTCTACTCCACGGGTGGGGCAATACTGAGAGAGAATCAGGACCAAACATGGAGTAAAGTCACAGGAGAAGGCCTGCATTGTGCTGTTCTACAGATCAAAGAGTGTGTGAAATCTCAACAACTGCAAGACAGAAAGTTAACCTTGTGGTTACAATAAGGAGCCTCTGACAAGAGCTCCATCTTTGTCTAACAGTGCCTCAGCTTCAGGGTGTTCCTCTCAGTACCTCCCTGCAGCAGGTACATCGGTGCAGAATTTCTAGAACTTGAAGGGCCTGCCCAAGTTACAGTCCCTCCAATCCGTCTGTCTGTCCAAATCCTCCGACTGTACTCTACTCAGAAATGCAACAGAATTTCCATGCTTAAGGATGGGAGTGCAGATTTTTTGTAACTTTACAGCACTAGTACAGATCAAGACCAAAACAAGTTTCCCAAAGCAGCCCCGCATCAAAGTGTGAGCACTGACCTGGTTCTATCTAAGTATTTCCCTGGCCACACGGATTTATGTATCTTCTAGCTCTAACCCACTCAGATGACTACAGCTTGATTGTGCTTGCTCCAGACACCTCAGCTGCCAGGAGGCTTGAAGAAATTCCGTAGTTTTTCTGTCTCACGCCCCCTTTTCCATAAAAAGAATCACTCTTTGTAACACTGCCATTTTCACTCTTTTTGATCGTTGCATACACCCGTCGAAAAGACACTAAGAATACACTTAAAGGTTTGGATCTGTCAAGTCAGCTGAACACCAAGACGTTGCCCACCTTTCACTTGTTAAAAAACCAGAAACGCAGCCTGGTTTCTGTTAGAGGAAGCGTCGCAAGGAGCTCTGTCACTGCAGCTTACGAACATCTGTCCAGCTGTCTCCTGTGCAAAGGGAGAGTTGCGTTTCAGTCTGAACCGAGCCCCCTGACGTCCCACCCTTGTGCTCGCAACACGCACAGCTCAGAGGGTGCACCCAGAGGCCAACTTCACCGACGACGGGAGGTGGCCAATGCAGAGTTACACAAAGTGAGGCCCCAAAGGAAGTTTAGAAGAGGAAGGAAATGGGGAAGTTTCACTGGAAACCCGTTTTAGATTCCGTAAGAAAGCAAGCTCCACTGCAGGGTAACTCAAACCTTTGCTAGTCCACACGTCACCTCAGTTTGCAGATGACGTTAACGGGACACTTACTAAACCAGTTTCAGGCAGGTGGCACCGGCCCACGCTGATTCTACACGCAGAGGAACAGAGCACTTTTCTATGTCGCAGCTGCTCTCCTCCCCCCACGCCACCCCTTGTGCTTGATAGACACGTCTCCATCTACAAACCTGAGCCTCCACCTCAAGGTCAACAGGTTTTCTCAACCAGTCATCAGTCTCTCAAACCACATTTTCATCAAGAGGACAAAGATGAAAGGTGGAACACACGTTGTAGAGGAAACTTTTAGGCTCAGAGGCGAAGCTACAGCTGGTAATGCCTGCTTTTCACCTTCTGACACTCACACTTTCTTTTAGAGAACAAAGGAAGCTCTGGACTCTGTGTAAGCCTGTAAAACTTCAGAACAACCTCACAATGTAGTAAACAAGGTACCTGTAAGCTTTAGACTTCATTCTCTTTCTGATCACCTGTTTGCTATCCATGCACCCAGTAGTTTTGAGATTAGCAACTTTACAGCATTAACAGCTACTTTCTGAATCACGTTTTATGAATGAGGAGCAGCAGAATTTAATAGGAAGCTGTTTCACTTCATAATACAATTCACATTGTGAGGTACAAGAATTTCCATTATGAAACTGTAAGAATATATTCCCAGAGTCTGAATCAAAGTTCAATAATTTAAGATTCAGCTGTTATCTAGGAAGACCTGTCCCAGCACTGCAAGTTTCGAGTTAAAAGACTGACTGGGGCAACTCAGGAGGGAGTGTGAGCTCTTCTTAGAGCTTCTCTTCTCTCCAGCTTTCTCTGAAGAGGCATCTTCAGGGTCTTTTGCACTTTCCCCTTGACCCTGGTCAGAAGCTCTTTTGAAAATGAATTTCTTATTTTTCTTCAGGGAGTAAAATTCCCGCATCAAGTCTTCTACCTCCCACTGCTCCTCCTTACGCTTCCTGCAGCAGTGCAGTGCAGCCGGGTCTATCGGATGAGCTTCAGTGTTGAAGACGTATCCTCCAGCATCCAAGACACACTCCCCGTAAGGTGTAATCACCACATCAAAGACGGATCCATCATTGTGAATGAAGTTGTCTGGGTCGAACAGCAGGTACAAGTATTTCACCGTTTCGGCCAAAAAGAAGGATTCCATGCGATTATCCAGTCTGTGATCTCTCAAGTCTTTGATCTACAAGAGAAGAAATAGAGTGGGTTCCAGTTATGTCAAATTCATAACTTATGAACCTAAGAGGAAACGTAAAGCCAGCTTGCAATTCATTTCAGTTCAACAGCACAGTATGGCCCCAACTCACTGGGTATTTTAAAGTCATATGCAAATACATCCAGCAAGGCTCCAGATGTTTTGAATTAGCATATTCTAAGTGATAAGAACCAGGAAACTAACAATCAGGAGGAACTTCCTGTCTGGGCAAGAAGAGTGAGTAAGCTTCCTGTCATTTCCTCCACTGAAAAAAAAAAATCATAAAGGCTTTTATCTATTTCCCAAATCACGAGGCCCAATTCCCAATATTCCAAATAACAGGGTTTTTTTTCTAAACTAAAACTTGATAGTATGCCTGAAATCCTCTGTTAGATGAATTTTAGAGAGATCACTTGCTGCAGTTCTCTTGTGTTTGATGAGATTTTATCAAGGCATGGAGAGAAAGCAGTCACCCAACTGGCAGGCACAGAGCCTGCACGTGAGCCTTCCTGCTAAGCTGCAACACTTGCCAAGATACAGGAGGCAAGAGAAGCTTCTGATGCTTTCCCACATTTTTGGCTCTGGTGCAACAGCCTGTGACAGAACCTGGCACACTGCTCAGGCCGCGAGGAAAATTACTACCAGAAATACGACCAGCAGTTACCAGATCAGCTTCACAGAGAAATACACGGGGGCTGTTTGACAAAGAAGTTGTATTTCAAAGCGATCACTTGACTCAATGGCAGAACATCATTCATGAGAACGCTTTCTAAAGGCTGATTTTTTTTAGCAGCTGTTTAGCCAATCTGGTAGTCGATTTAGCACTTACCGTCGCAAACCCACAGTCCACCTTGCTGATTTTCTCTATTGACTCCACCGCATCTCTCCCCAGTTCTAAGAGCGTGGGATCTCTCGTAGCCCGGTACAGATACATTGCACTCTCAATCAGCTCTGCAAAAAACAACAACTCAAACATTTGCAAGGGTGAAGACTACCAAACTATGTGCACAGGGAAGACAACGTATTACTTGAACTGATTTAAAAACACTGCTTTCAGGTGATCAGTTAAACGATCTGGCTTGCTGTGATATTTTAGCCTGAGGGTTTCAGACTTGCTGAACGCAGGAAAACAAGGCCTACACAGTGAGAACCAGCCGAAGGAGGGAGTCTTGTGATGCCAGGACGGCCCTGTTCTGGCTAAGGAGCAAGGCCCCATGGAGACTAACGATGTGAACATCATCCTGCAAATAGATAGGTTGTTGCAAAATAAAATCCTGAAGGCCACAGGGCCCAGAGTCGAAATTTTTACCCTAATATCCCTATATGACTATAGTCACCCACTCTTCACTCAAATCATGCTGAATGCCACCCCCGGCGGAGGGGGGGAGGTGAAAGACAGTATATAAGGAGCATAGAGGGTGTGTGTCGTTGGGAGGAGAAGACCCCAGAAGAGGAAGAGGCAGTTGATGGGCTGTGCTCCTTCTCCTTCACCCAAGACAGGGACGCCTTCTGGGTAAGAACTGCGCTTCCACCTTTTGGTGTGTAATACCCGGGATAGTATTTTGCTGGCATTATTATCATATATTAGAGCTATTGCAGAGAGTGAATTTATCAACGGCAACTCCGAATCTTGTATCTGTCTCTTCAATAAATTACCTATTGTTCGTTACCTTGCAGATTGTCTCAGTGCAAGTCCTTAAACTGGGCTCTGAAAATTCAGTGTAAGCCCTTCGTGGGGCTCTGAAAACTCAGTGCAAGTCCCTAACGGGGCCCTGAAACAAGCAAGTGCTTGGCTGGGGTACGTGCCTCTCACAGCCACATACCTTTCACGAGACACTTGCCTTCCACTTCCTCTGGCTCAAAGCACAGACAGATACTTGCTTTTTACAAAGGATGTGCTACCAAGAAATTCACTCTAACCAGATTGCATCAGCTGAGGGAAGAGTGAATAATGCTCCCCTCCCACATTCCAGGTGTGGGAGGGGAGCAAGAGAGAAAAGGATTAAAGCTCAGTTGTCAAAGGAAGACTAAAAAAAGATTACAAACAAGAAATTCAACTCCCCAACTATAATTTTTAAACAATACTGTAATGCTCTGAAAACAAGCACTATGGAAATACTCTATATAAGTAACATATGCACTGTGCTGTGTTTACTTACTAAAGAAACGGGTCTTTTCAGATGCTAGAATACCTTTGAAAGTTAATACTGATGAGTATTTTTAGCACAAGTGTCCAGTATGGATGTCACCTGAACACTCAAACCAGAAGGTGATTAATTATTCTCAAAATTTTACTGACCTAATAATCAGGTGTTATTTTTTTTTTTGGTCAGAGTTGTAAAAAAAATCAGAAAAAAAAAGACAGATCATTTCACTGCAGTATCACAAACATATAATTCCTCCCTTATGTGTTACATCCCTCTTAGACCAGCACAACTACAGTGAGTTTTATTTCAGGGCCTCAGCAGAACTACAGTGGTCTCGTCATACTCACTTTCACTTCCTAAATTTAAAGGACACAAGCAGCCACGTTAATATTTCACCTCACTTTAAAACATCCCATGTGGGACAAACAGAGACTTAAACATATCAAATGCTGCATTGTGAACCCAATTCACCAACAGGCTCCCTTTATACGGTAACACGGCGGTTTGCTTCCTTTAAAAGGCAGCCCTGCTCTGTGAGTGGCAGAAAGCAAAATGTGTAGCTTTGACTTTGGAAATCACTGGTAATACACATGCAGGAACTAAGTCAAAGCAAAACTGGGCAGGAAATTTGGGACGGCAGGTGTTACTAACATTTCCTCGTGCCACGACCAAGACTCCATGCTCCTTTTTATTTTATTTCTGCTTACCAGGCCTGAGTGGATACCCTTCTCTCTTGTCCACCGTGTAGCCCTGGGGAATGTTGTAGAACTCAGGCAGCCCACCAAACTGCTTCCAGACAGTGTAATAGTTGAGGAAGGTTCTCATGGCATTGTCTACATCCCCAATTAGGCTCTGCGAGAGAATTAGCAAAGCAACATCTGGGTGAAGAAGAAACAGCATAGGAGTTATGCAATAACACTCCTATAGTCAAAGCAAGAGATAGAAATGGGTTGTTCAGCAGCTCTGAATGCTCTAAGTAATATTTAGGCATGATGCCTTAAGAATAGGTAGGACAAAGGAGATATGTGCTGCTTTTCTGATGGATCACGTTCCACACACCTAAATAATATGAAGCCTTTCATTTTTCATTAATCAGACACTGAGTTTCTTCAGTCAACATTTCTTTCAGTCAATCACAGCACTCAGTCTGTTTCAGCAGGGATAGCCAAGTCCCAGACCAAATGCAAGTACTGATGAGAAAGTGAACCTCTCAATGGGAAGGTATTCACACAAATAAAGCATTTACGAGATGTTGTTTTCTTTTGCCCGAAGTTCCCATCTGGATTAGGAGAACACTGTCAGTGGAATTCACTACAGCAAAACTGCCATCCCACCACGCTTAATAGGAAACCATAAATAAAGTCAACACCTGCTCTTATATGGGCTCAGATTACTGTGGATTTCACCAGAGAGCAGAACAAACTTTCAAACCAACACAGATGACGATTATATTTGTAACTCCTATACTGAAGGCCGACGAAGAAAATCACGATATGCTACTGGTATGACAGCTCTTACCTGCAGACCTGGCCAGTAGGCCTCCAGGGACTGAAAAACAGGCATGGACACTGTTCCCTTGTACATCTGAACCCAGAGGTACCAGTCATCAAACTTGGTGTAATTTTTGATGGCTTTGTTATATTCTACAAAGAAACACAGATGCATTGGTAATCCAACAAGAAAATCTTTTTAAAAATGAAAGAAGCCCCTTTTTCACACGAGTGACTTCTCAGGACACTCACTTCGGTAACTCTTTGTTTTCACAGACTGTTCAAAAGTATTACAACAAACACTTCAGGAACAGTCCTGACTTCACCCTATTAAATTCTTGATCATCTTCTTCCACAGTCCTGCATGCAGAGTTTTTTTACAGGTGCAGTCAAGAAGGCATTCTTGGGATCCTTCACAGAGGAGGCAAATCGCTCACCTAGAAACATGGACATCAGCTCCTTGTCCTGCAGGAGAATGGCTCCTTTGACAAGGTATTCAAAGTAGGAGTCCACTCCCGCCCCGATGCCAGCATCTTGGGCCACCCACTTGGCAGTTATCACATCAATGTGGTTACCGACCTGGGAGAAGTGAAGGGAGGAGGAAAAAGGAAGTTAAAATGGAAATAAAGCTAATCTACTGAATTATAATTAAAAAAAAAAAAATCCCCACAACACAACCACCAAGTAAACCTTGACTGTTTTTTTTTCAGGCTCTGCATTTCACAGATTCACAACAACCACACCAACTAGTGTTTTCTCCATTAAAAGACACATTTATCAGTAGCTGAGAAGTACAAACTGCAGAAATTTGGAATTCTATGTTTCCATTATAAATACTGCACTGGCCAAAAGAAAACATCATTATCCTACTGTAAAAATGCACAATTTTGACACCATTTGTCCGTTTCTAATTCCGATCTTCAAAAGAGCAGAGGACAGACATAGGGCTGGAGACCAAGGATGTCAGAGGCATGAGAGCTGCCAGGCTAATATTTAAATAAAACCTTCGAAACTGAGCACTTCAAACTAGACACAGACCCAGCTGACGGAAGGTGAAATACACAATCATGTCTTGCTTAGCAGAGATTAAATAACCCCAGATACTCAGTTTTTCTTGAACAAGGATTACGAGTATAAGTCAAAACCTAACAGTTCCCAAAGCAAATAAAAGGAAACCCGTCACACATGCGACACACTAGGCACTCAAAGAGGTTCAAAAAGCAGCCGCAGAAATTAACTATAGACAGACCAGGAGTTAGTGAACAGAGAGATAACGTGTCTAGTTCGGGATATTCCTAAACCACCAAAGCCACAGAGGCTGGTGCTGTCTTGGTGCACTTGCCATGCTCTTCTCTCTTCCGTTGGCCACTGTCACCCCAGGCATTAGACAGACCTTTTATTTCATCTGTTACAGCTGCTGTTACAAAAACTGCAATATCCAGCAGCAGGCCTTGATCTCCCAACCACATCTGTGATGGAACAGAACAATGGGGTAATGTTGGGATGCTGCAGGTGGTCAGGAACAATGTCAAACACAGGACTCCAGCGCAGATACTGGCACTGTGGTTATTTATCTAGTTCTATCTCCCCTCTGTTGATGCTTTTTGCTGCTTAGAATTGCATCCACGAAACTAAAGAAAAAGCAGGCCAAAACATCCAAAGTCCATTCCTCACTCACCAGCCCAATATCAGAGCGATTTTTCCACAGTGCCTTCAAAGCCTTCCTGGCAACATCCTCGAACACTGGGTCACCAGTGAGGTGGCTTAAAGTGGCAAATTCCACTATAAATGTTCCAATTCCAGCAGTACAGGTAACTGGGGTCTCCCCTGGGTTAACTCCGTGCAGCAAGTTCACTGTTCCATACGGCATCCCAGTTGGGGTCTGAAAAGCTGAAACACAGAACTTTTGGTTCACTTCAGTGTTCACTGTTACATCTGAGACTCTAAAGCAATCAGAGTTCAAGAAGCAGGATTGGAGCAACTGCAGTGACTGCAAAGAACGAAATGAGAAGCAGAGTTTGATCCTGGGGAGGGTCAGAGAGGGCATCCCAAGGTACACACACTCTTGGGAAGGTAGTTCAGATCCCTTCCGCCCTGCCCAGAGCAGCACACTGCATCCCTACTTCCTTTTTTTCACAGCACAAGCAGGGCAGTAAAAGTGGAAGTACAAACACTGATCAAAGTGCAAACACTGAGCTTGTGATTACTCAGCGGCAACACCAGGCACACGCCAGGCAAGGAACAGCCCCGTGCCATCAGGGTGCACATCCCAGCAGCAGCCCACAAAGGGGTAGATAAGGCTGCATCTTCTTGTCTTTACAAGCTGCTGTTTCCACAGCCTGTATTTGTTATTTATATTAAATACACTTGCCCTCAACAAGCAACAAACCCACGTGTCAAGTGCATACAACGCTGGGCACGCATACATACAGCTGGCATCACGCACTTCACAGTGTCTTCCCCACAAGTTAAACCTGCTTTGAGCTCAGGGGAGGCAGGACTGGTTTCATGAGTTTAGGCACCAAGCAGCATCATCTTCCTCACACACGTCAGTCACCTCCTGAACTGCAGCAACACAAACCAGACAAGACCTCACCCGGCAGGAGTTTACGAGCTGCTTCCTCCGCCATCCTCAGGAGAGGTCCCGAACACGGCCAGCCTGCTTCCACCTCGACGCCGGCCCGCTTCGACAGCAAGTGAGCCGAGAGGAGACCGCCCACCACTGGAAGGTGCACAGGAAGAATCCCATTAAAGAACGTGGGGGGGAATGAAATCTCACACCAGTGGCACTTATCAGGACGCAGAGGCAGCGTTTATGGGGAAGGAAAATGAGGTGGCTCATCCTTAACAGCCGAATTCAACACACCACGAGAGTGGTTTCTTCCTTCCTCCCTGTTTGCAACAGGGAGCAGATAAGCTTCTTCCACTAGAATCACAGAATGTTCGAGGTTGGAAGGGACCTCAAAAGGTCATCCAGTCCAGCCCCCTGCCAGAGCAGGGTCACCTGGAGTAGGTTACTCAGGAACGTGTTCGGGCAGGTTTTGAATGTCTCCAGAGACAGACTCCACAACCTCTCTGGGCAGCCTGTGCCAGTGCTCTGTCACCCTCACAGTATAGAATTTTCTCCTCATGTTGAGGTGGGACTAGATGATCTCTACGGGTCCCTTCAAACCCCTAATAGTCCATGATTCTATGATTGTTTCAGAAGCATCAGATCCTAACTGCCCTACTATATCTGACAACCCAAGGGCTAACAGCATAATGAACATACCTAGGAGAAGAATTGTTTCATTTCTTCCAGACAGCATAACACTACATTTGTGTAAAGTAACAGAGTACACCTTCCAAGTTCCTTGGAGAAAAATGTGTAGGCCAGAGTCAAGAATTTCAGCGTCACTGACAGAGGCAGGGAGCTGTCAGCCCTTTGCACAGGCTTCTCTACCGTCACATAACAAGCACAAACCCAGAGAAATTACACTGTTGCAGAAATTGGCTCAGCAATATTTGAGAAGAGAGACCAAAAAGAGCATAACTAACAGTTTTGTTCCCCGACAGCATCTTTTAGCTGGATGGCACACAAGCAGTTCAGCACTCAACTGGTTATAGACTCCAAAGGCCTTTGTGCTTTTCAAGAAAAAAAGACAAATTTCACTTTATGATGCTAAAGCATGAAGTTAATAACCTCTATTCCAAAACAGTACGTAAAAATAAAAATATAGTATAAAATTTGTACTGTTTCAGTGGAGAAGATGTTCTTTCCAAAGCTCAAAACCTGGCACTAGAACACTGAAACTGCCACGTCTACATCTGCTTGCGTTGAGGCAGGAACCAAAAAGGGGATGTGTAAAGACAACAGGGAAGTGACGTTTGCTTGGGACTTTGCTGTGTGTTTAGGTTCCTCTTACACTGCATTACACCCTCCCTCTGAGCGCTGCCTCTCAGCTGTGATACCGCTGCACACGGGTCAAAGAGCTGTACAGGAAAGAGCTCTAGCACAAACACCACAGAAAAACCCACCTCACCTCGAATGTTAGTTTCAAAGACGGACGCGTTGACGTCGATATCGAAATCCACCCCTTCCTGCAGCACACTGACGACTCGCTGAAACTCGGAAACGTTTCCCAAGATCTGTGGGGGGAAGGCAGCTTAGAGTTCACGGGAAAAGAAGCAGGCAGTTGAACGTTAGGGGCTAATCCTGGTTTTGTTGTACTATTTTGCGAAAACGTGAACTAGAAGCAGTACTAAATAAGGGACAGAGGGTTTCACCTCACTGCAGGACGCTTTCTTCGCACGCTCCAGGCCCCTGTTGCAGAGCGAGAGGGTGTGAGGGGCGGGGAGCTCTGCCCACCCGCCTCCCAGGGCTGGAAGCGGCGAAGCAAGGGAGCTCCTTGCTCAATTAATGACCGGTTTCCCACCGCTACGGCCTGAAAAGCAGTCGGGGAGGAGGTCGAGGGCGGCGCCGAGCGGGCCCAAGGCTGGGCGGCTCGGCGCGTACTCACCAGCAGCGTGTCCAGGGCGTCGATCAGCGTGAGGGAGAAGCTGCGAGAGGAGAGAAGCGAGCTCAGGCCCGGCGGGGCGCGGAGCGGCCGGGGCCGGGCGCGGGCCCTTACCTGCCCCAGGTGTCCTGCCCGTCGCACGTCAGCGGCCGCAGCTCGTCGTAGGGGAAGGCGCTCTCCAGGTAGTGCTCGTACGCGTGGTAGAACATGGCGCGCACCCGCTCCCTGAGGCACAAGCACGGCCCGCTCAGCCCCGGGGTCGGGCTCCCGGCCTGCCCCCGGCCCCGCCGCCGCCGCACTCACCGGTAAGAAGCGACGTCCGGGCCCCGGGCGGCAGCGGCGGGCGGCGGCGGGAGCCGCAGCGCCCCCAGGCACAGCCAGGGAACGAGCCGGAGCAACATGGCGGCGCCCACCGCCGCCTCACGGCCGCGCGCCGGGCAACGGCAATGGCGGGGGCGGAAGCGTGACCTCGCCCCGCCCCTCTGCTTCCGGGGCGGGGCCGGGCTGCGGGTGGCGGTGGTGCCGGGACCGGAGTCAGGGGTTCGCGGGTACCGGCGGGCGGGGCGGTGTTGCGGTGCTCCTCCGGGCAGGGACGGGGAGGACTGAGCTGCCGGAGGGATTGCTGGCGGCGCTGCTGGTGTAGCTCTGACCTGCGCGGAAATAAAACCAGCCCCGCGGGGGTTTGACAGCAACGAGGTTACCGGGGCGGTGGCAGCTGCCCGGGCAGGCGCGGGAGGGGGAGGTGGTTCCCGGCACCGCTTCCCTGCGGGTCCTGTCTGGAAGTGAGGCCGGGAAGGGCCGGGGTGCTGCCGGAGCGGTGCGGTGGGGATGCCCCGGCCTGGGAGCCTTTCCCGCGACGAAGCAGCCTCACGCCCCTTCTCCCCCTGGCTCCAGGCCGGGTTACAGTGAGCCGAGTGAGAGGTCAGGACCCGCTGCAGAGCAGTCGGCACCCAGGCCCACGCCTGGAGCCCGTGGTGCCATCCCCCTGCGGCTCTGGGTCCCGGCAGGCTGCCCCGGGCGGGCACAGGGCTGGCCCCGAGGCAGCCGAGCTCGCAGCCCAGCTCCCTGCCAGGAGAGCGAGGTACCTGGGGCTGCCAGCCCTGGGGCCGTCAGGGAAGATTTCCAATCCCCTGCTCCTGGTGGGGTATGCTGGTTCTAGCACCCTGCTGCTTAACCAGCCGGTTGGGTTTTAACGTGAGAGCGGCTGGCAGAGCTCTCTCTACCCCTCTGTCAGTAAGTCCGTCCCTTTCACCCCTCAGCTCGCCTGTAGGTGAAGTGGGGCCCTGGCAGGGAGAGCAGAAGCAAGAAGTGATGAGCTGGTCCCTTGCCTGGCAAAGGCGCAGCATGTAGACATGAAAACTAAACCAGCTTGCTCGCAGGAGAGAAAGGGGCATCCAGGGAGTAGCCAGTAGGTCGAGAGAGGTCCTCCTGCCCCTCTGCTCTGCCCTGGGGAGGCCACATCTGGAATCTTGTGTCCAGTTCTGGGCCCCTCAGCTCCAGAGGGACAGGGAACTGCTGGAGAGAGTCCAGCGCAGCCCCAGGGATGATGGAGGGAGTGGAACATCTCCCTGGTGAGGAAAGGCTGAAGGAGCTGGGGCTCTTTAGCTTGGAGAAGAGGAGGCTGAGGGGTGACCTCAGTCATGGTTATCAATATGTCAAGGGGGAGTGTCAGGAGGACGGAGCCAGGCTCTGCTCAGGGATGTCCAGTGACAGGACAAGAGGCAGTGGGCACAAGCTGAACACAAGAGATTGCACAAAAACATCAGAAAAAACTTTTTCCCTGTGAGGGTGACAGAGCCCTGGCCCAGGCTGCCCAGGGAGGGTGTGGAGTCTCCTTCTCTGGAGACACTCAAAACCAGGCTGGACGCATTCCTGTGCGCTCTGCTGTAGGTGACCCTGCTCTGGCAGGGGGCTTGCACTAGAGGTCCCTTCCAACCCCTATTGTTCTGTGATTCTATGAAACAACCCGTCACTTTGTCATCTCATACTGGTGTTTTAGCATCGGCGGGTGGGAGTGGCTGTTGTTGATATACTTTAATAAAATAAAACCACTTTACCCCAAGGTTCCTTGCCGGGGGCTGTCCCACTAGGTGTCAGTGCACACTCGTGTACTGGCTCGGCTGCCGACGGCTCCGCTCCACCGCGGCGCGGAAAAGCCACCAAGTAATTTCGACATATTGTTTGTTTGCTGCAGCTGTAATTTAGGTTTCTGGGGCCATTTATCATAAAGCTGTCTGCATTCTTATTCCATGGCTCAAGGCTGCTGGAATATATCTCTCTGTGTTCCTGGGAGAATCAAACTATTGGAGCTGATTTCACTAAAAGCTGTCACAGTACATTACTGGAGCGCATTTTATTAAAGTTCATTTTCAAGACTTAAATTTAACAGTGTTCTAGACCACTGTCGTTTACCATATACTGGAACAGTAATTTCTCTATCAAAGTCAGTTACTGAATTCTAAACTTTGAAGCATTCTTGAAACAGATGCAGTATGTGATTTGAAAGAAAAACAGGACAAGACAGAGGCAGATCCGGCATCAGAGGGAGAGCTGGGAAGCTGGGAGACATCCGCCCCACGGACTCCATGGAGGCAACATCACAGGCACTAATTACACTAATTGTGCTGTGCTAATTAGTCGCTGCACCCCACTATGTATTTGTAAGATAGTTTCATGGAAAAAAAAATGTAGCTAACTAACAGAGTTGAGCTGTCCACCACAAAAGAGCTTTCTGTCTGTTGACCTGCAAGAGCTGTGAATAGCACAGACCAAGACCTGGGATGAGCAGCCGGGGGTGTAAATGGGGCTGAAATCGCAGCTCCGCAGGCAGGAGAGCAGTGGCTGGATCAAAACTGAGCTGGTTGTGAAAGACCCTCATGGTGCAGTGCTCATCCTGCCCATTTCTGAGCACCCCGGGGTGGATTTGGGAGGCAGACAGGGATACCTCCTAAGCATTTGCCTCCTGTAGCCGCAGGTTTATCACAAGCCCCGCTGAAGGAAAGTGATTTTGTTACTTCTGCCACGAGCCCCACCAGAGACGGGCCGAGAAAACTGGCTGTCGAGAAGGGGTGGGAGCAGAGGGATGGATGCTGCTGGTGCTGCACAGCCGCTGCGTGTGGGATCAACAGCTGGTGGTGTGGGAATCACCTGCGTGTTTATTAATAAACACAAAGACAGCTGCTGGGATGGAAATTATTTGGGCGAGAGGCTGGTTTTCAGCGTGACTAGAGGAATGTTAATATGGCATGTGCATGTAATATCCTACAGGTTCCGTAGGCTTTGGTGCAGTAAATGGAAGAAGATGCAGCGAGTGGTGCTTCCCAACGGCTGGAGCACGTTACTAAAATATTTAGGCCAAACTGGAGTTAAGTGCTTCTTCAGATGCCCCACTGCAGCTTGTCAGACTTCATGTCTTTATGCAAAGGCCACTGGCAAGATAATGTGAAGTTTTGTTTGGATGTGGGAGAGGCTGTAATTATAGGGGCGTTCTAACACTTTGGTTTATGGCATCTTTAGGCTGAGGGCTTGTTTACTACTTGCTGTTACCATAAGTGGTGCTGCTGCCCTGTTTGCAATTTTGATGCCCATTAAGATGGAAACTGTATGTAAATCAGGATGGCCCATTAATATTTATAATTCATGGTGGAATGTAGGAGTATGTCTGTTATGGGAAGAACTGTAAACAGGAGTTTCGTGAACACTGAAAACGGTTGCTAAGGTGGTTTTCTTGAAATAATTTTCCTTTGCAGCCGAACATCAATTCTTAATTTTAGTGGCACGCATAGCAGGATGGAAACGATGATTGATTTTTCTCCAAGTACTGTGGGCTGCTTCAGTTGAGATTTCACTATAAAAGACTAGACATTTCCAATTGCTTTTTATAAGTTCAGAACTGATTTTATTTGTTTAGCACTTGACTAACGTAATAAAAAGAGCAGAAATACCGCCAAATGTAAGACACAGAAAACTGACAGGCTACCTGGTTTCTGGCCTCCCTTTTGGTGCTGTGATTTTAAATTTAAAAAAAGAAAGAGCTGGTCTCACACCCGCCTGGGCGTGACTGGCGAGGCGTCCCAGTGCTCTGCTCTCCCAGGCAGGGGGTACGAGCGGAATAGATCCCACCGAGGTGGCACTCAGCAAGCAGAAATGACAGCAAAGGGTGAGAAAGGCAGAGCTGACGTGACATCACTCCACTGTGCAGCTTCCACGGCTTCACCCATTTCTCTTTAAACGTCTTCTTGATTTTTCTTTCACTAACTAACTTAACTAACCAGCATAGTTGCAGAAACTGTAGGTAGGCAGTAACCAATTAATGCAGTGAGGGCTCCCGTTCCAGGTCTCTTCCAAAGAGGGTTATGCAGAAGCTGTTTGCACTGTGTTCACAAAGAACTGTGGCTCTATATAGAGTTTTAATATTTTATGCAAGTCTGGCTGGCTGTTGGGATTTTGACAAGTGAGACAGCAAAAATAAAACCGAGTTAGCATCGATGTGTCTTGGTTTTTAGTATGGGGATTTATGGCACCCACGTTACGTGACACCGATGAAGTCCAAAGCTGCCACACTTGCGTGAATGCCGCTTTGTTTTCTTTACCTAAGCTAGGATTTTCCCACAGGGGTTGTGGCTTTGATATTTTTATTTTTTTTTACCAGGAAGATTTAGAGGTGTGCGGGTGATTGGTGTCTGTGGAATACAGAGAGGTGAATAGGGGACCGGTGGCGTTTCCCTTTTACATAAATTCATCGCGTCCCCATGGCCAAGGAGTTGGTACGCAGCCTTTGGCTGTGGGCAGGGGAGAGGTGAGGGTCTGTCTGCTGTCAGCCCCTTAACGTCACGTCAGTCAGGGATGTCTGTTTTTCTTGGTGGGCTTGCAAAGATAAATTAAAAAAAGGGACGAAAGGGTTGTTCAGCCTTACATGTGGTGGGAAGTTTGGTTATCGGCTCCAGCGCAGCCAAGATTTTGACCTCAAAGTTCAAAAAACTTGTGTGTCTGGGAGAATCCCCCACAGCCGCACGGCCGGTGTGGTCGGAAGAGCTGATATGGCTGGCGAGAAGCAATGAGAAAAACCTCTCGCGTGCCTCTCCTGAAACACAGAGAGATGTCAGAGACATTTTATTCCCCAGTTTATGATGGTGTAAAACAGATTCACTGAAACTTGTCACTGAACAAGGACCTCCCGCTGTTAGGTAACGGTCAGAACAGGGGTGAGTTTGTTTCTCAAAGCAGGAGCCAAGGGCTGTGAGCAGGAACGTGTAACTGCACTGGTAGCTGCTGCCAAGGCGGGAGGGAGACTAGGGGCAGGCGAGTTTAGAGCTGCTCTGGGTATTTCTCTTCTATCTAGGAAAAGGAAATTTTGTCCAGTGGTTTTGCAGGGGGACGGGGGAGGAAGGGGGACTGGGCTGGGGCTTGCACAGGAGCCTGAGCAGCAGAGAATCCAGCCTGCTCCTGGCTGACATCTTTCTGTGCTGCAGCATGAACTTCACAGTTGTGCCAGACTGGGTCTGGAGAAGTCACTTCTCTCCAACATTCATCCTTTTTTTGCCTTTTCATTTTTGCTTTCAACCCCGAAACTACTTTATTGCCGCTACACAAAGTATGTCATATGTATGACGTATATTAAGGCACTCAGGTGACAACCCTGATGGCTACCTTGCATCCCCAGACTTATTTTTTGAGAGTGACATCTCCCATGGGATCCCGGCTTAGCAAGGCTGGCTCAGAAGAGCTCTGCACACGAGTCAGAGCCACTTGAAAAGCAGGGGTGCCAGGTCCTGGAAGGATTTGCTGGCTGCACCTCGCTCTTCCCAGCAAAAGTACTGATGATCTGGGCAACTAGATACAACCCAAATCCACGTCAGGCTCTGTCACCTCTCTGTCTTTCAGGGATCCCACCAATTGACTGAGAGAGAAATCCCACTTGGGTTTGCTGGAATAAACACATGATTTTTTTTTGTCCATTGAGGCACTGAGTGCCACAAAATGTACATCACCCTTTCTGCACTCATGCACTGAATAGAGCAACCTCCTCCTTGTGGGGTCCTGGCCTCCTTTCCTGAGAACCTACCATAATGGCTTTTCCAGCATCTCATCCATGTTTGATGAGGATTCAAGCAGCAAGCTGATTTCCTTAAAAGCTCTCTCCTTCATGCTAGGTAGAGGCCTCTGAAGAACAGGTGAGTTCATTAGCAAAACTAGAAGGAAATTTTTGCTGCTGGCAGACCGGACTGGATGCTCTTGGAAATCAGGTAAGATGTGCTAGAATGGGTGAGGGTCAGAGCAGAGCCTGCAAGGTGATGAGACACGGCGACCCTAATTGCCAGCGTGCTGGTCCGTTTGCAGGGCTGGCCCGTGCCTTGGGTGAGGATGTGGGGTGTGAAAGCAAAACACGGAGGTCCCTGAGTTAATCGCAGCTTCATTATTCCAGTGGCTGACTGCAGGAGATGTGGAGGGTTTGCTGGTCACGTAATGCAAAGCTGCTCTCGATGGGGGCTGTCACCCGTGTGCATATAGAGCTGTCATCCGCAGCGGGGTTTGGCCTGATCCTCTGCAGGCTGACCTGGTGGCCTTGTCACCACACTGCAGCCTCGCTCTGTGGGTGAGGAGGTGTGGGTTCCTGAACCTGTCCTTCTTGACACTCATAGAATCATAGAATCGTGAAGGTTGGAAATGACCTTAAGATCATCAAGTCCAACCTACAACCCTACACCACCCTAACACTAAACCATCTCTTGAAGTGCCACATCCAGACATTTTTTAAACATGCCCAGGGATGGTGACTCGTTCCCACAGAGCCATTTTTTCCCTCCTGCAGTGTGGAAGGAGACGGAGGGAACTCCTTCCTCTCCATTCCCCGTCCCACTCACCAGGCTCCCACTGTGCCTGTGATGACCAGATGGTTCTGGGTCTTGCAGCAGGACACCTTCCTTGACTCCCAACTACTGTACACAGCAGGTTGGGGTCTACCTTGGTGCACTCTTGGTGGCAGCAGGATGTTGTGGGAGCAAATCAGCTTCCTGCCAAGCCTCGTCCTCCATCCTTCGTCCATGGATGCACTCGCCAAGCCATGGCCACTCCACTGCGAAGATATCCCTGTTGAAACCTCTCTGGCAAGCGTTTGGTGTTTTGCAGGGAACAGAAAGAGTGAAAACTTTGCTTTAGAAACATAATTTAAAAAGCATAACTTTCAAAACATAACTTTCAGTTTTCAGTTGTTAGTTTGGGCTTATTGATAAAAATCAATCGTGTTTTCACTGGCAGTGACTTTTCAGAACAGGGTTTGGTGGCTAACCACCTGCTCCCTCCGCGGTCAACCAGAACGGTTTCGAAGGCAGTTTTGCACCCCTGAGACCCTGGTCTGCATCCCCAGAGAGCTCCTGCCCCTCTGCATAGTGCTGTGAGATACAGCCCTGCCACCACAACAGCATGACAAATGTTCATCCATGTCTTGCAGGGGAAGGGATGCCGTGCCTTTCTGTCTTCTGCTGCTCTGGACCTCTTCAGTGATGGGGCTGTCCAGCCAGGTCCCCAGAAACCCACCCCTCTGGGTCCCCAAAGCTTCATGTCTTCTTTCATTCCTCAGCTTCTCATCTCTTCTGCTGCTCCTTGCTGTGGAGAAAGAGCACAGAGCTTCTCACTGGACAGCAGCACATGGGAAAACACCTTGCTGTCCAAACTGGCCCTCTGGCCCTCTGCTGTTAGCCTCCCGAGGTAGCTCCTGGGGGCCGTGGGACCATGGGAGCCCCTGGGAGGGCTTGTTGGGCCCTTGTGATGCTCTGGTCTCTTCTTCTCCTAGGGAAAAGCCTGTTCTGCTGCTGGCTGTCAGTAAACGATTGACCGCAGCGCTGCAGAGAAGTCAGGCAGTTGACAAAGATGCCAACATGGAAATGATTTTTTAAGAAATTGGTGTGTCCTTTTTGTTAGCAATTATTAGGGGTGGTCAAATAGCATCTGTGTCACAAGAGGGCTGTTTTCTTGGCAGTTCTGCTGCCGCTGTCTGACTCCTCAAATGTCAGCGGGCTGGAAGGCTCCTTCCTCATTTATTTGAAGATGTTCTTTGTTTCTTCTTGTTAATGATTTTTAGAGCTTGTTATAGAACCTTGAAGACAAGTGCTGGCTCTGCTTTCATGTCAGACAAAATGCGTGTGTTGAGGCATTCTTCACTGCTCCAGCTGTGAAGCTTCTTTGAGTGGTGAGGTGACATGGTAGCAATGCACTTAGAAAGGACAGGCTTCCAGATGGGAAGATGGCAGTGCGAAACAGATGACAGAAGGCCGGCAGTGCAAAACTCCCTGCCATGACCTTCCAGCTCCGCCGAAACAGAAGCAGGTTCCCACTGATGTCAGCAGAGCGGGAGAGCTCCTGAGCTGCAGAGGTGGGCGTCCGGTCTGGATTGAGCAGAGCTCAAACCCACCACCTGCCTCTGAGCCTCTTGCCCTTGGTGAACCCAACAGTTTTGTTTACTGGTGCGCAAAGAGGAAACCAGCAGTGGCACAAAGGGACGCTCACCCATCACGGCATGGTTATCTGCACCTTAAGGTGGGTCTGTGGGTGCCCAGGACCTTTGCTTGGACCCTTGCTGCGGCGTTTTGAGGACGCAATACACTTATCACTGATGGGTTGTTGTCTTTGCGAGTCCCCATTTCAACCTGTGTCACACCTGCTTTGCAGCGTCAAACATTTTAGTGCTGTGGCTTGTGCATCTCGAGTTTTCCGTTGTGATTTCTCAAAAGTTGGACGCGTACCAGCAAGCAAATAGCAACAACAAGGTACCACCCTACCACAAAAATGCACTGCAATTTTTGGGACTATGTTTGGTAGGATTCTGCCAACGGGTCTGACTTGAATTTTGCTCATTGTGAGACTGAGTTGTTGGGGCTCATTTCCTGCCTTTTCCCTTTTCTTGTTTGTTTGTGGTGCAGCAAAACTCTGCAAAGCTCAACAGAACCGTGTTAGGACTTTACTGAACTGTGCATCGATGTTTTAAAGGCATTTTGGAGAACATCATCTTGTATCGCTCACTGAAAAAAGTGTAAAGAACCAGATAAAATGTAGTAAAAATTTGGATGACTAAGCTTATCTGGATTTTAATCTAACAAGTCTTTGTGGGTAATGCCTTATACCAGCACATACTTTCTGAATTTGTATACATGTATACAGGTGAAAGAGTTGTTTTCTTAGCTGGAAGGGGAAAATATGACCATTCTGAAGTTCTGAAACTTCCCCCCACTCTCTGACAATAGAAAAAAAAATTCCAATGAAAACCATTTTGAGAGATTTCTTTTGCAGATTAGGGAGGGATCTGTTAACCTACAGTCAAAGGAAGCTCAAACTGTGTTCTGCAAGAGGCCTCTGTAGTCCGTATGGCAGATGATAAATGATCCCTGTATTAGGTCTGAGGACTCAGCAGGACTCTGCAATCAGGAGATGGGCTGAAAAATTAGGAGGTTTTAAAACTTTTCAACTCCTCCTGTTTGCCTCCATGTTTCAGAGTCTTAAAGGGTCGAAGGCTTTTTCAAACCTCCTCTCCATACCTTCAGTGTTAGAAACATAACATCTTTCTTACTGACGGCCAAGATTTTTAACTGAACCACATACCTTCAGGCTGAAATTTTAGGGAAAAAAGCAAATCTCCCAGGAGCTGCTGGTGCTTGGCCAAAGCAGTGGAAATTCAGGGTACATCACACCCCCAGGACCTCATCCTTCTGGAGGCATTGCCACGTGCAACGCTTGGCTCTTCTCAAGGTTGGGATAGGTTTGCTTGTGGTGGGGCTGACACCTGAGCATCGTTGGCATGAGCACCTGGGATCCCACCATGTCTGTGGGGCCGGACACCTCACGGGGACTGGAATCATGACTTTCTGGGGGTCTGCTGGTGCCATGCGAGCCACCCAGCTCACCCCAGAGCACCCCGTGGCTCTTGAGCTGTGCCACCACCGGAGCCGCTGCAGGTGCCGTGGAGGTGAACGGGCCAGCTCATCTCATAACTGCTGTCGTCGCAGCGCGGCGTTGGGAACCGAAGCGGCTCACCGATAGAGATCAGAGGAGCTCGTGCTCCGCGCCGCGAGAGGTGGGTGAGCAGCGGTTGCTCCGCTCCGCAGCGCCGGTTGCGATTACAAACACGTTCCCTCCACGGGCTGAGGTGGAAATGTGGCTTTCTGACATTTCTCATGAGAAGTGAGACTTGCTCCTTCCAGACCTTGGCACGGCCAGTAGCCAGGCCAAAGCGGGGTAAATGCTTGTTTATTGGAGCAGCCAGCTCAAACGTGGTCATCAGCCTCCTTACTGAGAGCCCCTAAGCACTGGAGATTTTGTTTCATCTCTGATTTTAACCAGCTGTTCTTCCCGCACCAGAGGAATCTTTTTCAGCCCAAATTTCAGAAAACCTAGCATATTGCAGGTAAAAATTCCAGTTTTGACAAATCCGTGCTCTCCAAAGTGGAGTGAGGTTGCCAAATTCTCCAAAACAGAGTAATGGAGAAATTCTCACTTGGCTCCACCTGGCCTGGTCTTCCCAAAATAAAAAGTCCTGATTTTGCATGTTCCCCCCATTAAGTGTATGTCAGGCTCCTCCAACCTCAACTTGCTGCTGTGGCCAGCTGTGCCAGCAGTCTCTGGATGATGGCATTGCAGGGGCTGATGCCATGACCTGCTGCAAAGCTGAGCTTTGTTTTTAACTGTACCATCAACCACATTTCTTTTCCAGGACTTATGAACAGATGGAATTAGCTAGTGAGGTACATCCGGTTGGTGGAGGTACCGTAAAACATTATCATTGAAAGAGGAGAGCAGGAGTGAGAGAAGAAGAGAAGGGTATTTTTGCAGTGAAGCACCTCTTCTTTCTTATGGACTTGAGCTGAAATGGGTCCATAAGCATTTCATAGCCTTTGCTGCTCATTTCCAAGACCTGCTATGGCCCAAAAGATCTCTGCTCCTGCAAGGGCAGAGGTATTTTGGTACCATGGACCCTGGTAGCACTTGGAGGTACACCTAGAAGGGCTGGCAGGACCCCTTCACTGTTTTTAGTGAGTAAAAGAGGAATTGGGCTGGTTGTGCATGCCTGAACATCTGCCCTGCTCTACTCCTATGCAGACATGGGGACTGTGGCAGGAGACTCTGTCACCTGTGATAAGCAGAACTCAGGGCAAGGACACTGCCAGCCCATGAACAAAACCTTTGGATCCACAGAGGCCCTCAGTAGCTGCCGGGTGTGATGGGATGTCTGCCAAGGGGCAGAGTTTTTCATTCTGCCATGTTGGCACCAAAGGGTGGCATTTCCCTTGGGTTTCCATGGATTTCCACTGATAACCATGAGCAGGTCACACTGCTGTCATTGAGAGAGGTGTTGGATATATAGAAGAAAGGTTTTGGAACACTTTCTTCTGCCTTGCCATCCCAGGGAGAGCTCCCTGGCGCCTGCCCGTGATTTTTAGCAGCCTCCCCTTCCCTACCTGAGGGGCAGGGAGAGATGCACAGCCCGTGCAGGACACAGGGACACTGTACCTACACCTCTCCTGGCCAAGGCTGGCTGGGATGCTGGTGCAGACCTTGTGGGAAAAGCCTTTCTCCATAAGAAGAACCACGCAATGCTTCTGTCTAAGTGATTTAGGGACCACTGACCACCTGGCCAGTGCCCAGGGGGGAAACCCTCATTGCTCACCAAGGAGATGTGGCAGAGGGTGACTTTTTCTCAAAAGCCTCATGAAGACTTTTCCCTTTCCAGGCTTTGCCTCTAGTCTTGCTGGACATATGTCCCACAGCCACCACAGCAAGACCTTTTACTGCACTGCCACTGCCTGACACTGGGAAATGCCATCATACATCAAAGCCAGCAAATATGAAATAAAAAACGGATTCTAAAAAAGGCTACAGAGGAAACAAAGCTTCCAGATCTTGTATAACCCCTCTTGTCTTGGCTGGCAGCAGCAAGTGAGCTCTGGATCCTTCGACCGCAATTTTTAAGGCTTAGAAGAAAATGGTACATTACAAAATCATGGCGAATTAGTGGCCTTTTCTTTGTGTAGTAGCTTAGCAAGACTTTAGAGCCTGGGGAAAGATGGCCATTTTGCTGTGGGGTTGTTTTGCTTTTCCTATGCACACGTGCCCCGATTTGGCTGTACCACAGACATTTGGAGGACTCTCACTTAGCACACACCCAGCAGGGGGGTCAGGAAGAGTTGCATCTTCCATCTACACCGGCCGAGGCTGGGAGGTGGGTTCCCCTGGGTGCTGAGCAGGAGAGCTGGGCTGCAGCAAGGAAGAGGGCATGGGAAGAGGTCTGCAATGAAGATCCCAAAGCTTGCGAGGAGCTGGGCAGCTGGGAAATTGCTCAGCTAAGGGAGCTGTGGTTGGGTTGGGAGCAGTGCCGGGCTGGTTTGGTAAGACCCACAGCCTCCTTGGCAGAGGAACTGTGAAGTTTCCAGCTCTGCTAATAAATCACGTGGGCGCGCAATTGTAATGACAAAGGAAATAATTGCTTCGTTGCCAGTTCTCTTCTCGAGAAACTCATCTCATCCACACGCTGGGACGCCTGTGAGCAGAGCAACGAGGAGTTTGCAAGTCCAGCATGTGGGAGGGAACGTGGGTACGGGCCGCCCGCGCCAGTCCCGGGTGCCGGAGAGCTTGTGGAAGCCAGGACTCGGTCGCTGCAGGTCAAGCGAAGTCAGTCAGGAGTCACCATCGGGCAAAAACCCGTGGGCCAGAGCCCGTCTGGTGCAAAGGCGGCTCTTCCTTGTGTGGCTACGTCGCGAATCACCCTCAAGCCAGCCAGCTGCCCAAGGAGACCTGCTGAGCCGCCAAAGGCGGCAGGTTTGGGCTGTGAACACCGTTAGTAAGCCCATGGTGGGACGGCAGTTTCAGAGAGCTGATCCCAGCCTGGCCCCTGTATAAGCAATAGGTTTTATAGTGCGTGTCTATCTCAGCCCACCGTTAGAAGCTAAAATCAGTCCTCACTGATGGGAAACAAAACACAGCTCTGCAAAAAATAAAATAAAAAGGATCCCGGTGATGGGCTTTGTTTTGTGACAAAAGTGATTAAACTGCTAAATCACAGCTGCTTTTCTCATAAAGAAGACAAAGCATCTTTAGATCCCTACATCATTTCAAGAGTTGCGGAAAGCTCAAGGTAAATGGGAGTGATTTGATCTATCTTGGTTTTATCGCTGTATCTCCTACACCCGCAGGCTCCCGAGCAGGGTGTATTTGCTGTCTCATGGCCTAATAGCTTCCTGTGTTACTCATAGCTTAAACACTGAGAGAGAGATAAGGGATTGGGTTTGGTTTGTTTCCTTTAAGAAGAAATGAACATTAATAAATGTCTTATTACCAGAAAGTGTCATAGTGAAAGTACAGCGCTTTCTCCTGCTCCACACTTGGCCCTTTTAATTTTCACCCGGGTTAAAGAGCAACATGAAAACCCCGAAAAATGATCCCAGTTGCACTCAGATGAGTTTTCAATAACTGCCGGATCAGATAGTGCTGAGCACCCGTCATGGGAGGTGATCAGACAGGGCAGCAAACTGCTGCAGCCTTTGCTTGGTGCAAATTATTCCCCGGTGATGGAGGTGGCCAAAGGATCTGCTGCACTGGGAGGCACTGGTGACAATGGGATTTGCTGCCTGGGTTTGGACAGCAAACGCTTTTGGGCAAACTGTGTTCTCCAGCACCGTGAGGACAGAAGCAGCAAATAAGCAGCGTGCTCTCGTGTTTGAAAGGGCCGGGTACGGAGGTCCAGGGATCTTATGGGAACGTCAACTTTCTTTTAAAATATATGTATAACACACAGCCAGGAGGGGGGAATGGAGAGGAAAGCTTGGAAAAGAGTGAGCAGACAGGAAAGGGGCAGAAAGCAGAGAAAGGTCCAACTCCTAAAGCTGTTAGAAAGGAAGGATCTCATGACATTTAGGCCAATGTCCTGACACATGACTCCAGGTTTTTATACATATGGGGCTGGCAATGCAGTGGATTATTTGTTACAAATGATTTACAAGGCCCTTCAGAAAGAAATAAATTTCACAGGACAGTGCCTCCAGGGAAAATAATATGTATTTGGACGGGTGATTTATCATTCTGCATTAAGCCCATAAGCTCAGCTGACATCGAAGTATACCTGATAATCTCTTATCTAAATAATTTCCCCTTGAAATCCTCCAGCTGTGCAGCTTTGTGCTGTTGATGTGAGGATAAACTGTTGGGCCAGGACTTCTGCTGGAGAAAGTGGGCTCGTAATGGCACGGTTCAGACGGGGAGCTGCTGAGTCCTCTCCAGAAGACCCCATACCACGTTAGGCTACGTGGAAGGCACTGAAGGTGCCAGGTAGCCCCAGAGAGGTGGTCAAGGGTAGGAGTAGAGGCCTCTTCTGCATTTTTGGGAAATCTGAGTCCCTTTAAAGCTTCTGAGGATGACTTGCCTGGTCTTGTCTTGGCTCATAGCCAGTACCAGAGGAAGACTAAGAGCTTTCTGCAGAGCTTTCCTCAAGCTTGGCCACTGGGAGTTTTCCCCATGCTTTGAGAGACTGTAGTTGTTTTCATCCGGAAACATTTCCCCAGATTTCTCCAAATCTTTTCTTTTGCTGCTGTCAGCCTGGGTCATCTTTTTGTCAGCCAGCCTGGGATGAGGCCAAGCCCACATTCTGGGCTTCCAAATCATCTTCCATGGGTGATGCCAAAAACATCAGACAAACTCCAGCCCCTAAGTAGCCTCCCTCAAACTCCCTTTTTTCCCTTCCTCTCAGCATCCCCTCTTTTCTGCTGATGCAGACACAGGGGTTTCTCTGTCTTGGGGCTCAAGGGGCTGGGTTTTTTTGTGGGGGAAGCTGGCCATGGGTAGGTCATCATTATTGTGTGCTGTGTGTTGGAACAGGACAAGAAATCAACCGCTAATTATAGCAGCCACCCACAGCATCCCCAATAATGTAGTATCTGAGAAGGTCATGAACCCCGTGAATCACCTGTGTATCCACACGTAACTCCGGTAAAATAACAGGAAATATAGGCATAATGAGACATCACCCTAGCGCTGATTATGCCGATAGTATGTACCGTGCTCGTTCCTTTGCCATGGAAACAGGTTTGGATGGGACTCAAAAGAGTACCTGCTCTGCAGCTGCCTCTCTCTTGACGCCAGGCTGCAGGTCTGCCTCTTCGCAGGGGCAGCTGGAGCCCCACACCAGCAGCCCCGCAGCCTGCCGAACCTCTGCTAACCCTGAGCAACGGAGAGAAACTGCAGAAAACTCCCGTCCAGCCCCAATTATCCCCTGCGGAGTCCTGGTCGGCTCGGAAAGGTGTAGACATCCTGTCCTGGTGGGGTGGGCAGGGACCAGCCACGCTGGGCGAGCTGCAGGATGGAGCGTTAGGGAGCAGCCTCCCACGGTGCCGGTGTTGGGGTCCCCTGCCCAGCCCTGCTCGCTGCTGCTGACACAGTTTCTGGGCCGGTGCAGCCTATGGGCCTGGCTGCCAGTAAGCAGCATAACTAGAGCCTCTCAGATGTGGTTGATTTTTTAATTTTTTTTTCTTCTCCAGAGCTCACCCCCGGTAGTGTTGATGCGTCAGGAGAAAGGGGCTCGCAGCCCAAGGCGCGCAGCCAAGTGTCTGCACGGCACGGGAGGCGGCAGGGATGGGTCTTCCTCTTCCACCCAGCAGCTGTCCCGTGGGTGGTGGGCACAAAAGCGGTGTCTGGCCCCGCTTCAGGCAGACTCCTCTGCCCATCAGCATCCGCGATGCTCCCTCTGCGCTCCCTTGTGAGCCCCACCACCCACACTCACGAAGCTGCTCAGCTCCCCGCATCTTCTCCATCCCTGCCAGGCGCCCTTCACCCTCTCCCATATTCTCCCCACCTCCTCCTCACCACCCTGCTGGCACCCCACAAGCTGCTGCCCCCCTGACTTTTCCCTCTTCAACTCTTCAAAGCCCGTCTCTGTTCCCCCTCATCCTCCCTGCCCGTCGCTCAACCCGAGCATCTCGCCGTCAGCATGAAATTCAGCAAACCCAGGGTGTTTTGGAAGGGCTGCAGGGATCTGTGAATTTGCTTTGAATATAGCAACATGTTTTGGCTAAAGGGAACAGGAGAACATTTTGAAAATGTCAAAATATTTTGTTTAGGCATTTTTTTAAACAAAATGTTTTACTTGGTAGTTGACAAAAAGAAAAAAAAAAATCGGTTCAAAGACTCCGAAGCAAAACCTTCCCACTTTTGTATTGAGATGGCACCTGTCTGTGAGAATTAAAAATACAAAGGCACGAAAGCTGTTTGCAATAGTCAATAATGTCCAGGTGCCCATGGGAGTTTCTTCAATGGAAGTCAAAATGTTTCGAAGGGAGTCAAAACATTTTCTGATTGTTTCTCGCCCTGTTTCACTTGGGGCAAAACCAGAAATCTGTCCTTGCTGGGCCTGGCTCAAGGACTCCCGTTCATTTTTACGTTGGCTGCTAAGTAGAACTATTTATGATGATGCGTGTGGCTTGCGAGGGAGCTCAAATCTACTTCTGGCATTAGAAAGAGAATTAATGCTGGGGTCAGGCGTTGCATGGTGACCCTCTCTCTCTCTGCCACTCTGCTTTGGCTTCTCAGCCTGTAAGACAAAAGGGCCACAGAAAATCTCTTTTCTCTGTGTCTAAGTGTGCTCCAGCCCATGCTCCACCCTAGAGATCCTGTAGCTTTTTTTCAAGTGAGGCTGCAATTTCTTTGTGTTTTCCAGAGCCTTTCTTATCTTCTATTGTACCTGACTGGCTGGGCTCCATCTCTTCCCTCCCAGCACTGGCTGCATTGAGCGCCTCCTGAGGGTTTTCACATATCCCATTTTTTTCCTGTTGTTTAAGGCAATGGTGTGCTGCAGTCGTGCCATCTGCCTGTCAGTCCACCCCAGAGCTTTTAAAGACGATGACTAATTTCAAGCCAACTTGCCCGAAGACTGGGAGGTGTGGGCAAACCCGTGGGATTTTGTCTCCTGGTGGCACCTCCAAGGCTTGAGTTGCTCTTCTGGTCCTGCTCACCTTGAGCTGTCAGATGAAACAAAACTATTTAAAGACAAACGTTTTTTGGTTAAACCAGGCGTCCAGGCTCAATACAAAGAAAACACAAAGAGCCTTGAGTAAGGAAGCCAGGCTGGTGGACTTGTGCCATCTTCACAGCAGAAGGGTCAGGGCTCTGTTTCTGTCCATAATAACATTGTGCTCTTTCGCCGAGCAGTGGAAAGGTGGGGATGAGCCTGCACAGGGTGTCCCCAGCCGAAACCCCAGCCCCAGGGCTGGGTGGGTGCATGACTGCAGTGGCTCAGCTTTCTTTCGGAATGAGAACCCAGCCTTTCCAGCGAAACGCTCGAGCCCTACTTGTGCAGCACCCTCAGGGTGGTTGGAAAGAGACCTTTGTGCTGAGGTGAGCAATGCCTGAGCTTTGCCCCAGGGTATATTTTTGCTGTTAGAATTACAAACATTTTGGTGAATGTTTAATCATTGCCGGATTATAGAGACCCACAGATTTTGATCTGCCGTTCTTGTGGTTAATTGTTTGCAGCAGGTCTGCAGATCACCCTCTGATGTATTCCACTTTGCCCTTGGACCGCAGGGATGTATTTTTGAATGTGAACTCCTAGGCAGACATCCTCATCTTTCCTATCTGTCTCTATATTTGCTCCTTTGAATTCTTGAATTGGCAGGATTGTCCTGCAAGTGTTCATGATACCCAGTGTTTTTCTTGTAGCTGCAGCTCCTGGAGATGCACTTGTATCTAAAATTCATACAGAGTTGGAAAAAATATACTCCAGTAGAGCTTGGTGAATGTTTTTGCACACTCAGGTGGTGAAATTTTCAGTTCATGCAAAGTGCAGCTGTTTTGTGAATCAGAACAGTTCGCTAAAGCGTCAGAGCTGACATGCACCACCGAGATTCAATTTTTATTCTGCATCACCTTTGTGTCCCAGTGTTTGCAAAGAAAAGCACAAGGTGGTGTGGATATAGTTTAAAGTCTTGGAAGGCAGAAGCCAGCCAGAGGAATTCGAAAGGATAAGCAGCAATCAGAGGCAGGCCCTGTGAAGTTTGCCATCATCTTTGATTAATGAGGATAATTAACTGGCAGAGTGATTTTCAAACAGACTGATGTGCTGTGGTTTGAAAGAAATCTTTTAATTTCTTGGGCCTGATGTGCATCACCTCATCCTTAGTTTGAAGGGCTTGGAGGGACACCAGTGATGAGCTGAACGACACCAGAGCTTCCCTGTCACAGGGGAAGCTTTTTGGAGCAAGGGAATGATGTCTGCAATAGCCAGGAGAGAGGGACTCGCAGGGATAGGCACAGGGCTCATCTGCCCTCTCAACATCAACCACATTTATTCCTGCTGATCATGACCAGCACCTTAAACCCTCCCTGCAAGCTGGTTCCAACCCTGGGGAGCTTCCCTCAAGAGGAGCTGGGCTAACTCTTCCATCTCAGCCCCAGCTTTAGCCTCACCAGCCTCAAGAAGCTCATTCACACCCTTAACCCTGCACCCACAGAGCGCCAGGATTTGGGGAATTTTTCACTCTCTGCCACTTTTCCTGTTGGGCTAAAGCAAAGGACAGCACAAAGCCCTCAGAAAACAGCATCTGGATGCAGTGAGGAGGAGGAGGTGGCCAGGACACTTGTCAGTGTGTGCACAGTAACAGGAAGAAAAGTGCAAGCACAGCTCTTGCACCGGGGTGGAGGATCGGATACAGCAATGAGAGCAGAGCCTCTCTCGGTTCTGAAGGTACCTGAGGAGTGCTGTTGCCTTCACATCAAAAGTGAAGGGAGAAAATTTAGAGGAAATTTGGCAAAGAGATGCCTTCAATGCCAGCTCACACAGTCCATGGCTGTGGGAAGTAAGTGGTTGTGCCCGAAGCCTCCATCTTTCCTGCTGTGCAAAACTCATGTTGAGGGTCAGGTGGGTTTTCCCACCTAACTAATAACTCAGGCAGCTGTTGGGCAATCCGGCTCCCCAGGACTGTACCTCAAGAGCTTTTCCCCCTGGAGCCTCTCTGGCAGCTCCTCACCCACCCTCCTGCCTGAGCACTGCAAGAGGCTTCGCAGGCAGGCTGGGCTCTGACTGTGCTTCCCTTTGAAGCTGCCAGGGAACCAAGCAAAACTACTCATACTGGAAAGTCTCCTTATATCCAGAGAAATGACCCCAAGCCTTTGATTTTCGCTTGGAGCCGTAGCTCTTTTGCTCCTCAGGCTCAACAGAGCTCTCCCTTCGGGGACCTGCTGGGCTGCAGCACTGCTCCCTCCCAGTCAGACACTGCTGATGGAGCAAATGTTCCCAGCTCTCGTCTGTGCTAAACCCAACTTTTCTCTGGCCTGAACCTTCAGGGAAAAGGTGTTTTTTTCAGCTTGAAATCGCTAACCAAAATTGTTTAGGGTTTCAACAATCTCCTTTCCGGATTTCAGCCAGAAGTTGACCCATTTGTACCCAGTAGGAGCGATCAGCCAACATGCAGGGGCTTCCCTATAGCATCACCAGGCCCCAGAGCTCAGTTTTTATGCTGCTCCACTTCCCAGAGAGCGCCTGGTTTCTGCCAGACAGGAGCTAGAAGGAAACTCATGCAGCTCAAGTGATGAGAGAGAAATCTCACACAAGGGCGAACTGGGGTTAAGTATATGTAAAACAACAGGTCCTATATATGTGTGTATATATAAATACATGAACAAACATATATATGTGTGAGCATATGTATATAGATATTACCTGTATCATTTGCGCTATCCCCCATTCTTGAAGAGCTCCAGATTTAGTATCACAAAGGATTTGTGATGTGCACCACTAGAGGCCAGTGTGCACCTGGAGTATAGAGGCCAGTGTGTGCTAATTAACAACTACTTGTTGGGAGGACAGTATTTCTTGCGGGATGAGGTCTTGTGGCACAGGGGGATGCTGGCCAGGTCAGGGGAGGTGGCTGCCCACCGCTGGCAGCCCGGCCGGATGGGTAAACCCTTCCAGCTACGGGCCCTGTGTCATCCTGGCAAGTTCTTGCAAAATCCTGATGGCTTGAGCGTGGTCCTGCCCAGTCTGACCCAATACACGCGTGCTGCACGTCCAGCGTGTAACGCAGCCACAGCCTCCTCTTCTCCCGCCCAAGCAGTCACATCCACCAGGAGCCAGCCCTGTCCTCTTTGGGGACGGCTTGGACACCGTGGTGGCAGGGCAGGTCCCACAGCTGCCCCCGCCCTGTGCCGCTGCTGCCCACACACGGGGCTGGTGCAGCAGCAGAGCTCCAGGTTCGAGATGGGGCAATAACCTCCCTCTTGCTGCTCTGGCTGAGCTGCAAATGGTTGGTTTTGGGTGGCCCTGAAAAGTGAAATCAATTTCTGGGATAAAAATGGAAGACTGTTGCAACGCTTCGTTTAACTAAAGATGGAGTGTTTCACGTTGTTTCGCAGAAGTTTTCACCTCGCCGTCGGCAGCAGCAGCAGCAAATTGAGACGCCTTTCTCCGTCCGAGATCGTTTCGGCACGATGACAGCAGCAGCTTTGTTTAGTGAACGTCAGAATGAAACATGTGGCCTTCTAAAACCTGTTCTGAAATGAGTGCTTTTTCACTGGAATTACTTGGCAGCCCCAGATCCATCAGGAGTCTCTCTTTAGCAATGGGGCAATAAGGGGAGTGTTGGGCATCAAGACGGGGGGGGATGGCACTGGGGTGGGAAGTGGGGCTGCAGGGGCAGTGAGGAGGGAGCCTTTTGCTGTGTGAGCTCCTCAGTAATGCAGCTGTATTTTGGGAGCTCTGGATTTACAGCTGACTTATTTTTTAAAACCTTGTTTGTTGCTTGGCTGCTTTATCTTTGGGAGGTGGAGAATGAGACCAGAGGGCTGCTCCTGGTGGAACAGCTTCCCTCCTTTGGCCAGTTGAGGTTCAAGAGTATGACTTCATGTCCTGTTAGAAGCTCAAACCCCAAACCTCAGTCCTAAGTACTCTTTTTTTCCTTTTGGAGCAGAAGCAAAGACAAGAAACAAAAGCAAGGGCATATTTTTTTTTCCTCAGAATCATTCCAAAGTCTTTTCTTTCTGCCTCTTAGGTATGTATGGGCACTCCCAGTCACAACCTGGAAGAGCTGAGATTTTCCTCAATGTGACCTGGAACAGGTTGAGGTCCCAGGAATGACCCCTTAGGTTGAGACCATCCTCATGGCCGGAGTGCAGCATCCTCCCATCGCTTTCTGGAGCTGGGTGTGGGGCTACCGTGCTGGGATGGCTGCATCTCTCAGGGAAGCTTTGCTGGGCACCACTCAGGGCTTCTTGCACCAACCAGCACATCTTTGGCGGAGATCCACTGTGTCCCAGGGAGATCTGCAGATCTGCTGCTCTGGTGTACATCATGTGAGGGCATCACTCTGGCACAGTCTGCTGGCCTGGCCTTGCCATCCTACTCTTCTCCTCCTGCAGCAGGGGCTGTCCTCTGTATCTGACATGTGGAGGATGCTCGTCCCACCTTAATCAATGTTCTTCCTCTTGCAGGACCTGCCGTGGTGATGCTCCTGTGGGCAAGGAGCTTCTCATCATCACATGGGTAGAGCACAGAGCTGTGTTATCACAGCATGGCAATTGCCTCTTCTTCCTCCTCTGAAGACCTGCCCGGGAAAGGTGTCACCGTGTGGGATTTGCGGAGCATGGCTCTTCTGGTGATCCTTCCAGCTTGGGAGCACTGGAGCCTAGAGCCAGCATGGAAACCCAATGGTGCTGTAACCTCATGTTGCTTTTTACAAGAAAATCCACGAGCAGAAGTCTCCCAAGGTCGGACTCAAGGTCACTGTGTCAGGGCCAGAGCAAATGGGGGGCAACCCTGAGGAGAAACAACATTATCAGACCACCTTTCTTTTCTCCCCCAATCCCAAAGCGCATCTTGTTGCTGAGAACAGTCTGATGGAGAGTGCTGGGGGCTGCACCCCGAAAGCATGGATGTCCCAGGAGAGTGTTTCATGGGCAATGATGCTCCAGTCACCTGCCAGGGCTGCTGAAGGCAGGAGCCAGGCTCAGCTGGGTGTCCCAAAGGAGCTCAGCCATGCAGGGGTTAACCAGGATCATCCTTCCATGCCCAGCTCTCCTGCCAGTCTGCTGAAATCCAGTAACAGAATTAGCACTGGAAATGTGTGCACTGTGCTATGTAACCAAAAAAAAAAAAAGAAAGAAAAAAAAGAAACATATTTAATCTCTCTTTTCACAATTGCATTTGACATCTAAGTTAAATAAAATGTTCCTGAGGTCATTGAAAAATCAGAAATAGTACAAGATTTGGGTTTACCATAGTTTCAGAATGAATCAGGTTTCTGAACTTGTTTTAATCTCTGTATAATTGCTTTTCTGTATATGGTAACCTTTAGAAAATGAGTTTAATAATTAGTCATCTCAGACTAGTTAAAGACAACATCCTGCCCTCAGTTCAGTTTTATTTTCAACAAGAAACCAATGCCAAAGTAAATTCTGCACTATAGCTGGAAACATAGATTCATTCAGGCTACAGGTGCAACAGCTTGTGTTAAGCCCCCAAAGGGCTGGAAAGTTCAGCAATGCTTGTCCTGATGGCTTTCACTCGCCCTCCACAAGAAGAAGTGGAAGAGAATTGGAAATCCTCAAGGAGCAGTGTAAGTCCCTTGCCACTGGCCCTCCCCAGAGAGCACAGAGCCCCAGGCCAGTGCCAGGAGACAGTTTGGCTGGGCTGTGACACAAAGGACCTCGTGCCTGGATCCCCTCTTTGCCCAGGACAGCAGGTCTGGCCAGAGCTGCTCTTCCCTCTTAACCTCTGGCAGTCCAGTGCAGATCTGAGCCCCAGGTTTCCTCCTCTGTTGCAGAAGGCAGTGGAGGAGGAATGTCCTCTTCCAGGCTCTGATTCTTCATCACACAGGAAAAGCACTGCAAATATTTCCCGCCATATTGTCTTCTGATTTATTTAGGTTAAATTTCTAAAGGGTTGAACCTGCCACTGTTTACCTGGAGAGATTATTCTGGCAGCTGATACACCTCACTCTGGGAAATGCTTCCTGCTACTCACCTTACATTTTCCATTTCTTAATTTCATCTCATTGTTCTTGTCTCTAACCCCTTGGCTGGTAGCCATCCTTTTCCTCCCTGCTAACAGAGCCTCTTGCTGGATTTGCAGGAGCTCTTGGCATTTACTGTTGGGGTCATTCCCACCAAAGGCAATGGTTTCTGTGGTGCACAGAGTAACAGCAAGTGCTCCTGGCCTGGCGATCCACTTCCCCTTGGAGGGGCTGTGCTGCCATCCTGCTCACCTGGGGTCTCCTGAAATGGGTCAACCTCACCCTGGGGACTCCAGGTTACTGATCCAGTTCCCAGCCCCAGAGCACCCAGTGAAGTCAGTGGAAAAGCTCGCACCAGGGGTGGGATGAAGCTGAAATCCCACAAATGTGCTAATCTTTGCATCAGGAGCACTCAGTGCTTAAATGCCTCTCGCAGATGTCTGAGAGTGTGTTTTGCTAAAGCAAACTGCAATTACATTTAGTATCTTCAATTTAGCTTGACATGTTGCCTCTAGAAAGACGAGATGTCTTGTGTTAAGGGCTCTGCAGCACAGAGAGCATCTTTGACCCTCTCCTCTCTTCTCTTGCAGCCCCACCAAATCCTCTCCCCGGCTGCATGACCAGGCAAGTAGAGATGATGGCAGCAGGCAGTCGTGGCCAGCGGGAAGGAGCTGCTAATGCACGGTTATTTCTGTCATGGCAAGGAGCGTTGTGCAGCACTGACTGAAGAAATCAAATCGGAGCCTGTGTGGAGACCGGAGCAAATCCCCGAGAAAAGGCCGGTGGGAACCAGCTAGAGGAAGCAGCTCACCAGAGAATGGGGATGGATGGAGACAAGCACTGTCACACTCCAGCTCTGCAGTGGTCAGCATATCTGGGGCAGTGAGGTGAGGGGATTTTCCCCAAGATACGAGCCCACCTCGTGGTAATGGAGATGGATTTTCTTCGCGCTGTCTTCATGGAGTAAAGATATCACGTGTACATCCTCTATATTGCCCATGTGCCATGCAAAGGTGAAGGTCTTCTCCTTCTGTGTCTTCTTAGGGAAGAGCCAAGGTGATGAATTCAGTCCGGCTTTGGCTGCTTTCTCCAGGAAGTTATTTTTGGTTCAGAAATGTTAGATCATCTGATAACTCCCTGTAAATGCAGCAGTCAATCCCCTGCCAAGTCCCACATGCTCACACCCATGGTGGCCTTTTTTCCTACCACCTTCTCCTCTCCCTTTCTTGTTACAGTTCTTGTAACTTTTACAATATACAAGTTCTCATTAGCCCACTGTTAAAGTGGACTTTGGGGACAGCCAGACCATAGGTAAAGATCTCCTTGGGTTCATGGAGAGGAGAGCAGCTGGCTTCATCTCACACAACCCCAGCTGTCCTGGAGAACACTGTGCAGGGGCAGACAACTGCAGGGAGAGTTGTCCAATGCAACCCAGGGATGAAAGCACTTGCCTGATGATGCCCATGGAAGCTGGACTCACACCTGTGCTCAGGTGCTTGCTGGTGTGAGAGCCCTGGGACTGGAGTGTCTCCAACCACTTTTAAAGGCTGCATATTTCAAACCTGCTCCTCTTCTTAAGACTCTGTGGCCCGGCTACTGCTTCAAACCCTCACATCTCACTGAAGTTGTCAGAGCTCCTGCTGGCAAAGCACCCCTCCATCTCATCCCCGGTCTTTTGAATCACTCTGCTCAGCAAGGCTCAAAGGTGCTGAGATGTGGAGGGTCCATGTGTCCCCCCTGGCTGTGACTCGGGATCTGCAGCAAACCAGCTTCGTGGGAAAACCTGTGTGGGTTTGGATGGCTCGTGTGACTGGTGGGAAAGGATTTATGGGAGGCAGGAGAGAGAAGGAGGCATGCCACTGTCCTTGGACTGTCGTCACTCTGTTGTAGTGGGCTGATATGTTTAGATATATGCCAACAGGCTCCAGAGCTGTGGCTGGGGTACGCCCAGAGGAATTCACCAAAGTCAGCATCTAAATAAGGAAGTAGAGGACTTGGAAAGCGGGCCCATAGTGCGTGTGTGTGTGTGTGCAAGCAGCATCAGCAGAAGAAGGTCGCTTCCCCCTTTCTTCACTGCATTAACGTTTGCTTTCATTTTACAACTGAACAAATGAAGACAACAGCTGTGTTATTTAACAGTGTGCGTTTTACTACCAACAAAGAATGGTCCTTTAAAACATGCAAAATGCCGTGTGCCCTTCCAGTGAAAAGTGGAATTGCAGATTTGGACAGAATAACCTAAACAATAAAAGTGCAGCTGGAGCATTAAAAACATAGTTGGTGGCAAGGGTGGTTGGGTTTGGCTTGACTAATAGGGACGACGATCAAAAGGACAATTATGCTGCTTTAGGAGCGGAGCCATTTGCCACATATTACTATAATGGCAAATCTTAAGGCTTGGTAGTTATTCAAAGAAGTGAACCAAAGTGAAAGAAAAAACATATCTCTATTGCTACTATTGTTCTAAAGGCTGTTCAGATACTATAGTAGTTGCTTCGCAAGGAAAACCTGGGATGCAATAAATGAGCATAGGCTGCCATGTCTGTGCTGAGTGAAGGAGGGGAAAGCAGCTCTTGGGGCCAAATTTGAGCTCCGGTGGAAACCGCCACTGTGGGTACCAAAAACGGTGAAACTGCAGCAGCGCACAACTCTGCAAGTGCTCGGTCAAAATATTTCCCCCCTTGCTTTTAGCTCACTGCTTGCATTTACCTTTTTGAGATGCCTTGACCCCAAAATTGTAGCGTAAGCTAGTGTCGAGTCTGGGGAAAAGAGCTTGAATATTCATGCTGCGGTTGCAGGGAAAATTGTGCAGAGAATAACTCTCCGACGTGAATGACACAACACATCCAACATCTTGTCTGAAGCACTCAGGAACAGAGCTTGCGCGTGCAAGGCATTTTGAAACCTAAATGGGAATGTTTGTGTAAGCTCAGGTGACAGTCAAAGGAGATGTGATGCATCTTTGGGGTTAGTTTGATGCAAACGGGCACTTGAAAAGAGATGTGACGGTTGGTTAGCCAAAGGCGAGCGGTAATGTGTGCTAAAAAAGCCATTGTATTGATTGAAATGCATCTAGAAAACATCAGTCTGATGTAAAACATGAGTAATCAGCAGAAGCTAAAGGCTATTTCATAGAGCTCACGAACATGTGTTTTTGAGCGCCATTCATTAATAAATCAATGAAATGTTCATGTTGGCAGAGGGTTCAAAGCAGCCCTCGGTGAGCTGCTGGAGGAGGCGGCTGTGCCTCAGGCTGCCGGAGGAGGAGGAGGAGGAGGCTGTGCCCCTGAAGGGGTGATGAGTGCCGGGGTGCTCAAAGACACCAAACTCCCCTCTGGCCAGTGACCAGCAGTCACGGAGCACGGTGGTCCTGGGACCTGTCAGGGAGAAGACGCCACAGAGCGAGGGATCCACCTGCAGCGCTGGGGCTTGCTCAGGAGCAGATACCAGCTCCTGCTGTGCCATCAGACCCCGGACTGGGAAATCCCTGCACCCTGTCAGTGCCAAGGAAGTTTGATTTCAAAGTGTAAGTCCATTGCTCTCATCCTGTATCCATGGCAAAGGAAATCTCCAGAGTCACGAAACAAATCCTTGGGAGATTTCACTATAGAAGTGACCAGCTGGGTCTGTCCCAAGTCATGTGTGGGGCGTGGTCCCCTGTCCTGGTGCAGCCCCCATGTGATTTTTTTTTGCAGGAGGAGTGTTCCTGCTGCAGCTGTTCTGCATCTCTCGTGGTCCCGGAGCTTGACTTTTGCTCTCTTCTGGCCCCTTAAGGTGCCCTCAGCACCAGCTTGGAGGTCTGGTTTCCCCCTCTGGTCTCTTTCTTACAGAGCAATTTGCATAAAATCCAGTATCTCTGTCTAGATCTGCTTTTGTAGGGTGGGTCCACAAGTGAGTGAAGAGCCCAACTTCTTCTCCAGGGCATGGGGTGCCAATTCATGGATCTTTGCTTGCATGAGCTGGAAGCAGGACCAGCCAAGGTCAGAAATAAAGGTCTTTTCTGTCTGCTCTCCCCTCCAGAGCACCCACCTCTTGCAGAGCCAAGCACCTTTTAAGCATTTCTCTGTGCTGCTGAAGAGCTCCTGTCCTGGCAGCATTTTTAGCTACTGCATCCTTCCACTACGGAGATTCTCAGCCTGTAAGTGAAAGCTAAAATATGCACCGGGGTGAACTGCATCTCCCAATTCCTGCCTGCATCTCCTGGATACTCCACTCCGGGGAGGAGCAAGGCTGGGAGCAAGCTGTGCTGGAGCCTCAAGAGAGGTTTTGGTGCCACAGCAAGGTAAATGGCTTTCTCCGTGCTGTTGGGCCATGTAGCACGAGCCGCACTCAAGCTTTTCCCCTCCTGATCGTAATGCAGGCTGATGGCCCTGTCATGGCGAGAGGCTGTGACGCCGGCTGACTCCGACATGGCCCTGGGGTGGAACAGTGCAGGGGATGTGCGCGGTGGCAGGGGTGTCACCGCGTCGTGACAGTGATGCCGTAGGACGTGAGGTCGTGGCGGTGAGATGGCGATGGGCTGTGATGGTTCCTTCACAGGGACGGGCAACGATGACTGGAGAGCTCCGTGAGGTGACGCCGATGAGGGAGGAGCGTGGTGGCACTGCAGAGCCGAGCGGTGCCTGTCATTGGATGAGGGTTAAGAAATGGATGTAACAGGTGTGTTGGGTTGTGAGGACCATTATTCTCCATGAACAACCTCCCCGTGCAACCATGGGCATGACTCCAGTGGTCAGCAAATGGTGGGGCCGTAGGATCACATCCATGCTGAGCTTGCTTGAAGGATCTTGAGCTGTCCACCAACTCCAGCTCTCCGGCACAGGGCATAGTTCTTACAGTGTCATCTCTCTGCTCTTGTAGTCCAAAGCTTGGTTTTCCCAAGAAATTAATGCATAAATTAAAAATCACTATGATGCTCACGACTGAGCAAACCACATGCTAAGGACTGGCAAGTCTGAGCAGCACCTCTTGGCATGCCTCTTTCTCCATGTCTCATCCAGCCACAAGCAGCACTGCCCAGCAGCAGAGCCATCCGCAAGCTCCTCTGGTCTTGACTCAGCACCACAGCCCACCTGGGTTTCCTTGGGAGGAGGCTTCCCTCAAGAAGAAGTGTCAATGTCCCCATCCATAATCAAAATCCACCACCCCAGAGCACGTGCTGTGAAGGTGAAGTTGAACTACTAGGGCTAAAAAAAAGTTGTCCTGAACGCCCCATGGCTCCCGATCAGCTCGTGGCTCATGCACTCATGGGAGTGCAGGGAGCTGATGGGATTGCTGGGAGCAAGGTCCTGCCTGTCTGCAAAACTCTGGTTTTCTGACCTTTCAGGCACAGAAAAGTTTGGGAGGGTGCTTTTTTTTGGGAAGAGTTGCAGTTCAGTTGCACATGTAATGCCCTTTGCAGAGACCACCAGGAGCAAGATACTGAAAAACGAAATGTCCTGACTATTCTTGGCCATCTCCCTCCTTCTACCACCAATTTGTACAGCAAAATAGAGGTTTTTCTTCAAGAACTATGCATTTTTAATAGATTTTATTTACATATTTTTTTTTCTGTCTAATAAGACGGGTTTTAAATGCATTAACAGCAGCATAGTTCTCTCAGACCTTTGGAGAAAAGAAACTACAATAAAGATTCTTGTCTCCTAATGTTCTGGGTTTCAGGCAAAAATTATACAGTAAGATAGGAATGCTTAAAAAAAACACAGTTCCACTGAACAAGAAAATCCAGTTAGAAAAAAACTGTATTGGAAAACATCTATTTGCCCACAAAATAATGTAAAAATAATGAGTCCATATTCCTCTTTGATGTGTGTGGCACATGCTCCTTTAAGGAGAAATTCTGTATTTCAGAGATAGTGTGCATATCGTGGAATGAAACGGTTGTTATGGCAACAACTCTCAAAAGCAAGTACTTAACTGAGAAATGTGTTCCACATAGCCATAGAAAAATGAAAACATGAAAACAGAGACAGGAAGAATGGACAAACAGAAGCAGTATGAGATGGCAAAGCCATTTCTGATTTCCAAGCGCACGGAGAAGCAGCACCCAACTAGCTTTTGGGATTATTATTTTTTTAAAATTTAAAGCCAAAGTTTGAAGCTGCATCTGTTCCTGTAACATTTAATATGTCTTTTATTTGATGTTGGTGATCTAATAATCAAAAAGTGCCATATTGTATTAATCCACCCTCACTGCTGGGGGCCAAAGGACAGGATGCAATGGGGCTGGTGTTCCTTGCTGGAGCCAACACCCCACGGCATCTCCAGGATCCCTGGGATGGCCGGATCCAGCCTCCTGTGGCTCAGAGCCCATGGGTCTGGCATCTCTGCCTCACAGGTCTCTGGAGGGTGGTGCAACCATCTTAACCACCTCCATGCAGGCTGGTTGTGAGGCTGAACCCCCAACCCAAGGGCCAAGCCTGGCCCCCCCGGCCACCAGCCAGCAGAAGATCAGTCTGAAGCACCATGAAAGAGACACAGAATGCCAAAGCATTGACTGCCCTTGGCATTGCTGGTGTCTTCTCCCATCATACCATACGGTCTGGAGACCAGACCATTTCTCATGCTACTGAGAAAGCCCCTCTGGTCTGTAGCATCCCAGGAAAAATGTCATCCCTGAGCCCAAATCTAGTCGTGGGTTTAGCCTAGAACAAGCAAATGAGGCAGAAGCTGTTTTGGCCAGACCCTGTTTTATTTTGGTATCCATTGCAGCTTTTCCAGTATGAAAATCTGGACTCTCTCAGCACTGGCAACACCTTCTAATTTCATAATATCCCCAGTTTCATAGGCACACACCCAGCTCTTGCATGAAGACCCCAAGGCTGGTCCTTGAGCAGCATCACCCAGCGCTGCTCCCTAAGCTGATAACTTCATTGGGTACAGTCTTACCTTGAACCGGACCCACATTCACTTTGTAACTTCTGTAACTCCTTCAGCAGAGTTTCTTCCCAGAATCTCTACTGAAAGACTAATTTCCCATCAAGTTCTGTATATAATATTTTGTTTAAACCTAGATGGATTAGCTCCTCTGCTCCTCTCTGTTTCCTGTTAAAATGATATTAAATTAGTCTAATGTGATCTACTTTTGATAAAACCTGTCCAATTTTTTTCCTTCTCTTTTTATATTTGCCTCCACATCCTCAGAGGTCTGTGTCTCTGTAAGATTTTCTAGGACGGATGGAAGAGCCTGAAACCAGAAACAGCTTAAAAAAAAAAAAAGTAAAAACTCTTCTAATGTTTGAAGTACTGCAAACTAATCTTCCTGATTTCTTTAACTACATGGTTACATGATGCTTATCCAAGCACCTCTAGAAGTGACAGAGCCATAGGAACTGACACAGTTGCGACGGGAAAGATGTCAATGGACTAGGCTGGAGGTTTTTCCTTTGCAGTTGAGGTGGGTGAAATGCTGGAGCAGCCCCCAGGGATGCTGCTGCAGCTCCGCTGTCCTCCCTGCGCCTCCAGACTCATCCTCGCTTTGCCCACCCGACTGCCTCTTCCTGGCAAAAGAGAATTGTGCTGGAAGCCCAACTTTCTGGAGGAAAAGCTGAGTTTGTGGTCTGAGTGGCTTTGCCCAGCCTTGTTCTGGCTTTGCCCAGCCTCAGCAGGGATCTGGGATGGGATCTTGCTTGAGCACGCCCTGCTGTGGCTCACCGCGCTGGAGCACCCGGGGAGGACGAAGGGTGATGGCTGGTGGGTGGGAGCTTCTGCTGGGTGCTGCCAGGTGTATCCATGGCTGGTGGGACCCCACTAGACCCATCTCCAGGAGGAAGAGCAGCAAAAGGTCTGGGACAAGTGAGGGTGGCATCACTTGTCTTCACCACTTCTACCCCCCACTGACCTCCTCAGACCGAATTTCCAAAGGTGTTGGCCATCCTCATCCTCACATTCATGTCTAGGGCACAGTGAATCTCACCCAAGCTCTCTCACTATGAAGCCTCCTCTGAGCTGCATGTCCTTCTCCCTCTGCCATCGGTGGGGAGAAGAGACATCTCCAGAGCACAGGCATCCTGTGACAGTGTCTAAAGCGGGTGCCTGACATCCCTCCAGAACATCCGTTCCTCTCCGTTGACTTCTCTGGAGCTCATTACTAACCCCAAACTTTGTTTGGGAGACAGATACAGACTGGCTGGGTGAGGATTTATCCCGTGTTGTGTGTGACGAATGAAGGGAAGAATTTCTCAATCTCCCCCAGGTCTGTCGAATCCTCCTTTGCAAATAAGTCACTTACGTGTCCCAAAGGCAAAGCAAGAATTTGTAAATGAAAACTTTTTCATATAAATCTTTTGTAGGATTTACAAACCCTCTGATCGGATTTGTAACACCAGGCGCAGATTTGTGTACTTGCTGCGAGATTTGAAGGATTTAAAAATCCATCTCTTGACTTGTGAAACAATCTAATGTTTTAGAAACCAGGTAGCTAAACCTAAGAGTAAAAGCACACAGCGCTGGGGCCTGAAGCTTTAGTGACAAGATTTATACATTAGAACAGGGAGATAATGTAACTCAGGTGTATTAAATCCTGATTTATTAACAAACTCAGAAGTAATAGCTTTACAAATAAGTCCCAAGACATTTAAAAGAGCTTAACCCTTCGAGTCCTAGCATCTGTCAGACTGCCACCTCCCTGAATGCCAAGCGATATGTTTAAATATACTGGGGAAAATGCAGTCGCACTGTCAGCCCAGCCCTGCAGCCCCTCTCCCTGGTCTTTCCCATTCCCATGGGATCTGGGATCAGCTCCTGAGGATCCGAGAAGAGGCTCCCCCAGGTGCTGCAGGCACCCCTGGCATGTGTCTGGGATGCTTTTTGGTCCCATTGTGCTCAGCCACTCGTCGTGGCTGCATGTCTCTGCCTGCACAGTGGGATGGAGCCCTGTCGCATCCCTCTCCTCACATGTCCTCGTGTCGCTGCAGTCTCTCTGACTTCGGGGGGATGATGGTTGGGCTCAGAAACCTCTGCTGGGGACAGCACTCCGGTGAGCTGAGCCATGTGGGGAGAAGGCTGGGAGTGTGTGTGGACCAGGATGAGCTGTTTCCATCATTGAGGGCTCTGTGAAAACAGATTCGGTGATGCTCTCCCTGCATCACTTCTTTCTCCTCACAAGCAGTCTCAGTTTTTTTCACATTACCTCCTGTCTAGGCTATGAGGCTTCGAGCTCCTCAGAGGGTAGAGATGGAGGGACCTCAAATTTGGGACAATGAGGCAGGATTTCATCCAAGCGGTCTATGTGCTCTCGTATCCTTAAACCTGTTGGGAGCACAAATAACCAGAGGCTGATTTCTTCCTGGTCACGATCAGTTCTGCAGTAATTTTACCTTTGACAAACCTGTCTGAAGATAAAGTTTTCACCACAGAACCAACTCGTCACTATTCGTGTTTATGCCAAATGCACCAGCATAAAAAAACCAGCCTTTCCAGAGCATTGTAATTTTTAGATAGAAAAACCATAATTACCTGAAGGAGTCTGACAGGGCTGCTAATTCCCCTTTCCTCTTTCCACTGGTGCCTTATTAGCTTTTGTTTAGCATAATTGAGTTCTCATGGCAGTGGCATGCCCCAGCGAGCAGCATGTTTCAGGATTGCCCTGGGCACTTGACAAGCTCCACGGGTACCCAAACCCCCGCACAGGGAGAGACGCCCAGGGTGTTGTCATGTGGTGAAAGAACTCAATGCTGTTTGTGTCCAAACTTGCTTGGAAACAAAATGACCATTCACAACAGCTTGCTCCGTTGACGGTATAAAGTGCACTACAAAATGATTGTGAAAATAATAGCTACTTCTTAATGAGAGAGCCAAGAGCAGCAGGCAGAGGCCGGAGTGCGGCGTGCAGGGGAACTGGAATGGAAAAGGCACTTGACATCTCTTGTGGGTTCAGCTCGCACGAGCAATTAAACATTTTTAGAACGTAACTCTTATTCCCTTTGGTGAGCCTTCCTCTCTTCCTTCTATTTGGCTCTTCTGCAAAGGGCTGCTCATTATTTTCGGAACGTTTTCCTGTCCTACTTTGATCAGGACTGATTATACATAGCATGAGAGCACCCAGAAACCAGCCGCTGGGTAAATGCGGGTCAAAACCTTCCCTCCTGCTGAGGGGTAGGTCCCACTTCTCTTGACAGTCAGTGCGGCATCTCCGAGAATCTCTCCTCGACCTCTCCATATTTTGACAAATATATTTAAGAACCAAAGTACTTCAGGGATGGAGCATCTGCTGCACTTCCCTTTATGTATTTAGTTTTTGCCTTTTTTGCTTTAGACACTGGAAGGCATCAGGAAAGGTTTTCATTGTCTCTCCTGAGTTGGTTCAGGTTTGTGGTGGACCAAAGCCCTGTTTCAATAAAGCGCTCAGTCACCTGCTGAACTTTAAACATATCCTTAAGCTCAGCTTTTTTTCAGGAAAGCTCTTAAGCACAAGATGAAATCCCGAGAGTTTTCAGTGATTTGGTAATCTTGAGTCAGGGAGTGGGCTGCTCCTTGGTCCTGACAAAACACTCAGCAAAACTCTCACTGAAGGCAGAGCTGGGGTCAGTGTCTCTGGGAGCAGGTTAAAACACGGTGCTGGGCCAGGACGCAGATCCCAAGGGCACTGTGATAGCTGATGCCTTGCAGTGAGAGAGCAAAGACCCTGCCCATCCATCCATCCATCCATCCATCCATCCATCCATCCATCCGTCCGTCCGTCCATCCATCCCTCCATCCCTCCATCCATCCTGGGCCACTCTGTGTTGAGTCCTGCCCTATACAGGCTTGAACACTGTGTTTCCATGGGGCAAGCAGAAAGGCAGCTCCTCTAAACACAGCAGCAGGCGGGGAAGAAGAAGAGGTGGTGATGGCACCGATTTAACCCAGAGCAGCTGAAGAGCCCTCAGGTCACCCCCCCACACCCGGCTCCATCTGGACCATCTCCCAGCAGAGACACTGCCTCTGCTTTCAACATCCTTCTCATGACGTAGGTGACCAGAAGAAGGGAACGGGTTAAAACCAAAGTAATTAATGTAAGAAGACTGTAATGACTATAAGACGTCTGTGTATCATTAGATTTCATTTGAGCTTTAATTAGGCAATTTTTTTTTCATATAAAAGTCTTTGTTGTGTCAATTAGTTGATTGACTATCATCTGGTTTCTGGGTTAGTGAAACCTGATCCGTTGTGAATGAATTTGTTTATCAGGGAAAAGGGATCAGGGGATGGAAAAAAAATTCAATTAAATGTCAATGTGTGGAGTGACAAGCAGCATTCGATAGGGCTTTTAGTTTAATTGCTTGTATTTCATTAAGAGATGTATTTATCAAGAGAATCCTTCATTTTCAAAAGATCTTGGATGTCTTCTTATTTGTTGCTGGCTTTTTAAGTACTCTTGTAGTATTCAAAAAAACATAGAGAACTCTTTTTTCAATTGGAAAAAGTACTTTATTGTGGCATGTCCCGAGACAGTTACATCACCGACATGCAATGCCAACCTTTCAGTGACATCCACATGCAAATTGCAGGGGATGGGGTGTACCCCTACATCATCTGAAAGGCAATCACCAAAGATGTGCCGCTCCCTCTGCTGCTCTGCGGTCTGTGACTGCGCTGGAAATAGCGCCTGAAACCTGAAAGTTTGTGTGAGGAGGAAATCATTCAGCTGCCAGCGCTGGGAACATTTTGGAAGGTCTGTTTTAAATCTCTTAAAAGCTGTTAAATCCCTTTGGGAGGGATGGTTTTCATTTGTGTTTTATTTGCATTCCAGCTCATCACATGTGGTTAACAACCAAAAATGAAACAGCCTTTGGAGAGGGGATGACAGGAGCCCTCGTGGTGCAGCTGAGCTCGTCCAGTTATGTAGGGGCATCTCCTGGGGTCTGTGCAGTCATGCTAGAATAACTAATCTTCCAAAATGGTTATTTTCCTGGACATCCAGGGAAATGGCAGGAACAGGGAACCTCTGCACATGAAGCACGGCGTCGGGGGCTCAGCCCAGCACACTGCTGCTCTGGGAGGAGTGGTGGGTCATGGCACGTGTCCCTGTAGTGTAGGACCTCTGGCAACACTGCTGCAAGGGCGAGACGTCAGAGCTCAGCTTCGCTCCCACAGAGCACTGGGGACTTGATGCATCAGCCAGCAGGTTTTGTGAAAAAAGAATATCTTTTGACCTGGGTGTAGGACATTACTCAGCCAAGTAGTCAGTCTGATGGGTATGGAGGAGAACCAGAGCAAAGGAGCCCCCGTGACACCGAGTCCTGCCCTCCACTCATGCAGTGAACCCTGTCGGGTGTCACTTTGGTAAGGTGTTGAAGCACCACCACGAAACTAGTTTAATTTCTTGCCCTTGGCAGATTTTCTTTTCAGGTATTGAGGCTTGGGAGAATGGAGTGTCTCTCCGTGGATTTGCTCAGGGCCCAGCAGAAATCCTGACAGGGCCTCTGGGAGTGTCTGTATGATAAGTTGCTCTAATGAGTGCTAATTACACCCAGCACATGGGTGATCAAGCTCTTTTTCTGAAATACATCGGTACAGTTCAGCGTTTTCTGCCATGTCTGTATGCCCCCATTTGCTTGAAAAATACAGCCAGGACGTGGTCTATTCTCAGAAACTCATCATTTCTCTTATTCCATGATGAGAATTCACTTTCAAAGGGTTCGGGTAAAATGTTGGGAAACAGTGCAAGAAGCAGCTGGCAATTATAGCCTCTCCGAACATTTTGTCTGCAATGTTACACCAGCATCATGACAACGACTGGAAAGCCAGGGCTTTTCCATGAGCAAACCAGAACGGCATGGCATGGAGAAATGCTCCAGGTCATCCTCTCTCGGGGCAAACTATCATTTTACAAATGTACTTGGAGAGACCCAAAGTTTGGGCAGAGCAGAACTGACATGGGTGAAGAGTTTGTGTTTTACCTGAGCCTGTTGGAGGAGGAAAAATGGAAAAACAGACCAGCCTTTCCATGATGGCTTTGTAGCAAGGAAGAAGAAGAAGCATTTGTAAGAAGGGATGCAATACTGTGTGGTCTTTGGGAAGAATCCTACTCTTCCAATGCTGGACAAGAGCAGAAGAGCAGCAGGAGTGTGCTGTGAACATTATACACCTGCATCAGCTCCTCCTCCACGCTTCCAGTCAGGACAGGCTTGGCAAACTTGGCTTAATTTCGAAGGCTGAAGGAGGCAGCTCAAGGTCTTTAGGTCTGGCCCTTCTTGGCATCTCCTTCCCTGTGTGGTGGGTGGAGGCACAGGGCACCCATCTTCCCCATCTGCCGTAAGTGGAAATAGTTACAGTCATGTTGTGTGACTGTTCAGCTCAGGGGAACCCCCAAGGGATCAGGAGCTGGATGTTCAGAGCTGGCGACCACAGGTTTTGATCCCTGGCTGGCCAGACCATAATGCCTGTAGACATGTGTGTCTTCGTGGATGTCCAGACACGGACAGACTGTGTAGACTAAGTCAGGGAAGAAAAAAGATACTTGTTGCCATTTACTTGTTACTGAAAACTGAGTTTTCACCAGAGAATGAGTACACACGTATGCACCTCTGCTGGTGAAGCAAGACCTGCCTGGATATGCCTGTAATATGTCCCCAGGAAAGGTCCCTAACCTGGGCAGGTGTCTGTGCAGTGTCACCCTCAGGTTCCAGAATGGCATTGCTGCTCTTTGGCAGCATTTGCAAAGCTTGCGGAGTTAACACCTAGGGCTTTTAGTTATTAGCTTTTCCTGAAAATTAAAAATATACTGTTGGGCGAAGAAAGTTTTTTCCAGTCATGCCGCCACTATATCCCCAGTGAGCTGCTGGTTGTGTGCAGGAGATGGGGCTTTGGTATTGCTCCGGAAGTCCCTGACCTGGTGGAGATCCCCCGTGGTGACCAGACAAGCTGACAGCCCCATGGCTTTGAACCAGGACCTCTGTTTCATTAGACAGGAATCACTACTCTGGGTAATGCCTGCACTTATCATACTTTGTGGCTATTCCATCTGTCTTGGCTCCCGTGACAATTTAGAGATGTGCAAAGTTCCCAGTAGACCATTCAGACCTGTCTCACTCCATCAGGTTTTGGGGTTTCCCTGACAAGGAGAGGGAGGGACCATGTCCCACACATCACCTGCTAGGCATCCTCACCCTGTCCTTCGCTCCACAGAAGCTTCCCTGCCTCAGCACCTGTCGAGCTGTCTCCTGAGGTCCTGGCGGTGAGCCCGTGGTGGAAAGGGCTGCTGGAAGGTGCTGTGGGAAGCTGGCTCAGTGCATCGAGTAGCTCCAGTCCCTCAGCCACAAACGCTTTGTTTTTCATCTCTAAGTAGCTGAAGAAGTGTGTGCCTATCAGTAAATCTCCATCATCCCGACTGCAGCGTGTTTCCTCCGATAAGGGTGCTGTGTAATGGCAATTATGTTTTCATTTGTTGTGAGAAAACTTAATACGCGGAGTGGCAGAAATGTTATTCATCCTCTGTTAATTATGAGCTACTTACTGTAGGGAATCATGCAAAAACAAAAAAGTGTAATCAAATGAAATAAAGGGGAAGCAGTTTGTGCACTTGCCTTCATGCCGAGTGGAATTAGCTCCTGCAATGCTCTGCCACCAATTATCATTAATAACACTGCGTGGCCCCGTGCTTGACCTCGCTTTCAGCTCTGCAGCAGCACAGCTCCCTGGGGAGGTGGATGCAAGGGCATGAGCAGATGCTGGGGGTCTTGATCTGGGGGTGCTTCATGCAGTGACACTCCTGTGGCTTGCATGAACTCTACCTGTGCCACCGTGAGCTCTGAAATGGAGCTGCAAGAGAATCCCAGCTGGATTGAAAAGCTTGTGCCCTTGCCTTTTTTGCATTGCCATGTTTCTCCCCTCCAGGCTGGGAAGGACAAGAACAGGGTGATGCTGGGGGTGGCTGTAGGGCTGTGAGCCCAGGAGCAGGACCAGCTGTCCCTGCAGGTCCAGAGCAGGTGGCAGAGGCAGATGTGGTCCCACATGGTCTAGCGGTCAGGATTCCTGGTTTTCACCCAGGCAGCCCGGGTTCGACTCCCGGTGTGGGAAAGCAATTATATTTCATATCGTGCCTGTTTTTGAGGGGCTCCCTGGGACAAGGAAAACTGTTGGGGTGTCTGCTGGAGCAAGTGCAGAGCAGGCTGCCAAGGTGGGCAGGGCTGGAGCATGGGATGGGACTGAGGGACAGAGCTGGGTCTGTTTAGCCTAGAGAGAAGGAGAGGGGGAGATTTCATTCCTGTCTGCAGCTGCCTGGTGAGAAGGTGCATGGGGCCAGGCGCTTCCCGGAGGTGCACAGTGGGAGGATGAGAAGCAGCAATGGGAACAAGCTGGACCAAGGAAAGTTCTTCTTGGTTATGAAGCATAATTTTATCACCACTTGGTTATAAAACACTGGAACTGGGGATCAGGGCAACTGTGAGGTCTCCCTTGCTCAAGATACTTGACACTTGTTTGAACAAGGCCCTGAAAAACTTGCTCCAGATGGACTGGAGCATAGAGGCTGGACCAGAGACCTTCAGAGCACATTTCTGACCCATAAAGTTAATTCTTGGAAGGTGTTAGGACGGTTTTAGTCTCCCCAGGGATGGAATAGTTGGTGGTTCCTCATCCTAGCTGAGCTGCCTGAGTTATCTTTGCCTCTCCAGCGACACAGGGCATGGCTCTGTTGTGTTGCTGGGTTACATTAGAAGGGAGTGAGACACAAAATTTGCCTGGGAAGGAGTGAGAATTAGACAAAAATGTTTATCTGAGATGGCAGGGAACAGACCATCATGGAGACAAGACTGAGATACTGCTTCCCTGATGGAGCTGCTGCTTCAGCAGTGAGCACCCTGCCCCTGCAGCTACCCCCTCGCTTACACCAGGCCTGGGAAATACTCTTGCTTGGGTATAAACTTGTCCTGTGGGTAAGAAAAGAATGAAATAACCAAGATGTGATCTGTACAACAGCTTGGCAACTGATAAGGTTTGTTAGTAATGAATTTTTTGAACACTGTAAGCTTGAGAGCCTGATATAATTCCCAAAGAAAGAGTTTTGGTTGTTGTTTTGGTTTTTTTTTTTCCCAGGAAATAATAAATAGCAACTGTAAGTTCTTCGAGGGAGATTTCACCACAGATCTATGCCATATCTCATGAGAAACTTCCTCCTGAGCTCATAACATTAAGTGTATAAGAGGAGGGATGCATCCCCTGTAAGAGAGAAGCTTTTACAGAGGTGTCCACCTAAATGTTCTCATGGCGTTACAAGACGTGGATTTCTCAGGGTTCAGTGCTGCTGCTGAACAACTTTGCTTTTGTCACACAAGTATCCCAGTCGAGTTCCTCAGAGCACAGCAGGATTCTGACTGGACCCAGAACCCCACGACCACGTTCAAGCCTTCAAATGGACACAAGCTGCAAACAACATTATATGAGTCATTTGAATAACGACTAAATTCTTCATTACTTGGATCTTTCTGGGAATGACCAGGAACAAAAAAAGAAGTGAGATTCATCATCTCAACCCTCAGCTGTGAATTTTCTGCTCAGCTCTGGTGCTGATAGCGAGAGCAGATGCTTCCTTACTCTGCAGAAACACAGCGTGTGAAACAGTATTTTAACAGCTTTATCTGATATTTTATATCTCACTGTCAAACATAGCAATGATTCCACTTCTATTTGGATAAGTAATCTGAAAAGAAGGCAGCAATAATCTCTCAGGAGAGCCAAGCATGGGACTAATTACTCCAGCTACAGATTTGTAAAGACACTTTTTCAGTGCTGGGATTTTATCATTCCGCGGGGTAATTAAAAGACAACCCTGTCAAAGGAAGTTTTGCAGTCTTAAATATTCTTTTTTCCCCTCTGTGAAGAATAACCCTTTCCAAGCTCGGCGTTGGGATGGCTTCATTTCCCAGTGATGAGCGAGGGCTACCCATGGCACCTGCCTGCCAGCCGGCTCGACGCCGTGCTTGGGTGCTTGCAGCCGCGTCACTTCTGCATGTCCGGCGCTGGCAAGGAGGGCTAGGGCCAGGAAGAAATTATTTGGCCACTGAAGAGGTTTAAATAGACACTTCTCCTGGGCGTGTTGGTCAGATCGTCAAATGCCGTAAGTCAGAGTTGTGCATCAGCGACCGATCAGAGGCAGAATTTCTTTCCTCAGTGAAGCACTTGCTGAGAGCAGAATAAGGAAACCTGCTCATGCAATGGGTTGTGGCTCAGCCACTCTGTGAACGGGGACCATAAATCCTGCTACTGTGGACAGATGTTGCCCTTCGGTCATTCCCCTTACGCCTGGGTGGGCAATAGCCCTCGTATGTGCTCCCTTGATCCCCTTATAGCACTATGCCTTCTGCTCCAGGCTGGCTTGGTGTGACGAGCAACAGTAACAACAGGAATATAAAGCAGAGTTTAAGGGATGACTGATTGGCAGATGGGATTTAGACACAGGTTTGCTTCATCGTGGATGGACAAGTCACGTTCAGGGCAAACTATTTGGTTATCTGAGGCAGTTCAGATCTCCAGTCAAAGAGTCAAACTGGTTGCTACCCACAATATCCTTCAAGGCTCATGCTGGATTTTCCAAAAGATATCACTGAGCTCTTTTTGATAACTTGATAATTTGGGTAACTTGGAAAATTTGAAAATCCAAGTGTGGGCGTTGTCTCTGCAACCCCATGGCTGCAGGCGTGCTTGTGCACAGGATAGCAACGGTACGGGGTGGTTCACACAGATGGGAACACGAGAAACACATCAGCACTGCCCAGTCCATGGGATGCTTCACGCCCGTGTCCAAGAGTCCAGTAAAGGATTTGGAAGTTTAGGACTTAATTCTTAGAGAAATAAAAACTTTGGAGCTGGCTTTAATGTCCTCAAGCAAAGAAGGAAACTATTGGCCATAGTCTGGGAACAAGACACGGGACCTGCACCTTGTCTTGTTGTCAGCTCTTCCTTCCCCTCTCCGTTAGTGCCTTTTGATGCATATGGGGACCAGGGGTATGAAAAGCCAGTGAGACTGATGGGACAAGTGCAATAAGAAATGGTAGAAAATCCAGTATATCACAAAATTAGCAGCACCCAACTGCCTGTTCCTTGGCATCCTGACGGGTTCTGTCTTTATCTGGGCATTGTTTAATTGCCTAATGGTTTTACTTAATTTATTTATTTTCAGCTTGCTGGGAGCATGAAGAAATGTAAATTTAGCCTTAGAAGATCACTTCAGAAAGCCTTTGTGGAGACTTCTCGTAGATGTTTCCCTGGGATGCGAAAATTTTAGGCCCCGGCTGTACCTATTCCAGCCAGACCCTGGCAGACGACGATTAAACCCATTTGGCAAGATCAGTGACTGCGAAGCGGGGCTGGTGCTTGGGAGTGGGCATTGCCGAGCTCAGCCTTGCCCTTCTACCAGCAGCATTCTTTGCCCAGGACCTCCCTGGAACATATTTCAGCTCAAAGCTTCTTGCAGATCTGACAGTGGGAAAACCCGAGCATCAGCGAGCTGCTCAGGCTGTGGAGGGGGATTTTGTGATGGGTTTGTTTAATTGGTGAAAACTGTAAAAAAGGATCCTGGAAGAACATGTAAATCTCTCGAGTCGAGTTCAGCTCTGGTGAAATGTCAGTCTCTGACCATGGAAACGCTTCGGTGCCAGCCCTGGGGAGGGCACGTCAGTGCTGTTCAGGTCTCAGCAGTCTCCAGATTTCCAGTTCGATTTTAGGACCTGCATTCCTGCAGGCAAGTCAGAGCCTCTGGAGGAAGTGTAAAATAGCAAGTTGAGACAAGAGTTCGCCATCTGCTCCACCCCAGCCAGGCCACAGAGCCTTAGTGCAAACAGCATTAATATATGCAGCCGTTTACTGTTTGTTGGGTTGTTTGGGCTTTTTTTCCAAATCAGTATTTAGCAACTTTCTCACATTTGTATGAAGACAATTCCTTATCACCCTCTTCATCTGCTAGGGAGTGCTCTGATCAATGGGAACTCTATGCTAGGAATGGCCTAATTAAGGAAAATTAGCATTTCGCCACATAATACCAACATTTAATCCTATATTCATGCAGCCTGGCTTTAAATACACTCCCTGCACATCCTTTCCTGTAAGTCTCTCAGCTATGCCAGCTCTGCTCTGTTTTCATCTATAAGGAATTGAGCTCGTACCCTGTGACAGGTGCAGATTGTGTTGGATCTTTTGATCATCACACAAACCACTCATCCTGATGTCCTTTAATCTAAGGCAATGCAAAGGAATCCTATGCACTAGCTTTATGCTTCTTTCCGTCTCCCCGCGTTTAAACAGGAGGCTCCGCAGCTACAGATCAATGGACCTAAATTGTTTGTCTTTAACTTAGGTGGGTTTAAAGAAAGCTGCTCAGCCCAGCTGTCGGGAAGTTCACAAGATGGGAAGGGCTGGGTGCTGCCTAGAGATGGGGGGAATTTGAGTTACCTTTGAAAACTTGTTTTAGTTTTTACAACAGTCAAGTAATTAAACAGGAGAAAAAAAAGTCACAGCAAATCACGTTACTCCTATGTTTCCCACATCTTTCTTGTCATTATGCTGAAGCTACTAACGAAATTCTTTAATTTAGCAATTATTAAGAAATTGTCTAATTCACAAATGTGGTTAGGATTTCTTTGCCCATGCCCCCTGGGGGCTCATTCCTGCATAATTTGTGTGGAATAGCCGATATTTCCAATACTGCTATTGGTTCACATGGGTGGTGAGTGCCATCTGCGCGTGTCCTGCCTCTAGACTGGCTTGTTCTGGTACCCACCAACGAGGGCCGTAAGACTGGAACGGGTGATCCCACTAAGCGCGATAAAACACATCTCTGCTTTTGGTGAATGTCCGGTTCTCACTTTTCTCTCCATTAAGTGACTGAGAGTTGTGGGAAAAGGAACAGAAAGGGTCCAGCGGAGGATCTGGGACCGGTTGTGGCGCTCACGTGCCTGGGATGCAATCCCTGTGAAACCAGACATCTTTGGTAGGGAAGGGAGACGCTGGGTTATAATCCCAACCATCTCTTTTTTTTTTTTTTGCTCTTTGATGCTTTTTCACCGCCTCAAGACACTGGGACACCAGAACGTGGTCAGAAAAGATGAAGGGATCTCGAAAGAGAGATGTGCCGTCAGGTAACTCCATGCAGTCACCTTATTTCACCTGCCCAGATAGGTGCGCGTGGAGAGCATGAGACCCCCTACAAACCGCTGAAAGCGCGAGCCACTGGTTTACCTTATAGGTAACTGAAAAAGTTAATTCCAAACAGAAGAAATATTCTTCTGTGAGGCGGGGAGAAAAGTTTCTTGCTGTCAGACCAAAATTCTTTCTCGAAAAAAAAAAGGGGCGCTGTTCCCTTTACTACTACCATCAGGATGTTACAAGCAAGAAGAAAAAAAAAAAAAAGGAATCCAAACACAAAAAGGCCTCCATGCTATGCAAAATATCACAGAAACCTTTTTCATTACAGTGGTCACAGCCATTTTGCTCTTCACTGTGACAGGGGACCATTAGAACACAGATCCCTGATGCCTGCGTATCGTAATGAAAATCATATTTCTTCCTGAACTGGTACATCAATTGTCTTTTAGTAACCTGGGAAGTGCAAGCTGTATTGCAAACCAGGGGAACGGTCCTTCACTCTTAATCTGGTCTCCTGCAAGATAAGTGATAACTTCTTATGTAACTTTCCAGTCTGGTAAATAAGAAGCAGCTACAACATGATCCTGTGGGTTTAAATAGAATCGTCTTCCTGAGACTGAGTAGCTGCTTTCCACCCTCCCCTGGGCAGGAAAACTGATTTTGATAAAATCGGTGCATTCCTCTCCGCTTCACTCTCTCTCTCACTCTCTCTCCCGTTTCCCTGGCACCTGCCTGAAAATCTGCAGGCAAGCCCATTTGCATTCCTAAAATCCTGTGCTGCGGGAACTATTCCTAAACAAAATATTATTATAATAATAATAAGTAACAATAATAACAAAATTGATGGCAAAAACTCTGTCCCAGCTTCCGTGTTGCAGCACTATTTGTCGGGGGATGGATGAAGCGAGGAGTTTTGGGAAAAGGTACGGGGGATGATTGAATTGAGGGGGGGTGAGGGAGACACAATCCTCCCTGGGCAGCATCCTGGGGGTCCCCCTGCTGCTGTCCCGTCACCAGGCCCCCGTGTCACCGCTCCATCCCCATCAGGCAGCACCAGTTTCTTTACCTGTGACTTCTTTGCCTGCAGGTGCTGGTGTGGTTGGATCGACAGGAATGGATTTTAAGGGGAATTTCTGGCAGTGGGGGATATTTGGTTGCATTGTATGGAAGTGGCCCCCGGATCACTGCATCATCTCCTGTGGGATGGGGACACGCCCCCAGCTGAGGGACAGGACCCGCTCAGAAATGAGCTTGACCTCACCCCTCAGGCAAAACTGAGAAACCAGGGGAAGAAATCTGTATCCAAAAACTGGAAGCATTTTATTGTGGACTGCATTCTAGCTGGCTCTGGTAAGGTTTTTCTCCTGGAGGTTTTATTTTTTAATGTTTCTGCCTTTTTTTTTGATGCCTGAAGCCTGCATTTTATTTATTTTTAATAGAAATTATAAGATTTCTTTTTTTTTGCAAAAACTTGCTTGGCTCCAGGCACCGAGCCCTCGAGTTGTGCCAACCCCTCCCAGGAGAAGGAGCCAGTGGAGGAGCAGAGCCAGTTTCATGGCCCCCCCTCCCGGGGAACCCCGTTTCTTTAAATCCCTCTTGCAGCCACCCTGACCCGCACCCAGCCAGGAGAGGAGAGGACAGGTCCTGGTGGGAACAAGCTGTGCCGTGGCGCTCGAGCAAGTCGTGGCTTTTTCTCTCTTCCCTTCTCACTCCCGTGCGCAGGGAACCTCGAGGAAAAAAATAATTCAATCTGCTGCCGGATTGCCAAAGACTTTAATGAAAGCGCTATTTATTTAGCATCGTCTGATACCACTTCTACAGTGACAAGGCGGGGGACGGAGTAATAACAGGTCTGGAAGCAAAGCGCGGAGGAGAACATGCCACCAGCATGGGAGTGTTCCAAAAATATGCGATTTGAGCTTCTGGTTTAATTAGAATTTATTTTAAGTGGGTTTGCATCAACTAATGAAACAACTGTCATTGATGAACTGCTGCTGGGCAGACTCAAGTAGATTTTAATCTCTAACCAGCAGCTCAGGCAGCTAGTGTGAGGGGACCCTGAGGAAAGTCTATTAGAGATAGACATCAATTTAAAATTACTCATCTTAAGGGAGTATCGATGCAGAGGGGAAACCATTACAGAATAGAGAATTATGTCATTAGACAACTGATCCAAAGTCAGGGCTCACCTTAAAAAATAAATGATATTCTTGACAGCTGGTTGCATTAGGTGCCGAAAGGGGGGGTGTTTCATACAAGATCGTCATGTCACAGAAGTCAGTGCTGTGGATGTGGAAGAGTTTGGGAGATCAATAGCACAGGCCAGATGTGCACCCCCAGGTCCTGCACAGCTGGTTTGGCTTTTAAAAGTCCTGCAGACAGTCCAGGGAAATTGTATGCAAGAGAGAATTGAAAATGCCATCCTGCCAGTGGGGAAACTGAGGCACAGCAAAGCGCTGCCAGTTCCTCAAGGCTAACCCTGCTGTGGGAGACCACAGGAATAAACCCGGCTCCCCTGAGGCTTGCTCCTGCAGTCCCAACACCTGCTCTGTCCTTCACTGTTCAAGAGTTTTACGTCCCTCACTCTGGTTATAAATAACCTATTCTAAAGACGGAGCTGATTACTCCTGAACTTTGGAAAAGACCCCGATGGTTATTTGTTAGAGCAGAAACTGGGCGAGCGCTGGCAATGGCTGATGCAGGGACATTCTCCAGGACAGAAGCCCCAAAGCCTGCTGAGGCAATGAGCACTTAAAAATGTGTGAAATCACAGGGAACAAGTGTCTAAATCACTGTTGACCACTAAGCTGCTCCTTCTCACCACCTTTCGAAAACGGAGGCTTGGGCCGAGACTGTCCTTCAGACCTCTGGAGTCAGGTCTCAAAGGCGGTGGTGAGGGCTCTGCTCCTTGCAGACAAGGACAGCCCTTTGCCTTTCTTCCAGCCAACCGAGCAACCTCGGCCCTGGTGACCAAAGGGGCAACACAACCAGGGCGGGAGCGTCTCCCACCTGCTCTGGCAGAGCTGTGCACGGTGCTTGCAGGCATCAGGCAATGGAGATGTGGGCTTTGTCCCAGGGAAGACCCAGGACTGTTGAATAGCAGCTTCTGCGGTAGATCCAAACAGAATCAGGGCAGGAAGGGAAAGCATCCAAAGGATGTTTGACACAGTAGAATTTGGTTTTACCTCTTTCCTTTAAAAAGCAAAGCGAGGCAAGGCAAAACAAGCTAGGAAATTACATGCATGCTTTTGGAATGAGACAGTAGCTCAGGGTCATCTGTGTTTATTTCCAACATTTTATCTTATTTCCGTGTTCACTTTTTCAAAACAAGGCTTTGGGTTTTTTTCCTTTTCCCTTCCATTTAGCCTGCATGCCCCGCAGCCTGAGCTCAGAAAGGTAAGCTTTCCACTGAGCTGTCATAAACAACCCAAAATCACACAGCAAACACATTCCCCTTCCCCAGGACTGTCACTGTCCTCTCCTGTCCACTTGCACAACAACTTTTTCTTTCATCTGGAGAAGAACAAGGATGCAAACACATACTGTGTTTTTGGGGAGCGCTCCAATGAGCCCTGAATTTAGATGACGCTGTCTCTTCTAGTGATCAAAACAAGCACAGACAGGAGCATCCTCCATGCTGGGCGTCCTCCTCCCCGTGCCAGCCATCGAATCTGATGGAGATGCTTTCTCTAAGCCACTGGTGGTCACCAGCCCAGCTCACACCTCCTCTAAACCAGACAGCACATCTAGGCTGGCATCTGTAGCATCAGAACTTTGGAGATCTTTGTTTTCCATCTGAGCTAGTGCCTGGTCCGGCAGCTCCTGCGCTCCCCACTGTTCTGGCTCCCTCCCCGAGAAGGCAGTTTGGAGGGGCAAAGAGCCGTGTGTGATGAATTTATTTATTTATCTATCTATCTATCTATCTATTTATTTATTTATTTTCCCAGTGGAACGAGGGAAAAATTTATATGTGGTGGGTTTTTTTATTATTTTTCTGGAATGAAATGGAATTTTTTCATATATTGAATATATTTAATATTCAAATGCTGAGAATTTGCAGGATGGAGCAGACAGAGACTGCCTCTTGCGATAAGAGACATTATTACTGTTGTGAAGAATTCCTTTAAGATTCCATCTTAATCGTTCTGCTATTGAAATGGAAGAATAAAGTAATAAAATTAGATGTTTTGAAAAGACTTGATTAAAAAAAGTAATTATTCTGCCAGCTCGCCAGTTCCTGCATCATGTCAGGTTCCTCCAGCTCAGCCCCTCTCCTCACCCAGCCCCTCCCCAGTTCCCTACAGGGACAGCAACCCTGTTGTGGCTGGGCATCTTCAAGCCACAGCCCTGTCTCCCCTCCTTCCTCCATCTGAACATGCTTTGGGGCTGTTCTGGGGTGCGATTTGCCTGCTGGTCCTGTCCCCCAACATGGGCACCCTGAGTATCTTTCTTCTCTCTCGCCAGCTGAGCTCTCCTTTCCTGCTTTGTGGCTTCACCAGCCTGTCTGAGCATGCACAGGGACCCTCTGAGTGCTGTGGCACATGGGGAGCACCCCCCTGCAACTCCTTTGAAATTCCTCCTACCGACGCTCATCATTTCTACCTTTGTGGGGTGCCAGCCTGGAGCTGGGATCCCCCCTGCACCCCAGCATTGGGCTCCCCACAGCCTGCGGGGGGTCCTGGCCCTGCACAACTCAAACCAGGACAGAAGGGGATGCAGGATGACTCCCTGTGCCTGGGAGCACCCTCCCCTGCGTGGGATGGGTGTGGGGTCTGTCCAGGCGCTGGTCCCAGCAGCAACTGGCCGTGCTGGAGGGACAGACTTCCCCAAGGAAGAGAGGAGGGATGGCTGCATGCAGAGCTGTGCGGGGCCTCCCAGTTCTCACAGCTGCGGTTGTGGAGCTCGCTCATTCTGCATTTCTAATGGGGAAACACAGATGGTGACAGCTGAGTGTAAAATGCATCTATTAAAATCTGCTGCTGATTGTTCCTCATAATGGGCCTTGGGTCTTTTGAAATGTGCTGCAGAGAATACCCTTCCTCGTTTGGGGACATAGCAGGTTACAGGAGACTTGTTCCTGTGTCTATCTTTGTCTCTTGCCCATTGTAAGATATTTTCTGGGCATCATTTATTATTTTCGTAGTAGAATAACAGGAGATCTGTCTCTGCTGGAGCCAAATGGGAGTTAGAAATGCCCTAGCTGAGTAAGTTCTCCAGTTGGAGACATGAGGCCACCTAAGGAGGATGCCCTTCCCAGGAGAAGGGCTAGCTGTACTCCAAGGCTGGAGGCTCTGGTAACAGGGCAGTGGGTAACATGGAAGGAAGCCACGCAATGAAAAGAAGATTCAGAAGCAGAAGCTTGCTGTTTGAGAGCTGCAGGTGCTGGGAAGCCAACTGTCCCTCTGGAAAGCCTGGTGGAAAAGTCAGATATCATCAGGAGCCATGAGCTCCCTCCACTGTCCCTCCACACCATGCAGACCAGGGTGTTGTGCACCAGTCATCCTGGAGCCTCAAATACCTCTGGGAAGTGGAACGAGATGTAAATGCTCACTGGGCCTGGAAAATCACAGTAAGGCCTTCTGCCGGACATCCTGAATACAAGGACATTTAATTTAGCATATACTCCTGAGAAGAGAAGCTTTGCCTGTCTCTGTGCCCGAGGTCCCCATTGAGGGTGAATTCATTTTCACGTGTGAAGCTGTTTGCCTTCAGCTACAAGGGGCTGATCGCCTCCTTAGTGACTTCAGGGCGAAAGTGGAGAGGTATTTGGTCACAAAGAGATTCATGGAGAGAAATTTCATCACAGAGAGATTTGTGGAAGCCAGAAGTGTCCATACGACCAGCTTCATGTTAGCTAAGACAGGCTCCTTCAGTCGGCAAGGAATAGACTTTTGTGTTAATATTCATCACGTTCCTTCCGAGGAGCTCAGGTGGGTGGAGAGGAGAGGAGGGACAGTGCTGTTGGGGCTGAGGCATCTGCTGAGCATGACAGGCTGCTGAAGGGATGAAGGAAATGAGGTACCATCTAGCCCAAGCCTGGGAAGGCAGCTCAGAGCTATTTACCAGCGATACCCTTCCACCACCCACCACTTGCAGGTCAGAGGAACGGTGAGACCAGCAGATCCATGGCGGAAACTAGAGGAAAACCTCACAGAGGTGGAGAAAATTTGACACCAAGTCCAGACATCTCTACTTGTGCCCAGAGCTGGGCTCCCCACTGCCAGCCTGGGGTGACTCCACATCCCAAACATGCTGTTTGCTCCATCAGCCCTGCCTGGTACTGGCAGCCATGTAAGCCCATCCCAGGACTTTGCTGGCCCACCCAGCAATGCTTGCAGCCCCGCACCACTCACTGCTTGGGACCTGCCCGCACCACTTACACTCTGCTCTCTTGCCATGAAAAGCCACCGCTTCACCAGAGGAAATTTGCGAGCTGGCAAGATTTCTCTCAAGTTGGAGACTCAGCAAAGCTCCCACTGCTCTGGCAGTGACCTTATAATTAAGCGGTGTAGAGGACACTGCTCCCAGCCGGTTCCCTGAGTGCTTATATTTTCAGTCTCTTGGGCTACATCCAGCTCTAGTAAATCCATTAATTACACTTCATACAGTGGCATTTACTGACGAATGAAAGATTTCATTAAGTCTGCCCGCTTCCTAAAGCGCAGTAAGACCTCGGACAAGCTCCCCTGAGCCCTGGCCCCAGTTATTTAAGTAGCAGTGCTGTGCCTCCTTGTTACACACACACCTCACCTGCGGGGAGGATTTAGCCAAAGATCTTCTCTCTTATCTCCACTGTGCTTCTCGGTCCCAGGCAGGGAGAAGCAGAGCTTCAGAAGGCAGGTCTAGCTTCATCCTCGCCGGCCGTACAGCCTTGCCTTTGTGCTGTGCAGGGACGCAGGAGCCAGCTCATTTCCAGGGAGAGAGAGGAGATGCATTAAACTTTCATGAAAACAAGTCAGCGACAAAGGCGGAACATGAGCTCTTCCCACTGCGGCGGCTCAGGAGGACTCTCCAAGCACCAGCCTCGCAGCGCAGGGACCAGGCACTGATGCGAGGTAGGGCAGCCTCTTAAAGAGGCTCTGATCTGTGCTCCTGAGGGTGTCCATGTGTGCATTGCACCTCCACACCCGCTCTCTGAAATCTTCCTTTGTGCCATCAACACATGATTTTGACCATCAGAATATACTGAGGCAGTCCAGAGATGAGAAAGCTTGAAAGGATGGCGTTTCAGCTCCAGGGCAAGTTTGGGTGTAGACTCCTTAGCTCTTTAGACTTTCACTGGAGGATGTGACCTCCACAGTAAGGGATGCCAAGGGATTTCCATTGGAGGATTCATGGGGATCCTCCCTGCATCAGCTCCGGCAGCCTGTGGCCAGCACGAGCAATGAGGGGAGCCGATCCCATCTGCTCTCATCTTTCACTTCTCACCTGATGGTGGAGAGGGCACCGATTACTGCCTCGAATGCTGACGGGTGGGAGAATGTATAGCAAAGTTTTAGCTGTAAGTTTTTCTTTCAGGGCCTTGGTATCTCCAGGAGGCCCATTTCAAGCTTTTCTCCCCAAGCAGACGGACTCTTCTGGGAACAACCAAGCTGGGACTAAAGCCCAGAAATCTCGGAAACTTGCTGGCATCACTCATTGCTCCAGCAGGCTCAAGGACTGGGAGTCCTGTTATCCCCTCCCCTGCAGACCATGTGTTGAAAGCAGAGGAGCTGCACCCGCTCCTCCACCCAAACCCATGATCAGGCTGGGAATGGACATCTCTCTTCCCACCTCAAGCTCTGGGGACACCTTCTTATGGATATATTTAACATCTATATGGCAGCTGCTCACACAGAAGAGCACCATGGGTGAGACTTTTCTGATTCCTACACCGGTGCTTGGCTTGAAGAACAAATGCTATTTGTGGTTTAATGGCCTCCCAAGGATGTGTTCTTGGCATGGGAACAGCAGGAAGCAAGATGTTAGAGAAAAGCAGATATGGTTTGTCTGCTGTGTGCCAAGCCCCAGAAGAGATACCTTGTGGGGTTACCACCATCTTGCAACTACCTGATGGGAATATTAGAGACAGAAAAGTTCTGACCTAAGCAAGTTGCCAGTCTCCAGGCTGGAAGAGGCTTTGTGTAATGTAGTGAGAGCCAAGTATGATTTTCTTCTCTCTGGGCTTTATTTGAGTTGCCTCCAAACCTGACACAGAAGGCAGATTTACCCACGTTGGCATCTTCCTCTGCAGGACATCAGTGAGCAGATTGTGAAGCTGATGAGAAGCATGAAGTTTATGAGAGCAGGTTGCAATCAAATGGAGCTTGACTCAACGTGGAGGCCATCTTCCAGGACAAGTTCCCAGTGTAAAGCCTGCCCTCCTCTGCTTCACCCCAGAGGCTACTTTCAGCTCTAATTTGCCAATTGAAGACACTATGGTGGGAGAGATGATGAGTTGAACACAAGCACTTGTTGAGCACTGTCCGAGAACCCTGTATTTGAAGCAGTTTCCACAGCAGCAGCCTAACCACCTTCAGACATTTTAGTTCAAAGCAAGTTTCCACCTTCAGGCATTGCCCAGAAGGGCTTCTGTCTCTACTTCTGTCAGCCCTGCTCACATCCCCTTCCCAGGGGTCCTAACACATTCATCTTGACCCTGACCCCATGAGAACCCGTCCAAGGAGAACTCATCCCCCATCTTCTTGGGTTCACTTCTTGCCCTTCCCCAGGAGGGCTGCAGGGCCGCTGGCCCATCTCCTACCACAGAGCAAGAGGACATGCTCCTTGTCTGCCTCCTGCAAAGGTCCGTGGTTGGGAGCTGCCACAAGACCTACTTGGGAAAACCAGGGACTGCTTCCTGCAACTGAAAGCCAAGAGTCTCTGACCCTCAGTAGCTGCTGTATCAAGTATTATTTCTGGCAGATCGCTAGCGCTTAAATGACAGATACATTAGCTGAGTCAATGCTGAGGATGTAAATGTGCAGCTGGCAGAGCTGGTGTTTAAGCAATAAGACATGACAGCAGTTGGGTTTTGAAGTGATTAGTGCCTGTCTCCGGCGTGCGGAGAGCCAGGAGGCTGAAGGTCAAGTGACTCGAAGTGCTGGCAGAGCACCGTAATCATTGTGGTAGGCACTTGAGAGCCCGGCCAGACCCGAGGGCTTTCTGAGCATGCTTCACCCAGCAGGGACTTTGCCCGTGGCCAGGCAGACAGAAGCTATAGAGGTGACAGGAGCTTGTACAGTGTCATTTGTTCTGTTGGGCTGGAGAGCTGTCTGTGGCACTGCTGTCCCCTTGCTGCCCCAGTGGTGGGTGTCTAGGGGTCCCGTGTGCAGCACCCACTCCATGTCTACTCTGCAGTGGTACAGAGACAGGTTGGAGGCAGGTAGCTTACAAATCGTCCCACACTGGGGTACATCCTAACTAGTTTCTTCTCCTTCTCTCACACTTAAAAATCCTGGCCTGAATTTTGGCTTTTCAGGTTGGACATCCCTGCCACAGCCTTGGCACCGAGGCGGCAACGAGCTTCTTCATCAGCCGACCCACTCCACGAGACAGGTCTGAGCTCGGCTTCAGGCAGCCCTCCTGCTCCTGCTGCAGGAGATGCCAGAAAGGGTGTTGCAGCCCCTTGCTGTAACGCCTGCAGTGCCACTCTGCTTTATCGCTTTCCTTCTTTCTCTGCTTGGCACACAAGAATTTTCCTGCCCACTTGACTCTCTTGCTGTCGTGTTCCCAGGCTGAAGGTGGTCCCATGCCCTCACTGAGGAGCAGAGCTTCTCTGGAGCCAGGGAAAGCTTAAAGGCAGCAGCTGAGCAGTCAGGTCACAGCAGGACTTGAGTTCAAGGGGCTGCATGTCAGGGGGCTGCAGGCTGCTCTTTTGCTGCTGAGTAATTCTTACCTCTTGCAGACCTGTTTAACAAGAGTAGAGCTGCAGAAGAGTGAATTTAATCTCTCCTTTAAAGAGACGTTAATAGAAACCTGGGAAGCAAGTATGTTCTCCCCAGGGGTGGAAACTACCCAATTTATTGCACAGAGTGCAGCATGAGTGGTGACCTCCCTCTCTGCCGCGCTTGTTTTCTCCTGCCACAGGAGAGGCTTAATGGGGTGGCTCAGGGGAGCAGCAGCTCCAGCAGTCCTGGCTCCTCTGGGACAGCCCCTGTGCTGCTGAGAAAGGTGTAAGTGCCAGAAAAAGAGGAAATCTGCTGGCAAGGGAGGATGTCAGGTAGCTGAGAGTTGTCCTCCGGGGTCTTCTTATGTCAAGAGTTCTCCCACAGCAGAGAGGATCCTGTAAGACAAGGAGATGCAAGTGGTAGTATTGGGAAACACAATTATGAGACACACACAGCTGGTCTTCTGTGGTATCAAATGGGACTCTGAGCATCTGCCTGCTGGGTGCAAAGGGAGCAGACCTCAGGAGAGATTCAGATAAATTAATGGCACAGTCCTGGGGATAGTGATGTCGGCAAGAACAAGAAGGCAATGCTGAAGGTTAAACACAGGGGCTGACTTCCAGTAGCATCCTCAGGGATACTGTGGTGCCACATCTGAGGCCTGAGAGATAGGCTTAGCATGAAGGCGAGACGAGGGTGCACAGAGGAGAGATTTGGCAGAGGTAGGAGCTGAGGATCCAGGACGGGAGGCATGTCCTGCACTTTAATCGTGGCAGAGGCAGGATGAGAGTTAGCATGGTCCAAGGGGTCCTAGGAGCATATTTAGGCTAAAGACTGGGGATAGCTGGCAGGTGTGGAAGAACACCTAGTTCAGGTGACCTGTCCAGCTTGGTGGACATAGCTCAATGCACTTCCAAAAGGACCAGTGGGACATGAGCACAACAATTACTAGAAACGAAGGTGGCAAATGAGGCCACTTGTGATCCAGCTGACCGACAGCCTCAGCATGGAGCAGCAGAGCCCACAGCAAAACTTCCACAAGTTCCTATGCCAACATCAGAGGTCTACAGTTAAAACAGGCACCTAGGCGGCTTGACGTTCAACACCAATCCCAACTCACTGGGCATCCAGGAGCTCTAACGGGGGAAGGATAATCTATGAAATGCAGTGTTACTGGCATTATGGAAATGACAGAACAGGCTGGTGGGAGGGTGGCAAGGTATATGATAATATAAAGAGCATTAAAACACTAGGTAGAAAGAGGAGCTCTAGGGAATCCCTGTGGGTGGAAAACCTGAGGTGTAATAATAAAAATGTGCTACAGGATGGTACTACCGCGACAAGAGCAGTGAGGAGACATTAAGTGGGATGAGCAAAGCAGCAAACTTAGGTTGAGTAGCGATGGTGGGAGATGCCAGCTGCCCACGCACAGCCCAGGCTGGTGCCTCATTGGGCTCAGATGAAGAAATTGGTGGGAGATTGGTTTAAGAACAAGCCGGAGGGGTGGTACGACAGGGTGTGAAGTTAGGGGCAACGAGGTACTGAATGGGTGAACAAGGCAGGGCGATGTCGCTCACATCCCTGTGACATTCCCAATCCACGCCCCGGGCTACCTGCCAGGGCGAGCTCGGTTGCCACAACCATGGGCTGCTCCTGGAGCAGACCAGGCAACTCTCAGCGGCCCCTCGCCCTGCCCCCTTGCCTTCTGCACAACCCTTCTCTCTGCAGGAAGCATTTAGGATTTTAAAAAAAAGCCTGCTAAGAACCAGTGGTTTTGGTTGTTGCTTTTCTCTTTGCAGCTTAAAAAAAAGATCTTCAGCAGAAGCAAAGAAGCCCGAGCAGGTGTGGCAGCTGCATCCCCCCTGACAAGAGGATCAGGCCCTGCAGAGGATCTGGTGACAGGCCTGCTCCCAGCACCTGGAGGCCATTGAGGCCTGATGAGTTTGTTTACCAGGTCTTTTGTACGCTGGCTCCTGAACTAATTAGAAATTGCTCACAGTCAGCCTCGACTCAGGTATAAATCGGGCCCCACTGGAGATTTAACTTGAGCTGGTCACCCTCAGAGCAGTGGGGCTGTGGCTGGGGACCTCCCCTTCCCTTGGATCGGGCACCATCTGAGGAAATTTCCCAGGATTGAGAGCACCTGTTGGCCCCCACTGGTGAGTGAGATTTCTGGAGAAATCCTTGAGATATCACCTGCGGGAGAGGGATTTGCTGGGTACCTTTGAGCGAGGCCTTTTCCTCCTTTTAGCGAGCAAGTGCATGCACAGTTTTTGTCATGTTTGTAGAGGAAAAGTCAAGAATTCCTAAATGCAGTTGTGTAGTGATAATTCCTAACTTGCATCCGAATCTGTAGTGCACTTTGTTGGATTGCGTGGTGCTTTTTGGGTTAGAATAAATTTAGACTTGTTGTAGCAGCCCTGGCTGTTTTTCTGGGTGCCTCCACAACAGCAGGTTTATCAAATCCTTCATGTGAAGAAAACAGAGAGAAAAGTTACCTATCAAGTTTATAGTAAACAGGGAGAATTAACGGGCAAGGGAGAATTAACAGGCAAATGCTTTCCCAGTAAGAACGGGGATGGCTGCATGAAGCTGGACAAAGTGTCCTAAGTGCAGAATTTACAACCTGGTCTCTGCTGTCACAAACCAAAAAGAGCAACGAGGAAAAGCCAACCTCTCCCCTGGACACCCCCTGCTATTGCCTGTGTCACCGAGAGCCTCATTAGCCTCCCAGACTTCCAAGGTGCTCATTAAAACCTCCATGGCTCCTGTGGGAAGCAGAGGTCCCTCTCCCGGCACGCCGGCAGGCGGGTGGCTGTGGGCAGGTCCCCCCGAGGGTCCAACCGATCCCAGGAATAATCCACTCGCCTATGTAGGTAACGAGGAAAAATTATTTTCTTTGCGTTATGGCTCCATCCGTGGTGGATTTGTTCCTCCTCTTCCTCCCGGCGTGACCGTGAGAGCTGCAGCAATAATGAAACCCCCATCCTTCGGCCCCAGCCTTTCAGGCGAGGTTATAAGGCTCTGACAGTAAAAAATGGTCTTTTATGTGCTGCAGGAGTTCATAACGTTCCAGTGTTGATAGGGATAGAGTGCAAAAGAAATAAAATCAATAAAATATTCAAAGCTTGCACATTATAAGCTCGAGCGAAACTTTTTACCAAATGTTTACTGTATAATAAATTCTATTAAAAAGCCCGAGCTTGCATGGTGAAGAGGGGTGGAACGTTGTCACTTTAATTGCAATGGCATAAATATTTGATATTCAGTAAATTAGATCTGTAGCTCTGAAAACATTCTTGCAAATGGATTTTTACCTGTAGCACAGTGCCATTAGCAGGAGAAAGTCAACACAGCCCCAGGGCCTGTAATTAACTCAACCCAAGCAGAACTAAACATTTTTGACAGTTTTCCTGGTCTGGAATTAACTGTCATAGCAGAGAATGAAAGGAAGTGCATTGTCACATTATGTTTACGTAAAGTCTGTAAAATGCTGTGTTTTGTATTTTTGTTTTGTTAAGTCTGGGTTTCATGCCCCATTATTTTTTTCATCATTAGAGACAAGCTAAAAAACAACTAATGATGTATTTTATTTCCTCAGACTAGTATTGAAGCCCTCTGAAAATAAAAGGGGAAGACATTAGCTCTGTAATGCGATTTTTTTAAATATTTTTTTTTCCTCTATAATGAAGCATGGTACACTGTGTACTGGTATAAATCATAATGCTGTGACATTTGAAGACATTAGAAACTCTGGTTTTCCTATCTGATTCAAGGTTCTCAGATAATAAGCAGTTGTCTAGCCTGTGTCTATTTTATTGGGGCTGGGGGAAGGCGTTATGTATGTTTCTTTCCTTCTTTTCTTTCTTTTTTTTCCTTTTTTTTTTGTATTTACAAAAATAACTGTCACTCTACTGAAATGCAAACCCTTGAGGGCAAATCTACTTAATGCTTCCCTGAAAGCTACTTATTGTCCAGTAGCTCAGAGAAAATCTGTACAACAGTAATTGAAGGGATGTGTTGAGCTTTCTGACATTTTGCCCTAGAAATTATCTTACCTGGAAAAGAAAGGGGTATTTAGCAAGAGAGCTCCCGTGCATTTTAGAAATGCGAGGATACTCATAAACAAGCTGATTAAAATAGACGTGGCTTGCTAGATCTATAGTAATAACTTGGGCAAATGTGGTAGCTTACATTAAAAGGGAAAAATCCGCCTGTTTGGATGGCAAATACGTGTCTTTCACTGAAAGCAGGGATTGTGTTATAATCTTGTCTCTTTCTTGACATATTGAGAAGACAAGCAAATAAGGAAACAAAAATGTCAAGATTTTTTTTTTCCCCCTACCGATTGCCAGATAGGGAGAAAAAAATATCAAGGAAAAATTAACGCTGCTCTCAGATCCTGCTTGTGCTGCTCTGCCTCGATGCTCACCTAAATAAAAAGCTTTTATTTTGAATTTCCGAATATCTCGGGGAAAGAGGAGAAACCCCTCTTTTCCCAAGATACATCATGCAAGAAATGACCTCAGCTAGATGTAATTTTTATTTTGCATTCCATTTCAGCATAGAAGTCCCTCTTGTTTTGCTACAGCAGTGCCAGTTGCAGAGGGGTTTTTAATGGTTTCTAATCAGCGTGCGGTTGCCTGTTAACTTCAGTCTCCTATTATGGCAGTTTCCACATCTTTATCCATATCCAGAAACACTTCTTTGATGAGCACACAACATTCTCATTAAGAGAGAGAGAGGAAAAAACAAGAAAGGCAGGAAAGCAGCCCCTGGAAGAGGGGAATCTGTGCAAATCCCCTTCTGCCAGGAGCTTGCTTATCACCACAGAAGAGGGACCCCAATGCTGGGAGAACAAACAAGCGAGAAAACATTTATATTTAATCTGTAGCTCTGTAGGAGCTGGACATGGTGTGGTGCTGAGCCTGCGACGGGCTCTGATGCATCTGATGGGACCTGCAAGGTCCTTGCAGCTGCCAGAGGGTGCTCAGCCCCTGACAGGACCGGTCCCACTGGAAGATGATCCTTGCTAGCAGGACTTTCTGCTGCTGCGTATCTTCCTACTAAATTAGGCAAATTACAGTGCACTGTATCTTTGCTAAATTAATTAGCTCAATTAGGCTGGGAGGGATGGAGAGGCGTGTGTTTGTGCTTCTTTTCACTTTCCCTCTTTGATCACTTACCTGGTCCTGGACGCCCTGAGGTTTGTGAACAGCAGATACCAGCTCGCTCCCACCTTCCTTCCATGGGATGACTGCCCATGGGGCACAACCTCTGGCCATCCCTGGGGGCACGTGGGTGTTCCCCAGCCCTGGTGGGTTTCTGGGAGCCTGCAGGACTGGCCACAGCTCCCTGGCTGCCCATGGGGTCCTGTGCTCTGGGTGGTGCCGCTGGCATCTCGTGCTGGAACATGTGGGAGGGTCCACACCACCAAAGCTGGAGGAAGGTGTCCTTGTCCTCTGGGATGGGGCACATCATACCCTCCTTTCCTCTGGCTTCCCTTTAGCTGTAGGTTTGTCATGGCAAACGGGATCTCGAACCACAAATACAGGCTGGGTAGAGAATGTATTGACAGCAGCCCTGCAGAGAAGGACTTCTGGATGTCGGTGGATGAAAAGTTGGACGAGACCCAGCAATGTAGGCTCACAGCCCAGAAAGCCAACCTCATCCTGGGCTGCATCACAAGCAGCGTGGCCGGAAGGTTGAGGGAGGCGATTGTTCCCATCTACTCCACTCTGGTGAGACCCCACCTCCAGTTCTGTGTTCAGCTCTGGGGTTTTCAGGACAAGAAAGACAGGGACCTGAAGAGGGGTCCCTTCGGAGAGCCGGCCAAGTAGCGACCATCACACCAATATGGCTACAGATCGTCCTCCCTTTATTGCTCCGGACAGCTCAATATATACAGTTCAGCAGTGTCCCCGCGCCTGCCCCTTCACAGAGTTGGTCGGTTACAGGTTTACACGCGCCAGCGTTTTATTGGGCAGTGCCATTCCACTATGCAAGCGGCTATCACCCCCTCTTCTCCCCCCGGGGCCAGCACCTCCCGCCAAGCATCTCGCAAAGCTCTCACAAAACAGATAAAACCTCCTCCTCCCCGTGTTCCAAGACAGCTTCAAGGACAGAGCCTCTGTTTAGGCCTACGCTGGGTTGTCCACACTTTTAAAGTTATACCGCACCTCTGCTCCACAAGAAATTCCTCTACATATCCCCCTTTTTCTTTTTGGACAACCCAGGCTTCATCCGCTAGCTTGCTTATCATTTTCTTGATTATATTTATCAAACAACTAAACATAACTAAGCCTATAACAATTAAAACTGCAATAACCAAAAATGTCTTAACTAAACTCTTAATTCATCCTGTCAAAGTTCTCACACCCATCGCCCTAAATCATACTTTGATCCTTAATCACACACTTCTAACAAAGCAAAAGGCAGCTGGTTTCCCTGCCTTGCTTTTAGCTAAAGAAAGATCACTCTGCTGGTTAGTACATAAACCTTAACACCTACTATGTGGCTTTGATTACACAACCAATATAAGCTTCATTGTTAGTCACACAAAGAGGATACATATTAATATAACAGGTAACATTGAGAACAGTCACATTTTCCCATAATTGCTCTGCCATCAGCCGTAAGCATCTTCTGCCAGTCCAGTCCATATCATCGTTGGTAATCGGTACCTCAGGGTCCCATCACGTCACTGGGCAAACAAAGGGATTCAACGGGCAGGCCCAGTGCACGGTCGTGTTGCTGCTACGCTGTTGAGGTGACAGGATGCTGCACAGCCACATCATGCAGGATCATGCGGTTCTCAAGTCCCTTGTCCATTATTAATAATAACAGGACACTCAATCGAACTGGCTGCTTTCCAATCTCCCTCTATTATAACGTCTCTGATGACACCGCTCCATCACTGTTGCAAAGGATCCTTTATGGTTCAAGCTTGAAAACCAGGCTTGAGTGAGGGAGCTGATGGTAGTGGGGGAGCTGAACTGGTTTAAGGGTTTCTTCTATTTCTCGCTGTCCAGTTGATAATTCAGCGAGTTTGTTCAGGATCTCTTTCAGGGGTTCATCCTGATCTTCCTTCTTCCCCCCCTCTTTTTTTTTTTTTTTTTCCTTTTTTTTTTTTTTTTCCTTTTTTTTTTTTTTTTCTTATTAGCTCAAGTATTACTTCAATCACGCTGTTATCACACAGGGAGAGCAGAATTTCCCAGGTCTGTTTTGATCATACTCTCCCGTTCACTCCCATGCACATCTGGTGTACAAGAAGCGTCTTATCTTCATTCTCACGGACAAGCTCTCAACATGAGCTGTACCTGGCTGGTCAGGGTCTCTTTTCGTAATTAACAAGCAAGAGTTATGCACTTGTTTAGAAAAGAGCTCAGCTCAAGGACGAAAGTCTTAATTCTGCAACGCAGTGCAGTTTCTCCTTTTTCTTTTTTTTTTTTTTTTTTTCCTCCACCCAGTCGGGACGAGCAGGGAGTTTCTTCCTTTGCCTTTTTCCTTTCCTGCCCTCCCCCCAACGCTTCGATCGCTGCCGCAGCAACTTTCTTTTCTGCTTGCATGTTTTCTAGAGTGCGTATTACGGTTTTCCAAACTGTTCCTAGTTCTTTCGCTTCTTTTCCTTCTTTTCCTCCCTCTAGAGTACAGTCCCACAAAAACTCTCCTACTTCACGCCATTCCGTGGAACTAAAGATTAATGGCGGGTCGTTCATTTTCTCCCGTTTCCGAGCCCATGGGGCTAATACGTCTCGCTCCTTTACTTTTCCTCCTCTCTCAGAGAGTATACTAAGGAGGCGAGTTGCCGCGTCCGTTTCCATCGCGGTCTTACCTTGGCAGGGGCTTGATCGGCCGCTCAAGCTCTGGTCTCCGGTGCCCTTTTGGTCACACTCGGAACTCTCCTGCCTCCAGCTCTCCGGCTCCCAAATCGGCTCACGTCCGATGCTTCGGAGTCTTCCCGCATTTAAGCAATCCGCATTTAAGCGTCCATAGAGGGTCCCTGTTCGGGCGCCAGATGAAGAGGGGTCCCTTCGGAGAGCCGGCCAAGTAGCGACCATCACACCAATATGGCTACAGATCGTCCTCCCTTTATTGCTCCGGACAGCTCAATATATACAGTTCAGCAGTGTCCCCGCGCCTGCCCCTTCACAGAGTTGGTCGGTTACAGGTTTACACGCGCCAGCGTTTTATTGGGCAGTGCCATTCCACTATGCAAGCGGCTATCACCCCCTCTTCTCCCCCCGGGGCCAGCACCTCCCGCCAAGCATCTCGCAAAGCTCTCACAAAACAGATAAAACCTCCTCCTCCCCGTGTTCCAAGACAGCTTCAAGGACAGAGCCTCTGTTTAGGCCTACGCTGGGTTGTCCACACTTTTAAAGTTATACCGCACCTCTGCTCCACAAGAAATTCCTCTACAGGGACCTGCTGGAGTGAGTCCAGAGGAGGTCACAAAGTTGACTGGGGGGCTGGAGCGCCTCTGCTAAGAAGACGGGCTGAGACAGTTGAGGTTATTCAGCTGGAAGAAGAAAAGGCTCTGGGGAGACCCTGTAGCAGCCTTGCAGTACCTGAAGGGGGCTACAGGGAAGGTGGGGAGGGAATCTTTATCAGGGAGTCTAGTGACAAGACAAGGGGTAACAGTTTCAAACTGAAAGAGAGTAGATTTGGATTAGATATTAGGAAGAAATTTTTTTCTGTGGTGGTGAGTGAGGCACTGGACCAGGTTGGCCAGAGAAGCTGTGGAATCTGCCTCCCTGGCAGTGTTCAAGGACAGGTTGGATGGGGCTTTGAGTAACCTGGACTGGTGGGAGGTGTCCCTGCCCATGGCAAGGGGCTGGAACTAGATGATCTTTAAGGTCCCTTCCAAGCCAAACCATTCCATGATAATCTTCCAAATATTAGAAACATCACAGCCACTGCTGAAGCTTTTCAGATTGCAGGTCAAGCAGCTGTAACTCCAGCCTCAGCAGGTGAAGAGATGTTGAGATCTGCTCTTCTGGGATCAGACTATGATTCTGGCAAGCCCTTTACCTTCCCACTCAGCAGCTACATAAAAATACCAGTAGAAAAGCTTGAAATCTCACGAATGAACAAGGAGCCTTGGGAATGCTGAATGTGACTGCCCAAGTGCCTCTGCCACCATGGATGGTTACACCTTGCTTCCACCACCAGGAAGGTGTTCAGGACTCACTCCTCAAGCTTCATGTTGGAGCATCATCAACATCTCTGGTCTTCCACTTAACAGCAAAACATCCCTGGGAAGCTGCAACACCCATAGCTCTTTTTTTCTTGTATTTGTGCATGATAAAGGATTCGGCATAGGGAGAAGACACCAAGTTCTGATTTATTCATAGCAGCTAAATGGTGAAAGACAGCACCAGGTCTATCAATACTGCTTAGTGGTAAAACCCAGTGTAATTCACTGCGTGACAAAATAACCAAGAATGTCACTTTTTATAGGATTCATCAGAAACAATAAGACATTTCACAAACAATCGTCGTCCGACATTAACAATCAGATGTAAAGGCCCGAGTGCAATTACTAAAGATAACAATTATATGTCAGCAAATATATTCATCTTCATTTGATTTAAACACCCACCTTCTATGGCTATAAAATGTATCGTGATGTTAACTCAACTTGCAGGGCAGCAAATCTAGTCAGGACGAATCTGATTTCAGCAAGGTGGTACGAAGGGAGGTGAGGGATAGGGTGGACGCACAGATGAAATGATGCTGCAGGACAGATGTCCCGATCGCAAGGCTCTACCTGGGGACCCTTTGCAAGATCTGGTGGCTTCTCTTGTGCTAAGTGCACACCATGAGATCAACTGAGTTCAGGGATTACTGCAGGCTCTGTTTTCAGATGTTTGATTCTTTTACCTCCCCTAAATCACAATTTTCCCCTGAAAGATGACATGCTTGGCAAAAACTAGTGTAAACGAGAAGCTGGGTTTAGATTAAAAATCTCCATGAAAAATTTTCTCTTAATGCAGAGTAACTTTATTTCTGTGAGCAGGAATAAATATGTTTGTGTTTGAAGGAAACATCACTTTCTGCAGCTCTTTATCTTGGCCACAGCCTGGAGGCTGAGATACATGGAAGAACCAGGAGATTTCTGGGCTCCTCTGTGGAAACCAGTTCCTTGGCTCCAGTCTCCAAATAGATGTACATTTTGGGGTATTCTCCAAATCTTGATCTTCTGCTACCCCTCCAAAGTGATGGCTGTCACGTTCTCACGCCAGGCAACAGCATCTGCCTCTGTCATACCGCTGTGCCACCAGCCACTGTGCCATGCCCCTGCATCTCGGTGACAAACCACCCCTCCCTGACTCACTTACCTCCACAGGCAGAGGGCATTTGCCACCAGGCTGATCTTAGGAAGAGAGAAGAGAAATGGTGGCAATTCAGCTACTTGTTTTAATTTTGAACTCAAACACTTGTAATCAGGTTGAAAGGAAAATGAAAGTAATACCAGAAGGGAGAAAAGGGCAAATTATCTACCTACCTATTGGGACTGTCACATTGAGTCCCATACAGTCAGTTTGATTTTTTTTTTTTTTTTTTGGCTGGTTTTGAGTACTTCCCTTTCCCAGTGTTAAGCTCTACCTCACCCTGGCACAATGCTCAGTTTTTTATCCGAAGCCCTGCAATCAATTTCATGCTAAATACATTTTCCTGCTGCCTCTGCCTGTTCCCTGCCCCATCCCCCCGACACGTACCAGCACGATATTACCTTTCTGAATGCAGAGAGAAATGAAGAGAGACTCACAGAACATGTGAATCACAAGGAAGTGGTTTCCCTAGTGACAGTAACCACATGAAAGCTCTCACCATTTACTCTCATGGGACCCTTTAGCACTTTGGATTGTGGGGAGAGCAAGAAAGCTGGTAAAAAAAAATGCTGTGGTTGGTAAAGGAACAACCTGCACCTGAAATGCTAAATTATGTTGGCAACCCATGAGAAGACATCAATGTCAATAGCTCCTAGGGATTTTCATGAAGTTTGCCTATACCACATTGAATTGTACAATGATTCTCAGGTCCCTTCTCCAAGGCGATGTGCAAGAGAGCTCAGAAACTTGGGCCACAGCTTGCTCAGAGCCTCACCTCAAAGTTCCTGCCAGGATGACAGACAGCTCCCCAATGTGTACTTCATTCTGTGTCATCATTCTGTGTTGGCATCTCCCTGTTGCAGCACCGTGTGAGGAGGCTGAGGGGAAGCCAGAGGTGATGGCGAGTAGGACAGTGGTGACACTGGCACCAGCACTTGGGTTTGCGTGTGCTGGAGGCCAGTACGATCCCTGGCATGGAAGTTTCAAGTGTGCTTGGAAGGAGTACAGCAGTAGGCAGAGAGACAGATGGAAAGGGTGAGCAGACAGTTATCGGTGTCTTTGGCTCACACTCGGGAGTTTTTCCTCTGCTCTGTGAAATGTCTTTAGTTCTTTGAAACATCTCTGGAAGCAAATGAGAGTGATGCCCAGAGCTGCCATGCCAAGAGACCCCAGAGAAGAGGTGTCCACAGGGGAAACCAAGAAGAAAGCATCCTTTAGTGAAGCAGGACTGTCTTCCTCTTCTGTGTTGCCACCACCCTGGACACATTAGCTTAATAACGAGCTTTTTAGCAGATTTCAGTGAACAAGAAGCAATTTATTTGTCGTCATGGCGACAAAGAAGACCTTCTGGAAAAGAGCGTTGAATGAAGAGAAGGTGGTTTATTGTGCAGAGCAATGAGGCATTCACTTGGAACATTAGCGTCACACAAAGCAAACTATAGAAGAGGTCTTGCTGACTTCTGGATGCATGGTTGGATGCTTTTGGGTCCTTGCTTTCCCTGGAAAGGCCAAGAGGAGACAGGCACTTGGTGTTTTATACATGGTATTTGATGTCCAGCCCTGTTCCTAGATGACTCTGGGGGAAAGACAGAGGTTCCTTGTTGGTAGATGGCTGAATCTCACTGGTTGCATTTCTGGTGGGTATTTCCAGGGACTGAATTCTGAGATTCAGCTGCCAACTGAACAAACCCCAAGTAAGCCAAGAGCATGCATCTTGAAGCATACTTTGTTCATTTATTTTGACAACTCTAGTGTTTCTTTAATTATTTATAACACTTCATACTGTACTGGAGTAGATTTTTGTAAAAATAATGAAGCCTTAGTAGTATAGCATCTACGATCAGATCTGCAGGGGAAGGGGGAGATAGGCAGCCACTCTCTGACGTGAGCAGAAAGTAAAATGTAGGTTGGAAGCAAATTCTTCACTAACAAAAGTTTTCAAGCACCAAAGTGGCAGGACAGGCTGTGAGACTCAGCACTGCAGGGGTTAAAAGGAGACTTTTTTTTTAGAGGTGAGGATGAATTCCAGAAGAGCAGCTTCCTTCAGGAAATGGTGGTTCAATGGAATGTGGATTTTTGTCCATTGTGTATTCATCTTTGGAATGTTATGAATGGGGAATTAAGGTAGAGAAGGAAGCTATACTGGGTAAAAGGGAGTTTTACACTTCAGTAAGGTGCACCCATTACTGTAGCTGGGTGAGAATATTTTGCTTGAAGCATCACCCAGGAGACCAGTAAGAAACACTTTGGAACACTTGTCTTGAAAAATGGCCTGAATTTCCTGGCAGAGAGAAAACACCTTTCCCCAGTTCCTCCCAGTGGCAACGTTGAGGACACATCTGTGCTGCTGCACAGCTTGTACCTGGCAGAGGGTGCACAGGAGAACATCTCGAGGAGTACTCACCTTTCTGCCCCAGTTCCTGGGGGGACTTCCTCCAAGGGAGATGGGAGCACCGTGGGGCTTTCCTCCTTGCAGCACAACCCACCGGGCGTGTCCGGACCCACCGTTGTTGCCCCAAAGAGATGGTGAAAGAGGGAAGGTCCAACGGAGTTGGTGCATCTCCCAGATGTCAGAGCAGACCTCTAGTAGAAATCCAGCCCTGAAGCAGGGCAGGAAAATATTGGCAGCACCTGGCTTCAGGTGAGGGGCAGCTGTTTGCCACGAGCCCTTTCTCTGCCCTGAGCAGATGGACCCAAACCTTGTTGCCAAGAGGATTCTCTCCTTCCCACATGCGAGGCATGCACTTACTGAAAAGAAAAGCTCGTTCTAACAGGCAAATGCTAGAAGAATGCAAAACCACAAGGAGTTTATATATTTAACCCACCCAAGGAATATAATTATTCTTTTTAATCAAGTCTATTCAAACCATTTATTACTTTATTCTTCCGTTTCAATAGCAGAATGATTAAGATGGAATCTTAAAGGAATTCTTCACAACAATAATAATGTCTCTTATCGCAAGAGGCAGTCTCTGCTCTGTCCTGCAAATTCTCAGCATTTAAATATTAAATGTATTCAATATATCAAAACCCTCCATTTCACTCCTATAAAACAATTCAGAGGATGTGAGGAAGAACCAGAAAGGGTCCCATTACAGTCTGCGAACAAATTCAGAAAAGGAGAAGGGAAAAACTCTGGCATACGTAATGAGCTGCAACTGTAACTCCTGCTCCAAGAGTCCAGCTTCACGGCAAAGCAGGCATGAGGGATAAGGACATTATCATTTTGAAAACTCATTTATTTCAGCACATGCTGTGCATTATGTAAGGGACGGAATTCTTTTAGCTCTCAATTTGTTGTCATCTTGTTTTTCAATGCATCATACGGTGCTAAGAAGGAAACTTCATCTTCACCCTGTCCAGGACATTTCTTTCAAGCTTTTCAGAGCATATAACAGAATAATAAAAAGACAGAAAGTGGTGATTTATGAATAAAAACTGTATCTCCTCCAACACAGGGGATATTTGAGCAGTAAAGTCACAGATGTTGCCAGGTGCAAGGCACAGCTGGGCACAGCCACAGGCAGGTCTGGCTGAGCCAGTCGGGGCATTTGGGTATCCCAAAACTTTTGGGATGGTTCTCAGGACACATGGCTTATTTTTAGGTTCCTGATATGCTTAGCTTGCAAGATACATGTCTTTCGGCTGAGGTGGAGGCATGGTGGTTGTGTTTTCTAGGCTGGTTTTTCCTTCTGCTTTTGACTAGTCTTGTGAAAAGGTTTTGGAAGGCATGAGATGTATCTTACATAATTCTAGAAAGGATCTTTTCGAGGCTTCAGTTACCAACCATTTATATCAGATTACTTCATGTATGGTTGACAAAGCCTGAATATTACTGAGTAAACAATAAATAATAGAGGAATGAGCAGGGACTTCTAAGTCTCCAAATTTAATTTATTAAATAGCTCCTGGGACCAGCCTCCATCCATGGCTCAATGGCCTGGCAAAGAGGTTTCAAAGCTGCAGTAAGTTTTTGGAAAGCTGAAAGCGTTTCACTTCATCCGTGGTATGATGGGGGTCCTAAACAGTCAGCAGACATGGGAGGTCACCCCGTGGAGTGGGTGAGACCAGCCAGGGACCTGCCTGACTGCCTCTGAGCACCACCAGCCACATGAGTGAGAGCACACGGCTCTTTTCAGTTCACAGGGTAGTACAGCACTCTGGGAATCTCATCCAGAGTGCTGGGATGTCAAAGTCTTTGCATTGGTCTTGATGGTATTCTGGATCTGGCCTCTGTAGTCCCAGAATGGGATAATGTCCATTACGTCCCACATGTTTTGTTTTTTTTTCCAAAGGTTCCCCATGTGGTTTTAAGGCTTCATTGGCAGCTGTATCAAAGATACTAAAATCGTTCCTGTGAGGTGGTCCAATGCCTGCAGAAGCTGAAGTGGGCCTGGCTTCCTGATGGCTTTCCCAAGGAAGGGTATGGAGGAGCCTGTTTGTGGTTACTGGAGCTGGAGTTGAGCCAAGATACAAGATCCCCCCTGGCAGGATCCACCATCAGCACAAAGAGTCCAAAGTTTGGATTAGCACCTTAATCCCTGCACAGCATGACATCTGAGGGTGAAGAACTACAGGTCTAAACCCTTGGCCATCATGCAGATGTGTCTGAACATCTCCTGAGCAGGTACTGATCCACCTCAGTTCCTCCTAACCCTTGGAAGCAGAGACACCCTCAGACCATAGCCACTGCAGCATCTCCTAAATATTCTCACCAGGGACCCAGAGAAGGGAATGTTATGATTTGAGGGCTTATACCCTTATTCATGTTTGCCCTGCATTTATTTATTTTTATCTGGAAGCAAGAGGAAGAGGCTGGCTTCCCTGTGCAGAGAAGGAAGAAACTTTTGGGGAGCAGTAAGTAGAGCTCTGGGCGGGTTGGGGGCTGTGATGGCACCTGGGCAGGGTGGCAGAGACTTCCTGGGCATGGTGTGTGCCTCAGCTTCAGGATAGAACTTTGCATGCAAGCTTGCAGTGTCCTCACTGAAGTCTTCTCTGGGCAACTCCAGCCACCCACTTTTCCTTGGGACGGGGTGATTCATTTCCTGAGTGAGAGGGATGATTGGTGAGAGCAGAGAGGGTCCCTTGAACAAGAATGCTTTTTTGTGGTTCAGGTAATATGAACAATATCTAAACAAATCTGACATAACTTCTCTAATCCACCTGCTTTTGTGTGGACAATGCTCTAGCTATGGCCTGGGATATAAGAGCAGTACCTCCAGCAACCCTCAACCCCTCAAAGCCCCCATGAATAAATAAAGGTCAGGTTAATAGGCAAACGGTGAGCCCATGTGTTCCACTCCAGTGAGCAGGACTTTGAGTGAAATGAGAAATCAAACATTTCTTCAGCAATCTTCGCCAGGCTCCTTCCCTTTCCGTTGCCGTTATTGGTATTGATTTTTTACATAGTATTCAAGGTTAAGCAAACTGTCTCCAGTGTTCAGCCTTGCAGGGTTAGGTTTGAAGGTGGCAGGCCTGGAGACAGACCTGCACGAGGTGGAAGCACACGGTTGTACAGCAAAGATTGTCTCCCTTCAGCCCATTTTTCTCTCATCTCTGTTGACAGCATCTCAACCCTGCAAGTTGGAGCCTTTCCTCCCTTTGGAGCTTTTGACTCAAAATCCCACCATGCATTCTAGCCGTGTATTTGGAGAAGTTTAACTCCAGACCAGAAATGCTCTGACTGAGGCTTTTGATGTCTTTCATCTTTATTCCTTCCCTCCTTCTATGCACAGCTGGGACCTGCTCTCCAGTGAGGCTCCAAGACAGGGACATGTCTGCACTGTAGGGAACCAAGGCAAGCACTAAAACTGCCCAAATGTACCAAGAGATGCTGAAATTTGCAACTCTCCTGAAATCAGTCACTCCTTTCCAAAAGGACATTCTGCATCGTTTGCGATAAAACCTTCCTGAATCACTGGCCCCTTGCTAATTTTCACCCTGGCTTTGTAGTTATCCCCACTGCAAGGACTTCACCCTCCAGCCAGGGATGTCTGTTCATCCCTAGAATAAAGGATGCAGCGGTTTCATTTGACTTTGTGGTTATGGTATTTAGGAGAAAGATGATAGATAGGAAAAAGTGGATTGACTGTGGAGAAAAATAAAAATACCAAGGAGGCGGGAAATGCACAGGGTTGGGGAAAGGAGCAGACTTACAAGAAAAGAAACTGTAGGGAGCAGGATTGGGAAGGAAGGAGGACCAAACCCTACTTCTCACTTCATGAGGAATTCAGACCGCTGTCTCGGGTGATACATGGGAGCAGCGTCAGCCCCTTAGTCCTGCACTCATGTCTGGGGATATTTTTCAGGACAATTGTTCAAGTTTTGTCCCAGAACGATAGAAATTAAATTCAAGTTTTTGTTCTTCCTCTCAGGAAAGAGCAGGGTTATTTCAGTGTAGGAGGGAGCTTTGGAAGGTACTCGAGAAGAAGCAGGGGGCTTACCGGCTTGGGGTGCCCACACTTTGCATGGGACTGCTTCTCTCTGGTGGGAGAGGCAGAGCATCTAATGAAGAATTAAATCAGGCTGTAAAAAGGGCTGAAATCCTCATGCTCCAGCAGGCATAGCTGGGAGTTCTGGGTGTTTGACGCTTCCAAAAGTCAGAAGAAATGGTCCCAAAGTGCCTTCCAGGAGTGCAAATCCAGACCCTGAAAAGGGAGTCCCATCTTTGGACACATCCCAAGCGCTTGCCCATCTCTACACCAGGTGCTCTAATATTATTAATGATCATAACACTAATTCAGCCTATTACTATTGTTACTGTTCCTGTGGGAAAAAAAAAAAAAAAAAGAACTCCTAAACCTGGATATAGTTATGAATTTCTCTTTTGGACCCCATAAAACATTTCCAAGTAATTATACAAAGAGTAGAGTTGAAAAGGAGCTGTGCACAATTGTCATAAAATGTAATTAATTCTGAGTAATTCACAATGGAGAAAAAGTGCTGTAGAGAATAAATTGGACAGGAGACTTCTGTGCCGGGGAGATGAGGTTTTGAAAGGCTGCTGACTAATACAGCACTGACCTGAAAGCAAATCCTTACATTCATGCTGGACCGGCTGTTTCCATGACAACAGTTGTTATTAGTAACTGAAAATGTATTGCTGTTACGAGTGGCAGCATATTTTTTGCAGTTGAATTCAAGAGCAGCTGGGTATTTTACTCACGAAGATAAAGTGCTCAGATCGCTACAACACTAATGTTATGTGCTGCACCTCTCATAATCCGAACCTTATACTTACACATGATACAAAGAGATGTGTGGATGGCTTTAGGGAAAAGACCTCAGAAGGCATAGCGTAAATGGCAACTTGTATCAAAGAAATCAAAAGAAAATAACCGTGGTCATCACTGTGCTTTAAATTAACTCTTTAGTGAAATTCTCTGGGGGTTCAAGCTGACTGGAGCAGTCAAGTAACAGGTAAATCCTGTTAGGAGCTAAGCGAGCCAGCCTGACATCCCGAGATGGAGTGCCTGCCTCCTGAGAGGCACCGAGGATATCTTACCCTTTAAATTAAGCTACTTCTTATGCACTACCCCCTCTTGTCCCTGTCCCGAGAGCAGCAATTTTTATGATCTTTGAGGAAACGAAGCCTGGTTCAGACCTGGATGATGCCGTTGACTTTAACAGCATCACCCTGATTTTTCCTGACAATGAGCAAGACCAGGCCCCAAAGGGCTCGAGGCTGAGCCAGTGCCACCACCCTCACGGTTTGCTGGTCGTACCGGTTGTCTTGGCCTCTCTCCAACTCAGCACCCTGCGATGGTATCCAAAACACTGTGGTTAGACCCCAATTGCAGCTAAAGCAATTTAAGATCTGTCAGGTTTGACTGTGGCTGGTCCCACAGTAGATATAAGTATTTATTTCAGATGTCCCCACTCTGGGTGTAAGTCTTTACACCAGCGTGAGCAAGAGAAGGGTATAGCCCAGGAAAATATCAGTTGTCAAAGTTGCTCATGTAGGCAAAATTATGTACGTTATAGTGTGTGAATGAGTCTGTGAATAGCAGTAACATATTCAGGAAGCAAATAAGTTACAATCCATAATCAAAAAATGTTGCAAATTACATCCTTAATAGATTACATTTATAATCTACTTGAAAGAGATCTTTAGGCACTTAATTGACATATTCCAAGATAGCTATAACATATTGGCTAGTTAGATACCAATTGACATACTTATTAAATATCAATTAGCGCATTCCATAATTTGGTACCTAATTAGCTTGCTATAGCTATTCTATCAAATGCCAATTAAATGCTTGAAATTTCTTACAAGTTGGCTGTACTAAGATAATAATTAAGAATGCATTGCTTAAGTCATTTTTAGTTAATTACATGGCAAACTAATTTTGGCTACACACATTAGACCTTTCAATAAATCCCTCTTTATCAATCAATTGGTATCTAATGAACTCATTATTCTTTTGCTACATCTGAATGAAAGGCTGCTTTGCCACTCTCCTGATAGCTGTATTCAGATGTATCTCAGCACGGAGGTGGGCTCCGTGTGCCTCCCACCCCAAGGTCTCCTGTAAAACGCCCCATTCCCAGCAGTCCCTGTCCTCTTCATCCATGAGTTCCAGAGCCCTGTGGAGTTCGGGGAGGGGATGCGGGAGTCACTGCGGTCCCCAGCTCTGCAGTGCCACCGCTTCGACCCCCCCGCAGCTGCGTTCAGGCTGAGAGCCACCGTGCCCGAGACAGGATGGAGAGGCATGTATGTGTGCGAGGAGGAAAGGGCCAGTTTGCTGAGGCTGCTCTGTGGTGGGGGAAGTGGAAGGAGGAGGAGGTGGAGAAGGTGTTGGAGCTCCTTCAGGTGCTGAAGTGGAAGAATGAGGCAGTGTGAACTCGCACTAATCCGATACAGGAACATGTCTCCCTGAGCTCTTTACATACCCTACAGCAGCAGAGTACCACTCCAAAAATAAAAATAGCACACTGTTGTGATGTCTTCCCTCTTTTCCCCAACAGTTATGAGTCAGCTGCCTCATTAAGCTATTGCCATATGTGGAGCATCTTTTTTGTCGGAGGAATTTATTGCGTTAAGGAAAGTTTATGTGTACTTGTGGACGTGACGACCCTCTGGATGCTTGGTTCTTTGTTGGAGGGGTCTGTACAGTGCCTGCCCCGGTCCTGTGATGCTCAGTTCTTAGGTGGGCAGCTCTAGGTCCTATTACACCTGAACTGTCATCATGGCCCTGGGAGACCTAGGAGGGGATGAGGGGGTTGGAGGGGGCTGTTGGCTCTGAACAGCAGGTTGGGAATTTGGCTGTGGACTGCAGTGAACAGACTTATGTAGTACATTGCAACCTGCATCACTCCAAGTTGGTGCATGTGGGTGGCTTCACATTGTCTGAGAAGATACGTGGGAGATGTAGCCCATGACTCTGCTCTGAACCCTCTCTTTGTCTGTCATTTTGACTGTAAATAAACAGACGTCTAGTGCCCAGCATTTTGCCCATAGGTTCTAGTCTTCTTTTTAATTGCTTCTAATAAATATAATGAAAGACATGCCAAAAATACCCATACTTGCCATTTTCCAGTTGTTGCTCACATGTACGTTTGATGTGTACACGCTTAATTTAGCAAAGTGATTTCAATGAAGTGGAGAGGGAATTTTTTCAAAGTGGTACGGGATGTCTGAATGTCCTTTGGGCACTCAGCGAGTGTTGCACCCTGCTGCAGAACACGGCTCAGGATACTGGTGGAGGTGACCTGGGGCGCAGGGAAGGGACACGCACAAACCCAGGAGGACTGGGATGGGTCTTACTTGTCACACTCAGCCCGGGAATGCTGCGTCCTCTTCCCTGTGGACCATCTGCTCTTTGTTCTTCACACCAGAGCCCCGTCCAAGCAGTGTCTCTGTGGGGTGACAGGACTCATGCCCCTTCATCCCTGTGCAGAAGTGAGGAGTTGTGTGCTCGTGCTAACAGGGTGGGGAAGAGCAATTCACTGTGTGGGGCTTGACAACTACTTTTTATTTTTTTCACATCAAGCAAAGCCAGAAGCTTGAACAAATGCCTTTGTGGTGACAGAATGAGAGGGCTGCACAATTTTTTCTTCATTTTGACATAATGAAAAAAGGCTTTTGACAAAATCCATTCTGCCCTTTGAATGAAGTTATTTGTTTGACTAAATGCACTGACTCCATCCAAATTATTTATTAGACTTGCTTGACATTGCAGGCAACCTGGATTCCCGCAGGGCTGGGGACAAGAAGTGGGTTCTGGATTAAACTCATCAACTGATAGCAAGGCAAACCTAGTAAAGAGCTGCTTTTTACTTAAAAAAAAAAAAAAATTTAAAAAAAGAGGAGTGGTGGGGATCCAGCTGCTGCACGTCTTGCAGGCTTGGTCTGAGCCACTCTGGCTGGGCTATTTTCTTCCTACAAGTCCATGACACAGTCAATAAAACTCATCACTGGGTGCTTTGGTTGTCACCATCAGCTTTTCCAAGGCTCCGTTAGACGAGTACTCAGTAAAAAAAAAAAAAGACTGATGTACTGGAAGAAGGCTTTCAGCTCCTTTCCCAGTGGGCTTAGAAGTAGTAAGGAATGGAAAAGAAATCCCTGTTGAAGACAGAGGAAAAGGAGAAACAGGAAATAAATAATTTGAGTACACACAGTGGAACAGAAAGGAAAATAAGAAAATCAAGAGAAAAGGGCTGTATGGAAGAAAAAAAACACAGGTAGACAAAAGGATGCCACAATTACAAAGGGAATAGGGAAAGGAGATTTAACAATACGGTTTTGAAGGTAAGAAGAGAAGAGGGAAAAGACAATAGGAGTAGGAGCCATGCTGAAAATTGAGAAATCCTTGTGAAGGGACTCCTGAAGGTACATCCTTTCTTTCCCCCTCCTTTTCTCCCTCCCTCCCCTGATGGTACTTCACTCCACAAGTGTGTGAGGGTGGGTGGACGTACTTAAATTGAACATGACTTCTAACTGGCCAATATCTCCTGGTAGAAGGGATATCTGAGACTCTGAAAGATGTGATTTCTCCTGGAACTGAGATGATAACATGTCGTTCACACATGCATGATGTCTCTTCAACCACCATGCTGACAGCATCTCGTTCCTAGTGGCTAAGACCTTCTGTTGGGTTCCTTGTGAGCAGACATTTAAAATGAACGCAGGTTTTAATCATGAATAGGACAGTGGGGATGACTAGCCAGCTCAAAGCAGAAGTCCTCCCACTGGGGCCCTGATGATGATCCCACCAGGGCTCATGGTGCTCCATGCAATAAGGTTGTGAGCAGAGAGAACTTCCCACAGCATTTCCTCCTTAACCTGAGGACCAATTAGCCTGCAGTCCCGTAGTTTAGGGATTCACCAATTTAAAAACCTTTTACTGGTGAAATGCAACCACTCTAGAGCTGTGCAAGGGTTTCCCGTGTGGTGCTTATTGGGGAAGGGGGAAGTGTGTGCCTGCCTCCAGCACTTTGAACACAGCCATCGAACTGGGGTGGTTTGTCACAGCTTGACCTCAGAAAGGCAGATTTCTCCTGGTAAATTGCCTTGGGCTTCCTGGGCAGAGCAGTGCCTGGAAGGAAGTGGATGACCAAAAAGCACAAGAGCTCAGACCCAAACATAGGACTTGCTCAAGCAACAATTCTGCCACAATTTAAACACCCGAGGCCAAACTGCCAGGCTGCAACTTTCCCCTCTGCTCCTCTATGACTGCTACCTACTGCTCGAGCTGCTCTAATACTTTTTTATTTGAAATTGTCCCCATACCTGCTTGACTTGGGACAGGGTTGAAGAAGACAAGGCGCTCCTCCACCAGCAGCCACAGCTGGCTCTCCCCCAGGCGCTCCCAGCTCCTCCACCTCCTGGCCAGAGCTTCTGTGTGGTGTTTAAATCTTGGCGGCTGTTGGTACAGCCAAACCCAGGTCAGTTGTCAGCCTCTTCTCAGGCAAGACCTGTTCTGACAGTCTATGTGAGAAAAGCAGCTTGGGTGATCATTCAACTAGGTCACTTTGCTGTTTAATGTGACTTTTCCATCAACCGAGCATGAATTTTTACCCCTATTTATTTGCGTCCCTCGCTGGCTTGGCCTGAGCTCAGTCGCTGTCAGTGGAAACTACTGACATCTGAAATGCTGACTCTGAGGTTACTGAAACCAAACTAGCACGACCAGCCACTCATGTACGGCGGCGTGGAGGCAAGCAGCCCTCTCCCCTTCTCACTCTTCCTCGTTGCCTGGTGCTTTTGTGGTGCTTTTCAGCTGGGGTTTCACACCTTTGCGTTAACGGCTCCTGTACCCCTGCCCGGTGGTAGTGGGTGGCCAGGGTGGGCTGGGCTGGGCTCGTTCACTTGCAAGTGACCTCGGAGTTACTTCTTCTTGAAATCAAGGATCACGCGTCACGGGGAGCGGGACCTTCCATTTACGTAAGGGGAAAAATGAAATCAGTCTTTTTTGTGGCTCTGCACTTACGGGAGTGGGACGGTTCCTCTCTCCCCACCAAAAAAAACCAGCCGTGCCGTGGCTCGGTGTCACATTGACTAAACCTGAGAGCAAAAGATGCAGAAAATCTGTGGAAATTACCACCGGAGGAAAATGGTGCAACTTTTCATATTTGATTTTGGTGAGGGGATCTTTCGTTACGGGAAATATTTGCCGTGGTGCTATTAATAAAACCTGCTGAACAAATATCAAGCTGCTAAACAGTTATCGTGAATATTAATAATCAGACACAGCATAATATTTAATCTAACTATTTAGTCTGTAACCAGACTAGCCGTTCCTTTGCTTTTAATTACAGCTTTCATTTTAAGCTAACCGTACAAATTGGCGAGATTTATGAAGCATCACTGAACACCATACCTCTGCCTGCCTCGTGGCTCTACAATTAAAATGCTCATTTTTGAACACTCGATTTGTTTAATCCACTAAAGGACCCTTGAAGTCATTTGGACAAATATTTTAGCCTTCATTTCTTTCTGAATGAATATGGGTGTGTGGGAAACCGAAACCAGTTGAAAGTCGGTGCAGGGAAATGGCAGTGGAGACTTGTCTGACTCTTAAAGGGTGGCAAAGAGACCTTCAGTGTCTGGCATGTGTTGGGCATGAGTTGGCTACTTCCACTTGTTTTCCATTGATACATTCTAGTTTTGTCCCCTGGCTTCTCATGAGCAACTGTATTGCTTCTATAAGCAAGTTATCTCAAATCTATGGGGAGCAGCTGTGCCATGAATAAGAAAACCAAGACATCACATTGGTGGGTTGGACTCAGGACTCCTGCCCAGGCTGTCTGTTTCTGTCTGTTGGTGCAGTGCTTGTTTGGTTTCATATTTTGAAGGCTCTGTTGTGAAATACATATGTTGTCTTTGCCTTACAAAATAAATTATTCTCTGTCATAGGAAACACTTTAGGAGATTTATTGATAAAGACTTAGCTCTCGCTACCCCATCAGGAAACAGCTTCATCCAAATCTCCACAATGGATAGTGAGTTATCCAGACAAACCTGACTGTCATCTTCTCCCTCTATCCTTAGGCAGAATTTTGAAGTTGGAAGTCTCTGCTTTCCTTTCCTGTATTTTCCCAGTAACCCGGTTGTGAAAATCGGGCAGCCTCATGGAAGAGCACCCTGGGTTTGCTGAATCAGCTTGGCTCTGGCTCACATACGGTCTCCACATTTAGCCCTGACCATCGAGGAAGACAATCTTTGATGCATGGAAGTAGCTCATGGAGAAGGAGCACTGCAACGTCATTGTTTTCACGGCTAAGACTGAACAATATTGCCTCGAACAAAACAGAGCAAGAAGCTGCATCTCCTGGTGTGGGCAATGGGAGATGACATGTCAGTCTTGCTGTAACACAGGCAAAGCAGGCACTTGCCCAGGGCAGGAGCCTGAAGCACAGGCATAAGCACACATGGGATGCTCCAGGGCTTGTAGAAGCTGCTCCGTACCCATAACAGCTCCACAGTGAAAACAGACTCATCCCTTCCAGCACTGCTTTCTGCACAGATAGGTCGGGGGGAAGCTCTTTCTCTTCTAGAATCACCTCTCCACCCTTCCTAGACCCGTCCTCTGCACTTGCAAGCATCTTCCCTACCTACCCTCTCCTTCAGAGCTGGAGGGGAGCTCAGCTGGCCCCACGTGTTCCCCAGGACTGTGTCCACTTTGTGCTGCCCTGTTTCCACATCCTACGACCTGGCGTTGTGGCTCTTTGCGTCTCAGGCAGCACTGACATGTCTCTCTTTAAGTTTCATTTCTGAGCAGGACAGCCTGAGACTAGGAGGAAATGAAAACTAGAAAGAGTGATTTCCAGTCCCAGCAGCCACCTCACATGGCTCCTTTCTCACCCAGCTCACCTCCTTCTCAGCCCTGGGTGGTGGGAGGCTGACTCAGCCTCTGTCTGTCCCAGTAGTTTTAATTGCCATCTCTCCTGGAAATGTGTACCTTGTTCCTAAGCTGAAAATGCCCACCCTCAGCTTCCAGCCTCTTCTTCTTGTTCTGCCTTTCCCCGGCAGATGTGTAAGCTCTTTAGTTTTGCAAAGATAAACAATGAGTTCTATAAACCTCTCATTTCAAGACATTTTCTCTTGCCCTCCGTTGTGATTTAACCCCAGCTGGCAACTAAGCACCAGGCAGCCGCTCGCTCGCTCCTCCAGCCTCCTGGGGGGATGGAGAGAACTGGGAAAAAAAGTAAAACTCACAGGTTGAGATAAAAACAGTTTAATAAATAAAATAAAATATTATTATAATAACAACTGTGACAATCAAAGACAGAGAGAAATCAAACTCAAGAAAGACAAACGATGCACAAGGCAGCTGCTGACCACCCTCTGACTGATGGCCGAGCGGTGATCGGCCCCTCTCGGCCAACTTCCCCCAGTTTATGTTGCGAACGTGCTGTCCTGTGGTGTGGAATAGCCCCTTGGCTGGTTCAGTCGTGCTCCCTCCCAGCTCCTTGTGCACTTCCTCGCTGGCAGAGCACAGGAAACTGAAAAATTCTTGTTTTAGGATAAGCCCTGCTGAGTGACAACTAAACCATCAGTATGTGATCAACATTGTTCTCACACTAAATCCCTCCCTTCACTGCAGCAAACGTGCTGCTTGACTTGCAAGAGCAGTAAGTCACGCTACTCCCTTTTGCCTTCTGACTTTTGAATTTGGAAGGACCAGTGTTTTCTGCCTGACTTCACTGAGCCCCTTGAAGGGGGAAAGATTTTTCCAAAAAATATTCTTTAAGGATAAAAATGTGTCTTTGTGGAGACTAAGGATCAGTTTTGACGTGTCTTGTGCATAAAACCTTCTGCTGGAGAAAATACAAGAGACGTTTCTTGATAGTCTTCACGAGAAGGCTCAGTTTCAAATACAGAAGTCCTGTAATCATGAAGACATTTACTAAGAATTCTACAATACAGCCACAAAATACTTATACAGTGGTAGCTAATCTAAACTGAACTTTTCAGATTCACAATATTGACTTTTCAGTCAGTTCTGTAATCTGCATGCCAAGGAGTCACGGCTCGTCAGGGAGCCCTGATATTGAGTAGGAATCAAAAAGCTCAATGGTGAGTGATGGGACTTGCTCTAGAGTCATCTATCCCCAACTTTCCTCCAAAAACAAATAGAAAAATCTACAGAAACTGGAGATGAAGTGGATGAGGAGATCAGAGAAGAGGAGAACAAGGACCGGATGGGCATGTGGAGAAGTTGAGTTTTGACGGCTCACAGTGGAACTAAAAACTCCTTCAAGACAGAACCAAATTGGTGAAAGGGGTGAAAATTGTCCCTTTGGATGGTGCTGTGCCTGTCTGACTGTACAATGGAACAAAGAGGTTCATGCCTTTCCCTGCAGCTCAACAAAGTGCTCAGGAAAGCTGAGGAGATGTCTTGGATTAACTCCCATCACCACAACTTGCCTCTGTAAAATGTTCCTAAGTGAAGAGGCTTTTTTTCCCCCAAACTACTGGGAAAGCACAAGAAAAGGCCTGAAAAAGTACCTTTAAAAATGACAATGGTTTGAGGCTTTTTATTTTTTTTGTAAGACTCTGAGACATTTGTGTGGGATTCTGTTCACAAGAACATAAAAGGGAGTAAAGAATTAAAATATGAGTGAGAGCAAAGACTGTGGAAAATAGTAACACTAGGCCGGTAGCCCACGCAGACTCAAGAAAGTATCACCGGTGCCTGCTGCAGACAAAGTCACTAATAAGCCATGCACAGATTCTGCCATGGACCTAGAAAATCTGTATTTTCATCAAACTTTGCCATTGCTTCTTTCAGAAAGTCAAAGTTTCCCCATCTTTGTCCTCCTCATGACCACCCATATGGCCACGCCATCTCTGTTGTAGCAGGCCCATCTCCAGCAAACCCGTCTCAGGCGTGGACACAGACCCTGGGATCTTCTGAAGTGACCGTGTGGGTTTCCAGAGTGCTTAGGGAGAAAAGTTTCTCTAGATGAACACTAAAGGATGCAAATTTGTGGTGTCTGGGTTAGGAGAACTTGGAAATCCAGTGTTAAAGGAAGCTGAAGACTAATACTACCACAGAGAGAGTGAGCTCAAGGCTACAGAGGAGGTTTCAGAGCCTACAGCCAAGAGGAGGTGTCAGGGGGAGCTGGATGAGCACGTTGAATTCTCCCCCCTACACACACACATGAGCTGTCAGGGATGTGGTAGGAAATTATCTTGCCTGCAGAGCGCCTGAACTGAACCCCTAAACTCTGAGGTAACAAATGCATCTTCAGACAATTTTATTGACACTCCAATCCAGGGAGTGGATTTGGTTTCATTTTGATACCATCCCTCCACCACCGCCATTTTCTTCACAGAAGCTTTGTGGGAGGGCATCCTGTTGTTAAAGAAAACAAGTTAGAAAAGGAGAAAATAGTTTTAAAGGGTGGGAAATATGTATTTATCAAGTGACTAAATCAACTACTTCAGAAGAAAGTGGGTTAAAAACTTTGCTTGGGCTGGGGCTTAAGTGGGGTAGGAACCCGGCAATAACAGAAATGCCCTAATGAAAAACAATTCCCTGAGGGCTCTCTTACAAGGACCCTGGGTCATTTGATTTCCAGATCTGGGACAAGAAAGAAGGATACAGAAGAGCTGACCACTTTATATGTGCATGTAACTCAATACAGGGATGTGATTGCCAGGTGAGTGCAGTTGCAAATAGGTCAATCAACATTATCTTCATAGCTTTTATCTTTGGAGGATGGACTTAGGATGTGTTGGACCCAGATGAGCAGAGTAAATTAGCCCTTGCTTTGAATTTTCTGCTGTAAACATATTGGTTGTCCCAGCTTCCTCAGCTGCTAACGTACAGTTTTCAAGCACCGAGTCCAGCAGAACTTGCGAGCACAGGGCTCCATCCTGCTGAGCTTTATGCAGAGGCTGATGCAAAACATAGTTGCTAGTCCCAAGTGCTTTCCTCCGTCCCTGGGGACAGTTCTGGTGTGAACTCCCATTTCAAAGATGTGCAGAAAGGCTGCTGGTTTCCATCGACTGTCTCAGGAGGGAAAACATGCTGCAGCACCAGACCCCCAATAACCAAGGGGTAATAAAGCATGAGCCAATGCTGAGCCCTCACTACCGGTATTTATCATGAGCTGAATCTTGTGCTTTTGAAAAAGCTCTATCCTGTAAGACCCCAGGGATGTCACTCTAGTCTGAGTTACCCTTTGATGATCTTAGCAGGCTGGGATTCAAGGCTTGGTGAAGAAATGCTTTTTCTTCCATCAGCCATATTACATATCTGCGTGGAGTGGGTGTTTCCTGGTGCTTGTCGTGCTTGCCCCTTCTTGTCGTGGGGAAATGCTTGCCCAAAGATCCTCACCGTAGGGTCTTCACTGCTGATTTTGGACCCTTCATCAGGTGAAGCAAGTGGGCTGCCACGGGTGAGACAAATGCTCACTGTCCAGCTGGCCAAGTTCTAGATGGCAAAACCACCCCTAGCCCATGCAGGACAGCCCATCCTCTCCCTTCCCCGCCAATGGGTTTTGAAACACCGTTCAACAGCGCTGAGACATCGAGCTGAGCCAAGCAGCACAGGCACAAAGTGAAAAGGTCATTTGGTAATACAGTGTTCACTTCCCACGCGCCGATTTTCACTTGACTAGAAACTGTTAATAAGTTACCCCCTGGCTGGCACCAGCCCAGAACAGCGCGTACAGGCATCGCTAATAATTAAGGGGTTTCAGTATTAGTCTGAGATGAAAGTAATCTTCAGAAACAGGGCTGAGTACATTAGGGATAAGAAACAGGCACCTTCACAGAACAGACTTTTGGCGACAGTAATTTTGACTTAATGGAAAGACACAAGTGTCTGTAAGTGGCAGTTTCCGGAGCAAATGCATTTGTTAGACCTCCCTGGAAAACTAGGGGTTCTTCGGGCTTGAACCCAGGCTAGGGTTTCATTCTGCACGGGTTAGAGAAACAGGCCTGTAGGTAGCTGGGAAAAGATGAGCCTGGACACCAGCTCCTGCTTGGTTTGGAAGAGAAAAGCTCCTTTCCAAGCTAAGGGATGCACTCAGGAAGATGAACGGCCAGGGACAAGGCAGCACTCGTGGTTCTCGGGTCCTTCTCATTCCCAGGGTGCTATTCAGGTAGGGCAGGGATGTCCTACACGGCACCGGCTCCTTCCCGCAGTGCCAGACCCTGCAGAGAGGGTGGCTGAGCTGACCAGCAGAGCAAAGGCGTGACTGGGATGGGGTGGGAGAGGTGACAGCACTGTCAGGGTGGGCTGAAACTTTTCACACAGTAGCTGCAGTGTCCCGTCTGCAAGGGGGGCCTCACTCCTGAGCTCCTTATAAGCCAGATGGTGGAGCCCCAGCAACAGCTTGTCTGTGAGGTCTGTCCCACCCCAGAGGTGATCCACAAGCTCTGTGCATGAGAGACAGCTCAGCAGCCTGTCACCACTTTTGGGGACTGGCCCAGCAGTGGCTTGCACTGGTAGGTGATGATGATCTTGCCTTGGTTTTCACATGCTGCTCTCTCACTGAGTTAACATTTCTTCTTTCTCTTTTTTTATTTTTTTTGTCCCCTTTGGTTTACCCTGGTGAGTCAGGAGAAGATGCTGATCATGATCACTGAGAAATGATAAGCCAGCCAAGCATGATGTTGGCTAGCTGGAGGCACCTTGCAGAAATCGAAGCACACCCTGGAGGGATGAAGCAATGCCTGGCTGAAGGGTTTGTGGTGGATGGTGAGATTTCGTTCACAGATATTTCTCCCTCACCAAATCCTGCCAGTAGGACTTACAGCCACAGTAGGATTTACAGCCACAGCTGTTGGCCTTCTGCTCACAGTAATTTTTCCTCTTCAAAACCCAAACCAAAGATAAGGAAAAAATAAATTCAGGATGACCTCAAACATTGGCACCCAGAGCATCTTCAGAAACTTTACGTGGGACCACATAGTTTTGATCCAAACTAGACATAATAATTTTTTAATGTTCTCATCAGCTTTGTTGTTTACTAAGAGCAGTTTCCTGATACTCCTGTCTTCCGTTTCTCTTTGTGCACCTTCAAAACCCTTTGGGTCTAAACACTAAACTTCTTATCTCCTCTTTCTTTTTTTTTTTTTTTCTTTTTTGCTATGCCAACTTAGGTTTCTTTGGGGGAGGGGCAGGCTTCACAGATGGATCTTGGAATCTCAACTAAAAAATTAAGCCACAGGAGTTCCAAGTGCATAAATCTCTCCTTTAGGAAAGTTTTCCAGGTTATGCCAAGGCGATTGTATTGCACCTCTTAAAATTCTAGCTGCTAATAACAACACATCATCCTTTTTGGTGATTGCAGTAAACCAAATGTTCTTATGTTTTTATCTGTACCTCCGCTGTGGGATCTGAGCTAAAAGGATAGCTGATGGGATCACAGTATTTCCAGTCTTGAAAAAACCTTCACTCAGAACATTCAATTTCAACAAGTATCTCAGTGACAGATGGGACTTCCCATTACAGGCCACTTCCTCCGTGAGAAGGAATCCACTAATATTGGAAGCACAATGCACAGCCTGTACAGCCTCTCCGTGCTCATCTGCTCCCCTTAAGACATCGAATGTGAAATGCCGTCTGGTAACCATGTGCATTCAGAACACATTTGTGTGGAGACAAATTACATAGCTGGAGGAGGCATTTCAGAATCTCCCTTCACAGCGCCATCAAAGACTCCGGGAAATGGGTACGGAAAAGCCTCGCCTTTGAGATAATACCAGTTGCATCCTCTCCTGGTTGGCGAAGGGGGATTTTATGGGGCTCTGAGAGGTGGAGGTGGTGAAGGTATAAGATTGTGGTTGCTTGTTCTTTTATTGAGTCTGATTTGACCTGCCCTGTTTGCAATGAGGTCTAACAGGCAGCAAAAGAGCAGCTGTCTTGCAAGCTCCTGTCTCTGGTGGCAGGCAGAGGTACCAGAGGCAGCGGGTGAGCACTGAAAAACCTGGAGGGACTGTATCAGTACATGACTCTCAGTTAGCTGCTCTTTGATCTGGTGTACTAAGTATGATCCTTTTGGTTGAGCTATTGTGCTTTGATTACAGCCTAAAAACTGCATGCGTACTTAAATGCGTGAGCAAATACAGTGAACTGTTTCTTGGAAAGCGAGCTCTCACAGTTTAATTTATCTCACTTATCCCTCCAGTCTGGCAGCTTATAAGTAACTGCTATGATCAGAGACAAGTTGTTTCCCATTCTATCTGGAGGCAAATAATAGTTTCACAGAAAGGGATCTGACACTTGCGGTACCTAAGTGTTTCTCACATACAGAACATTTGAAAATCATGCTTCAAGTGCTGGGTGTCAGGCAAGGAGCCAGCCTTCGCTTTTTTGTGATGAATCTGCTACCTGGACCCGGGCCAGCACGATGTACCATGGATCAGGTACATACTGTGGTTAATGAGGCAGCGACAACACAACGACCATTGTGCTCTCACTAATAGGAACTAATGGGGCATTGCTGAAGAGTGAATGATGCCACGTATGTAACTGTGAGATGGATGTGTGTATTTAATAGGGCACAGATTAGAAAGTAATCAATAAGTCTGGCCCGTAACCTTAATGGAGCTGATATGGTCAAGAAACACCAGGTAGAAGAACTATCTTTGCAAAACAGCGGAAGGGCCCCAATGGGCTTTCCAGGTTGCCTTCAAGAGGGGCCGACAGGGATGCCTTACCCTGAGAATGCAGGCCGTGGCAGAGCGATTTACCAATGCTGCTGAAAAACTGGGTCTTCCCTAACATGAGCTACTCACTTTTGACTCAAGGACTGACACCACACAGAAGCGACTCCCTCGCTTCACAGCAGCTTCCACTGTGCTTGCTGGGATCCTCACAGTCAGTTTGCGACTGTCCCGGTCTGCTGTGACTTTGCTCAGAAGCTAACACCCAAGCAAGAGGTGTGCATCTCATGGGATGAAAGTGCAAGCTTTATTTTTTTACAGACTCATCTGTTGGCTGCAAAAATATGTGGGTTTTGAGCGAAAACCCAGCCTAAAGGGCTGAAAAAACCTGTCTGTGGAACATGCATGTGCGGGACACGTCTCCAGTGATACCCATGGGCTGGGAGAGGGTATCTCCATCTTCTCTGGACACCAAGCTGAAGTGGATCTGTGCCACTGTGCGTGAAGAACTCTTAGTAAAACAACGTGGAAAGAAGCACATTACATCCTTTCAGCTGAATGACACTAGCTGAGGCAACAACATTTTACTCCCTGTGGTGCTAAGCAAGGCATAAATCCTTTGAGAATTGAAGTAATAGACATAAACCCTCCCCTCTCGTCTTCCCCCTTTGACTCCACTCTTCCCCACTCCTGTATTAACGGATATTTTAAATCTGGAAGGAATTCAAGAGTCTGTAGTAGGTAGTTAAACATCCAGATGTATCAGTAATAATTATGCTCAGCTTGGGGAGGCGAGGCACTTGAATAACAGGCATGGTTTCCATGGATGGCTACAAGATTATAAACATAAAATTTATAAGTGGAATGGGAACATTTGGTTTATTTTCTCTTCTCTTTACAATCACTGCAGTTTAAATTGAAAACAGTGAAGGGTAGCAGAGCCAGGCAACAACCTGAAGACTGTAAACAAAATAATTCATGTCTTACTGATGGGATATGGTCATATAATCAGTAAATTAATTTAGCCTACTCTAGTTTCACCATTAACTTTCTATTTTCTCATTTCATTGGCATTTCCCTGCCCAGTTTATGTCTCTGCTCAATACATATTATGCTATAAACCAGAGGCAAATATCTTGAAGGGTAAATAAAGAGGTAACGAGTCTACAAAAAAGATGTTATTGAGGTACATTAACTTCTACTTACTATCTTTTAAACTTTTCTTGATCCAAGATTCATTTTTACTATTTGATAGGTTTCCAATATAAAAACAGAATGCCAAGAGATTAGATTTTTACACTGTGTCCTTAGTACCTAACAGCACCAAATATTTCCCTGAGACAAGACAAGTATTTATGACCCGGAAAGGAAGGGAAGGCTTGCAAACCTGAGGGTATGAAATCAGGGTGACTCAGAACAGAAGCTGGAAAATCACTTCAAAAGCCCTCACCAGTGATGTCTTGGAGTTGTTGATCTAAGCCATGGTCTGGCAAGAGAGGAACCAATAACTTCTATTGATTTAATGCCATCTTTGCTACAAAGCAGACACCTGATATCCATGTGCAAAACCTGTCTGTGCAACAGCACATCTGTGAATGCGTGCAATTAGCGCAATTAGATAGCAATTTATATGTAAATGCCCATCCAGTCAAATGTGCCTCTACTTAATTTGTGTACGCACTGGGCTATAATCTCAGAGGGGTTTTCTGCATTTCCAAAATCTGCCCCTTAATCACTGAAGGCAGCAGGCGTTCACACGATGCAAACCACGTTTTAATCGCCAGCTTGCGGTGCTCTGGGGCTGTGGGAGCAGGAGCCAGCGAGGTGCCAGGACAAGGCGTTGCTGCCGGGGCACAGCAGGGTGCGGTGCCGCTCCCACGGGTCTGTGCCGGGGAGCACGATGCAGCTCACAAGAGCTGGTTGTCCTGTGGCTGGGCTGCTCTGTCCAAGCAGCAAGGTCTGTGAGATGAGCCAGCCCAAAGCCATGCCTGTATCCTCCCCACCAGCCAAACACCTGCTCCTCCTGCCCCTGCACAGGGAGGGTGCTCGGGGATGTCTCCTCTGTCCCCAAACCCCGACAGGCTGATCCAGCACCAAGAGACACCTGAGTACCTCCAACTGCTACCCCATGCATGCCAGCTGCATGTGGCCATCACTGCCATTCAGGGGGGTTTCAGGAACCCCAGTGATGTGGGTAAAACCCATCCAAGCAAAACGTTGTCTCCTGTGAGCCAACACCTGGATCAGATTTGGGCTCCGGCCTTCTACAAGAATGAAGTTGGGTGGTCAAGCTGGGAGTTTGTGCAGAGAGATGCGGCTCTTAGGCCACTGCTGTTGAGAACAACTAGGCTGTCACTCAGGATTCAAGCCTGGGCTCTCACGCACTGTCCTTAGCTGACTACCGACTCCTGATCAGCAAAAAAATCACACAGTAATACTGCTTTCTGTCTTTAACATGCAGCCAAGGACAAGAGGACCTCAGCTGCAGGAAAAATAAAGCTTCTTCACTCACCTCTGCCTTTACCAGCTGAGGAATTTGGGTTGGTAAAACATAAAGGTCCCTGACACTGGCAGAGCATATCACGGGTAGGTTAGATGAGCGAAAACACAGCCTTTTCTCCCTACAGATATCAAACCAGGCTGCTGAAGTCTATGCATACACAGGGAATAAGTAGCAGGTTTGGGAGAACAATATGCAACTTGTACATGCAGGTTTACCAAGAAGAGGCTAAATTTTAATAGCAGGAATATTTTAACTGTTCAGCATATAAACAGCTTTCTGGGCTGATCTGATCAATGCTGCTTTGCAGACCACATTTGGTATGGTGCTATATATAGTGTTCCTGGAGTTTTATTTAATAGGACGCTACATTTGATCCTAATGTGCCATCTCAGAAGTAATGAAGCAGAAAAGATCTTTATCTTCTGTGAAAGTTGCAGTTATTGGCAACCATTCAGAAAAAAAGAAAAGAAAAAAGTAATTGCACAATCTTTGGAGATATTGTATTGCTAACTGATTTTAGCGCGAAGCTTGGGTGGTTTTCATTCCAAGTTAATCAGGCAATGGACCATATATGTTGCAAATACATCACTTTCAGACACTCTCCACGTATTGACAAATACAATTGCAGTGGCTGCTGCCTGAACGAAAGCTTTCTGTGTCTTTGGATCCCTCTTTTGGAGCAAAATTAAATAAATAAATGAGCAGAAGAAGGAAGACTCTTAACAATGTGCTAAAAGCATCCCTCTCTTCCTCGAGTACAGCATGGTTTGCCATTCAGTTGCATTATTTTTGAGCAACTGATGCAGATGGCACAGGAACTCATATGTTTGTGATTGCTCAACATGCTAAATATAGAGCTGGGAGTGAAGATGGGGGCCTAAATTCAGAAGAAGGACTCAGTGCTGCAGGGATTACATTTTAGTGCCGCTACCAGGAACACAGGAGCTGGACATATCATGTTTGGCACAAGGAGACCTCACTGCCTTCTAGCCCCACTCTGTGCGTGGGTCACGTTGTTGTTGCTTAATAGTAGTGTTTATAAAAGAGTAAACCAGGAGCTGCTGAAATGGCAGAAGGTGCTGGGGAGAGGTCTGCAGGGTTAGCTCTGCACCCTGAAGATGTGTCTACACAACTCCAGGATGGTCGAGGCTTCTTTCTCCAGTCAGGACACGCTGAATGTTCACATCTGCCCTCCAAGGAGAATACGTAAGCCCTGGAGCTGCACCCCCACCGAGAGAAGGAGGCAGTGAGTCTCCCCTGCACTCTCAGTCTCAAGCTAAGGGAGCATGGGGGGGAAACTGCAGGGAATTGTAGGATTTTGAGGAGCTGCGTTTTGAGTTTATGCCCCAAAATGCTGCTGCAGCTGCTTACATCCCTCTTGTGAATCTAGTTCTAGAAATTGTTTGAAAAATAGGCTCTTCTCAGGGTTGGATGAGCTCACCCTTCTCTCTCCCTGAGGACTTTTAAGTTTCATCTTCTGCGTGGCAGAAGCACAGGATTATGTGCCCAAATATATGTGTAATTGTGTACCATGCACACAAGGATGTGTGACAGGTGTGCGCATGGAAAAGCAACACCACACACACACACACTTTAGTTCCTAGCCCTGGAGTCACAAAGGCAGATATGGGGACAGCTGCATTCGTGTCACAAAATCAGCTGAGAAATAATCAGGAGGTGCCAGTGGATAGACGGTTGCAGAGCCTCTTCTCCTCTGCTTTCTGTTGGAGCTGGATTTCCTACCATTCCTTCACTTTCTGACGCATATGTTTCTTGCACTCAAGATTTGTCTGGCCTGCAGACATGACGAGATCCTGGCTCATGGACACTGAGGTCATCTGTTTGCGGCCATGCCTTACTGCACATGATCAGACAAATATTTTTCACCTAGGAATATTACCAATAACTCATTGGAAAGAATTGCACGATAGGATCTGTTATAAAATAGTCACAAGAGCCCTATCACACAGGGTCATGGTTAGAAAGTCCACCAGTTTTCAGCAATGTTCCCTAAAAGACATTTGGAACCAACCTGAATGCCTTTGTCTACCTATAAGTTGTTTGTGGGTCACCTCAATAGGTCTCGGAAAACAATATGGTTTGGGAAGGCTCTCTGAAAGTCTCCTGGTCCCACTTTTGGCTCAGAGGAGGGCCCACCTCAGAGTAAGGTGAGGTTGCTCAGGGCTCTGTCCAGTCGAGTTTTGAAAAATTTCTAAGGATGGAGATTCTTGGTGTCTGGCTTCCAGCTTACACACAACACACGTGACGAGAAACACCCCTTGTGTATTTACACTTCCTGACCTGCGCAGCATAGAATTCCACTCAGAATTTAGTAAATTGGTGTAGTTAGAGGCTTTGCTGATGTTGCAAAGGCCGTGGGACCAACCTTTCTCACAGAAACTACCAAAAAAGTGTCGCAAAGATTGCTCCTTCCCAACACGCATTTGCTGGTGGCAAATTTCAACAATCTCCAAACAGAGACGCAGCCAGTTTTGGCACCATGGGCAAGGGCTTGGCTTGGAAAATGAAACCATAGGGTTCATGGTGGGGATCTGCAGTGCCTTGCTCCTCCCCAGGCTCTGTCACAACCTGGGCAAAGGGGGTTTGTGCCTCTGCTTCACCCTTCTTAGGAAGGGTACAACATGACATGTAGATCTTTCCGTGCTGAGGCATGAGAGCAGTGGTGGAGATGGAAAATTATTTATTTTAAAATGGAAACTTGGTGTAATGGGCTATTTCCTAGTGACATGAAACCTCCAGGTTTCCAGCTGATGAGTTAACCTCCCTGCCTCTCTCTCTCTCAGATACCCCTGTCCAACAGGATTATGGCCTGCCTTCATATATGCTCCTAAAATCTTAAGTGAAAAACATTCGAAAAGGGAAAATGATATCCCACATGCTAAATCTCCTTGCATGGCCTGTCACACCTCATGCAGTGCTTGGCCACAGGAGTGTTCACAGTTCTGGAGACCGGGTACCTGCTCTCAGCGTCCTTCACTAAAGAGAGTCCAGAAACTTGTTCTCCATGCAGCTGGAAGGGCATGCAGCTCTCTACAGCCTGGTTAAACTCTTCTGGCTTTTTGAGGGCATTTCCTGAGAGTTTGGGGGGCTCTGTTGATTTCAGTCACATTCCCGTGAAGCTCTCCATGGGCACTGCGGCGCGCGCAGTATCTTCACCCCTCTACCCCGCTCCTTTTTGTCACATAAATGTCAACATGAATCATCAGGACAGAAACAAGAGTATCAAAATGGCTGGGTTTCCTGCCCCAGCAGTGACATTCAGAGAATTCTTCAAGCCACCTGTCTTGACTGCGGGGACTTGCAGGGGCTTCTCAGAGGATCCGAATCACTTGTAAGGAGCCTCACCGGAAGATGTGAGGTAAAAGGCATCCGATGAAACAAAACCGTGCCTAAAGCTGAGGGTGTTTCAGCCTGACTCACAGCACACACATCTTCCCTGGGGTGTTTCCAGAGACCTCTCACCATTTGCCTGCCCCGGGCTGCAGATCTGGCCACTTTGGGCTGCTCTTGTAGCACTTTTTGAGTGTTCGTGGAGGGTAGATGTAAACCACCCTCTTCGTTGTATGCTCAACCCAAAGATTCCAGACATCACTCTGGCACAGCCCAGCCTTGATTCAAATCCTGAGCACCCAGACGGGGAGACTCCATCCCCAACCCCGTTGTCAACACCCCACTCTTGAATCGTGGTGGTAGCTCCTTGATTTTTCCTTGGGAGAATGGCTGACCCAGCTAATCCATGTATTTAGCAAGAAAGATGTTGCTGAACTGGAAGAGCTGTCTCCCATTTTCTCTGAGTGAATTATATAAAAGAACTCCTGTGCTCCTACTCCCTGATACCAGTGCTTGAGCTTTGGTTGCCATTTCAGCGGTCCCAGTGAAACTCATGTTTTTCAGGCGTTTATTATAAAGAATGACAAAATTCCCTTTGGGGCGGGAGCTCAGCAAACACTTAATCAACACAAAGAAGGGGACTAAGTTTTAAATGATTCATTTTCAATCATCGTCTCTCTCAGATACACTCCTGCTTCCAAGATTTACATGAAGAAAGAATTTTTAGGGAAACTCAGTTAAAAATATAAAATCCTCCCTCCAGCATCTGTACTGGAAATTATTTTTTCCATCCTAAAAACCTGGTACAGCCACTCACTGGAGTGAACTGAACTGAACAACGCAGTCTAAAATCAGTAAAAGCCCCCTTAGGCAACGTCTTTTAGGTTTGCTATTTTCTTCTGTGAAACTTCTCTCAGCGATTCGTGGTGAAGGAATCCTTCTCTATTTTTAATCACCTTCATCATTGTCTCTGCTCTCTCCTTCCCCTCCCGGCTCAGAGACTCCTTCTCAGGAGCTGTCTGTCCATCTGTCTGTTGGTCACAGCGAGCTGGTGGAGTTTGAAGAGTGACAGATTGCCAGTTGGAAGGGAGGCGCAGTCTGGGAGTGCAGTCTTTAGCTGATAATAACTATTTCATCAACATCAGTTCTTCTGTTTTACAAAGCGTAATTCATAAAAAAGAAAACCCTCTCGGAAATTCTCACAATACATAAAAGCATATAAATAAAATATAAATGAAGAAAACAGACACATTAATTACATACAGCAGAACAGGCTCATCTAAAAATCTCGCTTGTCAGTTTTGATCTCAGGTTTGCCGGTGATATACTGCGTTTTATGGCTGGTGGAAGCGAGCTGGAGAATAATCCTATCCAGAGACGAAAGGCGAATGTGGTCTGAGTCTGGACAATGGGCTTAAGCCCAAAGGCCCTGGGGCTAGGTGGAGAAGGGAGCCAAGGTGTACAAAACCCGAGGGCACTGGACTGCAGAGAAAAAAAGGTGATGGATCCATTTCAAGGTGGGAGGAAGACTTTCGAATTTCAGTGGAGTCTGAGCGTAGAGCTTGCAAAGGAGCAGGGGAGGTGGCGTGAGCACACTCACAGCTAACCGAAAGCTGGACAGTCGCCTTCATGCACAGAGAGAAAAATATGAAGAATGGACTGCGAGCATAGTTAAGGCTGGAAAGACTTGTGTATGAATCAATGTCTCTATGAGACACAGAGAAGCTCTGACAAGAGCCACAGGGGCTAGTAATAATTCACAAGTGGTACAAAATGAAGCTGGCCGTGCAATTGATACGGAGACAGAGCATGCCTTTAACCCAGGAGAACATGATGCCAGAGGTACGGAAAGCACAGATGCAAACTGCCACCCTAAACCCTCTAGCCCTGGGCATGTCAAAGAGAGAGGCAGGAGGGGGGACAGATGAAAGGCTGGGTGTAAGGAATGAGAGGGACAAGAGGTTAATGGAGTGGAGTCGTAGGGCAGAGGACTGCCCGCAGCAGATGCCACTGCTCTTGGGGTGATGGGAGAAGTCCTGAGCACAGAAGGTTCCTGCAGGCTGGTTTTCATGCTGTGGGATTGAAGGAGCCCCGTGGTGAGGCTGCTCAGCTGCGAGGGTTTAGGAAACAGGGACTGCTACACCAGAAGCAAACATGAAGACAGTGTCTGGGGGGAATCATGTCTGACCACGCAGGGAGCGGATCCGGACTAGGCAATCACAAAGTGCAGACTTGACATGACTTCTACAAGAGCAAAGACAAAATCTGACCTATATTCTCCATGCCTTGGGCCCCAGCAACATTTGGAAGGTTCCTACACCATGTAATGTTGTGCCATCATTTACAAGCCTTGCGTGCAGGCACAGAAATTCAGATGCTCGTCATTTGTGAGGGCAGACCCAGAGGCTATCGCTGTGACTATCAGTATGTGCAGGACATGTGGATAAACATATGATCAAATGAGTGTCACAGCTCCCTGGTGTCATGCCAGAAAGCATCTGTGTCAGCTGTTGGCAGCGACTTTTGCAAACTTGTGGCTCTGCATCCCTGAGTTTATCAAAGCTCACACAGCGGCGAACAGCCTATCGCAGCTCAGAGACCAAACAAATCTGTGGCTCGTCCCCCAAGGTCTTTCCCCTGGTGCTCTTATCTCTGCTGAGAGGAGCAGAGATGTAGGAGGGCAGCGGGTTGACACACACGCTCTTACCTTGTACCCGCTGTCTGGGCCGCCCGTCTCGTGGGCGTGAAAAGAGTCTACGTGCCTGGAGAGATCTGAGGGGTCCGCAGAAGGCTCCACTTCTCCATAAGGGCCACAGGAATCTCTGGGAAGGATTTTTCCACTCTGGCAAAACAGAAGTGAGAGGGAGCATTGTTGTGGAGATGGCTGGGGTGGAGGGACTGGGGACAAGTGTTGCACTAACAAGGTTTTACTGCCTTGAGGACCTGCTAGATGGAGGCTCAGTAGTGGTTTTGTTTCATTCTTCTGCATGCTCTGGATGTAACTGTTCTGTTTGTGTAGCTGGCAGGGGCATTTTGTGCATTTTCTTTCGACATTAATACTGCGTCAGCAGCAGCACTAGGGATCGGTTTCAGAGAAAGCCTCATCTGGGGGAAAAAATTGCAGACATCTAAAAACACAAAATACATTCAGGCTCATTATAGTTATGTAAGCTTTTTCAAATTCTGAAAAACACGAAACATATCCTTTTTGTGATTTGAAGTTAACGCAGTTTTACTGAAAAACATAGTAAGAAATGAAGAAAAAAAATGAAATGAATTTGGACCAAACAAAGCACTCGGTTCTCCCCTCAAAGGTCTCTCCCTCTATTTACAGGTTGAACCACCACTGGTGGTGACTTAGATCCCAGTGGCTGTGTAGCAAGGTCTCTTGGTATATGGACTTTCTGGCTGTTCAGGATGTTAGTAGGGAGTGAGTACTGATGCAGCTGCAGAAGGACAAAGTCTGTGTACCCACAGCTGCAGGTATCTGTGCTGGGGCACCAGCACCCAATGCTGGGCATTGCCTGTTATGCCAACAGCCGTGCATAAAATCCTTCTCTGTGCTGTGCAGAGCTTCTTCACGGCAGCACGTAAAGTGTGTAAAGGCAGTAAAGAGTTTACATCTCCAAGAGTTGCCATGTGAACTTCCACTTCTAACAAACAACGGTCACAAGCGATGTGAAAGCTGATAAAATGACCGTTCACAGTTCAGGTTTCTGCAAAACCCATTAGGACAGGTCTTGCTGCAAAATCCTGCAAAAATGCACGAGGATTTGAAAATTATACCTGTTACTTTCCTGCTCATTCACAACCTGTTTGGGAGTGAAACCCTGAGTATCTCTTTGCTGGCAGCAGAACTGCCCTTGTTTCAGTCTCAAACTCCACAAATCCAGAAGTCTTCCGTGGGACGGGCAGATTTCTCCTCCAAATTGGAGAAATATCAGCAGATGCTGATGGCATGGCCAGGTTCACACGGTTTTAGATCAGGGGGGTAAAAAAGGAAGCAGCTAGACTTCATCAGCTGCTTTTATTCTTCCCGTGTCCCAAAAACCTCTGATCTAAAGGACAAGCCCGAGCTGGGAAGTGTGGCTGAGCTGCAGATGGCACAAGCATGCCTGGGCCAGCAGCAGTCCCCAGCCGGGCTGCGTGTGGCAAAAGCCTGTTTAAATGCTGTTAAACTACTGCTAGTTTGAGAAGCCCCCATGGGTCTCAGGTTGTGAAGTGCAAAGACTCCCTCAGCACTAACTGCTGTCAAATATTAATGCTGTTCCCCTTCCAGCTCTTATTCACAACAAATTTTCATTGCAGCAGGAAATGTTGCTACCCACCAGCTAGTCTGAAGAGCAAAAATGTGGGATTAGCTGCCAGCTGTAAGACTAAACAAGGAGGCTTCTGACTGAGAAGACACCATTCCCTGCCACAGAAGATGCTGTCAGTCCTGACACGAGTAGCAGCGGGGGACAGGGAACGTGCCTTCAAGGAGAGAGACTTCAGTGCGATGGAAAGGAGACTTCTGGTCACACAACCTCTTGACAATGTTTAGCATCTCCTGCCTGGAGGAGAGGTGACAACACGCACACCCCGTCTGCACACCATGTTCTCCTGCCTTGAGCAGCCAAACTCCACTGGCCCAGGCAAGCTGGAGTAGGCATTGCCCGGTGTGGTCCATCACCTTGCTGCCTGCCCTGCCCCTGGCTGCACCCTCGGGCACACGCAGAGCTGGGGGCATGGAAGAAAGCCCTGACCTGCTCCAGCCCCCAGACAACCAGCACTGCAGGTTATCCCGGGTAGTGCAAAATGCCCAGGCTGCAGCCACCGAGCTGCACACACCACAGCATCTTCTCCCCTCCCACATGTCCTTTGTGCTCCTCCTGCCACCCTGCAAGGTCCCCACGGTGGGGCAGAGCCCTTTACTGAGGGTGCGGGGCTGCGGAGAGCAGCGTGAAGGGCTGCTCAGGCCAAATCCCTGAGTTAGTGTCCTCCTTGGACACCCCCAGCCTTGCACCATGTCCTGGTCTGAGCGCCCGGGCTGGCAGTTCTCTGAGGCTTCTGGCCCGGGGCCATCACAGTGAGGGGCACAGCTGTGCCAATGGGGAGGAGAGGATGGGTCAGGTGACCCCGAGGGGCCAATCACAGCGTTCCTGCCCATGGTGCTCAGTATAAAAGAGCCCCTGAGCAGAGCCCTGGGCTCTTTGGTGCTGCTAGGCTGGGGGTGAGTGTGAGTTGTCCCTCAGCTCTCCTGGGGCTGCTGGTGCTCCTGTCTCCTGTTTCCACACTGCAGAGGAGCAGCGTTCCTCGGGACAGGTATTTCTCGCCTCTGCCTCCCTGGATGGGAGAGGCACAGCTCCTTTTCTGGTGGTTTTTTTTTTGGACTGTTGTTGGGGCTCTGGGCCTGGGTGCTCCCATCTGCTGTGAGTCCAGCCTGGGACTTAGCTGGGGCCGTGCTCAGGATGTTGTTGTCATTAGTAAGGTGGGGGGTTTGTATTAACATGTTCTCTTGTGTCTCTGAATATATTTGAGTGCTTGTGTGGTATCTGTATATAGCTCAAGGTCTTCATTTTAGTGTTTTCTTTTTTGTTAGACTGGTTCAAGTCCTTTTTTCACCTCAGTCTCTCTCCCCGGTTCCCCTGTTACCCTCCCCTGGGAGGATGCTGGGAGCATCTGTCAGAGTTTAGTGTCTGGCCCAGCCTTAAACTTTGACACCCTGTACTTCCTCTAGTTTGATGGTCTGGTCTTGTTCTCAAGTGCAGCACCTGAGCTGAGCGAGGCTGTTGGGGAACTAAAACTCACCTGGGGCCAAATCCAGGCCTGACAGTCACCCTTTGGATCCCCATCAGGATCTGTTTGCACTTAGATGGGTGCATATCTGAGGTCTGTCTTGCTAAAAGTCTAGATTACTCTGGGCTGGAGGAGCAGTAGGTGTTTTTTTCCTCCGGCATAGCTCTGCCTCTGAGAATTCACCTCCTTTTGGCTGCTTCCTGTGTGCTGGCTCTGCTTGGCTACAGTAAGACCTTTCTTTCAGCCCTTGTGGAGGGATGTGTAAAAGGTGCTGGTTAGCTGAAGGGAGAGCAAATCATGCTGAAGCCCTAGCTACACCAAAGACTTCTCCCTCTTGAACAGCAGCTGCAGCTCCCGAGTTGCCAGCATGCTGTAGGATATGGGCCAAGGCTGAGCAGATTGTGATGCTGTACAGGCAGACCTCTTCTGCGACCAAGCAAGCTTGAAATAACAGGGTGCATGAGTCCATCCTCCCTCTTTACAGCAGCCTTCACTTCCTTGTGACTCATTCAGTCTGGGTAATGAATTTTCTTTATTAGTCAGAAATCAATTCCTGCTACTCCTGACCAGTAGACGATGCACTGTGCCATATTATATTATCTGTATGTCTGTCTGGCCTGCCAGAGAATGTGGCAGTGACTGGAAATTTCAAGCTGAAGATGCTTGGGAGGCAGTGGGAACAGAATGGCCTGTGGTCTCTCCTCCACAAACATCAGAACTACCCATGTTGTTATTTTAACTGTAAGTTTCTGATTTAGTCCCACCTGCTTTCTCAGGGTGAAGCACCATGAGAAATCATGGCTTGAATAGAGAGGACTGTCTGGAGGCATGCTTGTTTGCTGTATGTATGCTGGAAAATTCACAGAAAACCTTTGTATTTTCAGTGGTAGCAATGGCATATAAGCAATGAGTGTCTTTGGCTGGATATCACTTCACTTATCTTGCGACACTAAAATAAAATAAAAATCTAGTGTTAGTTTCCCCTTATAATGCGCATTTGCACTTTTCCATAAGTGTCTGCATCTGAACGTTACAGATATTCACAGTTATGCTGTATGTGTAAATGCTATAATGTAGGAAGGCTATAAAATCCCAAGGGGAACTACAATGGTTGATTGAACATGGTGTCCCAGGATGTATCTAACCAAGCCCTGGAGAACCGTCCACCGCTGACACGCCATTGCACACAACCAGCCCAGCCCTTGGAGTGATGCCTTCAGCTCTTCCCTGCTTGCTTTCTTTGCTACCTGCAAAATGCTTCTGGCTCCCACTGCTGAGTGTCAGGAAGGTTAATGGCTACAGTCACTGAGGGCAAGACTGGGCAAATTCTGGATGAGTTGGGTCTGCAAGGTCAACAAGTCCCTGCCATTGAAACCTAGTTCAAGGTCTGCCTTTGACCATGGTGGAAACAGGGCTCAGGAGGCAAATTACAGGTTTGGAGAGAGAAATGACAAACTCAACTAGTCCTACTCATTGCTGTGTGCTTCACAGCAGGAACTACGAATGTGTAAGGTTTTCATATTCAAAGCACCCAAAATTCTTGTAAAAGCAAAGAAATGAAAGGTCAGGTCCTAAATACATACTGACTGCTCATTACAGGGTTCCGTGCTTGAGAGCTAAGCACTGCAGTGGCTCTGTGGGGAAGCTGCAGTGAGCTGGGCTACCGCAGTCAGCTTTGGAAAGCCAGTCCCAGCAGAACAAGCACTAAGACTAGGTTCAGCCCTTCCTGCCTGGGATCATGCGGGAGGTGGTGGTAGGGATGCAAAAGATTGTTATTTGTACTCAATTTTGGATGCTCTTGGAGGAATGCACCTGATCAACCTGGTCAAGGATGAATATAGATAGCCCAGCCGAATGGAGTGGAGGAAAGCTCTTGTCTGCAAAAGAGACAATTCTGGGGAGGGGATAAAAAAAAAAGTATAAATAGCTGGATAAGAATGAGACAGTGATTTTTTTTTTTTTTTTTTTTTACGGGCAATAGTGAGGGGCCTGTAAGCCTGTACTTTGCAGTAAGAAAGAAAGGAATCACACTGTTCTACAAACAGCATCAAGGGTTTCCCAGAAAGCCCAGAAGAGCTCATAATCCTGGATGGCAGGTTGTTCTGGCACGGTCCCACTGTGCCAGTTTAACCAGGTGCCATTAAAGCATTAACAGAGCTGCAGATTATAAGGTCAGAAGGAACACTCTGATCAGAATGAGGTCCTCAGGAAAATATTCCCTGTTCAAGGTGAATCACTCTCAAAAGAGAATTAATGTTAAGGAAGGACTGGAAACTTCTGGCGGAAATAATCTCCATAGAGCTGGTGCAGCAAGCTGGACAGTGGTGAGGATGCTGTTTAGTTATGGAGTTCAGCAGCTTTGCCTGATGATTGTTTATTTTGCATATCATCTGATGTGTAAAGATTTGAGTCCTGTTTCTGGGTTTAGCAGGAGACACACAGGTTTGGATTGAATATTAGGAAAAATTTTTTTTACTGGAAGAATGGTGAGGCAGGGGAACAGACTGTCCAGGGAAGTGGTGGAGTCGCCTTCCCTGGAGGCATTCAAAAATCATATAGATATGGCACTTCAGGACATGGTTAAGTAGTCGTAGTAGTATCGGGTTGACAGTTGTACTTGATCTTAGAGGTCTTTTCCAATCTGAATTATTCCATGATTGTAAGTGGTGAGATCTGGGGAAAAGGAGATTTATCTTGCAGACCTTCCTGCTACTCGTGCTTGTGTGTGCCAGGGCCCTGTTCTCCCGTGTCCCAACTTCTTGTATATCCTGCTTGCTGGTCCTTCACTCTGTGCATCTTCATGTACCAGCTCTCTGGCACTGCAGGAATGCTGGAGACCAGCCACTGCTGAAGAAGGAGCTACCATCACACCACGTGCATCCTGGCACTTAAAGTCTGTCAACTGTGTATAATGGTTGGCCTTGATGATCTTAAAGGACTTTTCCAACCCAAACAATTCCATGATTCCATGCCCTGTGACATGATCCTGGGGGTGGCAGTTCAGCTGAACGCCGTGTCCCAAGCCTGGAGGAACAGCTTCCAGCTCTTTGTAGGCTCCATGCAATGTAGACTTGGGAGCCTGCCAGTGAGAAACCAGCCAGCTAAACATGTCAAAGCCATTCGGTATTGGAAAAAAGATTGCCAGGATCTTTGGAAGCTGGCAGACCCAAGTTCTGCTGTGGATACTCACTTGTCAGGTGACCACACACACAGGCAAGAATTTAAACTGTGACCCAGTGTGGGTCTCGGGCTGGGAGAGATGAAGGTGGACTCATCTACATGCACAATGCTGTGGAGTCCATACCTGCATGTGTATTCATACAGGGCGGCAGGAGATTGAAAACCACATTGCTAAAGATTTTCAGCACTTGCTTCCATCTCCGTGGCATTATTTTATTCCATCTAATCAGAGCAGATGTATTTTTACTGCTGCAATAAATTGCCCAGTCTCTGATACGTGTCCGAGAGATACAGATAGATGTCTGACAGTGAATTCAGTTCTGAGCCTGTGTAAAGAATTACAGACCTAAGGGACTCCAGTCCAGAAAAATCATTCTTTCTGTAAGCTGGTTTGCTTCTGTTCGATAACGATCCAGGCTAGGTGAGATGTGGACACACACTGGAGTTTTTGCTAAGGGCAGGATCTTTCAGCATCTGGACCAGAAACTACCTTCAAAACCAAAGAATCATATCAACTTCTGAAAGAGGCATCTTTAGGAATGGTCTTTAAAAAAAAGTCCAAGATGTAATTTTATTTACACCTTGACTTACAGGGTAAAGGTTGAGTTTCCAGATCAGTGGTGGTTTAAGGTTAAATTGTAGTGCCTCAGCCTTCTTTCCTCTGGCTTCATGAGATTCTTGATTCAATGGGCAGCTATTTGGATAATTCGTTTAGTGAGATTTTTCAGAGATGAAAACAGTGTTGACATGAATGGCATCACTTGGCATGGCTATAGTTTCTACTGAGCCTCGGTCACAAGGATGCCAACATCTCAGAGGTGGCTAAACCCTGGGACCGGGTTGGCTTTGGTGGGTAACACTCCTTGAGAAATTTGGGGCAATACTGGAAATCCCTAAGGAGCCAGGTGGCTTTATGTTTGCATCTCTGCCCTGACCAGGGCTTACTCCTGAGTGCTGGGTGAGTAGACCCAGCACCCTTGCGAGGGCAGCTACAAGTGGGGGATTGCTCATGAAGACGTTTTGGTTTTTTTTTTCTTTCACAAAACAGTTCCTGGTGCAGGTATTTAGGGAACAAACAGTCCTTTTGTAGACCAAATATAAGCAGTTTGTCATTATCTTGAGAACAAACTGTTTGTTTCTACGGTTGTAAACACACTGAGGACAGCTATTTAGTCCTGCCACTACAATTAATAGTAATTTAGGTCACTTTTGCAAGAGGTTAATGTCTTCTCAATACAGACTGGCTACAGATCTAATCTCCCAGAGTCGGTAGCTGTCCTGGTAGCTAAAGGACAGAAGAAAAAAAGATGCTGTACCCCTTCTTCTCTAAAACATGCAAGTTACACAACAAAATGCAGAGATAATACTGCAAACAAGCAGCTCCTTTATTTTACATGTATCTGTATGTGTTGCAAAGGCAGAAAATACATCTGTGGTTTGCTGGCAGAATGTTTCTTAAAAGACCAAGAGCTTATTTAACTGAATGCGTTTGCAAAGTGTTTTTACCCCCTCCCCCCATCATTTTCACAAAAGTGAACTATTTTTTTTCTCCCACTCCCTTCCCTCTCTGGAATCAGGCACTCTCACACATAACATGATGTGCCCATTTTTCTCCTCTCAAAATATTTTCCAGCAGAAGCCCTATATTTGTGGGAGACAAAAAGTCCCAAGTGATAGCAATATTACTGTCTCTTGCCATGTTTCCGGGTCATCAAGGATCTGACTTATGCACCAGAAGAAACTTTCTCCAGTTTTGGATTGAAATTGCTCTTCTTGGCTGGGCTGGCCGTTTATCTGAGTGTTCTGGCATGGTTGGAAAGCCCACGGAGCTGGGGCAGTGAGCAAATATATCCCAGGTACAAGCATCTTGCTCGCTTGATATCAAGCCCCTCATTTCCTGCCCTGTATGGAAAGGCCCCTTCAAGGCCTGTGGGAGGGTACGTTTGTACCGGAAAAAGAAGAGTCTCAGGATTTAGCATAAGGCTGCAACATTGGCCCCAGCCCTCACTGTTCATGGTAACACAGGTTCAGTGCTTCCATTCATTCATCTGCCAGTGTTTTGAGGCTGTTTCTCTTTCCAGTTGATCGTATCTAAAAGGCCAGTGATAATAGCAGCTGACATCCCAGCCTTTTAGGGTGGAGAAGAAAAAAAAAATTAAAAAACCAACACTGTAGCAGATTGCAAAAAGCATGGTTCTGCTTTTCCAGGGCCTGTTAGATGCATTTTATATGAAATGAGAAGCACCTGGAAAGATCCTGAGAAACAGTGGCTTGCAAGAGAGGTGAATCTTGGTGCAGATGTGAAGGTAAAAGGCAGATGTTATATTGGGATGTCCAACAGAAAGGTAACTGTGAGGCAGCAGGAGCAGTTTCTCAGCTTGACCCAACACTGGTGGATCCCCAGGTGTCATTTGTTGTCCAGGAAAAAAGGGACCTAAGAGAGAGCCCGGAGAAGAGAACCTGAAATGGGCAGAGGAGGAAAAAAGCTCTAGGGAAGCTGAGATTTACTCTGCACCTGTGCCTCCCAGCCTGTTGCTAGCAAAGGCTCACCCAAGCCTTCTGAGACAAATGCAGGGGGTGTGCTTGTACTTGACTAATATTTGGCAGTTGGAGAATAATAAATGCTTGGCTTTCAGATAAGCAAAATGTTACTGTTTTCTAGAATTGTAATTCGAGTGTTGTGATTAAAAGCGTTTTAATTAGGCATTGCCAGTTACGCCTACAAGTCAGCACTGACAACAATTTGTCATCTGCACGGGAATGTATCCCAAAGAAGGAAAGGAACTCTGCAGGCATTGTTTCTACATTATTTTTTTAGACCGTTTTCTACAGTTCTCTGGACTGCTGGTCCAGAAGAAGGATCATCTAGCACCCATAACTTGCCTGGGAAGCATATTTAAAAGATCTCTTCTGTTCACTTTTTGGGCAGTAGATGAGCTGATACACCTACAGCTTTGAAGCTGGGAAGATCATATTCTGTGGTTGCATGCTACCGATGGAGTGAGGTTAGGATTTTAATAAAAGCTGGTTGAAATGCTCTCAGTACGCCGTGATTGCTCTGTCAGTCTGCATTGCTGGTGAAACTGAAGGGAATGGCATTTCCTTTGAGAAACATTTTTTTGCAGCTAAATATTTTATTCCCCAAAGTAAGTCACTTGACAAAGCTACTGTTGCTGATACTAGTTTTTTGTTAGCTGGAGACAGGTTATTCTTCCGTATTTAATAGATCGAGGGAGATGAACCAACAGCCTTTGGGTGCAGTTTGGGAAATGCTTCGTGTTGACTCTCACCTTTTACCGGCTGCTGTGGATGTGTGACCTATGGACCAGATCATCCTGACACACCATCTTCAGAGCGTTTTATTAGGCTGGAAAGTACCCAGTACAGGACCCTATCAGGAGCTGCCTGGAAGCCAGGACGGCTCTGTGGCAGGCTAAGGACAGCCTAGGACATCGGCTTAGTCCAGGGATTGTAATCCAGTCCTTCTGGGCTGGTTTGAGGACAGGGCTCCTCGGCTGGGGTGGGGGAGAGAGATACTGCAGCTTCTCCTCCTGGGATGGTGCATCCGGACACTGGGCACAGAGGTGCCTGGTGCTTCTGTCCCTGCCAGAAAAGAGAAAATCTCATTCCAGAGAGAAGTAATTATCCCTGATCGACCGAGTCCTGACTCTAATCTGCAAGTAGCTGCCAGTACATAATCGCCCTCCTCATTAAAAGTGACAATGCTCCTGGCTTCACCCACACCCTCTTCTCTTGTGCTTGCTTGACTTTCCCTCTCATCTCCTCCTGCTTCTGAGTGCTCTGATCCCTTTCCAGCAGCTCATCCTGAGCACCACAGACAAAAAGTGGTGATGGCTCCTCCTGTGTGCTCTTCCTTGAAGGTTCTGAGCTGAATTTGTGAACCTTGGATCGACACCGGCTGCCTTTCACTGCTGCTTGGACCCACAATCCTGATTGAGACCCAATTGCTTTCCCGTAGATGAGTGCTTCTCATTTTACCTCGGTGCCAGAGATGTTACCAAGGCCATCATGATAAAAATGGCTGGATGTTTCTGTGGATAATGAGAAAAGTCACTACAGGGGGATGAAGTTATCCTGGCTTTTGGGCTGGAGCATCAGCAGACTTTTTCAGAACAAGAGTTTCTCAGGGACAGAGGACACTGGCTGTCTCAGTTGCATTGGGACTGCTCTCAGCTCTTCTTTTGAACCTGCTCCTGCCAGGCTCAGCTCAGAGACAGGATATGTGGTCACCTCTGCTCTTCTGCTTTTACTCAGCGGTATCTAAAAAAGTTGCTCATCTGGGATGTCTCCCAGCCTCTGAGATCAACACAGTTTCTGTCTATTGCAGGCTTAAATAGCAGCTTGCAGCGGGGCAGTGTTCTAGAAATTATGAGGACCGGGTGGCCTTCCATCCCCCTAGGGTGAGATCAGTGTGCTCAGCTTGCTCCCTGAAATGCTTATACACCAATGCACGCAGCATGGGGAATAAGCAGGAGGAGCTAGAAACCTGGGTTCGGGCAGGAGATTATGATCTGGTGGCAATTACAGAGACATGGTGGGACAGCTCACATGACTGGAATGTGGTCATGGGTGGCTCTGTCCTTTTCAGGAAAGACAGGCCAGCCAGGCGAGGTGGTGGAGTCGCTATTTACGTGAAAGAGCAACTACAATGTCTTGAACACCATCCAGGCATGGATGAGGAGGAGCAAGTTGAGAGTCTATGGGTTAGAATTAAGGGGCAGGCTGGCAGGAGAGATACTGTTGTGGGAGTCTATTACAGGCCACCAGATCAGGGTGAGGAAGTTGATGAGGCCTTCTGCAGGCAGCTGAGAGCGGTCTCACAATCACAGGCCCTGGTTGTCGTGGGGTATTTTAACTTCCCTGATAGTTGCTGGAAGGACAACTCAGCCAGCCAGCCACAGTCCAGGAGGTTCCTCCAGTGCATCGATGATAATTTTCTGATGCAATTGGTGGAGGAGCCGACTAGGAGAGGAGCACTGCTGGACCTCATCCTCGCTAACAAGGAGGATCTGGTTGAAGCAGTAAAGGTTGAGGGCTGCCTTGGGTGCAGTGACCATGAAATGGTGGAGTTCAGGATCTCATGTAGCAGAAACAAAATAGCAAGCAGAATTGCAACCCTGGACTTTACCAAGGCAAACTTTGGATTTTTCAAGCAATTACTAGAGAAAATCCCATGGGCAAGGCTGTTTGCAGGCAAAGGGGCCCAAGATAGTTGGTTAGCGTTCAGGGACTTCTTCTACCGTGCTCAAGATCAGAGCATCCCGACACGTAGGAAGTCAAGGAAGGGAGCCAGGAGACCTGCGTGGCTAAACAGGGATCTGCTGGGTAAGCTCAAGGGCAAGAGGAGAATTTACATATCTTGGAAGGCGGGGCTGGCCACTTGGGAAGAATATAAGGCTGTTGTCCGAGGATGTAGGGAGGCAACTAGGCAAGCAAAGGCCTCCCTAGAATTGAACCTGGCGAGAGGGGTCAAGGACAACAGGAAGAGCTTTTTCAAATACGTGGTAGATAAAACTAACACCAGAGGCAATGTAGGCCCACTGATGAATGAGGTGGGTGCCTTGGTGACAGAAGATACAGAGAAGGCAGAGTTACTGAATGCCTTCTTTGTCTCTGTCTACTCTGCCGGAGGCTGTCCTGAGGAGCCCCGTTCCCCTGAGGCCCCAGAGGAAGTCAGGGCAGTGGAGGAGTTTGCTTTAGTCGATGAGGACGGGGTTAGGGACCAATTAAGCAATCTGGACATCCATAAATCCATGGGTCCAGATGGGATGCATCCACAGGTGCTGAGGGAGCTGGCTGATGTCATTGCTAGACCACTCTCCATCATCTTTGCCAAGTCTTGGGAGACGGGAGAGGTGCCTGAGGACTGGAGGGAAGCAAATGTCACTCCAGTCTTCAAAAAGGGCAAGAAGGAGGACCCGGGAAACTATAGACCGGTCAGCCTCACCTCCATCCCTGGGAAAGTGATGGAACGACTTATCCTTGGTGCCATCTCAAGGCATATCAAGGATAAGAGGGTCATTAGAGACAGTCAGCATGGCTTCACCAAGGGGAAGTCGTGCTTGACTAACCTCATAGCCTTTTATGAGGATATAACAAGGTGGATAGATGATGGCCGAGCGGTGGATGTGGTCTACCTTGACTTCAGTAAAGCATTTGACACAGTCTCCCACAGCATCCTTGCTGCTAAACTGAGGAAGTGTGGTCTAGACTCTCGGGTAGTGAGGTGGACTGCGAACTGGCTAAGGGGAAGAAGCCAAAGAGTCGTGGTCAATGGGGCGGAGTCTGGTTGGAGGCCTGTATCCAGTGGAGTCCCTCAAGGGTCGGTACTGGGACCAGTATTATTCAATATATTCATCGATGACTTGGATGAGGGACTAGAGAGTACTATCAGCAAGTTTGCTGATGACACCAAGCTGGGAGGAGTGGCTGACACGCCAGCAGGCTGTGCTGCCATCCAGCGAGACCTGGACAGGCTGGAGTGTTGGGCGGGGAAAAATTTAATGAAATATAACAAGGGTAAATGTAGAGTCTTGCATCTGGGTAGGAACAACCCCAGGTTCCAGTATAAGTTGGGGAATGACTTATGAGAGAGCAGTGTAGGGGAAAGGGACCTGGGAGTCTTGGTGGACAGCAGGATGACCATGAGCCAGCACTGTGCCCTTGTGGCCAGGAAGGCCAATGGCATCCTGGGGTGTATTAGAAGGGGGGTGGTTAGTAGGTCGAGAGAGGTTCTCCTTCCCCTCTACTCTGCCCTGGTGAGACCCCATCTGGAATATTGTGTCCAGTTCTGGGCCCCTCAGTTCAAGAAAGACAGGGAACTGCTGGAGAGAGTCCAGCACAGGGCAACTAGGATGATGAAGGGAGTGGAGCATCTCCCTTATGAGAAAAGGCTGAGGGAGCTGGGGCTCTTTAGTTTGGAGAAGAGGAGGCTGAGGGGTGACCTCATTAATTTTTACAAATATATCAAGGGTGAGTGTCACGAGGATGGAGCCAGGCTCTTCTCGGTGACAACCACTGATAGGACAAGGGGTGATGGGCTGAAACTGGAACATAAGAGGTTCCGCTTAAACTCAAGAGGAAACTTCTTCTCAGTGAGGGTGACGGAACACTGGAACAGGCTGCCCAGAGAGGTTGTGGAGTCTCCTTCTCTGGAGACATTCAAGACCTGCCTGGACACGTTCCTGTGTAGCATAATCTAGGCATTCCTGCTCTGGCAGGGGGATTGGACTTGATGATCTTTCGAGGTCCCTTCCAATCCCTAACATTCTATGATTCTATGATTCTATGAATGTCTCCCAATGAGTATTTGCCTGTCTAAATTGCCCCGTTTGGTTCATGAATATTCTCATGTTATTCTGAATTGAGACACTTTTGCCATTTTTCTGTCTGGAGCAGACTGAAACTAGAAAACCCACTTGCTGAGAGGCAAAAGGCCTCATTCTGTCCATGTCTTGTCTTTCACACCCATGCAAAAGTCTGTGTGTACGGGCGCCTGGGTGTGTGTGAACCTGTCTGCTCTCTGTGTGCCAAGGTGGAAATAATGACAGAAAGTGAGAGGCAGGTCCCATTGGGTCTAGAATTTAAGGCACCTGCAGTACTCGCCTGCGTATTCCCAGGGGAACTGGGTTTGGAAGTCTCTGGGGTCAGTTTTATAGTTGCATTTTGAAGCAGCTCCAGCCGTGTGTGGGGAAGGCTGCTGGAAACCGGCTGATGGAGCTGTCTGCTGCCTGTTCTCCCCTGTCCCTTCTGGGGCCAGCGTTGGTCCCAGCATCCAAACAGCTGCAAGATCCAGCTAATCCCTTCATGTGAGTAAAATAGCCCTAAATCATCCCTGTCTGATTCTTGACTCCAAAGAGACATTTCATGGGTGATTGTGAGTGATACAGTGTGCGGTAATGGATGTATTTAAATGGGATTTATGGGTGACACCTGTCACATAGACCCTTCCATCAGTGACAGGCTGGAGAGATTTACACAGTGACACGGAGATGTGAGCCTGTTGTAATAGCTCCCTCAGTCACTGGCACAGTGTTTGAGCCTTACAGCATTTGTCAGAAGCACAAACTGGGCTGCTTTGGCCACTGTATGATATGGGACTACATGAAATTAGTGGGAAGACTTGAGTGCATCTTTGGCATCTATCCATAGCAGAGTTCTTTAAACTCCAAAGCTCTGCTTGCCTTTTCGGCAAGCGTCGTAGGAGGTTTTTTGACAGGCAGTTGGTCACAAGAACTTTGTGAGAGCAAGCAGCACTCCTTGAGGTCACTGCCACATGATTTCTTTCTCTTCTATCCTGTGTGCTCCCTGCCTTTCTCTTGTCCCTATTTCTCTGTGAGTCTGGTCACTCCAAGGGTCCCACCTTGCCTGTATCCCATCAGTTTGTCTGCTCCATTCCCACCTGGGCTATTCCATTAAGGGTCTTATTCTCCATTTCTCTGGGCAGCCAGTCTTGTCCCTGCATCTCCAGGCTGCAGTTTGAAATGCTCTCCCCCACCTCCTCATTTTCCTCCTCCAGCAGACATAGCTCCCATCCCAAAGAGCCTTCCTGCCCCTTCCCTTCCTTCCAGAGGATTAGCGAGGATATCTGCAATGAGATTATTTCTAGGAGACCACTTACGCCGTCCTGATGCTAACTCGCAATGTCAGCTCCACTCAGGCACAGCCAAGGCTGCAGGAAGGTTCCAGGCACGACTTCTATTGTTTGAGATTTCATTTGGTGGCGGGGGGGAAGGCTGGTAGATTGATTTATTTGTCCCTCCTTGCTCTTTCCCCAAAGATCTTTCGGTATTTATGAGAAGCAGCTCATATCACCACACACACGTATCAAACAACTGAAGTCACCCATCAGTCTAAACATGCACAACCTACACAAAATTTTGCTCCCTGAGCTATCAAAGGCAGCTGGAGACTACCTTGAGGTGACCTGTGGGAGTTGACTCTGTGAGAACATTTTCTCATGAGTAACATGATATGTTTCTTGGTTCTTGGGCTTGCTTTTTTTTTTTTTATTATATATCTTTATAATTCTGCCATAAGGCAGCCATGGATTTGTGAAATTAGCCTGTCATAACAAATTCGTGTCCTCATCAAAGGCTGCTGTTGTGCTTCCTTCCAGACTGGAGCATTCACAGACTAAAGCTGCATTATCACAGTAATTTCAAAGTTCAATAGTGTATTTTCAAAAGCAATTGCTTTTTAGATGCAGTTTGTTACATAACAGCAAATTTAGATTTAGACTTACCTCAAAATGAAAATTTAATTCTTTAAATAATAAGTCAGCTCCTGTTGACTCTTGTCTTTATTTTTTTTTTTTTTTTTGTTCTAAAATGATCCAGCTGCACTTGGTGCCCCTGAAAGAGTAAGGTTAGAAGGACTATATAAAGCCTTTTTATCACAAAGAAGGGGCATTTTCAAACCTAGGGAAAAGTGGATTTCACATTTTTAATCTCTCGGAAGTTAGGCTTTCACATGTCTCTCAGGTCTGAATGAGAACCTCTCTGCCAAGAGGTGCAGGGCAGACTGGGACTGAGAGTTGTACGTGGTTATGCTGAAGGATAGGGCTTGAAGAGAAGGGGGTGCTCTGGGCGAGGAGTGTTAAGGATGTCGATGGAAACCTTTCTGATCAGTATAACCCTTGTCACTAACCCAGAAAACCTCCTCCCTCTAACACAGGACACCATCATCTTACTTCTGGATGAACCAAGCGCCCCTGTTGACAGGATGGAACAAGTTCCCCTCAAAATCTTGTCTCCTCGCATTTCCTTGTTTCCTTGTTCTCCCAATTTTTCTCTTGGCTCCACAATTGCTCTTTGATGGTGTTGGTCGAAAAACTGGCCTCCTCACCCAGGATTTCCACGGGGATGTCCTCTGACTGTTTCTTGCTCGCAAAGAACAGAACAACCTTTCCCTCTATTCACACTCCGCATGTCCACATCTACCCCAGATGGTGGTTTTCTCATTTTGGGGGCACATGCATAGCTTGGACATGTACAGCTTGGTCACTCTGAGCATCCTCAGCTGGCAAGAGAAACAAGACCTTGTTGAGCCAAATTAACCTGTCTGCTTTAAATAGTTGTCTTAAGTATCCTCAAAATCACCTCATTATTGTTCTGAAAACCAACATTGAGACTTTCCTTTCCCCTGGCAGGTCCTGGGTGCATTAAACCCTTCACATTAACCAATAAAGTCAGGCTGTTTGCTCGTACTCCCTCCTCTGTCTGTGCTCCCTGTTTTATTTTCCTTTGTTTTACAGCAAGTTTCAGAGGTGCTGTCTTCTAATCAAACCCTTAGGTGCAATCAAAATAATAATAATAACAATGATGTTGATGATACACGTTTCCAATTAGTTGTGACAGGTTTTTGATTGGTAAATCTCCACAGGGGGATGCTGGCTAATAAGTGTTCAGATTACTTCCCACTGGAATCACGAGGAGATTTCCCTTTGTTTTTCACAGGCGCTGGCTTGGTTTTAGGCTAATTTGGGGACAGAAATGCTGAGCCCCGTTACTGTTGAACCAACACTGACGTGGTTACTGGCTTTTGTGAGGACTGTAGTCAAAACAGTCCCATTTGTGGGCCTAACAGTGTTTCAACCCAAGATGTTGATCATCCCAAATTGCCATCTCTGTGCAAAGACATAATTTATATAATAATTTATACAAACGTGAGCTGAAAAGCTGCAGGAATTTACGCCTGTAAGCCCAGCGCTTACCCTGCGGTTAATTAAGGTTATCTCTTTATTTGTCTTTTCCCTTGTGGGTGTCTCAGACAGCAACAATCCAAGTGAATAAAAGATGCTCTTAAGTTAACATTTTTTTTTCTTCTTGGCAGTTTGAGAAATTGCAGCTTATTGATTGCAAATAAATTCCCTGCCAACCGGTGCTCTCTGTTACAGTGCGTAAAGAAACAAAAGGCAACAGATACCAAGCTCTCCGGTCCCCTTGCATGCTGGAGGGGGATTGTTTTGTCCAGATCTTTCTCATAAAATGTGCCCAATAACCATCAGAGATAATGGTCGAAACAGTAGTATGGGGGCTTTCCCAATGAGCACACGCACAGCGTGACTGACGTGGTATCCTTCAGGAAGGGCCTTGAACATCGTGAAAATATATAGAAATGTACAGAAACAGATGCTGACTTTTGAATGGTACCTGCTGCATTCTGACCACAGGGTTTGGATGCTCGGAGGTGTCAAGGTGCTCCTGGTCCTACCCAGGCTGTGGGAAGTAGGGAAAGTGTAAAGAAGCTGGTGCAAAATTGGTTCCCAAGATGACCGTTACCAACACCGCTGGCCTCTTGCATAGTGATGAATCTCACCCAGAAATGTGCTTTACGCAGCGCTTGCAAATAGTGGAAAATTGCCCAAGAAAGGACATAGATGCTGTGGTCTGGAGACAGGGAAGGCTTTTTCTGTGATGGGCTCAGAGCACTCATGGACTGGGTGCTGGAATCCTCGTGTTGGTTTTTCATGACGAGCCAGCAACTTCTGGTCATTTGAAGAAAAGTTTGCGGCCCTTTCAAGTTTTTCATCTTTGCTAAAGGCTGATTCAGTCACAGAAGAAACAAAATATTGGCTATTGGCTGCCAGTCACTCCTTGCTTAATAGTTTCATTGCCCGGTTACGTAGGAGGAGCCGTAATATAGCATAGAGGTGAACCAAGACTAAATAGTGAGTAATAAGAAGCAAACAGTGAAAGCAAAAGGCTGAATGTCTTAGCATAAAGTTCACAGGATGAATTAATGAATGATTTTCATAGAGAAAAAAGAACTATATTCTCAAAGGAGATTACTCACAATGAACAATTCGATCAGATCCAGCCTCAAGAAAGGAAAAGGGTAAAAATAAATAGTCCTTCTCCAAAAGGAAAGGCTATTAATACTGCAATGTCTTAATGGTTCACACGAGGACCATTGTTATCAAGTGCATTTATTAATAGCCCGGATGCCTGAGCATTCGTTTCAATGGATGAGCAGTGAAAAGAAAATCTGTGGATAAATACGAAACTGCGTGTAATGGTCAAGTCTTGGAAGCTCAGTTAGGAAATTCCACAAGTGCCATGATGGGGCAGTGCGGTGGCTGAAGAAATTCGGTGTATGAAAGGGAAAGTAATGGAAATCGGGAGGGATGGTCTGAACTATTCATTAATGGGTTCTAAGGTTCTGAATCGACTGTAACTGTTCAATAAAAGCTCATCATCAATGTGGAAAGGCAATGAGAACATCGGCTTGGTGTGCAGAAGCTGGTTATTTCTGTAAATAAAATTTGTGATCTAAGAAAGAGCAAGAAATAAACTAAGTCAAACATGGTCTTGCAGGGTCACTCTGCCGGAGGGATCTGTGTTTGCAGGCCCATTCCCAGCTCTCACAGCACTCTGCTGCAAAACCACTGGTGGAATTTGGAGAACGGATTAGCCCCAAGAGAAGGTTTTCCACACTTCAGTCCACCGATGGTTGGGAGAAATCCTTGTTTTCAAGCCTTGATGCTAGTGTATGTATCTTTGTGGTAAGATCAGATGTCCTCCTCTACTGGGGAGGCTATTCCCACCGATCCCTAGGTGTTCCTCACCTTGATGCTCCATAAAACCAACTCAGCATGTGGGCGGCAGCCCTCTGCATTGCTAATACCAAAATATGAGCCACCATCGAGGGAGCCACCCAACAATCTCTTCCAGAGCCAGCAGCTGCTCCCTCACCCTTCCTGTTGGCCTCAGAACCTAGCAATGTCCTTCAGCAAGCCAGGTGCTTTGTCATCCTTTAATAGTACTAATTACCTAATTATCTGCTCAAGCACTTTAGTGAAGCATTTCAATGTTTTCATCTCCACTTCCCCAGGCTCCTTCCTTAGGAAAGTGACGATCTGTCGCAGGGAGGTGAGTTACTCTTACCTGAGAAAAATCAAACCCTCCCCGTGCAGCAGCGAGTCCCGGGCATCAGCACCCCCCTCACCCCCTCCATCACCCTTTCTGCTCCTGTCGACTCTGCCTGTGTTGCCCGCAGAGCTGTCTAGGCTGGGCTTTCAGTGGTTTTTCACAAGTCTTGTTTTTTCCCCCACCTCAACCAACACTCACCTTCACATTTTCTGTATGAGAAGAGGCTCTTACCTGCCCTGAACCCTCAGTGCCCTAGAGTTGCCTTCACACCAGCATGACCTGTGTGAATGGGGTTGTTTGCAGCTGTTTGGGCGATTTGGATTTTACAGCTTTACATACGATTTCATCAGGCCCTGGCTGTTAGAGTACCTGTTGGCAGACACTTGGCAACTTCTCCAAGTTTCCTGCTCCAAAGTCTTCTTCCCTTACCGTAAGCCTGCCGCTGCGGACATGGATGTTCAGCAGAATATCCTCCCTTGGAGTACAGCTTGTCTTCGATCACCTTCCATGTAGAGCAGCGCTTCATACAAGTCACATGCTCTCTTCCTTCTCAGCTAATACACAGAGCAAGTTAAGATTCAATCTTATGCCAATCTCATGAACAAGCTTCCAGCTAGCATTCTCTCCCTGAGGTCCTCTGCTCTCTGCTTGGGTACTTAAAATCTTCCATTACTCTGCTCATATTTTGTTGTTTGTTCAAATCACCTTCCAGTCCAGTCTTTTTTTCCCCTATAGAAAAGGAGAGATGCTTTTACCATCTTCCCTTTTACAGCATACTTATCAAGTATGTTGCTAAGCAAGTACTCGCAGCAGAGTCTTTCAAATATAAGTGATGCGTGTAAAATATTGTACAGGTAGCAGTGATTGCTGCAGTGAGAAAAGTCCCAATTCTGCATAATTCCCCTGGCTTCACTGGAACAACTCTTCATACAAACTGGGATAGATGGAAGGTGTGTCCAGCATTGGCTGCATTAGAAATTGTTATTTTCAGGTACTCTCACTAGGCTTGCAGAATGTTGCCCTTTGGGCTGAAATTGCCTATAAGCAGCACCTATCCCACAGCAATTTTTCCCTCGTTTTGAGAGTTTAGGCAGAATTAAGAGAGCTGCTTTTGAATACGGTAAAGAGGAGAAAATACATTTAAGAAAAATAAAAATCTGACCTTTTTCTCTTGGCAGCTCTACAGCTGAATTGGCTGAGGTTTGAGAGATGCAATTTGGCAGGAAAATAGCCCTCATTGGGGAGCAGTGCAGGGCTTTGTACTGCAGGAAATTGGGTTTGATTTGCCCATGCTACAAGTATTCAAAAATTGCAATCTGGCCATATGCAGTGGAGGGCTTTTGCTAAGCTGATTAAGGGACATGGAGACCAGGGGAATAAGACTCTGTGTCTGCTGGGCCAGAACAGAAGCGAGTTCCCGAGGGATGGGCAAGGAGCCCCCAGCGTGGAGGAGCAGGATGCTCAGCCCCGCTGGCTGCAGGAGGCAGGGAGGGCTCCTTCGGGTGACGCTCGGCTGGAGATGGGCCCGAAGCAGAAACCCCTCCAACCTACCTTTAAGTCCTGAAAAGTGTTTTTGCTCAGATTGTATCTACAATTTGGTTTTGCGTGTCGAGCGGTTGGGTCTCTGCACCCCAGTGCATGTAAAACCAGGCTTATTGCCATGCAGGTGAGTTATCCCCCCGTTGCCAAGCCCTTTTTTTCCTGCTTGTTCAAGGTATTGCAGGATCAGATCCATACTGCATAATGAAGTGAGACTTTTTCCTAGGCTGTCTCCAAGTCTGACCACTGGGAAAACTGAGTTCACGGCAATAAGCGGGATCTGTATTTCTGATCCATTTTAAAGCAGAAAAGAGATTTTTCACAAACTGCCTCAGCTCTAAGGATCCTCTTCACTCCCTTTAAATATTAAGTCATTTTCAGGCAGACACCAGGCATAGCCTGTTTCAAAAAGCAGTGCATAAAGCTGCAGGAATAGTGGCAAATCATATTCACATGCACATTCTTTGGAGTAGCTGTTAAACTTTGTGGGTGAGCTGACTGAATTACTGGAACAGAATATTTGACTAAAATAAAAATATTTTTGGAGCTGGCAAGTGGAAATCAGTTTGCAGCAGTGATTTCTGATAGACGGTTGTACTGCATGAGCAGGTTTGATGCTTAAGGAAAGAGGATCAAGAGGCAGGATGAATAGGAGACATGGTTTGTAATAACTAAGGACTGAGAAGCATGGTCCTTCTGCAACGTGGTGCTGGCCATCCTGAGCTGATCTGCTATGGCATTGTTCCCTTTGTTACTAACCTGCATTTTCCTAGCAGAAGTCATTTTATTTGTTTTTTTTATTCAGAGCCAGTTTCAAGAGCCCTGTTTCGCACTGGTTTGTAGCTTCCTCTGAAAATACTCCTGCTGAAACTGGAGGGATAAAGTAACTACTCACCATACAAATATATACACAGAGAGGGAGAGGGTTGATTAAATTGAGCTCTTTGCCTTGCAAACCCTTTCTGCTTTGATTTGCCAGGGAGATGAGGACGAGGTGTTAGGCACAGTTTATCTGATCCATACCCTACCCATGTCCTTGGTCGTTCATGCCCACTCAGTGAGATGTGCAATTCCTGCTCTTTTCCCATTCCACAGCATCAAGACTTTCCTTGTTACTTGTAGTATGAGAGTACATAAAACATAAAAAGTGAGGCAGTGTTATTTCTGCCCTGCGCTGCAATAGAAAACCCATTAATTGCATTTTTGGCAATGAAGTATGTGCATATAGAACTTAAAGCTCTTTAAATATGCAGGAAATGTTCCCCTAATGACTGGCCTTGGCTGCTGTGGAGCTGCTCTGTGAAGTGTCGGTGGCACAGGAGTGGCTCTGCGGGACTTGGTGTGACCGGGGTGGGTGGTCGTGCTTGGGACAGAGGTGGCAGGAGCTGACCAAGGGGCTGCATTTTAATCCAGTCACCTGGAAACCTTGTACCTCCAGGAGTACTGAAGAGAGTGGAAAGGAGGATAATATTGCGCAGCTTTGATTTAAGTTATAACTCAGTGAAAAACCTACATCAGGGACCCTTGAGATGACACAGATGGTCATTCAGCCCCTTATGTTAATGCTCTGTGATGCTTTACTCTGCGGCTGCGTGCTTTCTCCCATGACACAGAAAATTATATTGGGGGTTTTCTTCTTTTGCAGCCTGCTTCCCCGTCACATGATATGGTGTCCTCTATCTCCATGTATATTCTTTAATTTGGATCTATCGTTATCTTTATAACCTGCCCTCAGTCCCTCTCAAGGCACAGATAAAGAGCAGCAGGCTGGGTTTCAGGGTGAAAGACGGTGGCTGGTGCTCACAGCAAGACACGCGTCCATGCAGGGTGACAGGAGCTCGAGATCACCCCATCCAGCTTCTCACGGCCACCCCAGGCTGCTTTGGGATCAGTGTGTGTTATAACTGAAGGTGGGTTTAAGAATGAAACAACGAGTAGGACCAGCTAATCCTGGTTGTTTTAAATTCAGAAGTGGCTGCTGATCTAGAGGAACTGGGAAGAAGAGCCCTTAAGAGAATAAATTTATATTCCGAGCTTTTACTTCTCACTCACAGCTGTCTGAAAAACGTCACTCCCCCACCCAGCTACTCAATGAGGAGAAGAGCACGAGGAGAAGGAACAGCTCGGATCTGGATGGGCTGTTTGTCAGGTATGAATTCTCTCATCCAGCCACTCTCACTTCTATTCAGCACATGTAATGAATGTCTGAAAAATCTGGAAATTTATGTTCAGATCAATGGGAGCTGATTAATTACCTAAGATGTATTCAGATAACAGAGTTGAGAGGAAAAGCAAAGGCAATGCTTTCAAAAATGCTCAATGAAGTAAACCAAGTACATTGAGAATATGTTTAAAGGATAAGTGCAAAGACGACCCAGGCAAGCGGGGTATCAAAGAAAGGAGACATCCAAAAGCCAGTCTTACAATCAACAACATAGACATGAAGGAGAAAAGACATCTCTAAAGCTATTAAAAATCTGGGAGCCTATTAAAAATGGATGAAAAAAAAGGTACAAGGAAATCAAATCAAGAGACATGGAGTGGCACTTGCAAAAGAAACCTTTAACAGAGTGAAAAAATTACTCTGTGATGCAAGTGAATTTAAATAGTGGCTCCAGCGACGATGGAGAATGGCACTTTCTTTTTTCTCAGACCCGCTCCTAACGGATGAAATGTGTATGTGCCTTCAGCCTATGGGAATACACCGGGGGTTCACCCTGTGTGTCCAGCCAGTGTCCCCTCCTTGGCTGATCACCAATGCAACTGCTACTTAAAAAACAAGGCTCTACCTGTGGAGGCTGGAAAGGTCTTGCCCAGTCCTGTCTGTCCCAGGTGAATATCACCCAGATCTGGCTTCCTCTCTCTCAAACCCCATCTCTCTCAGAATGAAAATCTACTCACAGCTCTGCTTTACCTCCCTTTCTTACTTTCAGCTTTATTTTGTCTGCAGAAACACCAGTGCTAACACCAAAAATGTAACTCCAGTGGCAAAGGAATTAAAAAGGTACACCTAAACCAGGAGACTTTTATAACAGAATTATGTGAAAGGTTGGACGTTGAACGTGCAGACACACCAATGGTCTCACGTGGTGACCATTATTGCTGCACTTCTTTGCGAAGCAGCCAAGCAGGTCTGGCTGTTCTGCAGGAGCCCACACCATTCACCTCCTGCCCAGCCACTTGTTTCATACCCCCCCCACCTCGCTGAAAGGCCGAGGGGTGAGAAAAGACCTCCAGCATCCGCACTATGTAGGCCACCCGGAATGTCTCCATCTCTTCTTCAAGCCCAGGTTTAACTTCCTCCTTCCCCTAATTCAGGAGACTGTTCCAGATCGTTAAAACTCTTCTACTCAAAATCTTCATATGACTTCCTAAATGCTTTCATGGCCAGAATGTTGCATTTGTTCTCGTTCCAAGACAGTCCTTTAGCTTAAATAGCTTGCTTCATCCTCTCTGTTTATTCCCCCTTCTCTCATCGCAGTCATGTCTCCCTTGGCCATTGCTTGTTCCTGTTACACCAGCCAAGCCTTTCCTCGCCCCAGGAGCAGATCAGCTCTTGGCCCGTACGGCCCCTCCTGCAGCCCTTTCTCTCCACTTTCCCATTCTCCGACCTTAAACAAGGGTGGCAGGAGACGTGATCTAGGGATGCTGGACATGGTCACACCTGGTCAGGGATGCGGTGCTCATGCTCACCCATTCCTAGTAGGAAAACGTTGCCTGGGATAAGCCCATCCGCCTTTTCCAGAGCTGCACCATGCTGGCAGCTCACCATCCCCCTGTGACAGATGAGTGGAAAGAACTTTCTCTCCTGTTCTGTCATTTCCAAGTGATGAGGCCCAAGCTTCAAGCAGAAATTCATGTTATTAGTCCCAGTGTGCACAGTTCTCCACTTTGTACTATTACATTTCATTCTGTTTCTATTACTTCGCTCGTAAGGATCATCCAAGTGTTTTATTTGCTATATTTGATCCGATTTTCCATTTACCTTCAGGTCTTTAATTATTCTTTCCTTGCAAATTTATTCTAAGCTTTGAATACCGTTGATGTCTCTAGTTGCCTGGATCCTTTATTTCTTTTTTTTAAACAGGAGAACTGGGCTTGCCATTTTCTTCTGCTCGACTTATGTATTAAAAATCCTTAAGAGTGGACTCGTGATTGCATGTGCCAGTTCTTTTAGGAGTCTGGGATGGATTATTTGTTCCCTCTGGCTTCAGTGCATTAAAGCTCTTTTAGTTTTGCTTTCACCTCGGATGCTGAAATTTCCATTTTTATAAATCTTGTGCCCATTAGCTATCATCCCTGTGCCCTTGTGTCCTGAAGCATCATCTTTATTGAAAGCTGAAGCAAAGTACTCATTTAGGTCTTTTGCTGTAACTACATTTAATCTTTTATTTCATCCCTCTTGCTTTCTTTTCCGTCTGTGTGACCTAAGATCTCTTTGCTTAAAAAAAAAAAAAAAAAAGATAAAAAAAATGTGCAGTTATAACTCAGCTTGAGTTTTGGCAAATCTCACTTCAGTCCTGCAGTTTCTGCACCCTGAAGCAGTTTGTTGATCAGTCTCTTCCTCCGTCCCCTGCAGGCTCTCTGCCTTCTTGCAATCTCTCTTCCAGGAGAGCAGCTGTGTATTTACTCCCCATGTCTGGAATGTGCCTCCCAGATTGGTTTTGCTCTTCCCAAGGTCTCCCCTGCTCTCAGGTGCTGTGGAGAGCACGAATAGAGCTGCCTGCATCTGTTTGCCTCTTGAAGCCTGCCCTTCCTGTATAAACATCAGGTTTAGTTCATCCCTCTGTTTAAATTGTACAAATCTGTCATCACCTCAGGTCTTCTCTACGTCCAGCTCTTCTGTAACATCCCCACTGGGTTACCAAAATGGCCTGGCAGCTTCCCTGCAGACCTCCCCACCTCCTGGAGCTCGGAGGCTGGAGCTCCAGCCCAGGAGTTGGGGATTTAAGAGGCTGGAGCTCGCAGCTTGGCCAGCATCCGGAACATCTGCTGTAAGGCTGATGGGACAATCCAGGTTCATTGTCAGCTCTTGCTCCCACCTGAAGATCGTGCATGGTCAGGAAGGAGGTGGGAATCCAAGCTCCAGAAAACACTGTTCATAGTGTCTGCAGGTCACCCTGTCCCCTCTCCCTCCAGGAATACCCTGAACACTATTACTTTGGACATTACGGGATAGTTGAAGAAAAAGTAGCTAGATTCTTTTCTTCTGTTCTTATTTTGTGACAATAAGAACAACCTCGTTCCTCTGCTGACCCTACAGCAAAGTCTTATGGCAGCAATAAAATAAAAGAAAGGAAAAAGAAACTTTTCTGAGAAATTATCAACCTTTCCCCTGCACACATGGTTCCTGCGGTTGGCTAAATGTTTAAAAGGGCTCATGTTACTGGTACTGCAGTTCAGATCTGATTGAAAAGACTCCTCTCTAGAAAGCTGAGGTTTCTCATCTGCATTTCTTCTGCTTGGAGATTTCTCATTTGTCTGCAAGTGCAGTGTCTCTGGGTGGTTTTTAAATGACCAAAACCAACCAAAAAGAAAAAGTAGTTTTAAGGTGTTGGATAAGAGACTTTGGAGAGTCTTGTTCCACACTGAGATATTCTGCAGCAAGATGGGGCATCCTGCGTCAGCCACCCTCATCCTCCAAAGGGGACATGACAGAATTGGAACATTTCATTTTTCAAGTGTGTTCTTTTTTTTTATTTTGTTTTAATGAAGTTTGCTATTTCACTGAGATCTTATTACTAGGGAGAGACAACAACCTCCACTAGTTGTTAGAGTCCAATGGGAAACATTCCCTACAAATGTTGAGATATTAAAGACTTTCCCAATTTATAGCTGAGATAAAGCCAAGACCTTCTTGTTAAAAAGAACACAGCAACATTTGCCTGTGCTTAAGAGAACTCCTGTGAGACAGTCAACCTGGACCCAGCTCTGGCTTCTGCCTGAGCTAAACCAGCTCATGTCCAACCTAACCCCACGTCTGCTCAGCAGGTGCAGGGCTTGGTCCTGCTCTGCCATCCCCAAGGTGCCGAGGAGGGACAAGAGTCTCCTCATCTCATGCAAAGCCAGGGGAGCAGTGAAACAAGGGAAGAGGGAACACCGGTGAATGTGGGACTGGGATGAGTGGGAGTAGATGCCTCATGGAGAAGGGAAGACCATCCAGGCAGTGGTGGTCCCTGGAAAGGGACTGCTGAAATACAGGGGAGCATAACATAAGCAGGGAAACCATAGAATCATTCCGGTTGGGATCATTGAGTCCAACCATTAACATTAACTCTGCTCTACAAAGCTCAGCCCTAAAACCATCTCACCCAACACCTTTAAACACACCCAGGGATGGGGACTCGACCATCTGGCCAGGCAGCCTGTCCCAATGTCTGTCTACTCATTCTGTGAAAAAAAATTTCCTAATTTCCAGTCTAAACCTACTCTGTTGCAGCCATTCCCTCTTGTTCTATCGTTAATTACCCATGAGAAACCCGGGCACTGGCAATCCCTGGTGCCCAGAGGTTTTCCAGCTATTGATTTTGCGTATGGGGGACCCTTACTGATGAATCAGTTTGGGAGGGGTGGGGGGGTCCTGTCCAACCGCAGCCCTGCTGATGTAGATCAGGGCTGCAGAGGAAGGATCCCCTCCTATTTGTTCCTTCTAGCTCATGTGCTGCAAAGCTCATTTATCGCGTTACCAAATGCTGAATCCAGCCCATGACATAGAGCAAGATGCTGTTAGAATAACAACATAAATTGTTGTATTTGGAATGACAACTCAGCTCTAATGTGAAAGGGAAGGAGGAGAGAGATATTTTTTTTTAAATGCGTTTGGTCAAGGAAAGAGTTCTAGTTTTTGCTCAAACTGTCGACTTTCTTCAGAGTAAAATAATTTCTTCGCTAATGAGATCCAGCCTGAGTTAGGAAAAGAAAGTGAGTTCATTCAGCAGATGCATCTTTGCTATTCCTCTGATTAAACAAAAACATGATTTCTAGACAGTGGCTTTTTTCTCTCTGTTCTCCCAGATCTAATTACTTGCCATGCAAAAAAAAAAAAAAAAAAGCTTTTTCTAATGAAATCCAACATGCACTAACAAAGACCAGGTTGGCATTGACATTGACACCTTTTGCTCCAATTCTTGCAAACGGTACCAGAGAATCATCTTATTAGCACAGGGAAGTTTGGGTGAGTGGTGCTGACGGAGCCTGTGACATCGCTGCTGTGCAGCCCGATTTTTTCCGTAGGCTGCATTAGCGGGACTGAGCCAACACGAAGGCTCAATCTGAGAGCTCATCACATACTAATTTACTGCTAGTCCTGCTATAAATAATGCATGCCGATGGGGAGCTGCAATGGCCTTTAGTGGAGTAATGCACTCAGGCTTTCTTCCTCCCGCAGAGGCCAAACCTCACGTCTCTGCTGGTACCGCAGGAGAAACTCTTTCAAAACCACCTCGGTGACTTCGGGTCGTTATGGGAAAGTCACTGGGGTTTGGGCATCTTTCATCTCAGTCGAGGTATTTCTGTCTCCGTCAGGCTACTTCTTCCTTTATCGGCAGGAAATGCTGGCTAAAAAAGCAGAAAGCAGGCAAAAGATCCATTGGGATTTTCCATGGGAATGAGATGTGGATCCCCTGCAGGGTTGCCCAGTCACTTCGGTTCATTCCCTGCAGTGGAGGGGAGGACAAGAATGGTCTCGGCTGCACTATCCCTAGTGCTGCTGGAGAAGGAGGTCTGAGAGACCCCCAGAAGCAGCAGCAGGGTGCTCCTAGTGGGGCAGAAGGACTCATCCTGACCTATGTCTCAGCCCTGGAAGATGAGAAACTTGTGAGTCAGAATTGATCTTGAGAAACACGGTCGAGAGGTTTTCTGAAAATCCATCTGAATGCATTTTTCCCCCTCCAAGAGGAGCATCCAGGTCATCCACTCTTCCCAGTATTGCACTGCCTGCGTAGTCAGGGTGAAACCTGGAGCTTCTCCTGCAGAGCCGTGCAGTCTGTGACTCTCCAGATTTTCAGTACAAGGGGCGGTTTTAGTGACAGACTGGATATTTTTGGTTTCTGTTCCACCTCTTCTTTCTGAAGGATCTTGAGAGAGCTTGGCTGACACCTTCCCTGCCTTGCGTGGTTTTGTTTTTTTTCCTCCTTATTTCTTCAGTTAACTCCCTCTTGTGTCCCTTTACAAAACCCCGATGGAGCTTTGGCCTTTCTACCCACGAACAGGCCATGGCTGCGTAGGGCTTATACTGTTTGTGATGAGTAAATGTAGCTTCCCTGTAATTTTCTTCCCTTCCTTTTACTGGCATTTCAACAGTGCTGTGAATTTTCTTGCAGGATTCTAGTATCTGATATAATACGGTCTCTTGCTGCCTGTTTTTTCATGTCTATTTGTTTTAGCCTCAACTTCCCCTCCTAACCCGAGTTTCCAATATCCCTGTTGCTTGCCATCATCAATGCTCCCTTTGATAGAATTAATTGAGGTTGAATTTTGGTTTTCAGCAGAATGACTGTGGTTTAATAATTTCTTGAATTATTTCACCAAACAGAGTTTGATGTTTACGTCCTCCTTTATTTCTTTCCTGCTCTTTTCATAGAATCATAGAATGCGTTGGGTTGAAAAGGACTTTTAAAGGTCATCTAGTCCAGCCCCCCTGCTGTAAACAGGGACATCTTTAACTTTTTTCCATGAGAAGTTTAAGGATTTATGTACTTTGAAATTATTTTTGCTGGTTTTGTTGTTGTTTTCAGTTCCTCTTATGTCACTATAAAGCTGTTCTTCCTGAGAGTGGCCCTGGGCCACCTGATGAGGTGTATTGAGGCTGCTCCTGTCCATGGGAGTGGAGACTACTTATGGGGAGGACTGTGAACTTAAGAAGTAGTACCGTGAGAGTTGTGTTGCATCCTCCACTTTGCATCCATCCTGTTGTGCACGTGCCCCTGCAAGGTGCGGGGATGTGCTGGTGCAGTGTAAGGTGCAAGGCACTCAGGGATAGTGTTGGTGGGCTTTCTTGGGCAGGGGTCCCCAGTGCTGTGCTGTGCATGGGCAGTGCTCAAGCCCCTCGTCACACCTTGGTGGCCAAAGGAACGAGCTGGATCCCCTGGACTCAAGCAGGAGTGGTCCAGGACAGTGAGAGCCATCAGGGCTGAGCCTGAGGCACCAACAGGTGCAGAGGATGCAGCGAAGCCGTGCCCTGCCCTAGTGAGGCAGTGCCTGAAGATCCTCCAAACATTGAGAAGCTGGTTTTCCTCCTGCAAAGCTGGCTGCTCTGAAGAAAACCCTTCAAGCTCCCATAAAAGCTACCATACATTCAGTAGAGCTCCTTGGGACCCTTGAGCTGTGTCCCCTGTTTGCGTGACAGCATTGTTAAACGACATATCCAAAGGCCCTCAGAAATAGTCTTTTCAAGGTTTCTCCCAGGATCTAGTTTGAGACATAGATGTATCAGGGCCACCCCCAGCCCCGGCAGTCCTGGGCAGCTTCCCTGGGACTCCACCTGCAGCCCCAGCCTTCCTCACAGCTCATCCTACCCCACAAGCTCCCCATCTCCAAAGCTGAGCCCCATAGCAAGCCCTTGGGCCAGGGGGCTGGGAGGAACACGGATCTCATGCCAAACAGCGGCCACCACCAAGGAGCAGCAAAATTCAGCCGCCAAGAACTTGGGTTCCAGTCAAATCCCTGGTCGCACCGTGAGAGTCCCCAGCTTATTAACCACCGAGGCAGCAGCCCAGCTTTGTCTGAGAGAGGATTTAGGAAATCTAGCAAGCTGTTTTGCTGTTAGATGCTGAAAGGCAAAGAACGGAGCTGTAGTATTTTTTTATTTTTTTTTTCTCTGAGTCCCTTTTTATCTTTTGGCAGCCCTTTGTACAATTAAATAGCTCCACGAGGATGCCATATGTTGCCAATAGTTTTACACTTCTCAGTAGTGGGAGGCTGGAACGCTTTCCAAATTGACATGATAGGAACCCATTACAAAATTCTTCTTTAAGAGGAACAGCTAAATGTTCTGTCAAGGAACTGAATTAAAAATAGACTGACTGGTATTGTTATCTCCCCAGAAGAATGCACTTGGCATCACACATAACACGGTACATCTGGTGGTACATCTCTGAATCGCCGATGCCCAAACACTGGTCTGCTAGGGCTGTAAGAGGTGAGGTGCAGAGCAGGGTCAAGACCCAGGGCAGTCAGTTTGGGACCTCTCTTCTGGACGACATCAGCTTGGTCCTGCTGAATCCATTGCCCTGGGCTCTGTGCTCTCTCTGGACAGACTGCCACTGTGAAGGACAGCACAGGAGGACCTCATGGAACTGTCTTCACTCAACTGAGCTCCGGCACCTCCCAGATAAGCTTCTTCCTGGTGTACTGGAGCACAAATTCACCCAAGTGCACCCCAGGTGAAAGCTAGAACGTGCCAAATCCAACTGCCTTTCAGCACAGTCTGCCTGTGCACACAAAACCAGCTCCGGATGCATTTGTTTTCCCACCATTTGTTGTCTTCATGAAAATACGAATTTTTGCCCTTCCCCATCTGTACCTTATCTTTGATTGCCTTGTTCTTGTTTGCTCAGTGACTCGTCTTGGCAGGGCAGGTGACTCGTTCTGCTGTGGGACCGGTGGGGACCCATCCCACACACAGCTGTGAGTGGTGGAAGGGAGATCTCATAACAGCTTGATAGCAACTATTAAGTAAATACCACATACTGGGGGGGAAAAAAAAAAGCTTCACTTCAAGCTCAAGCAGGGTGGGGTTAACTATCAGAACAGAGTTGTTTACCTTGGGCTGAAGAGCATGGATAGGGGGACTTGGAAAATCTGCTCCCGTGAATTACTGGTTTCCACAAAGGCTTCTGTTATACAGCAGTGACAGCTTAAATAAGCAGAAATTTCTTGGAAGGATTTTCTTTTTGTCTCAGTTATGCCTTTACTACAATCCCAGAGCATCATTCACACAATCAGAAATTGCCAGTGTGTTGGGTACTACAATTGCCAGTTGGAGCTGCCCCTTTATTTACTCTGATTTTGAGTGTTGATATTGAGTTGGGTTTGGGAGGGAAAAAAAAAAACCAACAACGTGGCTGATTCCTGCTGGAGTCTGAAACTCGTAGCGAAACGGCAGCAGAACAAGGACTGTGGTGGTGGCAACCTTTGGTCTGAGCAGGAGCGGATCAGGATAAGTTTATTTGGTGTGGCTCTCCGGCTAGAGTGAAAGACAGCCCACGGCCTCTGCATAATTCAGACTGGACGGCTGCAAGATCAGTTGCCAAACCGAGAGATTTCTCATGTGTCTGCCAAAAAAACCTCAGAGAGCAGTACCTAGTGAGGTAAAACATACCCAGAACCGTGCTGTAGGAATGCCATTTTGGTAAAGAAATCAAAGGTAAAGGATAACTGATTCAAATTATTATTATTTTTTACCTTTCCCCTTGGTTCACTAAATGAAACACGTACAGCCAGCTGTGGAAGAGCCGCCCATCCCTGGCAGGTCTCTCTTGCTCATTTTCTTCCGTGCATCTCCCCGTGATGGCCCATGGCTATAGGGAGGGCTGGTACCCGTCCTGTCCTCCCACAGCACCTCGCCACGGAGCCTTTTGAGCCCCATGGGCTGGGGAGTTCTTTTGTTCACCCATTTCTGAGAGGATGCTGCAAAATGCACGATGCCTTTTGTGGGAGCAGGTATGGAGCACGCTTGACCAAGCAGGTTGCAGCAATCCTTACCTCAAGGCCAAGTTAAGATTTTGCCTTCTGGAGAGGATTAAGTGTCCATGGGCTGGAGCACATCAGCCTTTCAGCTCTAGCCTCTGAGACCAATTCCAGCCTCAGGCAAGAGTGAGAATTTTAGGTACTGCCCTGTGCAGAGCACAGTGGTAGAGTCACCATCCCTTGAGATACATAAAAGGTGTGTAGATGTGGTGCTCAGGGACATGGTTTAATGGTGGACCTGGCATTTCTGGGTTAATGGTTGAACTCGATGATCTTAAAGGTCCTTTCCAACCTAAACGATTCTCTGGTTCTGTGATTCTGTTCTGGCTGTCTGGCCCTGGCTGCTCGGGCTCCCCGTGTGATGCTGCCAAATCCAAGCCAGGCAAAATTCAGGCAACCTTGCAGATCTGCACAGAATTGGAGTGAAGTCCCCCTCTCCTTCTTCCTAGGCTGTGCAAGCCATGCCTGTGGTTTCACACGGGAGGAACAAGCCACCTCTGCAGGTGGAAGTTCCTTTGTGCCTTTCCCAGGATGCGCAGAGCTCCTCAGCTCAAAGAGGGGACCGTGGGTGAAACCTGAGCCATTGCCATGCAGGAGCTCAGGCTGGATCATCGAGTCCTGTCTCCTCTGAAGCTCAATGAATCTAGAAAAACCATCTCCCCTTGTCATCGGTGCGAAGAGATTCACAGCACCTGCACAAAAGTGCTTTTATGTCTGCTTCATGCATATTGAGAGTTGACATTAAAAGGGAGAGAAAGGAAGAACAATCCATTAGGCTCTGTGCACTAAATCCTAGATTTCAAACTGACATGTCTAAAAATACCTATGATATGAAAGCAGATACAGCATGATAATTATATACTGCAGGTCTATTGTACTATTGTACTCTATATGGAATTCCTGCTCCAGCATCTACCGCTACCGTTGTAAGAGACAGGAGCAAACCAGCCTGGCTAAAATGAAGAACCGTGCGGGTGGATGGGTTAGCGTTATCAGCATCTCGAAATGCTCCGGACTCTGGTCCAAGGCTCTTGGGTGTGGAGTGCTGGGATTTGGCGCTGGGGAGCTCTGGCTGGGTTTGACGTGTTTCTTTCCAGAGTCTTTTGATGGCTCAACTGAAACAAGTTTCTTGTGTGCAGTGGTTAGCATCTATGTTTTCCCACTTTCTGGAGAGATTTCTTGTTTCCTTGGGTGTGGCAGAAAGCGTGCATCACAAAACTGCCGACCTCAAGTTGGTATGGGAGGAGCCACCCGTGCTCTGAATCATGTAGCTGTGTGAAATGATGAATTCTAGTGTTTCTAGCAATTTCCTGTAGCTAGAAACTCGGGTGAAAATGAAGATCAAATTGTCGTCTAATTAGTTAAGGATCTAATTTTATACAAATAAGCTTGGTAAATCACGTTGATCATTGTATGTAGCTTGTTTAAAGTGAGCTCCACAACGTGCAGCACCCATAGCCATGTGTACGGCCCACCCCCTCGCTTTCACACTCGGTGACTGGGAAAGCATGGGACACATTTGTCTAAGAACCAAGGCTGCTTCTAGATATCTGCTGCCCGCCCAAGGAAACATGCAACATCCTCCTAGTCCAGGCAGTCCGGCAGTGGGCTGGTTTGGGAAAAAGCTGTTTAAGCGAGGACTGCGGGGAGCAGGATGGAGGAGACGCTGCCAAGTCCCTGCGTGTCGCCCCGCTGTCTCCACCTCTGGTACCCGAGTTGCATTTTCCAGCTTTTGCAGAGGTTTTGGAAGCAAATCGTGGTCAGGTGTGGTCAGCACAGACCTCAGCACCCTCTGCAGGTGATGGATCAGGAGCCTCTGACTGGTTCAGCTGCTCTGCCAGCTCCTTCTCACCTTGCCCTTTCAAGTGGCCGGGACAGATGGGCTGCTGGGATGAGCTGGCAATATTTCTGGGTTTAGCTGGTGAAGCAGGCTGGGATCCTCCAGATGAAAGACTCTATAAAAAGGCAAGTTATTCCCTGTAATTTGAGAGTACTGCCAACCCCAAATGCTAAAAAACTCTGAGGTTCCCAAACCACAGAACCAGCCAAACTGTCACAAGATTTTTATTTTTAATTGGAGCGCCTTCTTATTTTCCTTCTGGTTTTGAGCCGTTGGGTCATGTTCTTATTTGCAGAGGAGAGTCACGACGAAGCACAAAGCGTCTGGTTTTCAGAAGCGAAACCTGAACCTCTCTCATGATCATGTGTCTCTAGGAGATGAGGCTTCTGTAAAATGTCAAAGAGGGGCGGGGAGCATCATGACAACAGCACCAGGGTTGAGCAGGTGCCTTTTTTCTCTCATCTGACCGCCGTGCCGTGTCCCTGCGGGTGTCTCACGCTGCTCGTTGCACCCTTGCCCCCGTCATGTCCCCGAAATTGTCCTTTCCCAGAGTGGGGCAGCCAGCTCTGTGGGAGGAAATTGCTCCTCCTGCTCTTTGAGCAAACCACCTGCGCTGAAACGGGTCAAAAGCAAAGCTGTGAGGTTCACATGTCCCTGCGGTGAGGGCAGGGGACATGCGACAGGGCGGGTGGGGCTGTCACCTTCAGCACCAGGGGACCAGGGCAGTGAGGGCCGGGACAGGGTATGTCATTGCTACTGATGCTCACTGCCAAAATTGCTAGAAAAAAAACAGCAGGAAAAGCCCTGGAAGAAGGCAGCTAGTTTTTTTAAATTATTTATTACCTAACAGTGACAGTCCCTCACATGTCCACCCCACTCCCGGCAGTGACCGCGCTGTGTTTTAGGGGTGCCAAAAGCAAACACCACCCAACCCATGCATTTTGAGACCAGGGTTTAAGCTTATTTCTCTTCCTGTGCTAATGTACAGAGCCCAACCCACAGCTCTCGTGCTCTCAGCTGAGCTTCTGGAGGCACCACAGCACGGTCACAAGTTTGTTCTTCCACAGACCCATCAGCTGGGGCACACGAGCAAGTGTTGCAGTCCCCTACCAGGGAAACGAACCCTGAGTCATGTCCCTTTCCTCAGGAATTGTGAGAAACAGACCCCAGGTCTCCCAAATCCTTGGCGTGTGTTGAACAGTTCTAGAAGAAACTCCTGCGTGAGGCACGGCTGTATGTCCAGGACACCGAATACCTGGTGGAGTTGGAAATTAAACCTTGGGGGCTGACATGGACCATGCCCTACTCACAACGGTGTAGCTGATGGGATGGGATCCCCCAATCTGCTGTGGAAGAAGCTGCACCTCTGTGCCTCGGTTTCCCCATTTGTAAAACAGGCACATGGGTGCCGCTTCTGTAGGCGGAGTGCTCTGACATGGATTCCTGCCAAAAATGCTGGATGAAAGGCAGGAGCAGCAAACCAGGGAGGGCCAGCGCAAGCTCAGAGTTGCTCAGTAACCCCCGTGGCAGGGCTGGGATCTGCGGGCACCTCTCCCATGTGGACAGGGTGGCCCTGGAGACAGGATGCCTTGGCCCTAAGGCTTGCTGTGCCCTTACAGCTCTTTCTGTCAGGCTGCTTCAGCATCCGTGTGAAGCAAGAAGGCACCGAGCTAGACACAGGCCTCGGAGGAGGAGGCAGGGAGAAAAAGGGTACGAGGCAGGTGGAGGCAAAACAAAATTTCAGTGTCTGCGTAACCCTGGCTGTCTCTGTACGGGCTTTTTTTTTACCATTCCTCCCAGCTTTCAGCCATGTCATGACAGTTTTCCACTGACATACCTATCCTGACAGAAACCGTACTTTGGATACCATTATTTGTAAAATTTCCTAAGAGAATATGCTACTGTAACGACTTTCCTACTTGTATAAGGTGAGCCATGCTGCAAGGGTTGCGCATCTCTGTCAGTATCAGGTGTGTGTGGAACACAGAGAGAAATTCTCAGAAACAGGAGCTCTGAAATCAGTCCTACCAGGAAATTAGGACAAAGGGAGATACTACACCTTCCTTTTATTTTTTTTTCAGAGCAAGAAAAAAGTCGTGGAACAGAAAGAGAAAGGGTGTTGTGCAAATAGGGGAAAGAAAAAGGAAAAGGAAAGATAATAGCTGGGAAGAAGAAAGACAATGTGGAAGGAGGTAGGCAACATACGTGCAAGGAGAAGGGAAAAAGAAGGGATACAGGTGCTTGGGGAAGCCAAAGCTGGCTGGCACAAGGTGACTTGTACTCGATGGGCAGGTGCGGCAGATAAATTGCCCGCGGGACCTCTGCCAAGAAAACCAGCCTCATCCCCTCGGGTTTGTTGTTTCTTCCTGCCCCTGGAGGATCTCCGAGCGCGCAGCCCCGGGTACGTGTTGCTTGCAAACCGCCCGTGAGGAGAGACGTTGTGTGCCATGCTCCTCTGCCGGGGCTGGCTTCACCCTTCCTGCCCTGGCCCCCTTGAAGAAGGGAGGGGAGTTTGGGGTAAAGTCCAGAAATCTCGTGTAGCTTGGCTTGTTTTTTACAGGATTAGCTATTCTTCTGCATCATCGCGTAGGATAAAACCGTCAAGCAACCAGGTTCCTGTCACTGTTAAGGTCACCTGCAGGAACTAGTCTGGATTCTCTAGAGCAAAACCTGAGTCTGCTCACACCATGTGAAGTAAGATGGGCTGTGACAAATTTCTAAGCTACTTCTCCACCGTTTTTCCTGCCACCGCCAAAAATTCCCGTCGTCACCGGGCGGAGCAGGGGCTGGCACGGGTTCGTCCGCCCAACGTACGGGAAACCCTGGCGTCTCCAGTATTTGCCATCGTGAATTGAAATGATATTTGTCTTCTGATAAAAGGTTGGTACTTTGCTCTTTCGCAAGCTACTTTTAAAAGCAGTTACTCTGGGGAGTAATTTAACTCTTTCTAATAAGCTCCGTCCCTGCCTCTGCCTGAGCTGACATAAAACCTCATGAAGCTCCTGAATACTCAGAGATATCCAGATCCCCTTGCTGAGGGAGGAAAGATCCATCCCGAAGGAAAGTTATTAGTGCTGAAGCTTTTAGGGGTCTGGCAGTTCTTGTGTGATACGAAGAATCACATCCCAGCCAGAAGTGCCTTCAGGGCTGGTGGTCCTCTCTGCTCTCCCAGTTCCTTCCTGAGAGAGGGAGCCTGGAAGGACCATCCAGGATGGTCCAGCCCCACACACGGTGGGGACTGCATCACCCAGTGGGGGCAGGTTCCCCGGTGATTCACATCATACCCGAAGAGCGGTGGTGCCCACAGCACTTCCTTCAGAGGAGTCACTAACTAGTTAATCTGAGAAAGCCGAATAGGAAAAAAATGGTCATGGTGAACACTATTTGCCAAGTGACAGAAAAGAAAAAAAATAAAAATAAAATTGTGATTCATTTTTGGGGGTAACTGTAGTTCAAACATCCTCAGAGAAGGTTAACTACTCATGACAGTATGCCCAGAAATAATTTATTTGGCAGTGGATGAGAAAAGAAAAAATAAAAAAGTTGAATAAACTATTTTTGGATAGCACTGGCGAGGCAGGAGCAAGGAGCAGAATGTATTGAGAGGTGGGTCGGTGCAGCCAAGCCCTGATCAGGCATTGGGTCCCACCTGCACTCGCCAGGACAAGCAGCGAGCTGGCCCCTCTCAGCTCCCCATCCCCAGACCAGGATGGAACCGCTGGTTTCTGTCCCTCCCTCCCTCCTTCTCAGCCCCCTGAGCTTCAATGCTATATGGTGGGCACGGGGCCAGTTTGCTGGAGGAGCCTTGCAGAAGGAAACCTTTGGTCAAGGGGTAAAATTACTTGGAAAATGAAAGCCATGGTGCCAGGCAGTGGCAGAGCCGTAGGAAGAAAACCCTGATTAGTATTCCTAGAGCTCTGCACTTTTTCGGAAGAAAAGCACCTACATTTAGCAGCCAGAGTAAATATCATGCCTTAATATTGTGTGTTAATAGACTCGCTTTTTCAGCTACTGATGACGGTAGTTTTGGAAAATTTATTGTTGCTATAAAACCAGACTCTCTCTCTCTCACTCTCCCCTCTCCCTCTCTCTTCTGCTAATTGACAAAGAGGCCCAGTAATTAAAGGACAATAAAAGTTTTCCAGTAATTAGTTTCTGTTGTTTGGTTACAGGCCATCAATTGTTCTTTAATAATACCAATCGTTAGCATGCAGTAGTCAGTGGGCTCTCAAAGGCTTCTGGGGCACAACCACTTACCAACACTACACATTCCATTCCCATGAGGGCATCCTGCATCCAGCCAGAGATTAACCCTCTCCTAGGATGAAGTGCTCCTACCCTGCCTTGTGTTTTTGGGTAAACAGCTCACATAACTAATGACCAGGAGCCGGCAATTAGCGGAAAGTAATTACGGGTACCTGAGGAGCAGGGAGGTGGGCAGCTCAGGGGGACAGTGCCGGGCACTGGCAGCCCTGGGGGTTATATACCTCCTCGACGTGGCCTGTCCTGCTAAAACTTTATTGCAAAATGCTCTTGCAAGGCTTAATTTTCCAGAGGGGCATTCCCAGCAGGATTAAGCGAACATCTAGGCAAGTAAGCGTATGCCCGGTGATCGAATGACTTCATATCTGCCTGCCTGAACGCTGGGTGTTACGCTCCAGGCTCAGCACGTTTGCAGGATCTGGTGCCTGCATGGCCATGGCTGGAGACAGCGTCCCCCTCGGCCTCTTCTTGCTTCTGCTGCACCCAGCTGAAGCCGCAGTGAGAATGCATCCAGCGAGCCTGTCTCTGGGACGTATCTCAGCCATGCAAAGATCTAAGGTTTGGATTACCCGATGTAAAACTTTAACCATAAGATTAGCTTCCTAATTTAAAATAGGTGCCCAAGATCCCCTAATGGTGGTAGGTGCTACATGCTGGAGATGTTGCCCCTTGGATCTGCTCCTCTCTACTGACTGCAGGCACATCACCCGGCCTGGGTGTCCAGCCTGGACCAAGGTCTCAACCCAGCCTGATGGCAAGAAAGATGAATCTGAGGAAAGTATTTAATACAGAAAGGAGAAATTCATCCCTTTCCCCTGCACAAGGTTTTTCACAGGTTCCTCATTTATACACTCAACTTGGAATGCTTTTGGCAGCTCTACCTCCAATCAAATCCCATGCTGGCTACATGTTTGCTGATAATCTCCAATGGCATTGTTTCCTTACGTATGTCCCTCAGAAATTACAGCTCCTGGAGCTGGTGACTGCCCAGCAGTTTTATCCACCAATTGAAAAAAAAATAAAATAAAACTGAGCCTCAGCATTGCAGAGAAAAGATTAAAAATGCAGTCCTCAAAATTCAGAAAGCAAATTAAAAACACCTCCCCATCCCTTTTCCACACAGAGTTATACATAAATACATATAGATTGTTTCTGCAAGGCAGAGACCCAGTTTGGGGATATGTGACTCACCGTTTTTGAATCCTTAGGGTTGCAAGGGAGGGCCTTCTTGCAGCACCTCTCCTCGAGCTGCAGCCTTTCGCTGACATTCACAGTGCATCTGGATTTAATACTTCCGTTTTTTTATTTCATTTTCCCCACCTTGCCTTCTGCAGCAGGTCTGATGTGAGGTGGAAACAGTTCTCCAAGGGCCTGGTCCTCAAAGGTGCCCCTCTAATGGAGATTTTACAGGAAACCTTCATCAGGGCTGGGGTTGGACAACCACGGAAACCGGTGGAGGCTGTTTCCAGGGAACAAAAAGACCATTTCTCCAAAGTTGGGGTTCTGCTTGTCCTGGAGGAGCTCCTCTCCTGTGGGCAGTTCCCTGCCCTCCCACCACCCATCTCTGCTTTCCATCAGAAATTCCTTACGTGCTGCTGCTGAAGAGCCCGGCACCACCCCCATCAAAAATTTTGATTTTGTCTAATCAGAATTTTCTGACATTTCCTGGAAGATGCCCAAAGAGCACTTAAACACTTTCGAAGCCTGGATTCTGGATAGGATTTCGGTCCATAAATAGCCAGGCTGAAGTTCAGTTAAATAATCATGGCGTCCAACCGTGTGGCCCCTGCCGGAAGCTCAGCATCAGCTTGTCACCCTGGGACAAGTGCAGCAGGGTTGTGCTGGGGTATCTGCAGCTTCCCCTCAGTCTCTCTGGCCACCTTGTCCACCCAGTGCCTCTTCCTTGCAGCATCCTTTGCACAGGCTCAGCCTGGGCACGCCCTTGCCCCAGGAGCTGCTTTGGGAGAGCTGCCCACATGTCCCACAATGACCCAACGCAGGCGTGCGTGGGTAGAAGAAATGTGGAGCTGCAGGTCCCAAGTTACCAGAGCAGACTTAATTTCAGCACTGCGCTGAAACCAGAGGCTGTGATCCCTCAGATCCCTACTGAGATGCTCAGTTACCCTGACTGAGGCTGGAGGTGGATGAAATGTGGGCAAGTGTCATGAAAGGCTCCTAAGAGGCTGCTCAACATCTGTTGAATTCTGCTCTCCGTCCACCTGCGTTGGAGCCCTCCTGGCTCAAATCTATACCCCATCCTTAGCTTCAGGGATTGCAGAGTGAAGGAGGAGCTGCCCATGTGTATGTAAAAATTATTCTCTGTTTCCTGCAATTTACAGGTGCCTCCCTCTTAATGATGTGGCCCGTACTGATGTGGCCTCTTCTGGTGGCCAGGGTGGGATCCTCCTCCCTCCATCTCTACACGATTATTTTAACCTCTATTTAATCTGATGGTAGCAAGCTGAGGTACCAAGGAGAAAACCTCAGTGCTTGTGCAGCGCATTATTTATTTATCAAAACGCTGGAGGAAAAGCTGCCAGAGCAGACAATTAGCGAGAAGCTTCTAGCTCTGTCCTGGCTCGATGGGGCCAAGGTTCCTGGGTGGGGGGGACAGGCATGGCTGCAAAGGGATGGGGTTTTGATAAAGACCAGCTCTCCTGCTTCTTCCCATTCCCTATGATGAAGCTTATAATGAGCTTTCCAGTGTCTGGGTTCAGCCCCACTCCTGTATTCCTGTAACAAGGCTGGGAGCATCTTCAGGCTGCACGGAGGTAGTGTGTAGCTGGAGGGGGACTGGTTTTGGCAAAAACTGAGGCATATCAGACAATCCATTTCCGAGACATGGGTCTTAGGGAAAATAAGTGTAATTCAGAGTGTTTGAAGCATCTCCTAATGCTTTTTCATGTCATATCTCAAAAATGGCTTGGCCTAGAAACTTCAGATTTGTTTAATTCAAGAGCCCTTGACGTAATCTAGCACAGATGAGGGCTTCTGAGAGGCTGCAGTGCTTATTTGGAGTTATTCTCTTCTGAATTACGAATATATTAGTGTTCCATCAGCAGCTGTGACAGTGAAAAGTTAAGACAGCCTTTCCAGATTTTGTCAAAGCATCCTTGGAGTCCTTCTCCAGGATCCCTGTGTCAGACTTTGTTTCAACCCCAACAACCGTGTGGCAAGGACTAAGATACTTGGGAAACCAGAGTCAGCCCTGATGCCTACAGCAGCCAGACCTCCTCAAACCTGCTCCGTTCCTCAAATAACAGTTTTTCTGACTTCAGTGCCCCATCTTGGCATCACTGCTTTCCTGCCACATGTGTTCCTCGGTAGGAGGGAGCTGCAGGCTGGGTGAAATGGGCTCAGTCATATTCAAGGCACGGGCTGGTGGATGGACGTGCACAGAGCACGCCCCAGGCTGTGCCCAAGGGGGTGCTGAGTTCCCAGTCCTCACCCACACCCTGTTTCAACTAAACCAAAATAAAATACCAAAGCGTCCGGCAACTCCCAGCAGCCTTTCAGCTTAGAGAAGGAGGAGTGAGCCAGCATGAAGCTCGGGAAGAGCTCGATTTGCAGTGATAAAACTGAAAAACTCCTGAAATTCATTTCCTCTCTAATGGCCAGGGTGACTGGGAGAGTGTGGATTTTTTTCATAATTATCAGAGCTAAGGAGAGATGTTGAGGACAGGGTGTTAATTAGAGCTGATATACTTGGGTATATTGCATTTCATTAAGAGAGTAAATAACCCCAGCAGATTTTAATCCTCCTGGCAACTCGCCAAGTGCTGCAGAGAGATTATCTTTGAGGGTTAAAACTAGGCCAAAGAGCTAAAAGCAGCCTTTCGTGAAAGAAGGCGGCCAAGGATCCAGGCTAGAAGTGGTTGGCCAGAGCCCTGGGATAATCAGATTGAAATCCTCAGCAGAAAGTACATTAAAAACAAGATAAGCCACAATTGCCTGATTTCTCTGGGCAAACGGGGATGCAGGAGGGAGCTGAATCTGGGCACTTTCTCCAGCTGGAAGGAAAACACAGCCTGATGTCATCTGCCTTATCGACCCTCTGCCTCTGACAGAGCTGCTTTGCTTGTCGAGGCTGAGGAGGGTGACCCAAAAGTGATGCTGAGGAGTCCTGAGGGCAGCAGAGATCCCCTCTGCTCAGCCACGGCCGAGGGGACGATGCTCTCGGGGTGTGGTAACGCCTCCTTGTAGAGGTAGACGAGATGTCCCCTGTGATGAGGTCATCCAAAAAGCCTCCTGATACCTCCCCGGTGCTCTCTCACACCAGCATGTTTGTGAACCCATTGAGGTAAGGAGACACTCCAAGGAGACGAGCAGAGTGACCCTGGGTGTGATTTTAGGTCAGCCCCATCCCACTCAGTTACTTCTGGAAGGAACGAGTTTCGGACATTACTGTGGGTAGGTGGGAAGTTGGGATGAGAGGAGTTAGTTGTGAAGGGCACAGGTCTGCATCATTCAGCAGAGATGGGGAATGGGCCACATCACAGAGGCTCCAGCAGATGCTTTGAAAGCAATCAAAAGAGACACGAGCAAATGGGGACGCTTCATCCACCGGCATCTTCCCTTCTGCTCCCAAATAAATCAGCATCGGTTACGTGGCCTTTAGGCAAGATGATCTGCGTGTGCAAGAGTGCAGCAAAGCACCGCGCTCTGCCATCGCAGACAGAGGGAAAATTAAGATCAATGTAAAAGGTGCAAATGAAAGGAAAATGTAAGCTCGAGCTGTGATCTCCTTCAGAGCATTAGGAAGCAAAAAGTGTTGAGGGAGGTTAAGAGGGTCGGCGATCAGTGCGGATTTCCGTGTCCCGCTCATCACCTGACTCTTCACTGCCAGCAATTTTTGAGTGTAGAAAATCACTGTGGAAAAATTCAAGTATCAAAACTTTTCAGCCTGTAAATGAGGGAGAAATTAATTTTTTGTCCTTTCTACTTGGGAGCACGAGTTGTAAATTACTCCATGAGCTATTTCAGGGCAGGACTGGAGTGTGATTATACGATGGCTGGATTACTTTGACATAGCTTAATTCAATTAAAATGCAGTTGTTGTATCCTGAGAAGGGACCCAGATTCCTCGCCGGTGACTGCACAGAGACTTGCAGTGAAGTAACCACAGGAGGGAATGACACCATTTTATGATCTCAGCTCCGAGTAGAGATGCTCTAACCCTCCAGCGCCCACAAGTCTTGACATCAATGCTGGTCCCACAAGGGTGCCCTGCAATCAGCAGATATCTTTGGTTGGAGGAACCATGGGAAAACCAGAGTTTGTGAAACAAATTAAAGAACCAGAGAAGAGCACAAGCACAGTCACATAAATATCTCCGTCCACCCCGCTGCAGCGGATTCAAAAAGGCTCCAAGCTCACTGGAGCATGAGGCTCAGCAGCATCTCTGGTGTCTGTGGTTACCGTTGTCATTAACTTTGCTGGAAATACTGCTCCTTTGTCCTAGGCTCGAGCACTTCCAGTTTGGATCTCCTCTCACATCTTTGACGCAGCGATCCTTTGGAAATGAGAGGGGAGTGAAGCCAACCCAAAGGGAGGAGTAGATTATCGAGGATGATTTTTGTGTTTATTGAGAGATCAAGCCTAGGAAATTGTTTCCTTCCCACATGGCTGCTTGTAAGTCCCCTTCAGAGACAGCGCTCATTAATGCCTAAGAGGCTTCAGTGCCGTAGGTGGATCTGAAATAACAGCAGAGCATCTGTTAGGAGGTCTCAAAATACCTTACGATTTGACATAATAATTACTTCGAAAGCTGGGTAGGGATTTGGTCTGTTAAAATTTAGGAAAAGAAATTAAAACTGGTTTTGGCTGTGGGAAAGGCCAAACCGCAACGGGAAAGAACTCCTACGTCGTGCCTGAGACCATGGGCAGATCGATTCAAGAGGTATCTGGTATTTAAATGTGGGTGATGTTTACTCTCAGAGTATTTCTAGAAACATGACATACTTATTAGATCGCATATTTGGGATAACAATCCTATATGGAACCTAATTTTCACAGCAGAGTTTCTTGAAATCCTTAAAAGCCTTAAAATTAAGTGTGTTTAAGTGCATTCCTGTGCCTGCTAACTTTGATGTTGCCCATGCCCAGTACCACTCCCTCCAGCCAAAGGAAGCAAGTGTTGGTGCTTAAGTGGGGATAAAAAGGAGAAACCAAAACAGCAGAAAAGACAAAATCTTTTTAATTAGGTACAAGGGACCAAGCTGCTCATCACGTAGAGTAGTTCCTAAAAGCACCGAGCTGAAGTTAAAAAGTAATGGGTGCTTAAGCACAAGAAAGAATAGGCAGCAAACAGCAAGAAGGATTTTTTTTGTAGCTTTTATTACTCAAAGTTTTGTATTACTCAAAATTTTCACCTGTGAGCCCTGACTCACCTGCTACTGGTGAGCACGGAGCTGTTATTTAACAGCCCTGGGCAGCCTGTGCTGGGTAAAGCCATGAGTAGGGGAGGGATTTTGTGAAGGAGGGTCACAGCACAGAGCCCTGGTGGTGGGAGAAGAGAAGGTGCTTTATTGAGTAGTGCTTTGAAAGGGCTCCATTATCTACAAGAATAAGGGAAGAAAATATGCAGTGTTAAAGGGGCTAATTCTCCAGTTCTGACAGATGTGTCCGATTCTTTCTCTCACATACCAGGTAGGTGCAAGCTCCTGTTGTTCTCGGGCTGTTTTGTGTCTTCTGGGCTCAAGGTCAGATGATGATGCCCCGTATGGAGGTGGGGAAATCGGGCTGGCATGTATAGCTTAAAAAAAAAAGAAGAAAGAGTGGCCTGGGGATGGCTGGAACAGTAAGTTTGGGAGTGGAGAGCTGAGGGGGTGGGGTTTTTTTTAACATGAAAAGATAAACCTCATGGAAGGGAAGATGTCTCTGAAGAATACCCCAAGTATTTATTCCCTGTAGTGTCTGGATTGGAAGAATTCCCCCAGCCGGTGTGCAGAGTGCTCTCTGCTACTGCTGTTAGTCACACGATAAACTGATACTGAACAATTAAGACTGTCTGCAGGTAACTTAAGAGTGGAAAAAGTTCTCTTGATTAAGGGATGTGGGGCATCAGGTTGAGAGACTGAAAGAAATTCGGCATTTTTAGCCCCACACAGTTACAGTGCCCACCTGATACCGGCCAGATCTGAAGAGTTGTCAGTGGTGGAAACTCCTTCCTCCTGTTGCCTGGTTCTGGTCAATACTGGGAGTACTCTGTGGCAATTTGACTTAAAAAAAACAGGTTTTCCCACAGCAACTCCTTTGAAAAGGACACTCAGGAGAAGCTGCAGCTGCAGGAATAGGATAGGGTAGGAACATGGGTACCAGAGCGTTTAGTGCCCAGTTCTGTTCAGTGCCAAGCAATTCTACTTTGCTTCCATTAATTTTAGGATGTAAATTAAGAAAAAGGAACTTGGCTTCCAGGTTACTGGAGATAGATGGCATTCATTCAGTCTGGCATTTAGCTATTTCTGTTGTTTACATTTGATGCCTCTTATAAATACACTATTTCTGATTAAGCAGAAATCTCTTTCTAAAGGTTTGCTTAATTTTTCACTTCAAAGCCAGTCTTTAAAAACCTCTCTGCCTGCAATGGTTTCATCCTAATCCCTCTTATGCTCTCCATTCTTATCCTTTGCTGAGGGGAAATGATAAAAATTTTTCTGACACAGAACTCGGATCCCAGTGCTGAAAGATAAGCTGTTTCAAAATAAAATGATGAATTTCAATTTCAAGCATTGGTTAATATTGCCATATTCATAGATATTTTCCTACTGCAGATTGAACAAAGCATATTAGCTAAAAGGCCTTCTCCTGAAATAGTAGCTCTTACTTTTCCAAGACTCCTTCGTTCTAAGTTTCCACTTTTAAGCATTGTCTTTCTACAGTAGCTAACATCTGGAGATCAAAACCATCTTTGTAATTAAAATTCAATCAAAACTAGGTCTTGGAAACTTCCAGGAGGTGAGAAAGCTGTAGGTCGACTTAGGTTGAAGAAAGCCAGCTGGTTCTGTTATAAGACTATTTGAAGATGCTGAAAGTTTCCCTGTTTTAGAAGCTGGCATTCAGACTTTGCCAGACGTGCTCCCAGGAAAATTGGATGAGGATGCACGAGTGGCCTTTGCAAACTCAACAGGGTTTCAGTGCCATTTGCATTGGAGTAACGAGGTGTCCGTTCACAGTTATGATCTGAAAAGTTCTGCCCGAGGGTGTGGAAGAAACTGTCTCGCCTAATGGAATGAACTGGCCTAGCCTGATTTTTTTGTGAGTTACGGAAGGGAACGGTTTCACTAGGATCAATAGGTGGGTCAGCATCGCTGGCTGGAGAGTCTTCAACCAAAATCATAGGACAGATCCAGCTCAACGTGTGGTTTGAAGGGCACCCAAGGGAGGAGGGTCTGCCCTATTTATGCTTGGGGTGTTTTAGTTCGTTTCTGGGGTGAAACAAATCATATGTGGTAGTGTGTACACACCGCCCACCACCCCCAACCATGAGCCGTGCGTACGGAGTAGGATACAGCGATTAATAAGAGAGATTGTCTTCACTGCATCTTTAATAGCACTGGGGGAGTATTAGCCCAAGGAGGGGGTGGTGGTTCTGGGGGTTCAGCTTTCCCTCACTCAAATACCAGGGGTGTAGAAAGCTGGCCAAGTCCTGGCTTGCTGAAAGTTGCTCCAGTGAATACTGCACGTGAAGAATATCGTATAGTTTGGCAAGGAGCATCCCTGTCCCACAGAACCTTCCAACCTCCCCAAAATGCTCCTGCAATGGGACAAGTAAGAGGGCTTTCCTAGGGGTTTTGAGGTTAGTAGTACTGAAGTGTGTCGACGGGGCTTGAATGCCAGTAGTCAGGACTTTAAGCTTCATTTTCCACACCAAAGCCTGAAAGTTACTAAGTCAGGGAAGGTTTCGTATTTGCCGTGTGGAGATGCTTTAACAGAAGAGAACCATACATCAGGAGCCCCTGGCTCTCCTGTTCAAGTGTCTGTCTTCATCCAGGATAGCTTGTGCTGTGTGTCCCCAGCTTTGATCAGAAATTTCAGCTCTGACAAGAGACGTCTTTTCTCAAGCAGATGTTGTCAGAACCAATGCACACCCAACAGCTGGATAGATCCCAACAGCTGGATAGATCCCAAATGTCTGATTTTTAGAAAGTATCATCAAAAAAAAAAAAGAATCCAAACAAACAAAACCCCAAACCCAACCCAATCCTAGCCTGATGTTAATGTGATCTGAATTGCCGTTTTCAAAGCGTGAAATTGCCGTGATAGCTTAAGCCTGAAAATGACACACACGCAGTAAGAGGACGTGGGACCTCGTTTAGTTTGTGAGATGGGAATGTTTCACAGCGTTGTCTTATTTGTTGTTGTTCTGCACATAAAAACCTCTCTGCTCATTGATGGCACAATGAAGTGCATGTCCACATTGGAGAATTATTTTTTTTTCTTTCTCCTTAGTCATTAAAACCACCAGTTCTCCTCCATTCTGGCAACACTCTGTATTTTCTAGTAACCTTTGGAAATTATTCACTCCAATTTTATTCACCAGAGACAAAATGCGAATACCCTGGCACTTCAGATGCTGAGGGGAGAAGGAGGGGGAAGGCAGGAAGACCTACGTGATCTATTCATTCATTATTCTACGGCGCATGGGAAGTCATCTCTTTACATGATTGACCTGCCTGGATTTGATTACAACACACAGCTAACCTTTTCCAAATCTGGTTGTGTCATACAAGAAAAGGGTTGAAGTTGTTGCCATGGTATTAAGGTATCTCTTGAGAAAGAAGGGGGGGGAAAAAAAGAGAGAGAGAGAGAGAGGAAATGATGCTGCTTTACTTCCTAGCCAAGTATAAACAAGAAACACACGCACATGTTTTTGTTTTGGAAAAGCTTTCAGCTCCTTATCGAGTCTCATCTATCAATGCATTTCCTCGGGAAGGGAAGGAGGAATTGTCTGCTTTGCAGATCAGTGTCTCTTCAGCGGGCTGGGGAGGGAGGGAGATGACAATTGGAGGGGAAAGAAAGGAAGAAAAAAAAAAAAAGAATAGATCAGTCTTGCCACCAGTCATGATTTATTCATGAGACACGTGAGTTTTGCATTTAAATGTGACATTCTCATGATCTCAATATTGTATATGCAAATCTAAAGATTTCTGCATCTCTCCACATGCCCAGCTTAAGTCTTGTCTCGGATACGCAGCTCTGTAAATGCAAAACCGGCGAGGTCTGCGCGGCTTCTGCTTTACTCCCCGTTTATTTTGTGATTCAGAGAACCGTAAGCAATGCTGAACGGCTCTTAATATCAGAGGTATAATTTAGATGCCATTATTTTTTATTTATTCATCATGGTGAACTCTCACTGTTGGGAAATTACCTGTAGATTTATTAATAGTTTAACTTTCTGAAGTCGTACCTTGTCTGAGCTTCCCAGGCACTACTCTGCGAAGGCAAACAGTTATTGCTCAGGATAGCATCTCGGGAGTAAATGCTGTACAGCTCTGGACAAAGAATCTGCAGCTTGAGCCATGCCTGCTTCAACATTTTCAACATAAGCATTGAAGTTGTCGCTCGATAAAGGGGAAATGATCTTGTTTGCAGGCTTTTATTTAAGAAATTACCAAGATATTAAAAACCCAATATATCAAATACTCTAGTGGAGAGAGGGCGAGCTTCCCGCACCGTGGTGCTCAGCTCAGGACATGACCTGAGCCTGGGTCACATCTGTTGGTCTTTGTCCCTGACCACACCCCTTGTTTCGGGGACCCCCAAAGTCCCGACTTTGCAAAGCAGCACGAACTCTGCTCCTCGCAGCCCCCTGCTCAGGGGGCACCTCTGGCCCAGCGTTTGCAGAAGTGGGTTGGGAGGGGAGGGGAAAAACGCTCTTTCTTGGACTTTGCCTGATCCCTGAGGCCCGAGTGTTGCTTCCTGGGCTTGTTGCTGCTTAGTGGGTAAATTGGAGCATAAATAATTTTGATACGTTACAGAGCCACCTCTGTCAGTTGGCCAATGCAAATATTTCTCATGTTATTGACAGTCATCGCGTCCATCGATAACAAAAAAAGAATGTGGTTTTTGTAGCATTTTTCCCACAATTGACACACACCTGCTGTTCTCCTGTCAGATTGAAGCTAGAATTTGCTGAAGTTGATAGCTGCATGTTCACTTTCTGAGGTCAGGACTCATATCAGCAAGATTTTTCCAATTTGTGGCTTCAAAATCATGGAACCAATGTTTCCCAAATATCCATATAGCCCCATACCCTATCTCCAACAATGACTGCTGAAAGAAAGTGTAGAAGAGACAAAGCCTGTAGTAAATGACGCTTCCCCAGGGTATTATCTCAGATTTAGCAAAACATGAATGCAGAGTGTTCCTGATGTTAGGTATTCAGGTCATAGCCACTAAGTGCTTTCAAGAACTTGTCCCTTTAAAATCCACCTGTAGGTTTGGTCCCGCAACACCCTGCGGCAATGAGTTCCATGGTTTAACTTCCTATGGGGTAGACCACTACTTAGTTGTGCATAATTTAATACAGGTCCTACTGATATTTTCTTTTTTTTCATTACAAGAGATAACAAGTGGTCTTTCTCCATGCTGCTCATGATTGTAGGAGCCTGTATCAGAGCTCCGTCGATGGTCTCTTCTGCAAGCTAAAATTCTTCTGTATTTACCTATGCTATTAGCAGTTGCTCCTGTGGAAGCAGCTCACAGCTCTGGTGCTTTAAGCCTGTCTTTGTAAATTTTCCAGTTCCCCAATACCCTTTCTGAAAGGGGAACATTAAGACTGCTTGCAATATTTAAGAAGATGGCCCAGCAGGAATTTATATGCTGGCAAAATGACTTCTTCTGTTTGGTGTCTCTTCTGATGATCTCTGGCATTCTCATTACGTTTTTGACCATCCTTGATTGCTGAGCTGCCAATGTTTGAAGAACCAGCAACCTCCTTGCTCAGGTGAGACCGTCCATTTGTTCCTATCCCTTGTTTCCCATCTCAGAAACTAATTATCTGCCTCTATAAGTCAGCCCACGAGGCTGGCGAGGAGCCTCCTGCGCAAACGTGTGCTTGGAAACTCAGGGAAATATTACCAGGGGAAAAAAATCTTGCTGGAATTAATATTTTAAAATAATTTATAGATTCCCTCCCCATCATTTTCACATCCCCATCATTTTCACATCCTCTTGTGCCATGTCTGCAGTACGTTGAACGGCTGGTACCGATACAAGCACCTGAATTAAAACATGTGGATGTGGTGCTTCGGGACATGGTTTAGTGATGATAATAGTGTTGGGTTGATGGTTGGACTACATATCTTAGAGGTCTTTTCCAAACTTTGATTCTATAAATGAAATAAAATTAGCACACTTGATATGGCCAGCTATGGACCCCTATCTTACCTGCCAGGGAAAAGAAACTCACGCAGGGATTCTGTTGTTGTTTAAAGATACGCTATCAGCTCGTTTTAGCCCCCATTTAAAAATCTGAGAGGGAAAAACATTTTCTTGCAAAAGAAACCCCACCCAAAACCAAAACCACATATGTGTACTGAATTGAAAGACTCGGAGAAGACTGAGTTTGCTGGTTTTTCTTCATCTACTTGTTTTTCTGGAGGTTTAGTGGCTGCTCTGTGCAGCCAGGCCCAGCAGCACTGAGGCAAAGCAGCCCAGGAGCATGCGGTGATGCAGAGGAGCTCAATCCCCGCAACGCGAGGAGCTTTACACCACAGGGTGCTGCAGAACTACTGAAACGCGTTATTAACCAGAACGAGGGAATCCCTGAGCTGGCTGAACTGGGTGCTCTGCAAACCCAGGCCGTGAATGATTTCCCTACTATAATTTTGCTCTCCAGCAGTGGATGGAGCAGGTTTCTTCATGCCTTCTATCTCCCGCAGACCTCGGCCATCGCAGCTCTGCTTCTAAACCAAGCACCCTTGGGCATCGTTTTGGGCTTTGCTTGTGGAGGAAGGGGGCAAGAGGAATAACCAGACCTGTCGCACACGCTCTGATGTGATCGAATTGTGCTGTGCAAGTGGGTTTCACCATGTTAAATTCTGCTCGTGCCTGCGTTCGTGGAGCAGGGGCGTACTCTTAACGCGAGCGAGGAACGCGCTCCCTCGCAGACCTTGGTTTCTGCAAACGTGGCCCCTGTGAATGTAATCAATGTTGTGCAGAGCTGCTGAAACCGAAAACAAAGCCAGAATGATCATTGTGCTAAGTTTGAGTTCCTCATTGTTCGCTGAATTACATCAGTGTTTTCTTTAGTTGCACAGTCAGCTGGCAAAGGTTTGTTTGAAATCTCGAGACTCTCCCCTTTCAGGGGAAAACATGAGTTTCCGGGAGATGTGGGCTCTGCTCTGCATCACGGTGCTCGGTCTGCCGTGGCCCAGGACACGACACGATGTGACAGCCCAGAGCCCGTCAGCAAGGGCTGCAGTGCATCCACAGGGGAGGAAAAAAAAAATGTTGCTTTTTAATTTGTGTTTAACTTGCAGAAACTATTCTATCTGCTTTAAAAAAAAATAATAATTAACCATTAAAACTTTATTCAATAGAGGAATCCTCTCCCCAGCCCACGTGTTTCACTGGCATTTTATTAAGGTGAGGAAAGTCTTCCTTTCCCCAAAGCCTCCTTGGGTGCAGGGAGTGAGTAGGAACCAGCTCAGCTTGTGCTCCCAGGGCACTTCTGCCTGCACCAAGCCCCTGGAGCCTTGTTCCCCTGCCCGGTGGGATGGTGAACGGCTGTTATGTCTGTGTAATGTGGAATCCTCTGAAATTCCCCTTGGAATGGAGTAAATCCTTCTTTCCACTGCTGCATCCACTTACAAAGTGTTCCAGCTGCTATGGGACAAGGATGTTTGGGATCCTCGGTCCAGACCGCGTTTGGGTGCGTGCCTGCGTGCCGAGGAGCAGACCCGTGATACTGAATGGGAGCCATTGCTCATAGAAATTCAACTTGACTTCTCTCTAAAAGTTTGATTTTCCTCATCCATGGTCTAACTTCCCCCAGAAGACGTCTCTCTGGGTGGTTCCCGTACCGTGCCTCGGAGCAAAACCCTTCTGGAAGTTGAAGTGGTGAGAACATGAGCTGTGGAGTGGTGGGGTTTGGCCTTTCTGGAGGTTGTCTTTTTGATCCGGAGTGTGTTTGCCTTGCTCAGGGACTGGGTTTCTGGCTTTTTTAACTGAATAGAGGAACATAGTGGTAAAATTGGTAAAATGGCAGAATCCAGAATGAAGTTTATTAAGAGACAAAGCAAAGAAGCAGCTGTTACATCCATTTCCTACAAGTGCCCTAATTAGCCTGCAGAGCTCAGGAAACTGAGAAAAGGAAATTTTGCCACATCTTTTGGTACTTTTATATTGGGGGGAAAGACTTGTAGAGCCATGGATAGAAGCTGGCCAATGTGAAACTCAGGTAAAGCAGACAGGGCTCGTCCTTGGCCATTGATGAGAGGAGATGTCTTTCTGGTGAAAACAGGATTTACTAGGGTTAAACATTTTGTGATTTGTATGAATTTTGCCACTTCGGTAAGAGAAGGGGGGAGGGGAACAGATTGAAAATATTCAAAGTATCTTATTTCGGCATTTTCAAAAGTGAGATATTTTCAGCTTCCACTGGGAAAGTAGGGCTCTGTTTCCCAACTAATGTAATTATCCTAAGCTAGAGCGGGCAGGGGGTAACCTGACACTCGGCTGGAAGTTTTGTTTCAGCCAGAGGACGTCTGAGGGGTTAACCCGCGATAATTCCCCGCACCCTCCCTGGCATCGCTGGAGTCTCTCGTTGGGCCATTGAAATGAAAATCCATTATTTGTCCGGCTCAGCTAATAACGTGGGCAGCAGAAACCCTGGAGGAAGGCTGCCAAAAGCCCGGGGAGTCAGAGTTCCTCTTCATATTCAAAGCTTCAGACTCTGAAATGTTTCAGCGATGCTGTTGCAAACGCCTGATGCCAGACTCGTGTCAAACCTCTCTTGCCCCGCACTCCATGAGCTCCACAAGGACGCTGATCAACTATTTGAAGAAGCAGGAGTCATCCCAGGTCAGACTGGAGTAGCTAGAAACCACTGATAATCTCCAGGTTCATTAATGGTTTTTGGGTTTTTTTCAAAAAAAAAAAAAGGTAAGTTTCTCTCACTAGGAAAGTGTAATATATATAGCAAAGGGAAGCTGGGATATAATTTTAGCCTTGGTTCTTCAGGCGGTAATATTTTGGGTTGTCAAGGAGGGGGTGCAGCGTGTCTTCATGTGTGGGAATACATGCAAAAACATTTTTAAAGTGTAGTACGTGTTCCGAACTTCACATCAGAGGTTACCCTTGGAAATTCCCACCCTGCCCAGCAATGATATGTTGGGCGAAAGCAAAAGCAGAGGCTTGGTAATGTTAGGAAAAGGAAAAAAAAAAAAGCAGCAATGAAATGGAGATAAAATGAATTTTGACATTTAATCCTAGATCAATTGGCAAATCTCACAGTAGATTTTACTTTTTTCTTGTCGGAGCCACGTGAAAGTGTTTTTAAGAAAAAAGATTAATTTCTAAGATCAGCCGCCAATCTTCTCGCTGGGCTGAGGGTGAGCACAGGAGCTCCCTCACACCACCGAAATATGGAATAAGTTCAGAGAAAGAAGGCAACTATTGCAAGCTCAGGAGATCATCTATAAAACAAAAATCACTCTGTGCTGCATGGAAGAGCCTGAGAGATGCTCTTGGAAAGATTAATTTTCTGGGTAGAGGAGGGGAGCGACGGCTTCACCCCTTCCAAATGAACCGGCGAGATGATTCAATCGCGTCACTCTCAGAGCACGAGCCCGAGACGTTCGTTCAAAGCGCCCTTATAAGAAATGACTCCTTTACTTTAGGGGGAAGAATACTGAAGAAACTGTTAAACTTGCTCACAGTATGTGACATCCTTGAAATAAAAGCCATACTTCTTCTCAGCGACTGCACAGTAAAATTAAAGATACGAAGCCAAATTCATCTTTGGTGTTAACACTCCTGCCAGTGGCTGGGGAGGCACCTGGGATTAATTTCCTCTATTATACAAGTGGCAGAAGACCCTGACAAATTGTTTCAAATGGTTTTTTGTTACGCTTAAGTTACAGAAACCTTGCTCACGATGTGTCCCATGCGTGCGTCCCGAGCTTCGCGAACGGGACGTGGGGCTGATGGCAGCCCTGGCGGTGACTCCCTCCCTGATCGTGGGGGTGGCCGGTGGGGAAAACCACAGGAATTTACCAAAAAATATACCTCCACTGGGTGACTGGGGACCAAGGAGGGAATGTGGACCTTGGCTTGCCTGCTCTGGTGAAGGGGCAGGTCTCTGAGGTTTGTGGGCTGGGTGGTGGGCATGTTGCTGGCAGTTGAGCATCACTTCCTCGCCTCTCGCTATTCCTGCAGCATCTTTTCTTTCCCTTTGGGGGAAGGATCATGAACTCAATCCGTGCAAGACAACGCCTGTATTTATGCTTCTGGACAGAACCCATTTCTTTGCTTACAGTTTGCCTGTGGAAAGCTTACATTTTCCCAGAGGAATTACAAACGTCAGCCTGGTGTGCCAGTGGTCGCTGTGCCGAGGTGAGAGCTGGGGCAGCGCTGGCCCAAACCCCCCTGAGATGGGTCTGGTCCACATCTCCAGGTCCTCACTCCCCGACAGAGTGCAAGTTCCTCTCTCTTATGTAGCCACCCTTATCTTGCTGCCCCACATTTGCATGAGCATCGCTGGCTAGGTCAGGTTTAAGCAGGCATGTGCCATTCAGATGGTCTTCTCCTCCCACACAGCAGGAGAAGACTAATAATATCCAAATAATGTCCGAAGTCAAATGCAAACTTGGGACAGACGTCAGTACAGGGCTCATGGGTTTAAGGAGGTGAGGTTAAGGACGAGGCGCTCTCTGCCTTTATTACTGAAAGGATTTCACCTCGTGTTGAAACTTCTGGCCAGCAGAAACAATGCGCATGATCTTTGAGAGGACAGGTCTGCTAAGAAACTGCAAAACATCCTCCTCCTGCCCCAGCACACGTTTCCTAACCCAGGACCAGCTCCCTGTGGCGCTCTGACTATTGACACAGTCCCGAGCTGGCTCTGCAAACCATCAGCTGTCATTCTCAAGCCCGTGTGTTAATGTTGCCCCAAAGAACAGATTTACTGGGAAAACTCAGAAAAAGGAGGCCTCGCGCAAGTGCTGGGTGCCTCCGAGCGCTGTCGTCATCTTCATCTCACGAAGACCTGGGCTGCTCCTCTCGGGTATTGGACGTTTGCTGCCAAATCTCTTGCCAGAGTTAAGCAACCAGGTAACGGTGCAGCTGCATTTAGCCTCCATAAAATGTGCTGAACTTGAGGTTTTCGTATATTTTCCTTTCATAAGAAAGTCAGGTGAGGATCTTACGGGTTCCACCTCCCTGCAGCTGCGTTTGAGCAATACTCTAAAGGTGACAGGGAAGCACAGAGCCTGGGTTTGACATAGCAAGGTACCCAAGCACTTGTATCACCTTGAATGTGAAAAGAAACTTGCTGATATATCTTACAGTATCGGGACCGTTTGTCTTCAGTATCTTTACGTTAATGGAGATTTTAGGTGGTAAACTATTTGCTTACAAGCATCAGACAGTTTGGTGTTTGACCAAAGAGGAGCAGGCATTTGACCAAAGGAGAGCAGATCTTTCCACTTGGGCAGAAGAACGACATAAGCTGATGTGTGAGCATCCTTAATGCTTCCCCGTCATGTTTGAGCTTGTTTTGTTTTGTTCTGTTTGGGTTTCTGGAATGTTTTATCCTGTCAATGACATTAATTACAGAGTAATTGCCTTAGTAGCATGTAACAACTCTCCTCTTTTTTTAAATAGATTTTTCACACAATGTGTAAACTTTGCTGTACATGTGCTGCGTTTCTTGTGTCACGAAATAACGTGTAGACAAAATAATGTTTTTCCTGTCAGAAATTCAATGGGTATCTAAAGCAAAGTGACAGGTGGTTAAATAGCTGCATTTAAAGGATGTCAAGAAGATTTTTTGGACAGGTACCAAAACCCAATGCCAAAAAGAAGGCCTAATACCATCTGGTTTGTTAGCAGAGAGATGCAATTTCGCATTAGGTTTTAAATGACGTGAAATGCCAAACTCATAACCTTGATTTGTGGGTCAAATCTCGCTTATCTTGATTGTAGATGTTTTTATTTACTAGCTCAATTGCTGACCCAGAGCCCATGCGGGTAAAAAAAACACCCTTTCAATCAGACCCATTTTAAAGTAATAGGAAGCTCTCGAGCTGCATTTAATTTTGTTTTGTATTACATGTAAATCCAGATGCAGCGTGGATTTAATTAATCCAATTTCATTGCATTTTAATGTACACATTTGCATTGTGTTTATTGGCAATTGGTTTTATCCATTTGTTCAGCGTTTTTATGACCAATCAAACTACCGAGTATTTAGAGATCTATATACTTCCTAGCAGGAGTGAGGAGCGTAGCTCTGAATTAAGCAGTTCTCAGACATAAACTGGGGATAAGACTAAAATGTCAAAATATAGCTGCATGATACAGTGGAAAAATGATATCGGTATTTTAAAGTAATAAACAGCATTGTGCGGAATTATTTTTAAAATGATTTCAGCAGGCGTTTTAGACGGTGTGTTGAGAGGAGGCGGACTACTTGGAAACAAATAGCAAAACCGATAGATCCAGGCACTTTTTCCTGCTTCTGAAAGGTGCCTTTGAAATTATGATTGTTCAGGTTTAGTCTAGTATTTAGAAATACTCACTGTAGAGTTTTCTCTTCTTTGCGAGGAGTCCATGTGGCTTAAATGGGATGGCTGAGACAATCCCACTCTGCCGTTTCTGTTCCGGGGCTAACGTGAGCCATGAAATGTGAGTTGTCACGTTTGGAGCTCCTCTCTTTCAACGACTCGGCCAAAGCAACTACATTGTGGGGTTTATGAGGTGTCAGCTGTGAAAAGGACGACAAGACCAGCATCTCCTCGTGTCTGGCTTTGCTGGAGCTGAGCAAGAATTAGAGGAATGGCCACGGCATGCGAGGGAGGGGAAAAGTCTTTGCCCCAGCCCCACAGGCAGATCTGTGCCTGAAGCTGGGTATCTGCACGGTCGGGATGTGAGTTTGCTCCACCTGCCTCAAGGTCTGGCTTTTATTTTCCCTCTGCCATAGACTGTAGTGAGAGATCCCCCAAGGGTGGTTCTCGGAGGTCTAAGTGACCTGAATTATTCCTCCAGGTTATGTCGGTGCCGATAACGGGCTGGGGCTGATCCTTGCAATTCCTTGCACAGTTGGGGCGCTCCTTACTCGGCTGGGGACATCTGAAGCAAAGTGAGCTGAGTCTCTGGGGCTGGCAGGTGAGACCTGCCCACCGTGGGCCACCACTAGGGGAGAACAACGTTGTCATCGTGGGGCTCAACATCAGCTCTGAGAAAGGAGAGGCTGTTTTCTTCTCTGACCTGCTGGGAAAGACTCAGAAACAGGATAGATACTAAAAAATGGGGTCAGGGTGGAATTTAGATACCTGCATTCAAGCGTATACACGGGGAACTTAGGAGATGCTGGAGTTTGCTCAGAACCCTCCATTTGGCCAACAGAGATCCCAACGAGACATCTTCCAGGGGCAGGGGAGCACCTTGCTCCTTCTTAGGCTGTGCTGCAATCCAGATCTGGGTGACATGGCAGGAGCGCGTCTGCTGGGTGCACACATGGCCAGGCGTGGGGCTCAGGAGATGCAGCCAGCCTCACCACAAAGTTGGCCAGCGCTGGGTACACCTTTGCAGTCCTCTGAGCAAGCCCGTGCTGCTCAGGTAAGATGTCCCAGGTGTCCTACACCTGCTAGGAAGCAGCTCTGCACCACTAACGGTGGGGAGAGGTCGTGTAATGTTGGTCCTACGTAGAGAGGGACACAAAGTGCGAGAGGAAAGCAGGAGTTCAGGCACACCTGCATCTCCTGCTAGACCACAGAGCAGACACCCAACCACCACGAGGGACAAAACACATTGAAATGTGGGTAAAAACAGGCTGAAGAAGGATTTAACAGCAGGTATGAGTTGGAGGGTTCCTGAACACTTGGTGAGCACAGGCAGGTCCCCCCTCCCATCAGAGGGGCAGAGCACCGCAGAGGCTGGAGGCAACTCGTAACATGTCGTTCTCCACGTCCTGGTCAAGGGTCGTGCCAGGAAACATCTTCTTCTGCCAGTCTAACGAGCAAGAACACCAAAGACACGAGGTGAGCTGTGAGAACATTTGTTTGATGAGGAGTTTTTCCTCTGCCAGCTTCCCTTGGCATAAGTCCCAAAAAAAAAAAAAAAAAAAGCACGCAAAAAGCATTTCTGGATATTAATAGCAATAACACTTTGTGACAACGGCTTTTTCAGATCAGTCTCTGTTCGAGGTCTAACGAAGGCAGATGAATGTGCAAAGTTTGACAGGGTTGATGGCTGTAAATCTCGTGCTGGGGGGGGTGGATCTGAGGAGGCATTAAGAAAAGGGTGCCGAGCTTTCAAAATGGTTTGAATGGGACCGTTGCGGTGCCTCAGGCACTGAAAAGAAATTGGGTTGTATCTGCTGGGGAGGTGCTGCAAGTTCGGTGACGAAACGTGTTAATTTTTGTAGGAAGCACCAGGATTAAAATCCTGCTTTAAGTGAAAAAGCCAGTTCAGCCTTCACTGCAAATCTGCGAGCAATGACTCCACAATATATGAAATATAATAATTATGATAATTAATAAAGATAATAATACCGTAAAACCTTGCTAATTCATACTAATGACTCAGAGGCTGCTTACTAATTACTGAACTTTGTGGATAAACAAGCCCGAATAATGCATCATAAAATACACTTTGTTCCATTATTTTGACAACTCGCAGTTTTAATTATTTATTCTCCGTAATCTACTAGTCCCTCTACTTGGGAGGGTTCTACAAAAATAATGAAGCTCTCATAATTTGACATGTCAGTTCGGTATCTGCTGAAAGAGGGAGGGAGGGAAACCAGCCCTTGCTGGATGCATGTGAATCGGGGAGAGAGCGTAGCTCTTCAAAGATCTTCAAAGTTGTAATGCAAAATATCGTACATCTCTCTAATACCTTTGCCCTCGGAGCAGGTCGCATCGTGGAGAACTCCTGCACGCTGACCTGCTGCGCTGCTAAACAGCGATGGGATCAATGCCGATTCTCCAGACAAAAAAAAAAATGGTATAGTTTGAAAAATAATAACAAACAGGAAGTAGTTTTTTTGTGCCCAGATCAGTTTTTATCCTCAAATCAATCTTTTTTTTCCCCACCATCACGCAGGCTAAAAGCATGTTTTTAATTTAAATGAGAGCTACGATTTTTACATAATCACTTGATTCCCTCGAAACCCTGGCCCGCCTCCCCGCTCCCGAATTTGGCAGGAGCCAGCCGCACTCTTGCAGTGAAAGGGGCTTGTGGAAGAACTCTGCATTTCTTTAGCTCAGTTTTCCAGCTACAGAGTCCTGTAGGGTGCACGTTGCAAATGTGCCTCTGTAGGTAGTCATGATGTTTGAAAAAAAAAAAAAAGAAAAGGCCATTTCCACCAGAAATTTGCTAGAAAACTGACTCTGTCAGCCCTGTCCTGTCTGTCTGTGAGTATACGGACTGGTCACAGTAACTTGCTGTATCTGGGAATGGAATAACATGCTGCAAAACTGCTCCGTGCAGGATATGATCTTCCACTGGGCTGGATCCCGAAAGGGCCTGATGTGGTGCAAGAGGGAGTGCGGAGAGCGTGGAGCCTGCTGTGGTGTGGCAGGAACGGGGCTTAACCCCAGGGCAGAGCTCAACCCATCCACCCCAGAGCATGCTCCATCCCCAACTGCTCAGTTTGGGCTCCCCTGCAAGCCCCGGCCGGTGGGGAGCTGGAGGGGGCCGGCAAGGTGGGAGGGCTGCTGGCTGATGGGGGCTCCCTTCCCAACGGCGGGGTCTATAAAGACCCCAGAGAGGTTTAGAAAGCTGCAAGATGTGGAGGGGCTGTAGGTCTCCAGGCTTTGGGGAGCAGGAAGGCAACACCAGTGTCAGAGGTGTCATCGGAGGAGACGGGCTTTTCTCCGCTGGGGTGACACGGAGCTTTTCAGAGCGAGGTCTCGGTGCCGGGGTCGTCTTTAGGTGGTCGCAGTTAGGATCCCCATCAGCGTGACGGAAAGCATCCTTCCGCAGGGGGTGGGCGCCGGGAGGAAAGGCACCGTCCCTGTGCCCCGAGGAGGGCAAACCCGGAGTTTCAGTGACAGCCCGGGGCGGGGGACGGACGGCCAGTGATGCGACGGGGAGCGAGAACCGCTGTCGCACCCGCTCCGCAGGTCCCCCCGCCGCCTCTTGCAGCCTTCCCCGGGCTGGCCTGGGGTCCCAGCCGGCCCGGGAGGGGCTCCGGCCCCGCCGCCCCGAGGTGCCCCAGCCCGACGTGCGCCGGGGCGGCGGTGCGGGGGGAAGAGGGACCCGCCCGGCCCCTCCGCGAACAATAGCGGCCCCGGCGCGGGGCGGTGCGGAGCGGGGCGGGCCGGGGGCCGCCGCCCGCCCCCCCGCTGCCGCCGCCCGCCCTCTCTCTCCCCGCCCCCCCGCGCCAGAGGCACCGCCGCCGCCGCCGCAGCCGGGTCCATGCCCGCTGGAGCCCCCGCCTGCCGCCTTCCGCAGCCCCGGCATGGACGTTAGGTTTTACCCCTCCGCCCCCACCGCCGTGGGCTCCCTGCCCGGCGCCGACCCCACCTGCCTCGGGCCGCTGGATTATTATCACTGCAACAAGGTACCGGGGCGGGGGGGGGGGGGTGTGTGTGTGTGCAAGGGGGCCGGGGGGGTGCGGGGCGGGGGGGTGCGGTGCCGCGGCGGCTTCGTTCGGTGCGTCCCGCAACTTCTCCGCGGCGGGGAGAGGGGGAAGGAAAGTGCCGGCCGGCGGCGCCCGGGTCCTGCGGGAGGGAATTTTGAAAGTGGTGTTGGAAGTGGAGAGGAGGGCAGAAGCGCCGGCTGTCCCCCCCACCCCGGGCCGGGCCGGCCCCGGCGCTCGGAGCTGCGGGAGCTGCGGGGCGGGGGGGAGCCCGAGCCCGGCGGGGCGCGGGAGAAGCACTCCGAGGGGCTGAGCGCGGCTCCTTGGGGCTCTCGATGTGTCGCTTTCGAGCGGTTGGGTTTATTTAACCTTTTTTTTCCCTACGAGAGCGTTTAGCCCGGAAGGCTTTTCCGTTGTTGTTCGTTGTTGTCGGGGCACTTTTTGCTGTGTTTTGTTGTTTTGTTTTGTTTTTTTTTTCTTTTGCACCTTTCTTCGCAAGGCAGCGGAGCCGCCGGGCTGCGGTCGCTGGGCACCTCCTCCGTCGGGGGGACACAGGCTCCGGCCCCCACCTGCTGCCCTACCCCGGCTCTGATGTCCCCAGCTCCGAGTCGGGGGGTCCCAGGACCCCCAACACTGCGGGGAACCCTCCCCAACCTGCGGTTCCTCCCCTCCCCTGGCTCGCTGCAGCTGCGAGGCGAAGCCTCCCCCTCCCCTTTTCGTACTGAGGGATCCGCAAGGGAGGTTTGAGGTGCTGCAAGGAAATTTCCTTCACCCAGGAGAAGGTGAAGCATGTGTGTGTGTGGGGTGGATGCTGTGCTTCGGGCATGAAGAGTTCTCCGGGAGTTATCGCCGTCCTTCCGTGTAGGTAAATAACGCGGTTTTTCAGCAACAAGGCGGTAGGAAGCAGAGCTGTTGGGAGGGAAGGAGGATCACCGCGATAAGCTCCAAGACATAACTCTGGCCGCGTCCTCCTGGGCCGAATTCGGGCAATTGCTTTGGGAAAAAGTTAGTAAAGGGAGAGAATGTGCTCCCCTGTGCGTTGGGATTGCAGCTCAGGACAGCGCTTAGTTCGCTGGCATGACACTTTGGGATCAAACTCTGAGGAGACAAGCAGAGGGAAACCTGTGCGGCTTCCCAGATGCGGCAAATTAATCTTTATGCATCAATAGACATGTGTAACTGTTCTCTGTCGTTTGGGTTATTTATCTCTTTTTATTAAGTTGTAGCAAACATAATAGTTCTTGTTTATTTTGAGGTGCCCGATTATGCTGAAAGGAGACAACTTCAGTTGATTTCTTCTGTATCCACGTCCTGCTAGTTTCAGACTGTTTCATTATCGTTGCCGTTGCTCTTAAGGTGCTACATATGCTCTTAAAATTCTAACAAGGGCCAGATCAGCCGGGAGCGGGTCATCCGCGCTGTGGAAACATCGGACAAGAAAGTCTACAAAAGCTGAAAGTCTGAGGTGATGCGAGCGTGTGCCGCCGGGAGCTGCGGCAGCCCCTGCATCCCGCCGAGCTTTAGGAACTCTGCTTCACCAAGAACTTGTTAGAGGTGAACACCACTTAGTTTTCTCGCTTGCCATGCAGGAGCTGGGCAGGCGGTGTGGTGAGCCCTTGCTGTGGGGTTGGGTGGTCCCACAGTGTGTTGTGCGCTCTTCCCGTGAGCCTTGGGGTGCACAGGGCCCCATGTCGTCAGCTCATCTGTGGCCTGAATCCCTGAGATTAGTCCCGGATTAGGCGGTGGCAACTGATCCGCGGGGTCCTTGCCGCAGCGCCGAGCTGCGGACGGGGAGGCTGGAGGAGATGGCTGCTCCTGGGTCTCCCGCAAGCACAGCCCAGGAGGACGAATGGGTGCTTTTGGGTGCTGGCCTGGGTGGATGGGACACTGGAGAGGAGCACCCCGGCTACTGACCACTGCCACCAGATGCTGCTGTTGTCACTGCGACAGAGGATCTTGAGGCAGCTGGAGGAAGAAAGGAAGTGACTTACCCTTTTCTGATATTCGGGGTCCTTTTTTTTTTTTCCTTCCCCTCCTTCTTCTTCTTTTCCAAGTTATCAAATGTCATTTGCTTACGCGCAGCAGTGCACGTTTGTCTGTGGGATGAGGCTGCTGGAATGAAGCCAGAGATGAAATGGGTTGAACTCATGTTTCTCCCGGCCGAATGCAGGTATAAGGGTTGTAACTTCAGCATCGAAGCGTGGACCCAGCGCAGAGCGGGTGAAGGTATTTTTTTTGCTGCCATTGCTTCAGAGAACCTCTCCTCTTGGCGTGGTGATCGGGATCGCTGCCGACACGCTCTGACCTCATGTCCGCGCTTGTCGGAGCGCACCCGCTTCTTGAAGGTGTACGGGACCCTGGAGGAATCTCCAAAAGCTCACACCTGTCCTGACCCCATCACTCCAGTCCTGTGCGGGTGACTCATACCCAAAGCTGGACTAAGACGGTGTCTGCCTCATAGCTTTTCCGCTTTAAAAAGCTACAGAGTTGGGTAGGGTGGACTGGAAAAATCTGAATTCTTCCCTCTATCGCATGCAGGTATCCTGGGTGAAATCTCTAGGAAGCACCTGGGCAAGGAGCACTTAAAGGCTCTTTGCTCTCATGCTGCTCCACAGAGTTTATGGAGGGATTTTGAAGCCCATGGATTTAAAGAGCTTGTTTTGCTCAGGTTTGTTTACCCCCCCCCAAAAAAGGGGCTGCTTTATTTATTTAGTTATTTAGGGGTGAGGCAGAGAAGCCAGGAAAGAGTGTGCAGTGTCACTGTGCATAAATAACTCATTGAATAGATGGCACAGCTCTACCCCGTCGCCAGCGAGCTGGCCGGGTGGATGTGCTTTAGCCCAAAACATCCTGAAATGTTAATGTAATTGTTTTGTGCGCTTACTGAGCACGATATTGTTACCGTGAAGTCTCTGATCTCGCCTGTGCGCTGCAGTAAGCCACGATTTCCCTTTGCAGCTACAGAGGTGCCTATTGCCTATCAGCATTTTTCTTTTTAAGAGGACAAGGGGTGTTTAGAGGAATAATGAAATGGGAGCGTGTGTTCAGCCGAGGCCTCCCCAGAAAAGGGGCTTTTGTACCCTGTCTTTAAGCGCTTCCAGAGCATCCTTGTTTTCACTCGAAGGGCTGGCTGGTGGCAGAGGGAGTTGGATACCTGTGGATGGAGAATGGGGTCCCTCATACCCTGGCAGACAGGATGAGAAGGAGCCTTCCCCTCCACTGACTGCTTTTGGTGAGCAGTTTTTATGCGTTGGGTGTGCTGGTGGCATCGAAGCAGGGGAAAAAAGGCTCCCCACCATAAACCAGTCCCCATCACAGAGCAGCCTGGGAAGTGGAACCAACCCCTGAACTTCTGGTGCTTGGGAAGCTGCCAGTTGTAGCCAGGAGGACTGATGCTCCTCGGCGGGATTTTTAGGGCTGTGCTGGATGCGGCTCAAGGCGCAGTGCGATGAGGAGCGATGCCTTCCCGGAGCCAGCCGACAGCCTCCCTCGGGCACACCGCAATGATTCCCGTGCCGCGGTGCCAGCCCCTCACCTCCTTCCCGGCCATCGGATCCAGGACCTGCTCCATCGCTGGGACTGCACAGAAGAAACCTCTCGTGCTTGTTGGGTTGTGTCTGCTGAGCAGCACTGAGGCGCCAGGGAGGTTCTGCTGAAAGTGGCACCATCCCCACCAAGGAGCCCTCATCTAAACTGTGACAGCCCACTTTGTCACCAACCACCTGAGCCCTGCTGAAGAGAGCACCTATCTCCATTTTGGATTCCTCTTTTAAATTGGGGTTGAAGGCCCCTTTTTCTCTCCTCTCTCGCCTTTTTCCTGGGATGTTGGTACCTGCAGCGGACCCCCTCCTGCTCCCTTGCTGGGGAAGTGAAGCTCTCGTGGTGTCTCGCTGCTGCCGGGGTGTTGCGACAGCGTTACAGGGGAGAGGCACCACGAAAGGGGATTGTTGGTCCGTGGTGGGGTGTTGTCACATCCCTCCAGTTGCTTCATGAAAATCTGGGGATTTTTCCTACTCTAGGGAGACTCTTTGTGTTTCACAATAAGTAAGCCAGGGGAAAATAGCAACATGCTGTTTAGTAACTGCTCGTTCTGCTCTGTGCAGAGTTTTACCGGCAGGATTTGGTACTGATACACCAGCATGGGAGGATTTTACCAGACCTTAAACTGTGTGGGTCCACAAAGTACAGGAGGGAGTGTTTTTTTTTTCCTCTTAGCCCAGGCCAAATTGCTTTTGCGAGGGAGGCGTACGGCAGGAATCCTGCCTGAGCGCGGAGCCGCGTGCTCTTTCACGCCGGGTAAGCAGTGATGCTGTGCTGTGATGCAGGAGGAGTGAGCCTGCTCCCTAGGGGCATCTTTGGGGAGCAAATTAACATCTCTTCTATTCTTCCTGCAGAAATAAATTTCAAATACAAATCCTGCTCGGTTGCTTCTGGTGTTTCAATGGTCGGGCTTGGTTAGAGCGATGCCTAATTTCCACTTAGGGTGATGATTGATGATGATGAGGAGGACCCAGGCTGGGAATATCTAACCCTTGCAGAGCAAGCGCGCTGCTGTGACACCAGGAGGGCTCCAGCACCTTGGCGGTTCGTGGGAGATACGTGCTGGGTTAACCCTGTGGCATTTCCGTAGGATTTAACGGCACCATCAAAACTTGTTCTCAATCTTCCGAGTGGGGCTCCGCAGCTTCTCGTCTCCAGACACAACCCTGCGTCTTGCCTTTTAGGCTGATGAACTGACAAAGAACTGTTTTGCCAATACGCCAGCATAAATTCTGGATAATTAAAATCTACTAGTCATGAGATGAGTATTAATCTGCAACCAATGCTTTCTTCTTCTTTTAAGAACCCTTCAGAAATGGGATCTGAGCTGCTGGTATGAGCCTGGGTCGATGTAGCGAATGAGTTTCTGTGGAACATTCAGTTTTGTTTTGACTTTTGCCATAAATTGTACATTGCGGTGGTAAACATGGTCCCTTTTTCATCGTTCCAGAATGGCTTTGCCATTCTGGAAGATAAAATATATTTTGTTTTCCTCTCTACTTTCTAAGCCAACTCTGGTTTGAAGTAGCATAAATCTTCCGTTGGAGATGGAGGATTTTGGACGGGGAACAAAGCCAGGCAAATTTTTAATTTGAGGCCCGTTTTATTCTCATTTGGCAGGCAGCTCCTGTTGATTTGCAAATGTGGGAGGTTTTTTTTATTTTATTTTTTTTTTTCCCTGGACCCTGGATATGGGCAAGGGCTTCCTATGAAAAGTGTTTGAGCTACTTAATGGGGCAACCTTGTGTTCTCCGCAGCGATCTTTGATGGGTTGCACAGCAGAAAGCATTTTGAAGCTCTGTTTTGCCTTGGGCTTTAAGTCGGGGATTGGGAGCTAAATAATGAATGTCCATCCATTCATAGAAACTGTTGTGCCCCCTGTTTGCGCAGAGGGAAGGCTTTGATCTGGTTGTTTTGGGAACAATGGAGATATTTTGAAGACTAGTCTGACTTGTGTATGACGTGTTTGTTAGGGCTGCTTCTGAATAACCTTGTTGCGGGCCTGATCTGTGAAAACTCCTCTAGGAGAAGAGACCAAAATTGAGGGTTTAAATTTTGCACGTTTCTCTGATTTATTTGAAACATCGTCTCGTAAACCAGTGGTGCTGTTGCCATGGGGTAAGTCCATGAACAGCTCTGAGCTTACACCCCCGAGCTTGCAATGGGCAGCAGGATCTGTTTGTGCATCCGTAACGGAGAAAATGTTCTGCTGATAAAACTGTATTTTGCTGTAACAGACTGGAGCATCCTATAGCTGCAGCTCGCTGGGGGCGGTGGGGAGAGCACCCGTAAGCCCTGCCGAGCTGCCGTGGGGCCCTGCGTTCGCTGGCTGTGGGAACGGGCGCTGCCAGCTCCTTTCCCGGTGGTGGTTGTCACCCTTGTGGTGTTTCTGCAGCGTCTGAAGAAGAAAAAAAAGAAAGCTCTGTTTTCATTCTGCCTTCACTTTGCGTCTCTCGGCGGCTGGGCGCGAGGAGCGGGAGGTGAGGACTGGCTGTGCTGGGGCAGGAGCGTTATTCTCTCTAGGTCCACAGTTTTCCTTTTTACCTTTATGATCTTTTATTTTTCCTAAAAAAAGAGAAAGCTCTAAATGTTTTTACCGTAAGTCAGGTTATATCTTTCAGTATAAGTGAAGCATATCATTGTGTTTTCGTAACAGCTTTACATAGGAAAATAAGTTACTGTGCTACTGATGTGCTTTGCTTTACAATTCTCCATCCAGGGGGTGCAAGGCTTCTGCCTGAAGTTGTAGCGTGCCACCTTCTCTGCCTCTTTTGTATTTTATTCTGCATTTCTGAAGTCAGGGTAAAGTGTTAGCGTGATTCCAGCTTTGCTACCATTACCTCCTAATTGAAGGCTTCATCTCTAATGTTCCGCCTTCGTGGCTTTACACACGCGTTTTCATATGATTAAAACTTGTACCTGGGGAGGTGCAGCTCAACTGTGTGTGCATGAGGAAATCTTGCAACAAAACTTACGGAAACAAGCACTAATCAAACCACTCAGGAAAAAAAATTGTTCAATTGCCTGGTTTTGCACTTATATGACCAGATTTAAATATTTTAATCATCTGCCCCCCTTTTCTCTTGTTTCCCTCTGGTGGTTTTGTTCTGATGGATGCCATTTCCTCTCTGAGAAATGGCATTGGCTTCTGCCTCGCCTGCAGGCAAAATCTTTGCATTATGCCACGGAATCTCTCTCCTCCGCCGTAATCTTTTGCATAGATTGCTTGACCTCTGCAGATATAATTAAATCTCTTCCTGACGACTGTGCGATTTCAGTTGAGCTCTGCGGCGAACGTTAACTGTTGGGTAAGTGTTAAATTAGGGCCCTGGACCTGCTGTTTGTTATTACGGAGGGATTATCTGAGCATCGGTTTCTGCTGGCTGCCGCGCGTGTGGCTCCTGAGGAACCTCTCTCTGCAGCAGTCGGGTCGCTCGGGGTCTGAAACAGTTTCTTCACCTCCAAACCGATGCTTGGGAGAGATGGAGGGGTGAGCCCTGGCCGTGCCAACACATGCCACCCTCTCCTCTGGTGACGTTCCACCATCCTCTCTGTCACTCAGGTTGTGTTTTCCCCTGGGACTGGGCTGCCCGTGGATCCTGTTCCACCTCAGTGGCAACCAGGAGTGCCTTTTTTTTTTTTTCCCCTTCTATCGGATTAGCTGGATCACGTTAGCTGGTTTTTCTTCCCACAAAACCTTTCGGTGACTCAGAGTTTCCATTCCCATCCAGACTCGTCAGGGAGGCTCAATCCCCTTTTCTCCCTGGCTGTCTGCTTGCATGCCGCGTTCTTCCTCTCTTTTGGGCTTTAGGGAAAACCATCCTCTTCGTCTTCATCTCCTGCTTGCAGGGTGGAGCCTGTGCTTGCCCGTGGTCAGGGCTGGGAGGAAAGGGCAGTGTTGTGGCTCTGCCATTTATCCTCTGCATGAACTGGCCTGGGTCTCCATCTCCAGAAGCAGCGGCGTGTTTCAGGCATTTGGGGGGTTATTTTTACAAATAATTTGAGCCAGCCTGAGCACTGAACATCCACGGCAGGAGACTCAGGTCTCTGGAAAAGTGCAAGCAAAGCCAGGAGCACCCCAGAAGGCTTCTCTCTTCCAAAGATGTGAATCTCCACATTTGTACCTATGGAAGAGTTCCGCTTCCCTGCCTGATTTACACAGTAGTTTATTCCCTGAGCATCTCCTCCCTCTCCCTGGGAAGGCTCATTAGGAGTTGTTAAGCCTTTTGAAAACCCTCAAATGCACCAGTTTTAATGTGTCAGGGAGGAGATGGGGCAGGTGGTGGCAATGGAGATCTCAATCTCCATTGCTGCCCATGTGGGGAGCTAGTGGACCTCAGCCCTGTTCCTAGCAGCATGCAGGCTGAGCTCTTTTCACCCATAAAAGCTGATTTCTGGGTCAGCTATGAGCTGTTTCATTCCACCTCTGCCATTAGTTTTCCTTTACCCCAGTGGGAAGATGCTGCCGGGGACCTTCGGGATACTGAGCTGGGGGGGATAGACAACGTTGGCTGCTGAAGGGTGGCTGCTCCCAGTGTTTCTGCACCCACAGAGGTGTTGGTGGGCTTCGGGGTTCTGAATTAAAAGACTTTGTTTCATTGCTTACAGTTGCTGAACCCTAAAATGAAGTTGATTTTTTATTTTTTATTTGTTTTGTCTGTCGAAAGAAATAACAATTTAGATCCATCTCTGTTTCTTATTTTTCCCGGGTGCCTCTTTGGACAGTGGGTGTTAGCAGGGAAGAATGATGTATTTTTAGGGAATTTCCAGTCCCTTTTGTCCAGAGAGGGACAGAGTGTCCCGGAGTCCTTAGCGAAAGGAAAGAAACTTTGACAGCATAGAAATGAAATTTGTGAGAACCTCAGAAGTTTCGTGTGGAAACACTTCATGAAATTATCTTGGTATGTTCCAGCTTATGCAATGGGTGCAAAAAAAATTTGGCTATAAAAAAAGGCAGAAATACTGCGGGGTGGGGGGGAACATAAACCACAGAATTTGGGGCTCATTGTAGCACTGGGAAATAAATATTCCCCCTGCTAGGATCCTGCTCCGTTTGTCCACGTTAAACCCAGGGAGGCAACTTTTCCACTGACGCATTATCTTGTCTCTGAACGTTCAGAGGTGGAGAAGAAGAATGTACTGTTAAAAAGATGAAACTTTTGGGAACGGCTCGCAGACTTTCCTGCTGATAAGCGTTGTTGATTGAAGATCAAATGGCCCTCAAAGAAAAATCTTTCGCCGAGCGCCGCGGATCTAACCCTGCAGCCAGACACCGAGGTCGGGCAGGCTGCACTGCTTGTGTGTTTAGGAACCTGCGCGGGAATTATGGTCTCTACACCAGATCGATGTTGGTGATGTGCTGGTTTTAAAGCTGATAAACCTGTTAAAACCGAGAACAGTGTTTATGAGATGCCAAGAAAACCAGAGTCATGTTTTCGTTGTTAGGTGGTAGTTTAATTTTATTTTTTTCCCCCTTCTTGCTTAAGGAGTCTGCCAAGGAGGAGAGCTGCAGGTCATAAGGTGAACTAAAGACCAGTGGCATGTGTGTTTTAATTAAGTGACAACCTGCATTTCGGTGTCAAATTAATTGTTGGGTGGCTCCCTCTTCGTAAACCAGCTGTATCAAACGGTACATGTGGAGTATTTAACTATTTGAGTTAAATCCTACCGGAGTGTAGGTTTTATGAAAACTACGCTAAATCATTTTTTTCCGCTTCAGAGTTCGGCCTCGAGAAGGGGAAAATTATTAATGAAATGGTCTTTTTAGGTTCATAAACTTGCAGCCCTTTAAGTAAGGTGGTTGGCATGCGGTGAGCTTCTTTTAGGGGAGGCCAAACTCTGGTGGGAATAACAACATGTAATTTCAGTAATCAATGGAAACAGGGCACCGGACCTGTGTGAGAGTGCAAATGAAATAAATACATATTTGAAGTCGTAAAATAACTTAGGCTGGAAGGGACCTCCGGAAGGGTATTTAGAATAATTCCGATAGCACCTTCTGGGATTGAGATGGCAGGAGGGGAAAAAAAATCAATATAAAGGCTGCACGAATGCCGAGCCATGGATTTTCTGCTCTGATCCAGGGAGGGTCTCAATGGTGATGGCTGCAATCAAATGCTAAATAGGAAGTTTGTAATAAAAAGGGCTTTAGTTAGAATTAATAAAACGTGAAATGCCTCGTTCCTTGGAAAACATGTGGTATTGACTGAGATTTAGAAACATGTCCTATAGGAGCAGGGATCCAGAGACAGCTCCAGCATCCCCTCCCTGCACGTGTGCCTGTTCCTGTTAGAGTGCGGTGTTTGGTTTTGTGTTTTTTGGGGTTTTTTTTGGCTGGAAAGGTCACAATGTGGGAGTTTGAGAGGAAATTAGCAAAGAGCTGGAAATGAGAGCAGCCTTATACCCCTTGTGCAAAACATCATCTGCTTCTCCTGTACCTTCCCGTGCCTTGCGTGGCAGCGCTCTGAGACCGGCGTCGTGCAAAGTCCCTTGGTAATATTGCTGGCCTGGAAGGCTGTTTCCATTTTGATGTTGGTAATATCTAGAGGGCTGAGTTCCTGGGTGTGAGGGGCTGCACGCAAATACCAGTGTGACGGAGAAGAACATGCTGAATTTAGGTGTAACTCTAGGTCTTCTGTAAGCTCCCTGAGCAGAGGCCAAGTACCAAATTTCAGGGAATATTGGCAGGATCTAAATGTAAAGATATGATAGTCATTAGCAAATCAGGGTGCTCATATAACGGGCAAATCCGAGGTTATTAATGGAAACTTATTTCCAATTTGTGCCAAGTTTGATTGATGTTAAGTCTTGTCCAGAGCTGTCCTCCATGAGGGGTGTGGGAAGCTGTAGATCCAGTTCCCATTTTCAGGAACACACTGCTCGAAGCTAATTGCCTGAGAAACACGGATTGCAACATCTCAGGTCTCGTCGAATTGTCTCAACATACTCTGGAGCTCAGCTGGGGCTTCTCATTTGTTGCCAGGGTTGGAAATCTCGGTTATATCGGAGGCAGGAAGAGCGTGTTGCTGGCTCTGGGGCTTTAGCTTGTGTCACTGTCATCGTGCCATGAGCATGGGGACGGTGCCAGCTTGGAAGGGATCCTCTACTTGGCAAAAAAAGGTCTCGAGAGCAGGCTGCCTCCTTGCTTAGTGCAATTAGAGCAGGAAGGCGGCGGGACCCAGAGGTTTTGGAAGAGCTGCTCTGTCTCTTCCCATCACTAGGTCACCAGGCCAGAGTGCTGAGGGACCAGATGTCCTCAGATTGCTGCGAAATAGGGCTGGTGGCTGCTGTGCTGCTCATCACGGCTGCTCTTGGTGGCAGTGGGTCACATAGAGCAGGACGGGATCTAACTGGGCCACCCGAAACTAGTGGCCTCGTCCCTTTGACCAGAGCTGTAGCCACTGGAGAGGCCAAGAGGGAGATCCAGCTGCCTTTGGGGATAAATGAACCCTCCAGTAGCTCTAACCCGGCAGCATCCAGGCTGAACTGGCTTTAAAAATTACGACGTGAACTTGGTGCAATTGAACGTGTCCGAGCGCGATGCCTCTCGCTGTCAGTGCGTTGCCCGACGCTGGCGGGCTCTGCGGGGGCCCGTCAGCCAATGCCAGCGGTGCCTTGGGTCCCTGCCCGGGCAATTAGCTCTGCAATTAGCAGCCACGGGGCCAGGGGTGGCTCAGTAGGAGCTGCTCAGGCCTCACAGCTTGGAGCCCTGTGCCAGACAGCTTTTCCTTTGCTGTTTTTCAGCAGCTCGGGCTCGACTGGAGAGCCTTAATAAAGCAGAAAGCTTAGGCTGACGGGGTGGGAAGGAGGTGAAAAAGGAAAGCTTAATTCCCCGCTCATCTCGGGTTTTATTTCCCATTGCGGAGGTTTCCCCTCTTCCTCCTGGCTGTCCAAGTGTTGCTTCTGTTGCATTTGTTTATTTTCTTTTTAGCCCCGGGGCTGCTGCGAGTGGTGTCTCTTTGCTCTGCGGGCTGTTCCTGATGCTTTTCCTTGCTAATACCAATTGTTTCTGCCAAAATTGTTCGGGGGCGTTATGTAAACCTAGAATCACGCGCTAACGCTCTAATCCGAGGGCTCCGGAACGTGCTGGGTCAGATTCTCCGCCGCTGTCAGGCACGTCCTTGGCTCAGCATCCGCAGGGGGTGGGATGCCACCGGCCACAGCCATCTGAGCCAACGTTGTTGTTGTCACTGACAGTTCTAGTGGGAAGCATGTAGACACCCTCTAAGTCACTCGAGGCCGGGATTTAAGCTGTTTGTAGAGCGTGGCACCTGCACGGCAATGCTTGGGTGTTGTTTTTTTCTTGGCACCAGGAGCTGTGTTTGTGCTGTTGGGTTTGCAGTGACGTTGGTGGATGCGGTTCCGTGCCAGCACCAAGTGGCTTGCTGCATCTCCTCTTCGTCCCTACCCACAGTCCAGGGCAAAGCCTGCCTGTGTGGTCCCACACGGTGGGATTCGAGGTCCTGGAGCATCTTTGTGGAGTTCCTGGGCTCTGGCAGAAGCTGCTGGATGGGCACACCTCCTGCACTGAATAGGGGGGGACCCTCCTCTGAAGTGGTGCATGCTCTCTCGGTAGCATCTGGTTGTTTACCTGGAAGGTGATATTAGCAAATGGATTTCCAAATGCTGCTTAATGTGATTTGGCAGTCAGAATTATTTAAACAGTGATAATAATGGGAAAGAGATCCACCATTGCTGCGTGCCCAACCTCTTCCCCATATACTCCACTGTTTTTGAGAGATTAAATCCTGCTGAGCTGGCAGGTGATGCTGATGAGTGTTCAGAGGGGATTAGGATAAATCCATTCCTCCTCCTGATTTAGCTGCAGATTTGAATTCATTGATAAAATTTGCCCAGGTTTCCTCTCTGAAACCTCCTGTGAGCCGGCAAGTCTGCAGAGGTGTGAATAAAGGCAGGACTTGTTTCTGGAGCAGAAAGGCTAATGAATTAACCTTCATAAGGTGGATGAATGCTTAGGATAGCTGTACCTCTGTTCCTGTCACCGTGTCCAATTAATACACGCTGCTACAGAACTAAAGGGTGCCCGGGCTGGCTCCTTGGCAGAGGAAAACTGGCCTGAGGCTCCTGCTGCACTTGCAGCACGTCTGGGAGATGCTCTGTGACAACCGACGTGCGGGATGGCGTGTTCATGTGTCACTCGAGTTTTAGCTAAAGAACGCCAGCTCTGAAACCCGGGATAAAGAGGAATGGGGGCAACTATACTCTGGGGTTCAGCCAAAGCTGTGTTGGTGCCCTGGCCGTTTTTCACTGCAGTGGGACTGGAGCTTAAAGAGGATGTTCTTGCTGCCTCCAGCAGCTGTTGGACCTTCTGGTATATCTGCACACATCCTACACCACAAGCGCAGGGATGGTGGGGCTCCAGAGCATGCTCCTATAAGGTGCCCCAGCACCAAAAAAGTTGTCTTCAGATGAACTTTGGGACCTGTGGTGTTGCTATTTGGGCTGAGGACCAGTGCTGTGACTCGCACCAACAATATGCAGTGCCCCGTGCCGGGCATCTTCCTGGGGCTGCAGGCGAGAGCACGGCTCTGCAGCACTTCCAAGGATTTGTTCAGCACAAGGCTTTAGTGACAGGCATTGAGGAACTCTCCTGGTGATGGGATAATAGCCTGCCCTTCTTTTCCTCTGTGTTGTGCATAATCAAATTAAGTTCTTGAGGACCAAAAGGACCTGCTGAGAGCATGGAGGGTCCAACAGGGGAGCCTTCACCCCAGAAGAGCTTTATAAACTAGGGTGACTTCGGCTTTATTGGCTTTCAGAGTAGAAGAGCTCACACACCCTCAGCCCTGTGTGGAGCCTTTATTGCTTGTGCAAGAGGGGGCTGCAGGGCATCTTGGCCACCTCAGGATTTTGTACTGGCTGCAAGTCTGTGCCTATCTCAGCTCTGGGGTTCCCTGCAAAGAAATAAGCGCTGGAGTAGTGGTAGTGGCAGCTTTGGGGCGCTCCAGAGAAGGTGAGCCTGCAAGCAGCAGGTACCTTCCTGCTGCTGAGCAAAACTGATGTTTCAAAACCACTTAGATGCACGTAAACTCACGCATAGACGTTTTTGACCAAAGAGATTAAATGTGCTCATGCAAAGCCTGTCTTGGAAGCCTGTGACACCTCAGAGCATGGTGGGTCCAACATACAAAGTCCCAGTAATTGCCTCGATAAATGTGTGGTAACTCTGGAGGTGCAAGAGGCAGCTGGCTCTGAAATGGGACAGGAGTCAGAGATGGGTCCAAGTGAGAAATCTCATGGCACAGAGGATGCAAAGATCAGGCTTGCTCCCTGTGGAGCAAATCTGTTTGCTTCCTCTGAGTTGTTTTGGATTTATACAGCTGCTGAGGCAAAGACAGATCCCTGCTCATCATTGGAGATGCTGGGGGGGAACGTACAGGAAAAATGAAGCCCAATGGCAAGTCACAGACAACTAGGAATACTTTCAAGAATGTAATACTTAGGAATAATTTAGAAATAACACACTTTTTTTTTCAGTTGGTCACTGGAATAAACACTTTAGAAAGTGAGGGGGAAAGAGAACTTGAAACTGAGTATATTATTAAACAGAGCTTTCTTAAATGTCATTAAACAAGAGGATTTTGAGGGGGGTGTTTTCTGTGTTCTTCATCATGCTGCCACACAAGCTGGCATTTGCCAATGAGTGTGTCTCCTTCAAGAAGAGGGAAAAATAAAGTTAAATTCACCATATGGGGGAGGAGAATATTTGGTATCCACCCTTTGTGATGAGGAGAATATTTGGTATGTGGGGGTTTTTGTGATGTTGGTAGCTTGTTTAAAATCAAGTTCCCTTTGTATTTGCTTAGTTTAACTGCAAACAGGAAAATAATGGCTGTTGTAATGTCTCTATTAGAGCAATGTTGTTTTAAAGCACTTTGGGGGTTACATTAGTTGAGTGCAAAATGAATTCCTCCTCTGGAGCAAGTAAACCCCGGTGGGGCTGAACGCTGAGAGCTGACAGCTTGATGTGGGGATGTGCATCGCAGACAGGTCTCCAGGGGCCAGGTCTTGATGTAATTCTTCATGCTCCCTCCTCCCTTCGCTCACCTCAGCGGAGCAGCATCTCGCCCCAGCAAATTGGTTAAAGCACTTACCTCTGAAACTGGAAGGCACTGGGTGATACGGGATGGGGAGCAGCACTAACCAAGGGTGGAGGGAGCCAAGAAAGTTTTAAAAGCTTTAAAAACAGCCCCTCTCCAGCATGTGAGTACGTAGGCTTTGGTGAAATACCTTTTATTTTCTCATCTGCACACCAGCTGATACTTGCATTGGGGTGTTGTTTGGTTTTTTATTCCTAAGTATGTCTCGGTCTGACAGCACTGTGGGGATGCGGGAGGGAAGTGCTCTGCCCTGGTGCTGTGTATGTGTGTGTCCCCATAATTGCACACACAGCTCGTGGGTGTGCGAGGTGGCTTGCACACCCAGCGGCGCGTCTGCACGCACAGCCCGAGCACAGAAAAAGGCTTCTTTGCACCCAGGTCTGAGCTGCATCCCGGAGCCAGCTCGCCAGCGCTGCAGATGCACGCGTCGGAAGAGAGCTGAGACCTCTGAAAACTTGGCACAGGTTGGATTTTCTTGCAGTATCCGATGATGTGCTAGAGCAAATACTGGGAGAACAACATCTGGCAGCTCTGCTGTCTGCGTGCCCATTGCAGGCGATTTTTCAAACCTGTGTAAATGTTCAGTTTAGTCACACAAGAGTGTGGTAGGAGGCTCATGCAGTCAAGGCCACCTGCTTGCCTCTTTTCCTTTCACATAAAATAACAGGGACAGTTTTTTTTTTTTGTTTAATTTTGTTTCCAATGCAGTAAATGATGCTTTAAAAGCAGCTAAATGCATTAGAAAGAGAATTCGGGACCTCTTTGTGTAGAGGTGTCAACGCTTTTATTTTAAGCGCGAGGTTGTAGTTAGTTCATGATCTCCAAATTGTAAAACACCAGTGGGGACCATTTGGATGATCCAGGGGGAGGAATTCGTGCCCAGCTGTGGACAGGAGGTGGTTTTGGTGCAGGGTTGTGCTGCTCATGCAGGTCTGGGCTCCAGAGCTCCCGTTCTGCAGCCTCTGCCTGGGTGCAGGTTTCCACTGTCGGATGTGGCAACACCTGTTCTCTGCCCAAAAACTACATGGAGCTCATAGCTGCCATGAAACCACGGGTGGTAAAGGTGCTGTGCAAGCTCCAGCCCTTGTGTATGTGGCAGGGAGGTGTCCGGAGGGTACAAAGCTCCCCGACTGCTTTACAGGCAGAGCAGTGACAGCAGAGTCCCAGCTCTGCGTGAGGAGAGAGGACGGACGAGCTCTGCCAGCTTCCTCTGTGGCAGATGTGGGTACGAGGGTTTTTTTTAAATTAAGAGATGGCAAAACTTGGGGTTGGGTGTTATTGAGGTCCAGCAGAGTTTCAAAGGCCCCATCTGAAATGGGTTCTGCTGGGCACAGAGCAAACACCTGGTGAAGGATGTTCCCTGAGAAAAATAGTGAAGATGGGCAGAGAGTGTGTATAGGAGAGAGACAGAAGGGATATTGCTAGAATTTCTTTCCAGGATTATTTTTTAGAAGAATCTCAGTGCTGTAAGTTCTGTGTTACCAGCATGTCTGGTATGTGATACATGGGACCGGTGCATGGTCCTGCACTGTGTGTCCAACATGAGACTGGTCCAAATTGTTCTTGCAAGTCACACACTTGGTGGGCTTGCTGCTGGGCTGCGGCATCTTCTTTTGCTGTGATGGGGATTTGGCACTCTGGGAAATCATCGGATGATCATAAGAAAGTATGTATGTGTGATGCTAGTGAGAAAGTGTGGTTTGAGAACATCTTTAGCTCCAGAAGGTCTCTGGAGATGTAAATGCCATCAGCATCTGATACAGCAGTGTTATGCAGCGTCCAGTGTAGCCACCAGTGGTTTGCACCAGGCTGCTGCATTTCAGCAGCACTGACTATGGAAGAAGTTCTGGACCAAATAGGACTGGTCAGACATCCTTAGCGGGTTGCAAAAATGGGCCTTCAGCCATCAAAGAATCAATTCCACCTCTGAATTCCCTGTGCATGACGGTTAATTCTTTTGTGATGTCCTTAAGCATGAGGCACGTGGTTTATGGTTTTACCAAAATCATCAAAGCTGAAGAATTCATCCCATTCTTTCCTCCCAGTGACCACACACTTGCTGAAATTTCCGCATTCCTCCTTTCTTTTTCTGTCTGTGTGAAATGTCCCACCCTCTTGTATGAAACGCTGCAGAGGGCACGTGACTACCGGCAGTGTGGGGGCCTTGAGTGCTCCTCTGAGCCACGTAACTGCAGCTTTCCAGGCTTCCAAGATGCTCCATTTAGTGTGTTGCCTTGTTTCTTCTCCTTTTGGAAACCTGCGAGGGGGAAAAAAGGTAACAAAAATAGGAGCTCATCTGCTTTCATGCTCATCGCCTTGCTACGGTGAGGAGGGGGTCAATAGGAAAGGTGACCCGTTGAACTGGTGACCACTGTCCACGTGGATTTTGCCGAGTTCTTAAGCAAGGAGCTACATGCATGTTGTTGGTGAATATCATGAATTGCATGTCTACGTAGGTAAAGGCTGGGGTTTATGTGGAAGCATAGCACTGACAGAGGTGATTTCCCCAATCCAGTGAAAGAACAAGCACCTGTTGAGTAGTGGCATCAGAGGAAGGTCCCCTGGTCCCCACATGGGCCAGCACGGAGATGTTGGCTTGGGTTGGGTTCTCTGCGTCTGCCTGGGGGTGAGAGAGCAGAGGAAGAGAGGAAGGGGTTAAAATGAATGCAGGCTGTCCGACAGGTGTAAGCCTGCTGACTTTTCTGTTGCTTTGTGCCATTTTCCCACAAAGAATTGCAGAGAGCAACTCTGGACTGTTTGCAGAGACCCCTCTCCTCTGGCCCGGCTGCGCCTGATGGGGAATCCTTCCCCAACACAGAGCAGGTACCCCATCTCCACCGCCTTGGGCATTTCTCACCTGATGCTTGGAGCCTTCAGGTCACCCCATTGCCCTTAGGCATCGATGGCACGTGTGGGTGGGGAAAGGAGCCAGTTTCAGGTTTGCACACATTTGTTAAATTCGAGGTGAGCAGACTTCGTCTAAAAAAACCCAAACCTTAAAATGTGGAGCCCAAGAGAAGAGTGAATTTTTGTGCTGTTGAGAGATTGTTGGTAATACCCAGCTGGGTGTGTCGACTCGGCTGAGAGGCGGCACCTCGGCAGCGCTGTCTCCTTCCTCTTGCAAGCTCAGCTCGTCTCTGGGGCGCGGAGCCCCCTCTCTTCATCGCAGGGGGTATCTGGTTTCTCACGTCTCCTCTACCCTTTCCTCTTGGCTTGTCCCACCTTTGCTCCATGAGCCCCAACAGCTGCATCCGTGGGGCCAGGGGGGCAGGCTGTCCTGGAGGTGTCCGTGTTGGGGCTCCTCAGCCCCAAAGCTCCCGGCGTCGGGGGTCAGACAGCTCCTGGCTGTGCTCTAATGGGTGTCAGGAGGCACGAGGCCAGGGTGAGGGGCTGCACCTGGAGGATATTTGTTTCCAGGCTTTGGTCCGATCCTTTTGTAGCTCCTGCCACAGATGAATTCTGGTGATGAATTAAATCAGTACTTTTATTTTATTCCCTACCACCACCATTATTCAGTGTTCTGAGCTAAATTAGAATAGAAACCTTTTCAAACCTTTCTCTTAATAAAGTATTTAGTTAATAGATGATGCATAGCTCACAAAGCTTGCAAGAATCTGACACGGGGTATCATAATATTATGATATTTAGCAGCAAAACCTCCTGCATTATCAACTTACCTCTATAGCATGGAGGAGGCAACAGCTGAGGCATAAAAACTAATGCTTCAGTATGACAGAGCTAAAATTGAACTTGGCAATTACGGCGTGCGTGATTCGCAGTATTGTGAAGTGAAGCTACTATATACATCAGCTCCAGTAATCACAGGGTTTAAAATTAGTCAGTTACTATTAACTCTGCCAGTGTTAGCGTATGTTGAAGAATTATAAAAGTGAAAGGTATGGAGTATCTAAAGTACAGGTTTAAAGTAAACCACTTGAACAAGCTCCCAGTGGGAGGATTTTAAGTTCACGCAGAAGTAAGGTTTTGGGTACTCCGACAAAGGTTTGTGGAACACATTTAATTGCACATTGCAGCCTAATCTTTTGAATGCTCAACATCCTTTAGAAAGCACCTTTTCATGTTCCCAAGACTTTCACAGTTCACAGAGGGTGTAGAGTGATGATTGAATTTAATTTTTTCTCCCTTACAGAATTTTTCTTTCTTTTTCAGAGCAGCGCTATTCAAATAGTTTGCGGAGCTCTTCAATGCCAGGCATAGAAAAAAGGAAACAGCAGGATAATGTTTTAAAATCATTATGGGGAAGTGAAAGGCTGCTCTGAGCACAGCACAGAAATTAGCAACTGCTATGATTGCTAAATTTTTATTCAATGCAAAATTCATGGAATTTGCTGCTATGAAAAAATATGGGAGTCAAGTTGTTTAATAGGATTCTAAATTATGTAGGATGCACAAATATTTTATATGTGGCAGAGCTGCGCGTTTCGTGTTTCCATAAGAGAGCAGGGGCTGGAAGCCGCTCTGCTGGGGTCAGGTGGTTGCTTTATTGTCCACTCCTCTGGTTCATGTTAATGTTTTCAACTTAATTTTTGAACTAACGCTGTCCCCGTCTTGGTGACGTGCATGGGTTTGTAACCCCCGAGAAGCTTCGACGCAGAGTGAAGGCTTGCTGCGCCGGGAGGACGTGTCACCGTGCCCGTGTGGCTTTTGCTGTCGGGGTTTTCGCTGCCCGTGGGTGATTCTGAATAAGCGGCACCTGGCGTTGGGGCGGTGGAGGAGGAGGTGGCTCAGTCCTCTCGGATCCACCAGCCTGGGCTGCTGGGTGACTCCTGAACGGTTCTTAATTTCGTGGCAAGTGCCTCGGTGGCCCCTGGTTTCTCTCCCCGCTGCACCGCGGTTCCCACCCCTCTCTTTTCTCCTTCCGCACCTGATCTTCAGATTCTGGCGCAAGTCGTGACGACTTTTTGCGGGTTTTCTTTTTCCCAGCTTGCCTCCTGACCATTCGATTCGGTTTGGTTACAGCCACGTCTGGTTCCAGAGTAGGCAACTGGTGTCTCGTTTCTGACTCCAGTGAGGCGCAAGAGCTGCAGCAAATCTGTGCTTTAGTCTTCCTTTACTTTTAGTCCCCCCATGTGTCCTAATTATTTAGCGCAACTTGTTCAGCCCCCGTTTTTGAGGATGCTCTTGCTATAGCGGGGAGACCGAGCAGATGAGCCTTGTCTTTTCTCTCTTGTTTTTGTGGGGTTTTTCCCTCTTTCTCTCTTGCTTTTTTTAAATGGACAAATAGGAGGAGTGGCACACAGCAGGACCACTCTGTGCTCCTGGTTAACGTGCAGAAAAAGGCAGCCTGGTCTGACGGAGGGCTGGAAAAGTGAACACCGAGGGTCGTTCGGGTGCTGCTCTGGGGCAGCAGTTACAGTCACTCCCTGTACTCAGCGATAGAGATTGAAGCCTGTGAAGGTCACTGTGCACAGATGAGCCATTGCATTAGGAACTTTGTATTTTGGAAGTAGGCTCTGTTATTTGTCTCACTAACAGCAAGGCGTTACCTTATCAGTCAGAGATAAACCTTGCTGTGTTCCATTAAAAGATTTGGAAAAATATCGTTCTCAGTTGGCCGGTGCAGGCTAAATTGCCCCCGTTCTCTCCGCCAATAGCTTCAAGATTGACGAAGAATTTGCCAGCGTGCTTAACACTTCCATTGAAACTGTATTTCTGAGGTTATGGAAATGAGCTACAAATGAAAGTCACAACTCAGAAAGCAGGAAACATGCCTGTGAGCGAGGAAAAAGCTGTCACTGACGTTGTGGAGAAAGAGAGGTATAAATAGGGCATTGGGTTAGAAAGCAGGAAACCTGCGTGCTGTGGGTTTTACTTGGAATTTCTTCTGGTGACCCTAGATAAGATTGTTAACCCTTGTCTCTGCAGACAGTGCTACGTGCTCGTTTATGGGCTCTGTTTCTGGCTTTTGGGGTTGCCTGCCTGAACTGACTGTTTGAAAGTGTAGCGGCTCCATCAATCATGGCCGTGTGGTTTTCGTGCTTAGGAAGGGTCGCTTCAGCAAAGAGGCCGGATTTCTCAATATTTCCTGTAGAGTATAATTTAATCTTGTCGCCTCCCTATCCTGGTTTCAGTTGGGAGAGAGTTAATTTTCTTCACGGTAGCTGGTGCAGTGCTGGGTTTTGGGATTTGGTATGAGAATGACGTGTATAATGTTTGAGTTGGTGCTGAGCAGTGCTGATGCTAAATCAAGGACTTCTCGGCTTTCTCGGGCCCTGCCAGCAAGAAGGCTGGAGGGTCACAAGAAACGGGAAGGGGACACAGCTGAGAGAGCTGACCCAAACTGGCCAAAGGGATATTCCGTGCCACATGATATAATGCTCAGTATATAAATTGGGGGGGGGAAACTGGCTGGAGGCTGCTCAACAACTGGCTGGGCATCACCATCCCCAATGGTGAGCATTGCACATCTCTTGTTTTGTATAGTCTTACTCCTAGCACTAATACTATTGTTTTCCTTTTCAGTCCTGTTCAACTGTTTCTATCTCACCTTTTTTTTTTTTTCCTGATTCTCCCCCATCCTGCTGGGGGGGGGGGGGATGAGCGAGCAAGCAGCTGCCGGCTGAGGTTAAACCACAACAGTAGCGTATCGGGAGAACACGAGCTGGTATTTGTCATGCCCTTCTATGTAACTTCTGTCAAAGTGGGTATTTTTTATTTTTTTTTATGGCATAGACCAGATATGGTCAGATGGGAGATCACCCAGCCAGCCGGGGGATGTGACCGTGGAGAAGAGCCATCCCCAGGGGCTATGACCCTGAGGAGCCATCCCCCCGTGGCCTTTAATAACTTAAAAAACCATCGAGACAAAACCAGTGCTGTGAGAAGGGGGCCTGGTGCACCTAAGTCCTGTGAGTCTTTAATAAAATGACAAGTGGGTATGATAGTTCTGACTGTTGCAAGTTATAAATTCAGCCTAGGGAGTTATTTCAGGGTTGTGCAGTCTCAAATTGTCTCACAGCCTGAAATCACATCTCCAATCGAAATAATAACCCCCCCATCCCTCTGACCCCTGTGTGCTCTATAATAAACAAACGATGACTTCCCTGGAGGTGTCATTGTGACAGCGGCTTCCCGGGAGCGTTGTCATCCTGGAGCGCTCGTCTCGCAGATGAGATGCGGGAGCTGGGATGTTTCCCACGCAGCTCATGACTCTGTAAAAGTTGGTAGTAGTATTTTATTTTATTTTTTTTGGGGTTGTGGTTCTGTTCTCTGCACGAGAAAGAAAAAGAAGTGAGGAATACTTTGTACCTGAGCAGGAGCGACTGATTAGCTCTTGCAAGCCGAATCGGAGTCTTTCAGAGGAATCCGCAGAGGATTCCCCGTGTCTACTGTTCTTTGATGTCCCTTGTCCCCGTGCACCATCTCTCTGAATCCTGAGCTTTCACAGGGAGATTCCTAGTGCCAAACCCACAAGCTGGGGACTCGGTGCAGGGAGTGACTTTTTCCTGCCTTGGACTACGATTTATGCCCCCGAAGCTGAGCATCTTTGGGAAAAGACTTGGTGCCGCTCACGAGGCCCTTTGCAGAACCTGTACCTGAAATGGGTGGGCACGGAGCGGTCGTACCCCCTCGTAAGCAAAACCAGAATTCGTCTCGTCTCCGAAGCACGCAGCCGTTTGCTCTGAGGGCTGGGCTGCAGCTCAGCTCAGCTCTTCGTACAGGTGGTTGTGTTTCCTGTGGTGTCTGCGTTGCTGTTGAGGCAGTTCCAGGAACCTCCTGTTTCTCCCAGGGCTGTTTGCATGGCAGGTGTTGGCTGTGATAAAATATTGATGGGGAGGAGGAAGGAAGGCTCTGTTCTTTGTCTGTTCTTATCTCTCACTGTTTTTCAGGTGGGAGGCACAAGAATTTCTAGAATTTGCATGTATCTGGAGTTTGGCCCAGCTTGGGGTAACTCTGTTAAATTCCAGCCTTTGCTAGAAGTTGGAGCTGGATACTGGCAGGTCTGTTTGGGACATGGGTGGAAAAGCAGGGCAGAAGATGTAGTGGGCAGTGAGAGATCATAGAATCCTAGAATGGCCTAGGCTGGAAGGGACCTTAGAGATCATTTAATCCAGCCTCCCTGTCATGGGCAGGGACACCTCTCAACTAGATCAGGCAACACATGGGGACCCAACGGGAATCGAACCCATGACCTTTGGTGTTTCAGCACCACGCTCAACCGAGTGAGCTAAACCCGAGGTGCATGTTGGGCGTACGGCAGCGTGTGCTGTGCCACCAGTGCTGCTGGTCTTCAAACGGCCCAAAATGCAGCATGGAGGAACACGCTCGTGTGCTGTCTTTGTTGATGTACGGAAAGTGGAAGAAGTGTCATAAAAAAACAACCCTGTGGAGTTCTTGAGCTGCACAGAAGATTTCCTCTGATGAGGAAGTAGGAACCTTGCTGCAACAAAGGCCAGACGGAATGGGTTTTGAGGAGAGCTGTGGAAGGGCGTCACTAGGTTGTACACGTCAGAGTGGCCTCCAGTGAGACCAGTGAAGGTCTTGGGGTGGTTTTTTCTGCTCTGGTGAGCCATGTGCCCACCCAGTGCAGGGTGCCAGGGCCCTAGGCTCTCCTTTTGTATTTTTTTTTAATGCAGAAACTGAAAAAAAACCCTGCTTTTGTCTTAATTGAAACAAAAACAGGAGGTGAGTGCCCCAGAAACTTCACTGTTCACAGGCTCTAGGTGGCTGTGGTTTTTGTTTCTAGCTAGCTATAACTATCTGATGAAGCGTTTCTGTTGTGTTTTGGGTTTTTGGTTTTGGTTTGTTTTTTTTTTTCCTATTTTACCTGCATAAAAAAAGACAGAATTTTTTTCTGGCCACTTTATAACTCTGCTGCTCCCGACTCTTGCCATTTGCAGCCCTGTCCATGCTTGGTGGTGCTCCGAAACCACGTGCACGTGCCAGGTCTGAACGTGACCTCCAGCAAGGATATTAAATGACTCTAAAAGCCTTTCTGCAGCCGTGCGTGTGTAACACCCCATGAGTCTGGCATTAGTATTGACTGACGGCTATAACATGAGCTGCAGGAGAATTGCAGGTCATCGTGCCCGGTCAGCTGGGCTGGGATTTCCAGGAGCCCCCGGGAGTCAGGTGCCTCCTATATGGGCATAAGGTACATTTGAGTCTTCTGCTCAGAGTTAAATATCTGCTGAGAGTTAAATAACTGTACAATCCCTCTTAATACTGAGATGTACCTGTGCTCAACTCAACAGGACACACTGATACACAGATTTGGGTTTATTTTTCGTCGTTGCAAGGAGCACTTCTGCTTTGTGCTTTTTTTTTTGCCTTTTTTTTTTTTTCCCCACTCATTTCTGTGTACCTTTGACCTTGCTGTTCCTCTTCGCTGTTGCTCGTGTGCTGTGCTAACACCCAGCAGGAGGGATTGTCGGAGCTGATCCCCCGGTGTTGTTTCAGCTGTTGGCAGTTCCGGGCGATAAGTGTTTTTTTAGTTTGTGTCGTGATCCAGCCGTCTTGGCTTCTGCCATGGGGTGCTTCGAGCTCTTTTTGAAGCTTCACCACACAATGGTTATTTCCAAAGGAAAGGTGTTGAGCTAATTGGTTTGGCCAGCTGCAGCGCATCCTACAGCGCAGGGTTACTTGAAGCTAGAGTGATGTGGCTGCTTGACTAAGCTGGCACCTGGGTGTTGAGAGTAAATACTAGAGCAGGGAGGAGGATGAATTTTAAGATCTCCTGTAGTTGGAAAATGGGAGATAAGTGGTCTCTTCAATATTCTGTGATTAAGTGATGGTAACAAGCTGACGCCCTTTACTGGAAGAAAAGGAAATGCAACCAGCATTTACCTTTTTGCAAGCACAGAACTCATTGAGAAAGGGATTTAGCAGCTTTTGCTGGTTCAGGGAGGTGATATTCTAGCTGGGGTTGCCCTTACAGGATGACTTTGTTCTCTGCAGCCTTGCACAGTCGGTGGTGGCAGTACCTAACTGCCAGCGTAACAAAACATGGATTAAAAATGCCCAAGTCCTAGGTAAACCATTGCCTTCAGTACTGTTAGCAACCGGTGGAGCACTGACTGTTTAATGCTCCAAGGCTTGGTCATGGTGTTGGCACTGTCGAGGATATGCTCAGTGTTAGTCTTTACCCGTGGCTGGCATTGGAGCGGGCTCAGCGAGAAGCTGCTTGTGGGTCGTGCTGCTCACCCCGTGCTTCAGCTCCAGCTTTATTTTCACCTGCGTGACCTGCTGGAGCGGGATTAGGGAGCCCACCTCCGCAGCTGGAGGGACATCTCCATCCTGCCCTCCTGGCCAGGGCCAGGGCCACCCCATGGCAGCTCCTTCTGCTGCTTCTTTCTCACCCCAGGAGATGCCAGTTCTTGCTGTCATTGGCATCTCATTCCAGAGAAACCTACCTGTTGCCAGATAAATGGAAGGATAAAGATATAAAGCCCTTAGGTAAGATTTTTCTTGAATGATGAGACTTCTCTGCAAGTAGCTTAAAGGTTCTCAACCGCCTTTCTCGCGTGGGACAAGACAGAAAGTCCTTGTACATCAGAGCAGCAGCAGATGCAGGCTGAAGGACGTGCTGAATAGTCAGTTCTTGTGCCAGCAGAACCGGCCAAGTGTCTAATTGTGAATGAGGTTCCGGTGTGACTGTGATTCTGTCTGCTCGCAAATTGGGTGTTGACACCGTTGTATTTTGCTGAATGTGTTTGCCCCAGAGGTATTGTTTAAGGAGTAGTTTTGTGCGACTGAATTCCAACCTGTTGGATGTTTGCTAGCAGCTCGGTGTGGTTGCTTATTGGTTTTTGTGTGACTGGTGCGCAGCTGTATAAACGAATGCTCTTTCCTTCGAGGGTTTGCAAAAAAAAAAAAAAAGCAGCTCGGAGCCAGCTCGAATGAGCAGCCTCAGGCATTGCTCTGTGCCCTGACAGCCGTCCTGATCCACGTTGGGAGAGGTGGAAGGAAAGTCACTTCCTGGAAAGGAGAGAGGAAGAAAATAATTGTGTCGTTAAGAAGTCTCGTGGAAGGTTTTATGTATATATTTTTTTTTTTTTAACTGTATTTTAAGATGCCTGGCATAGCTTACCACTTCTGTAGCCCCTGCTGGCCTCTCTGGATTCAGGGACTCAGAAGTGTGGTGCTGCTCGGTACCCCGTGACTGTCCCCCCTGCCCGCCTGGGATGTCAGGGTCAGCTGTAGCAGGTCCCACTCCTGGGAGCAGCGACTGTGTGTGCTGGCCCCATGAAGCTTCTCTTAATGGAAATAATATTTATTACAGAAAAAAAACCACCAAAAAACAAAAAAATCCTGAAACGTATTGAAGAATAGTGAGACCATCACATTAGGCACATGCCCCTGCTTGTCCTGCTTGCCAAATATTTGACCGTGTGACCTCTGGTAGGTCCCATCTTCCTTGAAGTCATTCGAGATGCAGAAGCACATTGTTCTCTTGCAGTTACTTGCTCACGGGCTCTCTCTTGAAGCTGGAGGGATGCACCCGGCGGGAGGGACCCGGGCAGCAGCACCCTCATCGTTTTGGTGACCCCACATAACAAAACAGTCGAAGTCATCGCCTGCAGGTCGTTATCCTGCCATTCTGTCACATCCAGTAACCACCACCTTCCCCTTCTGACAGCAAGCCCGAGCAAAATGCACGATCTGATGGGCAGGGGCTGCGAGTTCCCAAGCGGAGAGGATTTGAGGATTTAGAGACAATTAGCTTTTATGCTTCTGCGTGTGCCGCGCGGCTCGGGACCAGCATGGGACTCGGGGGGCAGTGGCCTCCTCAGCTGGGCAGCATTTCAGCGTGGATTTAAGCCTTTCCAATGAGGCGCGAGGCGTTTGCAATGATACTGTTAATTTAGAGAACCTTTAGAGTGACTTCTGCCCCGTAATCCGTGTCAGTATAACTTCCCACCCTCGGGCAGGCAGATCATGCCAGGGAGTTTGAGTGGAAATAAAGCATCCGTGTCTAAACGGAGAGGAGCGAAGCGACGCCAAAGGCCAGGCGAGGGAACACCGAGCACGATGGGCTCCTCCCCGCGTGAGTTGACAGCAGAGCCGGCCAGTGGGGTGGGGTGAGATGGGATGAGATGAGGGTAGGGCTCTGTCCGGGTCAGCAAAGACTACAGAGAGCAGATGCATTACTTATTTATGCAGCCTGGTTCCCGGTGTGACAGAGCACAGCGGGGAAAAAAAAGCTAAAATGACAGTAATTAGAACAGATCCGCGCTCGGTGACCCGGAGAAAAGTGAAAACCCGGGAAGATAATCATGAGCGAAAGAGGCAACACAAAGCCGAGAACGGTGACGGTTACACTTTGAATGAGAGGACAAGCTCCTAAAGCAAACTAGCTCCTGGAAATCCCATTAACGCTGACAAATATCCAGCTCCAGGATTCGGGAAGTATCACAGTGAACATCTGTTCAGGTAAATAACGAGGACGGATCCCGTCTGAAAATGCTGCCTGCTCCTCCTGTTCATGCAGGCCGCCTGTTAAAATCGCTCGCTATCATTACGGCGCTAACGATGATAATATTCTCCGTGGTCGGGGATTATTGAACACCTGGCTCCCGGCAGTAAGTGCTGCGTGGCACCATGACTGCTCCTGCAACAGCAGCTCTGAGGATAACCGCCCTTCTTGGCTTTAAGGATGATAGATTACCGAAGAGTTGTTGTGTTTATCAGCCCTTGAAAATGGGCCAGATTCCAGTAAATTCAAGTCTGGATTCTCTTCTAATTTGCTTCCTGCTCCATCTGGCTATTTCTGGTCAGGTTTTAAATCTGAACAAATTTTGGTCCTCTGATGTTTCTTGCAACTGCTTTGGGTTTGTTAGTTTTTAACGAGGAGGCCCAGCTCATGAGCTGCAAGAGACCTCGAAGGTCGTGTCTGAAGACAGCGTTGAGTGGAGGGGCTCATTCAACATCTCCATTTTGTAGGCATCCCGCTCAAGCAATTTATAGCCGTAAAAATAACCTTGCAGAGGAGCCCTGCTCCTCCAGGAGAGCTGGGATGCTCAGGCTGACTTTAGACTTGGCAGTCCTGTTGACTCTGTGAGGTCTTCTGGTTGACTTTGACTTCTGTGGAGGTAACTGGAGGTAGGTCAGCCTCCTGATTTCTCCAGGGATCTTGTCTGCCTTTGGAGGGCAGGTTGACAGCATTGTCTCTCTCTCGTCTGTGGTGATGTGTCAAGTGGCATCTATCTGGACTGCTTTGGTACAGGAAGATCATGGCAATTTGACCTGAGTTGCCAGAGGACAAAGCTGTGTCATGAGTGCCTGGCCGTAAGCGGACGGGCAGAAGATTGCAGCCTGATCCATGTGCACAGGAATGGTGGTTATTCAGGGCTGGCTTGGGTGCTTTTCCAGGGCCTTATTCATGTGTGAGGCCCATTCATGTGTAAAGGAAAAGGGCGTCGCACTGGAAGCGCCGTGCATGAATCGAGCCCCCCAATGCAACCGTCCCTCCGGCGCTCGCTGGAGCTGTCTTACGAGTGATGGCTCCGGTGGCCCTGCTCTCACCAATGCCCTGAAAAGCAGCAGCTCCTGTCCTCAGCACGTTTGCAGTTCCCACGGTGCTGGGTGTATGCCTCAGCCTGAGAAGCGAGAAGGAGGTTTCAAGCCACAGTGAACGTTTCTTCCCGCGGTTGGCATGGGCTGGACATGGCCGCAGGGAGATGGAGCAGGACCGGGAGGTGGGCTTGGGTTGAGCACCAAGAGCAATGTCACCTGTTTGAGAAGGACCACAGTGGGAAGGAATTCAAGCAGTTCTCGTATGCTCTGGGGAGCTGTGAGCGTTTGTGGGGATTTCCTGGGGGTTTGAGGACAAGTTTTAGTTCGGGGGTTACTGTGGTGTCCTTTTGACAGGAGGTGAAGTGAGGGGTGCAGCCCTGTTACCCCTCATGAATAGGGGTGGCAGCAAGACCACCCGAGCTATGGCTTAGAAGCTGAGGCTCCTGCTTAATTTTTGCTTTCACTAGTCCTGACACAGAGGGACTTATCTGTCCATCCTGAGTAGTCCCAGCATCCCTGTGGCTGCGCTGGACTCTCTCCAGCAGTTCCCTGTCCCTCTTGAGCTGAGGGGCCCAGAACTGGACACAATATCCCAGATGTGACCTCACCAGGGCAGAGCAGAGGGGCAGGAGAGGTATAGAGGAATAGAGGTATATAGAGGAAGAAGAGGGTATAAACTCCGAGTGAAGGAGCACAGTTGAACAGCGAGGGCTCCTGCCTGGGTTGGGGTGTTGTGGCTGCAGCAAGGGGTGCAGAAACCGGCTCAGAGCGAGCCAGATGTGGTTGCTTTGATGCCCAGAGCCATGTGGGCTGTGTTTTGGGGACGTGGTGCCATCCCTGTGCAGGCAGAGTCTGCTGCCCTCCTCCCTGAGGAGCTTTCCAACAAGACCAAGGTTTCTCCCTGGCTCTAGTCGTTCCCTGAAGGCAGTGGGTGCAGTGGGATGAACCTGGAGGAGGAGAGCTGGAAGAGATCCTACTTCTTTTCTATTATTTTGTGCTTCTTGTAGGATTATATGTTATTTTATCCTTTGATGTAAAGAGTGTTAAGTGTTTCGGAAGTGCCGGAACGTGGAGAACAAAGCATGTCAGTGAGTCCCTTGTCTCCAGGCTGGCTGACAACCCTCTGTTCTGGCTCATTTTTGGTGTCATCAATCACGAGTACCAAGACAGCAGCCTCGCGGTGCCCTGTGTGCACCGCGGAGCTCATCGAGTGACCTATTAGTGCTTTCAGTTAATTCTGGTGACATATTTATAGCGGGGAGATCTACAGCACCGATTTCCTACAGGACACATCATGATTTGACATCAGATTAAGTTATAGAGTACCTTTTCCTGGCTCGATCAATGGGTAGAGTCAAACAGGGCCTCGTCTACATGCAGATGAGGAGGATTAGATTTAAATCGGCAAATGTCAGTAATGGCTGTTTTTCCCACCGAGGGGAGAATAGGCAGGGAAAAATTTCCATCATTAATAATTGAAGCTTATAGAGGGGGAGAAAAAAATGAACGTATCATGTACCGCTCCTGCAGATAACAGGGGCCTCGTTTTTGCTGATAATTCTGTCTGGCAGACAAGTGCTAAAAAATTATGATGATTATCACTGGGTTTCTGAATCTGTTATGAATCTTGTGCAGTCATGGAATATTTTAACAAATGCCCTTTTGTAGCGGAGCTGAAAATACTACTGATGGCCCAAAAACGCCTATAGAAAAATACAGACAAAACCGTTGGAAATGAGGGTTGGAATAATTGACCAAAATGAGGAGGTTGACTGCTTTGGGTGCAGACTTTGTAAAGCGGGGTGACTGGAGCGGGTGACCTTTTCCCTCGGGGGGTGCTGGAGGATGGGAAGACCAGGAGATGGGGATGGCTCTGAGAGGCTGAGGCTGCCCAGAGGTTAGCGAAAGACCCCCAGAAGCAATCAGAAAGGAGCTTTTTGAAGCAATGCAATGTGTGAAAAGCCAAAGCTGTGTTTCTACAGGTTCAAGAAAGAGTTTATTTTCAGGGAAGGCTTCCAGTGGTAGCAATGGGTTTATATATACAAGCCGTACGTGCTGGGCTTGCTGGCAAGGAACCACTTGCCCATCCTATGTCCGTAAAATGTTTTGGTCGCTCTTCGTTGCTGCTCCTCTTTATGCTGCCAGTATCGTCTCCAGGCTGCAAAGCACTGGAGGTTGTGGTGCTCTGCGGCGAAGTTCTGAGCTTTGTGCTCGCTTTACACCCAAGAGCCTTTAACCCCAGCAAGCACTCAGACAGCAAGCCCGTGTACATCAAGCGGGAAATCGCACACGAAAAGAAGCGAGTGTGAATTGCTAATTAACTAAATTTGCAACTGGTACACACGAGTTAAAGGGCATGTGATTTATCACCTGTCAGTAAAAATACTGATTGTAGCTTGTGCTCCCAGTACTGTGGTGTGTGCATAGCTCAGCTGTGGAGTTAAAGGGCATCTGATTTATCGCCTGACACCAGCATTACTCGTTAGAGCCATCACGGCTGCGACCGCAGAGACACGTTCCTGTTTTCACCGAGTAGCTATTTACTTGGTTATTCCTCCAGCACAGACACATGAGGAGGTCTTTGCTTCAATAAAGAAAGGAAAGTTACAGTGAAAGCTGCTTCTCCCTGGTTGAAAGGGAGGTCTGGAGTGCAAGATGAGGCATGATAAGCCTCAAGTACGTCAGTGGGTGAGAGCCCTTCTCCTTGTGTTTCAGGGCTTCAGGTCTGGTGTCGGCCAGAAGTGCCGCAGTGGCCTCCCTTCCCATGTTTGCAGTCCACAGCCTTGGCTTGAGCAATTGATTTGCGATGGTGTTGAGGCCCCGGAAGGACTCAGTGATAATTAATCAGATCTGCAAATGCTCATGGGTGCATGGTTCACCTGACTCCTCTTGGTTGTACCTGGAGGTTTAAGTGGGTACACTGAGACCAGACTTTAGGAAACCCCTCTAATTCCAGGTTCCTTCCTAGATATTAGGAACTTCGGTTGTGCCTGCTGGCCTCAGTGGAGTTTAAGCTTTTATTACTTACAAAACTAGGTCCTTGTGGCTAACAAAAACAACCTCCTCTCCCATTGTAGCGTAGGTAAAACTGGCCTATTCCTGGTCAGATAAAAGTGTTACTGGGTTTGATGCATGACCAAATCAGCCCCATTATCAAAATTTATCAGGTGCTGGTTTCCAGGGGGCTGTGTAGGAATCTGCAGGAGCAACGTGTTCATTGTATGTGGAGAGATTGGCCAAGCTGAATTCCACCCTTTGGTATCAACAGATACTTGCAGTTGTCACCCCATATTTTTCTATCTGTGTTCTCCACTTTTGTGACCTGGTAGACTTGAGGGAAGTTTTGAGTTTTACGTGCTTGTCTCAAGTCTTAGGTGCTGTCTGAGGAAAAGCAGCTGTTGTTTAAGTGGGGTAGATGAGTTTCTGCTCTTCCCTGTGAGCCTGGGCTGAAGTGGTGGACCTGCCAGACACGGGAGCTGTGCTGCTGGAGGGGGCTTAGCTGTGAAACGCTCCTTCCTAGCTCCAGTCCTCTTACCCAAAGGGTCCTGTGACCATTGAACCTATCACCTTCCTTGGTTCGGTGTGATCTGCCACAACTTCTGTCAGGCTTAGTGATCAGCGCTGCAAAAATGCAGTTCGAGGGGTGTGAGAAACGACGCCGACGCAGTTCGTACCCTTTGGGTCCACCAGAACGGAAATGTGGTGGCTGGATCATTTCAACCTTGACTTGCCGTTAAATGTCAAGATAGGTTGAGGTTGGTTTTTTTTTTATGTGATATGACAGGTTTTGGAGTATGTAGTGTAAAGCATTGACAACTTTTCTATAAATATGCACGTAGTCATTGCTGTTGGCTGCATCAAGAGGATCAGTAAGAAAGCTCTGTGGACCACAAAAACCTCATTACATAATGTCTGGAAATACAAGACATATATGAGTTCAAGTAAGAGATACAGTAAATCATGAGGCTCTTGAGAATAGAGGAAACTCTTTTAAGTGGGGTTTAATTACCAAGCTCAAAAAAATCTTTTAACCCAATGCTGAGCAGAAGTCGTTGCTGGCGGGAAGGGTTGGGTGCTGGAGCTGGTATTTTCAGCTGTATCAGTTCCTGGATAAGGTCTCCAAAAAGCCCTCAGATGATGAGCAGAAGCTCAAGGTGGTGGGAAGGCACCTCTCTGCTCCCCATCCAGTGAGTTAGAGCAGCACTGAAAGGTCCCACGAAGGGCAGGAGTGAAGCCCTGCCTCCAGCTCATCGCCTTGCTCTTCCCCTCTGCTCTCCGGTGCGATCTTGCCCTGCTAGTTCCTCTTTTTTCATGTGTGCATCTGGTTATTAGGTTTGCTCCTTGTACTCCCCAAGACCCATGTGTCGTGATTTAGTTACCATGGGTGGTTATTTTTTAAAGGTTCTGGTAGTCTTATTTCTTTGTGTTCTTCTCCCGAGTGTTTTGTAAATCTGGGCAATTATAAGGGCAATTAAAGTGTCCTACCAGCAAGGGAAATACTACATCAGCTTTTTATCTTTTCTACCTAAAAATAAATGTCTGTTGAGGCCTTTGCCACAGCCAGGGGCTCCGAGGAGGTGAGGGAATGAAAAATGGACAACGCAATATAGTTTTGCCGTTACCTCAGCTGAAGGATGGAAGGAATCACAGCATGTTAGGGGTTGGAAGGAGATAATCCAGTCCAACCCCTGTGCCAGAGCAGGTTCACCCCGAGCAGCAGGTTGCACAGGGTGGCGTCCAGATGGATTTCGAATATCTCCAGAGACAGAGACTTCACAACCTCTCTGGGCAGCCTGTTCCAGTGCTCTGCCACCCTCCAAGTTCAAGAAGTGCTTCCTCACATTTAGATGGAACCTCCCCTGTTCAAGTTTGTGCCTGTTACCTCTTGTCCTGTCACTGGGTACCGCTGAAAAAAGACTGGCCCCATCCTCCTGCCACCCACCCTGTAAATATTTATAAGCCTGGATAAGATTCCCCCTCAGTCTTCTCCCAACTAAAAAGCCCCAAGGTCCCTCAACCTTTCGTCGTTAGAGAGATGAATCAAGGCAGCGCATTTATTTGACAGGGAATACTTTGTGTACTAGTGTAATCTGTTGATCTGAAAATTAAATCACTTTCTTCTTCATCTTCTGTGCCATTGATCTCCGAGTCATTAGTGAAAGTACAAGCTGTCACGGTGACATGTCCCTGTGCCTCGCACAACCCTCACGGAGGAGAACGCACATCAGCCGATGCTTTTATTCGTGTGCGTCAAATGTGAGCTGTACTTGTCCCCAGACTGTGTTACCTATAAGAGGAGAAGGGAGGAGCTGAAAGACTTAAAAATTTTGTTTCTTTTCCCCCATAGTTACCATTTTTCATGTGTTTTTTTTCACAGTTGACTCCCGTGCAGTGGGGTCAGCTCTGCTGCCCGGGAGCCGGGGTTTGTGGCGGTCGGGTGTGAGGAGCTGGTGGTGGCAGGGCTCTGGCGCGGAGCAGGAGGCTCCTGCTCAGCCCCGGTGCTCCCCATTCCTGGGCCCTGCGTGGGCAGGAGGGGAGCAAGGAGAAGCTGGGAGCTCCATGTTGGTCTGTGTACACATACGTGGTTATATATGTGTGGGTGTAGTTGTATGTATATTTATGGACATAAGTAATAAGTGTGTGTGTGAAGCTGGGTGTGCATATGTGTGCATATATAAGTTCGGTGATACTTTAGCTTTGCTCAGCCTCACCTACTGTGTTTTCCTGTGGTAGAAACAACTAGAGAGGCTTTAGAGATGCAGAGAAAAATGAAAATTTGAGAAAGTCCGCTGGAAAACTTCAGCAATTGACTTACTTAAACATTTGCTCTGTAAACAGAATTCAAGGCAACCTTGTATATTGAGGTAGGAGAAATACATATTTCTTTTTCCCCATCCACCAGCTACATGTGCATTTCCTGACATCCTTTCTGAGCGAGCACCCCTGGAAGTTGTCCCGTGCCCACACCACAGGGACGGTGTGACTGCCATACCCCAGGGCAGCCCCGCACACAGGGGCTGTGCCTGCAGCTCTTCTCTGCATGGGTCCCTCCGTCACCGCAGAGAAAGCACGAGCTGTAGAAAAGTGAGATGTAGTGCTGTACGACCAGCTACGAGCTGAGAAGGATGTGTTTTTCGGAGAAAGCGTTGCAGCCTTGTTGTCCTTTGTGGCAGGAGTGGCCGTGGGCACCATGCCGGGGCTGGCACCCTCTCCAGCATGTCCACCCTCAGCTTTCCAGCGAGGAGCTTTTATGCTGCTGAAGCTATTAGTTAAAACCCTCTTTTGCTGGTTTACTCCAGCTATGAGCGCTCCGTCGGAAACCCTGGTCTGCTCTTTGCCCGTGAGTGCGTCGGGGATGCAGGCAGTGTGCGGCCCGAGCACGGCCAGGGAGGGATGTGCCCTGGAGGAAGGTGGACATTGAAACCACGGGGCAAAATAAGACAGCACGTGGTATTTGGGATTGAATCTTCCAGCTGCCTTTCAGTTGGTTTATGGCATTTCATCGCTGTGCGGTGGGGATGGGCGCAGGAGGGCACGGGGAGCCTGCGGTGCTGCATCCCCTACAGCATCACCCGCCTCCTGAGCTCCCGGCTGGTTTTCCTTGGTCGAGCAGGGTGTGCCAGGGACAGGTGCCAAAAAATCAGCCCCCCGTTTTCTTCTGGGAAGCAGGGCGGGCAGGGAGCACACTCCGAACTGTGGGCAAGGGGCTCGGTTTCTCCCACCTCTGGGAGGGATGAAGAGAAGAGGAAAGAAACAATAATATTTTTACACTTACTGTAACTCAGGTTCAGTTTCGTATTTCATTAATTATTGTTTTGTCATGTTAGGAGCCTGGGGAAGAAAACATTAATCACAGGTTTTGCTGAGTGCTGTTTCAGTAAGTAAATTAATTTCAGACGGGAAACTTGTTTGTGTGGAGATTTGGCTCCTTCCCGCTGTCGGCAGGCGAGCTGGCCGGGCTTCCCGGCACCCCTCCGAGCCCCGGGCTGTCCCCCACCCGCTGAGCTTTTTGGCACGTTTTGGCCGCAGCCTTCGCCGCCGTGAGCGGAGCTTGCAGGTCCCGTTGGGTTTTCTTTTGCTTGTTTTTGTTTTCTTTGTTTGTTCTTTAATAACTTCCGATAAAAGCCAAGGCACTGAGATGCCTGTTGCGCCTGGGGCGGGAGGCAGGGGAGGTGGTAGCAGCCATGGGATGCTGCAAAAATCCAAACCGGCTGGTGCAAAACTCTTCTGGCTGCGCAACAGGAATCCAGTGGCAGGAAAGAGGATGAACCTGTTGCTCCTACCCCCCCCTCCATCCTCTCAGTCCCAAATCCTTGCTCCTCAGTTGACCAGCTGTGTCCCATGGCCCTCCCCGTGCTGCACCGGGGCTGTTTCCTTCTGCCCACCATCCTCTTCGTGTGCCAGCTCTTGGCGCTAGAAAATTGCAACAACACATTTGCATCTTTCTTTTTTTTTTTTTTTTAATAAATCAAAGCCAGCGTTTCTTCATCAAGGAAGGGAGTGCCGAGGTAGTTCTGATTAATGGCGTGCAGCGTGCTCCCCCCAACTCCCAGGGATTGTTCTCTCTCCATCTTAAAAGTAAGGATCTGTGCTGGTTGTGTACGGGTCAGAGCAGTTACAGCTCAGCTACTCAGAGGAAACCTCCCAGGTGCTTATTTTGGGGGAGGGCTTTGCATCCTTTCTCACTTCTGGAGTCTGTGACCCCAGACAAAAATAAACACCATCTAACTGTTCCTACTCCAGGGTTATTTCTGGCGGCATCGCCAAGTAACTGAATTTCAGAGGGCTGTGAGTGTGCGTATGTAAAACAGTAGATCTCAGTAAGATAATCAATTATATGCAAGAGGAAACCAGAACTTTTTCCATGGGCTTTATCAGATATTGTGGTCAGTCAAGGCAATTCAAAGCAACTCGGAACCCTATTACATTCATTCTTGCTATAATCACTCCATCTCTGTTTACCATATTCAGTTAAAGTGGCTTGTTTGCTACATCCGCTCCCCTGCCAAAATAACCTCATTTACTCTTGCAAACGGCTTCTGTTGCTGCTGCCGCTGTAGTGCTGCTGCACTGAAAATACATTCTTGGCCGCAGCCCTGAGGTTTGGATATATTGCTCTTTGAATCCTGCCGTGGCGTCAATTGGTTGGCGTTCTCATTCACTGTCATATACCATTTGAATGATGGGAAGTTGATTTTTGGTTGTTTTGCTTTGGTTTTTTGTTGTATTCTTTTTTAAACATGGGTTTTGCAAATAGCCTCTGAGCTGGAGGGGCTGCTTCCTTGAGGTGCTGGTGCTCGGTTGGCTTTTTTTTTTTTGGTTTGCTGGTGTTTTTGTCGTTTGTGCAAATTTCACCTTGCAACAGAAGACTCTCGTTTAAAAACTCACGAGTCGCTGCTGAAAGGAAGGTTGGACCCAAAGTTGGCAGGAGTCTGCTACGGCTGCGGCAGCGTATGCAGAAGGAGGGTTTGCCTGCAGAACGTGCAACCATCACCAGCCAGCGAGCAGCCTGGCCTCTGGGGAGCTGTGTCCTTCAGCTCATTCCCTCCTGCCCCTTGGATTTTTTTTGCCTCTGTCACATGCAGGACGCCCTGCTGCGACGGCTCAGTTTGGTGCAAGGTGCTGGAGGTGATGCTGGAAGAGCTGCCCCTTTTGGGGCAACAGGGAGGAAGGGAAGGAAACCCGGCCCCAAAAAATGGGGTTTTACCTTGCGTTTTCTCTTCGCTGTGGCTCAGCCCTTGCTGCTCACCCTGGCGGGTTGCCTGAGCGTGGCCAAGCGTCACCCAGCCCTGTGGCCATCGGCACCAGTGCTGGATGTGTCCATGGAGCGAGCAGCAGGTGACCCCACTCTCCCTTGGTCCCTTGACCTTGGTGTCCATGGCGTGTGGAGGTCTATCCTGTCCCATGGGCTGGGCAGCAAGGGACCTGCTGTTTTTGGCAGTGTTGTGACCTGTGCTGTCCCTTTTGAAGGAGAACGTTGCTGCTGCTGGTTGCTTTATTGGTGATGGACAATGCCAAGACAAAGAATGACATGATACACCCAGCTTTTATCATCTGTGCGTTCTTGGTGCAACCAGAATTGCCTTTTCCTGGCTACGAAGCTCATATCTCCCTGGTCCCTGAGGACCTGGGGCCACTTCGTAGCGTGTCCCCCCACCTAGGATGGATGGAGCACTAGGAGGCTGGAACTCGTGGTGGGATTTCAGGTCTCCTTGCTGGACACCTGGATTTTCTCCCCTCCTTCCCAACCAGGCTTTTCCCCCCAGGTTGGAGCAGTTGAGGTGAACCATGGCCTGGTGGAAAGGAAGAGCTTTGTCTCCTTGAAGCTCAGGAGATGGCTGTGGAGACAACGCTCCCAACACAACCCACAGCAGGGATGGGGATATAGTGCTTACAAGTTTCTCATGCTTCTTGGCTCAAAATGTGATGATGTTAGTGCCCTGAAATGAAAAAATGAACCGTCTTAAAAACACTGCGGGGTTTTTTTGGTTGTTTTTTTAGGTGGTGTGGAATGAAACTTCCTGTAGGTATAAATCTAAAGCCAGAGGTGAATTTGTCCCACTTTGTTTCCCATAAGTATTATCTTCCACTTTGAGATATTTGATTTTTTTTTTTTTTTTTTTTTTTTTTTTTTTAGCCTGGCGTGCTGTGAAATTTTGCTTTCAGTGATCAAAGCCTTGATTTGTTTCGCTATGAATTGTGCCTCTGACCCAGCCCTGAGTGGGAGCTGCATCAGCGTTACAAAACTTGTTGTCTGGAGATGCCACACTGAAACGGCAGGGCATGGGCTTGTTTGCAGAGGGTTCCTCCTTCCAGCGGGCGGGTGGGCTTCATCGCGAACGTCTTGTTGCCGTGCCAGGGATGAGCACAATTACCTATTATTTTACCACGGTAGCCTCTAAATGAGCCATTTTGGGTGAGGTTAGAGCAGTTTTTCCAGGCTTGCTGGAGATCCCGCTGCGTTTTCCTGGTTTGGCACGGGAACAGCCCTGATGCCGGGGACTTGCATCCCTCCATTGAGCAATTAATGAGTTTGTGTGTTGTCATCAGGACTCTTCCACCTCCTTTTTTGACAAAACGGAGTCTTTCCCGTTTCTCTTCCCCGAAATATCTCCATATTTCAAATGTCCTCCCTTGCCCCAGGGCCTTGCTTTCCCATCTTTCTACCCTTGGTTTTCCACTGAGAATGGGATGAGTGGAGCCGAACTCAGCACCTGAAGCAAGTGTGCGCTGACAGCGTGGGTAACACCACCAGAGTATTTTATCTATTATTTTCTGACCTGTTATTTTTGCACTCTATCATTTTGATATCACGGAGCTTTCAGCAGAGGTTTGCGTGGGGCGGTTGACATGAGAGTTGTTCTTACGGCTTAATGTTCAGTTAATTTAAACCCTGTTAAAGTTCTAGAAGTATTTCAAACCCTTCCTTTCTGCATGGACTGTTCCACATTTGTCATCATAGGGTTTCTCCTGCTTTGATGTTGCCTTCTCCTTGGTTAGGTGGCTCTGAAATTCCCAAGACTTCCTCGCTTGTAATTAACCTAAATAGCGTTCTTTCATCTACAAACTTTATTTCACTATGCAGCCTAGTTTCCAGGTCATTAATAAAGATATTGAGCAATGGGAGAGCCAGGTAAATACTTTGGGTGGTGTGGTGTTAATTATTTCCACCCTGAAAAGTGAGTCGCGTGCTTGGTCTTGTCGCAGCCCTCACCAGCATTAGGTTTACATCCAGCATCACCCACAGCTAAATCCCAGTTTGGTTAAACCAAAGCACAGCTCATCGTGGGAGGTCTTCGTGCAGCTGAGATGAGTCTCATATTAATTTAAGTCAGTCCCTCACGGAACAACTGTATTTAAATTAAATTTCTGTTGAGAGCATCCATGATAGTGGAAGTTGGTGCAAAGAAAACGCACCTTCGTTCAAATGGGTCGAACCTCGATTCGAGGTGGGTTTGACCCTGTTTTTGAGCTGTAATTTGAGGTAATTCATAGGTTGTTCATACATGAACCTTGGTCAGTGCTTGTTGCTGGGCCTGACACAGAGATAACACGCACTTGAATTTTTGCTTTATTTCTTACTCTCTCAAGCCCCCCTGGGCTGTTCGGAGTGGCCATCATGTGAAGAACAAACCAGTTTCTGTGGCCCCAACAGTGAATGGAGCCTTGGGAATTACCCAACCCATCCCCTGTTTTGCTATCCCATCCCTGACCAGCTCTTTAGTGTTTAAAAAGAAGTTAATACAGGTATCTCCTTTGGGAGGCAGAGGAAGGAGGCTGCTGCAAACAAACTCCTTCAGTATTTTTGCATTCCCTGTGGCTTCTGTGGTCCCAGCAAAGTCTTCTGTGAAAGTTTCTCCTCCTGGCTGTGATTCTCCATTGCACCAGTGCTGTCTTCGGTGTTTCCCTCTTGCTTTGACCCAGTAGCTTGAGGGCTGTGCTCAGAGAAGAAAAGTTGAACATGATCTCATTGTGGCATAAGCCTGGAGTTAAAGCTGATGATAAAATGCTTCTGTACACCTTGGATGTTTGGGGTGGGTGGTTTGAATTCAGAGATCTCGTGCCCCAGTGCTGGGTGGGGAGCTGCCCCAGTCTTTATCACGCAACATCATTTGAGACCCTGTCTTGGAAGCCTTGGAGAAGGGCAGAGCAGCGTGACTGATGCCGTCCTCTTCACTGGCTGACCGGAGCGTGGCTCAGTGGTGGTGGGAGAGCAGAAACTCCCTAGAAGGGACACAGTGAGCCTTACTTCTGAATTCAGAAGAAAGTAATTAACTATACTCAGGTGTCATGCTGGCTCAGGGGGCTGCTGAGTGTTGAGGCAAGGAGTGGGTGGGCAGCACATCCCACATGGCTCTGAAACCGGATGGATGGATGGAAGGAATGATGGGTGGATGGAAGGAATGATGGGTGGATGGATGGAAGAAAGGAAGGAAGACGTGTTGCAGAATGATGGTTTCTGTGCTGCCTGAAGTAAATATCTCCACGTAGACTGAAACTCCAGCTCTGTGGGGCAGGAAAGGTAAACGGAATTTGCACATGAAGTGTTTGCATGGGGGTTGCCTGCATCAGCGCTTGCAGTGCCCTTCAGATCCAACCGTGTTGCCTGTTGTTTCCATTATGACGTGCAAAGATTTATGTATATTTTTGCACTTAATATAGTAAGAGGCTATTTTTCAAGAAATACAAACCAGGAGCTTTCTGCTCTGTGGGAGATTCATTATGTTTTGTTTAAAGGAACCAAACTTGTTTTCCTTTCCAATGAGCACGCAAGTGTCCAGTCCCACTTACCGACTAGAGAGGGTGATTAATTCTTCTGTTTTTGTAGTCAACAGTGAAACGTGGTCTGGCGATACATAACGGCCCTGCAGCCTCGCTGGGACTGAATTATCTGGCACAATGGAGCCTATAATTAGCAGGTGGAGTAGATGCTGTGCATGTAGCGTTAGAGGATTGCAGGGGGACAGGTTGGAGGGCAACCAAGGGAAACGAAATTATGGCCAGGCAGTAAAAAAATTAAGTGTTTTCATCTCTGTAGGATGCTTAAAGCTTTATAATGCAAACTCAAATAAAGAAAGCCTTCATCGATGTGATGGAATTTAACCGAAGCAGAGGCTGTGGCTGTTGTACCGCACAGCACCGGTACAATTCCTGCTGCTCCCTATGAGTTCAGAACAAGGAGGATTCTTTCTCCTAACAGTTACGAGAAATTTGAAAGCAGAAATTTTTTTTCTGAATCTTTTATAGAAGTGAAGCTGAAATATAAACGAAACGTAGCCACTGGAGGGCCTGAAATCTTGGTGTGACTTCCAGAATTGGGATGCAAAGTGTTTGGTGGAAACCACTTTTCCCCATTAAGTTCTTTTGGTGAAAGCATGAGAGAATCTGGACTTCAGAAGGGCCAACTTTGGCCTCTTCAAGCAATTACTGGGGGATACCCCGTGGGACAGGGAGCTGAAAGGTAAAGGGGCCCAAGACAGTTGGTTGGCATTCAAAGACCACTTCTTTGAAGCTCAGGATCAGTGCATCCCATCAGGTAGGAAATCAAGAAAGAGATCCAGGAGACCTGCTTGGTTAACCAGGGATCTGCTGGGCAGACTCAGGTGGAAGGGGAGGGTGTTTAAATTGTGGAAGGAAGGGCTGACCACTTGGGTGGAGTACAGGGCAGCTGTCAGGGAGTGCAGGGAGGCAATCAGAAAAGCTAAGGCCTCCTTGGAGTTAAAACTTGCAAGGGAGGTCAAAGACAACAGAAAGGGCTTCTTCAAATACATTGCTGACAAAACTAACACTAGAGGCAATGTAGGCCCTCTGTTGAATGAGGTGGGTGCCCTGGAGACAGAGGACAGAAAGAAGGCAGAGTTGCTGAATGCCTTCTTTGCCTCTGTCTACACTGTTGGAGACCGTCCTCAGGAGCCTCAGTCCCCTAAGGCCCCAGAGGAAGTCATGGCAAAGGAGGAGTCTGCCCTGATTGATGAGGAGTGGGTTAAGGATCAGTTTGAACACTTGGACATTCATAAATCCATGGGCCCTGATGGGATGCACCCACGGGTGCTGAGGGAGCTGGCGGGAGTCATTGCTAGGCCACTCTCCATCATCTTTGGTAAGTCGTGGGTAACAGGTGAGGTGCCTGAAGACTGGAGGAAAGCGAATGTCACTCCAGTCTATAAGAAGGGCAGGAAGGATGACCCGAGTAACTACAGACCGGTCAGCCTCACCTCCATCCCTGGAAAGGTGATGGAACATCTTATCCTTGACACTGTCTCTAGGCATATCAAGGATAAGAAGGTTATTAGGGGCAGTCAGCATGGCTTTGCCAAGGGGAAGTCATGTTTGACCAACCTGATAGCCTTTTACGAAGACATAACCAGGTGGATGGATGGTGGCCATGCAGTGGACGTGGTCTACCTGGACATCAGCAAGGCCTTTGACACCGTCTCCCACAGCATCCTCATAGGTAAACTGAGGAAGTGTGGTCTGGATGACCAAGTAGTGAGGTGGGTCGAGAACTGGTTGAAGGGAAGAAGCCAGAGGGTTGTGGTCAATGGGGCCGAGTCTGGCTGGATGCCTGTGTCTAGTGGGGTCCCTCAGGGGTCAGTGCTTGGGCCGGTGCTGTTTAATATATTCATCAATGATCTGGATGAGGGATTAGAGAATGTTGTCAGCAAGTTTGCTGATGATACGAAGTTGGGGGGAGTGGTTGACACACCAGAAGGCTGTGCGGCCATTCAGAGAGACCTGGACAGGCTGGAGGGCTGGGCGGGGAGAAATCTGATGAAGTTTAATAAGGGCAAGTGTAGAGTTTTGCACTTGGGAAAAAATAACCCCATGTGCCAATATAGGTTGGGGACTGCCCTGCTGGAGAGCAGTGCAGGGGAAAGGGACCTGGGGGTTCTAGTGGACAGCAGGATGACCATGAGCCAACAGTGTGCCCTCGTGGCCAAGAAGGCCAATGGCATCCTGGGGTGTATTAGAAGGGGAGTAGCAAGTAGGTCAAGAGAGGTCCTCCTGCCCCTCTACTCTGCCCTGGTGAGGCCGCATCTGGAATATTGTGTCCAGTTCTGGGCCCCTCAGTTCAAGAAGGACAGGGAGCTGCTTGAGAGAGTCCAGCGTAGAGCCACAAAGATGGTGAAGGGAGTGGAGCATCTCCCTTATGAGGAAAGGCTGAAGGAGCTGGATCTCTTTAGCTTGGAGAAGAGGAGGCTGAGGGGTGACCTCATCAATGTTTATAAATATGTCAAGGGGGAATGTCAGGAGGATGGAGCCAGGCTCTTTTCAGCGGCGTCCACTGACAGGACAAGGGGCAATGGGTGGAAGCTGGAACACAGGAGGTTCCAGAAAAATATGAGGAAAAACTTTTTCACTGTGAGGGTGACTGAGCACTGGAACAGGCTGCCTAGGGAGGTTGTGGAATCTCCATCTCTTGAGACATTCAAAACCCGCCTGGACGCGTTCCTGTGCGCTCTAGTGTAGGTGATCCTGCTCTGGCAGGGGGGTTGGACTAGATGATCTTTGAGGTCCCTTCCAACCTTTAACATTCTGTGATTCTGTGATTCTGTGAATAATCTTAACTAGTAAATGTCAATTTTTTAGGTATTTGGCTTGGGCACTGGGAGGACCTGAGCTGAGGGTCTCAGTCTCTGGAAACGTGTAGTTCAAAAAGATCTGGTGAGACCTCAAGTATCATCTCGTTAAAACCCTGGGTCTGGAGGTGTGACGTCTTGATCTGTTTTAACAGCACATCCTTCCCTCCTGCGGAAGGACCATGAAACCTCTGACAAGGCCTTGAGCAGCCTGGGAGGCAGTACCCATCCCTCGTGGGCCCTTGATGGCCGTTGCAACGGTTCGGGAAGCAGCAGCACTAGGTGCAGCTCTGCCGGTTGTCCCTGCTGGCACTGTTCTACTTCTTCGCGTCCGTGTGAGGTGGCGTGTGTGAGGAGTTCCCTGTCCTCCCACGCTGATAGGGCGAGGAGGGGAAAATGGGATCTCCTACTCATGCCTTGACCTTGTGGGCATCTTCTCCCTCAAGGCCATGCTTCAGGGCAGCGCTGGGCAGGTAACTGCTGCTTCCCGAGGTCTTTGGTTCATGGGTCCAGCCTTCCTGAGCTGAATGCGCCTTTGGAGAAACGCTCCGGATCCTGTGGCTCAGGAAAATATTGCAACCAAGGAGGAAGGCAATGCTGCTGTTTGTGCCTGTGCTGGCATACCTGGACACCTGGGATGTCCTGGTTTTGACCGGTGATTAAGAACGAATCTCAAAAATGAGAGCACGAGCTCTTTGCAGAATGTTTGGTTCCTTTGCGCGGCTGACGTTTCCCCTTGCTTCGTTAGCGCAGCGGTGCTGATGAGTGGGCTGCACCCACCTGGACAAAAATGCCCAGGCTGGTTTGGGGTTGTCATTTAATGGCAAAGATGGCAGCAGGACAGTTTGGGGCTTTAAAAGAGCAGTGGCAGGGCTAGCACAGCCGTCAGTCCTGCGTGACTTGAGGGCAAGGGCTGCATGAGAAAGGTGGAACCCAGCTTGTCAGGGGAGTTTTTCCATTTTCCCTTTGTCAGCGTGAGTTACTGTGGGCCAGGGCAAATGCTTCCCTGCCAGAAGGAGCCTGGCGAGACCTTCTTTGTGAATATATGAATAGCAGTTTTGTAAACAGCGCGTCTGAATTTATGAATGATCCGTGACACCGACAGGTTGAAACGAACTCTGTAATTTCATTGTGTTAGATTTAGTAGGTCAGACATATACATGCCAAGTCAAAATGACCTAGAAAACCTTTCTAGGTCAAACTATTGCTTGAAAACTTGTCTTTTTCAAAGGCAAGGCCATCAGATTTCATGCTTACTCTGACATGTTTTCCTTCTAACAGTGCAACATGAGTCTTGGGACATGGCACAGAAGGTGTCATCTTCTCTGGGAAGAGGGAAAGAAACACGAAGAAGGGGGATACTAATTTCTTAATGTAATGAGGCCTTTTCTGGACGCCTCTCCTGTCCTGAGATAGCATGTTGGATACCTGGATATTAGACTAGAAGTTGCAAGGCTGGTTGTGTTAGCACCTTGCTGTTTCCAGCAGCACTGAAAGCTGCCAAACTCCTGGGGCCAGCAGCAACCAGCATCTCCAGTCCACCTTTGGAGCCCTTAACCCTTAACTGCAGGGAAATCATGTCTCGGCAGGAGTTTTTTCTTCCCTGAAGAGCCTCAGGGGAGGCTGGTAAGGTTTGCATACGATGCCCTTCTTCACCAGGGAGATGGGCTGGAGACACGCCCTGCTAACCTGCTCACCGCAGCCCGGGAGGCACGGCGGTGGGGCAGTTTGGGAGGACCATGGCTGGAAGGACCTCGGACCTTCTTCCCTGCCCACGCCAGGCGCGGTTGAACCCCCCAAGCAGGGCTCAACACGGGCACGAGGAGCATCCCAGCATCTTCTGCTGGCTCCCCGGCGATGCCACCCTGCCGGCGTTCCCACCGGAGCGGCACAGCCCGAGCTCCACAGGTTGAGAATCGTTTGTTGAGCCGAGCCGTGACCTACTTGAAAAGTAGCTTTTGCCATCCCGGGGAAGTGGGTAATGGGAGGCTGCGGTGCCTTCTGAACAATTACAGCTCGCAGCAGTCCAAATGAAAATGTTTGTGGAAAACAACATGTGCATAATTAAGGCTTAATGAGCCCTTGTCTGTTTGGAATCTGCAATTAGATTTATAATAGAAAATACTAGCAAATGCCAAATAGCTTTAAAAGAAGCTGAGATAAAAGATAATTTTGCTGCAAATCTATAGTAATACTGTAATTTAATGAGCTGGAAGTGGCACAGAGAAAGACTGTAAAAGCTTTGGACAAGTTTGTATTGTGCGTGTTTATCTTATCTGAGCATTTCCCTATCTATAAAGCTGTCAGTCTTGCTTTTAACTGCTTGGAAAAAGGCAGGACTTTGCTAAAATGAGGAAGACTCCCTCTGTTTATTTTTATTTGAGTCATTAATTAGTCAGGCAAAATGGCTTTTTCTCCTTCTCATCAATGTGCTTTAAACTTCTTGTTAGGGTTAATAATAGTAATAATAGTAATAATAATGTCTCTATTGAATTATTTACAGTGAAGCAGGGGCATAATAGTAATAAGAGGTGCCTCCTTCTGACTAGTTTCATTAATTTTAATGAGTTTTCAACTGTCATTTTAAGACATTGAGCGTTTTCAACATTAAAGTGTGTATTTTAAGAAGTAAATCTTGAGGCCAGCTTGGCTGCAATAAGCACATACTGTCTTCTCACCCTAAAGAAAACAAGTTATGCAGCAGTAAAATTTGCTGGAAAGATTAAGATGATGAAGAGGTCTCAAAAAAAAAAAAATAAAAAGAGAAAAAAGAAGCTGGAAGTGGAGGTGCTTGGGAGACATGGTTTGCTGGGGAAACCATGAAGCTGAGGTTGGGGATGAAGTGGTACCAGCGTGGTCCTGGCAGGGAGTCGGCACCGGGGCGATGCGCTGGCAGGGTGGTACGTGCCCAGGCAGGATGGACGAGGCTGTGGTAGGGCTGCCTGGGCAGATACCTTTCCAAGGTGGTTTTCTTGCCCGTGTGAGGTATCACTGACCTTCAGCTTCTGTAACACCGTGGCTTTGCGCATCTGGAGTCTCCGGTGTGTGAAGTTACGACACCGGCGTTGCAGATTTTGGCCCCCAGCCCTCCAGCTCCCCGTTGCTGCTTGGGACTGTATTTCAGTTGTTCGTTGCACCAAGCTGCCAGTTAAATTGCTGCTTCTGCAGAGGGCCAGGGTTGTGAGGCTTTTTTGGGTGTTTACCCCAAACGGCTTGCTCGGCTCGCAGCTGTGCGCTACATTAATTCTTTACGGTTTTGTTTCCACTGGATCTTCCCGACTCTCGCTAGGATTAGGATCTACTTAGGTGATGGGCAAGGCTTTACGGAAGATGCATGTGGAGTCGTAGAACCATAGAATTAAAAAAATCTGGCTCCAACCCCCCCCCCGCCATGGGCAGGGACATCCCCCACTAGACCATGTTGCCCAAAGCCCCATCCAACCTGGCCTTAAATCTTTCAGGGATGGGGCTGCCACCTCCTCTCTGGGCAACCTGTGCCAGGGTCTGTGATTTAAATAAGACAGGGCCAGATAAGAGAGGGGAAAAGTGCCGAGTGGCCTAAAGCTGTACCAAAAGTGGACAATGAAGATGCTCCCAGCCTTCCAGGATGTAATTTCAGAAATAGCCTTCCTGTCATCCTTGTTTTGGCTTTGGTTGGGCTCTTTTTGTGTGTGTGTAAGGGAGATCTGACTTTGCATTAGTTTTTTTTAAAATCATAAATGTGTCCAAACGTTGAAGGTGAAATAGTAAAATGGATTGTACTTTGTCAGCCTTTTTTTTTTTTCCTTTTTTTGCAAGTCATACTATGTGCCTCTGCAAGAGTTATTTGCATACACAGTTGGGCACAGAACCACAGAAGGCAGCTTTTCACCCGTGCCAAATATTTGTGTGTTGGAGACTATTCTCTAAATGACTAGCGTGGAAGCTCTCTGATTATGTTTTTTTTCCCTCCTGACTAGCTGCTTTTGCATAACTCTCCGTGTTCTCACCATAATTTTCTTGAAAAATGATTATTCTTCTCCCTTAGGCTTTGCAAGAGAAGAGAAAAAAACCTGATCTTGAATTCTGGGGGGGGCAGAGGTGTGCTTTTGCTCTCACTAGTCGGGCAAAGCTTCAAGTGATGGGGGCGTTTCACTGCACTTGCACGCGAGTAGCATCTCCTCCGGGCTGCGCTTCTGCCTGGCTTTGCTGAAGGAACGGTGGCTGTAGAGAGAATTAAAGTCACTGTTCTATTTCTTGAGTGGCAACTGAGTGGCACCTGTGCTTTAGGTGAATTTTCAGTGAGTGAGGAGATGCTCGGGAGGCGGGTTGTTAACCTGCGCGGCTGTCAGCCAGGCAGCGAGGATCAGAAGCACATAATACGTGGTCTTAAAAAGTTAATAGCTTTAAGCAATCTTTGCATCGCGCCTCTGACAGCTCTCTCCCTCTTATTTATTTACTCAGCAGCTGCGAGGAGATCAGTAAAGATTTCCAAAACCGTTCCCTCCCATCCGTCAAACGCGGCATGACCGGCGTGGCTGCCGCGGCAGCTTCCTTGGCTGCTGGTTTTGCTTCTCTGAGCCCCGCGATGGCTTTTATTCAGTTTTTCATTCATGGTCAGCTCCAGGGTTTGGGTGTGCTGCTGCCCATGCGAGGTCCCTGCTTGCTCCCGGGGCCAGGGGGCAAAATTATAGGTTAGGAGAACTTTGTGGCTTACAGTTTGGATTGTGGGGGTTTTTTTTAACCCCCGACACTCCCTTGCTTTTGGTGCTGGTGGCCACGTGTAGCTCCTCTTCAGCAATAGCTCTTGTTCTGGGGTTGAAATCACCATCCTTATAAAAGTCTTCCAGAGCTGCTTCCGAGGCAGACAGGTAGAAGCTCTATTTTTATCTCAACCCTGAGGTTTTATCTTGCAAAAAGACCACTGTTTCTAGATACCTTTGACTCTGTCACAGTTCTTTGTGCAGAGCCTCCACGGCTTCTTTAAGATCTTTGTGCCTCTCTTAGTTTCCTGTGAATTGCAAGTGTTACCGGTGAAGCAGGCAGCACAGTTAAGTCTCTTATCACTTACTGTATTTGTTTCAGACTGTCTACACACCAGCCTGGTGCCAGGAAAATGTGCTGCATTCATTTACCTTCCTCCCTGGCCGACAGCGTGCAGGGCTCCAGGCAGTTCAGTGTGAGCTGGTGCCTTCAGCTCTCCCGGTTATTCAGCTGCACACGGGACAAAATGCAGCTTAGCAAGGGCCTGGTATTTTTTTTTTCTTTTTTCTTTTACAGATAAACTCCTCGAGCACCTGCGTAAGCGTGGTAAACACCGCAGGATGTGCTGCTTGTTTGGTTTTGCAAAGGAAGCGCCGTACCTGCCCGAACCTCGCAACTCCATCGGTGCAATCCTGCCTTGCAAAACAAACGGCGCCGTCAGTGATGGGTCGGAGAAGTTCTGGCTGACAGCAGGGGTGTGCTGGGACTGGGAGGTGCAGCCTGTTTTGCCGTAGCTGTGCCCAAACTTAGAGAAATTGGGACGGGTTTAGTCTGCAGCTCCAGGAGGAGGAGGAGGATGGAGACCTCTGGCACCCCAGGGTTGCTCAGAGCATCACCCAGCACCTCTTGCAGCCGCCCGTGGGTCTGGGTGCTCACGGGGTTGAACACTAGAAACTAAGCAGTCATCTGCTGAATATGATCACAGGGTATTAGGTCAAGATCTGCCCTCCAGAGCCAAAAAAACCAACCCCTCCTCCATGCACCGCAGAGGTCCAAGCATGAACAACGTTGGCCTTTAAATTAACCGTGCCCTTCTCTGAGCATCGTTCATCCCTGCTGCGGCCGGGGGAAGGAGAGGAGGCTGGATGGAGGATGGTCTGTGCTGCTTTCGCTTCATTTTGGAGTCGCCCCTGAAGGGGTTAAGGAGAATTTTGATCTTGGCAATATTTTTGTGCTTATACGTTCTGTTTCTCATTTCCATGACAAAGATGGTAGGAAGAGCAGAATAAGGTACAGAATTTGCAGAGCAATTTTAAGACTGTAATGAGAACAGAAAATAGTAGGGGGAGAAGAATTGTAATTAGAATATGAAATGGGAAAAAAAAAAAAATTAATCTATTTCCATGTCAGTCTTAAGACTAGATTCTGCTGCTCCCTGTAGCTTTCCGTGGATGGATTTTTGTGTGTGTATGTGAAGAGCCTGAACTCCTTTGCAGGCTCTGAAAGGTCCAGGCAAATGAGTTTAAGTCCTCATTCTCCCCCAAATAACATGATAACAATAATTTTGTGTGCAGCGTTCACAGAAAACCAGCCAGTCTCTTAGCTAGATGAACGCTGTCGCTTGGATAGTGGTGGCATTCAAGATCTGTCCAGCCTTGAGTACAGGAGAATAGAGAGGGGTGCTGGAGATGCTCCTGAGACGGAGATCCATGCATCTGCCTGGGCAAGCATTGCACGGTCACATATCACATAAGTCCCTGAGCACCGAATATTGCTGGCTGGGAGGGACATCCGTGCGTCCCAAGCCCCCGAACAAAGCTGGGTCAACCAGTTGAGGTTGTGCAGCACTGGGTCCAGCTGAGCTCTGAATATCTCCAGGGACGCAGATCCCATAGCCTCGTGGTCTAATATTTGACCACCCATATGCTGGAAAATGTTTTTGCTGGTATCTAATGAGATTACAGCTACCCACGGAGCTTCCAGCAGAGTCATCCTGAGCTCAGTGGTTTGGGTTTGCTATTCCCCCCTAATCTGTCCAGTTGCTGTTCTGGATCCTTGTAGACCACAGCATCCTGCAGCAAGAGGTTTTGCTGTTGGGCCTTGCATGAGGAAGTTCTCTGTAAGGTGTTTAATTCGCTAGCTAATGATTTCAGTGTCTGCCTCCTTGGTTTTAGGCTCTGAGAACCAGAGAAGAGCTGTTCCCTGTTCTCATCTCATGACTTGTCTGTGCTGAGTCTCTCTGCAGCTGTTGCCTCTTTTCCTCATCCATGTACGTCATCCCACACCTTGAATCCTCCCTGTGATTGCTCTTTCTCCTTCTCCTAACTGTGCGGATGATGAGATAATGTTTGATCTTTTATTCTGTGTTCTTTTCTTAATGGCCTTTAAAACCTGAATGGCGCTTTTGACAGCTGCTGAGGATTGAGCGGAAGTTGGAAGTGACCTGTCCAGAGTGAATGTATGGCTTCCCTTCTGGACAGCATCAGCTGAGGTCTGTCACTGTGTCTGTGTTGTTAGGACTGCTTTTCTCCAGTGCATTACTTAGCATTTATTCACATTAAACTTAATCTTCTATTTCCTCACCACCACTTCCTACTGCAAGAGTCATAAAGCAAAGCCATTCGAGTCATTTTTAGTTTTGGCTAGCCTGAGTAATTTTTGTCTCATTAATAAATTCGAATCCTTCTAGATCACTTATATTATGGATTGGATAGATTTTAGTGCAGATGGATCCTGGACCAGGATCCATCCAGCAAGCTCCTTTCACCTTTTTCAGGTTCTTGTTGGTCCTTCAGCAAACGCTGATGTCCCTCATCTCAGGTCTCTTTGCTGCCTCGGTGCTATGTGGCAGCTCCGGATGGTGTTACCCTAAGGGTGTCAGATCTGGAGGTCCAGCACCTTCCCCTTGGCATTCCTGTTGTTTTGGGTTGTGGGCAGAAGGCTATGCATCGTGTTTGATACCTTGTGTTGCCTCCCAGCAGGTGAGTGGATGCCACTTGGCCATGGAGGTTCCTTAGGATTTTGTTGGTTTATTTTCTTCTTTCTGGACATTTTGGTGTGAGAGCTGCTCAGACGGGTCTTTGCAAGGGAGATGCTCCAGTTTGGGAACTAGTGAGTACCCCTATCAGTGTCCAAGCCAGTGCAGACCGTTCCTAAAACCGCCTGGTTTTAATTTCTTGACAGTCTCTGTGGTACCTCGGGCAGCCCTTGGCACCACCAGCTCTGCAGCAACTTTCCTCCTTCTGGTGTGTTTGAGAAATAACCGTTATTAGGCTTTGATCCTAAAACCCAAAACCAACAACAAAGCCAAAAACAAACACTTTTTACTATGTGGTTTTAGTCCTTAAGACTTCATCTGTATCAATCTGATAAGCTGTGAGAATATTGACTGCGTGCAGAAAACCCAACTCCATAAAGCCCAGGTGACTCGTGCAGGTGCTTGGCTGTGCGACCCCTCGGAGGATGTGCTGCCATTGTCCCCTGCCACCGTGTCCTCCTCTCCTTTAATGACGTTTGGTCCTAAGCACATCACGCTGCGTGGCCAGCCCAGGCAGTGACTGGGTTGGAGATGCAGAGCTTTTCTCACAGGAGGGTCCTGGGCAGAGGAGGGAAGATCGTAAATCTATTGCTGAACCTTTGACCCTCCCTGACAGGATCAACCAAGGGGCCATCCAAGCATTTCCACGGGCAAATAAATAACGCTAAGTAGATCACTTTCGGGCCAGAGGTTGTGTAAAGACCTTAATGGGGAAACTGCAGTTAAAAGAGATTAAGCTAACCTCAGCCATGTATTCCCCGAAGGACCGTGGTGCTAAATTACTCCTCAAGGAAATCCTCGCAGGCGGCGACCGGGGCTGAAGCGACTGTTTCCCATCCTGGGGATGAGGCAGAGACGGGCGTTGGCAACACTGGTCCTTGCCAGCATTGGGGATTTGGGGTCAGTGCCCAGCATCCGTGGGGCTGCAGGAGCAGCATCTTGGGGATGCGGGGCTGGAAGCACCCTGGCCAAAAAGCAGTTTCAGCAGAATGTGGTTATACCCCTCAGAGAATGCTTGGATGATTAAAAAAATGAACTCTAGGGGGGGAAAAACTGCATGGAAAGAAAAACCCACCACTTCTGCAAAACTCCCTGAAGAAGAGTTGTGTTTCTGCATGGTGAGTAGGTGCTATTGGAGGCAGCTAAATAAACCCCAGTGACACCCAGGCTGCAAAAAATGTGTTTTTAATGAACAGTATTAAATATGACATTGAATGCGTTAGGCAAGTTTTCGTGCGTCCTGACTTTATTTGCTTAAATCTTAAAGGCGTTTGACACAGTGACATTGTTGAGGGTCGCTCTGTGTCTTGATGCTAGTGGTGGCTGAGGTGACACCAAAACCAGCTACATCCCAAGCATCTCTGGGGAAAGGCAATGTCCCCAGTGTACCCAGCCTGGGAAGGAGGGTGTCACGAGAGGGGACCTGCTGCCCGTCTCCTGGCACAAGGAGACAAAACTGAGAGGCAAGTGCTTATAGTTCCAAGCAGTAGGAATCACTGGAAGCCTCCAATTCTTTCTTCACTGGGCATTTAATATCCCCTTGCTGATGGCCTTTAGTTACTGCTGGATTTGCATTAATGGGTCACTTTTTAAAAGCTCCAAATCCTCAGTGGATTTTCAGTTAATGTGGTAATATTTAGACAAAACCCTTCAAAAAAAAAAAACCAAACCCAAACAAATAAACCCAAAACCAAGCCAAACCCGTCACATTTAAAAAGACATTTCAAAGATTTTGGGGATCTTACAGGTGTCATTCATCGAAGCCATTCCTGGTATGAGTGCTGCCAACCTGTTTCTTATCAAATTGAGTTTTTCACCTCAGGAAATGAAAGAATGTGATGAGATTCATAACAGAATTGTAGAAGCTGGCAGTGCCATCCATGAGAAAGCAACACCTTGTGCGAATCGTGGCAGGCAGGTGTGTTTCCTTCCACTGGGTCCTTCCCAGTTAACAAACGTTGATTCCCGTTGTTTGTACGGAGCTGGAGATCCCACAGCTGCTCTGCTCTGGGGGCTGGCCCGGCTTGCAGCTTGCATTTATTTTTCTTACTCATTTTCATCTTACTAACATGGGACCCATGTGACCTCCGGGCACAGTTTACAGGTTCGAAAATAACGTCGTGTCGCAAAAATAACAAACCATAGCGAGTGCCGAAAAGCAATAAATATTAAGAAGTGTTCTGCAGGACATCGTCTGAGTCAGCTCTGTGCTCAGCTCTCCGCATGGGCTCAGCTCTCAGCGGTGCCAGCTGCAGCTCCCTGCAAGGGCTGCAGTAAAAAAATTGTATTATTAAGTAAATTTTCCATGAAAAACTGAATTTCAGGTGGTGTTTTCCCACAGAATAGAGCTGTCATCATATGTTTTGCTCAGATCCAAAGTACAGGGTAGTGTGGAGGAACAGCTCTCTGTCTGTCGCCTGGATTTCCTTGGGACTCCCTGTCTGGGTGGGGTTGAGAGCATCAACGAGCTTGTCCACCGGTGCCGGGCAAACCACCTGCTGTGGCAGGAGATGGGTGCTCCCCACCCTTTGGGCTGGAGTTTGTGTCACCTGCAGATGAAGGCAGCTTGCTGGCGTTCGTTTGACAGCATTGCCAGAGTTGGCAGGAGTTTGGGCAGTTTTCTCTAAGGGTGTTTTTTGTCATAATCTCGTGAGTAGAGTTGTTTCTGTCCTGAGCACGTTACGTGAGACAAGGCTGAGTCAGGATTTGGTGAAGTGGGAGAGGCAGGAAGATGCGATTCATTTTTTTTCCAGTTTGGCCACACAGGGTTTGTGTTTCCCAGGTTTTCAAGCAAACACGGTGCCATGGGTGTAAAGCAGGACGAGCTGAGAGCGATCTTGCCTCGCCTCGACTCATTTCATGCAGGAGAGGGTGAGAATTAGCCACCGATTTGCTTAATAGGCTGCTTCTATTAGCCCAAGAATAACGAAAATTAAATAATTGCAGAAGAGCAAAAGGATGATTAAGACAACTGTGTGAGAGTTATGTGCCGTTCGCGTTAGGACTTGAAAATGATCCGCGCTGTTCCGCGTGTGCACGTTGTCCGATACGGGCTGGATCGATTTGGGGGGGGCTCAGAGGGTGATGGTTGGGTGCATCCAGGGCTGGAACTGCCTGGGAGGCTCAACATGCACCAGGAGTTAGACCAAAGGGAAAAGTGAGGAAGCGTTTGTAACCAAAGGGAAAATATTAAACTCTCTGTTTCTGCTATAAATCTACCTGGAATGATGGGGCTGATTGTTTTGGAGTGTGTTCTGTAGCGAAGCAATAATGAGAAGAGAGAGAACACATTACTTATCTGCTCTACCTGGCTGGTGTATAAGTGGCAAATGTCTAATTGAAAAAATATCCTGATGGGAGAATTTCTAATAAATTTGTTTGCACCTTATAGCCTGGAGGAGGAGGGTGGGAGGGAAATGCAATCAGTAGTAGAGAAATTCCAAAGTTTCCATTGCATTTTGAGTTTTGATTTTCAGGCTCACTGCTCAGACTGGCAATCAGAGGCAGGGTAATTTTGAAGGCAGGATTCATTCAAGTTATTATGAAGGCAGCAAGGGCAGAAATAAGAGTGGAGTGGAGGTAGGGGAATAGTAGGAAGCTATATTAAAAAAACCCACAAAACAACACCCTGACAAACAGAATGGTATAGAGAAAACAGAGTTCTTGTCCTACCCTGGACCTCCCCAGTGAAAGAGGCATTTAGTTTTCTGAATGTACACTTCCAGGTGACTTTTGTTTTCTGGAGAGGGAAGAGCTGTTTCAAACAAGCAGATCTGTGAAATCCAGGGCGAGGTGTTTGTAAGGAAGGGGGTGGACCATGTGCATCATCTGTGTCTTTAAATCTCTCAGAGGGACAAGGCTTTTATTTGAGAGAGAGCTGCTCTTTTGCTGATGTGGAAGGAAATGCAGTGCAAATTCCTGACTGGTTCCAGGGATGGGCAGAACTCTCTCCCCACTGGAATATTGTATCTCTCGTCAGGGCTGCTTGCTGGAAAACTCTTGTGCAGCTCACTTGAAGCATCTCGGGGGGCAATCTGAAGATGCAGGAGCTTCCCAGCATCTGGCAGAGTGTCTGACGCTGAACTCTGGCGCTGCAGATCCAGCTGTGGGAAAGGTGTACGGCCTTGCGGTGTCTGCTCCGGGATCCACCTGATGGTGGTTTGGCAGGCTGGTCCCAAAAAGAGCTTGGCAGTTGGGAGCTCAGTACCATAATTTTGCCTGTTCTGAAAAGATTGACTCCCCCAAACAGTGCTGCTGCCGGGTGGTGTCAGAGACCGGCCTCTCCTGCAGGGCCTGGGTCCCACAGAGCTGAGCATCTCCAGCCCGTGCCACCTCTTCTGGGCGTTCAGTCTTCTCCTCCAGGCTCGGCTGGGTTGGCGGAGGGTATTTAGGTAGAGCTGATGGAGTCTCCGTGCCTGGACACATGGCAGCTCCAGCTGGAGCCGTGTTAGGGGGAGCTGGCTGTGCTGGCCTTCGTTTTACAGGTGGAGGGAAATTCAGTTTCAAGTGGACAACACCCCATCGGCTTCTGGGAGAGCTGCTTGTCCCAGCAAGCCCACGGGGCTGCTGATGCGAGCTCGCCACATCCCACGGCTCCTGCCTCGCTGGCAGGTTTAACGAAATCCTGCATTTTCACAGGGATCCCCTTCTGCCCTGCTGCGGCTGCTAACGGTGCCAGTTAATGAGCGTCACCACACCCGCTCTAATTTTGCTGCTTTTAATTGGTTCGCTCTGCTGTCCCAGAGGATGGTTTGGCAATTAGAGGGTGTCTGACGCTAAGTAGAGCTGCATTAGCCCCGCTTGGCTTTACTAACTCTGCTGACTTTAACAGCTAATCCTGTAGCACTCTGAGAAATGGAAGTGTAATTAATAGCCTACACTGAAAATCTTCACCTGGTTTTATTTAGATTTTTCTTTTATCGGTCTCAAGGCAGCCAATTTCCGTTAAGGCATAACTGGTATCAGCTTCGTGTCAGGGAGCGACAGGACATGCAAGAGGTTGAATAATCTTCAACTCATCATCTGGCTTGTAAGGGCAAGAGGGTTGGCTCTTCCCCTTGTTAAGTGTGTGACGTCATTCACAGCTGGTACCTTCATCCTTGTCTCGGGAGTGTTTTATGGCGTAGCCTGTTTTATTGCAGTAATTAATTTGTGAACTTAGCCTTGAGACCTGCCCCAGCCGCACTTCGAGCCAGAGGCAATCCTGGAGGGCTTTCTTCCTTCGTTTGGAATCGGACCAAGTGAAAAGCTCCCATCGTACCTAATTAACAAGGAGAGTTTTGCAGTTCTCCACGGGAGGTTTTGTACCCTAATAAGTGGATTAGCAGCCTGGAACAGGGTAAAGGGGACAGACATGTTTGCAGGCGAGTTCCCAGCACTCAGTCTGCCCGGCCACAGAGGCAGAGTCCGGGCAGAGCAGCCAACGGAAGAGGAGATGGGGAAAAAATATCTCTTCTTGCAGCCAGAGTTTGCAAGCAAACAGCAAACTGCCCAGATGGGGAATTGGGCTTTACATAGAGACCCCCTGGCGTGTTGTGGTCCAAGGTGGTTTTTTTTTTCATCGCTGCTGTAGGTCTGCTGTGATGGTTAAGGAACATCTGGAAGAGGATTGAATGGGACCTGCCTGTCTTGGAAATGTCCATTGATGGAGGCTGGCTTTTTAAAGCTGATTGATGATCTAGTAGGCATTTCTAGTAGAACTTCATTTGGGTGATCGCTGCTGGGTACATCTGTGGTTTTGCACAGCTCAGGATTTTCTTCTGGGAGTTTTGGCTCTCTTTACATGAAGAGCCAGCAAAGTACCTGGGATGCACATAACCCTGGTGTGCAGGTGGCATTTCACTAACTCTAATTTTCATTTGTCTTTCTAGTTTGATGGGGAGAACATGTACATGGGAATGAACGACAACGCCCAAGAGTTTCTATCGGCAAATCAGGTAAGCGTCGATTTGCTTGGGTGGGCAGCATGGTGAGATTTCCTAGGGGACCTAGGCTGTGCCTGAACACAAATTCTAGTAGTTCTCTGTGAATCTGCATTCCTGGGACACTGGGAGGGTCCACAGAGGAGGTCAGAGCTGTCAACCCAACTGCTGCTGAGAAGCAGGGGAGGATGCAGTGGGTGCGGGGAGTGGGATCCGCTTGTGTACCAGTGCTGCCGTGTATTGCCAGAGCCCACCTTAGCCATGGCTCTCCAGTGAGGCTGAAAAGCTTTACCTCAGCGCCCTTCATTCAAAGTGAAGATGCCGTTGGTGTTTTTGGATGTGGTGAGGTTGCCAAGCATTGTGTGTAGTTCAGGTGTCTCCTTCCCTCACGTAGAGTGTTTTCCTCTAGCTAAATAGATTAACAGTTAGCTGGCTCGCGGAGAAAAAGGAATCAAAGGTTTCCTGTTTTGGAGCTATAAACCCACACGTGGAGGACCAGAATAGAAATGTTCATGTCTCACAGTTGCCTTCAGGGCTCTCTCTGGGCTCAGATACATATGAAGCAGATACGTTAGCTCAGTGGAGCCCTAAGCATATATATAAAGCCCATGCACAGGTCCTGCTGCGAGGTGAGGACTTCAGCGTGTGCTTACCTGCCCTCCCGACCAGGAGATGAGAGATGGTCCCGTTTGCATCCCCCTGCGGTGGCATGGCATGACTAGGGTGTGCTGGGGGGCGTGCCTGATGCTGCACCTGCGGGGCAAAGCATCTCATCCCGCCCAGCTGCTTTGTGAGGGAAGGTGCAAGTTCTTTGCTAATACTTTCCAGCATCCCGTTTTTTTGGGCTGTTTTGTTGTGGGGCCCCGTTGAGCACAGACAGGTGCAGGGTTGTGTTGTGCGAAGGCGATGCGGTGTGAAATTGGAAGAGTGGGTGTGTCAGGATTTCCATCCAACCTGCGATGCTGTTGGCTTCCTATTGCCTGGTCTGGGTGGCCTGGGGCGAGGTCACCGCATGCTCCGGCTGCTGGGTTGCTCGCTGCAGCGTGGCCACGAATTGCAAGGCGAGCGAGTTGTCCGTGGTGTATATCAACATATCAACAGTATTAAACTGAAAACAGGCTGAAAACCTGTTGTTCGCCGCCTCAGAGCAGGGGAGCACATTGACTCATTGCTCGGGAGGGTCATTCCTGCTCTGCCTTTCAAAGACATCTCATACGGGGTGGGTACCCCCTGTTACAGGGGTGGCGTTTGTGCGTGGGATTCCTGCTGCTACTTTATCTCCCGGAGCAAAAGCTCTGTGGGGAGTGGGGGCTGGCATGGAAAATAGATGAGAAGGTTTGTCTCATCTTGCATCTCCAATTCCCCTCCTTGTGCCGCTGTGCTCAGGGCAGTCAGAGAGATGCCAGGAGTGGGACCAAGGGGTGCCAGGGTGTGGGGTGGCACCCAGTGCTCTGCTGGGGTGGGTGTCCCCAAGGGATGCTGCAGTGACCCCCCCCATAACCTCAGCTGGGGTGGCAGGAGGGGAGCAGGGAGGGAAGGTGAGGATCCCAGTTCATGCCCTGTGAGGGAGTTAGTGGTCGTTCACACCCAGCGTGAGCGTCGGCAGCCTTCCTCCCTCCTCGTCATCAGTTTGTCGTCTCCCTTTGTTTACCCGCACATCAGCGCTTGTTTATGGGAGAGCACTTTATAGCACCAGTCAAGACTTTATTACCAATAACACAACTCTTCTATTTAAATGGGCACTCCAGATGTTTTTTTATTGTTTGCTAAACCTGTTGTAACCTGAACGAGTACATTAAACAGCAGGAGTAGTGGTTTCACAACCTCACTTGAGAGGCTGCTGAATCACCGACCCTGGACTGTGCAGCACCCGGGGGCTGTCACTCGGTCCTTGGGGACAGAGATGAATCATGCACGCTAATTACTGAAGCCACTGCACTGTAATAGATGAGCCCTGTGGGTTGTTTTGCGTTCTTTCCCCCCCCTTTTTGTCTTAAACTGGTTCCTCTGGGCCCCATCAGGGATCTCTGCAGCAGATGCAGCTTCACGTTGAGTCCAGCTCAGGCTGGGACGGTCCAGCATGAAGGATGGGAAATCTCAGCTTCGCGTTGCCTGTTTTAGGGCAAGCTGGCTTATTTTCCCACAGTTCTACCCCACACGATGAGCTCCCCTGGTACCAGCACGCTCAGGATGGCCTGAGGCCATCACGAGGAAGTCCCCCGGACCTGCGCGAGGGCTTCCAGCCCCTTCCACGCTTCAAGGTGGGTGGGAAGAGCTGGAAGAACAAGAAACTCATCAGGGTGTGTGGTCTCGTTTCAGGTGGAAAATTTTTAGGGGTCCACAGATGGAAGAATTTTGATAGTCTTTGTTATAGGAAATTCTGTATCGCCTTGTGATTTTTTTGCTTTCAAAATACCTAGAAGGAGTTAGGCGGAAACCTGAATTCAGTTCATCACCTGGCTCATCACCCCATGCTGGTTTAAACCCAGGGGGGGTTTGCATGGCTTCTGCCTGTCAGTGCCAGGCTTTACACTTTCTGCCTGGGGATCCAGCAACTTCTTAAGCTCTTGAGTCATCCTTTCCCATCACACAGATAAGAGAATTCTCCTTTTACAGCTGGAACGGTGGGACCAGGGCAGCTCCTTTGCTGAGCAATCCTTGGACAGCATCGTGATCCCGCAGCACCTTGAACATGAGCCCTGTCTCAGCCCCTTGTACAATTTTGGATCCCAAGGAGCTTCTGCAGTTGTCTCATGGCAAGAGGGTGGGAAAGCCAGGACTGGGGTCCGCTCGCCTCTCCTTCATGATTCCCTACCCTGTGGAGCTGCTGACTTGGGGGCAAGAAGCAAAAAAACCCACGAACACCCACAACCCCTCAAGCAAACAATCCAAAGCACTGCCAAAGATCTGGAAGCCAACCGGTCTGCTCCTTCCCCTCATCTTACTCCGTGGGGTTGCTTATGTGCCATCAGCTGCCTTTCTCGTCATCGTCCCAAAAGGACCTGGTTTCAGCTGAGAATGAAACGCAGAAATACAGGAGCCTAAAACATAGTGAGAGCGCCGACAGATCCAGACTCACGCCCTCACAGCCAGTTTGGGGAAGATAATTCCTCTTGTTCCATCAAACGGGAGGGACACTTGACCCCAGAAGTGAGTCAAATGTGAAATGTAATTCAAGCCCTGACAGAGGCCAGGGGATAAATGCAATTTGACATCTGATCAAACCATCGCGGACATCTGACCCCCGAGATGAGTGAGGGATCTGTTGTGTCTCCTGAAGTCAGCAGAGCATCATTCCCCAGCCCTGTCAGTTTTCTTTCTTTCTTTCTTTCTTTCTTCCCCCTCACTCCTCTCCCCAGACGAAGACAAGGAATTAAGTAATGCAAAAAACGAATGGGCAGATTACTGACCCTGTGATGGACTGTGAAAGATGAGTGAAAATGCAATGGTGCTGTTAAAAGAAAGGAAAACGCCCACAAAATCAGTAAGAAAAGGCATTTATTCAGGTCTTTGTGAGAAGTAACCCCAGGAAAGGCAACGGTTGGGAAGTTCCTTGTGCAACTGGATGGGGACGAGGTTGGTTGTGTTTGGCATCAAGGCGTTTGCACTTGCAGTAAGAGTCCGCGGGTGCTTAATAAACACAAACTGACTATGCCTGGGAGTGTCTGGCAAGAACCTGTCGTTATCCCACACCACGGGTGTGTAACCACAGGAGATACCTTGCTGGGGAGCTGGGGGTGGGAACAGGGGGGAACCGTTGGCCCGTGGCTTGCTGGGAGCAGGGATGTGACCCGGTGCCTGGTCCATGGAGGGACACGATGGAAAGCCTCAGCAGGGTGTTTGCCACCTTTCTCCTCTCTCTGCAGCACATCTCTGGCTGCTGGCAAGGCAATATGTGGCTTTGAAGGAGGAAAGAGCTGACTAGTTCCCACTGGACATTTTTGATCCCCGGAGCTTTCAGTGCACGGCTTATTTCAGCTGGGCAACATGCCTGCTTCTGGACCAACGAGTTTATTTGTGTGGTTCCTTGTGCAGATGCTCTTATACATCAACATAGTTCATTCAGGCCAGGGAGATGCATCAGCATGAGCAAATCTTTGCTTTTGTAATCGAGAGCACAGATAGGACCCAACTGCTTTAACTGTGCATGTTGAAAATATGATAGTTAAATGGACGGGAAGTTATTATTAGTATTATTATTGTTTCATTAAAGCTGTTTTAGTTTTCTTTTCCAATCCGTAAGTCTCTCTGCCTTATTCTCTTTACCCTTCCTGTTTGGGGAGGGGGAAGGGGTTATTAGAGAGCACCTGTCAGTCCTTCAGTGGCCAGTCCAGCCCAAACCCTTGGCAACACCATTTCCTCCTCCTAATGGTGTACTTCAGTGATGCTCTTGCTGGCACATTCGTGCTGCCCATCTGTGTGTCCAGATCCTCAGGTCTCGGCTGCCAGGGACCACAGCTGTCCTGCGGACACGCGAGGGGGCTGCAGGTTTGCACAGCAGCGTTGAAAAAGCCTCAATTCACCCACGCCAGGTGAGACACTCGATGTTGGTCACCCCGCGGAGCAGCAAGGAAGGCTTCAATTTGGGCTGTGTGCAGGGCTGTGTAACTCGTGGATGGAGCTGCTCGGGTTTATAACACTGAGAAAGTGGATCCATGGGTGTAGGCGTGTTTGTACATGGCAGCACGTGCATAAAATAGAAGGTGAAGGGTTTTTTTCCCTCTGGCTGTGTGCAGATCGGCAGGAGCTCAGCCACGTGCGGGGGTGACACCGATGCACCAAGGGAAATGAAGTTAAGAGAGATGATACTTGTCACGTGCATCTGCAGCGTCCGTCTTCAGTCGTGTCCCTTTGTAAGTGTTAGTGCGAGGTTATCCATGCCCGCCACTTTCCACATGCGTGGACTCCATCTGTGCATGTGTCCGTGTGCTTGGGTGTGTATAAATCAACATTTATCTACTGTATCCATTGCCCTTGATCTGTTTATCTCCATACATCTTCATGCCGGGGTCCGTATTAGCCATAATAGATACAGTAAGTCGCTGATCTGGTGGGTCAAATGGTCAGGGCTCTCTGATCAGCCGTCAGGATCCATTAACCACCGGGGCCTCCGGTGGGGCTTGAATTACAACTTGCATTTGACTCATTTCTGGGGTCAAAACGTCCCTCTTATTTGATCGAATGACAGAAATTGTATAATTTGTATATATCCCTGAGCCATATGTGTTCTGGGTGCCACTCTAATGTGTTTTATAAAGGCACAGCTGTCTTGGTGACTTATTTAAAATGGGATTTTGAAGTAGTGTTCTTGCCATTTAATGTCCTCATTCAGGGTTACACAAGGTTTATCAAATAATAAATAGCATTTAGAGCGTTCGTTTTAGCATAACAATGGGTTCGCTAGTTATAAGGAACTGGGTGGTGCAATAAAGCTGTGTTTGGTAAATAAGCAATAATATAGGAAGCAAGCAATAGCATAATTAGGAATTAATGATGGTGTGGGAAGCTACAGATACCTTCCTCTCATTCTGCTAACACTCCAGACTAGACAGAGCTCATCTTGGCAGCCTCTGCTAGAAAATATGCCATCAAACCTTGTCATAACACTGGCAGACACGTCGTCCTCCCACCTCCTGGGCCTCCCACCAGTCTCGACTGAGCGGCAGCAAAACATCACTGGTTGATAAAATAGACCTGGCTCTGGGGCAGATCCGTGCCAATCTTCCCCCGCCTCGTTCTTGCTCCTTCCTCCCTAGTAGGAAGCTGTAAAATAGGACCAGTACGGGCTTTGGGTTTCCCCCCACCAGTGGCTTTGGTAGAGGTGCTCTGACGCCGGCAGTGAAGCGACAGCGTGCAATTGCTTGGGTGTAACATGTCCTCGTGTTGGTTGGCCCAGACCTATGAGAAGACGTGAATTGGAAGGAGTTTCCAGCAGTTTATTTGTCCCTGAAGCTCGTAAAGTTCAGCAGGTTGCTCGTGGTCACCACAGCTGCTGTCTCAGATCTGGGTTTACTCCAGAAGAAAGTCTGGAAGGAACCAGGAGACCATACTGGTTGAGGGATATCTTAGGGTGATCCTTCTTTTGAGCCTGGCCTTTGTAAAGACTACACAGAGCAGTGGTGGAGCTAAAATTAGAGCCCACCATGAGGTTATTCTTCATGCACTTTCCTCTCAAGTCCCCTAATGAACTTTTGTGTTTCTGAGGAGTCTGATTGGTCTTTACACAGGAAGAAGCTGGTCTTCGTTTTAACTTCGCAGGTTTTCATAGTCCGTTGATTTTTGGCTATTGACTGGCTTGATCTGTTGATCACAGGAACAAATGATAGTGAGTGGATGGTCAGCATTAAGAGAAAATCACAGTTTTAAGCAGAAGAGTTTAAAAAAGGGGGAGCCTGTCTTCCAGGCGTGGAGAGCTCTGAATTTCCATCTGTCTTGTGCTCCTTGGGCTCCTCTTGGCTCTGTACAGTATCCAGATTTCCTCTGACCTGCAAATAGCCTGTATTTTTGAAGTCTACAGTCAGCCACAACAAGGGCAGGGTACACCTGAAAGTATACATGTACTTTAAAGTACTATAAAGTATATATCATGGTCGGACGTGATGATTCCAAGGGTCTTTTCCAACCTGAACTGTTCTATGATTCTATGATATGTATACACACACACACATATATACACACAAATACGTATATATGTATGTAAGGCCCTTAGTGAAGAGAATTGAGAGCTTTATAGGGACTCCCCAAGTTGAAAGAGAGGATCAAGCAGAGTTTGGCAGTGCAGTGGAAGCTGGGTGTGCACATTGCAGCAGGCACCCACGCTAAGATGCAGATTTTACTCTTTCCCTGCCCTTCTTTGAGTAATACTGTATAATTTCGTGTGTTGTGCTAGAGAATAAAAAATAGAGGGGAGACATTGATAGATATTAAAAGCCTTTCTCAGCAGACGATTCAGGAAGAATCTCCTGGACTATTTTAGAATGAACAATAGAGTGTTACATGGCATTTATTATAATCAGCAGCTAATGGAAACCCTTCCAGGCAGGGTTCTGGAGGTGAGCACAACTAGAGCTGATGATCCAGGCTTGTGAATTTTGCATGAACTCCTGTGTGACAGTGACATTTTTGAAAGGTGCAGTCAGGAAGCGATTCCTGTAACTTTGTCTTAGGAAGAGAAGCATCTATTGCTGGTGGAGGGTTGGCTGTAGTGCTTAAATCAAGTAATAATAAAGCAATCCCTTGGTATTACAAGCAGAACGAACATCATCTTCAACCGTTGGTCTCAAAGGGTTCCTAAGTTGTTAACTGTTTGAAAAACAGCCACCAAGCATAACAGAATGAAAAACTAATGTAACTGAGCAGTTTCTAGACCAAAATGGATAGTCTCTGTTTCTGTTGCATTTAATCTGGGTGTAAAAAAAAAAAGAAAAAAGGCATCTTATACAGTTGAAGATGTCAGTCAGGAAACATGAGAGCACCTTGTCAGGACAGAACACTCTGAGATTGTCTTGGTGGTTGAATTTCACACATAGACATTTCATCAAGGAACTGAGGTTCCTGAACACATTTGGGTTTAGGGGCAAAGGCAGGAGGGGAAAGGAGATCTTCGGGTGCATCAGAGCCGTGGTGGGACAGCAGAGGAGCAGGCTGGGAGCCAGGCACTGTGTCCACCACCTGGGAGGGTGCTGGATTGTCCTTGGGTGGTGACTGTCACTTCAGGCAAAGGCAATCGCAGGGCGTTCACGCACAAGCCGTTTCTGCCTTCAGAGCTCCTCTCTCTGTGCGAATTCCTCGCCGCTTGTCTCCCGGATTACCCGCTGTGACACAGTGTGATGGGGAGCCGGGTCTTTACATATAACGATTGATGCTGAGCTCTGATAATGTGGTAGTATCTCTATGGGTTAGCTGTGACGAGCAAGATTGTCTGCTGCGTCCTGTTGTGGGCTTTGGGTTTGGCTCCTGCAGAGGTTGGTTTGCTTCTGTAATGGACCTCTGGGGAGTGGCTTTGGAAAAATGTGTTTATTTCTGGAAATACAGTATCGTGGACCACAGGAGTATGAACAAAAAAAAAAAAAAAAGAAAAAAGAAACTAAACAAGCCCAGCCTGTTGCTCTTGGGATTTCCTTTCCCAGCTGATTGATTACTACTTCTCATCAGAGCCCAAGCTGATGTTTGGGTCTGCTGTCACAACAGAGTGATTAACTGGGAGCTGCTCAACTTACAGTGGAGAAGTGTTATTTTCCACTTCAGAGTTTGGATGAAGACCTGTGCAGAAAGGCAGACCCCTCTGTAGGCTCAGCCAGCTGCAGAACGAGCTCTTTGCTCCACGTTGGCTCTGAGGCTGCCCCGGGCGTGCACGGCATTGGGCTCCGCTCCAGCCCCACGGTGGCCTGACCCTCTGAGCAGAGCGTCTCGGGGCTCTGCAGGGGCCGGAGGATGATGGGGGTTACGTATCCTGAGGATGGCTGCCTAGATCCTTACACTCAGAGTCAGAAGTTTGCTCCAACCCTTACTCACTCGCGCAGTTGGACAGAGCCAGGGACCCGGATGGGTGGCCAGCAGTCCTCGTGCCCGTGAGCTTAGCTCCTGCTGCGGGGGTGGGAGGTGGCAAAGCTGACCCAGAGCCCCTCGTTGGACAATGCACCCACCGCCCCTATGGCGGTTCTACTGGGGGGTGGGCTGGGTCTTGCTCGTGGGTGACACCGCTTTCATGATCAACAGCTCTGAGCAAACCTAAATTAAATTTCTCTCAAGCTAGGAGATCCATCAGAAGCCATCAAAAGTGTCAGAGCTGCTGCTGTACAGCTCAGGTCTATACATCTGTGTACACTGTAAAGGGCAAAATATGACTTGGCTTTTATTACTTTAATTAAAACATGAGTGAAGAGTGTGAGATTCATATTAAATTGTATTTTCCTGGCTGCTGTGTGAAGGAGCTAACTGATCTGATTACCATGAAGATTACAAACTATCAAAGTGAAAAAGAGCTTTTTGCAAGTATTTCATATTAAACCTTCAAACATAACATTTTAAGAATAATTATAGTTGTATTACTGGAAAATGATTCATGAATTCTGAATAAATATAAGACCCTTAAAGGGAAATGTTCCAAGACCACAGTTTTCGTTCCAATCTGATGAAATTTAGTATCATTTTGCAGCTATAGAATAAAATGAAAAAAAAAAATATGTACATAGACTGTATTGAGTATATGTCACACTAAACTAATGAGATTTTTTTCATCAACTCTAAGCACGCACACAGACAAATGGAATAGCCATTCTCATTTTCTGTAATAGAAAGTACCGAAAGAGAAAGCAGAAGGGATCTCACTGCTCACAAGTCTTTATTCTACCCTTGATTGTTAAATAATATATTTTAAGTTCTCATCTCTCTACTGCAGAATGTTTGAACTGACATTAATGGGTATCTAAGAGAAAAGAGCGAGCTTTAAAAAAAAACAAAAAGGCGAGGAAAGGCTAGGATTGGGAATTTTATTAGTATTCCCAGTGGGCTGTAATAAAGATACTTTTCACACAATACAGTCAATGTTTACAGCAGACAATTTAGTTTCCTTCCAACAATTATGAGAGAAATTGAATCTCAGGAAATGTTAGTTTTCTCTAAAATTAGACATAACAATAAAGATACCCCTGAAAGTTTATTAAGGAGGGAAGGGGAAAAAAAAAAAAAAAGCCATCAGCCTCTGGGAGACAACTTAACCAATTTATTTTAAGAATTCCAGATGACTTCTAAACAAAACCAGGCACCTACGTGGTCCTGAGGGCTCGTGCTCCCCGCGCTGGGCTGCTTTTCTCTCGAGGAGCCTTTTTTTCCCAGGTTGCAGCAATTCTTAGTGCATTTTGGAAGCAAATACCCCCAAAAAAGGGCTTGTTTTCACCCTGGATGCCAGTCACTTCTGCAGGCAGCTGGGGCAGGAGGAGGTCAGGATGCTGCAAACCTGGGAACCGGTGTCAGAAGGAAGGTGTGCGGTCCTCTTTGCCCATCCCTCATCCCAGGGCAGGTTTCCCTGCACGAAAGGGAAGCGTGAAAGGGCGGTGCCGTGCCCAGAGGACCAGTTAGCAAAACGCTGCGAGCTCAGGCCTTTGCGTTTTTCCCCCTTGCCCGAGAAGATTGGTCGTGAAATGTCAAGAGAGGAGCTGCAGGGAAAAGATGGAAATTATTGGGCACCTGAGCGCGGCTTCGGGAGTGAATTCATCACGCTCCCACGGAGGGGCTGGGGATGAAAAAAAATAAAAAGGAAAGTCACTCTGTAAAACGCAGAAGACTGCGAAGCTCTTTGAGCAACTCAGGCTGTGGTGTTTAATTTTTGAAACGCTGTGATCTGAACGTGCAGCCATAGTTCTTTGACTTGCCCTGGTTTCCAGGCTTCTGCATCGAGGATTACAGCAATGTCCATGTTAAGAGACACCCGCTCTCTTCTGCTTGTGTGTTTTTTCTTTAGTCCGTCCAATCCTTGATTGTCTCCTGCCTCGCTCTGTTCCAGTCTGGAAAGAAATTCCTGTTATTTGATAGCAAGAATAGGGATGGGAGGAGAAACAGTGACAGCCTGTGCTGCTTCGCTTGCAGCCAGGCTTCTCTAGTAAGCTTCCTCGAAAGGACCTATCCCATTTTGATCATATTTGGGGCTAGACTGGGATGACTGATGCTTTTTTTGGTAACACCGAGTAGGACTCTTGAGGTACCCGGTTTGGTACCAGGATTAGCGATGGAAGCTCCGAGTGGTTGTGGAGATGTCTAGGCTGTGTGTGGGCTTGGGTTTGACTGATGGCAGCTGAAGCCCTCCTAGTACACTGGGCAACGTGAATTTTTACCATGAGGTCGATGTTTTGACTTTGTTACCTGCAGCTCTCTTGTGCTCAGAGCCTTCCCCCGCCTCTCTGTAAGCATCTCTCTCTCATTTTGACTCCTCCACTTCTGCCCGTTTCTCTTGGAACGATTCAGATTCTAGCAGGCGTGTTGTAAACCAGTAAAAATCATAGCAGAAACCATTCTAGATGCTAAATAAATGAAGTGTTTCAGTTGGTTTGGTCTCCACCAGGGAGCTGGGGCTGGTTTCCTTGGGATGATGGAGTGCCTCATGCTTTGCCTCTTGGGTTGAGTCCCTCATGGTCATGCAACGAAGGTCATGCTGGTGTTGATGTGAGCTCTTTTGCACCTTCATCTCCTCTGCAAACCTCTACCCTGTGCCAGCCAATGCTCTCTGTTGCCTCTTGAGCTTCCAGTATCTACCGCAGTCCTTCCTCACCAGCAGCATTAGAGGTGATGCCTGCTAACAGGCTTCAGCAGATTGGTGTCCCAACTGTCCTTCTAGCTGGAGAGTGTCATTACTTTAGGTAAACATTGCTATTTTGATTGTTAATTTGATGTTTTTTTCTTGTTTTCTTCCTCCTGGAAGGGTAGTACCTACTCTAGCTATTAATTTTGACCAGGTTGCTTAATGCTTGAGAAGGTACTTGGTGAGTGTCTGTGATTTAGGACGTAGATGAGTCCCTTACAGCAGCGTGTGTGTTCCTGCCTTTTTTTTTTTTTTAGATACCATATATAAGTCTGTTTTTATTAAAGAAAAAAACCCCAAATGTTAAAATTGTTAAAGATGAAATCTGCTTGTTTCCCAAAATTCACATATTGGAGGCTCGAGGCTGAGATTTTCGCACCTGCGCTGGGGATTTGGATACTTGGCCACGCACCGCGTTGCAGTTCTCAGGATTTTGTCACGAGGCTCTCGGTGCTTCATGCTCTCCCTCACAGCCCGGCGCCTTCGTGCTCTTGTGACATGGCAGTTTCCGCTTTGCCTAAGTGAGTAGCAAAACAGAATTTTCGCCCTCGTGGTTCTGGAGGAAGGGTTGGAATGGTGGCACTCAGAAGCTCAGCAAATGCAGAGGAGGTAGAGAGCGATCCCGGGTGGTTATCTTGACACCTCATGGACTGGGAGGATGGGTACATTGATGAGTTTGTGCATATTTAGGGTCTACAAGGAGTGAGGCATCCCGATCTCATGGGTAACCTGTGATACCTCCTTTGACCAACCCAAACCAGGTCGTGCTTAGCTGCAGACAGACATTGCCAGCTCCTGCTTTGGAGGCAACACCTGCCCAAAGCCGGTCGTTGAGATGGAAATCGGGGAGATGCTCTTGCCTCCTCCTCTCAGTGTTTACTTTGGCAAAGCTGACTCAAAGGGATCTAGCTTTGGCACTTCTCCCGTGTGCCGGAGCCAGATTCTGGGGCCAAGGGTCTTCGGGATAACGTGGGAGGTTGATTTATTGAGCTGGTGATTTCAGTTAATTTCCTTTTCCCATTTCGGCAACTTCCTGGCAATCTGAAATGTTTTGCAGTGGATGGACGGGCAAAGGATTTCAAGCCGCCTCTTGGGGGAGAGGAGAGAGGGGAGGGGAGAAGGTGGCATTTTACAAAGCATTGGTGCGTTCTTAATTTTAATAAAAAAATATTAAAAACCCAAAAAAGTAAGCAACACCTTAGCTGCTAAGGCGACAGGCACTCAAGAAGCGCTGAATAAATACATAAAACGTATTTGCTGAAGGCATTTGTCGTTGGAAGTTTAAACATTAAACATGTCTGCTTCGTCTGATACCGTAATAAAGAGGGGATGTTCAAAGAGCCATTAGCGGTGCTCTGACTCTGGCTTTACATCTTCACTATACGTACCGAGGAAGCCACGTTCTATCAGCAATGTCTCAGCGAGTTTTGCCCCCAGAAAGGGAAAATAACTGAGTTCTGGGAGGGATTTCAACATGAGCTCAGGGCTGTTGGTTTTTTTCCTCATCGAGGGACGTGGATGTTCTGGTATCGTTCCCTTGTAAAGTGCCAGGGCAGGTCCATGGAGCAGCAGCTCTGCCGTTGTCCCCAGGCTTAATAAATACTGGCTTGGGGCTTGATGAGACAAAAAACAGGTTTGTGTATTTAGTTTTTTAAATAACAGGATAAGGAGGGAGTCAGATAGTCAATCCATTAAGAAATAACTAGGTGGGTGATTCACTACCGTTTGTGTAAATGGCACTAACTCTGGTCTGCCTGCACAATTTATTAATACTTCACAGGAGGGGAAAAAAAAATTATTTTAATCTCATAATGGATGATGAGCTGTGAAATTGCTTCTGCAGCAGCTGGGCACCCTGGGGGAGGTGCTGGATTGCACCACATTATGCAAACTCTCCCCACATCTCTGCCTTCCTCGTGCTAATCAGACACGTCAAATCTGGGCGATGGGGAGGGGGGGTGCCACTGCTTCGGTTGGGGTTTATCACCCCTTTTTTTTTTTATTTCTTGTTCTTCTTTAATATGTGTGGTTTTCTCATCAATTTGCTTTGGGGTCCCGGGTCTGACTTTGGAAATGCGCGGGCTGAAATCTGAGCGCGTTTGCGGTGAGCCCTGCTTTGGGCTTCAAAGGTCCTGGCCGGATTCCTGCTGCCACTGGCCGGGCTCACAGTGTTAAATAACTAAAAATTGAGCAAATTGTGCCCCGTTTGGATTTGTGGAGGAGGGGACTTAAGAATAGGGCTAAGGCAGAGGCAGCTAGAGGTAATGTTCCTCCTAGTTTGCTGCGGACTGAGCGTAAAATTGGCTGCAACTTCTCATTTTCTAGAAAAATACATGTTTTTTTGTTTTGTTAGACATTTTGCTTGACTGTTAAGAAATTCCTTACATTCCCTTTCAGAAACAAAACAAAACAAAGTCTTATCTTGTGTACAATACATCTATACATTCCCTTCCTCTCAGGAGTGAGTGTTCCTTATGGTTTGACCTAGTTGCTCCAGGTTCACTCCAACCATTAGGTCCCTGCAACGAGTATCTTGCGATCAAGTAAAGAGAATTTCCTCTCTAGCAGGCAGGCTGTCTCATCCATAAATTGGTGCTCAGGCTGGTAAGGATGACCAGGGGTGTGGTGAAACTTCTGCCTGGTTATCGGCTGGTGTTCACGTAGGTTGGAGTCAGTTTGGAGCAGAAGAGAAACGCTCTCGAAGGTGAAAGGGGCAAGTGTGATGCAGAATATAGTTTCCTTCCTGCTCCGAGTCTTTCTGGCTCGACTGAAACCAGGTTGAATTAATTTCTTAGAGTGCTTTTTACTAATTCTTCCTTGTGCGCGCTCCATTACTGTTTTCAGGCCGCCTTATCTCTTGACCTGCTTACAGTGCATTATACATCATTATATAATGTACCCTTGGCTCGACACAAAATACCGAATCCGTACAGCCCAACAATGAATTTCTCTGAAGTGCGCTGATCTTATTATGCAAGTTCAGTATGCCATGAGACAAAAAAGGCAATTATGTAAAATCTGCGCTCCTCGAATAATTCCCAGAAACGCATGATATTCTTGAGTAGAACATTATCATATTCCTTGTATTCGCTTCCAGGCGAGATACCGGGAAAGAAAAGAAAAGGGTTTATATTCGTCTGGCCCAGTCGGTCTAATTTTAGATCCCCTTTGGCTCCCATCTCAGTGGATGTACAGCCCCTCCGATACATTTTAAAAGCAGGCAAAAATCTTTATAAACAATTTTAAGGAGGCTGATTGTGAGGCAGATGACAGAGGCTGCGCTTTGGAGAGGAGCTTGCACGTCCCGGAGCTCTCCCTGGAGCTCTGCCACGTTTGCTTCGAAGGAATAGGGAGGAATAGCCACAAAAACACGCAGTGAAATGAAAACAGTTCTCTTGTCAGCATGGGTAGGTAACATGAGGGAAGCCAGATATTACTACAGGTGATCCAGGAGCAACTGTGCATCAAAGATGCTTTGCAGCCCTGGCTGTGCTTGTGAAGATACAACAAAGGGGTTTCAGGAGCTCTGGTTATTGCCGACGTTTGCATAAGCCAATATTGAATCCCGCTGAAACCGCTGTCAGCAGCCTTTGAGCCTTCATATCCCATCAGCTGATGTGGAAGCTGAAGGTCTTTGTTATCGGGACGTGGTGTTGCCGCACAGAGTTCATCCTCCGGAGCTGGAGATGGGGGGGGTCCAGGTGTTGCACCTCCACGTGTGCCGCAGTGGGGTGCCCCAGCGTGGATCAGGAGAGCGTGGGGCAGGGGAAGGTGATGCCTTGACATGCTCTGTCTCGTGAAAACTGCTGCAAGAGCAAATCTGCAAAGCAGTAGTTTGGAGCATGTTTTGTAAGGAACCTGGGGAGCCCCCTGCCGCTAGATGTTGATGTCAAGAGCTTAACAAAGATACAAGGAAGGGGAAGGGCAATCAAACCAGATGAGGCAGGTGAAAGGGAGGAATGAGTTGTTCTGTTCTGAGGAGCTTCCGTAACTGTTCATTAGGGATGTTTATATCTCCCCCAAAATGCCAATTTTTAGGTCAGCCTGTTGACAAACTGCTGGTCTGATTGCTCGAGTGGGCCTTGAGTTCTTGGGAGGACAACCTGTGATCGTGGGTTTCCATTCCTGCCTACAAGTGGTTTTGAGAGCTTTTCTCTCCAGGATCTATTTGGTGGTGTGAGAAGGTGGCTCTGGAGGGACAGTTGTCCCAGTAAATTCAGGCGGAGCTCTCTGCTGGGACATGCTGTGGCTCTGCCACTGTCCTTCCCCACGCTGTCCTGCAAGGCAATTGCTGCCTTGCCACGACGGGAGGAAAGGCTGAACTATCTGGGGTGGATTACATTTTTCTTCCTCATTATTCCTGGGGGTAACTACTTTCCAAACTCATTTTTGTCCGTGTCACTGGGGAGTTCAAGGTCTGTCTCTCTCTCTTCTCTCAGAAGGATAAACACCGCATTACTAATCCTTTATATACCATTGCGTGGTGCTCTGCTGCTTCCATGCATGTATATCTGCCTTTATGGTAACTGTAACCTTTTCTTGAACCAGAGATTTTCCTGAACAAGAGCCCTTTGGGATCTGTGTGGGCTTTCCCAGATACATTTTTAATAAACACAATAATTTGACTGCAAACCCATCACCTCTCCCCTGTTTGTTCTGTGGGATAGCCTGCGAAAAACACTAACTCATAGGGCAATCAGAGGAAGAATGACACCGGGGACAGAATTGGTGTGTGTGGTGATAAACCAGTCCATCCTCAGTGTCATGCACTGTAGTTTTATGTATTGCCGGTAAATAACGGCCTCAAAAAGATATTAAATCTTTAGAAAAAAAAAATCAAGCCTAATTGTAACTATATTTTTGTTTTCCATTTTGGTTTGCGTACCGTATATGACTTTTGCAGAGACATTTTTATTCCAGGAAAATGACAGGCCAACAAGAAGCCATAATTGCACTGATTTTTAGAAGTGCCTGCATTACTACAGATCTGATGTACTGCGAGACATGAATCAGAAAAATTCTATTAAAAAATCTCTTGAATGGCTGACACAGGAGTATTATCCGCGATGATTAATTTGACTTGGTCATTATGAACACAGACAAGTCTGACAAAATTGCATTTCATTCCCCACTGAATTCATAAAATCACTATACACATAATAAGAAGTTATAGTTCTCTGCTATCCACTATTCTTGACAGGATTCCAGTTCTGGATAAGATACTGATTAAAAAAAAAAAAAAGAGGTGGAAGAAGAGAGGGAATTGGGAGGCTTTTTCAAAGCCTACAATAGGGCTGATTTCTGTCGCTATAAATTGTTGGTAGAACTCCATTATTTGTAGCTTTTTTTTTTGGTGTAGCAGTGGTGCAGGTCAGCCACAGTTTGGACCTCATATAAAAACTGGCTGTTAGCTTTTCCTTACGTCGAAGGGGTCGCAGCAGAATCGCACGCGCGTGTTTCACATCCTGAATCCCAAGGAGCCTGGTTGGGCTGTACCCGGGGGCAGGAACCGTCACCGCTGTTGCCTCCGTGAAGCCCCAGCCCCGTGCGAGTCCTTACCCTCGTTGAATCCTGGGGCTTGTCCATCACACACATGATTATTAATAGCTAGTGCCCTGCTCTTCATTTCCCACCCACATAACCGAGGTACCAATGGATAGGTTGAGGCCAGAGAGTCCCAGAGAGCTTCTGTTTTCAGTAGCGTGTAAAATAATAATTATTTTTTTTTAATCACTTTTCTGATGGGTAGCAGAATTGGGTGCGTGCCTCCCAAAATGTTGTCTGTCTGAGTGCATGGAGATTTTCTGTTCCCTCTGAATATTGCTGGCTGGTTCCCTTCGCGGTCCCCATCCTGCTGAGCACCATGGCACCGAGTCACAGCTGTCCCTTTGCCGCTGGCGCAACAGGCCAAGGGGATGAAAGAATATCAGGGCAAGCAAGAATGTTTAGCACTCTGGTAGCTCCCTTTCCTTCCCATATGGTTTTATGAAACTTGTAGGAAAAAAAAAAGGTGGGGTTTTTTTTGTGCTGTCATGTCTGGCAGGCTCAGCTTTTGGAAGCCCCAGGGCTCTGTGACTGCGTTGGGATTTGTGTCTATAGGAGATGGGACAAAGTCAACTTGTGTAAAGTTGGAATGTAAATGTCCAGCTTGAATCAACGCCCAGTAACGCTGTGGTGGAGCTTGAGGCTGTTTTTCTGCTGCAGAGCAATGCCTGGCAGGAGGAGATGGTGAGAAACGAGGACCAGGGAGGTGTGTGCTTGCTCTTTGGGTGAACCGACCTTTGTTTGGGATTTAAAAACCCACTGCTGGAGGGATGGCAGCAGAGCACGGAGGTAGGCAGAGCCCAGCTCCCCTGCAGGTCGCCTGCTGTTCTGCTGTGCTCCCAACCTCCCCGGTGTGCTGCCAGTTACTGAGTATTGTGCCGACGCTTCCCGTGCACGTTTATGTTCATGCAAGAGCTCATTTTCCCTTTTTCAACCGCGTTGCCGCAGTCAAAAAACCTGAACACGTGAAAATGAATGTAGAAGGGGCTGGGAACACTTCAAAGACAATTTGCAGATTGTATGTGACTGGCTGTTAATAAATACTTCTTTGCAGTATTTATCCAACTCTAGCCACGTAATTCATTGGCCCTGCTATTCCCACACTGGATCTCCGCGTGCGAAGATGAGGCAAATCAATTTCCATTGCTGAGACCCGGAGCTGCTGACGTGGAAAATCAGCGCCGCTTCCCGTCGTGGCGCGGGGCTTTGGGAAGCGCGGGGGCGCGAAGGGTGCTAAAGGGGTCTGCACCCCGACCCGGGTCACCCCGCAGCACTGGGCCCATTCCTTTGCTGGCCCCAGAGCGTTTTTCTGGAGTTTGCAATGTCCAAGTGACTTCTGCCTTCTCCTGCCACCTGAAAAAATGTTTCTGTCCTTGTGGCTTCGGTGCTTTGAACAGAAAACCCCTGTGGCCCACGTGCCGTAGAAACATCAAAATCCCCTTCTTGCAAATATGATCGTGCCTGTGCTGAGTAGTGTGTGAGGTGGGAGAACAGGTTGGAGACTTTTAAGGAGACGTGGGATCGCTTTGCTTCATCGAGCTTCGATTTTCTCTTTTTCCTTGTGTTTGGGCTGTTTTTCCTCTTCATACGGCCCAAGACCTTTGCTCAGCCTGGCGTGCCCTGCAGCCCTCGTGCACACTGGTGCATGGTGAATCCTTTTATAGATGTGTAAGAGAAATAGGGGGAGTCTCTCTATGGCAAAGCAACACGCTTATGGGCACCCCATGACCCTTGTGTCCTCTCTGCTCTTTATGCTCGCCAGGAGCTCAAGGTATAGCCCTTGGTCGTACCTCTCAGCCTCACAAATAGAGATGGTTTCCTTCCTTTGCACACTGGCTGGGCTGGTTTGGGGCTGCTTAGCCCCATCTAATGTCTGAAGTGTCTAGAGGGTCACATTCCTAAGGTAGTAAGCTTTTGTGTTAGCTGCAGGAAAAACCTCGTTAGTAGATGAGGGATGGTGCAGAGTCCACGAAGGTTTGTGTCATCTGGATGATTAGGGTGGGATGGATCACGCCAGCCTACGTATTTCCTTGTGCCCTACCGAGAATAAATGTTCTCTCTTAGGCTCATATTTACTGTTGAATGTTATTTGACAGGGCAAATATTTACCTGCAATAATACTGCAAACATCTATCCCTCTCACTGTGAATAGTATTTCTCTGAATCAATGCTGGGCTGCAGCTCCTGGATCCTCGCAGATGATCACGCAGAACATGACTCAGTGGAGAATTGGGGTCGCTGGACATTTGCCCTGCTGCCGAGGAGAAGGGATTCCCAGGTCCTTGGTCAAGTCACGTCCTCTGTGGTTAATACCACCGCGCAGTGCAGAGAGGGTGCTGTCTGGCTGTGGAGTGTTTTGTAAAGGACAGCACTTTCCTTCCCTTGCAAGAGGGGAAAAGCAGGAGGAAGCTAAAGACTTAATTTGCAGATGTGCTCAGCACTTGTAGCTCCCTCCTGAGTCGCCTGCGTGGCGAGCTCGTGGTATCTTTTGAACCGTGACCATGGTTATGTCTTTGGCTGAATCACGGCTGGTCCCTCAAGAGCTGCCCTGCTTTAAAACCAGTCCTTTAGTCTCAGGTCAGCTGGACTGGGTGTTGGGTGGGGGGATGGATCCATCTTCGCTGTGTTTGCTGGGAACGCTCCCCGGGTGTTTGCACTTCCTTAAAGCAATGGTAGATACTTGCCCTGAAAATGCTCGGTGTGATTTCCAGCCTGCTTGTTGCCATGAGGCCCAAGTGAGAGCTTCTTGCTCCCTTCCTTGACCCACAGTAACTTTCAGATGCAGCTTAAGGGCATGCAGAGATGTCCACAACTTCATGAGCTGGTAATTCAGGTATTTATCCTGATGTATAAAAGAAGATCAGGTCTTATTGTTAGTCCTGGGACACTGGAGACAGAGAGAGGGACCAGCTCATTCCTCTGTAAAGCTTTTGGTCTCCACCAATGCTCTTCATTCAGCTCCGTGTCCATATGGAGCACTCTTTATCTTCAGCTCCTGCTTCTTCTGCAGCCACAAACATGCACCGCAGAACCATGTGGGCACCGGTTGGCACAGCTCAGGGTGTGCAAAGCGCTGTTACTTGAGCATACATGCAAGAAGCAGGGACTCGTGTCCTCCCCCTTCATCCTCACAAAGCTCTGCTCCTCCTGGTTGGTCAGGGCCACCCTGCAGTACTGTGCTGGCTCACCCTTTGCTCTTGCTCCTCCTGGCCCCAGGGATTTGTTCTCGCCCCACTGTTTCCCTGTCCTCCCTCTCAGCCTTTTACTGCTGCACAAACTGTTGGTTCCTTCCCCACTCGCCTTGTGAGGGTCACCTGCAGACCCTGGAGGGTTTGGGTGCCTCCTATCCACCTCTACCTCCTTCTTCCAAAAAGCATCTGGGGAGTATGGGAAGCCTGGGAGATCTTGGCATGTGGTCCGGAAACCACACTGGGGTGTTTCCAAGACCTGCTGGTGCTTTGGGGAGCACCAGTTGTGCCAGCGGTGCCACTACAGCTCTGGTGAAGGGACCTTGGTGTGCCTGTCACCTCCTGCTCGTGCAGGGGGTTCAGCAGTTTTGACGTTCCTCACAGACAAATGCAAATCATGTATCCCCCATGCTTGTGAGCGAGGAGGAAGTAGCTGGTGACGTGGTTGCCTATTCTGGCTCCTCTTGGTCCTGGACGTGGCTTGGGAGCTGTGTGACCTGAGGACAGCAATATGGATGCATCTCTTCATGTGCCCACGCCACCCCTCCTCTGTCCTCTGGCCCTGAATATGCAGGTGGACAAAGATGGTCCAGGCACCCCTGTTCAAACTTGGCTTTCAAGAAGGAAAAATTGGTTTGAAACATGATTTCTCTGCTGTGGGAGGTCAGTTGTACCTGCTGCGATGCCGTCCTGTGGCATCGCTGTAGGAGCATGGGGCCGTTTGGGCCGTGCCTGGTGCCTGGCCCTGCAGCACAGCCCCAAAGCTGGGGCACGGAGATGCCCGGGAGGGTCTGAAGGCAAGGGGAGGGGATCAGAGAAGAGGCCCTGTCCCCTCTCTGAGGGTACTTGGCTCAATCCTGTTGCTCCATCCAGCTGCAGGGATTTGCAGCTCCCGTCTGCCCCGCCGTGCGAGCTGAGAGAGGGTTTGCAAGAAGAGCCTTGTTGTTTCAGCTGATTTCAGTGGTTTAATTTGAAGGGGAATAATGTGCAATCACAACAACTGTCATCTGTTTGACGGTGGAAAATCCTAGATCTTCCTTGCTTTTTTTTTTTTGTGTGCCGTGACGGGCAGCCTTTTAGCAGAGCGAGCTTCTCTGCACTCGCGCTTGGAGTCCTGGTGGGATGAATGGGTTCAGACCAGCTCACTAATCTAATTTGTAATGTATCCTTATAATGTATAATTGGCTGTTTAATTTAATTCAAATTAACATAAGAATGGAGAATATAATCTGCGGTGTAGCCCGCGTGGTGGTGGAAGGGAGCGTTGGGTGTTGCTGGCGAAAGGTTGGAGATGACGGCTTTTGCGCGCACGGCATGAGACCACCCTTGGCGGGGACGTCACCTCGGACGTGTCAAAAGGCACCATGTGTGACAGTAAATCACCTCCCTTTCCCACCTGTCTGAGCGTCTATCTGTCTCATCTCCCTTGCTTGTCTTTCTAGTGATGTGTTTAAAACATATATAGAATGAACGTGGCTTGCTTTGGAAAATTACTCGTAGCGATAGGGTGTAAAACCTGGCAGGCGCCGAGTCTGGCTGTGTTGATTGGATATTGTCTAATCTGATTTTGCTTGTGTACAGCTTTGATTGTCATTTTGATATGTCTACACAATACCGTAGCTATTCGGAAAGCTTTGTGTTTTAGACGGGTCTTCTTTTTTTTTCTTCTTTTTCTTTTTTTACTTTCCCTGAATAGAACAGAGACAGAAGCGTGCAGGGGGGTGAAAGCAGGGCACCGGGGCTTTCGGGCTCCTTACAAAACCACCTCAAAGCCCTTCAACGAGCTGCTTCTCAGCAGCACCAGGAACTTGTAGTTTTGAAGAGAGTTTTACATAATTTAGTTAAGTACAACAAAGCCACTCGCTTATGTACCTGATACCAAAATAAACCAGTTGGAGGAACAAGTTCGCTGTGTGATGATTTATTCAAATCCCTTTCCGTAAAGCACGGAGTGCAATCCTCTTAAGGAGCTGGGAGAGAATCGGTGTACCTCGAAGAGCGCATCCCAAACGGAAACCCAACTACTAGACGTATTAAATGGGATCTAGCTGTCTGCTGCCGTGTACATCCTCTCAGCCCCCTGCCTTCCCCGCATAATACCACTGCTAGACAGAAGCTGGCTGGAAAAAGAGCTGGGCTTGAATTTCCCCCGAACAATAACTGTTGACACGGAGCTACCTCTGCCCGGGCTCCGTCTTGGATTTCTTTTGCGCTCGAATTTCCCCACAGCTGGTGGGAATCTCGGGCGAGTGCGAAGGGTCGGGTGGGATGTGCACTGCCTTTTCTTCCCTCTGTCTCTTCTTGCAACGGGACGAGGGAAGGCGAGAGGTGGGGGTTCAGTTTGGTGGAGGATGAGCCGCTGCCAGTCCTGGTTATTTGGGTGGGGCGGGAGCATCCCCCTGCTCTGACACCCCACAGGGATGCTCTCTCCCCACTGGGAACCCCTCCACCTACTCACAGACCCCTCCGTGCTCCCCGCTGACTTCTGTATTCCAGTTAAATACAGGTTTTGGTTTATTTTATTAAGGGTTTTCCCCCAGCAGTCTGGGGCGATGAAGGGCATGAATGCGAGCGTGAGCTCTGGGGCAATGGATTAATAAAGCCTACAGTGCTTAACTGGTTTTGCACACATCTGGGGTTTTGCTCTTAAATCAAGTATTAAGTCAAAATCCAACCATGAAACTAGGTGATCTGGGAAATTTAGCTTAGAATCCATGTGCACAATACTATAGCTAATCAGAATTTCATATGCTGTAGTAATATGTGAAACAGTAGACGCTTAGAATAAGCCTCCTCTGCCAGAGATTCATTATATTCTGTGTAGATAATTAATAATTTTGGATAGATTCACACTTACATTGTGAAGCAAATATGTTTTGGTGTGGAGTGAAAATGATTGCACAGGTGCAATGCCACGTTCTTTCTCCATTTAAATTGGAACGCTCACAAGTAAACAAGCCACCAGAAAACAGGGAAAGCACGAGGGGTGCCAACATCTCGGTGTGCTCGTGACCACCTCGGGGGAGCACGGGTGGGGAGGCGAGGGAACGCTCGTCCAAATGGAATTTGGATGAGGGTGTGAGGAAGGACAAATCTCCATGTGTGGTGGAGTCATGCAGGCTTTCTTAAAAGAATTTTTTAAAAAGTGACGGCTGTGCTTCCCAATCCCCCCTGGTTGTAGCTTCTGCGCTAGAGTTTGTGAAGGAATCGACAGGAATTTTGTTCCCAAGTACTAGTTATTTCTGTGGAGCTCACGCTCGTAAAAACTCTTGAAAAGCTGAAGATGTGCCAGGGGGATGCGGCGTGGGAGAGGGGAGCAGCAGGGATGCCCCAGCAGGTTCGAGAGGCGCGGGGACCCGTCGTGTCCCTGACGGGATGGTGCGGCGATGCCACATTTGCTGCCTGGCTCCTGCCAGATTACAACCTGCTGGTGTCCGGGACTACAGATGTCTTTTTTTATTTAAACCATTTTCACCAGAACGTGCTTTTGCATTTGTTACACGAGTAGTTGCTTTCCTTTACTGAAGCGACAAGGCAGTGACGCGTTGCCAAATGTCCTTTCTCCCTTTCAGACGTATAACGGTCAGAATGAGAATAACGAAGACTACGAGATCCCTCCCATAACGCCTCCGAATCTCCCCGACCCTTCCCTCCTGCACCTGGTGGACCACGAAGCTGGATATCACTCCCTGTGCCACAGCCTCCCTCCAAACAGCCTGATACCGGCGTACCCCTACCAGAACATGGACCTACCGGCCATCATGGTCTCCAACATGTTGAGTCAAGATGGGCATCTCCTCTCCAGCCAGCTACCCACGGTCAGTGACTTTGCCCTCTTACTAGCTTTTATTACAGCCATTCCGCGTTTCGAGTTATAGAATCGTAGAACGTTGGGGGTTATGAGTCAATTGAACATAGGAGGTCATTAACGACGGGGTGTTTGTGCTGGCGGTTGGCTGGTGGCAACTGGTCCCCCCGCCAAGGGTGGGGTGTGGTGGCAGACGCTGTAGTCACCGTGCTCCCGGTGGCAATTTTCTGTCACCTGTTCAGTGTCTTAATGAGCCTTATTAACCACTGCGGGGGGAGAGGCTGTTTTCCTCCACATACGTAACATCCTTGCTGAACCAAGCAAAGCCTCCCCTGGCCCCACCATCACCCCGGCGTCCTGCTGCCACGGTGGTCCCAGCAGCATCCTCAGGAGGAGCATGGGTGCTCCTGTCCTATTGATTGCAAGAGGGGGAACAAGATCCCTCCTCGCCGTTGCAAACTCAAGTTGCCTCTTGGCTCGCGCCGCGGCAAGGGGATACCTGGCGAAGTTTCGGATGACTCGTCTGCAGGAATAAATAAGGCAGGGATAATGAAGTAAAGTGCAGCTCTGGGAAGAAACTTCAGGGCTAATTAGACCTTACAACAGCAGCAGCACCGAGAAGGGGTTGTGACTTGATTTTGGTAGTGCTATTCAATGAACGCTGGTGCTGTTGGATGATGATTTCCTTTTTAGCAGCTCTGACCCTTTGGTTAGCTCCCTGAATTGCGTCTCTCTAAGATCAGTGGTTTCCGTGGGTGCCGTTGGAGAGCATCAATATCAAACAGCGTTAATTTTACTTAGCACGCCTGCGAGCCTGCCACCGCGCTGGCTGGAGACCGTGTGGTGTTGATTGCTTGAACAGATAACGGTCTGAAAGGTAGTGATATTTAAATATTTAAATGGGATATTATCTCTTAGCCTAGGAAAATCCCCAGGCTTTCTAAAGTCTCGACGCGTCTCTGAGTTTCATCGTTAGTGTGTTCAAGAGAAATATCGTGTTCTGCCCATCAATGTTGAACGCAGGCGTATTTCTATGGAATTAAATATTACTTAGACCTCTGCGTTAGCTTTTAGGTTCTTAGGTGATTAAAACATTCATTTCTGAGACAAAAAGAGTCAATTTCAGATGAAATATTTTCCCCTGGTTTAATTTAAAGCACGGCCCCTTTGCCTGACCCCTATTTTCATAACACGGTAATTTTATCCCATGTTGATTGTCTCATTTTTGAGAGGTGGCATTGCACTTATAAATCACTTTCTAAAATACCTAAAGAAACAAGAATAGTGGGATTTATTAAGCAGCTTCTGTACGTCTGAAATAATTTATTTTGGAGTAGTCCTTGGGAAATGTTCTCTTTCTTACTTTATGGTACTGTTTTACAAATGCAGCAGCGTGACAATAAATCAGGACTGAGCCCGAGAAGATAAGAAGGGGGCTTAGTGGGCTGTAAACGTAGAGTAGAGAGATTAAGATTTGTTTGCCCCTTACCACAAGAAAAAAATATCCGGCGAACCCTGAATTTTCCAGCGGATAGTGAATTGAAACTGTTTCGTTTTGAGCGGAAACCCTTGGAGCTGTCATACATCTTCAGGGGTCCCAGCAGTAGAAGAAGATCAGGGAGTGAACAGCATTGCAATGTTAGTTCAAAATTAAACCCTGACTTACAGAATCACACTCTCCCATCAAAGCCTTTTTTCCACACCATCAGATTCCTCCTTTTTTTTTTTTTTGGATGCCCAAATTGAGGCTCCTCCCGTGTCCCGTAGCACACACGTAACCCCGGGTAGCAGCCATGGGAGCAGCTCCTGCACTTGTAGAACATAATAAAACACCGGAGGCAGAGCAGGTTTTTAAAAACTCAGATAGCTAATACCTCCTGCCCACGTGCCCATGAAGCCACGGTGGCCAAGAGGGAGGTCCTGTCTTGGTTCCAGAACCAACGTTGCTCCTTGTGGCTGCTCTTTGCTGTAGCTCGCACCAGTTTCTGCATACGCAGCGATTTTGTGCCTTGGCTGCCATGTCTTTTGGGTTGAACACAGTGACAAACGACAAGCAATTCAAGGTAAAATGTTGAGACGTCGGCCAGACCTTTCCTCTGAAATAGTAGCTTGAGCCTTGAGATTTTTTTAAGGCATCCTCCTGCTGAAAAGACATGAGCTAGAGCTCACTGAGAGCAACGGGGATTGGTATTTTCCTCTACAGTTCAGAAGTGAATAAGGAAAATACAGGGGCAGGTTACTGTCACCTTTGGCGTGTCCTTTCTTCTTGGGATGTCCCAACTTTATCCTTAGGTTGAATTAAGCCAGTGCCTCTGCAAGTGAAAAGGCTGCTGCTCCCATTATGCAGATAAGTAGCGAGGCAGAGCGAGTTTAAATCAGTGCAGAAATACTAATGGAAGGATGGGACCTGTGACAAGGAACAATCAGAAAATTCCTAGGGAAGTGCCATTGCATTTCTATTGTCCTTTCTTCTGCTCTGGGAAAGAGGATGGAAAGAGGAGGAATGACAGGAGAGAAAGAAGTCATGGAGTATCTAGGAAAAAAGTAATCCAAAAGGAAAAAAAAATGTTTCCTTTGGAAAGAGAGTGACTTTGCATACTGCAAGCATCCCAGGAGTGCTGCAGTGTGGACAAGCATCTCTGAGCCCTCCAGGGATCTGCAGGGAGACCTGCCGGGCTGGGGCCACACTGGGATGGGGACCTGGGGACTGTGGGGATGGGACGGGGGGAAGAGAAACACCATTGCCGGCAAGGTGGGATGCCTGTTGGGTTAAGGAGCTGCTGTGAATAAATGAGATTTCAGAAGGGATTTGGCAGAATATGTTTGACAGAAACAAAGGGCAATCAAGGTCAGAGCCCAAGAACCTCCCAACAGAGCGTGAGCATTATTTCCATAAATATTAGATAGCGGCTGGGCAGACTGGGGCATCTTGACTTACCAGGTGGGACAGTACCTGGGTGCTGCGCCAGGGTGGGGAGAGCTGGGAGCCCCTGGTTGGGAGGAGCGCTCTGAAACCCCAGGACTCTGTGCTCCTCCAAGCCTGGTCAAAGGATGTTGCCATGCTTGGACATGGCAAAAAATCCCACAGTGTGTGTGGAGGGGTCCAACCGTCCTGTGCCTCTCCTGCTCTGCCACTGCCATGCGAAATTCAGACAAAGCCATGTATTTTTGTGCATCATTTTGGACATGTGCCAGCTGATAGGAGCAAAGACTGGCTTTGTAGCAGGTGTATAGAGTTAGATCGGAGAGACTGGAGCTATCCCTGTGCCTGCGTCTTCCTGGTGCTTCTCAGGATGAGAGAACTTTGTGACTGTCCCAATGGGGTAACTTTTTTCTGCTCACAGTCACAGCTTGGAAGTTCTTCATTTCAGTTTGTTGAGTGGAAGCAGATTATTTGAGAACTATTAAAAATCTAGAGTGGTGAAAAGCATGTGCATGGTCTAAAAGCATCAAATTTCTAGTTAAGTGTGGAACCTGCATGTAGAGGGGAGAGAGTAACAGGTAAATGGGGCTGAATTGTATTAGAACGGACAGCCCTGAAGTAACTCCTTCTGAAGAGTTACTTGGTTGACCTTGCAACCAGAATGGCCAGGGAGGAAAAGAGTGAACCAGCTCAGCAGTAACCCACCTGCCTGTCACCCATGTCAGAAATGGAAAGGAAAAGTGGCCCCTTCCCAGAGCTGGGGTGTTTGTGCCGGGGCTGTGGGGATGATCTAGGGCTCCAAGGAGTCATCATAGAATCACAGAATGGGTTGGGTTGGAAGGGACCTTAAAGCCCATCTCGTTCCAACCTGCTGCCATGGGCAGGGACACCTCTCACTAGACCAAGTTGCTCAAAGCCCCATCCAGCCTGACCTTGAACACTGCCAGGGAGGGGCTGCCACAGCTTCTCTGGGCAACCTGTGCCAGTGCCTCATCACCCTTAGAGTGTAGAATTGCTTCCTTACATCTAATCTAAATCTAAGCCCTTTTACCCCTCATCCTGTCACTGCACTCCCTGATAAAGAGTCCCCCCCCAGCTTTCCTGTAGCACCCTTTGGGCACTGAGAGGCTGCTATAAGGTCTCCCCAGAGCCTTCTGTTCCCCAGGGTGAGCAACCCCAACTCTCTCAACCTGTCCTCATAGGTGCTACAACCCCTTGACCATGTTTGTGTCCCTCTTTTGGACCCGCTCCAGTGGGTCCCTCTCCTCCTTATGTTGGAGAGAATCATGCTCTCTGGTGCCCACCAAAAGACCTCAAGCAGGACTTGAGGCAGGCTGGAGACCACCATCCTGGCCAGCTCTTTGGGCTCTACACTTCTCTCCCCAGTTCCCATCCTTCCCGAGACCCCTGCTCTCCATCAGGCACAGCAGCATTTCTTATTTACATCCTGGGCCGGAGTCAGTGGGAATCACAGCAGTTTTCTCAGGATAACCCTGGGTACAGCCCTGGGAAGGGTCAGGGTGTTGGACGGGGTGTACAAACCCAGCGAGCAGTTAAAAGTTTTCTAGTCGAGGCTATAAGAAAGAAACCAATTAGATGGTGACACAAAAGCCAAGCACCATGTGCCGCTCTTTCATCCAAGTCATCGGAAATACGCGCTCCCAGCTGGCGATACAACGGCGGCGTTGTTGGTGAATGTTTCCAATAACATAAATATTTCAATAATGTTGAATGGCCACCTTTTAAAATAAGTTATTTAAAAGAACCTGCATCCCAACACAGTGGCCGTGCAACAGTGCCCTTTAGAGCAAGTTCACGCTCGTCGGAAGAGCCTTGATAAATACAGGGACAAGGAGGAGCGGCGGTGGGAGCTCGGGCACTCCATCAGCCGTGGGCTGAAGACTTAGCAAAGTCCCCCGTGTCTCGGCACTGGGTGAGCTTGCCCTGGCAATTCTGTGCCGTGCTCTTTAGGTTTTTGACTAATTTGGCTTTCTGCTTATTAGCGGTTCAGTATTTAAAAACTAAACTCCCAAACGTGAGCCCTTGGTGGAAAATAGTAATAATACAACCATACATGAAGGGTTCTTTGTATTAAACAGAGCCCTGTTTGCAATTCCCTGCTAGTGTTTTTCTCAGAGGCAATAAATGAAAGAAATATGTCTTTTTAAATTTTATAAAACTCAGAAAAATGGTTTTAAACAGCTTTTCTTCACCTCCTATAATTATTTATTTTCAAACAGTCCTTCAGGGTAATGTTCCGTTTTCTTATTTCACACTCCTTTTTCTCATAAATGAACCATCACTTCAATAAATCATTATGAAAACAGAGACTAACACAAACCCTGAAAGGTTGAAAGATTTATGTAACACATTTATGTTTTCCATTTTCTCATTCTGGTACTCCACTGCTAAAGCTAAGCTAATAAAAGCTGCTATTAATATTTCTTGTTGCCTAGCAACCGCAGAGAGGGAGTAATAGCTTTAGCTAGAAAAATAGATGACCGATAAGGAAAAATTCAATTCTTTTATTATCTCAAGGGAAAATGGGCTTTTACTGGAACATTATGATGTACGAGTGCGAAGTTGAATACAAAGGATATTTTTTCAGTTGTTTTTCTATTTTTAATGAACGTTATTTTACCGTCGCAAACTCGTTTAAGGCATTTGCCCCACCTACTTGCGAGCTTAATTTAGCAACACCCACACATGCTTCTGGCTTTAAGTATCTGTTGGCATTTTCATTTGAAAGCCCCTTTCCCCTCTGCGCCTCCCCCCCAGCTTTAGCGCTCGGTCATAAAATTTCACTCCAGGTCGGAACCTGGGAGACAAGATTCCCAATCAAAGAATAAATCGTTCTCGTATGTATTTAAGAACACGCTTTCCCAGAGGAAGAGGCACGTGTGGGTAGTTACTTCCCGAAGTTTTAGCCATCTGGGAGCTCTCTGGGCTGGGGCGAGCAGGGATGCTGCACCTCCTGCTCTTGTACTCGGAGCAACGACTGGTGCTGGAGATGCAGGCGTAGAGCTCTGGGAATTCCCTGTGGGAATACAGGTCCTCTTCTTCCATGGGAAGGGTCCTCCTGAGCTTTCCAGCTGCCCTGACCGCCGGCTCCCTTCAGAGCAGCAGCCTGTCTTTTCTCATAGCTGATGCAGATGCTTCGGAGTGGTCCCTGCTGGGTGATGCTGGGAGGGGATGGGAACCACGCAGAGCCGTGCATGAGAAGAGGGAACCTGAGGGAGCAAGCTCCTACGGTTGTTCTTGGCTTGGGTTCACCCATGGATGTCCCGCTTGTGAGATAGGAGAAAGTCAGGTGTCACGAAGGCCATTTCACACAAGTGGGGGTCGCCGAGCGAGGAAGATGTGTGTTTCTCTCAGTGAACGGGGGAAAAAGGCAAGAAGTGGCAAGTCTGGGAGAGGGTGACCTTCACCTGCCAGGGTGGGGATCTTGCCTGGGAACCTGCGTTTCTTCCTGAAAGCCTCTCAGAGCCACCTCCCTGCAGGAGAAGTGCTCAGCTGGGCAAAAGGGGAGGCTGCCAAGCCTCTGGTGAAACCCAGCAGCTACCACGTTACTCCTGCTCGTGTCTTTCCGTATGTCCTCCTTGATGCTTCAGAAATTGGGTTTTCCTGCTGCAGGCACTTGTCTCCAAACAGCTCAGATCCTCTGAGAAAAGAGATTTGGTTACAGCCTCCTTATTTTCTGGATAGCCAAAGACTCTGGCTGATGAGCAGCACGGCTCAGGCCCAGTCTCCCTTTGGCATATCTGTATGGAGGTGGGGTCATGAGACCTGTCATACACACAAAGCACTTGGTGTGTCCTGAAAGGCAGCTGAGGTCTTCCTGAGCTTTGCAGGCTTCCTCCAACCAGTGGCAGATTCTTCCCTGGGGGAGGAATCCTGTCTCCATGTGACAAATTCCACCTGGCACCTCTCAAAGGATGAGTCACGTGGCATTACTGCATCCTTTAGGAGGTCTCAGCCTGAGGAGATTTTCCATGATACCCACCTATATATTACTTTTGCTCTATATTATTGCATTACTGTTATTACTATCAGTTACCAGCTCTTACAGTTGTCGTGTATATTATACATACCTGGGCCAGAACCACAGGTGCTTGACGTGGTGCAGGGAGGAGATAACCCTACCATGGAGAACTTACTACCCAAGGAGGCAAGACAGAAAAATAATACACGGGTACAAAGTAATAGCTAGAGGTGCCCAGATCTTCTGCCTCTAAAACGCTGCTCTCACACCCACACACGCTGCTCATCGCACCCCTGCTCCAGATTTCTTTTCCTTCTTCATGCTGCAGCCCTTGCTAACACACTCGTGCCACCCTTTCCTTTCCATCCCATAGCAAGGGGAGGTAGGAAAGCAGTAAAACATGCTCTTACATACAGGGCCACACTGTACCACACTGGGGGGGTCTGGCACGGCGGGAGCCAACCCTTGGGGAGAAACTGAAATGTAAGAGGTTCCGCTTAAACTTGAGAAGAAACTTCTTCTCAGTGAGGGTGACGGAACACTGGCACAGGCTGCCCAGGGAGGTTGTGGAGTCTCCTTCTCTGGAGACATTCAAAACCCGCCTGGACACGTTCCTATGTAGCATTATCGAGGCGTTCCTGCTCTGGCAGAGGGATTGGACTTGATGATCTTTCGAGGTCCCTTCCAATCCCTGACATTCTGTGATTCTGTGATTGTGTGTGTGTGAGTCTGGCTGTGGAAGTGGTTCTCTCGCCCGTGTCTCTCTTGGTTTTGTGTCTCCCCCTGCTCCTCGCTTGGCCAGAGAGACAGCAGGTCCCACGCCGAGGTGTAACCGCAGTTCCTCTGTGCCACCGAGCCATCCGGTTGTGTCTCACCCTTGGATTATTCCATAGAAATCCATCCTCGTACTCTTTCCTTCCCCCCTGGTGAGCTGGTCGCTATCTTGCTGATAAGGCAGAGCCACCGGGGCAGTGCCGGGGCAGTTAGAGTCACCTTATCAGCCATAAACCCCCGCGAGGAGGGGGCGCGTGTTGTGCCCAGAACATATGTCAAGCGAGAAGGTCCCTCCTGTTTGCGCTGTGCCGCAGCGGCGCAGAACGACTCGGTTTGCTTTTGTGGCAATTCTTAAAATACTGGATTTAAGTTGAAGCCAACTTCGTTGGAGCAATAATCAGCGCGGTTTGTGTAACACCGGTGAGGAGGCTCGTGGTGAGCAGCGTGTGTGTATTAGTGGTGTAATTAAAATATCAATTATGCCGTGTTGACAGCGTGCCAAATAACTGCCTTTTGTGCGCCGTAAACTTAATCACTCCAAAGTCTACTCACAAGACCTGATGCAATCTTGATGCCAAACTGGTACAGCATAAAACCAGCATTTGCTAAAGCGCGGCTCCAATATTACTTTGCGTAATGGTGCTGCACTCCATAGCTGGTATCATGTTCTGAAAATTATCTTTTAATGTACAATTTGTATTGCTGAGAAATGTCACTTACTTTGCAGAACGTCTCACCAGCATAAAACCTAAGATTTATTCCTGTCATTCTTTGTCTCCTATGCCATGTTGATAATAAGAAGTCTACTTTATGTGTGTAATGCTTATGTCAGTGTTTGAAATTTGGGGTTTTGTGAAAGACAGTAGGATAAATAAAACATGATATAAGTTAAAAATATAGTGGAAAATAAAATCTGCAAATTAGAGTAGCAGATAAGATGAATGTGGCATGAAGGAGGTTTTCAGAACAATATCAAATAACCGGAGTAAATATGTTTGCGGTGTGGGATGGATCTTTTTCAAGAAATGATTCTGATCTTAAAATGTATTTGTCTTTAGTATACAGACAGGCAGATGTATGCTCATTACTTAGGCTGGTTTTAACTCTTTAGATTTAGGTTGTGTACTTTTGCAGGATGACAATTTTCCCCTTCTTAGTAATTTTTCTGGGTGAGGTTAAAAATGCGTTTTTCCCACATCAAAAAAAAGAAGAGAAAAAAATAAAAACATCCTGCAAATGAGAACATACTTTGAAAAATGAACTTGAGATTTGGCAAAGAGTTTCTTTGGGGTCTGGGACGCGGCTTTGCAGCAAGAGTGCCCCAGCCTGGGTCCCTGCATGGGCTTTCCCCAGCTGCTTGGCCGTCTCTGCCGCCTTCTCCCCTCCCATCACAATTTGTAAAAATGTAAGAAATGGTGTCAGAAGTCCTGTGTGGACCTCAGAGACCCCAACCCTTTTGGCAACAGCAAGTAAAGGTAACAGTAGTGCATTTCCAAGGACTCTTTGGAAGACCCTCGCTTCACTGTCAGCCTGGGCGATGCCCATGTAAAACATTCACGTGACAGCTGCAGCATCTCACTTCTTCCTTCGCCTCATACTGAATGTGCTCAACCCTCTTGCAGCTCATCAGGCCCAGTCTACTTTCCCCCTTCCCCCAAATGCTTGTGTCTTACTTTGTGCACGCCAGTCAGTGGTGCTGGTTACCTGAGGGATTATTTTTGTTCGTGTCGCACATGGGAAAATAGAGTGGTTTGCAGGCAACAGTGATCCCCGTGTGTCTCTGCACCTTCTCCTGCATCCCGCCCCGGCTCGCCGCCTGGCACTGCTGCCGGGGTGCAAAACGAAGCTGAGCTTTCCCTGCCAGCTGTCTGGAGTCACAGCGACGGTCTCGTGAGGGGAAGGTGCTTTTGCCAAAGAGACAGAGTTCCCACCACGCGTTCACCTCGTCTGCTGTCCCTCCCATCCCGTGCTACGCTCCCCTCTTTGCACCGGCCTCTCGTCTCCGTGGGAGTAACAAGGAGATGAGGTGGCTGCGTCGTGTGGAACAGCCTCCAAAAGACAAGCGAAGGTTTTCAGTTGGCGTCAGAACCTCTGCTGTACCGTGCTCCCGTATACGTTTACACCCGACCTCGTCATAAAGTCTGCTCCGAGGAGCATCAGACAGCTGTAAATAGTTTTTCCAGTTTTATCCAGCAGCACCTCTGCTATGGGAAACACTGGGTGCTGCCAGCCATCCCACCAAACTAGCATGTCTGGCAACTCCTCGCCATCCATCCTGTGCACTTTGATCAATGCTGCAGCCCATCTTTAATTGCCTCTGTCCTGTCCCTTAGCTCAATCGTATTTATCTCTTGGCCGTCACTTGCCTCCTCTTTGCGTGTTACCAGCTTGCATTAACCTGCTCCAGCAATTACTCATTGCCCTGGATTTTCCTTGCTGACGAGGAGGGTCCGTGCAACTTTGAGGTTCGTTCTGTGGTTTTCTTTCGGTTGCCTTTCCAGCAGTTTCAGACCCAAATGGCCCCACGGTAGCTGGTTTCGGAGGCAGGGTCGGTGCTGTCCCTGCAGCTCAGCTGCAGCCGGCACAAGCCCGGGGCAGGAGAGCAACAAAAGGATGGAAATTTCCACGGCTTTTTGTTTCAGCTGTAGAAGTTATGATGACTATTCACTGCTGTAGGTGTGTGCACGTTGAGTAAGTCTTTTTTTATTATTTAAATGGGAGCCGTTTTTAGAGGCAAATAACAGAAAGTGCTTACAATAAAAATAATAGGCTGTAACAGGCTTTGTTATGCAATGAGGAGATCAAAGAGCTGCAGCAGCCGCTCGGCTGATCACTCGGAGTGAAAGCAGTAATGGTTTTTAATTGGTAGGTAAGATTTCCTCAGCTGGTAAATATAAATGGCAATCTGAGCCTTTTCAGAGGAGTTTTCTGCTGCCTGTGGACTCCGTAGGGTTTTCTGTTGGTGTGAATGATGGTAGAGAGCAAGGGAGAACACAAACGTGAATCTTGAGTGAGATTTCCCTTTCTTCAATAAGCACCCCGAGCCTCTGCCCGCATTTTACGGGTGGGATGGGTGTGGATCTGGGTATGTCCAACTCTCTGATATGCTGCCCTCTAATAAGTCATTCCCCAACTTATACTGGAACCTGGGGTTGTTCCTGCCCAGATGCAAGACTCTGCACTTACCCTTGTTATATTTCATTAAATTTTTCCCCGCCCAACTCTCCAGCCTGTCCAGGTCTCGCTGGATGGCAGCACAGCCTTCTGGTGTGTCAGCCACTCCTCCCAGCTTGGTGTCATCAGCAAACTTGCTGATAGTACTCTCTAGTCCCTCATCCAAGTCATTGATGAATATATTGAATAATACTGGTCCCAGTACCGACCCTTGAGGGACTCCACTGGATACAAGCCTCCAACCAGACTCCGCCCCATTGACCACGACTCTTTGGCTTCTTCCCCTTAGCCAGTTCACAGTCCACCTCACTACCCGAGAGTCTAGACCACACTTCCTCAGTTTAGCAGCAAGGATGCTGTGGGAGACTGTGTCAAATGCTTTACTGAAGTCAAGGTAGACCACATCCACCGCTCTGCCATCATCTATCCACCTTGTTATATCCTCGTAAAAGGCTATGAGGTTAGTCAAGCACGACTTCCCTTTGGTGAAGCCATGTTGACTGTCTCTAATGACCCTCTTATCCTTGATATGCCTTGAGATGGCACCAAGGATAAGTCGTTCCATCACTTTCCCAGGGATGGAGATGAGGCTGACCGGTCTATAGTTACCTGGGTCCTCCTTCTTGCCCTTTTTGAAGACTGGAGTGACATTTGCTTCCCTCCAGTCCTCAGGCACCTCTCCCGTCTCCCAAGACTTGGCAAAGATGATGGAGAGTGGTCTAGCAATGACATCAGCCAGCTCCCTCAGCACCTGTGGATGCATCCCGTCTGGACCCATGGATTTATGGATGTCCAGATTGCTTAATTGGTCCCTAACCCCGTCCTCATCGACTAAAGCAAACTCCTCCACTGCCCTGACTTCCTCTGGGGCCTCAGGGGAACAGGGCTCCTCAGGACAGCCTCCGGCAGAGTAGACAGAGACAAAGAAGGCATTCAGTAACTCTGCCTTCTCTGTATCTTCTGTCACCAAGGCACCCACCCCATTCATCAGTGGGCCTACAGTGCCTCTGGTGTTAGTTTTATCTGCCACGTATTTGAAAAAGCTCTTCCTGTTGTCCTTGACCCCTCGCGCCAGGTTCAATTCTAGGGAGGCCTTTGCTTTCCTAGTTGCCTCCCTACATCCTCGGACAACAGCCTTATATTCTTCCCAAGTGGCCAGCCCCACCTTCCAAGATCTGTAAATCCTCCTCTTGCCCTTGTGCTTACCCAGCAGATCCCTGTTTAGCCACGCAGGTCTCCTGGCTCCCTTCCTTGACTTCCTACGTGTCGGGATGCTCTGATCTTGAGCACAGTAGAAGCAGTCCCTGAACGCTAACCAACTATCTTGGGCCCCTTTGCCTGCAAACAGCCTTGCCCATGGGATTTTCTCTAGTAATGGTTTGAAAAATCCAAAGTCCAGGGTTGCAATTCTGCTTGCTATTTTGTTTCTGCTACATGAGATCCTGAACTCCACCATTTCATGGTCACTGCAGCCAAGGCAGCCCTCAACCTTTACTGCTTCAACCAGATCCTCCTTGTTAGCGAGGATGAGGTCCAGCAGTGCTCCTCTCCTAGTCGGCTCCTCCACCATTTGCATCAGAAAATTATCATCGATGCACTGGAGGAACCTCCTGGACTGTGGCTGGCTGTCTGAGTTGTCCTTCCAGCAAATATCAGGGAAGTTAAAATCCCCCACGACAACCAGGGCCTGTGATTGTGAGACCGCTCTCAGCTGCCTGTAGAAGGCCTCGTCAACTTCCTCACCCTGATCTGGTGGCCTGTAATAGACACCCACAACAGTATCTCTCCTGCCAGCCTGCCCCTTAATTCTAACCCATACACTCTCAACTTGCTCCTCATCCATGCCTGGATGCTGTTCAGTACATTGTAGTTGCTCTTTCACGTTGCTCTTTCAACTCTGTCAGCCTTGGAGAAATGAGTGCTTAAGCCCTTTTCAATCTCTTTGGCAGTCCAGCCATTGGAGATTCATGGTGGACTCGTCATAAAAAATTTCTTTCCTGAAAATCACCCCCTGTCCTCTCGCCATCTCCTGTTCCAGTTTCTCTAGTGTGCCCACCTAAGGGACCACCACCCCTGTAACCGTCCAGGCTCAACTCCCCCAAGTGGGCACATCGCTGGCGTGACACTGTGCAGAGTTTTGATGGGAAGGGCCGGTCTGAGCCTCGCCAGCCTGTGCGGGGGCTGGGCATGGGAGATCAGCTGCCTGCTCTAGCACAGGCAGGTCCTCAGTGAGAGTGACTGGGAGCCCAGCAAGGGCCAAAAGGTGTTTTTCAGCCTGGAAGCCACCACCCCACCTCATCCCATCCACAGCTCTCCAACCACCACATGTGCCCAAAGCAAATACCAAGAGAGCTTGGGTCTGAAAAACATAAAGAAATTTATTTATTTACAGAAAAAAACAACTATATACAACAACCAACAAATAGCAACAACCAGCAAATAACAGCCAACAACAAATAAATAACAACCAACAACAAACAAATAACAACCAACAACAAATAACAAACAAGCAAGCAACAACAAACAACTATATAAAACAAACAAAAACAAACAACAGGAAAGAACAACCAACTATATACAACAAACAACAAATCTTCTTCTTCGCATCTCCGCCAGTCCCGCATCTCCGTCAGCCCTGGAAGAAAAGCAAGAGGCACGGCCGTTTGGCCAACAGGCAGCGCTTCGCCCAGCAGAGCTGGGGGTTCCCGAGCCAGCTCAGCGGCAGCAGCTGCTTCGGGTTGGGCTTCACCCTGAGGGCTGTTAGATTGGCCACAGCCCTGGGACACACTGGGGAGAGTGGGGCTCTGCTGCCAGCACGAAGCCCTGTCTGGCCTTGGTGTCAGACCTGGGTTACCCCAAGGAATTGCTCCCTTCCCAAAGCAGACGGGTGCTCCGGGCAGTGTGGGGGTGGCGGTTGTGCCGCTGGGATGAGGGCACCAGGTTTCATGACCCTGCAGCCAGGGACCACCCAGCCCAGACCCAACCCAAGCCTGGCGGCAGGCGACCCCCTCTGACAGTGGGCAGTGGATGGGGAGTCTGTCCGGCTGCTGGTGTGTCCCTCTTCACATCCCCGTCCTCCACATCCTCCATTTCCACATGCTTTACCTCCACATCCTTCATCTCCATGTTTTCCATCTCCATATCCACTCCAGATCTTCCATTTCTACATCCCTGTCTTCAACATCTACCATCTCCACATCTCTCTCTTCAACGTCCACCATCTCTACATCTTCCTCCTTCACATCGACATCCATTGGTTCCACCATCCTAAGCCAAAAGCCAAACCAAACAATGCATTGGTCCCTGCCCTGGACAGCAGAGCAGAGCTGTGGGCTGAGGGTCTTAGGCAACCCTGCCCGTCTTGCCACCCAGCCCACGGAGAGGTGTGAGGGGCTGGGGTGCCAAGTCCATTCCCAGCAGGAGCTGGCTGGAGCCTGGGCAGCCCCTTTGTCAGCAGCACTGGCGGGACCAGGTGTGCAGCCGGAGCATCCTGCGCACTGTGTGCTTCGGGAGCTGGGGGAGCAGCAAGGTCTTGTGGCTCTGCTGGAGAAGCAGCCCTGGGGAGCAGCCCTGCTCCCCAGCTCCCAGGGCACCACAGGGCACCAGCCCCCAGCCCCACCGCGTGCAGACCCCAGCCCTGCATTTGCCTCAGGGCCTAGAAGCTCCTGACTCTGTCCAGGCGGCTTTTTGGCTCCGTGCTGGTGCAGGAGCAGGGCTGAGCTCCCACGGCCCCGGCCTGGGAAGGGACAGGAGGCAGCGGCTCAGGCTGCGGGCAGGACCCAGCTGCTCCCACCACACATCCCAGCGGCTGGAGCCTGGGGTGCTCAGGGCTCTCCTGGAGACGTGTGGCAGGCAGGGATGTTCTGCTTCAGCAGGGGATGAGCAGCCCAGAAGGGCTTCTCCCAGCCCGTGGCCTTGCAGGGGTGGGTGGAAAGCGTAAGCCAAGCTCCCAGTGCCCCGAGCTCCCCAGAGCGGGGTCCCCCTGCCACCCCCTCCATCCCCAGAGTGCCTGCCCCAGCCTGCCCAGGCAGTGGGGGGTGCCCAGCTCCATGGAGTGGGGCTCTACCTTCTTCAGCGCAAGTGTCCTTTGCTCGGGGTGTTCGCGGTGCCACCAAGGAAGCACAGGGTAGGGACCGAGGTGTGGGCGAGGTGAGAAGGGCTGGGTCCAGGGCAGCAGGAACAGGGCAGAAGGTCTGGGAGCAGGGAGAGAGCCGGGAGCAGGTCAGAAGGTCTGGGAGCAGGTCAGGAGAGTGTCAGGAGCAGGGCGGAATGTTTGTGTTGCACAAGTTGCCGGGCACAGGGAGCTGCGGCTGGAACACGGAATTCCGTTGCCTGATGCGCAACGGGACTGGGCCAAGCACCAGGTGTGCAAATCCAGCCCTCCCAGCTGCCCAGCCGATGAAGGGTTTGCTCGCTGGTCTGGCAATGTTCTGCTCTGCCTCCAGGCTACATGCACCAACTCTGTCAGCCTTGGAGAAATGAGTGCTTAAGCCCTTTTCAATCTCTTCGGCAGTCCAGCCATTGGAGATTTATGGTGGACTCGTCATAAAAAATTTCTTTCTTGAAAATCACCCCCTGTCCTGTCCTCTCGCCATCTCCTCTTCCGGTTTCTCTAGTGTGCCCACCTAAGGGACCACCACCCCTGTAACCGTCCAGGCTCAACTCCCCCAAGTGGGCACATCGCTGGCGTGACACTGTGCAGAGTTTTGATGGGAAGGGCCGGTCTGAGCCTCGCCAGCCTGTGCGGGGGCTGGGCATGGGAGATCAGCTGCCTGCTCTAGCACAGGCAGGTCCTCAGTGAGAGTGACTGGGAGCCCAGCAAGGGCCAAAAGGTGTTTTTCAGCCTGGAAGCCACCACCCCACCTCATCCCATCCACAGCTCTCCAACCACCACATGTGCCCAAAGCAAATACCAAGAGAGCTTGGGTCTGAAAAACATAAAGAAATTTATTTATTTACAGAAAAAAACAACTATATACAACAACCAACAAATAGCAACAACCAGCAAATAACAGCCAACAACAAATAAATAACAACCAACAACAAACAAATAACAACCAACAACAAATAACAAACAAGCAAGCAACAACAAACAACTATATAAAACAAACAAAAACAAACAACAGGAAAGAACAACCAACTATATACAACAAACAACAAATCTTCTTCTTCGCATCTCCGCCAGTCCCGCATCTCCGTCAGCCCTGGAAGAAAAGCAAGAGGCACGGCCGTTTGGCCAACAGGCAGCGCTTCGCCCAGCAGAGCTGGGGGTTCCCGAGCCAGCTCAGCGGCAGCAGCTGCTTCGGGTTGGGCTTCACCCTGAGGGCTGTTAGATTGGCCACAGCCCTGGGACACACTGGGGAGAGTGGGGCTCTGCTGCCAGCACGAAGCCCTGTCTGGCCTTGGTGTCAGACCTGGGTTACCCTGAGGAATTGCTCCCTTCCCAAAGCAGACGGGTGCTCCGGGCAGTGTGGGGGTGGCGGTTGTGCCGCTGGGATGAGGGCACCAGGTTCCATGACCCTGCAGCCAGGGACCACCCAGCCCAGACCCAACCCAAGCCTGGCGGCAGGCGACCCCCTCTGACTGTGGGCAGTGGATGGGGAGTCTGTCCGGCTGCTGGTGTGTCCCTCTTCACATCCCCGTCCTCCACATCCTCCATTTCCACATGCTTTACCTCCACATCCTTCATCTCCATGTTTTCCATCTCCATATCCACTCCAGATCTTCCATTTCTACGTCCCTGTCTTCAACATCTACCATCTCCACATCTCTCTCTTCAACGTCCACCATCTCTACATCTTCCTCCTTCACATCGACATCCATTGGTTCCACCATCCTAAGCCAAAAGCCAAACCAAACAATGCATTGGTCCCTGCCCTGGACAGCAGAGCAGAGCTGTGGGCTGAGGGTCTTAGGCAACCCTGCCCGTCTTGCCACCCAGCCCACGGAGAGGTGTGAGGGGCTGGGGTGCCAAGTCCATTCCCAGCAGGAGCTGGCTGGAGCCTGGGCAGCCCCTTTGTCAGCAGCACTGGCGGGACCAGGTGTGCAGCCGGAGCATCCTGCGCACTGTGTGCTTCGGGAGCAGCAAGGTCTTGTGGCTCTGCTGGAGAAACAGCCCTGGGGAGCAGCCCTGCTCCCCAGCCCACAGGGCACCAGCCCCCAGCCCCACCGCGTGCAGACCCCAGCCCTGCATTTGCCTCAGGGCCTAGAAGCTCCTGACTCTGTCCAGGCGGCTTTTTGGCTCCGTGCTGGTGCAGGAGCAGGGCTGAGCTCCCACGGCCCCGGCCTGGGAAGGGACAGGAGGCAGCGGCTCAGGCTGCGGGCAGGACCCAGCTGCTCCCACCACACATCCCAGCGGCTGGAGCCTGGGGTGCTCAGGGCTCTCCTGGAGACGTGTGGCAGGCAGGGATGTTCTGCTTCAGCAGGGGATGAGCAGCCCAGAAGGGCTTCTCCCAGCCCGTGGCCTTGCAGGGGTGGGTGGAAAGCGTAAGCCAAGCTCCCAGTGCCCCGAGCTCCCCAGAGCGGGGTCCCCCTGCCACCCCCTCCATCCCCAGAGTGCCTGCCCCAGCCTGCCCAGGCAGTGGGGGGTGCCCAGCTCCATGGAGTGGGGCTCTACCTTCTTCAGCGCAAGTGTCCTTTGCTCGGGGTGTTCGCGGTGCCACCAAGGAAGCACAGGGTAGGGACCGAGGTGTGGGCGAGGTGAGAAGGGCTGGGTCCAGGGCAGCAGGAACAGGGCAGAAGGTCTGGGAGCAGGGAGAGAGCCGGGAGCAGGTCAGAAGGTCTGGGAGCAGGTCAGGAGAGTGTCAGGAGCAGGGCGGAATGTTTGTGTTGCACAAGTTGCCGGGCACAGGGAGCTGCGGCTGGAACACGGAATTCCGTTGCCTGATGCGCAACGGGACTGGGCCAAGCACCAGGTGTGCAAATCCAGCCCTCCCAGCTGCCCAGCCGATGAAGGGTTTGCTCGCTGGTCTGGCAATGTTCTGCTCTGCCTCCAGGCTACATGCACCAACTCTGTCAGCCTTGGAGAAATGAGTGCTTAAGCCCTTTTCAATCTCTTCGGCAGTCCAGCCATTGGAGATTTATGGTGGACTCGTCATAAAAAATTTCTTTCTTGAAAATCACCCCCTGTCCTGTCCTCTCGCCATCTCCTCTTCCGGTTTCTCTAGTGTGCCCACCTAAGGGACCACCACCCCTGTAACCGTCCAGGCTCAACTCCCCCAAGTGGGCACATCGCTGGCGTGACACTGTGCAGAGTTTTGATGGGAAGGGCCGGTCTGAGCCTCGCCAGCCTGTGCGGGAGCTGGGCATGGGAGATCAGCTGCCTGCTCTAGCACAGGCAGGTCCTCAGTGAGAGTGACTGGGAGCCCAGCAAGGGCCAAAAGGTGTTTTTCAGCCTGGAAGCCACCACCCCACCTCATCCCATCCACAGCTCTCCAACCACCACATGTGCCCAAAGCAAATACCAAGAGAGCTTGGGTCTGAAAAACGTCCCTGTAACCCGGCGTAAACAAAAATCAAAGTTGCCATTTAAATGAAGAATGCAACTTGAGTCCTGCCCCTGTGAAGAGGTGCGGGGATGCGATGTCAAGAGAAATTATACTGATTGCTGCAGATGCAGCTTGTCACAGAGAGAGAAAAATGTTTCTGCATCTGATGCATGGCGGCGAGCCAGTTGGTAATGGTCTATGTTTCACTTCGGCGCTGCTGGCTGGAAAGCATTCCTTAATGCTCTGCCTCGCTCTTAGGTTTGTCTCCCAGCTCTGCAGAATCCCGTTAGGAACCTTCCGTTTACACCGTGGAAATTGTTTGGTCTCTCCGAACAGCCGCGCAAGGCTAGGAGAAGGGTATTGCTGCAATCCTTCAACATCCGCCGGCGTCGCCAGCATTACACTGCTCACTTATCTCTCTCGCGGTGGGCATTTCTCAGCGTGGATCGAGATGTCCTGCAGCCTGTGATTGGCAGCAGTTCGACACCGTGATGCTGTTAGAAGGAGCAGGATCTGCTCCCTTCCCCTCCAGCACCCAGGGCAGAGAGAGGCACTGATTTGATTTTATCCGAAGCCTTCTGCTTTTGTGTTGAGTCTTGCTTTGAAACTGGGAGTCCAGAGGCAGATACTTAGTGACCATGGGCAGCATGGGCATGGGCAGCTCCACCATCGGCATCGTGACCTTGCCACTTGGGGCCATGTCTAGCACGTCCCCTCCCCACTGCTGATCCCACTCCCCACCTGGTTTCTACAGCAAAGCAGGCAGAGATCACAGGGTAAATGGCAATCTGGGAAAGACACATCTTCTTGCAGTGACAGAGGCTGAGGTGCATGAATTCGAGGCATTTTGAGGTGTTGCAGCAAGAAAAGGGACAAGCGAGGTCAGTCAGGGAGTGTCTGCCCCAACTCAGGACATTTTCTGTACAGAAGCCCTTTTTGCTCATCTCCCCCGTCCTTTATTAGATTCTTCAGCTAACATTGGCAAAAACAGCGATCGTGATTTCTGGGGGGTCTCTCAAGGTTTTGTTGTTGCCCTGGATGCTGTGTTGTTTATGCTTTTTTATCAGCGATGCTGGATGTAGGCAGCGAGGAATAAAATTTGAGGCTGACACAAAGGAATTGGACGTATTTGGGACAGGAGAAAGGGAATTCAGAGAGATTTAAACACGAGAGGGAAATGGTCTGCAAGATTGCTGAGGCAGTTTGGTCAGTATTGATAAATGTTGAATAAATGCACATTGAGGAGAAGAATTTTCACTACTCATAAAGCTTGCAGTGCTCTGAATTAACTGCTAGAAGGCACACGGGCTGCTCCCCAAAAAAATCCTGCTCAGCGATAAGGTGTCAGAGGACAGGAGACGTTCGTGGGCGTTTTAGAGAGTTGTGCACTGTGCACTGTGGTGGTCAGCCCGTCTCAGGCAAGAAGGAGAAGGAAGAGAAGGCTGAAAGAAGAAAAACAGAAATTATCATGGGCCTGAAAAGCTCCTCTACAATGGCAGATGCTAAGCTTAAGAAGGTGGTGAATGAATTAGTTGAAATTGTGACAGTGCATAGAACAAACAAACAAGAACAGCTAGATCAGGGAATTGAGGTTTGGAAGCTCGGACTAATAAAAGGCAATAAACTCTGGGACTCACTGAGAGTGAGGGTAAAAATGAAAACACTGAAAAGATATTTTTTTTAATTCTTATGAATATACCAAAAACATGAGGGATTGCTGTAGTAGATGTTAAAATGTGTGTTGGTGGAGAGGAGGAGGTAGTTGTTACGTGTAATAAATCCAAGTCTGATTTCTAACTGGAATTAACCTGAAGTTGGGGAGCACCGGGTCCCATCTCACCCTTATCATGTCTCATTCAGGGGGAGGTGCAGTGGAATTGGGTCATGCCTGCTTTGGCCACTCAGTAACTTTTTACACCTACTGATTTTTGCTGTAGACAGTTGCTAAAAAACAGCAAGTGAATCGATACTGACTCCGCTGTCGGCGCTGGGTAGCAACGTGAGCCAGATCTGTGTCATCTCCTTCTCCATTCAAAGCCTGGATCCTCTCTACCTCGGCAGGGTAGGGATGGAGATTTAAATTAAACCTCGTAGCATTAATAACTTCTTATTTCTTGAAATATTTTTAATGTGTCTCATCAACACCCTTTACTCTAATGCAAACAGAAGGTCTGTCCCGTTGCTCTTTTCCAATTCGTACTGGTGCCACCCCACTGGGACCGACCAGCCTTTGCAAGCCCCCTCCTGGAAGGTGCATTTTTCACACGCCCCTGGTTTGCACGTGCAGAAACATTTTCTGGGAGAGCCCAGCTCCTGTTGCTAACGTGTTCTCAGTGCAAAACATCCATCTGCCACTGCCAATCCACCCGCTCTCATTGCAGGAGGTTTCTGCCGGGTGCTGGAGACAATCCTGCCCACAGCTCCAAGCTTCCCGTCAGTTGAGGTTTTCCATGACATGTTGCCAGTCCTATAGCAGTTTTCTGTGTCTGTCCTAGAGACTCTTGGATTATTTCAGCCTGTGTTTTTTAGCAACAGTCTAGAGACAGTTGGCCATCTGGTTGGCATTATTAATCTGAAGGAGGAGGCGACGTGCTTACCTGCGGTAAAATCACTTTCAAGAACAGTCCTGTTAACTTTCATGTTCGCGTTGAGTTGAACTGAGAACATCCTGGCAAGAGGGGGAAAAGAAGTAAAAATGGGATAGCTAGGACACATTCCCTTCCCAGCTGTGCCCTGCAAGACCCCTGCTGATATCAACAACTGAAGTTGAGGTTTTGCTTCAATTTTTATATCTCGGCAGGCAAGACCCAGCGCGATGAGGCAGGCCACCACTCAGCCTCCACAGCCAGTGGGTTTTGGTTGGTTGGTAATACTGGCTACGTTCTTTCTTTTTGGGAAATCCATTCCTTTTTAAGCTTATGTTTCATGATTTGCAGGTACCACAGGCCAGCTCCTCTTGCAGCTGCCCCGTAAGAACATATATTTGGGTTCAGTTTTCATCTAACGGAGCTGGAGGGTACAATCAGGCCTCTGTGACGGGCATAGGAGGTCCATGAGGAATGTCCAGAAATGGACCACACCATGGGACTCAGAGGTGATCTGGGCATTGGGCAGATACTTGGTGGAGACAGAATTGGCTTCATGGCCCTAGAAGTGGCTACAGGGGTCTCGGGGAGGTGTCTTAGATGCCAGGCCTGTATAACTGAAGAAGCAATTTAATTTGAATGCACCTGGACTGCAGATTGGAGGGCAGGAGGATCTGTACTTATGGGTCCTCCTGTTGCCTCCATCCCACCAGGGCACTGCGAGGACCGAGCACTTCTTGCTCTGCCTGGTTGTGCTAGGGACAGCTGGGTTAGAGATCCCTGTCCCACTGGGGGTGTGGCTGATTCTGAACGCCCTTATTCTAGAACTTGGCTTCTGTGGCTCTGCTGTGCTGTTGTACGAGGCAGAAATCCCAACTCCTGGAGTGGAGCAGTACAAGGTCCAGCAAGTGGGACTTGTCAAAGGCTTTTGGGCTTCTCACGGCCATGGAACATTGATGAAATGTGACCTGGGAGAGCTTCCCTGGTGTGAATTTTCAAAGAATTTGAAGGAGGGAAAGCCTGAATCTGCTCAGATCACGCAGAGGTGTATTTCCAAGCTTGTTGCACGAGCAAGGAGTGGTTTGTGTGTCCCTGTCTGTCCACGCTGCCATTGTGCCCTGACTTTGGGTCTGCACGGGAAAACTTCTCCCTGTGACAATCCTGCCTTTTGATTTTCTGCTTTGGATCTTACATCTCAAAAATCCAGGGCTAAATTGAGGGCCCTTTGAAGATGTGGATTTCCTGATCCGTAATGGTTGGCTGGAGCTGGAATTCTCCTGAGTGACAGTTTGCTTCATTCCCTTTTGCATTGCTTTCTCACTGAAGTAGAAAAGTCATACACAGTACAATGAATTCAGTGCAGTCAGCAACAATTCAGCCATGCTGATTTATTTGAGCCATTCGCTGAGAAGTACTCTACTTCTCTGGAAGTGCTACCAACCCCAAATTTCATGTTGTTTTTTTGCTGTTGCCCATGAGTGGACAAAGGTTTTGGTTATTACAGCCAGACTTCTTTTGCTCTTGTGTCCTCTGGGTGATGCTGAGCTACGTTACTCGGCTCTCCTCGGAGCGGACAGTGAGAGGGAAGCTGGGTCTCCAGCCTGAGGTCACTGTGAGGAGCTGGGAGTGGAATTCTTGTGGTAATTTTAAATCATGTTCTGTTGTATTTTCGTCTTTTCAGTGTTTGTGGTGTGGAGGACGTTGGTTGTATGAGTGGATAGGTGCAAGGGAGTGGCCAATAATATTTTTAACACCCAGTCAATCACTCGGCACACTGTGGTGTCAGGGACACCATGGATAATAAGAAATGGACTCCAGTTATAGCTTACATTGAAGGTTTGCTGAGGAAAAATTAGTCAAATAACTACAATTATGGCTGCAGCAAGATGACTCCTTTGTAGTACATAATTTACAGTTATTTAAAAAACATGGATCATTAAAATCAATACATAGTGCAAACAGACCTTATGAGCTTGATTCTCCCTTACACAAAGATGTGTCAGTCTTGTCAAGAGCCTGGAGCCAAAGTTACAGAAAACAGCATTGGCTCAAGGAATGCTGGGCTTGCTATTTCTTCCAAGCAACCTTTTCCTAGTTCACTTCTTCCCAGATTTATCCGTGAATAGAAATGCAAGTATTTAACACAAGCAGAGCAGACTTCTCAGCCGCTTTGGGTTCAGCATGGAATTAGTATAGCTGACGGTGCTGCTAAGTGGGCAAGACTTGAGCGCGCGTCTGGTTGACGGGGTTGGCTCCGTGAGCACCTGTTTTGGGAGGGGTGGGAAGCTGGACCTGCAGGATGGTGCTTTGATCAGCAAAGAAACATGAGGTGATATCAGGAGTCCAGGACACCTGATGCAGTGTCTTGGAGCATCGCACCTTGGAGCATCGCGTGGTTTTGAGGTCGGCAGAGTTGGTTTTAGTTGAGAAGAGGACATTGCCTTTGAGATGATTGCTCTGAGCCCGCACACTGCAACAGCTGAGTAGCCCACCACGGGTAAAACTGAGGGCAACCGATCACAGTACACATAGACATTGAGGTGACTTCTTCAAAGCCAAAAAGACTAAGAACGTGAGATAGAGGAAAGACGGAGAAATCTCCTGCCCTGGTGGAGCTTGGGCCAGAGGCACAGAGTGCAGACAGTGCCCTCGTGCTGGAGAGTCTGACTGAGGAGTTACGAAAAGTCTTAGGAAAAAAAAATTATGAAAAAGCAAATCTTCCAGAGAAAGCCAAGATTAAGATTGCTTGTTGCAGGGCAGTGTCAGTGTTGAGTCGGGAGTAGGAAAAACACTAAAGCAGTGAGTCTGGCCATTTTGTTAAAAACGTTGCAGAGGTAGAAAATGCCTACCTTAATCAGCCAACTTTGTGAAGTGATACCCGGGGTGGGAGTCACTCACCAAGCCTGAATTAGTCACCCCGTTTTCTTTGGCAGTGATGAGGCTCTTCTGGAGTGTGGTTCACTGGACCTGTCTGAAATATCTGCCCTGGGAGGAAGCGAATGTCTCTGTAGGCATTTGAGGAGGACTAGAGACCCAGCTCAGATGCATTATTTCTCATTTTAGGTGCCTGTGTTTGCACAGATGTTAATTTTTCCAACTGTTCAGCGGAAAGGAACAGTTGCACATCAAAAGTGAAGGTTAATAAGAAAAAAATCACACTCTGTCTTTGCAACGCACCGCAGAGACACGAGTAGGCATGAACGTGGCGAGGAGCAGCTAAAGCTGGAAGTGAGATCCTGTGGTGGGCAACCAGGCTTAGTCCTCAGTGATCAGGCACTGATGGTGCGGGGTGAGCAGTGGCTGAGATGCAGGAGGGAAGGGACTGGAAGGGGTAGGAACTAGCTGCACTTTGCAACCTCTTCACCCCACACCGAGAAAGGAATGTGGCAGCATTCCTGCTTTCCCTGGTGCATCATCCCCGTGCGAACGCTGACGGGCGAAGGCGAAACAGCAGGACAAGACCCTGTAGTTGTGCATCAAAGGACGTTTCTTGTCCACAGCTTGTATTTCTGAAGGGTTGAGATAGCCAAGTCCCATCAATCCATCAGTCTCACAGGGTCCCCAAGACAGGGAGGTTCTACAGGAGCAAAAGGGGACGCCAGTAATGATCCATCCCATTTTGGGTGCTGGATACCAGGATCTACCTACTGCAGTCCTCCAGGGCTTCACAGAGAAGATGCTTCAAGCTGCACAGGGTAAACCCCACCTCGAATACTGCGTCCAGTTCTGATGTCCCCACCATAAGAGGGACATGGATCTGTTGGAGCGTGTTCAGAGGAGGCCGCAAAGATGATCCAGGGGCTGGAGCAGCTCTGCTACGAGGACAGGCTGAGGGAGCTGGGATTGTTCAGTCTTGAAAAGAGAAGACTTCAGGGGGACCAAACAGCTGCCTTCCAGTACCTTGAAGGGATCCTACAGGAAGGCTAGGGAGGGACTTTTTACAAGAGCGTCCACTGATAGGACAAGGGGAAATCGATTTAAGTTGAAGGAAAATAGGTTTAGATTAGATCTTAGGAAGAAATTCTTCAGCACGAGGGTGGCAAGGCTTTGGAATAAATTGCCCAGAGAGGTTGTGGCTGTCCCCTCCCTGGAGGTGTTCAAGGCCAGGTTGGACAGAGCCTTGAGTAGCCTGATCTAGCTGAGAGGCATCCCTGCCCATGACAGGGAGGTTGGATTAGATGATCTCTAAGGTCCCTTCCAGCCTAGGCTATTCTATGATTTTATGATTTCCAGTTTACACAAATGCGAATTGCAGGGCTGGGTGAATTGTGGCAGCGTTCGTAGGAGCTCAGCCAACTCCCCCCATCTCAGAGAAGCACAACGCGCCCTGGATCTGGGAGCATAAAGGAAAGTGTGTCTGAATCATGCATTGACATCACCAGGAGCACTGCAGCTCTCCGACTCACGTCAGAGCTGAATCGATATGGTTACAGGAGACCGTGCACGTGGCTTTTCGTATTCTGCTACAGTGGCAGAGAAAATTACTCATGGATCCAAAAAGAAAAAAGTGCAGAGTGTCACGATCATCTCTGTTCTACTGCAAGGTTGAAACGAGATGCCAGCTGCAGTATGTGAGAAATAGCTTGAAGAAACAGCAACAAAAATGCGCTGATTATTCTTGAAAGACCCTTGCAATTCAAGCCAAGGTATCACTTACTAATTTATGGGGAAGTACAACGGGTGCACAACCTTCCGCTGACTCACAGGCGGCGGATCTGGAACAAGAGGCAGCGCAGCAGAAGAGCGTAACAGTCGTACGCTTCGTGTCACCGGGAATAAAGGTTGAGGTGAACAGAGGAACTGAGAGCGACAAAGCTGTAATTAAGAGTTGCCAAACCAGCTTTTTATCCTGGAGCGGGGGAAAAAGGCGCACGAGTTCACAGAGGAGACGGCGGTACCTGCCGTGCATGCGGGGGGATAGAGAAGGGAGTGATCTTCCCCCTGAGGAATCAGATTGAGATGCTGACAAGCAAATGCCGCGCTGGAGGTTGAGTCCTGTGGTGGAAGCATATCGTTAAAAAAGGAGCAGATACAAAATCACCTTAATGCCTAAAATCTTTTACCAGGATCTGTGTTAAGTTTGGCAAGATGGGTGTTGCCGGGGAGGCCATTAGTGGTTAGCGATAGCCCACCGTCCGCACTGGTAGAAGAAAGCAAAATGTGTGTAAAATACTTGTAGGTGTCTGCTGCAGGTCCTGTGAGTGCCCTTTGAGGTCGTGAAAATCTGAACAGACTGCTGTAGGAGAGGCATATATGGAAGTTGCTTTCCATGAAACGGGGTCTAAAACTCTTCGAATGACCCCCCAAGCCAACTAAAACATGGTCATAACTTTATAACAATGTTGTTTCGTTAAACTTCTGCATTTTCAAAGTTGTTCCCTCAGCCAACCCATTTGTAATTAGCGTTTAAACACTTTGTGAGTATCAATTGCTTCGCCACCCCTCCTTGCCGTGGGGAATGGCTCTGGATACCCAGGAGGGGCCGAGGGGTCGAGGCGCTTGCCGGCAGCACCTTGGGGGCGAGCTGGGAGCTGGTGGGACCCCAAGCTCTGCCCTCCCTGTGGCTTGACCTGTGGACACGAGAGCCTCGGGGCGGCTCATGGTCACATCAGCGATCGGCAAAATCTCCCGCTGGGATAAACCGCTTGGCCTTTGGTCATTTCCTTCATCCACTTGCTAAGAAGATTACCCCGTACAACAGAGGGACAGCGATATTATGCCCAAAGTGAGTGTGCGGGCTTTGCCGTGAGAATATCCTGGTGAGGGTGTTTACTCCAAAAAAACACCCTTATTTTACTGGAAATAAAGCAACGGCTCCAAAAGCTGTTACTTCTCACCCGGCTCCTCCTGGTGAAAGCCGGCGCACGTGAAGGTGCATTCAAGCGTCAGGGATTTCCCCAAGTCTTAGGGCGGTGCTGGGAACGCTTTGCAGCCCTGCGTGAGGCTGACTCTCTGCTGCCTTCGGTCTCAAGTCACCAACCCCATCCGCAAGGGTTGTGGCAGTTGGGGAGGGCAGAGAAATCATTTAATCTCCAAACTGAAGCAGTGTTACGTGGCGCTGCTGGAAAGCCGCAGACGTGGGGTCCTGCGATGTTTTTGCAGCCTTGTGTCAGAGCGGGACCTCGCTTTTAAGTGGAAAAGTTTGGTCTTTAAAATAGACAAACGGCACTGAACTACACAGCCGCTCCGTAATTAGTTTTTAGTGCCGCCACTAAAAATGCCCCGTTAAAAGACCGTAAGTCACTGCCGAGTGCTGTCAGGCTGCCACGCGCGCAGGGGGTTATTTCCAGCTGCGTTTTCTTTCCTAATCTTGCTGGGCCAAAACCTCGAGGGCAAATCTCGGCATCGATCTCTATCTCCTGCCTGGTGGGAGCAGAGCAGGGCACGGGCGATGGGCCGGGCTGCCGGTTGGTTCAGGGGGCTGGGGGCTGCATCGCTCGGGGCACCCCAGGAAACGGAGGGGACGGGGTCACCCCGGGATCGTGGAAAGCTGCGGTGCCCGAGCCGCAGTGAGGATGGAGGTGCCAGGCTCTGAAAGTATGCCAGCCCGCCTGTTCGGAGGCAAGCGGGAGGGGAAGGATACCCGCCCGATGTTAATTATGACTTTAGAAGCTTTGCCTAATTACATTGTCTCTCCTAAGACAATGACACAAATATTTATGAGTGGGACTTTTTATTCTCGTTGTAATCAGTGACATAAATAGGTAACACCTTTATAAAGAGTTAATAAAAATGTGTCAACACAGGCTCGAGCATAAACTATCGAGCGGTGCGCAGTGAAACATTCCAGTGTTTATTGTATTAATTGAATATTCATGAGATGCCAATTTAAATTACAGTTCACAACTGTTGCTGTGTCTAATGAATAATTTAAACAAGTGTGGCCAAAGAGATTTCAACGCTGCATTAGCAAACTGCAAGGGATTAAGCAACAGAGAATTTATAATTAGCTTTGTATATCCTATAATAAATTCATTGGAAAGATGGTTTTAATTATCCCACATGTTAATTCAGAATTCGGTGCCTTAATTTTCGATTGAAAAGTAACCCTTTCTTCCCAGATAATATATTTGTCGCTCCTTCGTCTCAGGAACAGGAGATTGCAAGTGTGGAAGGGCTTGATCTTTGCAGATCTTGTCCATCATGACATAGCATTTGTATCTGCCCGTTGCAGGTCTGGAGTTTTGGCTTTTTTTATTGCTTTTTTTTTTTTCTTTTTGCGTTTCAAGCTGGGGAGGCTGAGACAAGTGAGATCAAATCCCTTCCCACAAGTCAGGATTCCAGGATCCTGCGGTAGCTTCCCCCGAGTCTATCGGCGGCGGCGCATCCTCTCTGGTGCACTTGTAGCTACTTGGGAAATACCGTCTTTTCCTGGAAAACGAGTCTGCGAAAGTGATAAAAGTTTTTGGCAGCCGTCTCCTGTAAGCAGCTTTAAGTTTTTATTTGACGAACAAGGGCGTGCGTAAATAACAGCCTAAACCCCCAAGCTCGAGCGGAGGTTGCGGCGGGCTTTTTTGGAGCAGAGAAGAAATGGGGTTTTGCTATTTGACATATTTATATGAGGTGCTTTTTTTCTGTGGGAGACGGATCCCTTTGCTTAGGGGGACGTAGGGTCAGGGGGCCGCACCGTCAGCACAACTTTACCCTCTGTAAGGGGGTCTCAGCCTGCTGGGGGCTGCCGGGGTAAGAAGGGGACAGCAATGGTCCCCAGCAGCAGGGAGAGCTGAGGTCCCCATTGGTTGTGAGCCCCGGTGGAGATGCTAAACCCTTGAGAGAGGGGAACATTGGTTTTGCTTTCCCCTCCACCAGCATCCCCAAACCCATCACTTTGCCGCGCTCTTCAGCTCTAAAGCCCTTTCATATGTGTGGAGGCAGCCGCTCTCGAGGAACCTGATTCTACTGGATGGTTAAAGAACCTGGGAAGCGTTCCAGGGAACGCCAACCCTTCCACCTACATGAAGCCGCCCATGCTCAAGGCTTGGCTGGGAAGCTCAGGAGGTGTCTTTTTTGGCGCATGGTGGGGAGAAAGAGCTCCCTTTCCAGGTGGTTTTGTTTAATTCCAGGTCGGCAGGTTAATGAGATCGCTGGGATATGCGAGTTGATCTGGGATGTAAACACTCGCTTGGCACGTGTCCTTGTCGTCTGATCAGATGGAAATGCAAATGCGGCGCCGAGCGTGGCACACCACGCAAAATGTTTTGGTGACATGATGTGCAAGACAAAATAACCATCACTTTGGTTTTTTAAGAGCCTTAATTGAGATGTTTTCCCTTGCCTTTGAGTCCTCCCATATCTCTCAAATCAACAGCTTGGCACCGAGGGCAATGTGTCCGGTACTGAGGTGGAAGTTCCTTTGGCTCCTCGGGAGCACCCAGGGCTGTCCCAGGAGCAGCGTTTGGACTTCCCCTAAGACCTTAATTACTGGTTTAGTGCCTCTGTCTTTTGGGTGACCGGAGTTATTTAAGTTGATAAATGGATAGCGTCGCTGCAATGCCCCGTGTTGTCATTGACACTTATTGATTGAACCTCAAGACTCAATTGATCAAGCTCCCCAGTGCCAGCGTGTAATCCCAGTGGGAAAAAAATCAGACCTTTAATGGGGTTATGTGTTACTCTTGGTTTTGCGCTCAGAGTTATATGTTTTGGGAGGGAAGGAATTGGTTTTGATGGCCTGATTCCCTGCCACTACCTGGATTAAATAAAGGCTGGCAGTAGGAACACTTGTTATTGTGGCGATCCAGTCTGGGGCAGACCCAAGCCTCATTTAATATGGCATATTTCACCTCCAGGAACTGAGTGCCTTGATGTTAGAAGGAAATAAATGAATCTCTGAGGTGTCTGTTATCCATCATGAGGAAGCCCGAGAGGACAGAGATGCAGCTAATCTAATAAACTGTATTGCACAACGCAGGCAGCACCGCAGCTCGGGTTAATGTCGCTGCTGGAACCCAAGTAAGCACTTCCTAAAGTTGTATGGCTTTAATTCTGCATTTATGTAGGGTTTTGCATGTCTGTAGTTGATGCTGGAGTAGCATCTGCAGTTATATTAGCTGGTTAAGAACTGAGAAGAGTTTGTCGTTGCCAGGAGTCGGACCAGAAGTCACAGCATCTGGCTCTCGTGGCAGGAGTCGGTGCTTGAGCTTCTCTTCTCTGTTCCCTCCCATGGTTGATTATGTACATACAGAACCATTTGGGCTTTCCTCTCCTATTTTAAAAGTGTTCAGCATTTACTATAATTAAAGAGGAGAAGATTGTAGACTGTGCCTTCTGTGGACAGTTTTATGGGATGCAGCAAGGTCGTCGCATACCTGGCGGCTCTCAGAGGTTCCTCATTGCAGAGCAGGTGGATGTCGTGATCATCGTTTTGCTGGTTTTCGAGAGATTCGGTTCCCTTTCTCGGATTGCTCTGCCAGAGCTGGGTTTTGAAACTCAGAATAGTTTCTCAATGAATACTCAGCCACAGAAGCATCCTTCTTCCTGTGTGCTTGTGTTGCTGGTGGTAGGAGACTCTTTGGAAACACTTGGTACAGACTAGGACGATCATCCCAGCAATATCTGGCCACAGGGGATGCCAAGGTGGGGGGCAGGAAAAGGGGGCAGCTCGTTGCAGATGTGTAGGAAAGTGATGTGGTTTGGGTGCAGATGTGGGTGCAGATGCCAGCACTGGGGAACCCCATGCTTTTTAGTAAGCCGGCATTTCGTATGGTACTTGGAAAGTGGGCTCTTAAACTTTGCCATCAAAACAAAGCAGCTTTTGAAGTTCATTCACAGAGTTTAATCCCACAGGGACGATTTTTCTGTGTACTCTTCCCATTTTCCTGTTGTGTTCCAAAATTACTTCTTTTTTCCTTCTTCTTCTTCTTTAATGCTCCATGCAATAAAATCTGGAGGCATCTCGTTACTTTCGAGTCTATTCTTTATGTGAACGCAATATCTATAATGTCCAAGAAGAGCCAGGAGGGACAGAAACCAAAATGAACCAGATGGTGGAGAAAGGCTTCAACAAGGTGCAAGAGCTGCCAGGGAGGGGCCAATAAATACCCTTCTTGAGTGGGAGACAATGGGGTCAAAGTGGCTGCAGGTCCATCCCGTGGGTGGGTAGACGGAGGAGCATGGTGTAGAGCAGGAGGTGAGCTGGTTGCGCTAAGTCCTGGAGGAGCTGGAGGTCCTGCACAAGCAGCTTTTGGTCAGATCCACCAAGAGCCCATGGAGGAGGACTTCTGTCCATCCTAGCAGTTCAAAATCTTGTAAAAAGGAAGCCGAGCTGCAACTCAAGGTGTTAATAACATCAAGGGTCTGGCAAACCCACCAGGAAAAACCAGCTCCCCCAGGGAGTCTCTGTAGAGCTGGAGATGCGAAAAACTTTCCATCCTTCTTGCTTTCCCTGATTTTTTATCCCAAAGGTTGTTTGTATGAAACCAGACCTCTGCTCCTCAGGAACCTATTTGCATGTCTCAAGCCCTGACAGCTTTGCCAGGCAGGTGATGGTCCCCTGAGTGCACAGCTCAGGAGCTGATCCACCTTCAGAGGGGACCGCAGAAATATGGCCAGGGACCACCACGTAATGTGTGGATCCTCCTCCCAGCCCTGGGAAACACGCAGCAAGTCCCACTGCAGAGATACATATTTTTTCATAGGGGGTTTTAACAGTGGCTTCTGAATCCATCTTCCCCACCAGTATCTTTGGGATTGAAAAGCGAAAGCCACAAGTTAGAGAAATTCTCATGCATAAACAAGTCTGATGCTGAAGAGATCTTTTTCCTCTTGCTCCCTGTGGGCATAGATTTACCTCACCATTAGACCCATAAAATGAAACAAAAATACTCCCAGTGGCAGTTTGTCTGCCCCTCCATCCGGCTCAAGCGCAGAGACAGAAATCCGGAGTAGGAGATCATTCTGGGTGAGCTCCAGGGCCAGTGTAGACCCTTCTGCACTGCCAGGGCCATCCCACCCCCTTGGTCCCTACATCTGCATCCCTGCAGGTATTTCTCATCTACTCCCTTTGCATGTGTTGGTAGGAGGAGGAAAACTGTTGAGAATCAGCTATGTAAGGAAAAAGCAGCAAAGTGACCATTTTATTAACTGTTATACTCCCCTGTGGGTTGCAGGGCATGGGTTCAGGGTCTGATGCTATTTAATTACCTCCTGCTGGCCTTTACGGGGGAAATTCTGGCCCCAGCTTTTGGGACATGGTGGTGCTATGCCTGGATGGGCGGCAGTTGCCTTCATCTGCGAATGCTTTTGTACAAAATCGCTAAATAATGTATTCAGAAAACATGCTGGAAATTAATGGAATAGATTATTTGCAAACATGTTCACTGTATTATCAGGCTTGTTCTTTATCCGTAAAATAATGTACTTGAAAAAAGATGAAGTTCATTGAATACGTTATTTACAGGCTGTTCTCCAGCCGAGAGCTGCGGGAGAGCACCTCCTCCAGGCAGATGTACAGTCCAGGGCACGTTGCTGGACCTTTTCGCTCCTCCTTGACCTCAGGGATGAGTGAGTTTGGAGGGGGAATAGTCACAACAGTTGCTTTGTGCGTCGCTGCCTTCCAAGATCCAGTGCAGTTCCCAGTGAAAAGGCAGAACACCTGTAAAAGAGTCAGTGGAGGAGAATTCAGCTGATTTGCATAGCGTTGTTACACCCAATGTAAGTGGCAGAGTTTATCCTTCCCTCGGGTCAAAAGGACAATGTGTGACACTGGTGTACAGGGATGGTGTCACTGGGGATGAGGCAGCTCAGGAAGCCCAGGTCAGCCTCGGGGTCTCCACAGTGCAGAAGAGACAGAGCTGCAGGAAACATCCCACATGCAGTCCAGGTGACCATCTCAGCTGGGTTGTTTTGTCCATCATTGCACAGCTGGTGGGATTTGGGACTCCGGATGGGCCAAGACCTTACAATCCTTTGGTCTCCTTAAGAAGCCACATCCCAGGCGGGTGTGCAAGTCTGCAGCAGTGCTGAGATGGAGGTCTGGAGGTCCAACTAGCTTGGGTTTGCTAGCTTGGGATAGGCTTTCGATATCATGAGGTGGTTTAAAACCGTAAACTTTTGCGATCTGTATAATAACCCCACTAGCCAAGAGAGAGGGAAGCACGCACTGAAGCAGGACTCTTACCTGGTTGGCAATCCCTGGGGGTGGGAGTTACTGAATTTGGGGCCATGGGGGACATCTCTGCTGTACAATAACACAATAATACTCTTCTTGGCAGATGACCGCAGTAGGGGGTTGTATCAAAGGAAAATAACAAGATTCAGTTCATGCTGTAGCAAGTGGGTCTCTTGCTTTTTGTGCCCTTCCAGCGCTGGGAGCAATGAAAGTGTTAATGGGAGGTGTTTCCTGTTTGCCAAGCATGGTGTCTGTCCCATTTTACTCCAGAAGTTACAGTGCTTTATTTCCGTGGTGAGGTGTTAATTGTGTCTGGAGGGTTCTTTCCCCCCATAATAGCAGGATATGGTAACACAAGATCGCAGCCTGGCAAAGTGCTGGATTCAGTTCATGGGGCAGGTGTTTTTCAAAACCAGCCCTGCAGTCCTGCCAGACGCCCCGGGGGCTGCAAGCTGCAGGGAGATAAAGACACAAGAGGGGTTCGAGGCTGGAAAAGAGCAATTTATGTAGTAAGGGAAGCAGAGTGAGGAGATGGAGATAAACACAAGTGAAGTGGGAGAAGCCCTGGGCACCTTGTCTTGGGGTCAGTTGCATGGCTCCAGGGCAAAGCTTCGTGTTCGAAAACGTTGCATTTGAAACCACCAATAGTAATTAGGAAGGTCGGGGTTTCAAATTATGTGTCGTTTAAAGCAGACAGCGAAACTTTATTTTCTCACGTGTGCCGGCTCAAATTCTCTTTTAAGTCATTGGGCTGAGCTAGCTGGTCTGCTCATGGCTTGAAATAACTGACCGAGTTGCTCTCGGTACTGCTAATGCTGGTATTTAGTAATTCTTGGAATATTGAGGAAGCTCTGGAGGACTAGAAAAGAGCTAATGTGCAAATATTTAAAAAGGGAAACAGAACAGCCCAGGTAATTACAGACCTGTCAGTCTGTCATCAATCCTCAGCAAAATAATGGAGTGGCAGATCCAGGCCTCAATTAATAAAGAATTAAGGGAAGGTAATATAATTAATGCCAATCAACATGGGCTGATGGAAAACAAATCTTGTCAAACTAACTTGATATCTTCTTTGATGAGATTACAGGTTTGGGTGATAAAGGTAACGGTGTTAACATAATATACTTAGACATCTGCAAGACATTTGACTTGGAAGCACAAAGTGTTTTGAGAAGGTAGAACAATGCAAAATCAATGTTGCACGAGTTTGGTGGATCGATTTGGCACTACCTTCCTGGAGTCCTTCGTGTTTTTGCCAAATAAAGCACTGAATAATCGCCAGTGAAGTTTGTAGGCGATGCAGTGAGTTGGCAAGCGGCAGAAGATAGAGATGCAGAGATTTTAGCCTGGCCTGGTAAATGGATCACCAATGACAAAGATGCCTTTGGAGAACCAATATCATCCCACCTGCAGAGGCGAAAAACTCCCTAGCTTCTCCTTAGAGATGGTGCCTCTGGAAAAGGGATGTAGGATGTGGGGAACAGCCACGCTTCGGGGTGGGTGCTGCCAGATGGAGAAGTCCAAAAAGCATCTGTAACGATGAGCAGGATGGGAAACTTGGAGAGAGTGCAGAGGACCTCTGCCTCTGTGGCCAGAACAGTGTGGGAAGGGTTTGATGATCTACAAGTGCTTTGGTGAAGGACGGTGAAGAGCGCTCTGGGCTGGCAAATGATGGGGTGCAGAGCTCCGGGGGCTCACCGTGCATGTAGGGCTTGCTCCAGGGATCACCCACTGGGCGATTTAGCAAGTGAATCCATCCTCGTGGGCAGCTTTTTCCTGATGGGGACAGGGTTTGGGGCATCCTCCTCTGCCTCCTTGCAGCCACCCCTCCTCTGTGCCCCTCTGTCCCCTCCCGTGCCATGCCCAACGGGGCTTGTGGTGATGCTTGAGACCCCCCGTGTCGCAACCAAAAAGTAAGAAGGCTCATGAAACCGAGGGCCTGGGAAAGCCATGCCTTTAGATCTGCCCCAGGGCACGTGTGTATCTCAGAAATCCTCTTTTTAAATAGGGAATGTGGATTCTTTCATTTTGCTGTGCCGGGCTTTGAATTCAGAGATGCTCCTTCGGATCACGTTGGCAAACATTGAGTCTGTCAGACCTTTTTTTTTTTTTTACGCTGAATTTGATGAAGAGAAACTGCAGTTTCAAGTTGCAAAATAATGTCAAGGTACCCAAACCCCCAAAGCTGGCACCACCGGTTCCCGTGGGCTCCTGTGCTGCTCCTACCAGGCTTGCAAAGCCACCCCAGGAGCTGCCAGGGGAGTGTTTGGTCCCTCTTGGTGGGGAGGCTTGTCCCAGGGAGGGACAACCATGGCTGGGAACCCTACTGCCCATGGAAAGCCTCTGCAATATGATAAATGGTCCCCCACCCTTCCAAAAAAAAGAATTTGCTTTCTTTTTAAATCCGTTCCTACTGTTCCCCTCGTAGTCGTAATAGGATGATCAGTGGAACCAAAGATGTGGCTGTTACTTTAAAGGATAAATTAGTTTGACTCTTAACTCAATAATTAAAACTGTTATGGCTATGAGCCTGCAGGGATAATGTACTATTATTATAGTCATTTGTTTCAATTAAATGCTTACTGATTTTACAATAGCAGCTGGGCACCTGTGTGAGATAGCTATTACTCTGAACAAGACATCTCAAATTCCAGCAGAAATTTGTCACCGCACTAAAGCATTTTACATAGACCATGAAAGTTTATTAGGAGCAGTTACAAATCGGGAAGAGGAGGGGTGGTAATTGGGGATATATTTTCTTATCAGCTCCTCTCTCTCCTGCTCTCTCTCTTTTTTAAGTAAATCATCTTTAAGCATTTCAGCTATGGTGATGCGTTTACATTTAAACTTCAATGCAGAAAAAGCCTGCTGGGAAAACTTTGCTTCAAAGCTGTTCAGCAGATAATTTCTCTCCCTGGTTGATTGTGATTGTAATGGCTTGTTCTCGGGAACAAATCGAAGGAGAGCTAAGTTGTGCCGCCGATGAGCCTGTGGGCACCCCTGGAGTAGCTGCTCCCCTTTGCCTGGGGAGGAAGAGCCCGGCCAGGGAAGGTTCCAGCATCTCTGCTCAGCCCACACGTGTGGACTCACCCCAGGAAAGGTGGCAGTCGTAGCATCACAGAATGTGTTGGGCTGGAAGGGACCTTTGGACTCATCCCTGCAGTGAGCAGGGACATCTCCAACTAGACCCGGTTGTTCAAAGCCCCGTCCAACATGACCTTGAGTATCTCTGGAGATGGGGCTTCCACCACCTCTCTGGGCAACCTGTGCCAGTGTTTCACCACACTCATGGTGAAGAACTTCTTCCTTATGTCTGATCTAAATCTGCCTTCTCTCAGTTTAAAACCATCACCCCTCAACCTATCACTCCATGCCCTTGTAAAAAGTCCCTCCCCACCTTTCCTGCAGCTCTGATAAGGTCTCCTTGGAACCTTCTCTTCTCCAGGCTGAGCAACCCCAGCCTGTCCTCACAGGGAAGATGCTCCAGCCCTCTGACCATTTCCATGGCCTCCTCTGAACTTGCTCCAGCATGTCCACGTACTTCTGATGTTGAGGCTGGACGCAGAACTGCCGGTGGGGTCTTCCCCCAGAGGGGAGCAGAAGGGCAGAATCCCCTCCCTCGCCCTGCTGGCTGCGCTGCCTGTGATGCAGCCCAGGATGCAGTTGGCCTTTCTGTGCTGCGAGCGCACAGCGCCGGGTCACATCCCGTTTTTCATCCACCCGCACCCCCAAGTCCTGGTTCCAAGCCTGGCAGGAAGACTGGTGGTCCCCATGTGCTTGTCTCCCCGGCTTGGGGCGATGCCTGCTCCCACCAGCCTTGGCCACCATCTTTTCCTGTCCCGCTTTACACGGCTCCACTTTAGCTCGAGGAGGGGCTGCTGTGTGGCGAGGTTCAGCCAACACCATATGGAAACTCCAGCCCAGTGTCTTCCTTTGCCGCTGGGTAACATCTGCAGATGCTTCGGCACAGAATCCACCCAAAATCGCAGCCTGGCTGGTGGGGCTGGAGCTGCTCCACGTAGGCAGCAAGGGCAAAAAAAAAATTGCCGTGGGGGAATAAGGCAGAACCTCTGAATTTGTACTTCTGCCACCGAAAAATGGGGATTGGCTTCAAGGTGTGGCTGAGACCAAGGAAAGCGAGAGGATGAGGAGGAGAAAAATCCCATGCAAAGCGAAAGCAGGAGGTGGTTGCAGGGGTGGGACCTGCCTCAAGGCTTCAGTTGGGAAGTGGGATTTTGCAGGAGAGGAGTTCAACGACAGCAACTGTCCCTGCCTCAGCCTGAGCCCCAGCTCTGCTGGCTAATACCGTAGCCCTTATTGCTGCAAGGAGCTGCCTTTGCCGTACAAATTTGGGGGGCCAGTTGAGTTGAAGCTCAGCTTGGCACATTTCAAAACATTTGCTCATGGAGTGCCCGGGTCCCTGACCAGGCTTTCCCTCGTGGCGTTTTGTCCCTCACGCTGCGTTACCCTTCTCCCAGAAACGAGGCGTGTGGCGCACGTGCCGTTTGTCAGCCTGTTTTCTCCTCTCCTTCTTAGGATTAGTTGGAACGTTTATAGGCCTGATATGCATATTCATTAAAAAAATTGAAATATTGTGGGGAAAAAAAAAAAGAAAAGAAGCTGTCTTTGAGTTAGCACAGCCTTTGGGAATCTGCTAAGTAAGATGCACTTAATTACTTTAGCTGTGACTACACCACATTTCACTCATGCTTCCTCTGAGATGCAAAATATCTTTTCAACGGAGGCTGCAAACACGTCCCGAGCCTTTTGCGAGCTTGTTGCGCTGAATGCCCGAGATGGAGACGGGCTCTGCCCTGGCTCCGCAGAGCTAATCCCGCTGGCAGGGTGGTTATTTAATCATGCACGTGCCTCCGTCGGGCTCTGCGGGGACGCTGGATGCTTTGGAGGGGGAGCGGCGCGGGTGCAGCCTGTGGGACCCTTGTGCTGCGGTTCCGTTTCGATTTGTTACCTCCCTTCGTTTTGCTTTGCCGTCGCCGCAATTTCATTCATCATTTACTTGCCTAATTAGGCCATTTGCTGCAGGAGAGCATCTCTGATTCCTGCTCCTGGGTCTCTCTTCCCTTGGGTTTTTTCTTGAGGGGGGATATCATCTACTTCGGGTCCATGATTAAAGCCCATGAAATAGCTCGGGGAAGGCAGGACTAACCCTTTCCCCAGCTTGAGGGGAGCCTGTTGTCACCTGCAGTTGTACGTGTCCTTCTCCAAAACCTCCTGGCCCAGGTGGAGAAGAGACAGAGATGCGGGAGAGTTTACAATATTTAGTGAAGGTATTACGTAAAACACCAGTTTTTAAGGATGTAAAGAAATAGGCAGCTTGGGAGGAGGCCTCTGGGCTGAGATATCCTCGGAGAGGGGGGAGATGTCCCAGGAAAAATGAACCGTCTCTGCTTTTTGAGCTTGGGTTACCGCTGTCAGCACGATGGATTCTCTGAGCCAGGGCTCAGGTTTCTGGTTTTTCCCTACAGATTTTCATCAGGATTTGCAGCACATGTCCCATATCCATAATTACGCTCCTGGACTTGTTCTGCTCTGATGCATAAATAACATGCACTGTAAAGAAAAAGTGTATGATTACATATTTAATGGATAAACGGAGCCGTTGTGGTCTATTGGCCACATAATAAAAGTTTCCAAAAAATTGTCTTAATACAGTGTTTACCCAAGAGACTGCCGTGGCTGCAGATGTGAATTGAGCTATTTTAAATTTTAAAATTTTTTAAGCCACGTTTCATAGCCTTCCCCATTTCTAAAACACCCGTCTTCTAAGCTTTTTTTCTTCATTGAAATTTAAAATAGGGACAATAAGTTATTCTTTTCCTTAGCAGCTGGCAGATCTTCTCCAACGTGAAAGGTCTGGATTAAACTGACAAAATCCAAGACCAACGTACCTTGTTCACTGGAATTTGGGGCAGAGTTTGCTGCTCCTGTGACCTGCCCTGTCTCCCCACCTTGCTGGGTCCCCGTTGCTGCCTGTCTTAGCTCTGGCCGTTCCCATGACATTTGCAAAATCAGCTGCAAATGCAAAAAATTGCCTCTCTGATGCCACCTTTGCTGCCCGAGCCTGTTGCTGCCCACCCACATCTCTCTTGGCTGCAAGCATGGGCTTCCTCGATGCCTTTTTGGCCAGGGTTTCCCACAGGACACTTGGAATGCGAGAAGTTCTTTTCTTTCCTGCACATTAAATCCCGGCTCTTCCTAATTAGTAAAGAAAAAGGACAGGTCTAGGAAAGTCTGGTCCTCTGCCACACGCTCCTCTGCTGACGGGGAATCCGAGAGGGAGCAGAACATGCTGTCAGGCATCGTGTAAAGCTCTTGACTCCTGACCTGCAGCAGTAAATCTGGTTTTGCATTTGGATTTATATCCTCTGAAGCCTGCCGAGCCCTTGTGGGTCTTCCCTGGGTTCCTTTCTGTATCTGCTGCCGATGGAGCTGACAGCCTTCCCTGGTAATGAGAGATTGCACCTCAGCGGGCTTATCGGAAGTGGAAGGTTGTTAATAAATAAAGCCTGGGTCTTTAAGCTCATGTTAACATTAATCAGATTAATATAAACGGGGGAAAGTCTGGACAAGGATTCAGGCAGGGCTCGCTCTCCCTCCCGCTAGCTTCCTCTGAGGCTGGAGGCAGCTTGGCCGGTCAGGGATGGGTCCTGAGCTGAAAATTGGGCTTTTCAGGGAAAGTAGTACAAACTGGAAATGGGGCCTTGGCTAGGCAGGGCAGCCCCAAAACCTTCCATGCCCCCACAACGTGGCCGGGTTTGTCCCCGTTTCATCTCACCTTCCCTCCTTGGCCAGGACGGGGGTTTTTGCTGCTCCCACCTGACCCTACCGCTTGACCTGTGGTTTGTGCTGTGACACAAGGGGATGTACACTCCACAGGGTATTTTTAGTTGTTAAATGTAGCATTCGGCATTTCTTATTAACCAAACATAGATATATATATATATCATTTTTCTTTCGAATGCCTCAGGAGGCAGCACCATGTACCGGTGGCCTGTGCCGTGTCTGTGCGACCCTGCAGCCGTGTGTCACTAGTTCCATCAGATGTCCCCTCGTTCTCATGTTATGAGAACAGATAAATAGGTATTAGGAAGCTCTTTATTTGGGGGGACAACTCTACCACGTAGCCTCCTTCCTCATCTCTTCCCTACACACATGCACACACAAGCATCGCTTCTGGTTCCTTCCCTCACTGGGAAATCTTTAAGAGGCAGCCCATAATTTTCTTTGCCCTTGTCTGGATTTTTTTCTTTTTTTTTGCTACATTTATTTCAGATGGGATTGGAACTTTTTGCAATATTGAAAAATGGAAGAATCATTTCCAGGCAGAGTTGTAATGAGGTGGTAGCCACCAGCAGAGCCCCCACACCTTGGGGTCCATCTCGGGGCATGTTGTGGGGTTCGGGGGGGCACAAACTGGCTTGATGGTTGTGTCATAGCTTTGGGTGGATGTGGTGGGAGCAGGCTGTGGGCTGGACTGGCCACCACGGGCCCCAAATACCCTCACACAACATGTGCCAGTGCTCAGCGATGGCTTCCCAGGTGCAGCAGCAAAGCCCCAGAAATGCCCAACTCATTGCAACACCCTCCCTTCTCCCAGTGACTTGGCCAAAAATTGCTCATCCCTCAACTTTTCTTTATGCAGAAAGGTGATTTGTCACCTCTCAGGAGTCCCCGTGGGCAGGGCGGTGGCAGGAGCGGAGGTGCACTCAGTGCTTGCTCTTGGCTCGTTTGGAAGGGGGCACAAGGAAGACTCTACCAGCCATGTAGAATAATTCTAAATCAGTCAATACGAGTTCATCCGGAAGTGATTCGATGGTATAATAAAGAAATAAATACCTTCTTTAATGACACGGTGATGTTCTCCTAACTCAGATCCAGGAGATGGTCCACTCGGATGCCACATCCTATGAATCCAACCGTCAAGTGCCCCTGATCAATCGCCCCGGCATGTTAGCCGGCCCCATGAGCGCTCTCAGCCAGTCGCAGCTGATTTCTCAGATGGGGATGCGGAGCGGTGTTGCCCACGGTTCCCCCTCGCCCCCGGGAAGTAAGTCTGCTACACCATCTCCCTCCAGTTCCACTCAGGAAGAGGAGACAGAGTCACATTATAAGGTACGTGCAGCCACGCCTGTTTTAACAGACAGCGAGAGAATGGCAGGTGATGGTTTTCAGGGAGAGATAAATTGCTCTGAGATTTGGGCTTTACCGGGTCCATCAAGCTGCAGATGAAGGTTTTGATGAGCGAAGCACGTTCAGGGTTCAGGTTCTGCCAATGCCTGAGTGCAAAATTAGGTTTCTGGTGGCAGGTGGAGGAAACAGGGAAGGAAAATAATGTAGGAAGGGGTTTAACTGAGCTTACTGGATGTGGCTTTCTAGGAAGAATATCCCACACAGAAATTAAAAGAGGAAGAGTCTTCTGCCCTTCAGTTTGCCCAGGCAGTGGTTCAGGTAGTCAGCAATGTCTTAGTGACACCGAATCTGCCTCTACAGCTGGCACAGCTGAGCGTGGCATCAGGAAGCCCAGGGTCTGGGGGACATTGTGGTTGTCTCCCATCTTTCTCCAAATGTACCAGCAAAGCAAACAGCACACGCTGTGTTCCCTGAGTCTTTGGTCTGTTTTTTGCTGAGGGCGAATTGCAGAGTTGCCGCCTCAACCCCCGGAGGGTGTCCATGCCTACAGGTCGGTCGCTGGGTTCCCCGAGGGATTTGGATTCAAGGCTTTCATGGAAAACCTTCTCCGAGTAGGTAGTGATCCGAGGATGACACCAGAAGCACTGGTACTCTAACTTTGTCCTGCAAAAATAGATAGTTGTGACAGGTTTTGAATGTATGGCCAGAGCAGCAAACAGCGCAGAGACTGGAAAACTGGGAAAACACTAGGGCTGAGCAAAACACGTTTTCCTTTCCCTGGGAATCCAGGCAAATAGATTTCCATCGGTCCTGTAGTTTTTCATCCACTGGCAGCTTTCTCTTCGAATCAGGACATTTCAAAGCAGAGTGTACACGTGGATGCTAAAACAGCTTCAACGGAACAGAACTGACAAAAGAAGGGATACACGTGATTGAAAATCTGTTTGCTTTCTCTGTCTGCACAGCTGCTGTAGTCGCCCATCGGTCATTTTTTGCAGGGCCATTAAGGGCCTTTCTGCAACAAGTCATCAAAGCAACATCTAACGAGTAGAAATTAATCTTGTCACCAAGAAGGTCACACATTAAAGGAATTATGCCAGCAGGTAGCTCAGGCCCAACAGATCTTCTGAACCAGGGAGCATATAGTTCTAGGAGATCTCCCAGCCTCACTGGTGCCTTTAGGTGCTTCATTGCTTTGGGGGGTACACATGCATGTGGACACCCCAATTCCAGTCGGATGAGCGATCTCCCTCCATAGTTCTGAGAATGGTGGTGTCCACGAGGTTCCTGCTCTTCACAGGTTCAACATCTAAGAAGGCACTGAGCCACCAGTTTATGAGATCACGTTTGTCACCAGTGAGTTGCCCCAGTCCATGCCTGGTGTTAAATGTCCACATAGAGGCTGGTGGCCACACACGTCATCCCATGGCTTAGCCCTCAGAGGATGCAGTTGCCCTGTGGCAGCAAGCCACTGGCTTGTTGGGTCTTACCTTTAGCCATGGACATGGCGTAGGTTATTCAAGCATCTTCTGCTGCCCAGGGATGAGCTGTTGTCTCATCCTGTGTTCGACACACCTGGCAAACCCCAAGAAAACCAGGCAAAGTCCCCATCTGCTCTGCTCCCTCCTGAGAACTGACAGCTCCAGGCAGCCTTTTCCAGAAATACTGTTTACACTTTGGTGCTGCCTAAGCAGGACAGAGGGTAAAACCGCCATCGTGGTGGTGGTTTCGTCACGCCTGTTCCCGTCTCCTTCACTTGGTCAACGGCTGCAAGGAGAGCAGGTCCTCCCCAGGGCACTTCAGTGAGTCAAACAGGATTGCAGTTAGTTAAAATACCCCCTCACTTGCTAATGGGCTGAAGCCCTGTTGTGCTTTTTTTTTTTCCTTCTAGTAAGCTGACCTTTCACCTCCGGGCCTCCCATTCAAGCCCAATTGGGCAATTTTAAATTAAATGCAATTTATTTATTTTTTTCGGTCTCTCTGCTCATTCGCTAATGGTCACTGTCTGTTTGACAAATGTCACTGCGCTGATACTGGACTTAATGACCAGTCAAGAGCTGCTGAGTGGAGAGCAGGAGCGCTGCTGCCCTTTCCTCCTGACCAGCTGAAGTGCGGCCTCTTAAATCCCAGCGCTTCCAAACACGCAAGCAAATTGGTAAATCCAGCAGGAGATGAGGCCTTTTGCTCCCAGCCCTCATCAGGAGGCACAGGTTTGGTGTTCAGACCTGTGTCAATTGATTTTTTATTTTTTTTTAAGGTTTTTTTCAGACCTCTCAGTGACGGACTAGGTAATAGAATTAGCCCATGGAGCTGGTCGAGCAGGGCAGGTAGCGGCTGAACACTTGGTGGGTCTGCAGGGGGAGGTGCTGGTGCCCTGTTTGACCCTCGTGGATGCCAAGATCCAGACTGCAGCAGCCAACTGCCAGCAAACGGTTTTATCCTCTGCCCCGTTTAACCTCTGGTGTATTTAGTTTTTCCTCCTCTATAAAATAAGGATAATGGTGCTTCCCTGCAGCGTGAGCTTTCACTGACCACAGTTAATGCGTTGAGGGCTTTGATGTATGTCCAAGTGCTTTCCAGGGGTCTTTTCCTTTGCACACCGAGGTTTCTGTGGTCCCGTAGATCCAACACACTGCCTGGGGCATCCCGGAGGAGGCTCAGCCACAGGATCTTGTTCTGTGCTTTCGTCACTGGAGACAACCCTGTTCCCAGCTGTGCTGTTTTGCTTCCCAGCCCGGTGGCAGAGTCTCACGCTGAGCAGCCACCAAGTCCAGTTACCATTGCCTGTGTCCTGCTCCCCTTGGGCCAACCACCCTCAGGGCACCCAGCATGGATACAGCCAGTGCCGGGCATCCGTCTGCACTTGGACCAGTGCGTCAAAAGTGTTGAGTCATAGAATCACAGAAAGGTTTGGGTTGGAAGGGACATTAAAGATCACCTGGTGCAACCCCCCTGCCGTGGGCAGGGACATCTCCCACTAGAGCAGGTTGCTCAAAGCCTCATCCAACCTGGCCTTGAGTGTCTCTGGAGATGGGGCTTCCACAGCTCCTCTGGGCAACCTGTGCCAGGCTCTCACCACCCTTAGGGTGAAGAATTGCTTCCTTACATCTAATCTGAATCTACCTTCATTCAGTTGGAAACCATTATCCCTTGTCCTGAGAGTTTCAAACTATACATAAGATTAAAATAGCTTGATTCCTGGATGTTTTTTCCTGGATATCTGTTAGCACTGTGCAACAAATTACGGATGACCCACAACTGTGGACTTGTATCGGACCACTCCCAGCTGACTGCTAAGGTTCATCCCTTGGTTTTGCAGGTTACCGGAGAGAAAAGGCCATCAACAGACCTGGGCAAAAAGCCCAAAAGCCAAAAGAAGAAGAAAAAGAAGGATCCCAATGAGCCCCAGAAGCCCGTGTCAGCCTACGCCCTGTTTTTCAGAGACACACAAGCAGCCATCAAAGGGCAGAACCCCAATGCTACCTTCGGAGATGTATCGAAAATTGTTGCGTCAATGTGGGACAGTTTGGGAGAAGAACAAAAACAAGTGAGTAACTGAGCTCTTCTTTTTTCTTCTTCTTCTTTCAACTGTTGAAATGTGCTTTTCCAGAGCGTCAGGCTCTCCCCGAGCATGGCCAGGGGCTTAAACTGAAGAGTAAGGCACAGAAGCGGCGGCAGTGGTTTTCAGGACCCCACGGCCAGTTGAAGTGATGCTGGAGTGGTTTGCACCCGGGGCTCCCAGCCCTGAGCTGGTGCAATGACAATATCACCTCCTTGGGGTACCCAGAGACGGGTCTTTGCCACTCATGTGCCCCCGAGGAGGGAGGATCTGACCCACATCATGCAGGGAAGGGATGGGGCTGCAGGAGAATGCGTTAAGTTTGCTTTGCCTCTGCCCCCTTTGTCTAAGAAAAATCTGTGTTCTTACATTTGTTGTTACGGTGATTTTTTCTGACAACTAATTATTCTTGATAAGATCATGGTTTGCAAAAATATCAGTGGCCTTTCCCTGGCATGGGGTTTGTACAGCCTTAGATGGAGATAGGGTTGTATTTGCTTATTTACTTACAAGGAGTGATGGCAAACGGGCTAAAAACTATTAACTCTCTACATTGCTGGCCTCAAATTTGACATTAAGGCTTTAAAAGCTTAGGAAGGCGATGTCTGAAGTGGCCTCACAGAGGAGACCTTCCTGCCCCAAAGCTGTCAACCACTTTCCATCTGCTTCACACTGAGACTTCTAGGTCCTGCTTTACCTGTTGTGTTGATTCTGAGTCAGTTACAAAAGCCTGTAATTGCTCATTGCCTATTGAGAAAACCCCGGGGAATGCTTTCCCAGAGCAAGTATGACTTTTTATCAGGCCGAGCGAGATATGGGACCGTGTGTGACGTGTCTCTGAACCCAAACACGTCAGTCCCCCAGTGTGTGGTGAGCCCTTCTACAGCCTGGCTGCTGCCTCCAGCTCCCATTGGGTGGCCATGGCCAGCATCTGAAGCAGCTGCACTTGAGGACGGAGGAACAGGGAGGATAAAAAGTCATTTAAGTGGAAGTCATGCTGGGAAACAGCCTTGCTCTCCTCCCATACCAGGCTGGGAGTACAAGCAAGGTGTCTTGTGGGCTTGCAAGCCTTTTTGCTGATCCATTCGGAGTCTCCATGCTGTACAAAGAGTTGCTTTGATGTTTTCATGCTCCTCACTTTCCTCCTCTTCGGAGGGACCACTGAGGGGTCGTGCAGGAATTCCTGGTGCTGAGGAAGGAAGGGAGATCCCTTCCTCATGCAGCAGGTTGACCCCAGCTCTGCTGCCAGGGAAGCTGCAGTACAGGGGCTGGCTTTGGACTGTTGGTACAAGCTGTGGGAGGTTCAGGAGCACAGAAAAGTTGTTTTACCATCTCTTTCTCCTGCTTTCATCCCTCCCAACACCTCAGTCTCTCCACCTGGCTGCAAATGTCTCTGTAGATCGGGCACTGAGCTCAGCCGCGTATGTGGTTTAAGGAACGGAAGTGCTGGTGCGACCCTGTCTCGGTGCAGGGCAAGTGCTCAGCTCTTAATTAACAGCAGGGATTAAACCAGTCCGTTTATCTTCCTGCTAACTCTCCCTTCTTCTCTTTTATGAGATGGTAGCAGCCTCGCTGTCTCTTTACACAAGCTTTCCAAGTGGCTCCATTTCTCCCTCTGTAATTGATTTAATTAAGTCATTTGTTCCTTGTCTGAATGCTTAAATATTAACTTCCTGGCTTTGTCTCCAGCTGTATACTTTCCTCCTACAACAGCTACCTCCTTGCCCGGGACGCCGGCTGGAGGGACACTGTTTATCTTTGGCTCTGGGACCCTGTTGCTGGGTTGTGCGATGTGGCACGTTCACTCCTGAAGTGTTTGGCTGGAAGAGAATTTATTTAGTCCCTGTTTGCTTTCCTCTGCCAGTATCCCCCGTCAGGCTTGTTTAGATTCATCAGGCAATGCAACGGAAAGGAAAAAAAGGAAAAGAAAGGAAAAAAAAAAAAAGGCATTAAGGAAATGTCTTTAATATGTGAAAACCAGTGCCTCGGCTGTCCTGCAGATCGGTCTCCTGAGGACTGCAGGACACGATGCACGTGGGCAAGCAGCCCATGCCAAGCCCTCCCTTGTCACGCCTCGGGAGGGGACGGTGACCGAGCAGGACAGCTGCGCACCACTGGCCAAAATCCTGCTGGGACCTGGGAGTCCAGATAGTGGCGTGGCCACACCAGATCGTGGTTTGGCTCACAGCAGGAGCATCACGGTCTGGGGAGGGGTTAAAAAGGGAAAAGGGAAGTGTTTCACCTGGCATGATGCTCCTAGCTCTGTTGACAACAGCGGTTTTGAATATCTTGGTGTCCTGCAGAAAGCAGTGCAGCAGACAACCCGGGGAAAAGCCAACACGGCGATGGCAAGTGAGGCAAGCAAGATCTAGATCTGGACATCCTTGCTCACTTTTGACCAAGGTTTAAGATAAAGTTTCCCCTCTTTCTGGCGTAAGAGGGTGGTTTTGAGGCTGTAGGGTCTGATTTGGGGCTGGGCTGTGGTCCCACACTTGGATCTCACACAGAACACTGTGTGGGTCTCCAGAGGGCTCATGTGCAGACCCCAGCCCCACCACCCACTTATCAAGCAGCTGTTTACATCACTGTCCTTCCTGCTTCAGATGAGGTTTACAAACCTTATTTTCCACCTCTCAACGGGCACAGTGTTTCCCCAGCCCTGGGCACATTTTGGTTGCTGCCCTGCTGGCAGGGAGCCGCCAGAGAGGGGGTTCAAAGCAAGCTGGCCACTAAACCCAACCTCAGCCACGGCATTTTGGACATGCACGTTCCTTTTGCAAACATGTCCATCCGTCCCTCCCGGCTCCTTCATGCACCAAGGAGTCACCCAGAGCGTGGGATGGCCATCGTGCCCGTGCCGAAGAAAGCCTGGCGCCGGTGGCTCGTAGCTGTGCTGCTGGGCTGGGTGGTCCTTTGTGTCCCCCCTCAGCCCTACTCCGGCTGTACTCGCCCCACAGCATTTCTGCAGGCAGAAACGAGGCGCCTCCTCTTCACCGGGTAGCTCAGGCCGGCGCACGGAGGGTTAATCCTCTGCTGTTTGTGCCGCTAATGATTATATGCACTGTAATATCAAAGCTGTAGCTATTTATTTGCCATTGAGCAGGTGCTGCTGCTCCCACAAAGCAAATTTGCTTTCTCCTCCTGATGAAACAAGCAAAATAAAGGTTGCTCACGTCCCATTTCAGAGATGGTTTTTTCCCTGAGCACTAGCTGAAAGACAAACACTGAGCGGGAACCAGAATGCATATTATGCAAGAAACCATATAATCTAGGAGCATCTTTGATTTGGCTGCTGCTGTCACAGACATGTATTTCACAGAGAGGCTTTTTTATTCCCCCCCCCTTTTCTTTTGTTCTTACTGGTTTATCATTTGTGCCTTTGTCATTTTGTTCCTTCTTCTTCTTCCCTTCTCAGCCTCTTCACAATGAATCTTCATTTTCCCTCTGACACACTTGTATCTAAATTTCCTTATTTCCTGCCTTTTTTTATTTATATCTGTTGCCTGGTGATTTGATCATGCTGTGGAATACAGGATTAGCAATCTCCGTGTCCTTGGGTAGTGCTCAAGGACACCTGTTCGGCAAACCGTCGTTTTCTTCCCCATTTTTAACCCCTTCCAGCGTAGCCGTGCGTGCATAACCGTAATAAGTAACAATACCTTTAAATATCTCCAGCGCTGCATTAGCAGGATGTTGTAATCTTCATTCTTCAACAGCTGGCGTGGCCCTTTCTAAGAAGCTTACATGGAAATCTGAAGGATGTGGAAAAAAAAAAAGAAAAAAAATATTAATGCGTACTCTTTGAACTTTGCAAATAGTTTAGCAGCTGTTCCTGAAGAGATAGCTTAGGCTTTGGTGGAGAGTGAAATGCTAATTCAACCATTATCAACAAATGGGGTACCTGTCGTCGTAATCCGCCTGCAGCTCCTGGTCCCTGCTCAAGGCGTGCAGAATCCGTGCCTCGGCGTTAGGTGTATTTTTTTTTTCATTAGCAGGTGTAAAGCAGCGTTCGCAGCGTTACCCAGCGAGGTTTAAAAGGGCTACCCAACTCAACAGAAATTAGAATTCGAGCACTAGATTGCAGCAACACCGATAACTCGCTGTGAAGGGGGTTGCCCCAGCACAGACTTCGCGCTCGCAGCCTGGTCCCAGCTGGTGCCACCCCACAGGGCTGCAGCCCCCTCCCCTCCTTCCACGGGGCCACCAACCCCACCACGGGCCACCTCTGCTCAAGAGCAGGTGACACCCAGCCCTGGGTGAGTGTCGGGGCATCAGTTGGGCGATAAGCCTGGAAACTCTCCGGAGCGTGCTGAGAAGTCACTGGTGGGATTTTCTCTTCTCTGCCACATTCTCTCGTTCCGTCTCTGAGCACCTCCCGGTTGCTCACTTTATTTTGAAGGGAAAGGACGTTGTTTTGGAGCCTGGCGATGGCAGAGCGTGGGGAACACTGCCAGGCTGGCAGTTGCAGGGATCTCTGGAATCTGCTTCTTTTCATTAGGAAATCCAGCAACAAACTCAAAGCATTGGGTCTCTAAACCCTAGAAACTCAGAGCAGAGACATCAAGAAGCCCCTGAGCAATCTGCTGAGTGAACCTCAGACTAAACCAGGGCTTCCCAACCTAAGTGAGCAGAAGGAAGGTTGGACAAAACCAGCATTTCACCAGGAACACAAAGGTACCAGAGATGAGTTCTTGCTCATGATAACTCTGCTTCGCCAGGACCAGTTCAGTAAAGCCAAGTGGCCAGATGCAGATGTCATTATCCCGTGCAAATGCACAGCCTGGAGCATAGCACACCGTTCACACCTCAGGGATAAACTACCCAGCAGGAAAATTACTCGCTCAACAGAAGACAGTAGATCACCCATCTCATCAGATCCACCTGCTTGCTGAACCTGAAGCATCACCTGGTGACAGGACGCTGCGTGTAGCCGCGGTGGGACGGAGGCATCTCGGGCCATCTGTAGAGCCGTGTGTGTGGCAGAGCCAGCACAGGGGAGAGATCCCACAGGAGCCACACGCAGCAGATGATGCCATCAAACTGCCCGCTTCCAGCATCCAGCAGAGCTGTCGGCAGTGGGGCCACCACCGGTTGCAGTTTCCTGCTGCTGCCTCAGAGCCTCTGCAGTGACAGGCTGGAAAGATCCAACTGGTTGCCAGGGCCTGGAAGGAGGTTTCAGCATCTCCTGAGTGTCAGGGAAAGGCATGGACTGGAGAAGAGTGAAAGCACCGATCCCAAACGAGGTTCCAAGAGAGGTCTCGTGGAGACCGGGATAATGATAGGAAGGATGTGGAGGGTCAGAACTGCTCTTAAAAGCAGCTCCAAGAGCGTGACTTCTTTTCTTCAGGAGAGCAAGATCAGAGGTGTGGAGGATGAATGTTGTGTGCTTTTCGTTGGAGGTTGAGGATTGGATTTGTCACCCTCCTCCTCTGCTTGGAGTCCTCTGTGGGTTGTCCTGGGAACACACTTGTGCCCTCACGTGGAGTGAAAGATGACTTACACCCAGGAGGCACCATGAAGCGAGCAGGAATCTTTCAGGGTGCTTTGATCAATGGTGATTCCTGCTGTATTATGGAAATTAATTATCCATTCATTCTCCAGAGGGCTGCTTCACAGCACTCTGTCTCCACCAAGATAAAGGAAGAGCTCTCCTCCAACCGTGCGAGTAGTTTCCATAGCCAGGGCCTCTTCTTACAGGTGTCCTCAGGGATGTCAGATGCTCAACAGCTCTCATGCCATAGCTGGGAGAGTGTGGGGGAATTGGAGTGCTGCTTAACCAGCAACGTCATGATGGACGTCATTGACAGGTGCCTCCCACGTCCAAGCTTGTTGACCTCGGGATTTAGCAATCCAGACTATAGGTATTGGTCTGAAGGAGAGACATCAAGGTTTACACAGCAAATGTAGCTTGGGGTAGTTGGTTTTAACAGGGGGAGGGACAGAAGAGAGCAGGAGGGGTACAGAGGAGGGTGCAAGAAGGTGAGGAAGAGCCAGGAAGGAACAAGGAGGACGTGGCCGTGTTTGCTGTAAGCGTTTCTAATGTCTGCGCGGAGACCATACCCGGAGAGAAGGCTGGTGTGGCAGGGAATGCTTTCGAGTCATCTTATGAATAAGCCATAAGTCACGATTTCCCAAGAGATATCTTGGGGAAGTGTATAATAATTACAAGAAAACCCCTTCGGATTTACAAATATGTACATCAGAGGGGGAAGGGGAGAAAAATGATCATGGAATCATAGAAAGGAGGGCAAGGAGAGACTTAAGAGGTCAACTAGACCCTACTGCTGCCTGGAGTAAGGATCATCTCTACTTAAGCTGTTGTTGATGGACTCGTACCTCATCTGTTCTTAAACCCTCGGTGGTGGAGATTACACATCTCCCCAGGCAATCTCTTCCCGTGCTTAATTATCCCTACTGCTGGGAACACTTTCCTCTTGCCTAGCCGACATTTCCCTTGTTACAGTTTAAGCCTGTTGCCTCTTTTCCTATCCTCAGAAGATGCAGGGGATCATTCGGTGATTCCTTTGCTGCATCGCCTTTGGAGGCTGTGGCTCCTCTTGATCTTCTCTCCCAGCTCAATTGAGTCCTTCAGCCCTCCTGGAGACTTTTTCATCTCTTCACGCCTGGTGGTCTCTCTTCTTTGAAGCAAAATTGCCCCAGACTCCATCTAGGGTGGCAGCAGACACCTTTTAAACTTGGGCTCACTGAAACCCCTGATTTTATGGGGGGATCCCTTGATTTTTTTTTCCTGAGCTTGGAAAGCATTGTTTCTGCAGGGGTTACCGGTAGCAGCTCCGGCTGTCACTCAGCGCCTGTGCGACACAGAGCCGCTCGTGGGCGTCAGCGGGGTTTGGAATAATTGTCTTCTCTAATTAACTGGTTATCAAACAAGAACATTTCATTACGGTACAATTACGAGCTGCTTTGCTGAGACACAGAGGTGTCAGGATTACGATCCCGACATATGCTTCTTACAGCTCTGATTTTTTGTTTTCATAATCACTAACCATTTTTGCTTCCCCTCCCCTCCTTGCAACCCACCCACTCGCTTAATGACTAATGAATCCTCCTGCTAACGAATAAGGAAAATAAATCAGTGGGCACGGCAGGTTAGAAAGAAAAACATGCAACATGTTTCGAGGATCCTTAAATCTGATAAATTACTTGGAAATTAAAATCCCTGGGAGAAAATGGGATTTAATTAGAAAATAACATGGGTTTGTCGATGTTTAAATTAAAATTTTAAAGGTTGTAAATACTGCAGTAGCGCTGCCTTCACACAGAGGATTCGGGAGGGGCACTGTTCGGATCCGGCGCGGTGTTTCCCCAGGATCAGGCTGTGGTTTCTCTCGTCTTTGTCCTCAACGGGGCATGGCGTGGGTGCAGAGGTCCCGGCAAGAGACCATTATTTATTATTTTTTACAATGAAGGTGGTGAGACTCTTCGAGAGTTTGCTCAGAGAAGCTTTGGATGCTCCATCGTTGGAAGTGTTCTAAGTCAGGTCAGCGAAGCTTTGAGCAACCTCATCCGGTGGAAGGCGAGGACGTTGGGCTGGATGGTCTCAGGAGGTTCCTTCCAACCCAAACCATCTGTGGTCACAAACCAGATAATCCACCAGGAACCTTCCAGAGCTGGAGAAAGCATCAGAGGAGGGTCAGAGCAAACACCACCTGGGCTCACCCTCTTACCCTTCCCTTTTTTTACAGAAAAAAAAAGCAAGTGATGGAGATGAAGATAGGTACAGAATGTATTGATTATTCATTTGTCTGCATTTAGCTTGAGGAAGTCTCATTCACCTGCCCTCTCACCGCCCATAAGTTGCTCAATCTTCCTAATGTTTGAATTTGTCTCTGCGTCGCTGTGAATACTGTGAGTTCCCACCATCTTCTTACAGAAAGCAAAAATGCTCTTGGTATTTTGCAGTTATAGAGGGGGGGAAAAAGATAAAATACATGTTTTCAGCACATCGGCACCCAGCTCTGGCCAGCCTGAGATGCAGGAATTCATCTTTCATTGCTGGGCAGGCATCAGGTACCACGTTTCAGAGCATCTCTCAGCAGCAGATCGGGGGGCACCCCATGTCCCCACCTCGCGGGAGATGTTGCTGCCGTAGCCCCCACGTTGCGGCGACGGAAGGTTTGTAGAGAAAGGTAATAGCTTTTATTAGGGGAGCTGATATAGTCAGAAGAAATAGTTGCTTTTCATAGGCAAACTCTTCTTCGGGCTGACATTTTTAAATGTAATTTTGTTCTGAACGGAGCGAATATAATACTTCCTGACTACCAGAAAGCCAAAGACAAACTTCGGAGAATGCTCCATTTCAGAAAATTACCGTCGGGGACCTCCAATATGTCAAGTCAAAACATTTCATTGCGGGAAATCTCTTTGATTTAGCAATGAAAATAAGGCTTTCAAATCGTTTTTAATAGAATTTATTATCTGTTAGATATTTAGATATTTATTATCTATTAATAGAATTTATTTATCTATTCTGTAACTGGATAGTTTAACTGCTGGAAGGTTATTTTCCCTTCCGAAGGAGTCTGGGGTGCTGGTGATTTGCAGGGGAAAGGAGCTGAATATCCCCACCAGGCTTCGGCATTTGGATTGTTGGAAGCTGTGGTTGCTTTTAAAGCAGAATTAAATGTATGCAAATCTGTTCTAATTGAAATCAACTTTTCAGTGCGCTGCTTAAGGAGGGCTTTGAGTTTGCAGCAGAGGAGAGAGCTCTCACAAGTTTCTGCCTTTTTGCTGAAATTTTTACTCCATTTTAAAATGTTCTTCTCACTTGCCTGGTTTAGTCTGTTTAACTCCATGGGGACTCACGCTGCTTGGGGCAGGCTGGGTTACATCGTTTTTATACAGGTGGAGGAACAAACTCTGTGCAGAAAGGGGGACCAGTGCCGTGAAATGATGGTGGAGCATGTCCCTTTACAGAGGAGAGATGGAAGAATGGGATTTTATCTTGCTCGTCCAAGAGCCTGGATCACACTCTCCCCACCCAGTTCCTGTCGAGAAGTGATTTCATTGAGTTCACCCTATAAAATCAGGTTATGTCTCCTAGAGCAGACATGAATAAATATCTGCCCAGGCACACGGACCGCTCTGGCTTGTGATGCCTCCGAAAATCCTAGCGTGCTCCATTCCAGGCATTTTATTTGCTTGATTTGGGGTCAGTTCCTCTGCAGCAGAAATGAGTTTTTCATGCCCTCGTGCACGCAGGAATGGCCTCAGCAGAGGCGGGTCCCACTGAGCACGTAGCATATTCTCCTTTATTAATTATTATCCGTTGCTTGGTCCTTTCAGGCATACAAGAGGAAAACAGAAGCCGCCAAGAAGGAGTACCTGAAAGCCCTGGCAGCGTACCGGGCCAGCCTCGTCTCCAAGGTACAGCCCGCGCTTCCTTGACGTGGCGATGCCGAGTGAGCCGCAGCTCCTGGTGCTCTCTGGGGAGGAGCAAGTTTATAAGAAACGCGGTGCAACAGTTGTGTTGGGAGTGATGTTGGTGTTAGCCACCTTCCTGAGGAGCTAAAAGAAACCCTCTGTGGAGTGCCACAGCAGGGGAGGGTGTCCCCGCTCGGGGACCAAGGGGTCCCTGCTGCAGGTCCCCACGACCAGTGGCTCTCAGGGGATGTGCTGCCCTTGGGTTGTGAGTACGTTTATCAGGTTGTTTTCCCTTCAGAGCTTCTCCTTGGTACTTACCGTGCTCTCAGGATTTAAATCATCATGTTCAGCTGCCCTGGAAAGTGACGTGTCGGGTAGTGACAGGACTAGAGGGAATGGATTGAAGCTGGAGATGGGTCCATTCAAATTGGACGTGAGGAAGAAGTTCTTCCCCATGAGGGTGGGGAGGCCCTGGCACAGGTTGCCCAGAGAGGGGGTGGCAGCCCCATTCCTGGGAGTTTTTCAGGCCAGGCTGGACGGGGCTCTGGGCAGCCTGATCTAGTGGGGGATGTCCCTGCCCATGGTGGGGAGGTTGGAATTGGATGATCTTTAAAGTCTCTTCCAACCCTGACAATTCTGTGATTCTGTGATGTCCCGAATCGACCATCATCTGCAGGATCCACCTGATTGTGCTGGGCTGGAAGGGCTCGAAGACCCTGTACGGACACAGGCACCACTGGTGTGGTAACCAGAACAGCAGTAAGGACAGATAAAGGGAATAGAAAGGACTGTTTGGGGGTTTTAAAGCTCTGGAAACTTCTGAGGGACTTCCCTTGAAGGTGCCTAGCAGCAGGGTGGGGCAGGCAGCATGGAAGGCCTGGAGTCGCCATGCTCCTTGGTTTCATGTTTTTCCCATTTTTCTGATGACCGATTCTTTGCAGAAGAGCAACATCATTTTGAGTAAAAGAGCACAGTGTGATCCCGGCTGCTGGGTGAGAAAGGATCTGGAGTATCATTACAGAGCCCATCACAGGGAAAAAACCTCATTGTCCGAGCCGGAAAATGTCCTGTTCTTCTCTTTTTTCCTGCAGAAATGAGGCCACCATTGTCCCCTACGTTACAGACCCCACCAGTGTAGCAGGAAGGCGTGAGATTAGCAGAGTTTTTATGGTCCCGTTCCTTTTCTGTTGGAAGCAAAAGTGGTTTTGTCACCCAGATAGGTGGACCTCAGGAGAGAGCTGCAGGCAGGCGGTTTGGTTTGCCCCCGAGCCTGTCGATGTGCCTTGGGAAGAAGGTGGAGGCACAGTTGAGCTCCTGGAATTTAATTTCCCAGGTGTGGATCCCGCACGCGGACTGTGGTTACGCAGCGAGCCGAGGGGCTCAAATGCACGTGCCGGCTGGTGGGAGAGGAGCAGGAGCCATGGAGAGCTCGGCTGGACAGACGGGTATCTCGGGACACATAATGACGTTTCCTCCCTTCTTTCTCTTTTCCCACAGAGCTCTGCCGACCAGGGGGAGACCAAAAGTGCCCAGAGCAACCCACCTTCCAAAATGATCCCCCCCAAGCAGCCCATGTACCCGATGCCACCGCAGGCTTCCTCGCCCTACCCCGGCTTGGGCTCGTTCCTGTCGCCGTCGGACCTGCAGAACTACCGCGGTCACCCCCACCCTGGCCTCTCGCGGACCCTCACCTCCAAACCCATGCTGCCCAGCATCAGTGCCTCCCCGCCGCCCTCCTTCCAGATCAGCCCCCCACTCCACCAGCAGCTCTCCTTGCACCACCCGCAGAGCTCCCTCCTCGGCCAGCCCCTCAGCATGCAGCAGGTCCCCCAGCAGCCCCTCCTGTCCCCCCCCATGGCACTACAGGTACAGCCCCCCCCTGAACGCCTCGCCTCCCGGGCAGCAGGTAGGTGTTCTGAGGGAGAGGAGGGTTTGTGGCATTTCCCTTCTTCCCGTGGAGTCTGTTAGTTTCTGGATGGTTTGGGGATGTTGGATGGCGACATTGTCCCCGAGGGAGACTTCTCCTGGATCTTCTCACAACTTACGACTGGTAGGACAAGAGGAAGTGGCTTCAGGTTATGCCAGGTTTAGGTTAGAACTTAGGAGAAACTTCTACACCCAAAAGGTTGTCAAAGACCGGAACAGGCTGACCAGGGAAGTGGTTGAATCATCGTCCTTGGACGTGTTTAAAAGCCATCTAGATATGACATGGTTTAGAAGTGGGCTTGGGAGAGATAATCGTTGCACTTGGTGATCTTTAAGGTCTTTTCCAACCAAAACAATTTTATGATTCTATGATTCCATCGGCTTGCAGATCTCTCAGTTTGGGGGTGATGTTTTCGAGAGTGTTGAGATGGAAGCACGAGCACCCCCAGAAATGGGGCAGATTTGTGCAACCGGAGCAATGAAGGCTCCTTCAGTGGAGCAAGCCTCAGGAATTGGGGTTGCCCCTCCCAAAAGCTCCCCATATCTTGTGATATTGCTGCGAGATGGGAGGTCTGGTAGGCTGTGGGACAATAACAGGGATCCAGGCGGAGGAGAAAAAGGCTAGAGGGAATGTTGCAGACAAAATACAAAATCAATATTTTTCCCCAAACTGCCTGGCAATAGGAGAAAATCACTTCCGTGGCAGAAAGTCGGGAGCCTGCAATGTTTGCTTGGCTGTATAATTATGCTAACAGCAGAGCAGCGAAGCAAATCCCATGGACTGGTGCTATGACTGTGTAAAACCTGCTGAAGCAAACCAGCCTTAGCCCAGCCCAACCCCGCCTGGCAGCCTGCGCTCGGGGAACCAGCCAGCGGGGTCCATGTCTCTCCTCCTCAAACCTGCTATTAAGAAAAATGTACCTGGAGATAAAACTGGCCATAGCAAAAAACATTTCCTATTCCTTATGGAGAACTTGCCACTATACAAAGAGGAGAGAAGTGTTTTCTAGAGTTTCTCCGTCTGGAATATGAACTGGGCGAACTATTCGCAGTGGAGGACATATGGTCTGAATTCACAGCTGCTGCCATTTGTTTGATGATACTTTTAAGTGCCGTACTCACCCAGCTGGCTGAGTAATTGCTGTTTCACACGCTCACTAGCTGTATATCACAAAAGTCATACAGTACTTAAGCAAGGAAGAAAGCTTTCTTTCCCCTAACATGACCTGTTCAGTTTGGGGGTAACTTTGAGAAAAGAGAAATTGTTAAATTTCGCAGCAGATATTCCAGTGGAAGAAAACCAAAGGAGAGGAGGGATGTGGGAGGGTGGTTATACCTGACCATAATAAAAAGAGAGGTGGGAAGGTCGGATCCTCAATCAGATTTTAATTTCCAACCTGCGTAGGGTATCCCAAGTACCTTCTCCAGCACGGTGATTGGGCTTTGGCCCTGACTAAGCAAAAGTGGCTTCTGAAGTTTGGTGATAGCTGAGAAACAAGCGGAAAAAGGGATCCTCATAATCACTTTAATTGGGGTAGTTGGTGTTGCTGAGGGCAGCATTTTGTGAACCTTTATTCCACATGTATTTGCTAATAAAAAATTAAGGAAAAAAGAAAAAAAGAAAAGCATCCCACTGCCCTAATTTGGATGTTATAGAGAAATTCATGTTCTCAGTCAAGTAACTACCATGAGTCTTGTTTACATGCGTTGCCTAATGTTACCTAATTAAACCAACCCCAGAAAATCAGGGAAGCTTATCAGCTCTCGGATAAAACAGTCCCGCAGCATCCTGGTTAAAGTGCCAGCGGTGCCAGCTGACGGCGATAGCTGCGGCTGTCCCTTGCCTTGTTCCTGAACGTTACGAGGGTCTGATGCAGCGCTGCAAAGGGACCTGCAGTTGCAAAGGGAAGAACAGGTTTGATTGCCAGGCTGCTGATGCAGAGGCTTTCCCAGGTGACCCTGCTCTGGCAGGGGGGTTGGACTAGATAATCTTTGAAGGTCCCTTCCAACCCCCAACATTCTGTGATTCTACGATTCTATGATTCCGTGAATCTGTGATTCTATGATCCACCCCCCGGCCGAGGAGGAGGGTTGTGAACAACAGAGACAGGAGGAAAAAGGGATGTAAACAGATGTTGACACCTGCTTGCAACAACTCCCACACTGCAAGGTCCCACTGCGGCAGTTTCAGGTCCTGGGCTTGGACCCACTGCTGTCCCTGGGGCTCACCCTGCGCTCTTAGGGCAATGCACATTAAACATATTTATGTGATATTATTAGATCTCCCATTAACCCTTCTTTTCCTTTCCACCCGGCAGGACTTCTCACATATTTCGTCTGAGTTTCCAAACAGCGTTGGACCCCGTTCGCCCGGCGCATCAAACCCTCCGGGAAGCACTGAGTGGGACAACGACTACCCCAGCAGAGAGTGTGGGATTAACCACTGCAGGCCAGTAGACAAAACTATAGACAACATTTCTAGTGTGCTCTCTGTTGTCTGAACTGTGGCAGTGCACGGCGGCTGAGAATCTGACCTAAAATGTAGAGCAAGCTGGCAGGCTAGTGATGGTTGATGAAACTCAAGGTTTCCTCTTCTCTGTAGGCTCACTGAAGTGGTGCTGTGGAAGCAGGTAGCTTAAAAATCGCAGATAAATTCTTCATTGGGCATGAAGAAATTTCCATTTTTTGTGTGTTTCCATCCCATTAGCAGTGGAGGCGTTGGACACACTTCCTTCTAGAGCAAGCCGGGGAAGTTCAGGCTCCCAAGCAGAGTCCCTGGAGGTTTGAAGGTGGCTGTGGCTTTGAGCAGTGTCTTTCTGTTCCTGAAGTGATTGCTCTTATTGCTGAGGCCACAACGTCCCACAATTGTCTCTAGCAACGGGTCCCTTATCGATCCTGGGCTTTCACCACGATGGTGCGCAAAGCCTCATCCTCCCAAGAGTCACACGACGCTCCAACCTCCTGCGCCTCGCAGGAGAAGGCCACAGATACCTCCTCAGATCTTCCACCTTGTGCCCTACAAGCTCTGGTATGAGTGTGCCAGCATGAAGGTCCCTCGAATACCCAACAAATAAAAACATCGGCATAGCCTCAAAGCTGGGGAGCAGGGAGGCTGTGAAAGCCATTTCCATCCTCTGCCGAATCCTCTGCTTTTGGCTCAGCAACAATAGCTTGGAGATCGCTGTTGTCCTCTGTGAAACAGGCACGTGGTTTGCTGGGAGAGCAGGTAGGGAGGGAGGCTTGGTTGCTTCTGAGTAGTGTTTGGTTTGCTTGAAGAACTGGAACATCGTGCTTCCACTGGAGATAATAGCAAGCTCCCAGCCTTTCCAGAGCACAGCTCCCATCTGTGCCAGCAGTGCACTTACAATTGCTGGGCTGGGCACGGACTGTACAGACATTTATTTCTTTCAGGGAAATAAATAATTTGCTGAGCCATTAGAATATCGCTGCTGGCTGCCTGCCTGAGCGGGCTCAGCTACATGGGTTGGTCTGGGCTCCTTTCTCAAGCCCCTGCCATCAACCCAAAAGAAGGAACCTCTTTAGGACTTGATGGTTAAAAGTCACTTTAGATGCTGTGGGAAAAAAAGTAGGTTGGAGGGTTATGGCACATGGATCCTGGTTTGCTGAGGGGCTGAGCAGAGGCAGCTCCTGCAGAAATTAGCCCCTCTCTGCTTCGGGGATCAGCTGGGAAAACGCTTGATTCCCTCTGCAAATCCCTGGCCCCCTGGAGAAAACTCAGGGCACTCTAGAAACAGGTGAAAGGCTCCCATAATAGCCAAGATTGAGTTTTGTGTTGCCAAAACAAGCTTTGTGACATCTGGCTGAAGTGCCATGTTGTAAGCAGAGGGCCCGTGCGATTCGTGATCAAAGCTCATGCATTTCATGCCTTTGTCACAGCAGAAATATCGAATTTCATGGGTTTATCGCAGCTTCCTGGAAAAAAAAAATCATTCTAAACCCAGACAGATTATGCAGAGACTTCCAGATAATTATTAGAGTAGATTATAGCAATGAACTTGGATGGATATAGATCAGTACCGCAGAGAGTGCTTAAAGCACTGAAAAACATCGTAGTCTCTGTCACGAAAGGAACCCACCTCCCATGACTAGAGACACACGAGCTGCTGGCAGCCCAGCTCCCACCACTCGCTTGGTCTCAGTCTGCTGTAAAGCCAGCTATCCGCAGTGCCGTCACCTCCTGCTCCTCCTTGTCCCTGCTATTTCCCACCAAAGCTGCTGGAGAGCAGCGCAGGGGAAAGGGCCCTGGGGGTGCTGGTGGGCAGCAGGATGGCCATGAGCCAGCAGTGTGCCCTCGTGGGCAAGAAGGCCAAGGGCATCCTGGGGTGTGTTAGAAGGGGAGTAGCCAGTAGGTCAGAGAGGTCCTCCTGCCCCTCTGCTCTGCCCTGGGGAGGCCACATCTGGAATCTTGTGTCCAGTTCTGGGCCCCTCAGCTCCAGAGGGACAGGGAACTGCTGGAGAGAGTCCAGTGCAGCCCCAGGGATGATGGAGGGAGTGGAACATCTCCCTGGTGAGGAAAAGCTGAAGGAGCTGGGGCTCTTCAGCTTGGAGAAGAGGAGGCTGAGGGGTGACCTCAGTCATGGTTATAAATATGTCAAGGGGGAGTGTCAGGAGGATGGAGCCAGGCTCTGCTCAGGGATGTCCAGTGACAGGACAAGGGGCAGTGGATACAAGCTGGAACATAGGAGGTTCCACAAAAATATTAGAAAAAGTTTTATCCCTGTGAGGGTGACAGAGCCCTGGCCCAGGCTGCCCAGGGAGGGTGTGGAGTCTCCTGCTCTGGAGACTTTCAAACCCCACCTGGACACGTTCCTGTGCGACCTGCTGTAGGTGACCCTGCTCTGGCAGGGGGTTGGACTGGATGATCTTTTGAGGTCCCTTCCAACCCCCAACATTCTGCGATTCTGTGGTTCTGTGAAACACACCCACCGTGTTGCTTGTAGCATCCGCCCACATTTGCAGGACTTGCAATCCCGGCATGTCTCAAGGATACCCTCACGTCCAGAAAACAGATGATCTGGTCCTCATCATCATTCCTGGCTGTGCTTTGCACTGATTTGCAAGCCATGGTCAAAGCCACCCCTGGGCTGCTCTGCGGTGCCCGGCCACGATGGGGGTGGGAGGGTGCAGGGTGAGCTGCGTGCCTGCAGGGCGATCAGCGGGGCTTCGGCAGAGCAGTGACAAAGGGAAGCTGGGTTTGATTCATCAGCACAGCTTTAGGTGTAATCGGGAAGCCTCTGGATCGTGTAATCGCATTCGACTTAATTGCAATTAAAGCCGTGCTTCTGAGGAGCAAAATCAGCAACTGGCTGGAAAAAAAAGGTTTCTTCTCTGTTGTGATGTGGCTCAACCATAGAGCACCAGATTCCTGAAAGAGACAGTTGTACCAGCCTCCCTATCCTGCTCTCCAGATTAGGATTTTTATTTCATGTCTGACCTTGATATTTCTTTAGCTTCCAACGTGGGTTGGCGCTGGGTTAGCTGGGGTAAAACCTCTCAGTCCTGCATTTTCTTTTTGTCTTTGTCATCCAGACAACTTCTGCCAAACTGACAAGGTTGTCTGTCTCTCTGTCCTTCTCTTTCTAATAGGGGGACTGCTGCAAGGTTGGGGTTTTCCCCACAGCCTACCAGTGCTAGTTAAAACGCTGTTAAATGAAGCTCCTTCCCTTACGCCCCTCAAATTTTAGGATCTTGAGCAGACACTCCGTAATTCATAAATCAGCCGTGTTAGAGAGAGAGCTGTTTCTTAGCTCATGGTCTCCCCATTCTTAATGATTTTGTGCTTACTGACTTCCATCCAATTTCCCTAGCTCTTTCTGGGCTTAAGCCCGAGCTGTCCTAGATTGCTGGCAAAGACACGGGCAGCATTTCTGCTCAGTCTGTGACTGTCGCTTCCCACAAGCAACCACGGCACACGGGTTTATTGCTTTTTACCATAACGTTGTGGGCTACTTACACATCCCATCTCCCTCACCTGACAGCCTGATTCTCGCCCTCTCCCTTTCCCAGGCACCCGCTGGGGTTTGCAGGGATTCCGTCCGAGGGAACCAGCTCCCCCGTATCAAGGTTTGCAATCACTTGCAAATCTTTCTCCATTCCTCGAGGCTCCTCGCTTACCCCCATTACAACTTTTTCAAAGCTGTCCTCGGGGTTTCCTTTACATTTGTCTCCTAGGATTGAGGTATTTTGGTGATAACACTGAACTGGATTCATCTTTCAGGTCCTTCCTCTCATTTGATGGTTAAGTTTTTTGGGGGGTACCATCATTTAGTGACTTTTCCCCCGTCTTCCCTCTCTCCTTTGGGCTAAAAGACTCTCAGTTACGTCTTGTCCAGATGCACAAAACCACACACAGACGCTTCACCCGGACGCTCATAACCTCGCTAATTCCTGCTAACGATGAAGTGATCTTCTCCAAATGGGGGGAATTTTCCAAATCAGAACCTGAATGAGCAAACACTGTAAAAAAGACGAGGATAAACCATCACAAAGGCACTTAGTTTGGATTCAATTATTTATGGTGATACTTTGTAATGAACTGGGAAATGTTCTGTAGCATATTTTGTAAAATTAATGAAGTTTTAGTACTGGAATACCTCACCGCCGCTCAGTGGCATTAAATCTTTGCTGAGTGCAGTAGGGAAGACTCTGCATTTTAAATGCGGATTATAAAACGGGGAGATTAACAAAGTGCAGACTCTTCTGCGCTCCATCAGAAGACAGCTCTATCAATAACAGCATTACCTTGCTGTCTGCTATTTCCCTGTTATTCCACTCATAAACACACCCACACCGGAATCTCCCAAAGCTTTGTAGTGCTCTTCGCCACCTTTTATGGCCAAGACGTCTTTATGGAGCCCACGATGTTGCCGTCGGGTCTGGGTAGATGATAAGACCCATTAAAATGTCTGAATTTCAGAGCACGTGGGTTGTCTCTCGGTGGTGCAAGGCCATCTCCAGGATCCACCTGGATCTCTTGAAATGCAAGTCATTGCTTCAATAATGTGATCAGTTCGAGATCTGGTGGGCCAGGGCCACGCAGCCCTGCTGTCCCACCAGCCCTTCTCCAGAGCCTCCTGACAGTGAGGCAGCACCACAGTCTTCCCTGGGTTCTTTGTGCCTCCTGTGTCTTCATCAGACTCGTGGGAAAGACCGGCTAATGCTGCTGCCTCAAAGGACTTTTTTTCCCTCTCTTCCAGAATATTAGTTTTTCTAGTTGTACTTACTTTGGGAGAGGAGGAGAGAGGCATCAAGCAGGTGATGTCTTCTGCTCCCATGCTCTTTGGCCATGAAACTTCTGTAAATCATCCTGGACAGCAACAAGCATCCTCAGGCATAAGCCCCTCACACATATTTTTGAGACGCCCCTCTACTCCTTATGTAGTGTCAGAACGATGCATTTTATCCAAAAGCGAGTGTGTGTTTTCTACATCTCCATGGCCTGGCAGTGTGTGATGAAGAAAGGGACCAGTGGCCAAAGGGCTCATTCCAGTCAGAGCTCCATGGTGGAGCTGGTGCCAGTGTTGCACTGATCCTTCCCTGAAACCCCAGCAAGAGCAAAAGGGAAGCCACAGGCTGGAATTTATGTCTTGTAGAAATTCAGGAAGAACTAAGATTGTCCCAGGCTCTTGCTCTCAAGTACCTTCTGCTTGGTTCATCTCTGTGCACCCGTCCCTCGGTGCAGACCACTTCATGGCTGGCGTTACGGAGGTGCTGTCAGAACCTCGGCGCGGCTGACCCTGGGTGTGCAGGTGCGAATTGGTCTCTCTCCCAAGTTACTAGTGATAGGACAAGAGGAAATCACAGAATCACAGAATGTTGGACGTTGGAAGGGACCTCGAAAGATCATCCATTCCAACCCCCCTGCCAGAGGAGGATCACCTATGGTAGGTCACACAGGAACGCGTCCAGAGTCTTAAGTTGCACCAGGGGAGGTTTCGATTGGAAAAAATTCTGTACTGAAGGAGTGGTGAAGCGCTGTAACAGGCTGCCCGGAGAAGTGATGGAGACACCATCCCTGGGGGTGTTCAAAAACCGTGTCAACGTGGACTTCAGGGCATGGTTTAGTGGTCATGGTGGTGGTGGGTTGATGGTTGGACTTGATGATCTTAGAGGTCTTCCCCAACGTTAATGATTCTGTAATCACAGAATGATTCCATATTCTATAATCATATTATATTCTGTAATCACAGAATGAATTTCAGCTCCCCCCGGGGCGCCCTCCCGGCCGTTCGGTGCCCGTCTCACCCTCTGCCTCTTGTTTCCCTTACAGCATGCTGCCAAGGGACAAGGCACTCTACCTCACCTAAAACTCCACATCTCGGGTCGAGGGGGCTCAGACGAAGGACACTTGAGAGGGTCGATCTTACCGACTACCCGGAGAGGCACCGAGCAAGTCGTACGGACGAGAGAGCTACCGCTGTACCTCGTCGCTGGCTTCGTTTCCAGGCTCTAAGAGCAGTTTTCTCTTATTATTTCATTTTGGACTACTGAAAAGTCTACTTTCTGTGGAAGCCCAAAAAAAACCTATATAAAAAAAATCATGAAGAACAAAAAATAAAATAAAATAAAATAAAAAATAATAAAATAAATAAACACAAAACCAACAAAAAAATAAACTAAGGACACCGTTTTTTGCTTGCCATCTGCTTAGCTACAGATTATTTTCCTAGTGAACTGCTTTTAGACGCAGCATAGGCCCAGGTCTGGTGTCCTGCAGCATTAGGCCAGCTCAGTAGGAGGATGCACTCTTTTGACTTGCTAACAGCACTAAACTTTGTGCAAGAAAATGTGAAGTTTGTGTGAATATTGTACATGCAAAGGCCTTGGATGTCTGGCGAAAAAAAAAATAAAAACCACAAAAAAACCCTAAATAAAAACTATTGGTAGGTAGGTGGGGGAGAGAGAGCGGAAGGCGAAGTGAGAGAGGAGAACTATGAAGATCATGAAATTATAATTTGTTGGATAGTTGTAAGTAGTTTACTAAGTGTTTTAGAGCTGTGCTAAAGACATCTTTAAGATTTTTTTGTGAAAAAATAAAATTAGTAGTTTACTTTATAGTAAAAGCATTTTATATTAATTGTAGCACATTTTTTTAGTTATACATAGAAGGGAGATGTGTATAAAAAAAACCAACAAAAAAAGCCTGCCAAACTTGTTTCTATTATTTGTACAGCAAGAAATGGACAATTTATATCCATGTTGTATGGCATTATTATATTTTTTTCTGCCATATGTCCATCTATTTAAAAATTGCTGACAATGATTTTTGTCTATTTATGAAAAAATTAGAGAGCATAATTACAGTTTCTCATAAGGTGCATTTTGGGGTTTTTTTTTTATTTTTTATTTTGTTTGAGGGTGCTGCTTTCGCAGCACCTGGCACATTCGGTTCACAATGCTTATCTTACCTTTCTTTATAATAAAACATATGAAAAGTACAACTGAACCAGTCTCTCCTTATTCTGGGGGCACACCCTGGAAATGTCCCGGACAGCGAGGTCCGTGCCTTCTCCTTGTCCTCCTCAGCTTTCCCATCTCTCGTTCCTCTCCCATCACATTCTCACTTGCTTTCTCTTTCTGCCCCCTTGTTCTGAGCCAATTAATTAAATATATGTACTTAGTTAAATATACCTGCGACGACTCCCAGCGATGCAAGCGCTGGCAGATGCCCACAAGAGCCCCATTTCCAACTTCTCCTCGGAGGCATAGCTTAGAAGGACACCAGAAGGGTGGAGAATTCCGATGGCGTAAGGATGGAATTGCCGTTCCCATCCTTCCGTAGCAAGGATGGAAAACTCAGGTGGCATAAAACAATAAAGCGATGGGAAATTTCACACCCTGAGCCACCTGCCTGGAGGATACCTGTTAGTTAATGTGCCGTTTTAAGCCCATTTGTAGGCACAGCTTGGTTGTGGGAGTCTCACCACGTCGTGCCACTGGCACACAAGTTACTGTCCTGTAGCTACGGGCTAATTTCTCCGTGTGCATGGGAGAGGGATGGGCCATGGCTGTGTTGCTCATGCAGTTTGGGGCATTGGGTCTTGTTCAGGTCTGAATGTCACGGCTGAGATCCTCTTTTCCCCCACTGCTACCCATCTACAATGAAAGTAGCCTTAATTTATCGAGTCAGAATGGTTTGGGTTGGAAGGGACGTGAAAGATCATCTCATTCCAAGCCCCCTGCCAAGGGCCGGGACCCCTCCCACCAGACCAGGTTGCTCAAAGTCCCGTCCAGCCTGGCCTTGAACGCCTCCAGAGAGGGGGCTTCCATATTTTCTCTGGAAGTTCTCCAAAGACTTGAGATATTTATGTTCTCCAGTGACTTGAAATGACTTTTCTAAGCTTTCAGACCATTTTAATAAACCATGGAAGAGCTCACTCTTCCGAGTGAGCATCGCAGTAAGTCCTGTCGCAGGAAGTCCCCATTAGAATAAGAAAGCCCCAGGTCTTGCTGGCCCACAGGCCACTGGCCACGGCAAGGAGCGTGTGGTGGGAGTTGTCCTGCTGTGTGACACATCCCACATGCCCTGAGGGCACACCCAAGCAAATCCCACCCAAGAGCTGCCTGCTCTGGATGGAGTGATGAAGACCTTGTGAGGTGTTTCGGACATGGTGGGTTTGGACCAAGCAGTCCCTAGCAGACCACCCTGGATGCTGGGAGAGGTGGAAATAACAGCACCACAGCGAGGGACAGCAAGTCCCTGGAGCTGCCGGACCTGGCAGAAATTCCAGGAGGGTCCTCCTTCTGCAATCAACCTGACCTAAAAATTTGTGTTCCCCTCCGCTTCTGAGGCCATCACCATGGTGTTGCAAGGCGATGGAGCATCAGTCCTCTCAGCTGAGAACATTTGCTTTTTCAGCATGAGAGACATGAAATCCAGATGTACCTCTGCAAATCAGCTTCATCGGAGCACTTGCACTTCTAACACCAAGCTTCCTGCTCTCTACAAGAATAAAGAGAAATAATGCCTGTTCCTTGTCCCATTGACCATGGGGACTCTGTATTTTAGTCCAGTATAAACATAGCAAAACCTCACCAACACAGCCATGGAGATAGGCAAGCAAGGAGAGCTGCTGGATAAAGCTAGAAAAATGAGAATCTTCCTTGCTGGTGGCCAGCGTGAGGCCATGAACCTCCCCTTTTACGTCTAATCTTGAGCCATTTGAAAATAAAGGTGCATAATAAAGCTTCCTGAGGAGCAGCACTCGCTATAACATCTCAGCCCAGCTTGGCCGGTTGGTGGTGGACAGATAATTACGCTGCAATATCAGAGCTGGGAGATTTCTTCCAAGTATGCAATTATTAAAACGGGGAGGAGAGGAAATAGGACATTAAGATGAAAACTTACCTTGAGTTATCACAGCAAGGAGATAGGACTTAGTCCAGGGAGAGTTTCTGAAATGTGAAATTTCGTGTGTGCAGCACGTAAGTGGCCTTGAGAGTCTGAGATCACAGGGAAGCCATTTCCAGCCCTGCAAGGAGAATTGGAAGGGTCTTCACATCATGGTCCCTGTGCTTTGCCCTTTCTGAAGGAAGGTGCCCATCCAATGACACCCAACAGCCTCATGAGCCCGCGCCCCAGCAATCCTGTGCTTTTAATGACTTTCCAACCAGTTGCCAGTGTTGGCTGGTGATGGCAACGGGCTGTGGCTGCCTTGGGGCATCCGTGGAGGACACCGATCTCCAGCTGTGGCGATGCTGGAGCTGCCCTCGGGGGTGCAGGGCAGTTGGCTATTATAGAGCTGAGGGCATTAATGAGACCTTCCAGACCACTTTAATCCCTACTGATTCCTAAACTTGCATGATAGCTGCTATGCTTAAAGGGTATTCCAGCTGTCAGCTGTTTGTGGTGGAACCTGGAGCTGCTCTAGAGAACCAACCGGGAGCTGAACCTCCCACCCGCCATCGGGGCTGCCTCCACCAAGAGGTTCAGCCCCAGCACCCAGGGGCAACAGGCATAGCTGAGTGAGCCCCTCTGTGACCCAAACCTTTGCTCTGTTATTAACATCAGTAGAAAATGTGGTGGGTGGGTCTCAAGGAGCCACCCAATTTCCCCTTGCACCTCAGTGCGGGGTCAGCTCTCCCTAAATCCTCCCTGTGTGCCTAACCTCCCTTTCAAAACCTTTAAATTCTAGGCAGATAACCTAAATCTCTCTCCCTACAAAGCAAATCCCCTGCTTTTGAGCATAGGGAAGAATTTATTGCTTTCCTTGTTGCGGTAATTTTTTCCATATTTGAGGAAGGATATGGGCTCCCACCACGCCCCACACCCCTCCTCTCCTACCCGCTGAGGCGTTGCTGTTGCAGAGGTCGTGCTCCGGGTCAGGACAAGCTGTAGTGCCTTCACTTTTTGTCAAGAAGCACGAGCTGGATCCTCAAAAGGCTCTAAAATATCTTCGAGGCAGGGATCTGGGCAGAGGTGGGGGAGGCAGGACCCCGACAGGTCTTCCCAGGCATCGGGACTAAGGATGGAGAAAAGGCACGGACAGGGTGAGACCTGGCTAATTGACTTTGGTTTATGAAGACATAATTAACAACACTGTAGGGTGTAATGGAGAGTTTAACAAACCTCATCAGCGGGATCTTGGTGGTGTTAACCCTTTGATGGCAAGGACTCAGCAGTCCTGGTCGGGGTGGGATGAGATGCCTCCAGACGGCGATGCCCAGCTCGCACTGAAACAGGGATACCCACCAACATGTCACCCCCACCCTGGGGTGTCCCATGGGCTGGTGGTGCCAGGGAAGAGCCTGGCCTTGGCCAATGATTAAGTCTGCAGCAACTCTGCTGCGGGTTCCTTCCATGGGTAGAGTCCTCCCAGTGATGGACTGCTCCAGCATGGGCTTCTCTCGGAGTCACAGAACGATTTAGGTCCAGTCCTCTGCTCCAGCGTGGGGTCGTCCACAGGCTGCGGGTGGACATCTGCTCCACCGTGGGGTCGTCCACAGGTTGCGGGTGGACATCTGCTCCACCGTGAAACCCCATGGGCTGGAGGGACAGCCTTCCTCACCATGGTCTTCACCACGGGCTGCAGGGGAATCTCTACTCCACTGCCTGGAGCATACCCTACTCCTCCTTCTTCACTGACCTTGGTGCCTGCAGAGTTGTTCCTCTCACATCCCACTCATCCATTACAGCTTGCCCGGCAGGTTTTTCCCCTCTTAAATTTGTTATTCCCAGAGGTACTACCACTGTCATCTTGGCTGGTCCAACTTTGAGCCGGGGGAGCTTTGAGAAGCTTCTCACAGGAGCCACCCCTGTAGCCCCTTCCCCACCACTAAAACACCACCAGACACAAACCCAGCACAAAGGGCCATGGCCATTAACGGCCCAGTAGAGCTGTTTGAGTTTTTTTCCATCTGTGTTGTTATTACTGAGATGATGGAATGGAAGGGAAAACAGTCCTGACAAGCAATATTGAAAACTTTACGCAAGAAGGCTCAAAGGAAAGGACTCCATTTGACAAATCCCAGGACCCTGACAACAGCAGCACATGCTAGGAGCAGAAGGCTCGTGCCAGCCCCAGTGAGGTGCTGGTCCCCCACCAAGGGCAGCTTTGCACCTCAGCAAATGTCCCCATTCCCCAAAGGTTCCATCAGGGTTCGGGCTGCTGTGCGGTGCCGGTGGTGAGAGCGGCTGTCCTCCCTGTGCTTCTGCTGGAAGATGAGTGGTCAGACCCAGAGCAAGTCCCTGGTGAAGGAAGCATGCAACGGCTTGGGGACCAAGCTCCTGGGACAGCCCCCACGTACCGTGCTGGGACCCCCGAGCTCAGGTTCAGCAGCACCGTGCAACCAGGCAAAGAGGTTGTATGTCAGACCCAGCGCTGGTTGCTCAGCACCTCCAGCTCATCTTCCTAGACATACCTGTGATTCGCAAAGGTCGTGGCCACCATCAGACACTTCCACATGTGTCATGACCCAGCCCATTGGCACAGGCAGGCAGCTGACACGGTCCTTGCTGCACGGGGCAAGTGGCTGAGGTAGCTGAGATATGAGCCCCACCAAGCAGGACCTGCTGCACTTCACCTGCCCTCTGCCCACCGCTGTCACCAGGCCATGGAAAGGCTCTGCCCGTCAAGCAAACACAATGCAGCTTTGCCATCTTTGTAAGGACAGAAGGGACAGAAAAAAAGAGACTGAGTCTTGCAGTGATGCACCACAGTTCAGTTTGCTTTCCGTTTCGTATGCTCCACCTTGCAGCAGGAGGTTTGAGAGGCTCAGTCCAAAATACTCAGCATCACCTTAGCAGCTAATCACACAGTGCAGAGAGCAGGCAAAGTACTCACTCCAATACACAAGGAGTGAAAATTATCAGTTTGAACAATGATTTTTGAAGAAGAGAGATGAGAGGAATAACAATTCTTCTGGATGAATTACTGTGCTGGCCAGAAGGGTAATTTAGAGTCAGATTTGAGGTCAGATGTTTTGTCACTGTATCCTCAACTCTTCTTGACTTTCCACTACGATTTGATAAATCAGCATAATACCTGGCACAGTAATTGCTGTAGATTTTATTCCTAGTGAGGTTACTTTATTACACTGCAAGCACATTAGAGAGCTTTCTGTTGCTCTGCCATTATTATTTGTGGGGACAGGAGGTCAAATAATGCAGAACTTCCCAGGTGGGTATTTTTGCAGATGATACTGGTGAGCTCATTTGCAGGTATTTGTGCAGCTGAATGACTTGTTGCTCAGCAGGGCTCAGCCTCTCCATCCCAGCACCTCCATGGCTCCTGCCAACACACTGCTTTGCTTTTCTGCATGTGTTTTTTGCTCCTATTATGACTCCAAGGTAGTCAAAGGCTGGGAACCCACCAGGGAGTCTCTGCCCATGATTTTTCTTCGTATCCCTCGGCTGCACATCATCTGTTGCTCCTTATTTGCCTGAGTGGGATGATCAGATTCCCTGGAGCAAAAGGCGATGCTGCGGGGCTTCTGCCAGGACCCTGCTCACTACCCCACGCCCCCTTAGTGCGGGAAACCTTGCGTCCCAAGGTCCCCAACCCCATTCCTTGCCAAGGTCTGCAGAGTCTTTGTGCCTCTGCCAGTGCAGACCCTCCCCACGCTTCCCTCCTGCCCCGATTGCTTCACCACATCGTGACACAGAGCCCCCATTCCTGCCCCCAGCTCCTGGCCCAGAGGTCCCCCTCAGCCTGCTCCACTGTCCAGCCACCCGCACCTCACCTCTGCCACCGTGGCTCCGCAGTGGCTGTGGCCACAACCGATGGAGACACCTAGACCAGCTTTAGGATGGGGATAGAACAGAAGGGAATGCAAGGGAAGGCCAAGCCCTGGCCCATTGGCATCACGGCCTGATGGTGTATGGGCTGTGAGAGCATCTGTGTTGCACTCTGACCCATCCATCACTCTCACACTGACTGCAAGCTCACCCACGGAGAAGGCTCATGGGGGACAAATACATCCCTTGGTAGGATCCTTCACATCCTCCAGTCACTTGGTGCTTCTCCTTCCCTCATCTCCCAGGAGCCTCACCCAGGGACAGGACCAAGGACCATGAGATGCTGCAGGTCAATCAGGTCGAGCACCTGTAGCTGCCTTAAGTCACCAACGGCTGTAAAATGCAATTCCCCAGCCTGTAATCACATTAAAATCTTATTATGAGTGAAGCCTCTTCCACTGCAAGGCTGTGGGAAAGAGTAACACTTTTACTGCTCTTCAATACGTAATTAATGTACATTTCATTGCTTTCCAGATGAATCTTTGGTCACGGGAGATAGTTATGACTTTAAAACAATGGTTACTTTTGATGGGACAAAGACTATAGGTCAGTGTCTTCTGCAAAGCTGAGAGAAACCACCACGTGTCTTGTGCTTGGGCAGAAAGAGAGTGCAGCTGCCCAGGTCTGGTATGGAAGCAAGGTGGTGGTACCCTGCTGATAGAAATCCAGAAGTTTGAAGCAGTTGACAGGGTTAACCCAGAGGACACAAGTGGAATAAGCCCACCTGCTAGAGGCACTGCCAGTCTGGTGAGAATTTGACAGTAGGAAAGTAGTTAGGCTACAGAGCCCAAGAAGCACCTGTCCTAGAGAGTCTTCTGGAGTTTGACATGTCCTCATCCTTCTTACACCCACCCGCCCCATGGCCGAGCATCCCTGGGCCACACCAGCGGTGCAGCCAGGCAGCCGCTCCACTAGTGGGCTTGTTCTACTCCTCACCCCGTCTTGTGGCTCCTGACGAAGAGGGAAATGAAAAAAAAAAGCTACCTATTACTGATAAATAGCAGAAAAACCCAAAAGCCTGCGAGTCTCTGAGAAATATCTAGTCAGAAACAGCAGTTCCCCTCTGGGTTCCCTTCTGATCAGGACAGGCTGGTCGAGTCTCACCATAGTCGTGTCTGGGGGATACAGCTCCCTCCATCCCTGATTCCAGCCGGTGCTTCGGTCCCTTGGGCAGCACCAGAACCACTGCTGGCACCCTACATTTGAGGGGAGCAAGAGAAAGCAAGCAGAGACAGCTGGAGAGAGCCACGTGGGCTTTCAGGCCAATCCCTGCTGCAGGCGGCTTCACCCGACGTCCCTTCGCGCCCCGTGTCGTGCCGGTAGCAGGAATCTGGGCGCTGGAAGTCTGAAGTCAGGGTCTCCATCCTTTTGGGGCACATACAACCATTCCTGTTCCCTGATTAGGAGCTCGTAACTCCCACAATAAAGAAGAGGGCTGGATGAAGTCCCAGGGATTTGGGATTTCTCCAGGAGACAGAACGGCTTGGGGGAAGTTAGCAGAGAAACAGGATAAAGGCATTTCAGAACATATTGAACCTTTCTTTTTTTTCTTTTTCTGGAACACGCAGACATTCACTAGATACCGTCTCCGGAAGCACTGCACACTGCAAGTAGATTTATTGGCTTGGAGCACAGTTTATACTAATTTTTTTCCCTTGCAATTTACACAAAATATTTCTGTAGTTATGCAGGGAGTTTTTATAATTAGAGCCTTACTTGACTGCTTTAATCGTGGCTGGTCTTTTGGCTGAGGGCTTGAGTAGTACTACCCTTTAGAGGGCTCGTGCTGCCTCCCACTCACCTGAATGTCTGGGGGATACGGAGAAAAAAAAAGGCCACAGGCACTCCCCCAGTTTCCCTGCCAAGCTCCTGGAAATGGCACATGGAGACGCTCTTTCAGCTTCTAAAATTATCCAAGGGAAAAGGTGGGACAGGATGGACAGGAAGGCCTTTCCCACCCTCAAAACCCCTCTCCTGGGAGTTCCTTGTATCATCTCGGTCACCGTGTGAGCGCTTGGAAAGGATCGTAGGAGTCAGCCTGTGAGGTGAGGCTGAATTAAATAAGACCCAGAGCAAGTCACGCAAATTACCCTGATGATCGACAAAAGGGGCTTCGGTCCCACCCGCTGCTGTCACCCAGGTGGGCAAGTCCCAGTTTGCCCAGTGCTTCAGAGGTGCTCACAGGGATGTGCACTTCCCTGGCACCAAAGGGTTGGCTCAAAACAGGGAGAAAAAAGAAACAACACTCACAAGAAGTCCCCAAAATATGCCAAAGCACCATGGGCACTGTCTCAGTCGTTGGTAATTTCACTGGAAACATCCACAGACCAAAGCCTACATTAGGTTCGGGGCTCCGAATACCAAGAGAAGAAATAGCTAAATATCTTATTTTGAGTAACTGAAAAGCAATCTAAAATCATGTTGCAAAACAAATGTGTGGTTCCCATTTTGCAGATTAAAAAAAAATTGTTCTCTTAAACCCCCTCAGCAATTCAAGACTCTCAGTCATGATTTTCATGTTTCTAGGCTGGGTTGTTGGTTTTTTTTTTCTTTGACCCCTTCATAACACTGAATGCATTAAAGCAAGAAATGCCCAAGAATTGATTTCTATTCTTTTCTCTCTACTGAAATGTCTCAACACTTCACTGTTTCCTTTTCAGTTGCCATTTTTACGTAGTTGCAGGCATTATTTAACGCTATAGAGCTTAAAAGACTCAAAAACCTGGAGAGAATAAGTCTCCTCTTCCCTATAAACATTTGCCATCTCCCCCTTTGTGTTCTCATTTTTGGCACAGAGGGAGAAAAAGAGAGAGACGAGAGAGGGAGAGAGAGAGAGAAGGGAGGAACTGGAGACATTAATAATTTCTTCTTTCTCAAAACCTAAAATGAAAAGAAAATGTGAATACAGAATGAGACAAACTTTAATTTTTTTTTTCCTTTCATCTAGAAATTTCCCATGAAAAGATAATAATGTACCTCCACTGCGTCCTTCTCCTGGGTTCCTCTGACATGCAAACCCTTTCCCTCGCAGTCGGGCGGGGAGCGCAGAGCCTCCCAGCAGAGCGACTGAAAAACTCACCGGGGTGTCTCCTCTCCTGGATCTCCACAGACTTGGAGACCTGGTCTCTGCAAGAGACCAAGGGCAGCCACGCAAATCACCCGTCGAGATCTTTGAGAGCAGAGGGAGCACACAACAGGTCATTTCTTCCGTGCTTGGATATTCTCCTTGTTGCCGTGTTAGAGGGATCTGCGCAATGATGCCTTTTGCAGGTGGAAATAGCCGCATTCTGCTGGAAAGATGACTTTCTGAAAGACATAACACGGCAGCGCCTCAACCCACCTGCGAGTTCAGCTCCTACACTCCTCCCCGGGTCCAGGAACAGCAGCCAGCACCCTGATGTTCCTGCATGGTTTAGTGCAGATAAAAGCAGGAGAGGATCTTCGCTGGTACGAAGTGCAATTGCAGCGCTGGTTTTGGCTCAGCCTGCGACAAGCAAGCGGGAGCCATCCCCAGATGCTGTCCCAACTCCACGAGCCTCTCTCCATCCTTGTGTCATTCTCATCCTTACTCCATAGGTAGCCCCACTGATTGCTTGGGCTGCTCCTCAAAACTCAAAACTTCATGCCTAAGGGTCTAACAAACCAGCCTGAGCACTACAGACTGATTCAAAAGACGCTGCAAGGAACCAATGATCCTTCAGCCCTTTTGGTGGGGTTTAGAGCAAGTCACCTCGAAGCTGCAGCACTGTAAATTCTGAGCACCCTGGTTTTTAAACCACCAGCTTCACACCAAGCCAAATCACAAGTGTGGAGACTCCCCAGCGTCACCCAGCACTGCTGCTGGAGACACAGACCATCTCTCTGACCCCATACAGCTTGGGATCTCGGTGGCAAGAACTCCGAGCTCCCTTGAAGCCCTGCCCTTGTCTTACCAGGACATAAGGATTTGCCCTAGGCTTACCTCCAAGTATATCAAGAACAAAATCCCATTAAATGTTGCCTGGTTGGGAACTGGCGTGACCTTGTTAGGTGCCTCCACCTCAGAGGTGCAAGCAAACTGTTTGTGTGACAACCCAGCCTGAGCGAGGTTTTTCCTCGAAGCCAGATGATGCGGTGCGTCCCTGAACCACCGGTGCTCGGCTGGCAGTTCCTGGAGAGCCACGGGAGCCTTCTGTTCATGCAGCTTTCCACTGTTCTTCCTAATTACAATGTTTTAGGCATGAAATATGCTCTGGGGTTTCAAGCAGCAGCGAGTGCAATCTACTGCCAACACGACTTCGAACGCACACAGGGCTCAGCAGGGCAGGGCTGGGGGACACACGGGGCAGAAGAGTTTGTCTCTGCGGTCCTCTTGACCCTCTCCACCCCGTGTGTAAGGAGCACTTACAGGTGCCTCATAAACTCCTCAGGGTTTCTGCAGACACAAGGCTAAAAAAAAAAAAAAAAAAGAGCTAAACTCACCTCGCAGGCTTTGACCACACATGATGTTTTGCAAAGAAATAGCTCAGCAGCTCTGCTCTCCCAGCCCTCAAAATGCAGGTTGTTGTGGTCTAGACAGTCACCAGGCAGTTACGCTCACTTGTGTGCTGGATTTACACCTTGGTCTTTTCCTGAGGCAGTCCTGGTCCTACACTGGTCCCCATCCCACGGCAGTCCTTATCCTGCACTGGTCCCTGTCCTGCTGCAGGAGAGCATTGCTGGGCTGGACAGGGTAAGGTTCATTCTGCACCCAGGGCCGTGCTCAGCACCCAGCCTGGCTGGGGGGCTCAAGCACACCCACCCCTCCTGCTTTTCATTGCCTTTCCTTTCCTCCCTTGCAAACTCGGCGTTTTATAAATCCAACCCCAAAGCCACACTGACATGAAGCTGTTGGGTGCTGCAGCAGAGGACCGGCTCGGCTGGCCACCCCAGAGCTGCTGGGCATGGACACACCTGGGGACTCATTTTTAAGACATTTCCAGGGGGAGCAAGACAGGCAGGTCCCAGTTTATCCCTTTCTCTGGGAATGGAATGCACTGGTTAGCCAGGCTCCCAAACCCACCAGACCGTAGGGGCGATGCAGGACAAGCATTGCTCTGCCCACAGACCCGCAGCTCAGCCTGGGGAATCCTGGCTGGCTCAGGGAAGCATTTCTGGTTTTTGCTTGGATTTTTCCACCAGCATCCTCCTCCCAGCCTTGCCCCACCAGCATGGGGGATCCAGCCCCTGGCAAACACAGACATGGCCCAACAACAGCTACGGGAATAAGAGCCATTCAAAAACCTGAAAAAAAGTTCTTTGTTAACCAGCTAACCACTAACAGTTGGTGAGAACCCAGCAAGGAGCTCCCAGAAGCAGAGGAGCCCCACAGGCAGAACCTTTGGGCTGCTGGGTCCAGCTGCAGGAGAGGCAGTGAGGGACGCAGTGATCAAAAAAGGCTGTAGAAGAGCAAAAGCTCAGCCAAGCACTGCTGTTTAGGGGTGAGCACCCTGGCACTCCAAACCCTGGTTTTGCAAGCAACAGGATAGAGGTTTCCAGTGATATTTTCAGGGGGAGGCAGAGCCCCCAAGGTGCAGAGGTCCCCCCCCCCCCCGCAGACCTTTCCACTTGCTGTGTGACAGCGTTTGCTTCTCAGTTTATTATCTTGCGGTTTGAAACAATACAGGAAGGATGTAGGTGTTTGCAAGAAGAAAGAGAAAGAGGAGGGGGAAGGGAGGAGGGCTCACCAGCCACTGCCAGGCTCCTCGGCGGGTGTCACTTGCTGGAAACTACTCGCCCACACACGTTATTAAAGGTGAGGAAATTAATTTGGGGGAGATCAGAGCAGAAAAGGGTCAAGTTCCCACCAGAGCGGGACTAGGAGGGGCAAAGATGCTCTCATGAGTACCCGCAACCACGAGCAATGGTCAACCCCTCTGGCAGCCTGAGCTGATTCCTCTTAGCAATCAAAAAGAATCTGATGACAGGGATGAGCTGGGAATGCAGCAGAGACAGGATGGAATTGAGGAATTAGACTAACCAGGAGCAGGGTGAGTTGTAGGCAGCCCCCAGCCAACAACCCAAGGCCACCCACCAGTGTGCAGAGAGCTTGGGCAAGGCTGTGGATTTACCACAAAACACTTGATTTACTGTGAAATGCTTGATGGCCAAAGGGATGGAGCCAGCTAGTGCAGCCTGCCCAGGTCCCAGTGAGTTCTCTCTGCCATGCCCCGAGTGCTTGGGAAGGTGTGAAAGCAACATGAGGAACAGAGGTGGGTGCTGCATCTCATCTGGTGATGGGAACACTGCAGGAAGAGCAGCAAATGGGTCTGAATCAGGAGCACTCTGGTCAAACTCCACATTTTCAGTACATGGCAGTGTTCTGACATATCTCCTAAAGCAGAATAAAAACAAACATATGTGAAAAATTCCCCATGCAGCGTAAAACACTCCCCCATAGCAAGAAACCCCACCAGACCGGCATCAGTTTGAAGACTTCATTTTGGAAAAACATGGAATTGGTGTTTGGAAAGATATCCTCCCCTTTAAACGTATTTTATTGCATCTCTATTGCGTTACTGTTGCATCTGAAATTGGGCTGAAAGCAACAAATGACCAAACTACTGGTTTTGGGGTAGGTTGTTTTTTCCCAAGACAATTCCCTCCAGGCTGCACAGACCACTGTGGCCGATGTCCAAAGTGCCAGGGACCCCATGGAGGTGACCATCCATCTCCTGCATCCAGCCCCCCTGCAACGCCTGGGCCCCAATGTGGTTTTTTTGACCCAGATCCAGGAGACAGGCAGCTCCTCGATCCAACCTCACAGCCCTCAAAACAACCATGGCAGCCCAGCTCTGTTTCGGGGTCCCAGGACACTGAAAGCCAAGCGCTCGGCGTGACCTCCGTCCCCGCGGGGGGGACCTCAGTGCCGGGAAGGGAGCTGGCAGGTCTCCAGGGTGGGATTTGAAAGGTGTATCGCCGCTTCGGTGACAGGAAAGCTGTTCTCTTGAGCGGCGTTATCTCATCTATTTTGCAAATACAAATGTGATAGAAATCTGCAAAATAAGGAATATGCATTAACTTCTGAAAAGTTTTGACTACATATCATTATCTGTAATTTCACTGCTTTGATTTGCATATTCATAAAAGAAACATACAGCACGGATGTGTCAAAGGCTTTCAGATGAAGGCGAACAAAACCGGCAGACTTTGCAAGCTCAGTTCTGAAGTAATTGCCAAGACGCCTTCACTTTCCCTGATGTTACTGCAATATTTTGTCCCTGAGCTTGCAAAGCGCTTCCTAGGTCCTGCTCTGGTTTGCTCAGCTCTGAGGGCAGGAGCAAGGGTTTGGCCGGGCAATGCTCCTTTACATGCAGGAAAATCAACCCAGCTGGATAACACACACAGTCCACAAGCACCAGCAAGATTGCTCAGTGGTTTTCCAGCCTGGACACCATTATTTGAGCTATCCCCTTCTTTCTCAGCCGCGCAACACGAAGAGACAGATTAGAGGCTGCCATCCTTATGTGCAGCCAGGGAGGCGGCAGCGCCTGCAGCACAGCTGATAGCTGGGTGATAAAAAACACCAGCAACTCGGCTTTTAAGTTATTTCCATACTTTTAAACTGTTGAGGAGGTGAAGCAACTGCCACCATGCCCCGCCGCTCTGTCCCGTTACTCCCCGTATCACAGTGATGCAATTCCAGGACTTCTGGGACGCTTGTGATTCCTCTCTGAGGCTCATCTGCACCAAACTCTTTCCTCCCTTTCCTTACCCCCAGCCTTTACATAGAGGACAGGGTCCCTTGCTTTTGCCCACACCCCTGGGGAGGAGCAGCACCCATCACGTCTGGGTGTCTGTGGGTTCCACGGGTGCCAGGATCCCCCCTAAAACCGCTTGCACCCAGCTCCGGCAGCACCCGCCGGCATGCAGAACACCAGGATGCTTGGAGAAATGGCAGTTGCTGTTGAAGGAAAGCAGGTGTGGCAGCAGGGAAAAAGGGAAAATGTTATTTTGCAATTTCCCTCTGACATTTTTTTCAGGCAGAGAGCAGCAGCGTTTTTTTTAACAACAGAGAGCAAAGTAAATCTGACAGACTCAAACAGAGCCTGGTCTTCAGTGTTGTTTTGGGTGGAGAGTGTGGATATTTGGTTACAAAAAATAAAATGCCCTGGTTTTGAAAGCTTAACCCTTGCCTGCCCCCGACTACCAGAAAGTTAACCATTTCAGCAAAATTTTACAGCAACATTTGGCATCTGGTTGGAGGCTGAAGAAGAACCTGTGCTGATGGCTGGCTGTCAGATGTGACATGGAAAGACAGAAAGGATCTTCCCCATGTCTTGTGCTCCTCTCACATGGCAGCCAAGGGGAAAATTTTAATTTCTTGGGGTATATTGCCATTTATTCCCTTGTGAAAGGAAGTCGTGGGAGATCTCCTCGTTTTCCATCACTGCTCCTTCCAGCTCATCCCCTCCAACCTTGGGCCATTGGGACACGGGGCAGCGCTACCAGCCCGAAGCTCCTGGTAAGCTGCTGCACAGAGCAATGTCCTCAAAAGAGTGAGGCAGCGAGGAACGTGCCCTCTGGGAAACAGAGTTTGCTGGTTTCTTTTCCAGTCTTTCCCTGCCCTGGCTGCTGGATCGGGACAGAGACAAGGGAACTGCTTTGACTGTCCAAGGAAAGCTTCAGCTGTCACTTGCAACTGCTGCTGATGGTGCTGGTTTAACTGGCATGGGGTATGGTAAGGTGAGAGGGATCAGCATCTAGTGTCCCATTAGCTCCCACTTCAACTCAGTGTAACCAAATTTCCCCTTCCTACCATATAGATCAAAGCCAAATCACACAAATGTGATGTTTTCTCTGAGCTTTTTCATGGAAGGGAGGTGCTGCAAAGAGGTTAAACCCATCCCGAAACACTGGGCTGCTGGGCTCTCAGTGTTGCAGGGCTTGGTGCTTGCTTTTATCAAGCAGCTGCAAGGCCCCTCCTCTGGCCAGTGCCCAGTTACTAACATGAAAGCAAAAAAAAAAAAGCTCGCCTTTCAGTTTTAAAGGGAAGCCTGAAAACACTGCATGCTCAGAAAGCAAAGCTGAATACCCCAAACTCAAGAAGCATGACTTCAAAAAACATATTTTTCTAGTCTCTCACCCCATGGGTGCCATGTATAATGATTTTTGAAAATTCAGCATCAAGCACGTTGGCTGGAGGCTGGACACATGGACTTCTTGTAGCCGGGGCAAGATGGACGAGTCAGTCAAGATGTGCCAATAAGCAGAAGAGGGGACACGCTGTGTTTCTCAGAAAGCTCACCTGGGATTTTCCCCTTCTCTCACAGCAAGAAGCAGCCTGGGGCAGGCTCTGGGCTTTGCAGTGACATGGTGGGGTACAGACAGGGTCCCTGGGGCAGCAGGGCTGGAGTGGGCGAGAAGGCTCACAGGGTTCATATCTCCAGCTAAAGTCATGCAGCCAAGTGCCTCCTTTCTGGCAAAAGCTGCTGCTCCCATGGGGGACTTGCCAGGTGCCTCAGGCTGGGAAGAGCTCAACTTCAGCTGCTGCCCCCTCCCAAAGTGCACCCACCCCTGCATCTGCAGGGCCCAGAGTCCCTCCAGCTCCAATTTCCTACCTTTCTCCCCTGATTGCAGCCCCTCCTCCTCCTCCCTGCAACCTGCTAAGGGACATGGCAAGGGTATGTACGCATCCCCTGTTCACCCACTTCATTGCTGCCTTGCAAGGACACTGGGAGAAGAACATTTGGAACCACTCTCTTTGGAGGACACCCAGGTCAGCACCGACACTCCCCTCCATTATCCCTTTCCCAGTTGTCCTGTTGGAGCCCTTTCCTACTCAGTGGGACAAGCTGCTGAGGTCACGTTTCTCAGTACCAGCTGGTTTTGCCTCCCTTTTCTCCATGTTCATTCCTCGCTCATCTACCCTGATCTTTTCACCTCATTTGGCCCTTCCCCTAAACACCCAGCAAGTCCTGGACAACCCCCAGGTTCTCTGATTCAGGTCCAAACTCCCAGCCCAACACCCTTCACCCCTCTGCTTTCTTGGCACGGGTCCTGGTGAGCAGCTCCTCCCTGGGGTCCCACAGGGGCAAGGACTTCCTTGCCACCCCCAGTAGCCTGAGAGGACAAGGCTGGCCTGGTGCAACATCCAGTGTTGCTCTTCTCAGCCAGGTCACTGCATCTATCTTAGCCATTAGCCTGTTTTTCCTCGCACACCTCACATTTTGAGCCAAAAATCACAAAATAAAAGAAGTGTGACAGCTGTGGAGCTTCTCCCTGGGTGAGACTTGCCCTTAGCCCACCAATACCAGGGATTGGAAAGTGCCATCAGCTGAACATCAACCTCTTCCCCATGGATCCATCCACAAGGATTATCAAGGCTGGACACATGGACTTTAGGTGTCTCTACATCCACCCCTGCAAGCCATGAGCTTGGAGAGCCACTGCTCCTCATGCCTGCCTGAAACCAGTATTAACATGTGTAGTTTTCAACTATTTCTGCTGGTCTTTGTGTTCAGCAAAGCTGCTTGACCCAGACACATCTCCAGTATTCCTGGCTGGGGCTGCAGTTCCTGCAGAAAAAAAAAAAAAAAAAAAGGAGCTGGTCCAGCTGGCAGTGGGAACAATCAAAACTGTCGTTTAAAAAATAATTTTCAATTTATTCCCTTCTCTGTGCAACTCAGATGGGAATTAAATTGATTTTTTTTTTTTTACACAGCCTTCATTTAACATACACAGCTCTTTCACTCTCTCTTCATCACTGGAAGAAACCTATGAAAATCAGTTAAACAAACACATCTGTGCTCACAGCCCTGGCAATGCAGAGTGGGCATCTCACTGGGGAAACCGGAGTAGTTTACAGAGTCCAGAAACGGAGGTCCCCAAAGACATGTCCTTCCCTTCCCTGGTACCACCAATTTTTACAGGAACAGGGGTCCTGGCAAGAGAAATCCAACAAGAGAATTCCTCCCAGCCTCCCCTAAGCCCCAGTGGCCTCTTCTCACCTTACCTCCTCCCTAGTCTATGACATAAATTAGATCTGAAACTGGAGTCAAACCGAAGTTCAGCCTCATTTTTTCCTGCGGGAACTCTGGTCTCACATCTGATTCAGCAATGCTGCTGCATAATTTCAAGCCCTGCCCTGAAATAAAGGCATTTCTTCCTTCCTTCATAGAGGTACTCAGACACTCCTGGATTCTCACTTGGATGAGGTGCTTCAGGCTGCATCTCTACAGCATGTGCTACCTTCTCCCACACTGTTGTGTTGGGGGAAATGAGACCTTTCACATGCTCCCAGGCTTCCTGATCCTTACTGATCTGGGGCAACCTTCGCCCAGAACAGGATTTGTGTCACTGGTGTCCCAGGAGAGCTACAAAGGGCACCCAGTGTCAGACTTACTCCAGGTCCTGCTCTGCATGAGACCTGCTCTCTACTCACCAGATAGCTCCAACGCTACCTTGTGGTGTGAGCAGATGTTCTCTTTGATCCACAAGTGGAACGGTTCATCCTTGACATCATGCCAAAGCCACCTTAGATGAATTGCCAGCTCCAACGGAAGTTGCACCACGAGTCTTAACAGAAAATGCCTTGGCCAACCATTACAGGTCCTGGGAAAAAAAAATGGTCCTGGAGCAGGCAGGTGGGGTGGGAGCTTTTGGGTGCCCACACCATTCCTGGCTCACCAGCTGACCCTACATTGATAGTCAGGGCCCAGAAGAGAGGCTGGTGCTGACATTTTTACCTTGTCCTACCTGCATAGGAGATGCCGGCCATTGCCTCCACATCTATGCATCGCCACCAGGAGACCCAGTTCAACTCCAGCCATGCTGGTGATGCTGCCCTTGACCTCCCTGGGTGGTCAGCAGGAGCAGGTTTCCAGCAGGGAACCTACAACATCAGGAAGAGGCAACACACACAGCCTCAAGTGCCCTTGCCTCTGTGAGGGAACAGTAAGAGCAGGGCTGCTCCTCAAGGCACAGGGAGGAAGGTGAGCAGAGCAGATCCCAACACAGCAGCCAAGAACTCACAAGGCAACATCACCATGATAAAGCAAGTCTGGGATCAAGTCCTGGGAGTGAGTCCTCAGGTCAGGTTTAGAACCAGGCTCACCAACTGCCAGACCAGCACCCCTTCCACAGAGCTTAGGAGTAAGGATCAACTGCTGAGCTTAAATAGAGTTCCTGGCCCAGGGATGTGGGTGGAGGCTCCAGGTGAAGCTAGTCTGAGCCATTAAGGCTTATTAGTGTCCTCAGATTCCTGATTACAATCTCTGAAAAAGATAATATGCAGAACTGCTCCCCTTGCCCTGCAGAACCAGAGGTTTCAACCAAAGCTTTATGGATTTCTCTGCTTGGAGAAACATGCTGACACTGTCCCAGGCAGATGCCAACCTTGTACCCACTGTGCAAAGCAGATGTAGCTTAGGGGGCAGCAGCTCTGTGCCCCAGAAACAAGTATCTCCTGTGGGTGGAACAGGGGGAGTAAGGAGAAGAATCATCCAGGTGGCTACGGTGACAACATGGCTTGCAAGGAGGCACATCAATTCCTGCTCCAGGGATGGGGCTGCCCAGCGACTGTGCAACCCCTGGAGAGGCTGGGGTTGCAGGAGAGCTTCCCTGAGCTGGACCTCCCCTCACATTTGCCCACCTGGACCTCCAGGAGTCATGTACAGAATGGTGGATGTTCTGAAGCAAGTTTGGAAGAGCACAAAATTTCTTCTCTGGGGCTTGCTTTCTGTCCTGACCATAAATGCTTTTTGGATGAAGAAGAAGCTCCCTAATGGATCTCAAGGAGTCATCCTCTCTTTGCTGATGGTTTATAAAGAAGCTCAACTATTCAACCATCAGGAAAAAAACATGAACGGAGACTTAATAAAGGCACATTTCCAATATACAAAAAAATTAATGAATTTGTACAGTGCCCTGCCTACAGGATGCATTAATTTAGACAGACAGCACTCAAGGCTTTAAGAGCTGGTGCTGCAGAAGGTGGACAGAATGAAAGCAAAGCAGAGTAAACAGTGGAGAGATTTCTAAGTGCCCATGACATTTGTTCAAATACTTTATTTCAATCAGCTTAAAAGGGAAACATAAAGCTGAGGTTGCTCCTAGGAAAGGGAATGAAATTGAAAACCAAGTAATGCACTGAGAGCAATTCAAAGGGAGCCGAGAGGCAGCCGTCTGCTGCAGACAGGGCATGAGCAGCCCCACCAAGGATGCACTTCTGCTCTTCTGCTGATATTTTTGTTTCCGAGTACCATCTGACATTGTCTTGTCTGTGGAAGAGAAGACACTCCAAAAAAGCCAGTGCCTGAATGACATCGGGAGAGCTTCAGCTGCACAATCTGAGTCATTTCATGTTTATTTTGCTAAATGCTTCAGGTGAAGGTCCCGACTGGACAGAGGAACCTGTCCTCTGGGAGAGCACCCAGTGTTTAAACCTCATGTTCAATTTGATTTAGAAACACCAAGAACAGTTGCAAGGGGGAAAAAAAAAAAAGAAAAAAAAAAAACACCAGCAAAACTCTAAATATCATCTCAGAAGAAGTGTGAAATTCCACTTCAGGACTAAAAATTCCTCTTTCCAAGTCTCCAGTCTCCTTCACACAAGCCGGGAACGTGCCGAGGAGAGGAGCCGTGTGTGATGTCCTGTCCGGGTGTACTTTCCCAGGCAAAACCATCTGGCGCTACTCTAAAGCAAGCCTGGATGAAAGCTCCTTCCATTTCCACCCAAGCCCCACCACGGGCCAGAGTGAGGTGGATGCTGGGCTGTCCTGGTGCCTCCACAGCATCAAAAGGCAGCACCAAGGGGAATATTCAGGTGGAAAAGTGGATTCAAAGCAAAGTGATGCTTACGGCTTGGTTTGCGAGGGACGTTGTGATATTCGTTGCTTGAAAAAATAGAAACCCAGCAAACTGGAGATGAAAGGAGGCTGTTTGTGACCACCTTCACTGCAATGGACTGTGGGGTACAAAATGTATTTGGTCAACAATGTAATTTATGATATAACGAAAGAAAAAAGTGAGGCTATTGATCTATCACTATTTTATATTTGTTTTGTTCTCTTTATACTCATTAGCTCGCAAGGTTTCTCTTATCTGTGAGCTGTCTCTGATAGCATTCAATACATTTAGCATTTCTATAAATATGTAAATATAAGATCTGTATGTGTAAACACACTCGCATAAATAAAATGGTAATTACATGTATATCTGTATTTGTGTATATATAAAAGCTAAATTATCCCCAATTTATCCAGCGTCCTTTATATCTCCTATATGCATTATGTACCTAAGTACATATAGTCTTCATATTTATATGAAAATGGCACCTACGAGGAATATGCATAAAAGACTAAAAAGTGTTTCTTGTGGATAAGCAGCTTCTAACTCCTTAATTTCTTTTTACTTGTTCCCCAGAGCAAGCAGCGGAATGTACATAAATAAATCTGCACACATTCATTTAACCCCCTTGTTCAGCTGTTTTTCGGGTGGTTTGTACCAGAGGTGCCTGAGCTGAAAGGGAGAGACTCTCCCAGGAGGAACTTTGCTGTGGGTGCTTTGGTCCTGATCCAGAGCAAAGTTTGGAATTATGAACAAGGAAAATAAGGTTGCACCAGATGAGGCAAAGGCTGAAAGGAAAGAAAAAGTCCCAGGGAGACCCTGAGCTGAGTTTTTTTTTGAACACTGGGCAAACAGGAGGCTTGTGTCTCCCAACTGGGTGCAAAGAGCTGGGGGTGCCTGGGGCAGCCCAACATCTCCAGCATCCTCAGGACCTTCCTTTTTTTCCCCTGCACACACTTAGCTAATGCTGAACCTTTTCTGGCTGTTAGAAAAAGAAAATTTGACTAGAAAATACTCCATTCCTGTTTAAAAATCGTGAGGATGCCCAGTGGTACCCCAGGATCCAGCCCGTCTCCTGAAGGGTGAGGCTTTGGAGTCACCGCAATCTCTGCCACCTTCTGCCCATCCCCGGGAAGCTTTTACAGGGACAAGGAGGAAAAGTCTTTCTGTAAAGGCTGTTCCATGGCTTGGGGTGTTTTGGAAGCACCAGTGAATGATGCTCAAAGGGCCAAATGGAGCTCAGAGGGTCAAAGGGAGCTCAAAGGGCCAAATGGAGCTCAAAGGGCCAACTGCTGCTGGTGGAAACGGGTGCAAGGAAACCAAAGGGACTGCTGCGTGATGGTGCATGAGCAGAACGATGCCCAAAATTGCTGCTCGCTCTGACTCACTCCGGGATGCAGCCGCGCTCCAGCCGGGGGCATCGCTCTCCCACCTCAGGCCGTGCGGGAGCATCCCAGGGGAAGGCGCTTGCTCCAGCTCTGCGGCGTGTGTGGAGGGGGTGTGTGGAGGGGGTGGAGGATGAGGAGGAGGATGACGATGGAGCCATCCCCACCCTCCCGCTCCTCCCGCTCCCGCCCGAGCTGCCGGACTCGGGCTCCTTCGCGTGTTCCCCCGGGAGGGAGGCAAAACCCGGCGCGGAGCCCAGCGGCCGCGGAGCGGAGCTGCGCGAAAGCCGGGGCTGCGGCGCGGTGCGAGCTCCCCCTGCCGGAACCGTGGGAATCGTGGATTTGGGTTGAAAATGGATCGGGGAAGAAAAGACCTTTAAGATCGTCCCCCTTGGAGCGCCTGAAACAGGCGTCGCCCCAGGTGAGCCCGTTCGGGGTGGCAGGTGATGCTCGGAGGGGCTCCGAGCCCCCTCCTCCTCCTCCTCCTGCTCGGTAGATTGAGATTAGACCTTAGGAAGAAGTTCTTCACTAGGAGGGTGGTGAGACACTGGCACTGGATGCCCAGAGGGGTGGTGGAGGTCCCGTCTGTGGAAATGTCCAAGGTCAGGCTTGACAAGGCTCTGAGCAACCTGACCTAGTTGAAGATGTCCCTGCAGGACCTAGTTAAAGATGCCCCCCTGCAGGGGGGTTGGACTAGATGACCTCTACAGGTCCCTTCCAAGCCACTGCAGTCTATGGTTCTAGGACTTCATGATTCCATGATTCTCCATGCGACCCTGGCCCGGATCGAGTCCGACACCTTGGTGGCAAGGGGGACGGAACAAGCCTCGGCATCCTCCCACTATCGCCTTTCTGCTCTGGGCAAGTTTCAGGAATCTTTTACAAACTGTGTTTATTTTGCATCCTGTGCCTAAAGGTTTAATGGAAAGGGAAAAAATAAAATTAAAAAAGCCACCAATATTTTGGGACTCCTGAAAGAGCTGTTTCCTAAATGCCAATATCCTGGCATCTTGTTGATTAGAGAGCTGTGCTCTGTCCCACTGCTGGCGGCTTTAAATGCAATTTTGGATTTGCTCTCTGGTGGAGCAGTGAGGTATTTATAGCTCTGATGGGTTTTGCTGGACACTAATACAGTCCTGGAGCCAAGAATCTCAATTCCTGCCTTTAGGCTAAAATCACACAGAGATCAGTGCCACCCCATGGGGGGAAAAGGGAGGCTGAGGATGCTGAAATGCAGGTTCAGTGGGACCCAGAGCAAATCCCTGTTTGGTTGCAGGATAGAGAGGTGGGAGCTCGAGCCCAGGTTTATGGGGTTATGTGGCTGAGATTCACCAGTTTCCTGGACCAGATGTTTTGGTGAGAACATGAGCGAAGCCATGCACAGGAGGAAGGAGAAATAACAGTTACAGCAAGCTCAGCTTTTGCTGGCATCCCAGCAGCTGGCAAGAGAGATGACACAGCCAAAGGATCCTTCCCTCCCACAGGGAATTTGTCTTTCCCAGACAGAAGGAGAGGCTATTTCCATCAGCAGCTGCTAACAATGCTGCAGAAACTTTAATGGCATGGGGGACCAGTGGGAAACATAAAGTGTTAGTAGTTTCTACTAGTGGGGAGATGGTTGTGGGTGTGACCACAGCAGGAAGGTGGCAGCTGTAGAGGACGGGAGCAGTGAGCTGGGAGGCCCCATGGGTCCTCCTGCTCCTGAGCCCTGGCTGCCCAGCTTCACTGGGGGCTCACCACAAACGTGTGGTTTTACTCCATCCCTCCATGGGCTCACCTGAGCAGCTCCTTCAGCCGTGACAGGGTGATGCCAGGATAAAACGCCAGCTTTGGCAGGGCAGGACTGGGGAGAGAGATGCTGGAAAAGATGCTGAGAAGAGACCTGACTAGCACATCAAAGACAGGGAGGACCAAAAGCAGGAGCATCCCTAGACAGCTGCCACCACCCAATCAGGCTCAGCACATGCCGAACCCCTGGCACCCCACCTTCACTCGAACTGGAGGGAGCTTGCTCATAGATCAGCCTTTCTCTCTGGAAAGCAGCACAAGCCAGGAACTCCCAGCAGGCAGGACCCAAAGATGCATCAAATCAAAAACCTCAAAACCCAGCTAGAGCCATGAAATGGCCCCAAAACACCAAGCAATTCCCAGCACTGCCAGGCTCCTGCGGCTTCCAGGGCATCCCTCCCTCCTCCAGGATCTTCTCCACCATGGATGGCCATTCAGCCGTGAGGACACAAGCCAGGAGATGTCCCTTGTAGGAGAAGGCCAGGGCCACAGCGGGGCATTGGGGGTCCAGCCAGGTGCTCCAGAGCAGCACAGTTTCTGCAGGGGATCCCAGCTTTGCATCCCACCCACCGAGCTGCTTCACCCCCTGCTTTCTGCTGGGCAGAAAATCCTGGGTATCCTATAGTGGAAAGTATGGCTTCTTTCTTTTTTTCCTCCTTTTTCCAAAGTGTTCTGCAAACCTCACCACATCACCTTTTGCCGTTGCTGAAACACTGACTTGCCAGCACCAGTTTTTAGCCTCCTGACCAGAATTCAAACCCAAGGCCAAGCTCCACCAATGGGCTGGATTTTCCCATAATTTTCGCTTTACTGAAAACTCAAAGCCTTCACATAAACCTGCTGCATCTTAGCGGCTCACAGCTGGCCGGCATGTTACCCCGGCAGTCAGGGACACACAGCGTGTGCCACAAGGATGCTCCAGCCCCCAGTGATGCCAGAGCTTTGGCTTCTGCCACCAGACCCCAGCGGGGCTCCCCCACACTCTACGCCGCCCCACGCCAGTACGGCCCCATCATTTCCAGCCTTTGCTGCCAGATTCCCATTGCTCTGGGTGTGCACGTTGGGGTGGACCTCCTCCACGGTAGTCTCCGAGTCTCGCACACAGCAGAGTGGAGGAGATGGAGGCAGACAAGTCCTGGGTGCCGCCGTGGGATGCTTCCCCATCCTCCTGTGGGCTCTGCATTCCCCCCTCCCTACCTGCGGCATGCTGCAGAACTGCCAGGATCACTTTCTGGACTCCTTTGGCTCATTCTTCACTCTGCTGCCCAATATTTCATCATCCACCTCAGCAAAATGTATATTTCCCTTTTAAGAGTTCTCCTGGAATAATGTATTTTTTTATTATCGTGACAGTGAGGGCTCTTGTTGCCATGGATACGTGCCCTTTGCTAGAGCAGGAGCTTTCTGGGTGTTGGAAATTCTGCTATTTTTCCTGATCTACAGGGTTTGATTTATTTTTTTTTAATTTGATATTTATTCCCATTATCATCTTCTGAAACAACAGGTCATTTATATTGCATATGGATATGTCACCAATACAGCAAAGCCTTCAGAAACAATCTTCTGCTTTTAGAAGGATTTGAGGGGGGGGGGGGGGGGGGGGGGAGGAAATCTACTACACAGCATTGATAACAGATAGTATAACAAAAACACAGAAACTCTGGAAAGATCTCATCTGTGTCTCACCACATTATACATTAAATTCCATTTCTGGCTCCAGGACTCCTGAATGAGTGTTGTAAAGCCAAGTCCAATTTTATGCGGTTTTCATACTGTTGCTGTAAAACAAGCCTCTATCTTCTGGTTGTCAATTCAGCCATCCTCTGGTCCTGAGCCTCTTGAAACCTAATCTATCTGGGAACACACGAAGGGAAATTAAATGGATATTTTAAACGGATGGATGGATGGATGGATGGACGGACAGACAGACAGACAGATAGATAGATGGATGGACGGTTAAACCAGTTCAGCTTTTTCTCCAGCACTCCCTTACAGGCTAGTGCCGCAACATTTACATTTGCAAAGGTATCACACATAGACAAAGATGTCACAGGAACTTTTCTGAAGCCGTTCCTCCCTGGGGGTGATTAATCAGCAGTGCAGGATTGCACTCTGCTTCTGCTGCTTGCAGCTGTCGATGAGCACTGGGAGGGAGCAGGAATATGCCCCTTTTACAGAAAGGGAAACTGAGGCACAGAACCAGCCCATACCTGCTCCCAAAGCAGGTGAGTGGAAGAGCTGGAGTGAAAATATCTAGCTTCCCCCGGTTTTCTGCCAAATCTTTCCCCAGTGTTTTCAGCAACCGCATCCACACAAGCTGCTTCCTTGTTTTGTGGTGAGGAGGATAATTGAGATGTCGCCTGCGAGCTCATTCCCATCTCTCTCACTAGGACCGGTGATGCTGTTTCCCTCTCCTTATGCTCTTGGCTTTTGTTGGTTTTTTGGGTTTTGGTTTGGTTTTTTTTAAGCTGAAAGGAGTAAAAATTAGTCAAAGCGAACTACCACCACACAGAACCTCCCAAAAGAGCAACTACTACAGAAAAGGTCCGTAAGGCAAAAAGTTTGCCGCTGAAGTTTTAAGAAGAAACAGCTGAAGTGAGATACCGAGCAGATTTAACAGTTTGTACAAACTGGCATTGAGCAGTCACTGACACTTATTGCCCTCGAAGATTAAAAACCGGGACCTAGGACCCCCCCAGGTGATGCCAGCAGGGAGGGAAAAGCTGCTTAAAGCCCCTTTGCCCGCAGCTGCAGAACAACGGAGGGTCCCGGGAAGGGACGTGGAGCTCCAGGGAACGTGTGATGGCAGTATCGCACCAGCTAGGAAAGGGAAATAGGGGACAAACAGGGATGTCCTCATCTGGTGGTGGGAAACCAGTTCAAAGGTGCATATGTGCCCACCCAAGCCTCGTGGAGATGTCAGAAACAGAGGCACAGAGAGGCAAAGAGATGCCTCAGCGGTACCCAAAGAGATGAAGGAAAAGCTCCGGCTGAACTAAGGGGTCCCACCCAAGGACAGCATCTCCCTGCCCACCCCAGCCAGCTCCATCCCGCCTCAGCCAAGCAGACTTCCACCCGAGGACGCAGCTGAAAACCTCTCTCATCAACTGCTCCAAAGCATTTTGGAGGAGAGTCCCCATGGGAACATCACACATTTAAACCATACCCCACTCCAATTTGATTTACCTCTACTCCAGAGGGGAGAAAAGAGTTATCCACGACTCGCTTCTTGTGCAATTTCACATCACATCTCTGTTGCCATGGAGCTGTCACACATACGGGCTGGGAGGGGACCCAGCACCCCGGCAGGCAGGCACGGCACCCGGGTAACAAATATTTTCCATCAAGAGTGAAAGGAGGAGGAACACGGGGGAAAGAAGCAGCCCACTGGGCACGAGGCAAAATGTTAATTACCGGGGTGACAACATGAGTCCCAGCAGCACCCATGGAGCAGGACTGGGTGTTTGGGTGCCCAGCACTGAGGGCAGCTGCAGACAGTGAAGCACCTACAGTTTTCTAGAGGCATTTGAGAGCTGACCACATTTAATGGGCAATTTAATAAAAGTGGGAAGTTAGCCTTTAAAAAAAAGCAAACTGCTTTTGCATATTTTTCTCGTATTTCTTTATGGCACCAGTGGGCACTGAGGGTGCTTACCACCACCAGTGCAGATGCCGATGGCTTGGGCAAAATATTTCCATGTCCAGCTACTTTGGGAAACGCTGTTTGATGCAAAGCATCAAAGCATCAGCAAATGCTGATGCTGGTTCTCATGCAGAGTCCTAGTGGGATGTCCTAGCACAGGAGAACATCGCTGGTACTTCTGAAAAGCAGCACACAGAGAAAATGCAGCAATGACACGTGTTTTGCACAGCTCATGTTCTGTTTTCCATAATTTAAGCAAATACATTAATTACTTGAAACATTGTATTATTAAAGGAAGAGAAAAGTCACGATTTAGCCAGGTGGGTTTGAGTATTTTGGACTTTCTAAGCTCATTTATGAGATGAGGATGTCCCCAGGCAGGGTTGAAGGTGAGCTGAAGGTTTGCAGCCCATCTGCTTTTGCTGCTGTTAGGAGCAGGCAGAAGCAGCACTGAAGGTCGTGAGCAGCAGCATGGGAAACCTTGTCCAGACAGATTTTTTTAATGGCATTAACTTAATAAAGGGGCTCAAATGGGAAATCCTTGCACAGAAGGAGAAGACACAGCCACCACGTGAGGACAAGCCAGGGGAGCCACGGTGGGATGGGAACAAGAGCTGGGGGCTCCCTGGGGTGTTCTGGTACTCAGCACATCCCGACATTCCAGCAGCCAAACCTTGCTAAATGCTCAGGGCTTGGTTCTCCCCAGAGATGGGGATGGAAAAGCCCATCCCTGCCCCGGGACATGTACAGGGGTGGCACAGCCGAGCAGCTGCCACGGGGCTGCGGAGCCCCGGCGAGGGATGCACTGAGGGATGAACCAAGGAGGCACCAAGTGTTCTCTTTTCAGGCAAGGACACAGCCGAGGCTGAATGAGAGAGAACGTCCTCATTCACTGCCTCGGATCCTTCACATTTAATGCAGTTTCCCCTCTCCCGCGGGGCTCCTGTCTGGGTAAGTTCACTCCTGTTTACGTTCATCAAATGCCAAATACAGTTTCCTCGTGCCTCGAACGGGATGTGTCTGTGGGATCGCTGGCACCGGCACGCTGCACTAACTCCAGATGAATATTGACTTTTTAATGACAAGCACTCTAAAACAAATACCAAGCGATGCGATGCAGGCCCGGGCAGACAGCTGAAGGGGGCCGGCACGCCTGTTATTCAGCAAATGAATTATTTGATTCCCCTTCCCCACAGCATGCTGTCTGCTAGGAAATTTTCATTTGGTCTCTCTAACTTGAGAACCAATTGTAAATGTCAGCGCTAAACGCTCAGATTTAAGCGTTAGGTTGTCTTGTTTGATTACGGCACTAAAAGGTCAGCGCCAACTAATGGAAAGTACAAGCGGTATCGGGAAGGAAACAGTGTTCTGCCGTGGGTGAGCAAACATCTGGGGACAAACTAATCACTCTTCCCGCAGCATCTCTCTCTTCCCACTCTGGCTCCTTCATCTGGGGCTGTTTCACAGGTCTTACAACCTGGAAAAGTCATTTCTGGGAAAAATTCCTTCGCGATGTTGCCGCCAGGGATGCCAACAGCTCCAGGTTTCCCCATGGAGGCAACAGAAAACTCACCCTCACTTCTCTCCATGCATGGCTCAGGCTGGCATCAAAGAGTTTTAGGTGCCAATACCTCCATTTCCACCCCTATTTTGGCCGCCTCCCTTGATGAGTGGCTTCCCAAGAGCAGCACATAAAGCAAAACCATGACATTTTTCCTCCTTTCCTGTTTGCTGCCGGTTTCCCCGCATTCGCAGCACCTTTAAAATCCCCTTTCCCCCGAGCTGTTCCAGTCACAGTGGCCAAATAAAACTACAGTTGCCTCGAAATGACAGAGCTGAGGAAACCTGCTTTTTATCTGAGCCCATTACCATCATTCCAGTTCTATGAGCTGAGTTCATTACACTTATTTTAAAGCCGCTTTCAAAAATATTAGTCCTTCCGCCATAAAAGTGCCCAGCGGAATAAAAACCCAAAGAGCTGTTATTTCTCCCCAGGGAATAGCACAGCGTGGTCACACATCTCTCCATACAGACGCCATCCCACACCGGGAACCGGTCCCCGCTGCCAACCCTGAAACCTTCCGCGGGGCAGAGAAATTCCACACTGAATATTTCTGGGCATTTACATAAATGAGAATCGGGAATTTTAGGAAAACTGGGAGTTTTAAGAAATAATTGCGATGTTTTTCCACCCCCTCCGATGAGCACTGGCTTTGATCCTTCAGCAACAGCCTGGAAAATAACCACCACCTCTGGGATGCTCATACCACCCCTCTGTGCATCTCTCCAGGAATCAAAGATGCTTTTGGACTTAGAGAGAGATCTCCAGGGGCCACGGGCTCTTTCTCCTCTCTTTCTAGCTGGTTTATGTTACAAGGTCCCAGACTGCTCAGAGAAACAAGTTGTTTTACTCACAGGCCGCTTTGCAAGAGCATCCCCTGGGGAAAGGGTCCCATCAAGCAGGAGGATGATGCCAGAAGGGTGATGAGACTGAGAAACCACCATAAAACACACTAGAGGAGGGAAAAAAAAAAACCCAAAACCTCACCCCATCAGCAAATACCAAACACAAAAAAATCCAAGAAAATAAATACCCGTCTCTCCAAATTGAGCTGTTTATTTCACAGCCCAGGCACGGCGCGGGAGGGTCTGCGGGAGCAGCGCTGGCGAAGTCGAGGCAGTTCGTGGTCTGTGAGATTTAACAGGAAATCTGCTCTGGATTGGGAACGATTCCCTCTTTTATCAGAACAAACCCCAAAGAGTAACGGCTGTAGGGCAGGAAGAGGAAGGTAAATTGCAGTAATAATGCATTTCCTCGTGCAGACATGCTTTTGATCATAGAAAAATACGCCATCTGTTTCTAAATTACTCGCTGTCTCGATTTAACAGTTAATAACGTGGGGTGGGGGTGTTGGGGGTTTGTGTGGGTTTTTTTCTTTTTCTTTTTTTCTTTAGCAAATCCGTTTTGCAAGGTCTCCCAGAAACCCCACAGTGATGTGCAATAAAAAGTTCACCATAAAAATATTACCGCTGCCAGCCACGGGGGTCTGCGTGACGAGGAAGCCGCATAGGCTCCTCAAGCCCCCTCCTCTCCAGCTTCTGTCCTGCCAAGACCTGAGCACCCCATAAAAGCTTTTTCTCTGCACCAAACGAGCTGTTCTTGCGCTTTCTCCCTGCTCAAACCACATGCACCTCACCGCCTTTGTTGCTTCGTATTTTTATTGCCTGCTTCCCATTTTTTTTGCAGCTTACGCCACAGCAACGTCCCACGGCCTCCAAGCAAAACCCTTCCATCCCCTGGTAGAAAACACCCCGGGGCACAGCCCAGGTATCACCTACAAACAGATTTTCTACTTCTCCAAGCAAAACCAGGAGGCAGATCTTGGCTCCTGCTGTTTGTGATCTGTAATGTTTATTTGACAAAAAAAAAAAGAAAAACAAAAGAAAAAAAAAAAAACAAAAAAAAAGTGTTTTCACGTAGAATCTTTTGGTTCATAAAAATTGTTTTCCAGCAGCCACCTGACAACCCTCCCCCCTAAACCGAGAAAATAAAGCAACCCAGGAGTTCTAGCAAAGTGAAATGAACCGTCCAACTCCAACATGGAAAAGTGGTTCCTATCATTCAGTACAATATGGAAAAATTTGGCAAATAGAGCTGATCTGCAGTTCCCAACTCTCAAGCACTACGGAGCTGGCTTCAGTCTCCTCCAGCCCTGGGGGACAGACACATGTCCTAGTGCTGCAGGACCTGGGGACTCTCCGGGGGTGTCCAAGCCAGGCAGGTGAGAGCTACCGCATCAGCATTTTTAACAGGGCGATATAAATATAAAATATCGATACAAACTGGTTCTTCGTACAGAAAATATCATCTCACAAGGCACTGGGGTGATGACCGCGTGGCTGCTCGCAGCGGGCTCCGACCAGGCTTCTCCAGCCACCTCCGAGCATCAGGGTGGAGGAAGGAGGGGAAGGGACCGGAGAAATCCCAGCACTGCCATCCGAGAGGGACTTCACCCCATCACTGCCCTGAAAGGCCCCGGGAGTGGTTTTTCCCAGCCGGATGGTGCTTTTCCTTGGCAGGGGTGGCATGACCCTGCAGGGATTCTGGTCTCCTCGGGATGGTTTGGGGCTGGGTTTGGCCTGGAGGGAGGTGCATAGCTGGGCCAGGGGCTGGGGCTGCTCCACCCGGTGCCCCTCTCCCTCTTCACGCCAGCAGCCCCAGCCGGGTCACCTTGGCCGAGAGGAAGGAGTGGATGATGAAGACGATGGTTTTGGGGCAGGAGTGAAGGTCCAATTGCTGCAAGAAAGGAACAGAGGGATGTTTGCAACGGGGAAGCAGCCAGCTTGCAGCAGGGACCACCCAAAGCCCCCCCCACAAAGCCCCACCACAGCCTTTCTGGGGGCCTGGGCAGGGCTGTGCACCATGGGGGCTGTGTGTGACCTGGGCTGGGGGGGACTGCCCATGCCTCAACCCCATGGGCCAGGCTGGAGGGGTGCTGTGTGTGGGGTGGGTGCTTCACTCTCCCTCCATGGGTGGAGCATGGGAGGGGGGCGATAAGGGTAAAGCCAACTCACAATCTCTCCCTCTGGGCCACCAAAGTCCAGGTAGAGCATCTTGGTGCCGTCATCAGAGGACATCTGCAGCTTCTCAAAGGGCTGCTGGAGCAGGATGGTCTTGCTGAGCCCCGGCTCGGTGGTGGAGATGGTGAAACCCTTGTCAATGTGGATGGACAGGGTGCAATCCTGCCCTCTCCATGTGCAGGCTGGGGACGGGGACAGAGGTGAGACGGGGGACACCCGTCCCACCACCCGGGCCAACCCCCGTCTGCCACCGACCTGTCGAGACCTCCTGCACCAGCTCAGCTGCCCCGTGGGTGCCGTCCACCAGCAGCCGGGTCCACAGCGCCAGGTCGCGGGGGCTCTCCAGGCTGAAGAGGTGGGTCTGCACGCCCAGCCGGGTCCCCGTGCGCAGCGCGAACGACAGCTCCGACTCGTACAGCGCCGAGCCCTTGGCCGGCCCCGAGTGCACCAGCCTGTGGCACAGCCCGTGCCTCAGCACCGCTCCGCACCTCTGAACCCCGCTTCGCACCCCTGCACCACTCTGCACCCCGTTCCGCACCCTTGCACCCCACTCTGCACCCCGTTCTGCACCCCTGCACCCCACTCTTCACCTCTGCACCCCATTCCACACCCCTGCACCGCACTCTGCACCCCGTTCCGCACCCCTGCATCCCACTCTGCACCCCGTTCTGCACCCCTGCACCCCACTCTGCACCCCGTTCCACACCCCTGCACCCCACTCCGCACCTCAGCGCTGCTCCATATCCCATCTTGCACCCCTGCACCCCGCTCCACGCCTCAGCACCGCTCTGTGCCCCCGTATCCCGCTCCGCACCCCTGCATCCCATTCCGTGCCCTCACACTCCGCTCCGCACCCCGCACCCCGCGGCGGTGGCTGCGCGGCGGGGCCGGCAGGGAGCGCTGCAGCCCTGCGGATGCGCCCCCCCACGCCCGGACTCCGCACCCTCCGCACAGCCGGTACCTTCCGCAGGTGGCCCCCCCGCCCTCAGCCTCTACTCCGGCCCTGCCACCAGCCCTGGACCCTGTCACCATCATCACCATCATCATGCCAGAGCACTGCCACCACCCCTGGGCTCTACCAGCACCTCAATGGCCTCTGCCACCACCCTGGGAGCTCCACCACCGTCCCAGGGGCTCTGTCATGATCCCCAGCCCCTGCCACCACCCCGGGACACAACTGCCATCCCCAGAGCTCTGCCCGGACCCCCAGCCCCTGACACCACTCCGGGGTTCTACCACCACCCTGGCGCTCTGAGCTGACTCCAAGCCCCTGCCCCCAGTCACAGCTACCACCACCCCAGGGCTCTGCCATCACCATCCTGGAGCTCTGAGCTGACCCCCAGCCCCTGTCACCACCCCCGAGTCACAGCCACCATCACCCCAGGGCTCTGCCACCATCATCCTGGGAAGCCACCACTGTCCCCCAACACTTGTCAATGCCCCATTTCCCACGGAGGGCAGGTGGGTGACCCTCACCTGGTGGCGATGAGGGGGTAGCTGTGCGCAGGCTTGCCCAGGGCGTCACGGCTCTGCGGCAAGCTGCCGTACAGCAGCAGCTCCTTCTCGGTGAGGATGGCCAAGAGGTTCCTGGTGCCAGCGCTGGGGAGCTGCAAGGGGACAGGGTCAGTGCTGCGGGCACCACGGTGGCACAGGGCAGTGGGGGCCAGGGCGGGGGTACCTGCTCGGTCAACCAGCCCACGTGCTTGATGTCCCGTCCAGCCGCCGCGCCAGCACCCGCCAGCTGAGCCCGAAGTTCCTCCTTCACCCGCGGCAGCAGCATGCCCGCGTTGGTTTGGATGGCGCCGAGCCACGACTGCGCCGTGGCTTCATCCTTCGCTCGCAGGAAGAGGGCAACGCGCCCATCTGCCGAGCACACCTCCAGGTACCTGCAGGGACATGGCCCTGCTGGGTCTCCGATGGCCCTCAGTGTCCCGGTGGCATCGCCACCCTCCCCCCGGCACCGCAGCCTGACCTGTGCTCTGGGTCGGTGGGGAGGCACTTGCGGGACACGTAGCACATCTTCAGAGGCACGGTCCTGCCCTCCCGGAGCTCCCGAGGGGGTAGAAGGGGAGAAGAGCGCTTCTGCAGGGCCGTGGGAGAGGGGTCCCAGCTGACCGTCGCCCCCGCAGAGGAGTTCTTGAAGTAGGGCGAGATCTCCTTCATGTACTTCACTGGAAGAGAGGCAGCACCCAGTTAAGGGTATGGCACGGGCTAGGGCAGCCTCATCGAGCCCACCAACATCCACCCACCCCACTGAAACCCCACTGCATCCTCCCTGCACCAGTGCCACCTCCACTGGCACCCCAGAGGTGTCACCCATGCCCTGCATCCCTATGGGTGCAGGGAGGGGATGGCACTGGTGGGCGAGGTTGTACCAGAAGGTGACAGGACAACTTCAGATCCTCCCCGTGCCTCTGCTCCACCATCCTGGCCCACGGAGCCCCCCAGGAGGGACAAAAGTGGCCTTTTCCCCTTCTTCTTTCTTTCCTTCAATGCAGATCAGCTGACAGATCTCAGCTTGATCGCGTCCCCAAGGCGGCACACGAAGGCAGGGGGGTGGGAATGGGCAGGAGTCCCAGGCCAAAATTATACAGTCCAAAGTGTGCTGGTACAGCCAGTGCTGCTGCCAACTGGGAGCAAGAGCTCTCAAATACCGTGGCTTGGCCCCAGGAAAAACTTCACAGCTTGCACAGCCCTGTGAGTTACAAACCAGGGAATAAAAAAAAAAAAAAAAATTCGGATTTCAGACCCTGGAGAGCCTGGCTCCAGAGCCAGAGCTGGGAGAGCAGCTGGCTCCTGAGGTTTCAGGGGAAGGGGGAGATGAAAGTCACCACAAACTGAGGGGGCCTTGTAAGCTACATCCTGAAAATTAGGTCAGCAGCAGCAGCCAAAATGCTTTGGCTGAGCAAAGCAGGGAATGCCAGGCAGGATCCCACCCTGTGGACATCGTGGGACTAGGTGGTGGCTCCAGGGAAGGGCTTCCCTTTGGTGGCCTTTGGGGAAAACACCGTGGGACAGGCACGTGCCTGCTGCCACATCCCCAGTCGTCACCAGTGGTTTCGTCAGCCCCGTGCCCTGCGCCTCCTGTTATAAATAGCCACTGCGTTCCTGCGAAGGCATTCGAGCTGCGTTGAATTTTACCCCGAGGCATTAATCTTGGCAGCGTGGACCTGCCATTATCCTGGTGGCCCGGGGGCGGAACTAATTGGGAGCTCAGAAAGATACCTTTGAGGTGCTGAAACCCGAGCGGTGTCCCTCGCGCCAGCCCTTGGCTCCCGGGGCATGCCAAGAACGTCACCGGCATTAGCTGTGCCATGGGAGGGTCACGTCCCCACGGAGCCATGGAGGAGAGAGCAGCGGTCGGACCAGCATGGGGCATGGAAAATTAGGCAACAGCCAGCGCGTGTCTCTCTGGCATGTGGTTTTAAGGAGGATTTAAGGCTGGAAACAAAGTACCGATGGGTTTCCACAGTGAGGGGAGGTCCCAGTCAGCACTGGGAGCTGGGATGTGCTGGAGGCTGCCGTGCTGTGCACCAGGGCCAGGTCACCATCCCACGGGAGCTGCTGTCTCCTCCAGTGACCCCAGCACAGGCTTGACTTACACATCTGCCAGTCCCTTCACTGCAGCGGAATTGCCTGGTATTGAATGGACTCATTAATTACCTCCATCTCATTAAAGCAAACAGCTCGACCATAACATGCATCTTCAGACCACAACATGCATCTTGTACCTGTAATTCTTGCATTTTATTTTATTTTATTTTTCTAATTTACATCTTGCAGTGCTGGGGCTCCCGGGCTGGCTGCCCGCTCCTCATTAGCCAGCACCTTCCAAAAATCACTGGGCAGAAACACCAGGTCTCTGCCCCCCAGGGAGACTACCTGTCCCACTGACCCTCTCCAGGATGAAGGAGAGGGGACATACAGCACCTCTGCACTGAGCAACACTTTATTGTAGGTTTTGGCCTCTGGTGAGGCCACATGTGAGCAGCTGCCTGTGGCCACCCATGCCTGGACAGTCTCTCTCACGGCACAGGTGCTCCCGAACCCACAACATCTCCAGAGCATTGAGTGTGCCCCCAGCCCTGCAGTGACCTGCATCAGGGACACCTTTACCCAAAGGCCCTGGGTCTGCCCTGCTCTTCTCTCTGTGTTGCAGTTGGCTTTTTTTTTTTTTCTCCTCAGCACTCCAGAAAGGGGCAAAACCATCAAAACTCCTTGGTTTTACTTCTTGGGTAACAGATCCTCCCTCTCCACCAGCCCACCCCTCCAAAGGACAGGGAACAAGCCCAAACCAAACACTCCTGCAGCCTCGAGTCACCACAACCTGCCCCACACACATGCCCAAGGCTCAGCACTGCCCAAAGCCAAGCTGCTGACCCCAGAGAGCTTCACCGGGGAGCCACAAACTCTCTCCTAGGCAGGAAAACAACATCAGTGGCATGGACATCCAGCATCAGGCTCAAGACCACCCACCCATCACTTGGGCCACCAGCACGCCCTGCTTCAGCCTGGAGATCATGGCATGGATTCGAGGCAGAGAGGTTTAAAGGTTACATTGCCGGTCAGAGGTAGGATGGGTTCTGCTGTTTCCTCCCACCAAGAGCTTTCCAGCGGTATCTAAACAGCACAGCGAGTCAAAAGGCCCAGCTGTACTGGTGGCCATCACATCAGGAAGGCTTCCAGAGGGGTTCTGGAGATCCACGCTGGCCCTTCAGGAGGTGCTAAGCCCACCTCCAGCCCCTCCCTCTCTGCCTGAGGACTAACAACGCAAAATCAATGCGTTAAATCAGGGGCATCAGTAAACACACATCCCAGAGAGACACTCTGAAACTACCTGTAACCTTCCAAAACACCCAACAGGGGCTGTCACAGCCACCGTGTCCAGCATCCCACCCAGAGACCATCTCCCACCCTCAGCTCTGAGCACAAACAAGGCAGCAGCTGCTGGTTCCAGCTGCCTCAACTCAAATCCTCCTACCTCAGCAAGAAAGATGCCATGGGATGCTGCAGGATGGAGGTGCCACCAAAATCCCTCCTGCCCCAGGACCATGTCCCAGCACTTGGTGCCATGTGCTATACCCCAGCTCTTTGCTAAATATTCCTCTGTGCTGCGCAGCCAGCAGTGACCCGTGGGTTGCATGATCACAGGGAGATCATGGGACAACTCTCCATGTGTCTTCGGGAGAAGAAAAATCCCCAGATAACGTCACAGGGAAAGCAAAGCTTTGGGGCAGCGAGGTGTGGAGGAGGTAGAAGATATTTCATGTTTCACACCTCCCTCTCTGTGACCACCTGGGCTTTCTAGGGTTAGGGCAACCAGCCCGCCAGAGCCGAGCATCCCCAGGAGCAGGTTCTCCCAGCAACCCTGAGCTTTTTTGAATTTCAAGCTTCCAAGTTATTATTTGGCCAAAAAAGTCCTAGAGAGCTGCGACAGTCCCAGGAGCTCCCCTGCTGCCAACAAGTGCCGGGCTGCCACAGAGGCGAGATGTCTGTGGCTGCCCCAGCTTCTCCTGCCCACTGCTCCCACCAGTTCTGTCCCAGCGCCAACAGAGGGGCCTCACTAGGAAAATTACTCTTGGCACTGCAAGTTCTTTCTGGGGCAGTTGGAAGGATGTTTATGGGCCTCTCCCCTGCCGTGAAGGGTCTCTGGATATCAAGCAATGCAAAAAAACCAAGGGAAAAATAAGGTGAGGGAGAGCAACGCTCCCCAAAATAACAATGTAATATAAATACGTCAAACGCCTCCTGCAAATATCAAGGGAGTAGTTTGGCACATCCAAAAAAAAATCTTGGCAGGGCACACTGAGAGGTATCTGCGTGTCCTCACGCCCGGCCAGCAATGACACACAGGAGCCCGAAGCCAAACTGAGCAGCCCAGGGTGGGTGAAACCCGGCACGTGGAGCCACTGCCAATACTCAGATTAAAATTCAATCATCTGTAGCATCACCTCCCAGCTCTGTCGCTTTGGAGAGTCTCACCCCATCTCACTGCCCTGTGAAAAGGTGCAAGCTCTCTTGCTGCGATGCCATTTGCAAACTACCCTAAAAACTCTTAAACCCAGGAATGAACACAGCCAGGAGGAGCAAGGTGACAGACAGACATCGGCTGTGCCAAATTACTCAGTTTGGGTACTTACAGCAACCGTCAGGGAAGTCGGGGATCACACCTGGCAGCATGTGGGGACCAGAAAGCACTTAAGTGCTGTTAATGTGGTTTTATCCATGCTCTGGAAAGAGCCCAAGCAGAAGGGAGCACGGAAACCCACCCTTTTACACTCTTCAGGCACCTTAAGGCCACCTTTTGCACCCCAGCCCTGCCATTAGTTCGTAGCATCAGCTACAAACTAATCACGAAGCCTCCAGAGTATCATGGTGGGAGCCAGCCCAGTCCCGCTCTTCTCCCACGGGTTCCCACTGGGAGCACTAATTAATTAAGAAGCCCAGCAGGTCAATGAGCTACAGCAAAGGTTCTGCCTGCTGTTGCCTCCTAGGAGGGCAACCTGGGTCCCCAGGGGAATGAAGGAGGAGGAAGAGGAGAAGGAGGTGGTCCAGGGAGAGAAGTTGCTCTCTACAGAAAGGGCAGCTCATCTCCACCTCCCGCAGGAGCTCTAGCAGAAAGGAAACGCACGCCAAAGTAAAGCATGAAAAGAAAATAACAGAGAGAGGGTGGTCTGAGAACAGCAGCTACAGGGAGGAATTTTGCAGACTCACAGAGAAAGACTCTCTTGTATTTCTCTTTGGTCAAAAAAAAAAAAAACAAAACCAACCACCCACCCCACCAACAACTCTATCTGTTCCCAGCAGCTGTGCAGAACAGCACATTCCTCCGGCTGAACCATGGTCCTGCGGCTCCCAGGAGAGGAGGAACCCACAGCAGAAAGGGCTGAGCGAAGCTAAAAATGAAAATCTGGAGCAAAGACAATCTGGGGAAGGCGCAGGAGAGCAAGAGCCATGGCGGTTGCTGGCAGCAGAAGACACAGAACTCTTCTTTGTCCCAGTTCCTGTTGCCAAGATCCTTTCGGTCAGCCAGGGTGACCCGGGGGTGGGTTGGCAGCAAAGGGAGGGGAAGGGTCCTGTCCTGAGGGACAAATGCTGGGTGCTCACTCCTGCACAGCTGAGCGTGGGCAAGCACAGACAGATGTGATGTGAAGGGTAATGGGAGAAGAATGGGGTCTCTCCCTCAGGGTTAACCGTGGTCCCAACTCACCAGACATCACCCAAGCAGGGTTCAGGGGGCTCCTGCAGCGTGACAGCCCCCACAGGGCTGGGAGACACTAGGGACTCAGGGCCAGCCAGCACTGAGAGCGAGCCTGCTCCCAGGAGACCAGCTCCAGTGTCTCCTGGGATGGTAAAGGCTGCTTGTAGTCTCACATCTGGGGAGGCTGCAGCTGGGATTCAGCTCCGGGGCACCCCTCGAGGTGGTAGCTCCTGAGTCAGCCCCGTTTGCTCCTCCTGCCTGCCCAAAATCCACCCCAGCAAACCAAAAGGTACTCAGCAAGGAGCCAGGGGGCTAGCCTACCCGCTTCCTGCTGGCGCAAGCCTGCAGAATCACATCAGCCTAGGACGTGGGTTTAACTGAAAACCACAGGAAGAGCAGGAAAAATTTTCCATTGCCCCAGGAACGGCAGGTCTCAGGGTGATGCTGTACAACAGGAGAGTCACACACCCCATAAACTCCCCTCTCGCCTCCCATCGCCACCCACCCATGGTCCCACAGCAGGGAGATGGAGCCACCAGGCATTGAATGGTCCAGATGAGCTGATAAACCAGTCTGCACACGTTGTTTTCCATTTGAAAGAGCATGTAAATCAGTGTGCAGATGATAAGCCATCCCTGTGCTCCCAGTACATCACTGGGAAAAGCAGGCATCAGCTCTCTAGACGCAGGAGGACCCTTGTCCCCCCGTCTCCTACCTTCCAAGACCACCTCCTTTCCCGTCTTCTTCAAAGCCTGCACCGCCTCGTCGTGTGTCGCCTCAGAAAGGTCGGTCCCATTGACGGAGAGGATGGCGTCCCCCACGTACAGCGCCTCGGTCTGATCTGCTGCCAGGCCCTTAAATATCTTGGAGATCAAGATGGGCATCTTATTCTCTCGGCCACCTTGAAACAGAAGAGAAATTGAGTAGTTGTGACAGTTGGAGGACATGGAGGAGCAGGTGGGGAGGGGGATGCTCGGGTACCAGTTGGCCCCAGTGAGGATGGGCCCTTCTCCCAGCACTTTTTCCCACTGCCCCGCTTCCTCAGATGCCCACGGCAGCCAAAATACCACGAGGTTTTATAGCAGATGAAGATGATTGCTCCAAAACCACTCCAAACGGCCACAGATTTCCTCACAGAGCGAGCACATAACCTGGCCATCTCCCCATTGATTTTGGCAGGAAAGCATTCCTTTATTTGCATTATTAAGCATGTGTGCTGAACGACTAGCCCTGCTCCAAGGACTTCATGATCTAAACAGATAAGACAGCCGAATGTTTTTGGGAGAGTCGAAAGAGCCAGCGAGGAGTAAACCAATCTGGCTGCTCACTCCCCTCCACACAAGAGCCCTATTTACCTGCTGCCCCGGTTCTCCGGTCTAAAAGGATGCTATTGAACCTTCCGGGGTGCCTTGAGGAGATCAAATTTGCACGTTAACTTTGGAACCCGCGGGGAGATCCGAGCCAGCGTTTGCTGCCTCCGTGCCAGGGAGCGCGGGTGCAGCAGCTCCTGCCGAGCCCCAACCTGGGGTGGGAGCAGCCGGGGGTCCGCAGCCCCCACCGTGCCCTACACTCAGGGACAGCCTGTCCCCCGGAGCTTCCAAGAGCCGACCTCTCATCCCGGAGGGAGACGGGGCTGCTCCCAACCAGTGCCACAGGCATTTCCTCGCTCGCACGCCTGCCAAACCCCTCGGAGAGCTCCGGCTATCAGCTGTCAGAGGCCCCCGCGGGGGCTGCTCCGAGCTGCCCAGCCCGTCCTCGCAGCGGCGGCTCCCCGCCCGGGCTGCCTGCGACCCTGCCAGGGCCAGGAGCCTCGGCCAGCTCGGCTCTCGCACGGCTCCTCGCCCTCCTGCCAAGCCAGGGGAAGGCCAGCCCAGCGGCTGCGGCGCCCGTCCTCTCGCCACGACACCCTACCCGTCCCCCGGGGTGAGGGGTGGCCGGCAGGATTTGCAACCCGAAAGCATCAGCATCCCGGGGAAAGGGGAGCGACGCCCTCCCCCGCCGCCCGTAACAGCTTCTAGCTCCCATATTTAGACGCCAACTACTTGGTTTCCACATACGTCGCCGCAAAAATAAAGTTTTAACTGCAGCAAGTGCTGCTTCTCCTTTGCTGAGAGAGCCGCGGAGCTAGTAATAGCTTGGCAGCCAAGGGGTTATTACGAAAGGGGTTTTATGCCTCCCGAAGGGAAGGGCTGGCAGGCTCGGACACCCCACTGACACAGCCCAGGGCACCGCTCCGATCCGGTCCCGGCACTCGGGACATCCACACGCCAAAACCTCCCGCTTCCAGAGGGAGCCAGAGGCTGCGGCCGCGTCCCCTCCGAGCGGGGAGGAGAAGCCACGTCAGGAGGCGAGCGCGGCCCGGCCGCTGGCCCCGGGGGGCTGCCGAGCCGGACGCCCCCCCTGCCCCGCATGGAGCTCGGAACCCGCTCGCCCACGCACCGCGACGGCCCCTTTGCCCGCCCGGCTCAGCCTCCTCCCGCCGGGAGCCGCGTGAAACAGTGAAGGCGCCGGGCAGAAAAAAAGCAAAAGGCCGGCGCCAAAAAGTCCCTGCCCCGTCAAGCTTCCAGCCTGAAGGGAGTCGCTGAGGAGCGGGGCGGCTCGGGAGGGACAAGGCAGAGGCTTCCCACCGCCCGGCTCTCCGGGAGGGGACACCTCCTCTCCGGGAGGGGACCCTGCCAAGCCCGAGGGCGCTGGTTTAACATCCCGGCTCTCCGGAGATCTCCGAGGTTTTTACAACCGCTTCGTCTTGCCAACAAGTTTAAAACCGGGCATTTCTCCGCGCAGGAACAGAGCCGCGCTGCCAGAGCCCTCCCTCGGGCTCCAAGGGGGCAGCCTGCGTGTAACGGGTACCCCGCGCACCCCACCCGCCTCAGGAGCCAGCGCCCTGCCCTGGTGTGCCGGGGGGGCAGCGGGAGCCCCCTCCAGCACCCCAAACATCGAGGACCGGCCGGGGCCGGGGTCTTCCCTCCCGCCGCGGGAGCCGCTAAGGCGGCAGCAACAGGTCCCGGTGCCGGGGTACCCTCCTACGCACCCCCACAGCCCCGCCAGCACCGCGTCCCTCACCTTTGATGCTGATGCCGAGCCCCCCCACGTCCTGCTTGACGACGCGCACCGTGCGCCTGATGTTGGCGAGAGCCTCGGGCACGGCGGAGCCCGGTTCGCCGCCGTTCAGCTGAGCCGCCGCCGAGACCGGGGCCGGAGCCTCGCCGGCAGCGGGCCCGTCGGCCGGGCTCACGGCCAGCACGTCCTCGGCCAGGCTGAGGAGGACGCGGAGCCATTGCCCGCCGGGGCCGCGCAGCTCCAGCAACCCGGTGCGCGGGGCGCGCCTGCCCGCCGCCATCTTCCGCGCGCGCCTGCCCGCGCGCCGCCCCCGCCGCCCCGCGCCGGGTGTGGGGCCGCGCGCCGCCCCCCCCGCCCCCGCCCCGGGAGGGGGCAACGGGGGAGAGACCGACCCGCCGCGGCACCGGCAGCCCCGCCCCGCCCCGGCACCGGCGGGCGGCGGAGGGGCACGCTGCGCCGCGGGACGGCCCGGGAGGGGGCACCGGCAGGGTCACGGTCCCCCGTGCTCCCCAGTGCTCCCCGTTACAGCCCGGGACGGCGCACCGGGAGGGACACGGGTCCCCAGTGCTCCCCGTTACAGCCCGGGAGGAGACAGCGGGAAGGTCACGGTCCCCAGTGCTGCCCAGTGCTCCCCGTTACAGACAGGGACGGGGCACCGGGAGGGACGCGGGTCCACAACGCTCCCAGTTACAGCCCAGGAGGAGGCTGGAGGGTCACGGGTCCCCAGTGCTCCCCGTTACAGCCCGGGAGGGAGCACCGGGAGGGTCCCTGGCGCTTGCTTCTCAGTCCTGGGACGAGGCACTGGGCAGACCCGGTGCTCACTGGTGCTCCCCATTCCAGCCCGGGAAGGGAGCATTGGGCAGGACGTAGCTCCCCAGTGCTCCCCATTCGTGCCTGGGACAGGATGCTGGAAGGATCCCAGTGCTCCCCAGTGCTCCGTTGGCCCTGGCCGTGGTGGGGGGTCCCCATGGAGGGCTGTGTTGCAGGAGGAGCAGCAGGAGCTGGGCAAGGCTGGCTCAGCCCTACATGTATCCCAGAAGAGCCACAGCCCCACAGCAGTCACAGCCCCCCAGCGGGCCAGCAGTGGCACAGGGGCAGGCGGTGGCTCGGGACCAGGCAGGGACTGCCTGCATCCAGCCCTGGACCAAGGCCAGTTTCTTTTCACTGACCCTGGGACGGACACGCCCTCATAGCCCCAGAGGGTGTTAAGCAGCAGCGAGGCAGAGGAAGACAGCGTTTGCAGACGTTCAGAAGAGTCTGGGTTGCTTTTGCCTTGCTTGTCCTGGATTTGGAAAACAGGAGTGGAATTTTGTTCCCTTTGGCAGACCCGCGGTTTTAGTGGTTTTTTTCCGCAGCCAAGAGGCGGCAATTAGGAGCAGAAAATACCTCCAGGCGTAGCAAATACCTCTTGGCACGGTCCCCTGTGCCCCTCGCAGCTCCAGGGGCCTCAGGGATGGGACTGCCGAGGTCCCAGAGCCTCTACAAAGCACAAGGATTTATAAGAATTCAATAATGTTTACTGCAGGCTGAGAAGGGGACAGAGCGAGGGGCTCTGGCCCCACGGGACAGGGGGGCTTCCAGCCCTTCCCAGCCCCAAGCATCAGCCACGCACAGAGGGGAAAAATGCTCCCCGGGCTCCCTCCCACGCAGCAGCAGCAGCAGCAGCTGTGGAATTTCTTGAGGTTGCAGCAGAGAAAACCCTGAAGGTTATTTCTTTACAAAACAGACGGTTCGCATGTTCCCGATTTTTTGTTAAAAAGCCCAGGGTTTGGTTTAAGTGACTCCTCGAATTCGCAGAATGGCACTGCTTGCTCTTGCAAGCGCTTCTGCGCCTCCCCATCACCCAGCCAAAGGTAATTCTCTGTGATCCCGTCCTCTCCACACACCAAGGTGCCCCTCCAGCTTCCCCCACTGGCTCAGTTCATGTACAGCAGAGGGGAATTTTGTGCTTTAGTCCTCCAGTGGAGATGGGGCTCATTTTCCATGTCACCCACTCACTTTCTTTGCCAGCCAGGCAGCTGCAATCATCAGTTTGTCCATTTTTTATTATTTTTTTATACTTACTAGAACTGCTTTTGGTATCTCCAGCCTTTAAGGCAGTGGGACTTTGAAATACTGCTTTTTGTGCAGCAGAACAGCATTGTTTGTGTTGTTTTCCTTCATTTCTCGGCTCTCTGTCCGCCAGCGTGGGATTGACCCAGATGGGGTCGATGCTGGGCAGAGGGAGAAGCCCTGCTTTTCCCCATCCTGCTGCTGGGATGGAGAAAATGCCACAGTCCCCAGAGGCAGGGCAGGGCTTGCTGACTTCACCTCTCTCGGAGAAACCACCTCACTCCACCCTCGTAGTGAGGCTGACGAGGGCACGGTAGAAATCTCATCCCACGGCCACCGGTAAGGCTGCAGGACAATGAATATTCCTCGGCAAGGAATATTCCTTTGGCAATTGCAGCAATTACTTGTGTGGGATGGAGACCCAAGGCAAGTATTACAGCTGTGGGCTTCTTCTCATGCAAATCGGGAATCCAAAGCGCCCTTAAGATCCCTGTTCTAAATTGGGAGGCTCAACTTGAGCAGGGAAGTAGGTCAGGAGGGGAGCAATAGGGCTCAGCAGGCCAGTGCAGCATTGAGGGGGGCTTGGCTCCAGGCTTAAATCAAAGACAAAAACTATTTGCTGGCTCCTCTGCACAGGCTGGGCACTCCAAGACATTACTGGACATCCTGGTGCCCTTCAAGCAGAGGTGCTGCTGCCTTGAGGACATCCCTGCAAGCTCTCAAGCCTGTTTTTGCTCAGGTTCCTTCGTTTTTTAGGAGCCCCTTGGCGTCCTAGGGCACAGGACAAGACTGGGGTACTCCTGGCTCGATTTGACCCTCTGTGAGATACCGTGAACATAACTCCCGTGCCATGGTGCTGCAGAACGGGCCACGGGATGGGAAGGAGGAGGACACGGGCTGGCACGCGGGCATGAGTCGCAGCTTCCAGGCGTGCCAGCGGCGTTCGTCAGGGCTCCTGCTAAAGGGAAGCAGGCGGGGAGCGGGGAAGGGGGGGCGTTTCTTGAAAAATTGCTATTCACAGAAATAGAAACTTCCCGCAGAAAAACACGCACACATCGGTGAACAAAAGCCCAGCTGGGAATTTCTGCCTGGCAGCGGGAGCGGTGGGAGGGGAAGGGGCTGGGGAGCACAGGAGAGAGGCTGCGCTGGGGGGCCGGGGGTGCTGCCAGCGCCCTGACCACAGCCCCGTGGAAAATCACTGATTTTTGGCTGGAAAAACCATCACACATCTCCAGCCATACTCTGAACGGTCCCCAGGAGGAGGACTTGGTGGTGCAGAACGATGGGCTCTGTGCCCCCCATGGCAAACCTGTCCCAGATGAACATTGTGGGCGTTTTCACTGCAGCCCCCTGAACTTCTCCGCTAAGCAGCTATTCTTAGACTCATTCCTTGGCATAGCCAGGAGCTGTGTCAGAGCCCGCCCGTCTATTTATAGAGAGACGTGAGATGTTTTGTTACTTGTGTTAATTAAATTAATCCCTTCTGAAGCAAAACGAGAAAGGCCTTAAGAGCTCACGTTCAGGTCCCGGGACAACATTCCCGAACCGTGGGGATCCAGGGAGCATCTCGGGCTGCCAGCAGTGCTCGGGATGCTCCCACAGTCTGTAGCCCGCAGCTGCTCTGCTCAGTGGTCCCCCAGGAATTCTTCAGGGGGTGGATCATAGCACCGACTCTGCTCTGTGGGATTGAGCCCCACGAAAATCCTGCAAGGGGTGGAAGGGAAATAAAATAGCCTTTTTTATGTAGATAGATATTCATATAGATAGATTTTAATAGGCGTAGATTTTAATCCAGATATTAATCAATTTAGATATGCATTGTGTATTAACAGATGGATTCATCCTTCGTTATGCGCCAAAGTGACACTGTCTGACTTAAAAATCACTGGAAGCTCTGAGTCCTTTAACGTGAGAGCACTTTCTGTTTGCTTTGAAACAGAATTAGTCCCTTCAAAGTTTCTTCCATCTCTCTCCAGGCTGCTCTTCTCTTACCGGATCCCTGTGAGATAGTCACAATCAGCTGGTGTGGGAGTACTTTTGCTACCATGTGGCATGTTGTCAGGGGCAGCTTAATGTTATCAGGGCAGGATCATTTCTATCAAAAAACAAGAGACCGGTTGGGAGAAAGCAGCACCTGGGAGCTAAAATAGCTTTGGGAACGGCAAAAGTTGTCAGACATTTAAGCCCAATATTCACTGTCTGCTGTAGTTTCCCGCTCTCAGATGCTCTAAGACCAAGCAGAGTCAGTGGCAGGGACTTTGATCAGCCCTTAGGGTGATTTAATGGGCTTAAATTAATCACAAAAGTCAGTACATGAACTGCAGATTGCAGTTTCAGTTGGGCTGGTTTGCCCCACTTGCCTGTTCTGTACAGGGCAACCTCCTGTGTTTTGGTTAATTTGCAGGTTGCAAATGAAAAAGCTGTTTCTTCCCTGCTGGGCACTGGGGAAGAAGCATCTCTTGGACTGCAGAGGTGGTGGAATACACTGCTGGAGATACCATCCACGATTCTGTATGTCCCCTGGCACCACGGCTGCAGTACCTGTGGCACCAGAACCAGAGCTCGTGGGGAAACTGAGGCACGGAGCGAGGGTCAGCAGGTCCTAGCTCAAACCAGGCCTTCAAGGAGAACTGGGCTCATTGCTGCTGTGTTCCCGTGTCACGAGGGTGGTGCACGGGGTCTCAGAGATGTTGTCTGTAGCCAGCACTGGTGATGTGGTCTTTCCCATGGGCACTGGCAGCATGTGCTGAGGCAATGCTGCCTGCCGGGGTGTTTGACCTCCGTGTGCTTTATTTAGCGTTATCAAACTCTTCCGAGCTCCCCAGCTGCTCCAGCCCGGCTTTAGTTGCATCCTACGTGTTTATTAGGGGGGTTGTGCTAAAATCCTGGGGCAGTCTGCGAGTTCAGGGAAGTGATGGACAGATGGACGAACACACTATAAGCAAAACCCTCTCCCCTGGCAAAAGCAGTTTCATGCATGGAGAGGACATCTAGAGCCCCAGGCACCCTTCCTGGTGCCTCTGTGCCCACGTAAATGCTCCAGCAAGGCCGAAGGCTGAAAGCCCCATCCCCTCCTGGCTCCTCCATCCCACTGGGATGCCCATGGGAGATGTCAGCTCCCCTCGACACCCACAGCTCCCCAGGGCTTTTTTTAAACTAGACTAACAGAGCTTCGACAACTTCTTCCTCACTTCTTTCTGCTCCTCTTCTGTCTCTCTAATGCCATTGGCTGGAGCAGGACTTCATGGCTGTTCTTATTCCCTCGGCTCAGGGGATGCTGCAGGAAGAGCCTCCTGTCCCAAGCACAGCGCAGAGAAGAGCCCGGTGTCCCAGGAAAAGGCTGTTTACAAGCCCAGGGGGATGTTCACTCAAGTCTGAGTGGAAAACTACCTTCAGGATCAGAGTTCGGTGCATCCTCCTGTCAGGGGTTCCCTGCAAGGGCCATATCCGTGCGGGGCACTAATGGCCCCGCAGATGCTGCAGGCGATGAAGGAACAAACCTCTCACGGACCGCTCCTTCTTCCCACGAGTGGGGCGAAGAACGAGCTCTGCGCAGTTTCAGTATCGCTCCACGGAATAGGGCAGCTGCAGGGTTTCAGGTTGACAGCAGATGCCAGCAAAGAGCCGCTCTGCAGCCAGCCGGGACCTGTCGTGGGCAAGGAGCGGGTGGTCGGAGCCCCCCACTCCAACCCTGAGCGCTGGAGCACCTTCTGCCCAAACCCCTCCACCCGTCTGGGTGCTGCCTGCTGGGGGACAAACCCCTCCCGGGACACGGAGGAGCGCAGTTGCTGCTTTGTGGCTGGCTGAGAACCCTCACAATCAGCTCACAAATTGCTGCATCTGCCCCTGACCCTTTCCTGCCACCTCTGGAGGAGCAAGTGAGACCACGGCTGCTGCAAAACTGAGGGCACTGATGTGAGAAACAGGGGACGTGGCTCATCACTTCGTGCCCCAGAGCCCCAACCAGCACCCGCCAGGGACCGAGGGGTCACCCTTCCCTTGGGCTGGCCACTGCCTGCTCAGTCAGCAGGTCATCAGAGAGTCACAGATTGGTCTGGGTTAGAAGGAACCTTCAAAAACCACCCAGCCCAACCCCCACGCCACAAGCAGGGATATCTTCCGTTAGATCAGGTTGCTCAAAGCCCCGTCCAACCTGGCCTTGATGTCCCAACAACAGGGCATCCACAGCTTCTCTGGACAACCTGGTTCCGCATCTCACCCCTCATGGTGAAAAAACTCCTCACCTGGGTGAAGAGGGCACTGGAGAGAGATTCTCATCTCTTCTCACTGCCCAGCTAATCTGGGCTCTGGGCTAGAGCCAAAACCCCATTTTTGGGGGGGTGATGTCCAGGATCCCCTCACTCCCTTCCTTACCAAATTCCACCCTCCCCTTCCTCACCAAAATCCTTTCATAAGGACCTGGGAGGCACCTCGTGCTCCCTCCCCACTTGGCAGGCACTCTTGCTCCACAACAAGAGCTATTTTTACCCCTTAGCTGCACGCACACTCCCCCGGCTCAGCCTCCTGCCCTCCCTGTGCCCAGCACCACTCCCAGTTCCCACTGCAGCTGCGGACAGGCTCTGCCTGCATCCCCCAGCACCCCACAAATTGAGGGGGGGACGCAAGAGGGCACCTCCCTTCGTCTGAGGGCACCATTTCTGTGGGCCCCAACCCCTGCCTCATGCAAAGTTCTTTTTTTCAGCCTGACAAGTGGCTGGAGCTTGTTTTATAGGAGCATGTGTACATATATACACGGCTCCTGCTATTTCCACCTTCCCAATGTTATTATCAGTTCCGTGGCCTGCGTTCCTCATATGAGCTCAGGGCTCCCTGGGTGCTGGGAGCCTTTGTCAGGTCTTATCGATGATCAGAGAAGGGTGTTGGACCTGGAAAAAGCCCCAGCTCCTTGGCTTTGGTAGCCAGGAAGGGTTTGTGAGCACCCCTCGTCCTCCCCCAGGCTGCTGGACCCCAAGCGCCTCGAAGAGACCCACCACAGCCTTGAGCCCCAGGGCTGTTGCCGGCTGCAGGACGTACACTGCCCATCTCAGTGCTGCTTTTAAGGGCTCCCTAAACCAGGCATTGGAGCAGCAGCTTGAACCCACATGGCTGGGGGAAAGCTGAGCAGGGGGATCCACCTGCATTCCAGGGTGGATGCTGCAGGCATGAGTCCTGAGGGGGCTTATGTAGGCGCTGGAGGGGCTGCAGCAAAGAGATGGGGGGGAATCACCCCTGCTGCGAGCTCCCCATCCAGCACCTCCAAAGGAGCCCCCCAGCATGAGAGAGGATGCGGGGAAGGCAGCTGTGGCATCCTGAGGAAGGACACCCTGAACATCACCCATCGCTTTGAGATGGCCCCTGCTCACCTCTGATACAGCCCCTCTGCTCCTTTCTGAAGCGAGGTTTTAATTTACCCGCTTGGCTGGCGAAATCCTATCCCAAGCAATTCCCCAGCCGTTCCTCCGAATCACAGTAATTACCTCATTACTTTGATATTAATAGAATTCGTATGGCCTGGAGAAGATAATTGAAATTAGCCCCGCGCTGCCGGCGAGGAGGGGGGCAGAGTGGGCAGCGGGGACCTGAGCTGGGTGAGCAGTGCTGGGGGCAAGCTCTGACCCCTGGCCAGGTCCCGGCACCCGCTGAGCACCACCCACAGTGGCTCCTGAGGCCAGCAGCACTCATGGGGTGAATTATTGCCTGGAGTTTCCTCGATGGTACCAGAAATGAGTAGGCAGGAGGGACATCCATCCTGGTCCCCATCAGATTCCTGAGGAGGATGCTCAGCTACACCCTGTCCCCTCTCTCGAGCCGCTCACTCCCTTGCTGTCCCCTGCCTTGTCCCCTCTTCAAGGCCAGGGCATCCAGTGACCTCCATCAGCATCTCCTGCCACGGGGCCGTTCCCATTATTTTGGGAGAAAAAAAAATAAAAAAAGATTCATTATCTGGCAGAGCAACAAAGGCAGAGCAGTGCTGAATAGCTCTCGCAGGCGATGCCGCAGCCACCGCTGACCGGTGGGGCCACGACGGAGCCGTCCTGCTGCCCCTCCGGCCCTGGGCGCGGGTGGCTCCCGCCCCACCTGCTCTGCGTCAGATGGGAGGTGACCCCCGACAAAAGCCAAGGCCGCGTCTGCCACCCTTGGGCTTTGCCCTGACACGTGTCTCCTTAACCTCTTCCTTGGGACCAGCTGCTACCGGGGGGACCCTCCTTTGTAGCCATGGCGAGCGGCAGACGAGTCTCCCCATCTGGCCAGCGAGGACTCATCTGTTGGAGACCCCCTGCCCCGGCTTATAACGGCATTAACCTCCCGCGTTGCGCCCTGCCCCACTGCCACATCCACCCCCATCAACTGTCACCAAGAGCCCGGTGTCGCTGTGGGGTGGGGACAGCCCTGCATCTTGGGTTTATCCATGGCTCACCCACCGCTCAGCCGGCACGGGCATCCCTGCCTGTGCCACTAACAACACCCATGCAAGGAGTGGGGCTGGGAATCTCCTCTCATCTCCCCTCCTGACACCACGGAGGAAGTATCCCTTGCAAACGTCACGCGTAAATGCTGTGTATAAGCACTGCGTGTCACTGCTACACGGTGTAAATGCTGCGTGCGAGTGTGCGCAGCGCAAACGCAGCCCCTCCCACGGTGAGGTGAGTCCAGCTTTGGCTCCCAAGGTACTGGGGGTCAGGACCAGGACCCCCCAGCATGGGGGCTCCACCCTGACCCCACTGCCACCAAGCCACGTGCCTCGCCCCTTGCTCAGCCCGACGCTGAGCTCCCCCGTGGTGCCCAGCAGGCAGGGAACCACCAGCAGTGGGATGGAAGAAGCAGGATCGGACCCCGGAGCCTGTTGGAAAAAGGAACCGAGATGGAGGCTGGTGTCCCTCAGCTGGCAGAAGCCCCACAGGCTCAGCAGGGTCCCCAGGTCAGGGATGAGGAGAGGCGAGACCCCACAACCCCCTCCTTCTCCAGACATTCATCCCTGAGGAGGCCTTATTTGCCGCTAATGCTTCGCAGCAGCCTCCCCAAAGCTTGTGGGCTTGGCAAGATGCTCCGAGACTGCATTTGCTCCAAATGGATTGTATCAGAGGGAGAACAAAGCACTGGAGAGTTTTCAAAGCAAAGTTGCAATCGCAGCCCGCAGGAGAGGCAACCGGTCCCCTCCGGTGGCACCTTGCTCGGGAATCAGGGGGGTCCAGGCTCAGCCCCAAAACCCACCGGGCTGGTAGCCCTTGGCTCTCCCCTCCCTGCCCTGGTTCTGCTGTCCCACGGTGGGGGTCAGGCAGAAGCCATTCAATGGGTGCTGGCCAGAAGACAACAGCTCCATTTGCTCCTGCTGCAAAACCTGGCCTCACTCCAGCTGTGAAAGAAAAAACAATGAGGTTGGGTTGTTGTGTTTTGTGGGTTTTTTTCCTGCTCTAAAGTTTCTTGGAAAGCTGGTGTAGTCCAAGCTCTGAAGCAAACGCTGACCTTGGCATCATGCCATGGGGCTGAGGGTGTTGCTTGGGTGCTTGCCCGCTTCTCTCCCCATCCCTGGTGCAGGCAGTTCCAGGTAGCAGCCCCCAGGGCAGAGCAGAGCTGATTTTTTTTTCTCCAACACTCTATAGGACTTGGGGAAAGAAGGGGAAATGCTCTACCCTCCACCGATCTTAGCAGAAATTGCAATTGCATTATCAGGAGGTGTGCTAACAGGGAGGTTTGCCCTGCCCAGCCTGCACTCCAAGCCCTGGGAATATCTGCAGAGGTGGCCATGGGACTCACCTGGAGCACAGCAGCCACATGTTGCACGAAGCAAGGTCTGCACCACGCTCCTGGTGAGGTGTCCCCTCACCACAAAGCGATGGCACACAGGGAACCATGCTTGTCAGGAAGGACAATTTTGGATTAGAATATGGAACCGTGTAGGCAGACGAAGGAATAAGACCAGAAAGTCACGTTGGCTTGGTTTTCACTCTGATATGCAGAGAAGATGGTGTCAGCAGTGAGTCAGCTCCAGGAGGTATGTGAAATCATAAGTGAAGAATGTTGAGAAAACAGCAAAAGTCAAAAAAAAAAAAAAAGAAATTGGGTGAAAAAACCCAACAAACCTCAAACAAAAGCAATAGTGATGGTGCAGATCCTGGAGCCTCGGCTGTGGGCAGAGACATGAAAGAGGAAAGCTTTAGCAACTGAACGCTCTTCAGGGAACAATGGGATAAATGCAAAATTGCATCAAGACTGGGGAAAGAGGAAAACAAACCCAAGGGCAGCAGCTTTCTGCTGGGGGACAGTCAAAGGGCACCACATCTGGGACAGCATCATCTGGTCCAGCAATGGTGGGCTGGAAGGACCCACGTGAGATTCTGGAGACTCTCCCAATGCATTCCCAACCCACGAGAAATGTCGTGGCTGCAAGGACTCCCTTGAATAAGTATCATCGAGAAGCTGGGGAAACAATAGAGCCACACCACGCCAGGCTCTGCAGAATTCCTGACTCACGGCACTATCGCATCTTGAGCGACGAACTCGTTTGTGCCACACTAGCAGGAGGGAGAGGAGCAGGAGCTGCTCTGTGAAGGCTCAGACGTTCCTGTGGTCACAGCAAGAGAGATGCAGAGCAAGCAAGCAGCCTCCTGCAGAAGGGGTGAGGTGGTTCATGGAGAGCCAGAGGGGAGAAGACATGGGAAAATTGAGGAAAATGTTGCTAATTCAGAAACTTAAAGGAAAAGGTGTAACCAGCAGGCAAAGTGAGGTCTGCATGCCCTGCGGAGAGAGGCTTGGAGGGGAAGAGCTTTGCTGGGGGCTGCAGGCAGCACAGGGGGACAGTGCTGGATGGTGGTGGGATGAGGAGAGAAGAAGGGTCCTGCTCATCATCTTTGGGGACTGTACCCAACCCCAGCCCTCCAGCCTTCCTGGAAAGCTCCAGACACCCAGCCAAGATGGGGAACAGGAACTCCAAGGATGAGGTGTTGCACCAACCAGAGGGGGTTTAGGTTGGACATCAGGAAAAATTTCTTCACCAGAAGGGTTGTCAAGCATTGGAACAGGCTGCCCAGGACAGTGGTGGAGTCACCACCCCTGGAGGTATTTAAAAGCCGTGTAGATGTGATGCTCAGGGCCATGGTTTAGTAGTAGATCTGGCAGTGTTAGGTTAACTGTTGGACTCAATGATCTCAAAAGCCTTTTCCAACCTGCACAATTTTATGATTCTATGATCTTGCACACCAGAGAGGGCCAGAGAGGTAGGGAAAATCAGATGAAAATTCAGCAGTGACGTAAGCCCAGCCGATGTGGCCCACAGACACCAAGAGGGGCTTCAGGCTGCTGCCCCGACATTGCAGCACCTCCACGATGAGCTATGGTGGATAAGATCAGGTCACACACAAGACCCAGCTCAGGACATGAACTCAATGGTAGGGACAGAAGCCACCGTGCCCTGCAGCACCTCCACGGGTGTGTGAGCTGGGCACCAAACCATGGCTGCAGGAGCTCAGGCAGGGAACCAGGGCTCAGTGCTGGAAGTTGAACAAATGTGAAATTTCAGCAGAGGATGGTCTTTTGATACCATACTGAGCAATAAATCAAACAATCCACTCAGGTCAGTGCACCCTTCAAAACGTGCCCATTGATTAAGGCAAAAATGCTGGTAGCAAAGAGTAACTGCATGAAAGGGGTTCCCAGCCCATGCCAGGAACCAGCGTAAGTGCCATGAACCGCACTTTTCACGGGTGTAGGCATCTGCAACAGCGAATATCGCACACCAGCAACAGTCCATTGTTGAAGAGATGCTACCCGAGGCAGCTCACCTATTCCCAGTGCTTCCCTCCAGACGTGGCTGCTGGCCATGCTCCAGGGTGAGCAAAGCCCCAGCAGGGCTGGGCTAGGCTGTAGCTTTGTGCTGGATCCTTGCTGGGCTGCCCAGGGCTGGGACCTGCCTCCAAATTTGCTAAAAGCAACGTGGGAAATGCCCGTGGGACCACAGGACAGGAAGGCAGGGGAGGTCCTCCTCCGGTGGCTGGAGCCCCAGTGTCACCATCTGCGCGGCTGCAGATTCCTCCCCCTCCCTGCCAAGCTCCTGGCCCCATGGAGCTCTTTGCCCTCGCCGAGGAGGATGAACAAAGAGGTTTTACATAATCCTGTGTGATCTGCATAATGCACTGGCCCTGAAACGTGCTGCTCTCTCCTGCCACGTTACAGAGAGCTCCTGGATGCTCCTCTCTCCTCAGCCTGCTTCCTACTTCCCTGGCCACGTGCTGCAGTCGGGAGCAAAAACCACACACTGAGCAGCAATCGCAGCCCTCCAGGCATGGGTACCCGCAGCCCAGGGCTTCTGGGGATGCTGCTGGAGGTATCCGTAGCCTGAGAGGCAGTTTTTACTCCAGCACGTAAACACCACATGGTCAACCAAATGTGAAAGCACATCAAGATATTTTCACAGGGACTCTTTGAGGGTGCCACTCTGCTGGTGGCTCGTCCTGAAAGATCCCGTTCTCCACCCTCCCCAACGCCTCTATCTCCTCCCTGTGGAAGAAAACTCCTGATGAAGTTTGGTTGCTGAGCTTCAGCTGGGGATGAGCATTTCAGAACAACAAAATCCAGCCCCCTCGAGCAGAGAAAAGAAATCTTCCCTTGGCGATTGCTGGTTTTGCTTTAAAATACAAAAGCAAAGCAAAAAATAAAGCCCACTGTTTCCTGTAACCAGCTGCTCTGAGTGCAGAAGATGCAGTGCCCGGTTGCTATAACCTGGTATGTTTGCAGGGCTGGAAAGTGGCTGCACCCAACACCTGCAGCAGTGCTAGACACAACCCTTGGCCTTACTGCTAACTGTGACAGATACCCAACGCAGCCGGCCGCAACAGTGCCACGTGGAAGCAACCCAGCAGAAAAGTGGCTCTTTCTCCATAAATCACCCCAAAGAGAGGATCCAGCCAATGGCAGCAGAACAGACCTGGTTGGGCAGCACCTGGGGATGCACCCGGGCGGCCACTCAACGCAGGACGAGCACGACTAAAGTCGGCAAAACTCAGCATCTGCGACAGTCTCCAATAATACCACCCAGGGGCTCAAAAATGTTGGGGAAAAAACAAATATAACTCAAAGGAGACTAAGAGATCGAAGGGAAATGGCCATTAGCAACCCTCCATCTGCAGTAAAAAAGCCAGCCATGTCCGGCACTCCGGATCTAATGGGTTTTTAATATTCTCGTGGCATGCACTGTGGTATATATGGTAAGAGACACTTGGAGGTCTTGCACAAGCACCATTACTCGGGGGGCTGCTCGTGGAGTTCAGGCTCTTCCTTTCCCTGCCAGCTGCCTTGTAGATGTAGATGTTTCAATTATTCTGTTGAGCTGCATATTCCAAATTAAGGCCAGAGAAGTGCCTCTGTCGTATATAGAAAGAAAGAAAGAAAAAATATATCCCTAAAAGGAAAAGAAATTAACTCAGAAATTAATAAGGCTGATTGACAATGCTGCTTTGGAAACTCTGGTACCATATGGCATCCTTGAATGGCTGCAGTGCTGTTAGGATGGAGCTGACCAGCTGGAGAGTTACTGTGGGTTGTTTGTAATTGTAATAATGGATATCAGATGGCTGGTGTGGAGCAGTTTATAAATGAGAACAGACAATGAGCCGCACTGTTTGTCAGGAAATCATTGCTGATATGGGCTTTGCACTCCCCACCGCTCCCCGTTTGAGCTGGCTGCTCCCAGGGCACCCTGTGCTGCTGGTTGGTCCAGCTCCAGCCGGGAAAGGGACAATCCTGGGGCAGGTACCACATCGGCGACCGGGACAGGTGGTCCGGTCATGAGCAAAACTGCCAGAAAAACTGCCTCGTCCTCCAGGCACTTAGGGCAGAGCCCCTGACGACTCTTGGAGAAGACGGCGAGGCTGATGTCCTCATGCACCAACCGTGATGGGCAGCCGGGTGATTCTAAGGAGGCCAAAACGAACGGGGCTGTCCAGGCTCACGGGGCTGATGGGGGCTCAGATGCTGACACTTCCAGATTGGTTTTTGAGCTGAGCAGCCGGAAAAATCATGACATTTCAGAATTTGCCATTTAATGGATTTTTTTTTTTCTGTAAAGTCAGTAACAGTGAAATTCATTTTTTCGATTTCTGCTATCTCCAGCTCTGTGGCTTAACACATAAAACGAAGCCCGAGTTTGGAACGAAAATGTCACATGCTTGTTCCCTCATCTTTGCCAAAATGGTGCTCCATCCAAATTACTACAGGACATCATCCAGCTGAAATGTCCCCTCTGCTCTAGCAGAAGCCACCCTGTGCCACACTGCCTGGCAGCCGAGGGCATTGAGCCCCAGCCTGGGGAGACTGGGGCAGGAGATGGCTGGGAGAAAAGGCTGTATTCAAGGCTTAGACGTTATGCCTATGTTTTAACTCCCTAGAATTCCTGGATTATTTTTTTCTGAAAAACATATTAAAATTGGATTAAGCACCCTCCCAACAACGTCCAGAGCCCCTTTGCTGGGGGGACCAGGCAGAGGCAGGGCACGTGGCAGGGAAGGAGGAGCACACCCACACGCATCCCCGAGAACCCAAACACAGCTGGTCGCTCCGGCAGGTCTTTATTTTGGGCTCGAAAGCCCAAAATAAGATGCAGGGAGTCCTGGTGCTGCTCGGGGTTCTCCCAGCTCGGCTTCAGGCCGATGGCATCTCCGGTGTTGGGGCCAGGGAGCAGCGGGTGCTCCAGGACTGTGGTGGTGCAGATCCTCCCCTTCTGGCTGTTCTGCAATGCTGACACCAACCATTGTTGGGTTGTTTTGTTTTGTTTTTTTTTCATTTAATTACAAAATGCAGGTGGCTGGGACAACTCTGTACTTTCTGATCTTGCCTACTGAGGCAGCAAGTCGAAACAATTCGACACCTGCTTGTCCTGGGGAGGAGTACAGTGAAGTGGAATAATTAGGCACCCCTAAACCACACCTGCAAGCTGAATACCTGGGAAAGGAGCCGAGAAACGAGATCACATCCCACTTTGAAGAGTGCCAAGATTGCCTGGCAAGAGTAATGGTCTCATTGACCAAAGTCAATTATCTTGAGACCCTATAAATAGCGATCCAAGGGAGGCTCCTTGGAGCTCTCCGGGATCGCAGCGAGCTGTGTCTTGGCATCTCCCCCTGAGCTGGGACATCTCTCAGGGCAGGCTCTGTCCATCTGCTGGTGCTGGTAAAGCCGGCGAAAGGGAGGACTGTCTGCTTGTAATAAACTGACAAAGGGAGACGTGACTAATTCACTTTAGGATTTTGCAAAATCCTAAAGATCATTTAGCCCCAAAATTTACTATGATCTGCAGAAAGGGGAAGTGTCTTAATCATAGATTAACCTCTAGATCTGTGTATATATATGTTTGTGTGTGTGTATGTGATTTGCTTTTCTTTGCTGAGAGAGATTCATCAAATCCTACTTAAATCATTGCATTGATTATAAATGGTTATTGATTATTAATTGATTAAGCACTGCTGTAAAGTCACTGACCTCATAATTTACTGTAATAGTGTTAATGCACTTCCAATTGATGCTAACTCAAAGTTATATGAGATCCACGTTGTCATGTTAAAGCACTGCTGCTCTGGATCCAAATCACAACCACAAGTTGTAGAGGAATTTCTTGTGGAGCAGAGGTGCGGTATAACTTTAAAAGTGTGGACAACCCAGCTTAGGCCTAAACAAAGGCTCTGTCCTTGAAGCTGCCTTGGAACACAGGGAGGAGGAGGTTTTATCTGTTTTGTGAAGAGCCTTGCCAGGGGGAGAAAGGGGGGATGAGAACCGCTTGCATAGTGGAATGGCACTACCCAATAAAACGCTGGCGCGTGTGAACCTGTAACTGACCAACTCTGTTAAGGGGCAGGCGCAGGGACACTGCTGAACGGTATATCTTGAGCTGTCCGGAGCAATAAAGGGGGAACTACTTGTAGCCGTATCGGTGGGATTTGTCGTTGTCTTGACCGGCTCTCCGACAACAAGTCATAAACCATTGATCAAGTCTAGGACTAAGGGGGTGGATCTAGCCTCATTCCCTGAAGGAGCTCTGAAGGGCAAGCGGGTCCATTCTGAACCTTGTGACCCAATGGGAGGGCCTCCTGTAGCTCTTTCACTCTCAATCATCTCCTCAGTATTCTTAGTTACGAAAGGCTGACCAGGTCTAATGTCCCTAGGCTCTTCTCCAAGAAGGAGTTTAGAGAGCAAGGGGATCTAATCTGAAACCTTGTGACTCGACAGGGAGGTCTCCTTTAACCCTCTTATTCCCAGTTCCTGTGTAACGTCACCCTAGTCCAACCCCAAGTCAATTTTCCTCTATATGTATTTCCAGACAATCATCAAAGCTGATTTTCCCTCTCAAAATCATTCCGAACTGACCCCAAAGCAATTTGCTTTGCGTATTTCTTCCACTTCGCAAGAAATGGAGTGAGTTTTGCCATCAAATTCAACCTTGCTAAATCTCTGCTAAACTTTGCTAAATTCACAGAATCACAGAATGTTAGAGGTTGGAAGGGACCTCAAAGATCATCTAGTCCAACCCCCCTGCCAGAGCAGGATCACCTACAGTAGATCGCACAGGAAGGCGTCCAGGCGGGTTTTGAATGTCTCCAAAGAAGGAGACTCCACGACTTCCCTGGGCAGCCTATGCCACGGCTCTGTCACTCTCACTGTGAAAAAAAATTTTCTCATATTTTTATGGAACCTCCTATGTTCCAGCTTGCACACATTGCCCCCTGTCCTGTCAATGGACGCCGCTGAAAAGAGCCTGGCTCCGTCTAGCTTAAATTTTGTCACATTATCATTCTAGCTCAGTAAAACGTGTCGCTGCTTCCCTATTCTGCATGAGGTGCATTCCACTCACTCGATGTCGAGCAGGATCCTAAATCAGGATTCCCTGACAAGTGGTTTAAATGACTTAAAAGGGGAATGACTCCTCCGTGACAGGGACTGGCCGGCCGACAGCAGAGACCGCTTTCTAGGAAAGTAATCTCTGCGGGAAGGTGGCCAGGACTGCGGCCGGGGCCATGGCACGTGCCAAGCGCCCGGCAGCACATCTGTGAGCTACCGTGCCCCTCCGCAGAGCATTTCCACAGCCTTAAAACACTCCTACCTCTCCATCTCACTGCACAGAGCAACTGTGGCCACGGCAGGAGTGTTTGGGACACCCTCACCCACCCAACGCACCAGTGACCCCATCAGCTGTGTCCAGGGTGCACGTGGAAGGGTGGGCAGAGGTGCCAGTGGTGCAAGGGCACGGCCTGGGAAAATTGTAGCCAACTCAGCACCCTCAGCAAGACCCCTCTCTCTGCTCTGTCACTTCCACTTTACTTATTATTCTTCTATGTTACAGGAATATTTCCTAGAAACCCCAGGGCATGCAAACTCTCAGACAAAACCCTTTGTCCAGGTGGAAACAGGCAGGGCAAAATGATTAAAGCCTGTGATCGAAATCAGCCAGCAGGAAAACTTGCTCTAAATCGCCACCCCTAACTGAGCCCTGTGGTTATTTCCCTTGAAGAAAGACCGAGTCCTGCTTCCAGCTCTGAAAACACGTCTGTTTCTATCAGGGCACGGCTCTTCCTCAAACATCCACTATTTCTTTTTTCCCAGTTTCGGGCTTATTTGAGTTTGATTATTCGGAGCCTCAGTTTCTAGGCTTTCATACGAAATGCAAGCAACCCATTCATTTTAATAGCACAGATCCAGGGCTTGTCTTATTTATATCAACAACTATTTAGGAAAAATTGACGTTCAATGCACCAAAACATCATAACCAACTGGTTTCAATTAGCAAGGGGACACTGAGATGCAGTGCAGACATGAGACACAAGCGCATTTTGGAAAATCCCTTCGGAGCTGGCCTTGGCCCAGGAAGCGAGAGGGCTGACAGCATCCCCCACACCCGACCATCGTGTCCCCATCCCCGCATCCTCGCAGACCTCCAGGCGACCCGATCGCATCCTCTCAGCTTTTGCCTGAAGTTGTGACTCGATAGGGAAAAAAACCCGCTTTCTTCAGCTCAACTTTGGCTGACCTCATTGGCAAACTGAGCTAATTGAAGGAAGTAAAGTGGGAAAATAGCCCAACGGCCCTTCTTGATGAGGTGATGGCTGTCAAAGTTTGTTCGTCGCATCACCCATCTCCTGTCGCCTGCAATGAGCTGCTGGGTCCCCGTGCAACTTTGGCATTGCAGATACATTGCTTACCGCTCACTATCACATTTTAAATCAAGTCCTGCAAGTCCTGACATACATTGTCAGCAGTTTAAAGGCAAAGAGGTTTAGATTTCAAAAGAAAGAGGCACTTAGCATGATCCTTATGCAAATACACTACTTTTCCAGCACAGGCACTCTGGAAGCACTGAGCACCCCACGCTGGGTCCAGCCATTCACTGGTGCCCGAACATCCTATAGCTCGTGTGGTTTGGTCTGCTTAGCTTGGCTTGACATCACTTTTGGGGTATCATCTGTTTAATCAGTCCCCATCACCCACTGAGGGGCCCCACTCGCAGTCGTGCCAGCATTGTTGCTGGTTTTAATTTTACAGGGGTAATAGAGCCTACCCACATCCTCCCGGCCCCGGCTCACCTCGGCTCCCACCCACTCGCTGCCGGTGTTAATGGGTTTACTTTGCCGTGCCTGGCAGGTAACGGCCTCCAAAAGTGAGTTTCACTTTGTCATCCCAAGCTGGCAGCTGCACAGCGAGCCAGGAGCAGGTGGCAACCCCGTGTCCCCTCACACAGGATGTGATGCTCGCGGAATCGGTCTGTCCTGGAGGGACGGATTCAGGATGCCCAGCACCGCTCCGAGCCCTGGTGCACACCTGGTGTCACCAGCTCCCCATGTACCTACTCTCCCCTTCCAAGGAAGGTTGAAAAACACACCGAGAATCTCTTTGGGGGAAGTTGAGGCCCGTGTGGCCGCATCAGCCCGAAATCCTAGGTGAGCTGCTGGGTGGGACGAGTGCGCCCACAGCCGGACCCAGAATGTGGGAGGGGATGAGCACCACAGCCGACCCCGGCAGGGAGGAAGAAAGCACAGCACCAGGCATGAGGCAGAGAAGGTCTGTTAGGAGCAGAGGGCTGAAATAAAGTGAAAAATTGGGTGATGGCAGAACTGGCAAGCTGCAAGATGCACATAAATTTCCTTCTGCTTCAGATACCTGCAAGAAATAACCTATAAAACCGAAATCAGGCAGCTTGTCTCTGCTCATCTCCTATTCACCGAGATCCCAAATATCTGCAAGGTGGCAGCTGATTTTTGCTTTGTATCTGTGCTGGGCACACATGTCCCATCGCTGGAAAATTATTAAAAAATTTAAAAACAGCATAGTAAACCCCAGAAAACTGCTGGGTGCTCACACGAGGATGGGGGTGGCCACAAGATCTCTTCACGGAGGAGCAAGAGAAGACAGGAGCACTCCAGGGGTGCACAGCGAGCCCCTGTCCCCAAGCTTGGCTGTGCTCTGAGGTGGGTTCTGTTGTGATCTGCAAAATGATTGCCCCTTCAAGAAATTATGAGATTTATCCCCGAGGTGCAGGTCTGCCTGGAAACAGAGCGGAGCGGCCAGGCTGGAGGCGATGGGGCTGCCTAAGCGGCATTTGCCACCACGGGACAGCCCTCCTGCCTCCCCAGAGCCCCTTTGGACACGCGTCTGCTCCGAGCATCCCCAAACCCTTCGTCCTCCAGCCCATCTGCCACTTGAATCCCTGCTCCCCGGCTGGGACATTGGGGCAGCTCCCACTCCTCATTAGAGGTCACAGCCCCTGAGCAAAGATTAATCTGGCACTTGTGTGAATTTATCTGCTTGAAAAGAGAGGGACCGGCTCTGACCTCACAGTCTGGAGACTGGTGGGGAGTTTACTGTCCCCTGAGCTGTCAAGCCAATTCCCTGCAGTACCAAGCTGTTGTTCTTGGCATCTGCTAGGCAGAAAGTCTACGAAACACCCCAAATATCTGTTTGCTTTAAAAGGTAAATATTAATTTCAGGGTGCTGTTTACACAACCAGACTCTTTGAGCTTGAAGTCATTGCCTTTTGCTAGTTGTCACACGGTATTAGTGTGTATTTAACATTTATTTAACTCTACTTGGTCCTGCTTGTGCCAGATGGCAGGCAGCCTGTGTGGCTAGGCATGGGCTGAGCCGAGTGCTGCTCTGAAGTGAGAAAAGGGGGTGGTCTGAGACTGAAAAGGCAAAGGTTTGAGCAGTTTTGTGGCTGCAGGTCCCCAAATAGCATGGATGCACATCACGGCTCCGGTGTCCCTGAGGCTGGCTGGTGTCCCTGCCTCCAGAGCGTGGCAGAAGCCAAGAACAAGCCAACCTGGGAAGCATCATCCTCTGACAAGGCTGGGCTTTCCCCAGCTCTTGCCGTGCATTGGCGCCAAGGCAGGATCAGACAACTTGCCTTTGATTCGTTGGCTTTGCATCACCTTGGCCTGATCCTGTCTGGCACTGATCTCTCTCACCGCACGCAGGGAGCAGGTCTGTGGACCCTGGCAGAGAACCACCCTGCGGAGGCCAGTACAGTTTGCATGCACTGGGTGGGAAACCCAGAGCTGAAAACCCTGAGCTGCAGAAGTGTGGGGGTGCCCGGCCAGCTGGTGACCTGGAGGAGCAGATGACACGGGAGAGGACCTGCTCACTGTCTCCTGAGATAGTAAGCGGAGAGTTTCTTCACCTCGGTGAAGAGCTGAGAGATCTTGCAAAGCGATGTACATCCCTGATACACAGCCCCGACTACTGAATGCTCATGTCTCTTTTCTACCCCTCCAGTCATTCACTCTCCCAGCACAAAGCATTTTGCTGGTCATGCAGCACCACCAGCGTCACTGCTTTTTCAACGAGTAAAGAAATACAGGCAGATGGCCTTTGGAAAACAAATACATTGTTCAAGGCGGTATCACCATCTTCATGGCTGCAGCAGGCTCCCATCAGCTTGAATATACAGATGAGGAAAATCTGAGATGGTTTCAGGGACAGGATCACAGCTTCTAAGCTGGGCTGGTTCAAAGATTCATATTTGAAGACCTGCACGATAAATAACATTCTCAGATTTTATGACAGAACTAATTGCTGTTCAGGTTCAATAGCCGCTGTGTGCTTGGCCTCCCACCTGATGAACAGGTCTCATCCCACCCCTCCTCTCCTCCAGTGGTTCTCGCTCGATGCGATCCCATCCTCCTCCCACCGGGCAGGTCTGCTCTGCTGGCAACGCTGACCTGCCTTCGTGCACTTGCGTTGTGCCAGGAGAAACACTGACCGGACACCAGGACTGACCTTGGGAAACTCCACCAAGACCTCCCCTTCTGGCACCATCTGCCCTGCTCTCCTTGCACTCAGTTCTCACCCACGTTAATGATGCCTGTGCTAAACTTTCCATTTTGCTTTGTTTTGAAAACCAGTTCCCAGTGAAGGAAGCTGGCAGGTTACTCTTCCATGACCTGTTCCATGAGATAAACCCTTTATCTCATTTCCCACTCATTTTTATGACAGTAATTACTCTTTCTTCAGCATTTTTAGAGCTACACAAGTCTGTGAGATGAGAGATTTCCAAATAACGTTCTCTCTTGCTCTTATGTTTGCTGTTCTTTGAACGGATCTGTGAATTGTTGATGCCAGATTTGCCTCCTCTGTGGAGGAAATGGGAGGGCAGAGCTGCTGTGGGACCTGGGAGGGGACAGCAAAGGAGTGAGGAAAGGCTGAGGGAGCTGGGGCTCTTTAGTTTGGAGAAGAGGAGACTGAGGGGTGACCTCATTAATGTTTACAAATATATCAAGGGTGAGTGTCACGAGGATGGAGCCAGGCTCTTCTCGGTGACAACCAATGATAGGACAAGGGGTAATGGGCTGAAACTGGAACATAAGAGGTTCCGCTTAAACTCGAGAAGAAACTTCTTCTCAGTGAGGGTGACGGAGCCCTGGAACAGGCTGCCCAGAGAGGGTGTGGAGTCTCCTTCTCTGGAGATATTCAAGACCCGCCTGGACACATTCCCGTGTGGCATAGTCTAGGCATTCCTGCTCTGGCAGGGGGCTTGGACCTGATGATCTTTCGAGGTCCCTTCCAATCCCTGACATTCTGTGATTCTGTGATTCTATGAGGAAGAGGCAGGACAAGGCTGAAGGAGCTGAGCCGTGAGGAGCAAGAATGGGCACACAGCTTCGCTCAAGAGAATTTTTTCCAGTCCAAGGCCATGGTTGTCAGCTGAGACCTCCTCCAGCCTGAGAGCCCTCCAACTCAGCATCCCTCTGCCTCCTTTTAATGCAGGTCCACAGAGAGGAGAACAACCTTCAGCTGCTCTCAGCTACCTCGCCAGCTGCAGGGACAGAATCTGGAAGAGACACCTCAGCAGCTCAGACCTGCTGGTGAGCCACCTCACTCCAGAAGGGTGCTTTACGTCAGTGCTCAGCTGAGGATGTGGTAGGCCAGCAAACAGGACTGAAAAAAACACCTTCAGAGCACAGCTTGCTCAGCGTGGCATGAGCTGTGGTGTGAGATGCCAGCAAACAAGCAGAGCAGATGCCAAGTACCTGCTCACACGGCAAGCACCACTCTGCTGTGGAGCAAACAGAGAAGTACACCACGGAAAAACACAGTCCATGACTTGACTGTTTGTCTGATATGCAATTAAATGTGTTAAAGAAGATGGGAGAATTTCTTGACCTGTGGAGTACATGTATGAATATTTTTAGGGGTTTTGTGGTCACAGATACATAACGTGTATAGTGGCTGTGTATTTATAGTCCTAAAAATGCTGTTCGCAAAATTGTGGTTGGGTGTGATATATGTATATATATTTAGACCTACATATCTACCTCTCTCAGATGCATGTGCCTGCACACTGCACCGAGCTGGAAGTCTTTTTCTTGTCCTGGATACATTACATTTAAACAATAAAAAAGAAAAGGGTTCTAAATAAAGTCTGTGTGCCCATAGAGCTTCTTCTATAATTTCAAGGACATACAGACACATCAGCTAAGTGAACAGGTGTTGCTCGGTTGGACAGAGAACATAAATCCATACTCATAAAGGCTGGGGTGGGGTTTTTCCTCTTGGAGCAAATAAACCCTGCTTTGTGTACCATTGTATGAACAGAGCAAAAACTGCAACTGACCCCTTCGTTTAATGGTTGTTAGTGTTTTCCCAACCACTGCTTCAGCTCACTGTACGGCTTAAAATCGAGGGAGCTGGAGGCAGGGAAGGTGTGCTCCCCACAGGGCAGGCTAGAGCAGTGTGTGCTTCAGGGTGGTACAATCCCCTTGCCTGCAGACCACCAGGACCTGGAGCTCATCCTCCCTAGAGGACAATGCCACAGGTCTCGCCCACAACCCTGGCACCACCCATGTCAGAACTCCTAAGAAAGAGAGTGGAGACTTCTCGGTCTCTATAGAAGACACTTGCTGGGGCAACAGCAGGATGGACACATTTAAAACATGAGCTTGTTCCTGCAGGCAAATTGCATATAACAACATAACTCTCCTCAAAGCTGTTGTCTTGAGCTCCTACATCTGTCATTGGCATCAAGATGTGCAAGATCAAGCCCTGTATGTACCCTGTCCTGGTACTCAGCAGGTATTACGGGTGTTATTTAGCACAATCCTCTCTGGTTTGGGGTTTCCGTCTGTAGCTGTTTCATCTTTAGAAACAAACCAGCAGCACAGACCCTGCAGTGGAGCTGCTCTGTGCCCACCATGGCTTTACGTTGGGCAACATCAAAGCTGTGTCACAGGAAGAAAGATGAAAATACATGAGCTCCTCCTTCAAAACCTTCCTCAGTGCATCTCAGTGCTCTGCTTTGTGGTCCCAGCCCTCCTTACCTCCTCCTTACTCTGAGCAGTGACAATTCACACCAGGGCAAGTCCCCACAAGGTCATGGTGCCCAGGAGGGGCAGGACACAGAGGAGGGCAGCAACAATCCGATGCTGTCAGCAGTAGTACCCATCTCCTCCTCCATGCCCAGATGCATGGAAGGCTCCAGCATGGATGGCCCTTGGGAAGATGCCAGGCTGTGGCTGGGGAGCATGGCCAGGTGGCTTGGGGAGCTGCTTCTACTATGCTGGTGAAGCCTCTGATGGAGCCCAGCTTTGCTCTCCTAGGGGCTTCACAGGCTTTGCAGATCAGCTAAATTAAAACAAAGCCCTTATCAGCGCCCCACACAACAGCCCTTTCTGCTTCACCGGTGTCAGTTTGGCCACAGCAGGGCTGTAGATGACACTGAAATGCAGTAGTGGCAAACAGAAGCCAGAGCCAGCGTGGCAGGAGATAAGAACTGCGTGAGGGAAACAGGGTCTGGCAGACAGGCTGGTCCAGGGAAGCGCCGGTGCCTCACAAGGGAAGGAGGCAAAGCCGCAAATTTAAAATGAGGACGATGGGACCAGATGGACGCTCTTGTCATTTTAGCGCAAATTTGGATCTGCTCCGTCATGGGATGTCTGGGCCCAAGCGATGCCTGTTCCTGGCCAGCAAACTCAAAATGAGCCTGTGCCTCTCAGAGCATCTAGAGCTAAGCACTGCCAGGTTGTGGTGCACCACTGCTCACCTCTAGCCGGGCTTTGAGCAGGCTGCCACCAGCCCAGAACTGGGGGAGTTCAAGCCCAGTTTGCTGGAAGCATGGTCCTATTGGGAAACAGCAGCCCTGACCTGTGTGCCCTTTTTTTTCCCAAGGGCCAAGTAGGGCTCACAGCTCTTACTGCCCTGATTCATGTGCTGCGACTCGAGGAGATAGAGAGTGCCGTAGGGCAGCCGGTTTGGATCTCCTGTTCCATCCCAAGAGCTCTCCTTCACTGGTGATGAACTCTGCCAAAGCTGAGCCAAGAGACGGCAGGGCAACGAGAGCCTGACTCGCCGACTGGTGGTGAGGACATCTACCTGGGACAGGAGACTGGGTGCTCGCCCTGCTTCAAGGATCTCATATATATTTTATTGTCGGGAAGAGAAACTCCGGCTATTTGGAGACGCATGATCTTCCTCCTAAGGCTACTTTTGGGAAATCTGTGACCCAGCTGGCCTGTCTGCAGTTTTCCTAGAGAACAGCTATCATGGCAAATCCCTCCAGCACAGAAGGTTGTGCTTAGTTTTCAAATGCCTTTTGCCTTGAAAGGATGTTATAAAGAGGTTGGTGTTGGTCTCTTCTCATGGGCAATTAGGGATAGAACAAAAGGGAATGGCTTCAAACTGCAACAGGGGAGGGTTAGACTGGACATTAGGATAAAAAATTTTCATAGAAAGAGTAGTCAGGCATTGGGACAGGCTGCCCACGGAGGTGGTTGAGTCCCCATCCTGAGAGGTGTTTAAAAATCATTTAGATGTGGTGTTGGGGGAGATGGTTTACAGGTGAGTTTTGCAGAGTAGGGTTAATGGTTGGACTCGATGATCCCAACCTGAACGACTCTATGACTTCAGAGACCGCAGCCTCAACAAACCCCGGAGCAGGACTCTCAGTGAAACTCCCATGATCACAAACTCCATCATTCCTGGGCTTTGAGGTACGTACCAGAGCTAAATGACACTCACGATTTGGACTTTTGGAGTTAAAACACTCACGCCTCCAGCTGCAACGCAGATATTTGACTTAACCTCTGAGGCGTTTTTTTCCTTTGTTAATCTAAGCATGTTTTCCTGTGGCCAGGCTCTCAGGGTCACCCGTGGAAAGGCAGCAGCCCTTTCAACAGATGAAAAAAAAATGGAAAAAACAAACTCTTGAGGCACGGGGCTGGAAGGCTTTGGCTACATGAGGTTGCGGGTGTAGCACCGGGGCCTCAGGTATTGTAACACCTTTGGGGTAATGGGGAGGCCTCAGAGCAGAGGTGAGTTTTGGAAGCTATAAACCACCATTAGGCTAAAATTCATCATTAAATTCACCTATAAACCACCCCCCGGGTTCCCAACCGGCAGCAGGTCGGGCCTCCCGCGGCCTTTACCGGGGCGGGCCGGGTAGGCCGCGCCCCCGGTAGCGTCACGGCGAAGGGCCGGGCCGGGCCGGGCTGGTGAGGCCGCGGCGGGGAGGCGCCGAGGAGCCGGGCGATGGTGGGGATCCCGGGCGGCTGCCAGTGTAAGAGCCTCGGAGAAGGGCTGGGGGGAAGCGGGGGAGGGAAGGAGGCGCCGACCCGCTCGGCGCCGCTCGGACTGGGGGCGAAGGGCCTAAAGCGGGGCCGGGCGGCCGCGGAGCCGCCTCGGCCTTGGCCGGGCCTGGGGCGGCCGGAGCCTGCCGGGGGGCGGTGCAGGGAGGGGTGGCACCCGCCTTTGTGTGTAAAAATGTGCAACGGACATGTTTGGTTTGGGTCTGTTACTCAAAAGTGTGAGCAGCCGGGCTGGGGACGGCCCGGGGGACCCCCCTCCCCACCGGCTAAAGGAGCCCCGCTGGGTTCCTTTTGGATTTCCGAGCTGGTTTGGGCTTCGTGACCTGGTGCTGTTCGCAGTCACTCCATGGCTTGGCCAGGAGCAGGGCGGTGGGGGTGACCCACGACGGGCCCTGGGGCAGGAGCGTGTGTGTACGTGAAACCCGTCTGTCGCAGCATCCTCTGGTACCGGGGGCGGGAAGGTGAATGACCGGAGCTTTCATTAATTTCTCAGAGCAGAAGGTTTGTATCTAGAAGAGCTGCACTCTCTGTGAGAGCCCTGACTTGTCAGGAGAGCAGGGAAGCTTGTTGCTGCTGCCAAGGAGCAGGGTGGGTGGTTACTTCGCCTGTGCCTCTCGCCTCATTAAACCTCCCGATCGTTTTTCTCATCTGTGCTGGTGCTTATGCACAGTTTATCCATGTTTGTTTATCCGCAGTTGGGAACGGACTGTGAGCCGTCCCGGGCTGAGGAGCGAGGTGCCGGATGGAGCCTCGATGTCCCGGCGTGACGGATGTCCAGGCTGAGAGCCTGGAGGGACCATTCACACACGGGCTGTGTCACTGCCTCAGAGCGACTCTGTTGATAAGTCAGAGTTCAGCGAAGGGAGGAAATCAGTGAAAAGCACATCCCAAAGCTCAGAGGGAGTGAGGGAATTTTAAAATGAAGCGCAGTTGCTTATAGGGAAGCAGCTAATAGATGCTGACACTAATGTGGAAACCACCCTGAAAGCTGCATTCGTGGTACGGGGAAGGAATCAAGTGACAGAAGCCGCAGAGGGTGGGTGAATACTTCATCCTGCTGCTGTGTGCAAAATGTGCAGAGGTTGGAGTGAGGCTGTTATCCCTTAAAGCAGTTACAAATATTAGTCTGTCAAACCACGTGGACTTGAAGCAGCCGGTGGCCCAGGTGGCTGCAACGGGAGGAGGGCACGGTGGTGAGCAAGCTGTGTGAGCGTCCATGTGGGTTTGCAGAACCCTGGTACCTGTTTGACAGCCTCCTAACCCCGCTGCCAGGGTGGGCTCTTCAGTTTGTCTGCCTTGAAGACAAGGCCGCACAGAAGGAGCTTGGGTGAGATCATCTGCTTTAACCTCACTGTCCAAAAGTCAGCCCTCTGTGCCTGATTTCCTTTCTCCAACCTCCCTTTGCAGTCACGGGAGAGAAACAGGTGCTTCTGAGGGTGCTTTATCTCACCAGTCTTGGACACCTCTCTCTGGATGAGACGCATTACATGCTGGAGGTGCTTGGGCATTTTCACTGACTGCAAGGGGAGTCCAGGATAGCTGGCTGCAGCTCTGGCAACAAGGAGTTAGATGAAACAAATCCCACGCAAGTGTGTTTCTGCTCATGGTGCAGCTTGATGGTGTGCATAGAGGCTGGTCAGATTTCCTGTTTCTCCGAGCACTGGGAGGAGAGACAGAGCTTCGAAACCCTGCCTAAAAATAATTGAAGCCAAGGGAGACAGCAATCTTGTGCCTAAAGCCGTAGCTTCAGGGTGAAACCAGTTCCTCTCTCAGCTGTGACACTTTCTGCAACCTTGGGCAAGTTGTTTGCTTGTTTTTCTGGATCGTGGCAGGAACGTATACATGTATGTGTAACTGCTCAGTTTTGCGATACTAAACCATGTCTGAGATTAGGGCTTTTCACCCGGGTCCCGCTGACAGAACCGAGTCAGGAGGCAATTGCACTGACCTTATGCCAGCAGGAACACCAAGGCTGTAGCCCCTGGCAAGAGAGGGTGACAGGCACCTGGGATGCTTCCAATCACCCGGCGGCAGCTCAAGCATCATTTCTTATGCACCTTTAATATGCTGTGTCCATTGGTGAAGTGCTAATGCTAACCCTGGTGAGCCATACAGCTCTTTTATAAGGATAAGCGCATAAATATGCAGTAAGGCCTTTGGCAGATTTATAGATAGAGCAGGTAATGATGTCCTGTTAGTGCCAGTTATTGAGTGGTCTGATCGCTGGCACACGACATCGCTTAGTTCTTGGGCCTTGTGTCTGCCCAGGAATACTTGTTTTTTATCTCTCAAGGAAGCGAATAATCAGCTGAAGACTTATAGTTTTTGTAAGTATAAATTATATGCTTTGCCTTGGTTATCAGCCCAGTTATTTCTGCTGTGTTATAAATGCAGTTACTGGCAATGTCAGGAAGTTGCTTAATTTCTTTGGGTATGTGTTACAGAGAAGTGGTTCAGTGCTGAGTGTGTAACTGGTGGTCTGGAAAGAAAGAAGAAATGTGGGACTGCTTTGAAACCCTGGGATGTTTCATATCAGTTTAAGGCACATACTGACTCTCATGAACATACTTTTCTTACATGGATATTTTCAATGGGCAGAAATTAAAATGGATCTTTCAGGGATTTAGTCTTGATTTTCATATGCTGTAAGATAAAAGGCTTAAGATGTTGCTCTTGCACGTGTGTGTAGGAAAGTAAATAATCTGACCTTTTTAAGCAGTCAGAGAAAAGAGGTTTTTGACTTGCAGCTTCTCTGAGGATAGGGAAGAGCATGGCTTCAGGTAGAGCTCCTGTAGCTGACTCTCTTAAAAGCAGGACTGGAGTGGAATGGTCGGGTCACAGACACCTCGGGATGTTGCCATAAAGCACTGGAGAGGGGAGGAGGACTGCTTGGGTTTCCCTTTTGCTGGCAAGAATCGGAGATAAACCCTTTGACTTCAGAAGAAGGAGGTGGCTGTAAAACTCGGGAAGGTGAGAAGGGAATCTGTCTCTCCTGCTCTGATGTAGGAGCAAGTCCTGGAGGCAGTGCTTCCACCCAGACAGGCCATTTACCTGGAATTCTTCCAGGCTGAAAACCATCTCCCTGAAGGCACTTGTCCAGCCAATGTCTGGGGCAGAAAACTTCTCCTGTGTCCCTGTCACCTTCCCACCCCTCCCTGCCGCATCCCATGGGTGTGCACGCCCCTGTTTGATTCAGCTATGAAGGTGTCGTGGACATAATTTTGGCTGTTTGTGTGCCTCGAGTTAATCAGCCCTGACCTCAGAGCTCAGCTGAAACATTTCTTTACTCCATTTCATGTTCTTCTAGAGGGAGAAGCAATAACTTCTACACATAGTAACTTTTCTGGCAAATGGACTTAGAGGTCAAAATCTGCACATATGTTTTCCTTGAAGACGTGCTCTGCAGTCTTGGTAGAATTTAAAGGATCAGACAATTCAGGCAGGGATTTTCTCCAGTGTAGATTTATGTTGGTCTTTAAGATAGTAGTTGATAATAGCCCTCAACCTTGGGTAGCAAGGATATTTTCAGAAGATAAATGACATGCTGTTGTCTTGACTTTGGGTCCATAGGTGACACTTACAAGCTTTTTGAAATATTACAGAATCCTCTCGTTACAGGTATGGCTATTTTTTTTCTGTGGATGTCATAAATTGGACGAATACTTAGTGGATGCTTGCAGAATTACTGCTGCTTTTCTCCAAGTGGACTCTATTGACACGCCAGTTCGTTAGCATCAATACCAGCTTTTCCCTGAACTAAATACATCTGTGTTTTTTTAATCCTCGAGGTCTCTTGGGAGCTGGTCTGTCACTTCCTGATAAGTGCATCTAGTTGCTGTAGCAGCAAGTTCCTCCAAATACATCACCTGGGACGCTCCCACCTGGCTGCTGGATGCATTTTATCGCTGTTTCTGACAGGAGGCAACAAGAGGAGGGGAAGGAAGTATAACATTTAAAGGAAAGAAGCCCAGGAGGCTCCATGTGGGAGTAGGCTGGTCTGGCTGGGGCCTGGCGAGGGATGGGTGGGTCGAGCAGTCGCTGGCACTGGTGGGACTGGGCTGGTGGCAGAGAGCAGCTTAGCAGCGCTGAGGACCCCATCCAGGTGCCACCGACCCTCCCTGACGCCCGCCTGGCCAGCAAAGACTTCGGGCCCCTTCCCAGGGGTGGTGAGTGCACAAGTGCTTTAGCCTAGTAACTCGTTCCGTCCTGGCTGTCCGTTGTGTCTGAGAGCCAACAAGTATTTGCTTTATACTTCCAAGTCGTTGCCTGTCCTGCCTTCGGGGTCTGTTTGCATCTGGCTGAGAGGGGCTTGAGCAAACAGAGGTGGAAGAGGGGTAGCAGAGGTGGAAGAGGGGTAGCGTGGGGTAGGTCCGTATAGTCACACGTGGTCCTGGGCAGGCAGAGACTTGGGGTTGTCGGCTTGGAGCACGGTCAGCTTTCTTTTCTTACACAAGTATTGTGGGATACAATGATTTGTGGCAACTGTCTTGGGAGCAAACATTTCGGTGGGTCTTGGTGAAGCAGAAACTTAATTTAACGCTTTTTTTAAAGGATGGGGATATCTCAGCCTGCAGCATTTCCGGGTTCGGATGAGATTAATTTGCTTATCTTAAGTGGTGGCAGGTAATTGCATGTGCAGGGGAGGTGCTGTAGTCAGGATGTTAAAACACAAAGAAGTCGAATGGCTCCCATGGTCCTCTCCCGCTGTGCAAGCTCTTTTGCATTAAAACACTCTGTCTGGCAGATCTGCGGGCAGCAGTCTCCTCTCCTCCTCCTCCCTGATTAGATTTGTGGGGGCCAAGAAGCCGCTGATAAGTTGTGACTGTTAAGCCTGCTGAACTTTGAGGGGAGAGGAAAAAAAAAACTCTCCAAAACATTTGCCGCCCTGGCAGCGTGTCCGTGGGTCGGTAATGGGGTTTATCTTCTGACATCATGAGGATCTCTGACATTTCTAGCTTAGAAACAATAACTCGCCTTATCCGTCGTCATGTTTTTCTAATTAAAGACAAAGCTTGGTAAATATTTTTTAAATGATTGAATTTCCCAAGTATGGAAAACACATGTCGGGAGTCAGGCTGGCTGCGTCCGACGCGCCTTTTCCCAGAGCGTCCCTTGGAGCACGCGAGTGCAAATACGGATTTTAGAGCTGTGGGTGACAGGTTTATCTGGGATGATTGGCGAGGATTTATAAACCAGGAGGGGATTTACTTCGCTCTCCCTCCCTCCTCTTCCCCCTTCGCTCCCTTCCCCTCCCCGACACCCGTCTCAAAAATAGGAAATTGGGATCACATTAAACCCTAATTGGTTTGGCTCCAGCGCTAGTTCGGGGGCTGCCAAATAGTTAATTTATTGCGTGAGAGTTTGGCCATGTGTTGAGAGGCAAATTTGCTTGAAGCGAAGGATCTTTGTAAACTGTACATCCCTGCCCGGGCCAGGCCCTGTTTACAGCGGCACCAATGTGGGGCGCGGGAGGTGCTTCTGTCCCCATCCCTGCAGGACGGGGAGCAGGGGGGGGACCCCGCCATGGGGCTGCCCCTCCTCGCTCCGCAGCCGCGAGGCTTTCGGAAAGAGTCGCCTCCAAGAGCTTCAAGCGCTTTGAGCCGGGTTTGGCGATCGACGTTTGGAAACTGCCGGCTAGATAAGACGTGGGAGGCTCTCGAGAGAATAAATGCATCTGTTTGGGAGCTAAAGCGGGGCCAGGTGGGCAGTCCCAAGGAGGGGCAGGATGGCTGTGCCTGGGCGAGGTGAGGAGGGGCAGGCGGGGAGCAGGCGCAGCTCGCTGGCTTCCCCTCGCCCTGCCGAAGCCCTCCGCGGTGCCGCCGTTCTCCAGGAGGCCGGCGGCTGTCTCACGGCCCGGATTTGTGGGATCCTGGGCATCTGGTTGCGTCGGACTCCCGTGAAGGTTTCTGGAGGTTGGGCTCCAGCAGGAGGGCTTGCCTGGGCCTGGAGGACAAGCAGCCCTCGCTTAGGCCATCACAGTGTTCACCCGCATTTATTTGGATTAAAGAGGATGCTGCAGCCTGAGTTAAAGGCTCTCGCTGCTAGCGTGGCTCCGGTTTTGGAGCACGATTTGAAAGAGGCTGTGTAAGGAATAACTCCACGGCTGTGGCATTTTCTTTCATTTCTCGCTGAGTTAAATAACAAACTTGGTGTTAGGGAGCTGCTTTCAGCTCCGAGGCAACAGAATTATTACCGCCGCGCTCAGCGGCACCCTCTCCGTGTCAGCTGCTGTTTCCATTGTGAACTTGATACCTGAAGGCTCAATATTGTGACCCTTTAATTTTCAGCTGCTCAACCGTACGATGCGAGTTGGCTAAAAGGGAAGAGCTCAGAGGGGAGTTTCAAATAGTTATGCTGTGGGAGCAGCGTGTTTCTTCTTAAGTGCTGAGTGTTTAGGAGAAATTGATAGGTAGTAGCAATGCACTCGTAGCAATACTTTTCCTTCTGAAGCTTTTGCTTCCTGGGATGTAATAAAATCCATTAAGTTCTATTTATGATCTAAGGCCCAATATAGTAATAGTTTTATTTGGGTAATTGTGGCTCTTCTACTGATATTCAGAATACTGAACGCTTCCAGGCGCACTGCAAAACCCGGGCGGTGTGTTTAGGAGGGTAGAGGGGTGGCATGGCCAGACGTTGGCCAGTTTTTCTGAGGAGTCAAGGAGACATCAGTTCAACAACAACAACAACAAAAGCCTGGATCAAGCTGACAAAAAAGCCTGGAACATCTCTGTAGCAAGGCAGGTCCTGCCCACAGCTGCTGCCACCCTGGATTTGTCAGCCTTAGCACAGAGGTGCGAGCAGGATTAGGTGGGCAAAAGGGAGACAAATGGGAGAGGTACTGGAATCAAACGCTTGTTTTGGAGACCATCTTCTCATCCTGAGTTCTGAATGTAGGTTAAACATTCGTCGGGGAGCCACTCCCCGCTTGGGCATCTCCTGCGTAGTTTGAAATGCAGCCATTTCTGGGATGAGCTCCTGTAATTGCTTCAAAGTACATCGTACTTCCACCACTTTTGGCAGGAAGGAAGGAGGAAAACCGTGCTCCATCGCCAGACGAAATAGAAATCAACAACTGCGATTTTTTTTTTCTCAAAGAGCGGATCTGTCTTCTCTGTCATTAAATCTGAGTTGGATGGAAGCCTCGTGCCCGTTTTGCTTTCGCGAGGCAAGCGTGGCGTTCGGCAGCACGCAGCCCGTGCTCATGCGAAGGTTTAAAGGAGCAAATTCTAGCCAGAAATTCTTTCTAGTGCTTTGCTCTCCTTCTGCTGTATGCCTCATGCCTCCTCCTTCGCACTGCAGCTGCTAACGGAGCACCTTCCCGTGGTGAGTAACGAGACAAGCCGTGCTTTTACGTTGCGCTGAGAAACTGTCTTCCTCGGGAATGTTCTTGCAGAGATGCATTGCCATTCCTAAACCATCGCAGCACTGAAAAACCTTCAAGCCTAGCTTGAGATCGCTTGTGTCAGCCTCAACACCGACCTCCTGTTTGAGCCTGAACATGTTCTTGGGGCTGTAGCAGGCTTGTGCCACAGTTGGGTGTGCGTACGAGGTGAGGCATCCAGGTTTCTAGCTTTCTGTGCATTCTTCATTCTCTTCTTCCCCCCTAGATGGAAGTTCTGTTAAACTTGATGTCCTCGTTGCCGAGCTGTCTGTTTCCTGGGAATAAATTTTCTTGCCAGGAGGTCTGCTCAGAGGTGGAGAAAAACGGCAGCAACCTGGAGGGTGGTTTCCAGAAGGAAGGAAAAAAATACAACGAATTTGTGGCAAACACAAAGCAAACTATTTTAGCAGATCTGGGGGAGCATCCCAGGGACCTTCACAAAGGTTAAACCATTTCAGGGCTGTGGGATGGAGAAGCACAGAGGTGGGAATGTCTCTGCTGTCATCTGCACATCTATTTCTCCAGCCAAGCCACCCCTCCGCTATAAAGGTGTGCACAGAAGGGAGGGCTGAGAACTGAGATGCAGGCAGTGTCTTGTTCACAGAGCTTGTAAATCTGGCCGTGGGGTAATGGGGACTACAAGTCAGTGAAGTGTAAAACTGGATTTTTATGGATCCCCTGCATCCATTTAGTCCTGTTCATTACTCATCTGCTGCAGAAGCTCTGGCTCTCGATTACAGCCCTTAGTCCGTGTGTCTCCGCATTTCAAAATCCACTGGTCAGTGCCTTTTTCCTCCGCCAGGGAATGATGTTTTTTCGGGGAAAGCACGGTCCACCCTCCCCATACCTAAGAATGCTGAGCGCCTAGAAGTTAATTTGATGGAATCTTCTTAGGAAAAATCTCGGATGGCAGCAGATACCCCTCTTTGGGGCAGCCTGTGTCTGAGGACCTTGCAAAGGCAGCTGTGGAGGCAAACTACCCCCACTGTGATTTTAGCATTGGCCATCCCTGTTGCCCGTGTCTAACAGCACCCACTTGGCTTGTGCTGGTTTAGCACTGCGGTGCTCTGAAAATCTTCACAGGCCCTTGTCCATCCTTTTTTCTTCCGGAATATACTTGTCTCGTTGAACAAACTCTTTTTTTTTTTTTTTTTGCTCTGGGTAGTATTTATTTTAGTAAGAGGAAAAATAAGACCTCTTTATGCATATGAATGGGTAAATAACTGTCAGAGCACACAAACTGTCAAGCAGGTAATTTTTAAATCTTTCTTGATTTGCCTGCTCCCAGCTTTGTTTCAGTGTTAAGTCTTCAGACACTGCAGCTACCGTGTTCATCAGGTTTTATTTCCCATTTAATAATTAACAGCAGTTTCCCTTGAGGCCTGTAGCTCTAATTAAAAAACCTAAGTTTGCTATAAAGGTAATGGAATGAATTTTTTTCTATTTTTATGGTAATAAAAAAAATAACATTTGTAGACTGAGTCACTACTCCTGAACATTTACCACATCTCCTGTTTTCCTCGACCCGCTGTCAGTACTGGTGACTTCTCTGATGGTCAGAGACCAGGGTCTGGTCTGTGCAGAAGTTCTTGCCTTTGATCTCACAGGTACGGTAGCTCGGTTGCAATAGGATCTCTGCTTTCCCTTTTGAGTGGGTCAATAAGGATTGCCTCAGTTCCTGCTAGCACTGCACTTTCACTGTCCTGCTGGTGCTCTTGGTGGGTGTAAGGTGGCCCAAGAAGCCCTGGAGAACCTGCAGCACGACACGGAGCTGGTCCTGCTTCAGCTGGGCTCTGGGCAGATGCGACCCAGCCACCATCCAGGCTCTGAAAGCCCCCTTCGGTGAAAGCCTGATGCTATTTCAAGAATATTTCCTATGCTCAGTGACCTGGGAGCGAGCCCTGTTGGGAACAGCAGCCAGAGGGGCACCTCTCCACGCTGTGCTGGGGCTACAGTGGTGCCTTCCCAAATGCACCAACCATCCCGCTCTGCCTTCGGTGCAATTTTGCAGCAAGTTGCTTTTTTCCGCTCCTTTCTGCGGGATTTCTGCTCATTCCTCCTGGTCTGAAGACCAGGGCGATGCCGGTTCTCCAGAGAGTCTCAAAGAAAAGCAAAATAAACCCAACTGGGACGAGAAGCGGAGGCTTGTTTGGGTGACCACACACCTTCTCTCTGCTGGCTCTGCTTCTCCAGGGTGGGGTGAGCCTGTAGAGCAGCAGGAACAACCGAGGTGAGGACGACCCAACGGACAGATCTGCCTGCGCGCACGCAGCAGCCCAGCAATTCAGATCTGTCACCGCCAGGACGCCGCTCCAAACGGCTTTGCTTCTCCGAGCGACAGCTCCGTGAATACTCGGGGAGTTCAAACAGTTTATACCCCGACAAACAAATTCTGGCAGTGGGAGCGCGAGTTTCCATCTCGTTAAGCTGTTGGCAAAGCTCTGGTAATTCCAGTCACTGATGCAGCGCAGGAATTAGCCCTCGACACGACTGGTTGTGTCAGGTCAGAGCATCGCTGTTTTTTCTCGGCAGTTGTGTGTTTGCACTAGAGGGTAAAAGAAAGTGTTGAAAATGTCAATTCGTTGGGTTCTTCTCTGGTGCTGGAGCGAGGTCTCCTAAGGTCAAATTTCTGCACAATGGATTTCTAACCTAAGTTGTGATGAGGAATTGTTTTCAAATCTAGTGTTGCTATTTTTAATGCAAAACCTAGCACCGATTCGCAGTTTTGCACCGGCTTGAAAGTTCACCTTGGAGGTCACCAGCTCAACAGCAGCCCAAGGTTGGCTTTGATGAAGTTCTGCCACCTCACAGCTTTTTGTCAGTCTCTGTGCAGTCACCCGGTGGGTTTGGCGTTCTTGGGGACGGGTCAGCTCTCCCACAGTCGGTCCTGTTCCCGGCGCGCAGGAGGCGTGCTCTGAGTTGGGGACACGGAGTTGGATGAGCTGGAGATTGTGGTGTCTTCTGGCTCCTCCAGCAGGCAGAGGACGAGGCATTTTGCCACAGGGGTGACACGCAGATGTCGGTAGGTGTGGGACATTTGCCTCCAGCGTCATCACAGATTTTTATGGTGTCTTGCAGGCAAGAGCGAGCAGTCTGCTCTCCCCACCTCGCGTCACTTTACACAGCTCGAGACGGGCACACACAAAATTCATTTGAGAGGCCCGTCGCCCAGTCCGAGAAACCAAGGAATGTTTTGGTAGGGCTTTTCTTAAAATTTCTATGCTTTCTCAAAGGTCCTATTGTTTCCTCGTTAAAGCCGGATTATCCCTCTGGGATTAGCTGTTCTGCCTGGGTCAAGAGGACAGCCGTGCTGCGTTTTCGTAGTGAACTTCTCCTGCCTGCAGAGGTGTCCTGTGAAACGGCCAAGGCAAGTGGGAGACAAAGTGATCCAGGTGCTCGGACACAGGGCCCAGGAGCAGCTTTTGGAAATAGCACTTTGATGGGACTCAACTCTGCAACACGTGGAAGGATTTCAGTGGGCTGCACCTCCAGCTCTTCATAGCGTTCCAACATCCCATCTCCAAGACTAATCCTGGCGTTAAACAGCCTCTGTTGTTGGCACAAACCTGAGGAAATTTGCAGCTTTTCCACGTGCAGGGAGACCTTTCAGTCTGCGCAAGGATCGTCTATAGTCAATGCAAGCTGACCCCACAGGCTTTCTTGACCTAATTCCTGTCAGTTTTTTGCAAGATCTGATTTTTGCCCGCAAATTATCTCCTCTCTTCCAAAAATTTATTACATCTCATGGATTATTGCTTTTCCCGTATGACTACAATTCTGAATTACATTTGAGTCATCTGAAAATCCTTGCTAACTAACAGATAGCTTCTTTTACTGATGCTGTAGTGTCCAGATGTTTGGAGCCTATTGGGAAGTGGTTTGTTTATGTTTTTTTTAAGTGCACGGTCTGTCTCCACAGTTTATAGTTGCATAGTTGCATATTCTTGTGCTCCTAATATAAATATTGTCATCGCTGAACACGGACTTGCAGAAAAATGGCAAAAAGAAATGCTGAAGCAGCACTGCTAATCAGGTAGATGCATTACACTGCTGGCTACTTGTAAGAAGTCCCCAAGAAGAGGAATGGGCTAGAAGCCTGCTCAGACTGCAATATTAACTTGAAGAGTGGTGTTACTTGGAATGGCTGCTGTAAAAATCCCTCAGAAAACGGTGTCAGTACTTCTCTCGCTCTGCTCGTAATGACGTTCCCTGGGGGAAATGCATTTGCTGTCTAATTTTCTAGACTGGCCAAGAAGGGAAATACAAAAGTACTGCGTGCTGTAGCTGGGAGCATCAGGTCCAGCACGAGCAGCTGACGGCACGTGGGGTCTGCCTTCCCCTCCGTGGAGCAGAACGTCCCGTGAGCCCGCCGGCCGGAGAAGCTGCGCGCCCTGAAGCCGTTGGGCGAGGGATGCAGGAGCTGCCTTCGCTCTCGTCTCCCCCCCTGCAGCGTGGGGCAGGGCTGCCGGGCGTTTGCCTTCTGGTCCAGCTGCAGAAGCAGGTGGAGATGGTTGGGACCAGCAGGATGCAGCTGGGCAGGGTTTGGAGCAGCCCCACAAGTGCTGTTGCACCTGGGCAGGGCACACCCCGCAGCAGGATCGCTGGCCCCAAGTGTGGTCTCACCCTGCTCTGGGTAGAATTAATGAAATGAAATCAGTATATGCTTGGGGTATTTTTTTTGTTGTTATTTTTTCTTTTTTCTCAGTAGCAACACAGCCAAGTCAAATGAGCTATTTGCAGAAGGCTGCTTTATAACCGCCTGTGCCATCAAATCCAACCCCATTTTGGAGAAGCTTTGCTGATGAATGTTTCTTTTGCATCTCCTATTCCAGGTTTTTATTATTGTTTCTTACATTAAGAGGTTTCTTTCTTATTCTTTTCCCTGAGATATTTTTCTTTTTATTACTTGTGGTGTAGAAAAGCAAGATTTTGACAGCTGTTGAAGTTTCAAGTTTAGTATATCAGAGTTTTAGATTAAAGGTAATCTTTGGCCTCTTCCTCTTTCCCTCATACGCATGTTAATGAACCTCAACGTGCCGACAGTTGACTTCTTCAACCTTTTGGCGGTTGTCTGGACCCGTATGTCCGGTGCGTGGGATGGAACACCTCTGCCATGCTTGAGGACATGTCCTCACCAAATGCTCTTTTCAGCCTATTGAAAAAAATCTTCTCTTGAGTGTTTTTCAGCCCGTGAGTTACCAGGTTCGTGGGAGCCGGCAGGGCAGCTTCTTCCTAAGCGTTTAGGATGGAAAAATGAGTTTTGGGAACATTGCATGACTCTCTCCTCCCCATCTCTCTGGCTTCGTTGGGAATCTTGTTGTTAGTGCTGCCGGGTTGATGTGAAAGGAGCTCAGGGAGTGAGAGATGTGCGTCTCTGGGCGAGGTGGGTCACCCTGAACCCGTGCTGGGGGCAGCTGTGGCTGGAAGTGTTGGGTACAGATGTTGTGGGGCTGGAGGGAGCTGATGCCTCCAGCACTCATGGGCTTCCTCTTTAGCTGTATCAGTCTCGAACTTCTGCATGTTAAATCCTGGAAGTTTTTCAGAGTTGGGTGGCTTGTGTGCTTGCTCAGTCTGGTTTTCTTCAGCCGTTGCTCTAGGGAGAAGCTGGCCGTATTCCTTTTGAGACTTGATTTTCTATACCTGTTGTGTTTTGTCAGATGCGTTTGTTACAGAAGAATGTTCTGATTGAATCATTCCTCTGTTGGAAAATGTTTATGAAGAGAAACATTTTTCCCTGAGACCAGTAAATGCTGAGAAGAACAGAAACCACCCTAGGTGCTCTTAATTTTATTTACTAAAGTGTACAACACGGCCTAAATAAATATTTACTGATTAGAATATGGTTCTTTGGCACCCTGGTAGATGCCAAAGAATGCTGCTTGACCTTTAGCTGTCCCGTTGTCTTCTTATTTTGTGTAATTTTTGAAAGAGGGTTGTTGGCTTGGGTTTTTTTGTTTGTTTTTAATAATCGTACAGAAAGAGAAGATTTTAAGTCCGGGTTTCACACGATGGGGCTGGTTTTGCCCAGGCTTCCTGCTTGCTGAAGGAGTTTGGTGGATCCCAGCAGGTCCTGGTGGATCCAGCAGCACCACCAGACGCCGCTGGAGCCCCGTGTGGTGTTGGGAGGGAAGGGATCGCCCCGGTATGGCTGTGGGCCCAGCTTGGCTGCCCACCCTTGAAGGAACAGCGTCATGACGAGAGACTTGGACCGGAGAAGAAAAATTCATGTTAGTGCCTGACTATAGTTTTTCATCCCCTTAAAATTTTTCTGTTGCTTTGAAGTGTGAATCCCAGATGCTACAGAAGTATTTTTCCAGACGTGGCTGTGCCGTCTTGCTGTGTATTTTCCACCAAATTGCTGAATTACTGGTTTTCCTTCTGGCCTTCAATATTTTTCATAGCTTTATCTTTTTTGTCGGGATGTTTTACATGGCTAAAACTCATTCCTGTCTAGCGCACCGATCCGAGAACTCCCACGTGAGACAGCATCCCCACCGAGCTATCGCATAGGACAGGAATGCTGGCTTTTTTTTCCTGGAAACTTGTAAACATGAACTTCCTGTTGACACCAGCTGTAAAATCTGTAAATAGGCTCCGCTTCCGACAGAAGATGAAGAGAATAGAACATCAACTCCTCATTCACGGCGCCTGGTCCTGCTCGAGCTGCATCCAAGCACCCCAGAGGTGGTGGAAGCACAGAGGCACGAGAGGGAAACCTGCTCATTGCTCCGTGCTTCTGGAAATGATTTTATTTTTTTCCCCTTTTCTTTAGGTGCCCAAATCCTAATAGAATCCCAAAACCCTAATCACTTTAAAATGATGCTTCATTTCTTGTTTTCTCCTTTTCGTTTCTCCCCTGCCTCTCCCACCGCAGAACTAATCTGCAGTTTTGGGGAGTTAACTCCATCCTATGCCCAAACCAGGCAGTTTCTGGAAACAAGCTGGCTAAATTCAGGTGACTGTTAGAAGAACCAAGAGGGAATGGCTTCAAACTGCAACAGGGTAGCGTTAGACTGGACATTAGGAAAAAAATTTTCACAGAAAGAGTAGTCAGACATTGGGACAGGCTGCCCGGGGAGGTGGTTGAGTCACCATCCCTGGGTGTATTTGAAAGTCATTTAGACGTGGTGTTGGGGGAGATGGTTTAGGGGTGGGCTTTGTAGAGAGAGTAGGGTCAATGGCTGGACTCGATGATCCCAAGGGTCTTTTCCAACCTGAATGATTCTGTGATTCTGTGACCTTGAATGTTGCCACCCATTGCACTTAATCCTGCTGGTTCCCTGCGCTGGGTGGTTTTGGAGGCTGATCCGTGCTTTATTTCGTAGAATCCCAGAACGTTTTTTGGGATGGCACCTTTCAAGGTTATCTAGTCCAGCCCCTCTGCAGCGAGCAGGGACATCTTTAACTAGATCAGGAGCCCCATCCAGCCTCATCTTTCTAGGGAGGTAGCACACACCCAGGCAGGTGGTTTGAGCTTGAGATGCCGAGGGCTGGTAATGGTTGGGCATGACCATACTGGTCTTCAGGGTTAACTGGGGCTTCTTTTTGCTGGCAGGGAAGGGCTGAGAGATGGTGGAAGCAGGGGGTGGAGGGTGGAAGCAGAAATAAGGCGAAGAAAAGGCATTAAAAGCGTGGTAGTGGAATGGGAAAAAGAAGGATATAGAAAGGAAGGAGGAGTGGTTACAAGACCTGGAAACGAGCAACAAGGAAGATCTGGATGAGGCTGAACTCTCTTAATAAGCCTCCTGTTAATTAATACTTTCTCAGGAGGCAGCACTGGGGAGGGAGGGGATGAAATCCAGCCCTTCGCAGCCTGACCTCGGCGCTCTCCCCGCCGTGCTGGCTTCTCCTTGGCTTCCCGCCCTGAGCGAAACCGCAACCTTTCCGACTTCTCCGGGCAGAATGAAAGGCACATGGCAGCGGTGTAAGAGGAGCCTCTCGCAGTCGTCTGCGCTTGGGTGGGCGTGCTGGTTCTTTCGTAAACTAATAGCTCCCAGCAGTGCTACTAAATCAGACTTGGTGGAGCCGGGAGCGGAGAGTTGGAATGCCGGGCCAGGCGCAAAGGGCTGCGCTGGGTTGTTGCTTTTTTCTTTCTTTCTTTCTTTTTTTTTCTTTTCCTCCTTTTTTTTCCCCCCACACTCACCATTTCTTAGGTCCAAAGGGCCAACCGACAGCATATGAGGGAGCTGCTGAGGGTAGGCTTTGCAAAGAAAAATGTTTAAAAAATGAAAATAAACCCCCCAAAATAACAGCCCCCCCAAACATTTAAAGCAGATTTTTTTGTTGTTTGAGGCAGAAAATCAGCTCAGTGCTAAACCTGCGAAGCCAACAAACTGGGGTGCTACTGGAAAGCCCAGCTTTAAAATCCTGAACTGGTGCTTTTACTGGGTAAAATGAGCAAGAAAACTGAGGGATGTTGTGGTTTGGGTTTTGGGTTGGATTTTTTTTAAATTGAGGCTGTCATTTGGGTGAGAGATTTGGTTATTTTTAATCAAGATTACTGGGTTACCGACAGCTAATTAACGAGAACACAAACCTCCTTTGCAGGGTGGCCGCGGCGAGGCTGTGGCTGGGCAATGAGATGGCGAAGGTGGCACCTCCTTGGAAGGACCAGAGCCCCAGTGGGACTGGAGGGGAGCTCAGGAAGAAGTGGGGAGAAAGGCTTCTGAGATAAAGAAAGAAAAGCTGTTATCGGGGGAGAAGCTGCTCTAACCTGTGCTTTCTTAGTTGCTAAGGGTGTCTGATCCGGGGTGTGGCTCTCCGAGCACATCCTCTCACGTGCAAAAAGGATGATTTGGGCTGCAGAAGCTCGGCTGCACCATAAACACACGCTGAAGGGGATCGACCCGTAAGGACTCTAGGCTGGACTTGATGATCTCAGAGGTCTTTTCCATCTTCAACAATTCTGGGATTCTGAGAGTTGGGCAAAAAATGTCAGATTTAGGCAGGTAGCTGGGTGGGTTTTTCCCAAATCAGCTGCAGCAGGGAGCTCCATCAGCACAGCTGGCAAAGCCGATCCCCACCTGGGCCGTTGGGCCATTAAAGGTGAGCGGCACCGAAATTCCGGTCGGAGGGGAGCGGATGCGCGTGTTTTAGCAAATCTCTGTGATCGGTGCTGCTATTGATCTGGAAAATATTGTCAGGCTACAAAGCTGTTGGACTAGGCTTAATCCTCTGCAGGCTGGGTTTTACTCTCTCCAAATAGGATTACTCATTTTTTCCATATTTCTGTGTTTGGTTTAAATACCCGTGACAGCTACAGAGGCTTGGATTTCTAATCAGAGCAAGGGTGTTAGGTTTAGGAATTGGTGTGTTTGTTTTAGGGAGGATTTTTTGGATAGGGCATCAGTTCCTGGGTATTTTTTCTTTCTGTATGTTGTCGCGTAGCAGGAATAAGGTAGCTTGTCCTTCGGTGTGTCCCACCCCCCCAGCCCTAAATCAGTGGCCAGAAATAAAATTTCAGAGACTTCTTTAGGTCGTGCTTAATTCTTTGCTGTACCTTTGCTCGTGCTGTTTTGGTTTTTTTTTTTCCTGCAGTGGCTGATCATAGTTGTTCTCCATGTAGATTCTGCCAGCTCAGTTAAGGCCAACTTTTAATACTTTTTTTTTTTTTTCCTTCGCTCTGGGCCGTATTGAAATGGCACAAAAGCCAAACACTGCTCGCATTCACTCGTGAAGGAGGCAATATGATTAGATTTACTTGACAAATTAAGCTTGTTAACGTAATCTGCCATGTGCTAATTTAAATAATGGGTGTATTGAAAAGAGGATGTTTGTTAACTGTGATAAATTTGCTAGAAATGGAGAGGTCTAATCTGTGTTTGGGGCGATGCGAGCCTCTCCGCTGAGCTTGAACTCGAGTCAACAAACCTCCCCTGCAAGCTTTGCTTCAAAGGGAGCAGTCCCTTCGTGACTCCGCTGACTTGTAAGTCAGGCATAAAGAAGGCAATAAAATGTTTGACTTTCCTGCCAGACCTGAGCCCGGAGGAGGATCCCAATTGGTTTCCATCAGATTCCAGTTAGCCTGAATTTACGGTCCCCACTTAGGCTGATAAATGGCTTTGGCTGCCTCGATGCGTTTGGATTTGTTCTCCTGTGCAATGGAAAGGGGTCAGCTTAAAAAGGCAAAGGCTTTCCAGGGTTGCCGTGAATGCAAGTGAAGCTTCTTCCCGAGGTAAGAACGCAAGAACGCAGCAGGCAAAAAAATAAAGCTGTGTCATGTCGGGAAATATGGGTGGAATAGAAGAGAGATCAGAAGTAGTTTGGGTCTCTTGTGCTTGCTGGGGTGACGGGCTGTGAGAGGCATAAAAATTCCACTGGAAACTGGAAAAATTCTTCAGATTTCCTCGCTTTCCTCAGAAACCACACTTAGCAGCAGGTATCAATAGCTCCCAGTGTTCAAAGTTGGTTTGCATCGTTCTTTCCGTAAAGGATTCCCGGGAGAAGAAAGCAGCAGCAGATTAACACTGAGGAAGGCGGTTTTGCCCGTGCTGCCTGCAGCCCTCCTTCCTTCCACTGGAGTGGTGATGTCTGGGTTACAAAATCTTATTTTAATGCACATTTGGGGACCAGGCCAGCCTCTCAGTTATGTAGAGGTGCCGCTCGAGGTCAGCGGATGAAATATCTCGTATCTGGGTAAGCTTAGGTATGTGGGTCATGTTCAAGATACAATCCACGAGACTTTTTGAAGGAGGCTTTGCAGTGACTCCTCCCCAGGGTGACCAGGTGCCCCCACCTGTAGATTTTATGCCTCGAGAGCCCCAAACCACACATGGGTGGCCCAAAGTGAGGATGTCTTTCCTGAGGTTTTGGTAGCAGTTGGCCTGTGGACGTGATGGCCGAGAGCGTCATGCGTTTCCATAAAGGTTTGTGAAGTCAGGTCATTCTAACTACACTCGAAATACCTGGAGTGGCCTGAGTTTTTGATGTTTCGAGCTACTCTCTGTTGTAAAAACAGGGAAAAGATTTATTTGGCTCTGGGTTGACAAATGGTGGTTACAACGCGGTTGTCATCGTTGGGGACAGCTTTTGTTTATGTAAAGTGAAATGTTCACAAGCTGTTGAGGTCCTTAAGGTAAAATACGATTAAAAAAAGAAGGTGAGAGAACATCTAGTGCTAGTTACCTATTTCAAATAAACCTTGCAAAGCCTGGACTATCCCATGTGCCCAGGCTGCATCTCTTGAGCATCTTCTGTTCGTCGTACAGCATCCCCCTCCTCTCTTGTGCTCAAACCAAGGTCTGCTTTTGAATTTGCTGGCTGGTTTCAGGCTGTTTTGGTCGTGTTGGGGCTGGGCTGGACGGGGAATTGTGCTGTCTGATGGCTTAAGCTGCAGCCACCTCCCCTGGGGGCAAAGCTGCGCCATGAGCTTGCTGCTTAGAAGACATGAGAGAATCCAGGGCGCACCAGGTATCTGTGCACCGATTGCCATTCAGTTTTGTGGTTTGTTTTTTCCTTTTTTTAAGCTGAAGTGTGTGAAATCTCCACTTTTTTGCTTGAGATTTGGAGGCGTGAGCTGTAAATCCGTGCCCCCCGCTCTGCCTGCAGCTGGGCTGCCCTTGTCGGGGTGATACGTTGGCCCAGCCAAGGCTGCAGCAGCTTCGTGCACTCCCACAATGGCTCTAAATTCCCTGCTCAAACGCCTTCCCCCGGTTATCACCCAGCGTTTTGCCTGTCCTCTTCTGGAGGAGATCGTGGCCCCTGTTCTTCATGACTGCGTGCCATGCCCGCTCACAGAGTGCTTTGAATTCTTCCTTTAAAGCACTTTTTTTCCCCTCTCTTTACAGCCTTTCCCCTCCCGATGGGAAGCAGAAGTACCTTAAACTAATGAGGAGTAAGAGGCAGAGAAGCTGGGGGTGAAGGGTTGGGTGGGATGCTGGGGGCAGTATTTTTGGGAGTTTTATGGACGCGGCATGGCAGTTAACAGTAGCCTGCTGAAGCACTGGAAATCTTGTAAAAAGAAGCATTTTGCTGTCTGTGAGCGGGTAAGTATCCCCCCACATTTACACCAACCACGGAGAATTCGGCTCCTGTGATTTCTGGGCTTTTTAAAAAACTGACATCCCTCAGCTGAGGCAATGGCAGGCTCTGGTTTGCTGTCCTGGCATGGTACATATGTCTCTAGTTCTCAAAAAGGTGCCTGGAAGGAGAGTTAGAGTTACCTGTTTGGAAAAGGTTCTAGCAAGAGTTGCCTGGTTTGGAAAAGTTGAAAAGAGTTAGAGTTGCCTGGTTTGGAGAAGATTCTATCAAGACCTGAAGCCCCTCAGCTCAGAGGAGCGTGGAGTGGAGCGATGACTCTCTCCCAAGATCTTCAGTTGTGCCAGCACGTGGTCTGCAAGTGAAACGCAAACGTCGCTTCTCCTCCTCGGGTGGTTTTCTGGGAGCTGGGAGGAGGACGGCGAGGAGGAGGAGGAGGAGGAGGAGGAGGGTTTGGGCTGTAACTGGAGGGGTGGTTGCCTCTTCTCTGGGGACGCCCTTCTGCGTGGCGAGGAATGCCGCGGGTCTATCCGGGTTTGCCCGGCTCTGCGGCGAGGGGTGCTGGGCTGGTGGGGTTAGTCAGGGGCTTCCAGCGAGTGCCTCCTGTTGGACACCGCGCCTCGGGGAGCGGCCGCGCAGAATGGGCCAGGAGGTTTGTAGGTGGCAGAGCTGCCCCGTCTGTATATAAAGAGAGGGGGAAGAAAAATTATCAAATGTAGTTGTGCCCTGTGAGCCTCCCTGACTGCTGAGAGATCCCTGGAGGAGTTTACTCCCCATATAAAACGCTTCGGATTTACATTTTCCTTTAACACTTCCTCTTCAATCCGAGTAATATGTTGCACATTTAATTGCCCTTCCTTTGAATTTTCCAGCCCTAGTTTGGTACCCTTGCAACATCAGTATCTTGTTATCTTGTTGTTGCTTTTAATTGCTAACACATGCCAGCTTTCCAGCGCCGCAAACTCCGCCGCCGGGGCTTGGAGGGGAGTTTACGGGGAAGATTTACATGCGTCGGGGAAACCTTCAGAAAATTCGTTGGCGACTTTACCCCAACAGCTTTCAAAATCGAGGGCTGACACCGAGGCTGGTTTCCACCTGGCAGAGCCCATCGAGGCCGGTGGAAACGACCCCGCGGCCCCTTGGTGAAGCCCTCCCTTCCCCTCCTGTCGCCACTGTTATTGCCGGCCATAAACAAATTACGTGTATTTAACAAGTTAATGCGAGCCCGGCTGCGAGGCGCTGGTAGGTGTGTGCTTGGTGACATCAGCTGGCGAGCAGCCTGGCAGCAGCGCGGCACAGGCAGGGAGCCCAGGGTACGTGTGTGTGTGTCTGTGCCTCTGAGCTGGGTATTCTGGCAAGGTGGAGAGCTGGTCTGTTTGGCAGGACCTTCCCATCTGGGATCCATCTGTGTTTCCCTGGAATCGGACAGGCGGCTCCAGGCAGTGAGAAATCGCAGATGTGCGGGACCTGACACATGTCCAGCTAATGAAAGGAGAAGGCAGGCTGGGCTCCGGCTGCGCTCGAAGATCGCGAGCGGCGGCGGCGGAGGAGGAGGAGGAAGAGCGCTTTTATTTATATTTCAAAGAAACTAGGTGCATTCAACAGCAGCTGGATCGTCGCAACCTCGCTCTTTAGGGTAAGCAAGAGCCGCGTCTATTTTTAAACGGGACGCAGCGGATCGAGGGGCGGCGAGGGATGCTCGGGGTGGGGGGGCGGGAAAGCTTAGCCCCCGAATAGGTTTGAAGAGCAACGTGGTGTTCTTGCCGGGGGTCCGGGGAGAGCCTCAACCTTCAGTGCAGGTAGAGGAACAGAGGAGGGAGGGCGGGAGCGGCGCGGTCCGCAGCGCTTCGCCGCCGGTCGACTGCAGTGGTTCTGCCGGGGGGAAAACTTCCATAGAGGAGCCGGCTGCCTGCCTGGATTCTGCAGCTGAAAAAATACTGAACTCTCTCTGAGGAGAGCTGCCTTAAAGCTCTCTCTGTGTTGCTATGGAATGGTTTATTATTATTTTTTTAAATTATTTTTATTGCCCCCTTCTCCGCCCCCCCCCCCTCCCCCGTGAGCAGAAGGCTGGGATTCAGCGTTTTCTGGGGAGATGGAAAAGCAGGAAGGGTTTTGTGTATTTTAGCAGAATGTGTTTTTCCACTGTGCTGAGCTTTACTCTCTTTTCTGCATGCTGATATTAAAGGGGGGTAAATCTGCAGAGGTGGGTTTCTTCCATCGGCTTGCAAATTTCCTTAATTTTCTCCGTGTTCTCAGTGCTTCTCTGCATTGTGGCAGAGGCTGCTCCCTTTTTGTCTTCGCGTTCCTCGAGCGGCGACCGATGCTACCAGCATCTAAATCTCTCGGATCAATTTTGCGACACCGGAACAGACCTCCCTGCCCTATATATTTTTGCTGTCGGGCTGCAGGCTGCTGCATTCTCTTTTATTCCATTGTAATCTCCTGATCCCGCGTGTGTATTTTACGCTTCCCCCTCCTCACTCCCTGTTTTTTTGGGGAAGCTTCAGCAGTTGAAATCACTCCTCTAACCCTCCGGAGCAGCTTGTTGTAAAGATCCCTCTGTTGCGCATTTACTGAGCCGCTGCCCCGGCCGTGTGCTCTGCAAAACCTTACTGGCTTTTTCTCCCCCCACCCCGGCTTTCTCTCCCCCTCCTCGCCCCGCAGCGCTCTGCTCCTGCGCGGCGCCACTCACAGTCGGTTTTACGTGCGGGAGAAATCCTGCCCAGCCGCCTGAGATGCACCAAAATCAGCGTTCAAAGTTTGGGGAACCAAAACGCGTCTGAGGATCGCTTGCTCTCGAGCCAGGGAAAGGGAGGGAGGCAAATTTTTCTAGGCTGTCTGGTGCAGGGTAGTTCCCTTTGGGGCACTTTGCTGTTGCTTTGTCCAGGTTAGATTTAAGGGTGCCAAATGATGGGGTTTTCCCCCGGGGGGGTGCGGCGCAGCTTGGCCAGGCTCCCTGGCAGGGGCTGCAGCTCCACGCTCGGCCGCTGCATGTGCCACCGTGAGGTTTCCCTTCTCTTGCAACATGTAAGCATTTGGGTTTAGGCTTTTAAAAAAATACGTATTGTCAGTCTGCTTCTGCGGACACACCAAACGCCTGCTCTGCATCCCTCGCTGTCCCTGGAGAGGAGGCAGAAGGCGCGCAAGCTGCCTGATCCTCTGCGACTTCAACGTCTCCCAAGCGCCCCGGCACAAAGGGGGGGTGAAAACCAAAAAGAATCTCCGCCGAAGCTGTGGGGAGTGGGTGACAATGTCTAAAAGCAGAGCCGTGCTCCTGTGCTGTGGCTCTCCCGAAGACTCCCCCGATCTGCGGACGCGGCGCAGCGCGGTGGAGCATCTGCTCCTGCGGGCTCTTTGCAGGTCGGGCTCTGATTAAGCAAACGGAAGTTTTGCCGGCGTCAGGGCGGCAGGAGTTGGCCATTAAACAACTAATTTGCCAGTGTCTTGCTCAAGCCCTGCAGGGAACTTCTTTTCTTTTCTCCTCAGGTTCCTTTATTTTTGCGTGTTTAGGTGAGAGAGAGAGATATGGTTGTATCCTGGAGAAGAGGTGGCTTGAAACTTGGTTGCCAATCATAATAATTTTATAGAAATGGGGTAGCATATCCAAGTGATTTTTTTCTTCCCCCAGAATTGTCTGCGGGATGATGTGATTTTTACTATTAATATGGAGAACAAGTTTAGTCTGATTTTTTTGGGACTACCTAGGCTTCAGCAAAATGACTGTGGGTCCTCCCCAGCCAGGTCCCCCTACCCCAGCACATCCACAGCTGAGAGAAACCTGCAAAGAATGGAAAAGTGAAGAGATTCCCATGTAAGAAATTAGGTAAAAGGCAGTTGGAGCAAATACTGCCAACGGGAAGGCGCAATTATCCAAGTGAAGGATTCGAAGGGTCTGAGGAAGGAGCAGAGTTGCTAAAGGCAAGGAGAATAAATTGTTAATCTGAGAAGTCTGTTACACAGGGAGTGCCCTGAGGAAAAGAGCAGAAACTCCATTTAATAGTGAAAAGGCCAAGAGTGCTGCCAAGTCGGGTTCTCTCTGCCCGGGGACTGGAGCCACGGCCCCCGCTCACTTCCAAGATGCTGCTGTTTTTTGCAAGTTGCATCTGCTGTTTTTTTGCAGAGGCTTGTTTAAACCCGCTGAAGCCAAAAGCGAAGGGATGTTTTTCTCACGTGAGCTGTGGGTCAGGCTCTTGGGTTTGTGGTTTTTGGTTTTTTTTCCTTTTTCCTTCTGTTTTATTCCTCTTAGTCTTACAGGACCGGTGTCCCTGATTCACTTCTCGCTGCTGCCTCGTCCGTTGGATCGAGTGAGACCTCCAAATTATTTTACTGCTGCTTTACAGGGTTTTGTCGCACGTCGCTCACGGTGGGTTTTGGCTTGTAGTGGTGAGCGCTGGGGGATTGTAAACAGGAGGGAAGGAGCGTAGTTTGACTTCGGGAGCTGAGTTTTCAAGGCAACCAGCTCTCCGGTCCCCAAGCTGACCCATAAACATGGTGACCACCCGCCAGCAGGCTTTAGCAGGAGGCAGCTCGCTCCCACGGTTGTGTGCTGGCATAGGCGAGCCAGGTGGCCTCTTGTTTTTTCCAGCTCTGTTTTTGGGGTGGGTTTTGTTTTGGTTTTAGGGTTTGGACAGAAGGCAAGATTTGTTTGACATGTATGTGCAGTGTTTATAGTAGAGCTGGATAGCTGAATAAAGTCATCTGAGGACTTGGACATATGCAGCAGATTTAAGAACTAGCCAGCGTTGCCTTCAGTCTGAGCGGGAGATGCTCGTAATCTGTTGCCTGTTGGGTTGTTGTGGGTTTTTTTCCCATGATAAGAGCTGGCTTATCTATACTTGTTCTGGGCTAGATTGTAAGCTTGCCTTTATCCTAACATCTAGCGACTATTTCCATATCCGATTGCTTGTTAGAAGCTAGGTATGAAATGTGTTTCGACAGACACTCCAAAGCAGTCCCTGGGGGCAGCAGCACTGCAGGTCTCTGGGAGCCTGTTCAGCTTTTATTTTTTATGGTGGAGACTGTCTTAATTCATGCAGCATTCAGGGAACGGCTGGAAAAACCTTTGTTTAGAGCGAGAGGACAAGCTGGGAAGAACCGGCGAGCGACGATCCCGCAGTTGAAGCAGAGCACCTAGAAGCTCGGGGTTCAGTCTGTGGGGCCGCAGGCAATTTTCTGAAGGCAAGACCTTGACCTCGGTGCCGCTTTGTGCGTCGGCGCCTCGCGTCCGAAAGGACAATAGCGATTTCAGAGGTTTCAAAGCATTTTAAAGTGTAACTATCGTGCCTTTTATTGGGCTGGCCGGTGGCGTTTTTATAAGCCAAGCTTAAGGTTTTCGAATAATGTCTATTGAATTTCCTTGGCGCGCTCCCAGCTGCAGGACTCCTGTCGTTCTCATCCGTGGCAGGACTTGCGCTGGTGAAGAAGGACGGTTGCGAGTGGCCGGAAGAACATTTAGAAGAACTGGGACTCTTGCAGATCTGCTGTTTGGTTACTCTCCAGTCCTGTGGAACCTACGAAGCCAAGAGGCTGTTTTCCTTCCAGCAACAGGGTGCTGCAACCTGATGGTGGGATGCTGTGTAGCCATCCCTTTCAAAAGCATCTCCTTCACAAAAAATGATCCTGCTTTGGCAGAGGGGTTGGACTAGATGATCTTTCGAGGCGTTTTCCAACCCCTAACATTCTGTGAAAACCAAGAAAGCCCCCAAAATACCGATAACTGCCATTGAGCTCACCCCAAACAAGGGGAGGAGGAGGAGGAGGAGCGCGCTACAGCCCTGAAACAGCTCCAACCTGTTGCTCTGTGGCAAGCTGTGAACGTTTAAAGCCCCAGTATTACTTAGGATGCTGGCAGAGCATCGAGGGGAGCGGGTTATTGTGCGGGGAACAGATGTGGCGGGCGCTGTTGCCGCGTGCCGGCTCTGTGCCGCTGCTCCGGCGCCAGGTGCAGCCATTGTTCCGGCTGGTCCCTATTCAGCCGCCCTCGGCTGCCGCTCCGCGCCCGCTCCCGCATTGTTCCGCCAGGAAATTAGCATTAAAAACCCATCCGAAACCCCCACGTCCCTCAACTGCAGGTGACTGTTATTGGCCCCAGCTGCCACCCTTGTGCTTGATTACTTCCATATGGAGTTGTGGCGAGAAGTAGGATCTGCTTATTGATTTTTTTTTTTTAATATATATTATTTCGCCCCCCCCCTTTTTTATTCCCACCACCCCACACAAACTCCTCAGTGCTCGCAAGGAGCAAAACCCTGAAATCTATTAAGCCCCCGATAGGCTCCAGTTGCTGTTACAACTGGGATGAACCAGCAAAGCTAATTACGCCCTCGCTCTGCCTTCTTCCTTTCTTCAGCCCCCACCCCATAAATGTAAAATAACCAGAGGGCAATTGGTAGTAAATTAAATCTTTGCAGCGTCCTGAGAGGAGGTTTGCTTCCTAGCAGGAAGAAGTCTGCTGGGCTTTGGATGTTTGGTTGTTTGAGGTTGGCTGGGTTTTTTTTAACTAGAAAATGGGAAATTCTGGCGTGTTGCTGTGGCACACCTATTAAAGGGACACACAGATTCCAGCCTGGATAGAAAAGGAAAAAATAGCTGAACAAGTGGGTTGTTAATTCCTGAGCGGAGCCAAAGAGTAGCTACACGCCAGTTGAAGTTACAAAATTCTAGGAATTATGTGTTTGTTTGTTTGTTTGTTTTTTCTCCTGGTGTGGTGCATCCGCAGGGCAGCAGGCTGCATGAAACCCCAATTCCCCCCCCCAAAAAAACTCTTCTGTATTTCCGCCAGGCCCTAGGGCTTGGAAATGAACCTGCCGAGGCACGGAGGGTCTCCAGCGAGGAGTGCAGGTGGGTCGTGATCCGTGACGAGGGCACCAGCCCGGGCAGACCTGAGTGACTTTGTGCCAGGCAAGAACGCAGAGTGATGGCTCGTCCCCACGCTCTGGGCATCGGGCAGAGGCTTCCTCTGTCTGGGCAAGTGCTGTGACAACGCCCCATCCAAGTCTGGAGGTCGGTCAGGGTGTTTAGCTCCGTGGAGGTACGGATTTATGATGCAACCTTCTAGCTAGAAAAAGCCCTAGATGTGCTCCTCTCAGAGCAAGACGTGCTCAGAAAGGAAAATGGCTTTTTTATTCAGGTAACACAACCCCGTTGGGCAAAGAGTTCCTCTTGCTGGTCTCGAAGGCGGTGAGTTTTTGCTCAGATGCAGAAGTCTTTGGGAATGACTGGGGCTTGGTTGGTTGCTCTCAAGATTCCAAATGCAAACTCACTTACAGGTGGGGAATGGACTTTTCTTGAGACGATGTGTTTCAGCCTTGGTTCTTTGGCATCTTTGAGGTTGATTTCCACCTTGGGGTCCAGCCTGCCTTGACAATGTAGTTTCTGAAAAGGATTGAAAATAAAAGTTCTGGTTGGTGCCTGAGAACATGGATTTAGCTGAAGGATTTGGGTTATTTATTGCACGTACCTTCCTCCTGATGCAGACCTGCCCGGGCAGCCTGGCGTGGACCACCCTTGTCCTCCTGGGAAGCAGCCGTGCAGGTGCAGCAGTGTAGACTGTGCACATCTGGTGGTGGACTTTAAAAAAAATAGTACAAAGATTAGCCCCTGAGAGGTGCTGTGCAGTGTGGGGAGGGCCACCAGCTAAATCAGGTCAGAGGGGTAGGTGAAGCTAGCGAGACAACCCGGTAGAGTATCTTGAGCGATTTTCTTCATACTCGTTTTAAACCCTTCAAAGTCAAATCTCAAACTTCGGGGGTTTCTTCTCCCTAATTAAATTAACAGGCCATATGGTGTTTACTGTGAGCGCCTGCAATATGGAAGGAGCTACCTCCTGGATCACTTTCTTTTTTTTTTTTTTTTTTCCCTCTAAAGAAGCTGCTTTACCTGATGTCGCTGTTCCGAAATGTTCTTTTTCGGCAGCGGGCGCGAGGGGTTATTTCGACCACCTCGCTGCTGTTGGTGTCACCTTCTGATCCTGGGGACGAGCCGTATCAGAACTTTTCCTGTTTCTGTGTCCTTTGTCTTCTCCCAGCTTTTGTAATGCCACTTTGCTGCTTAGTGGCAGCGAGTACAGGTCAGGGGGTTTAATGCTTTTTCACGTGCTTTTTTTGGAGCCAAGGAGCACAGGAAACAACTCAGAGTGGGGCAGGATTTTTGGGGGGTGATGGTGTTGTTTTTAAAAATGGCTATTAATTTTTTTTGTTAAGGTAACATTACTGTCTCAGAAATGTGTGAAACTGAAAGTTTTGTAGAGTTTTGTTCTTTATTAACGAGCTTCTTTAGGAAAAAAACCCAAACGTCGTTACTTTGCATCTGCTGCTTTTATCTTCACGTGGAATCTGGAGGAGGAAATGAGACCTTGAAGAAAACCATTGGTTTATTATCAGACCCTTGCATTTAGATGAACAGGAAGGTGGGGTAAGAATCTCTAAACCTGAAGGAGAAATGAAGGAATTGAAAGTGTGGGGTTTTGCTCTCTCTTTTCAGCTACTCTGACTCCTTTAGTAGGATTTTTTGGTGAGCACAGTCTTGTGTGTGAGTGGACTTTGCTGTGAGCTCATCCCACATTCCTCCAGCGCTGCACGTGAACCTTTCTCCGCGATCTGAATTCATCGATGCGTCTTTTCCGGAGGGGCTTGGTGTGAAAAGGCGAGCTGGATGACCCTTCATCTTCAGCCACGCTCAGCTTCTTCTGGGGTATCTGAGCTCCCAGGAGCAGATTGATTTGCGTCCGCCGAAAACACCCTGCCACATTAGCATATTCCCTGTAACGTATGCTCCAAGGGTGTTTCTTTGCAGAGAAGCCTCTCTAAAGATAGCATCGTGAAGTTGTGTGTTGTCAACCAGGGACACTTGATCTAAAAAACAACATTTGATACACAGACAAGGTTTGCAAGTGCCATCTGGATTCTGGGAGATGAGCTAGGTTGTCTCTGTTTTGCATACACTCACCAGGAGAAAAAAAAAAAAAAAAAAAAAGTACGTGCAGGCAGATTAATTCTTCAGGATCACCTAGGCAGAACCATTTAGTCCATACGAGTGTCCTCGGTGACATGGGACACCAGTGTAATCCCATACCACTGGGCAACATGTGCCGGAGCACCCTCTCAGGGTGCTGGAAATAATTCTGCGGTTAATGGGGTATTTATTGAAACCCAGGTGGAATCGGTTTAAATTCTCTGGGGCCAGTAGTATTTTAATCTCCTATCAAGCCCGCTGCGAGGCGGAACCTGCAAAAATAATGCAAAGCCCTGTAGAAATGGGCATATTTTTAGGGAGCTGGGGATGCAGGGTACGCAGATGTCTTTGACTTCGGTTCTGCGCGGTGGAGAAACTGTCCTCGAAATCATGCAAGAACCTGGAGACCATGGATATCTCACCCAGCCCTGGACTGAACAGCAAACTTGCTGTCTGCGTCTTCCCAGGGACATGTAGGTTATAAAACATGTTCTACTTCAGGGCCTGTTTCTTGATTTTCTAGTTATCTTCTCCATCTGCAAACCTCATTTGCCCAATGGGCTGGCGAGTGCAATCGGAAGGCAGCCGGCGCTTACACGGTAGTGAAAAGTCTCACCTGGCACAGATGGGGCTCTGCCTCACTGCTGCGTCGGTAGAGGAGATGTAGAGGCACCGTGTCATGGGCTGTGCTGTGACCTGGAGAGGAAAAGAGCAGTTTAAAACAAACCTGGGGTTTTGCTGTTTGTTGGGGTGTTTTTTTTAGTTTCGGATGGGCTCTCTGTTTCTTGGTCTTGCAGTTTTGGTGACTGCACGCCTTGGGTAACGTAGCCTTTGTCTTTCCCTTGATGGTGAGCAGGCTCGTACAGGTTATTAGTAACTGGTTTGGGACAACCGTAAGAGTTGGAAAGAGAGAAGACTGTGTGGTGTTGCAGTGTGATGCTTTGAAAGCAAGCGTGTCAGCAGCTGAGCCAAGGGCTTCTCTCTGCGGTGCTGGTGCACCACTGAATCTCCGGGGGTTGTCCACGGAAAATCTCCACCTCTGCTGCCCGTGAAAGAGAGGGGATGGAGGCTGAGCAGCGACTGTTCCTGCTGGGGTTATTCCCTGCAGAGACCAAGAAGTAGGGAGCTTTGTGGCTCTCCTCCCCACCCTCATCCCTCCGTATCTGGGCTCTGCTCCAGCACCGCACCGGTGGCCCGGCTCCTAAAGGTTTGTAGGTGCCCACCAACATTGTGAGGCTTCTCGACGCCTCTAAAACCCACCCCTAAAGGTGTTGCTCCGGTGCTTCCACCTGGGTTGGTCAGTGGAAAGCTTGCCACGTGCTGCTCAGGTTTGAGGCGAAGGGGACGAGCTGTTTGTGTGGTGACGTGAGGAGCGGTTTTAAGGGAATTGTCGTCTTGGCAGGGCTCCTGCGCGTGTTATTGATCGGGAGTGGATGTTAGCTGGGCAGCAGTTAATGTACTTAGCGCCCAAGTGAACGAAGCCTGCTCTCTGAGGAGAGCCAGCAGGGCTTGTATGGCGTGATTAGTGAGTCTTGGCCACCTTAGGTGCATCAGTGGGGTGGCGAGACGGGCGTTGGTGCGGGCAGCACTGCCAGCATCACAGAGTCATGGAATGGCTGCGGTTGGAAGGGACCTTAGAGATCATCTCATCCAACCTCCCTGCCGTGGGCAGGGACACCACCCACCTAGCCCAGGTTACTCAAAGCCTCATCCAACCCAGCCTTGAACACCTCCAGGGAGAAGCCATCTACACCCTCTCTGGGCAATCTATTCTGGAGTCTTGCCACCCTTGTACTGAAGAATTTTTTCCTAAGATCCAATCTAAATCTATTCTCCTTTAACTTAAATCCATTTCCACTTGTCCTGTCGGTGGACACTTTTGTAAAAAGTCCCTCCCAGCCTCCCTGCAGGTTCCCTTCAGGCCCTGCAGGCAGTGATAAGGTCCCCCCGGAGTCTTCTCTTCTCCAGACTGAACAACCCCAGCTCCCTCAGCCTGTCCTCGAAGCATCAGTGCAAGGGCTGCAGTAGCGAAGCCACAGCGAGCTGTGGGGTGAGGGATACTCATGGTCCTTGTTTTGGACTTTCTCAGGCAGCTTGCCCAGTTTTGAATAAAGTTTGGTGGAATTTTAGCCCTGGAGCTGGCAGGCAGCCTCCGTCCAGAGAAGGGAGACTGCCTCTTGGACTCTGCTTTATCTTGGAAAAGAGAGCACATGGTGTGACTTCAGGGGTTGTTTGTTCTGTATCCTTCCTCGATTGCTTCACTTTGGGTTTGTGGTAGAGCTTTGAATAGTACTTTGTTTTGGGTTGGACTTGGAGTTTGTTTTGTTTTTGCAAAAATGACTATTGTTTTCATCTAAACTAGCCCTTCTGACTGTGAGCTTCTGGGCTGCTGCCTTCTCCAGATGGTCAGGACTGGTACCTGTTCTGTGCTTAACAAACAGTTGTGTTTTTTTCTAGTTTAATTTAGGCTTTAGGTAATAGCTTTGAGTGGCCTTGGCATTATTTGTGCTTCTCTGTGGTCAAAACCTGATGTTACGGATTAAATGGGGCTGTTCTCCCTTGAGATCTCACTGCTTTAGCGCATGCTTTTTTCAAGTGGCATTATTTACCAGTTACTGGTAGTGGTGCTTGGGCTGCTGGCGCTGGTACTTTGGGTCTGTCTTGGATGCACAGACTTTTTAATCTCAGTTCCTGTATTACTCAGTCTGAGTATTTTCTACTCATGGGATACGCTCGCCCTGTAGGTGCCCGTTCTGTTCTCATCCCCGCATGCTCAGCGGTGTCTGTGATGCTGTAAGAAATCCAGATTTGCTCAGTACTGGTTATCTTTTGAGGATGGAGCACTGAGAGAGGGATGTGTCCTTAAATTGCAGTTTTAAAGCTTCTGACTTAAACCTCCTCCTGTACGTCTTTACATTTGTTTTATTTTTTTACCTGAGACCTATTGATCTAAAAGGTCGAACGGAACGACCCGTGCACATTCCAGTGGAAACTGGTGCTGTGTGAGACCAAACTGGTTCCCGGCAGAGGGGTGGGCAGGACTCAAAGCCCCGAGAGCCGTGGCAGTGGGATCCCAGCTCCCCTGGTGTCGTGGCTCGGGGCTTTGTGTCGTTACTTCACCTGCTCGGAGTCAGGGAGTTAAAAATGCACCTGAAGTGAGGTGGACCCTGCTCGGTGTGATGTTTTTTTTCTCAGAGGAAACTTCCCCAAGTGGTTGCTGCCGAGGGGGCAGAGATTCATCCTGCGGTGAGCGGGGGTGTGGGAAGCCTTTAAGCAAAAGGGCTCGCTGCCCTGACCCAGACGTGGCATCCTTTGCGACAGCTGCTCAATTTTCTACAGAATTGGCTGGAAAATTACCTCCTCTTCCACAGCTTTTCCTCCTGAAACAGCTGAAATCTCAAACACCAGGCGGTGAAAAAGAAGGGTCGCTAGCTGGGTATCTTGGAGTAGACCATCACTTTGTAATTGTTTTTTTTTAACCCAGCTTCCAGGAATGACCCAGATTTATGGCATGGAAGCTGCAGGACCTGGCAAAAATCTCCCCGGGAAGGGGTTTGGGTTGGAAACGTGGGTTCCCCGGGGCAGCTGTGGGAGTGCCCGGCCTTTGGTGTCCTCCTGGGCTCGGGGCTGCGTGGCCGGTGGGCACTGCCGTAGCTGCGGCCTCGCCGCGTGTGGTGTGTTCCAGGCTTTTAAGCTCTCCAGCTCAGCAAAACCGCAGCGCCGCTACGGCTGAAACGCTTTTTGCAGATTCTGCCTTTTTCCAAACTGTTTTGTTAAAGAACGAAGTAGGGCAGCCCAGGAGCTATGGGATCCCGGCTTTTGTGGAGCCGCGGTGGGGTGAGTTTGTGACTTAAATCTCTTCCGTCGCGCTCTTGCTGGTGCATTTTAAGCGACGAGCGCCGCTGGTCTGCTCGCACGCCTCTAACTGTGGTGTCCGTGTAAGATGCTCACAGAATCTCTTGGATTAGACAAGACCCTTAAGATCCTCAAGTCCAACCATTAAGTTAGAGCTGACAAGCCCTCAACTAAACCATATCCCTGTCTTGGGCTGCAGAGAAGCAGCGTCGCAGCCAGAACCCTCCGGGGACGCTTCCCTTGGGCGAGACAACCCAGTGACCTCGCCGGGCTCCTCCAGACCCGTGACCTGAGAAGCCTGGCGAGGGCTGGGGCGGTGGTGGTCATGGAGGAGCTCCAGCATCTCTTGCTGCTCTGAAACCCGTTTGAAATCCGTGGGTGAGTTTCTGTCGAGCGTTACGAGCTGGGGAGAGCCCCTCGGAGCCGAATTTGTGACGAGGACACGGATGAAACGCCGCTCCGTGGGCTCTGCTGCTGCTTTTCGGGTGCTGCTGGGTGGGAGAGGAAGGTAAGGAAGCAGAGCCTGGTGCGTTGTGTGTTTCATCTGGAGAGAGGGAGAAGGGTGGAGCAGCTTGTTCAGCGGCCAGCAATCCGAGTTTTAAAAGGATTTATGAGTGCTAGGCAAAACCATCTCCTAAAGGCTGTCTCAAAGCCTCCGTTAAGGTGGAAAAACGCTTTCAAAAGTTAAACCTTGTTTCGCCGTGTTTTCCCCCACCTAAAATTCCACACATCCAAAAGCTGCAACTTTATTTATGGCATTTAGCCTAAGCGTGGAGAAGAAAGGGTTTCCACTCCTGAAGTTACAGTACTCAGCTGTGCTTCTGTATAACCTACGGGATTTTTGGTGGCAAATTATTCTCTTTATACCTCAGCAGAGTTTAGCACAACTTCGGTTTAAAACCAGCACTTGCGAAAATCCAAAGTTTTCAAGGCAGTTGCGTCCATTCTGAAGTTTTTTCTTTTTCTGACTCTTGGATCCTGTTCCAGAATTACCTGGGTTTAGTGTTGTTACCCTGGGCAAGAGGCTGGTGCTCTCCCAGAGGGGCTAATTTATTAAAGAATGCTCACACGAGGGCTGGAGTTGCAGTGCTGGCGTCGCTGACGTTACCGTGTCCTTCAGCCCCACGTGTTGGGTCACTTTTTACTCTCCGGAGTAAACCTGGTGTTTGGTCTCTGGATGTCAGAGAGGTAAATTGTCCGTGGCCTTGCTGCTCAGTGAGGGAGCAATTTCAGACCTTGCAGGGGGGTAAACCCTTAAAGCCAACTTCTTTAATGACTTTTCTTGTTTAAAAAAAGTAGCTGAGATGGTGAAAGTGCTGTTTATTATTCATCTGAGTGTGATTAACTCGATTCCTGCTTTTGCCACACGTTGCATTTACTAGAAGTGAAACTTAAGCACTTTTTTTTTTCCCTGACCTAACGTTTCTCTGTATGTAGAAGCTCCACAAAATAATAATCAAAAAAAAAATAGTATCTTTGATACCGAGCTGTTGCTCCAAGTCTCTTTCTAAATGGTATCTTTTGTACGTGTTGTGTCTGGGCGCCGCCGGACTCGGGAGCCGTTAATCTTCCTGGTGTTTTCTTCCCTGCGGCAAATGAGAGACAGATGTTCCCATCTGGAAAGTTTGCTCCTGCCACCGTCATTTCACTGGGAGTCGGAGGATTTGGAGCGCGGTGCAGCGGGCTGAGCCTTCTAAGAACTAGTTTTTCCATGATTGTGATAATTGCCTGTTTGATATCTGTAACTGCTTTCATTTTTCACTCGGAGTGCTTTAGCCTAATAAGTAAATAGTGCGGAGGAGTAAGTATTTCTTAATATTGTAATAGGAGTGGATTGTTTTATAAAAAAAAAAAAAAGTCATGATCCTGTAACTTTAAAGGGAACAACGAATCAATGAAAAGTCACCAGACTACTCCAGCTGTAAGTATCCAGATGAATTAGTGACCCTCCCTGGCTTGGCTTGAACGCAGCTGCCCTGCCCAACATGCCCCAGTGTTTAACCCCGGCCGGAGGGATCTGAGCAACCAGACGGGTGGTTCTGAGGAGGGAAGAGCACTCCCCCCGATCCCCAAAGCTCTCCGCATCCTAAAACTGAAACTCTGACCGCTCTGTCACCTTTGGTTTCCAGGGATATGTTCTGCTGGGATATATTCCAGGAGTACATCCCTCCCTCCAGGGCAACTGTCTCTGACGGGGGGGGGGGTTCCCGGCAGCGCCCACCGCGCCCCTTCGAGGCACCGAAAGAGCAAAAGCTGTTGGCAGGGACGTCAAGAGATGAACCTGGGTCCCAGAACTGGTTTGTGCGGGCACTGGAAGGGAATTGCTGTGGTGCGTCGCTAAGAGCAGCGACAGCTCCCGGGTGGCTGCGGTGCTGTGTGTCAGGGTTTTAGGGCAGCTTCCATGGTCTGAGTAATGATTCCTTTGCTCCTTTGATGGAAAAGAGACCAGGAGGGTGGGGGGGATACCACAGCCAAGGGCTTTGTGTTCTTTTAGAAGCAAGGTGACTGGAATTTGAGGGGCTTCTTGCACACCCCGCTCCAGCGGCTGTTGGATGCAATGGTTTGGGAGATGGATCCTGCAGCCCTGGATTCTCACCGCTCGTACGAGCCCACGGACCAAGAGGAGACCAGAGCCGAAGAGACAGGGAGGCCGAGCAGGTGGGTTTGTGCTGGTGGGTCCGATGTGGCCGAGGCGAGGGCAGAGGCTCCGACCGTCTTTTCTGGGTGAGAGCACAGCAGAAGAGAACTGCTGTGAAGTCCAGCCTGTGCTACTGATGAGTTTGTAGAGCCAAGCACATTAATAGGTTTTTAGAAAAATCACTGAAGGAAGGACAAGAGGGATAAAGATCTGCAGTCTGCCTTCAGGAGTAAATTATTAATCTTACTTCCCTTATTAACTGCTTTCTGGACTGGTTGTGAACGATAACATACTGTGCTCTTTCAAGTTCTTCTATCTGAGTTTCGCGTTGAATTGAGATCTAAAGTGAAACAGCTGTGTGTGGGAGAGGAGTAGATGGCAATGGAGATACACGCGTTTATTTTTGATTTATAAAATGCCTGTCCCAGGCTCAGCAGCTCCCTCCTGTGTGATGCGAGGCTCTCCTGCGAGGTGCCGAGTCCTCTCCACTCCCACGGCATCTTACGGCTCAGGAGCCTAGATGTGCTGTAAAGCCAAGCTAAACAGGGTAAAAATAGGCCGAGCGCATTTAGCGGAGGAAGCAGCCGTACAGGAACAGAAGTTCCCTGCTGCAGCAGGTGCCATAGTATCATCTCAGCCAACTTGGCCAAGTGCTTTGGTGGGAAGGGAGGAGGATGGAGAAGGACCTCAGCTGACCAACGTTCTGCTGCTAACCTGTGTGTGTGACATGCCCACGTCTCCCAGTTGAGGTTGTAAATTATCACTTATTGACTTGAGCGAAGGGAGACCTCTGGAAACCACCCTATATGCAAATAAATGTCAATATTTGCATAGAACTGTAATCTGGGCTGCAAACTTCTTAACGTCTCCCTCCCCACCAGATTGGGACTAACCCAGTCATCCTTTTTTTTCCTTAAGGCTGCTGTATTGGCTGCCTTGTTTCTGATGCTTATCTTTAGTCTTCCCCCTCTGACGCTTTTCGATGCAGTGATGCTGCAAAAAAGAGATAAAATATTGGCTCCTTCCTCAACGATGTGATTTCAGCTCGAGCATGGGGGAAGCAGGTGATGGTGGGATTGCAGTAAACGGCGTCTTCTGGAAGGCTGAGTAATGATGCTCTTGCTTTGCATGTCGATAACCTCTCATCTGGCCGCCTCGGAGAACTGCAGAGGTGCTCTGCAGATGGCTTCGAGCCGTCAAGGGGATGGAAAGGCAACCTTAGAGCGAAGGAGAAATGTTAATAAAATTTAAATGCAATTCTTCCCATTTCTCGGTTCCTAAATGTGAAAAATATTAGCTCGGTGGAGACTGGAAACAGATGGCGAGCAGTTGGAGCAGATAAGCATGTTATTCAAAATAAACATTCGCCAAAGCTGGGGAGGTGGCGAACCATATTTCATTTCACCCTATTTACATTATCAGGTCAGGTTACACTGATGCTGCCTCTCGTTTGCATTCAGACTATCAACAGGGAACCCGGCGACGCGAGCCAACTGCGGCGCGGCCGCTCCGTCGCAGGCGTGTCGGGGCTGGAACGGATGGGTCCGGGCTGTTTCCCTGGCTTTTTCTCCGGGACGAGGTGGAGCGAGCTCGTTACCTTCAAGCAGCTCTCCTAGGCTGTAGGCAAGGTCCTGCTGGCCACCGAGGGGTGTCCTTCCCTCTTTCAAATGGTCTCTTTTATCCATTTTTGTGTTGTTTTGTCTTAAACCGGAGGCTCTTCCTCATATAAATGGTGGGGGAACGAGCCTCTGGTTCTGGGAAGGGATCGTTTCGGTGGCTCCTAGGTGGTGTGTAATTGATGCCTCTAGTCCCAGTGGTCATCTGAGGTGGTTGGGCCAGTGGAAAGGGAGGTGAGCCTGGAGCGTGGCTTATCTCCCCTACTTGGATGGATGTTTTGCCTTTGGGGGGGTCTGTCCCTTGGCTCCAGAACAAGCTCAGACCCGTCACCTGGGTGACCAAAGAATTTTTCTGGCCAGACTTCATTTCAGCTGCTCCTACCAGGATGGTTCTCAAGCCCTTTGCTCTCCAGAGACAGGTATGAATTTTGGGCTCTTTCCTTTTTGAGGTGAGAAGTGGCTTTTTAGGTTATGAGCATATTTTGCCTGGTTTAGGTGAAAGTGAAAAACATCTGCTCTGATTAAGCCTCTTCTTTCTGTGTGAGAGTGTTACGTGCTTTCACTCCCGAGTTTCTGAACCACCGGGCAAACCCTTGCACACGGTCATTTGTTCAAAAGGCGCCAGCTGAACCCAAAACATTGTTAATTCACAGCCTTTCAGTGTAACCCCTCAGCGGTCGAAGCCTTGCTGCCAAGATCTGATTTTCAGCCTGCTCTCTCTGTCCTGCAAACTGCAAAAGGGAGAAGCAAACCCTTTCCTGTGCGTACCTGCCGGGTATGCAGTGCTGTCTCGTGTTTTATGTGGTTTTTTTCTTATTTCCCCCAATATCTTTCACGTTTTGACTTCTAGAGGAAGCTGGAGTGCTTGAGTCTGGCAGACGGGTCTGTGAGAAGCAGTTCTGACTCTGTGGGGCTTCTTTATAAATGGGATCTACAAAGTCGCTCCCAGGCCAGGCAGGTTCCTCTTTCCTTCTTAAATCTGATGACGATGAATCCAGGGGAATCCTCCTCCTGCGACAAGCATGGCCAACAGAGAGGAGACCCTTCGTGTCTGTCTGCCCTCCCAGCCTTATTCCTGGCTCTCTCTTCTCTGGTTCCTTATCTTGCTTTTTGAGGGGAGATAATATCCAGCTTTCCTTGTGCAGAGTTTTTATTTCTTTTTCCATCGCTTAGTTTACTCTCTAATTGCGAAGGGCATTTAAGGATTCATTTAAATTCCAGTATATTTGAGATACTCCTTAATTTGTCACGTTTGGTTTTTTTCCTCTTGTGCCTCTTCCCTTTTCTCAAAGCCACAGGCACAAAGAGATTTAATAAAGAGGCTTCTTTATAGAGTTTACAACACGAGTAAATGGTAGCCATTCTTCAGAGCTTACCTGTCACCGCAGCGTTCTCTCTAAACGCCGTGGGTGCGAGACTTTAAAGAAATTAAACACGACAAAATCTGCCTCGAGTGGGTATTGGAGCCGCCCCCTCCAAAACGTGTTTCTGCGTTGGTCCCCCGCAAGCGGGAATTCTCTGGGGCCCAGAAAACCCCCAGGTTTTCTCCTGGCACGCCGGCCCGTTGCCTCGCTGAGCTCTTTCTCCTCTCCAGAAAGGAAAATCATCGTCTCCGCTTAATCTTGGCATATGCTCCTTTTTTAATTTGTTACGCTAGGGTGAGAACTGAAGCAGCAAAGGAAAAGGCGGCGCATAACGACGGGTGGCAGAGAGTCCCGTCAGACCTCTCGGCGTGTCGCCCCGGAGCAGAGGGACGAAGGGTTTCAGGTGTATTCAAAGCTCTGGGGCTTTCTAGTTTCTCGCACACCTGGGCTCCTTAAATGGGACACGTGAATATGTGGGGCGCGCAGCGCAACACGGTGTGTGCCTGCAGCTGTCCTCACCCAGGCGGCAGCTCCGCAGCCTCCGAAATCTGGAGCTCCAATTGCTGTGAAATCTGGTCTTCAGGCTTCGGCGGCTTTTGGGGAAGATGAAATTCTCGCGTCGAGCCAAGACTAAAAACGGCATCTCCGAGTGAATCGTCTTCTCACGTGAAACTCCCGGCGCCGATGCCTCGTTCTGTGATGAATCTCCGGGTGCAAAACGGAGCGCGCGTCGCGGCAAAGTTCCGGCGTTTGGCAGCTTCACGGCAAAAGTGTGTCACGAGCACGTTCAACGCGTGTCCCGCAGGCGCTGCTTGAAAAATAACATTTGTAAAGGTTTCTAAGTCCAGGTAGGGTTTGGAAGGAGGAGTTTTGGAAGCAAAACTGACCCAATGTTTCCAGTTTGTGCTCTGACATTTGGATTATTCGGTCCTTGACAAGAATTGTTCTTCTTAGGGCATCATCCCAAAGTTTGTTAGGACTCTTCAGTGTGATTTTGGATGACTGATCCTGGGGAGCGTCTCGGTGTCCTCTCTGCGCATCTGGAGGCAGCACCGAAGCGTTGCCGTTGGGGAGCCTGGAAGTATTTCTGAAATGCAGAAGAAAGGGACTGGGAAGGCGGCGTTTCTCTGAGGAGCATCTCCCTGGCTCTGTTTTAGCCCTGGGTCAACTTGAGGCTGACTCAAATCCTTGTTCGCGGTCCGGTTTGCTCACATGATTCTCGTTAAATTGAATGTGTTCGGGCTAAAAATGAGAAGGTTTAGAAAGATGGTTTTTTATCTGCGTTTATAGATGCCCCAGGTCATGAGCAGGAAGCTTTTAAATTTAACAATCCTGTTCGCATCTGGTCTGCTGGAGTGAGCTCGGAAAAGAAGGTGTTGGCGTCTTGTGGGCTTTGGTTTTGGTGTCTCACGCAGTTGCTGGTTTTATTTTGAGGTTATAAATTCTATGTGACTTTTTCTTCCCCCACTCTGTAAATTAACCAAATTAGTTCTGCTCACTTAATGCGCCTTAGGAGCATTTTAAGAGGAAAGAGGAGAAACCTCAAGGATTGGTTTCATGCTCTGTTTCTCTTCAGAGCATGGCAAGATCAGCTTGGGTCTGGTTTAGTGGGGAATTTCTCTGTTACGTTAGTGGTTGGACTCGAGAATCTTAAAGGTCTTTTCCAATCCAGGCGATCCTGCGTGACTGTTTTGCTGCATTTTTTTCAAGGGAGCAGAAAATCAGGGACTTGTCTCCTCCGTCCTGCTCTTAACCACTAAACTCACCCGCTGGGTTAGGTGCCTACGTGAGTGACTGGTGTCTTGTCCCTACAGCGACGTGTCGTTATTCGTCCCGACCGCCGCGTTCACGCGTGGCAGGGGAGGCTGCACAGCAGTAAGAAATTGTAGGAAAGTTGGACCGAATGTACGTAGATAGTAGTTTACAATATTATATCAATATGGTTATTATATGTTAAAATACTAAATGCTAGGAATAATACGCTTTATTTGTTACCTTGCTGCCGTTAATGTTGGCTTGCGGTAAGAAGATAACGGAGCCCTCGTGCCTGGTGGCAGAGGAGATGCTGGTGGCTCCCAGAGGGGATTCCAGGCCAATGGCACGAAGGGCTTGGGCACCAGCTCATGCCTTCTCCGCTCTCAAAAGCAGCGTTTTTCTCATCAAGAGTTACGAAGCAGCGCGTTTTGTGGTTGTATTTCGGCGCGAAGCGGCGCCAGCCGATCAGCGCTTCACAGGAGCGCAGCGTTCGATTGCCTTGACAGAACCTCAGCGCTGGATTTCATGCGGTCGATAGATAGTCGTTAAAAAATGTGGATTGCAAATCGATTTCTAACCTGATTTGATTAGATTGCAGTATGTGCTTTAGTACCTTTCTTCAGGGGAGGGGCGATCCGCCTCACGTTGTCCGGGGTCAGAGCTCCGGAGCCACCGACACAGAGCGCCCTGCAGGGCTTGTGTTGGCTCCTGTGGGAGCTGCACTTCTGGAGGTGCTTCGGCTTTGTCTGCTGAGCTGTGTCATTGTAAAAAACAAAACCATACAAAAAAATGAACCCAAGAAAAAGATTCCCTGTTCAGGGCCATACCCTGCCTTGGGGCCGCGCAGAGCAGCGCGGAAGCCTTCTGTGCTTTATTTTTCCAACCCCGTGGGGGGGTGGCAGCCGTACTTCACGTCCCGGGCGGGGAAACGCGTGCTGGGGACTGCCACTAAACCTTCCCGCCTTCTCTTCCTACAGTTGCCGGTGAGAAGAGGCTGCCAGTGATGCCTGGATCGCCCGTGGAAGTGAAGATACAGTCCAGGTCCTCTCCGCCCAACATGCCGCCGCTGCCCCCCGTGAACCCTGGCGGCCCCCGGCCCGTGTCCTTCACCCCGACTGCACGTAAGACCCCAGTAACGCGGCTTTTCCCGGGGACCAGCTCTAGCCAGGAGTAAAGGTTCTGCTCATAGAAGTCACCGGGGATGTCGCAGGCAGCACGGCGAGCGTTAGCCGCACCGCGGGGCCATAAGGACACACCGGGGCTGGGGCTTTCCTGCTGTCCTGCTCCGTGTGCAGGATGTGTAACGGGGTCAATAATCCCCCCCTACTCCCTCGCCTGCTCCTGCTTTACTCCCGGTGGTGCCTTAAGCCCTTCTCCTCACAGGTGCAGCCTTGATTTCTGCCATAAACTCCTTAAGAAATTGAAGTCTTTTATCAGGTCAGCTTCAAGCAAGGCAAGAGCCAGGCTTTTTGCTCTATCTTTTGGAGGAGCTAATTCCCACTCTGCTGTATCTCACTTTGCAGACGGCATTTCTGCAGCTGAGATTAGAAAGTTCTCCTTTTTTTCTCCCTTTTTTTTTTTCTTCGATTTCCCAACCTTGGAAATGCCTTGCTGTCCATCCAGCTTCTCTTTTCTCCATCTTCTTTTTATCATCTTTGCTGTTAAGCCACGGCAGATCCTGGCCCTGCCCAGCTGCAGCAAAGCCTCGCACTCACTTCTTCTAGGAGGTGACTCTGTGGAAGGGATGAATGTGCAAGTCTTCTCTCACAGCTTAGAAAGTCTTTTTTCTCCCTTGGCCGACATTTAAACCACGTAATGTCTTTTTAAAAGCATCATTCTGGAGCAAAGCTGCTTTACTTTGTTGAGTTTGGAGTTATCTGACCCCTGCACGTGACACGTTTGCGTTTTCCAGGCTCTTCTCACCTCTTTTCCCCTGTGCTGAGCATCTCCCTGGCTGGTTCTGCGTTGCTTTGCTGCCCATGACGGTGTCTGGGCTATCTCACAGTTTCACACTGGCAGTGGATTTTGGAGATTTGCAGTCCAGCCTCTTTCAGGACACACTAATGTATTGCGTGATGCTGGCAATAGCACTAATCGCCGGGTTATCCCGCCAGACACATTGTCCCGGTTTTTATGCGCTGAGGAGGTTTTAATGGCTCTCCTTTTGCTCAGGCAGAAAAAGACCATTAGCAAAGTGACAGAAATTAATTTTTCCAATGAGGTTCCTTGGCACACTGCTGAGGGCCGAGGAGCCTGAATCTGCTGATCGCAGATGACTTCATTGTGCTTTCCAAAGGAGATGCGAGATGCAACCTGTGATGAAATTTTCTCTTGGTTTTTACTTCTCGGTTGCACCGAAGGGTCTTTATTAGAGTCGATGGGTGTGTGCCCTGCCCTATAAAAGCCCACAGCTTGGGCAGGCAAGGAGGAGCTGCTGGACAAAGGCCACACCTGCCTGCGGGTCAGGGACATAAGGGCTGGACAAACAGGGAAAAGCCTTTGGGGATTGAGGGCCTAGGGTGGAATTTCACGGAGCATCCCTAGGTGATGGCTTTTATGTTCCCAGGAATTTAGCGGCCTTCTCTTCCCTGACAGCCGCGATCCCACTGGACTCGGTACGCCAGCTCGCTCGCTTCATCGCTGTCCTCTCGCCTGGAAAGAGAGGTCCCAGCCCGGCTCTGTGATCTGTGGGGGCAGATCCCGGCGCCGCGCTGGATCAGGTAACTGCCAGCTCACACCAGGATTGGGCAGGGTGAGACTGAAGACACAGAGAGCGGTTACGGGGGCCACATCTTAACGAGCCAACCTGGCTCTCTCCGCTTCCTCAGCGTCACCCACGTCCACCGCTTCTGTCCTTGGCAGCCTCTCTCGAGTGTCCCTGCAGCCCCCTGGCCCCTCTAGGGTGGGTTGCACAGCCTCTGCTTCTCCCGAGGTATAAATAGAGCTCGTTTCTGCTCTGACGTCTTTTCATTTGAAAGAGTAAAGAGGAAGCAGAAGAGAGAAGGGGGTAAAGCATCGCAGCTGCCAGAGCGCACGGAGCTGCACGGTTCTCCTCTCGATCCTGGCCTTCGCCTTCATTTTGTCATCTCTCTGTCTGTGAAAGGATATCTTCGTTATGCCCCAGAAGAGCCCATCACCCCCTGGTTAGCAGGAACCACCTCTGACGGTCTCTTTATCTTTCCCTTGCATCTTAACTGACTCTGGTTAATCTTCTCCGGTTCCCTCCAGTGCTCACCACGGCAGGTCCAGGTGCGTGGAGCCTTCCCAGCCTCCGACCCCAGAGCGGTTTAACTGTTCAAATACTTCGTGCCTCCATCTCCAAAAAAAACCCCTTGCTGGGGTTGTGAGGTTTTGGTACAGTCTTCATGAAGCTGCAGTGGAAATTTTGGCACACGCCTTGCCCTGCCCCACATGCAAGGGCTGGCTCTGCCGGGTGGCTTCAGTGCTTCTTCTGCTCTGAGCGTCATCATCTGATTTTTTCTTTATAGCTTGTGGCCTCTCTTCAGTCCTTGCGTCCATAGGGGATTCAGGGCTGGGCTTTTAAGGATAATCCAGTGGATCAGCGTGAACTATATTTACGATGATGTACTTTTCACCTCTAAAATTCTGGATTTATACCGAGTTGGGGCCCCAAGTGCACAGCTGCTCTTCAGACAGGGCTCTAGATTGCACAACGGCGGCACGGGGATGTCAGCAACTTATTCTAAATCCCTTGCCGAGTTCCCAGACTTCCAGCCCTTCGGTCTGTTTCGACACGCTCTCCGCTTACAGGAGGCGAAGTTGCAGATGGGACCAGGTTGGAAAAAACAACCGTGTTTGCGAAACTCCCTGTAAATCCCTGGGGAGGTGCGGCGGGCGGGCACGCTGCCTGGAGCAGGATGCTGTCAGCCATCCTCGAGGCGAGGTGGAGGCACCTGAGCTGCCGTAGCTGCTCGTGGGACCCCAGCCCTAAAGAGCCCTGGTGACTTCTTGTAAACGATGGGCCTGGGAAGGATCCTTGGATCGTCTCGTGTAATTTTCTGCCTGACGCGGGCCAAAAAAAGCTGCTGCGTAAATCTTGCCAAGGGCTGTAAACTTTGAGCTAAAGCACATTTAATTCCTCGGGCCGAGCGCACGGGACAGCTCGGGCTGTGGTGGTGGTGGCTTTAGGTGGCCTGACCCAGTGTCCTTCTGGGCTGCTCAAACGTGACTGGAGGTGTGCCTGCTCCACTGAGCCCTCCGATGGCCCTGGGCGTGACACTCGGTGAGCGGAGGAGAGAAATGTTGGGCAAGTCCGTGGCCAGGGTGTAAATCACACCTGAGCGATCCTGTGAGGAAAACTGCTGCGGATGCTTTGGCAAAACACATGGTTCTTGGGGCCTACAGAGCATCCCCAGGAGGTCAGGGAGAGGAGAAGTCACGCGTGTTGCTGGTGACCGGCTCCCTGCCTGGGTGTCCTCCAGCACGGCCTCAGCAGCAGCCGGCTCTTGGCTGGATCCTCTAAACCAGACCGCAGGGACGTGCCTGCCTGATGATCAGTGTCGCTTCTGTCTCCCCCTCGCAGTGCCCAACGGGATAAACCATTCCCCGCCGACGCTGAACGGGGCACCGTCCCCTCCCCAGAGGTTTAGCAACGGTCCTTCCTCCTCTTCCTCCTCCTCGCTGACGAACCAGCAGCTCCCGGCCACATGTGGCGCCCGGCAGCTCAGCAAGCTGAAGCGCTTCCTCACTACCCTGCAGCAGTTCGGCAACGACATCTCGCCAGAGATCGGGGAGAAGGTCCGGACCCTCGTCCTGGCGTTAGTGGTAAGCCAGTGCAGGCCCACGCCCCACAATATTAGCTGGTTTTCCATCTTTACCAGCAGAGCTGTTGGCTGAGCAAGGCTCTCTAGTGGTAACACTTGCTGGTAAACCTGCTGACTTCTTTTCTCTTGCCCTCGGTGGGTTTCAAAAAGCTGTTTGTCCGGTGGCTTTGACATGAGCTTGTGTGCAGCTAAGCTTAAGGAAGCTTGGAAGGATTTGGACAAGGCTTTTCTATAAAGGCCGCAGGGCTGGGTGTCCTGGGCTCACTGGAAGCCACGGGCTACTCTGGGCTTCTCCAAAAATGAAACTTTTCATGGCTCTGGAAAGCTGGTAGTGCCTCTCCGTTCTCGAGTGCGTAGGGAATATCACAACGCTTCAGGGATTTGATGGCGTTTTTCCCTCTTTATGGGCTCCTCCTGCATGTCTGAAGCCCACTAGCACAGCCAGCTTGACTGTTGCCAAGATCTGCCAAGGATGAGGACGCTGCTGTTGCAGAAGAGGTCTGGGGGTCTGGGTTTCTGCTGTGCTCTGCCTTTGACAATTACATGTTTGCATGTGCTGCCAAAGGTGTAACTCTCTGCTTGTGGCAGCCTGAAGATGCAGCTACTGGAAAAGGTTTGGTGAATAGCTGCACCCCGGCTGACAGCTGCTTTTTGGCAAGTTTCTTTGGAGACTCAGTGTGCAGCACATGTAGCTGGAGCGCAGGCAGCCTGGAGTGTTCGTGCTGCTGGTGTGGGCAGAGCAAACGTGGGTCTGGCCGTGGCCTCGGGGGCTTTCACAGCATTTGAACACTGGATGCAAAGTGCAGGGGATGCAGGATCAGGCTGCGGGAGGACGGTGCTGGTGGGGTGAGCAGCGAGTTCGTGGTGACTGCATGGATGGATAAGATGAGATAAGCTGGAAGGGAGGAAGGAGGAGAGGAAGGCATGCAGCTCTCGGCAGCTGGAATCACTGTCTGACTCCTTGCAGCCAGGGTGCAGGAGGTGCCAGCCAGTTCCTGCTGCTTCCCTGGAGCCGGTCCCTGCCTGCCGGCCCCCGAGCTGGGGGATGCTGGCCCGGGCAGCATTCACCCCGCACCCAGGGCAGCATTTCTGCTCCACTGGCCTGAGTTGGTTTGGCTGCATTAGGCAGAATCTGCTGCAAATGTTGTCGGTCCAGCTGTGGCAGGTGCAGTCTTCCTGCCTGTCCTGTTTTTTTGGAGCGTTTTCCCACATGGCTAAAAAATAAGAACAAATTGTCATTTAATTTCTGAATTTCTTTTCCCAGAACTCAACGGTGACAATCGAGGAGTTTCACTGCAAGCTGCAAGAGGCGACGAACTTTCCCCTCCGGCCGTTTGTGATCCCCTTTCTGAAGGTGACAGGGAGCTGGTGGGGCTCTGGGTGCCGACCTGTGCCTCTTGGCAGTGTGTCATTGCTGGGAAAGCTTCCATTTCAAGCACCACAGCAATTTTGTTAAAAGTCAGAGACAGACCGTGCAGACCGTGTGGGACTGGCTTGTGGAGAGCAAACGTTACAGCAAGTGTCACATATGTCTGCTTACATGTTAGGGATAAAGGACACAAACCGAGCTCTGTTCAGCAGCTTCTGATCCTATAACCTTAATTGCAGTCGTTCAGATCTAGAATATTTGAAGCGTTGGTGTACGGAGCGTGCCTGGGGTGGTTCGGGGCTGGAAGCGCAGGGTTTTGGGTGCATCGCCATCGGGCCATTTGGGAAAATGCAGATAAATCTGCCAGCGCAGATCCTGAGTGGGGGCTACAACCTTGAGGTGTTACTGCCCCGAGGGGCTGGGTGTGCAGAGCCAGCCTTCTGGCAGGAAAACGCCCACCCGAGGCTGCGTAACCCAGACCCGTGTTTTGTTTTGCAGGCCAACCTCCCGCTGCTGCAGCGAGAGCTGCTCCACTGCGCCCGCGCCGCCAAGCAGACGCCCTCCCAGTACCTGGCGCAGCACGAGCACATCCTGCTCAACACCAACACCGCGTCGCCCGCCGACTCCTCCGAGCTGCTCATCGAGGTGAACGGCAACGGGAAGAGGCACAGTCCAGACAGGTAAAAACACCTCTCGCCACTCTGCCAAGTTGTCGAAGCGGTGACTCTTGTTTCAGCTTTGCAGCTGTGAAAGCTTCACGCAGCATCTAGGGCTAAACCGTAGCATCTTATCGCTCCCAACAACTCTTCTAGCTGTTAATAAGACACCAGTGATTGCTCTCCTGCGCTGCGAGTTCAGGTTGGCATCCTTGTTCAAGCAGGTTCTGTCCCAGAGGGATTTGTTGGGGAGCACCGAAAGGCCTGAGCTGGAGAGCGGAGCACCTCCCCACTTCCCCAGGCCATGAGTGGAGGCATGGTCAGGGCTGGGAAGGATTTGGTTCGTTTTCACCACTTTTCATTCCAACTTAAAAGTTGGTGCATGCTTCAAGTTTTTATAAACAACTGTGAAATTTTGATTTGGTCGTGCTCGGAGAGATGAATCGCAGCACTCGGGCATCTTGAACTTTTTCTTTCACTGATCATTTCATGGATTAGTTCACAAGCTGAGTGTGTTTGGTTTAGCTCCCAGCCTTCACCCCCCTCCCCTTCGGTAAAATCATCGCTGCCCAAACTCTGCTGGTTTGAAATCTGCATCTTCCCCTTGCCGAGTACGTTTGTGTGGTGCTGACACATACCTCTCTCTGCCGGCGCGGTTGCAGGAGGGAAGACAGCAGCTTTGAGAGGGAGCCGCTGCCCACGGAGCCTCCGGCCAAGAGGGTTTGCACCATCAGCCCCGCGCCCCGGCACAGCCCTGCCCTCACAATCCCCCTGATGAACCCCGGCGGGCAGTTCCACCCCACCCCACCGCCCCTCCAGCACTACACCTTGGAAGATATCGCCACCTCCCACCTCTACAGGGACCCCAGCAAGATGTTGGAGCACAGAGAGATTCGGGACAGGCACAGCGGTCTCGGTGAGGAAGCCTCAGAGAGTTTCTAATTGTCGGAGCTGTGAGGTTCAGCAGCTGAGCTTCAGCACCGGTCCCTGCTCTGCCACTGGCACCCAAAGCTGTGCAAGGTTGGGCACGTCCTTGGTGGCATTTTTGCAGGGAATTTGGTGAAGACAACTGACCACAAGGGGTTAAAAACCGGGAGATTGAGGTTTGTTTCTCTGTGTACACGTAAAGGCAGGAGCCACCCAAGAGGAAGGACCTGGTGTGTGAGTTGTGTGTAGCCAGCCCAGCAGGCGAGAAGGGAGGGCAAGAGAAAGGAACTTTTCCAAGATGACTAAAGCAGGAGAGGAGAGCCTGACGCCCCCCACCACATTTCTCCTCAGACCTGTGTGGGAGGTTCATGCCGTGTTCCCAGCAGGGCAGCCTGAAGCTCTGAGCTCCTGGGGGTTTATAGTAAAGCAGGCAGCTCCCCAAGCAGGTCAGGTCCAGACACGCAGGGGGATTGTGGCACTTAGAGACAGTGACACGGACAAGGATAAAAGCATCAGCATGGCATTGGCCCTGCAGAGCCACCTCCTTGAGATGTGTGTTAAAATCCCAGCTACGTGTAAATAGGGGAATACAGCCCTTTGTTATCACTTTGATGCTGCCTTCTCTCTCCAGCACTGGAAGCGCTCGGTCCATCTCGTCTCTTTTCTGGCTGTGGTTTGTTGCAGGTCTGAATGGAGGATACCAGGACGAGCTGGTGGATCACCGCTTAACGGAGAGAGAGTGGGCTGATGAGTGGAAGCACCTCGATCACGTAAGGAACGGCAGGAAGGGTGGGAAGCTCTGTGGGATGCAGCGACCCAGCATTCCACCTGCTCCACTTTGTGGTGGCTTTTTTATTTCTCTCGTTGCTGATGCCATATCCAAGCTTTCTTAGTGGCTTGTAGAGGAACAAGCCACCACAAGAAGGTGGATGGTGCGAAGGGCAGATAGGAGCTGTAGCACTTTCCTGGGAGGTTTTCTTTGCCTGTGGTTAGTGGAAGTCAAAAATCACTCTAGGGACAAAGTGTCTGGAGCTGCAGAGTTTCTCCTGCTGAGCACGGCCACGTGTTGCCCTGCCTGGCTGAGCAACCAAACGCAACCTTAGCCCTACACGGGTCTGTTGTGCCACAGAACTGGACCCACAAAGCACACGGATGTGCTGTCTGTGGTGAGGATACGGAGCTTATAGAATAAGTAAAACCTATTGTTGGATTTTTTTAAAGACTTCTTTCCTGAGGTGCCTGTCATGGGCCTCACATAGGCACCAGCAGCAAGAGTTGGTGCTGCTGGCAGCCTTTCAGCAGTCAGCTTTTTGCCTCCGAGCACGGCTGCTCGTCCAAGCCCTTCACTGGAGTTTTTACCCCAAAGGGTTAGCATTGAAATTCAGGTTTGATTGTAAACGCAGAGAGACCTCCTGCTTGCTCATGCTGTAAAACTGACAGGCCTTTTCTTTGGAAGGAGGGGGTGAAGTAGAGGCCCCGTAGCTGAGCAATTGCAAGTTGGGATGTGGCTGTGGAGAGCTGGCAGCAGGATCACAGCCAACTCTTGCACAGGCGCCCTATTCTGACGGGGAAAGCAGTGGGGTTTCTTCCCCCCTCAACCCTTTGGGAGTGTGGCCTGAAGGTTTTGCCACTTTCTGTGGTGACCCAGGCCTTACAGTGCAGGTGTGACCCGAGACCCTCTCCTGCGTGCCTCTTCGAATCCTGCATCACCCCAAACACCACGCTGAAATGACTTCACATGTCATCTGAAAAAAACCCCAAACCCATTCCTCCCCTGCCAGGTGCTGAACTGCATCATGGAGATGGTGGAGAAGACCCGGCGGTCCATGGCCGTGCTGCGGCGCTGCCAGGAGGCCGATCGGGAGGAGCTCAACTACTGGAAGCGGCGCTGCAGCGAGACGGCCGAGCCGCGCAAGGCGAGCGGCGAGCTCGCGCCCCGGCAGCACAGCCCCAGCAGCTCCGACTCCGTGGGCAGCGGTAAGTGAGGGGTGGGCGTGTGGCACTGGTACCTGCTGGTGGAGGTGTCTGGTTAGGACAGAGCTGTGTTAGACACGAAGCGGTGGCGATACCTTCACGTTACAGATTAAATGCTGCGTAGCTGCTCTCAAAGCTCTGAAGAGAGGCAGGTCATTGAGCACGTGGAAGCTCCTGGAAGCAGCGATTGCTGGCTTCTACCAGTGCTGGGAGCAGAGCATCCTTCTTGTCACTGAGTTGGCCTTGCTGACCAAACCGTTGAGAAACTGAGGAGTGAGAAGGTGGGAGAGGAGGTTGGTGTCACCCCTCTTCCCCTTCCAGCCTGTCTTGCCTGAAGGATTTTAAATGTCAAGGTCTCCCAATTCTAAAAATACCAAAGACTGCTCTAAGTGTAAGAGCGACTACCTGAGTTACTAATTCTATTTTTGTATCACGAATCGACTTCGCTCGATTAAAGCTGACTATTTTTCCCCTCTGGCGTGCAAGGGGTTTGACCCTTGACAAAAAACAAATCTAAAATGCTGATCTCATTCATTTGGTCGCAGCTCTGATTTCCATCCAATCGCCCGCGGAGTGGCCGGGCGTTGAGGAGCACAGCCAGCTTTTTGCCCTGCTGTATTTAAGTACATCGTGGCTAATGTGCTTACAGCCCCGGGTTGTTAAAGGTGATAAATTTAATTTTTGTTTTATAAATCGGGAACATTGGTTTTCTCACCTTGTGGGACGCGGGGCTGATTTTGAAGCTCTGTTGCGTAAGGAGGTGCAGTTGAACAGCAAGAAGCATCCTCAGGGGTGATGCAGGCTTAAATAACCTCCTCACCTTCCTGGAGTGCTTCCATCCCCCCACCAGCCTTTGAGACAAATCAGTTTTGGTTCTGACCCTTCAGAAAGTTACTCTGGAGCCTTAAGAAAACAAAGAGATTGCAGGTAGAACCACAGGACGAGGCTTCTGAAAAATTCCCTGTGCGACCACAGCTGGTGTTTTGGTCCTGACATGACCGTCCCCGTCCGTCACGTAGGCTCGTCACAGGCTTGTTCGTACTGGGGAATGTCCACACTGGTCTTGTGGGACAGTTTGTCCATCGGCTCAAGCCTTTGGGTTGCCTCTGGGAGTGGAAAATGCTGCTTTTGAGCTGCTGGTCATATCGATTGATGCTCAAAGTCGCTGAGCAGCGCCGATGTCTGCTGGCGCATATTTATGAGTGTTGCCTGTTGTTAGAGAATACCTGGAGATGGAAATCGCAGAATCACAGAATTATTGAGGCTGGAAGAGACCTCTGAGACCATCAAGTCCAGCCTGTGACCCATCACCACCACATCAGCCAGACCATGGCACTAATTGCCACATCCAGCCTCTCCTTAAACCCCCCCAGGGATGGTGACTCCACCACTTCCCTGAGCAGTGCATCCCAGTGCCTGAGCACCCTCTCCATGGGGAAGGGCTGCCTGAGATCCAACCCAAACCTCCCCTGACGCAGTTTCAGGCCGGGCCCTCTCGTCCTGTCACTGGTTGCCCAGGAGAAGAGCCCGACCCCCCCCTGAGTGCACCCTCCCTGCAGGGAGTTATAGAGAGTGAGAAGGTGCCCCCTGAGTCTCCTCTTCTCCAGCTGAACACCCCGAGCTCCCTCAGCCTCTCCTCACAGGACTGTCCCTCCAGTCCCTTCCCCAGCCTCGGTGCTCTCCTCTGGACCCGCTCCAGCCCCTCCAGGTCTCTCTTGCAGGGGGGGGCCCAGATCTGCACCCAGGGCTCGAGGGGAGGCCTCACCAGTGCTGAGCACAGGGGCAGAATGACAGCCCTGCTCCTGCTGGCCACACTGTTCCTGACACAAGCCAGGTTGCCATTGGCCTTCCAGGCCACCTGGGCACCCTGCTGGCTCATGTTCAACTGGTTGTCACCCAGTACTCCCAGGTCCTTCTCTGCTGGGCCGCTCCTCAGCCATTCCTCTCCCAGTCGGTAGCGCTGCAGGGGGTTATTGTATCCAAAGTGTAGGACCCTGCACTTGGTCTGGTTGAACTTTTGGCCTCAGCCCATCGACCCAGCCTGGCCAGGTCCCTCTGCGTTGCCTTCCCACCCTCCGGCAGGTCGACCCTCCCCCCCAGCTTGGTGTCACCTGCAAACTTGCTGAGGGTAGACTCAATCCCCTCATCCAGGTCATAAAGATGATTGGTTATACAACATCATAAATTATGCAAGGCCCTGATTAAATGTTGTGATTTGTCATCTTGGGTTTTTGATGAATGGCTTTAACTTGTAGGAATCCTTGGCTTTGAGTTTTAGCTGGTTAGTTCTACCCTGCCCCCCAAGGTACTAAGGTACCACTGGGCCCTTAAGCAGCAGTTGGGTGAGACGAGGCTTTGCCAACCTTTCCCCACGTCCCTTCTTCCAACAGACTCGTTGCGGGAGTTCAGCAGCAGGTCGGGAACGGGCTACGTCACCGAAGAGATCTGGAAAAAAGCTGGTGAGTGTTTGCTGGTAACCTCAGTGAAGGATTCTGCCAGCTCGGTTGAGGTAAACACAGATGCTGCAGATTTGTTCTGCAAAAAGAGGAAAAGCCCAGCTGCAGGAACGCCCCAGGACGTGCACATCTGGTGACCAACACCCCCAGCTGGGGATTTGCAAAGGGCTATGCTCCTTCTGTGCGATGCTGGTTGGGGATCCCATGGGGCCAGGAGCGGTCGCGATGCTGGTGCTGACCGTGACGCGTGGGGAACAGGCCGCTGCGTCTCGGCATCTCTCGGAGCCTCACCCTGCTCCTCGGGCGGGTGGGTGAAGCTGCTTTTTCCTTCCAGAAGAAGCCGTGAACGAGGTGAAGCGCCAGGCCATGTCTGAGGTGCAGAAAGCGGTGGCAGAGGCCGAGCAGAAGGCGTTTGAGATGATCGCCTCCGAGAGGGCTCGGATGGAGCAGACCATCGCGGACGCCAAGCGCCAGGCCACCGAGGATGCGTTCCTAGTGATAAACGAGCAGGAGGAGTCTACGGAGGTAAGGTGCCAGCGGACGTGTGTGGAAGGGACTTCCAAAGAATCATAGAATGGCTTAGGTTGGAAGGGACCTTAGAGATCATCTAATCCATCCCTGCTGCCATGGGCAGGGATGCCTCTCAACTAGACCAGGTTGCTCAAGGCCTCATCCAAGCTGGCCTTGAACACCTCAAGGGAGGGGACAGCCACAGCCTCTCTGGACAATTTATTCCAGAGTCTTGCCACAATTTTTTCCTAAGATCCAATCTAAATCTGTTTTCCTTTAACTTAAATCCATTTTCCCTTGTCCTATCAGTGGACACTTTTGTAAAAAGTCCCTCCCCAGCCTTCCTGTAGGTCCCTTCAGGCACTGCAGGCAGCAATAAGGTTCCCCCAGAGTCTTCTCCAGGCTGAACAACCCCAGCTCCCTCAGCCTGTCCTCGTAGCAGAGCTGCTCCAGCCCCTGGGTCATCTTTGTGGCCTCCTCTGGACTTGTTCAAACAGATCCATGTCCCTCTTACGGTGGGGACACCAGAACTGGACACAGTATTTGAAGTGGGGTCTCACAAGAGCAGAATAGAGGGGGAGAATCCCCTCTCTTGACCTGCTGGCCACACTCCTCTGGGGGCATCCCAGGATACGGTTGGTCTTCTGGGCTGCACAGAGTCTCCAGGTCCAGCCCAGCAGTGACTCAGAGCCTCCAGGTCACCCATCCTTTTTTCCTTATAGAAGTCTCTCTCCGATCCATAACTGATAGCACTAATGCCATAAAAAACCCCCGAAAAACACATGAAGGCAGCACTGGGCACCATGAGCTGGACCTGGTGCAGTGACCAGGGATTTCTTGGGGTTGAGGGAGGTGTGGAAGCAAAGGAAAAGCGATGCCGGGGGAGGCAGCTCTCTGTTTAGCTCTGAAATCTGCTGTCGTGTGGCGCAGAAAAAGAATTGCTGTGTGTGGACTTTAGAATAGCGCAGGATAGAAACGAGGCTGCTGCAGGTGAAGCTCCGTGTGCGTGATGGTCTGTACCACACCCTGTGTCAGTGCACAGATACTCCCTTGGATGTTGTTGCTTCACTGGCTCTCAGAACACAGGCCTGGGCATCGTGTAGTCACCTCATCTCCAGAAAGGGGCTCTTGCTACGCTGCTCCTGTTCGTACAGGGATAGGTGAGAAGTGTCTGTGCGGGGTGGCTGTCCCCCAGGTCACCAGAAGCCTCGTAACACCCAGTGAAATGTTTACTCATTGGAAAAGAAGAGGTGACTCTTAGTGTGTCATAGCCAGCAACACCTGCTGAACAGGTGTCTCTTAGAGAGTGTCTTCCTTCCCCTCAGACATGAGTTACCGCGTCCCAGCCACGTGTGGTTTGCTTCTTGTTTTAATTTCTCTGCCGTGAATGCCAGAGCACAAAGACTGCGTGGGCAGCGAGTTTCCCTCCTCCTGGGGGGGTTAGGGTCAGGGTCAGCCCCCGCTGAGCGGAGCTCTGGAGGATCTGGTGCTGGGGTCCCTGTGCAGGGCAGGAACCACGTAAACATGAGGTGGTGTTAGAGAGAAGTTCGCCTGTACTGTTTCCTGATGAAATCATTGAAGGATGAACGCACCCATCAGTAAACACATGATGGGAGTGGGTGGAAGCCGTGCAAGAAGTGAGACAAGTAATGATTTCTCTGTAGGGGAATACCAGAGGAGTGTCCTCCTCCTCCTCCAGCACCCCGGGAGCAGCTGAGCATCCTGCCCCAATTCTCCTCAGCACCCAGAGCTCTTCTCTAAAGGCTGCGCTGAAAAGCTGTCACATGCTGTGGCACAACCGTGGAGCCTCCAAAATATGGTTTAAAAGCACCACTTGAAGTGTAAACAGCTGGAAAGCAGTGACCCACTTTTACAAGTTACCGCAGGCTTTGATGGGTTTGGTTTTTTTTGGTGGCAAGTCCTCCTTCTCTCAGGAGACCAAGGAGCCTCGGGGATGCACTGGCTCTGGAGCAGCTCTCACCTGTCCAGCTTGTTTTGCACTTATCTACCAGCCCATAAATCCTCACCAGGAGCTTGCCTGGAGAAGAGGAGACTGAGGGAGGACCTTCACACTCTACAACTCCCTGCAGGGAGGGTGCAGTCAGGTGGGCTCAGGCTCTTCTCCGGGGCACCCAGTGACAGGACGAGAGGGCCCGGCCTGAAACTGCGTCAGGGGAGGTTCAGGTTGATCTCAGGCAGCCCTTCCTCACGGAGAGGATGCTCAGGCACTGGGATGCTCTGCCCAGGGCAGGGATGGAGTCACCATCCCTGGAGGGGTTTAAGGAGAGGCTGGATGTGGCACTTAGTGCCCTGGTCTGGCCGATGTGCTGGTAGTGGTGGGTCATGGGCTGGACTTGATGGTCTCAGAGGTCTTTTCCAGCCTCAATAATTCTGTGATTCTGTGACCCTGGGAAGCATGAAATCCCCTCGTCCTTCCCTGCAACAGCTGCGTGCGATACAGGTCAGCATCACCCACCTCCCCACTTTCTGCCTGTGGTGGCAGAAGCACAAGGTGCCCTCCCCGGCAAGGTTAGAGGCAGGCGGGCTCCAGCGGAGACCGCTTTTTCTGCAGCTCAACTCTCCCTCCCTAGCGTAGAGTTGCTAAAAGCGTGAGTCCAGCTGCAGGAGAGCTGATCCTCCGCCTGCTCCCCTCCCCGGAGCAGCTGCGGCCGCAGCTCCCAGCGCTGGCCGCTTGCCCCCGCGCTCGGGGGGAAGCGGTGGCTCTCTGTAACCCACCAGCTGACGCCTCTCCCAGCAGCCGGAGGGGCTTTGAGCCGCTTCCAGATAGAAGCTCATGCTCTGGCAGTGCTTCCACCTGGCTTGGGAGGCTTGCAAATGAGCTTTTTTTTTTTCTTCTTCTTTTCCAAATCAGCCTGCTCTGACCTCTTCCGTGGCTGGACAGGGTGCAAGGCAACCGGTGCCTGTGCAGAGCGCTGTAATCCCTGCAGAGAACGCTTGGCTGGGAGGGACACTGAAATAGAGCTGCTTAAAACAGGAAATAAAAAGACCAAGTAGAAGCATCTGCAGCCTGTTTTTCAGTCTTCGCCTGCTGTTTCCTCTAAGCATTTGGGTGGATCTAGGGGAGAGGATGTGACTGGTGCAGTCTGGCAGGCAGTTACGGGCAAAGCAGAGAAGTAGGGGTTAGTACCCTTGGCAAAAGGCTGGGAAATAGCAGGAATTTATGGATTGCTCCTTTTAGTATTACTAAATCTGGGTCAGAGGGGGATGAACAGTCCTTTATGGAGCTGCCGAATCAGCACTGTCCCACAGCTCTTGGAAACTAAACCCATTTTAAAGCGTGGCATCTTGGGTCTTGCAGAGTTGCTGGAACTGCGGTCGCAAAGCCAGCGAGACGTGCAGCGGCTGCAACATCGCCCGGTACTGCGGCTCCTTCTGCCAGCACAAGGACTGGGAGAGGCACCACCGAATCTGCGGCCAAGGCCTGCACGGCCAGAGCAAGCCGCTGGCTCTGCCCACGGGCCGATCGGCAGCCGCCAAGACCCTCGATGGCGTGCCCAGCCCAGCCCTCGAGAAGACTTCGGCGACCACCTCCCGGTCCTCCACCCCGGCATCCGTGACAGCAATAGACACGAACGGACTCTAAAGGGGACGTTTTGGTTCAGTCCATTTGATTAGTTATCCTGGGGTTGGTGGTTGTTTTCTTTTTTTTTTAAGCCAAAAAAAAACCCACCCCGCAGTGACTTGTATCACTTGACACATATGACACATCGCTTCCTCAGAGCGACGATGCTCGGGCTTTGCCATCTCCTTCTGCCTTTCCTCTTGTGTGGCTCGTGAAGATCTGGGGCCAACCTTGCCCGCATCCCCTCCGTGCGTGTGTCTCTGCCAGGAGGTACCAGAGCATCCTTGGGGACCTGGAGGAGGTCGGGCACTCGCTTGGGGGGATCCGGACGTGTGAAGAGCGCTGCTGGCGCAGGCAGGAGATGCTGAGCCCTGTCCTCACAGGTCAAACATGCTCAAGGTCTTTCCTGAGGTGTCTGAGCTGCTTCCCCCTTGGGCTACCTTTCTTCCATAATATGCATTTATTATTTTTTTATCTCGCTCCCGGACAGCGGCGCCTCAGATGGCCATCCTGGCTGGTTGTTGCTGTGAGCAGACCGGAGCCAATTTCCCAGCAGGAGCATCTCACCCTCCAGTGCAACAGCAAAAGCGGAGCCCTCTTCTCTTGCCCGCAGGTTGGCAGCTGATCGCAGAGAGGGAGGAGAGGATTCGTCTGCTCTAAACCAAATGTCAGTACCAGGGAAGCACGGCCAGTCACTTCTGGACAGCCTGGCTTTAAGCCCTCTCTGTGACGGGACAGACAGTTGTGTGTGACCTGGGGCACGGCCTCTGCGGCAGGAACGAGCTGAGCAAATCTGGACTGGGAGCAGGCAGTTATTGCCCTTTCCACCCGGGTACCATTATTTTGCTATGCAGAAAGTGTTGTGGTTTGGTTGTTTTTTTCACTGCATGGAAGTTGTTGGTTTGAGAGTTACTGCCCTTCTTGACACCAGGGATCCTCACACGATTGCAACAGGCTATTTAAAGTCTGTTCTCTCTCCACACACATTGGCCAAACTATTAAACGCAGGACTCGGTATCCCAATGCCCGTTTGTACCCCCTGGGGTTGCTGCGGTGCTGCTCCAACACCGACCCTACTCTTCTCCTTGGAGACACCCGGAGATGCACGGGCACTGCTGCCTCCTCCAGCCTCTGGAGACTCTCCCAAAAACAGGCTCAGAGGAAAAAACCCACCTACTCAGCGAAGCCAAGTTTCCGTGACCGTTTTTGTACAATTGCTGCGCTGGAGCCCGATGAGGCGAGTAATTCCCAAATTATTTTTCATCGCTTTTTTCAACTGGAGGCGAATAACCCAGCTCTAACAAATCGCTGTCGAGTTCGCAGTGCTGTGGCTGCCTGCCCAGGGATAAGCGAGCGACCGACCTGCTGAACCAGCTTTGTCCAGCCGGGAAAACTGTTTGGGGAGCTGCTGTCACGGGACTGAGCGGGTGATTCCTGCGCCTGCAAGGTTTTATTATGCAAAAAAGCCATGAAGTCGCCGGGTGGTCAAGATGTCATCTCCCCCCCGTGTCCCCCAGAAGACATCACGGGTGGAGCAGAGCAAATGCTTCGGGTTTTGCGGGAACACCAGGGCAGTGGGGACACACGTGCAAATTCGGAGCAGCCTCAGGTAACTCGTGTCTGCTCCGAGGTCCCGACCCTCCCCGACGCTGTGGGTCGGCGGCGACCGACTGCAGTGAGGTCGGGTGTGGAAAGGAGCAGGGCAGGGCTGGAAGAAACTGCTTGTAAATAGATTGTCTTCCATAATTCTCATGCAACGTTGATGGCCGTGTATTAAAATTAACCCCAGTGTAAATGAATGAAATACTAACAGTCATGATTAGAATGATTGCGCTTTTTTCTTTTTTTTTTTTTTTTTTTAAACCATGGAATGATAAATGTGAAATTCGGACATGGGAAGACATTGGGTTGAGGTTTCTTTTTTTTTTTTTTGACCTTTAAATTCTGTAATAGAAATTTGTTACTTCATTCCTGTGCATAACTTATTTAATGTACTGTATAAAGGAACCCAAACTGTTACAGATGTATTTAGTTTGTTCTACTCCAAAGTAGTCAATAAAAAAAAGACTATATTCAGCATACAGCTCCCCTTCAGCCCCAGCCATGGGAGTTTTGGATTTCTTGGGGTTCATGTTTAAATGTGTTACTGTCTGAGCTTCTTGGGTTTTGTTCACAGCTGGCGGACAGCCCTGTCACCTGCAGCTGCTTGAGGATTAGGCAAACCTTTGCCTTATCGGAGGATTTCAGGCTCCAGCCTCCCCGCAAACAATCCAACGGTTAAGAAATCCAAAATCAGGGGAGGAATCTGGTGGCTCCTGAAGCTCAGCCTTCCCAAAGCTCTGCCCGTTGCAGCTCCACCAGTCGCGGCTGCCCTGGGTGCTCCAGCCCGCCCGGGGCTGTGCCCCCGCATCCCGTCCGGTACGTCCCAGGTCTCCCTCTGTGGTCCCTGGGGGGGGGGACACACAGGGCTCTTGGGGTGCGGGAGGGCTCACAGCTGCCGGAGCAGGAGGCTGGAGCTGCCACCACCCCGTGATCATGGCAAATTGTGGCATGGGCCAGGGAAGTTGGCGATTATCAATAATTAGGCACTAGGGAGATGGGTCCCACGCAGCGCGGGGCCAGGCTACGTGCTCGCCCAGTCCTCGGGGAGCAGGATGGCGGGGGGAGGGCATTCGCTGTGTCACCCCTTTCCTCCACTTCGAACAAGGAGTTTTTTCCTCAACCACTCTCTGCAGATCATGCCTGGCCTTGGCCACGTCACCCTCCTGCACCCCCAAACCCATGGGCCCCTGGGAAGCTCCGGCTGGGGCAAAGCAACCACCCCAAACCCAGCAGCTCCCCCTCCTCCCCAGCAGCTCCCCCCACCATTAAATCAGCTACAGCCTCTTTCTGGCAGCACTGGAACCGGTGCTCACACTGGTTTATGGTAACTGAGCCACAGGATGAAGCAACAGAGCTGTAGCCATGCTCGCCTGCCCTGGGAGGGGGGCGCTGGGGTACAGGGTGGGGGAAACACGCTGCAGCTTGGGGGGACCATGTGTCCAGTCTCAAAGCCACCGCAACACCTGCCGGCATTGCCTCGCCAGAAACAGTGGCAGAGAATATTGGCCAGAAATTATTTTTTTTTCTATAAAACACTTTTCACCACGTGCACAAGGCAGCCTGGCTCCCACGGTGGCACAGAGACACCAGAGCTGGTCAGAGCCGTGTCCCCCAGCCCCACCCTGGCTGCACAGCAACTCTCCTAGTTGGGGGAATAAATAAATAAACACGAGCAAAAGGGTAAAATGCTGCCAGGGAGGACGGGCAGGCAGCCCCCCCACCCCAGTGGGCCGCAGGAGGGGACGGGGGCCAGGGAGGTGATGAAGGTGAGGGAAGGCGTTGGCTGTGCCGAGGGCTCTGCGTCCTCCCACATGCTGCCGCGTCCTGGAGCTGCTGCCCGGGGTCAGTTGTTGTTCATGATCCACCAAGACGCTGAGGGGAAAGGGGAAGGGGTCGCCGTTACACATGGGAGGGGGATTAGGGGCAGCAGAGACGTAGGATCCATCCCTGGGGGTCCAGGGGGGGCAGCCAAGGGTTTGCTGCAGGGTCCTGGCCCCCGGCTCTAAACCACACCCACCCCACTGCCCCATTCTGGTTCTGGTTTGAAGAAAAATAAATTAAAAAATCACAATTTAGGTCACCCCCAAACCAAACTGCTCTGGAAGGAGCCAAGGCACCCATTCCCTACGCTGCAGAACACCCAGAGCAGGAACATGGTGCTGTGGGGGTCCTGCAGCCCCCCCAGTCCAACCCCACGGCACCCCCCTCACCTGGGAAGAGCATGGTGGTCAGCAGCTCCGGGGACTCCAGCAAGCTGATGATGGCTCGCTGGAAAGTCTTGCTGCAGCTGGACTGCAAGTGGCTGCAAAACAGCGCGGAGGGTCGGGAGGGTGCAGGGCTGGTGCGTGCCTCGTGGGTTGTCAGCATCCCTGCACAGGGGCGGGCGGGGACAGGGCTGCTTTGGCAGCCCCTGGAGCAGGACATCCCCTCCCGCCCTGCTCCCCAAATCCTTCACCGGGGTGTCAACCTCCTGCTGCTGCAAACGGCCCTGGGGATGCCCTGGGCTGAGCTGCGGGCAGCAGGACAGGCTGAGCGAGGATGGGGAGCAGTGGTGGAGCCCCGGGAGGAAACTCCTTTTAATTCCCGCCAACCCGAGAGCATCTGGACCCAGCCCCGCACAAGGAAAGGCTCCAACCTTCGCCACGAAGTCACGTCCTGCCAGAACTCGTAAAGGATGAAGCAGGCCTCGTCCGTGAGCTTGCAGGCGGACACGCTGTGGGGACAGACAGGAGTGACACTGAGCCGGGGCCCGGCGAGCTGCGGCCACGTTGGTCCCGCCAGGCCCAGGAGCAAGGGGATCCCAAACCCAAACCCTTCCTGGTTCCTGCAGCTTTACAGCTACCAAACTGGTTCTTGCTGCTACCCAAAAACCTGTGTCTTACGTGTTCTATTAAATAGCTTAGTGTGTGCCTAGCGCTGCAGCACACAGCCTGCCGAAGGAGCTCGGCCCTTTGGGACAGGTGTGCACCATCGTTAATTCCAGCTGAAGACAAACGTTTCCTGCAGCTGCTGCTAAAGGCTGCGGGAAGGGACCGAAGCAAATCACCCGGCAGCTCGGAGGCCCCGTCCCCCTGCACTCTGCAATTCCCTGGCGTGAGCTGGGACAGTGGAATCTCCCTGGGCTTCACTCCAGCTTTCCACTCACGTGGAGAGCCTGCCCATGCAACACTACCCAGTTGCCTACACTAATAGTTCTCATGACAGAAAAGCCCATCAGTTCCAAAGTAAAAAGACAAAAAAATACCGTTCCCTCTGCAACACGTGTCAAAACAAGTACCTTCCTTTTGTTTGGACCGAAAATGCGATTTTGTGCTGTTGGAACTGAAGAGCTGGGAAATGACACTTCAAATGGGAACAGCATGAACATTTCCCACTGAAAGCGGCTTGAATTCTCCCGTGGGAGAAGGAAAACGCCTCTCCAAGAGCAGCTGTGTGGTCCCTGGGGACACGCCGGCAGTTAACGCGTCACTGAGCTCAGACCTGGGCTCCAGCCTCGGCTCTCCCGGGAGCGGTGCTGGGGGGCAGGAGCCTTGCTCTCAGGCTCTGGCACGAGCTCTCCCCTCAGCTCTTCCCCCCGTCACTTCCAAGACCTTCAGTGCTGGAGGAACGCGTGCAGTTGTTTATGTGCACACACCACGAGCCATTCCCGCTGGCATAAAACCCACCTCGCTCCTTGCCAGACGCTGACAACTGGTTCTTACTGGGAGCACCCACAGCAGGAGATGGGACGACGCTGCAGGCAGAGACACTGCCATGGTGTGACACCATCTTTTCCTCTCCACAAGGTCAAAACACGCCAAGCCCACCCTTCCATTGACCAACAAGCAAAATACTCCACAAAAAACTCTTTTGTCCCCCAGGAGGGCCATGTTAAAAGCCCCGAATTCTGGACGAGCCATCCCACAAACACCACTTACTGCAGGCAGCTGCTCTGCCCGGCCGTGACCTCCGTGTAGGACCTGAACGCCCGGCGGAACTCCTCGATGCTGGTCGTTGCCACCGAGATCTGCCTCTTCGCCACCAGGATGTGCTGCGGGGGGATAGCGGCATCAGGGACTCATCCTGTCCCCTCCTGCCCTCCCCGCTGCGGGACAAGGCGGTGCTGAGCAAGCACAGCACCGCAGGGGAAGCCGCAAGAAGGGGCCGGCACTGTGACGCTGGGGACAATGTAAAGTGGCTTTTTTTCCAGGTTGCCTTTACAAGGACCACACCAAGAGGAGATGCTTGACGCCCTGGTGGCAGGGTCCTGCTTGGGGGCTGCTGCAGCTCCCCAGAGCAGAAATGGGTCTTGGGACCACCCCGCTGGGGCTCTGTGTGGTCTGCAGGTGCTCGGAGCGAACCTGAGGGGTTTGGGCACTTGCAAGCGGAGCGGTGCCTTCCTCTGGGAAGCCGCACTTGTCCCGTGGACGGTCCCACGCTCAGCTCACGGCTCCAACTCCTGTCCTGCTGCATCGCTGGGCAGCAGAATCCCCCCAGACCAGCTCACCCCAGTGACTCCAGTCTTGGGGCACAGGGGTGTGCAGGAGAGAAGGGATCTGTGCACGGTACAGGGTTACCTCCAAACAAGAAGGACTTACCGCATCCCTTCCTTTGCACATCACTTCCTCTTTCAGTGGCTCCAGGCGCGGGCTCTGCATTTAACACCACAGGAAAAAATCCTTGTTACTGGGAGAACGTTGGAACAAGACAGAACAGGGCTGTAACCCACAGCTCAGTGTGACACACAGCTAAAGCTCCGAGGACATTCCTTTGGATCCCTGGGGGAGAACAGGGATGTGACTGTGGGTCACAGACCCCAGAGAAGCTGTGGGGAGGGTGAGCAGAGCTGAGGGGAGAATGGCAAGCCCGTGTCTGAGGAGCGAGTGCAGCTCCATAATGGTGCCAGGACCGAACGCCAGGGTTGGTGGCACAGGGAGAGGTCCCAGCAGTGACCTGGCCAGCACTGAGGTGCGGGGCAGCCCCCAGCCCCTCCCCTCTGCCACGCACCTTGCACTCCAGCTTCTCGATGAGCTGCTGGAGCCTGTTGATCTGTGCCATCCACTGGGTGTTGTCTTCAACACAAACACCTGCACCGGGAAGGGCAGACAGACGTGGCTGGAAAAGCTTGCTTTTGTCATTGCAAAAGCTTGCCCGAGACCCGCAAAAGCTCCATAAACCTCCAATTTTGACCGAAAAAAAATGATTTTTCTCCTGAAACTTTTCCCGCTGCTCAAGAGACACAACATCCCACAGAAGCTCTAGCTGGCACCGGGCTGCAGTGGCCCAGGCTCCGTCCTGGCTGAGCCCCCGCTGTGCTGTGGTGCTGCTCCCGCACCCACCCCAGGCTCCAGCGGGGCAGAGACCCCGACCCGAGGCACGGTCAGGCTGCACGTACCTGTCGTCAGCATCCCAGAGTAGGGGTCCGTTGGAGACAGACAGACGTTCTTCTGTCCCCTGCGCCCGCATCTTCTCCCTGACCTCAGGCCGACTGAGGTCTCGGATTTCTTCACGTCCTTTCTGAAAGGATAAAACGGGAAAGAAGGGGTTGAAGTTATCATGGGGTCAGCTGCACGCAGAGCTCAGAAAGGGCAAATCCTGCTCCCACATGTCCTGCAACCCCCGTGAGCGGTGGGGGGGTCCTCTTGCATCCCACCGCGTTACCTCTCGCGTCCTGCCTGCTCCTCCACGGTGTCCACGGCGCACTCGAGCGAGGCCTGCAGGGACTGCAGCTGGTGCATGGTTTCCCGCAGCAGGAAACGGGTCAGGAATTGCTCCATCTTCGAGGAGGTCTCGTACCTCTGTGGGGAAGGGGAGAGGATCTGTCAGACACCTCCAGCTCTGCACGGGGTGGGAGGGGAGAGCAGCTGGAAGGGGTTGGTGCCCTTAAATCCAACCGGGTGGATTCCAATCACATTTTTAGTTGTCATATGAAATGATGACACTGCAGGCCAGAAGACGACCAAGTCTGTGTGACGGACCGTGTTGCTGCATCCCCGCAGTGCAGGCACAACATGGGTAGATCCAGCAGCACCCCAATAACACTGAGAGCAAAACAGGACTGGCACAGCCTGAAGAACCTGTGGAGCCACCACTTCTGAAGCAGCCTGAAAGCTCTCCCAGGGTGCTCAGGGCTCACTCCCTGTCTTGCCCCTCCACCAAACCAGGGAAAAGGTGGTGAAGGGGCTTTTTGAGAGCTTTGCTGTAGGCACAGAGGAAGAGGAACCTGGTGGTAGCCACGTGGGAGGCTGGCACTCCAGAGTCACCAGTCTGGCCATGGAAGCTGTAGCAGGGGTGTCCCCCGTGCAACCTCCGTCTGCCTGGGCCAGACCTGGAGAGAAGCCACCTACCCCCTCGGGGCAGCGGGTTGCTTCCTCTCCAGCACAGCCTGCTGGGGGTGGAAAGCCCCAACGACCCCTCCGTGCTGAAGGCCTTGAAGGAGACAACCGTGATCCAGCTGAAGAAGCAATGCTGCTACGTCTCCACGGACTACAAAGGTTACCATCACACAGCCAGGTTTCAGGCCCCTGGATAACCCTGGACAAGGAACAGTTGTGCAAGCTGCTCCACCAAAGCTCCCCAAGGGTCCACCACTTTGCCTCGCAGAGCCTCCAGAAGGCACCCGACCACACCAGGAGTCTCCACATCATGCAGGAGGGCTGGCTGCTCCAAAGGAGCATCCACCAGGAGACAGTCAATCCCTTTCTGTGACAAGACAAGGACACAGACTGGACCAGGGTCACGTTTGTCTTCCCTGTGGTGTCCTTGTGCATACCCAAAGCTGCAGCACGGACCAGGAGCCAGGCTGCCTTCAACTCCCCCAAGCACCATAAACTCCTTCTTTCATATCTAAACCAGTGTCTCTTTCACATCCTCTGTCTCTTTCACAGAGTCCTACGACGCCTCCACATCACTTGGGTCCAATATTTCCAATTCCTATTCTATTTCTCTCCAATACAGGGGAGAACTGAGGATCTTGAATTCCGGAAGCTCTACACAAAAGCGCGTGGACATCACCCTCCCAGTGCCGGTGTCAAAACATCCGCTGGGATGGGGGGCAGTGGGGAGAGTTCTCTGGGCCCAGCAGCCGTGCTGGCAGTGAGTTTTCATCTGTGCTTGAAAAGGAATCGTTTTTCTGCAAAAGGAAGAAGACGGCAGCAAAGTGGATCCAACGCAGCTGTGGGAAGCTGAGCTCCAGCTTTGCATCTCTGGGCTTTCCCCAGCCAAGCATCCCACCTGCACCTGCAAGCCTTCCTTCCCCATGGCCCCAGAAGATGGAGAGCAGGGTCTTAGGACATGCCGCCCCCCCGTCCCCTCCTTCACCTCCTCGCTCCCAAGGGGGACCGGCACCGAAATCCCCACCAGCACCGCTCCCCTGTGCTTGCTCAGCTCCTGCCAGCCTGGACATGTGTCGCCTGCTTGCAGGGGAACAACCAGCAGCCAAACCTCCCCGCAACAAGCCTGAAGAAGAAAGGTGAAGAATTCCGATTGACCGAGTCCCCACTGGAGCACAGTGGAGAGGACACATTCATTATAACCTCAGAACCTTAACTTATAACCTTATCACTGCCTTCCAATACCTGAAGGGAACCTACAAGAAGGCTGGGGAGGGACTTTGTACAAAAGTGTTCACCGATAGGACAAGAGAAAATGGATTTAAATTAAAGGAGAATAGATTTAGATGGGATCTTAGGAAAAAATTCTTCAGTGCGAGGGTGGCAAGACTCTGGAATAAATTGCCCAGAGAAGTTGTGGCTGCCCCCTCCCTGGAGGTGTTCAAGGCCAGGTTGGACAGAGCCTTGAGCAGCCTGATGTAGTTGAGAGGCGTCCCTGCCCATGGCAGGGGGCTGGATTAGATGATCTCTAAGATCTCTTCCAACCAAGGATTCTATGATTATTCATCCACCGCATGGCCGGGCACAGCCCATTTGGACTTTGGGAGGTGGTTGCCCCCCAGCACCCAACTACCAGCCTGAAGGAACACTGTGCTCGGAGTGGACTCAGCTGGGAAGCTCACGGTGCAGAAAGCTCCCCGTCCTCCCGTCCCAGCCCACCTCGCAAGGGCAAAGCAGAATCCCACGCGGACACATGTCAGGATTTTGGGTGAGCGCTGCACACGATGAGCCAGCTGCCTCCTGTCTCTCGCCTCGTCAAACACAGCACGCCCAGGGGAATGCGCCGGAGAGGAGGCTGGAAATAACCATCTCTCAGGAGAGAGAGAGAGAGAAAGAGCCCCAAATGTTGCTTCACCCTCCTGCATCAGCTCAGCAAATTTCATGCCAGAGGAAGGAATCAACTGAAAAATGCACCTTCCCTTCAGTTCGGCCGCACGGCAATTTCTGCTCACGGCAAAGACTCATGCAAAAGGAGTCACGGAGAGAACAGCTTGGCAAGCACGAGACACAGCTTTCTGGTCATGGGCCGGTCTTTCAGGTCCACCGACCCACATGAAAATCCCCAATTTGCCAAGAGCTGCTATAATTCTGCTTTTGAGAGGTTTTATTAGTTTCTTATGATGATAGTTAAGCTTGGGATAGAGGGAAATAAGGGATCGCGTAATTCTCGCCGAAGGAGAAATAAGAGTGCCTGACTCAGAGAGGTATTTATGGGCCAGTTTGCAGTGTCTGCAAACCAGAGAATGGAAAGATTTTAGCATGTAGGTCCCCTGTGAGAAATACCAGACTGCTTCCCAAGGTTATTTCCACAGTTACACTTTTTACTCTGATGCTATTATATCGCTAACGCCAAGTTTAGCCGCAAGATAAGCTTTAATTAGTACACTGCAGCACGGCTATCCGGTTGTATTTTACAAATTTAAGTGAGAATGAGAAAACTGGAGGGGGAATCTCTTTTCTTGAAAATGCCTCTTTTCTCTACTATGTTTGTGCCAACCCTATGAGGAAGGAGGGGAGCACCGCTTCAAATAACAGGTCCCAAACCCAGAGCCGCGGCACATTCCCTCTGAGCTCTGGTTTCCTTATTCCCCTCTCTCTCCTCCCGGCAGCTCATGGCCCTGCCATGCTCTGAGCAAGCCCAACGAATCTCCCAGGCTCCGCTCTCGCCGTGCTAATGAAGCAGCCCATCCTCTCTTGTTTTCCTGCTTGTTAAGTGGGCTCATATGCACGTGAGCCTATTTACAGCTGTGGGGAAAGTGCCTGGAGGATGCAGGGGTGAGCGATTCCACGGCAGCAGAATTAAAGAAACTCCTGGAGATGGACCGTGCCCTACTCAGGAGATACTGTGGTTCTACCCGTGAGACTCAGCTTGAGTCAGAGTTCTCCTTCTCCTTGCTGCCTCCTCGGGAATAACATGAAGCTCTTAAATACAGCCTGGGACAAACAGGCAGAGACTGTAGCTCCTTCAGCATCTGTTGACCCCACAGCCCTGCTCTGGAAGCAGAGCTCTGTGGTGAGGGCCATTGGAGCAGGCAGGGCTTTGCTTGCAACACAGCTGCATCTCCAGCAAAAGTAGCTCCGCAGGATGAAGTTTCACTCAGCTCTTCCAGGAGGGTGGTCTCGGCCAAACTGGGGCTCTCGGTCCTCAGCCCTGGGGGCATTAGAGGTGTTGGAATCAACAGAAAGGAGGGACAGACATGTGATATGGGAAATCTCTGCTCACTCCTCTGGCTCAGAGAGGTGTGAACTTTGGCTAAAACCCAACCTAATAAACCCACTAATCCCATAATAACTCAAGATCAAGCCCCGGTCTGGAAATACAAAGGCAGGAATCTCTTCAGGTCACAGCACTTATCAGCTCTGCCAGCCTCCAGCAGCAGCAGATTTCCCACAGCTCTGCAAGAGCAGCTCCATGAACTCGGGCTGTCCAAGCTCTGGGTGAATCTGAACAGGAGTGGATAAGAGAATCCACAAAAGTCTGTTTCAACAGGGAAAACCCGCTTCTCTTTTCCAGGAAACACCTGTGGCACCAGAAACTATTAAGTGAATGAATTCGTCACGCCAGCGCTGTGAAGCAAACAGCAACTGCGCTGTTCTTTGGAGAAATACGTGAATATACGAATCCATGACCAAAAAAAGACAAACCAGAAAAGACATGAAATAAAGCACAGCTCTCTGAAGAGAATTCCTTCTCTCCCTCTGGACTTGCATTTAATAACTGCAAAGACAGCCAGGCAGCCGAACTGAAGAGAAAATGCCTTTTTAAGTGATTCCCTCTCCCAACATGGTATTTCCCAACGTACAGAGAGACGCTGCTGTGGCTGGATTTGGCCAGAGGAAAACTCAACAAGAGGACAAGATCCCAACTGACGCTACAGAGGCACTGACAGCACTTGGACGACTGAAGAGCTGACGGCAGGACCCGGCCCCCTTTGCTCCTCTGTCTGATCAATGGGTGAGCGGTCGGTGTGCGCGCGGCTGATGCCCTTTATCTGCTTCCTACCAAGCACTGAACCGCCACAGCAAAGGGGACGAAAGGGCCCTCCCTTCCCAGGGCTGTCAGACAGCCCCAGCCCCAAGCCTGCAGCTAAACCACTGAATACATTTCAGGTGTAAGACTTCTGCTCTCCCACACTGAGGCGGGGCAGGGGGGTGTCTCACAAAACAAGAGGCTGCTCACCTGCATTAGCAGCCTCCAACCTGCCTCCCATCGGTACAAGCTGCAGGGAGAGGGAAAGCATTCACACCGCGGGGACGAGCTTGGCACAAGGCTGGGAGTCAACAAATTTCACCATCTCCTACCTGCTCCCAAGCGCTTGCCTGTTCTTTCCCAAAGCGGATCTCTCCTGCCCCCTCTCCAGCAGCTGATTTTTGTTGCCACGCTCACAGGGCTGATGGGGTCAGCCCAGAGCTGGCCTAACCCAAGTCCCCATTTCACGCCACCCTCTTTTGTGGAAAAGACCTTGCTTTGGCACAGAGACACGACACGTAGATTATCAGCGACGCTCCCAGAAATGGTTTGCCCAGGCAGAACTCTGCGAGCGGTCCACAAGGAGCTGCTGAAACAAAATCTGCCAGAGCCCCCCGAGGAAGGAGGTGTCTCCAGAACACAAAAGCACAAGCTCTGCCCTTCTCCTCCTCTGGCGGGGCTCACCCTCCTCCAAGCACACCGCGGGCTGGGCTGCTGTACACATGGAGATGACAGAAGCATGCACAGGCAACCCCACTGAGCTTGGAGGTCTCACATTTGCTGCCTCTGAGACCTAAATTTTAACGCTAAGCGAGCAGCTGAGATCACCCCAGCTTGTTCTGCACCTGCTGCCCTCCCACAGCCCCATCCTTACCAGCTTGGTTTTGTCCATGGCTGCTAGGACAGCGGAGTTGAGGGCTTCCAGTGCAGAAAGCACGTTCCTGTATTCTCCGAGATACGCCGAGAAATAATCTGAAGCAGAAGAGAAGATCACAGTGAGCTTCCCAAGTGTCCCCATCTCAGCCTGCCCTGCATCTGCTGCTTTCCACACAGATCCCAGCGCTGCGGGGGGGGCATTCGCGTCCTTTAGTCACGCTCCCACCTGGACTGAAAGGAAGAGTCCTTTTCCCGTCCCCAGGGACAAAACGTCCCGTCCCCTTGGGGAAAGCACGGATGCCCTCTGGGCTGGGACTCAGGCACAGGGACTGCCCAGTCCTGCCCAGCTCAGCCATGCACAAAGCCCCGTCACAGACCCATGAGAGAGGAAGCCCCCCGAGGCAGGAATATCACCCTACTTACCGCACAGTTTCTCCGTGTCCACGTTACTGCAAGAAAGGGAAAAACAAGCTGTTAGATGGTGGGGCTTGTTCAGGAGAAGCAGTTGCAGTGAGCAGGGTCTTGAGGGGTTGTCTTGAGCCCTCAGTGGCTGCTCCCACCTTTTCAATAGCCACGTTAGAAAACTAAAAAGCCACACAAGTTTAGAGCCAGCAGCTCAGAAGTCGTGCCCAGTTAAAAAAATATAAATTAAAAAAAAAAATCACCAAAATAAACCTGGAGGCAGAGACAAGGCCTGCATTTGGTAACAGAGACCACTGCACTGACAAATCAACGCTGGCATCTCTGCAGGGCTTGGAGGGGTCCCTCCTACTGCTAATAAAGGCACTGCTGGGGTGGAGAGGGAGGAGGAAAAGTCCACAAACAGCCCCACGTTTTCGGTTCAGGGTGTCAAGCAGACCCATGAGTTCACACGAAGCTGTCAAATCCACTCAGGTGGGCAAAGCCACCGAGGCAGAGCTGCTTGCAGGGCCCAGCATCGCCCGCAGAGAAATGCCCCAGGATATTGTTTATTCGAATCAGCCTCTGCTCAAGAAATTCGGCTGCCTCAAAATCCCCCAAATGATTACAGCCAGTTTTAATCCTGATTGGGAAAGTGGAAGAGAGCACGGGAGAAACGTTGTGAAGTGTTTCAGTGCTGTCACACGTGGAGGGAACTGGCGATCCCTGGAGTTTGCTGGGCTCCAAGCGTTAGGACGGCTGCAGTGCCGGTGTCCGGGGCCACCGCCCTGGTCCCTCTCTGACCCCGCTCACAGGGCAGAGGGGCAAAAACACCCCGGGGTAAAATTAGAGAAGCGTGTGTCAAGTGTCTAAAATACCATGCCAGGAACAGGTGTAATAATGTAAGCAAAATCTTCCTACAGCTTTTCTCCCCTCCAAAAAAAAAAATCAAAGGCTGGTTTCTGCGTCTCTCTCTCTGCTGGACTTCTGCTTAGTGTATTTTAACAATAGGCAGTGCTTCAAACCAGGAAAATTTTTTGGTGTGAGACCCGCAGCCCCCTCCGTTTAGGTAACTGTATCGGGCACCTGCTCAGGCAACGGAGATGGGCAGTTTTAGGATGTGACTTGGCTCATCTATTTTAAACACCTACTGCAGGAGCTGATTAAGGCAGGGCTCTGGCGCACTGTCCTGGCACTGCAGACAGTTTTGAAAGTGGTTAAAAAAAATAGCGTTTCCCTTGAGACGCGTTACAGATAATCAGCAAAACCACGGCCCCTTCTTCTTGCCGCCTCCGCTCCATCAAACTTTGCTGATCCCATCTCTGAGCGGCTCCATGTGTCCAACCATAGCTCTGCGGGATAGAGCGACTGGGGTTTGAAGCCCAAATTTAAACTGGAAAAACGTCTTGCTCCCTCTCAATTTTTCCACTTCTGGAAGCTGCCTGGAGTCTGCAGATACGCTGCTGCTGCACTGCCACAAAAGTCTTGGCACCGCAGCATCCGCAGCGCTGCTTGTCAGACCCGGGACCCAGGGTCTGCAGCCACCAGTTAAAAAACAAATTTAAAAAAAAATCACAAAACAGGGGATAAGGACATAAGATAATAAAACACACAGTGAAACACCTAATGCGTGTGTTACCCAGGCATTTGCATCTGTCCCCAGGGAGGACCTGAGGTGGGACTGGTTTCGCCAGGAAGAACAACAATGAATAGTTAAAACACTGAACCAAAATCTTGTGGCAAAAAAATCAGCTCTCAGAGTTGTCCAGTGCATGATCTGCTCCCTTCCCAGTGAAGCCTGCTCTGTCAGCAACCCAGCGTGGCCACCTCTTCCCACCTCCTGTGTCCTGCAGCAACCCCAAGGGCACAGTCAGGGGCAGGAGCACAGCACAGCACACAAACCACAGGACCAGTGCTGCTGTTTTCATGCTCTCAGAACCTACTTCACACCAGAAACCAGGAGGAGCTCACGGAAGGAACCCGCACGTCAAACCCCGACCTATTCTGCGGGGCTGCAGGCGGGCAGCGGGTTTTACTCCGCTCCTTTCCCTGCCGTCCCCTCTCCCACTCCAAGAGAAGAGCCATCCAAAGCACTCATGCCGAGACTCTCCACGTCTGCACATAGCTGTATTTTGACTGCGCTCAAACCGCTGATTAACCATAATTAAGCTTGAACTGATGATGAAGGATCTTGTCATCATTATGCTGTTGGGATTTTGTCAGAATGCGCCCAGAATTTATGCAAGAAAATAGCAATCAGCTTCAGCAAAGCAGATGGGATTTTTTTTTTTTTTAAATTTTTATCATTTATCACGTTGGGAACCTCTGCTGCCATCCCTGATCTGGTTTCCAAACCTTTCAAGTGTGACCCAGAGTGTTTCAGTCCCTCTCTGTCATTCAGAGACAGGCAGACGCTGCGTTTCCGAGTCTCTGACTAAAGAGCGGGGAGGAAAGCTCAAGCAAGTCCCTTCTTCCACACAACCACAGGCTTGAGGTTATTTCCACTGAGGCTTTTTAAAAACCACGAGGTCGCACTCCCACCTCTTTCACTTATGGCTCAAGGTCAGAAACAAGAGACTTGGGGCGGCCTGTTCCCAATTCCTGCCACCGTCACCTGACCGCTCTCAAACAAGGGAGGATTTGCCAGACCTTATTCTAAATTTTCCTGACAGATGCAAGACAGAAGGACGCGCGAGGTTCACGCGACACTTTCCTGGGCAGGTTTCACAGTCCCCCGCAAAGAGCAGCAGGCGTGCAACCTGTGCAAAGCTACGACGTTCAGTCCAAAGCCCTTGTAACACAGCTGCTCGGAGAGCAAACTGCACTGTGCATCTCCCAAGACGCTTCTGCAGCAATGGAGCTTTTTCATCCCTTCAGAAACATTCGTGTCTTCCCAACCAAATGTTTCAGTGGATGAAAATGCGCTTTTCCAGGAAGATGAACCTTTCCATTCTGCAGTGCCAGAGCTTTCTGACAAGCTAAACGAAGCGGTGGACCTAGCTGTTGTACCAAATCGCAATGAAGAGCTGAATTCGTCTTCAACATAGTTTTTTAAGTGTCAAAGAATTAGAACGAGGAGAGACTTGCAAAGCCAAAATGCAACAGTTCTCAAAAATGCAGAATAAACAAACAAAGAAACAAACAGCCTTGTGGGGAAACGTAAAATCTGAACCAAACCCAACAGAGGTGCCTGATGCACAGGCCACAGCACCCGAGCTGAGTGCCGGCTGGACGGGAGGTAGAGCGAAGAATGGATGGGAAGGAAAAGGAGAAAGGGAAAGCGTGGTGCCGTGGGCTCTCTGGAAGGAGAACACGTAAGGCACGAGACCTCCGAAATGCTCATCTTTCCAGATGTCAGCTTTGGGACCCAGGGAAGCAGCTGCAGGATTACAGCGATGGGTGAGGGTCAGGACGTGCTGCCTGGGATGCGCCACCTCGTCCTCCTCCACAAGAGAAATCCTGCACAGCTCCCTGCTGCCACCTCCCACGGCCCGGCCCGCCTGCTCAGACCCAAGCTGTCCCACGCACTGACCCTACTCACGTGGGCCTCGTCCCAGCCAGGGACAGAAACAAGAACTACACCCGCAAGGACTTTTCCTCCTGCTCTTGCAGAAATGAGTCCGTCCTCACCGGGCTGGAGGGACGGTGTCTTCTACATTTACTTGAAGTCACTGAAGGCAGGAATTTGGAAACCAGCTCTGTCCGCAGGGTCCCTTCCGCTCTTTGTGACAGAAAGAGATCAAAGACCCAATGGTCATGCCCTGCTAATAGATGTCACCAGCTCAAGGCTGCAGCTGCCACGTTGTCATAGCTACCGCGCTGTCATTACAGTAACGAGTTACAGAGAGCACGGCTGCAGCCAGGGCCCCGCACGGCTCGCAGACAGCCCCCGCGGGCAGTCCCCTTTATCTGCTCTGGAGACAGAAGAAGCCTGACCTGAAAGCGATGCTGAACAAGGTCTTCACCATTCACTGCAGGGCATGGTTAAAGCTCCCTGCTTTTCTGCAACCCACGTTTTCCAGCGGTATTATACAGGGTGTGATTCCAAAGTCACCCCAAAATGGAGCATTTGCAGAGGGAAGGGAACAGCTCACTGGTAACTCCCTGGGACCACGGCTCAAAGGGACAGAGACACTTTCAGGAGACACCTCCTGCTGCCCACATCCAACAAGCCCAGCTGGCAGGACAGGCAGCAAGTGGATGAGGAAGCCAGCTGAGCCCAACGAGCTCCTCTAGATAGCACCAGGCAAGAGGAGAGGAGGGCTAAGTACAATTACTTCTCCTGTTCTTTGGGGGTTTCTTTTTTTGAAAGTAGCTGGCCTAAATTCGGAGTTCCACTCACAAGGCCCACTTCTGGTGGAAAGCAGCTCTTACGTAAGTGAGAAGCGGTTCCCCGTGTCAGCAGTGGCAAAGTGTGCGGCTTTGCGCAGTCTGTGCATCGTCCTCACACCACCGCACGCTCCTCCTGCAGACACACAACCTGCTCTATCGAGCTGTGTATTTCTGGAATAGATTTTTCAAACTAACGTGATGTAGTTTTAAATGGATGCTGGCTTTTAGGGAACTACAGTAAATCTGGTAACAACTGCTCTCAAAATGTCTGGCTTCTCCCATCACCAATGCTCATAACTGGTGTCCAATGGGTTTTAACATCCGCATGTTGCGAGAGGGAGGTTTAGCTCACCCTGACTATTTATCGCACCCGCCTCCAAATGTCCTCCATCTACAGTCAGGCAGCTTTATATTCTCCTTCGTCTCCTCTCCTCTGTGCCACCATGGTACTTACTCTGAATGACGCCTGTCAATGCCACTGAACAACTCCCACAGCTCCTCCGAGCTCAGGATCCCATCAGCAAAATAGTTCTTGAACTCCTCAAATGACAGCTTCCCATCATCTGCATTTAAATAAAAGGGAAGAATAATTATATATCTGCAAAAAGAAGCACACAGGCCCCAGCGATCCTCCCAGCAGCCTCTTTACCAGGAGCGTGGGATGGTTGAGCGTGTAGCGCATAACAATTAGAGTAGATCTCTCATTGAAAGCCTGTCCCACCAGTTCCCATCAAAAAACCCCAGTGCTGCTGGCAAGCAGGGCCACTGCTGCTGGAATTTCAGCCCCTTCCAAAAAGCCCTGCTGCAACAAGACGCTCTGACTGTCCAGGATGACTTTCCAAGCACAGAATCCATTACAAACAGCACAGCGAGGACAGCATCAGGTTTTTATGGAAAGGAAGATCTCTCCCTTGACTCAAAAGCTTTTTCTTTCCTCTCTGTGGAGGACTTCAGCTCCTGGACTGCACTTTGACCTACAACTAAAGCACCTCCTGGAGGCTGCAAGCTACCATGAAGGAGAAGATCTCAAGAAGGGGTGGGAAGGCTAAGAGAAACGACCAGTGATTTTGGACTTCTTGGTTTGAGGCTGCCAGATTAAAAACCAGGTAGCAGAGCCTAACCCTCAAATGCCAGGGGCTCCAGTGGGCAGCCAGATACCAACCAGGGGCATCTGTAAAGCCCTAGACTGAGGACAGAGACTGAATCAATCCTGCAAGGGACAGAGCAGAAGCTTGATGGCCCCTGTGCTGCCTGGCTGCACAACTTGCTGGGCCTTCCCTTCTTGGTGCCAGCAGCACAGAGATCGTGTGCATGCAGGCAAGAGAAGGGCTTCGAAGGGGCTTCATCCTGCCAGCCCCTGGCCAGGCCTACTGCCCCGGTGTTTTTAGCTCCAGGCAACACAGAAAAGCATTTTTCTTGCAGCCAGATTGCTCCTTGCCCCATCCTCCTTTACTCTTTCAGCCAAACCTCCCAGCAGGGATGAGCTGCGCTGCTTCGCCCAGACCTGGGCAGGATCGGGGAGACAGCGGCAGGAGCAAAGCACTCACCGTTCTTGTCGGCTCGCCGGAAAATCTGCAAGAGAAAACACAACAGGGTTTAGTGAGGCAGGAGGGAGAGCAGCGCAGCTGAACGGAGAGCCGGGCAGCACTGGATGCTGCTACCGTGGGAAAACCACTGCCTAGAGTCCAGGGAGCCACAGAAATGCCCCTGCCAAGGCTGCACCAGGGAAATTCTCCCTTCGCAAACGATTAAAACTATCTGTCGTCTCCGACAATCGCCACCGCCAGAGCGATGCCAGCACTCAAAGCGAGCATCTTTTAGAGAATACGGAGGGAGATGAAGTAGAAAGGGCGTCGCTACACCCTTGCGATGGAAAGTGTTTAATTTTTCAGGCCCTTTAAATGGAAGAACATTAAGCACAAACCCACTTTGTGCGCATCACCACTGACACCTCAACCGTCTGCACCGAGGAGCAGCTCATGTCCTGCACTTTGTAATCACCCCTCACAACAATCCTTCCTGCAACACTTCGAGATGCACAGACTCCGCAATTCATAATTAATGAATTCATTAATTCTGTAACTAATTCTGCCACAGACCACAGCTGGAGAGCTGCTCCCATTCAGAGTTTCAACGCAAAGTCCCCAACCACGAGGCTTCTGCCTGCAGCTCTGGAGAAAGCCGGGGCTTCTTATCCCTGCCTGCCTTCCACCAGTAACTATCAGAAGGTCTGGGTTCGGCTCCTGTGAGGAACAGCATCATTTCCCAAGCCTGGAAACACCTTGCCAGACTGAACAGTACGAGGTTTTGGCCAGCACATCTTAACGGAACCAACAACGGAAAGTGGCAAGTCTGGCAACTTTCCTCTTTTCTAATAATCCTTCTTAATCACCCTGGCTGATGAAAAAATCTGAAGGTCTGAAGAATGATCAGAAATAAGAAAGGGCAGGAAAAGGGGAAAGCGGACGGTTACATTCTTCTCCACACACCTGCAAAACAGAGACCGCTGATAAAACCACCCCCGGACCAGTTCTGCTCCCTGCTGCACGAAGACACGTCGCTGCCAGCTGCCCCCTCCACCCCCAGCTCCCTTCTGCACCGCTTGCTGACAGCTTTGCTGCGTGTTTTGAAGGAGAAGGCTCCATATCTAGCCACCGAAACATCCCTGAAAAATCGCTTTGAGGTAAAGAAACAGCTGCCCAGAGAACCTGCCGCTGGCTCGCAACCGGGCAGAGGTTTTTGTCAGGCTGGTCCCAGCGGGGAGCTCCCTGCTCCTTCCCCGTGACTGAAACCAGGAGCAGGGACACCTCCTCCGAGGATGCTCTTCTGAGCAAGGCAAGCTCCTCCTGACCTGAGCTGCTGCAGCTGACCAGTGTTAGGTAACCATCCCTCCAGGACACAAGCTTCCAGCTGGCCGGGCTGCTTCCCTGGCAGGAAAGGAGGGCAGGCGCTCTCTGAATGCCCCATATTCCTCACCGGACGTGCTTTCGGGGCACCACCAGCGGGTTCCACATGACTGTGCCACCCTGCCGCCGCCTGCCTCGGGCACACCACTCTCCATCAAGGCAAAAGCTTAATCCTGCAGAGCAATCGGAGGGACACAGGGCTCATGCAACATCTCTATGACTCCAAACGTCACCAAGGCCAGCTAGCTCATCCCAAAGTGTCACCCAGACACTTCACAAATGCAGATTCAAACAAAGTCAGACATTTCCCACTCACAGGCTGGCCTTGATCAGCAGAGTCCACGCGCGGGCAAAGAGGGAGAGCACAACTTCGCGATCCCACGAGGCCGAGAAGGTCTGTAATCCAGGCTGAGCCCATCCTGCATTCAGCACGAACCTCAGCACACAGAGCTGATGCTGCTTCCTTGCACATGGGATCCTCTGCTCCAGCTGCCCATGCAGGCACAACAGCTGCCCGAAGCTCAAAATAAACAAGCGTGGCGCAAACTGTGAGGAGAGGCCACGTCTGCTCGACACCCCCCAGGGATGGCAGGGTTCCTCACCACCTCCAGCAGCCCCAGCCTCAGCGGACCCTGCCCGCAGAGGAGTCAGAAAACACCAACGGCTTCTGTGCTGAGGCAGGATCCAACTCCAGCCAAGCAAAAAAAAAAAAAAAAGCCCTAGACATTTCCCTTAGCCCCCAGCTCCTGGGCTTGGGTGCGAGCAGCCACAGCAGCCCTGCGGCCGCAGACACAGCAGGACCAACGGAAGAAGCACTGATCCGGCATTTCTTTGGGGATGAACCCCCCACACCCCAGGAAGGAGGGACATTTAGGGCTTCTCCTTGCCTGCAGGGCTGGAAGCAACCGCGGCTGCTGGACACAGAGCCAGGGACACGCCAGCTGTCGGGGAGGGGACAGCCAGCCTGAGGACACTGTGTTCATCGACCCACCGCAGGCTGACGCGGGCTGTGGCCAGGCCGCCGATAAACTGTCTGAGAGGCTTTTCTGAATGTCTTGTACACCAAGAGGTGAGTAAGCAAGCCCGGGGGACAGATATCCCAGAGGCTCGAGATGTCTGCTCAGAGAAACAAGCGCGATGGCAGCACTGCAGTTCGTACCACGCCTGCAGCGAAGCATCTCAGGAAAAGCTCTCCTCCTCCTCACCTCTCCTGAAGGCAGGCGGGCAGGGAGACTGCGGCTCCAGTCCCAGGACAAACACCGGCTGCCAGCCAGGATCTGCTGTGGGCAGATACCTTCCCCCTGCCCTGCTGTGGGGTGCTAGAGGGTGGCAGCTCACCCTGACAAGCCTGGGGGGGCATCTGGAGAGCAGCCAACCACCCAGACCTCAAAGCCAAGCTCCGGACGTGAGGCAGGAGCAAAGGGAGCCGCGGGAAAGAAGGAGGAAAGCCGTCAGAACCCGGAAAGCAGCCGCTAGCCCTGTTAACACTTCCCATTTTAATTGCCTTAATGACACCCTGAGGGATAGATGTGGGACTCAGCAGAGTGCCTGGAGGAGCTGAGATGGAACACAGCTGTCACCCCCAACCCCCCCTCCAGCCCATCTTCCATCAGCCAAGTAATTAGTGAGGTTAATGATGCTGGCTGGAGAGCCCTGCAGTCTGAAATCCCCCCACAGCAAGAGACAGATCCTGACCCCCAGCTGGAAGCTACAAGCACCACCATGCCTGAGGCAAGCCACACTTTCCAGCTGCTCCCCGGTGATGCCAGGAGGTCTCTCACACCGGACCAGGCGCAGCATCCACCTTTCTGACCGTGCTGTCCGAGATTTCCTGCTCCCCTCCTCTGGGATGAACTGGGGCACAGGGGCTGGCACGACCCAGACTGAGACAGGAAGGAGATGACAACTGGCATCATCCTGGCCTGTCTAGGTCCCGGGGACACCACACCAGCCCTCGCCCTCAACCCTTGCTCACTATCTCCTCTCCAATCCCTGCAGCAGGGCAGGGGTGGCACCTCTGCTTACGCACTGCCTTGGCCCCACAGGGTGACTTAGACCCCAGCAGTGCTGGACATGGGAATGCAAGGGCTGGTGGCCCACCAGGGGGATTCAGGTGCTGCCCACCAGACCCAGGCACCCTGCAGCTCAGGAGCAGGAGGGCTGAGCACCTCCGATGTGCTCCAGCAGTGGGGCTGGCCTTTTACCCAGGCTGTGCCACTTGCCCCGGGAGGTGGCCAGGCACGCAGCCGCCTGCCCACCCTACCAGGTGCCATGGGGTGGGGGGAGAGCCCCGGGACACGCAGCTCCCCCTCAACAGCAGCACCCTCACCACGGCGCTTGCGGTGCGCTGGGACGCTCCGTGCCACGACCCGTCTCGTGAAAACGAAGATGGGCCACGTCTGCATCTTCAGCTCCCCCGGGGCCACAGCGGGATGCCTGGCCGAGCGCCACCCTGCCCGGAGAGCATCCTCCCGCACAGCTCCTGCGGAGCGAGCACAGCCGGGGCTGCAGCGGGCAGCGGACACGCTCTGCCCGGGGTGTCCCAGGGCTCTGGCAGCCCCGCGGTACCTCCCGCAGCCTTCCCACCGGAGCAGGAGTCGCGACACCCAGCTCCTGAGGAGGAGGGGGCTATTTCTAGCCCCTCGGAGGCCCGTAATTCTCAGCAAGGACACAACACCAAGCGTTATTTAAGACATCACGACCCGCGCCTCGATTCACAGCCCCGGGACCCCCTCGCGTTCCTCGGGCAGGGAAGGCGGGAAAGGGCCTCGCCCCTACGCCCGCGGCCCCGCCACGGCTCCCTGCGAGGAGGCACCGGCCGGCCCGGGCGGGGCTCGCTGGGCTACTCACGTCGTGGAAGATGGGCAGCGGCTGCCGGCGGGGCGCGGGGCCGCGGTCGGCGGACAGCAGGCACACGGCCAGCAGCTCGGCGCACGCCATCATGGTCCCCGCCGGGCGCGGGCGCTGCGGCGCCGTAGGGTGCGGTGCCGTAGGGAGCGCTGCGGTGCCGTAGGGCGCGATGCCGTGGGGAGCGGTGCGCTGCCGCAGGGTGCCGGACCCCGCCGGAGGGAGCGGTGCCGTGGGGCGCGGTGCGCTGCCGCAGGCTGCGGTGCCGGAGGGCGCGTTACGCCGCCGGAGGGAGCGGAGCCGCACTCGGGCGAGGGGCTCCGCGGCCGCCAGGCAACTTTGCCTCCGCTGAGGGCCCGCCCCCGCCGCCCTCTGGTTGGCCGCGGGCGGTGATTGGCACCTCAGGGCCGTGCTGCCGTTGGCGGAGGGAGGGAGGAGGCGGTGCCGGCCGTTGCCGGCGGTGGGTTGCCATGGGCTGCTCCCAGTCGGGTCCAGTGGCCCCCGCGGTGCCCCCAGTTGCCCGCGAGGTAGCACACGGTGGTCCCGGTGCAGCCCCACTGTGGCGTGGCCATCCCTGGTTGCTCCAGTTTGGCCGCGGGTGGTCCTGGTACAGTCGGTGTTAGCCCTGTGGCAGCCGTGGTTGCCCCAGTTCATCCCAGTTTGGCCATGGGTAGTCTCCCTATGGTCAATGTTGGCTCCACGGTAGCCCTGGTTGCCCCAGTTGGTCCCAGTATGGTTGCTACTGGCCCCAGGTCAGCCCTGGTTGCCCCAGTTGACTCCAGTTTAGCTGCAGGTGGTCCCACTGTGGGCGTCAGGGCAGCCCTGGTTTGCCCCAGCGTGGCCCCAGTTTGGCCGTGAGTGGCCTCAGTCTGGTCGCTGCTGGCCCTGGCGAGGTCCCTCTGCCACCCAGAGCGGTTTCAGGTGACTTTTGGGTGGTGCCAGCTTCTCTGGACCCGCGGTGCAGGGCAGCCTTTGCCCTCCGGTGTGTTGTGCCAGGTGTGAGGGGGTCCTGCGAGTTGTAAAACCCCCTTCCTGCCCCAAGCAGGGGCTGCAGGAGTTGGGGAGAGGCTGACTAGGAGGGAGGAGGAGGAGGAAGGAGCTGCCTCCATCCCTGCCTGGCACAGGAGCCCAGAGGCCTGTGCACGTGGAGAGGAATCAGACAGAGATCCCAGCCTGTCCTCAAAGGCTTGAACAAACAAGAAACAGATAATTAGATGAATAAACTAGATAAAGCCGTACCTGGGCAGAGCTTCACACCGCTCCCAGGGTACACATGGTGCAGTGACTTCTTGGGGTGATGGGCTGCTTCTTGCCCATCTCAGAGTATCCTGGGATGTTACTCACAGAAAGGGACGTGCACATTTCTCTTGGGATGCAACATCCCAGGCAAGCTTGCCTCCATCCACACCACCTCTCCCTTCACATGGACCTCTTGAGGTCAACCCGCGCTGCTGAGCTCCGCTTCTCTTAACCCAAGTTTCAAAACCGAGACGCTTCCCAAGCCCAACGTGACTGAGCCGTGGCACGTGTGGTTTGCTTGCTCTCTTCCTCCCCCGGGGACAACTGGCTGCAAGCTGAGCCCCGAGCAGTTGCAAGGAAGCATCGTGGTTATTTTTACCATCTCCCAGCTTCTCCAAGCATGTACAAGGGAAAAGAAGCGGAAAAAATGCACCTGGGACCTGGCGGGGGTATTGGAGGGCTGCGGGGAGCACATGCACCCAGCCCACACAGCACAGGACGGGCCCTGGGGAGACAGAAAGAGGTCCAAGAGCTGGAGCTGCTGAGCACGGTCACCATCAAAGCAAACTAACATCCATGCTTGTTCCCTGTCAGGATACCTTGGGGTCAGTGTGGGAAGGAGCAGCTGACAAGTCCTGGGGGTGAAGTCCAGGGCAAAGCATCTGCCGGCAGCAGGAGGCAGTGGGGGCCCCCAGCAGCTTCCGCGGGCATTGCCGCTGGATGGGAAGGGGGACGTGGCCTTGGCCCTGGCTGAGGGCGGTGGGAGGATGCCAGGGCTGTGCTCTGCTCCCCAGGTGGGGGCACAGGACTACAACCAGGCAGGAATTGAATGCAACACCCACTTGCTGGCATCTCATGATCAAAGGATGCTGCGTTTCACCTCCCGGAGTTACTTCTTTGCAAGAGAGACATGAGTGGTTTTTGGAAGTAGAAATACTGGAGCGTGGGGTGGGATGCAGAAGCAAGGCAGGGGCACAACACCCTGGCTCAGACATACCACAGGAGCCTCTAGAGCCTTCAGAACCTGCCGGGACCCTCCAACCAGGGAGGACCCAGGGCTGCTTCCACCTCAGAAACAAGAGCCCCCACCGGAGCTATCATCAGCTCTTCCTCCAGCGACTCGAAATAGCGGGAGGGAAGCCCTTCAGCTGCATCGTGAATCATCCCTGCAAGGCAGAGCGGTTATTTTTACGGTGCTCTGGCTCGCGTGGAGCCACCAACGCGTTCCCCCCCACCCAAGATGGGCTGCAGTGTCTCAGGAGGGGACACAGTCCTGTCCTGCCTTCACTGGGACCAGGAGTCCCAAGGGCTGATCATCCATGAGGTTCCCTATTAGGGGAGTATGATGGAGAACACCATCAGGGAAGGTCACTTTTGCCTGGGAGAAAAAGGAAAAGCTGTGCTGCTGCTTGAAGGTAGCTCGCTGCAGGGGACAGCCCTGCAGAGCTGGCTCCTGTGATAGCCCACGGCCACCTCCCTCTCGCCAGGGCCTCTCCGCTCTGGGCAGCATCGCAGATCACCACCACCCTCCACAAAAACAAAACTAAAAGGGGGGAGATGAGGAGGAGGAGGAGGGCCGGATCTTGCAAAGCGCAGGGACGAGGGCGTGTTGGCACGTGGCTGGGTGCCCCACAGCAAATCATAAAAGCTGCAGCACCTCAGGTGACAAACATTGACCTTGTAAAGAAGGATGCAGCAGCACCATCCTGCCCACCCTGCTCTCCCCATCCTCTGTGGGGCAGGAACCCCACAGATCAGAGCAGCAGCGGAGATTTTTCCATTGAATTGCCTGAAAAAGTGGGGTTTGCCACAATTCTCCATGCATGTCCTGCCGCCCTGGCACCTGCCAGCATCCCATTCCCAGGGCAGGAGAGGGGTGAGCTTATGCAACACAGCCTGGGGTGAAATATTTATCAGACTGCTTACAGGAGAAACAGACAGGAGGCTGGGCAGAAAGAGGAAACACAGGAAGGAAGTGGCACGTCCCAGCCCGCCTCTGGCAGGGGGGCCACAGCCCCCCTGGGCCAGTTCCTGGCTGCCAGGGCGTCCCTGAAATCTCCAAGTGTCCCTCTTTGGGGGGGTCCCTGATGGCCCTTGCTCCATGGGAAGGGGATTCTGTGATGTAGAGGGGATCGGTGCACTTCAAGTCAGGGCTGTCACCTGCAGCCGGCGCACCCCCGGTGAGTGGGGACACGGGCACCTCAAACTTTTGGATGAGAATTAGTGCTGGCAGCTGCCTTTATGCAGGGCCAAGAGCTGCTGGGCTGAACGGGGAAGCTGGGAAGTGACTGGGAGCCCACTGGTGCGGTGAATGCACAGGCTGGTTTCACACCAGCCCCACCCTGCCTTCTTCCTCCTCCTTGCACAGGAGCCGCAGCCATGGGCAGCCCCCTGCAAACGCTGCCCCAAAGCCAGGGGAGGCGGCTGGGCAGGAGAGGAGCCGAGTGGGGACAGGGGCTCCTGGAAGAAAGGAGGTGCAATCCCCATCCAGACCTATCGCCCTGTGTCCCTTCGGGCACAGCCTCTTTGGAGGAGCAGAGGGCGGCAGGATCAGCCCCAGCTCCCTCCCCACACATGGGAGTGTGTGGAGTCGCCAGAGGGAGAAAAAGAGAAAACAAAAAACCAAGTCTCAAAGCACTTCCTGCAACCCCAGCCAGTGACATACCTGCTTGTAGGTTTTGGGTTCAAAATGGGGAAAAAACCCCCAAACATCAAAGCCAAACCACAAAATAACCCAAATCCCCTTGGTTTCTCAGTTTGGGGCCTCCACTGCCTCTCATGCCCCCAAGTCTGAGCATAACCCTGCACCACTGGTCCAGAGTCAGTAGAAACCTTTATTAAACATGAAGCTCAGAGGAACACAAGCTTGTTAAAAGGCAGTAAAAGTGAAAGTGCGTCTCCAGCCTGGCCCCGGGGACCCTTCCCTCTCCTCCCCTCTGCCTCTGCCAGCCCCGGTGGGCCCGTGAAGGGGGAGACAGAGCCGAAAGGCTGAAGGGCTGCGTGGGGAGGGGAAGAAAAGCCTGGAGACAGCGTTGGGTCCTCACTTGCAGAGATGTGCCCCTCTGGGACACCTCTGTGTCGTCCCCCCTCTCCGAGAGGACACGTACACAATCTCGGGGCCACCAGCCCTACCCAGCCCCATGCCCCCTCCTGCAGCCACTTGTCACCACAGTGGCCTTGCCAACAACCTCATTTTGGCCACGAGCGAAGCTGGGACGTGCTGGCGAGCTCCCGGTGGGGACCCTCCATGTCCCTCCACACCAGCACTGTCCCCTTGCTCCCTCCCACCTCCCCCCCCGTGTCCCGGGAGAGCTCCCCCATGCCATAAATAATAAATAAATACCCCACGGTCAGCTGGGCTGCGGGCAGCCCCCCACGCATGGTGAGGGGTGAACAGCCCTGACCCAGCACCCCCATCTCTGCCACCCCCTTCCCAGCACGACAAAACCTTTCAGCACCCCTGTTCTGCTGCACACCACTCCCCCCCAAGGAAATTAAACGCTGTCCCCAGGGGACAATAATAAATTAATCAAATCTATACACAGGACTGCTTAAAGCTCTGTAACAGGTACCCGGCGGGCCAGGGGGCAGACTGCCCTGGGCAGTCCCCCACCCCATGATCAGGGTCGTATGGGGTGTCCACTGAGACAGGACTCCCCCCCGAATTCCCCCTCGCAGGGCTGGAGCCGGGGATACCGCCAGCCCCCACTGGGCAGGGGGCTCGGAGGGGCAAGAAGAAAATATTGCAAAAAAATGAAGGGGAGAGGAGCCGCGGGTGCTGCAGCTGGAGGGGCTGCCTGCTTTGCCCACCCCGCCTGTGAGGGCAAGAACACAGGGGTACCCCTCCAAGTGCCCCCCCCCAGCCTGGCAGCTCCTCTGCGAGCACCTGGGCGGAGCCTCAGAAGTCCAAGGGCGTGAAGTCCCCAAAGTCACAGTCGAAGAGCTCGCTGATGCCCTCACCCTCCTCCAGGCCGAAGTGGTAGTCCTGTGCCTGTGGTGGCGACAAGTTGATGAACTCGTCCGCCAAGAAACCCGAAAAATCCTCCCTGCTCTGCTCCAGGAGGTCGTCCATGGAGGCCAGTGGTGAGAGGCTCACATCCTCTGCCGCGCACTTGCCGCTCGTCCCTGGCATCAGTGTTTCTGTGGGGAAGAGGAAGCAGCTGTAAAACCCACAATACTTGCCAAAAAAACAGGTTTTGAGCTATGCAGGAGAACCTGCCTTACTGAGGTGCCCGAGAATCACCCCAGCTCCTTGCTTGTGCTGATGGCAGAGGGGCTCACAGCTGCAAACACAGCAAGCGCCCCCAGCCAAAGCCACTGTGCCATCGCGCCAGAGCCCCCATCACCAGCTCGCTCCTGTCCCCATTCCCGGCTGCCCACCTTGCTCTCCAGGCAGCAGTGGCACGTCCTGGGTGGGATGAAGGAGTGGGGAGGCTCTGGGCTGCGAACGGCTGGGAGACGACTCCTCTGCTGGGGCTTTGAAGGGGCTTTTGACAGGGCTACAGACCCCCGAGCTGTTCTCGGGGCAGAGGAAGACGTCGATGGGGCCCTGAGTGCTTCGCACGGAGACCTGGAAAGCCTGGGGAAAGGGAGAGGAGTGAGATCAGGCGGCACAAGGAAGCCTGAGGAGCTTGGGCTGGGCTTTCCTGAGGGTTGTGTCCACACAGGGAGCACAGGGTTGCACCCAGCTCACCTCCGATGGGTCCGAGACCTGCAGCTGGGTCTCTGGTGGGGCTTTAATAACCATCACCATTTGCTCTGCGGGGTCCACAATGCTGCGGAGATCCTGGCAGGTCACATAGGCTGCAGTGGGGCAGGTCAAGGAGCAAACACAAAGGTGCTTTCATGCGAGAGAGGGGTGGGCTGCAAAATACCTGGCCTGCAATGTGGCCGGGCTCCCCTTGGGTCTTGACTGCGTGTCCCCGCCCACCCCAGGCAGCCCCATCCCGGTCCCACACCAAAGGATATTGCTGGTTGGCGGGGTCCTCGGTGAGCAGGCGCAGCTGCACCGTGCACGTCTGGATGAGGTCGTCCAGCTGCCGCTCGGCTGCCTGCAGCTCCCGCAGATCCTTCTCCAGCAGCCGGTGTCGGCTGGGGGCCCCCACAGTGGCCTGGCTCCCCCTGGGGAGCACCACGGCCATTAGGAGCCACACCCCACGGCTCCCTCTGCCCCACATTGTGACTGTCACCACGCACTGTCCCCACCAGGTTAAATCCTACCCCATACCCAGGGAATCAGCCTTGCAGGGATTCCTCAGTCACCCAGGCAACTCCCCCATCCCAGTGCACAGTCAGGCACAACCCCGCAAGCCCAGCCCAAGGACGTACAGCCACTGGATGTTGTTCTTGGACTTCTTGGTGATGAGCTGGATGCCTTCTAAGACATTGGTGATGTCATAGATGCGTCTCTTCTGCACCTTCAGGACCTCGGCTGCCCAGTTGAGGTCCACCACACCATCGGGTGACTGGCTCAGCAGTTCCAGGAAGCGCTTGGTGGTGAGGTTCAGCGAGGTTTCATAGCGGGACTTCTCCCCTGGAGACTTTGCCCCTGCCAGTCACCGAGGACAAACGTGATTTAGCCATGAGGGAAATGCAGTGCTGGAACTGAGAAGTCCCAAAACATTCGCCCACGCTCACAGGTGGCTCATGGACCAGGGACCAGGATTGACACCCTGAAACCCATCTGCTTTCTGAGGGCAATGAGGTGAGTTCCCCACATCCTTCACAGGAAGGATGCTGCAGGACCTGGTGCAGGCTCTGACACCCATGTTTAGTGGTGACACCGAGGTGCCAGGTAGGCCTCAGCAGGTCCATCTGGGACGCTGCCCTGACACCATGCCAGCAGCTACAGCTCATTCCCACAGGGAGGGATGGAGTCAGTGTGGTACCCAGCAGGACAACCATGCCACCAGCCCAGGTGACAGCAGCACAGGCTGGAAAGTAGCCAGAAATAGCCTGGCCCCAGGAACAGTCTCTCCAAACCAACACGAACAGATGGGGAGAAGCTGCCAGAAATGAGCCCAGGGGTAGCAGAGCAGGGCTGCCAGACCCCCTGCTCCAGGCTGGGCTGGCTTGGCAGTGGCGAGTGCAGCAGGTACCTTTGGCGGCGTTCCTGGCCTTGCCCCGGCCCACCGGCAGGCTCTCTGCTATGTACTGGTGATCCGTCTCCAAGTTCAGTTTCCTCTTCACCTGCAAGGGTTGGGGCTTATCACAGGGGCAGCCATCGCCACAGCCCCCTCGCAGTGTGAGGGATCCCCTTGAAGGACCCCCCTTCCCCAGAGGCCCAGCATCGCAGGGTACGCAAGTTCCTGCTCACAGCAGGAAGGGGTTGACGAGAGCGGCTCCAGGCTGCCACGCACACCAGCAAGACGGAGGAACTGGCCCCACCATGGGGGCCCCGCCACGCTGCGGGGAGCGCCCAAAAGCTGTGACGGGTCGCAGGAGGGGGAGGCAAAGCTGGGCCCAGCGCCCGGGCGTGCGGCTTCCGGAGCGGCAGCTGGGCAAGGGCCACGCTCGGCAGGTGTGCTGCGTGGCACGACACAGCTGGGCACGGCACGATATAGAACACGGCACAGCCTAGCAGGGTCTAGCAAGTCACGGCGTGGTGCGGAGAAGGGCGCAGGGTAGGGCAGCGTGGCACAGTCCAGCCCAGCATAAAGCCTGGCCCGGTACGGCACAGCTCGATAAACAGCACGGCCTCTATATAGCCCGGCCTGTTAGACACCCCGACTCAATGCGGCCCAGCATTGCACGGCTCGATATATAGCACGGCCCGGTATCTAGCCCGGCCCCACCGGAGCCCGCAGGGTCCTGGTCTCCGTAGCCCCCGCCCCCGCGCCGCCCCCTCCCCGTCCCGGTCCCGGGTGTTACCGGCGGGCGGCCCAAGGCGGGCCGTCTCGGCGCGGCGCCGGGTCGGGCGGGCTGCGGCGTGGCGAAGAGCAGGAGGTCGGCGTCGGGGTGGCCGCCTCCTCCTCCTCCCGCTGGCTCTTCGGCGGCGGAGACGATGAGGAGGTGCGGGGAGGCGCTGCCCAGCAGCGCCGCCAGCCCCGCCGCGCCTCCCGCCGCCGCCGCCATGGCTCACATGGCCACCGGGACCGGGGCAGCGGGCGGCGCGGCGGGCAGGGCGCGGGCAGGGGCTGGGCCCATGGCGGCCGCGGGGCCGTTCCGCTCCCGCTCGGTTCCGCGCCCCGCCGCCGTTATTGTTCGGCGCCGCCAAAAGCCCCGCGCGCGCGTTTGCGCGCCAAATCCTTTTTTGCCGCGAAAGCGGCGCGAGTCTCCCCGCCGCCCGCCCATTGGCTGCGGAGGGGAGAGGCCTCTCATTGGTCGCTCGCAACTTCCCCCCCCTCCCCGAAAGCGACGGGCGGTGCCGCACGCCCATTGGTGGAGGGCGGGCGGAGCCGGACCCCGCTGACAGGCGGCCAATCGGCGGCGCCGCGCCCCGACGTCGGGACCAATCAGGGGGCGGTGCCGGGGCGCCGCGTGGGAGCGGCGGGGCGGTGGAAGGGGAGGGGCGGTGGAGGGGGGGGGACGGGGGGAACGGCGGCGGCCGCCGCCGTTCCCCGCGTCCCCCCCCCTCCACCGCCCCCGGGAGTTCCCACCCGTGGAGGGAGGAGGTCAAAGGCTGGGAGAGGTGATAATCACCCCGCTGCCGGGTGTGCGAGATGCCGATAAGGCTCCCGCCGCGGCGAAATGAGAAATAAAAATAAAAAAAAAAAAGTAAAATTGCAATTAAAAAGAAAATAATCAAAAAATCAGCCCGTGCCCAACATGGCAGGGATGTCAAAGCTCGGGGGGAGCTCAGCCAGGCACCCAAAACCCATCCGTGCCTCGCCATGAGATGCCCCGTGGCTCCCAGCCCCTTGCCGACACTGCCCCGCTGCCAACCCCAACCTGCCTGGGGTGTTTTTTCCGCCTGAGTTGTTTTGCTTTTTTTTCCCCCGTCTGTTTTCTTTTTTTTTTTTCCCAACCTGGAGTGTTTTTTTTTCCCAACCGGTGCGTGGGATGCAGCGATGAGTTAACTACAGGAGCAGATCCCTACACGAAATGCCCCTGAACCGGCCGAGCAGGTTTCAGGTTTTTAAGGATTTTCCCGAACAGGTTTCGGGTTTTTAAGGATTTTCTTTCTCAGGTTTTTAAGGATTTTCCTTCAGCAATCGCCCCTGCATGACAGGTGATTTCCCTGAATCCCTACATCCTTAAATACGCTGGTAACATCTTGCATGTCCACGACCAACCCTATCACCTCTTTGTGCCTTATTTCTTCACCAGCGAAGAGCAAACAGAAACACTGCCTTGCTTAAAAGAAATTAATACAGTTAATTAACGCTTGGCCCTTCTAACATGCAAGGGCCACTCTCTGGAGCTTTTGCACTGCAATATCATCATTACCGAGAAGCATAAGCAACAGTTAGACCAGATGTTTGAGCAAAGTTAATGTTTCTTTCATCGGGGGAGGAGGGAGTGAGGGGAGCAAAAAGGCATCCCCAACAGCCGGACGGGAGCGAGCGGCTGGTGCTGCTCTCCCTGTCCTCGGGGAGCCTCGGCCAGGCGCTTCCCGGGGTGATGCAGGGTTTGGGACACAGCTGCTGCACCAGCTGCTCCCGCTCCGCTCACAATGACCGGGGTTTTAATTTTCCCCCCACCCTAATTCATGCAGGAGCTTATTCGGGGAGAGCAGGCTGTGCTCTCCCCCCTCTTCTCCCCCGAGCTGCCTGGCTGCGCCGCAACTTCTCCGAGGCTTTTAGTGCTGGTGGCGCTGAAAAAGGGCAGTTGTGAAGACAAATGAAAGGCAAACGCTGGGAGAAGGAAGGGCAGGGGCTTTTCTTGCATGCTTATGAGGGGAAGCAGATGAATCCCGTCTCCCGCGCAGCTGCGGCCTCCTCCCGGCCTCGCCAGCCCCGCCGTGCTCCCGAGATTAGCTGTCTGGCGGGTGCTGCACAAAGATAAAGTCCTCTCTCCGCGGCTCCCCTCCGTCACAGGATCGGGAAGGCTATTCCTATGCTTTGTAACCCACAGCAGTCACCGAGTTCGGGTGAGGTTTGGCTGCCTTACGCTGAAGGAGAAGCGCAGACCGGGGCTGCAGCCGGAGCTGGAATCCACGCTGCACAATCTCCTGCTGGCAGTGGGAGCAGGCGGGAGGAGAAGCTGGCAGGGTGCAAACCTGCATCGCTGTGCTCAGGGTGTCCCAGAAGCACCTTGTCACCCATGGCATGGTTCTGTCTTCAGCAGCTCCTGCACACACACACTGAGCTGCCCTGGGAAGGGACTTCCCCTGGGGTGTCCAGCCAGTGCTCCCGACCCCAGCCCTTCGTTCAGGTGCCAGCGAGCTGACAGCGCCGTGTGCTCTCGCTGCAAGAGGGTCTGTGGAGGGGACAGGCAGGTGGGGAATAACCCAGAGCTCCCCAGTCCCCATTTGAGTGGGAGAAAAAATACACTTTAAGACAGGACTGGCATCAGTTTGGAGGTGTGAATTTGGTTTCTCATCAGCCTGGGCTGGACACTCCAGTATTACAGCAGGTACAAAGCAGGAAGTTTTGTCTTCCAGCGACTCGGTCCTCCCCTCGCGGAGGGACCTTCTGCTTGGGGTCAGTGCCCGTGACGTAGGGAGCTCCTCACACAGGGACTGCCTCACCTTCACTACTACAGCTGCTCCTCTACAGCACATTCTCTCTGTTGGATGAGGCAGCAAAATCATCCCTACACATCCTTATTTCACCTATTTGTATGTGTCCTTATTTCGTTTAGCTAACAGTGCCTCGTACCTGCGCCTGCTCTGGCAAGATCTAAGAATCATAGAACCATTAAGGTTGGAAGGGACCTTGAAGATCATCTAGTTCCAGCCCCCCTGCTGTGGGCAGGGACACCTCTCTCCCACGAGACCAGGTTGCTCAAAGCCCCGTCCCACCTGGCCTTGAACACTTCCAGGGATGGGGCATCTACAACTTTCTTGGGCAACCTGTGCCAGTGCCTCACCACTCTCACGGTGAAGAATTTCTTCACCATGATGATCCTGCTGCAAACCGTCTGCCCTAAGGAGGAGTATCTGGGCAAGGACCAGCTACTTACCCAAGCTGGCCAGTGTTGCAGGAGTTAAATCGGATGGTGTGGTCTAAGTAACACTGGCTATTGCCTCCAAGCTGGTAACACGAGGGTACAATCGATGCCAAAAATGCCTCTGTGCATGACTTCACATACAGCACTAGTAACTCGCAATAATTAAGCACCACTTCATATATTTTAGCTTAAAAATAACAGTATAAAAGGACCAAAAATTGGCTTTTTATTATTATTATTTTACAAAGCACAGTATTATAATATTCAAAGAGCAATTAATACAGAAATAATCTCCAAATGAATGTGGTAGAAAGCCTTGATGTGCTACACCGACTGCACAAGAAGTGAATTCATAGTGGCCACAGCTACCTGAGCAACGCACTGCCCCCTCTTTCACTTGTTTTAAAACCAGAACCTGAGATATTCCTAGGAGCATTCTGATCAGCATAATTGCAAGTTACTTGAGATCATGTTCTTAACTTTATTTTACGCTGTCAGAAAATCAGGGCCTGGATTACACAGCAATTACGAACACAAAATATACACCAAAAGCAGAGGCGACAGTACCTGTACTATAGAGCATTTAATTTGTTTTCTCCCCTTCTTATCATCGGTCTCCTAAGGAAATGAGACAGATGAAAAAGGAAAAAAAGTTACCTCCTCCAGCAATCTAGTTTGAACACAGCGCTTGAAAATTCAAGATTAGCACCCCCTAAAACTTTAACAGGGGCAGACAGACACTACGCTGGGGAGCACTGCGCCTCGTTTTCTCTCCTCCCTTATCTGCTGGGTTTTGAAACCAGCCTCAGAAAACTGAACACGCTCCGCTCAGGTTGGCGTGATCCAGGAAGACAAACAGAACCTGATAAATCGGATCGGGGTGTCATCCAAAGGTCATTTTTGCGCTGATGCAGTGAAAATCACAAACCTGAGTCGCAGCAGTTTCTTCTGCGTGAAGGTATCAGCGTGGGGTTGTGGTTCCACTAGAACCAGCCACCTACAGCGGCTCCCAACTGGGGAAGGTCGCATGGGGGGTCCCCACGGACACCTCGTTTCGGTTTATTCCACCAGACACCCCACACTTACACCCCCTCACACGGCTCGGTTTAAAGCAGAGCTTGAACTACTCTACCAGGGCGAGAAAGTCTTGCAGCACCGATATCAAAGCTCTTCTGCAGCTTCTCCACCCTGACCCAGCTGTCCAGAGCAGGGCTGGTTATTGTCACGCCGCGAACGCGGCTTCACGCCTTCCGGCGGCCACGACCTCCGTAAGCGCTTCTCCGTGGCGCTAATTGGGCAAGCATGGGTTTTCCTTTCAGGAATATCCTCGCCCTTCACTGAAAGGATCAAACACGGCGCAGAAAACCTGAGCTAAAAGCCAAATGTCACGCACCCATTTAATTTTCACCTTTGTTAAATAATGTAATTGTCCCGGAAACGGTTCTTCAGCGATGCTGACAGGCAGCGCTGGCACACAAGCTGTCCTCCAAAGAGAAGTGAAGCACAGTGGGTGTGCCAGGGCAGCATGCAGCGGCAGTAAATAACCCTGGGCTTGCTTTGTTCCTTCATAAAATAAATGATTAATAGCTCAGTATAGTCAGTCAGTCTGCTATTCGAGGCCTGCTGAAAACTTTTGATCAGTTCGATTCATTAACCTTTAAAAGTGCCGCTAGAAGAGGCTTAACATCTGCAGGAGAAGCACCATTTTAAAACGAATGCTCCAATTTTATCCAGTAATCCTAATTTTTGACAAACTTGAGCTAAGCGTTGAGACACTCTGCTCGTCTTTTGAGGCACTCAGCATCTCCTAGTCAGGTGCTGAGGAGGAAGCAATAACAAGGGAAAATAAAGTTGATGTAGACAAATAAATCCACGTTCATCTTCAAATTCAAACAGATCAGGGCTGGGGGAGTAGAAAATGGCCCTTCTTTGTGATCCTTAAGCTTTTGGCCGATTCGCAGGTGGCTTCCCAACTGTCTCTTTTATTCCTTTTGCTTTTAACGCTAATAAAAAAAAAAAAGAACACAAACAGGGGACTCAATTCCCCACACAATGCCCTGGGGGAGGGCACGGGAGTGTAACTTCTGCAGCCGAAAAAGTCTGACTCAGACAAATTACTTCTAGTTCACTTCCTTACGACACGCCTGCATTGTTCCAACACCTTGGTGGCATAAGGGGGTTCATCCCCGGCTATCTGGTCACAGAAAGAGCGATGCAGACTAAAAGAACCGTTCCAATTACTTCCCTGGGGAAAGAAGTGACTTGCGGCTTAACGTCCTGACCCGACGCAGCGGGAAAACCAACCGTCCGCGAACGCCCGCTCCCGGGACGAGCTGCAGTTTGGCTTCCAGGGACGGCAGCTGGTTCCCCGATCAGAAGTACAGATGGTCGGAGGCTCGGGCGCAACTTGGCTTGGAAAGCGAGGTTGGGTGATAGATTTCTCAAGTGAAAAAGGGCCACCGCTGCCAGGGTGATGCTAGAAACGCGGCTCGGTTTTGTCACTGAGAGAGGATGGAGATGCTACGGTGGTGTAAAAAGGACAAGGCGGGTCACTCGTCCCTCACGTGGCCAGAGAAGCGCTTCACAAGCAGCTGTGCAGTTTAAGAGGTAGAACTACCAGCAGAAGAACATGATTTGGCCTCCAAAGGGAATCACAAGCCTTCCCCAGAGAAAGGAACACTACGTATAAATTAAAAAGGTTAAAAACCTCGTAGACACGTGGCTCACTCAGCCAGCCTGCACCATCTTTCGCTACAATAATTACACACGGTCAAAGATTCGAAAGCCTGGTAGTTTTAGGGAGAAATTCTCAAGCCTTAGCTGTCAGATTGTGGAAGGGTTTTCTGAAATCCCTCAAAGCCTGAAGGAATTCAGCAACATTAGCAGAATACTAACACGCTTATGGGGAACAATATTGAGGCTTCTGACATAAACCCGGTGCTGCACTCATGCTGCTTCAGCCAGCCAGCAGTGGTGCAAGTCAAGATATGATGCAAATAAAGAAATCAGACCTCACCTGTAGCTTCAGTATTTTTTCTATACTTGAATCTTTAGGGTTACCTGCGCAAAATATTTACCTACAAAGAAACAAACCCAATCAAATAAGGAGCGAAGCAGCACTCAAGAAGATGCATAACAGTAAAAAAAGAGCTTAGGAGGGCAAGGAAAAATTACGTAAGAAGAAAGGGAGAGTTTTCTTCTACTCAGAAGCTACCTGAACGTAAATGTAGTGTTTGGGTCACACCACTGAATATGACAAATTGCTAGAGGCTGCAAAAGACGATGAAAACCAGCATCAGCAGGATTATGAGACGGCGTGGTCAGGTACGCACAGAAAAGCAGATGGGTACAGGGAGAGCAAACAAAACAGTCCCGACTGAGGCAAAAGGGAACAGCCAGCACAGGGAAATTACTGACTTTCCTGACAACATCACCACGCAAAACCAGTGTGTCAGGAATTATTTTAATGTACATCATTAAGCAAATGGTACAGTGTTCATATGCAGTCAAGTGCTTTGCACTATCAACAGCTTGATTTTAAAGCAGTTTTCGCTCTTTCTCAGCTACCCAGCCAATCTTCTGGTAAAGCCCAGCGTGTGCTGTGCTGTGCTGGGACTCACCAGTGTGTTTTTAAGAGGAAAACTCACTCGTACGTTCACCCGTGGCCTCAGCCTGGCTCAACAACCAGCCTGCGCAAACCGCAGGTACATTCAAGTTTGTTTACAGCAAACACGTGCCACTGCTGCGAAGGGTAGATTTCGGAGCTAAGAGAAACCCCCGTGCTTATCTTCCACCAAAATAAAAGTGCTTGTTAAACGTGTTGCTCGCTTCTGCACACAGAGCACCCAGGGATTGATCCGAGGGCAGGCAGCGCGCCTCAGCCTGTTTTCAAAGGAGTCTGAATTGCATAATTGGTTTTTGGTACTTAGTTCAAGCAGCTTTTTAAAAAAAACACCTTATGCAAATAAGTTTAAAATTGTTACAGGGTATTAATTAGTGCCCTCAGCAAAGGGACAGATTCTGCCCAAGTGCATGAAAAAAACCAAGGAAAAATAGTCCTTCCAAGCCCAACCTACCAGGCTTGTACCAAACAATCTCTACAGTTTTATTCTCAGACACCTCATTGTCTTCCTGAACTGCAGAGAAACTCTCTTAAGGAACACACAAGTGCCCTCGTAACAGTTTAAACAAGATTTCCAACCGTCCACAGAAATCAAGAAATTTTGTCCCTGCTTTCCGACCTGAGCATGTCCCCCACTCCCATCACACAGCACAGAAAAACGTTTGTCTTGTGAGCATCGAGAAAATCTCTAGAACATCTTTCGTGATTAGACTTACTCTCCAATTACTGCCAGGCTGTCATTTTATATGCATATTTAGTTTCTTAAAAAAACAGACACCAAGAAAACCCCAAAGCCATACTTGTAGGAAAAATAAGGCCTCTTGTTAAAAAGACTGCAACACGTTTCTGCAGGTATTGACTTGCTCTAGGCAGAGCCAAGAGGAGACTAATCAGAACATTTTTGACCAGGACACAAGAGCCAACTCTGTCTGACAGATGTTAATTTAAAAAAATAAATCGCCAGTCAAGAGCAACAGAGTAACCTTTTCCCTTAGCTACACAAAGGTCCCGTCCCATTCAAAGGTGTTTTACAACGAACCACCTACTCGCTGTCTGTCCTTTTGTTATAAAGGAGAAAGTCAGAAACATCGTGCCACACATCGCTGTCGTCATACAGGTAGGTCATGGAGGACTGCAGAGAAGGCTGCAGGGTTTGCCGGTGGTATTCGAAGAGCCAGAGAACCGTCCCCCAGACGAGAGCAGCGACAAGCGGGAAGGGATCCTGCTTCGGCTGCGGGACGTAGCCCTTCTCCACGGCGAGGCGAGACAAGCCGAACAACGTGCGAGACAGCAGGTACATAATGATCTGCAGAACGAGAAAAACCGAAGGACATTAGGGGAATAGCCCCACCTGACATACTGGCCAGGTTAAATGATTCAGAAGCGATAAGACAGGCAAGAGGGGTGGAAATAATTGACCCAACTTAAAAGCGAAGAGGTTGGAGGCTTCACATAGCAAGCAGTCTGTATAACCAGAGATGTCTGTGTCCTCCCTAGGTCCCCAAAGTCCTACTTCTCTGCTGGTGCTAATTCAGTAACTGATAAGCCATGCTTAACGCGACACTTCTCAGTAGTTGCACAACTTTTGTGTTAATGCTACCTCAGATGCTGCTGCCAACAGAACAGCCACGGAACAGCCCTGCTCACCTGCCAGCCAGACACAGACTCAGTAGTCTGGACACCTCCTAAAACCAGACTGAAGGTAAGCCCTTGCAGGGCATTGCACAAGGAGAACACTTCTGATTAATCTACATCTGTGTGTCTTACTGACGGATTAAGCTGCAACCGTGTGTTAATAACAAGCTTGAAATCAAACATCCCCTGAGCAGCTTTTGTCAGTTAAAACAGTTTAGTTAAGCGTAGCTCAGGAACCAGTCGTGCTCTACTCTCACAACATTCAAGCTTGAGGGTTTAATCCTGTGTGAGGAGGCAGCTCAGACACAGGGAGGGGTAACCCCATGGCTTTGGGCTGCGTGGCTGCCTGCCTTCCCACCTATACAAGTGCAGCTCTGGAGGTAAACCCGGGCTTTTAGCACTCAAACGGCACAAACGTCCCTTCCACAGAGGGACATAACCACCTCTAGGATTTGAGTGTAGAGCAGGAACTTGTGCAAAGAGGAATAGGGTAGAAGAGTAATGCTACATGATAAGAACCAGCAGAAACATGCCAGGCTATATCAACTACTTCCCGACACATGATCATCCACCTGTTTGTGGGTTGTTTGGTTTTTTTTGTCAACGAAACTTTCAAGAAACACACTCACCTGGCTGTTGATGGGATTGTTCTCACCGAACACTAGCCAACCCCCAATGCAGGCTGCAAAGAAAGAATGAAACGGAATTTTTTTCCCCTGTAGCTGGGACTGCAATGCCATCAGCCCCTTGTAGGTGAACACAAAATACGCCAAGTTCCGGGAATGAGTGTACGTGGCCTGAGCAATCGATTTCAATTTCTCTCTTAAACTGGAGAAAAGAAACAGACAATTAGGAGAGCAAAAAGGCAGGATCACCGCAGTCACTCATCCTGGACGCTACATCTGCCCTGTCCATCTAGACTGACAGCTTGGGGACCCCACAGAACAGCTTGGGAGGGAGAAGAAATCCCTTCACCTCTGGCTCACTCATCAGAACACAGCTCCGCTTCGACTGCGCCGCGCTTCTGTCCAATTCTCTGAAAAGCAACCTCTTTTTTCTTTTTTTTTTTCCCCAAGTGCAAACCCCTGGCATGCAGGGGGGAAAGCCACAAGGTGCAATACTAGAGTTCGGCTTCCCTCATCGGATCAGGAGCTGAGAGCTGCTGTTTGCATTTGCTGATTTCTCCTCTGCCCCCTGGTTCTCACCACCAACCACTCCAGCAGTGGTCACCCCCCGGACTAGATCTATCTGTGCGGGCATGTGCGCTGTCTTGCCAGGCTGTCAGAACATCGGGCTAGGATCTTTCTGCTTTTTAAGCCCTCTGGGAACACGAAAAACGGACCGCTCCAACAAAAGATTTTCAAAGCAGCAACGTACCTCCCGCTCTTGAACAGGAAAGTCATCACCAGGGCATGCGGGGCACGGACTTTTGCTCCGTAACTGCAAAAGCGAACAGATGTTTCGGTTTCGGTGCCGTGTGACGAAATCACAGCGTTTCTGCCCAACCCCGCGCCTCGCTCCGCAGCCAGCCCGGCAGCAGCGGCACACCGAGCCACCGGGAGCAGCCCGCCCGGAGCCCCAGAACCCCTTAAAGCCCCGCCGGCGGCGCCGGGAGAGGGAAAAGTCCCTCCTGAGCCTCCGCTACAGCCGCCCCGGCCTCCTCCCGGGCAAGGACGGCAGCCGGTGGCCACCGGGCCCCGAAGGAACCGGGCCCCGAAGGAACCGGGCCCCGAAGGAACCGGGCCCCGAAGGAACCGGGCCCCGAAGGAACCGGGCCCCGAAGGAACCGGGCCCCGAAGGAACCGGGCCCCGAAGGAACCGGGCCCCCCCACCGCACTCACACGGCGCCGTTGCGGAAGCCCTTGAGGGCGGCGAGCGCGGCGCGGTAGCGGCGCTGCTGCAGGAGCGCGTTGGCGGCGCGGAGCAGCGCGAGGAGCGGGGCCCCCCCGGCCGCCATGGCGCTCCCTCTCCCGCCGGGACTGCCGGCACCGCGCACGCTTCCGGGGGCGGGGGCACCCCGACGCGCTGATAGGCTCGCCCGACTGTCCGTCAGCGCTCCTGTTCAATAGGCGGTGCTAGTCTAACCGCTGATTGGGGGCAGTGTCTGCCTCACAGCCAATGGGAGGGAGTGTTCCGCCCACGCCCTCCCGCTGAGGGCGGTGCCAGGCCTGTGCTCGCTGCCGCCGGCCCCGCGGGGCGGCCGGGCCGGGCCCGGTGCGGCCCTCGGCGGGGCCGGGGCTCCTCGGGCCATCGCAATACCGAGAGACCGGGCGGGGCAGGCGCGGCCGCCGGGCGGTTCCTGCCCGTTTCGGCGGGGCCCGGCCTCCACCGAGCCCCGAGACGCCCCTCCGCCGGTTAAAGGCCAGACCCCCCCCGTTAATCCCGGCCGCACGCTCCGGGGTGCCGCTGCCCAGAGCAGCGCCGGGCCGCCCCCCCACCCCTTCCCGCCTCGGCCCTTCCCGCCCTCCCCGGTCCGAGCGGCGGGCGGAGGCCGCCCCCTGCCGGCGGCGGGCTGCGCCGCTGCTCCCGGTGCCCGCTCCGGCTGGCGGGTCGCGGCCGCCCCGGCTCCAAGATGGCGCAGGCGATCTTCGAAGCGCTGGAAGGTAACGGGGCCGTCGCCGCCGCGCCGGGCCCAAGCGGGCCGCGCCGGGCCGACAGCGGGGAGGCGCCCCCACTCGCTATCCCTGCCCCCGCCAGCTCCCCGCACCCGCCCGGCGCCGCCGCCGTTCGAGGGGCCGCCCTGCCGAGGCCTGGCCCGGCGCGGGGGCTCCCGGCAGCGCGGGGGCCGCGCCCCCGCCACTCCTCCCCCCCTGCTCCCGCTGGCGGCGACGCGCGCGGCCCCGGGGCGGGCGAGCGGCCCCGCGCGGCGGCGGCGGCGGGGGCGGGGCGGGAGCGCGGCGGGCGTCCCCCGGCGGCAGCCCCGGGGCTCGCCGCCGCCTCCCTGGGGCACCCCCGGCACCTCCCGTGGCCCGGCCGGTGCCACCCGCCGGGGCATCCCCGTCGCGGTGCTCTGCGCAGCCCCCGTTAACTCCGGGGCAACCCTGCCCTGCCCACGGGGGCTCTGCCCTCACCCGCCCCTGTGCCCGGTGGGATCCCCGTTTCCCGGGGCACCCCGTCGCTCACGGACCCCTCGGCCTCCCGTCCCTCTGCCCAGCGCACCGGGCACCCTCGTGTCGGGGTCCCCCCGTGGTCCCCACACCCCGGGGCTCACGCAGGTGGCCCCACCGAGGTGCCACACTCCCCGCCTGCCCCGGGGTGGTCCGCGGGTGGGTGCTGGCCCGCCGGTGTGTCTGCTAACGGGAGATGTCTGGGCTCCTCGGCACAGCCGGGGCAGTGCCCAGCTCCCGTCCCTTGAGTGGGCGAAGAGATTGCGCTCCTCTTGATTTCGCGTCGGGACGCCGCGTGCTCTGGGCAGGTGCCGTCTTAGGGACTCTTGGACGTGCTGAGCTGCTGCGGTCTGAGCTCAGCGTCAGCCCGTTTGGATAAAAACCTGTTTCACGAGGTGTTTGTTTCCCAAATTGGATTACGCGTGTGTTCTCCTTGACGTGAGATGCCACTGACTGATGGCCTCACATCGGGATCGTCACCCTGGGCTTTGCAAACAGCACCGGCCAGCAGAAAGAAGAGCGAAGAAGAAACCTTTCCCTCGATTCTCTCAGGTCACTTAGAATCACAGAATCACAGAATGTTGGGGGTTGGAAGGGACCTCAAAAGATCATCAAGTCCAACCCCCCTGCCAGAGCAGGATCACCCAGGGCAGCCACCCAGGAACGCATCCAGGTGGAGTTTAAAAGTCTCTAGAGAAGGAGACTCCACACCCTCCCTGGGCAGCCTGGGTCAGGGCTCCATCACCCTCACAGTAAAGAAGGTGCATTTGACAGCATTCTGTGTATAATCAGGTTCCCTATTTCCTCTTTGCAATCAGCTCCTCATTGTGTGGGTTTCAATGCAGAATTCGGGAGATCCAAACATTTTAGCAATTTAAAGAAACAGCATGTTGTTGTTTTTTTTTTAAAGCCCACAACAATTGGCACTTTTAGTGGCTGAGCTTGTTTGTTTTGTCTTGTTGATTTGCTTACAAGTCGATGGTGACTTGGCGTCATGTGCGGTGCCCAGAGCAGCCGTGTTCTTGGGTGCCACGGAGCAGAGGTGCGTTTTTGCGTGATCAGCACCTGGTGCTCCTGTCGGCATCAAAAAGACTCTGCACAAAATTCAGGGCATGAGGGAAAAGCAGCAGCTGGGTGCAGTGGCCAGTGTTGTTTCATCCTTGAGCGAAATTTGAAAGGAAGGGATAAAAAAAAAAAAAAAGGAGCACAAATTAGTGGTCTTGTCCTGGCTTCCCCAAATCACCTTGGTTTTATCAGGCTCTGGGGAGAGCCTACTGCTGACAGGGGGAGATGGGTGTTTTTTTTTTTAGGTTTCATGATGGTGAAGAACATCTTGCAGACTGGTGCTGGCTGTCATCAGCGCAGGATCGATCCAAAGCTTTCTCCTGGAGCCCGTGGGTGGCCGTGAGCGGCATCTTCCTAACCCCATGACCACCTGCTTGGCTTCGTGGGTTACTAAACCTTGGACTTGACGATGTCCCTCTGTGCTGAGCGTGGCGTTGTGCGTTTTACCCTGCAAAACCGCAGTGACTCTGGCCAGTTGTGTGAAGAGCAACGTGTTTCTGTTGTCCTGGGCCGCTTCTCTCCGGCAGAAGGCTGAATGCAGCGCCGACGGTGATGCTGCAGCGTTGTTGCCTGTCTTCAGGTCTTGGCCTCTGCTCAAGCCTCTTCCTGCTGGCAGGATTGAGGCGATCTGGCTGTTTCACTTGGAAGATCTGGCTACATGCCAGAAGGAAACCCAGTTTTCCAGTGCTGGGTGCATCAAGGGTGGCATTCTTGATGCAAACTGTTCTTAGTTATCCCTGTAATATACTTAACCTGAGTTTTTCATCCCCCTTTTTTCTTTTGTATCCTGACTTCTGCTGAGCTTACTTCTTACTTCTGCTGCTCCGTTTCACTCTCTGGTTTGGATGTGCCAACAGGAGCCTGCGGTGCTGCCTTTGCAGCTGAGTGGGAGGTTATTTGTCCAGGAGGAGGTCTATTTTAAAGCAGGGCTTTGGTAGCTGCGGGAAGATCCACCCAGGAGTGCTCCAGCGACCTTCTGCCGGCGAGGCTGCTTGCAGTTCTCTGTGCAAGCAACGACTTGCAGAACTGGACCTGCAGCTTTGCTGTGCCTCCGTGTGATGTATGTCAAAGGGTTACTGTAGGCAAGGTGGTAATTTTATGGTAGCGTGTGAAGGAGTGTGATCTGCTGCTTTCCAGTAGCTGCTCGTGCCCTCTGCGCCCCAGCAGCTGGGGAACGGTGCTCTCCTCTCTCCCAGGGGCATGAGCAGCCTTTGTGACCTCTTCTTGGTGAAGTGATGAAAAAGGCCTTCACAGAGTCCTTGCGCTCCTTTGCTTCATCCTGGAGATGCAGGAGAAATTACTATTTAGGGTGTCTTCAAAATGCAGAGGGTTATATGGGTCCTACAAGAAGGCTGGGGAGGGACTTTTTACAAGGGCCTGTAGTGATAGGACGAGGGGTAATGGGTGGAAACTGGAAGAGCGTAGGTTTAGCCTAGATCTAAGGAAGAAGTTCTGTACCCTGAGGGCGGTGAGGCACTGGAACAGGTTGCCCAGGGAGGCTGTGGATGCTCCATCCCTGGAAGTGTCCAAGGCCAGGCTGGGTGGAGCATTGAGCAAGTGGAAGATGTCCCTGCCGTGGCAGGGGAGTTGGAACTAGATCATCTTTGAGATCCCTTCCAACCCAAATCATTCTATGATTCTACACCCCATCAGGAAGTTGTTCCTTGTCCAGGAGGACTTTTAAAGTTTCAAGAGGAACTTGCCATGGTGGTCGCTTCTGCTGCCTTCTTCTTTGTGCTGCCATCTGTTTCACTGACCCTCCTGGTGCTGTTTGCTGAGCGATCTCTCGTCAGGAACTGTCCTCATCTCACTGCTTGGAAATGATCGGACCAATGGATTTTCTTTTTTACTGTGGCACACGGTTCTGAGGTCACAGCTTCTCCGTTTTGTTTTGCAAAGATCTTGAAGAAAAGCGAAAAGTAACCTGAGAGTCCCCTCACCTTTCTTTTCTCCCTTGATCCACAAAGTGTAACACAACTGTGGCATACAATTTGTTTTATTCATAGGTTCTTTGTCATTAAGGAAAGGTAGGGAGGAGCACTGCGTAAAAATAGCCCCTCTTCACTACTTCTTGTCCATGATCACATTGTTCTCTGTCTCTTTACATCTGATTTCTAAAAAGAAACAGGGTGTTGGGCTTTATCCACTGGTCGCATGCTGCTGCCCAGGTTGTCTCTCTAGATGAGCAGTCCCTGTCTCCTGTTTGTATCTGGAATATTTTAGAACAGTTTAGCTGTGGCGGAAAATATTTGTGCCAAAGCAAATGAGCCGATTCTGACAACAAATCTGGCTGGGTGCGTGTGCTCTCGTGGAATCCTGAGGGAAATGGCAATGAGGGAGAGCGACCGGCAGCTCTTGAGAGGAGGCTGTGGAGGAACAGAGCCCTGGGAGATGGGGGAGCCACGGTCCTGCTCTCCTGCATGCCCCAGACCTGGGGGTGGCAGCTGGTGTCCGAGTGGGTCTTCCCAAAGCATCTCTCCCAGGAACCCCAGTTTAGTGTTTCCTTTTTAAAGCTGTGTCTAAATCCTCCTGTAGTTCATGGCCCCGTGTCTGATTGGATCCGGGAACGTAGGTCTTGGAAGCAGGGAGGCGTTTCTAATGCTGCTTCTGAGACAGAGTGGCTGCACACCGAGCATTTTGTCTTCACCGAGCTCAGCGCTTGTCTGTGCCAAGTCACACCGTGTCCCCAGGCAGATCCACCCAGGCTGCTCCCCCATCTGGCCTGTGACATCCCGAATATCTGCTTCTTTGCTTTTCTCATACCCGTGGTTTGTAAGCATCCTTCCTCTCTGCAACAAGTGCCTGAAGCCAAGGCCTCGTTTGGCTTTCCCTGCCCGTCCTTGTTCTTCTTGTGTCAAAGGAGGGGATGGAGACAGGTGGGAGCTTTGCTTCAGTGTGATACTTGGTGCTGTGGAGTGGAGGGGGATGAGAAGGTGAGAGTGGCTCTCTGGGAGAAGACAGTGGCAGCTGGCGAGCGGCTTCACTCTGCGACTCGTGAACGAGCTCCGAGCACTCCGCTTGGTTTGCCATCCATGCTTGTGTCTCCTTTCAGGAATGGACAATCAGACGGTGCTGGCTGTGCAGTCCTTACTGGATGGTCAAGGAGGTGTGACGGATCCATCTGCTCAAAATGTCACCTCCTCCACCGCCATCCAGTCGATGGGTGAGTCCTGGTAGCACCGGGAGAGAGAGAAGGGGCAGGAGGGCTGCAGGTCTCTTCCTGCAGGTACTTGTGCCTGTTGGAACAACTGGCAGTGCAGCTGTACGTGTAGGGCCCTGCTAGGAATGTTGTGAGCCTTCAGCAGGGCGAGACAGAGCAGAAGGAAGGGAGCAGGCAGAGATGCTTTCGGAGATGGTCGTGACAATAGACTCCACCGTGTGTTTCCAATAGAAGCATGAAGTGAGGGAGTGGCTGCTCTCCCTGCTACTAGTTCACATCTTTTATTTCACAAACCATTCCTTATCCCCTATGGGTGTGCAACTACTCCAGTCATTGAGTATCTTGTCTGTGAGAATGAATGCCGGAACGGGTCGCTGATGTGCACATGAACACTCATAGTGCTGGGCCAGGCCTTGCTGGGTGGGTATGAGTTATCCCCTGGAGGAGTTATAATCTGTGTCCCCAAAAATGTTCTGCTGCAGGCTGTGAGTCAGACAGGAGGGACAGCCTTGTGAGTCTGACTGGATCAAGCGCTAAACGGTGCGTGTGGTTTGCTAACGCCGCAGGTTTCATCTAGGATGTGGTAACTGGGTTGTCTTTTTTCTGCTTCTAACGTCAAGCAGAAGCGCGAGAGACCACCTGTCTTGGGGGGTGGCTTTTGGACACAGGCTGCAGTTGATGCTGTGTCCCCATCCAAGTTACTTCTCTTCCTTTGTGTAACCTGAGTAATAAAATCTGCTTCACAGAGCACAAGGCAGGTGCTTTGGAAAAAGCTATTTTGGCTAAAACCAGAGGGTGCTACAGGAGCAAGGCTGGATTGATTGATCGTGTCTTCAGGATGAGACAACGGGGTTCACTTTGTCTCGGGGAGGCTGTGGGGTTCATGTATGGGAGCAGGACTGAGCTGGGCTCAGTCACGTCAGAGCTAGAGGCTGGGGGGAGGGAGAGTTTGGCCCTTGCCAAACCTCTCCTGATGATGGTGATGTCCTTGAGGTGCCAAGATCCAAAAGGTGTCTGTTTTCCTGCAGCTGTGGCTGTTAGGTGTAGCCCTGGGGAAGGCAGAAGAAAGCCTGGATCAGTGACTCTGTCCTCTTAATTGCAGATGACGAAGACGTGTTCCTCTGCGGGAAGTGTAAGAAGCAGTTCAACTCGCTGCCTGCCTTCATGACCCACAAGAGAGAGCAGTGCCAGGGAAATGCCCCTTCGCTCTCCACGGTCTCGCTGGCCACCAACAGCGTGTACACCCCCTCCATCACGTCGGTGCAGCAGGCTCCAAGCGCCAGCCGGCAGGTACCGTGCTGTGGGCAGAGGCTCTGCCGCTCCGTCGCCGTGGTTCGGGGAACAGCGGGGACCTCTGGGTGACACTTTCAGATCCAGTGGTGCCTCATGATTTACTCCTTTTCTAGGAAGGTCACTTGTTGTGTTGGCTTTTGACCTCATGGTTCAGGCTGCCTGGTCCTCTACAGGGAGGTGTCCTCCAACACGAGTGGTAGCCTTTTTTTTTTCAGGACAGGAGGGGTTTTGTGTAGTGTCTGTGCAACAGCCAGACTTTGGTTCTTCTGCAGAGCCCCAGTGTCGCAGCCTGGAAGGCCGGCCACATGCGTGGGTGCACGGCGTGAGCTGCTCAGGGTGGGATGGCTCTTGCTCTTCCCTGGCCTAGTTTGTGGGCAGAAGAGGAGCTTCATCCCTGCATCCTTCCTCTGAGTTTTCTGCAAATAAACCCACATAACGGGGTGTGACAAGCATTATGGGACTGTTCTCTCTGGAGCGACTCTCCTTCCCAGCAGGCTCCTCGGGAGCGAGTCCCTTGTGCGTGACATGCTCTTTGCCTGCAATTGCGGTGGTTTCTGAAGGGCTTTTTTTAAGTTAACATAATGGCAGTAGATGGTGCTGCCTAGGGCTGCAAAAATGGGGTATTTCCACCCAGAAAAAATGGGACAGACTCTCTCCCCTTCTGTAGTCTGACTCCAGCCTGACATGCGCAGCCTTTCCTAGCTGGGGGAAGCACCCGACAAAGGCCAGAACTTGTCCATGACCGGTTTTTCCTGCAGATCTTGTTTAATAACCCCTGATTTGAATGCTGCCTACTGGCCACTTTCCCGAGCCACCATGATAATTTTTACCTACTTTTCTGAAGAACTTTTCTGGGGCTGCCTTACTGTTACCAGCTAGAAAGTACCACGGACTCAGCAGGAAGCTGTAGATAATTACTGTGGTTCACCTGCTGACCTGAGGCTGTGAGAGCAGAGACTGAGGTTCAGTAAAAAGTGGTGTCATCACTTTTTATTTATTGTTTTGTCCTGTTGGCAGTCAACGATGCATGCTTTTCTTCTTTCAGCAAATCTCTACCTACATCACCGTTCCCCCATCACCTTTGATTCAGACCCTGGTGCAGGGGAACATCTTAGTCAGCGATGAAGTGCTGATGTCGGCCATGTCTGCCTTTACATCCTTGGACCAGCCCATGCCCACTGTGCAGCCCCCAGTGCAGGTAAGGAGCAGGAGTGGGGAGTCCCACTACATGGGGCTGTGCTTGCACTGCAGGAGAGTCTTGTTGGTCCATCAGATTCTAGAGATCTGTTTCGATGCTGAATCCTTGGCACCTTCCCAACACGACAGCCAGGTCAGGAAGGAGCAATGGATAAAGGACAGGATAGCTCCAGAGCCTGCTCTCTTCTGGTGTCCTTGTTGATGGGTGCTCAGATCTTTTTGACGTGGTCGCTGCAGCTTTTTGTTGAGCCCCTGTATAATGGTTGGCTTCCAGAGCCCATGTCAGTTTGTTCCACGGATCCCTTTCTTCCTAGGATGGTTGTTTTGGGTTCTCGCTGGGGCTGGCCAGGCTATATACACTCTCCATACTCTGAAAATGTTCTTTGCAACCAGAAGGCTTAAAAGCTTTAAGAACAAAGCAAAAAAAAAGCAGTGGGGCTCGAGTGCTTGAGTTTTGGAGGAGACGATATCTGCCAGCAGGTCACACCAAGCCTCTGCAAGCCAGCACGGTCTGGTCCAAACTGGCAGTTGGTCAGTGCTGCTCTGTGCAAGACATTGTTGCTGTTCCTGCGGGTGCCGTTTTGGATTGGGATTGGGAATGTGCATGAGGGAGCAGCCCCTCCAACTCACCGCTGCTGCACTTTCAGCGTCTTGTCTGTCTCTCCCTGTTCTGGTTTTAGAGCAGCTTGAGTATGCACGCTGGGGCTGGCTACCTCTCCCAGCCCCCACCGCCACCGCCTCCCCCGCCGCCACCCCCTCCTCAGCCTCCGCCGCCTCCCCCTCCGAGCATGGGGACTCCAGGGCAGCCCAGTGCCGGCGGCAGCGGCGTGGTCGAGGTTTACAGTGCTCCTGCTCCTCTGGCAGCAACCAGCACGGTGGAGATCCAAACACTGGGGATGCAGCCCTACCCGCCCATGGAGGTAAGGCCGGGGGCTCTCTGCCGGGGCTCCGTCCTGCTGGGCCTCTTCTACCAAGCAAGGCTGCCTGGGTGTGAGCTGGATTAGAAATGCAGGAGTAGAGTCTGGGAAGTTGCATTAAGTTATTTTGATGATGATTATTCCTCTGGGAGAAGGTGGTGAGTGGAAGGACAGCAGCAAGATGATGGGGATTCTGAAAACGAGAGAAACAGTTAAGAGAGATGGAAGCTGCACAGGCTTAGGAGTCCTGAACATCTGCTGTGGTCAAGTGATACTTTCAGCTATTGGGAGTGAGGGGATAGAGAGCACCATGCTGTGCACGGCATGTTTAAGTGAGGAGGAGAAATTCAGTCTGAATTTCAGTGAGCTTGACTAGGCAACTTTTCCTAAAGAGAGGCATAGACAAGGGTGGATTTACCACTGAGTCAGCTGTTCACAGCCTCCTGTTCACAGCCTCCCCATTAGCATTACCATTCGCAACAGAAACTGCTGGGTGTGACAGAGGTTTGTCAGCCTTATCTTTGTAGCTGGCATCTGATCTGGAAGTGCCAGTGGTTAGAAATAGACAGGGATGCTGGATACGTCGTGGTCTGAGTTAATTTATCAGAGTGGGCGACAGAAACGCCCTCAAACTGTATCACCTCAGACTGATGCCTCTGTCTTTTTCTCTGAACATCCTTTTCTAATATTGGTGCTGATGTAAAGAGCAGTGCTTTGCCACCTGGAGTTTTCCTGTGCTTTCATTCCCTTCTCCAGTCCTGCCAGGGCAGGCAGCAGGGACAGGAGATCCTGCCCTCAGGGCTGGTGTGAACCCACAGGGTCAGTGGTGATCATTCTGGTAACCTGCTCTGGAGGGATAAGAAACTGTTCTAGGCATAACACATAGGTGAGGGACTAGATGTCTCCTTCAGAGTGTTTCTTTGCTGTCCTGTTCCTGCTGTAATAACTACTGGGCACTTTGCGATGTTCAGCAAGGGAGTTTCACGCTGTGCAGGGTGTTAATTTTGGAGATGCACTGTTGGACTGGTGCACTGTTGGACTGGTGAACTAGGAATTTGATCCAGTTTGGCAAGAGACAGAAAACCCAGCTAGAATAATAGTGTTGCTGGAGATGGAAGTTAGGACACAGCATTAATTCTGTGTTACCAAACCTGTTGCCACTGAAAACTTGCACTCTTGCAGGTACCGAGCCAGTGTGTGGAAAGTCCCGTGTACCCTTCCCCTCCTGTGTACAGCCCTGGGAAACAGGGCTTCAAATCCAAGAGCACCAGTGCTCCCACACCTTTGACCAGCACGGGAGGAGGCAGCGTGGTTGGTTTTGATTCCACTGCCGCTGCCAAAAGTCGACGCTGCAAAAACGAGAGCGGGCTGCAGGAAGGTGAGTGTCCTCAGGGCATTTGCCGTGGGCTCTCCAGGCCCTGTGGGGGGACTTCGGCTGCCACGTAGCGCCGGGTGAGGAACACGATGCTCTGCATGAAGCTATCAAGATGGTGAAAATGTGGACGTGCTTCTTATCTGTCACCTCTGAGTGAATGTGAAAAGACTGTCACTGTGCTGCTGCATGGGGAGCGTTAAATCTCTGCAGCTACGTGCTTACTGGATCACACCTGAAATGGGGAGATCCTGCAAAGTAAGGTGTTGGAGCTTGGTCTGGTTTAACCCAAGGAAGACTGTCCAGCCACAAGGCTGGTGGGTTCGATGTGGCCTGGCCCTGAAGACTCTCTTCCCAAGGGCTCAGCAAACCCCTTCCTGCCTTGGGTTTTCTTCAGAGGCATTGAAACCCATCCCCAGGTGAGGCAGGGCAGGGGCGTGCCCCGTTACAGGATGGAGGAGGGTCAGATCCTGCCCTTTCCTGGTGTGATGCAAGGACACCTAACTGAGGGACAGGGTAGGTCCTAGGCGTGAAGTGGAGAAAAGCCATGTGGCCTTCTTCCCCAGGAAGGCTGGGCCTCTGGAGTGGCAGATGCTAGGGTTTAATGCTCTTTGCAGAGGTGTGAGTGATCACACAGGCTGCAGCTTTCAGTCTAGAATTTCCTAGAGCAGCCCCATGGTTCTGCTGTTTTCTCTTGGTTTATAGCCCATTGTAGTAGCTAGAAGATGTGACTGACTGATCTTCTGGAGGGGAGAAACATGCATGTGCTGATGGCTGACCTTGGTGAGTTCATAGGAGAGAGAACTGGGGCCCTTCCTCTCGCTAATCCTGTGTCTTTTCCCAATGTGCCCTTAGAGTAGGTGCTTTGTAGCACAGCTGGAAGGGTCCCTGGAGTGGTCAATGCCCGAAGGGGATGCCCTGCCCCCTCCACTACTACTCAGTACTTCTAGAGTTCACTCAGGCTGTGTTACATACATGTTTGTGCCCATAACCTCTCTCCAATCTGGCCAGGCAGATCTTAGGCTTTCACAAGCCCTTTATTTTCAGTCCTGAATAGATGTGTCTTGGGGTGAGGGCCCTGCAGTGCCAAGGGAACAGGGCTGTGCCACACGATCTCATTCCCATGGGCGCTCTTGCTCTTTCAGGCAAACTCAAGTCCCCCAAGCTGAAATGCACTTACTGCGACAAGGCCTTTACCAAGAACTTCGACCTGCAGCAGCACATCAGAAGGTAACGGCGCTGCTAACCCAGACCCAAGAGAGTGCCCGGGCGGGAGGTGGGCACGACTTCACTGAGGGACTTTGCACAGTCCTGTAGACCTTGTGTTTGTCACCTCCCAGACTCTGCACTGCGCTGGGAGGTGATCCTTCAACCCCCTCACTCCAGGACACCTCCTCGGTGTCTGAGGTGAAGGGTGCATCGTGGATGTAATCTTGCTGATTATGGGTTTGGTACTAGAGACTTGTTTTTCTAGCTGTTGAGACTTTGAAAACCAAAGCTCTTGTCACTTGGTCACTGGAGTGTAGCACCGTCTCCACTGCTTGCCTCTGCCCTTTTCTTTGCTCTCCCTTCCTAGCAGGCTGGAGCCTTCGTGTTTGCTGGTGTTAGCAAACCATAAGCCAAGCTCAGTGTCTATATAGGGAGCTCTTACAGGAGAGCTTTTCTGTGGCAGGAGACAGTTGAATCTTTAGTTTCCCCTGGCAGAATCTGCAAGACTCAGGATGGTTGAGAAGGAACAAAAGGCCATTTTGCTCCTCTTCCCAGCCTGGACTCTTCGCATGACGTAGTCCATGTGTTAGAGTCCACTCTTTCTCCTGAAGCAGAATGGCAGGGTAGAAAGACCTTTCTGATGTGGACAGGAGGGAGCAGATTCGGGGAGATCAGGGGTCTGCAAGCTAGAAGAGATGTGTGTGTGGGGGAGGGAGGGGTGACAGAAAAGAAGAGGGTTGTACCCCTGAGAAGGTGATGGTGTCCCCAGAGTCTGTGCAGAGGCCCTGACAGCGAAGGCTCTGATGTTGCTGCAGAGCTCTTTTCCTCTCACTCTTCTTTATTTGATCCCTTGTCACCTCTAGACTGTGAGTGTTTTGTCTGTGCACAAGGCTTGTTTCCTGGAGCTTCCCTCCTCTCTCTGCTGGCTGCTGACATGGTGCCTTCTGGCTTCAGTCACACAGGTGAGAAGCCCTTCCAGTGCATTGTGTGTGGTCGAGCCTTTGCCCAGAAGTCCAACGTGAAGAAACACATGCAAACCCATAAAGTGTGGCCTCCAGGGCTGGGGTGCACTATCTCCCGCAATTCCATCACGGTGCAGGTCATGGCCTTGAATCCCAACCAGCCGGAGGACGAGGAGAACACAGGTTTGCTGCCTGGGGATGGCACGTGCGCGGGGCAGAGCGGCGATGCGAGGAGTCTGCACGTTCCTGCGCCTCCGTGCAGGGAGGGAGGGGAAACAGGAACTGTGTGTGCTGTTTGCGTTCCTCCTGTGGGGTTTAGCAGTGTGTGCTGGAGAAGCGAGTGACATTTGCTCAACTCCAGCTGATGGGTGTGTCATTTCATACCCCTGGCCACGGTGGATTCAGGTACTGGTGGATACAGGGCTCTAAATTGTGCCTATATGTGCATGCAGAGGTGTCTTTCCCCCACTGCTTTGGCAGTGTGTGAACCACACTTGACAGCTCTGGTCTAATGGCCAGACAAGCTGATGGTTTAGCACAGCCCAGTGCTCTGGCGTGTTTGCAGTGTGCACATCATGCCTAGGCTGCGTCTGGCCCCAGCGGCCAGCTGAAAGTACTCGTGACAGAGGAGAGCTCCTTGCTGGCAGATGGTGTCTGGATACCCTTTCTGCTGGTGACATCAGTCCTGGTAGGAGGGGAGGGAATGCAGTGACCACATCACACCTCGGACAAGGCCTCACTGGAGCTGCTTTCTGCAGTTATTGTGGGCTGTGAGCTACTGGCTGGATCTTGCTTCCTGTCTCCTGCCAGAGATTGCAGTAAGTCTGGCTCTGATTCACTAGTGGAGACAGTTATGTCCCTGGAAAAAGAGAATGGATTAAGGAGAAGACTGAGTAGTCAGAGCCCTTTTAATTTGTAGACAAATTTAAAACTACCCTGTTAGAGAGTGAGATTTGTCTGACCTCAAGAATCGGTCTTTGAAAGGAAGGAAGAGCCTGGAGCCAGCCCCAGGCCTGGTGGTTGTTAGAGCTGTCTCACAGCACGCTGTGACTTCCTCTCTCCCTTTCTCCAGGTTTGACTCAGCCCTCGAGGACTCCTGCACCACCGCCCCAAGACATGAGCCCCTTGGATGAGAGCGAGGCGGGCAAACTGGAAGCCAAGCAGGTTGTCCTGATTGATAGCTCTTACCAGTGCCAGTTCTGCCCCAGCAAATTCAACACGTATTTCCAGCTAAAATCGCACATGACGCAGCACAAGAACGAGCAGGTAGGGACAGAGAGTGCCCTGCGTTGGTGGCGAGATTGGGATGAGCTGTGCCAGCTTCCAGGGTCTGTTCTGAGCCTCTTGCCCCATAAAGCTGTGAGTGCTTCCCATGCAGCTCAGCTCTCTGCACGTCTGGGTTGCAGCTGTGTGGTCTGAGTGGCTTTAAAAAGCTTGGCTACTGCCACCTTGCCAAGTGAGAAGTCAGCTGAGCGAGTTGTAGAACAGTCATCGCTGGGGTGTTGTGGTCTCAGCCACTCGAGTAGTTTCGGGCATTGACAGCAACACCCTTTTCTCCCACTTTGCTTTTTTAGAGGGCCGCCCGGACAATCTGTGTTTGCAGAGTGTTCAAATCCCAGCAGATTCTGCCATTGTCTTCACCTGGAGCTGTCAGCCACATTTTGATGCTGAGCTGCTCTGTGCTGTTCTTTATAAAGCCCCTTCCTCTGAGTAAGGCAGCAGAGAAAGGGGATGTTTTCCCACCACATCGTGTCCTGCTTCAGCGCAGGGCAGGGCTTTGCTGCTGCGCCCTGCCTGAGGGCTGCTTTGTTCATAACATCAGCTCAGCTGTTCTCCAGCACAGTGGGTGAAGGGGTGGCCACGTCTTTCTCTAAATACCCAGTGGCAACAATTTCCAAAGAGGAAGGCTACTCTCCCTGCTGGCAGAAGATTTTCCCTCTTTGTTTCCGTGGCATGCCGCTCCAGTTGCTCTCCCTTCTTCTCGCAGGTGTACAAATGTGTGGTGAAGACTTGTGCTCAGACCTTCCAGAAGCTGGAGTCCTTCCTTGAGCACATCAAGAGCCACCAGGAGGAGCTGAGTTATCGCTGCCACCTCTGCAGCAAGGACTTCCCCTCCCTGTACGAGCTGGGCGTCCACCAGTATTCCCACAGCCTGCTGCCCCAGCACAGCCCGAAGAAGGACGTGGCCGTGTACAAGTACAGTAGAAATCGGTGCTCACAAGGCTTGTAGGAGTGAGTGGGTGAAGAGTGTGTTTGGCTGAGAGTGGTGGGGATATGAGAGGGAAGAAGGGGCCAAGTGTTCAGTGCTCTGGTTCTTTTGGGTTCCGAGGTGGCAAATGGGGAGGCCTCTCCACTGGGCTGCTGGGGCCAAGCACGTTGAATACAAGGAACCTTTTGGAAAGACAGTGAGAGGCTGGGATCAGTTACATGGGAAGATGCCATCACTGCACGTCTTCTTATCACCAGTCAAGCGTGAGATGGGCACAGCTAAACCTGCGCTGGGCTGGGTCAGAGACCCAGGGACGCCTCTTCCCAGCCTGTTTTCTGTGATTCTTAAACATCTGCAGCAAAGGGAGCGTGGGTTGTAGAAGCTGTGCCCAGAAAAAAAATCTCCTGTCCCTTTGCTGTGAAAGGACCTGTTGCCTGGGAAAGCCTTTCTACTAGTGTAGAGAGAAAGGGTAAGGAGTTCCACAAAATGCTCCCTGGAGCTTTTGAAATGCCCGTGGAGGCATTTGGGAAGAGTAGGAAGCCCAGAAGGTACTGAAGGAGGAACTTCGCGGAATAAATATCTACTACTTCTTGCATAGACCATGATTTCTAGTTATCTTTGCACTGCCGAGCTTCATCCTACAGTCCGCTAGTGGGGATTGTTGAGATCAGAGCCCTGCTCATGTTTGAGGAGGTTTTAGTGCAATCTAAGGAGAAAGGCTTTCACAGCAGATAAGTGATGTGAATGCCTTTGCACTCATTGCTGGTGAAGTCTGTCCCCGTTGCCTCTTCCCAGTCAGCTGTGGCAGAGGTCTCCGGCAGAAATACTACTGGGATACGTGAGAACAGGGGAGTGAAGTGGAGAGGGCCCAGGTGGTTTTGGAGAGGTGGTGGCACGAGCTGAAGCTTTGTTAGATGCCGCAGACTACCTTGACTTCAGTAAAGCATTTGACACAGTCTCCCACAGCATCCTTGCTGCTAAACTGACAAAGTGTGGTCTAGACTCTCGGGTAGTGAGGTGGACTGTGAACTGGCTAAGGGGAAGAAGCCAAAGAGTCGTGGTCAGTGGGGCGGAGTCTGGTTGGAGGCCTGTATCCAGTGGAGTCCCTCAAGGGTCGGTACTGGGACCAGTATTATTCAATATATTCATCGATGACTTGGATGAGGGACTAGAGAGTACTATCAGCAAGTTTGCTGATGACACCAAGCTGGGAGGAGTGGCTGACACACCAGCAGGCTGTGCTGCCATCCAGCGAGACCTGGACAGGCTGGAGGGTTGGCCGGGGAAAAATTTAATGAAATATAACAAGGGTAAGTGCAGAGTCTTGCATCTGGGTAGGAACAACCCCAGGTTCCAGTATAAGTTGGGGAATGACTTATTAGAGAGCAGCACAGGGGAAAGGGACCTGGGAGTCTTGGTGGACAGCAGGATGACCATGAGCCAGCACTGTGCCCTTGTGGCCAGGAAGGCCAATGGCATCCTGGGGTGTATTAGAAGGGGGGTGGTTAGTAGGTCAAGAGAGGTTCTCCTTCCCCTCTACTCTGCCCTGGTGAGACCCCATCTGGAATATTGTGTCCAGTTCTGGGCCCCTCAGTTCAAGAAAGACAGGGAACTGCTGGAGAGAGTCCAGCACAGGGCAACTAGGATGATGAAGGGAGTGGAGCATCTCCCTTATGAGAAAAGGCTGAGGGAGCTGGGGCTCTTTAGTTTGGAGGAGACTGAGGGGTGACCTCATTAATGTTTACAAATATATCAAGGGTGAGTGTCACGAGGATGGAGCCAGGCTCTTCTCAGTGACAACCACTGATAGGACAAGGGGTAATGGGCTGAAACTGGAACATAAGAGGTTCCGCTTAAACTCGAGAAGAAACTTCTTCTCAGTGAGGGTGACGGAGCCCTGGAACAGGCTGCCCAGAGAGGTTGTGGAGTCTCCTTCTCTGGAGACATTCAAGACCTGCCTGGACACGTTCCTATGTAGCATTATCGAGGCGTTCCTGGTCTGGCAGGGGGATTGGACTTGATGATCTTTCGAGGTCCCTTCCACTCCCTGACATTCTGTGATTCTGTGTGATTCTGTGATTCTGTGAAGCGCGGGGGCTGGGGCAGCCACGGGTAACAGTGCTGTCACGTTGTGCCCTCCTCTCGACTCCTTCACTGGGAGCTGCTGTCTTCATGCGGTAGAGACAGAAGGAGGTGGTTTTAAGTAAGGTGAACTCATTACTTAGGGCCTGTGTCTACGAGGAAGCAACGTGGAATATGTGCTCAGGTGTGAGTGCTCTCATGGGAGTCTGTGTGGAAGGACATTTACAATTTAAAGGTTTCTCCACCCGATTTTCCAACATCACCCCCTGGTGAAGGATGCGAAGCGTGAGTGTCATCTCGCTAAGTGGGTTGCTGAGGTTTAGGAGCACCTGGGGGGGTGGTATTGTCTGTACCAAACCCTCCTTACCAGAAAAAAAACCCGGGAAGGTGGCTGCTGAATGGCCTGGGTGGTTCTGCCTGGCGTCTGCTCCACGGTGCAGGGTTTGCTGGCAATAACCTCATTCATGGTCTTTTCTCTCCACATTCAGATGTGTGAAGTGTGTAAATAAATACTCCACCCCAGAAGCCCTGGAGCACCATCTGCAGACAGCGACGCACAACTTCCCCTGCCCTCACTGCCAGAAGGTGAGTAGGTGATGCTGCCTGAGCTCATCCTGGACAGGTAGCTAGGGTCCTGAGGGGGACGGGATCCCTCAGCTCCCTTTCCTCTCCCTTCCTACCTCAGTACAGACTGGCAAGCTCGCAAGGTGCTTTTCAGAGAGACAGGGGGGTTTGCACCCCTGGCCTCCACCTCGCTGGCCTCTCACACAGGGTCCGTTCCTCCCCGCAAGTGCTGGCATTTCTCCCAGGGTCTTTTTTGCTGAACAGAATTTGTCACAGTGGCACAGGACTGCACACCAGGCTGCTGCCCTTATTTCTTAAAAGCAAGTGTACCAGGAGGAGCAAGGCTGGTTTTGGGAAGTCTTGGAGTGGTGGTAGGGCCTTTGACCCACTGTGCCTGGCTACCTGCGGCTGGAAGGGTTGGGAATGGAAAGCCCTGGGTCCTGCGGGAGCTTGTACACCTCCGCTGCTGTCCTCATCTCCTCTTGCAACAGAAATCTCTGAATTCTCCCTTGTTCGCGTCTTTTGGATGAGTGCTCTATGTCCCTGGCAAAGAGAAACCTGTCCGAGTGATGTGACTGGGACTGGAACGATGCCTGGGTAGGTTTTAGCTGAAGATACTCTCTTCAGCACAGCCTCTGAGGGGATTTGAGGGTCAGAATTTTGTGGGGTTTGAATTACAGTAAATAATTTTTTGGAAATCCAGACTAAAATTTGGACCTTTGCTCCTCTATTTGAAGCAAAGGAAAGGAAAGCCCTGCAGTGGGAGCAGGCACAATCTCAAAGGAGTGACCACTCTGTACTGAGGTAGCTCAGGAAGGGGTAACACACTCCTGCCATGGGTAGTAACCCTCTCATTACCTGTCTTCACTTACTCCCACCAGGTATCAGCTGCCCTTTTGGGCGTCCTTCTGGGTGGGACTTTCAGCATGCAGCACAGGGCTTTGAAAGCCTGTTGTCTGCAGCAGCTTTTTTTTTTTTTTACTTCTGTTTGCATCCTTACTAATGTTGCTGTTTTGTGGAGATGTGAGAGCAGCAGTCCTGGGTGCCAGAATTCCTGGCTCTCCTGTCCTCCTCTCAGATGGGTGCTTGCAGCATCCTCACTAGGAATTCCACTTAGCTTGGGTATTTCCAGTATCCCCATTAGCCAAAGGAACCCCTTGTACTGGCTTTATTACAAAGACCATGAATGGCAACGTTGGGTAACGGATTACTGGGGAGCACAAAGTGGAGTTAACACCGTGGGAAGGTAGTAACTACTGAGCGTCCTTGCCCAGCCCGTCCTACTGCTGGTTCCAGTGAGAGACTGGTCATCCCTCTGGGGGGCTGGTCCTCAGCGCTGTGGCGTTACAAAACTTAGCAGCAAGGTTTCAGCCTGTGTGTTTCTTAAGGATAAGAAAGGGTTTGGTGGTTTGGTTGTTTGCTTTTTTGTTTGTTTGTTTTTTAAAGCTTTATCTGTATTTTCCTTGTACAAAATCAAAGGTTTTCTCAGTGTGTCCATTCTGAAAAAGCAGTCACCATCGGAGCTTCTTATGGTTTCTATACAGGCCACACCTCCCATGCCCATGCAGCCTCATGCCTTGTGTGCTGCTGTCTCTTACCCTTGTTTTTCTGCTTTTACAGGTGTTCCCCTGCGAGAGGTACCTGCGCCGCCACATCCCCACACACGGCGGGGGCAGCAAGTTCAAGTGCCAGATCTGCAAGAAGTTCTTTCGCCGGGAGCACTACCTCAAGCTGCACGCCCACATCCACTCGGGTATGAGCTCCCCTGGCACTGCAGTGCTCATCATCCCTTTATCCCGGTCCATGCTGTCCCCTGTAATATCCTGTCTCTTTTCCTGCTAACCAGCGTGAAGGAGTTGCCTGTATATGTCATTTCTAGTAACGCGAGTTCAGGGGATGTATAGTTTGGGTTCTGCACCGGTTAGAAGCTGGACACAGAGGTAGCTTACCCACTGCTTGTGGTTGCAAAAGCCAAGGAAGCTGGCCCTGGAGAAAGAGAGCAGTGCAGAGTGGAGGTTGTACCCATCCATTGATCCATCAGGCAGGGTAGGGAAGCTTGGAGAAGTTTACAGAGAAGCAGAGTGGCGCAGCTGCCGTACTGACCCCTGTACGTGACTAGAGCAGCTCTGTGTGACTGGACTTTTCCTTGATCCTTGGTCTTCTTTTTTTTCCTTTTTTTTTTCTAATCCAGGTGAAAAACCCTTTAAGTGCTCAGTGTGCGATGCAGCTTTCAATCGGAAAGACAAACTCAAGCGACATATGCTGATCCATGAGCCTTTTAAGAAATACAAATGTCCCTTCTCGTACGTAGTGTGCCTCCAGCGTGGTGGCATGACTCAGTGGGGTTGGGATGGGGTTTGGGATGGGACAAACATCTCTTGCACGTACCCTAGGGTACCTGTGTGCCAATCCGTTGCTTCTTGGGGAGGCAGCAAGCCCATGTGCTGTTGAACTGGGAACCCAGAAGTCCCATTTGTTTTTTGTCATTGACTTCCTGCAGGCCACATAGTTTCATCTCAGTTCATTGAGCCTTGTGAAATAACGCCTGCCTACTTGGAGGCCAGGGTGGGGTTGCACCTCTGAAGCACTGGGGAAGAGGAGTAGTATTTAACCACAAACTGCAGGGTTGCCCAAATGATGAGCTCTCCCCAACTGCCCTATCTCAAAAAGCCCTTTGCCAACATGGAAGCTAATGTACGAGCCAGAGAAACCCGGGTTTAGAAGGTGCATCCCCCGATCCATGGCACAGCCGTGGGCCTTCTGAGGTAGCCGAGAGCAACTGGCTTCTCCCTGCTCCAACCACCTTGTAGCTCCCTCCAAAAAACTTCCCTCTCCAGCTGGGATCATTAACCTGCTGGTTTTAGGAGCATTCATGGTGAGAGACACAGTCTGTGTGTTCCTGTAGCAGCCTGTTTCTTCCTTGCCCCTCTCCTGAAGGGCTGAAATAGCAGAGCTCCTACTCAGACCGCACTGAGGGACCCATCTGGGTGCGGTTAAGAAGGGTTGTGCATCTTTTTATAGTCTGAGATCTCTTTATACATTGATCCTCAGCCAATTCCTGCCGCTCACCAGCGTTTGTTGTTCTTGCAGAAGCCACACGGGCTGCAATAAAGAGTTCAACAGGCCTGACAAGCTGAAGGCTCACATACTGTCCCATTCGGGTAAGCGCGGCTCTGCCCAGGCTGGGGTTTGCTGTGGTGCTGCAGGAGGCTGTTACAGAAGGAGTGAGCGTGAGAAACAAGAGACAGCAAACTGTGAAAGTGCTTCTGTTTTATACTCCTGTAAGCACAGGATGTCCCTTGCAGGTGCTTTCCCTGCTGTGTCCCCCCACCCACTGCTCAGCAGACACAGCTCCCATGGAGTTTTCTGTGGGAGAATTTTCCACAGTGTGTGGTACGGTGTTTTCTAGATATAGGCCTAAATTCTTACTATCATTTATTAGCTTTATTTTTTTAAAAAAAAATCTCGTGTCTCTGCAGGCCTGTGTAAGTGAGCTTGCACTTAGAGCTGTGTCCAAGCTTTGGGCTCTTTTCTAAGGCAATATAAATCCGTAGGCAGGGCCTGCTGGTGAGACACTGAAGCAGAGCTGGATTACTTGGTGTGTTTGCTATGAAATGAATATCTAGAGTGCTCTGTCTGCTCTTCCCCAACACCGTCTCCCATTCAGTAGGAGATCTTTTGGGATTTGATTCCCTTCTCTCTGTGTTCCGAAACTGATGCTTCCATTTCTAATAAAGACAAATAATTTATTCCCATGCCCTAGGGAACGTTCAGACATTTGTCTCTTGGGGTAGAACTGAAAGCCTTTTCTCATGCCTGTCATGTCCAAAGCCCTGCGGAGCGCGATCAGATGGGACTGTGCTGACAGTGCAGTGGAGGGTTTGTTTCAGACTGCAGATCCCAGAAAAAAAGCAAAGTGAAACTTTACTTACCAAATATACTTGGGAAAAAAAAATCAGAGTTAAACACTGCTTTGCATTTTCATCACAATCACCTGACATTTTTTTCTGGTGATTATTTAATCCTCTTATCTGAGGCAAAACCTACTGGGTTTAGCCCTTCCAAAACACAGACGTTCAAGGTGTAGCTGCTCACCCTTTTCTTGCAAATGTGCCTGGCACAATGTCTCCATCGGGTTTTCAGTTTGTTTTAATGAGCAAACTGAAAAAGAGTGGGGTTTCTCAGCTGAGGAGGTGGCAGTTTCATGCCTTTCTCAGGGAACACCTCCCTGGAAGAGGAGATGAAGCTGTCACACATCCCCTCGGCGCGGCGCAGATTCTCCTAAAGTTCTGCGTTAGGATACAGGGTCTCTAACTGAGCTCCCTCTCTCTCCCCATCTCTCTCTCTCTCCTCTGATGCTGTGCGCAGGGATGAAGATCCACAAGTGCCAGTACTGTAACAAGTCCTTCAGCCGACGAGCCCACATGATAGAGCATCAGCGCTCGCACACCGGCAACTACAAATACCGCTGCCCCACCTGCAGCAAGGGCTTCACGCGCCACAAGTACATGAAGGACCACAAGTGCCGGCTGGGCTCACCCAAGGACAAAGACCTCAGGAAGCCCCAGAAGAAGCGGGTGGCGCGGGGGCGCAAAGCGGGCCTTTCCCTCCCCAGCCAGCTGGGTCTGGCAGAGCTGAAGGACGGTGCCGCTGGGGAGAGCCCCCCCGAAGGTGGCCCCAACAAAGAACCATTCCAGGAGTCGGACGCGGTCCTGTCCATCGTGGTCGGTGGGTCGGGAGCTGCTGACTCGGACCTTGTCGTTCCTGGGCAGCCCAACAGCATCGCGTCTGATTTGGCCCTGGCAGAGCTGCAGACTGCCTCGGAGGGTCCCTGCACCATGCTGGCTGTCCCTGTTTACATCCAGACGACGGAGTGACAATGCGTAGAGCCACTGTGTGGCTGAGGGCTGCTGCTGGGGCTGTCAGGCTCGGTGCTGAAATTTATCCTGGTGAAAAAGACCAAAGCTCTTGTGGGGAGGTAGATGGATATGGGAGAGAATGGCTTTCATCTCCACTTCCCATCCTTGGGCAGAGGACTGCTTGGAAGCCACCGATGGCTACAAGGCACTGAAGACAGTGGCTCCATTGTTTCTTGTCCCTCTGCATAGGGCAAGAAAGACTAAGATCCCTGAATCAGGGTAAGAAGGAGCAGACTTGCAACAAACAGAGCTGCTGAAATCAGGTGGCTTTGCAAATCACAGCCTGTCCCATCTGTGGTTTTTCTGGCCTAGAAGCTGTATTGCCCAGTATTTGGGTGGCCTTTCCGAGAGCAAACAATTGATCCTTCCTAGTGGAAGCAAGTTCATCCTGAGATCCTTTGGGAACACTCTTCACAAATACCCTCATAGACTTATCTCTGGTATCTTTCTCCTCTCTGTCTCTATCAGTAGAAAGATCACCTCGTCTGTACTACATGTGTTATAAACACCGTGGACCTCATGTGCCGTGTGGTCAGTGGGTGGGAACATGTGCGTGTGTTGGCTCTTCCTTCTGGTTGGTGTTCTTTCCACAGTGTTCTTTCAGGGGTTCTCTCCACATCCAAGGATCTCCGAGTGCCTTAGACAGTTAAACGTGACACTGTCTCGGTACAGCGGAGGGAGATGAAGGCCTGGGTGAAGTGACCTGTCCAGGGTCACACAGGAAACCTGTGATGCAGCCATGAGGCAGTTTTCGAGCATCAGCTCTGGACTAGGCGTGGTGTGGTTAGGTAGTGAGAAAGTCCGGTGTGACTGGGACAGTTTCCCCTGTCCGCTTGGCTTCTCCTCTCTGATTTCCCAAGCCAGAGTCTCAAAGCCAGCATGGGAACACCAAACCCAGGAACTGGAAATTACTATTGTGTGACACTGGTAAAGGAGGTTGCTCTGCTTCCCTGTACTTTCTGCTCCACGTGGAGGAAGCTCAGTCAAACTGAGCTTTCCCTGGTCAAGTTGCGTGATAAGCTGCTGAGATGTCTGTATGTGCAAAACCCTGTGTTTCCAGGTGGTGCAGAGCAGATCAGGTTCAATCAGTCGTGGATGCTGAAACTCTGGCTGGGGAGTCCCCTGCCTTGACATCTGGGAAACGGCAGGTGTCAGGTGTTTCTGGCTGTTGGAGCAGTGAGCCCAGCGTTACTGGTGTTACTGGTCTGACCAGCCTGACCCTGGTGCCTGCCTGAGCTCCAGCCCATTGCTTGACCTCCAGCTGCACTTCCCATCTCTTTGCAGTTTTGCTGAAATCTTAAAAATCGCAGCTTGCAGAGACAGCCTGCTGGTGCCAGGCTCACCATGGCATCTCCTAGTGGTGTGTGCTCCCAGACTGCACCCAGTCTAACCATAGTTCCCATGTCAGGACGGGTCCTGCCACCAGTTTGCTTTGTTCACTCCCTTCCCTAACTCACTTTTTGCCCATCTGACTTTGGTGATGCTTCTGTACCTCCTGCTGTTGGCAGGTGTTAGGAAATGGAGCACAGGGCTTACCAGGTGAGGCTGGGAGAAGGGGGGTGGTTCAGGCTTTAGAAGAGGTTAAGGAGAAGTCTCGCTGCTGCCAACAGGCCCGTGTGGAGAAGGTGGAGCCAGGCTCCTCAGAGGTGCAGAGAGATGGGCCGAGAGGCAACAGGGCCGTGTTGGAACATGGCAACTTCTGACTCAGTATAAAGAAATTTCAGCCAAGAGGGTGGTCAAAGGAAGGAGGCTGCAGAGAGGCTGTGAGATCTCAGTACCTGGTGATACTCCAAATTCCACAGAGCGTCCTGCTCTGAGTGGACGTGCTTGGGAGGAGGTGGCTGGGCTGGAGACCTCTGGATGGCCCTTCCTCCGTACGTGTTTGTGTGCTTCTGTGAAACGTCTTGTCTGCTTTGAAGACCAGAGTTTATCTGCCCACAGTGTTTGTTTTAAATACCTAGCTCTCACAGGAGGGGAACAGTATCAGGAAATGGTTTGCTAAATATACTTTTCCTATTTTCCTCCCCTCTGTACCCACACGGCACTGTGTCATTATGTGGCCTCTGGTGCAGCCGGGTCTATTTTGAGACGATGGTGTGCGGATGGAGCCCTCCTTCAGCCCAGAGGCACTGTCTGGAGGCCTGGCTCTTCCTTTCTGGCACCTGCTTCCCACCAGCCCTACACACGAGCCGGCCAGTTTAAATGGGATGCTGGAAGCTGGTTTCCACTGGCTACACTGAATTTAATTTCGGTGAGTGGAAGCAGAGCCTGATGCAGCCTCGGCTGTGACTGTGGGACGTGGGGGCTGAAAGATGCAACACCATTTGCTGGATATGTCTTTGCCTGCGTGGTAGTGTTGAACTGAAAACAAGTTTTAATCAAGTTTTATCTTGAGCATAATGATTGTCATCTTAGAGTAAACCTCAGGGTGATTATGTGTAAGGTAACAGGTCCCTGATCAGAAGAGAAGCCGGGCTGGCCGGTTGTGCAGCTCTTGCCTTTGGAAGCTCCGTGGAGGCGAGTCCTACGTGTGTCTGACAGATGCTGCAGCACCAGGGGCACTGCCAGAGGAAGGGCAGGTGCTCCTGGAGGCTCACTGCTCTTTCTGTGGAGGAAAAAAAAAAAAAAGAAGAGGTTCAACAGAAGCCCCCCTCTCCTCTGTACCTGTACTGCCTGCAGATTGAATTTTGGCATGGAAGGAAATGTCATGGGACAGAGAATTTAACTAGAAGACTGAATGCTGAGACATCATGAGTGACTCTAGTCCTCGGTACTGTTCAGCGTGCGGGGACCACTTGGGCAGGGAAGGTGCCTCATCGCAGCAAACCATGAACCTCAGAAACCCTCTTTCTTCCTCCCTGTCCTGGTCTTGTCCAGCTGCTCAACTCCTCTCCAAGCCTGGAGCCAGTTAAGATATGTACAAGCTCTTCTATTTCCTCCTGGCCAAAAGGGAAGAGTTTTGCCCAGAATTTTACCCCATTTATGTTCCTCTAGCAGGGACCTTGCCCAGCGCTCAGCTACAGCGGGGGCTGAGGTGGATCTAAGCTGCTCAGGGCACTGATTTTGTCTGAGCACCTTTCCACAGGACTGGTTCCATCCTGCATCCTGGGTGCAGTCGTTTTCTTTGTAAAACCACTGTCAGAAGCATCTTGTTTTCTGGGAAGCTCCCTGTATACCTCAGAACCTGCCCCTGGGAGAACTGGAGCCCACAGTGGATCAAGACAAAGCTGTGTGGTGCTCAGCCTCCCCTTCTGGCAGCAGATTCTTGTGTGAGAGAAAGCAAAGGGCAGATAAAAGCTCAACCTCCCTGTTCTCTTCCAGCCTCAGGTTGTCAGCTGGGAGGGGAATGGATCCTGCCCTGGGAGTGGTTTCTGTAAGCCTCTGTGCATTTTTCTTGGGTATTTCTTTTCTTCCGTATCTGCCATTATGTTAACGAGGTAGAATGAGGCCGGCTCCATTACGCAGCGTTGCTGCTGAGGCTCTTTAATTAATTAGCCAGTGCAGTGCCTTTTCCCACTTACTGAGCGCATGACCTGAAAGCGTGCCCAACACACAGTTGTTTGGTTCATTTTTGCTCTTTGCCATTTGGCTTGCATATCCCAGCCTGTTTTACTGAGCACTAACTAGTCCAGCCTGCTCAAAACCAGTGATTAATTCTCTTGGGTGATTTCCAATGATAAACACTACTGTTGTCTGAGTCTGTTATTAATTAACTTGTTTTCCCAACACCATGAGTGGAGAGAGGGGATTTGTTTATTTTACAGATGACAGAGGTTGAGGACAAAGAAACAAAAAGTGAAGTTTTCAGTAAGGTTGGTACCAGGCTGAGGCACTTAAGACTTGATGTCTTCTTTGGACTTTAGGCTCCACACGTAGGTCCTGTGATCACACGGAATCACGTCCACGCTGCCTCCAGTGACCACACCACCAGCACCAGAATGTGGGACTTGAACTTCGAGGAAGTGAGGTGCTCACGATGAGTCACCGGCCATTAAGCAACCGTGACTCTGGACTGGAACACCTGAAAGCAAGCTGGCTGAGAAAGTTGAAAAATTTCAACACATTATCTCAACATCTTAGCGGGCCGTGCACGGAGTGGCAGCATTTGAGGCCATAACGCCTAGAGGTAGGGGGGCCTTGCCCGGGGTTCACCCTTGGGCCCATTCCCAGTTCCGCCAGCGTGGCGGCCATCGCCCTGTTTCTCCTGAGCCAGCCCCCAAGCCGTGTCCAAGGTTTTTCTCTTCCTTTTAGCTTAACCCATGACTCCTCCATGCTGTGTCAGGGCTTCTTTACCCTCCCAGCTTCCCCTGGGGAGCCTCAGGGCTGAGATCATTTGGGCTGTCTCATTTAAACTGTATTTCTTTCACCTTAAAGGGTTGGACTAGATGATCCCTGAGGTCTCTTTCAACCAGGTATTCTATGATTCTATGAGGCCTCAACTGCCTTTCGCCTCCACCACCCCCATCTCTTCACGCTCCTGCCTTCTCCCCGCCGGGCCCAGCCCGCGCCGCCCCGAGTCCCTGCGGGCCGGGATCCCGCCCTGGGAAAGCCCCTGGGCAAGGCTGGGGCGGCGGCCTCCCCTGGCCCAGTCGAGCCACCACGCCCGCCCCCAGGAGGCCTGTGAGGCGCGGCGGGGGCGGCTCTCCCCACCGGCGGGGCCCGGCCCGGGGCCGCCATTGCGCCCGCCCCTCCTTCCTGCCGCCCGAGCCGCCGTCCCGCTGACGTCTCCAGCGCCGTGACGTCAGCGCGCCCAGCAACGCCGCTCCCAGGTCCCGCTGGGGAGACCGCCCCTCCCCGCCCTTCCCGTCGTGCCTCGCGTCACGGCTCGGCCGAGACTACATCTCCCAGCAGCCCTCGCGGGGAGGCCACCGCCTGCCGGCGCGGGGCGACGCCGCGGGGCACGCCGGGAGCCGTAGGCGGAGAGTGGGGGCGGCGGGGCGGGCGGGGCGCTGGGAGTCCTGCGAGTGAGCGAGCGAGCGGACGGACGGGCGGACCCACAGACGGTCTGTGAGGGGAGCACGGAGTGAGGGGAGCGGGTACCGGTGCTTTATAGCCGTCCTCGCCGCCGCCGCCCGCCTCACACCGCGGCCTCGGCGGCCTGGCCCGGCGCAGCCATGTCGGGGCTCCTGGGGAAGCTTTTCGGGACGGGCGCCGGCGGGAAGGGCGCCGGGAAGGGCCCGTCCCCTCAGGAGGCGATCCAGCGGCTCCGCGACACGGAGGAGATGCTCAGCAAGAAGCAGGAGTTCCTGGAGAAGAAGATCGAGCAGGAGCTGGCGGCCGCCCGCAAGCACGGCACCAAGAACAAGCGCGGTGAGAGGCCGGGCCGGGCTGGGCCGCCCCTTCCCCGGCAACAGGTCGGCCGGGCCTGTCGGTCGGGGAGGGCCTGCGGGGTCGCTGCCAGTGCTCTCTGTGTGCCACTGACGGAGATGGCGTTTTATGGTTCATTAGGCGGTATTTTATAGTTTATCGCCTTTTTTCGTAGCTCCCTGCCTGGGAGCTGCGGCAGGTCTGTGTCCGGGGCCTGCAGCCCTCCCCCGGTGAGGGTGCCGGGGGAGCAGACGCTCCCGCCGGGGGCAGGGCAGCCTCCATCCGGAGCGGGGCTGCCGCGTCACGCCCGCGTGATAACGATGTCACCGTGTCGCCGGCATTTCCGTGCGAGGTTCACTCGCTGGTCGGTTGGGGAAACGTTGCGAGGCAGGAGCTGGGGCGTTGCTGGTTGCGTACGGGAGCAGCTGGAAGAGCAGTGCCTCAACGTGGAGCGAGGCCTCGCTTTACTACGTTGTTGTTTTTTACCTCGAGCAAGCAGAAGTCTTTCCTAAACTGCCACTCAAATTGAGGATTTGGCTAAATGTTTTGGGGTTTGTTTTTTTTTTTTTTATTGCTGTCAGGGTATCCTAAAGTTTTAGATGTCTTGTTAATGGGTATTAGAAATTGGCCTTTGCCAGGTGGAACTCAGCCTTCCTGGGGAGGTCTAACCATGTGTTTACAAGCAGTGCCTGCTCTGAGTGGTCTGTCAGCCTGAAGATAAGAAGTGGGCTGTCAGCTTGTGTTTTTTTGATGCTCTCATGAACTTATTTCTTGCTTTACAGCAGTCATTTAAAGTGGCATTTTCAGGAAAGCATGTTTAGGTTTTTTGTGCTGACGTTGCCATTTTTGTGTTGGGTTGCAGCTGAGTTTAAAGCAGGAGGTGCAGCTCTGGGACACCGAGAGCTGTTGGCTGGGTAGCAAGGCTTAATTTGCAGTAGTTACCAGTAGCACTTTCTGTTTCATATCATTACTGTACTCAGCGCTTAAAGCCTCCTTTCAAACTTGACAACGATGTGTGTCTTGAACAGGGCTTCTTGCTTGCACTGTGTTGGAGCCCCACTGCTCGCCGGGTTCGTTGGCTGTGGCAGAGGCCTCACGTGGTGCCCTGGGTGTCTTCTGAAGGACCTGAGCAGAGCCTGACTTCAGGCCTAAGTTAGTTAGTTTCTAAATCAGATATATTGCGACAGGTTCAATAAGCCTGAGTTTCTTGTGCAGTTTTTGGCCTGGTTTAATAATAAGCTTAAAAGGAGAACTAAAATACTTCCCCCCCCCCCAGCTTTCCTCTTCTGCGCTTTCTGCGTCCTGTTTTACACGTGTCCTGTTTAACTTCTAAAGTTTTCTTTCTGCTGTTGGTTGTTCAGATCTTTATCCTGCTCAGCTGCAGTGTCTCCTCTCTCTGTGCCTTTCTGTGTGTGCTGCCATCAGTGGGCTCTGGAGCGCTTTGGGTAGTGGAGAGATTAAATTTCTTCGGAGGTGGAAGAAGGAGAAAAACCTGCCCATTCACTAGCTGGATTCTGGGTCAGGCTGATTGAAGTGTCTTGCAGAAGGGCAGGATCCTGATGGGTAATTAAGGAGCTGTGAAAAGAAGGGCTCCGATGGTTTTCTGGTGGAAAACAAACTCTCTTTCTATTTTTTTTTTCTTTTCCCCAGAGAACCTCTGTAACTAAGAGGCCAACTTGTATTACTGGGCTGCTAGGAGGGACCACTGGTAATCTGCTAGCTTGCTGGGAAGTGAGTTCCCCTCAGGACAGACTAAGAGACTGCTCCTTTATTCTGGGTTCAAGATGTCAGTCATCAGCTGACCTGTAACAAATTGCATTTTTTTAATATGCAGTTGTTTGGATTTTTCCATCTGAGTTCAGCCTGTTTTATAATCCAGAAATTATGTAATTCTAATAGAAAGCCACTTAAATCCATAATTTAAATGAAGATAAAAAATATGCTGGTTTTATATGTCCTTTCAAAGGAAGCAGTTTGAGAGAGTTGAACTATTTTAAGTAAAACTGAACAAAAGCTAATTAACTAAAGTTGTGGAGTGTGGGATCAACTTTTAATAAATAGCACTTGAAGAATCCTTAAGCTTTCTTAGTTTCTCCAAGACTTAAGCATTTTATTCTAGAGATCTCTGTGTATCCCTGCGAGTTACGGAGAAACCTGCCACGCGTGGGCCGTACGTGTAACGCTCGGCTGGACGAGTCGTGCTGGGCTAGAAGGACGCAGCCATGGGGCAGGGAGCTTACCTGAGAGCAGAAAAGCCACCTTGGAAAACCTGGGGTGATATTTTTGTTTTGGGGAGTCTGGCACGCTCGGGGTAACAAAAGGAAACGTTCTCTGCTTGCCAGCACACTGCAGGGTTGTTCGGGTGCCAGGCGAGCGGGGCTTGGGAAGGCTCATTGACTAATTCCTGCAGCACTTCTGGAGTCTAAAGAAAGCAGCAAAACTTACAGGGCACCTGGTTCCTGTGCCTGCCCCAAGCACATGCAGGTTTTTACTTTTTATATGTATATATTTTATGCAGGCTGTATAACTGGACAAGTCTTCGTGAGATTCTGAAGTTAAAACGAATATCTGGGATAAGATTCCTTAGTCTGTGTTGTTGGGAGGCTTTCAACTTTTAATAAAAAGTTCCTTTTTTTTTTTAGGGTCTATCTGTTCTTTCCTGGCTGCAGACGTGGCAATTTTATGATCACCATGCCTTCTGAAGTAACTCAAATAATTTTAATAAGTAGTATTTTTTTGGCTTTCACTCTAGCAATTCCTTCTCATTAGTCCACAGTACCAAAAATAGCTCCCGAGGGAGGGAGAGGGCAACAGACTCCAAGTGTTTGGTTGGTGTTCAGCCTGTTCTGGTGGTGACTGGGGTTTTTTTTTGGTTGTTTTTTCCCCTCCTTCCCTCCCCGCTCCTCAAGCGGCTCATCAACACATCTGCTCATGTAGTAGTGCATTTACTTGTCTCAGTAAAGTGAATGGAAGTAGCAGCAGTACAGCATAGTTTGAACACCAGTCAGCCAGTATCTTACTGGACTTTAAATGTGCCCTGAAAATAAATATTGCTTTGACAAAAGAAGCGTGCAGCTGTGAGCCTGATGGTTTGGAAGCACTGTGCTGCCGCATCCTTTTATTCCGCTCCAGTTTGTCAATATGGCTTTGTTTCATCACGTCTGGGAAATTTTATCAGGCACTCAAACTTCATGGAACAAATCAAACTGCTGCGTCTCGCCAGGGGTTGTGAAGTTCTGAGGCTCAGGATTCTGTTTCCGGAGAGCTCCAGGTGATCGTCATCACTGCTGCTCCAGTTTTTACCCCTTTGCGTGTGGCCTGGTGGCACAAAGCCAAGCTGCCAGAGAAGTAACACAAGCACGCCAAGATGCAACAGGTTAACTCCTTGATCTCTGAGTACTTTGAGTATAATGATTACAAAATCTGTTTCTTGTGGGAACCCAGAACCCGAGTTATGCCTCAATGTGAGGATTACAGGAGGGAGAGAAACCTGCCGCTGTCCTAGGGTGCCAATTTATAAGTTGTCCAGCCTAGAGTTTAGATCCAGGGTGAATCAATGCAGCTATGTTCCTGCCTGCCACTAGGTTTTACCTTGTTGTTAGTAAACGGTAGGTCTATAAACACCGAAATAGGTGAAAAGCTAATATAGTGCCAGTATGCTGTAAATGTATTCAGCCTTTAGGAGGAGACTGGCATGTCATGGATTTTCTATCAACTCTGCTGTTAGTTGGTGTTTTTTCTTCCCTGATGTCAAAGTTTCCCTTTCACTATAAATAAATATAATGCTATTTCTTCTTTTCAGCAGTGGTGACTGAGTCCATGAAATGAATGTAAAACCACTGCTAGATTCCTGCTGTATAATTCAGGCTTTTCCTGGAAAGAGAACACTCTTATTCTCTACCCTGTACCAAAAGCAACCAACCAAACAGGAAAGCTGGGCGTAGGCTGGGGCCAAAAGTCATGATTTTATGCCCACCTCCAGCTTGCAGTAGATCACCCTGCTGCCAGGGGGAAGTCGGTTCAGCTGGCTCATCTGATGGGAAAGTAACTGTTTACCGTCTCCCGACCTTTTTGAAATCTGTCGCATCAGTCTGCTGGTCTGCTTCGCCTGTTGCTGGAGGGTTCCTGTGTCTGGCACTGGAGAGGAGACAGAGCTGCCCCTTCCAGTTAACCTGCCAGCAGCGTACAACTGGTGCGTGCTGGTGCTGCTGGGGAACCGGCCCTGGCGGATCGCCAGGGATGCGACTGCCAGAAGCGGCTGCGCCTTGCTCCGCCTGTTTCTCTTGTGCTGGTGTTGGCGTTTGTGTGGGCAGTGTGTGAGTTAGATTAGCTTGCTGATCCAGCCAAAACCTAACTCCTAGGAAGGGGGGGGGGGAAAGTTGTTTTGTGCACTTAACCGCACAAATGCTGGAGCTGGCAGGAGAGGGAGTCAGGAATGCGACTGGAAGGAGAAGGGCAATTCTGCCTCTCCTGGCAGCAGTCCCCTGCTTGGTCAGCTTAGCGGGACTAATTGTGATAAAATCCGAGGGTGATGTGTGATCTCTTGGCTAGGGGGCTAGCTGATCGTTAATTAAAAAGTGAAAGCCTGCCTGCATGATGGCATGGGCATTTTTGCGTGGAAGTTTGAGTGGTGAAAAATGTTGCAATGATCTGGAATTCAAGGAAGAAAAAAACCTGCAACCTCAGGCTTGGGTAAGAACAAAGACTCAAATGACCTGTGACCACATACATAAGGTCTTGGATACTCCTGCATCACTTGCAAATGTGTTTTTAAGGTTTTGCTTGACATTTGGCAAGAGAAGTGATCTCTGCCTCCAGAAACAGGTAACGTGAATCCGGTTTTGTTTCCACGAATCATAAGATGATGATGTAGGGGAAGCAGGAGGCCAACAGCAAATGCTACCCAGCCCTCCTTGTAGTACTTCCTTCAGCCTTGGCTGTGTTTTTAAGTCACAGCCGAATGAAAAATGCATCTTGGGGTTGGCTTCCGTGTGAGAGTCCTAATATCTCCCCTGAGACAGTGAGTTGAGCATTAACAGCCTGGCTGGGGAAAAGTGTGATAATTGCTCTTTTTAAGTAGGTGTTTAAAAACAAGAGGAGACTCCTCCTTTGTAATTCTGCCCTGCCAATGCCATAACAAAGGCTTTTGGAGACTGATTGCTGTGGTCTGGGAGGAGTGGAGGGATTCCCAGATACCTTTTAAAATGGCTTTAAAAAGTGGCATAAATGAAAGCGAGAAACCTGTGGTTCTGCAGATGTGTTTTGGTAACTATTTGATGCAATACATCCTTCCTCTGTTCCTGTTCTCTGTCAAGCCTTGTCAGAAGGGAAACCTGGCATGTTTGCAACCATTGAATTTGTTTTTATTACTTTTTCTCTCCAAATATATTAGATATTGGATTTTAGTATCTCCTTAAGCTCCAGGCCTAGTTACTGAATCCTCCTCAGGGCTCATCGTGCTGGTTGAGAACTGTAGTTTGCAGGCAATACAAATTAATTTGGTCTTTCACTTACTCAGACTTACACAGAAAACCGCCAGGTTGTTTCTCGCGGACAGAATTTCTGCTGAACTGTGTGATGCAGATCTGGACCCAGGATTGTGTTGACCTTTGCACTTGGATCATTCTGTCAGTTTAATGCAGAGATGGCGTCACGTTAAGAGAAGCCTGCACCCGGTGGTGTCCTGGAAAAGGATTCCTTTCTTCTTGTTGCCCAAACTGTTTTGCAGAGGAGGGTGCAACCTCTAAGCTCTTGTAGGGCTGATGCAGGCTGTTGCCTGTCCTACTGCACATCCTTGCCGTGCGTGGATGCAGCCGTGCGTGCCCATGTGCCTCTGCCTCTTTTTTTTTCTGGTAGCCCAGCCTCACCTGCCTGCGCACTATGCTCTGCCTTGCTCCTGGGTGCTTGTAGTTGCTGGGAGATGCACTGCTGGCACTCAGTCTAGTTGGGAGAAGACCACTGTGATGATTTTGACAGCGTTTTGCACAACCCTGTGAAATGTCCATCTGTTTTGGAAAAAGCCCAAAGTTGTTAATGTTGCCCTTTTGTGTTTTTTAGGGCAGGATCTGCTGCTTGTCCCAGAGACTTTGCATGGGGTGTGGTGCGAGCAGGGAGGATGTGGCCTGACCTTCTGCAGCCAGCAAGGCTCTGAAAGAGTCTGTGTGTGAGGAGGGAGTGGGGTGTAAAGTAAAATCTTGCCATTTACTCACATCAGTTAAAAATGGATCATTTTTGTAGAACTGAAAGTTGGAGAAGCTCGCAAGCTTTAACATGCTTTCCGTGAAGCTTGCAGCCAGCTGTCCAGCAAACTGGATCTCTTGGCACAAAATGCCTGAAGCGAAAATGATGCATTATGAGAATCCTAAATAGGCCACACCTCAGATGTTGATAGACCTTTGCCTTTCCCTTAGACAGCCCAAGGCCACAGCGTGTAGCTGGTAAGGAGGTTAGTTCTGCTCCTAATCATCCTGGCTGAGTCTTGGAGCCGAAGCGGTGTAGCAGTTGCTGGGGATGTTGGCAGATGCAGGCAGGTCTGCCTGCAAGGATGTGGCCAGGTTGCCCGTGAGGAACCTTTCTTGTGGCCAGTTCTGAGGGTGGTGAAATGGCCCCAGTGAGCTCCCGCTGGCTGGAACACGGGAGAGCAGGAGTTTCCCCTTGGTGAAGCTCGGTGCCTGGCTGTGGCCAAGGTGATCAGAGTCCTGCCTGCGATGTCCTTGCAGTTGGAAGCCCAGCTGGAAAAGGTCTGTAACAGCTTCCTCCTGGTTCATCGTTTAAATGAAGCCCTACCTATAGCCATTTGTATAGGGATTAACGCAAGTATAGGGCAATTATAGAGACAGCTGTTGTCTTGCAACTCTCAACTGGTTGACAGCAAATGGTCAGAGTTTGGGATTGTCCAAATAACCAGTACACCCATCTCTCTTGCCTACACTGGGATGCGTGTGTTGATCCTTGTGCACAGCCAACGAGGGCTGAGCTCGATACAGACTTTCATCATTTCTTCCTTCCCCGTTCTGAACGTCTGCCCCAGCTCCTTACCCTCCCCCAGGGAAGGGGAGCCAAGTTGACAAGTGTGTCCCTACAGCTGATTGTCCCTCCTAGGCTGTGCTCTTCCCACTTGCTAGAACATACCTGGAGCTGTCACCAAGTATCTTCCACTGGGGCAATAACCAAGTAGAAAGTACCTTCCACTGCAGCTACTTTCAGACAGTGATTGCTTCAAGACAGAATATGGGATTAACAGCTCTTTGTCTCCCAGTCCCTCGTCCAGTAGGTCTGACGTGTTGAACTCAGGAGCTGGTTTAGGCACAGCGTAAACCCAGTGACTTGGTAACGTGGTTGCCGTCCTGCTGGCACAAACCGCTTGAGGTTAACCTGACAGCGACCATCTGTAAATTTGGCTGTGCAACTGCATCTCTGGGTGTCTGGATGCCTGCTACCAGGTTACTCCATGCATGCAAAGACTTTTGCAATGTTTTCCACTGTCAGACCTGTCTTCTTGGAGTCCCCCTTTCTGATGAGGCTGTGATCAGCTCTGCTGGCTCTTTCACTAATGCGGTGGTGTGTTGTTAGCAGACATCCCTATTGTATGTGCTTTCCGTGGCTTGGCAGGAGCTTTTTCAGGTTTAAGGATGTCACGTTTACTTCCAGGTGGCGACACAAGTGTTGCTCAGATATAGTGGAACTGAAAAGAAACATAAATGCCACGGTTACAGGAGCGTCAGCTGATGGTATTCAGAAATTTGCAGGTGATTTGTGTTAGTTATGAAATAAAATGAGCTGATGTGAAGCAAACCTCTGTAATGGGCTAACCGGGAGCTGCGCACAGTCGGTTCGTCTCCCCGGAAGGTGGGACTTCAGTAAAAAGCCTTGACAGCACCCCCACGGTGGGCTCAGCCTGTGCAGCGTCCTGGGAGGAAACTGCGTGGTAGAAAACTGCTTCTGGGACATGCTTCCCTGCCAGCACCATTGACTTGTGACATGAGGGCCGCAGTAAGGATGCTCATCACTAAACCTGGCTCCTGGAGCTGATCACTGCCATAAACTATGGAATTGCCATTCAAAAGTGCAGTTCAGTTCTGGATTCGAAAGACGTACTGTAGCGTTGCCAGTTAAGTGTTTGGAGGTCTATTCAAGAGGTACAGAACTTTTTTTTTCTTTTTTTTTGGTCTCATTTTCTTTATAACTTCTGAGTTTCTAAAGGTTTGCATTTTCAATTTTTTCCCCGTAGTTGTTAGTGTTGGAATCTGCATATGAAAAAAAAAAATTTCACATCTCAAAATAGCATAACTTCACCAGATGAGATGTTAAGAGAAATGCTAAATATTATGACAGCCTCTACATATTTCCTAGACTTGGCAACACTCTAATAATAATTGCCCAAAGCTGGAAAATGTATGATAGATTACCCAGGCAGCTACTTGTTTCAATCCCAAGGAAGAAAAGGTCTTGAAATGGGTGACGTAAGGATAGGATCTTTTGAGTTTTGTAAATTAAGTTCTGATGTGACGCAAGGGGCAGATTTTTAACAGCAAAGTTATTTGACACCTTAAAAGGGTAAGGGAGTAATTTATCCCAGCAGTCTTAGAAAATACTTAGTTTTGTTTGGAAAGAAGAAATGTATTTGGTGTAAATGAGTTTTGAGATGCCTTGCAGTCCCCTGCCCATCCTCCAGTGACATGCAGGATCACATCAAGTGAGCATTGCAAATTGATAAATGTGGTGGGGTTGGGTTTTTTTTTTTGTTTGTTTTTTTCCTTCCAGAGGGTGGATCAGATTTAATGTAATGGTCTGAAGCAGTAGGTCTGGATGATCTTGACTTGTTCCAGCTCCTGAGTGGAACAAACCCATGACTATGTCTGCAATTCTGTTCTTTCTTTCCTGTTTTTCTCATTGGGCTTTAAATCCCACCGTAGCTGACTTTTTTTTTTTTGGACAAAACTGTCCCAGAATCACCTCGAGATTATTTTACAGAGTATTATTGACCAAAGGATCGTTGCCTGCAATGTTCAAGAGGCAGAAGAATCAGCCTCCACGGCTGAAGGCTTGTTTGCTCTCCGGACTCTCCACTGCCGTTGCCTGAAGGCGGCTGGGCCGGGAGGAGGTTACTCAACTTGCTGCTTCTGCATCCCCAGATGCAATAAGTTTCCCCTGCGACTGTTTTGTTTGGGTGTTGCATGTCTCCAAGCTCAGCTTGCTGTTACAAAGGCTGTTTTTTTGTTTAAATCTTTGTCTTTATAGATTTTTAGGCCCGGAGTGCTCATTGTTTAGTTTAATCTCTTGCACGATAGACTAAATAGTCTGGCACTGTTTTGCTCGAGAGGAAGTTGTAATCTTGTGTTTTAAATACAGATAGGCCAGAAGCCTTCTTGTATTCTCTGCCTGGATTTGGGTGCTTTATCAGAGTTGTTTTATGCAGTTGCTTTGTGTCTGAGCTGCCTTCTCCTTCCTTTGAGGACGAGGTTTGGGAACTTTATTAGATGTTTCGTAGGCAGGCACAGGAGGATAAGTGGAGAACCGAGACTGAACTCTGCTCACGAGTCCCTGCTAAGAGTGCAACATCTCCCAAAAGAAAGGCGTGGGAGGCTGTGCAGGCACTTGTGAGCTGCTCCCTGAGAGCTGTGCTGGAGACATTAGGCCCTGGCATCGGGAAGAAATGTATGATAATGACTTCAGACATTTCTGCATAAAGTGATTTTTAGACCTGTATATATCCTCTAGACATCGTAGATCTCGGTAAGTGATCCTCCTGGGAGAGGAAATCATGCTGCTTTGCACTGTATCTGCCTCAGAGTGGATGTGAATTTATTTTTAAATGCGCTTCGGTACCTCTGGCTCCCAACTGCTTTCACGCCGTGATGCTTAAAATCAAACCCAACTTCTTGGACCACCAGCATTTTGTGCTGTGCCATCAACTTGGCTCCCTGTAGCTGGTATTTAATGGAAAACCAGTTAGGAATATGCTTGTATGTCAGCAGTGACCACGCTTGCTTTCTTCCTCTTCAGTCCCTTGTACGAGACCTGTATGTTACTATCTCTGAAAGGCTTAATGTTTCTTTTCATGTAGAGAAATCTCACTGATGTGCAGGATGTGGGCAAGGAGCACAGGAGAGGGGGTAGGAAGTATTTCCAAAACTGGAAAGAGCACCAAACCAAAAAATGCTCGGGCAGAAGCTTGCAGAACAAGGGTGCTCTCTAGCTGTGCTGTGTTAAGAGTAGTGTCCTGATCTGAGAGCACCAGGATAAACCTTCTCTGAGGGGGGTGTGTGTGTGTGTGGGTTTGGAAATACCCTGAAAGGTCTTGGAAAAACACTGAAAAGATCCTACATCTTGATCCCTGAATAGAGAATTAAGGATCACTGGCTTCTGCGTCTTTAAGACTCGCCTGGTCTGGGACAAGAGATCCTTGGTCCGTGCTGCAGATCTGTGGTGGCAAGATTCTGCCTGGCTGCTTTTATACTAAACAGTTAGAACCAACACGAACATTCTTCAGCTCTTTAACAGTTTCTCTGAGCTAGCAAATCCCTGCAGAAAGATATTTATCCCTGGCTAAACTCAGTGATGTGAGCAAATTTGGTAAGGCTGTAGTGGGATTTATATCTCCCTTTTTATTTACTTGTAGCATTGGAGGGTATTTTGTGAATTGCTTTAAATTACCTTTTTGCTTCTTAGGATTTTTTTTTTTGAGATATTGTAGGCAGTTTGCTTATCCTCAGTAGGATGAGGGATGAGCAATTGCTGCCTAAAATTAAGCTGTTCTACTGCAGGCGAGGCGCTGAATTACGCTCGCTGGTGCCTCTTGTTTATCCCGTTTCAAGGGTGGCGAGGATGTTGTTTGTGATTAAATTCGCTGCCGAGGTAACTGCCAGGAAGATGGAATGGTATTTTCAGCAGCAGAAAAAATAATGACTTTTTTCTTTCCTGTTGAGCAAATTATAGATTGCTACGCCATATAGTGTGCAAGACATCCGCCAGTATTAAGCTGATTATCTCAATCATCTCTGGTGTTTGGGCTTTTTGCTCGAGGGGCCAAGAGACCCCCATTCTCTGCAGCTCTCTCACACTATTTATTTGGGTGTATGTTATTTTTGAGGCTGCTGTGGAACTCTTTCATCCTACATTAATACAGCTGGTGTCCTTTTGCAGTGGTAGCTCTGCCGCTGCCTTTTCTTCCCTCGTTTGCCAGAGAGGATGTTAAGAATTAGATGTGGGATTGGAATTATTTTCTCCCCTCAGTTGGAGTAATCAGAGCTATTAACCCCTGTGCTTTCCTCTGGGTGAGCAGCCTGTCAGTCTGAGGTATTGGTGTGATTTCTAGCAGATTTTGGCAGAGGCAGGAGTTGGTTGAGCAGGAAACACGTGTGTTGTGAGCCAGCAGTTGGGACAAATTCTCTGAGTTCAACAAAACTCTTCCATTATACTCCCAGTTGTTCCCAGTGCTCTTAGAAGTAACTGGCCCTCCTGCTTGCTCTCAAGTTGGGACCTGTTTTGGCTGACAAAATTTGGAGTTGTGTGTAGAGTATGTTTACAAGTCTCAAGTTCTTCTTGGTTTTCTATCTTCTAATCTGTACTTTTCTACTAAAGATACTTAAAAGCATAAAAAATACCCCCTTAACACGACTTGTTCCACAAGTGTATCAGCAGTACTTATTTTCAGGGGGGCCGTTGAAGGAATAGATTTTCATGTATTAAAAAGTTTCAGTTGTTAGAAAGGCTGTAAAATGTTCTTCAAATATACTTTTATATGTGTTTTTCTGTTCAAGTAATTGAAGTGGTCACTTCAGATCTGCTTTTCACTCACCTGCTGTTGTACTGGACGTGCCCTCCTCTCTGGGAGCTGACATTTTCTTTGTGAGAATTTGTGTAAAAAGGAACTGCACAGGTTAGAGTCTGAGGCTTATTAATGCTGAGACATTGTTAATTATTTTGCCAATGGAAAAGAGGTCATAAACTATTTATATTAATTTTAACTGGTCAGAGCTGTCTGGCGAAATCTGTGTGAATAAGAATTGTCTCCAACGTCCCAGTCATAGCTGGTAATAAAGACAATGAATATATCAAAATGTCATATGGAGCCCACTTACCATCTCCTCGTGGATGGCAGGAGTCACCCAGTTAGTTTTAAATGTGCTACATTTAATTTAATTGTAATAATTTACATATATATATATATAAAAGCTCTGCTTTTCTTTACTTCTTTATGTATTGTACTGCAAACTTTACTGAAGTTCAAATGAGGTGCAACCAAGTTTTGTTATCTGCTGGGTATTTTTAGAGGATGGTTTAAGTGCCTGCAATTCGTAACGTACATTGGACTTAGGAGCTAAAGCACACAGAGTGCTTGTTAAGGGTTGTAAAAGTTGTCTAAAATGCTGTTTATTGGCTGGTTTTTAGAAAACTAATTTCCCTTGTAATGATAATTTTCTTGCTGTCATTGGGTCTGCATTCATTCATTCATTTCACTTCTTGCGTTGGCAGGCTGGGAGGGTGATCTGTTGTAAACTGGTTCAGCACCTACTGTCTTTTTCCTTGTGTGCAGCCTGTGGGAGATTTGAGCTAAAAAAAAAAGAAGAAAACCGAAAAAAAACCACAAAAGGCCACTCCTAAACTAGCCAATGATTTGAACTGGTACTGCTGCTTTTATGTTTATATAGATATTTCCACAAGAAATACGCAGCCGTGATGTGGTGAGAGCAAGCACCAGCCCTTCTTTGTTTTGAGCCTCTGAGTATGAGGCCCTTTGCAGAAGCTGTTGTGGAGAATCTGGTCCAGTGATCTTGTAATCATAGAGTCATCGACTTTCTTACGTTGGAAGAGACCTTAGAGATCATCTAATCTGACCTCCCTTAACCAGCCCAGGTTGCTCAAGGCCTCGTCCAGCCTGGCCTTGAACATCTCCAGGGAGGGGGCAGCCACAGCCTCTCTGGGCAATCTGTTCCAGAGTCTTGCCACCCTTGGACTAAAAAGTTTCTTCCTAAGATCCAATCTAGGTCTATTCTTCTTCAATTTAAATCCATTTCCCCTTGTCCTGTTGCTGGACACTCTTGTAAAAAGTCCCTCCTCAGCCTTCCTGCAGGTTCCCTTCAGGCCCTGCAGGCAGTGATAAGGTCCCCCCGGAGTCTTCTCTTCTCCAGCTGAACAACCCCAACTCCCTCAGCCTGTCCTTGCAGCAGAGCTGCTCCAGCCCCTGGATCATCTTTGTGGCCTCCTCTGGACTCGTTCCAACAGCTCTGTAATTTTGTAGAGCTTTTTGCTTGGAGATAAGGAAATTGTTGCATGGTGGAAAACTTAGCTCAACTGTCTCTCGAAAAATATGCTGGTGATCCCTCTGACAGCGGGTTCTGGGTCATGAGCGAGCTCTGGCTAAACTGGAGAAGAAATACTTTGAACGTAATACTTGGTTACAGGTCCTGCCCAAGCAGTTCCTCAGCAATTAAAGCTGGGTATTAAATTGTGTTGCCTGCCGATGTAATTGCTATCTTGGAAGCAGTAAAGGTGTAATGAGGGGGTGTGGGCCCTGAGGACTGCCTAATGTGATAGCAGTCTTCACCAAGGGCTTTGAATTCAAACAAACATCCATTTCTTGACAAGTTTGTAAATCTAGGGGACACATTTGTAGCCTACGTTTCTGGGTTTGGTTTTTTTTTTTTTGAGGAAAAGAGCCAACGTCATTCCCTTCAGATTAAGTATTTATAGCTTTGACTTCAATGAAAATGTAATAAAAATGTATTACTCTAGCAGTACCTAACATTTCAGTAAGTATTTATGCAGATGGTAAAGACTCTTTTGCAGGAAAAAAGCAGCACAACTGCTTGTCGGTTTTCAGAAATCGGCGCTTAAGTAGGCGAGATAAAAGAAGCTGTCGATCGGAACGGAATCACCCCCTTGGATCTCTGCCTCCATCAGATACCGCTGCTCTGTACGGTCAAGTACGTCAAACACGATAGCAGCAGGAAAATCTGCAGCCCTGGAGTTTTTACCAGCAAACACCATGGCTGGGCCGGTGTTTCAAGCAGGAGTTTTTGCCGTTTCCTCCCTTGGCTGTGCCCCTTGGCCCCTGTGCAGGGATCGGCACGGCTCCCGCTTCTGCATCCCCATGGTCCCTCCCTCTCAAAATTCCGTGTGAGCTCCGACGTGCGGGTACAGCTGTGGTGTGCTTGTTCAGAAATACCCAAAAATTGGGAAATCGGGGCCGAGAGATGGAAAACTGGCTTAACTTTAATGTTATTAAAAAACCAAACGTGACTTTGAGTATTTCTCTGAAAGAAAGCACATTTTTAGGATCTTTTTTTATGAAATCTCATACAGAGAAATGATCATTTAGTGATCGGTTTCCTTGCTGAGACAAATACCCATTAGAAATCTCCATGTGGGAACGTGGCATGGAGCACCCTGCTCTGAGTTGCGTTTGCGTCCGGACGCAGGCGGCTGGGAGCATCCGTGAAAGGACGGCGCCGCTCATTGCAACAAGGAGAATCCTGGGAGTAAAGCTCAAATCCCCTCCTGGCTGGGGGGAGGAATGTGGGAAATGAATTGCCAAAGCTTGCAGGGTGAAATGAGAGTGACCTAAATCGACTTAGTATTTTCTTAAGTTCTCAGCTTAATAAAATCTTCTGGTTGTAACCAAGGGACTTTATGTTAACAGATAGCTAAGCAAGGAGACAGATGAAAATACGTTGTGATCATCTGATCTGAGGTGCCAGCTGGGACCTGTGTGTTCTCTTCCAGATCTGGCAGGAGGATCCCTGCTCAGTTCTGCAGGCTGGAAGATGATGGAAAAGCAGGAGCCTCAATCTGTATTTGCAAATGAGAAACTGATCAAGGAAAGGGTTTGCAAAACGGAGCCGTCGTTCTGCTGCGCTGAACTGGCACGCATAGGAACGGGAGAGACAGGGGTTACCTGACAGTCCTGCTAAAATTTCTCGATTCACGAGCTCTTTTACAATGGTGGTTGTGATGTTTGGTGTCTGAGCAGCTTTTTTTAAAAGTATGCGAGCGTGAAATGTAGATGAGCTGTAGCTGTTCTCTGAGAAAGCTGTGGTGGGGAGCTCTGTGTAAACTGTAGTATTTTCTCTGGGTTTGTATAACGGTTATAAAATGTCTCGTTTTGCCAGTAATTCTCCATGTTGTGCAAAATCCTCCATAAAGAATCTCCTGTCACAGTCTCACGCTTCCCCAGGATCTGTTGCTATATAAACCCAGCCTACGAACAGTTTTATCTTTCTGAGTAAGAAAACTTTATGTATCCTTAATTAAATCATTAGTGCCAAATTAACTGGACTAAATATACCAGCAGCGTGTTACTCATCGCTTTACGGTCTGGCACAAAGCTGGAAAGTTTCAGGTGATATTTTCGTTGCGCTTGATTCTGCAGAGCAAACGTTGTCCTTGGGGTTACGTGAAAACCCAGCCCTGTGCCCCCCTCCTCTCAGACGGGGCTGGATGTTGGACTGGCCCTAAACTAGTGCAGATTTGCTGGTCGTTGGGGTGAAAGGCAGTGGAGGGACTTGTTTTGGGTCTTTGGCTTCTGTTGGAACAGTCGAGGTGACCTGTGCTGTTGTGGTTTCAATCACTTCTACTAAATCACCTGTGTTCTGCGTGCTTGGCAATCGGAGCTGTGCAGAGCATATTTTTATTCTGCAGCACGTTAGTGTACTTTGAAAGTAGTCGAACGCAGCATATTCATAACTGATGGTAGAACTGAAGGTGTATCACGGAATGTCGGGGGTTGGAAGGGACCTCAAAACATCATCCAGTCCAACCCCCTGCCAGAGCAGGGTCACCTACAGTAGATCCCACAGGAACGTGTCCAGGTGGGGTTTGAATGTCTCCAGAGAAGGAGACTCCACCACCTGGAGGGCTTCTGCATACTGGGATGTTGTCTCAAAGGACTGGGAAGCTTCTCAAGGTGGTGTCTGACAAAGCGAGCGGAGCCGCCTGCAGGCTTCGTCCGTTCTTGGGAGAGGAGCTGCTTTGTGCGTGTTGCAGCAACGCACTCCTGTCGCAAAGTTATCGTCCCTCTAGGAGTGGGGCTAAGGGAAGCTGCCTGCTGTCAGGATTTCCTACCCCTTGTTTTCTACTCCCGACCAAAAAACCTGCAAAGGTTTGAAATAACATCTTTTAGAGATGTAAAGATCTGAAACCCTTCTTTGCCACCATTCCTGGTTTGGGGCTGGGCTACTGGGGAGATCCAGGCGGTTGATTTTCGCAGAGCCGATACTGGATTGTGTTCACTTTTTTCTTTTCTGCTGTGGCTCTCACAGAGATTAGAGTGCTGCAGAAATGAAGCGTGGCTGAGTTCAGAAACCAAGAGTAAGGCTGTTAAGAGAGCAGCTTCTGTATTATATGATCAAGACTGTTGTGCAGTGGACAAGTCTGTTCATACCGGGAGGGGAAGAAGAAATGCCGCGAAGGGAAACTGTACTCATGGCTTACTCCAGCAGCGCTCGCTGCTTCGAGGTCTTGCCCACGCTGCAGCTCCTACTGAGACTTGTAGGTGCTGTTGTGACCCGTTGGATGTGTGACCTGCCTGGGTGGGGTGGAGCTGAGCGTTGCGGAAGGAGCTGGAGAGCCTCGCGGTGCAACGAGTTGGACCAGTCCTCCCACACTGGGCGATCCCCGTGGGCCTGGAGCTCCAGGTTGGTGCCACCACAACTGGGCTCCTCTTGCAAGAGCAGGCGTGGTGCAAGTGCTTGTGAGCAGCGAGTTGCTCAAACCAGTTTAGGTGGTGGCATCCCACGTCTTGTCGTTTTGCGTGGACATTACCTTGTAGGAGGAGCAATACAAAGCCTGCAAAACCAACTGTGCCCTGGTGTTTTGGGGGTAAGGGTGGACGAAAATGTCTTTAGGTGGGTGAGCCCACCTGTGGAAACCTGCTGTTTGTTGTAGCGTAGTTTCTGGCCTGTGATGTGTTGGGAGTGACTGGATTATTGATCCTTGAGTTGCTTCTCAGCTTGCATCAGTCATGTGACAGGTGGATAGTTGACATGTGGCCAGCTGCAAACAGCTGGGTTAAGCAGTGTCATTTTTCTAGGAAGAAAAGTGGACTGCACACAGCAGAAAAAGCTAAATATTTGTCTGTACTGAGTGGCATCTGGTACGAAGTGCGAGTGACTGTTTCGAGCGTAAATCTCACAAATCCTACCCTTTTCTCTGTTGTTCAGCTGCTCTTCAGGCTCTAAAGCGTAAGAAGAGGTATGAGAAGCAGCTTGCACAGATAGATGGCACGTTATCGACGATTGAATTTCAGAGGGAAGCCCTTGAGAATGCCAACACTAACACTGAAGTGCTTAAGAACATGGGCTTTGCTGCTAAAGCGATGAAAGCCGCTCATGACAACATGTAAGTTACTCCCTTCTGCATCTTTCCATGGGACCTCTACTTTGCCATTTATTTGATCTGTTAAACACCGAGTGTTTCAGAACCAGAAGTAGAGCTCGAGTAGCAAAATCTTTTCAAATGGTCTAGCTTAAATTCAACTCAGATAGTAGCTGTACTTCCATATTGAACCAAAGGGGCGAGTATCGATACTTTCTCAGTTTGTCACCAATTTTATGTAGCACAAAACTGCTGGTTTTGTCTGTAAGCAGGCTGGCACCAGTGTCATCTAAGGCAGATGGGAGGGTGCGCCAGTTACAAATACACCCAGGAGCAGCAAGAATTTTAAGCCTCAAGGGGAGGCTTAAACTTCCTTCCATGCAGGAGAGTTTGTACCAGTAATTAAAGGTAAATTGCATTATGGGTTTGCTGTGCTTGCTCTGAAATCACATTACATCTACAGTATTGGCTAATGCTGGAACAGGGAACAGAACAAATTATTACTAATATCAGTAATGCAGAACAAAACCTCTTCCTGTGGAGTCTCTGTGGTGAGCTAAGCATTTAGGGAGAAGTGAAAAATACATGCATAGTTTTATTGAGACTGGGGAATAAAGTTCAGACTTGCATGCAAAGTATATTTTGGGAAAGGGCTCCGTAAATGTCACCGTGATACGGCATTTCTGCAAAAGCCAATAAATACAGTCTTAAGTGTTGATTGGGAAGATGCCTGATTGTATTGAATTCTTTCCTTTCTTTTACAGGGATATTGATAAAGTAGATGAATTAATGCAGGACATTGCAGAACAGCAAGAGCTGGCGGATGAGATTTCAACAGCCATCTCGAAGCCAGTAGGATTTGGGGAAGAATTTGATGAGGTATGCTTTAAATTTGCCTCTGTTTATATCATAGAATCGTAGAATCATTCAGGTTGGAAAAGTGCCTTGAGATCAGCTGGTAACACTACCAAGTCCACCACTAAACCCTAAGCAGCAAGTCTACCCGTCTTTTAAATACCTCCAGGAATGCTGACCCATGTGAGTCTTAAAAGAAAGAGCTTTCTTTTTAGACTTGCGCAACTGTTAAAAGAAAGCCCCGCGATATTGCGTGTGTCTGGGATAGAAGATCTCTCCCAGAACTTGTTATTAGCTGTTCCGATCAGTGCACACGGCAGCTGTGACCCTGACGTGATGCTGAGAATGGGCTGGATGGCCTGATCTGAGAATATTTGAGCTTAGATTTCTTCTTCTCTTCACTGCTTTCCCCACCTTCCTGGAGATCATGTACAGGAATTCAGATGAAGAATCAGACTCACCTCAGTTTGCTCTGATCCTGGATGTTAAGCTATTTGCTTGAATAATACGACCAGCTAAATCTACTTGACTTTAAAGTTTTTTCCTTTTTTTTTTTTTTTTCCTTTCCTTTAAAAACCTAGGATGAACTCATGGCAGAACTAGAGGAACTAGAACAAGAAGAACTAGACAAAAACTTGCTGGAAATAAGTGGTCCTGAGACAGTACCACTACCAAATGTGCCCTCAATATCAATACCGTCAAAGCCAGGTACGTATGGGCCTTTACCAGAAACATCTTGGGTTGTTAAAAAGTGTGTAATGATTTTACGTGGAGCAGAGGGAAGAAATGCCCGTATTTACCCAGACAGTTGAAAGCTGCTGTTAAAATCTGATCACTCTGCTTTGAATTAGAAGTGGTACTCTGTGAAATATCTGAGAGTTGGAATACCTCTCGCATGCATTAATGGGATGTGAAGCTCTCCTAGCCTACTTTGCTGAATCTGCTTTCATCTATTATGAATAAGTTGTAGGTTTTGCTGCTCTATTTCATGTGCTTGCTTAGGAAAAAAAAGGTCCAAAACCAGTAGTGGATGAAATAGAATCATAGAACAGTTCAGGTTGGAAAAGACCCTTGGGATCATCGAGTCCGACCATAAATAGTCCCAGTTGGTCAGTGTATCTATAATTATCCTGCTGCCTCTCCAGGCTTAAAAGGAGGAGAGAAGCAGCAGACGCTGCCGAGCAACAAGGTTCTGCTTGAGGTGGCACGCTATGAAGTTTGCTCCTTGTGCTTTGTAGTTCTTTTATTTTGACATAATTGATTTTGTGTTTTTCTAGTTCCGTTTCGCTAGGCAGAATTGCTGACAAGTGTTGATGAGAGGGGAGCGAGCTAAAGCAAAATGTTTTCAATCCCAGACTTTATCTAGATTCAGACCCAGCAGTGGAAGAAATAGATTAATTAAACGTGCACGTTAACTTTTTATCTCCCAGCTGGTTTAATGACATTTTATTCTCTAAATACTCTGTGGGTATGGACATGAACACATACTGACTTGAACCCAAATATACTTTTTTGCATTATATTAGGTGGGAGTGACTGGGTACAGGTGAGAAAGATTGTAGTTGTGCGTATATTTAAGTAACTACACAGCATGGGACTCGTGTAGATGTAGCACTTCCCAAAATAATAAAAACAACAAATGTTTTTGTAAGAAAAACTGAGTATTGGAAAAAAGTGATGTGTCTTCTCTGGACTCTTACCTTCTTTTTATTAATTAAATGGAAAATGATCGTGAGTTTTCCTGCTTTTGCAGTCCTGGGAAGCTGCCTGGATTTTGACTTAATCAGCCTGACTGAGAAATTTCTTGCTGGTGATGTCAGGAGACATTGAGGCAGAAGTCGTTTTTGTTTCGTGGAGACTGGAGGAGCTTAATATAGAAAAAAACAAATTCCAAACTTGTACAAATGATAGGTCTTGAGTTTGACTTGAAGCTGACTCAATTCTCTTACGCAAATGTTGCATTTGGATTGACGTGAACCATTCCGAGTATGATTTATCTGACTCTTTTCCCCTTCCTTTGAAACAAAAACACCATCTGAGGAAATGACTTTTTTGGTTTTTTTGGCATTTTCCAAAATTATTGCAGCTATTTCTGGGTTAAAACCTTTTTGCTGAGTTAATGGTTTTTGTCTCCAGAAACTTGTCACGTCATGACAAACATTTGTTCCCCTGGAAGGACCAAAATTGGTAGCGTGGAGCCTGCCCCTTAACATCCACGTCCAACCAGCTCCTGGTGAGCTCGACAAGAGGAGGGAGCAGCACGAACCCAGTGGCCAGTTCAGCTCCTCAGCTGCTTGAAGAGCTTGAACTGACCCGAGAATTGACTCAAAATTCTGTACCTGGCTAGAATAAAACACAGTAGCCTCATTTGTTGCACTTTGAGGACTTCATGATGGGATAAGGAATTTATTTTTTATGGGACTGCAGTATTGGAGGCGGAAGAAGAATTTCTGAAAGAAATCAAATCCCTCTGAGAGGAGCTCAGAAGCTGAAGGCTCAGTCTTCTGCTTGGAGGCTTGATGGTTAAAGAAAATGACAGACAGTGCCTGGTATATGCTTCCTAACCTTCATGAACGTTTACTTTCTTCCCTATTTGTGGGTTTTTTTCCACTTAAAGGGTAATATCAGAAAGTTTAGGCTAAGCTGGCTTTTTCAGAAGGCATCTTTTACTTTGATTCAAGGTGGTCCTATTTGTTCTCCACTGCTGGTGTTTGGTGCTTCGTTTATTGGTTAGGTCAGTGGCACAGAGGCATCTCTCCTGCAAAGAATTGAGAAGGCTTCTGTCAAAATTCCCACTCATTTGTTTTCTTTTAATGTTTTGCAGCCAAGAAGAAAGAGGAAGAGGAGGATGATGACATGAAAGAGCTGGAAGCTTGGGCGGGAACCATGTAACCGTAGCAGCAACTGGCTGGAAAAAGACTTTGATAACCTATTCTGGGTGCAAATGTGTTGTGTTGAGGAGAAAGCATAAGCAAAATGTCTTTTATCTTTAATTTTAACCCAAAGCAGTGGGAACTGCATTGCTGTTTTCTGCATAGCATGGTCTGCACAAAGGAAAGAAAGGGCAGCAGGGGGAATTGCCTGCGGTTTATACGGTTGAATTTCTGTAAAAAGGTATTTGCAAAAATCAAACGTTCAGCTTTGGAACTGTGCTACTGCCCCTGCTGGATCTTCATCTTCAAAGTTTGGGCCATATTGAATTGAAGTAAGCTGAAAAACACTCTGTAATTTTAAGTCAGTTTAAGTGTGTCTAGAAGTCTTGTAAGGCATTTAAAAAAAAAAAACAAAACAGGAAAAGTCGTAAGCCACCATCGGCTTCTTATTGTGTTTAGGTGCGAGAATGCTTTAGGTTTTTAGTTCTTTGCAATTCTGTTTGTATCCCTTGACCGATGTGTGGCCAGCCTAGTGTTTGTCACCGCAACAACGTAGTCACTGTCCCCCGTTTTAATTGGTGATAATGATTTGCAGTTGACAAATGCTACCTTGGAAGTAGGGAAGATTGGAATTTCAGTTGTACATTTTTCTACATAGCACTACAATGTTTGTTGCTTTTTTTTTTTGGTGATAATTGATAACCCATTCAGATACATGCACACAATTATTTTAATTAAGAAACTACTATGGATTGCACTGTATTAAATATCTTGATTAATTTTCACCTGTGGCTGCTGTTGTCAGTTCTTTGTGATGTTTAAGTAATCTGGCCAGCACTTAATTGTGATTTGGCCTCTTTCTACGCGAGTGACATACACTCTTTAGAGCTGGCTGGACTTTAACTGTGTGGCTGCAAATCACTTGTATAAAACTCCTGTCTTAGCTGGAGCAAAGCTGCCGGAGGGCTGCCGTAGCTGTTTTCTTAGTCTGGTCCCTCTTGTCAGAGTCCCCACACCAAGGAGAAATCAGAGCTGGATTAATAATAGGAGTAGCAGTTTTAGGGACAGAACTGAGAGCCTTGGCTTTGTCACTTGTCATTTTTTTGGTCCTAGAAATGATAGCTGATGTGCCTGTGCTGACAAATGTCGTGTTTTAGAGCCGTAGCGTTAGAGGAGTTACGGGTGAGCATCCCGAGTGCAGCCAAGTGGCGTAATGGAAGTGTTCAGGTGTAGCTGGGAGAGGAAAAAGAAATCCCGTAAACGCTGTTAATGCTTTTAAGGTTACTGATGTAGAAGCTCAGAAGCTGTTAGTGACAGAGGCACCACCTGGCAACCCAGCTGGTTCCTGGATTATGTTTTCTTCCCTGTTCGTTTTGCCGATTGCTTTAACTAAAGGAAGAACCTCGTCTGCACAGCAAGAAGAAAATGCAATAATGATTCCTGTTTGCTTTTAGCCAGCTGGCTAGGACAAGCTTGTTTTCTTACAATCTATTTTTTCTTGATTATTTTAATCAATACTAGGGTGGTTTCTTAAGCCAAGAATTTTATTAGTGTGTCTGAGGGCCGATCACTGTTCTGCTTTGACTGTCATTGGGTTCCTTGATATTGGATAATATCAACGAATAGCTAAAATGCTGGAAGTAAAACATTTTTCTGCCTCGCTTGGACTCCTTCTGTGGGCAAAACTTATCTGTAAGGAGCACTGGGATGCAACATAAAAAAAAAAAGGCAGCGATCAGCAGTTAGCAGACTTGCTGAGCTGTAGCTCCTGGCCCGGGATTTCCCTGTCCTAGGAAGGGCAGTCTGGTTCCTGCTAGAAGTTAACTCGCCCTTGTCGGACAACTTAATTTGCATCAGGCTTTGTTTGTCAGCTGCTGTTACTACACGTTGAAGGAGTCAAGCAGAAAACTGAGATGCTGGTGTGTGCAGTTTGCGGTTAAACCTTGTGTTTTTCCCACAGGGAAGGTGAAAAGCGTCGTTGGCTTTGCTTTGTGTGTGTGAGACTGACTCATTGAAAGCAGCGCGGAAATCTAGTCCGGGCTGACGGACCTTGTTGCTGCTTTTCCCTTAGAACCCGTTCAGCCTTTTACAGAGGAGGGGGTGGCTGTTACCTCTGCTGGGCGGGTGGAGAAACCAGGTCATTGTGTTCGTACTTTGACCCCAGGGAAGCCCCACGCTCTGCTGGGAGTGGCAGGGAGGTGTTTCACTTTCGTGCCGGGAGAGTTGGGAAGCAGATGAGCGATGGCTCAGGGTTTCACTCGCACCGAGTGTCTGCTTTTGTACCTTCGGAACAAAGAGCACTTGTGAAAGCCGGGCCGGAGGGTGGCTGAGGTGACTTTGCTTTCAGCGTTGCTGCTGCTCACCCTCAGCAAACATCCTCTGCCAGGGCTGGGGAGCACTGAGGTTGTACAGTGGGTGGGGGGCTGTTCCCTTCTGGGGGGAATGAAAATCCGTAGCTCTGCCCAGTAGTGCTTTCTATGAAATCGGTGGTGTTGGATCTTTACCTTTCCAGATGTACAAATGGCTCTTCCGTGTCCCTTCCTTGGTCTTCTCTCCAACAGATGCTTCGTCTGGACTCTTATAAGATACAGATGTTTTAACTGCAAGAACCTCCTCACAGACAAGTGTAATCTACTTTTTGGTACTTGAAGCTTTTCAGGAAAAGCACGGCTTCTCCAGAAAGTCATCAAACCCTTGTCTTTGCTCCCCCTGCAGGGAAGTGCTCCCCAGGATTGAGTACTGGTCCCTAAAGGACCTCCCGTGAGCCAAAGGCTTTGCTGCTGGATGTGCCACCGCTGTTCTTGTGTTCCTAGGTCGGCTCTTGGGAGCTGGTTCCTGCAGTTGGGCCAGAGCCTGGCTCTGCCCACACTCAGCAGCAAGTGGAGGTCAGCAGCAAAGTGCCTGCACGTGGCTGTAGCTCACGTTCTTGGTGTGACAGTTCGTCAGGGAGGGGTGGAGATCTGACTGCTCTCTACAGACATGGAGAAGCCTGTGTCCTCAGCTCAGGAAGTGAATATGGAATTGGTGGGAGGCAGGTGGCCTTTTTCAAAGGCACCAAAGTGCCATCTTGGTCGTGTTTGTTGGTGCTGTGATGGGAGGGAGCAGGAACTCTTCCCCAGCTCTTCAGGAGCTGCTGCACCCAGGACACACGGGGTGTGATGTTTCATTTAGGAGTGAGGGCTCATGGCTGTCATTTAGTGGCATAAATCTGCTGCCACACTTGCCCTGGGGACTTTCTTTTCCCTGTCTGTAGTGCTGGCTGCCACGTGGTCACTGTCACCCTCCTCCTTCCCATGGCACCTTACCTATGCCCGTAGAGCCAGATCCTCCCTCAGGACCTTGTCCTGATCTGAGGGACAGCTGACCTTATTTCTCTGCTGTTCACAGCAACGCGCAACAGCTCGCTGGCTTCATCTTTGCCCCTGCACTGTGTGATGCGAGGGATTGTCCAGTTGCTTCTTCCCCTGACTTTTTTTTCCCAACCCTCAGACTCTGGACTGTGTGTGTATGTCTCTGTTTCTGCTGTGGCTTTCTCATGGGACAGATGGGTGCCACCAGGCTGGGCACCCCGGGAGCAGCCCGTGTGGGTGCTACGGGGTGTGTGTTGGGCTGGAGCTGAGAGCTGGTGCTGAAGAACTGGTGTCTTCTGGCCAGCCTGGCCCTGGAGGTCACAGGTGCTTCTTTCTTCCTCTTCTTTACCTTGGACCTACCCACCTGCATCGGCTGTTAAACCTCACCGTGGAAACCTGTTGGATGCTCCTGGGATGCTGCAGCTCCTCCGTTCTCAGACATGATCCCGGTGGCACATCACATCCCAAGGCCACCTCCGTCATCCTCCATGTCGCTGGCACCAAGTAAGTGTGTTTTAACAGCATGAGACGTACAAAAAGCAGAACAAGCTGAAGGGGCTGCAGGGCCTTTCCCATCCCTCCACAGCTCCCCTGGGACACTGGCACCCCAGGAAGCACCGCTGGGCTTCTCCGCACCTCTGTGGGTACCCCCAGCGTGTGATGGCCCGCTGGGCTGCTGTAGCGACGTCGCTTCATCCCCAGAGATGCCCTCACTGGTTGTTACACTTCCTAATCCCTTCGCAGACGTCTGTTTAAATCCTGAGCCTTTCATTAAAACCGATCGACTTATTGGGGCCTCGGGATGCTGCATGTTTATGAAATTAGCCTGCCTCTGGGAATGAGTTTCTTTTCACTCAAGAGGTGTAATACTGCTAATAAATATAATAGATTAAACCTTTCTATTACTGCTCTACTGAGAGGATCTGGGGTTTGACATTTGCATGCCGTGCTCACCACTCCCTTTCTCTCCCAGTTATTTTGGTTCTTAGGACAGAACTGCACTCTGCTCATTGAGAAAGCTCTTACCCTTCTAAATCCTGTTCGCATCCAGCTTAGGCTCAGCCCCGTAGCAGATAGAATAGCACTCTTGACTTCATTTTCAAACGTCAAGGTCCATTAAATCAAAGTGATGCTTTGCAGATCTTGTGGCTCTTGGCAGCCCATCCCTGTCCCTCCTTCCCCTGGCTCTGGGCATGTCAGTGCTGCAGGGTGTCTCCTGAGCTGGTCAGCTGGCAGGATTTAGGGTGTTTTAGGGCACTATCGCAGGTTTTCCCATGTCTTGCCTCCACTGTGAGAACCTGTCCTCCTATTTGTCATATCAGAGCTGTGGCCGAGAGCATCCCTGTTGGCTGTCCCACAAGTGTGAAGGAGGGGTGGTTGGCCAGATCCGGCCGGGTCTGGGGCCAGCTCATGCTGCCCTTCGGCTGTCCTTGGGCTGCTCCTGCCCTTTGCCATTTGCTCAGTTATTTGCCTGTGCTTGTGCTCCTGTTCTCGTTACCCGCGGTGCTAATGGGGGGCAGTTCCCCATCTGCCTCCCTGACCAGTTCTGTGCACATGATGTGAGGAGATTTTGCAGAGGGATCCCAGGAGTGGTCAGCAGGGAGGAGGGACACGACACTCGGGGCCAAACGGCCTGGCCAAATCTTCTCTGTCAACAGTGAGTTCTCTAAAATCAGTCACTTTGCAGCTCCCATCCCCGGCGGGTCTCAGGGACTCACTTCTGGGCACAAGGGAGGAGACAGCTAGGTTAGGGCTGGGTTCTAGGGCTTTCTGGGGTCCTGGGTTGGCAGCACTCCAGCTTGAGGATCCCAGATGTCTCGGGCAATGCTGGGGTGTAGACTGGGCTGTGAGGCACAGAAGCACAACCAAAAAGTTTGTGCTGCCTTGGATTGTCCCATCCTCTGCGCTTGTGCGTGCACACCCGCATCCCTATAGTGGGTCAGGCTGAAATGGAGTTAATCTTCCCACAGCTGGTGGGAAGATTTTGGTGCTGTGTTTTTGGAGTGGTAGCTAGAAGGGTGTTGAGAGCACCCCAGTGTTTTGGCTACTGCTGAGCAGGGCTCACACAGAGTTCCCCCAACAGCAGGCTGGGGGTGGGCAGCATCTTGGGAGGGGATACAGCCGGGCCAGCTGACCCAAACTGACCAAAGGAGTACTCCATACCGTATGACGTCAGCTCAGATATAAAAGCGAGAAGGCAGAGGGAAGTGGGGGCATTCGCTGTTTGTGTTTGTCCTCAGGAGCACCCGCTGCGTGTCCTGGAGCGCTGCTTCCTGGGAAAGCAGCCAGACATCACCTGCTGATGGGAAGTAGAGAATAATCTTTGTTTGGCTTTGCTTCTGCACACAGTTTTTGCTTTTACTATATTAAACTGCTTCTGTCTTAACTCATGGGCCTCTCATTATATCTTCTCTCTCCCCTGTCCATCCAAAAAAAGGGGAGTGATAGAGCGGCCAGGGCCGAACCACAGTCCCCCTTCTCCATGTGGATTCATCCCGCTGCAGGGACCGTGCGGGTACAGTTCTCTGGCTGTGCTGTGGTGACGCAGGAAGATGAGACCGCCTGATGCCTCCCGTGCAATATTCTGCTTGAACACACGGAGGCAAAGCTGCATTTCTGGACACATGCGCCGATGCTGAGAAGCTCAGCCTGGAGTTTCTGGCACAGCCCGGCCTCCTGTCCCCACCCTCCCTGGCTTTTCCCTTGGGATTCGGGGGAGGCACTGGCTCTGGTTGCTGGGTGCTGCCTGGGAGGAGGGCACAGGGTGCTGCTGTGACAGGTCACGATAGGGACACGGAGCCACCTGCCCAGAGCCGTGGGGCTTGGCCATGGGGTGCTCTGCCAGCTGCTGGGGGACAGAGGTGATGGGGTGCTGGTGATGCTGCTGAGGCCACCCTGCCAGGCCCAAAAGTAGTAATGGCTCATCCGACAGACATCCCCTGCTCTGGCAAACATCTCCAAACGAGGTTTGCAACCATAAAGTAATTTCTGTGTCTCTCTCCCAAGCTGCGTTAAACTTCGGTAAATCAGAGATCAGTATTTTAACGCTGCAGCAGGGTCACTGGCTGCCAACTGTTAATGTCCATTTTTTCCCCGCTTTCATTTCAGCTTGGTGTTTCTCAAGGGTGAAGCTCAGCTCCTGAATGGCTCCGGTCCTCTTTTCCAGATGCTTGGCTGCTTTCGTGGGCGTACAGCAGCCTGCCCGAGCCTGCAGCCAAACCTCAGAGGAAGGTCTTCCTCACCCAGTGCCTCAGGCTGAGGCCGGTGGTGCTGCTGGGATTTGGCCCTGGGGGTGCTGTGGGTGTCCAGGTGAGCAGGCGGAGACCGGGATACTTTGGGCAGATGCGGTGGGGGAATGGCTCATGCAGGAGGGATCACCAGCAGAGGGCAATGCTGCGATGGATTTCCACCTCTGTGCAGCTCAGGAGGTGTTAAACCAGAGCTGGTCCAGCCTGGGAGAGGGAAGGAGGCAGATGCTGGGACTGAAGTTCCCCCGGACCTTTCAGGCTGCCCTCGTGATGTTTCCCTCTGCAGGCTGCAAGGAACCTTCTCACAGGTTCCAGCACCTCCTTGTCCCATCGAGGAGGGCTGGAGGTGACGGTGGGAGCTGCCCTCCTGCTTGCACCATGATCATGGGCAGCTCTGGGGAAGCAGCTGTGGAATCAGGGTATCCCAACTCAAGGTGGGCCAAGTCCTGGCTGATGTTGGGTGTTCTGAGTGCTCTCAAAGATCAAGGCTTGTGCTTCACTGCTGGCCCATTCCCCTCAGGGCAAGGCAGAGCATTCGGGGGGCAGAGCATCCCAGAAGGGTTCGTGCACCTGTGTCACCAGTAGGGACAAGAACATCCCTCCAGCAGGCACCGACCGAAGCTGTGGCTACTCTTGGCGTGTCGATGCCACCTGGGGATGCGAGGGGCAGTTGTGATCGCACAGGTGGGATGGTGCTGGTGGGAGGTTGTGAACATGGTAGGAGAAGGGAAGGGGAAAATGGGATTAAAACGTGGTGAAGTTACACTAAGTGCATGTGGGGTGGAGCACAGGAAAGCCCACACACAAAGGACCCTAAAAGGAGCGGCTGCATGTAATCGGGCTGGAATTGGGCACTTGAAGACGAGAAAATCATCACAACAACCAGAGAAATCCCAGGGTGCCCGGACAGCTGCGTGGCACGTTCTCGGGGCTCAGCTGACAGGCAGTAACGTGGCAACTTGGCCCCGCAGAGATGCATCAGATCCTGCAACAACCTTAAACGCTCTTTTTCAAGTAACTCTGTGCCCACGGCTCACTGACTGTCCCTTGCTCTGCAGTGATCCCCATCTCTCCCACCAAGGTGTGGTGAAATGCTGGAAAGGTAACTTGCTTCTTCCCTGCTCTGGCCACCCCTGGAAGTGACACAGGTCACATCCAGGGACAGCAGCCTCGGGTTTAGAGAGCACAAACGCCTTCCTCTACTGGACCAGTGACTTTTTTGGCAACACAACCACTGTTACCTCTGTCCTCTGGGCTCCCTTCTCCTGCTCCGTGGCACAGGGGTAGAGGAGCCAGCAGCTTCCTGGGGCTGCTGCTGTTTAACATCCTTGCTTTGCTTCTCTGTTGTTTCATGAAGTGGCAGCACGCGATGGTCTCTTTAGTCTCCATTAACAGAAAAAAAGCCAGGGAAAATGTGTCGGCAGCTGAGGTGCTGAGTGGAGGAGGAGGCAATCCGTGCCTGCAGCTAGAGAGCGATGCTGCTCTGGGTACCACAGGGGCTCTCATCATCCCGCAGCCATTCCCTGCAGAAACGGGGATCAGCTCAGCGGATCTGCTCTCTGGCTTTACATCTTTTATTGCACCCTCCAGGAAAGCTGCTGCTCCAAAGGCTGCCATAAGCACAGCCCCGTCCTCAAACCCAGGAGAACTGTGGCTGAGCTTCCCCTCTGCATTTTCCAGGATCATACTTATTTGTCTTCCAGGAGAGAAGTTTGCTTCCTGACCAGGGCTGGGGGCTTTTGAAGAGCTTCGCCAAGGGCGTCCACATTCCTCCTCCTGTCCTTCCCATCAGCTAAATCACCTCCAAGGTGCAAGAGTTGTTTGTGAAGCTCTGAGCAATGCAATCCCTCCTTTGCAGAGCTGTCCTCAGGCCACCGTGTCCAAAGCTCCGTCTGAGCAGCTCCTCTTTCCCTCCCCAGCCTGTCGGGGAACTGCGCCGTTCGGCACAGCCTCTCCCATCTCTTGTGCTTCAGTCAGGTTTGGGTCTCAGCTCTGCCTGACCAGAGATAAAATGCAAAACGCGCTTCTTTATTGCAGGGAGACACAGCCCAAAGCCTTTCTCTCACACACTGGCAAAGGCAGTGGGGTGTAGACCCCTCCGAAAGTGGGAGGGCTATAAGGAGACAGTGGTGCAACCAAGTGCCATGGTGCAAACTCTGGTCTGTGGAATAAGTCCTGGGCAGGTTTGGTATGAGCCGGGTGGATTTGGCTGCGATGTGGGGACACGGGGAGCCTCTCCTATCTCTCCTTGCCATTATGAGTCGGAGGCTCATGAAGGGCTTTTACCTTGGATGGGCTTGGGACTGGGTTGTGGCTCTCACACTTCTAGTAAGGAAACAACCAGCTGACGTTTGATGGGGCAGGGTGGGGGGGGATTGAGCTTGTTGGCGCAAGTGGTTCAACTGGATTATAGGTAGGGAAACTGAGGCACAGAGCAGCAACGCTGCCCAGTGGGACGGGCTCTCAGGAAACAGCTTTGTGCTGTGTCGACATCCCATCCGGCAGCGCGTCCCTCTTGCCTCCGTGGTGTCGCTGTTACTCAATTAACGCTCTCAGACTTTTATCTCCTTCAACCTTTGCTGGAAGACAAGAAAGTGGAAATTTGCCATATGGTTTCTTGATGGCTCCTTGCTGTAAGTGGAGCTATTACAGATGCAAATGACCAATTCTAAGTGGTGATTGTGAAACTCAATGGCAAGGGGACGCTCTTCACCTCTGTGATGCTTCCACCACTTTGGCAGAGGCTAGTGCAGCCATTTGCCCCAGGTGAGGGTCTGAACTGTGGGACACTGGGTCTGGAGGAACAGAAAGACTTTGCTTTGCCCAAGGAGGGATAAACCTCCTCGTGCTGGTGCAGGCGGAGCATTGGAGGTGGTAAATGTTTTGCTGAGCATCCCCAAAAATGGGTGTTCCCAGCTGCTGGGAGAGCAGCATCTCTACCGCGTGTCCCTGAGGGTCTGTTGCAGTGATGGAGCCATTCCCTCAGGGCATCTTCAAGGTGTCCTGGCTCTGAGATTCTTGTGTGCAACAGGGGAGGAGGAGAGATTGCCGGGCTGATGGTTATGACTGTTGTGGGGCTTTCTGCGCCTCTGCAAGACACGTAACCATTTTTTCTGCCTGTTGTGCCAAACAGTTCTTCTGCTGGGTATGAGATTCCCACGAGCGGCAACAGCGCGGATCCATCCAGGATGTGTTTTTTCAGCCTCTATGCTACCAGCCCACTGCCCGCAGGCACAAGCCGGGCAGCGAGTGCTAAAGTTTTGCAATGGGACACATGTTCCCAGCAGAAAATGCCGACACGTGTCCCGCAAACTGACGAGGTGCCGGTGAGGGGAGGCGGGGGGAGGGCAGAGCCATCTGTCGCTGCTTTCTAATTAACGCTGGGTTTGATATGATAATTAAATCTGACTTTTGCATTAATTTTTTGCTAATTATTTACAAAAATGTTTTGGCTAGCTGTCGTTGCGCTGCGCAGAAGTGATAACCGGCAGCCAGCTGGTGGGCAGTGAGTCTTGAGCGCGATGATGGGCTCGTCGCTGTGCTTGGCCGTGGGGCTGAAGCTGCTGGGGAGCGGGTGCACCCTGGGTCCTTCGTATCAGCGGGGGCTTTTTGGGCAGCTCCACATCCCACAGCACTGGGACGGGAGTCAGTGCTGGGTCTGGGGATTGGCAGTGGCTCTCTTTCACCCCAGATGTGCTGACATGTGCAGGGCTGGGGGAAGCACCCATGGGTGACCTCCATGAGGTATCCAAGACTCCGGTGAGGGTGCAGGAGAGGTCTGGGGATGCCTCCTGGGGCTGCTTGATGTGGTGGAGGCAAAGCAGTTGGGGTCTAACGAATGATCCAGTTTTGAGTAGCCATTGACAAGCACAAGAGGCTGCTCCCCACTGAAATTCCACGTCTCTGCGCCAGTGGGAGCTCCAGAGACTCTGCCCACCTTGGAAAGTCAAACCCGTGACCCAGCTGGGTGCTGCAGCCAGATACTGCAGCCACGTTGTTGATGTGAGCGGCCACACAGACACCCACGCTTGTGGGAAGCTGCTCAGGGATTCTTTGCCCGTAGCAGGTCCCGGACCCAGGGAGAAAATCAATCCTGGGGCGGCAGCCTTGCGGATCAGGAGGAGAACAGGGCTGGGAATCAGGGATTTTGTGCAACGCTGTGCTCTGGGCACCCCGATATTTGCAGCCCTCCCTCACCTCAGCTCTGGCTGTTGCTTCTCTCATTGCTGGTATGAAGCATACACACGGATTAGCTCACCCTGCTGAGTGTATTATGGGTTGCTGGTATTCCTCACCAGTTGGCTCAGTGGCTGTACAATGTGTCATTCACAATCAATTTACCTAAAGTTGAAGTATAAAGTAGGGGAGAAAAAGAAAAAAGAGAGCCTTTTCAGTTTAGCAGCTGGTGATGCCTCAGTAGGTGTCACAATGGGCTTTCAGTGGCACTTCACAATCTGACATTATTTCTTAGCCTCACTCAGTTTCACCTCAATCCTGAGCAAATATTGACAGATCTCATATAATCCTGCCATTACAGTACCAGAAAACTTTATTTCATTTGCCACACGCTTGGTCCTACCTATATCCCCTGGACAGGAGACAAGGGACACAAGCCCAAAGTAAAATCGGAAAACCAAAAAGACGGGAGAGCAAAAAGGCTGCGTGTGTGCACAGTTTGCTGGGAGGTTTTTACTGGGGACTGAGGCTGCTCTTTCCCATGTATCTGCCCAGCCCGGGGCTGTTGGGCACATCCCGTTGTGGGCAACCCCCTGCGCCCAGGAGCTCTGGTCCCCTGCTCCTCTCCAGAATCCTCCGTGGCACATCCCAGAGGAAAACATCTCTCTCTAATCTTCCCAGGGACGCGGGTACGGTGCTGTCTGCGGGGGACCTGGGGGTGATGCGCAGCTCACACATCCCTGGCCAGAAGGGACACCTGGGCTGGGCACCGTGTCCCACCTCAGGAGCCCGGCTGGGGCTGAGGGCTGCTGCAGAGAAGCTCGATGGGAGGAAGCATCGCTCCAGCAGGCACATGGGGTGAGTTTTGCTTTGATATTCCTGCTGGGACAGGTCCTAGCGTTCACTGTCGGAGAGTGTGATGAATCTCCCTGCGCCCACCGTTTCCATCGCTCGCCTGCAGTTTATTCTCCTCTATCAAACCATCTCTCAGCGAGGCCGGGAGGTGCTAAATCAGCTCCTCCTCAGTGCCACAGCTCATGTTATTACTTGGCAAGTTTGGGGCGCTTTTGTTTTACCAATCCATCAAAAACCAATTCTGGGCCAGGAAGAGTGATGGGTACATCGGGATAAGTGTTGCAGTTTCTCCTGGACACCTGCTCTCGGGGCCACCATCGTGCCTGAGGTGGCCAGGAAGGAGCTGGGGATGGTCCTTGCTGCATCTCTGAGGCTTGAGACGTTGTGAGACTGAACTAGGAAACATCTTTTTCTTCTGCTTGTCGCCATGGAGGTGGGAATGGATGCTCAGTGCTTGTGCTGAGCTGATGTCTGGTTCAGCAAAGCTCCTCACAAAGCAGCACTCAGGCTGTGGGACGTGTCCCTGGGGCACAGGGCTGTGCCATGAAAGGCTGAGTCCTTTTTTTGCGGTCGCTTTGCACCCTGACAGGCTGCACCTGATGGGCAGAGCTGGGCCAGTGCTTGAATCTTGGCGGGAAAATTCCAGCACGTGAACGAGAAAGGTCTGCCCCAGCTCTGCACACGGCAAATCTGGAGTTCACTGGGTGCTGTGGTAAAGCTGGGGTCCCTGAGGTGCTGCAGCAAAGCTGGGGTCCCCTGGGTCCCACAGCAAAGCTGGTCCCTCGGGTGCCACAGCAAAGCTGCAAGAGAAGGGACTTTCTCTCCCAGGGTGGCTGCTGTGGTGTCACCCACTGCCTCATTGCCTGGCCCCGGTGAGTATTTGGAACCTCCACTCTGGGTGCTGTCACAGAAGTGAAGCAACATCAGGGCAGGATGAGCCCGTTGCAGGATGAGCCATGGGGGCAGTGGTGAGATTTAAGGGGACTGCAGTTGCCCAGCCTGAACCCCACCAGAGCCCAGCCAGTGCTTTTCATTTGTCGGCACCCTGAGTGCTGAAATGACCCATCTCCACCCAAAAACTGCTTTTTATGCAGCCAGGCAACTGAATTTTTCCCCTACATCATCTTCACCGCGCCCAAACCCTCCTGCAGCACTGACCCAAGGGAACGATGCTGGGGCACCGGACGGATGCTCGTTGTTACCACTACTGTTCCTGATCTCTGCTCATTTAATTATCTTACCCCACAATTCACCTCTGCCCTTTCCCACCCCTGGCTCTCCAGCCCCTGATCCATGGTGGCTTCCCAGCATGGGCAGAAGAGCTGACCTTGTAGCTGGGGCTTCATCTCCAGCTGCATGCTCTGACTTTAAGGTCTCATTTGAAATCTTTACCTTTAAATAGCAGGCTCCCTTTGACTTGCCCACAACCACCTTTTTGGGTGTCACTGTGACACCCCCGGCTCCTGCACCCCATGAAGCATCACAGCCTCTCCTGCAGGTGAGGCTCATTCATGGTGAGATCCAAAAAAACCCCACAGAATGGAATAAAACAGGAATAAGGGCATCCTGCTTTGCACTAACTTTATAACTTATTTATGGGCACAGGTGCAAGAAGCATTTCTGTATTTAACCAGCCCGATGGCAACGGGGCCGCAGGGTTTCAGCAGCTTGGGCTCACAGGGGTGGAAACGTGGGGTTACGGCCATGGCGCAGAGCTGGCCGCAGAAGAAAAGTCTCTTCAGCACGGCGGTGTGTGGTAATACATACTAATTAAGACAAACATAATTACGCAGGTTGCAACTCTTGCTTAACAAATTAGGACCAAAACACGGCAAACGTGAAGAGAAGGGGAAACGAGGTTCACAGCTTGGAAAAGGGCAGAGCCCGAGCGGGAGCTCGAGCGTCGTCTCAAGCCAGTGACTCTCCTGAGTTCACTACTGTATGATTTCTGTGCTTCCTCTGCTGTCGGAAAGAAAAAAATTTAAAGGGGCAAATAGAAAAAGAAGAAGAAAGAAAGATGTTTATTCGTGTTTTGAGAACTTGGAGTGAAAAAATGAGCCAGGCACCCCCAGGTCCTTTGCAAGGAGCGAAGGATGACAAACACAACTTTTTATCAGCTGTGAAACTCTTTGTGTTTCCTCAGAGGCCGTTGCTGGGGACAGCGGCACTGGGTGCTCTGGGGGTGTCTGGGGTGGGTGGGAAGGGCAGGCTGCAGGAGAGCTGCTGTGGCACTGCCGCGCTCTCCGTTACCTGCTGCGCTTCTTGCCTCCTGCTCGTCTTCTTGCTGGCAGGTGGACGGCCTCCGTGGCATCGCTGCGCCCCTGGGCGAGTCACCAAAGGGGCTTAATGCATTAAAAATCCTCATTGCCTTTATGCTCAGCTGAAAACTAATCAAGGAAAGCTGAGCTCTTGGTTAAAAATCCTGAGCGGAACCGCTTTAAGGCTTCAGGCTTTAATTTTTATCGGATCATCTGATTTTTAGCAGATAAACCAGGCTTTCAAATTTTTCTCAGAAAGGAGCTGCCGGTGAGAGCTTTAATGCGCTGGTCACGGGGTGGATGACGCTGGTGGGGATGGTGGGACTGAGCTGCTGAGGTTTCCCACGGGGACGTTGCTGTGGCCGAGGTGATGCTCCTGCACCCGCACGGCGGAGCTCGCTGCCCTGTCTGGGCACCACAAGCTGAACGTGGCTCCGTGGTGGCTTCTTCTCTTAATTCCCTGGCTCGGGCAAGCTGCTGTGGGTGTGCAGCCTCCTCTGGTGCAAGCGCCCTCAACCACAAGCCTGCTGCCAGGAGAAGGGTTTCTGGGCAAATAAGTTTCAAGGAAACCTTTCCATGCTTGGTGCAAACTGTCGGGAAAAGATGCCGAATCTTTCTTGCCCCCTTGGAAATGCCAGAAGAGGGTTTTGAGGATGGAGCTGAGAACAAGCAGGGCTGCATTCTCTGCCTTGTGGTTCCCACTCGCAGAGGGTTGGTTTGCGAGGGGACACTAGGAAGCAGATTAATGAGCAAGACATTAAGAATTAAACCAATAAAAATCTGCACAGTGAGTAGAGCTGCTGTCAAACGGTGTTCCCAAGGGAGATAATATCCGTTCCCCCTTGATTTCTTAGTAAATCCGTTATGACTAATGCTTTTACAGAGGAAACACTATTATTACAAATACATTGATGGTGGCAGAGCTGCAGAATTAATAACACTGGATATTACTTAACTAATTAGCTGCTGTTTTCAATAGGACCATTATTGGGATGTGTTAAACTGAACCTTACATTGCTTTGTCCTCTGGGCTGCTTCTGCTCTGAGGAGATGAGGTGAGATGCATCTCCTGGCCAAAAGCAATCTCCCCATGGCAGGGGCATTCAGCTGAGCTGCCCACTGGTTGGTGGCCCCTCTGGAAGCCGTGGGCAGCTGCTGGTGGAGCATCTGGCGGTGTCAGAGACCAGCAGCAACGGAGGAAGGGAGTGGAACCAGGGCCTGGCATCTCCAGGTGGTCCTCAGCGCTCCAGGGACCTGAGAAGCCTCCGCAGCCCACGGGGACCTGGCCCATCCCTCCTTCCAGCCTCGTGGCTTCAAGGCTCCTCTGAAGGATTTTTCCAACACTTGTTTTTTGCGCTGCTTTTCCCACCTACTGCAGAGATACAATTAGCAGGAGACCTCCTTAGCCATGAGTTTGCTTCACCCTTTGCTGCTTGGCAGTTCCATGCTGGGAAATCGCAATAGGTGCCTGCACACGGGGCTTCACCAAGTCACTGGTACCAGCTTGGAGGACAAACTGGGTTTGAGCAGGAGCTGGCAGGAGACAGGTGGGTTGAAAGCATCTGACACATCGATGCTGGTCACCAGGGTCTTGGGGATCTTTCCTCACCTTGGGAAAGCCAAGGACATATGGTTCAGGGGCTGTGTTTAGGCTGACACTGTCCCACCTTGCTCCCCAGGGACAGGGTCCCTCCTCTGCACCAGCATTGCCATCCCCGGGGGATCGAGTGGGCTCTCCCCTGCCTCTGTCCCCCAGCCCCTGCTCCTCCTGACCCAAACGGATCCCGACACTGCTGGAGGGCTCCTCTCGGTCCCTTCAAATTAAAACCTGCTTAAAATTCAAATGGAAATTAATTTTTCATTTTCTTAATTAAAATGATTTCCTCGTTATGTCTGAATAATGGGATTTGAAGAACAGAAGTAACGGGACGTGCCCGTCCGTGTCGGAGGGGACCGTACATCATTTATTAATTATTACTGAAGCATTTGTGCAGCCAAGGGCTGCCTTCGTTTGAGTGGTCGGCCCTTCTTTTACCAGCATTTGCTGTGCCAACAACAAATTTTTGAGCATCAAATACATCCTGCTAGGCAGAATTTGTCTTTGAAGCCGCTTTCTGTCCGGTCAAGGTTTGGACACCCACCTCTCTCTGCAGCCCCTGGCCCGTCCACGCACTCTCTCAAGTAACGAGCAGATATACTAATTAATCCTCGTTTCCAACAGCAGCCGAAGCGAGCTCCGCGATGAGCACAATGCCGTTTGACGCAGATGAACCGTGCTTTGGTGGGAATTCAATTACACAATTTTTCCTTGCCTGAACATAATGCATTTTGACGGTAGAGTAGTCTCTGTGCTAATGAGACGCGTTTTAACTGCTGTGAAGACAGTATTTCTCCCCGCACTTAGTACACAGGATCCGCTTTAATTACAGTTTCCGTGGAGAAAAAACCCACAGAGTTACTACCTGCATTTTACTCCTGGTAATAGCAGTTTCCTTGCCTTGCCAGGAACATTATGGATTCACTTTCAAGCCACATTTTATATCAAACAACTTGATTGTGATAGCAGGGGGAAAACAACTCCACCATCCTTCCACTGCTCGGGCTGGGTTGTAAAAGGGTCATTTATTGCATGGAAATGAATCAGCTGCATTCGAGTCAGAGCATCCTCTGAATAAAAGCATTTAAGGAAGCTGTTTTAAGAGGTTTTTGTAAGACATATTGGATTCATATTAAAATAAAAACAGCAGGCCCACTCGTCCTTCGCTCCTAGGATGGGAGGCGGCAGCCAGCTGGGGGTAGCACCCAAAAAAATCATAATTATTTTATTCCAAGGAAGAAGCATGCTCGCTCTTTGATTTCTTTTTGAGAGCTTTCGAGCTCTCAAGCCTGGCAGTGCCGAGTTTCCTCAGTACTTTTCCCACGGGAGTCGTGCGTTGTGAGAGGTCCCGCTGCTTGCTTTAAGCTGTGGCAAAAAAAACCCCCAAACCGAAACAAATTTTGGCCACAAGTTTTGTCTCCTTAATTAAATTCTCTGTTTGCCTGCATCACTGGAGCATGGTCAGGGTCTGTCTGGACGAGCTGGCAGCATCTCCTGGTTGGTATGAAACAGAATCGAGGAGCCACGGGCTGCACCTGGGGCCACTCTTGTGCTCTGAAGGGCGTTTGTAACCTCTTTCTTTACAGACATTTCCCTTTTTCTGCACATTGTTTCGGGCTGAGAGACCGAAGCAGACAGCCCGGCGAAGCCAGGCGGTTGCAAGCTGCGCGAAGCGCGCGTTTGATGAGGAGTTAGCGGTCAAAAGCGCTGCAGAGATATTCCATAAAAGATTGATCAAACGTGTTGTACAAATCGCTCCGTGACCTCCGTTTAACGCCGACGCCTCGGCTGTTAATAGCTGGAAATCATTTGTAGCCTTCTGTAATGCATCTCGGCAATCGCCGTGCTAAAAATAAAAACAATTCTGTTAATCGTTCATGTCTGTAAGTATTTATACATCTCCCTTCAGTTAAAGTACCCCCTCCCCCCCACTCGGGCCAAGGGAGAGCCTGAGCTCTTATTAGTAGGTTCAGGCAGTTCCAATTCTCCTTAATTCTCTGGCTTGGGAGACACCGGTGAAGGTTTAATGGTAGCCAATAGGAAGTAATGGTCCAGTAATTAAAGAGAAAGGAATGAAAATGCATCAGGTGGAGCTTTTTAATACATCTGAAGTGCTTCGTACTCAGTGAGAGCTTGCTTTCCAGGCAGGCATGTTCACAGGAAGGGTTTTAACTTAAAAATCCATTTATAAATTGCACTAGAGCCTCTGGAAAGGCTTCAAAAAAGGGACTGCCCCTTCTTGAAGGGGGAAAACAATTCTGCTGGTGAGGCTCTGGCTGACTCTTGGTGCTTGTGTGGCTGAGCTTGTGTATTGATGCACTACAGTTCATCGTGGAGCTGTGCTTGTGTAGCTCAGTCCAGGCTCTGCTTCCAGGTAAGGACCAATGGCAGAAGTTTCCAACTGTTTTTTTTTTGTTAAACGTTGCTAATTTTTTGTCCACTGTTGGGGGCCACTGAAAACATCTACAGAAATGTGTCGGATGGTGAAACCCTAAATGAGGGACATGCCCTGACCAAGGATGAGGGAGGAGGGAGCTGCTCCTTAGGGTGAAGGCTGACCGCATTCTGGTGCCTAGCTCTGAGCAGGCTTGGGGACAACCCAACTGTGCGAGCTCCCTTTGGGTGCTGGCGAGTAGAAGCCGTCAGGGTTTTTTAGTTTGGGCAAGCAGCTGGTTGTTGTGGCTGGTTTGGAAGCTTGGTTGAGGTCCTGTTGCTTGGATTCTGTCTTTCTGAAGGTGGGGGTAAGGATAAGGAACAGTTTCTCACTTTTGAACCCTTCTAGCTCTTGAGCTTTTGCAGGGAAGTGGATGTGAAGGTCTGTGACTTGAGTCCAGCCCAGTGTCTGAGTCATCCCAGGCTGCTCTACTCGATTCCACTTTTCTCCCTTCAAACCTTGGTCAACTTCAGAATCTTTGTGGCAAAAGAAACAGCAGCCATCTATTCAGGCTGCGTGAACTTTTATGTTAATTCTCATTTCCATGTCTTCTGCAATAATGATCTCGATTGGGATGAGAGAGTACCTTGCAGATGCCATATGCCCAGAGTTGTTCCACTGTAGTTTCCCAGAAGCACTAAAATCTCATGAGCAACCTGGCTTAGCGTGATTACCAGCTCAGTTTCATTCACTGGAGGGGAACGGATAGCTCGCATCTCTTTCAGAGAAGCAGCCGTGATTTTGGTACTTCTGAGATTAATTGAACTGTGGCGAGTTTTCTGGTTCACCAGCTCCAGAAGTCTGGCCATAGAAATTCTTCTACTACCTGAAAAGCAGATGGCAATTTATTCTGTAGTCATGTTGGAATAATGTGTGTTTCTGAGCCTCGGTATATGGATGGTCAACAGGGAGCAGTCTGTCTTTGTGTAATTTTAAATATCTTGAAGGATCCAAGTGCACAACCCTGCACTTTGGGATTTCATGTAGATTTGTGACCGTCTTTTTAGAGGAGCTGAGGTCATAAAATAGCAACTGGAATTCAAGAGAACATAAATGTCATAATTTTACCTGTGGCAGCTATAACCTTACCTGGCTGTTGTTCATGTTATTTAGAGGGAATATGGACTCGTGACATATTTAATCAATCTGGAAGTTGCAAGACAGGATGGAGGAAATAGTTCTGATAATGGAATAAGCGGCACAAGATTTGGAAAGGCAGCTGAATGTCCTCTGGCAGAAAAAAAAATGATGTTATTTTTAGGTCTTTCTAGGGACTTCATGGAGACATGGGCACTCCTGCAGCAGCAGGGCTGGTGCGAAGAGCATCTCTTTGCCTTTGTCAGAATGTAGCGTCCTGAGTTTTGATGCTTTTTACTGGGATGAGCTGGAAGCCCCTCTGAAGCATTGGAGTGCAATGGTCTCCACGGACAGGAGAGTAACTGTGCTGCTCGGGAGGTGTCCAAGCTGGAGTGCAGGTCTGGAGGACCTCGGCTGTGCTGCCACCTGACAAAGTGCCTGGTGCATCGTCCCAGCAAGGACGTGTGGGGACAGCGGGATCGGGCTGGCCCTCCAAGCATGGCCACGGAGTACCTGATTCTGTGCTCGTCTTGTGAGTGAAGGTCCTGTTTTCCATAGTGCAGGGGTGGTAGGCACACAATAAGCCTAATACAGGCACAGCACTACCATTTCTTTCCCTTCTCCAAGGTCAGCTCTCCCTTCTGGAGTTTTAGAGAGTCAAATCATACATATGAATAACTTTATGTACAAAGTTTTCAACTGTCAACAGAGTGATTTGTGAATAAATGTTTTCATTACTTGGCTGCCTCTGTGGATGGATGAATAATATCCATCAAATAAATTATTCATCTTTTTCTCTCCTTGCCATCATCAGATAAATTCTTTGTGATTTATATTTGTTCATTATTCATCTGGCTACGAGGACCAGACATATTAGAGATGGGTTAAGAGCTAAATCTGCTTTACTGAAACCAACAACTAAATTCTGATTGATAACGGAGGCTGCACCAACACAAACCTCATCCCATATAGTTCAAGTGCCCTCTGAGAAGCGATGCTCAGAGCGGCTCCATGGGTGGCGAGAGTCCCCAAGTGATGTGCCTGGGGCAAAACCACGTTCTTCTGCTCTGGTTCCTGACCCCTGACTTCTTAACTTCCTCTGGTATGTTGGGGCTGCCTTGGGCTACTTCTTACCAGAAACCGTGGGTGAGGGATGTCACCGGGGGTGGCTGATGAGTCGTGTCTTTTGGCGAGGTCATGGCCACAGCAAACTGACGTGTGCTTTTAGAGGGTGCAGCTCCTCAAAGGTGTCTGATGTATTGGAGTCTGGGATCTGTGGAGAGGAGGGGGTTTGTCAGTCTTTGAGGCAGTTTTTGCAGTATTTTATGTAATGTAAGGCTGCAGTCCTTCCTTTCCCAAGCTCCCACTTTGCCCCCGATAAAGCCATGCCAGCCAACCTCCTCTTAAATGCTCCAGCACAGGGACATGGGAACCCTTTCCAGCAGTTCCAGAGGGGTAAAGGACTTCATTTGGCTCCTCTACGAAAGCAAGCAAAGTAAACCATCACGCAAAAGCTGACTGAAGGGACAGATGTAGGAGATATCTCCTGCTCAGAGGTGACCCGATTTCTTCATCTGATTTACAAGTGTCGTCATTTCCCCCTCAGCCTGGTGACTGAACTGGATTCGAGTTTCAAACTTCTGCTTTTTAGCTTTACTCCGGTTCTGAAAACTGTGTCTCTGGTTATTTTCTTCTAACCACTGAGAAAGACATCTTTCAATTGCGCTCCCATGATGTAAAAAAAAAACAAACCAGAATGTGCTTCAAACCCTTTTCCCTTTCAGAAAGTACGAGCAGACAGAAAATACAGCAAGTTTCACCTTAAGTAGTGGATAGCTGGGAAAATTACCTGTATGTGCAAGGCAGAGGTGATAATAGAGTTTGTTTTGTAACCTTAGCTTGAGTGTGCTGTGCAAGGCACCCGCTTGTAATAACAGGCTGATCTATGTGAGGTGTTCGCAAACAGCCCTGGAATGCCAGGAAAGCTCTGGATTTTCATTCATGGATCTAACACGACGATCTTAGCTGATTGATCAAATACCTGGTGTAAATGCTGGACAGAAGGAATGGCAACAGAAGGGAAAACCCCATAAGTGAGTGGGTGAAAGGAAAAGCATCCTCTGCAGGTGGGCAGGAGGCCGATGGACAGGCGGTGATTCCTTCCCAGCCCACCCCAGTCCAGAGCTGGTTTTCTCCCGAGCCGTGCTGCTCAGCCAGACCCTGCCAGAGCTCTGATCTCTGGTGGTGGGTGTGTGAGCCCACAGCTCCTGTTCCTGCCAGGGCATCCCACGGACATATGGGCTTTGTGGCTGTCGTGGGCAGGGTCCTCTTAAATGCATGCTCAGCAGCTGCAGCCTGGGCATACTCTAAAGAAAGCAAATATCATAGAGTCACAGAATGGGTTGGGTTGGAAGGGACCTTAAAGATCATTTCGTTCCAGCTCCCTGCCATGGGCAGGGACACCTCCCATCAGACTAGGTTGTTCCAAACCCTGTCCAGCCTGGCCTTGGACACTACCAGGGATGGGGGCATCCACAGCTTCTCTGGGCAACCTGTGCCAGTGTCTCACCACCCTCGTAGTGAAGAATTTATTCCTTACATCTAATCTAAATCTGCCTTCTATCAGTTTGAAATGGTTACCCTTCTTCCTGTCACTCCATTCCCTGAGTTCCTCCCCAGCTTTCCTGTAGCCCCTTCAGCTACTGGGAGGCTGCTATAAGGTCCTCCCTGAGCCTTCTCTTCTCCAGGCTGAATAACCCCAACTCTTTCAGCCTGTCCTCATAGGGCAGGTGCTAATATGGCAGCAAGCAGGGGACCTTCATGCCTGAAGGACGTATTAGAATATAATTCGTGGAGTGATTGATATTATATATATTTTTTTTCTAATTATTTTTCCTTCTTGCCAGCTGTCTGGTCCAGGGGACACATCAATCTTTGACTTCTTTTGAACTCAGAAATGTCTTTCGGCAGGAATCATTTGTCTCACCCACTGATGTGGGAGGGATGGGAGTGGGAAGAGAAAGGAGCAAGGGTTTGCTCTGCAGAGTAGTGCTGGAAGGAGGTATCTTCTGCTTGTTTTCTGTTTGCCTTTGGCACCCTGGGTACCGCTCTCCTGGGTGTGCAGGAGTGCTCGCCCAGCCCAGCAGCTGATCTATTAAGGGCTGCTGCGTACAGTCTGTGAGAGCCTTTTGCAGAAGATTAAGCCTATTTCAGTCTTGCTTTCAAAGCTTGGCAGGTCTTGGAGCACTCATGGGGACAAGGGTGTCCTGAGCCTCAGCCATGGAGCTCACTGCTTGCCTGAGATCTCCTCAGATCGGCTTTTCCAATGTGGGTGGAGAAACTGTGGGGTGTTTTTTTTGTTTGTTTGGTTGGTGTTGGTTTTTTTTGAGGAATTTTTTCCTGCTTTTCCTCCCTCCAGCAATGCCAATGAGAGATCTTTGACACCAAGAACTTGATATTGTGTGTAGGATTGAGGGCGTGAAGAGTATCAGACAGGCTGGTGTGTGTCCAGGGGTGACCATCTCACCAGCTGGAGCCGGGGTGTGAGTGGCTGGAATTCAAGGTCTGTTTAAGCTGCCTCTGTGGTGTCTAAGATCAATTTATCACCTGTGGTTTGCTGATGTTTAGACACTTAGGAGTCTTTTCCTTCAGGTCAGGCTACCAACATCTTGAGACAATATAAGCTTATGATGGTTGGGACCTGCCTGTGCAGGGCAACATGTGTGAAGAGCTGCCATCTGTGTAATAAACCAAACTTGTTCTGCAGAGCTGGTTGGTTGTTGGTTGTTGATTTTTTTTGTCTTTTTTTTTTGGGCGGGGTGTGGTGTAGATATTGAGTTCTCATGGTTTCTGTTCTTTGCTAACAGATGTTTGTCAGGAGAAATGGAAAATTGCAACCTCCCCTGAAGTTGGGAGAGGGCAGCAGTCATCTGACTTGTAAAATATGACTTGGAGCCGTCCTGAATTTTGGCGTCAGATTGTCTCTGTGGCCAGCACTGGGAACTGCATCTTCAAGATGTTCCCTGCACTGGGCATGTTCATCGGTTTACTTGGTCTCTGGGGATGTAGAGGTGATATTGAAAAGTTTTGGGCAAGAAAATTCACCATCTGCTCATCCTGCTTAAGGTTTCCTGCAGTCTCAGTCTATTACTGGAATTTGCCAGGATATATTTTGATGAAAATCCTGTTAGTCACCTCAAATTAACCATCAGGCAGTCGCACTGCTCTTTTATTAGCTGCTGTGTCTCCTGAAAATGTTGGAAATAAGCACCACAAAAGCAGGCTGGGAGGTGGGTGGCTTGGCAAGATGAAGGCTGGTAGGTCAGGTGGTGTGTGTGTCCCTATTTATGGAGATTCTTGTCCACCAGAGAGCTGTGACAGGGGCAGAAAACTCCCTGGGAGGCTTGGGGCTGGTGTTCAACAAGACGATGTCTATGGAAGAGCAGTAGTGACCAGAAGCAGATGGTTGTTGCTTTCAGAGTCCTTTCATCTGTCAGTCCTTTGTAGAAGCGTCACCTCCCGAGTGCCAGAATAAATGTGTCTGGGTGGACTGTGTGATTTTGTAAGGGTGACCTGGCAAACTGCTGAAGGAGGGCACCCAGACCCTCAGCTACAACTGCTGGGCCATGCCTCACCAGCTCCTTTCGCTCGGCTCTGTGGAAGTCCTTGAAGGAACAGGTTAGAAACCCAGGTTGCTCCCTCAGGCCTGTCCCCTCCGTTTCACCAGCTCCTTGCCATTCCTCAGGGCTCTCCTGGGGAGGAAGCTTTCCCCCTGTCAGCACGGTTCCGGGTGCCTGTGGGGCCACACTGCCACGAGGGGTGAGGATTGGCACCTTCCTGCCACCCAGCTGGAGCGGTGGCTGTGGAGATGCTTCTCGTGAAGGTTTGCAAAGCTCAGGGCAGCTACCTTTCTGCAAGGGCTGCTGGAGCTGGCCTGACCCAGACACCTCGGGGGCTGCTTGCTCTGTCTCTGGCACGTATTATAAGGTTTTCAGGCTTTTTTTTTGTTGCTGAGTGAGTGGCACAGGCTGGCCGTGCTGTTACTCTGGGGATGTCAGGAGGCAGCTTTCCTGCAGGCAGAGCCCAGGGTTGTGTGTGAAAAAAACATTATTTCCTTTCGGCTACAAAGAAACTTTTCCTCAGAGGGCCCTCAAGTCCACCGGGACAGTTTTAACAGGGATGATTTTTCATTTTTCTTTTGGCAGCAGGAGGTCTGAGAAGCTCTGCTGAGACTCCACCTCACGTGCATCTCTGGTGTCTCCAGCTCAGCTGCTGGAGCTTCCAGCTTACTGGTAACAGTTTTTCAAACATTCTTATTTTACCCAGAATTTTCTGCAGCTCCCTTAAAATTAAAAATGTAAGAGTTGGGTAAAATAAATTATATTTAATATCAGCTTAAATAGTCCAATGATACTGCATGAACGGTAGTCTGGATTTTCATATTTTATTCAACAAACCCTTTGCTTTGCGGTAATATATCTGAAACTGCAGCAGAATTTAGCAGCCTTGCCTCGGCATTGAGGCCGAACTGTGCTGCAGAGCTGAGAGGGCTGGGGGGCTCTTGCTCTCTGGTTTTTGATGGGGCCAACTGTGATCTTGGGTGGGCGATAGTAAATAAGGATATGTCCAACTAGATGCACAGGTAGGAATAAAGTTGGTTGATGGAAGACAGCCTGGCCGAGATCAAATGACAAGCAGGCAGTGCTTCTATTTTTGACAGAAAGAGGGAAGCTGTAGCTTCCATGTGGGCAAAGTCACAGGCTAATTTGGATCCAGAACAGGTAATATTTGAACCATCCCATGTAAGCAGGCAAAGCTGCCTCCTGTCCATGGCTGACAGTGTCCCCAACACCAGAGAAAAGTCTCCTGCCAGCTTGTCTCCTGCAGGGCAGGGGAGCTGTTGGGTGGCGAGACTTCAAGCCATGTTGGCCAGGAGATCACAGAATCACAGAATGTTGGGGGTTGGAAGGGACCTCAAAAGATCATCTAGTCCAGCCCCCTGCCAGAGCAGGATCACCTACAGTAGAGCGCACAGGAACGTGTCCAGGTGGGGTTTGAAAGTCTCCAGAGAAGGAGACTCCACACCCTCCCTGGGCAGCCTGGGCCAGGGCTCTGTCACCCTCACAGTGAAAGGTTTTTTTCTAATATTTTTGTGGAACGTCCTATGTTCCAGCTTGTACCCACTGCCCCTTGTCCTGTCACTGGACATCCCTGAGCAGAGCCTGGCTCCGTCCTCCTGACACTCCCCCTTGACATATTTATAACCATGAATGAGGTCACCCCTCAGCCTCCTCTTCTCCAAGCTAAAGAGCCCCAGCTCCTTCAGCCTTTCCTCCCCAGGGAGATGTTCCACTCCCTCCATCATCCCTGGGGCTGCGCTGGACTCTCTCCAGCAGTTCCCTGTCCCTCTGGAGCTGAGGGGCCCAGAACTGGACACAAGATTCCAGATGTGGCCTCCCCAGGGCAGAGCAGAGGGGCAGGAGGACCTCTCTGACCTACTGGCTACTCCCCTTCTAACACACCCCAGGATGCCCTTGGCCTTCTTGCCCACGAGGGCACACTGCTGGCTCATGGCCATCCTGCTGCCCACTAGAACCCCATGTGGGAAGACACCACGCTGCTGGGCAGGACGTACTCCAAAAAGAGCCCTTTGGCTGAAGTAAGAGGTGGCCCAGGAGTCTGAACAGGAAAACAAACTGATCCACCACAGAGAGCACTTCACCTGTGGCGGAGGAGTCTGGGGAAAGTCAAACAGGCTGCTCAGGTGGGTTTGTGCAGGATGAGGTTGGTGTCTCTTGCCAGGGAAGCACCTCCCCAGGTGATCAGCAAGACTCCAGCCACACCACAAACCCTGCTCACCTCTGCTAAACGGCACCAGGACCCTTCCAGCACCTTGAGGCACGTTCTAGCACTGGAGTTGTGATCTCCTGCTGATGGGTGGTAATTAGCAGCTCCTGGGAAGAGCGGGGAGGGGGGGGCACTCATTTCCGAACCTGACCAGATGTGACCTGAAGATGCCCATCTGTTCAAATCCTTAATTAATATCCTGCTGTGTGTCTGACGAGTACTTAACAAACATTAGAAGTTAACCAGAAGTGGCTCGTGGCCCTGTTTGGATGGGTCTCCAAAGCTTAGACACCAATAGATATGCATTAAGGGATTCAGTGAGCAAAGTATTTCCAGAGTCCTCTAGGCAGTACTGAATGTGACAAGCTAAAACTCCATTTTCATGGCTCAATTATCCCATTCATGCCCTTTCTCTCATTGTTCCCAGTCATTTTTAATACTCCCCTGTTCTACTTTCAGTTGTGGACCTTGTTCCAGAGATATGGGGGAGGAAGTGTGTGTTCTTTTTTTTTTTTCCTAAAAAAAAATTTAAAAAAACCCCATATCTGACTGACCACGGCCCCACGGTCATGTGCATCAATCCAACAAAAGAGTCAGTTAACTGGGAAAATGTGAGCAGGGACGGCATCAACCTCCAAATAACCCGTTTGTGCCAATATTGCTTTGCATCTGCCTGTTCCTCCTGCACCGGCTGAACTGAAGTGTGCTCTGTTCAGCCAGAGCAAGGCAACACGTTCCACCCAAGGTCATGAGAGACACCCACCCTTCCATCACATCCGCGTCTCCTGGGTGCCGTGTCAGGGCTGCAGGAAAGCAGATAGCCTCACTCAGGCTTGCAAAGAGGAGCTGAAAACCATCTGTGACCTGCACGGAGGCACAGGGTGAGAAGGAAGAACATGGGTGGATACTCCATGGCAGCAAAGCACAACGTAAGGGGATGTTTTGGTGAGAAAAGCAGAAAGAAGCACGCTTGGAGAGCTGGGGTGGGGACCTGCACCCTCTAGCCTTGCTCTTCCTCAAGGCTGGGCTGGTACTTGTGAGCTAAGTACTGGGGTGGTGGTGGTGCCAGCAAGGAGATGTGAAAGTAACCCTCAGAATACGTGTCTTTACTCCGCGCGCAAGGCCATAACTCATTAGAGCCATGGTTCTCTTGTTAAATAATTCACATCATCCTTTCTGTTTATGAAGGTCCACTTTTTCTGCTGGCCCTCCAGCAGTTAAGTGGGCTACATCCACCTAGCTTTATCCACACCTTCTGCTTTAGCAGAACCAAGTTCTCTGCTCTTGCTACTCCTCTTCCCCCCACCTCCCCAAAATGATGTGAAACGCTAGTTTGAAATGTCTTACTCTGTAAAACAACATCTTGCCCTGTTCTCCATTTACTTGCAACTTTATGCAACTTTCTTCACTGGAATAGGCTCAACGGTCTCAGGAAATAATTGGTGAGCTTGTTAGACTAATGGGATTTTTATTTCCAAGGCTATAGATCAAACAAGGATGTCTGAAAATTCATTATACGTGCAGTGTGCACTAAATAATTATTCCTGCCTATGAAAGTGCTGGAGGAGAGACTATGATAAGGTATAACTTAAAAAAAAAAAAAAGCTACTTGATTTATCATTTATAAAGCAAAGTTCATGTTAGATGCACTAGTTAAATATTCAGTGAATAGTAAGTAAGGCACTTGACTAGCCAGAGTGCAGGAGGAAAGCCTTGTAAGAACGATACCTTTTCTTGTTTGACTCTGTTTTTGGGCTGGATGTGAAGTTCATCTCCACCTTGTTAGCAGAGATAGCCCTTGATATCACTGGAAACAGTGGGATTTTGTGTTCCTTTCAGGTGGTGAAAGGGGATGGTCTCCCACTTGCTTCTTCTCCAGGGCTTTGATATTTGTCCTTATTCCCTTCTGCTCTCACTGGGGGAAGCAAGAGCAAACCTTCGTGCACAGCTAACAGGGAAGTGTTGCCCAGCTTTGCATGTGGACAGCTGGTAAATGGGACATGAGCAATGGAGATCCTGTCATGTAATAAAATGATGAATACGAGTGACTTGGAGACACGGGTTTTGCAGAGATCATGCTCGAACTTTCTATCTTGAGCATTTTGTGTCTGGACTGCAGAACCTGCAGTTGTTCTGGCCAAGGCTGCTGGGAGGGAGTTGAGCTGAGATCTCGCCTATGAGCTGAGCTTGAGCAACTCCATGTGTTGTGCCTTGTGTGGAACTAGAGGGAGATGTCATGTGTGGCTCTGTGATGCTGCGTGAGCAACCCCTGCTCAGGCTCTGACGATGTGTGTACTCCACAAATAATTTAAAAGAGCGTGGTTCTTACCCTGAGACCTGGCCTCTGTCTCACAAGCCAGGCTTAACTTTGTTTTTTAGCATGGCTGGGTGCAGAAACAATTTTCCTTATTGTAGTTCTTGCATTTGTTCCTATTTTTTTTTTTTTAGGGGTGGGGTACTGAGTGAGTTTTACTTTCAGTGTATTTGCTGTTTGCCGTTTTGTTTGCAGACTAAACTGTCTGTGTTGGAGTCGTTCACTTATTGCTATTGTTCTGCCGAGTATTTAGTATTTTCCATTTGTAGAGCTGGTCAAAGAATTGCTCACTGAGAATTTCCATAGGAAAGGCTTTTAAAAACAAAAGCACACATGAACACTGTCTTTGTGAGGAAAACTGAAGAATGTTTCAGGTGGGTCAGGAGAAAGAAAAAGTGAAGAAATACAAAGAAAAGTCAAAAAGGATCAAAATGATGAGCTGTGACATATCTCCAATGAAAAAGCTTGATATACCTTGGAAAAACTTGAGAATGAATCTCCAGCACAACTTAAAATTGTTCTTATTTTGCAGGCATAGAGACCAATTTGAAGTCTATTTCATTCACCTGGTATTTGCTTTCTGGGTCACCCATCGTGTGCCTGGGCAGGATCACTCCGGGAACAGGCAGGAGGAGTTTTGTTACCCCTCATCAGAGGCTGCTCGAGGTGCCCCGGCTCTTTCTAGGTGAGCAGTTCCTGACCACTGTGGTGACAAGAGCAGAGCAAGGACATGAACTTGGGTTTTCTAAGCCTAGGGTCTGAACTGTTGAATCATTTCCTGCATGTGCTATTAATTTCATAAATGATTTCATCATTTTTGAGGAGAAACGGGGCTTTCGAGAGCTGTGCTCCTGCCTGTGGCCACCTGCAAGCAGTCCATGCCCAGCCTGGGTGCTCTGCTCGGAGCAGAGAGGGTTGCAGGCTCTTCCACTGGAGAAATGACCCTGGTGGGGAGGTGTCCCGGCTGAATCATGGCGAAGATAAGGTCACCATCAACGTCCCTGCCTTGGATGAATCTTTTTGATTAATCTAGAATTCAGGGTGCTGCCATTCATCAGTCATGCGAGCCAAGGGCTTGCTCAGAGGGAGAAAGGGTTTGAATGATGAGTTGCACCTCACGGCACACCGAGGAAGTGGATAACTAATAGGTGAGGGGCACAGGAGTGGGAGTGGTTCCATCCATCCAGGAAATGTGCTTGGCATCCCACCACCGAGGTCTTCTGCTAAATGTTCTCAGCCCTTTGCAAACAGCCTGCAGGGCAAATCACCCAGGGCAGCCGTTTGAAAGACGGCAGCAGCACTTTTTAGAAACTCGCCCCGCAGAGCGCACAATCCCTCTGCAGGCGACAGAGCACGCTAACTACCCGAGATGTTAATTACTGGCAATTTTCCTCCAGTTGCCTCTAACCTCTGGTCACAGCTGCAAAACCAGTTCATGTTTCGCAACAATTGCATTAAGAGGTGCGGAGCATCCCCATTCTCTAGTTTACTGCATGAAAGGGGGATGATAATTTGTAGCTCCATAGGGAAAGTGTAAATTTTAACTAATTAGTTTGCAAGTGACTGAGGTTCTCAGCTGCAATGTGCTGTGTGAGTGTGAGATTCTGCTTATAATGCTTGAAGATGGGTGTTGGGTTTACACATGGTGTTTCAGGGAGGAACCTGGTCTCACACAGTTTCCTCTGAAAGACCAGTAATGAAAAGTATTCTCTGTAGCTCCAGTCACAGAATTTCCATACTGGAAGCCACAACCAAAACCCAGAAGAAATGGAGCTCCAGATCAAGCTGGCCAGGAGGAACGTTTCCTCTCCTGCTGCCAATTATTGGGTGAGTATTACGATGGAATAAGTTATTAGAATTAAATAGCTATTTGTACTTGGCTTCTCATGTCCTTATGGGTGACAAATTAATTTTAATATTGTTTATACTGTGACTTTCAATAATTCATTGGAATGTGTTCATACCAGTAATTAGAACATGTAAAGTAAGAAACAAAGCTCACATAAATGATTCCATGGCATTCATTATTCATTTGACCACTTATAGCTGTGCAAAATTTACTAAGAGAATATGTACATTAATTAACATGTATATTATGATTTCATTAGTCCTACTATGCTTTTTCAACAAGTAAAGATACTTAGATTTGGGTGTGTGAGCCAGCTAGAAAGGTCTTGCTTGTGTCTTTTAAATTATTTAGGTTTAACAAAGAGCTCTGTGAGCGGAACCCAGGAGGAGCTGCTTGCGGGAAACCTTTCTGCTGGTCTACACGAGAAATGGCAAAATTGTTTTATCAAAAGCTACTAAGATTCCTGAGCCAAACTGAGATACGGGTGCTTGGCTGTGTTATACAACCATGGACATTTGAGCTAGAGCAACGAACACGAGAAAATCCAGTAGTTAAGACCCTCTGCTTTAATTTCCTATAGTTGAGGAGACTACAGGGGAGGGTAGTTGGCTTGATGGTACCATTACATTTACTTGGTCAATGCATGGCTGAGATCTCCTTGATGGAGAAGACCTTCTGCTTGCTGGAGAAGACCATCAAGAGCGGTCCCGGGGGCACCACTGACTTGTTTTACCAACCCAACAGACATCTCCCGAGTCTACTGTAAAGTCCCCCCGGTTCCAACAGCGTGCCTCTGACAAAAGTCACGTGGGTCGGCACTGACATACAGCTCAAACGCTGAGCGGTTGTCTTTATGCCAAGTGGATTAAAGAAAAAACAACTCACAAGTTCTTTTGTAATCTGGACAGTAAAGGAAACATTCTTCATCAATGCCATAAACCTGATGCCCGCTCACCTTATTTCACATCACTAATGAGTCCGCTGAAGGATGCACCAGGAAATTTCCATATGAGTAAATTCCACCTGGTGTAAAAAGGCTTTAGATCCACCTCTGTAATTTAATGGTTCAGTTCACAAATGAAAGCTGTTATTTGGGGTTTTAATTATTAAGCACAAATAGAATTTTGGCTTTTGGAGCGAAGAGCTCTCTCCCTCTGCAGATTCCAGCTGAGGGCTCCCTCGCTGGGGAACAATGAAGAGGATTTTAGTATGTCCACTTAAAATAACAGATACGTGTCCCTTGGGACATTCACAGCTAGGAGTATGCACTATGCTTTGGGTGAGATAATGAACTATTCATGAGGCATAATTCATCTCAGGAATCCTGGGTGTGTGCTTTTCTGGTTATGAATTACTAACAAAACTCATGATGAAAACTATGAACCTTCTCATGGTTAACTGCTGGTTAAGAGGCCTGTGGAGATCCTGGTTGATGAGTAGCTGGCTGTGGGCTGGAATTAAAGAAATGTTCCACTTCACAGTTGTGGTGATTCTTCTTCCCTTGGCAGGAGCTCTGGCTGCCTCTGACCTGCAATGGGAAATGGTGATGTTGCTGCGTGGAGAAGACTCATTCAGGTTGATCACTAGCAGGTAGATGGAGAAAGGCTCATGAGAACAAAGACCCTTCCAAAACTCACTCTATCTTTCCAACCAAACAAAACACGCTTGTGTGCTTCCACAGTTCTTGAATTAACAGCCAGAAACCACTCTGAGGCATGTTGAGTGTGGCCATGCATGCATCCAGAGGGTGGAGCACATGAAGGGAGACCAAAGCCTTTGGGAAGCAGAGCTGGAGAAACCAACCGTCTGCTGCCTGGAAGGCCTGTGGTGTGAAAGTCTTCAGGGGAAAGCTGCCTGATCTCCTCAGCCTCTCGTGGAGGTTGGCTGAGAGTCATGGGACTCTGGGGCAGCTTTTTCTAGAACGATAGTTCCCTGGCATTGGGAACTCTGTGGCTCTGTCCTACAGGGAGGGAGAACCCAGAAGCCTTATGGCCTTCCCCAAACACCTGTATTCAGGGGTTTTAGGAGATTATCTCCTAAAAAAGACCAAGGCAGAGCAGCAGTTTGGGAATGTGTTTGTTTTCTCTTTACAGGTCAGTGGCCAAGGTGCAAAATAGTAAATTGGTTTGGGACGACACAAAACACGTCTCTTCTTGCTGCAGTGGAACTCTGAACAACTCCCCATTTAACTCAACCATCTGTTCTGCGGGTGTCTGACACTAAACGGAGCCAAAGGTGAGGATCACAAGTCTGCCAGCAAGGGGCTCTGCTCTTCCTCCTTGTCCTCTTCATCATCGTCCTCTCAGGTAACTGGAGGTTAGGGCACAGGAGTGAAACCCAGGCTTGCTTCTGCCTGTTTTAGTGGCCAGATGCTGGGGCTGGGCGTTATCCTCCTGTGCCAGGATGTCGTTGATAAACACTTAATGGGTGCAGCTATTAGAGCCTCAGTGTGTCTCACTTTGAAGTCTGCATCTCAGCAGTTAGAAAATAGTCCCCTCCCCACTCCTCATGCATATTCATGACCTGCAGAGAGATGCATCCCAGAGGAGCCTGTTGCTTCATGGCAGATGGTGAAGGGGAGTGGTGGAAATACCTTCAAGGAAAGAGGGAGAGAAAGTGAGTCCATCTCACAGTGTCCTCGGAGCAAAACTTTAAGCAGCATTACTCTCTGTGTTCTGAAGCCTGTCTCCAGAGTTAGAGGCTGGTTTTGAAAAATGTGGATTTACTTCTGGTATAGAGGAGCATTTATTCTTCACAGCAGAGGGGCTCTCTTGAGTGCCATGCCTGAGACAGAATTTGAAAAATATGGTGCCTTGTCCTTCAAGAATGATCCGAGGAGCTACTGCATGGTTTCAGATGAGGGCCACGATTTTGGTCTAGGGGTTGTCAAGGGGAAGGATGCTGCTCAGTCTTTCTCTTTTCTTTCTACTGGAGCCGGCATGAAAATGGATTATTCAAAACCATCTCTCTGTCTTGCTGTCCCATTTGTCAGCTTCCTGCAGCCACATTCCCTGCTTGATGTTTTCATAAACTGCTCTCTTTTTCCATGGGTTCTGGTGATTAATTGTAATGACAAGTGGAAATATTCCAAAATAAATCTATTTTCACCATCTTCTGCAAAGTCCACTCAGAGAACCCTCTGCAGATTTAACAGTTTGGGAAGAGGTGGGAACATCAGAGCAGATGTTCTGTGATGTCCCTTAACACTGCAGTTTTCCTAGGGACCGTATTTTCCCTTTAGGGACAAATAATTATCATTTGGCCCAGGAAACTGAAGGAAAATAGGCAGAAGCCCTGCTTGTCAAGGGCTCCATGGTCGTGCAGAGGCCAGCAACAGCTCCAAAGCTGGGCACTGCTGGAGCAGAGATGCAGCCAAATCCAGAAATGCTTGGGATGATTGTTTGCAATGACTTCCCCGTGTTCACGCTTTCCTTTTGAAAATATTTCCAGTACAATGACTGTTCTTTTGTCTGAAAACGTGCCTTTGCACTCCTGAAACTGTATCTCCACCGAGGACAGTCCCACTGTGCAGACCATCCCTTGGCCATCGGCGTTGCCCTCCTTGCACCCGGTGGGTGCTGCACAGGTGAAGCCCATGGCCCCTTGGCTTGGGTTTCTGCAGCTTGGTCACCATCCAAGCAAAACTCTTACTAACAGCTCCTGCTCTGCCTGTATCCTTGCACACTGTATCTAACACTCAAGAGGATTTTTTCCAGCTTAAATCATTCCACAATTCTCTGGTCCCAGAGGAGCATGAAGCCCTGCTCCAGACAAGGACAACCTCAAGACATTATCTCCATCAGCTTGACAGAGTAGGGGGGAAGTTGGCAGAGGGGCTGGTGGCAATTGCAAATGACAAATAATGCCCTGGCTGGAGAGTGAGCAGCGAGATCGGTTCCCTCCGCAACAATCAGCCCCAAGCATTTTTGGTTTTATTCTGCAGAGCAAGAGATGAAAGCAAAGTAATGATCACTGCAGGAAGGTACAGATGGGCCGGTCCTTCTGCTGCGATGCCCTTCGGCCCAGCACCTGAGATGCTGCTGCTGAGCTGGGATGATCTTTATTTTTCTCTCCTCAAGTGAAAGAAAGGAACTAAGACAAAACAGCAAAGAGGCAGAGACTAGATGTGAACTGATAAAAACCCCAGGATCTGGCGTGCAGCCCAGTAAATATTGGAATGACATTACCTGAGCTTAAAAAAAAAAAGAGATTTGACAAATTGTTAGGCTTAATTTATATCTGTAGTGGAACTAGGGAGCAAACACTATGGAAATACCATTATTTCTTTTAATAATTTTCTTTGGTAGCAGAATCAGAAAGAAAAAGCTCTGGAGAGACTCTTATTATATTTTGCCTCCCTCTGCCTTTTCTTTCTGATTCCCTTCATTGTTCCCAGCTCTGTCAAGATTGTGACAAACTTAATTACCAGCAAACAGTAGGAAATCCAGATGACATATCATTTTTAAGTCCCCTTCCCTTCCTTTCTTCTCACTTCATAAAAGCTTTCTTGTCTTTAATCTAGAATGAATAAGGACAGGGGCCAGATGGTGCCAGTGTCCAGTATCAGCAGCACCTGAGCCCTTATTTTTTGAGATGTTTGGTGTCAAAAAGCCAAAGAGGAGGATAACAAAACCTCCTGGGCTGGTGCATTTCAGAGTCAAAGTTTTAGAAAAGAACGTTTTGCATGCGTATCCCCACACCTGTTTGTGGAGCGTTGCCTGTAGACTTTCTCTTGAAAATCTAGATTAATTGCACTAATTGCAGGAGCGCTCACAGCAGTGACTGTGCAGAGCCCTGAGATCCTGGCACTGGGATAAGGCACATTTGTGGCTCGTGCATTGGGAAATCCTGATGCTTGGTTGACTATAAAACAAGAGCTGGATGTAATTTTCTCACGAGCAGGGTGTTTACCCCAAAATTGTATTCCTGGGAGTGGGAAACAACTAAGGCTGAGGTTCAATGAATATGTTTTGAATGAGAAAAAATAATTAAAAGAAGAATGCCATAAAGTACTTCAAGTGTTTTTAAGTGAGGTTTTATCCCTTTGAGCTTTTCGAAGGCAGTTTTTCTGTCTTGCTCTGTCTTTAAAATCAGGTCCAACTCAAAAAAAAAAAAAAAAAAAGAAGAGAAATTAAAAATGGAAAAGGGTAAGGACCTAAAAGTGCCAAATGACCTTAAATAAGTGAAGTAAACTCTGTTTACTTCCTTTGAATGAATTCCAGGCAAGCTGGGACACAGCAAGTGCTGTGATGCTGTGGTGAGATCCAACCACCACGGACGAGCTGAGATTTGTGCTGCAGCGTGTGTTGTGGGGTTCATCCAGCCCCATCTGCAGCAGGTCAGCTGGGTTTCTTTACTCTCCTTTCCTATGTGAAAGCAGAAAATCAACCATCTGTAGAGGGCTTGTCCCTCCATTGCTTTGACACGGGCTCTGGCAGCCCTGGCCAGGAGTTCAGAGCTTCACGGTGTCCCTTCGTCTGCCCTGCAGTGAGCAGGAGAGAGCTCCTCTAAATGACGTGATGCATGCCCGTGTGTGACCTGCTAGCTCACAGCCAATGCATGGCATTGCTATTATTATTGTAATTTTAATAAAAGAGTCTATGCAACCCATTGCTGTACAGGAAATGTCAGGGTTTGCTGCACAGACACTTCTTTCCTCCTTATTCCCTGTCATGGGACGTGCACAGTGGTCATGGGGCAGAGCCATCCATCTCTCTGCAGGTGGCTACAAACACTTGAAACATGCCATGAACTGCTCTATAAGTGCAGGGGCTTTGCAAAAATACGCTAAAATATACTGGAGGTTTTGTAGAAAAAAAAACCAACCCACAGTCTTCCCCCAAACCTCTCTGAAAAACTGCATTTCCTTCTGCAATATTTTCAACAAGCCAAATAACTTCACAGTTCCAGACTTGCAGAGCAGCTCCTGCTTTGAAACTTCTGGGCCAGCTTCTTTCTCCTCCAGGAAATATATTTTCTCCCAGTATCTATTTTTCTGGGCACTGCCGAAGCGAGGAGCATGGCTGGGGCCTCGTGCCAGCTGCGCTTCAGTAAATCATTACTCTGAGCACGATGCGGCAAAGAGTTAAGACAAGGAGACTGTGGACAACTCTGGCTTTGGGCTGTTGATCTCAGAAGCATCTCAAGTGAACCCAAACCATTAAAATTGGTTCATTTGAAATTTTAGACTCCTGGAGGCTCAACTGAGGGTGAGCACTTAGCAGGGCTTAGGGCATGTTTCATTACCCATTAGTTTGGGCACCAGAATATCTGGTAAAAAATAAGTTGTATAGATGTTTGGCACAGCTGGGGCATGTGCCACATCTCCAGCCTTCATAAAATAAGCTGCCTTTTGTTACTTATAATTAAAGAAAGGCAGCAGATGTTCAAAAGAAGACCCCAAATCTAGTTATATCATCTTATGAGTTTATAAAATCCTCTTTAATTTCTTTCTTTAAGTCCCATCAGACTCCACCCTGGCTAGTTGCCTCCCCCTCCTCTCTGTCCCACCCTGGCACTGCTGAGAATGAGGCTGGAAGGTGTCGAGTCCCCTGCTCCAGGGCACGACCATCTATATGATGTTGTATCTGACAGATAACTTCTATCTTGTGCCTCAGTGTCTCACAGGTAGAGTCTATGCCTTCATCTATGCTTTACTCTTTCATTATCAGTGCTTTCTTCTACCACCTGCCTTCTTCCTTGCTCGCCTTGAGCCCATTGGTTTTTGCTCCAGCCTTTGCGCAGGAATCTGTTAATCATATGAAAGCTGCAGCCACGTCTGTTGATCTTCTCGAACCTCTCCTTGTAGGTCAAGCCCCTGAGGATTCTCGCAGGATTTTCACACAGCTGATAACTTTCATGAGAAGTACTAAGGTTTGTTTTCAGAATAAGACACCCCACCTGTCCACATCGATTGACCCAGAAAAGCTGGAGCCTTTCCATCCACAGCTGGACTGGGAAGAGGAGAGATGCTCCCAGCACTGCCAGCAGCAACTGCACGTGACAGAGTGGCCCCGAGCGGTATGTCTGGACCTGGGACATCAGGCAGGGCAGGCAGAGGTTTGCACCACTGGAGTGGGTTGAATATATTGGGGAGGATCAGGGAGATGATGCCTGAGAAGGACCAGTCAGGAATTTGATTTCCAGCAGGTTTGGACAGACAGGTCCAGCAAGACTTTACAATAGACATGAGGCTTAAACGTGGCAGGCTTGGGAGCGATCTGGTTGATATGCCTGTGCTGATACAATCTCTTCTATGCTTGTTTAGCTCTGTACAGGAGGGAGAATGAATTACATGTGGCTTCACCTGTATTTAAAGCTCTGCAATGTCAGCAGTTGTTTCAGCACATACAGGCAGGTGGACTCTTCTCCCTTTTATCTCTGCCACATCTAAAGAAAACAGGAAGGTCACAAGAGGGTGTGATGGAAACCTCTGCTCCCTTGTCTTGCTGTGTATGACATTTATTCTTGACTTTGGGTATGACCTCAGAGAGGGCCAGGCCAGGTTTACCAACATATCTGGTCTGAGAGGAGAAGAGCCAGTTTGCAAGTGGCATCTTTTAGCAGAATTCAGGAGTTGCGCATACCTGTCATATCCTCCTTTGTTGTGTCCCCGACAGCTGAGTTACAAGTTCTTAAAACAGCCTCATAAATGAGAAAGTAAGAAACAGATCGAGGCTGTGCCCAATCAATAGCAAGCGTTACCTGATGGCAGCAATTCTTGGGAACTTGGAGGAAAGGCCTCATGATGTTTCTGCTCTTTGGGGAACAGTTTCTCCCTGGCTAGCTTGGTTTTCTTACCCAAAAAACATATTCCTTCTGAAAGGTTTTGTTGCTACTCAGTTTTTCCTTTCGAGCCCCCGGGACTTTCCCCTTACTGCAGACAGAAGTGGAAACTGCTTAAAATGAGCAGCTCTTGAGCCACAGGGGCTCTGGAGAGGAGCTGGTGAGGGATGGCTTTGCTAATACCTTCCGAGGGAAAGCTCAGAATTTTGGAAAAAAAATTTAAAAAAATAAAAAAGATGCATGCATTTGCTGGCTGTAATTACTGTAACGAGAGCAGATTTAATTTTTTTCCTTTGCTACTCTAGAGTCAGTATATGCAAACTGCCCTGAGTTTGTGTCCCAGGCTGTCACCTTCACCGGCCGGCTCACCCCACACCTCTTGCAGCTCACTGATGGGATGTGATGCCATCCCCAACTTGACCGGGCTGTTGCAAAGCCCTCTGCCGTGCACTGATGATTTTGAGTAGTTTTATTTTCAATATCTCAGTTTTTTTGACATTTCTCTCATTCATTGTCCCCCCCATCCAAGCTGGAAGAGTTTTGCAACAGTCTCACTTCTTGCTTTGGACCGTGCTCAGCGCAGGACACCATGGCCCTAACTCAGTTATTCAACGTAATAAATACAGATTTCACAAATTAAATGGGATAGCAGAAATGGCTTATGAGAGCCCCTCCATGAATCCTTGGCTGCTCTGAATCCACAGCTGAAACCCAGCAAAGGCACAACTGAAACAAAGAGGGTTGTAAGAAATTTCAGAAATGAACAGAGCAGGAAGAACATAAACAGCAGCAGCTGAGCAAGATCCATTCCAGCCTTCCTGAGTAGCTGAGGAAGTTTTTCTAAACTGCTGGTTGATTTTTCATGACACTGTTCATTGACATGAAAAAATCCATCCTACCTGGGATTTTTGCCCTGGTGTATGACAAGACCCTCTTTCTGGATTCTCGTGGAAACACGGTGAAGAGATCCATCTCTATCCCGACCTGACTACAGTTTTCCCTGGCTGCCAGAATCTGGGGGCAGTCGCTCCATTTCCTCTCCTGAAGGAGATTCACCTCACGAAGCAACTAATTCTTGTTCCCGTGCTGGCTTGGCTGGATCCACAGCTCGGTGCTGTTTCTCCTTTGGAAGTTGCTTATAGTTGTCAGATATGTTATGTTTCCAGTACAAGAAATCTGTAAGATTTATAAGGAGATGCTTTCAGTGTGTAGTTTCTTTCTATCTATTATTAGAGTGTCGAACCAGCATGAAGGCTGTAATGCTTTTCTTCCATGCTAACGGTACACAGAGCAAGAATATCAATTGGAAATTAAAGAAATTTAGTTAGAAAACTTGTAGGTAAGCACCAACAGGAAAGGTCAAATAAAGCAGCGAACAAAGATGCCAGAAATAAAATTGTCTGACAAACATTAGAATCTATATTAAAAGGAGAGAGAAGAGAGAAGTACAAAAGACTCGGGAAAAAAAACCACACCGAAACTGTGTAAAAAGCAATCCCTGACTTCAGAAATGAAAAACGCAAGGAACATAACAAATGATTTGAGACCTGATCCTATCAGAAGGAAATCTGATTTCAAAAAAAATGAAAGAAAGAAAGCAGCAGCTATGGAGACACTTTTATAAAAGGGTGTACTGTAAAAAGATTTGAAAATTGTCCCCTCCAAACTACTTCAAAGAATGGCAAAAAAAAGGGATACATATTAAAACACACTAACGTTGCAATGCCCAATACAAGATATTCTACCAGTGAAAAAAAAAGTATTTTGACAGGTGTATCAAGATTTAACACCAATCTCAGTGACCCCCATCAAGGGAAGAAAAAAAAAAAAAAAGCTCTGAAAGCATCATTTTAAAATAACTGTAACAACTGACTAGGAAGACCCTGGAAGCAAACAGCTCACAATTATCTCCGTGGCTGGAAGGCGATCAAACCTTATTCCTGGGCTATTTTTACGAGAGACAAAGTAGGACAGTCGTATCACACTGCTCCAGATAATAACACAAACAAAGGCTACTTGAGAGCACGGCAGGCGAGTAAAACACCAGCGAGTCGTGAGTTATGAACAGAGCTGCAGCACATCTACCCGAGATGCAGAGATTTCTGGAAAAGCCGTGGGAAACAGCAGGAGGAGGAAAATGCACCTTTTCCTCTCCGAGCCAGACATCCCTGAGGCTGCTGGAGCTGGGATGTTGTCTCTGAAATGAGCTGCTGGAAAATGCACTTGTTATTAATAGCTGGGGGCGGTGGTTTAAAGGTAGGTGACCCTGCAGTGTAGACACATTTCTCCTGTAACGTCCTTAAAATTAACTTGGGCAATCAAACAAAGCAATAAAAAAGCCGTTGGCAGATGGGGAAAACAATATGTGAACGTTACAGTCAAGTTGCTTTTGGTTGAATCAGTGTTATCTCTTAACATTTCTGCATTTATAAAGTGATCTTGATTGCCTGGCACCGCGTAACCACAGAAGATTGGATGTTTATTTGGCAAACCAAGCATTTAAACTGTTTTGCCCCCTCAGGCCACCAGTTCTGAAATTCAAACGCAGAATAATTGGGACAGTCCATAGGCTGCTGTTTGCATAACAGTGACATTCCTAAAACCTTTGTGAAACTCGGTAGATAACCCGGCACCAACAGTAGTTAAAGCTGGAGGAGAGACGAATCGGCCGGGATGCATTTTAACCTTGATACCATTAAATAGCAAATTAAACCACAGCGAAATTAATCTACCCGTGGCACTTAAACATTGGCGATGCTTTGCAAGAGCTCTACGGAAGTCTAAAGCCTCATCGTTTGTGTTTGGTGCCTGGAATTCAACTGACCATGGAAAACCTTCATTCCGATCCATCTACACAGTAACACCCGCCCTGTGAGCTCCCTGCCAAGACACATGGATGCAGATTCTCCTCTATAAAGTGGTATTTCCAGACCTCGAGGGCTGTATGTTGCATCATCGTTCTCCCTTGGAAGCCTCGAACCATGCTACGTGGAAAAAATATGTCCTTTTGGGACCAGTCGATGGTACAGCAGGAAGAGATCATTTGAAGAAGGATACGAATCATAGAATGGACCTCGGTTGGAAGGGACCTTAGAGATCATCTAATCCAACCTCCCTGTCACGGGCAGGGACACCTCTCAACTAGATGAGGCTGCTCAAGGCTCTGTCCAACCTGGCCTTGAACACCTTCAGGGAGGGGGCAGCCACAGCCTCTCTGGGCAATTTATTCCAAAGTCTTGCCACCCTCGTGCTGAAGAATTTCTTCCTAAGATCTAATCTAAACCTGTTCTCCTTCAACTTAAACCCATTTCCCCTTGTCCTATCAGTCGATGCTCTTGTAAAAAGTCCCTCCCCAGCCTTCCTGTAGGTTCCCTTCAGGCGTTGGAAGGCAGATATAAGGTCAAGTGCTTTCCAAAAAGGACAATATGTTGGAGGATTTAAAACACCAGATTGCCCCAACCATTCTTACTAATCTCAGACTGAAGTTACTGGAAGGTTTTTTTACCAGAAAGAAAAAGCTGATGCTATCTCTGAACTGTGATGGATCGATGTGAGGGACAGGCAGCTCCCCATCGTGAGACAGTGGCCATGGGTGAAGTTACAGGTGTTTATCACGACTTGTAACAGGGGAATAAGCAAGGTAAGAACCAAGGCTTAGACACAGAGCAGTGCAGTGGAAACAGCACAGGTGGAAGATGAAAATGTCCCAAAGATCATTACACCTGAATTGCCCACTTACCTGTATGGCAAAGCCCAGAAGTTCAGATAGGCTTTTAAAAGATTAAATGCCCCCCCCACAAAAAAATCTAAATTTAGTTAATTGCATGGTTTCTGACCTTCTGTTTCTCATTTGGTTTGTTTTATTTTTTACTCTGTTGACACACTGAAAAGATTGTGAGCTGAGGCTGCTGCTCTGCCTGGCATGAGGTCCCTGGCAGGTCTCAAGGGGGAACAACTGCCCGGTGGTGCCAGGTACTTCAAACAGTTCAAAGAAAAATGAGGGGACGTACAGGATTGGGACAAATTTCTCAAAATTACGTCAGTTAACATATAGGGAAAAATTGTAAGTGCTATGGATAAATTAAACTCAAATGCATTATGTATTATTTCACATTGCAGTGTAACTGTCTCCTTTGAGTTTTTAAATTGTCCCTGCACTGTAGTTTCTGAATCTACTTGCTAAATTTCGATCAGATCTCACAGAGCAGGGCAGAGGTTTCAAAGGTAATTAAATTCTTACAGTATATGAAAAAGCAGGCGACTGGATAAGAAATGCTGGATAAGTAGTACCCTAACTGATGGAAAGTCCGTTGTGTGAGCTCAGAGTCCAGCAGACATGGTAGAATGGGGTGGAGAGTGTACAAATTCCAGATAAACCTCAGCCAGGATCTGCAATTCGTTGTGAGATGTAAACCTGGTCCATGAGCCCTGGTGTTTGGGACCACATATGGTCAAGGGACACACGTCCTTGTGTTGATCCTCACTCAGGCTTGGGTAAGTCCTCTGACTACACTGGTGGGTGAGAGAACAGCTCAACCCCAGCCCGAAACAGCACAATGCAACGAGGTCGCCTGAGCAGGAGGAGCAGAAGAGGAGGCCATCGCCCCCTCGAGTGCTCTACGGAGCACTGGAGGCCAGACCTTGATGCTGGAGAGCTGCTGGCGTTAGCCTGCTTCTGCAAGAGTCTGGAATGATGTTTTGTATTGGCCAGACATAAAAGATAACATGAATACAGTCAACATAGGAAGATTGATGTAGTATTGTGGGATATTTATGTGTGGTCTGTAACTTCATTAAGAATTGAAAGTTCATTATCCTCTGCTCTTTTCAATGCATCTTTTTTTTTTTTTTTATAAGAAAAAAGGTCATTTGCGGGACCTTTCCCCCCATATCACCCATCCAAACCAACCAACCATTCAACTGGGAGTTTCAAAAGACTCCTGGAAATGTGAATTTTTGCTGGTTGTTTCCAGGTATTTCAAAAAACTTTACTCTGGGTTGTAATTATTTTGTTAGAAGGGAGAAGTGCCTTGTTGGGTAGAAGACACAAAGACACTCATGTCCTTTCTGCCCCACTGCATCTCTGCTGTCCCCAAGGATAGCAGTAGCAGGAAATCTTTTCCTGGTGGGTTGATGCAATCACCCAGGGGTGGTTGTGTCCACAAAGACAATCGTCCTGAGCACGGGGGTATTTGCAGGGAGAGCTTCCTAGTTCACTGTCTAAAACAGAGGCTGAATACATCAGACGTGCAAATCACTTCGCTGCTTGAAGGGATATCAGTGGTGCCATAGCTCCCACTGCCAGGGTGACTGTCCCACCACCCCAGCCCCGGGGGAGCCTGCATGTTCACCAGCTCTCTTGGGGACACCAGTTTGCTTTGCAGACCAGAGAAACATGAAGGTGTGTGCCGATTCCTTTATCATGCTTCTCCATGTTTAATGCTAACACCTCCTCCTGGGGGCCCAGATTGCTCTCAGCCGTGCTGATAGGAAGGTATCGCAGCTCAGCAAGTGTCTGACTTGCTAAGGCAAACAAAGTATTGGCTGGAACTAATGCAGGGAAAGATGGCCCTGGTGTCCTTCCTATTTTTTTTTTTTATTTTTTTGCCAGCCAAGCTGTCTGTACCACGGGTGTTGGATTCCTTCAGCTGCATAGAAGGGCGTGTGATTTATTGAAATTGGAAAGCTTGCTGACAAAAAAGGCTGTGAAATTATTTTGTATCTGACACAATCATTAGTAGTATTATTTCTTCTGGAGCTGGGAAGGACACTTATAAAGCATCTAACAAGCTGCTAAGGAGATTGCCTAAAGCACTGATTTTCAAAATGTGCTACTAGAATCTATTCTTCTGTACTCTGTACATATTTCAAGCTCCAGTTTCTTTTTATGGAAAGGACTTCAAGTGATATTTCTGAGAGGTGTTTCTGAGAGCTTAGTGGGCACCCTCTTCAATTACTGGGCCTAGGTTACCTGCTGATCGCATGATATGGAGATGGTGGAAGGAGGCCAGTGCAACCTAAGCAAGTGTGCTGGAGAGCAGAGAGACATCCAGACCTTGTGTTTTACTTCACTGAGGAGCAATATCCCTCTCTGTGCACATGCCTCGTGCAAGTCTCCCAGATCCTTTTTTCACATTGAAACCAGGCAGAGCCGGCCAGGCATCCAGTCTCTGAGCTAAGGATACTGTTGGAGGGGTTTGGATGATCTCCTATGGATCTCGTATGCCAGCTTCAGCTACGAGATGCCCAGTGGTCCAGCCTGCCTGGAAGCTCTGGTCCAGCTGAAAGGGATGCTGCTGGGAGGTGGCTAGAGGCACCGTCCTAGGGGACAGGGACCTAGCTCATACAGTCTCTGTGTGTGGTTCACCCAGGGCTCAGGAGGAGAAAGATTTAACAGGCAGCGGAGCCCAGCTTGTCCTCCTGACATCTTGGCTTGTGTGCTAGAGTCAAGCTCCTGCCCAAGCACATTCCCACATCGGAGACTGAACCAGCCTTCTCCTCCTGGAGGGAGGTAAATCCAAGGACTTGGAAACTGGTGCTGGCCAGATCTGCAGAGGAAAACTCTTGGTTAAGGTGACTGTGGCTTGACTTGAGCAGGAGCTGCCTTTCTAATATTAAATGTGGAGTCTATTATCAGTAACCCTTAGCTCTGAACTGACACTTTCCATCAGCAGATCACAAAGCGTGTTGCAGAAAATGTCGATATCATGATCACCTTTTTAAAGATGGAGAAGCTGAGACACAGAGCCCAACAGTCTCAGAGAAAGTCACCCTGCAGGCAGCTGGCAGAACTGAGGACAGAGTCCCGCGGTCCCCAAATCCAGTCCAGTGTGCCGGCCTCCCCACTCCCATCATCACCACTGTGAAGTCCACCACTGATTGGTGCGGAGGGATTGAAAGTGGAAGGAGCTGTCATCATGGATACAGCATCTGCAGGCTCTGCCTTGGTGGGAGACCACAACGGCTCTGTGGCCTTCAAAGAGAGCACAGAAACAGCCACTCATTTGCAAACTGTGCCAGTGGTCACCAGGTAGCACAAAGACAGGATGAACTGTTAGCTGTGACCCTCTTAGGTTAACTGAGCTGGTTGAGTCCCTGATTTCTCTAGTGCCAACTGGAGCAGACTGCCAGGACCTGCTGGATCAGTTACCTCCATAACTTCTCTACATGATTTACACTCAAGTTGTGCCCTTCACGGCACCTGGATTCTCCCTGTCCCCACCTTGGGTAGTGTCTTTCCTTCGCAATAGGTGGTCTCAGCAGGGAATAGGACGAAAGACCCCCCCAGCAGCACATACAAACAAATGTGCATCCTCCAAGAAGGTTTTAGCTGCAGGGAGGTGCAGATGAAGACCCACATGCAGCACTGAGAGCTCGGCTGCCAACCCACGGACAAACCTGGCCTGCCATCCCTGCCCTGTGGCACCTCGGACAAACTCAGAAATGAAGTACCCCTTAAGTAACCTGAAATCTTATTGCTCATTAATAATATCCAGGAGTGTGAAACTGCTTTTACACATGCCCTTGGTCAGCCACTGTGTCCCCATCACTGCGCCCTTATTTCTCATTAACCTGGTGCGTCAAAGCCATGTTCTGTGTGCATTTGTGTGACTACTCATTTTCCCTTCCCCCATATAATGTATGAACTGCTTGGATGATTTCAGGCTTAACAGGACACCATGGCCTCAAGATCCCAATAAAATCAGGCAAAGAGGTGACTCAGAAGGAGAGGTGACCATGGCAATGCATCCTCTGAAGAGAAGCCCATGGTGTGACTCACTCATTAATCATCAGCAAAGCCAGAGAAAAGCAGCCCCAGGACACAGATCTATGGGAAAACTCCTGCAATGGCGCGTTCAGTATAATCGCTCCTCTGTAAATCAAATAAGAACCAGTTCCAAGACTTCTCTGTTTTAAAGTCACTAGATTGCACCCAGGGAGAGTCCTTGTGGGACCCAGACACTGCTGGCTTCCTTCTTGCCCCTAGTGGTGCCCACCACCATGAGGCAGGTCCCTGCATGATCTGAGGCCTGGTGAACCGAAATGTTTTTTCTGCAACGAGGCAAAGCTCTGCCAAGGAGGGAAGGACCATGGCTGGCCCTCCCCTGGGCTGCTGGGTGTAGAGAGACGAGGGGATATCAAGACAAGGATCTTGAGTTCCGGTGTTTCTAAGATTAGGCAGCAGCTGGGCAGTTACTTCTGCCTTAAGCACTAGCAGGTAAATGCAATAGGAGTCCCACATTAGGTGTGAAGTCCTTCTCTGGATTTGTTAAAACAAATATATATTTGCTTCTCTTTTCTGCTTGTTGTTTCCCATTGAATAGAGAAACAAAACGAATTGCCATTTCCAGACAGCATGTGATCTGAGGCAAGATCTTAGAAGGTGCATGGGCTGTGCCAGCAACACCCCTCTCAATTTGCAGGAGCACCAGCCTCTTAAGGGAGCTCCTCTACACAGGGCAAGGTGTGCCTGCCTGATCAGGGGGTAATTAACGAGCCACACCAGGGTCCCATTTCACCTCTAATTGGCCAGGACAGAAGCTGGTTCTTTTCTACTGCTTCCCAGAGCTGTCAGTCACTGAGGGTCCCTCCTCACCCCACTTCCCCAGCTGGTATAAAAAGGCAGAGTGGGGGTGAGGGGGCATGGTGTGGTGTCTGGATTTTCTTTGCTGGTTCTCTGCTCACTTCCAACAAGGGCAAAGGAAAGAAGGTACTGCTCTCAAATTTTGGGATTTTGAGGCTGTAATAGCTCTATGAACTCCTGGTTCGCTTTTGAATGTTTCTTATGCAGCTTAATTCTGAAACAGAATTAGTTAACCCAAGGTTGCTTGTGGTCCTCCCTGGAAGATTAGATACACCCTGTGCTGGTTTTGAGTAAAAAGCTGGCTTTGGTTGGGTGGTGTGGGGCAGCTTCTTGGCCTGCTTTTTTTCCCCCTCTAGTTCTTCTGTTACTACCCCTTAAATGCAAGAATTTCTCAAAGCCTTGGTGTGGAGGGAGGAGGTGCCCAGTGCTTCTTCAAAGTGTACTGGTAATAAGCACTATGATCTCTCTGATATTAGCTCTCCTGGATGAGAAAAATCTGTTTTCTTCTTGTTCTGCTGTTTCTCATAAACTGTGTCAAACTTATATGTAGCTTGGCAAGTAGCACAGATCCCTTCCTTCTGTAATGGGGAGGGACTCATTTCTGGGGGGTTTTACCTGGTGTAAACAAACTTCTTTCAGCTGGAGGAAAGTGCTTACTAGCTGCTTTGTATTTTCTTCCTAAACCAATGGTGCTACTAGCTTTTCAGCTGCAATGGCCTCTGCTGTGCCTGATAAAGAAGAAGCTGCCAAGACCTCCCTGGAGGTGAGGGAAGAGGAGCAGGAGGTAGGTGCTCTGTGTGAGGTCTAAGGAGTGGCAGCTCCTGGGTACACATGTGGGGAGGTGACCCTGCTGTGGCAAGAGGGAGCTGGGTCTGCACAAAGGGAAGAGTGTTTATTCTGCTCAAGCTGTGACCTGCAACTTCTCTGGAAATGTGGACGGTAACACAGTCTAAAGAGTAGACCTGAAGACCCTGTAAATAACTTCCTAGGCTGAGCAAAATAAGCTGGCTCTTGGCTAGGAAGGCTATTTCTCCAGCTCCATAGGTCAAGGTCCTGGCTTGCTGCAAGCAATGCTTCCATGGAAAGGCTCCTGCATTTCAGCAGCACTGGAACCTGCTGCACTTGCTTTACTCCCATGACCAAGCAGCAAGCTTCTTGCACACTAGTGTAAAGTCTGTCAGCTCAAACCCAACTTTATCCTGTGTGTTGAAACTTTTTCTGGAGCATTAGCTTTTTAAGTAGCTATATCAAATGAACTGGAGCTGGGTACGGACACACTGATGTTGCTCACAAACTCTGCTCTGCCTTGGGTAGCACTGTGCTAGAGGAAGACCTTTCAAGAATGAACTAACTATAAGAGTCAATAGTCCTCAGCTTGCTTCTTGTTTCAGAAATGAACTGTAGTTTTTAAAGCAAGTGTCCAAGTTAGGCAAACCTTGCTTCTCCAACCAGAGTAAGGTTGAAGGGGAGGTCTTGTAGCAAAACTGCGTAGGGAGCTCAGGGTCATGTTTGCAAGATTCATGGCTCTTTTATGTTTTTGTTCTTCTAGGATGCAGTAAATCAGGTGGTTAACCTGACCTTGGTCAGCTCTGCCCGTGACATGGTTTCTACAGCTTATGCCTCCACTAAGGAGAGCCACCCCTACGTCAGATCTGTGTGTGATGCAGCAGAGAAAGGAGTGAGGACTGTGACTGAGGCGACAGCCAGCTGTGTGCAGCCAGTTCTGACTACACTGGAGCCTCATGGTAATTCCCTGTGAGGGACTCTTTCTGGCTCCGGAAGGAGTTCCGAGATGGAGAGATGCACGACTCCATCACCCTACTAAAAGGTCAACGCCTGGCTTACAAGTCAGGCTAAAAAGCAGAGTCCTAGTCCAAGCAGTGTGAGGTAGGAGTACAGGACTTGACTCTGATGTTGACTTCCCTAAAACTGGTCTCGTAGGGTCCAAAGTAGTAGGTGGCAGATGCTTACTGTCAGTTTTTTAAAAGCTCATGGTGGCTACAGGAAAAAATCTTTTCTTGGAGGACATCTAAAGGTCCTGTTTGCCATGGCCTTTAAAGAAGATGGATGTGGCGTCTGAGAAGCTCTTAACTCCAAGAGATGCTATTCCTAATGACAAATGCCTGACAAAAGAGTCTGTGCAACAGGCCCGAGTTTACACTAAGCCCAGAGGGAGCATCCCCCTCCTGACAGTTACTATGGATTCTGGATCCTTGGGATGTGGAGGCTTGAGCCTCAAGCCTTGAGGGCTGTGCACTTATTTAGTCTAGAGCTTGGGAAGCTTCGGGAGGGGATCTCGTGTAGAAGTGCCATCTGGTTGCTGTTAAAGTGAATAATCTATGAGGTGAAGAAAAGCTGACCTAAGAATTCAGCTTACAACACACCTGGCCTGGTGATCAGAACAGAGACTTTCATCTAGGTTCCCTGCAGAGCAATACAGTCAGGAAGGTAGAACTTGAGATAGAACTGTAGAAAACCAGACTTCGACTTTTTTCTTTTCAGTTACCGCAGCAAGCGAGTATGCCTCCAAGAGTTTGGAGAAACTAGGGGAAAAGCTTCCACTCCTTCAAAAGCCAGTGGAACAGGTAAGAACCGGGGGCCATACTGTCTCTGACTGGTAGAGGGACCTGGTTCTTGCAGGGTTTCTGACCTTTGGAGTTCAACTTTTCTCACGAGGTGCGTAGTGCAAGCTCCTGCAGGAGTAAATACATAGCAGACGCTTTGCTCGTCCTTCTCTTGGAACTGTAGTGTCCTAACATGACCCAATCCCTTACCTGACATAAATGTTCTCTTCCACAGGTGATCTCTGACACAAAAGAGCTGGTATCATCCAAAGTGGCTGATGCAAAGGATACTGTGAGCAGCAAAGTGACGGAGGTGATGGATGCAACTAAGGAGGCTCTTCAGAGCAGCATGGAGGCTGCCAAATCTGCGGTGACCAGCAGCATGGGAATGGTTATGGACTCCAGAGAGGATCAGACTGCTGTAAGTGGAGCAGAAGCTGTGCTGGTTGGAACAGAAGACAACTCTCTCCCAATTGGAAATGAGGAACTAGGTAAGGAAATGGTACATGTGACTACTGATAATGGGAACCATCAATCTTGGAGATGCTTGGCTCCATTCCTCATCCCACTGCTCTGGAACGGGGCTGATGGAAAGTACTGTGCTGGGGGCTAGCTGGCTCCTAGTCCAAGGTCTCTTGATACTTATTTACTGTGTGGTAAGTGTCTCTGGTCAGCCACTGATGGGTACTGTCCCTTTCCTCAGCCAAACTGGCAGCATCTGCAGAGGGTGCAGACATAATGTCTGTGGAGGAGCAGCGGGAGAAGAGGAGTTACTTTGTGCGATTGGGGTCTCTCTCTGATGAACTTCGCCTATTTGCCCACCTGCACTCAACAGACAAAGTGAAACAAGTCTGGCAGGGCATGCGGCAGGCCCTTGCACAGCTTCACTGCATCATTGAGCTGGTAGGTAAACCCAGTCTCCTGGAAGGAGGGGAGGAAACTGTGGGCTCATTTTCAGCTTCATTGCTATGATAGAGCGGTGCTCTTCACCAGCAGATCTGTCTTGACACTGATCTTCCCCCTGCCACAGATTGAAGTCTTTAAGCAAGGATTTAATCAAAAACTTCAGGAGGGGCAGGAGAAACTACACCAAATGTGGCTGGACTGGAGCAGGACGTCTTTCAAAGAGAGTGGAGATGAAGGGTCTGCAGAGCCAGAGGTAACTTCCTGGGGAGGGAAGCAAAGGGCTCTGAGCATCCCCTTGACTTCTAAATCTACTTTTTCTTAAACTCTCTCCTCTGATCTTTTCCTTCCTGCCTCCTCCCAGGAGATGGAGTCTCTGGCCCTGCTCATGGCGCTTGGTATCACACAGCAGATCCAGATTGCCTGCTGTAAAATAGTGTCTGCAATCCAAGGCCTTCCCTCAAGCCTTCAGGCTAAGGTAAAACAGTCTCTTAGTACCATAGAGGAGCTCCATGCTTCTTTCTTGGTGGCAAAATCCTTCCAGGACTTGTCCAGCAGTGTCTTGACCCAGAGCCAGAGGAAGCTGGCTGTGATCCAGGAGTACATGGAGGAGCTGCTGGACTACCTGAAGAACAACACTCCTCTGTCCTGGCTGGTGGGACCGTTTTCTCCCAAGGAGGAGAAGAAAACATCACAGGAGGATGAGCCCTCTCAGGAGAAAACATCACAAGAGGATGAGCCCTCTCAGGAGAAGGAGGCAGAGACAATTGTAGAAGGACATCATCAAGTCTCTGCCAACTTGCTGTAAAGGATAAGGCCATGAGCACAGCCCTGACTGGTGTGGCTCTAGTGAGAGTGTGGTCTTAGCTTGACATAACCCTACTCCCCAGCTGAGGGTGAAGCTTTTGCATCTTGGGTGACTACTGGGCATTGGTGAACAAATTCTTAGGAAGGTGGTGGGTGTAGCAGAGGGTGCTCATAGCTGCCTTCAGGAATGCTGGTGGAACTCTGGGCCAGAATGAGAACAGAGCTGAAGCTCTGCAATGTTCCACCTCCCTAGTAGGCTGTCAATGGTATGACCTTCATCAGTGCATCCTGCCTATGTTCTTACAATAGCTGCTGTTGGTCTTAAACCTTCAGCCGGTACACAGTGTAAATTGCCTCCCTGAAAGCTGTTTGTACTAGGTGATAACTAAAAATAAAACTACTGCATGCAAAACAGCTTACTGTCTCTAGTCTCTCTTGGAGAAAGACTGGAAGAGGGAGCATTGCTGAAGATGTGTGGACTGTACTCTTCCAATCTCATCCTTGATGCTGGGATGGGGCTGTCAGGAATGCAAGAACTGGGGAGCAGTCAGTGACACGGTAAGTATTACACCTGGTAAGCCCTGCTACTGTCCTGGGAAGTCAGAAATGTAATTTCTTCTCACTCCCAAGCCTGGGGATGTGTACGTGCTGTCCTGGCACTCTCTCATGATTGGAGAAGCTGCAGAGAGCTGTTGGGATGCTGGCATTCCTTGTCATTAGTCATCCTAATATGTCTAAATCTTCCACTGCAGTTGTCTGATGCTACGTGGTGAAGATTTCAGTCTGTGGTGGGGTAGTGGGCTGCAGAAATCTGTCTGGGAGAGGTGTGGACTTGCTAAGTCATTAGGGTATAGATGATGGATACCTGCTGTCGGCACCAACCTCTCCTGGCCAGATGTTTTAGTTGAGCTATGAACTCTTCAGCTGCCATGTCTGACTCTCTTCTAGAGAGATTGAAGAGCCCAATGCTTTCAGACTTGCCAGGTATGTAGCTAAGGCTGATGGACCAAGAACCTATTGAACTCCTAAATGAAAAACTCTGCTCCTTGTTGGTCATCCTTCTGTCTTCAAGAAAAGAAATGGAATTTGTATCCAATGTGAGTACTCTTTCTTCTAGCAATTGTTTTTTTGGTTTGTTAAAAGATATAGTTAAAACTTTCTTTCTTGGAGGTCAGAAAGAGGGACTGGGGAGGGTGTCTTCTTGGGAAGAAGAAAGATAGACTTGAAGAGGTAGAAATTCTTCCTCTCTTAAATAGAAGTGACTTCTGTTCTGACAACACTTCTCATCCTGTGTTACCGTGTGTAATGACTGTGCTGTACTGTGGCAGAACCATATGGTCCTTGGGCTTTGGCTTCAAGTTATTCCATTGATGCAACATATCCAACTTTGCTGAGCTCAGCATGGCAGAGGCTATTGGACAACTGTCCAACCTGTGTTCCTTATGTAGTAACTAGTTGGTTAAAGGCAAAATAATAAGGCAATCTAAGCTGCCAAGACAAGTTATTATTGAGATCTGAGAGATAAATTGCAGGGGTCATCTTTCCACTGCATGCTCCCTAACTACTGCTGGGCAATTTCTCTCTGGAAAAGAGTTCAAAGTGAGGCAGATCCAATCTGCCTGATGTAATTACAACTCAACTTCTAGGGTGGGAAGTGGGGCACTAACTGCAAGCAGCATTGGAGCTAGTCCTGCTGCTTGGTGAGAGATATGGTTTATCGTGTCTTCTCAATAGCAAAGCTGTGACTTGCTGCCTAGGAGTGCCTGAACCCTGGTTTTAAACTCTGCTGGTTAAGTGCAAAAAATAGACATTCCTGCACTTGATATTGATTTGTCAATGCAGCACATCTGATCTGTATTAATACAGTGCTTAGCCTAGCAAATCATGCTGCTTCTGCTTATGGATCACTGGGGTGTATTTGTGTTTGATTAAACCTATGTCCTGCAAGCAGTATTGGCTGCTCTTACCTTGGGAGCCTGGTGCTTAGCTCGTGGACCAATCTGTAGTTTGCACCTGGAAACTCGAATGCTACATGTTTGGGATCTCTCTGGTTCCCTGTGCAGGACAGCCCAATATCTTCAAGGTTTTTGTGGCTCCACTGCTGCTACAGTCCTCATGGCCTGCAACAGACTAAAATGACCTAAGCTAGCAAAGGATTTGGAGCATACGTCATATGAGAAATGACTGAGGGATCTGAGGCTGTTTAGCCTGGAGAGGAGGAGACTGAGGGGAGACCTTGTTGCTCTCTGCAACTACCTGACAGGAGGTTGTAGTGAGGTCTGTGTTGGTCTGTTCTTCCCAGTGGTGAGTGACAGGACAAGGGGAAATGGCCTTACGTTGCACCAGGAGAGGTTCAGGTTGGATATTAGGAAAAATTTCTTTACTGAGAGGGTTGTCAGGCATTGGAACAGGCTGCCCAGGGAGGGGGTTGAGTCACTGTCCCTGGAGGTGTTTAAGAGACAGATAGATGTTGCCTTGAGGGACATGGTTTAGTGGTGTTGATAGGGCTAGGAAAAGGTTGGACTCAATCTTGAAGGTCTCTTCCAGATGAAAGTGTTCTATGATTCTATGACCTTCTTATGGCAGCCCCAAAAGATCTGCTTGAGGAGTCTGAGTGGGAGCCTCTGCCTCTGTTACCTCTTGTTTAACCTCCAAAGATTCAGAGAATCATGAAGATGTGTTACACTAAGCAAGAAGGGTGAAACTCTCATCAAGACTAGCCACAGATAGGAATAGTTTGACTTCTTGTTTGCTCTTCCTCTCCTGGTCCCATCCACACTGAAGAGACAGGGATGGGATAAAGGTGCAAGCAAACAGAATGCCAGCCACACTGGCTTCCTGTGGTGTTTAAGATGGAAACTCGTCTGAGCTCTGGGAAAATATCTAGCTTGTCTTCCATTTTATCAAAGCTTCCCTGACTATCCACACTTATTTTTGAGACATTTTGAATAGAAATAAGATGCATTGGTCATGTGACAGCCTTAGATGAACACCCCAGCAGGGAAGACGTGCTTTGAGGTGTCTCTTCTGGCTTTCAGTAGCCCTTGGGAATGATGTAGTGTTCCTTGATTCTGTTAATTATAGCCCTAGTGATTATAACTTACCCTCCCCCACTGTTATTCCTCCCTACTTATGCTGTGGTCAAATGTGACAGCTCAGTCACAGGCTCATTTAAATTTTAAATGCAATCACAGGGACACTTGCTCCTTGCTTTCCCTCTTGGTAGTTTCCACCATCTCTCTCTGCCAGTTTGCTTAACACTTTAATTATTTAATTCTCGTGTCCATGTACTTCTGCCTTTCCTTATCCAGTCCCTGCTGTTCATCATTCAGATGACTTCTGGGTCAGGGAGTGTGCTGGCATTGGGTGAAGGCTACCCTGGAGCATCACTCTATTTCTCACAAGTGGAGTTAGGAGGCATTAACCAGCATGTTACTATGACTCCCAACTGCCCAGGGTAACTGCTTAAGGAGGGTTTCCCAAGCAGCTTTGTCATGAAAGTGAGACTGGGAAAGTGAAGTTCTTGGCAAGTGCCGAGTGTCAAAAACTCTCTAGTTGCTTGCAAGGAGTTTAATTTCCCCTTTTAGTTTCCTTGTTTCTTGATACACTTGGTCATTGTCATCTCTTCTGCAAAACCTGCACCACTGCCTACTGTAAAACAACATTATGTTGGAAAAAAGTTTGTGACCTCTGTGAAGGACTGCTTGGGTAGCTGGGGTGTGAGCTCTGTGGGTTCTAATTTTTTTTATAGCTGTAAGTCCCTGTGGTTGGGAGAGTTCAAGACTTTCAAAGCTTCTTGGAAGTAATTAGCACTGGAAACAAGGTGAAGTTCCTGCCCTCGGTACTGGAAGATGATGTTGTGACTGGCAGTGCGGGAGAAAATCAGATTGTGAGACCTAGTCTGCAAAGTATTTCTCCTGCTGCCACTCTCTAATGTGGGCAGGCACAAACTTTATTTTGCTGGTTAGTACTTGGCCCTGTGCGTTCCAATTTTAGCCCTCTCCATCCCCTCCCTTTCCTACTGCATCTCCTTTCCTTGCATTAGCGGAGGAAACAAAGTGTTTTAGAGTGTGGGAGGGAAACCTGGAGAGACTTCGCTGTGCTCTGAGCTGGATTGTGCCAACCTGAAATGATCTGGTGAGACCAGCGTGGGCTTAGGAGTCCCTGAGAGTACACATTTGTTTGCTGGAGGACACAGATGCTTCTAGTAGTAGCATTTTGCAGTCATCTTGCCCTCAGTTGAAGCATGCCAACACTTTTCCAGCAAAATCTTTGCTGGTGTCAGCATTCAACCCTTTCCTCTTCCAAAGGCTCCTGCTGGGACCTCTTCTGGCAAGTCCTGGCAAGACTTTGAGTTGGACACCTTTCCTTGTCTCTGTACCCTGTGGATTGCAGGGGAAGGAAGAGGGTCAATAAATCTGCTTCAAATTGCCTTACAAACCAAGCGTGAAGCCGTGACAATTCCAATAGAGTCTCTGCATGGCTTGTTAAAGCCCCTGATGCCTCCAGGAGTGACAGGCGTCTGACCTGATCGATAGCTCCGCTGCCCTTTACTGCTGCAAACAAGGTGAAGCACCTTCTGTGAATACAGAGCACTGCCAGCAAATAATTACCCTTGTTGCAATGCTTTCTGGACACCGGCGTCTGCCCCTACGGCAATGAAAATCAGTTTGCACAAGCAGTTAGTTTGCAGTATTGGCTTCCTGGTCTCCCTCCGATTCTCATATTTATTTAGATTCAGTAACGGCTTGAGATTCTCCAGCAGTGAATTTGGAGGGGTGGTGATCCGGAGGATAATTAACAAGCTGAATGCTGACGCGGTTGGATTTTATGCTTTCCTCAGTACTGATACTTTCTTTTTGTCTATTTGCGTTAAACTTGCTTCATAAACTCTGATGGGAGCTTAGTGCAGGAGTCAGGTTGGTGGATTCCTGCTCATTTTTCTCCATGTGTGTTCCCCACCGTGCCCTGAAAGGCACAGTGACATGGGAGGTGTTAAAAACGATTATCTGGGAAAGGTGAGTGATGGCAAGTAATGATGAGGAAGGGAAGAGTGTGGAGGAGTTTGAGGCTAATGTTGGAGAGAGGTGGAATGGAAAAGTGTGAGAAAGCCAAAGGAGGAGACACTAAGAGGGCTGGGGACAATCGGAGAGCAGGTGAGAGGCTAGATGGAAAAATAGTGAGTTGGGATTAAAGGTGAGAATTTAGCGAGTATGAGGAAGGAGGGATAAAGTGAATCACAGAATGACAGAATGTTAGAGGTTGGAATATCTGGAAGACTGGAGAAGAAAAGCAGGGGAGTGCTGTACAGAGAAGGGTTTGCTTGGGGCAGGGCTTAGGCAAGGTAGAGAGAACTGGAGGAGAGAAGAACTGGATGGCAGGGAGCTGGAAGATTTTTTTTTTTTAAGGGCACTGTGAACATGCACTTCGTTGAGTTGTCTTACTGGATGTCTCGGTGTAAGGCAAAATAATACCTCTGCCCCTCGGCAAGAAAATATTGGAGAAAAACACTCCTTTTGCGAGAGGGACACCAGGAGATGCACATTGTACATAACCACTCCTGCATGGACCATGCTGCAGGGCGGTGTCATCACAGGCATTGGGTTTGCGGGAGCTGTTGTTCCCTAGGGCAAAAGACATCCTGAGCTCTCTCGTTTGAGGAAATACCAATTCCTTGCATTTCACAGTGGCCTTTCTCCTAGCACAGAAGTCAAATAGTTTGGTTTTCTGCATGCTGTCCTCAATAAAACACTGCTTTACCTGAAGTGGCTGGTTTTGAAGGAACATCTGGCCAGCACATCCCCAAGCACCTCTCAGCTGGGGAAGGGTGTGCTGCTGCTTCCCCTCCCTGCTCCCCTTCTCCTGGGGGGTGGTTGCTGCAGCTGGAAGCTGAAGGTCACCCTAAATGTCATCTTCATTTAGCTGCCTTGATGAGGTAATTATAGCTGAAAATACAAGGTTTACCAAACAAATCACAAACTAAATGCGGTGTTTAGTCTGTAAGAAACTGATCGGAGACACCTGCTGTTTTGTGGAACAGAGAAAAGCAATTTAAGGGTTTTGACTTTTATTTTTTTTTCTTGCTTGTACTGTCTCCTGTTGCATGTGTCTTGCTCTGTCCCTTCCCACCGAGCCTCAGGAGATCAGGGCATGGCATGCAGTCTCTTGTGATGCTGTGATGGCTGTTCCTCGCTGGTGTCCCCAGCTCCGGATGCCCCCATCCTCCTAATGAGGCTGAACTATGGCACCAAGGAGGACAAAGAACCCTCAGCTGCAGGTAACATCAAGGCTTTTATGCTTCATCGATGGTTCAGCTACTGAAGGAGTGGTTGTAAAGCAGGGGAGGACCAAATCTTTGATAGTCCCGAGCATTTCTGAGCTCTCTTTGTTGCCAACACTCCATTCTCGTCTTCCAGGGATGGCTCAGGGTGGGGCTGGGTTGGAGAAGCAGAGCATCTCTTAGGCTTTGCCTGTGGCAGAGTAGTTCAAGTTGTACAGCCTGGTGAGTACAGGTGAAGATGCAGTAAAGTGCACGGGTACCACTGGTGTCGACAGAGCGGTTGCTGGTGAACAGGTTTGTGTGTGGCTGATCAGTTGGAAGTCTAATGAACTTCTCTGGATGTGGGAGGATAAGAAGATATTCAGGAGCTGAGGGGCTGCAAATTCATGTTCCCTGGGCAGATGTCCTCATGTAATGCTCCTTACACTCAGCTGGGGTAGGCTTGTGCCTCCTCCAGGGTCTGCACTGTGTGGCAAGTTAAAAAACAAAAAGCCACCTAATTTTCTGCAGGGAAGATCCATATTGGCATAAAAGCCATCTTGGAGCAGACACAAGGCTTATCTCATGCTCACTGAGTACTGAGCTCATCAGCTCTAGGCCCAGATGGTGAAAGTTGGGCTGAAGAACTAAGGAGACTTATTTTTATATAATTTGTAATTTAAATGCAGAAATAACAATAATTGATGGAATCTATTAGAAAAGAAGCAGAGTTTCAATGCAATCTTTGACATTCATCTTATCTGTTTTACTTTCCTGTGTGAGGTTAATAAATTTTTGTATCACAAAACTCAGGATTTCAGGGGATTTCCTTATTCTGACTCCGTTTCACAGTCACAGCTGAAGGATCTCAACCACAGGTAAGAAAACTTGGTGCACTTCCACATCTTGGATTTTAAAGCTGTAGAATGAAACCACAGAAAGAGAGAGCCCTTTCCAGGTGACATGTATTGCTTTCAAGCTTGGTGCTTCTGCAGATACCGGCTCAGGCTTTTCCAGCCTTCCTATTGTCAATATTGCTGTGAAGAGTTTTTGGCTCAAAAGAGAGACTGCAGCAAACCTTACAGGATAAAGGAAGGAAAAAACCAGAGGTGCCGACAGGGTGGTTTCATTCTCCTGTGGTGGAACTGACTGTTTCCATTTCCTCCCAAGAATCTCACTCACCAGAGCATGGACATATATGTGTAAAATAGAGCAGATAAAGCAAATTCTAAGATATGGTTTATGTGAGGTTTTTCTTTGGTTGATTGCCAGGCTGCAACATCATCGTGCCATGAGCTATAGCTACTGGGAAATGCCCACTGTTTGGCCAGCTTCTGAATGCTAAAATACCAGTTTCGGGAGAAAATAAACCCACGAAACCTATCAACTAAGGAAGCCCAGTGAGAGACTGCTCTTTTCAGAAGGTACCATTGGTTTGGTGTGTCTTTTGAAGCAACCCCTTGGATTTACATCTTAAAATACCTTCTTTAGACAAGTGAGAGACTCAAAGGGTTTAGCAGCTTTTTAGGAATAGTGGGATCCGATTTCTGATACGGCACCCCTCCTCTGAAGCTCCAGCACACCACAGCCCCACGTGCTGCCTCCAGGTAACGGACATGAAATTTGGGAACCTGATGGCTGCAACTTCTCTGATGCCTCTTTTGAGTGCTGCGCTCCCCTTTGAAATTCTTTGTTTCGCTGCCTTTGGGGGAACGTCGGGGCTTTGAAGACTCACTTGCTGTTATTAACATCAAAAGCTGGAGAGCAATAAAGGAAACCCTGTGCCAGGCTCGTTGCTTTTCCTGTAGAGTAAAAAATAAAAGCTCAAACTAAAATGCGTGTGTTTCAAGTGCTGCAACAACATCTCAGATGCTGCTACTGTCTGAACTGGTTCTGCCTCCTGTGGGATGGGGAAAGCAGCAGGTACAAACCCAGACTCTCCACGTGTGGTTTAGCTCTATATGAAACTTCTGCCTTTGGACCCAGTTGTTTTTTATTCCCTCAGCCTTCTTGATGTTTTGCTTAATTAGCTCTTTTTGCCTTTTTATCTAGTGCAGTATATGTGTCCTGGGGCAGAGGTCAGTGCTTAGAAGAGAAATCTTTTGCCAGGCAGCCCTAAAATGTGGGTGCAGTCACCTGTTGCATCTTTCAGCTGAGGTCTCAGCACTGAGCTGCTGGTCTCTAGATGTGCCTCTCAGTCCAGAGCAATTCAAAAAGGGAGTTATTGCCACAGGTAAATGATCCTATTCTGCTTTTCCTTAAGGAAGGCGAGGCAAGGGCTGATAGCTAAATTATTTCTTTTTTTTTTTTTTTTTTTTTTTTTTTTTTTTTTTTTTTTGCACATGCTGGGTTTTAGAATCATAGAATGTGTCAGACTGAAAGGGACCCCTAAATGTCATCTAGTCCAACCCCCCTGCAGTGAGCAGGGACATCTTTAACTGGATCAGGTTGCTCAGAGCCCCATCAAGCCTGGCCTTGAATGCATCCAGGGATGGAGCCTCCGGCACCTCTCTGGGCAGCCCGTGTCAGTGTTTCACCACCCTCTGGGTAAAGAACACTTTTTTAACATCTAATCTAAATCTACCCTGCTCTAGTTCAAAACCCCCACCCCTTGTCTTGTTGTTACTGAACAGCTCCTCCACACCTTTCTGGAGGGTCCCTTCAGGCACGGGAAGGCTGTTTTGAATGGGTTACCCTTTGTATTGTGGACACATCAGCAACTTGCGGGGTCTTTCTGCAAAATTTAATAGCACTTGTAGCCTAAGTAGCAAGAGCTTGGTGAGAGCCCTCCTAGGAAGGAGCAAGGCTGCTGCCGTTGGCAAAGCCCACAGCTCTTTCACCCGATGCAAACCCTGCTCTGGCAGCTGCAGCTCCAGGGGAGCCCTGAGGTTGAGAGTTTGATTTTTATTTCTTGAAAATACCTTTTTTCTTTCCTACTTGCACGTAAAGAGGCCCAGAGAAAACCTGCTGCTGGGTAATCTATAATGCAGGAACAGCACCTGAAACGATGCTGTCCTGGGGGATGGGCGAGGCTTTGAAGGCTGAGTGGTGCCATAACAACCTTAAGCTTACTGGAGGGTCTCCAGGCATGAGTGGTTAGGACAAAGAGTTGAAGGCCTGACCCGAATGAAGTAAAAATGAATTTGGAGGGGGGAGGGGGCAGGAGCCTGCAGGTGACTGCTTGCATTTTGGGTGTCTGGATTTACTTAGTTCTCTGCTGATGCTACCACATGGAGAAGATGCATCTCGTGCCTGGTGAAGTGGTGGCAGAGGGAGCCTTGCAGGACCAGGGCATGGCTCTCTCTGATCCTCACAACGGGCCAGCCTGAGCCCCTCTCATCCCAATTGTCCACAGAGATGGTCTTTTTCTTCAAGGAGGGGACTTGATGATTGGGTTTGTGGGGTGGAAAAGGGGCACTGAGGGTCCCGGGAGAGAAGGAAGATTGCTGGGATGGGTGGAGGGGGACACATGCATCAGGATGACCTAAGTTTGCTAACAGCCTGTCTACACATTTTGTCCTTCTCCTGGACAATCGACCTGCTGAGAAAAACTGATAAAACCTTGATTTATTTAATCCCTGTGGATTTAACATGAGAAAATGTGTGCAGCAGATCCTGAGAGAAACTCTCTGGTTCCCAAGAGAGCCTTGCTGCCTGCTTTATCAGAGGCACATGTGCAGTACAGAAACTTTTGGTGTCCCCTCACTGGAACACACTTCAGCTTGGAGAGAAACCACAGAGGTGTGGGTTTTCCTACTTTTTTATTTTTTTCTTCTTTCTTTTTGACCTTACTCTGAGGTGGGAGGCAGGAGAGATGCCTGAGCAGGAACATGAAACCCTGGATTTCAGTAATGACTGTTGGCTTTGCAGGGAGACCAATTGCTGCAATTTCTCAGTGATTTCAGGAGGTGCTAGGTAGCTGTTGTGGGAAATCTCCTGGTTTGTTTCTTCACCCTAATTAGGGATTAAGCTCCAGGAGCCTGCTGGCAGGTAGTAACACAGAAGGGCTGGCATCCATAAAGGAGCTCAGAAAAGAGACGACCCTATAGATGGAGGAAAATACAAATGGTAAAGGTGTCATGGGCCTTTACCTCCTCCCTGGGGGGTGTTGGAGCCCTCCAGATCACGAGAGCTTGACCCAGAGCTGAAAGACCTTCTACGATCTACTTGTGGTGCTGTTCCTACTCCCAGGGGCTGGGGGAGTGCTGGGAGGGCCACCAGGACCCCCATAAATAATGGTGTCCAAGGTGCCGGGATGCTCACTCACGCCAGGACCTGGAGGGGGCTGAGAATCACAGGTACACGTAGACCTGATGGGAGCAGGCTGGTGTGCACTGTGCAGGTCTTATTTTTTTGTCTGTACTTCTCATATTGGGTGAGATATGTTGCTCGAGCTATTTCTTGGTGTTAGGTGTCCTAACTGGTGTTATCTGGTCCCTCATGTAGCTCCTTTTTTAGTGGGTGTGGGCAGGAGCACTGAAGAGAGTTGGAAGGGTTGACCTAATGTGGTTCCTCAGGCCACAGCTGTGATGAAGTGATTTCTCAGCATCCTGCTTTTAGTCAGGGGAGAGTTTACAAAAGGGCAATCTGGGTGGTTGTCATTTGTCATCCTTGTTCTCAGAACTGGTGGAGCTGGAGGAGGTTTCAGTATTTTCCAGGGTTTACTGAAAACTTTTCTGGCTTCTGGAAAAGCCCCACCTCCAGACAGAGGATTGAGGTCAGGTCTTCAAGTTGTCATACGCTGTGCCATTTCTGCAACATCTGCAGGGGTAACCCAAGCGTGGAGCCGCACATCTGGCCATATTCACGTGCTGCCCGTTCCACACCAGTGGAACACCTCCACTCCCAGGTGACCTCCATGCAACATGCCTTCCAGCTTGAGAGGTGGGAGAGGTATATAAGCCTGAAAAGATTGACGTCTACCCTAATGTACTGATTATCTTGATAATCTTTCTTAGGTCCAGACTGACTCTAAACTCTTTCAAGCATCGTTCATTTAATTATTTTGAAACAAAGTCAATAATTTACTCTTCTGGGTCCAGGCTGTAACTGCAGTACTTTCTACCCTAGCTTTCCACAGACCTTTGCTTCCCTGTTGACGAGGAGTGTGCAGGCTGCAGCCCCAGCTCTGCCTTGCAACGTGTGACAAATGGGTGAGCTCAGAGGAAGATGATTTCTGAAATGAGAATGGATTTTTCAAATTGAAAAATCTTTGCCGTGAGCCCATCGGTCATTGTTAGGGAGGCACTGGGGAAACAGTGGTTTAAACAACGGCGAGATGATGCCTTGTGGGCGCTCATTTGTGCTTCCAGTGCTGGGTTCAGGAGGGTGAATCAAACATCCTTCTTGCTCCTGGAGCGACCAATCCTGGAGTCAGCACAGCCCCAGTGAACAAGCCTTCCTGAAAGGGGCCCTGTGAGCTGTGCTGGCAGGTCTGCAGCATAGTCAGTGCCCGTCTCGCTATTCCTTGAGATCTTAGTTGAGAGCAGTCATGGAGCAGTGAGAGCAAAGCGTGGTCCTGAGTAGCAACTTCCAGGTCACACCAGGATGTTGCTACATAAACGCTTGCAGCAGCACACCAGTGGCTCGGTGACTTCTCCACTCAAACAATCTCTGAGGTCCTTTTCCTGTTTCCACTGACTTGTGCAACTCCACAGCACTGTGGTCTAAAAGGACACTTGCATGAGGGGAGTACTTGACTTGCAGGGCTTGCTTCTCTGCTTTAAGATGGGAAGAAAATAATTCTCACCCACTCCCTGACATAAAGGCTCAGTGATGCCTGTGAAGTCTCTTCGAGGGCATCAGACCTGTGAAACGCAGCAGCCCTGGTAGACTCTAGCATAACCTGGAGTTATGGAGCTGAACCCGGTCGTGGTGCTGCTCCTGGGACTCCTGAAGATGCTGAACTGTTTCCCTCTAGAAGCAGGGAAAACAGACTGGAGATCAGCCTGCTGGTGGTGGTAGCTTCTGGAGAAGCATGGCACAGGCATCTATCGAAGCTGACAAGGGTCGTCCACTGCTTTCACAAGATTTACCAAATTGGCTTTACAGCGTTGATGCAATTTGTGACCCCTCCCACTCCTTCCCTGCGACCCTCAGTCACCCAAAGGAGGTGCAGAAGGGCAGGAATACTTTTGGAATGAAATGAGGATCCTTAATGCCTCTCCTGAGGTCTTTCTGGTGGTCTAAATAGCTCTTTCAATCACCCTGTAACTCTTTGAGAGATTTGTGTGTCTATATGAGTAGGTGTTAGTGTTTCTCTGAAAATCCACAGCAGTAATTTGGTAAATAAAGAATAATCAGGGACCTGAAGTGTTCTGGACCTGGCCGGTCGTAATTTGCTATGGGTAATCACTATTCTGCTGCTTCTCTCTGCTAGGTCTGAAAGCGCTGTGAATTTAGAGTAGGAATCAATTAAACAGCAAATAGGTTTCTTTGTCAAAATCAATTAAGTCCTCCTCCCAGCCAGTGCAACAGTCTCCCTGGAATTTCATATTCTGCTCGGCTGCCGTTTCTTCAGCAGCTTTTGCTGGATAATGTTGAAGTTTTATAGCTTGATTTAAATCATATGGATCAATGAATATGCATACCTTATTTGGATTTTCAATTACAACCATATATTTAGCCTAAATGAATTATCTAGGTTATAGTTGCAGCTACACAGAGAATTTTTCATAATGCCCAATTCAATTTCTACTTTCTCTGTAAGCATAAGTGATTTCTTCGGGGAGCAGCATCGTTACGGTTGTTTTGCCCTTCTCGCTGTAATATTAGTCTTCCAAATGGGTCAGACCAGAAGTTTTTAAGCATCTTCAACCTGTGGATTCTGTTTTTGCTTTGGCTAGAGATGCAAACGCTTTGGAATTCAGTGCTGTGGGTTGTGCTATGGTGTGGAGGAATGTGATTTTCGAAGTTATTTCTTATGGACTGCTTTGAACTGGCTTGCAGCCCCCTCAGGCTCTCGGATCAGAGGTGGAAACCTCTGACCTGCATCTCTGTTCCTTCAGTCTTATTGTATCTGGATTAAAAAATCAGATTCTTTACCCTGGTTTCTATGCATCTGAATAAACCCCATCTCTGAACTCCCAAATGCCTTTGGGAATCTTGCCCTTGGCATGCCCCACTTTCTGTGTCACTGCTGAAAGTGGGGCTTTGGCTCCTAAATCTCCAGAGTGTCTTCGTTTTCTATATAGTTCTCCACAGGTAATCCATTCCGAGACCCAGTCTGGGGGAGTTAAACAGTTCTAAAGCCAAGCTGTGGCTTGTCTTTAAACCAGAAGATATAAGTCTAACATCTATTTGTTTTCTTGGGTGTATTCTATTCTCACCAACAGTGTTAAAGAGCTTTCTTTGATAGTTTGTGATGTGCTCCAGCTCTTGCTGTTGAGTGGAAGATTCCCTTGCCTACAAAGAAGCGTTCCCTTTTTCATTTTAAATATATGAGTTCCTGTTGTTTCCTGTGTGCAATACTTCTGAAAATTAACCTTCCCTTCCAGGCAAGTTTTGAGATGTTTGATGACCATTGGATTGTGGGTATGAACCCCATCAGCTGCTCATTGCCTATCTAGGTGTTAAAAAATAAAGGATTACTGTAGGTGAACGATATGTTCCCCGTTGTCACCAGGGAAGCTCTGAGTGCAGAACACACCTTGCCAACAGTGGAAAAAAAAAAAGTTGCAAAAATGTGAAATTTCACTTGTATTTTATGGCATTGGAAATTTTTAATTACTAAGAAGTCCTGAATAATGAAAGCTATCTTGGATTTGCTTTAATTTCAGGATTCCAATTTTGATAAACTAAACCTGAAAAGGGGGTAACTGCTAAAAATGGTATGAATGATCGATTTATTCTCCCATGTGGCAGCCAAACCAAGGCTTTTTCCAAAACCTGTTGAGCTTTGGTGAGCTGAAGCACCCCTGCTCCTGCTATCTTCCACAAAATGCAAATCCTAAACACTTCATGTGGTTCACTGCTTGGTTTTCCATTTAATGTGAAACTTTTCATGCTGAAAATGGAGGCCTGGGGTTACAAGCTACTCAGGGAGTTGGTGTCGTCTGAATTTTCTTTCAGCTTGAGGGGATCTAAGGGTTCAGTCATCCGCCCAGGAAAGTGCTCTGACCACTGGCAGTCCAAGGAGACAGCTGGGATGCCTGGATGGTAAATCTCACTTTTTCAGCGCTGTGAAGCTCTGTATAAACAATTAACCACTCCCTGAAGCAAACCTACTTCCCGAGCAACTGTTCTTACCTCTGGGCTAATGAGCCTTTCACAAGATCTTGGATTTAATAACGACCTAAAAAATCCTTGCAGCTGAGTAAAATGCTAGCAGCAAGGAGTGAAAAGCCCCTTTCCTGAAGGAGATGGGGCTCAGCTGAGGGAGTAAATCACACTCCCTCTCTTCCAGGGAGCAGGGACAAGGGCAGTGTCTCACTTGCCACAGGGATCTTCCAGCCTCCCCTTCTCAGGAGGTTTTAACCCACCTACTCTCGTCAGGGATATGGCTGCTTAGGAGAATTTGAGAGCCGTACAGAGGATGTGATGGTTCACCAGCATTACAGACTTTGTTCCAGTGAAATTTAATCCCTTAAGCAAAGGGAGAAGTTTAAAGAAGATGTGAAGTGCTCACTCCCACACTTAGGAGCGGTTTGTTGTGGAGTTCCAGGTTAAGACCCAAACAGGAGGTGGAGGATATGACCAGGATCCCCCCAGGACAGGAGAGAGGAGGACCTGGGCTTTCCTCTGTTCTGGGTGAGAATCACCAGCCTCTGTTATCATGGGCAAAGGATGGTGTATTATCTTATTTTGTGAGTTAGCTGCCTTTGGTTCCTCTATCTTCCACCATTATGTTTCTTCTAGAAGATTTGCTGCTAGTTAGGGAACAAGGAAAATCACCTTTTGGGGACCAATCTACTATTAACTGGAGGAGTGGGGGAAATACAGAGGTTTTTATCACTGTGTGAGTTACTCAGTTATTGCTACCGAGAGATCGAGGCATTGGTTTCATCCCCTGAATTCCCACATGCCAGGGAGTGAAGGGGGTTTTTATACCTGCAGTATCAGATGGTTTTCCCTTTATCCCTTGCCTGCTGCCAGGCTCCCTTTGCAGAGCCCTGCCATCTGTTAATTTAATAATTACCTAATGTTGTAACACACACATGCTTTAATGGAGCAATTTCCCAGTTCCCATCACAGAACCTATTTAATCTGTCAATATTTCTTTATAATACCTATTTTTTTTCAGGTCCCTTTAATAACAGTGGCATGTGATTACAATGACTTAACAGTTAAACCTGACCCTTCATCAGTCTGAGGTGCTGCAGAGTAAATACAATATCCCCCATATGTCTGAAGCAGTTTTGAGAGTTTTAAAATGTTAAAATAGTATATCCTCATTTTTACAAAGCAGCAGGCTTGATGGTGCAATTATCTAGTCTATTAATTATTATCTGGCCTACTTAGAATGTGAAAACTATTTTTCAAATGGTAGGAACTGAAGTAAATATAAAATAAGAAGGGTCAGGTTTAATTTATGTCCACTGCAACTTTGAGGAAAAACCCCACAAACAAACAGCAAAATATAAAAGTCTAGAACGGGATGCCAAATGTGGGGGATGCTAGATGAAAAATGGATTTATTTCAGCACAATGCTGTCTGTGCTGATGCTGCTCTTCCTGGTCTGCATACTTACATGAAGCTCATCTCGGAGGAAAAAAAATAAAAACATGGCTCCTTCTTCTTCCTTACAGACATACAGAATATATTTATTGTATGGAGAATACCTGCCTCAATTTTACTTCAGAGTCTCAACGTTATTTAAATTTTTAATGAAATCTCTCCTAGCTAGATGTTGCATTGGCCAGGAAAAGCCAGTAATAACACTGACAGCCTCATTAAGGCTTCTTGCAGTACATCATTCCTATTTCCTTGGGAAGGGTTTTGCCTTTGGACAACTCTGGAGCTTTGCAAAGTGATCACGTAAAGCGTCTCATGAAGGCGCCAAGAGCCATTAATGAGCCACTAAGAATGAGCCATACTTTTAGCCAGCAGTACTGACGAACCGTGGTTCGTACTCAGCACTCACCCTTCTGCGTTCTTCCTCCTCTTCTCTGGCAGGTGCCTACGTCCTCCTGAAAACATTCACAGCTCATCGTCATCACCATGTTACTATTACCATCACCACTTGCATTTTACTACTAAACAACAGTGTCTGTAGCTCTGGGACTGCTGGGACTTCCATGGCATGTTGGTGGGGGGAGTCTTTCAGTTTTGGAAATGTTGCAAGTCTTAAATCTGTGTTCTTCTCTCTTAGGTTGCTTCAAAGTCCATGGAGAGAAGCAGTGGGACATCCCTCCCATTTTACGCTTGCGAATAGGATTGATCTTCTGCTCTGCCATCCCCATTGTTTGATCAAAGGGCTTCACCCAAAGTGACCAGATCAATCAACATCTGACTTCCAGAAGGGTAAGTGAGGGCAGCTAACTCTCGTCTTAAGAGCCGGTCTTGGTCTAAATGGACTTCTTCCACATTGTTTTGCACCTTCATACCGCTGCCAGTCATACGACGTCTCTAGCCTCGATACCCTGCCGAAGGAACACGCGTTTTTGCTCGTTTTGTAGCCACTGTTTGAAGACTTGTGAAGGGTTGTGCTGTGGTGAAAGGGGGAAATCAAGTGCAGGTTTCCCGAGCAGAAGGCTAAGTGGGCACTGGGCCATGATTCCTCTTTAGAGACGTGACTTCAGGATTTGCAAAGTGCTTTGAAATCCCCCTGGAAGAAAAGCTAATGTAAAAATGTGACAGCTATTATTATAAACTCTCTCGGCAAACTTGAACTTGCCCAGATGTCTGTTCGTAAGCTTATAAGAAATCAGTTCCAAATAATTGCATTATGCCCTTTGTATCAGTGGATTTTTCTACCGTAATTGACTTTATAGAGAAAGACATGCGTCAGCTTAGCAAGGAGTTTACACCCAGCCCACTACTAGGAAAATTACAGGACTCTGCATGTGTCTGCGAAAACACCTCAAACAGAAGGATTTCAAATGAAACGGAGCCCCAACAATACTGCAATTACCAGCACCCCCTCCCAGGCTAATCCAGCTAACAAAGAGTCTGATGCTGAGTGAGTTTTTGTCTAGGATTCGAATGCATCCTAATTGAACATAAAGTATTATATAGTTCTGGCTGAACATAAAGTAGTATATAGTTCTGGTTTGGGGGTCCTAAAGGAAAAAAAGACTGGATTAATGGAATAGACTTTCTTCTAAGTTAGAAGTAGAGAAAAATATATTTAAAGATCATAAAATACACAGGAAAATCCTGAGGTTAACTGTCTGAAAATCTTATAGTAAAATTTTAGGCAATGTTGAAGTGCTGCTTTTACAATTTTGAGTCAGGAAATGCCCAAAGACTAGCCCTTTTGCAGAAAGATTAAAAAATAATAAGGAAAAAAAAATTCAAAAAATGTTTCCTTTGAATGGACCTGTTCTGCAACTTCTGCTTGCTCACTGAGATTGCATTTTCAGTGCTTGATTGTTGGAAATGAAAAGGATCAGAGGAGAAACTCTGTTACAGAAACTGAAATTCCTGCTGTAGGGCCATAGAAGATTTAGAGGATACCCAGGGAGATGTCTGGCTCTCAGCCTTGTGTCTATCCAAATTTACTGTTCTTGTACTGCTGGGTCGGGAAGGCTCATCCAGGATCTTTCCAGAAAGCTTGTTGAGTAAGCAGCTGAATTTAATTCACTTTCCTTAAATATTTTGCAACAAGCCTTATTCAAACATGTAATTCCGGGCACTGTTGGGAAGCTGATGTTTAAACCACTAAGTGGACACCCCTAGGGAAAAGACTGCTCCAACTTCATCTATATTGCCCTCCTTTATTTATTTTTAAAAGCAAACAAGGAAATTGTGAAGTTGTGCTGAACGTAAATGAAGTGAAACCCAAAAAATCAATTTCTTTAGTAGTTACGAGCAATCTTTCCTGCATCCATAACAAAGCCAAGATTAATTGGAGGACACTGTTCATGAAGAAAAAAGAAAACAAGCAGCCTTTTCATGGATTCCATAATAGTTAACATTCTGTCTCAATAAATCAATAACTCCAAGCAGCTTAACAAGGGAGTGTTTGCTGTAGGACCAGCTTAGCCCCTGGAACAGACCAGCTGTGTGAGTGATCATCCCCAGAGCCTCTGCATGATTTCCATGTCTTGGTCTGGGCTACGACAAGCACTACTAGGATTCCTAGTGCTTTTTGCGTAATGAAGATTTAAAATATTGCGATAGAACCAACCCAGCCTCTGCTTTTTCTTTTTCCTTCTTTTTTTTTTCCCCCACCCTCCCATTCTGCAGTGCAGAACAGGGGATTTAAAAAGGACCTCGATCAGACTGAGGTGTAAGATTTCCCTGTAAATATCGAATGCTTCAGTTCTCTCAAAGATTTCCAGTCTGGAGCTTCTTCTTCAGGTTGGAGCCTAGTGCAGGTTTAACACCAAAAGACAAATATGTTGTTGAAACCTTGAAGCTGGCTCTGTATCTGAGCATATTTAAGGCACCACGTCTGCTCATCAATTCCTATAAGCATATTAAAGTAACATACACTGAAACAGGAATACCGACATGTCAAAATATCGGCAAACCTCCAAAACCCCAGGGATCTGATATGAGATGAAAATCTAGAGCAAGTAATAATAAATGTGAAATAACTTTTCTTGCAGTCTTGTATTTGTAATTTCATTGCAAGTTTTTGCAAATGCGTAATTTGAGAAGCACCGTCTTCGTAAAGTCAGAGCGTCTCAACATTTTAATGCATTGAAATGGCCCCTCCGAGACCTCACCAGAATCCTTTTCAAATTCTTCCAGATGCTTCTGTCAGCAGAAAATACAATTAGGAAAAAAAGCCGTGGGTTTGAAAAGGTGTCGCAATAAAATAAAAGACCAGAGAAAGGCTTTGGAAACTTGATAGTAATCAAATCCACTACAGAAGAGAAAATCAATGCCGCTATCTTTATATATCAACATAAACATTTTTATTTCATTACACCAATGAGAAGGACAAACTGTAATGAATCAAGAGGGGTTTCAGGAGTGGAATGAAGATGAAAAGGCCTGGCTTCTCAATGTTCCCATCTCACGAAGGATAACCCTGTCTCTCCACACCACCGATAATCTTCCACCCTAAGAGCCTTCGCAACCCAAAGCAGGAGGGGAGTCAGACCTCCAGCAACAGCTCATGACTAAATCGCTTCCAAATTATTACTTCCAAATTTCCAAATTACTTCCACTTCAACAGATCTCTAATGGGGAATATTGATTGGAATTCCTTTAGCGAGGTGGGCTGGGCTGTAGGTGGGCAGGTCTGGCACTTGGGTGCTCATGAAGATATGTTCCCAGTTGATACAGGGTTTTGGACAATTGTGCAGAGCTCTCAGTCCTTATATTGAGGTAAAAATCAAAATACTCATCTCCACCAGCCTTTGGGAAACAAACTCTTCCTTATTCCAGAACAGAAGTAAAAACTGTATTTGTGTGACAATCAGGATTTCTTGAACTGGATGTAGGCCTGACTACTTATTATTCAATATTACATAGCTCTTACCTATCTGCATTTGTAATTCACTAATCCCTCATTTATAAAGATTTGGGTGGTGGAACCAATACTTAAAGACCCAAACGACCTCCCAAACACAGATAACTTTATGCAAACAAAGCAAAGTGTTCCCAAATACTCTATAAAGACTGAATGTCCTTCACATAGCAAGTCAACAAACAGGAGGAAGCAATGAATACATTTGCAGAAAATGGGTTTGGATCGTGGACGGAAGAACTAAATCACTGAATAATGTATTAATTTGACTACCTCTCATATGAATGAGGAACGAGAGATTTAGCTATATGAGCAAGGCAGACATCAGGAATTTTAGTTTGTGCAGAGTATGGAGAACAGGATGTAGACTTCATTTCAATCGAAAATAATCTTATTAATTTGTGTTTTAAATTGCATGGAAACATACCAACGTTCTTGTAGCTATTGCAGAATAAAACCACTCTCCCTGACAACACAGACTTTGGAATGCCTTCCCCATAGTTCAGGGGGAATGGCTGGTACGCTGGAGGATGGGGCTGCCATCTACAGGGATCTGGACAGGCTACAGAAATGGGCTCTTGGCAACTTTTCAAAGTCCAAGGAAGGGAAAAGAAAAATCCTGTTCTGGGAGAGAATAACCCAACACCACTGAGTACGCTTGCAGCGTTGCCGAAAAAGGGTTCTGGGCCTGCTGGTGGACAAGTCAAGCATGAATCAACATCGTATGCCTGCAAAAGCTTCGTGAGCAAGAGTACAGCTGGCATGGCAAGGGGGGGCATCCTTGCCTTTTTTTCTGGACTGATGAAACCTCATCTGCAGGGCTGGGCCGTTGTGCCTCCCAGTGCAAGTCCAGTGAGCCACCAAAATAATCGTGACTGCAGAACAAGAACATAGAAGGACAGTCTGAGTGAGCTGGGTCTGTTCAGCCCAAGGAAGAGAAGGTGAAGCTGAGACCTCATCAACATCTGCAATGGCTTGATGGGAGGGTGTTGAGAAGGCTCTTCCCAGAGGTACACGGTGGAAGGGTGAGCGTCAAAAAGTTGGAATGAGGGAAATCCTCATTAGATAGAAAGGGAAAAAAAAAACCCAACACTGAACCATGGGTACAAAGAGACTGTGAGACATTCAAAATTCAACTTGGCAAAGCTTCAATGGGTTGCTCTGCCCAGCCCTTGTCCGAGCCGGAGTTTAGACCTCCAGCACACGATGCTGTGATTCAATCATCAGCACATCAAGAACTACAGTTTTGAGCCAAAGCGCAGTGACTAAGTTCTTGAATAACCTTGTTGAGGGTTTGACCATTCTATGAAGGCTGCAGCACTTTGTCTTGTGAACTCGCACATGTCTGCAGGGCAGGCTGTGAATCCTTTCCTCTGCACTGAGGAAATATCCATGACAGCTCCCAGGAGCAGAAGTGCACATAGAAACTTTCCAATTGTAGATGACTAACCGTCCCTCTTTCTCTGTGATATCTGGAAAGTCTGTTTTCTCAGTGTGTTAAGGAAATAACTTTCATAGCCTAGAGCATTTTTATCTCAGTGCTTTTCCACACAAGCTGGCCCACAGGCAACCTTCTGGGTACCTGGTGACCAGGTGACTTTCCTTCATCTCCTTCAGGCTGTTCCCTCATGCCCATTTCATCCCCACTGATGGATGCATTTGCTCTCCTTTACCATCTGTGGATCTGTAAGCATCACCTCCCCTTGTGCTCTGTTGTATCTGGGCAGAAGGTTTCTCCTCCGCAGTTGCCTGAAGCAGAGCAAGACGATCCGTAAGCGATAGGTTGGGAACTGCCATTCAAGCTCTTGCTCTACATTTGCATTAACAATGGCTTCAAGGCTTTCAAACCACTGCCATCATGCACCACTCCTCCATCACTGTAATGAGGGATATTGCAGAAAAATTCAGATTCTGACAACACTGGCAGTTATCTTGCTGGATCTGCCCAGCTGTGCTTGAAGGCACCCAAGTTTGCCTTCTATTTCACTGTACCCTCTCTCTTTTTAAATAAACGTGACGTCCAGTTTGCTCCTCCGGGCTTGAAACTTTCTTTTCTCTCCGGCTAGCTTCTTTCTTTTACTCCAAGCTCTCCAGAGGCTCTGGGAATAAAGAGTCCAACAAATTAGATTGGTTTCACCTACTGGATGAGCCCGCAGCTGGGATATTGGGGTTTTGTATGCTGCGGTTTAATTTCTTTCTCATCCTGTAAGCTGTACAATTTTTCCCAGTTCTTATCCCTCGGAGCAATGTCAGGATGCTTTCCTCTTTTCTGACGTTGTTAGCTTCTTTAAGTCTGAAGGGGGAGGAAAGTAAAAAAAAAAAAAGAAACAGTTTCTACTTTGGGGTCTTCACAGCCCAACAGCTTGAGTTGATTTTCTATTTGGAGGGTTTGTTGGCAGTCTTGCTGGAGGTTTTGTGAAACCTCAGTTTCTTCACTGTACCAAATTAACAGCTGTAACACCAGCGGGAGGTAATTTCCTACCTCCTGAGCAAGCATCCTTCGACCCCATTTATCTCAAATGAAGGTGGTCCAACCCTCACTGAGGTGACTCTTCCTCTTCCTCCAAACCACCCTCAGATCTCAGTTAAGAGCAGGTGGAGGCTGAGCATGCCCAGCAGTAAATCCATCTAGAACCCCCTTCCAGCATCATTTTAATTATCTGAAGTGTAAGTGCTGAAAATATAAATAATTCAGAATAGTTCCAGTTCTTTTTAAAGCCGGATTTCTGAAGGCATTGATAAGTACACACAGCACAGGCCGTAGCTCCAGCACTGTGCCCCCCAGCCATAAATGGCCAGAAAAAAAAGCTATGGAAGGGTCTGGAGCTGAGCAAGGCTTTTCACCAGCCCAGCAAGTTCAGTCCCATCTCACCCCAGGGATGCTGGTCCAGCCACCTCTTACAGCATCCCACGAAGGGGACACTGCATTTGCATTGGAAAATCTACTCCAGGCTGCTGCTATATACAAAATTTTAAAAAAAAGTTCCTAATGTGTAAAGTGAATATTTCATACTTTATTTTAAATGCATGGCTTCCTAGCTTGGAAATCCACCAGTCTCTCTCTTTGCAGCCTTTCCTGTATTTAAAGATTGTTACTGCCTGCTTCCTTTCCTCTGCCTCCTGCATTTTATGTTGAAAAGCCCTAGTTTGTTCATCTTTCCTCGTATATCATATTACTTAAACTGCTGAATGACATGCAAGTATTAGGAATGCATTTAGCAGCCTTGGTCCTGCAGAAAAAAAAAAAGTGTGTATAATAGATATTTACCTTTACAGTATTGGTGCAGTGAAAATTATTGCACATGGGTGCAATGGTTATTAGCAGCATGGCCTGAGCCGAGTTGCCTTTCCTCAGCTAACGGGTATGAAATTTGCTCCACTACAATCTAACTGGAAAGGTTACCGAAAAAACCTGAATTATTCTGCTTCTGAATTTTGTGAGCGCAAAGATGTCGCACGCGGCAAAATGTGCTGAAGGATCCACCTGTAACTAGTTCTGCACCGCAAAAGCTATGGGCAGAAATATCAAGTCATGCCTGTGCTGTTCTTCACAGGATTAAGAGAGTCAGTCCAGGGGAAAAGCTTGTCATGGAGCCTCAGGGTTGGCTTCTGTTTAAGTATCTTGAAGAAGGTCTACTAATGAGGGACTTCTATTTTTTTTACTGAGGTTCTTTGCTGAAGAGCTGAGTAACAAGAGGGCTAGAATGGACCCCAGATACAGAAGAAAGCCTTGAAATATCCCAGAAATAATCAGCTTGAAGATCATTTTGGACCCGTAATCCTAGAGACAAATACACGCAGCTCAGACCAAACGCCTCGCTTAAGGAGCAAATGGCAAACAATATATTTTTAGAGTTAAAAATTATTCTAATTTAATGATAGCTGTTCCGTCAGTGTTTGGAAGTAAATCAGTGTGTGAGTAGTAAAACAATGATGTACTTTAAACTAAATTATTAGTAAACAAATCCGTCTGGTAGGCAAGGAGTGCATGATACATTATTCATTTCTATTATCCAAAACACTTCACTAGCTCTCAGAGACTGGCAATAAAGTAGTCAGAATACAGTATCCACCATCTCAGAAAACAGTCTCTAATGTGATATTAAAGTTAAAAGAGAAGTGAAATATATTCCCCCAAAGCAAGGTATTTGGGTAATCCTGGAATGAATCCATCTCATGCTTCCTTTTAAAGCTGGGTTTATTTATTTTTTTTTCTATATTACATCCTGAATGACACAGGTTCCCTGCTTGGGTCCCTTATCAACTCACGGGTTTCTCCCAAGAGGAGAGGATGTGGTGCCAGCCCATCCCCACTGCCTCTCTCCAGCACTGGGAGAGCTGGGAAGGACTGGAGCCCAGCTGCCTTCCCACCCCACCGGCCAGGGCTTGTCCAGCCTTTTCGGATAAAAAAAGCCACGTGAAGATGCAATAAGACCTTCCCTGGCCAGATTTTGCCCTCATTCCTGTTGCCACCTTGTCTGCATTGGGATGGGCAGGATTGGGGATAGGATGAAAGCTCTGGGGGGAGAAGAAGAGCAGGTGGGCAAGGGAGAGGTTTGCTCCCCACAGCCAGGAGACCCTGCCACCGGTGGGTTTCAGAGCCTCAAGATGCTCCGCCCTGCATGGAAAACCTGGCCTGGGTCATGGGTAATTTTCTGGCAGACCCCGCGGGGAGGATGTCAGGGGGTTTTGAGTAGTGGAAGTGAAATTGCTCTGAGACACCATCCTCTTCACATGCCCTGTCAGCCAGCAGCTTTCTCTGCAGTGATCCTGCTGCAAGTGCTTCTCTTTCAAACATCACAGGTTTGAGCTGAAGGAGGTGATCACCACAATGATTTACTGCTCTCCTGCAGCCTGTTTTATAGCAAGATGGAAAAACGTGTCAGCTGCCGCTGATGATTTCACCTGCCCCGTGCTGTAACCGGCATTGTTTCCCAGCAGGGAAGCCAGAACGACCAGAAATAGCGATGCCGGTCAGAAACCTTCATTGCAAATGCAAGTGGCCACTCAAGTCCAGGGTCTGAGGGGATCTCAGCAGATCTTTGTGATATGCAAACCAGAGGACTACTGGTGCAGGGCTCTAGATAAGGACAGCAGTGACTGGTACAGAAAGACTATGTCTATTTTGGGGTGGGCACGCTGATGACACCACTGCAGCCCCATTTTATCAGTGGAATAACTGGGTTTTACTACCAGTTTAATAACCCCACCCAGTACCTTTGTTTAGAAGCACATCATGTCTGATGTTCTGGAATACTGTTTTTTATAGAATATCTGTTTTCTTTTGCTAAAATTAATCAGTTTCATACTGAAGAAGGCAGAGACTAACGCAGCCACCTCAGTGCAGAGTGGTGAACCCAGTGTGAGCTCTGCTCCACCAGCCTGGGCACCGGAAATTTTCACTTTTGGGTTTTTCTAGCTCTCTGCAGAGGAGGAGGAGGCTGGTGGGACTTCAGGGGTAGATCGGTCCTTCCTCAGAGCTGGGGCTGCAGCCATATCTCAGGTTCTTTTTCTGCTGTAAAGTTTTATCGACCAGTTTAGGTCTTCCAGGAACTAAGTGGGCTTAAAAGAGAAAATGAGGATACACAACATGATGTGATCATTCACAAAGTAAAATCCTGCCTGGCTCTTGCCCCAAACCAGGACATCCTGAAAACTTTTCTCATTTCTGTTATGCTGCATCCTCAACTAAACCCACCCCCCTCCTCTAGAACCCGTGCAACCCTTCCCCTGCCTTGTCCCACCTCCAGGCACCCAGGGATGAGGCTGGCTGTGTTACTGTCCCCTTGGGTTTGTAGTTAGAAGGAAGCTCATGGACACCAAAATGGGAGAACAGTGATTATTGTGGCATCTCAGGGAAGAAAAGGGCTGTTTTTAAGGAGATGGACGAGTGGCTGAGCTGCCACTTCAGATTCTCTGCAAATGCATCCCGCTGCCTGTCAGTGTTGGGACTGTAAGACCCAGGGAGTGTGTGCTTGCCAAGAAACAACAGGGCATCCAACCTAGCTGCAAAGAGGTCACCAGAAATAGCACTTGACATAAAGCACCCTCAGAAACGGGGCATTCTTGCCATGCACACTCTTCAGCAGGGACATTAGCCTCCAAGTACATTAAAATATACGATGGCTGGTCTCTGTTATGACATTTACCTTCATGAGTATAGGGATAGAGGCAGAAGCCATAACTGGATATACACATCACAGAAAATTAGTCATCAAATGTTTTATCTGTGCAGTCAACCAAGTATGTAATTTTTTTTCTTCCAGAGCTAATATTTGGAGAATAAAATCGGTTTCCGTGGTGGCTGTGAAATGCCAAGGTCCTGAAAAGATGAGGCTGGTTGCTTTCTCTATGAACAGAAATGTATGCTGAAGTGGTCGAATCTCCATCCCTGGATGTGTTTAAAAGCCGTCTAGGTATGGGGCTCAGGGACATGGTTTAGAAGTGGGTCTGCCAGAGTTAGATAACAGTTGGACTTGATGTTCTTAAAGGTCTTTTCCAAGCAAAACAGTTCTGATTGTATGATTCTGCTTGTCCTGAGGTAGATAGTTGGAATGGTGTTTGGAGGAAGAAGGGATGGCCAAGGTGGGGCTCATCCACTTATGATTGGTCCTTTGTCCTCTCTCAGCAGCCCACACATGGCCTGGCAGCCAACAAAACACCTGCTTGTGCTGTCCTTGCCTTGCACCCACTTGTGACTGAGCTCTTTCCCTTGGTGACGAGACTGGACATGATCAGACCAAACGTGCCCTCAGGTCCCTGGGCTCCTGGACGCACGTGTTGAGTTCTGGTTCCATGCAGCCCTGAGAGCAGGTGGAGTGTCATACGCTGAAATTGAGGCATCAGCTTTCTCTCCCAGGGATGGGAGAAATCCTCAGTAACATCAGTGCAACTCTGGTGCTGTCGCACTGAATTCCTGAGAGCAAAATAGAGATCTTCACAACTTGGTGGGAAGGAAATGGTGTGGGGGGGTAAGGACAAAAGATTGATGAGGATTAACTTCCTTGATCATCACCGCTTTTTTTTCTGGCAAACTGTTTGGGGACAAACTGTGGCTTGTCTCAAACACATTCGTTAAGGAAAGAGATCAATGAGATGTTTAACACGGTTTACGGAATAGATACAAAGTAAGTTCAGTAGTAATAATTGGAATATTTTTTCAATTGAGTTCAATGAATGGTTATTGATCCTCGGCTTATTTTTAAGTAGCTAATTCTGAGTGTTTGCTATTACGCTGTTGTAATAAGTTTATCATTGTAATTATACAATACAATACTATATTTACAGATGACTTCCACCGGTTGAGTGCTCATGGGATGTTTACATTCTTTCGCTTATTTTTGACAGATATTTATAATTCAGCCTTATCTATGGCTTCATATATGGATTTTTTTTTTTCAATTTTTAATAGAGCTGAAGGAGGAATAAAATATAATATACAATTTATTTAATGAATTTGGCTACTTCTCCTGCTCATAAATTGTTCGCCAGCAGCTTATGAATGTCTCATGTTTATTTGTTATTCCAAAAGTACATCTTGGGTGACTGTTAATGTTACTTCCCACTCTGTGAACTGTTTGTGAGCAGTTTGTTCCAGGCCCTTGGGAGGAAACCTGAGCTGGGCTGTTGGCTTTGATGGAGTCACAGCTTCAGCAGCACACCGGGACCAAGAGCTGGGCAGCATCGCAGGGCAGCCGAGGTGGTTCGGGGCTGCTGGAGATGGTCTGTCTGTCATCAGAGGAAAACCATTTCGTGTTTGACCAGTGTTTCACCTTGCCCTGTCCCAGCATCCCTGAGAAGGGCTGGGTTCTGTCTTCTGTACTCCTCCTTCAGGTATTGATCCCTCTGAGCTTTCTCCAGACTGAGCATCCCATCCTTCCTCCTCTCCTCATATGCCCAAATCTCCAAGTCTTTAATCACTTCCATGGCCCTTTGCTGGTCTTGCTCCAGTATGTCCATGCCTGTCTTGTACTGGGGACTCCAGAGCTGGCTCTCCAAAATGGATCAGCTGGCTTGAAATTCTCTAACTTTCCTTCAAAAGCTGCCATTTCCCGCTTTTTTTTTTGTTTGGTTGGGTCTTTTTGCTTTTTTTGCCTTTTTTTTTTTCAGGGAATATGTACATGTCACACCTGGTAGCTTTGCAAACTGTATCTTTTGGTCATTTGTGATGGTCTCTATGATACCTGGGTGATCAAGGCACCCTAGTCATGCTTGCTGAGTTAATGGGAAAGTTCACTTACTCCAGGTAGCATCAGTGGCGCGGGGGGTAGACGCAAGAGAATGGTGATGTCGAATATCTACCCCAGGGGAATTTAATGCTGTCTGGGAAATGTTAAGCTCAAATCATATAATGTAAATGCGGGTTTTTTTTGGTGAGCTTTATTGCACATTGGAGCATGGTAGGGAATGAGGGTGGATCGCCCTGGTTTGAGAGCCCCAGGCTGGCAGTTCTCTGGGGCTCCTGGACCGGGGGCAGTCACAAGGGGGCTGGAGAGGCAGCTGTGCCAATGGGGAGGAGAGGATGGGTCAGGTGACCCAAATGGACCACTCACAGCATTCCTTCCTGTGGTGCTCAGTATAAAAGGGCTCTTCAGAAGAGCCTGGGGGTCTTTTTAGTGCTGCTGTGCTGGGAGGGTTGCTCTCTGTGCTGCTGCTGTTCCCGACTCCTGTTTTCCTGCGGTGGAGGAGCTCTGTTCCTCAGGACAGGTTGTCTTGCCTCTGTCTCCCCGGGTGGGAGTGGCACAGCTCCTTTTCTCTTGATTTTTCTGGGGTTTTTTTGACTGTTGTTGGGACTCTGGGCTCGTGTGGTTTCATCTGCTGCCAAGTCCAGTCTAAGACTTTTCTTCTTAGGACCTAGTTGTCATTCAGAGGATGCAGGATCCATATTAACATGTTCTCTTGTATCTTTGGATACATTTGTATACTTGTATAATATCTGTAAGTGGTTTAACATCTCCACTGTTAGTATTATTTTTCTTTTTCATTAGCCTGGTTCAAGTTTTTTTCCACCTCACAGTCTCTCTCCCTGGTTCCCCTGTTACTCTTCCCTGGGGGGTGCTGGGGGGCTCACAGAGAATGTCTGTCAGACTTTAGTGACTGTCCCACCCTTAAATTTTGACAATGCACAAAATTCAGACTTGGACCCTAAAATAATAAATCTGATTAACTCTCAGTGAGCAGCTATCCACATATTCACACCTATAAACTAGGATTCCCCAATTTTGTCACGTGGGCATGCCTTTCTCCAGAAATGGGGTCCAACTGCAGCTGCTGTTGGGGGGATCCTGGCACAAAGAGCTTGAGTTTGGTTTTGGTGCTGCTTTTCCTTCTCCCAAACCTCGAGGACTTTCTCGCCTATAGCACAACTTCCACTGGTATTTAAAGAGAAGCGAGGGGGATAAAAGTAAGCTGGAGGACACAGAGGCAACATACAGAAGGTCAGTGAGGCCATGTGTCCAAACAATGCCTTCCAGAAGCTGACGTCTGCCTTGGGACTTGGTTTGGGGACATGATCAAGTGGGCTGTGTCCCTGGGAATACAAATGGGCAGGATGGCAGCACGCTCACAGAGACAAAACATCAACGTAATAGCTCACTGCTCTCTTTCTCCAAGGCTCGCTGTAATACCTAACGTGATTTACCTCTTATGAGTTTGTTTCAACCTATACCCTGTAAGTCTGGGGTAAATTAAAGAGCTTGTGCTCGAAAGGGTTAGGATGAAAAAATTTCTGTCCTTGCTCAACTTGTGATTTTCTGAGTCTATAATATTATTTTTTCCCCCTTGTATTAGATTTCAGGTGGATTTCTAAAACAAATGGAGGGAAAAAAAGGAAGGAACGCATCTGACGGCTACAAAAACACATTATTGAATTCAAGAGCAAGGGCATAACAGAGGTGAAAAGCTAAGCAAAAACCTTGATACAAAGCTCCCTGAAGCCTTGGGTGCTGTGCTGACGGGAGAGCTGGGCAGCAGACAGCTGGTCCTGCCCAAAGCTTGTGTGCCTGCCCAAGCCTTGCTGCCTGCTGGCTTTCTCTTGGCTGTTATCCCCTGTTGCAGTGCTGGTCAATGCCTGCCTGCTCTCATGCTGTGGCCAGGCTAAGCAAGGGGTGTGGGAGAGATGGGTGCTGACCAGGGCTTGGAAGAGTCCCTCGGGAGAGAGAAAGATGACTGTCGGAGGCACAGGAGCTGGGGAATGCTCCCAGGATAGGTTTTGTGGGTTGTTGGCAGGGTTTGCTGCTTTTTTGTGTGCTTTTCTTTATTACCATCTGTTGATCACAAGAAAAATCAACTAGATTATGTTGCTCTGATAATATTGCTGGTGTGTGCAGGGCTGGGTGGTTCAGAGGTAAATGCAGTCGGTAGCTTTCCACCTGAATAATTTTTTATCAGAAATCATGACACGACAAGGGCAACGTTCTCCATCTTCCACCCAGGCTTTTGGCATCAGGCCTCTGAGGATGTTTGGGCCATGTTCAGTTTCTGAATGGAGATTTAAAAATGCATCCTAAGTAGATATTAATTTATTCCATGAAGGACCATGTTCCTGTTCAGACATGGCAGGGGTCAAGCAGGTGGGATAAGGCTGCTTTGGCCACTCCTGAGGGGTACAGGGTCCAGCACCTTGCTAGGGATGTGCAAGTAACATTTTCATGGATATAAATTCAACATAGATCTGTTGTTGACTTCGGAAGAGACACGTGGTCCCCTAGGAATTTTGAGAAGTTCCTCCTCCAAAGCTGGTGTCCATAGAGCAAAGGGCAACCGAAGAATCCTCTCCCCCAGTGCCAGGCAGCTCACGTGCTCATTGCTTGGGTGAGAGAGCCTGCTAGAAGGTGGTTGGGCTGGCTGGGAGCCCCAGGGACAAGAGGACAGTGTTCTTGTGTTCTCATGAGGTTTCTTTCTCACTGCTCCTGTAGCTACAGTGGTCTCTAATTAGGCTTTCTGAACATACTCTGCTTCTGGACTTGCTTGTGGATAAAATTGACCTTTAAAACAGAGAATTGAGATACCCAAGGGGCTGGACATCTCCAGAACTGGACAGCAGGCGAACATTTATATGAGACATAAATTTTTTATGCTATAGCTTGAAACCTCCAGTCGTCTGCACAATTTACTACTTTGCCTCTCTGGGCTTGTTCCTGTACTTGACAGAAGCGTTGCGAGAATGATGTTGCAGTGGTGGAGGGCAGACAGGCATCTTGCAGTTTGTGTCTCCGTGTCTGTGGGTGGCTGTGCCCGGGATGGGCTCTGGAGAGACCTGGTGTCTGGCTGCCAGGTCCCCTTCCACCATCATCCGCCTCCCCGAGCATGGGATTCCCTGTGAAATGGGCTAGCGATGATGGCTTTCCCTGGAAAATCCCAATATGACAACGATTGACTTGAGAAAAAAAAAAAGCTCATGCAATTTGCCAACCCCTTGGCTCCACAACCCGAGAGGCTTTTCTGAATAAATTGCCAGGAGTCTTTGTTAGGGGTGAGAAAATCAACCAGGAGGAGGAATGCGGGATGCACTGCTGCCTCATCAGCACCTCCGTTCACCCCTATGGAGACAGCTAATGTGCCACGTGGAGAAAAATTGACTGAAAAGAAGCGGAAATGGCAGAGCACCAGCTTGCACCAGTGAGCTGGGGCTGACAGTTCTGCATGGAGAGACAGAGACAGGTCCCACAAAGCTCATGGATGTGTATAACATGCCCAAGGGCAGGGCAGAGGCATCCACAACTTACCTGGGAGACCTGTTCCAGTGCCTCACCACCCTCATGGTAAGAAACTTATTCCTAATGTCTGATCTAAATATGCCCTGATCCAGTTTAAAACCATTGCCCCTTATCCTATCACTACACGCCTTTGCAAACCATCCCTCCCCAGCTTTCCTGTAGCTCTCTTTAAGTACAGGGAGGCTGCTAGAAGGTCTCCTTGGAGGCTTCTCTTCTTCAGGCTGAACAACCCCAACTTGCTCAGCCTTGTAGGAGAGCAGAGTAACCTCTTCCTCATGCCTTGTGCTGGGAAGCCACTACCATTGCTTGCTCTAGCTTTGGGCAAAGTGTGGTGTAACATAAGCACTGTGGAACTTGGCTCGCCAAAGTGTGCTCTTGAGCAGCACAAGCAAAGCAGAAGTTCGTGGAAATACCGCAGTGGCGAAATGCTGCATTAAAGCAGGAAATATCTGGCATGCATTGCAAATGAAGAGGTTTTTCATTTGTGTTCTAAAGGAGGAAAAATACTGCCAAGCCTAGTTAATAACACAGGAAAGCTCTTGTGGCTATCGGGGATCTTCAGCTCTAATCCCCTCTGATAACAGTAAATTGAACCAGCTCCTCTGCTGAGGTTTTTCTGTAGCTGGATCATACCCATATAATAAGAGATATGGGCACTGCCTCTCCTATTTACCATTTCTTCATTTAAATAAGTTTTTAAGCTGCACTTCTCTTCCTTCAGAGACATCTGATTTACTGCATTTTAAATGGAAACCACTTCTGCAACAATACCCTTTTCTATCAAGATTTGTAATCAGGCTGTTTCTGTTGAACTGTTGTTATTCAAGTTATTAATTTGTCATTTTGCACAGAATATGATCACAGAAAAAGATCAGCGAAAGGGTCTTTGTACCTGCAGGCAGTGCAGGATGGATTTAATTAGAGCGATGAAAGCTGCAGGTTTTATTTTGTGTATGGTTGTGGGTTTTTTTTTTCTCTTCAGCCCAGCATTTTAAAACCTTAAACAGCAATCTGCCTAAATTACTTACACACTTTTTAATTTAGATTCTTACACCTAATTTGACTGATGATAATGGTTTGGACAGGGTCATAGCAAATGTGTAAGTGAGCAAGATGCATCATTTTTGGTGCTATTCTCTCTAGAGAGTGAGCAAACACTGGAAACTGGCCTTTAACATTGATTTGAAGATATTTTTCTTGCTCTTGGGGTGGAGGCAGAAGGTAAATGCTGGTGCCTGTGGAAGGTGGAAACTTTTGCATTGGATGTGATGTGCTCTGAACATGTCTGCATTGCCCTACCTTGACCAGGGTGTAAAATCAGGGTTTTTTTCTGATGGAAATTTTCCAGGGCGGGTGTTAGTGTCTCACCCAGTAATTCAAGTGTCCAAACCCTTAACTCTACTTCCTGGCTGATGCAATCCAGTCAAATTTTTCACCTGTTGCTTCTGCAACTTGAGCCAGCAGCCATGCCCCAGGCAGGTGCAAGTTGGCTTTTGCATCAGGGAAACCGTTAGGAAAAGCAGAAGTGTTAATTAGAAGATGTTGATATTTTATCCCAATTTCTTTCCCGCAGGGGAGCAGTGCCACACCTTCACCAGTGTTTTTTCTCTGAGTGGGTAGTGCAGCTCTGAAAGAGATTCCAGAGAAACCAGGGTATCGCTGTCCTTGGAGGTTTTCAAGACTCAACTGGGTGAAATCACGGCTGACCTAGTCTGGTGTTGGTGCCAGTCCTGCTTTGAGCAAGACCTTGGGCTGAAAGACCTCCAGAGACTCCCTGCAGCTGATGTTTCTGTGGTTCCTCTGGTTCTGCACCGTTTCATCTGCCTGGAAGAGCCTCTGCAGGAGTGACTTTGTTCGAGTGAAAGAAGAGGAAGGTAAGATTATGATCCCATTCTCTCTCTCTCTCTCTGAATCAAGAAAAAAAAAAAAAGAGAATTTTGCAGTAAGAACAGCCCCATTTTTACTGATGCTGCACAGAGGCAAGTGATTTTGCATCTAGTTTTAGGAGAGCAATATAACTGGCTTTGACAGCTTGGTCTAATAATAATAAAAAGGCCCAGCTCCTCATAGTGCAACCTGATAGCAAAACTGGAGTGTTGAATTTAGCCCATAAAAATTCATCTACCATGGTGAAAGCCCTGTAAATTGAATTCTGTATTTTGGCTGTTAAATAAAAAAAACCAAACAACAAAACCCAACAACAAACAAACGACCACAGCATGATGATAGAAACATTGTTTGGCTCTTGCAATTGTATCTTGTTAAAGCATCACTTAGAGTAATTTGTGAGGAGTGATTAAGATATATATTTAAATGAACTATCATTTCCCATCTCTCTCTTTCTCCTCCTCCCTCCTCACCCCCTGCTAAGGATGTAAAACCTTACGTTGAGGCCAGGTTTCCTCAGACAGAAATGATGAGGCTATTGCCCCACACAATAAAAAACTCTGCCACACTTTGGTGCCGAGTCTGTACCACCTTGTCACCAGCCACGGGCTTTGGTTTGCACTCAGAGGGTTGAAGGATGTGCAAGATGCTTCCCGTGGAGGCTGGACACGTGTTCGGGAAGCTGGGAGGAGCAGCGGGGGAGATGCTGCCCCGTGCCCAGAGCTCTGTTCCCTCTCGCCCCGCCGAGCCTCATCCCTTACACCCACCCCGACCTGTGTCTGAACAGGCTGCCGAGAGCACAAGACAGGATGTTTGCAAACACAAAAACCCGAGCAAAAGGTGATGGATTTGTATTAAAGTGCTTTTAGGCATCAGAGAGTGTGTTCCTTGACTGCGCTCAGTTAAGGTCAACTGGAGGTAAAAATCTGCCAAGCTCAGTATCCACCTTTGAGAGCAAAGCGGGAGGGAGAAAATATAATGATACCTCCTTTGATCCCTGTCCCAGGAGCCAGCAACATGCAGCTCCTGCGCTCCTTGAGCCAGAGGCCTAAGGGTTTGTTGAATTTAAAGGCCTTCAAGAGATATTTTTTTTCTTCTATGAACTTGCCCAGCTGCTTTTTTGAACCCATCTGAAACTTTGTATCTGCAGGCTCCTGCAGTGAGAAGTTCCACAGCTGAGCTATGTGATGTGCGGCAAGTGCCTCCTTTTACCTTGTGAACCTTTCAATTACTGGCTTCATTTAATGATCCCAAATTTTTGCATTAGAATAGACCACAAAGAGTCATTTTCTTCCTACTGTCTCTGTGCCACCTCCCATCTTCTGTGCTGATTTTCTGCTTCCCATTCTGAAAGATCCTAATCTGTTCAGCTGTTTCTCATTCCGAAACTCTTTCCTACCTTCGATGACCTTTGCTGCTTTCCCCTGGACTTTTTTTCTTTTCTGCTTTATTCTTTTTGAAACAGAAAGACCAGACCATGCCCAGCTTTCAAGATGCAGGCAAGCCATGAATTCATGCAGTGGCATAAAGCACCAAAATAGATGCTCTCTGTTTTGTTCTCTAATATTTCCTACAGTCTCGTTTCTGAGAGTTTTCTGAGTTTTTTCAGAACAATCTGTGATAGACTAACCTGCATGCCTGGAGCCTAATATTAGAAATGCAGAGTTGCTTATTAGACCATGTGCATCTCTTTGCATTCATCCTTATTAGTCTTAATCCATCATCTGCCTGTCTGGTCACCTAGTCTCTTAGGTCTTTAAAAATTCTTTGCAGCCAGCTCCTTTCTTTACTGCTCCGAGTAACTTGGTGTTACTAGCAAATGCAGAAATACCCAGAGGCACATACGCAGCTGTATGTACAAGAGCATGTGGTTGTAAATCCGTATGCAGATCCAAACCGGCACGGCTCAGGATCACTGTCTGTGGTCCCGTGATGTTATCCACCAGATCTGGGATCATTGGAGAGTTTCTGCCTGGGCCATGCTGCTAGAAGTTGAAACTACAGAGGAAGGTTTGGCCTGACCAAGGACTTCCATCACCACCGGTTATCGTTGCTATTTCTACTGCCATGTCCCCAAACTGGGTCAGCCCTGTAACATTAAATCCAGTTCATAATTATTTGAATCCACTTGCATTCGACTGGCTTTGACAGATCCCAATCCATCTTCTACCTTGAAGACTGTTGTTGGAAGCCCTGATTATCCCATAACTTGAATTCTGTTTGTATGTTGCCACTGCTTTCCTGTGATCCACGCTCCTGGGAGATGTGGATTTCATAATAAACCACATAAATTTACAAGAAATCTCTCCGGAAGTAATACTCTGAATTTTCCGTTAGCTGCCAGCAACCTGCAGCAGTGCTATCGGTAGCAGCAGCAGTAAATGAAGTACCCTTTTCACAGCTGCATTGCACTGGAACCAGCCAAACCTTTCTGTATCAGCCTACAAATAAGGCTGAGCGATGGCTCTGCGAGATAACAGGGACATGGGGAGGTGGAATAACAAAGTTTTTCCACTTCCGTGCTATTTCATGTTTGCAAAACAAAGGTGCAAGCCTTGCCTCATACAGGTGGTGGTTTTGATCAATGCTGCCCCAAAACTCCATGAAGAATTTCTTTCTGTATACTTGATGGGAAAATTAGCTGTCCCTCCGAAGTGCTGCTCTGCCCAGGTTGTCACATGGCTGGCTCACAGCACCTGCAGGATGAAGTGATGGAATCGGAGGGTTTGAGACATCAGGCAGGTCAAGTGGCTGGGATCTGGGGGGGAAAAAACCCCACAAACCAACACAAAACCCCAAAATCTTAGCTAAGCAGTCCTGCACTCTGAGAGGGATCCTGTCCTCCAAGGGCTGTGAAATGCCTCTGCATGGGGAGGAATAACCTGAAGTGATGACATGAGGTGGTGGTGGCAGGCACGATGAGTGATGGGCAGAAGGTACAGAGGTGAGGAAGACCTCGCATCAGTGATTGCTTGGACCTGGGATTGGACACAGTTGTTACAGCTACTGTCTGAGAGCTGGGTAACTAGTCCTAGCTAGTCATCACAGCTCCTGTTGAGAGATTCTGACATCACTAGAGGACATTTTCACTTCTGCCACCACTGCACGTGCTTGGACTAGGCTGTTCCCTTCTTGAGCCAGGAGATGAACCTTTTTCCACACCCGTTAAAGCTAAATCTGAGCAACATCCCTGAGCACCAGCTTGATGCCAATCTGCTGCATCTGACCAGCATCTGACTGCCTTTCTGCAGAGTTAGAAGGTAAAACCATTCCTCGTGGTGGCTTTCTGCTGGCACTAGGAGGACAGACAGTGACCACACCGACGTAAGAGCGATGTGGACAAGTGACTGATCTGGGATAAAGCCAGTGCAAAGCTAACCTGGGTGGCTGTTTGGGCAAATTTGATCCAGCTGGGAAAGCCTGCAGCATCTTTCAACACAAGGCTATGGCATCTTTCAGCTGGCATTAGATCCTCCAAATTTGGCTCTTAGCACCAGTTGAATGTGGGTTTTGAACTCCGTGCTCTCAGGAAAGGGAAAAGAAGGGGAAAATAGACCATTTTCCCCCTGAGCATCCTCCAGGTGAGTGACCACATCCTCTATGTTATACCTGAGGCAGGTGAGGACCTGGGCTATTTGGGCACCTGTTGAGCAGTGATGTGCTCTGCTCTGAGGGGGTGGAGCTGCCGAGCTCCCCAGCAGCTGGAAACACTTTGAAGAGCTCAGCTTTATCCAAGTCTGGCTTTTTTCTTTTTTTTTTTTTTTTCTCTCCCTTTTTGACAGCAGCAGGCAGGACCTTTGGGTCCTTCAAAGATTGATTCTAATCACTTACCTGATTGAAGCAGTTGCCTCCTTTAACTTTGATATTTCTTGTTATTAGCCTATCGACCTCTGGGATTAAGGTATTCATCTTCAAAAACCAAACTGGCTTTGCTTATGCCAGGGCTGGGGCTGTTCGTGCTTTTCCCAGTATGGGATTAATTTCTCAGCACTGGTCAACAGGGGTCACACTCTGCTCTGGAAACCAGGAGGAGCTCCAAGAGGCTGCATCTCCCCCAACCTCATCATCCCTCACTTTATGACGGAGATATTTAATTCCACCGGTTTTAGTGTGGGATTAAAGAGGAGGACGTGTCCCCTTCTCTTGCCAGCTTTAGAGATTTTTTTTTTTTCCCCCCCATATTTACCAGGGACTTGTGTGCAATCCTTGCTGTTTTGTATTTCAGCAGAGCCAGGTTTTGCACTGCAGTTGTGCTCTCTGTGATCTAGAGCTTGTTTTTCTCCTTGCAGGCACACCTGGAGATCCAGAGGAGGTAGAGCAGCCTGCGCTCACCTTATGCTGGGTGCTCTGCAGACGGCAAGTTGGGCCCAAACAGCTTGAGGGCTTGAGACAACCCAGAGCAGATGGATTGATCAGACGGCCCTCGAAGTGAACCAGCTGATGGGATCGTTACTAGAAAGCACAGGCTTGTACCAATGCAAACCAGTCCTGCCATGCTCTGGTACTGGGAGCAGAGAGCTGAGCAGGGATGAGAGCTTCTGCTCCTCACTGCTGTGGCAGGTGGGTTGTGCCCTTCTCCTCGTTACCCAATTGTCGTGTCCCCCTTTCCCCAGACTCCAGCCTGCGTACAGCCATGGGACAACTGCAACTTCTGGTTTCTCTCTTTGAGGGGAGACCACCTGATTTAACATTAGACCTTTTACGCTTCAGGAGATGTCAGGCAAGTAGGCAATAGTCTTGGCTAGGCACAAATCTGGACCAGAACACCTCCTTCTTTATTGCACTTGAGAACTGGAGGTGGGACCTCTACCTGAGTCCCTATCTGAATGGATAAACACCTCTGGGCTCCTCTGATAGAAACCATGGCTGCAAGGACTCGGGCCCCTGGGATCGACAGCCAACACCGACTCCTTTCTGGGTGTAAGTCCCACTGAGCTGAAGGAGCAAGCGGGCAGGTTCTCTGTCCCTTGCTGCTGTTTGGGCCATAGTACCAGAGGCAGGTGGAGAGAGTGCAGAGGTGTCAGTTTGGCCTGATTTTCTTGGTCTTGAGTTCCTCCAAACAATGAATTTTCTGAATTTTCTCACAGCAGGTCTTATTGTTTCTGACATACTTATCCAGCTCAGTGCTACCTTGTGACATCATATTTGACAGAACACCTTCTTAAATTAAACATACAAATGTGCCGGATGGAGAGAGAAGATGTGAGCACTAACGGTTCTGAGGATGATGAAGGAACCTGCCCATTAGCTCCTAAGCTGCTAATATTAAAAAAAGAAACAGTGGGCCAGCATGATCAAAGGGGTAACGGGGAGAGACATCACAGGTTTGAGATTTAACATAAAGTGCTGTTTCAAATTAGGGGTGCAAGAGACGAGGGGAAAGAAATTGGGTCTTTGCTGTACGAAAGTTCCAGAGCAGGGGGCTGGAGACCAACAGATGAACCTACCAGAGGCTCAGCTGCTCCAGGACCCCAATAATCTGCCCAGAATGTAAGAATTCCTGAACACCTTTCCCTCTGCTTTCCCAGGCTTCTGGTGGTGGCAGGTCAGGGTGCTGCAGATGCTGTGTTAGGTACCAGCTGCTTTGCCAGGGTGTGACCCCAGCTGAGTTCAGAAGTGAGAAAAAGGAGGTCCCTGGGGTACCTTTAAGGCTACTGGATTTGAGTTGGTTTTTTTTTTTTTTCCCCCCTGGAACAAAACCCAGCAGCCTGCCCCATCTGGGGTCCCTGTGAGGGGTGGAGCAGGATGGACCTGCAGCTGGTTACCCCTTATTCTAAAAGTTCACACAATTTACCCTGCATCTCTGCCCTGGCCCTCTCACGGCAAGAAAGATTTCTATCTTATTTTTTCTCTTAGCCTCTCTCTGCCTCCGAATCCCTACGATTTTTCTTCTCTTCATCCCATTTTTCTTCCCTCATTGACGAAAATGCTTTGACTGATTCCCTACTTCCCTCCCCTGGATGAAATGCCCAGTTCCTTGACACGCTGAAATTGCTAACGGCTCTTGCCGCTTCTTTTCCTAAATGGAGTATTTTTGAAGAATTACTTAGCTCAGCGCTCCATCAGCTCCTCGCCTGTGCTGGGCAGACACACACCAGCAGCACGAACATCGGCGCTGTGACACCGTGCCGCTGTGTGTCTATAATTAAGCTGGAGGTTTATGATTCAGTGCCTGGGCTTTGTTTTTCCTTAGTGAACTGTGAGGAACTCTCTGGAGGAAGTGTTTTTTGCTGTTTGCTCGATCGCAGTTATATATATTCCCCCTGACTTCTCTTCCCCGCATAATGTCGAGAGCACTCTTGAAAAATGGATAATCTATACGGCGAATTTTTACAGCCAGGTTCCATTTTTTAAAAGTCAAAGATTAAAACCCGAGCAGCAGCAAGGAAGAAAATGAAAAGAGAAAGGAGAAGGATGAAAAGAGGGAGAGAAGTGGCTGTAAAAAGGAAGGGGGAAGAAGCAGGAGATGGAGCATTGCCTGGTAAGGCAGTAAGCTGCAGAAATGAGGGGCAGGGAGGGACAGGGCTGGTTTGGGATAAAACTGGTCATGTCCAAATCTCAACCTGCCTCAGACAGGTGCTTTTCATGGCTCACCCTATCCCTCCTCCTCAGGTCCTTTTGCAGGACGTTCCCTTTTGCAGAATGAAATCTCCACAGCGGGACAGCCTGCCCCACTGCGGCGCTGCTTTCTCCGCCGGTTTCACTGGTTTTTACTCTTTTCCCCATTTTTAGGACTGTAAAAATTTTCCACGTCTGGATCTCATTGGGGCTTTTCTATTCTCAGATCGCTGCACAGCGTAGGGCCACTTTTCCTGCCATTTTTCAGAGTGGTGCACAGACACCTCTGTGGTGCCAGGATCTCCCTGGGGTCTCCCTCTGCTCATTCCAGCTCTTTATCTCTGTCCAAATCCCTGCTGATGAGGGGCTGCTGCCATATGGTTTTATTGTGCTGTTCCATACCGTGTGCAGGCTTAAAATTCACTTCAGAGAAAAAGAAGTAAATAACAGCGAATATTTAAGAATGTCTCAAAAGAGCAGTGGGAATTTCAGCTTGAAATAGGTAAAGGGAGATTAAAAAATAAAATAAAATTGAAAAACACAATCTGGGAATTTCCCAGATGAAACACTTTGAAAACGGCAGCGCCTTTCATTACCAGCCTTTCGTAGCAAAGACTTTTGTGTGTAAAGACTTGCAGGGTTTTATTTTAAATTTAAGACTTGGCTTAACTGGAGGAAAAGGTGTTAAAGGTCTAAATAGACCCCAAGAAATACATTGGATTAAACTAAAAGATTTTCTTTCCCTAACCCCAAGAGAGAGGTTCGTTCAGGGGGCTGTGGCACTGGCGAGGTGTCCAGTTTTCCAGTTTATTCATTAAAGAAAAAGTCCATTAGTTACCCACAGTGCGAAGTGCAGATGGGGAGGGTGGGGGTAAGAACTCCAATGGTTTGCTGAAAGAATACCAGAAATGGAGAAAAAATGGGAAATTCAGTGATGCTTGAGCACGATGCCGTGCCCCCACCAAAGGCTGGGAGGCACCCCAGTCCCGTAAATGTGTGGAACCAGTTCCTGGCAACTTTTTGTGCTGGATGTAAATGCACCTTTTATAGGATACTCATGTAATTAGAGCCCTGGCTTGGGGGAACTGAGCCTCTGCACCTTGGGTTTTAAATATGTCTCTACCTAAACTATGACCTGCAGGGAAGCATGCTTTGTTGTTATGCCTATCCGCACAGCCATTTTTAACATTTTGAATAATTCTGTTTCAAGCTCTTAGTAAAACATTGCAAGCCAAATTCCAAGTGTTTATAATTTTCTGTGCCCATTCCTCTGCTCGCTAACAATGGCTCCCATAATTGCAGAAGCTGGGAATACAAGCCGGTCGTGTTTTCACCGGAATCCACAAGTGGTTTTTCAGAAAAGACAAACAAAAGGAGGGAGGGGGCAACAGTTTTTACATTTTGTCCCCCACGACTGGTTGCAAGAGTTGCATGTGAATTGTGGATGAGCGATGCTGCTGGGACGCCCGTGCTGGGATGGAAGAAAAAAAGCATGAGAGGTGATGGGAGACTGCATAGCAGCAACAATTAAAAATCCTCTTGGGAAATTTAAGGTATTCCCTAGCTGCCACCGTGCAATGCGAAACAATTAACTCTACTAAAACGAGGAGCTGGTTAGACTAATTGGACACCATGCCAGCCAGATAGAAAAACAAACGAGTGTTAAGCAAACCCCTGGTGTGGCTCATGAATTGTAAAAAAGTTGTAGCTAATAGGATTTTGGCTGGATTGAAAGGGAGGAGACTTGTATGTTCGCTACGTGGACTCGGGAAAGGGCTTGGAGAAGAAGTGGAGACTGTGTTGGGCGTCGTTCAAACGAGTGCGAGTGAGTCTGTGGCTGAGCTAAGTCAGAGCATCGTGTTCTGAAGGGGAGAAAGCGCTTGAATATTGATGCTCTCTCTAGGCAGTTCCTGTTTAGGAAGCCTTGGGAGTTAGAATTCAGGCGCGAAGTAAACAGTGAAGCTTGCCTGGAAATCTGGCAGCAGCTGGGAGCTGGGCGGGGGAGTGCAAGGCAGAGCCGCTAAAATCACACAGCCCCGAGAAGGGTGGAGAGGAGGGGGCCCTGGGGATGGGCTTCGCTTGCCTCCAGCCATGCAGGAGCTGCCTTTGGGGTCCCCAATGACAGCCCCCATGAGCCTGTCCTCATCCCCCCGTGGCGTTCGTGCTCTTTGGCCACAGACCTGAGTGTGAGCAAGGCAGACAACACTGAGAAAACAGTTTTCTGTTCTATTTCTTTGGGTTTTGAAGTGAACACGCTGAAGAAGAAAATTAATGCAAGCAGCACGGCAACAGGCTCTTGCAGGGGAGCCACACTTTGCCTTTTTGTTGTTTGTTGCTTTCCTTGCTCTCACAGGAGTGACAGAGTAGAAATGTGTTCAAGCCAAAGTGAAACATTTTGCCTTCTCAGGCAATTTTTTAAAAAATAAAAAGGTTGGTTTGCTTCAGCTTTTCCCCTTTGCTCACTTTTGGTCTTAATGGCTATTTCCAAAGAGAAGTTGATTTCACAGAGAAAGTCTGAAAGTCATCAGATGTTTTTGGGATGTGAGTGGTCACGGAGAGGTGCCTGGCTCAGGATGGGGTCGACTGACTGAAGTGATGATCACTTTTAGCCTTCTGTTTTTTTCTGAGTTCTTAGGAGACAGACTTAACAGCTTGACATTGGTTCTGCAGTTCACAGCATAGAAATACTTTTCGTTCTGGATTTCCACCATTTAGGAAGCTGTTTTTTTACCCCAGCAGCTCACATTAGGGCACAACCAAAGGACATTGCCCTTCTCAACTTGTAGTGGTTCCTCCAGCCAGAGTCGGTGTAGAACTGCGGGAACCCAAAATATGATCCCTGTAATAAAATAACTTGATCAGAACAATTTATGTTGATCTGTGTTTGGACTATGAAATAAGCTAGAATGAAAATGTGACATTTTATAGGCTTTGCCACCTGCGTTGTTGTCAGCAAGTCTAAGCTGAAAGTTGGCCTCCTGAATTTTGGGGAGACTGCAGCTACTGGACCCTTCATATATGGACCATGCTCCCATGGGTGACGTACATTGGCACCCACCCTGCCTTGAAATCACAGCACCACGGACACTTGTGACAAATGTGAAGGACTTTGGATGTCTCCCTGTGCCCACAGGCCCTGCAGGTGGGTGTCCTGGGCTCTGGAGGCATGGGGTAGGGGGATGAAATGGGAGTTGCTGGATGGGCAGAAATGACTTGGGGTTAAGCTGCTGACAGTGGAAGTAACATGCTCATTATGCAAAGGGGGTGAGAACCTGAGATGATCCTAAATCTCATTACATCGCCTACAGGGTATGCAGCCATTTTTTAAATGCCCTTTGAATAAATAAAAGTTTTCACGGCAGCCTCCAGGAATCTTAATTTTTCACCCATCCCAATAACCATAAAACAGAGATAGGCAAGTAATAAAATGTCAAAATCTATAATGTTTAAAATCTGAGAAGACTCTCAAATGTCACTGAAATGTGGAACGAAGGAAAAGGAGGTGGGAGAACCTGCAGCCGAATTGTTGCTTTATGGGCTCATGCCTGTGGTGGTGGCCAAGCAGTCAACTTTCCATGCCCGGTCTCTTTTGGCCAGGGACCATTTAAAAGTGGTGATGGAGGTGGGAGATGAGGTACTTTTGTGCTAAAGGAGTAATTCCCTTTCTGGGGCAAATGAGACGAAGTGAGACCACGTTTCCTTTGCTGTATCAATCCCAGTTTAATCCAGTTTCCACCAGACCTCCTGATGGACACAGGTGGTGTGCGAGCATCTGGTCCCTCTGTTCTGAGCTTTGTGTACTGTGTTGGCTCAGGCAAACGGGCTGTCCTGATAATCCTGCTTCAAGGTTTTTAATGCAGTCTGTCAGGCAATAGCTGCACAGAACATGCAAGTTAATGCAGAAGGCCCTGGACTTCTCTCCACCCCCTTCTTCCATCAAAATCTTATCTGAAAATGCCCATCACAGCGATAACTGGAGCATAAATGGGAAATGGTTTTCTCATCTGGTTAAAAATTCTTCATATTTCAAAAAAAGAAATAAAAGTATCCCCACATCAAATTAGGGTGAGAAGTCAAGATCTCTGCCTTTCTTCTTTTTTTACTTCCTCTTTTGCCAAGTAGCCTTTTTTTTTTATTGAAAACCACGCAATTTTGCACAGTAAAGGACAGTTATGGGCTGTCGTATGTCCCGTATTCACAAACTGCAGATGAATATGACATTTGACCTTTCTTCTTCTTTCTCTGTTTGTTGGTTACTCCACGAATAATCTACTCTTGAAGCCAAAGCCTTTCTCAACCCAGAGACAAAAAAAATAACTGAAAATCAAAATGGAAGATTTTGACAATGCCTAAAGATTTTTCCGATTTTTTTTCCCTCTTTTTGAGACTCGGCAAAACTAATCTTCATTTAGGATGGGTTTGTTTGATCCGAGCCTGTATCTCCATGAAAAATTCATGGCAGGCTCTGGCAACACTCACAAGGCACAGAAATTGGTTCTCCCTGCATCCAGACATGTGCGAACACCCCATCATCAATACCGGTGAAGAACGTTGTTTTTAAAGAACAAGCATTAGGAACCATGTCACAAGTATTGCACACCTTGCACAAGACAAGATTAATGGGAGGTTGCCTGGGTGTATATTTTTTTTAAGGTAAAACCCCCCCGACCTGGTTCTCATGGGGGATTTCAACTACCCAGACGTTTGCTGGAAGTCCCACACAGCCAGCCATCCTCAGTCCAGGAGGTTCCTCCAGTGCATCGATGATAACTTTTTGATGCAAATGGTAGATGAGCCTACCAGGAGAGGAGCACTGCTGGACCTTGTGTTCACCAACAAGGAAGGACTGGTTGAAGCAGTGAAGGTTGAGGGCAACCTTGGCTGCAGCGACCATGAGATGGTGGAGTTCAGGATCCTGTGCGGTAAAAACAGAATAGCAAGCAGGATCGCAACTCTGGACTTCAGAAGGGCCAACTTTGGCCTCTTCAAGCAATTACTGGGGGATACCCCGTGGGACAGGGAGCTGAAAGGTAAAGGGGCCCAAGACAGTTGGTTGGCATTCAAAGACCACTTCTTTGAAGCTCAGGATCAGTGCATCCCATCAGGTAGGAAATCAAGAAAGAGATCCAGGAGACCTGCTTGGTTAACCAGGGATCTGCTGGGCAGACTCAGGTGGAAGGGGAGGGTGTTTAAATTGTGGAAGGAAGGGCTGACCACTTGGGTGGAGTACAGGGCAGCTGTCAGGGAGTGCAGGGAGGCAATCAGAAAAGCTAAGGCCTCCTTGGAGTTAAAACTTGCAAGGGAGGTCAAAGACAACAGAAAGGGCTTCTTCAAATACATTGCTGACAAAACTAACACTAGAGGCAATGTAGGCCCTCTGTTGAATGAGGTGGGTGCCCTGGAGACAGAGGACAGAAAGAAGGCAGAGTTGCTGAATGCCTTCTTTGCCTCTGTCTACACTGTTGGAGACCGTCCTCAGGAGCCTCAGTCCCCTAAGGTCCCAGAGGAAGTCATGACAAAGGAGGAGTCTGCCCTGATTGATGAGGAGTGGGTTAAGGATCAGTTTGAACACTTGGACATTCATAAATCCATGGGCCCTGATGGGATGCACCCACGGGTGCTGAGGGAGCTGGCGGGAGTCATTGCTAGGCCACTCTCCATCATCTTTGGTAAGTCGTGGGTAACAGGTGAGGTGCCTGAAGACTGGAGGAAAGCGAATGTCACTCCAGTCTATAAGAAGGGCAGGAAGGATGACCCGAGTAACTACAGACCGGTCAGCCTCACCTCCATCCCTGGAAAGGTGATGGAACATCTTATCCTTGACACTGTCTCTAGGCATATCAAGGATAAGAAGGTTATTAGGGGCAGTCAGCATGGCTTTGCCAAGGGGAAGTCATGTTTGACCAACCTGATAGCCTTTTACGAAGACATAACCAGGTGGATGGATGGTGGCCATGCAGTGGACGTGGTCTACCTGGACATCAGCAAGGCCTTTGACACCGTCTCCCACAGCATCCTCATAGGTAAACTGAGGAAGTGTGGTCTGGATGACCAAGTAGTGAGGTGGGTCGAGAACTGGTTGAAGGGAAGAAGCCAGAGGGTTGTGGTCAATGGGGCCGAGTCTGGCTGGATGCCTGTGTCTAGTGGGGTCCCTCAGGGGTCAGTGCTTGGGCCGGTGCTGTTTAATATATTCATCAATGATCTGGATGAGGGATTAGAGAATGTTGTCAGCAAGTTTGCTGATGATACGAAGTTGGGGGGAGTGGTTGACACACCAGAAGGCTGTGCAGCCATTCAGAGAGACCTGGACAGGCTGGAGGGCTGGGCGGGGAGAAATCTTATGAAGTTTAATAAGGGCAAGTGTAGAGTTTTGCACTTGGGAAAAAATAACCCCATGTGCCAATATAGGTTGGGGACTGCCCTGCTGGAGAGCAGTGCAGGGGAAAGGGACCTGGGGGTTCTAGTGGACAGCAGGATGACCATGAGCCAGCAGTGTGCCCTCGTGGCCAAGAAGGCCAATGGCATCCTGGGGTGTATTAGAAGGGGAGTAGCAAGTAGGTCAAGAGAGGTCCTCCTGCCCCTCTACTCTGCCCTGGTGAGGCCGCATCTGGAATATTGTGTCCAGTTCTGGGCCCCTCAGTTCAAGAAGGACAGGGAGCTGCTTGAGAGAGTCCAGCGTAGAGCCACAAAGATGGTGAAGGGAGTGGAGCATCTCCCTTATGAGGAAAGGCTGAAGGAGCTGGATCTCTTTAGCTTGGAGAAGAGGAGGCTGAGGGGTGACCTCATCAATGTTTATAAATATGTCAAGGGGGAATGTCAGGAGGATGGAGCCAGGCTCTTTTCAGCGGCATCCACTGACAGGACAAGGGGCAATGGGTGGAAGCTGGAACACAGGAGGTTCCAGAAAAATATGAGGAAAAACTTTTTCACTGTGAGGGTGACTGAGCACTGGAACAGGCTGCCTAGGGAGGTTGTGGAATCTCCATCTCTTGAGACATTCAAAACCCGCCTGGACGCGTTCCTGTGCGCTCTAGTGTAGGTGATCCTGCTCTGGCAGGGGGGTTGGACTAGATGATCTTTGAGGTCCCTTCCAACCTTTAACATTCTGTGATTCTGTGATTCTGTGATTCTGTGACCTCCTTCTGTGGTCCTGGTCTTGCAAGGACCAGCCAGAACCACAGTGCCTGAACATCACCAAAGACGTGGCGGGTGGAGACTTTGTTTCAAGGACTTCAAGTAGTGATGTTAAGGTGGAAGTAGAGTGAGGCAAATCTAGCCATTAGAGAAACAAAACAAAATAAACCTGTTGGAAGGACGTAGCTATTGTGCGCAGAGCCCTCTGATTTTAATGCTTAGGGAAGTCCTCTTCTATTAGTACCCAGTAAATAAGGTAAAGGCTAAATAAAGCGCTCCATGTCTGTAGAGTTTAGCCCAACAGCTACCAGGAAACTTAAAAGAGTAAAAAGGGGATAAATCTGCTTGGTGTCAATTTATGCTAATGTTTTAGATGGTTGAATCCATTAGAGCAAATAACCAGTAATAAGAGTGCTGATAAACCATGAACTAATTGCATTAGAAGGTTACGTGTCTAATAGGGCTCTGCTGCTCCTGTGTTTGCCACCGCTGACCTCCTTGGGATGAAGCCAGCACCCCACAGAAGATCCCCTGGTAGTCACCAGGTGCTTTGGTGGTGATCCAGGCTCAGCAGCACAGACAGAGGGTGTTTGCACGTCTCTGCAATTGGTTTTCCCAGTGGGTGGTAGGGATGCGGATGGGGAGGTTCTGACAGGCTTTGGAGAAAGCTTGATAAGGAGTGGAGAGGCAGGGTGGATTCTCCTTTAGAAGACAGGGGAAAGACAACCTCTAGCCAAAATGCAGCGGTGAGAACTGACTGCACAACTGGAGACAGGGACAAGCCAACCTGTGTGTGATCCCGATTCTGACTTAGCTGTGTGCAGGCAGCAGAGATAGCCAGGGAAAAACACAAACTGGTGGTTCAGGACAAAAGGCACCAAGGAGCCTGGGTGAGCTACCTCAGACACAGATGCACTCGCCTTCTCATCTATAGGGTTTGAGCTGTCGTTGCTTTATCATGATGTCCTCTCCCTGATCAACTGGAACCCTCTCAGTGGGAAGGAGATCTTGGGAGACCACAAGAGACTGTATAGTGCTGGGATACGATGGGCTTCTCCCCCAGATATCAATGCCTGCAGGGTCAGGGTATCTCAGAACCATCAGTGAGCTTTACTCCAAAGCCATCCCCAGCAGATCGAGTACCAGCCGTCCCATTTTAGAGATGTGAAGCAGAGCTCCGTGGCTGGTGACTGCCTCAGCATCACCACCCATGGCCAAACCTCAGCCTCCCTCCCACCACCGGCTTCATCCCCGGTGGCATCTCCCTGGCAGCATTCAAGGTCCCACCAACCTGTAGGGTCAGGGCTTCAAGTTCCCTTCAAACACCTTCTAGCAAGTGACAGGAGCTTAACATGAACACATGTTCTCGTGCCAGCCTCGATCAGAGTCTGACTCCTATTGTGTACATGATTTCACAGGTGACATTCCTGTGGCACTGTTCTTCTCGTGAGCCCAGACAGATGGGCCACTGCAGGAGTAGTGCTTACTCAGTCCAGAGATGTTCCCATGTCACTTTTCAACTTAGCAATGCACATAAACATATTTTACATGTAAACTGGGCAATTAAGAAGGCAAATATTTTAAAATACGAGGATTTATTGGCATGAAATTTGCCATCTATCAACACTGCGTAAATAGTTTTACATAAAAAGCCATCTGGAAACAGGTTGTTTATCATATTTATTCAGTTACAACTTGCTGGTTTAGAGTCTGTGCCTAGCTCATTAACTGTCAAGACAGTTTGACGTTGCTGACGAGAGGTGGATGTATTTGAAATTCTGCACGATGCATGAATATTAACTTAGGCTTTTAGGCAGCTGTGCTATTTCAGACGAGTTAGACATACTCTGCACTGGAATTCCTCTGCAAGAAGAAAGCAGGCTGCTAAGCTGCTCTTTGCTTTAGACTGGATCTGGCTGGAAACCTTGGAGTCAGCTCTAGAAAGGTATTGGACCCTCTCATCTCAAGCAGAAGGATCTGGATGTGGGAATGATGGTGGCAGCAGGATGATCCATCAGCAAAGAAGCCACACAGCCTCGTGTTGTTGTTGCTTTCAGAGAGCATTTGGGAAAAAAAAAAACAAACCACACATGGCATCCTCTGAGTACGTCCTCCCATGCCGTGTGCTCCACAGGAATAAAACTATGGGCTGCAAAGGACTCCTCTGCCTGCTGCAGACCGCAGGCGGCAGTTCAGGAGTCACGGTATCAAGCCAACAGCCACTGGCTTCTGCTGACATTTGCTGTCTCCCTTGGTTTCAGTAATTAGATCCCCTGTTTTTAAATGTCAGATCTCACGAGGTGATGCTATTGTATTTAGCACTGTGCCCTTCTGCTGATTCCAAAACACTTTGCAGAATTACTATAAATAATCCAATAACAAGAGCCAAAATAAGCAGTTGCAGCAGAAGGGGAGAGGAAGTTAATTCATCTCAACAATGCTTGGAAATGAGAGAGAGAACTTCAGCAATGCCCCCTGCCAGAGCAGAGCTGCAGACGAGACGACTGTCCCTTTCATACAACAGGGTGAGGGGGGAGAAGGGAGGGTCTGCTGCTGAAGAGGACAAGGTACATCTGCTCTGTGGCCCAGGAAGATCTGTCAAGGGAGAGGGTGGTTCAGCCACAAGCTGGCACAGAAGTGACCCTTAGATGCTCATGTCCTTGGCCAACACCTTCAATCTCTCCTAGAACAGATTAATCTGTAAAATGGGGCAAGAGATCTCTTCTACCAACAAGTTGTTTGACTCGGATGTTGTTTCTATTCAACCTAGAACTAGTTGAGCTTCATCTTGGGTTGTTACCTGGTCTCTGTCTATAGTGACTGGGACAACCAGCCAAGACTCTTCCTCTTGTCCTAACACAGGTAACACTTTCTAAATCGGCATGAGACAAATCCTGCACACTGGAGGATGCCTCTAAACCTTCAAAATTCAAACATCCCAAATTACTGGGGCCTCAGGGTGCTGCCAGCATTTCCCTAGGCCACAATGCCCTTGTGTCACCTGGCTTGTCACAGAGAGCATCATGCAGATGTGATGAGCCTGTGTGCCTGCTCCAGGCCACTCCTGAGAGCCTCCTGGGCCACAAGTGATCTACAGACCACAGCTAAGGGTCCAGGGACATGCACAGTCATGGACAACACTTTATGAGGTAGAAGAAAAAAGTCACATCAAACAATGCTCCATCTGGTGTTTGGGTTGTGTGTTCCTCTGGCAGTGAGGCTCTGCTTACTTTGTAGAGCTCAGAACCAACAATCTGAATTATGGAAAGGTGTCAGCAATAGGACATGGTCCTTCAGCTAGCAAAGGTGTAGCATTTTGAGTTGGAAATTTATTATTTTCACTCTGCTTCATGAGATAGGCTGGAACCTGCCGCTGCTTTGGCAGAGGCAGGTGCCTCCCACCTCCCAGCACTGATGTTCTCTACTCTCCCGCCTCAAGTTGGAATCTGGTGAGACTTCTACCTTTACAAAGTGGCTTGAGGCATGAGACACAAAATGAGAAGTGTGTTGGGTCCATATCCCTTTAGCAGGCTTCTCAGGAAGAGCTTCAGGATGTTATTGGGCTGTTTTGATTTGCCCCTTTATAGAGCCAGAATAACTTTCATCAGTTTGGCAGCAGCACATACCAACCTGAGGACTACTTAACAACAGGTCAGGATTTGCTGGAGATCCATCATCGATGTGCTTTGATGTTCTTTCTTTGAAGGGAGGTAAAAATAAGTATTAAAATACAGGCTCAGATATTTCAGAAGAGAGATGTTATTTACATGCATTATGCTGCTGAAAGAACACTACCTTTTTACAATAGGGCAAATTACACCAGAGTGCCTCAAGCAGTCTTATATATTCAAAACCATTACAATAAGGAAGAATAATTGCTATGATTGACACCTCCTTCTCTGGTAGCTCTGCTCGACGTGGGCTCCCAGGGAGGAAAAAATTCCAGCAAGAGGCTGGGAGAGGTGCTCGGTGAGGCTGTATTGGACTGCGGTCATGCACTCTAATTAGCAATAACATCCTTGTTCAGTTCATTCAAGCTCTACAGCAGTAAGTCCCAGCACAGATCCCAGGTAAAGGAAACGGCTTTATCTATTAAGCTGCTCCTGTTGTTATTAATCATGTAACAACTCTGTCCAGGAGCTCTATGGCTGTCGCTGCAATCGCATCGCACAGCAACGTCTGGGCTTGAATACAAATCTTTCTATTTCTGTGGCACAGCCCAGCCCCTGGAAGAAAGGGAGCTTGTCCATCAGGCATTAGGATGAGATGTAAACAAGTACTCGTGGTACAGAGGGCCCCACAAGTGTTAACTGCTGCCTCCCCACAGACAGTGCTGAGAAGGGCTCTGCAAGTGGTTTTTGCTTGGCCAGATTCCCAAACCCCCAAAGACTTTGCTCTGGAGGGACACTGCTTGTGTTAAAAGAACACAGCAGGCTCAGGTGGGTGGCCTGTAAAACACGAGGGGTGCAGCTACCGGGTGATAGAGAAGGCTGGGGAAGGGCTGCGGAGCTTTGGCTCTCTTCCTGGGCACCTAGAGCTTAAACTCATCTCATTTCAGAGCAGAAACAAACTTCTAACATGGGGAAGAAATTAAGTAATCACCACCAAGAGCACACATGTGCTCCGCAGCAGTAGCAGTGCTGTTGTTACTGGTCTGAGGGTGTAAGACGTGCTGGGGTAAGGACAGAAACCTGTCAAAGAAAGGTTGTCGCTGAAGTCTCCCTTAAGTACCTGCACTGGGTGAAAAATCATCAGTATCATTAACTTCCACATGGAGAAGCAGAAGCACAGGGAGAAGTGGCTGTGGATTTTTAGCACCTACATCAACTTTCCTGGAAGTGTCTGATGTCACTGTGCAGAGGCCAGATAACAGAGTAAATGAGCTGTGAACTGATTCAGTGCCTAAATCTCAACAGCTAAGTAGTTTGAGATCCTCAGAAGAGGGGCATCTAACAGGGGCATTTGTTACTGACAGTGTGAGCCTTCCCTTTAAATACCTTTTACTAGTTCTTCCTACAGAGTTCCTCCCCAGTTCCCCACATCTAGTCTCCCCATGTTGCTTTTGTTTCTTGCTTATGTATGTTCAGCAACACAGAAAACAGCCCCTGGCATTTGTAGAGAGACAACAAAGGGCTCAGCAGGTTACCTCTGTTACAGTCACATACATCCCTTAAACCTGGGTCAGCCAACAAACCCTCATCTCCCTGGGGCGCTGCGGTGGGGAAAAGCTGTGCGTTCCTCTAATGTGATGTGAAGCCACCAAATCTACCTTCTCTTACCAAGCTCCTGTAGCTAATAAGGGGCAAGGAGGCAAAAGCACATGTATTAACTCAGCAGGCTGACAAATACAGCTGCTGACAGAAATGGAATAGAAGAAATCGTCGAGGGAGCAGAATAATAACCTAGCCAGGAGATAATAATAAAAGCCTGATAGCATTCTCACAGGTCTATGTAATGTACTTGTCACCGGCCTCCTTCCTCCCTGGGCGTTGGTAATCAGGGACAAATGGCACGCTGATTTCTGAAGAGCGTGTTGCTTTGTAAACTGTCGGACTGGCCACTAAGGGAGTAATGTCTCATCCCTCTCTTCAGCGCAGTCCTCTGGCCACCGTGAGCCGGTGATACGTAGAACACAGTACGCAATGGGGCCGGCAGGATTTCATCCCAGGCGGGTCAGCACCACCCTGGCTCTTTGCCCCAAACCCAATGCAAACATCAGCCAGATCAAAGATCTGGAATGTCTGGGAAATCTCTGGCTTTTCTGTGTCTTTAGGCACCACTAGTCAGGCTTTCCATGGCGACAGAGGCTCTGGAAGCCTCCTGAGATTGTGTCTCTGTAGCATTCCCTGAGCTGTGAGCACAGGAAATCTCAAGAAAGAGCAGATTCTAACACAAGTTTTCTTGGGCAGGGGTTTTGAGAGCTTCAGCTAAGTAAATACCCCAACATCGAGGTCCTTAACCAGACTGAGGCTCAGAGCTGCCCCCAATTAGGCTTTTTCTTGGGGTTATACCAGGGAGCTGCAGGACATGGCAGGAGGAACAGAACAGCTCTGTGTACAGACCGGGGAGAGGCAGACACCACTGCACTGTTACCAGCCAGATCAAATTTATAATTCAGTATCAGGATTAATAACATATATCACCTTTAAAGTCCCTAATGTGTGTGGCTAGGCATATTAGCAGAAGAATATGGAATTAGTGCCACAGCAGCAGGCACGAATTATTCAGACGCTGTCCTTCCCTGCGACAAGCAGCAGAGGAACACGCTTTGGGTTGGTTTAGGGTAAGAATATGGAGCACCCACAAATCTGCACCCAGCCCAGCTCCAGCACAAAGTGACTGATTCCTACGGGGGCTGAACAGGAATAACAAATATTAGTGCTTATAATTAAGAAATCTTCAGGCACTGCAGAAAGCCCTTTGAAACCCACACCTCTCAACAGCACATCCCAGGGAGGCAATTCCCACATCTCACCCAGAAGGAATCTCAGCAATAAGGAGAGCTCGTGTCTCTTTTTCCTGGGCTCCTCAGAACCAGATGAGTTTGATGGCGTGGATCTCCAAGGGGTTGAGGGAGTCCTCAGCCCCCGTGCTAGGTGCTGTACAAATCCAGAAGTCTCACATGCCAGAGTGTGTGACCAGCTCATTCAACACCAAAATCTGGCAACTTAGCCAAAATTGTGGCGATTTCTGACCTTATGGGTCAGTTCCTTGCTGAGGGGTGAGGCCAGGAAACTCCAGGGTCGTGCTGCACCCTGCCACAGCTCTGCTGCCACCTGATCCCAGGCAGCACCTTCAGCATGGCGGTACTGAAACGAACCTGCCAAATGAACCAGCTTACCTGGAGATGGAGATTTCTAGCATGGAATCACAGTCTCGAATATGCACCTTCTTTCTCCAAAGCTTCACCTGTCTGTTTTTCCTCTCATGCAGCCGATGACGGCTCAGCCATGCAACCTCTCCACTGAGCTTTGGGGTGTCAAGATTAGCACAGGCTTGGACCAAGTGCTAGTTCATGCCCTGGGGCACGGCAGGAGGGAGATTTTCCCTCCTGAACAGCTTGCAGAGTCAGAAGCATTTTGCACACTGAGTTTGATGTTAGAGCATGTCTCATACTCTTGGCTTTTTCAACACTGCATTTAATTCCTAGAAGAAAAAATGCAAGACAGCCTCTGAGAGCAAAGTGCAAAAAGAGTTTGAAAAGACCGAAAGCTGCCAGCTTAGTCCCCTGATGGCACTTCTACTCCAAGTATTGCTCTCCACAGCATTTTGGCTGCTCTCCTGTAAAGCTGCATGCAGGGGGGCTGCTGGGACCTCCCCTGCAGCCGCTGCGGGTCATGGGTGTAACGAGCTGTGAGAGTCAGCAGCTCCCCAGCACGTGGCTGTGCAGTACTGGCTACCGGAGACCTTGGAGCCCCATAGCAAGTGCAGTAACCCCATGCTGGGGTAGCAGAGCCAGGGACCAGCCCTCGGCAGTTTGCTTTGCAGGGGAAGACCAGTAAAAAGCAGCTGGAAAACTCAGGTATACCTGCAGCATCCATCCATCCATCTGTGAGTGAGCGACGGGGCGGGGAGAGCTGTGAGATTACTCAGCAGACCTGGCAATGTAGCAGTGACGGGAGGCTTGTAAAATCTCTTTTCTCGCTCCAGCAAACTTTTATTTTTGTTCCAGTCACTAGAGAAGATAAAGGACATTTGGTTAAGGCATTACACACAGAGTAGTAAACAGCAGACACAGTATGTCAGCAACACTCTGCTGCAGTGTAAGAGTGACCATATGTGTCTGCCTAATGATGGGTTGTAGCTAGTCAGGGAGAAACTATAAGAATCTGGGGAAGCATAAAGTGATTTTTCTTCTCAAGATCCTGCCTCACTTACGGTAGCCTACAAAGCAGGAGCTGCCAGAGGCTGCACCTGGACTGCCAGGTTTGAAAGGCACCAATAGCTTCCTCGTTTCCCATCACTCCCAGGACTTGTTTGTACCTGTGACGAGTTTAATTAGGCACCACAGGTATTGGACTCTACGCCTCAGATTGCTGTGAGATGCTTTTGCAAAGATATCTCAGAGGGTGTAAGCAAAGACTCCAGACCTCAGCCATATAATCACTACTGAATCTCATAAAATTAAATGACAGTTCACAGAGAAAGATGAGAAATAAAAGAGTCACCAAGAGAAAATATCCATGTCTACCTGAACCCATGGAGGATGTAATCAAACACTGACAAGACATAAGGGATTGTCACTGGTTTTTAAAAGAGTGGAAAAGGGCCACTTCATTAGTGATGCAGTTCTTCTTGTGCATCTCGAGAGAAAACTATGTTAAATCACATAGATTAGTTCCCTAACTTGGAATAACGACCATGAGAATCTGTACCTCTGCTATACATAAACCCTGGCAGCAACACCGGGCTGTGCATTTGAAAGGTGAAAGGCTTGCAAGTGCTGCTGAGGGCGAGCAGCAGAGCCCGGCGTTGATGAGAGGCAGGGGGGCGAATGGCTGCGTTAAGCAGGAGGGCTGCTGGGCTGCTTAACAGCTGTCCCCAGGCTGAAACACTGAACATCAGAGTTCAGCAGGTCTTCTGTCATTGCAGAGCAAAAAGGCACTGCAGTAATGTGGAATGAGAAGGATTTTAATTTTTTTTTTTTTTTTACATCTGGTGACCTGCTTCCACTCTGGAGGAAAGCGAGTGAATGCAGGAGCTGGGCAAGTTCTGGTGACTCCAGGGGCACTGGGCATGGACACTCTCCACTAAAAGCACATGAGAATAAAGACACAAAGGAAAGAAGTCACTGGTAAAATTACAAGACTTCATCCTTCTTTTCCAATGCCCATTCAAACGGCTCTCTGCTGCTTTTGTAGTAGCACAGCAGAACCAGAGCCAGTTGTGCTTACTGTTGAGTGCAATCTACTCAAATGCACATCTCGCCTCATCAAGGGCTTCACCGCGTGCTTTCCTTCCTTCTGTGTCTTCTAATGGTTCCCACGAGCACATTCAGCCCCTATAGATCTTCACAAAGTGCTGCCTCTGACTGCTTGTAGCAGGAATTCAAGTACTTGGGCTGCACGACTGGCTGCAGAGGCAGCTGCCTTCACTGCAGAGCTGAGCAAGGTCCAGCCACTGATTTAGCAAATTTTTTTCCTTTTTAAATTAGCAGAACCTGTGTGATTTTATCTGTGTCAGGCAGCTATCGTGCTCCTAGGAAGTCAGCGATAACTGAGCCCCTGTTAGTTTAGCCTATGTATTAATGAGATAAACCAGCATATAACGTTGGTGCGTCACAGCCTGATCCTGAACAAGTTTTATGTCCCAAAGGGACACTGGGGTTGTCTAGTCTGACTTCCACACCACAGACTTCCCTGTGTTCACATTTGAACGAGGCTGTACCCATAATAAAAACACCCAGCTAATATTTTTCAATTTGTATGATGGAGAATTCTTCATCCATTGATTTAAGGAGGTTGTCCTTTGTTAAAAAAAAAACAAACAAAAACCCCCAAACTTATCTGTAGTCTGAATAGGTTTATCCTTTGCTTTTAGCTTCAGATCATGCTGTACCTCTAGAATTAAATTTCTCTGCCTTATTTGGTCGCTTTGGGATCACTCGTCCTTAACCTTCTCTTGGCTAAGTTTGTCTGACTGAACTTCTGGAGTTGTTCACCACCCTGACTTTACCTCATTATCTAACCTTTCCTCTGGTGCATCTCTAAACGTCTCCTCCAATTTAGGAGAATCCTGTCTTAAACTGTGGCTGTTATTGAACGCTGTACCTCTGGCTGGCACATCACTGCACGTTCACTCCTGGTGCTGGTTCCCCTCACATCTTCCATATCTCGCTGCTTCCCAGCACGGTTGTGTCTCCGCTGTGGCTACAGCCTTTACTCCAGTGGGAATGATTTCATATCCATCCCTACGGCAACGAATATTGTTTGCTTATGCCCAGTTTCCCAAACATGCCAGGCAGCTTTATAACAGACCTCTCCATCATCTTCCCAAGTCTTTCTGCCACCTGAAGCTTTATCTGTGACCATTTTGTACTTTATTCTGGGTCATTAGTACAAATATTAAATAGCACAGAGCCCAGGTAGGACCTCATTACCCTCTGAACATGAACATGGACTTCCGTCTTGCAAGCAAGTGATAGGTGAAGATTTCTCACCTGGAAATTTTTCCATCTGTTTAACAAGTGCAATGTTGAACCTGTAACACTTATTTGCAAGTAATCTTATGATATCAAGGAAAACATTACCCTCACTGTCATCATGGTGCTTATGACAATAGACAAGGAATATGTGACCCTTCACAATGTGCATACATACAATTACTGAAAACATTGAACATATAATTAATAAATCTCTGATGCAGCCAGAGGAATATTTTTGATAGTAGCTGATATGCACCTTGTTATTTCAAAAGCCTTAAAAGAAGTAAATATCAAAGCTACTGGTCAATTGAAGCATCTTCCTGCTCAAGCTAAAGTTGGTTCATCTGATTTGATATCATTACTGGAGACTAATAAAACATTTTTCGTTCTGCAAGTATCCCAGGAGGCAGCAAACGTTGCCCAGCAGGGCAGAAAGCAGTGAAAATATTTTCATCTCAAATGTCTTCCTGGAATAACCCACCCTCTCTGTCTCACTCGGAGGGGATAAGAACATCTGATTTGGTGCAGCCTGAAGTCAATAACATGATCTGCCACTCCTTCTGCAGGGTAAGGAAGGCACTAGAAGAGCTGGAAGGTAAATACCCACTGCAAAATGTTCAGAATTCAGGGAGGAATTTTCTAGGGCAGAGAATCAGCAAAAATAATACTGGTCTTTAAAAAATGGGTTGCTGTTTTTCAGCCTTCTCTTCACAGAATTAGGGAGCTCTGGACACTGGATTTGAAATCTGAGAGACGGCAGGCTAGAGATGTTGGAATATTAGGAAGGCATCCTGAACGATCAACAAGACCTGAAAATCATAGGAAGTTGGAGGAAAAGAAAGGAAAACATCAAAAAACCCCAGAATACAGTGGTGCAGTAGGCTGATAATCAACTTCCTTGTGTCAGTGAAATGAAAGGGTAGATTTCAGAAGAGTGTATTAAGAAGATTTAGGAACATGGGGATGATTTTCTAAACTTTTTTTTTTATTATTATTTAAAGCCCCACAGACCTCATCTTGATTCTCCAGATCATGTTGCCTTGACTGAAAGTTATTGGGGCAGGGAGAGTACCTGTGAGCCGTACCTTCTGCCAGATGGTTCAGCTTATTAGCAGGACACTCAGCAGCATCGCTTTGCACCTGTGCCAATGCCGGAGTGAGACGACAACTACATTGATTTCAATTATCCTTTGCAGGGGTGAGGCTTAATGCTTAGATTTGTCTCTCACTTGCAATGTTCAAAACAAACTCACCCAGTGCAACTTTAACATAGATGTATTTCAATAAAGGTAATGAAGAAGGAATCTTTAGTTCTTGTAGTGCTTGCATAGACTCCGTTCTTGGGCAATATCACGGTGAGCAGGCAGGCCCAGAGATCAGCCCCCTGGGCTCACCGTGCAGCTGGGGAAATGAGCTTCCATTACCCAACACTGGCAGAAATCCACAAGAAGTGCATTTTGAGGGGGGCTCTTGAAGCAGGTGTGAAAGCATCACTGTCTAAAACTGTTAAATGAATTTGTGAAAATGAATTCCATTCTTCTGGTTCGGGAGGTCTCTGAAGTGAAAATCACTTGAGACCAGGGGAGGATGTACTGAGGAATATCTTTGCCCTACGTATACTCTTGTTCCTGTGCTTTGAGTCAGCATCCACCACTGAATTCTGTCTTAGACTCTATCCAAGCTAGATGGAGCTTTGATCCGGTCCACTATGGCCATCCATAGGTTCCCTGGTGTCACTGTCTTCATATAAAGAGAGAGTCAGGACATGCCCCAGCCAGGGAGTGTGGTTGGAGGTGAAGAAATACAAATTGAAAGAGTCAGTGAGTGGAGACGTCCTGCTCCAAAGACGCGTTTCAGCACTGACCTGTGCTGGCCAAGCATGTTCTGAATCTGTCTTTGGCTAAAATGCCCCAGCCTCCATCCTCCTGAACATACACTGAGCTCCTGTTCTCATCTCCATGGGGCCCCATTTCCTATGAAACTACTTATCAAGAAAGGCTGAAAGAATTTGGTTTGTTCACCTTGAGAAATAAAGGTTTAGGGGAGACATGTTCCAGTACTTAAAGGGCGGCTACAAAGAAGATGAGAGACTCCCTTTTTATGAGGATTCACATGGAAAAGTTGAGGGCTGATGGGTACAAGTTACTTACAGGAAGATTTTGATTGGACACAGGAGAAAAATTTTTCACCATGAGAACAGTCGGCCATTGAAATAATCTCCTTGGAGAAGTGGTGGATTCCCCAACATTGGACACTTTTAAGATTCAGCTGGACAGGGTGCAGGGCCATCTTTTCTAGACCATGTTTTGAACAAGAATGGTTGGACCGGATGGTCCTTGAGGTCCCTTCCAACATGGTAATCTCTGTTTCTACGATTATTGCAACCTACTGTGTCCGTCAGCTTCTAGAAAAAAAAAGCCAATAAATAGTTGTCTGTCACCCCTTTGGAAGCACAAGCCGGGACCATTAGTTCATTAAAGACAAACATCTGTGGTCCTGTGAAGTAGGAAATGTCTTTGCATCATTCCCCCAGCAGCACTGGGGTTATGCTTTCCCTGCGGTCAGTGCGGGCAGGCAGGGCTGCCCTCACCAGTGTGCTGAGCCCCTGAGCAGAGAATCTGAAGAAAAGTGTGGAGAGAGGAAGAAGCATGAGAACTATGTACCTCCAACAAAAAATCTTATTTATCCATTTCAGCTGCATCTCTGCACCAGCCCAGAGGACCCCATGGAGCAGTACCTAGTCACTCAAAACAACCCCCTTCCATCTGCAGAAGATGATGGACTTGGCACGGGTATTTTAGGGCAGAGAGGGCCGGGAGCCAACCCACCTTTAGACCTGCAACTGTACAAACACCCAGAGGTGGGGAGGTGGGTTTGTGCTTTCCTGTTCTCCTCTTGGTTGCCTGCAAAATGACACAGCTGTCGTCTGCGTAGCTGCTGCTGCTGGTGCTCCCAGCCCACGGCATTTGTCTGGTATCGGCTGCCAAAGTACTGGAGGCTGTGCAATCCACACAGGTAAACAGCTTCTGACAGGCAATGAGCAAAGTGCTGATGCGGGTAGAGCACTCCCCAAGTCAGCCCAGCTTGCCTTTCTGTCAGTACATTCTTGTTTGGAAAGAGCATCCCTCCTGCTCTGGTGAGAAAGCACTTTACTCTGCTGTGTGTCCTGGGCTGCAGACTGATATAACCTATTTCAGGTTACATCTAGGCTGTCCTTTTCCTTCGTTTTCCCCTTCTGAAACAGTCCTTTATGTTCTCTAAGAGCAACACCATCGTTTACATCTGATTGCGATGCCATTAGCAGAGTTGTCCCCCAAGTATTTCCTTTATAAATACACCTAGAAACGCACTGAAGCTGCATGGTTAGAAAAATGGGGGGGGCACATCTGTTTTCTTGTCGCCACCCTTAGCATCATCTGTGGCATCCTGGCCCAGCTTGCCACCAAGGCACAGACCCAGGATGAGAGCTCCGTTGTTAACCAGAGTGGGGCTGGAACCCCACTGCAGAGCAAACCCGCTCCAGCTTCCCCTGATCACTGAGCAGCTACGAAGGGCCTTGGGCACGAGGGCTACTTGTAACGGATCCCTGAGTGCGCACTGGGCTCCTCCATCAATCCAGGACTTGGTGCCTCCACGTGCAGGGGACCACTGGGGTCTCAGTGACAGCAAGACATGCTCACTGCCTCTCTGCTGTCCTCTACCCCATCTGAGGTCGCTCCATTCAGCCCCAATGTTCATTGCTCTATACCCCTCTCAAAGACATGTTGGTTTCCTGGCAATAATTTCTGTGATACAGACTTAAGAATTATAAAACATCCACTTCCATTTCCACAGCGAAAGACTAATTTATCAAAGAAAAAGAGTTTTAAGGCATGAGAAACATTAGCTCGCGTGTTCCCAGGCTGCTCTCTCCTCTCTGCACAGCAGTGATGCTCAGCACTGCCTGCAGAGCAATCCTTGCTGGCATCCAGGTGCGGGACCACACGGACGGGTTTGCTTTTCGAGATAACCCCAGGCACTTCTCATTATCACGGCATGAGGCAGAACCCCTCGGAGCAGAGGCACACGTGTGCCAAAACTCATTAACCTTCTGCGTGCTGCCTTCAAAGAACATGCCAGAGATTGCAAACAGCTCCTTCGGCAGGCGTTTTCCCATTTGCTACTTCCCCCACCTCTTTTTGGAAATGAACACCAACATTGAGTGGCCTGATGCAGCTTTCTTGGCAGGAAAAGAAGATGGTTGGCTCCCAGGGCAGGTTTGCTAAGGGAGTAGGGGTGATAGGGGATGCAAAGCTCTCCCTTGTACCACTTCTTAGTGATTGAAACCAGCTGCATCATCCAAAGAGGGGTCAGTCCCTGAATGCAGTGGTGACTCCAGGGTCAGAGATGGTCCTGGGTGCTTGGATGGTGTGAACTAGGTGCCCCAGACAATAAGATGGGGTGAAAAAGTGGTGAGAGTTAAAATAGCAGCACCATCAAACTTGTCTCTGAGTTCTTGGTTTCCTCTCCCTGCTTTCTGGAGCTTTGGGGTGCCTCAGGTCATTGTTTTCAAGTCTGGAGTCTCATTTAGGAAGCAGTAGCTGGAGTTCAAAGTGATGCCTGGGAGCTAGGGGTGCCAGAGTATTATGGAAAAAGAAAAAAAAATCAGGAATCAGAGGACTAGTGAAGAAGTCGGCAACGTTACAAACCTATGCTAAATTCAGGCCACTGAGCCTGAGGTGTAAACATCCGTATCTGATTGCTGCATCTTCATTTTTTTTTTTTATCTTACCTTATTTATTTCAAGCAAGATAACAGTGAATGTGCCATCCTGAACTGAGAAAGGCACGTACTAAGAGCAAACTGCTGTCACAGCCCTTTGTGAAACCCGAAAACCCCCAGTGCAACAGGAAAGAGCTGCTCCTCCTGTTTAGTGTTGGTCCAATTTGCAGTTTGAAGGGTGCAAAAAAAAATACAACAAACTGCTATTATTAATAGTCCACTTACAATGCTACTCAGACTCACAGTCTAGATTGCCTGCTTAATATAAAACCAAATTGCATTAATAAACATCTGTTAAATGCTGGTATGTGCTAGTGTCTGCCCCAACTTCTGAGGAGCTTTGCCCACCCTCCCCTGTTCTGTGGGGCTGAGGGTCAGAAGTTGTGGAGCTCTCAGCACCCTTTGCTGGGAGGACTGTGGTGGTAGTGACGGGCTTTCTTCCTCCTCTTTGCCTGAACTGGGAAGCTCATGTTGGCTTCTGCCTGTTCTGTCTTGGCCCACTTGCATTTGGTTTTATATATTTTCCAGACACCCTTTGTACATTTTCGTCTTTCCTTTGATTTCCAGTTACTCAGTTTCTCAGTTCATTTTGCTTTTTTTAAAGCTGGCTTTATCTGAACAATACAAAGTTCCTCTCCTGAAGTAACCACTGACCAAATATCACCTCTTGTGTTTACAGACGTTCCCATCCTCTTTCTGCACTCTGCCACCCACAGCTTCTTCTAGGGTCATAGACCGCTCAGTGCCCATGAAGTAGCTACTTGCTCTCGCCATAAACTACAGGAAACCTAAAATGCATTTTGGCAATCGTCAAAACAATTACTACCACAGCTAATGCAGACTAGTATCAGCTCGGAACGTGGAAAGCTCAGACGATTCCAGAGACCTTGCATTGCCAGGTCAATACAAAGATTAGGACCTTTAGCAGCAAGAGTAAAAGCAAGTTTACTGGGCTACGAAGGGAGACAGTGTCCATTCCATGGAGCCAGGCTGCTGCCTTTACATCCCAACAGTGGAGCTGGGGACATTTTGGGAAAAAAGTCATATAGAGTGGGCTGTATATCCTTTCCTTGCTCACATCAGGCTCTTTGCAAGGAAGGAACAAAGGGTCTAGCAGGGAGAAAAAAGCAAACAGGCTCTGAATCTTGAATTTCCTTTTCTCCCCTCTCTCAGTTTGTCTCTTCAGGTCTGTGCACCTCTCTCATGTCACTGCTGGTACCAGAATGCTCATCTTTGGCTGTAGTTAAGCGTGAAGACCTCACACGGAAGTCAGTGAGGAGCACTGAGCCAGTCCCTTCAGGTGGCCATGTCCTGACACTGACACCTTCCCTGCCTGAGCACGGACTTGCCATGGGAGCTGGCTGGATCGAGCAGGGGAGGGTCACAGGCTATTGTATGAAACACCTCAAACTATCAACATCAACGAAAACAGTGATGAAGCTGAGTAAATGCTGAAGAACAAATCTACAGCACCTCCTCAGATAGAGCACTCGGTTTGATTTCTTGTGATCGGCTTAGCCACTGTTTGCAAGTGTTCAGCCAGCCATCAGTTATCTGTCAAAGCTTTCCCAAATCTCGTGATGCTTATCACAAGTGGATTGGCACCTGAGGAAACAGCTATTTTTAGCTGCCACACATTATTCTCTAGATTATGAAATGTCACTCACCGAGAGGGGAGCCTGGAGGATTTGACGTGATGTTGAGCATCAGCAAAGGCACATCATGAGAAACTCTCTGCCACCCTGTAGGATGGGCATGGATCATCCTAGCTCCTTGTCAATGACAAGTAATACAGTCAAAGGAAAACAGGAGATGCTCGCTAATACTGTGATTGACTTGGTTAAATCCAGAGGGAGTTGCTAGAAAATTATCATTTTTTTTCTTGCCAATTTATTCCTAGCCTTGGGCTTTCTAAGTTTCACCCTGAATAAGGATTTTAAACAAAGAAGACAGTCCCAGGTTTCCTGAGCAACGAATTGTCCCCAGAACCGAGATCAAATATTATGAGCATCTGTCTTGCAGAAGAGTGCAATGCTCGTGTTTTATAGAGGTAGGACCTTGCCGTAACATTTGAACTGTCTTCAAACCTCCCAGGCAGAGATACTTTGCTCAGGATAGTCAGCATTTCTGGGGCTGAGAGTTCTGCGCAAATGTGTGAGAAGTGGTCATCAAAACTTCATCTTTACTTGGCTGATTTAAACAAGTGACAGAGGGTCAGAAGCCCTGATGTCTATGTTAGACTGTGCTGGCCTTCCCAAAGCATGAAGGATTGTTTACCTGCCTAGAAATGCAGTGTATATGGGGTTGCGTGTACATTCAAGTAGGGTAGATATATAAAAATAGGCAGCAGAGAGAACAAAACACTTAAACTGATTTAGAGCAGGAAAAACACAAGATGGCACAAGTAGCATTTCAAGGCTGCTCTGTGACGTTGAGAAACGAGTAATTCATGCACTGCCTTAAAGCCACAACCCCCTAACTGAAGAATACTAAACAGTACAATTGCACTATAAATCTCTCTGCTTGCCCAAGAAAAGTTCCCGTGCAGTAGTTCATCTGGGTGTCAGTCAGCCATAGTAAGCATCCTAAACCCGTCTGTACAGATCGTGTTATTTTATGGACCTCCAAAAGCCTCAGAGAAGCTATTTGCTACCAGGAGATGCTGCCACAAGTGGTTTCCTGGGTCTGCTTTGCAGTTCTCTGCACGCACATGCTGTGACCAACAGGGAATCTCCTAAAACATGGACACAGGACCTGTACCAAGAACTATAAAGTGCACTAGATAGTGCCTGCTGCCTGCTTTCTTTGCAAAATTTCCACAGGGTGGGACAGGAGGGTAAATGCTTGTGGGTGGGTGTGGGGAGGATGCAACAAAGCTGGGACTGCAGTAAATATGGCCTGACTGTGTTAGGTCACCTTCTGCCAAGTGCTGAGCATGCTGGATCTCTACCAAAGTCAGTAGAAGCTGAGAAGACTTGGTGTAGCTCAGAATCAAAAGCTTTGTTCAACCCAAGAGCTGTGGCTGTAGTGCTGAGTCCCCATGGGAGTCTACCTCGCTGCCTGCTGTGCCCCTAGAACCTCAGCCTACAGCTTTCTTGCAAATCTGTCCAGAACATGAAGCCACAGAGTCCTAGTCAAACCCTGGGTCTAATCCCCTGGGGCTCTCAGCCAGTTCAGGTCTCAAGGGAGAACTTGTAGCTCTGCCCTCTCTTTACGTTTTGCAGTTTTGGGATTGATCGTGGGAAAGCTGTCATCAAGAACAGTCTTCTCGAGTCATGCTGACACATCAGCTCTTGTCTCTCCAGTGGACTACCCTTCCTCTAGTGTCCCACAGATCCAACACTTTGATTTCTTCATCACAAAGGACATGTTATTGCTGTTGATGTGAGCCTTGACACTTCAGGTGGGCCAAAACGTTATCCTGCCTACCTTTGTTTAGGTCAAAAGTTTACTTTGATTAAACTATACATTTCCCATTGCTTTGTGCTAGTTGGTCGCTAAATCTAATGAGTTGTCCAGTTGTTTATGTTGGAACACTGAACTGAGTCCCTGAATCCCTACTGCTACGTCTCTTTATTATCTTATGCCCCACCGAGCCCCAATCTGAGATGTTCCTGCCTCCTCAGTTGGCCACCTCACTTCTTCTGTTGGGTCTTGTGGACCCCGTGTGAGGCTGGCACATGGGAACATGGGCATGAGTCTCAGCTTCTGGCATGTAAACCCAGCAAAATAAGGTTTCCTAGTGCTCAGGTCAGTGGCCTGCTGCAGGGTCATCTTTTTTTTTTTGCAGTATTAGGCTTTTGGAAGAACTTAAGGGGTTTGCCATTTTCATAGAGCTGTTATTGAGCAATATGTTTTAGTAATGCTTACCCGTCCAAGACAGTTATGTGAGCAATTTCTATTCCAGCAGGTGAACAAGTGGTGATGACACAGAGCTCCCAGTCCCACCTGCTCAAAACAGGGACCAGGCTGCCACATTCCCCCAATTTTCCCTCAGTGGCCGCACTAAAGGCTCCCTTGACGCTCAGCCCAGATCTAGACAGAGGTGGCAAACACACTTCTTGCCCTTCCAGCCCCACTGTGAAAGTGCCCTAGCAGATGCACTCAAGCCTTCAGCACCAAAAAGCCGGGTATTTACTCAGCTACTAAACAGAAAAGACATCATTGACTTAATTGCAAGATACTTCTACAGAAACACTCACGGCAGTGTTCAGCGTTACAGGAATGTGACTCTGTAATTAGCTTGCCTTCAAACTACACACTACCTGTGTGACTCTGTTTTCCCCTAACGTTACTCGGAAGCTTCCTTAATTGCCTCTCCAGCGCAATGCGCAGCGCTGGTGGCGCAGAGCTGGAGCAGGCTCTTTCCGAAAGCCCGAGCTCGGCAATGCCGAGGCGTGCGGGGTGCTAATTAGGTCGATAGCCCAATTGCAAAGGCGCTGGCTAACGATCGGTCTCTTCAGCAAGGCCCACAGCACATTGCCAGACTCTGCCAGCTCCCGATGTGACGAGCCAGCAGCCCGCCGAGCAAAGCCTCCCCCAAAAAGGCAGCCTTGGACCCCCCAGCTCTGCGTTAGTGATTATCAGGGGGCCAGCATTTGCAGGGAGACATGTGAAAATGTCAGCACAGATGGAGATTAAGCCGTCTTCACCTAACGTCAAAACTGCCATCTGCTTCTCTCCTGAACAGCTTTAATCAGATTTTCTCGACAAAAAAAAAAAAAAAAAATTAAATGAGAGGGATGGGGAGGGCTCTGAGCACTCAAACATTCGTGCCCTTTCTGTGCTCGTGTGGGGAGGCCTGGGGAGCTGGAAAGGGTTTGTCTCGACATTTTGTATGGAAAGGTTCTGTGTGGATTCCTCTATCTCTTGAAAGGCAGAACTTGCCAGGAGCAAGCAGCAAGGGCTGCCACCCCCATGTATGAGCGTGGATAAAAGAAAACTGTTGGTCAAGTGGACCTTGTCCTCATATGACTGGCTTTGTTTATTTAAGCAACAACCAAGTAAAGCTTCTAGCTGATGAGATTTTAACCTGAGCCTGCTTGGTTTCCCAGGTCGATTCCACCCCTGCACTCTCGAAGGCAATGTGCTTCAGAAGACTGGTGGATAGCAAATCAAACCTAGTGGGAGAGTTGGACAGTTTGATCCAATCACACCAGTATTTCAGTCTTGCTTTGCCTTTACTTTCCTTCCCAAGCCCCATATGCTGAAAGTTAAATTTGCCATTGCTAAGTTGAGGGTAAATAATGTTAAGGAATACTGTTTTACATAGAGAGACGACTAGCTGATCATTTATCTTTTGTGTCCAAAGCCTAAAAGATAAACTACACGGAAGAGCTGTTTGACATGGCTCATGGATCGCGGTTAAGTGTGTGGAGTGGGGCTTGCCAGCTCCCAACAGTGCTGACACCCACTGAACATTCATGGTAATCTCAGAGACTTTTTGTTCTCATCAACCAGTTACTCCCCATCCTGAGTTCATACAGCTGACTACTCCTCTCCAGATGTAGTTATCCCTAACAAGTTGCATCTCTTTTGGTCAGATCACCTCCAACTCGGCGACGAGTTTGTGAAGTTCATTTGTAAATCCAGTCATCCAAAATACCAGCAATCCTTTCCAAGTGTGCTGTCAGCCAGCTTGAAAAGTGTTTTCACTGTTCCATCATCAGGGCCGTTAATGAAAGTGCTGAAAGCTTAGTCCATACAGTAAGCTTCCTATTTTGACAGTAATCTGTCAATGATTGCTCTATCTATAATTTTCTAGCCAGTTTTGCAACTACCCAATAATATATTCACCTAGATAATATTTTTCTAGCTCCTGAAAGTGTCACGGGAGACGGTGTCAAAAGCCTTCCTAAAATCAAGATCTATGACATCATCTGTTTCTTCTCTGTCCATAAGGCTTTTTGCACTGTCGTAAATGAAGATTAGGTTGGTTTGACATAGTTGTTCTTGACAAATCCACACAGACGGTTACTCATCTCCTCAGACTCTTCTGTGAGCTCACAGATCTGTATTTAAAGACATCTAAGGTCTTTCAAGTTTTCCAGTACCTTACAGAACCTCAATGAATTGTTAAAACTAGTGGCCAATACTTCCAAAGTTCCAACAACTTGTGCCATAGGTTCCATACAATGAAGTTCACTAAGGTATAGCCACCAGCATTTTTTTGCATACCTCTTAAACTGTGTTTCTCAGTATTTTCTGTTTAGGCATTGAAGCTTAAGGAAGCAAAGAGACTACTGTGAGGACCCCATCACAAGCTGATGTGCAGTCAGGACACAGGGCTCTGGGTTCTTCATATCCTTCTAAAACCACCAAGCATTAGTTTCCCAGGCACAGCAATCCCAATCCAAGTTCCCCTCAAATAGTGTCAACCTTCCTTTACCACACAAGAATTTGGAATTTGAGGTTGTCCTCGTGAGCATATGTCACCTACATTTATTGTTATTGTTTCTTGCACAAGGGACATTCCTGCAAAGCTCCTCATTTCTAAACTGCACAGCAAGATGTTTTTCCCGCTTCCCTTTGGGAAGCCTTGCTCTGAACGGTGGTCTGTCTTTGCTGCAGTCTTCCCCGTTGTTTCCCACCTCGTGCTAGCAAGTGGATACAGGCTTGTATCCACTTGCTAGCACGAGGTGGGAAACAACAGGACTAACAGTGAGATGGAGGGAGCTACAGGACCATTGCTGGAGAGCTTCCTGTGCTTGAAAACTGCACAGCCAGGTGTGCCCCGTGCCGTGGCAGAGAGGCAAAGAGATGGCCCCTGAATGGGGAAGAGCTGGACTCAGTACTGGGAAGACTGCAGTTACCTGGAAGCAGTGGCTTGGAGTCAGGTCAAGAATTTTGTAGGACTAGGCTTTGAGGCGAAATGAAGATCAGTCATACTGATGAGGATAGACAAGCCCTAACTTAGCAGCTTAGATAAAATTTCTCATAAGTTTACGGAGCTCTTACATCATCCTTATATTTATAATCCATGGAATATGCATATAATTTGTCTTTCACTATAAACATAGCTCCTGAATTTCAGAGAAGGACCATATTCAACATAGCTGTTTTTCTCTAAGTCCAAATGCACCAGCTCCTTCATTACTGCAGCAGTTATACCTATGTACTTATTCTACTTTACACATAGTCTTCAACTGCAAGTTTAAAAGCATCCCAAGAGACTTGGCCTTCAGTCCAGAACTTGGATGTCACTACCCCACGACCTACCTGAATGAAAAAAGTATGTTCTGCTGCCCATAAAACAGGCCTGTGTTCCCAGGAGAGAATATAAAGGATAATGTTTCCCAGGAGAGGGGATCTGCTGGCCCTTTGCTTGACTTCTCTTTCTGCCCAAGTGGTGGGAGAAAAATATTTGTGTTTCCTTACAGGGGCAACTCAGTGAAAGTTATGATGTCTCTGAGCAGGTCATCCTCAATTTGCTACACACTGAGCCACGGGACATTGTGGGGTTTCTTACTGGATGGATCTCATCCTGTAAAGAGCTCACTATAAAGTCTAAACTTCCACTACCACCTTTGATGCCTATGCTGCTATTCTGAGATCCACTTCACCTATGTGCAGAACTGTCACAGGTCATTAATTCACCAGAGAAAATCATATTTCCCTTCTGCTTCATGGAAGATTGATGAGGCTTAAATATCTTTTATTTGATAAACTAAGCAGTGTGTCTCTGTCTATAAATTCTCTGTAGCTCACACTCATACTGTAGTGGCTTTGCATGCAGCAAAAGAGGAGTGTGCAGTATTTCTGGGGTAAAAGACTATTCCCTGCATTATGTCAAAGTCCTTGGCCCATCATGTTCTTCTGATCAAGCAATGACCATATTAATCAGGATCACTCATAGGGTTGCCTTAAGCCGAGTCAATATTCATAAAGCTCATCCCCCTTCTTTACAAATTATTTCAGTAAGAAGACTACCTTAACAGAGCATAATTCTTATGTATGTCATTAGAGTTTCAGTTAGGAGATAGAAGAAATGATTTCCATAATGAGAGAGAAAGGTTTAATTTTTCAGGGAAACAATATGCCCCTCCCTTCAATCAAACGGCAAACCCTTAATAGCAATAATGAGGGAGAGTATTTACAAATGAAAAAAGGGCATGTAAATAGAAAGTCCTGCTATTTTTAAGAGCCACTGAAAAACTGATTACCTGCATTGACCTGCATCTAAAGCTACTGACAGTGATAAGCAGGGACAGTCAGTAGTCGCTTCAGATTCAGTTCTAATAGTTTGAATTAGATGGACCAAACGAGCTGGAATTATCCACTAAATCAGCAAAATCTGCTTGTCCTTCGCTTTAATGCTTGATTAATACTGACAACCAAAGGACGTAAAGCCGTCCCTCTCTCTGGCCATGCAGAAGGTTGGGAGTGTGTCTGTCCACTGCGCAGAGACCCCGTGCCAGTGCCATCTGTCGTGAAACTGGGATGGGATTTCAGTACCATTGGTTCTGTCTCAGAGCAGAGGGCTGCCGTGGGAGCGCTGGCACACGAGGGCTTTGCAGGCTTATGCTTTCTGCAGCTGAGAGTAAAAAGCCTGGCGAATGCAAAATATTGTTTCACCAAGCGCTTGAAAATGCCCTTGTGACTATGACTCAGATTGCTCTACCTTTTCACCTGAAATTTTCACAGATAAGCCAGAGACCCCCAGAAAAGCAGGGAACCAATGCAGATCTCAAAGAGCTGGTAATTTAGAGGGTGCAGCCTTTAAGATTTGTTTTGGTCAGGAGAAATAAAAACTAGACCAACAGTCTTAAAGGTTAAAGACCATCAAGACCAAACGCAGAACATCTCCCTTTAAGCCTCTTGCAACGACCCCAAGTCTAGAATCAACCGTGCTTCCAATGCTCTTCTCCAGAAGAACAGAAGTGAGTTTTCTTGGGACATGTTAAATACAAATCATAAAATATTGATTTCCTGAGCTTGCCAGTAAAACTACACTGTTTTGGCTCCTAGAGATCTGTCAAACTAGACTCCAGAGCAAAGCTGAAGGCACAAAATTGTGCTGAAAGCAGTGAGAAATTGTATGGTTCTGAAATATTAACTCCTTTTATTTCCTACTCTTTCCCCATTATGCCATTTGTTGCACATCTTCACAGTTAAAGCAGGTAGACCTTAGCCCTACCCAAACCCTGGCTAGCTCATGGCTGTAATTGTTGTCATCCTGCTCTCAGTCTCAGATACATGCTAGTATAATATGCAAGTGGAAAACCAAAGTTAAAATTCATACCTGTTCCCTCTCCATTGTTTCTTCTCAGCTAGACCAGGCTCTGGATTCAGCAGGTAACAACTCAGGCAAGTGATGGAGTTTTTGAAGAATGCAGCATCAGTGTGGAGAGCAGCATCCTCAGGATGTGTCAGAAAGGCTTGTGTGTCCTTCACGTTTGCTAGCCCTTGTTCTTGTGGGAGACTTCAACTTACCAGATGCCTGTCAGAAAATACAGCAGAGAAAATGGTCCAGGAGGTTTCTGAAGTGTGTGGAAGAGACCTTCCCAACACTGCTGGTGATTGAGACAACTAGGGAAGACACCTGCAGAACCTGTTGCTTTTCATAGAATCATAGAATGTTAGGGATTGGAAGGGACCTCGAAAGATCATCAAGTCCAATCCCCCTGCCAGAGCAGGAATGCCTAGGTTATGCTACATAGGAACGTGTCCAGGCAGGTCTTGAATGTCTCCAGAGAAGGAGACTCCACAACCTCCCTGGGCAGCCTGTTCCAGTGTTCCGTCACTCTCACTGAGAAGAAGTTTCTTCTCGAGTTTAAGCGGAACCTCTTATGTTCCAGTTTCAGCCCATTACCCCTTGTCCTATCAGTGGTTGTCACCGAGAAGAGCCTGGCTCCATCCTCGTGACACTCACCCTTGATATATTTGTAAACATTAATGAGGTCACCCCTCAGTCTCCTCTTCTCCAAACTAAAGAGCCCCAGCTCCCTCAGCCTTTCCTCATAAGGGAGATGCTCCACTCCCTTCATCATCCTAGCTGCCCTGTGCTGGACTCTCTCCAGCACTTCCCTGTCTTTCTTGAACTGAGGGGCCCAGAACTGGACACAATATTCCAGATGGGGTCTCACCAGGGCAGAGTAGAGGGGAAGGAGAACCTCTCTTGACCTACTAACCACCCCCCTTCTAATACACCCCAGGATGCCATTGGCCTTCCTGGCCACAAGGGCACAGTGCTGGCTCATGGTCATCCTGCTGCCCACCAAGACTCCCAGGTCCCTTTCCCCTGTGCTGCTTTCTAATAAGTAATTTCCCAACTTATACTGGAACCTGGGGTTGTTCCTATCCGGATGCAAGACTCTACACTTACCCTTGTTATATTTCATTAAATTTTTCCCCGCCCAACTCTCCAGCCCGTCCAGGTCTCGCTGGATGGCAGCACAGCCTGCTGGGGTGTCAACCACTCCTCCCAGCTTGGTGTCATCAGCAAACTTGCTGATAGTACTCTCTAGTCCCTCATCCAAGTCATCGATGAATATGTTGAATAATACTGGTCCCAGTACCGACCCTTGAGGCACTCCACTGGATACAGGTCTCCAACCAGACTCCGCCCCATTGACCACAACTCTTTGGCTTCTTCCCCTCAGCCAGTTCACAGTCCACCTCACTACCCGAGAGTCTAGACCACACTTCCCCAGTTTAGCAGCAAGGATGCTGTGGGAGACTGTGTCAGATGCTTTACTGAAGTCAAGGTAGACCACATCCACCGCTCTGCCATGATCTATCCATCTTGTTATATCCTCATAAAAGGCTATGAGGTTAGTCAAGCACGACTTCCCTTTGGTGAAGCCATGTTGACTGTCTCTAATGACCCTCTTATCCCTGATATGCCTTGAGATGGCACCAAGGATAAGTCGTTCCATCACTTTCCCAGGGATGGAGGTGAGGCTGACCGGTCTATAGTTACCCGGGTCCTCCTTCTTGCCCTTTTTGAAGACTGGAGTGACATTTGCTTCCCTCCAGTCCTCAGGCACCTCTCCCGTCTCCCAAGACTTGGCAAAATGATGGAGAGTGGTCTAGCAATGACATCAGCCAGCTCCCTCAGCACCCGTGGATGCATCCCGTCTGGACCCATGGATTTATGGATGTCCAGATTGCTTAATTGGTCCCTAACCCCGTCCTCATCGACTAAAGCAAACTCCTCCACTGCCCTGACTTCCTGTGGGGCCTCAGGGGAATGGGGCTCCTCAGGACAGCCTCTGGCAGAGTAGACAGAGACAAAGAAGGCATTCAGTAACTCTGCCTTCTCTGTATCTTCTGTCACCAAGGCACCCACCTCATTCATCAGTGGGCCTACAGTGCCTCTGGTGTTAGTTTTATCTGCCACGTGTTTGAAAAAGCTCTTCCTGTTGTCCTTGACCCCTCTCGCCAGGTTCAATTCTAGGGAGGCCTTTGCTTTCCTAGTTGGCTCCCTACATCCTCGGACAAGAGCCTTATATTCTTCCCAAGTGGCCAGCCCCGCCTTCCAAGATCTGTAAATTCTCCTCTTGCCCTTGAGCTTACCCAGCAGATCCCTGTTTAGCCACGCAGGTCTCCTGGCTCCCTTCCTTGACTTCCTATGTGTCGGGATGCTCTGATCTTGAGCACGGTAGAAGCAGTCCCTGAACGCTAACCAACTATCTTGGGCCCCTTTACCTTCAAACAGCCTTGCCCATGGGATTTTCTCTAGTAATTGCTTGAAAAAGCCAAAGTTTGCCTTGGTGAAGCCCAGGGTTGCAATTCTGCTTGCTATTTTGTTTCTGCTACACCAGATCCTGAACTCCACCATTTCATGGTCACTGCAGCCAAGGCAGCCCTCAACCTTTACTGCTTCAACCAGATCCTCTTGTTAGCGAGGATGAGGTCCAGCAGTGCTCCTCTCCTAGTCGGCTCCTCCACCATTTGCATCAGAAAATTATCATCGATGCACTGGAGGAACCTCCTGGACTGTGGCTGGCTGGCTGAGTTGTCCTTTCAGCAAATATCAGGGAAGTTAAAATCCCCCACGACAACCAGGCCCTGTGATTGTGAGACCGCTCTCAGCTGCCTGTAGAAGGCCTCGTCAACTTCCTCACCCTGATCTGGTGGCCTGTAATAGACACCCACGACAGTATCTCTCCTGCCAGCCTGCCCCTTAATTCTAACCCATAGACTCTCAACTTGCTCCTCCTCCATGCCTGGATGGTGTTCAAGACATTGTAGTTGCTCTTTCACGTAAAGAGCGACTCCACCACCTCGCCTGGCTGGCCTGTCTTTCCTGAAAAGGACAGAGCCACCCATGACCACATTCCAGTCATGTGAGCTGTCCCACCATGTCTCTGTAATTGCCACCAGATCATAATCTCCTGCCCGAACCCAGGTTTCTAGCTCCTCCTGCTTATTCCCCATGCTGGGTGCTCTTTTGTTTGTGAACAGAGAAGGACTTGGGGATGGAGTGATGGGTAGAGGCTGCGTTGGACAAAGTGATCACCCCCTGCAATGCTACAGGCTTGGGGAAGAGTGGCTGGAAAGCTAGCCAGTGGAAAAGGACCTGGGGGTGTTGCCTAACAGCCAGCTGAAGATGAGCCAGCAGTGTGCCCAGGTGGCCAAGAAGGCCAATGGCATCCTGGTCTGTATCAGCAACAGTTTGGCCAGCAGGACCAGGGCAGTGATTGTCCCACTGTACTCAGCTCTGGTGAGGCTGCCCCTCAAGCACTATGTGAAGAATCCTTCTCTGGACTGAAGAACGAGTCTGAGGGAACTGGTGTTATTCATCCTGTAGAAAAGGAGGCTGAGGGGAGACCTTATGCTCTTATGCTCTACAGCTACCTGAAAGAATGTCATAGAGAGATGGGTTCCACCTGTTCAAGCAAGTAACAAGTGATAAGACAAGAGGACATGGCCTCAAGTTGCGTCAGGGGAAGTTTAGATTGGACATTAGGAAAAACTTGTTCACCGAAAGGGTTGTCAAGCATTGGGGCTGCCCAGGGCAGTGGTGGAGTCACCACCCCTGGAGGTATTTAAAAGATGTGTAGGTGTGGTGCTCAGGGACACGGTTTAGTGGTGGATCTGGCAGTGCTAGGTTTACTGTTGGACCCGATGACCTTAAAGGCCTTTTACAACCTAAACGATTCCATGATTCCCTACAACTCTGGCAGTACTTCATGGTATCATTTGCTCAGAGATACAACATGTCTTCTCCCAGAATCAGCAGCAGAGCTCAAGCACAAGATATATCTATAAAAAAAAAAAGTGTCTGCAAGAGAATCCGAGTTAAACAAAGATTGTGAACAACAGGCAGGAGAATGGAAACCTTTCTAAAATAGCTCTTTAAAAAATGACTTTAAATGCTTTGAAGTGAAGGGTTCAGATTTTCCTGAATGTTTGCAGCTTGGCATTAGTTTTTTTAAAGCCTCTTTTTCTCTGTGACGCCCCTCGCCATGCATTAATCTTGCTTCTGCATGCCCCAGGCCATAAATGATTCAAATTACAGTACTCAGCTTTCTGCTTGAATGGCCATCCCATTTCTCTGCTGTTCCCTTTGATCGCAGTGGCTAACCCACTCTTCCCAGTGATATGGTAGGCACATTTAAGTGGGTGGAAACTGTTCTTCCTCTGACTACGTGCTGCTCTTTTGGAAAAGCAGCGAGATGCGAGTCCTGCTGCTGAATGAGGGGTTGTCCTGTGCTGTGTCTCAGTTTCCAGACCGAACAACAAGAATGACAGTGCCATTTTTGTCTTAAATCACTCTGGTACTGGTGGGAATCCGTGAGGATGGAATGGTTGCTTTTGTTGAGAAAAAGCACCCCTCATTTCCCATCCATGACCACGTAAATGAGCAGCTGACAGGATTGAGCTGCAGATCAGGCTACAAGCTTCATCCTCAGATACCAACATTTTCCAGAAGCCCATTTCTGACAGAAAGGAGTCTGATCTGGAGCAGTATTAGAACTGTTCCCTGCAGGAACAAGCCTAAGTTGGTAGTATGGATTAGCTGGTTGATCAAATTATTTTTAAAACCAATTTCTAAAGCTTATTTTTAGGTGTCTTGGTTTTGAGGACAAATCACAAAGTTTGTAAGTCCCTGGCCTGGTCCTCCTCTGGTGGAAATGGCTACCCTAGCAGTGCCTGTGGACTTTGTCTGCCAATAGGAGACCACAGCTCAGGCTCTAGAAATGTAAAACAGCTGTGGCAGAGTCCAGTTCTCTTGTCCCCAATAAAAACATTTTCTCCTGCACTCAGGTACCCAGGCTAGGGCAGCTTTGAATACCTGCAAGGTGACCGCAGTTCTTGTGACCTCTTTGGTGAGGTCTGTGGTTCTTTAGGGCTCCACCTCTTCCCCACCCAACTTTGGACTTCTCTTTGTGGTTGACAGACTCTCTCTGTGACCTCAACACCTTCCCAGGGAAGATAACAGGGGAACCAGGGAGAGAGATTGTCAGGTGGAAAAAAACTTGAACCAGGCTAATGAAAAAGAAAAATAACACTAACAATAACAGTGGAGATGTTAAACCATTTACAGATATTATACAAGTATACAAACACATCTAAAGATACAAAAGAATATGTTAATATGGATCCTGCACCCTCTGAATGACAACTAGGTCCTAAGCAGAAAAGTCTTAGCCTGGACTTGGCAGCAGATGAAAGCACACAAGCCCAGAGTCCCAACGACAGTCAAAAAAACCCCCCAAAAAATCAACAGAAAAGGAGCTGTGCCACTCCCACCCAGGGAGACAGAGGCAAGACAACCTGTCCTGAGGAACAGAGCTCCTCCACCACGTGAAAACAGGAGTCAGGAACAGTAGCGGAACAGTAGCAGAACAGCAGCAGCACAGACAGCAACCCTCCCAGCACAGCAGCACTAAAAAGACCCCCAGGCTCTTCTGAAGAGCCCTTTTATACTGAGCACCACAGGAAGGAACGCTGTGATTGGTCCACTTGGGTCACCTGACCCATCCTCTCCTCCCCATTGGCACAGCTGTCTCCTCTCCTGTTGTGATGTCCCCAGTCCAGGAGCTCCAGAGAACTGCCATCCTGGGGCTCTCAGAGCAGGACTTCATGGCTAATGGTCATGGTGGGGAAAATATGAACCATAGAGCAAAGAAGAAAGGAAGCCATAATTAAATATTCCAAAGCACAACATCATAATTACAGTGGACTAAGAAGTAAGCAAGTGACACACAGCAAGAAAGTGGCTGATCAGACGGATTCTGAGCTGATTATCATAATGTAAACGCCAACAGCAATTTACTCAAATCAGAGAGGTTTATTTGCAGAGTGGAAACTAGGTTTAGTCCTAATCAAAATAAAATCAATGTATATTTCAAAACAGATTAGTGCCGTGAAACAAAGCAGCCGTGATTGTTATGCATTATCTTCATCAGCACCAAGAGGGAATCATTTATGTTACTGCTTAATTACATAGATGTTAACAATTAATTAAGTCAACGTGGTGATAGCCAGTGATTTGGGGAATTGAGAGAAGATTGTCCTCTGTTTATGTGCTTTTGTTTGCTCAGCCCAGCTCAGAACGTAACGCTGGTGGCAGTCGTGAGTGGCCACAGCTCGCAGACACAGAGGCACTTGGCAGGATGCTCAAGTCGTACCTCCTTGTCTCCCATTTCACAGACGTTCAGGCCGTTGATTTTGGAGACTCCCCAAGGTCCTCTCCCAAGCCTTCGCCGTCAGATATTTGGTCTCCTTTGGCTTTGCTAGCAGGGTTTGAATCTGTGCTCTTCCTAGGAAGTCATTACAGATTCTGAACTAAAAATCTCCTTTCTGTGAGCAGAGAGACCTGGAAATAGCTGGATCAGGATCCAAGGGGATCAAGCCAGGACAGCAGGACATCTGCAGCCGCTGGGGAGTGCGGTGATGCCCTGAGTTGGCTTATGGCACCCTGCTCCGTAAACAGCACAAAATAGTGTCTGGTGGTAAGGTGAAGCAACGAAGCATTGAAGAATGATATTTCTTTCATCCAGATATGTCAATTCTCGTTGACACAGGAGGTGCTTGGGTCTGAGAGGCTTGATCTAGACCTGTTTCCTTGTGTCGGACTGCCCAGAAAGGCTCCAGCCCACGCTGCCACCAGCTGCTCCATTTTAAGCCTGAGGGAAGAGCTTGTGTTCATGGAGAAAAAGGGGTTCAAACAAGAGTCTGGCCATTCGGTCCAAATGTTAGTCTGATCCTGAGTCACGTTTCCCTGAGGGTGTCTGCCGGAGTAAAAGGCTGGCCCTGACACCTGAGATGCCAAAAATGAAGAATCCAAACTCCTCCCCTGCATCTGAAATAACCAGCACCAGGGGCTGACCTCCACAGCTTGGTGCGGGCTGCAGAGAGCAGGCAGACCATTAACTTCAACTCTGTCGGTCCTTCCAGAGGCACAAATAGCGCTATTGGGATTTTGGCAAGTTATTTTAATGGTAATATTGTCTAAAGATCCTCTGACTGTAAAATTGGTGGCCCATCCCTGCCTACCAGGAGCTCTGCTTGTGTGAGTTCAACAGGTCCTCAGTGCAGGGTTTATTGCCAAAGCTGCCAAGAAACTATTTTTACCAGTATTTTCCTTCCACTCTACTCAAGGAAAAGTGGGCCATTTATATTCATTGTACCTTATAAATGTTTCTACTATAACAATCATTTCTGATTATAGTGGACTTTGTTTTCTGCTGAGTTTAATAGCAAGAGAAAAATGACACATGACACAAATTTAAATAACATTTTGCTCTCCTCCTTTCTACTTTCTTTCTGAACCATAATCCACAGTTTATGTTGAAGAATGATATTGCTTCCAAATCTTTCAAAATATTATTTTTTTTCATATTTGGAAGAGGGAGAAAAATGCATTAATGAGTTTGATTTTCCATAGTGCTGAACAACTCAGTTTTTCTTTGGGTTTTTAGGCATTTGACAGCTTAAGAAATCAGGCCCAAATTATTTGTAAGAGAAGTTTGACTTTCAGGGACAGGAAACTGTCTGATCATCAAATATGCTTCGGAGATCCTATTTGCTAAAGTCATATTGAAGCTGTAATAATGCTTTTCAGTATATCTTTCTCATCTAATTTCTCGGAGGAAGGTTGCCTAGGAGGGTGGGACTTGTGGGCTGTGTGTAGGTGTAACAGAACCCTTTTTTGATTGTAAATAAGTTAATTCTCTGTAAGAGAAGGGTGAGGATGAAAGCTTTGGGCATGACCCTTACTAGTCTCTTCTTACCTAACAAACTGGAGTTTTGCTCTTAACTTTACTGAGAGCACATCTGAAAGTCCCGTCCTTCAGCTGGCTAATGTACTTTATCATTAAGGACATCATGCAAATGCATTCTCTGGCTATGAGATGGATGCAACCATCACCTCCTGTTATATCTCCCTCCCCTGCCAGGGCTGAAGGAAACCTGTTACAACAGCGGCCATGGCCAGGAGTCCCCTCTTTACACAGGTTTTGTCAAGACCCAGATACCTCTCTAGAGGTGTCTTGTTGAACCTAATATTGTCACAGGCTGATATTCAACATAACACAAGGGAAATACATTCCTACAGTGTGCCACTCATCCCAGGTTTTGAACGTGGGCCAAGTGGCTTTCTGCCTGCCTGTCATCTGTACGCTTACAGCCTGCGTTACACTCAAACTCCTGTTCCAGTGTGTAAATAATTGATTCTCTTCTGGAGTGATGGGTGTTCAGCCCCAGCACCTTCAAGTGTGTAGCACGTGGCGCACATTTATTAGGCTCTTTCTGTAACTCCTTATATATTAAGCAGCAGCCCTTGTTTGTTACAGCAGTGAGTTACCCCTAGAGCCTGATGCACAGATAAACACAGGTCCCAGCTCCAGCCTCCCAACACTCCCATAAGCCACCCAAGAAGGAATCAATAACAATCTCGTGGTCTGAACTCTAAGGGCCCAGAATCACACTGGAAACACTGGAAGATCTGCTTCGGTGCTTTCTGCATTTCATGAGCACTCTGCTCATCTCCCAGGTGCCTTTCTAATTGCTGTTGCAAATTTGTGCTCCATCTGCAGACGTGATCCAAAAAGCCCGGGAGGTCTGTATTTCAGAGAAAGAGCACTGTTGTGTACAAATGTTCATCCTGGGTTGTGCCATTAATGACTTTAACTACCTTGAGACCAGTTGTGGCTTTGGTCTGGCACTCTGACAGCTTGCGTCTCTCGCCTTCCTGCCTTGGGGCTCGTATAATCTTTTGGTTTCTCCTTTTATGGCCTTTCAGGAGCTGATAAAACACATCCAGGTCCCATTAACTGTCAGTCAGTGCTGATTTCCCCAAAGCAATCAGCACAGGATGCAGAGATGCTAAAAGCTGCAGCCAGATGTACAGGAGGTGGTGGAGCCTGGAGCCGCTCTCTGTCTGTTCAACCTGCCTGGGTCAATCCGTTGAGCTCCAGCTACTTTATGTCTCTCCCAGCTGCCCATAATGCCTTTGGATGTGGGCTTCTTGCTGCCCCACAAGTCCAAAATAGCTCCTCTTGCCCGAGTCTACCAGCCAACCTCCTCCTCCCTCACCTGTCTGTGTCACCTCCCCTCCCTCCCCTGTGCCCCTGTTTCTGAGGATGGTCACCAGCACCCTGGTAGCCCCTGCACCATCATCTCAACAGCTGTAGGACATGGTACAGGTGCCTCTCCCGACGATCTGCTCACCAGCTTGCTTTACATTTTTTCTCTCTCATCAAAGAGCAGGCAGCATCCATTAGGTTAAGTGTTTCCTTGGGAAGAAGGTGGAATTTGTACAGAGAGAAATGGGAGAGAGATCTCATACAGCTCAAGCCAGAATAAGAACATGAACAGAGAAGCCTGGTGCCAGTAATGACACATTTTTTCTTACTTGTGGAGAGCTGCAGCACCATGGGAAGGACTCACCTCAGAGAAGTTCATGGAGGACTGTCTCCTGTGGGAGGGACCCCATGTTGGAGCAGGGGAAGAGTGTGAATAGGAAGGAGCAACAGCAACGCTGTTTGGTGAACTGACCACAACCCTCATTCCCCACCCTCTGTGCTGCTGGTGGGGAGGAGGCAGAGAATTGGGAGCTGAGGTGAGGGAAGGGTGGAAGCAAGGTGTATTTCTCATTATCTTACTCTGGTCTGATTGGTATATTGGTGGTAGTTTTGTTGTTTAAATTAAATTTGTGGGTTTTCCCCAAGTTGACTCTTTTGACGTGGCCATAATTGGTGAGTGTGCTTAGTTTCAACTCCTTGAGCCTTCTGTTACATTTTCTCCCCCCCATCTCGAAAGGGAAGGGAGCAGGAATGACCGAAGGAGGCGTTTAGTTGCTGGCTGGATGGACTTAAACCACAACAGACGTGCAGAAGGCTTCGCTTCAGGGAAAGCTATCGGAGCGGGAGGGGTCAGGAACACACAATCTCCTGGGGGCCAGATTGTCTTTCTTCACACATTTCTGATCAGCGGGTCACTGCACTGTGTCCCCCCTTCCTGGGGCAGTGCTTTCTGACAGCCTCGGAGGTTTATCTTACTCAGTTCATGTCGTGCTTACAGCTGTACGTGACTTGAAGCGCTGCATCCTGCAGCAAGAACTCGACTCCTGCTGGGGGTGCCTTGTCTGGGAGCTGCAGCCGAGTCATCCAGCACTCTCGGGGAAAGCTCAAGGGCAGATCCCACTTTAAAGGAGGACTGTTCTCTAAGCTATGGGTTTCTAGACCAGGAAACGAGGGAACCAGATTTGGTCCTGCGCTCTCTGCTCAGCCAGGACCCTCAGGGAGATTTGTTTCTTAACACCTAATGCCCTCGTACCATTCCACAACATTGATTGCCCACGACAGATTCCTTTGCAATACCACCAGCCTGCTCACAGGACAGCCAGCTTCTGCTGAGCCAGAGCATACCTGGGAGGTTGTCCCACATGACAGAGGACACAGGGAGCCGCAGTCCACGTTTCAGGATGAGGGTGGCCTGACTCCTTGATGAAGGTGCCAAGCAAGTTCTGCACATGGGACTGTTGCTGAGCCAGTCACTGCTTGGCCACACAAGGGATCACAGGTCAGATCCATCACTGGGCAGCAAAGGAAGGATTGGAGCAGATGCACTGATGTGTGGGAAGTCTCAGTGAAGGGAGAGAGGACAGACACGTGCCCTACAAGGGTGCCGGCTGGTAGCGGGGCACCTGGATCCACCTGAGCAAACCAGGGATGTCCAGACCTCACACACACACAGTGGCAGGAGGGACAGTCCAGGCCACAGGATTCAGGTCCAGTTCCCAAAGCTTTTGCCATGCATTCAAGCATCAGTGATCTGGCAGAGGATGGGCTGAGACCTCCAGAGAATGGGGACGTGGTGATGGCTCTCAGGGTCCGTGAGGTCAGAGGGACTGAACTGTGTGGCAAGAGCTACAAACCACTCAAAAAACTGCAGTGCTGCATTGCTGGAGGCACCGGCCTTCCTAGGGACACCGACTGCTTCCCCAGATGTCTGCTAGAAATGCAACACAGCAAGAGATGAAAGAGTCCAGGAAATTCCTGGAGTGTTGTGGAAGAGACCTTCCTGACACAGCTGGTGAGGGAACCAGCTAGGGAAGCTATGGCTGGAAGGCAAAGTAAAATCCAGCTGGGCTTTACCTGTCCAGGAAGCTCTTTTCTTCTGTTCTGAAGCTGTGACAGCTGCTAGAAACTAGTGTTTAAAACTACTACCACATGGAAGGGAGTGAAGATTAGAGGCTTTCGTGGGCAAAGCCACTCTGAGTGGAGAGAAGGTACTTCTGGACATTACGTGTCCCAAGCTCTGCAATTGTCTCCTGCTGCTTCACTGAGTTTATAGGGTTCCTTATTGATTTTCTACAGTAAACTCAATACCTGAGACATTACTGTAGCTCAGAGGACGAAGAATAGAGAGGGGAGAGTGCTTGCAGTGCCAGTATGCCTGGCAGACAACCTGCCTTTTGACACTGTGGTGATGGGTGTTTAACAACACCCACAAAGTCTCACCTCAAAGCAGAACGCAAGGAGGCACAACTACCGCAAGGTGAAGAGGTGTCCAAGGGTGCCTAAATATACCGAGGAGTGCTCGGAGCCAAACAGGCAGAAAACATCCATGCTCAACCTGTGTGAAGTTTTGCTCTCTTCATCACACCTGCTGTTATACCAAAATGTCATCATGCACCTGGCGGAGCGATATCTGAGCTTGTTCTCCCTCCTGCTGTAGCACCACACGTATCACATCCATGACTTCCCTTTCCTCCCCATCCGTCTCCTTTCCTTTTAGCTGGAATTATTTTTCTTGCTGTCTGACTCCCTGCGAAACCTTACCAGATGCGACACAAATGCTGAGGAAATCCTTCCCTGGCAAAGCCTCTGCTCCCAGGAAGGCTTTCAAAAAGCACCGCATCTCGGTGCCTGGTAACCTGCTGCCCAAGGCTCCTCGTCCTTTCCCTCCCTCCCTCCCTCCCTCCCTCCATCCCTTGCTCCTCTGCTCTCTCTGTCTGGGGAAAGGCAGAAATCAGACTTGAAAAAGTTCAGGGCTATTGCCCAGGTAATTATATTTACTTTGGAGTTGCAGTTCCTGGCTGTGCTGGGATGGAGTGTAAAATCAGGCTTCAGTAGGGTGGTCGGTGACTATCACTGCACAGATTTGTTGGCAGCTCTGAAGCGACACTTTGTGCTGTTACCTACCGTGTGTTTCAACCTTTTAAATTATTCTGAAAACAGGACACATTTTGCAGCCAAATACTAATGGGCTCATTCCTTCTCCCACCATTTTCCTGTCTCCTCATGCAGGTTTATAATTACAGATGGGATTTTGACAAGCCAGGTCCCCAGTAATGGCAAATTTAAACTCCCTGATGTGAATCAGAGGAAGCTAAGATGATTTTGCAATGCATATTTATTAAGAATAGTGGTGGCTGAAGTCACTTTCACTCACAAGAGCTATATTCTGGCATTTATCTTCTCAGAAGCTTTATCTTTAATGAAAAGAGAATTTAACCCCCTCACATACACACATACAAAGCAGCATAGGCCTCCATCCAGAAACACTCATCTGCTTCTAACACGGAAGACACAACACAGAACCTGGGAGTGCCATGTTAGCCTGTTATCAAATGCAAAACTGAGTATCTAGAGCAGCCTCATCGGTGATGGGCTGTATTTTAGGCTCCACTTAATTGAAGAAATGAAACAACGTTAGGATGAACCAGCCTCCTAGAACTTGCCAGCTTCTCCACCCATTCCTATAACTCCCATCTCTGCAGGCTCATACATCTGGAAATCCCAAGACCCCTGTCCATATGCTTCTTCCACGGCTTTAACCAAATCCAGCAGCAAACTTTTTTTCCCGTATAGTGTGGTGTCTAGCTAGCTAAACAAGATCTGAACACCTTCAAGTTTCCTTATGCCCAAATCTCTGCCTTGGTGCTACAATGTCTTGAGTCCTTCTGTTCCCCAGACTGTAAAGCTCTGAGAGGTGGGTATTTGAAGAGACTCAAGCAATAAAGACCTCTGCCTCAGTCTTTATACTAACGTGAGGGGAAATAAATAAGGATTTCTGGCTAAATTCAGAAGAAGAAATGAACCTGCAGCTTTCAGCTTGTGCCCCCTGACAATTCCTGACCAGGAGTAATCATGGGCAAGAATGCTCAATGAGCTGCATTTCTTTCAAAAATAGTGATAAAGATCATTTTCCTTCTTTAATGCTTTCCACATTGCATGCAGTGCAGTCTGATTATGATAAAGGGTGAAAATTTATACATTTGAAACACTGCATTCTATTTTCTCCTAATGACCTTTTTATCTGGGTTTTATTCAACTTAATGAAAATGGAAACGAACTCCCTGGCTCAATTTCTCCAGCAGCAGAGGTGGCTGGACCAGAGCGTCCCATTTCCACACTCCCATCAAGGGAAGCTGTCTGCTCGCTGTTAGTCACATTTAGGATATTTTCAGAGCCAAATGAGTATATCGGCAAAGCTTTCCTACCTACTTCCTAGCTGCTCCAGAAGAGAAATCCTTCTCTTTCAGAAAAACACAGATCTCACAGCAACAACCACCTTGCACGTGACAGCCCAGGGTAACTGGGACAAAGCACCAGTGAGGGCTGAGGATCCACTCTTCCTTATCACCATTTGCCAAAAAAGTATTTCTTTGCTGACAGCAGTGATGGAAAAAATAAGCCAGGGAGGAATTAGAAGCCACAGAAGATTTCTCTGGAAAATGCCTCCCAGCATTGTGCCTGAACTATGGATTTACCCCTCTCCTTGCCCCTGGCCATGCTTACAGGCTCCATCTCAGCCCCAGGAAACATTTATGAGAAATGAATATATAAATATATATTAAATCTATATCCTCTGCAGTATTTTTACTAGGATAAGGACATGACAACAGCAGTTATGCACAAGAACCGTCAATAAAAGATCTCTCCTGGGTCACAAGAAGGATTTTGCAGAAAGGCAGTGGTGACACCTGCAAGGGACTGTGGTTTTGCACCCGTGGGATCCAACACTATTTAGCACTAACTGGCTTCAGACTTCAAGCGTTTCGCCCCCGACCATGCTGTGTATAAACAGCCATGGTATCCTGCGTGCACGTGAGATCCAAATGATGGGTTCAAAAGACTTTTGAGATGTTAGGTGCCATTGCTCTGGTCCACATGGTGCTGCTGCCTTGCAACTGGGAGAGACAGGCTACGGGAAGAGCAAGTGTTTCATGACATCATCAGTAAGGCAGGAAACAAAAAGAAAAATCAAGGTCTTAGAAAATAAGGATTAAAAACTTGTATGAGGCCAAAAATATGTTGAAAAACTTATTCTTTCTTTTTCACTCCCAATTTTGGTTTCGGTGAGCCTGTCCCAAGCTTTTTCCAGTAACAGACAAACCTGAGTTTATATATCACAAAGAACTGAAGAAAAAATACCCCAGTAAATATTGCAGGACTCAGACCAAGATCGAAGAAGAATACATTTTAAATGTTTCATTTGGTAGAACGGCAAAGATAAACATGTTCCTCAGTTTGAACAATTAAGACTTTTCTTACTATTTTACTTGCAAGCCACAGGGTCGATAGTAAGAAAAGGGCCCCAATTTTTGTGCATCTGCCTGAAAGCTTTTAGTATCACCTGGTTAATGCTCTGAAAATCGGGCCCTTCAAGATGTCTTGAGTTAACATCTGAAAATGGGATCTTCTACCCTGTCACGTATATTAAAAAGCCTCTCCTGGGATTTTAATAAGAGCTGGAAAAAGAGCGCTTGTCATTCTGCGGCCCCCTGTGCTCCGCTCCCCATTTGCCTCCTCGGCTTAGATCTGAACACAGCTTTTCTTGCCAGCTTTGCATTCCTGCCCTCTGAAATCAGCAGTGTCCCCTCCCCTGCCTGCTCAATGCTTTGAGGATTGCCAACGGAGGCAAATCGTTGCCGTCCTCCTCTGCAGTCAGTTCTTTGCACCCCGACAAACAAGCAGCAACGCTTCGCCAAGTCTGGTTTTCCTTCCAGGTTCCTCTCGGTTTGTAAATCTGTTGGAGGATTCGGTGCTGTTTTATAGGATTTGTAAATCCATTGCAGGGGACTAATATGTAAATACACTTCTGGGCTTACAAAGGAGTCAGATGTTCCGGTGAAATCCCACGATTAAAACGAGCAGCTTCTCAGTCTGGATGCTGATGTAGAGCTTTCCTGGCAGATTTTACAAGTCAGATGCTAGATGCAGAATAAGACCTCCAGCAACGCGGTTTTCTTCTTCTAAACCACAGCCTAACCATAACAGACAAGATGACTAACTAAATAATCCTTTCTTGTTTTTTTTTCTTCCCCCTCCTACAGATGATACTGCAACTTTGCATTTTTAGCTTGCTTATTAAAGAGCCGCTAGAGCAAACAGCAAGAGCCGTGTCTGCCCTATCCCTGCTGTCAATGCCCAGGCTCAGCTTTATGCAGCCTCCCGACTCTACCAGTTTGGCTCTGCACTGGGAGGGAGCCAGCTGTGCTGAATCGTTAATTTGCAGCCTTCCAAAGCAAGTGCATTAACACACCAGTCCCCAGCGGGCCGAGCCATTGCACTATGGACAGTGCGTTTCTCATTTTAACAGCGGGAACGCACCCCGGGCCGGACTTCGTGGCAGGGCTTGGCCAGAGCATCAGGCTGGACCCTGGCTGCTGAGGGGAGCCTTAAGGTTGAAAAAGACCTCTAAGATCATCATGTCCAATCATCAACCCAATACTACCATGACTATCGGGACAAACATCATTCCTCCAGTCCCTGGGCAAACCGAAACCTCGGCTGGACCTGCCCCTCATTGACCAGAGCATGGGGTAGCCAAGGGAGAAGGTGACATGAACACGAGGAACAAGATTCATCCATCAATCAAAAGCCGAAATATTATTTGGAGGCCGTGAGAGAGGGAATGTACACAGCTTAAGGGTAAAATACCATCCTGGCACACCGGATTTTAACCACAACTAGCGATTTTAGAACTCTTCCTCTTTTACGTCCCCCCCCTGGAGACACCTTATACCACCTGCTTTGCTGAACAGCAGTTCATAATTCTGGCAAAGCTGTCTTCAAAATGCGTCACTTCTTGAGAGGATGAACATAGGGCTGCTCTCAGTGATGGCTATTATAGGACAAGAGCATATATACTTTCACACAACTGGGAGTAAGATACTAAGCGTACCAGAATTTAAGTAAAAATGTTGCTTTGCAGGTCTGTAGGCGGTCATGTGGAATATTGTGGGGACAACCTCACATTTGGCGGCGGTTCAGAGGGGCTGGACCTGCATCAGGTGGATACTGGGAAGAAAGGAAACTGCTGTCACAGGCTCGAGGGAGCAGAATGGCTCCATCTAAGATGGGTTTTCAAAGACGTATTATAGTAGCTGAGCTTATACCCAGGCTACTGGGTGACGCGCTACCCACTCTTGAATGGGTGAATCCTGAAATGGGTGAATGCAGGACAAAGTGTCAGCCCCAGAGTCACATTTGCATTCAGAGGGAGGAGAGCAGTCTAGCTGTGACCCATGAGTTCACCCACAGCAAATGCTCCACCAGATCGGTGACCTCATGTTCTCAACTTCACCTTGGAGGCAGTGCAGTGCTTCCCATGAAGCTGCTCAACCTTGTGCGGCACCATCCAGAAAGATATCTGCTGGCAATCATCCTTGAGAAGTAAAATGGGGTAAAAATGGGCTGTTGGGGGCAAAGGCCAGTTTCCAGTGGACACCAGCCCCACTTGCTCCTCCTTTTCCACCGGTGCCTGGGGCAGCAGCACAGGTCTGGCCGTGGCCAACAGCTCTGGGGAAGTTCCCAAAACATCTTCTGGACTACAGAGCCTTTCTACCACCCCATCTCATATAGGACAAACGCGGCCCTTGAGGAGAGCAACCTGTCAGCTGCACTAGATGTCTCCTGCCAAGTATCCCCTGGTTTTCATTAAGGTCCGGGTTCAGAGATTGGCCAATGTGCTTAAGTTGCTGCTCAGATATAACGATTTCTGTAGGCTAACGGCAGTTGTTTCCTATCAAGACTACAGGTAAAATTGATCTCCATCTGCATTAATGTGAAAGCTGCTGTGTTAAGAATAAAAACCACATGCTGTACTAAAAATAGAGAGGATGGACAGATGGACGGCTGTCACAACAGAAGCAGAAACCCAATGATCAGTTGCGGACCCACTGTGTCACTCAGAACAGAGCTATTAGTGGCAATGGCAGTTTGGTTCTCCCTTGTTCCCATTTAGGAACCTTATTTAAATCAAGCTGAGTTAAAAATTGGAATTTCTTCAGAAGTGTTGACATTTTCCAGGAAATGAAGAGTTTTGAAAGATGCCAGTTCAGAATTACATTTCAGCAGATAGTGATAGCTCAGTGAGGCTCCTTGTACCAGGCTGGGAAGTCCAGTTCCCAGTGGCAAGAAGTTCAGACTTTGCTGCCGTTGAGCGCAGGCCCATGTTAAACATTTGACTATAAAATCAAGCATTTCTAATTTTTTTTATTTCATGCTATTAACAGCTGTTCCTCAGAGCTTCCCAGGGATACTCCAGGGAAACCACCAGGTTGAATCTCAGTAGTGACACGTGGTATAGCACCGCAGCTGAACCCATGGAGCTCTTGGGACCAAGAGTATCTGCACTGGTCCTTATCTTGGTGAAGGCACAGCGTAAATCTTCCCCATCCTCTACAAAAGGCCCGTTCACCAGATCTGTCCATCATGCCACAGACAGATTAAAAGATGAATGTCTAAAATCAAACTCCCAAACAGTCGTGGATGCAACTTTTGAGTGCTCAACAGCGAGACGTACTGCTGGTCTCATGGACGAGAGAGTGCCCGTGGCATTCACGGAAAACAGAATACCAAATGTTTCTGGAAAAAAAACAGGCTGCTAGAGTTATTCCAGTTCCCAGTTTGCACAGTGTGGAGGAGCAAAGTCTTCCAGGTGCTCCAGGACCTGGGGAGAAGGATTTTTCCTTCGTTTAGCGCAGAAACAACATTTCGTTCTTTGTGCCCTTTTTTATCTTAGAAACCCTGCTTGATAAATTGCTAGAGGGCCTCATTAACTGCAAAGATTTGTCAGTTTTCCCAAAGCAATCAGGGTGTTAGTTAGACTGAAGGAGCAAATGGAAAACTGAAACGGAAGCCAAGCATAGCCCTATTAATCCTGTGTTATGGATCGACATTTGTCAACGCTATTGAAGTTTGTTGTACCGAATAGAGCCCGAGAGACCACTCAATTACTTTATCTCTGAGCAATTAGGATCCTGCTCTTTGAGGTCAATCTGTTAGCACAGAGAAGAAAAAAAAAGAAAAAAAAAGATACAAGATTAAGAGTAGAAAATCCACTGCCTTATGTTTTGGGGTCTTTTAGAGGTAAAAAAAAAAAAAAGCAAAACAGTTTTTCCCTTTCAAATACTGGTTTTGGGAAAGTGAGAGTTTGCTGGAGTCAGCATTAGCAAGGGCCTCCCCAGCACGGTCATGTTGCCATCTCTTACCCCATCACCACTGATGTTTTTCCAGATGATTGCAGAAGAATCTGTTCTTATAGACATAAAGAACCCAGCTATAAGCTATAAAAGAACCCATTTGTACATTAAGGGATGTCCATTAAAGAAGGACTGGTGACGGTTTTACCACATAAGCAAAGCACTGCTAAGGTTTAGGCTCGGAAGAGGGCTTCTAGGTCTTTCTTAGCAATGTGGGAGTGAAGGATATTCAGTAGAAGAAAGGGGAAATCTTTTGTTGCAGGTACATTTTTCTGTAGCTCCTAATTCTTCTGCCCATAGATCAGATATCAGTAGATGTACAAGTTTGGAAGAGTTTTAAAAATGATACGGAAAGGTATAGGATGGGAGAATAACTGACATAAATTTCTCGTGTTCAGGGACACTTAGATTTAACTTGAAACTTTCAGCTTCTATTCCTGAGTCTAAAAAAGACAAGTGTGTTTGGAGGTCATGTCCCAGAGACACACTGCTGCATTCTAGGTGATGTGGTGGTCTTGGGGCATAGGCTGGGCTTGATGATCTCAGAGGTCTTTCTCAGACTCAATAATTCTATGATTCAAGTAGACTCTCCTGAGCTAATCCAAGACTGGGTAGGAAGGCCACTGTGGTACCAGGGGCTTGAGCCACCAAGTATCAGCTCTTGAGATGATTTATTGAGCCTACACTGAAAGGTGTGTTGTGACAACTTGACTGCTGTCACTGTTTAAGGAGGAGTGGTGAGAGCCAGCTGACGCAGAGCTAGGAGAACTGCAATCGGCCATCTTGACTGTCTGTAGAGAAAAACCCTCCTCAAAGTTTGCGGTGTGGTTTGGTTATTCCATGGTTGCTCACTGAAGGATTCTTTTTTTCATGTAAAGTAGATAGTACTGGAAAACAGAGATGGTAAACACTTTTATCTGGGGCTGCTTGCTAGAACTACCGAGATAATTAAATTGTCGGTCTACAAAAAATGGTGGTGAATGAGGAATGGGAAATGGAATTACTAAATTATTACCTTCAGGTTCAGGGTCCTTTTTGATCCATTAAAGATCAGGGAGAGGGAAATAGGTTTCGAAATAACTCACCGCAAATATACCAAAAATCATATGATTAATTGTGTTCAATGAATGATTCCACCAATTTGCACAGATTTTATTCACTGTTATGGAAGATTGAAGTGATAAGTTTTGTTTCATTTATCCAGTGAGTCATGTCTGGTAACTTAAATCACCAGCTTCCTCCCTTCTCCAGTCATTTCAGAAAACTTAATTCTTTTTTCCTGTTCATGAATCATTCCTGATCTCTGAAATTTCATCCCTCACTCTTAGCTATTGAATGAACAGACCAAGTGAATACATTTTCTTCCCTGGACTGTTGACTCACTGCTGTTTTTTTAATAATGCAGGCTGACCTTCCGGGCTGCATGGTACTGCTGCCTTGTTCCTTGATCTAATGACTGGGATGCTCTAAAGAGGAGAAAAACAAGTACAGTTAAAATTAATATGTCCATCTAGATCATTTAGACATATCTATAATTCTGTGATCTACAGATAACAATGCACACGCTATGTGACTTCTGTTACATGTCCAGATGTTGCACCAGAATAACAGCCAAAAGTCTCACTGGTGTTAAAGTGATGCTTTCATCTATTAATGCCACTTGAACAGAGAGACTGACCATGATTTTTTGAAATTTTTTTAAATCTTCCACTTTACAGTTAGTGAACTAAGACCTAGAAAGAGTTTCTCACACACAAAAGGGCTGTGACAAACCAAAGGATCATAGGCGGGTTTTCTGAACAGTAACTGAGCCTCCCTTCCTGCCCCACTTGCCTGCAGACAACGGAGAGATGTTCTTGCCTGATCCCACAATCAGCCTTGCAGAAATGCAGCACAGGTATTCGTGGAAGGAAGGGATGAGGTCAGGATAGGAATGCAAAGAAAACTTTGCTTATGTTCAGAAGGAGGGCTGGGAGTTTCAGCAGGTCCTAAACCACCATCTCCCCATGCGCAACATGCTCCAAAAGCCACAGCACCAGGTGGGCTGCACTGTATGGTTATGCAAATATACAGAGATAGTTGTTGCCTCCTGTTTGCGGAGAGACCTGCCTGTAGGCTCTGCCTAAACTGGAAACACTTTGCTCTTACTGGGATCCTGCTCTGGTCCACTGGTAATGTGCATAAACTGGCATGAGGCATCTTTGTACCACTGCAATAAGACTGTCTCCAAAACCAACACAAAGCATATATATATAATTGACACAAAAGCCTTCCCCCTGCATGAGTATCTTCCAGCAACGTGGAGACCCCCTGTCTCCAAACACTTCAGTCAGGGATTCCTCCTTTCATCCCTGGCACACCGTGGCTCTTAGAGGGAGGAACTGTGTTCATCTACCCTGAAGCACACTTCTGGTATGAAAAACATGCTAAGAGCACAGCTCTGTTGCAATATGAGAGGTTAGTGTAGAACTCCAGACCTGTGATTCCTGGAATTAGCCAATTATAGTAGCCTTAATAATTAATGAAGAGTAACTAGCTGGTCCTCTCGTTGAATAGATAGGTTGAAAAATGCAAGTTGTGTGTATTGAAAAGGCCCAGGAAGCTGAAGACAAATAAACAGATTGTTTTTATTTTAAACCTCAAGATTTTTTTTAAAGCCATCTCCACGATGCCAATGTGCGCCAACACTGTGAACACGAAGCACTAGTGGTCCAACTCATCCCACGGTCCTGCTGGGAGAAGTCTGCTGACGTCCACAGACCTGCACAGGTACAAATCCAGCATTTCTGACTGCCCAGCAAACGCTGCTGCTTCTTGTTCTCACTCTTGGTCCGCTTTGCCCAGCCTCTGAGGAGCCTTAGCAATGCTCGTATGTGAGCTCTCAAATACCCCATAAAATAACCTCTTCCAAAGAAGTATCCCTCTAGACCACTATCTGTGTCCCACTTTGTGCAATTTCAGATAGTCAGAGAGCTTTACATGCTACATTGCTCTCAGAAATAGAATTCTCCTAAAACACAGCTTTATGCAGCACGTATTTCAGTGTCTAGAATTATGCTAACCACCGCTCATCTACATTATTATATTAACTGGAAAGGGGGAGCACACACAATTTAACAGGGGAGAAAGAGCAACAAATCTAAAAAGAAAAATTGCTTTTTTACAGAGAGAAGAAAGCCAGGAATCTAGGGACTGTAAAAGCTTTGCTGGAATTAAAGAACATTTTACTACGGGAATTTAAAAGATTTTTCTTGGGTAGATATTACAGAAGGCAATACAGAGACCTGCTGGGACAAGTGTATTGGCAGGCGGATGAGGCAGGCAGGACAAGTGTGACACCAGGGTGGTCAGCAAAAACTGGCAGTGATGAAGGCAGATTTTGGTAGAGCTCCAAACTCTGGTGCACATCACCGGTACGATTACTGGCTCATCCTGCGGGGAAAAAGGTAACCCTACCAAAAGGAGAAGTATCTGCTGGATCAGAGACTTCTTTCCCCTCTCTCCACCAGGCTGGGCAAAACTAATGATTTTGACCCGAGTACCCTGTTGCCCTCTGGGGCTGCTCTTCAGCAGAGATCAAAGCTGCCAACACAGCTCTGCTGCCCCCGGTGCTCCTGGAAGGGAACCTCCCCAGTCAAAGGATGGAAATGATGTAAAAACATTTATCTGCAAAGCGTTAATGATTCCTGCGGTTGCTAATTCATCAGGGGAGAGTTTTTTCCCGGGATCAAAGCAAAGCAAATGGAAAGCAGAAGTCCTGGGTCTTGTTCTTTTGCACCGGAAAATGGTATTTAAACCCCTAAGGATTTTTCTTTCTCATATGGAAACAGAAATATGCACGTGCACATGTATATACACACAAATGTGTGTGCATGTCCATATGTATGTCGTGTTTCTTAGCATATTTAACAGAGTGTTGTGAGTCAAATAAACACTTTTAAAGTGTTTTCAGATCTTGTGTTGACAGCAGCTGAAGCAATGCGAAGCATTATTACCCATTTCAGATCTCCTTTTGCAGCGCGTGCAAGGGACTGTTAAATAAATTGAGTGAAATACAGTAGCACATTGCATTTTGCATATCTTTGGGAGCAACAAAATTTTATCTACTTGATGGTTTTGCTTTGAATATATATAAAAAAAAACTAGTAAAGAAAATGTTTTCTTATTACTGTAGAGCTTCTTGGCTGGGATCTCAGCAGCAGAGGAAGGTATATTTATCATGTAACAACAGTAGGTATAGCTAATTCATACATAAATGTCCTTTAGACCCAAAGTAAACTTGAGGAAATGGACTCTGCGTCCCTGTAAAGACTGTGAGAAGACAATACTACCTCATAAAGTTCTTCAACCTACGCAATGCCTATGCGGGTGTATTGGTTTCTTATTGTATTGATTATATTGCAGTGATAAAATATAAATTCGGTATACTCAGCAGCGACAGCTTTACTGCCTTATTGCGCTGATCATTACAGAAAGCATAAATTGGGTCGTAATTCTGAAGAGTCATCAGAAAACCATGTGCAACTCAAAAGTTATTCATTTGAAGTAGTGCTTATGAGATCTTCAGGAGAAGATCAATATATAAGTGCGTGGATATTTGTTCACATGGGAGGCTCCGACACGCACAGACACACGGAGAGATGCTCAGATTTATCCTGTTGTAAGCCCATACAGTTGTGCTCCGCATCTGAGCTCTCTGCTTCCGTGAGCAGCTGTTTATCCAGGCGGAGGGTGCAAGAGAAGCTCTCTAGGTTTATGATTTCTTTCTGTCCCTTGCTCCCTTACCTCTTGCCCTGCCCACGTGTCCGTGCAATGTGTGTTCATGCCATGCCCACCCGCAGAAGAACGCCAACAAGCAGACCAAGGGCAGGAGCACAATGCTGTTTACAGAGGCAGGTAGTCACGGTAATAAATATTTTATTTCCCTCACTTTTGATGTACCATCAGAATTTGATAAAAATGTGACTCATGAGCTAAAGAGACTGCAAGAACACAGGACCAAACATGTCAAGGAGCACCCTCAGCTCTCACTTAGTCTTCTGCACACCAGCAGCTACCTCCAGAAATGACTCCTGGGCGTGCGTCCCTGGAGTCCCCATGGGTCCCACCTAAGAAATTCGTGCTGGAAAGGAAAAGCCAACCCAAAATGATCCAGGCTGAGCAAACATAACCCCTTCAGTCTCAAGAGGAGTCCTGTAGACTGTATTTTGGCAGTTTTGTTAAGTCCGTCTCCTCAAGGGGGTTGGTTTCACAGGGGGCACAGATGTTCTTGTGACAAACCAGCATTGCTCTTCAAGATTTTGGCCCCACCTCTGGTCCTAGCCAGCCCGGGGCTTTTCTTTGTGGCTCCTGCTGTCTGATCAGCTGAGATGCTCTGCCCTAAGGACGAGCTGCAAACCTGCTGCAGCTTGGCCCAGCCTGTTTTATTTTTCCAGACGACAGTGTTGGTTTTGAGAGCACAAAGCTAAGAACATACCCTAGTACTCATTTACAGAAGCTTCAACACCAGCTCGCACACCTTGCTCGTAGGGCCCAGAGGAGCAGTGGCTCTCTCTGGTGTTAACAGTGGGCTGACATCTCCCAGCCACCGACCATCAATGCCAAACAGGCTGCTGGAATCCAACATCCCGCATGAATTTTGATTGCAGTGGGTGATTTGACCACTCTAAGTCTCAGAGGGAATTTGACCGTCTCCAGCTGCAAATACTACAAATGTGGGAAAGTTAAAGCTACCAAAAGATCAGATAAGAGGACCTCAATTTTAAACGGAATATGTAGTCTTCTCTCTTCTATTGTGCTTTATCAATTAACCTTCAGCAAGCACAAAGGTTTCCCTAGATCTGTTGCTACTGCTGGCATCTGAAGAAAAAAAATACAAAATGTACTGATACTTCTTTTTTTTCTAAGGAGAATACTTCTAATAACCAAAATGTTTCTGCACTTGGAATAATGAGAGTGACTTTTCTCTTTCAAATGCTAAATTATTTCAAGCTGAGCTGTTGGAAACCATTAAATAATTCAAGGAACTCTGCTTTGAGTAAGAACAACATCTGTTGGAAGGTGTTAAAGCACGGGAATAACCTGACTTTCAAAGTCATTTTACCATTTTTTTTTTTAATTCTCTTAGAGAGAAAAGAGGATGCATCCGTAAATTACAGGAAGGAGTTGCTAATATGCCACTTGCAAAACAAGGAGGGATGAATGACTGAGGTCCCAAGGGTACTAACTCTGGTCTACTTTGTCTCCTTCTCCAGAACATCATCTGCTTAAAGCTCTATTCTGATCTACAGACCCTTAAATGTTGCCAGGGCAAATTTTAATCAGCCTATTGACAACAGACTGGCATTTCCCAATTCCCTGCCCCTGTCTCCTCAGAATTTGCTCACAGGTCATCAGCACAACACAGTAATGAAGTTCTGGTCAATGAAGAATGAGAGAGATGAAAAACAAGCACCTCGCGAGGGCAACCCTTCTCTCACGTGTAGGAGCCCATGGATGGTAGCCATGGAAGTGCCAGCCTCTCTCTCTCTGCTAATGCCAGGGAGAAGTCAGATGACTGAAGGAGACCCAAAAGTTAATTTTTTTGGAGGGGTAAAGCTGAGCAACATTTTGCCCTCCTTGCAGAAATGAGTTAAATAAACCAATGCACTTAAAAGATTAGCAAAATTTAAAAGACAGATCCACACGCAGCACGGATTTTCAGGATCTCCCACATGTTTAGAGATGGGAATTTGAGTCAGCTTGTTGACAAAGATGCTTTTCCAATATTCAGTCCACATATGGGTTTAGAATTACTTCTCTCTGCTAAGTTCAGCTCTGGAATTATGCGTCGTGCTTACGTCAAACCAGAACCCTCCTCGTCCTTCCACAAAACTCAGCTGGCAACCCAGCTGAGTTAGTAGCAGTCCTGTCAACCACACTCCTGCATCATTTTCAAATTGCTTACACAGAGATATTGTAACCCAGGTATAACAGTCTCCCATAACAGTGCTGAGATGCTAAATGTATCCTTACTCCCTTATCAACTATTCCTTCCAACTCCCATCACTTTCTATACAAATTCTTCCTTGAACTTTCAGTTCTTGGAAAAAGTACATATCAGAGGGCTGGGTTTGTTTTGAAACTGTTATAGCTGTGAATGAAGAGAATCCAGAATAAAAGAGAACGTTTTCATGAGACAGTCCATCACCAAGCATCTGCGAAGACATCCCTGATACATCCCTGCCCACCAGTAGAGAAGCTATCCCGTAATGGCCTGCACAGACACAATCTCATTTTAAAACATTAATAGTAGCACTAAATTTATAGCTGTCATCGGTATCACATAAACTTCAAACAGAAATAGAGAAGTCAGGTCTTTTGTAGGTGTATCAGTGAACCTATCAAAAATGAACAGTTACATGTTGAGCAATTAATTACTCCACATCAAGTCTGAGACCAATATTAACCAGAGCTCCCATTTCCAAAGAATTTGGTCCATTCCCAGGAAAATCCATCAGAAGTATCTGAGAATTGTGGCTATTTTACTGGAAACAAATGGGCCAGCTTTGTCTACCATTTGGATTTGACTCCCTTCTAATCTCAGTGTCAAAAAATGTTGGTGTTTGTCAAGGCAAAGTGGAGTCAAAGGCTAAGCAGCCTCTGAATTTGGGGATGGAGTTTGATTTGAAGAGTTTGGATCTGACCAACAACATTTTTACACAGCTCTTATCAGTCGTTGAATCTCATTAATCTGAGCTTAAGTTTTAAGAAGCAGCTGAAAGGAGATCTGTTGTAGAGGTCATGGCTATGTTAAACTTGTCAATGTAAAGGCTTCCTGTGAGACGAGGTCTGAAGGACTTGTTAAAGAAGAACATTGAGTGAGCAGAGTACAGAAGCCATCAGATACTCCATGCTGGGCTTTTCCCTTTTGCATTTCTGTGCAATCCTCAGTTGTCATAAATATTGATAACATCGTGAACAGACCTTCTGTGCATTGTGAATAGGCCTAGTGTATTTTATAATAATCCATTTGGGTGCTGTTGGAGCTGCTAATTAAGAAGGTTGCTCATTGCTTGTGACACTTGGAGGTAGAAGACCTGGATGCTTTGTCATGGGGATGAATGAAGAGGTTTGTCATCTGTTATGTGTCTGCCCATCTAGTCAAGAAGAGACCAAGCAGAGTAACTCAGAAAACAAGTATCCTTGGAAAGAAATTAAGGTTTAAAACACCCTACAACGTGGAATTTCTGATGGATGAGAGATTACAAAAACATAAACTTTAAAAGGAACAATAGATGCCAGACTTATTCCTTGCTATGGGGAGGGTGAAGGAGGAAGCTTTCCTTCCAGCATGGACTACCTTGATGCATAAAGTCATGGTGTAGCATTGGGAGATCGCTTTGGAAAAAGGACCTTGTGGGTGGTATAAACACCTTTAGAGCAGCTGTGGGGCCAGGGAGAGAAATTCTCTACAGTGATATCACAGCCACAAAAGTCTTCCCATATGGGCTGAAGACATTCTCTTCAGGAGAGTCCAGGCTGGTGGCCTGAAGAGATGGTCAAAGGATGGAGGAATCCCTTGCTCCTGCCCACCACAAATGCGGAAAGGCAAGGAGCATTTAAAGTGCTGAAGGATTAACTCTACCCCGTGTGCTTCTGCCGAAACCCTGCCTGGACCATGGAGCCAGTCTGCAAGGCTGCACAGCCTTGAGAACACTGATGACCATGGCAGTGTCCCATCACCATGCATGGAGGAGCGTTGCAGTGCAAGTCACATCCGTACATGCAGAAGGGAAGACCAACACCCAAGGCACAGGGCATCATGCCCACTGATGCTGATGTTGAATGGGCTGGAAGGTTTCAGTTTCTCATGACCTACACATCAACAAGAGGCTTTTAGAAACTGGCTTTTACACCAGAAACCTGGAAAGCTGAAGAATTGGATTTTGTTTAACAAAACGCACTTTGTGCAATGAAACCTGTCAAGAGGAAGCATCTCCTGTGTTCTCCCTCCTATTTTACTGTGTCGAGACTTCATCTTCCCATTTTATAATCATACATATGTAATGCCTGTTCTAAACCAGCAAGTTTTACGTGGGACTTAAGAATCAGCTTGTTTACCCTTCAGTGCACTGTACTTCCTTACTTATTTCTCCTCTCCTTTCCTTTTGTAGAACTCTGGAACAACAGCTAAGCCAAGAGGAAAGTTATCCAATAAAACCAGTAGCATCTAGAGAATGAACATTGATTTTTCTGACACAGTTTGGAGCTCGTTAGCATTTTCTGTTGCAGTGTTATATCACCCTTTCTGTCACGTGAGCTACCTCGGACTATAATTTAAGGGGTTCTGTCCTGAGAACACATGGACTGTGGGGTGACTTGCAAATTCTCAAGGAAAACTCAGCAACAATCCAGGCAGAGACAGCCCATAGCCATGGGTTTGTGTCTTTCCACCACCTTTCTCACAGCTGCAATCTCCCGTCACGCTGCAAACCCACGTGTCAGGTCGGGTGGAAAGATGGTTTTAACGCTGAGCACCGTGGTAGAAGGAGATCTCAGCCGGGCAGCTCTTCTGGGGCTGTCATCTACCAGGACACACGTCACCCTGCTCTCTCCATGGCGCTAGGAGGGTTGGGCAGGGTCAGCCTTGGTGGTGTAGAGAGGGACACTCAGAAGCAGGCAGGCAAAACAATTTTACCGGCGGCGCTGCAGTCGTGTTTTCATTTTACAGGATTCAGTGGCTGAGAAAGAAGGGAATTATCTCCTTTCATTATCCTGGCTTAGACATAGCAAGAAGGTAAAGATTAATGCCATTAAAACATAACCAATTGGTGCTTAAATGTAACATGACAGATTTACTCTGAGCACATTCTAAACTGTGGATTTTTAACAGTGATAATAAAGCATTAAGAGAGACATTGAAGCTTGAAGTAACGGCAGAGAAACAGTTGCGTGCAGTGGGAACAGAAATGAATCCCATTCGGTTTTCAGCCCGTATGGAAATGGCCTACGTGCTTAATGTGAGAAGCAGCCATTTATTCCCTGGGCTGGTGCTTATAACTACTCCAAATGCTGAGCAATTTAAAACCTATGCATTTTTATAAGTGTCCATTTCTTACATTTGATGAAAATAACCCTTTGGCATTGGTTAAATTATAAACAGGAAGGAAAAAAAAAACCCAACAGGGGTGATGCATCGCCAGCACACCGATAGAGCAGCTGTAAGGCATCAGCAACCGCACATCGGTTTACCTTTATGAGTTACACCCATGTAAAGGTGATTTCATGAGAAAAGTTTCAAACCAGTGGTTCTGGAGCGCTACAGCCCCCTGGCAAGCCCGGGATGCCAGCGATGCGGAGCAGGGTCCGCACAAGAGGAGGTGGGGACTTGCAGGAGGGCACATCGCCGGGTGAAGCTGCGAGCACAGGCTGTGCTGGGCATGGACAAGAGCCAGAGCTTCTGCTGATACCACCTCAGTGTGACTGCACTAATTACCTGCAATCGTGATGCCTTTCTTCCCTGCCTGCTTAGCGCAATCAAAAGAAATACATCAATAAGAAAAGCACACGCTGCTACAATTTAAATATCACGGTTACAGCACAGGTTTGATCATCTCATCCCTGCTTCCTAATCCACCTCCCAGTAATTCATTCCGGTGCTCAAAACCCTTCCTGGCTCTGCTGCTAAAAGCTCAGCTCTCCTCATGCTTGCATAGGCTTTCGATTGCTCTGCTGCGCACATATGGATGTGCGTGCACCCGTATTAGCTGCGCAACCTCAACTCACCCCCCTGTACGCGTGCATCACGATCCGGCGTGTGCCTGCACAGTCACCCAGAGAACCAACGGCAGCTCACTCAGCCGTTCACAAGCTGCAGAGCAAGATGCCAGAATTCATCTCGCTGCATCAACCTGAGCTGCTTTGGGGGTTCTGAAGGTAGATGGGACCATCTGCAGGCACCCAGACCCCTGAGGTTGGTGCTGGAGCTGGGGGGATTAAAGAGAGCACGGTCACATCTTTGGTTGGTGTGTGAAACAGGCTTTATGAGATTAAATACCCTTTTCCATCATCTTTAAAGTGTGTGAGAAATCGTATGTGTGTGAGAGGCAACATATACGTGTTGAAGCTGAAAAGTCAGTTCAACTTTCACTATTGACTAGTAGGTTGGCAGATACAGAATCCCAGAATGGTTTGGGTTGCAAGTGGCATTAAAGACCTGGTTCCAGCTCCCCTGCCCTGGGCAGGGACACGTCTCTCCCACCAGACCAGGTTGCTCAAAGCCTCATCCAACCTGGCCTTGAACACTTCCAGGGATAAGGTATATATTCCACAGAGATACACATGGTAAAGGCAGAATTTAACCCAATTTTATGAGCCAAAAATGACAAGAGAAAATTCAGATAGTTCCAAAAATTTCAGCATGTAACACTGAGGAAGCAAGATAAGTACCTTTGAATAAGCCCTCTCTTGATAACATTTCTGCACTTACCATAGGTAGGGAGCAACTCTGGAACATATTAAAACTCGGATTTCTTATACACACATTGCAGTGGATACGACCTGCAGCTTTGAATTTCAATTTATGATAACTTCCAAAAACGAGGACTCAGAATGGCTCAATAACTTCACGGAGTATGTGATTTAAGAACTGACAAACACACATAGCAAAATAAAGATTCTTCGTCTTTTACAGCTTTTCCATAAGCGTGCTAAATTACGAACAAGCTGTCAGTGCGAACTCTGCACGGCCCAACCCTGGGGCACTCCATCATTTGCCCCAGGGCAATCCTGAGGACCTTCTCAGGGGGTCCTTTGCCACTCCAGAGACACAAGGAGTTAAGGTGCCCCAACATGCTCACAGAGGGACGGTCCCGCTGTGCCCCGGATCACCCCAAGCAAAGATGTGACAGTGGGAGCCCACCAGCATTTTGTGGTTTCTGCTCCACCTCTAGAGGGAGATGCTGCTGCTCCACAGCCTTGACAAAGAGCAGCTCCTGCCCTTGGAAATGCACTGCCAGTAACTGTGTGAAAAGCTGGAGTCGATCATGAGCCTCAAAGGATGCATTTGCTTTAATTTAGCTTTTGTGTGTGCTCTTCTCCATTATTTGTTAGCACCCAAAGAGTTGTGACTTTCACTGTTCTGATTCATAAATGTAAACTAACGTCAGAAAAATTACTGCTGGCACTGACTTGAGTGGCAAGGATACATTTTTTCTTTACTAACTTCTTTGCATTTTGGCCACTCAAGCTAGTTGAAGTCCACTCTCTATCCACGTTGCGTGTGCACATCACTCCTCCTCGTCCCCTCCACCCCAGTGCGGTGGGTTACCCTGGATCCCTGCCCTAGACTTGTGTCTGGCAGCTGTCTTCTTCCTCCTGTACTCTTCCCCTCTCATTTTCCTCCTGACTGAGCCCTTTTGTTTCTCTCTCATTTAATGCAAATAAGTGACCCACTTAAGAGGTGCAGGGAAGGAAAAGAAGCTCCAGTCAACAGGAACCTGATGCAAGAGACTGATCTCTGTTTCCCAGATAGGGTTCCTGCACTGCTGGGAATGAACTCCCAGGGCACGGCCAGTGACACCGCCCTGCCCGAAGCTGTTGCCCCCGATAAGCTTGAGCCTCCCATCACTACTTCTGCTGGGAACCACAACACAATCCTCCAGAACCATGGGGGAAGCTGTTTGCATGGTCACCCCCCCCCCCTTGTTTTAGTCCCTTACGAGGTGGTTCCACAAAAATATTAGAAAAAACTTTTTCCCTGTGCGGGTGCCGGAGCCCTGGCACAGGCTGTCCAGGGAGGCTGTGGAGCCTCCTTCTTTGGAGACTTTCAAACCCTGCCTGGATACGTTCCTGTGCAATTTACTGTAGATGATCCTGCTCTGGCAGGTGGTTGGACTAGATGATCTTCTGAGGTCCCTTCCAACTGCTAACACTCTGTGATTCTGTGAGGTGGACTTGCAAAAAAACTGCTGCTACTAAAGCTGTACCCACGGCCACATGTGCCCAGTTTGGTTCTCTGATGTTTATTCCTTGCTCCCATAGTTAAAGTTGCTCCTTCAAAATATTCTCAGTGAGCAGGTGCACTCTTCTAGAGAGACCCTCAGTGAGGCAGAACAGAAACATCCAACACACCTAGGGATGCGGAAGCCTTCTCATAAGCCCTTGCCTAGACTGTCTTTACACCTTGGAGTTCTGTCTGCTACCAACCACCAAGCAGTATCCCTCATGCAGCTTCCACTTGTCCATAGAATGGCTGGAGTTGGAACGAACATAAATATCACCTCATTCCAACCCTCCTGCCACGGGCAGGGACACCTCTCACTAGACCAGGTTGCTCAGAGCCTCACCCAACCTGGCCTTGAACACTCCCAGGGATGAGGCATCCACACCTTCCCTAGGCAATTTGCTCCAGTGTCTCACCACCCTCATCCTATCTTCTGCTCTTTCTTCTGCTTTCCCATCTATTTTTCACACCACTCTTTCCTTCTCCCACTGCCAGTGTGTCCCTTCACAGCCATGACTGTGTCTTGCCATGGGCACGTGTAGATGCGAGCACCGTAGAGTCGGATATAAGTCAAGATTCATAAAAATTACATTGTTAACTGAAATGCATAATAATTATAATTATACCTTCTAATACCAAGTACAAATACGGCCGTGGTTCTGTGGAAGTCAAGGCTATGGCAACAGAGGTAGTGAAATTCACAGCTGCTGTAACTGCTGCAGACAAGGGTGGTTTCTCCTTTGGTTCATTTGGCCCCATGCACCTGGCTTTCCAGTAACAAGTTTAAAAGGACACAAAAAGGGCAGGAGCCGAAGGGAAAAAAAATGAGGTTTTATACAGATCTGAAAAGCAGGGAAAGCAAGTTCTGCTAGATTTTAGCCATCAGAAATTAGTTTCCTTTATTTGTCCTGTGAAACCTGCGGAAACCCTTGCAGATTCAAGGAAAAGAAGTGGGAAGGAAAAGCTGCTTAATGCGAGGGATGACTGACTGCTTTTTAAAATTCCATTGCTTTCTTTGCATGTCGTGCCAGCCTCAGGGCTGTGCAGAGGATGGGAGACCAAATTCACGGGGAACTTCATCATCCTCAAACTTGGCTTCGTTCCGAATCAGAGTTGAATGAGAAGCCTTTGAAATTATCAGCTGTGACAAGGGCACATCCTTCTTGTTTGTTCACATTTTGCTCTGTAGGCGCTGCACTGTTTTCCTAAGAAGGGTGCAAGATTGCCCTGTGCACCTTGTCCTGCCTGCTGAACATGGAGCCAGGGTCACCTTTCTGGGAGAAGGGTGCATGGGATGGGGTTGGAGGGTCAGGGAGAGAAAGAGACGGGGTGAGCCTGGAGGGTGCAACGCCAAGGACCCTTGTAAAGAGTGGGAGGGTTGCCTGGTTCAGGGAGCAGAGGGGCAACCCAAGTGTGACATACCTGTAGGGTTCCTACACCCCAACAAGCACCGAAAGTTTCTGGTATGGGTGAAAGTTTCACCCTAAGGGTGCACTGCTTGGGGAAGGAGAAGGAAGATTAGCTGTTGAGTTTTAAAATCCGAAGAGCGCCCTACATGAGTATCTATTTTAAGCTGCAAAATGCATGCATTTCCCATTGAAATGAGACATTTTGACACTACTGCAGTTAGAAAATGTTCCCCTGAATTAAGGCAAGCATGAAAGACTCTTGAAGAATCATAGGGGCTGCATAGCTGTGCAGCGCCTGCAAACGTGGCTCTGCCAGGACTGCACTGGGGAGATGCTTACATGGGGTCCTGGGGTCTCAGAGGAGATAAAGTGGGCTGTGGCTTGTCCTGGGTTTTAGAAAGTACTCGCAATTTTTTTTTTGCATGGGCTCAGATGTGAGTTTAACTCCCAAATACAACAAGTTACCCAGTGCTCACATCTATTTCCATCGTATTGCCTGCAGAGAAGGCTGAGGACACTCCCCACCACTCACAAGACCTTCACTTGGGTGAAGGGTTTCGTTATTCAGGCTGGTTACAGCAGCCTGAATAACAGCCCAGGATTGGCCTTGAGCAAAAAACAATGGTTAGCTGAAGACTTTGAACTCTGTTTTCACCTGGATCCTGAAATTCCCCTGAGAGAAAAGATGTCTTGGTAGAGATGAAGCAGACAGGTGGAAGCTCCACCGAGTTGAGAAGGTGGGATGCTTGGGCCATCAGTCAGGTGTGTCTGACACTGCCCATGGATGCTAAGCAGTCACTGAATGTACCCCAGGAATACACCAGAAGTAGCTTTTGATATTTAATTCAGAATGGCTGCTTACTGGATCCAGGATTTAAACCACATGATTTTTAGTGCCTTTAAATATTTTACAAAAAAATGCATAATATTTGCCATTAAGGGAATTCTTGTATGATAGCGTCACTTGCATTGCTTAAAAGACCTATTATGCAAGACACAATACAGCCCTAAAACATGTCTGTTCACATCGGTGAAGTTGTACTTAGAGATGCTTTCTGTGCTAATCATGAAAGGATTTTGGCAAAGTTCTTGGCTGGTTTTTTTTTCAGACTAGTTATTAAATCTCATTAGAGTATCATTATTAAATAATCATGAAAATCGCTACTGTAATAAAATAGAAAATATTTATGATAATAGTAAGAGGAGAAAAGCAACTCTTCAGGCACCTAAATCATCCTTCTTCAGGGACTTTAACTCATTTCTTTAATTACTGGAAGGTGTAAGATTCTTCCATTCTTTTCATTTTGGTTTTGTCATGATCCAGAGCTGAAAATACATTCAATGCACATATCTGGGAACTCACCAGTGAGCATTTATTTGTGGAGGGACTAAGAGACAGAGAACAGAATTTCAGACTAGCTCAATTTGAATGTTAGCAGAGCTTTCTGATGTAGAACGAGGACTTGCATGTTCACAGGTGTATCCCACACCTCAGATAACCCGTGCCTCTGCTGAAGTACTCACGCTTGGGCAGTAAGTCATCGGATAACCCATACTCGGATAAATCCCTGCACAAACCAAGGAAGAGGAAAGGTGAGATGGGAAGAGCAGGAGCTTTAGGGGCAGAGGGAGCCCCAGCATTGGAACTGGCTTGTGTGAGGCAATGGGAAGAGAAAATGTTGTTGGGTCCCTCTGCATAAGTTGCCCTGGTGGGAAGGATGCACTGCTCCTCCAGGTTTGCAATGTTGCTGCACAAAGACACCACTGATCCAGTCAGTGAAATGAAGGTACTGGGTTGCAGAAGAGCAAGAGAAACTGAGGACACTGTAAAATCCAAAATGGGCTTTCTAGGGGTTGTTTTCTAGCTTTTGGAAGGTATTTAGTGTTGGTAGGCGAGGATTGAGATCAGCAGGGGTTGTGCAGGCATGGAAGGAAAGAAATGCAATGGCAGGAAGATTCCAAAGGTATTGGGGTTTAGAACTCTCTGGCAGCAAGCAGAGAAATACCTTCAAAATCACAGCTCTGGAAAATTTGGCTGGCAGACATATTCCCTCTTACTTGCCAGAGACATACACGTATAGGGACATTTTTTCCAGAAGAGGACCTGACAGTCATAACTCTCCTCTTTGTCCCCAGCTGGGCTCCCTGTGGTACATTACACGTTATTTTTGATGCAGAGCTATTAGCATGCTACTGAAGAATTTCCTAGACCTCCTCTTTTTTTTCATACCTCTGTCACTCTTTGAGTTTGAATCAAAAAAAGGAACATACAGTCTTTTGTTTCTTCCTCCCCTGAGACTGAGGGATGGTAATTATCCTTCAAACACAGCAGAAACTTTCTGAAGAATCGGGGCGGGGTGGGGTTTGTGAGGAGCCTATTAGTGAATCCAACTTCAGCAGCATCCCAGAACTCAAACACAGTTCTTCTTCAGATTAGGTCATGCCAGCTCTGAGCGCACCCAAGCCAGGCATTTTGCTGAATCTCCTCTGGGACAGAGAAATTGAGTAGAAACAGATGCTCCAAAGGTATTCTGAAACTGGAAGGTGTCAAGTGCCTTGTTATTCTCTCACTGAAGCCGCACAGATTTAACACTGAATAAGATTTTTTTTCCTAGTCGTGAGTGTCCTTCTAGGGAAATCTAGTGTAATAAAATTCACTGTGTGAACATACAGAAATATTGGTTATAAAATCTCTCAGCAAGTTGATTTTATGCACTCACACACTCACAAGCACTAAGGTGGGACCAAGATGAGCCATATGTGACACGGATGACAAGGAGCTCTGGTTGTCAATATGTCTCTGAAATTCCTATTAACTGGCAACAAAACACTTGTACACAGTTTCTTTCACCCTTTTGGGCTCTTGAAAATCTCCTGCAGTGCAAATTTCAGTGTATGTAGAGAAGTCCAGAGACATTTTCTGACTGACACCTCCATGCCTCAGGCACCAAAGCCTGGTTCAGATTTGGAAGGTCAACAGATGCACCAGCACTGGAAGTAGAGACCCGGTCAGCAGGTCCTGAGGGCTGCATTCATACGGAGATTTTGGCAGTGGGAGGCTGAATGGCCAAATTCCCAACCATTTTGGCAGCCTGCTCAGCCCACATACTGGGCACTCCATGCTTCCAGGCCCAGACAGTCCATGCATCAGGCACTGATGCACTTGGGGCAAATACTTCCATGGAGGTGCTAAATGAAGATGGAGTGAACAGTTAATAGAGATGGTGGAAAAGAGAAATATTGGCTCTCAGCTGCTGCACCTGATGGACCAAATCATGATCAACACCTCCCTCTGCCCAACACCTTTATCCATCAGCCCCAAACACAATCTCTGCGTGCCCTCACAGCCAGCCATTCTCCCCTCCCCTGCTCATGTTCAGTATGGTTTGTAGATTCTGAGTCAAGCACAAGCCATCAAACACCTGTGGGCATCACATACTGACTACTCTGTGAGGTGCACCCAGTTAGGAGGAACACAGACGTCTCCAGGAAAGAGATCATCCCACCTCTTGGAGAGCAACAGAAGCATCTGCAAGACTGTGCTAGAAACAAGGGCTTCCTGGGCCCCAACAGTGCTGGTACCAAACAGCCCATCACTGACCCATACACAGCTCTCGAGATGGCCCTGGCAGGTGTCAAGGGGTGCCACTGCTTGGCATGTGACTGTCACCAGGCCATCCTGGCAGGAGTAGGGGACCCACCTGTTGCAGCTGAAATTTGGGTTGATCTGAAAATGTGGCTCCCGGGAAATCAGTGGGAGTGCTGTGTTCACACAGACACTGAGAAACCTGGGCTATATTCGACAAGTCCCTGAAGCAGCTCAGCTGCAGCACCAGCCCTGTCTACAGGAATGAACAAAGCTGTTGGTATCAAAACCACCAGAAACTGCCAGCTCCCCGGGCTGCATGCAGGCTTTTCTGCAGGCATGGCACTGCTAATACCTGTCTCCCGCTCACGGGGTGTAGGATGATGAGCCAAGAGCAGCCAGCACAGGAGGTGAGCTTGATGTCAAGAACATCTGGGCACGAGAGACCTGGACTGAAACCACCCCCTCATTTCACACAAGCCATTAAACAGCCATCAGCTGGTAATGACAGCCCATCTCTATTGACCCAGGCAAAACTGGAGCCTGGCAATGAAATGCTCCATAGCCCATGGCCAATCCCCTTTCCAATCCCTTCCCTTAATTGCATGAGGTTCACCACAAAGTCCCAAACAGCTCCCACAAACAACTCTGAAAGCTGGGATGCAAACCAAAGGAACTGGTGCGACACATTTCTGTGTCTTCAAAGCTGAAATACTCTGATGTTCTGGAACACATCGGTGAGTTCTGTGAGCCATTTAAATACTTATAGCCTTTAGCATCCACCATGAGGATCTGTGTTGCCTCTCTTTGACCTTTCCCAGACCTTGCAGAAGGAAAGTAATTAGTTTTCTGCATTTCACATCAATCCAATTACATTCACCTTGTTCCTTGCTTATTATATCAATTTTGCTTTGAGAAACTTGACTTATTAAAATGACTGCCTCGTAGCATTTAAAATTTGGTTGCTTGCTGCTTTAAAATGCAGATGTTCACTCGTGTCTCTGCGACTGAAACAGCAAGTGAAGAACACACTGAAACTGGCAATAAAACCAGGGCTTGTCATTTATGGTGTATTAAAGCCTAATTGAAGACTATGAGGACCCATCTCCATTAGGCACTACATGATGGCCTGTTGAGAGCTAGGCAGTGCCCCGAAGCACTAACGGTCTACGATGGATAAATGCTGCCTTATTAATACCATTTTGCAAAAGCAAAAAGGAAACAAGAGATCAATTGTGCTTTTCCCAACACTGAGCATCCTGAAATCATGAATCTGTTCATTCTCCCCTTCAAATTACAAGCGATTTAAAAATTACAATATGCTTTTGGTCCTTCTTAGCATACATTTGCAGTTATTTTATTATTTGCCTACTATCTTACTAACCTTCATTTACAGTTACATTTCAAGCATTTTGTGCAATGACAGAGACTAAAATATTTCACGAATGAAAGCTGGGACATTCACTTGACTCCACATGATGGGACTTCAAACAGAGCAATAAATATAAAAAGACCCAGCAGTGTAATAAATAACTTGCCTATGATTATGAAAAGAACTAGGAGTTAAACCGATATCTCCAGTCACAATGCTAGCACAGTGCCTCCTTATTCAAGTCCTTCATAGTGAAGAAAAGACAGAAGAAAAAGCTTATTTTTCCTCTCTTTATATCCCTTGGCTTAAATGTAGGTATAACTCACATCACCAGGGTCTAACACAAGACAGCAAAATCTCTCCTTGTGTTCAGAGCTGACTCTCTCTCTCTAAAACGAGAGTGTTCCTCAGACAAACACACTGACACTGTTTGTGAATCCTCACTGTGAGCAGCCAGCCACCATGCTGGGCCAATTTTGGTAAAGCTGAAGGAACACCGCAATTGAAGTTGGCCCTTCAACTTGTAACTAGGATGCCTCTTCACTTCAAATTCAGAACAAAGTAGGAAATGATAATTTCCTTCTATTTTTGATTAATGGTCCTTAACGCCACATGGCGTATAGCTACATCAAAGTGGCTTTTCTGCTACTTTTTGGGGTAAACAAACAACAGTCACAAAGGCTCTTCTAGAAGTTGGTCTTTGGAGCAGGCATGAAAAATATCTACTTACAGGGCTGCCTTTGCAGTATGACCATTACCTCCCCATCACTGTTAAAGACTCTAAAAGATCCATTTTGCTGCAGCTTGTTAGTACAGAACAGCAACGTTGTCCATTGGGAGGTCGCAGTTACCTAGCTTCCATCATTACATGCTTCTTAATTATTATTTATGCAGAATATCAACATCAAAATTGCAGAAGGTGCCAACACACCCAGTAATATTAATGCAGCACAGTCCGGCTGCTGTAACCACTATGACCAATTTTGATTTAGTGGTGGACCATGACACTGAGAAGAACCCGGTGAGCCTTTAGGAGCAGGAGCCCTCATCCAAAGGCAGTTTCTGCTCATTAAAGTGGCTGCATCCTCCTCTTTCACTTACCTCTAGCAAATTAGAATAAAGTTTCTCCCTGCCTGTTATATGTTTTCCAGTTCTTTAAAGATCTGACATGTTTGAAGATAAAAGTCATATTGAGATGAAAGACCCATTAGATGACAAAAACAAGAAGTGAGGTTCTGGGGGTTCTTGGTAACAGCCTAAAGAGTTTGCACAAATCTTTCTTACTGTTTATTATTTTTACCGGTTCCTCAACTGAGAAGTCACCACCACAGGTCAGAACTTCCCTGCATGGTGGTCTGTGCAAACAAATAAGTGTGGACTCAGGCACAGTGCCTGGAGGGTCAGTTTGGGAGGGAGAGGGATGGTTACAGTCAGACTGACGAATCAACGTGTGAACAGTCTGTCAGTAGCAGCCCATGTGGTACTGCTTCCACCCCATCCATGGGCTCTAGGGGTCAAGCTCTTGCCAAATGGAAGGAGAGGGGCCAGCTTAGACCTTCACTTTCAGTATGACAGGTCCTTGGCCCTGTGCCATGATGTCTACTGAAGCCAAGCAACAACCTGATTTCATTTGTTCATCATACTTCCCCTTCTCTGCCACTGACGTGGCTACCATTAGAAAAAAAAATTGCATTAAAAAAAGCTTTTTGCTAAATATTCAAAGGTTAAACTCTTTAGCTCACAAATCAAATTATTTCGACTCTAAGAAGCTGCTGTAAGATCTCTTGGAAGCTTCTGTTTTCCCTTCCCAGTCACCCTTTGGTCTGACATCAGTTGACATGGGATGTCTGGAGGAAAGCCTCACTTTGAGCTTGAGACATTGACTACTTGCACGTCCCTGAGGGCACCGGCCAGGTCTGGTGGTTTTGCTACCAGTGCCCGAGGACAGCTCTGATACAGCTGTAAACTGGGACCAGTTATCTAGATGAGAATGAGTGATCCAATGGGGGTCAGCATCCCATTGCTCTGTCTCCTTCCTAAGCTATTCACGCTCATCTTGGTGGCCATTTCTATTTTTGTCCAGGCCACTTCAGCTCAGATGTAGTAGCTGTTGCCTGACCTGAACCGGAACTATTGAAGTTGGCGTGGCAACCCTTGCTGGTGCTCAAAATCAGGATAGGAGCCCCACTAGAGAAGAGCTCAGCACAAACCAGACTCCCTCACCTCCCTGCACAGAGCCTTCACCTGGGAGAGTACTTTGGCACCAGGTACGTGTACCAACAAAGAGATGCTCAAGCACACCATGTCCATAGGATGAACAGAGAAGTGTCAAAAGCCCATGAGGAGTGACCAGGTATTCCTCACTGCTTCTCTTTCACTAGCTGAAATACAAAAGCCCAGGACAGCTGATTGCATCAAACCACCCGGGATCATCAAAAGCACTCAACTTCAAGCCCACCAGCCTGTCACCAAGGATGGCATCCTGGGAAACCAGCTAGTTACTCTTGCCAGCCTACACAGGTTGAGTCTATCCGTGTGAAAGACCCTGGTGACACCTTCTCCACTCCACTTCTGCTTCCTTCCCTCAGGATGGGCCTCTGGCAGCAGCACAGCTTGTAGCATCCTCTCCCCATCCACCACAGTTCTCCCCACCCTTCCTGTTCCTTGCTGTGCTTCCTCTTCAGGGAGTCCCATTGTTCCCCGTGCTGCATGCAGAAGTACAGTTATTGCTTCTCTGTGTGCTATCTGCTGTCATATAGAGGAACTGACACCAGATGATATTAAATTGTCCCTTCTGGCCTCCCAAGACAGGAGTCCGGCTGGAACCAACCCTCCTTCCTGGGACAATGACACCAAAAATATTCCTTCCTTCACATCTCAGTATAGCATCTCTTGGCAGGGGGTATTACAGGTGCAGTGGAGGTGTAAAGCGGTTTGCATTGCATAACAGTCAGTGGAAGTAAATGGGGATTTCCCCCGTTTGTAGACTCGTCCCTGGCTATTGAACCACCGGTGCTGCTGCTCACACATCAGCAATACAGAACAGTCAGATGGAGACGGAGACAAATGCTTTTCCTGAACTTAATGTGCTCGGAGAGATGTGTGTGAAATTGTGTGCTACAAGGAAAGAAATAAGAGATCAAGATACAGGGAGGACCCCCCAGGGAGAGCCTCCAAATTGATTGGCTTTGCAACGAGAGGACAACTAAGTGTCAGGCCCCAGAGGCTTCTGTATCGCACCATCTCTTTCCTGCAGAAAGAAGCTTGTAGAGAAGCTGCTATTGCTTTGGAAGGTTCAGCTGTCACTTGGAAAGTACTTAAAATATAAGGGCTCCATGCTTAAAGGTCAATGAGTGTACAGACAATTTCAGATTCCTCTTTTTGCTTCTGACAATCAAATTAGCTGGAGTAAAAATTAACTCAGAAGCGAAGCCCCCCTCCCCTTCTGAATTGCCACCAGCCAAGGGCTTGCCCAAAGGCGAGGTGGCAGCAGCGGGGGGAGCATCTGGCAGAGGCCATTGCGGGTAGGATATATCTCAGCCTAAGAAGCCAAGTCCTAAATATTTAGAAATTTCTAAACATTTAGAAATTTCTAAACATTTGTGCATACATTGCTGTGCAACAAATATGTGCTGGGGACTTTCTCAGTCCTCTGCAGAAGAGGAACAATTTCACCTGTAAAGAGTTTTTTTTCCACTATTTACTTGGTGAGCTGGAGCAGAAGAGGACTTTTTCTCAGTGGGCTGCAATGGGAGGATCCTGTCAAACCCTCTTTTCCAGGCTCCTTCTGCTAATAGGGACCCCTGGGGTGTCAGCACCCCAAACTGCAGCCTCAGAGGTTGTCAATGCTTTTCCCTGCCCCAGTCATCCTCACCTCTGGCACGGAGGTGACTCCACAAGAGACAAAGCCTGTCCCAAGAGTATTTGTGTGCTGCTAAGTCTAAGTACAGCCTCAACCTTACTGTAATTTGCTGAGCAAGGACTCAGAACAGTCCTTATGTGATGAAGGCAACAGGAGTAAGAACCTCGTGTTTTCAGATCAGTATGTTCATCATTAGAAGTCTCCGGTGACCGTAATATAAAAGCTGGTAAAATCAAAGTATACACTGTGCAAAATTATTTTTAGGCTGTTACAGCAGCCCCTGAGCAGCTATGTCACTTTCTTTTGTACATGGATTAAATATACTGTTAATTAAAAAATGCAATTACCCTGGAAATACCAACTTTGAGCCACGCTGTCCTCCACTGCGAAGCTTACGCTTGCAGAAAAGGGCTCTGGGCTAAGACACTCTCTAGAAATATTTAGCTCAAGAATCTGTTTTTTACAGCCACTTAAGATTCCATGAATTGTTAATAAGCAGTTAAGTGCAATAATAAAGGATGTATATACACCATTACAGCAAAAAATTCTTAGGCACTGCAAAACTGGTTGCAAGGAAATAGTTCTGGGCTTGGTAATTTTGTGGGCAAATAAGCGATTTCAGATATGAGCTGAAAAGAGCCATTTCCAAGCAAATAAGATAAATATACAGCAGATCGTGTACAGTAACTGTGGCATCAAAATTACAGCAATAAGAGACAAAAAGGAATAGCTTGATGAGGCCGATGGATGAAACTAGGAAGAAATCTCTGCAAATGGTATTAAAGTTTCTGATGAGCTCTCCGCCTCCACAGATGGGCACCATGTGCCTGTGATCCCATTAAAGTGTCTAAATAGGTTTTCAATAGATATTCTATCAATTAGAAAATTTCATGTCCATCTTTTGTGCTGACTGAAGTGTTGCGGTGTTAAATTTCTGGCAGGGTGGGCAGGTGAATTAGACCACGCTCTGAGCTTTTATATTAATAAAGTGTGGCATTTTTCTAGCTCTGGGGAGGTGACTTTTTTGTTTACGCAGGGTCTTTGCTTCCCGAGACAGCTGGTGTCAGGCAGCTCCAAGGGTCTGGAGGTTAACATCGTAATAAAGTGGGGTTTAATAAGTATAAAGCAAACACCACAATTGCCTGATGTTAAGTTGTATTTTTATCCATTCTGAAATGAGAAGATTGCGTGGCAAATGGTTTAGCTGAGAGTGAGAAATGCCATCAGCAGGAGACCCAGCAATTAGAGTCAGTGCTGGGAAGGCAAGAGAGCCATGCTCTCCCATCCTGGTCCTCTCAGCAGGGCAGGGGCATGGTCAGATGCAGCTATGTATCACTTAAATCTCTGGAAACAGTGGCTTTTCAGAGATATCACACCACAGGATATTGCCCCTTTCCCGGGGTTCACTCTGAGCAAGGCTACTGTCTTCTGGAGACGTACGCTGTTTGAGGTCCATCCCCACGGTCCCACGCTGTGGGTTGGAGCTGGACATTCCCACAGGGGATCCCCATGGATGGTTGGTCCTCCCTCTCCTATTCTCATAGGCAACAGGATTTTGGTAGCCACAGATGTCCTCCCCAGCTCCCAGATGGGAGACAAGCACTGGCTCAAGCCCAGCTGAACCTGCCTCGGCAATGAAGACTAGAGGAGAGCTCTGTTCAGCATAGTTTCCATGGGCCACTCTGGATGTGTGCTGCCAGCAAAGTGCCTCCCAGGCAGAGGGACCTGGGGGAGTTCAGACACCAGAATAGCCCTTCTGGAGCAACTGGGACACCCTCCTGCATCCAGCACCACGCTGGTGAGGGGGCAGCTGCTCCAGGCACATCTTCATGGCCCTGCACTGTGACCAATACCAAGGTGGTGAGAACACCTTTCCCTGTAACATCATAAGCCTGCATGTTTGGAGAAGTAGGGAGTTATTGTTTAACGAAGGAAATTCCAGGAGATCAGAAGAGAGGACTCGGAGAAAGCATCATTTGGATGCATTTAACAGCCTTGTGCTGGATTTGCATGGCTAATAAGAACAGGAAAGGGCTGAAATGACTTCTGGGCCTTTGTCCATTTCCACAAATGCTCACAAAATAAGCCTTGAGCAGTTCCTGAAATACAGTGGCTCATATTTACTGGTTATTTCTTAGCTGGCATTTCCATGAAATGCTGAACATATCTCGATATTTTTCTGTTACGGACTGTGGAAACCAGTAAATAGTGATATGTATCAAACAGCCAAAAGAGGGAAATGATTCAAGAAGCAGCTTCTAGGGAACTTCAAGTTCAGGGCATTTCCACACAGATTTTATCGATAAATCAAAAAAAAAAAAAAAAGAAAAAAAGAAGGTCTTCTCCCCTGCTTGCTAGCCTGCAGAAGTGCATAGCAGACTATGTCAATGCATCATGATTTTCTCCTGACAGCCACACTGTCTGCTATGTTTCATTCAATCTTAGCTTGCCAACACACCAACAGGTATCCAAGACTCAGATTTTTCAGAGAACTGCTTCAGGAGCCTCTCAGCTTCACCAACATATCAGACTATAGAACTGTCCAACATGAGGAAATACTGCCCTTATTTACCTGACCATAGACAGTTCAGACATTTTTGCATTGATTCGTTCAACCTCTTTTCCCATACGAGGCCGTGATAAAGCTTCAGCTTCTCAAATAGTGGCAGGGGCACATCAGCCCAATCACACAGGCTGAGTTTGATGGGGGCAGGATGGTTAAATTCCCCTCCCACCTGTGGCTTTTTAAACTGGAACTGCCCTTTCTCTTCAGAGAAAACACACAGTTTGATAACGCATCCAGAGTAAACACCTCTCACCCACTGAATAACAGCATTTCTGACTATCCCAGGTATTTCTTCCATACCCCTAGCCATGCTACATTTAAACCAGGGACTCAGTATCACGTCTGGGGAGGACTGGGCATGCAAAAGCAATATATATCTATATATCTATCTATATATCTCTATATCTATATATATCTCTATATCTATATATAGATAGTTGAGAGGCATCCCTGCCCATGACAGGAAGGTTGGATTAAATGATCTCTAAGGTCCTTTCCAGCCTACGTCGTTCTATGATTCTATATTTTCTAAGCCACCCACATCCCCACATTTCTGTGTAAACTGCCTATAATTTGTCAAACAGCCTTGATCTGGGCTGAAGTGTTTGAGCACAGGTAACCAGTTGAAGAGGGATGGCCTTAAGAACAATTTCAACAAAACATGGACCTTGTAAAAGAAATATAGCAGTTGCATTTTGCAAGCCTTTTAAAGTTATCATCTCTCATATGATCTCTGGAGACTTCAGTTCTCTGAAGTTTTGCTGTGCATTCACCATGGCCCCCTGACACCAAGAGAAAGAGGGGCCTAAACAGGTTACATGGCCAAGGCTATAAGCAAAGAAACCAAGGGTTTAGCAAAGGAACAAGAAGGAATGTCACAAATAATTTTACGACATATTAGATATGTTTGCTATTATAAAAACATCAGATTTCAGCTCTGGAGGTGCAGAACTGACATGTTCACCAGAAGGATGGTGTGGTTTCAGAATAGGTCAGCACAGAAGAAATCTCCATCCTTAGAGGGTTGTAAGATTTCACTAAATAAAGTCTTAACAGATCTAGCACTGGCCAGGTCTTCTCAGGAGATTTTATGGGAGTTTATACTTAAAACCTGGCAGAACCAATTTCTTGTGTGTGTTTTTAAGAAGTGCAGAAGCACTTGCACTTCTTTGAGGTGTCTGAATTATCCTGTTAAGATATTACCTGGAGAGCAGACCCTGGCCAAGATCCACTCAAGCTTTATTCCTCCCATTTGTCAGCCACACCTCACTTTTGTTCTTTAAACACGAGAGCTGGAAATTGTACAACATAATCAGTGATCTCTAGCCTATCATCAGCAGAGGAGGACTCCGAAATCCTCAGGAAGTGTCTTTTGAAAGCCATGATTATGCGCTGACCTCCACATTTACTGCATGTGCCCTAATTCATTGCAGTTTCTACCAGATTGTCAGAAAATCGATAATCATTTGCATTGAGAAACTCTTTCACAGCAGAAGTACACAGTGGGTGTTGCCTGAGCTGTGTTTATGCCTGACCCTTAGTCTATTTGTTGCACAGATCTCACAATGCTGCACCACCCTGGCACGCTCGGTAGGATCCTCACTGATGTGGCAATTTCTAGCACAGGCTTTAGGGTCAAGCCAGCCTCTGTAAATAGCCATTTTTAGGTAGCTTCATTCTACAGAGTACATACCCATGAAGTGCAAGCCTCTCATCTCTCTTCAAATTGAAAATGCTCCACTAATTCAGCCACATACAGGAAAGAGTTTTTCCTTTTCTTCTCTTCTGTTAATCAGAAACTGTGCGAAAAAACCACACCAAGGCACTTGAGCTTTAGGCATGAGACATTCTGCATTAATTTTATGAAATAAACATCTATCCTTTCAGATATTTTAAGCAGGAGTCTATCACGCTATCCCTGCATCACACAGGTTCTATGGTTGTCAGAGCAAATACCCTGCACATTGACTTTAGGATGGGATGGTGTTCGGTGGCTTGTGTGTTTAATAGCAAATCATTGCTCATATTCCATTCTTTTACCCACTTCCAGTTTTGCACTACCAAGCCTTTTCCAGCCTATTAAAGAGGTTGCAAAAATATCCTCAGGGAGCTGAAGTTTGTGGTGTCAAACCACATCTGAAACTACCAAAGTACTGTCCGTTCCCTGACGTCATTAATATTCTTCTCACCTAAATTTGTGATCGGGTTCATGAATTTGTTTTCACATCTCCACTGGATTAGTGAAACCTAGCATCTCTTCTTGAATTCACCACTTTGCTTTCATGTGTCTGCCGGATTAATGAAATGGACAGTAGTTTATCAGATGAATTATCAGATCTATCAACCTAGGAGGAAAGAGGGAGTGAAAAATAAAAGATTAGTCGGTGAGTGATACTGGGGAAGGCGAATATTGCACCGAGCAGTTTTCTATTTATTACAAATACAGGGTAACAACTTAATAAGAGAGAAAGCAGAATGTGGGTAGTAGCCATCACACTGCTGAGATGTGTATTGCATATATTTGTTAATGCTGTAGCAAGCTGTACTGGAAAGCTCTGAAAAATGTCTTCTGAAATTTAAACATTATTAGTTAGTGGTACTTTCATCTTGCCTCTGTAGCTACGAGAACTTATCTGTTAATTTACTTGTACGGTACTTGTTCCTTCTCTTGCCTAACGGGTATGCTCCCACCTCCAGGAGTCACGAGCCTGACATGCAGGCTGGGTTTCTGGAGGACCTCACTGAATATTTTAGGGACAACTTGCTGGTGCACACCACCTGGGTGTCCATCCTGGGGTCAGAATCTGAAAGTTTGGACCCCAGCTCTGAAAGAGGTATGAGGAATTCTGCAGAAGGTCTTTTGCAGGCAGGAGGGTAAAAAGTCACTATTTTACTGCACAGTATTGTAGAATGCAGGATGATGTATTTTCATTACGTTTCTTTCTTTGAATTTAAAGCAAAGGGGAAGACAGATTTGGTAGTGCTTGAACTCTTCTCTATTTCTAAGCACTCCAGGCACCGACGAGACTTAATTATCTTCTACATAACCTTAGTCAAAAAATAATAAAACTATTAATAAGTGTTTTACTGACAGACTGGAACCGACCTTTTGCTGACATCAGTTAACGTCTCATTGATATTGAAATAACAGGTAAGTCTTCTCCCTTCAGAGTAAAGTGTTGATTGAGCTGCCTTGTGGGCGTGATGCCAGCCAGAGCCAAGCAGTGAGCAGAGTTACCTGCTAACCCTTAATTATTAGACCTGCCATTGGCAAAAGGTTGTCTGAAGCATTCCTGACACATTATGAAAAACATTCTAGTTTCATGCAACATGCTGAAACTTTGATCTATTTACAGGTGGTTATTTGCTTCAGAAACTTATTTTGCTCCTTTTTCATCTCCTCTCTCCCATGCACCCCTCTTTTGCCTGGCTAATAGCAGTACTGACAACTCAAGCACTTGAAAATCATGGCTGAGGTCTAAAAAGCACAGGGAGAGTGGTTTGAAAATCATGGTACTCCTAAAAATAGGACAAATGAGAAGTTGTTGAATTTGCCGTCTGATGCCCAGCAGGATTAAGGTGACTAACGTGCACTTATCTGCATTAAGAGGCCAAGACCTCTTTTTTAACCATTAGAACCTCGTGGGCAAGCAGCTTGCTTTTCAGAGAAATTCCTGCACCCTGGCAGGAGTTGTGTAAGACCACGAAACTTCTGTGTAAGTGTTTTTGTGTAAGGCACAGCCCAGCACCCAGCTTCTCACTGTTGTGTGGCTCCCGAGTCCAAGTGAGGCCTGTGTCAAAGCCACAGACAGTTGTGAGGGACCTCTGGCTTTCAGAAGAACGAAGACACGGACACCCAACGCCAACCTTCGGATGCCTTGCTAACTGAGGCATTTAGTTGCCCTACCAACGTCCTGGGGATGCACAGCAGAGTCCTGAGACACTCCAGCTCACTTTGTACAAGTAGCAGAAGGGATGAAGGTGATGCTCTTGGTCATCACCAAGCCAGGTCAGACAAGGGTCAGTGATATATATGCTCAATTTGTATATTGATTTTAGATTACTGCTCTGTGTATCTGCTTTGCGAGATCTCTTAAGGAGGTCCAAACTATGTCACAGTGGCAGCTTTTATTGAGGGGTCTTGCAAGGCTATCCAAAAATCCACAGAATACCAGGATTTGCACAGCTGCTAGTTCTTGTGTCTCTCCATTAATGCAGCAGGCCACAGGAATAGCCCCTTCACTCTTCCTAAACTGACTGAGTGGTAGAAGAGCAGCTATCAACATCCTTGATTTCCACACTTGCAGGGTAATACAGGACATGAGACAGGCATCAAGGTACCAACTGGTGTATCCAGTCAATGTTTCAAACCCATGTCTACCCAAGTGGAAGCTCATCACATGATTGGGAAATATCACGGCCCCATTCAAGCAGAGCAAGGCCGTGCCGACAGCCTGAACCTGCAGAAAGCCTCACAACTCAGAAGAGCAACTGCTTCCTCCCTGTCACTTGAAGTACCACCTCCAACATCAGCAGCATTAGCCAGTCACTTGCTGATCACATCATCCATGCAGAATGAGGGAAGGACTGTAGTAAAGCCCTTGCAAAAGGCACAAGCCACACTTTGCTGCAGGGTAAGATGTCAACTGGCAAAGAGAAAGGAAAACAACAGAAAAGTAGCACAGCAAAGATGGAAAAGAAGCAAGGACAGAAAAGATGCTGGCCTGAAGTATTCTGAGCAGAGCACTTCAGAGGGGATTTTTTTTTTGTCTGTGCACAAAGTTTTGACCTTCCACTGAAAGAAGAAATCTCTTTAAAAGGGAACTCTTGTTTTCAGCAGACAGAAGCAGAAGTCACTGGAGAAAAACAGGCTGGGAAAGAAGAAAATAGTTGGAGAATTATAGTTTCTAAGGGAAAGAAAAACACCAACAAGGAAAAAAAACATTCCTTAAAAGCTAGTGGAGAGGTCAGCTGGGGTCTGTCCTCTTACACTGGGCAGGAGAAAGGGAGGGTCTTTCAGACCCCAGGCTGAGCAGCTTCCAAGCATCAGCTTTCGTGCAGCTCACTGATGGCTCCCCAAGATCCAGCTCCTACCAGTAGGCACGGGCAGGAGCACCACTGAACACAGCTGAGGTGTTATGGAGGATTGTGTGAATGGACTCATAAACCTGCAGCAAAGAAGGAAAGTAGGGACAAACTCTCAGTTGTGGAGCCACCCCAGGGTGGAAAAGGCAAGTTGAGCCAAGAGGACTCCGAGTTCAGGAGACAAGCTGTAAAGGGCAGAATCGGATCCTGGGCTACCCTAAAGAACCTGGTGTCAGCACAAGAAATGCTCCATAGCACTTAAAATCTCAAAAAAACCCCAGACCAAACACAGAAAGCCATGCTATGCTCAGTATTTCACATGAATCAGGGGCTTCATAAGGTAACTCTGTCAGTGCACGTTGTCCATGTTTGCGGCAGGCGTCGCAGGAGACCTGGATGGTACCGACATGGCCAATGAGATCAGAAAGCATTAAGCTTTGACTAGATGAGGACACTGCTGCCAGAGAAGCAGCAAATCCCACCTCCCAGCAGGGAGGAGTCTGACAAAAGCTGGACCCAAAAGTGCTGGGCTGTGCCAGGCTCTGTTTCGACCTCAGGGGCTGGAGGAGCCGATGCAGGAACAACCCACGACAGAGCTAAGGAAAACACCTGGAGTTACTGGCAGTGGGTGCAGTTCACCCAGTTCATAGAGTTATAGCGCAGGAAAGGAATGTTGCACAAGTTGTCCACAAATAGGTGCTGCAAAATCTAAACTAGTGGCTGAGAACAAGTCATCGATAAGCTCAGGGACAAGATGTTAAATACCAAGGTCGTGGGTGAATGGCAGCAGTGTTGCTGCGACGTGTCTGTCGCCTCCAAGCACATTGAGGCCAACGCAGGCACGGGCAAGCTCTCTAAAAGATCTCAAACAGCTGCCAGAGATGAAGGAACGCAGCAGACTGACAGGCTTGCTACAATTATTTTGCAGGCTCGATCACCTTTTGGCCAAATAGAGCACCTGAAAGACTATTTTTTAAGGTTTTTTTCCAGGACAAGTAGGAAAGGGTGAAAGGCAGTGTCAGTGCAGCTTCAGAACTCTGCAGTTCCTGAGCAGGTCGGGTACAGCCTCTCGCTTCCTATGACTCTTCTGTGTGTCTAGTAGCCAGGCCTTGCTAATGCAGGTTTTCTTTAGTAACTTCAATACCTACTGCAGTAAAAATAGCTGAGGAAATGCTTTTGGAGTGTCCCAAGCCTACCTGTGCACCCATCCCACCTCACAGCTGTACTTCTGGAGAGACTCTACATATGACCATTCCCAGACTTTATCCTGCAGCTCTTTGGAAGGTGGGGTGGATCCTCCGACAACAGCAAACAAACAAGAAAAGCAAACAAACCCACGTGAATTAAAAAAATACTGGCATTGCTGTTTCAAAAGAGCACTGTCTGGGGAAACTGTGCAATGCCATAATTAGATTTTATCATAACGAATCTAAAGAAGATGAAAGATGGTGACGAAGAAACATTCAAGTCTGGCAGAAAATCTCACCCTTGAGTCTGGTTTTCCATCTTTGCTAAAATTGGCCTCCTGTGGGGTCCTTGTATGTGTTTTCATTTCTCTTAAGTTCTTAAAAACTTTCAACCAGACGTTTTGTCTTGTGCCCTCGTCTTTGATCTTCTTAGGGCTCTTTAATGAAGCAGTGCTGGTTGGATTCATTACCTGGATATCTACTATGTGAGCTCTGAAGAAAATAACCAGTAGCAAATACCAGGTTTTTAAGCCCTCTCTGTGGGGCAGCTCTGGAGATGAACAAGTCAGAGGGCACAGTTGTTTTATTCAGTCCCCCTGACCCTGTCTGCCTCTCTGCCACACTGTGGAACTCACTTCTGCAGCTTGCAGGAAAAATTAAAATGAATCTTAGGAGTTCTCTGGCCCAAAAAGTAGTTGAAAGACAGCCAGGTAGATCAGGTTTTTAAAGATATTTTTTAACTTTTCCCAAGGATGAACATTCAATATTGAGCTCCTGCTCTAATATTTAATTTATCTCAAAAACCAAACACAAACCAACAAATTCCTGGTGTTGAAAAATTTGTGCTGAGGAGCAACAAATTCTAACTGATGTGTGAAATCAGATACAGGTTCTGCCTGGTGTGTTGCAGTGGTATATAGAAGGGTCTGGTACAGCTTTGATGGTCACTATTAATCTCCCATCTTGCTCACTGCAACCACTGGACACACACAGAAGAGGCTCTAGCAGCAGCAGGGAGGGAGATTCCTCCTGCCTGATAAAGAAACAGTCACCAGCAGCCCTGCTCCTCAAAGCTAGAGCTAGGCCAGCTTTATGTGAGTAGAGGATGGGCTCCAGGATCTGGAGACACTCCCACCTCCAGCCACACCGGGGGCAGCTGCTTAGCAACATGTTTTACCATTATACCCACACTGCATTTATCCTTTGCATTTATCCTCGCGCTCACCTGGCTCGTCTGCTCATCCCTTTTTACCTTTCGTTCCCCTTGATCTGGTTTGTGCCCCTCAGCCGTGGCTCCTATCCTGGCAGGGCAAACCTGAGACTGGTCAGAGAGGCTGCGGGATAAATCCCAGGTGTTGGGTGGGGGATGTGGTGTGTTGGTGCATCTCCTCCTGCTCACTCCGCCAGGGCAGACTAAAAGGCTGTCGTGCTGGTAATGCCACAGCACCCGCAGTCACAGCTTGCTCTCTTCCATCCTTCCCCCAGCGGCAATCAAAACCTGAGCAGAGTAATTCTCTCCCAGCATGTTTTGCAGGGTGTTTGCTGCGGCCAGCTAGCAACCTTTTCCTGAGTCAGTCTGGTGGAATAACAACGCACAGGAACAATTCCTGAGCTGTTTTTTATCGATTGGCTCCTCACAGGGCTGAGGGGTGAGACTGCCAACTGCCTGGTAGGAGGGCTGTGAGCTCAAGCTAAGTACTGTTTAGGCAGTGTAGCAGAGGGACCGACACTCTGTGCTGGCTCAGAAGTGTCCCTCTGCACGTTATCCAGTCCCAGTTGGGGACTGCAGATCTTAAAGAAGTACAAGATACCGCTAAATGTCTCATCTAATAAAACATCTGCTGTATACCTTCCTACAACTTCCACTTAAAGTTATCTGTAATAAAAAGTTACGTTCCCTGAGATGCTGGGAGCAGAACATCCATCCTTCATTATTACTCTGCGCAGATTGCCTTGATGGTTTGGTAAGTGAATTATGTAGGAGACATCGCACTGCAAAGAGCTGACCTTGTCCTTAACCTCAGCACATTCTTCAATTAATGCCCTGCAAGATAAATTAATTCTATTAATCCAGAGAGGCCTCTGAGCAGCTGAACTGGGATTTCTGCACTTCTTGCTAAACCTACTTCTTCCTTCCCCTTCCTAGTGAACTTTTGCTTATAATCATTAACTAAAGGTTTGGTGCAATTTGAAAGCAAAAACAAGCAGACTAGTACTCTACAGCCTGGTGGCCACCTGAAACCCTGCTGTGAAGGCACAAGGATTCTGAGAAGCTGATACATATTTTTCTGGCCCCAACAGGCTCTGCTGCTTCTCCCTACACAGATGGTGCTGCAGGAGCCAAACAGAGCCTTTGCATGAGCAAAAAAAAAAATAATCAGCCCAGATTTGCTCACTCTTTCTGTAGCTTTAAGCAACACTATTTGCTCTTAGACATTAGGGCAAATAGAAAAGGTGGTCCTGTTACAATTTTGGGGTGGAAAAGGCAAAAAAGGGGTGGGAAAAGGGATTTCCCAGTGAATTGCTGCCAGTGTGTGTTCCTTGCAATGCAAACCCTAGTCAGTGCAGCAGACCCCCTGAGCACAGCTCTGTGCGGCTTCTCAGGAGCACGTGCTTGAAGCAGAAAAGTTTCCACTTCAGTGCATTAGGAAAAGACCTCAGATGGTGGGAAAGGGACCATAATAACTTTTTATGCCAACAACAAGCACTGTCACAAGAGTCTCTCTACAAATGCCATGTCCTGAGTCTCAAATGTTTCTGAAGACCATGCCTGCAGGTACAGGCAGCTCTGGGAGCTCTGCTTCCCTCTGGCTTGCTGCTGTCATACAAACATCACCGGGCAGCACAGTCAGCTAGGGAGCAGATCGAGTCCAATTCTTGCAAAGCATCAGAGGGAACCTAAGTTTTACCTTTGCTCACCTGTTTGTACAGCAAGTCCCTGTGCTGTGTTTTGGTTCCTAAATCGTGCTTCATTTGGACAGATGGCCCTCTCCACTGGCAGAGGATGGACTCTGGAGGTCTTAACACAGAGCAGGCACCCAGCCGAGGTCTCCTGGGCTGCAGACCCCAAGCCCAGATTCAGCGTTTGAGGCATCGGCTTCAGCATAAGGACCTTGCAAACTTCAACATCGCTTGTCTGTCACTACTGGTAACATGCTGAGCACTTGTCCTTTGAGCATATCCTATTCTACGGGTTAGACATAGCAGCTGTGAACACTGGCAGTATCTAGGATATGTCAGTGATAATGAGGAAGACCCTTTCTTACGGCATAATAACGATAATTACGAGTGGAATTTCCCAAAAGCAATCAGAGAAGTCAATAAGAGTCAATAAGAAGTGGGTGCCTTAATTCCTTAAGGTGCTTTTGCAAATCCTAGTCTAAAACATTGATATTTCATATGGACACACTTAAGTCTGTGTGGCAGAAGTCTCAAATCCTTTTTGAAAAGTGATATGCATATTGTAATTGGAACAGATTAAGTATAAATACCTGCAGCAGCTTAACCTTTTGTTCTCCTTATTATAAAATCACTGGGTGTTTTAGTTGTAAGCAGCTGTATCTTGCAGTTAATAATGAGCCAGATCCAGACATGTTGGCTGGCACGGCTGCGCTGACTTGAGGAGAGCAGTTCTGATCTACCCCAGGCAGGGATCAGAGGCTAAGGATGAGAAGTAACCAGAGCAATATTATCAAGTTGCAAATATATTCGAAGGAGAGCATGTTATCCTGTGCTCAGCATACATAATGTCTCTGTAGGCAACCAAGATCCAGACTAGAAGCAGAGCACACATTTCTAACAGAGAGGGTAATTAACTGTTGGAGTAACTTAACCTGGGAAGACAAGAGATTTTCCACAGTATGAAATTCCCAGGCAGGGATGGAAAAACATTGAAATGAAATGCTCTAGAGCAAACAAACAGGGTTCTAAGTGCAGTGATCACAAGGAGAAACCCAGTTCTGAGTAAAAGAAGAGTTTAGACACTATAACCCTGGAGTGCCAGACCCTGTGCTGGATGTACATGCTGTCTTGATGCTGCTGAATGGGCAACCAAGCAGCCCGGTTTCTCGGAGTGCAAGTGATTTTTTCCTTTCCTCTGCAACTGCTTGGGTTCACTGATCACTCGTATCTCACTTCATTTCACATCTGATGAAACCCAAAGCCTCATGGAGAAAAAGCCAGCATTTCACCTAGTGCCACACCAGGGCTATCACAACCAGCTCTTCTCATCCGCTCCCTGTTTAAGCTCATCAAATGGCTTGGGAGTGCTCACACCTGACTCTCAGCATCCACTTCCTTAGAGTTCCCAGCTTACAACTAAACCGTAGCTCAAATGACTTTCCTATAAGCCCACCTGTGTTTTTCGACTCTCTCACACCACTCTGACAGCAAAGACTCACAACAAGCAGCTTGCCACAGGATACAGAGGAGGAGGGAAGAGATAAAAAAGGAGATATTTGGGCTGATTAATGAACACTGAGTGAAAACAAACTTACGTTTGAATGCTGACAGACTTATAGCTGCTGACAACTACTACCTATGCATCCCAGCAGACAACATTTCATCAAGTGCTCCTCCTGGAGTGGATTTATGCAGCAGGCAGTAATGCAGCACCAAACATAAGGTAAACGGTGTGGAGAGTAAATCACAAACTTTCCCTGAGCAAATAGAAACTCTTCAGGTTGTGGCTGGCATATGCAAATGGAGAGGACAGAGGCTTGCATGGTGATGGCTCATCCTTGGAGCTGATGGGCTGTGTGGAGGAAAGCTGGGTCACCCTATGGAGTAGGAGGGAGGGGTGACATCAGGAGTCCCTGCAGAGACCTCTGGCAAAGTGCACACATCGCGAAGTGCAGGTCCCTGAAGGATTTCAGCCCCTCATAAGGATGGCAGGAGAGTGGCCAAGGGTGAATGGTGCTGTCCTCTGTGGGAGGGGCTGGTTTGGGTCCCATCAAGCCCACTGCCCTGTCTCTGCTGATGGCCCCTGCCTGGAAAAATCTTCCAGAACAGGGCAAGCACGTAGTGATACTATGCCAAAACACATGGCAATGCTGCAGCAGGATGAAGTCATCCTGAGGAGTTACTCATCTGTGTGCTTCAGAAGCAGCAAACTGCTTCTATCACCTTTATGTTCAGCTGAGCAGTCCCCGAAACACTAAAAAAAACAACAAACCACAAAACCTCCATCACTTTGGAGCCAAGCCCACTGGTAATCCTGGTCTGGACCAGCTTTCCCCTCTCTTTGCTATGTTGGCCTGGTCTTTCCTGCACAGCCAAGCTCCCCAAAACCCTACTGTGTCCAAAGACCCTCTGAATCAAACCCACTTACTGCAGCTCCATTCTCATGCCAGACCTTCCACCTCCTCATGTCCCACCAAATTCTCCACACCTCCTCCGAGGCAGCTGCCTGGTCCTGAATTGCTTACAGGGTTTCATCTATCTACTGATGCTCCTCCAGGCACCCCACATGATGTCAGTTGGGCTACACCCTCTTGACCAGGCTCCTGCTGTCATCAGGCCCAGGTTAAAGCCACCAGGACCCTGGGGACAGGCCTGCCCTGACTCCCAGTCATTCCTCCTGCCTTGCCATTCCTTGGCAAGACAGCAGAGACTGCACCTCCTCGGAGGGTGCAGCTGCAGGAGAAAAAGCCTTCACAGCAACTACTTAAAAGAAACTGGTTAAAAAACAAGTGCTGGAGAATAAACAGAGCAGAGATCAAATATATTGATGATTCTACCCCATGCAAGCACCACGAAAGGCAGCAGACAATCAAGCATGACCTCATTTAAGTGGCAGCAATCTTACAGGAAGAGCAAGACAGATCCTTCCTCCACTTTTACATCAGGCTGAGCTCTAGGGATTGGGTCATGATTTACTCCAGCGTGAGTAAGAACAGAGCTGGGCCAGAAGCTTAATTTCTGCCTTCCTGTCTCTTTCTGGTTTTGTCATTATTTGAAATATTTTGGGGGCTGTGAGAACATTTCCCATTATGTGTGTATCACTAGCTTTTTTCTCTTTGCATTTATGATTTAATAATATCTGAATCTGTCACAATCAGTGTTGAGAAGAGCATAGTTGGGTATAATGGAATAATTTGAAAAGAAATGTTAAAGCGCAGGAACAGCCTGCGTTCTTTTCAGCAGATGCAAAGTGAATAATATTTAGAGATGTGTTTATAAATCAGTACACCCTTTAATTAAGCAAAACATTTTGCTAAGAAAGAATTAATTAGCAATTCATGGCACAAGGCCTGGCCTATTATCAAAGAGCTTGTACACGATAAAGCACAATTGCTTGTGTGTCTTTAGAGCTAATTATCAGTAACTTGCTTTATTTTTATTTCAAAGCTCCCTGGGAAGAGACAAGATAAAAATCTACATGAAGAGCAGTGAGTTGGTGGCTTCCCTTTCCCTCAACATTTTTCCACGTTTGGACTAATGGTCCTGAGCCGAAAGGAGCCCGTGGCTGGTGTGTAGTCAGTCCAGGGACCAAGGATCACTCCAGTCCACGAGAGGCAAAACCAGTACAGGCTCATCTTGTAACTTTGCACAAGTCGTTTTGACGTCCCTGTAAAGGGAGGACACCGGCACTGCTGGCCTGGCGGGGCTTTGCTGCAGATGAACACGTGAGGATGCAAGACATTGGATACTGGGGATGAGGATGGAGAAGGACCATGAGTAGGTGGGAAAGAGTGAGTAGTGATGGAAATTCTGGGGCTTTCCAGTGTGGCTCCCCAGCGCGCTGAGCCCAAGGCACAAGGAAGGTCTCACCCTGGACTGCAAGAAGGGAGAAAGCTACCTGCTCCCAGGAGAAATGGCAAGATCATCTGACTGGGAGGGAAGTTGTTGCTGTTAAAGCTAGAAATTCTTGTGTCTCTTGGGCGCATGCCAACACAAGAGCTTAAACACACCATACTGGCGTAAGTGACAGGATTATGAGCAGTTTCAATCTGATGCAGATGGTCTTCCCATTTGCTTCCTTGTTTAAACAGCAATTTGGCAAGTTTGTCGTTCATAAAGCTTTTATAGTGCTCCATACGCTTCTCCCCTGTGGCCTCCAAGGAGCTGCCTGGATGTTTGTTGATGCCTGGAAACACACGTTAGTCTTTAATGAGGTTGTATTCATATTGTTTCTTTTGGTCAGAGGAGCCGTGGGAATTCCACACTATAGCACATATTTCCATTTAAAAGCTGCAACTACTCACCAAAGTGCCGCTGACACTCAACTAGCAGCATTGCCAGCTTAGGTATTGCAACTAGCATGCAGCGGTTACAGGGAAGGAGGAAGCACTTTGAGGTCTACCATGTGCTGAGAAAAAGCCACACAGACCTGCAGGTGTGGCTTGAACCAGAGGAGTTGGAGATGGACAGAGAGTGGGGCCAAGAGGATGCGATGGATGGCTCTCGACTTCCTCAGGGATGGAGGAGGTGGAAAGTATCACCCTTCAGGATTTGGGGAGAGGCTGAGGAACCAGATCAGGGGATGACCGTGGTTCAGGGCCACATATCTCAGATAAACAGCCCTTTTAATTAACTAGGCAGATGGACTGCAGGAATACAAAAGGACTTTGTTTGCCCACAACTAGTATCTAGGCAAAGCACAGTTGAAGTCTAATCAATAGCTTTCATGCAGTTTTGTTGAGCATAGAATAACAAGGCATCATGGCTTGCATTGGCAAAGCTGCTTGAATCTTAAGGCAAGTAAATATTTAGCCATATGACTTCTTTTTGGCAACAAAATGCACCTTTTTCCTTCATCTGCTTTCTTCCCTTTTCAACTGCAAGGATAAGACACACTAGGATATTAGACTTCACCTTGAACTCTTCTGCGATGGGACATCCAGTGTCTTTGCAGTTACTCGGAAGTCTTTGGTCTCAAGATTTCTGTACAGCAGACGAATTAACCTGTAGCTATCACCTCTAGAGCTGCCCGTCCTCATGCATATCAGTGGCTCTTTTTGCTCTAAGTAGGACCTGCTGCCACAAGCAAGGCTTACAGACAGGGACTCCTCATTTTTCAGTCTCCTCAGTCTCCACTACAGATCAGTGCTACATGCTTCACTATGGTAAATGCAGTAATTTTTAAGCCTTCTCTCATCTGGATGCATTTACTTGAAAAGAATCTTTAATGGTATTTGCAAGAGAGGTTTGAGAACAAAGTAGAGAGGTGAAGCAGCTGGAGGTCAGACAACTGAAGGCAGGTACCCACGGCCTAAACTTGCTGCAAGACCTCCGACATCTCACTGATCCTGTTTCCTCAGCACGTTGTGAGAAGAATGAACAGCCCAGCCAGGAGTAGGGCTGTAGCACTGAGAGGCAATTAGCTAATGAGCATGACACCCAGATGATGGAGAATTGAATTTCACCAAATGACACTGGTACTGGCAGTTAATCCAGGTTCATGGCAGAGTGAGTCAGAGCAGTGCTTTACCTCTGGAATCCAAATCAGCCCATTCTGGAAGGCAAAAACAGCCAGGCACTGTGTAGCTTTGCAAAGAGATAAGAACAGTTGCATTGGCAAGAGTGGACAAGTTTTATCTGACAACCTGGCCCCAACTACAGCCATGACCAGAGGCAGGACAGGAGAACAAGGGTGGCACGTATTGTGCTTCCAACCAGTTTTCTTTCAGAGTCTGCCTGAGCTGGAGCTGGTGAAACTTCTTGGTCAGCTGCGCACAGGGGAGAGGGAACCCATTTTCAAGCAACCCAAGAACTAGAACAAGTTGCTTGTATCCTGTTTTGGGTTGCAGGTGTCCGAAGCACCAGGGTGCAGTGCTGTAGCCTCGAGGGTGGGGACAGTTTGGCACAATTACTGGTCATGGTAGCTCTGCCATGGGTGGTGTTTACCGTGTCTGTTTGAGCCTCTGTCTCTTAAACCTCAGTCTGCCCAGCTGAGAGGGGCTGTGATGGCAACAAGAATTGGAGAAAGCAACTTTTTCCATGTTGACATACAAAGCTACTCGCAAATTCATGTCATGGCTCCAGGGTGTCTGCTGCCATACAAATGCCTTTCTCTGCTCTGTCTTTGTACAGCTCACAGGGAATGTATTATCAGGAGGATGTACTGTGACATTTCGGCAATACTATCCTCTGCAGCATATTCCAGAGCATCTCCCTGACAATGAATTTCCTTCACGTGCAGCTCCTGTTATTAGTGCTGTGTGCCCTTCCCAGCGAGACACTCTTGGGAGTGATGGGTTTGAAAAAGCAGTGACAACATGCAAGTTATAAAGGGGAACAAGAGGCTACAGAGCAGCCTTAATGGATTTCAGTGAAAACAGGGTTGAAACCACCACAAGTCTCCATTACTGGGAAAACAGAGCCCTAGAAATCAGACTTAGTCTGTGCACTCTCTCTTTTTACGTGCTATTTGTTCTCATCGCTGTCATTTACTCTGAAAGCAAATTTGGTTACAAGGCAGAATTGGACAGGATCTTTCTGTTTGTCTGTATTTTGTGTTTGTTTTTCTTCCAGACAAGATGAAATAATACAGATAATAAATTTCATTTTTGGAAGTATCATAGAAAAGTCATGCACACTGTGAAAGGAAAGCCAATACAAACTCCTTGGTTGTACTTTGAAATATCACATCAACAGGGAACACTAGAATGGAAAATATCTTCATATTTTGTGCATCCTTGGTCAATTCTCCCATAAGTACTTCTCTTGGCTTGGGACATTGCCTTGTGTTTGTGAACAGGTATAGACATCAGAATACGTTTTTACAAGTTATTTAGGGCATTAAAAAAACCCTCAGAAAACCACCTTAAACATCATTAAGTGCTGTGTAGCTGAGAACATGCAGTACCCCTTTGGTTGGAGTTCATCCCCAAGAGGAAGACAGAAGATGTCTTTTGCCTTTGTTTTGATCCTAACACCTTGACCCTTGTTTTGTAGAGTTAAAGGACTGATTGGTGCATGTATTTGGAGGCCACTCACATCCACAAGGGTGCATGCGGATGCTGGGTTCAAGCTTTGGAAGTGATTGTCAGTACCTGCAAAAGCATTAGAGCTTGGCAGTTGTAGGCTTGCCAAAACTAAACACTGAAAAAAAACTAGCTCCAAGCTTTTGGAGCTGAAAACCCACAGTATTTAGCTTATTCTTAAAGCGTTCTTCTATATGGAATCTTTTCCTCTGAATTTTCAAGTGATATCTGCAAAGCAGACTGCCTGAAAAGCCATTGATTAGCCTTCAGGTCAGCCAGCTAAAACACGATTTTTGGCCACCAAGCAGCACATGCTGCCTCCTGTCCAGCCCATGGGTGAGCAAGGAGTCCCTAATTCCCTTAGGGGATTCTGGAAAAGCAATGGTTATTAACTGAGGCACACAAACAGGCCTGAAAGAGTCCCTTGTGATAATGTAAAGGAAAGAGGGCACACATGGTCAAATGAGAGCAGGGGGAGCAAGAGATGAGGGATGGATACCCTCTTTCAGCATGTACCCTTGTTGCATTTTCTCTATCACCAGTCACAAGCACATCATTGCAAAGTAAGATGTAAGGAGGAAAGAAAAAAAAAAAGTGCTCAAGAGCTAAAAATTCCAAGTGTCACCAAATGACAAAAAGCAAAACAAATCCATCATAGGATGTGGGCTACTCTTCAGAAGAGCCAGCTACCCCGACCTGCCCCATTCCAGCATTGCTTAACACCTAATTGTTTTCAGTGTTGTATGTTTGTACAACATCAGTGATATCAGCTGGGTAAAGAGATGAAGTATTTTGTCATGCTGTAATTCAGTTTCCTTTGCATTGCTATGGCAATGCAAGAAAAAATTTTGATCACTAGCTGAGACACTTCAGTACATATTAATCCAGATTTTGCCAAGGAAAGGGCTGAATGACAGCTTTGTTTGTATAGTCTGATTTGAACCTTCTGCTTTTTATGCTGTATCAAAAGCCATGCACCCAGGGAAAGTTTGAGTAGGGGAAAAAAAGAAATAGTTCTTACTTATGGCAGCTTAAGAGAAATGCCTGAAGATGAGAGAATACATTTAATTCTTACTAAATTGGCATCAACATCTTTAGCTGACTGCAAGGCAAGAAAGTCCTAATTCCCTTGAGGCAGCAAGTTCTAAAATAACCTTCTACTGCAGCACTTTGCTGTCAGAAGTTCTAACTCATGTTTCTACTCATCTGTCTCCCTAATGTCTTGCTCAGTGGGGCAGGAACTGCTTTTTTATCGCTTATTTGTATAAGGTGTGACATAATAAGAACACCAGACCCATGTCTGAGACCCCTCAGGTTAAGAGAAGTATTAATAGCTCCAATTTGTACTTCTAATGGATTTAATTTTCCCTATTCCTACCATAACTACAACACTGTTCATTATATCAATTAATGTTTTAGGTCTGAGCAGAGACTGCAGGTGCCCATGTCAGCAGCCAACTGCGGAAGGAAACCAAGTGAAGTGGGACCTAAGTACCACGCTCAGAACAAAGGGTGACAAACCTGCTCCCTGCATGCCCAAACTCAGTCTGTATTTGCATCCTTGTTCCTAAGGAAAGAAGACATGTCAAAAGTGGTCTCTTATTCCCAATACTCACCCACTTCTAAGAGGTTGGTCAAGTAGCAGGTGTTGAGACTTTGTGTGTGTGTTTGTACATGATGAGCAGGAGTCCAAGAGGGTGAGAAGCAGCAGCATTCAGTTGGGCTGATTAGCACCACAGGTAGCCAAGGAGCTCAGATGATCTCAGCAACCTGACCTTGAGCAGAACAGTGTCGAGGAAAGATCCCACCACACCACAGAATTTTGCTGCCCGCTCAGTTATTCTAGAATAATTGAGTTGGCTCAACCACTAAAGGCAGAGCTCCTCTGAAAGTAAGATAACGGTTCTCAAAAGCTTTGGAACGGTCTAGGGTAAGGCAAAGCCAACAACACAGGTTGACAACAGTGTGGGATGCAAGGTTCATACCCACAGAGCTTTCCTTTTGGTCATGAGTCGGGGCTAACATGGCAGCTGTGACAGAGCTTTTGCTAACAAAAGCCTCTAAATGTTTTTAGCTGGAGCCATTTGAATATGTGCCTAACCATGAAGGTGTGCTCCTTGTTCTCTGTCAGGTCAGATAGCTCACCACCCCATGCCTCACTGACATCTTTGGGTTCTCCAGGCAGAGTCCCTCATGGCCAACAAGCCAGAATCTGCAACCCGATCTGTCCAGCCCATAACTCAGCAGCTGTGACAGTGCTTGAAAACCAGACTGACATCTCTCTAACTCAGACACACATTCACGTCAGCTCTTGTAAAGTTTGCACAGTGGGATTCTTTCTTTACACAGATGCTTCCTACGGGTGCATAGACTTTTGCCTGCAGACTCCTGCAAGGCCAAGAAAAGGAGTTCATTTTGTATTTTGTTGTCTGGATGCAATTTGGTTTTTTCACCTTCTTCATATATATTGCAAAGCAAACTGTTGCATAAGGCCACAAGTCTAATTAAAAAGATAGTATCTAGATGCTGTTCTGAAATAAGTGCATTTAAATGTTAACTGTGCGTGCAACCCAGAAATATGTGCATACATATATATTTACAACCATTTTCCTATTTTTGGCTGAGTGAGCATATTTTCTGGGACGAAGTTTGATTCTAATCTCTGGCTAATAAGTAGGCAGAACTAGTATTTTCCAAGGTGGTTTAGTTGTGAAAAGTACATATTTAACTGCATATTCAATTTGCAAGTATACTCTCTGCAGTGCCACGTACTGATCACAAGTTGTGGGAAAACAAGTCTTTGTCCATTTGTATTAATATTTGGTGGGGTTTTTTTATTATTATTTACCAGCACAACCATTCACACAAGCTAGACACAGCTGAGTTAAGATATTGTGTGTGCATGTGTATAGTTAAAAAGAAAATCTGGGTCAGACGCTGTAGACAATATTTGCGCTGACTCCTCACACTCTCCACACCCACTTCATAAGAAACTGGTTCTAAGCCCATGAGAGAAGGGAAGTGACAAGAGGAATTTCTGATCGGACAAAACGGATTTGGATCACCAAGTTCCCCCAATTTATAGCTACTGAGACTTGAAGAGAAACACTTCGCATTTTGTTCAGCTCTATTAAAATAGAACCAAGCAGAGCCACCGCTGTAGCTCAGCCCTACAATTTGATATTATCCTGCTGTTTCTCTTAGAGGTTCAAACTCCAGGTTGAGCCTACTTGGGGATTGATCTAGTTTTCCTGCCTCGCTTTTGTAAAGAATTATCTGAGTACTTCCACCCTTAATTCAGACTTGCTCTTATTCTTTATTCTCTAGGGAGTTCCTCGGATTTACTTGCTGGGAAAACTAATGGACACTGGCAGACAGTACCTGATGGCAGCTGAAGCCATCACCCCGTGCTCAAGCACGAACTGGGTCTTTACACCAAAGCTCAGCTTGAACAGGTTTGGTGGGAAAAAATGGTTTCTGTGTTTTCACAAGCCTGTCAAATTTTGAGGTCTTTGATCAAAATGACGCCTCAAACCATCTTGGTTTGCTCAGGACATCAAACATGTCATCATCATCACAACAATTTGTGAAGCTAATTGACTGATGAATATAAAGGAAGTACTTGCTTGAGGACATACTGAGATAGTCAGTGTCGTTGAGAAGAGAGGGCTCCAGGGAGACCTTACAGCAGCCTCCCAGTACCTAAAGGGAGCTACAGGAGAGATGGGGAGGAACTCTTCATCAGGGAGTTGCAGTGACAGAACAAGGGGTAACAGTTTCAAAACTATAAGGTAGATTTAGGTTGGATGTTGGGAAAAAAAATCTTTTCTGTGTGGATGGTGAAGCACTGGCACAGGTTGCCCAGAGAAGCTGGGCAACTCCCTGGAAGTGTTCAAGGCCAGGTTGGACATGGCTTGGAGCAACCTGGTCATGTGGGAGGTGTTCCTGCCCATGGCAGGGGGTTGGAATGAGATGACCTTTAAAGTTCTTCAACACAAACCATTCTATGGTTCATTGATATCTTTGGTTTAGTTTATGTTAGTAATGTCTAGAAGACAGAAAAGGTTCTCTAACCTTCAGGTTTATTTTACAGTTATCACTGCCAATCACAGTTAAAATGAGTTAAGCTTTTCCATGACAAGACCCTGCTTGTCACTGCACGTAGTTCTGAATAATGTAAGAGTGGAGAGCCACAAACAGAGACTAAGCCAATCAATACAGAGATTGAAAAGTTCAGAAAGAGCCATCAGGGTCATCTTGTACAACAGCCCAAAGCACTCTCAGTGTTGACCTCTACTCCCCCCAGAGTCAGAGGTCTTGCCCTCCATACATTCCCAATGCTCTATAAAACCTCTTTCAGGAAACTCAAGAGTCCCACTAAAAAAAGATCAGCTACAGAATTCCCTGAAACAGAGTGCTGAGTTTGTCTTACCCTGTCTGAAAGACACAGGGAGAGCTTCTTGCCTTTGCTGCTGCTTGTATAAATATGTCACACAGTCATTGCAAAATGCCACGGATAAATCAGTAACTATAGTGCTCAGGATGCATTTGTGTAATTATTTCTGATTGCATACATGATATTAGCTAGCTGAAAGAAAGATGTCTCTGCCAGTGAGAAAGGGACTGTTGAGTACATAACAGAAGCAATGAACACTGGAGCCTGGTTTTCTTGGACCAAATTTCCATGAAAGCGCTGGCATCGGGGGAGACACAGCTGTCAAAAGGAAAGAGTGACCAGAAATGGTAGATTTCAGCAGTAAGTAGTTTCTGACTGAGAGACCTTAAAAAGTGCCCCTACTTCATTCTTGTAGTGCAATGCTGGTGTATGAAAAGTCACAACAGGAGAACAAGGACACAGAGGTCCAGTAGCCATCAGTGACCCGGAAAGACCAAGGGGAAGAACTGGTTCTGTTGGGAAGAAAGGCTGTTCTCACAGATGTGCCAGCTGTGAAGTCTTAAATGGACACCCTGAGTGACAGCTGCAATACAAGGTAAATTACAGTTAGCTATTAATAGTAAGTTTGTAGTATTTTGCCAAAGGAACCTTTCCAGTCTAATCCAGTCAGGAGGAATTAGACATCTGCCAGCAGCCACAGAACTATGATCTCACCAAGATCAGAGAGACACGGTGGGAGTGCCCACACGACTGAAGTGCTACCACGAATGGACACAGGCTCTCTGGAAGGACAGGCTGAGAAGACAAGGAGAGTGGGAAAAGCACAGGCGGTACCCTGGGATGGGTTGCTGGGGGTAAGGAACAGCCACACCTCCAAACCCAAGTTTAGTGCACTGAAGAAGAAAAAAAATCCCTGCAATCCTTCAAAGTTTCAGGTGGGAACACTCTACAAACTCAAACATGCAATTTGTGAGAAAACTCATCAAAATATCGTACACAATGTGCACGTGGGTGATTATACAAAGAGTCCATCGGTCACCTCATCCTTCCTTTACACAGTGTCCATCATCTGCCGTGCAAAAAGTATAGCCATTGGAGCAATTCACATTCAGGTTGTCCAACAGGCGTCTCAAAGAGACCAAGACGAAATGAGCGTGGAGGTTGCAAACTCAACATCTCCTTCGAGGCTGGTCCTTCCCTTCTCCCAGCCTCAGGTCCAGCTGGGGTGTATGGCAGCAGGCAGGACAGGAGCCCACAGGGATGAACAGCAGACCTTTGGCTACTTTGGTCTTTCATTCCAGCAACAAAATTGCTGGCACACTACCACATTGGCAATAAATCAGGTGGCGAGCAAACATGTCAGTAGATCCTGCCAAGTCATTTTAAACTGCAGTTTTTCAGTAAAACTCTGATATATATATTTGGCCCATTAGAAAAACATCTTCATTTTCAACCAGCGTTTCTGTAATGGTACAATTCCCTACTTCACTGCAGATCTCTCTAGATAGACTAAAAAGCACACACTGCTTGGCTTGGGTTCAAGATGTAAACAAGCTGGCATTGCACAAAAGTCCATTTCTCAAAAGCCTGGCAAGACCATTCAGCCTCCTCTGAAGGGCAGCAGCATTTACAAAGGTCAGTACGTGGAGACAGCAAACGCAGCACCATCATCCCGACCTGACCTACCAGAGCACGGATCTGGGCTTCTGTGGGAACTGAGACAGGCCAAGTACTCCGGGGTGGGGGCAGTGGGATGCAGCACAAACCACTCCATTGATAAACCAATGCTCAACTCATCTCTGTGACACATCCTGCCTTGGGGGTTGTACCACTGAACCAGCACTCCCCTGGAAGCAGACTTGCTGTGAGATCCATGCATGAGCAGTGCCCACCCTCTTCCCCCCCTCCCCCAAATCTACAAGTATTGCCCTCTTCCCAGCTCTGTGGGCCAAAACTAGACCTTGATCTGCACAATGCCCCTTCGTGTAGGGGCTACAGCCTCCTGTCTGACCCACAGTCACCCTGGCACAAGCTGGTGTAGGTGATACCAACACTGGATGCCCACCTGGGAGAGAATCCAGCACCACTGAGTGTGGGATCCTGCCAGCATAACTACCCACCTCATAAGAACACCACAGGGATAAAAGTAGGAGTAACACCAAGAACTTCAGGGGCAAACCTGATCTTAAAGGTAAAAACAGAGAGAATGAAATAGCCAGAAATTCATCCCAGGCACAGCCACTGTGGCTGGGAGTCCCTTCAGCAAAATACCACTGCTTCCCTTCCCTCCTGGTCTCTCCGGAGTGGCCTTGGAAGAGGCTGCTTCACATTTTTCAAGCCTAGCAGAAGGCAAAGAGTCATTTGGTTGAAAGATGGCCTTTAGTAGAACATGAAAGATTTTATGAAAAACTATTGGCTTTTTACAAGTTTTTCCCTCCTTTTGATTTTTTTTTATTATTTTTTTCTGGCGACATCCTCCATCTGTCTTTTTTTTTTACTGCAGCATGCAACATAAACTAGCCTTTGGTTTCTGTTTTAGAATCATTCTTGTGTTAAGATACTTTTTCAATCAAAATACCTATTAAAACAGTTCATTGATAAAAAACATGCTTTTGCAAACTTCAGTTTGCACAGTCATTTATTTCAGTAAGCAACGGAGACACAAGGCAGACTGCTCCCCGCACCCTGCCCCATCCGAGATCTGCACAGTCCTACCCAGACCCTGATTTTCCTGCTACGAGGTGCCAGGTCACCCCGCTGCAAGCTGATCCTCTCATCTCGCCAGCCAAATTCCTTGTTCCTTCTCCACATACGAATTCCTCACTCAGCGGGTGCAGAAGCAGCAACACTCAGCCTGCTCAGAGGTCCCTGTGCCTGAATGCAAACCTGGGTGTTGCAGTGGCTTATGTAATTAGAGACAACGAGGAAAACGGGATGTGAGGATGCAAAGGGAGAAGAACCAGTAGGACTCTTGTAGCAGGGTATAGAGTGTCTGTTGGAGTAAAGGGGAAGAGCACAACCACAGCCGGTCCTCAGAGTTATTCATAGAAACCACATAGCTCTTCATTCTTATGCATTCATGATTTAAAAAAAAGAAACCAAAACAAAAACAATCACAATTCTAGTGTTTTCCCATCCTGCCAACCAACTTCACAAGCTGCTGACCGTAGTTTCAGAGCACCTCCTTCAGGCCCCCTGCCCCAGACCCCCAAGCAGCAGAGCACGTGGGTGACACGGGTGGTACCATTCTGCAGAAAGGGGCCAGGCAAAACTCATCTGCTCACACATAGACAAAACACACAACAAGGGTGATCAAGGCTGATGTTTCTCCTACTCCACAGTTTCTAACCTCTCACAGAAGAGGGCTGAAAATGCCCCAACACACAGAAAGAGCAGGACAAGCCCCCAGGTCCAGTAGAAAGCCTCAGCCCCTTTCTACCAGGCTCCAAACCACACTGGCACACAGATCATCCCCAGGTTACACCACACGCTGCTGTACACTGCACCTCAACAGGTTTAGTCCACATCTCTCCTCCCCTTCCCAGCAGCTCGTACCTGTTCCCTTGTTGTGTTCTTCCTCCACATGTCCATTGTAGAAGCACTCCTCCACTTCACAGCCAAGGATAAGTTCATTTTGCTGAGAGGGATAGTCTCTCTCTTCCCGACTTATATCTTGCCTCCTGGAGACACAGCTGCAACATCTCAGAAATTACAGATCTACCTGTTAACTCCTTAATAAGCATCATGTGCTAATGTGGTTGGGGACCTGAAGGAACTTGCTCACTTGATAACAGCCTCTCAGTGGTGCTGCCTCTTCAGCTGTTCTGCATGTGAAACCTCACCTGTACCTTACAACTAATTCAGTTGTCACGTCTTTTTTCCTTTTTTTTCTACATTACTACTATTTTTTAGCACTACTCTTTGTCCATAGAACAATCTGCATTCTGCAGAAGCTGTTAAGTAATACACTGTATCTCCTGTGAGGAACCATCGTGTTCATGGGGAGCAGCTGAGCAGGGGAGGAAGAACTGATCTGGCCAAGGGCTGACCCCAGCTCCCCTCAGCATCTGGAGCAGTGGCAGCTGTTTTAAAAGAGGATATTTGATTGCTGTACTTTCTCGGTGAAGACGAACCTTCAGCACATTTCAGAAAACTACCCAGTGGACCAAAGGTGTTCAACAGGAAAAACTCAATAGGGAAAAGCGTGTTTGTGTGTTTATGTACAATAGCTGGTTTGTTTGCTCTAGCTTCTCTCTACTCCACAGCTAGAAAATACTACAGCAGCAGAATTAAAAAAATAAAAGGTAAATTTAATTAAAACCAAAATTAATTTAAGAACATAACATATCCCATCATGTTACTACAGATGTGCACTGGCTTTACATTTTGTGCACAGTAGTTACATTTTAATCCTTTCAAAGTTAGTTACAACTGTGTTAATTTTGAACTGAATCAATTCAAGGTAAAAAATGATTTCTGAGCTGTTGGAAGCATTCCCCAGGCTAGTCACAGAAAGCCAAGAAACGTAAGATCAGGAATGAAAAACCAAACATGTGAGTTTCTTCTACTAGTGCATTCACAGTAGTAGTATCTCTGTCCACCTACCACCAGAGAATAAACTAGGAAAATGTGAAAATAGAAACAAAACTAACTACAGCATCTTTAAAACTCTTATAGTTCAGTCTGTAGGAATAAGCATCACGGTGACCTAATCAAAATTGTGTGCCCCAACACAGGGAACTCAGTATGGACCAGAGTCCTTAATCATCTGGACGTGACATATTTTTCTGTTTTGCTTACATTTAAACTTCACTCCTGAGCTTCTGATGCTTATTTGTGTGATAATTGCAGCACTCCATGGCGTGCTTTAACTTTAGTTACAAATACACGCTATCATCCTTGACTTTTCCATGGCATTTATGCAGAAACAAACATTATTTTTGGCCCAGTGCTGTCCTCAGTCTGCCAGCTCTCTTTCCAGAGATACTCTCCAGTTCTGCTCTGCAGTATCACTCTGCTAGCCAGTCGTGGCCAAATGCTTTCCAGCTGCGGGTAACATCTTTCAAGGTGATAATGTCTTGGGAAAAAAAACCCCAATTTGCCACCTTTCCTGCTCCAAGTGGAGTCACATCAACTTTCCTCTGCCATTGCACGTCCTCACGCTCAGGGCAGGAGCCCACTCTTCTCACTCCTAATGTGGAGGCAATTTCATCCTTGGTGTGTTAAAAATAATTTGTCATTAACCATTTCCCAGCTGTAACTATGATGCTGTCACAAGGGAGACCAGATAACTTAATGATATCTCAGCCAGGATTGAATATAACCCCAGCACAGTTTCAGCAGCTTTGGTTTATTATGTTGAACATCTGGATGAAGACATTTGAAGCACATGCATCATTACCCCAAATACAGACCTGAGCCAGCTTCCTATTGAAAAGACGCTGCTTTCACCACACATGTCCGCCTACTTCAGTCTGATTTCACAAGCTCCATTCTTGCCATTATTGTGGATAATCTGGAGCATCCCCAGACCCATCTGCAACAGCAGTAAAAGGCATGTTTGACATTAATATTATTTCATTATTATTCCTTAGAGACCTCAGTGTGTGTTTTGTCTGGACCGTGCCAGGCACTGAGCTGCAGTAAACGGCCATTTCTGCCTTGTGAGCGAACGCTGTGAAAGAAAAAGGCAGCAGCTGCCAGGCATTGCAACCTTTGATGTCACTAGAATTTTTCTGTTGTATTGCAAACCTGAATCTTTCCATTGGATCCACCTTCGTGGTCATCCTCTGCCACCTGCAATGGTAATGCAGCAATTAGCACCAGAGAGATGGGTTTGAGATGTAAAAAGTATATACTTCTCTGGATAAAAGCACAAATGAAGCCCTCTGAAGAAGGTTCAACTCTATAAAGGGAACAGTGTGGAGTTGCCAGCTTGGGTGAACCAAAATAAGAGATGATCTCCAAGTTAAGTTTTCCTTCAGATGTGCTCCTCGGGGTATTTGTGTGGTTTTTATGATTTTTAATCAATCAGTAACCAATAAGGCTCTGTGAAACCAAACATAGATACCACAATTATGTGCTGTGACCCTAAAAATAACACAGTCTCAGTGGAAAAGGGCAGAGGCACTGCGTTAGTCCCACTGGTGCCCGGGAGTGTCTTAGTTGTGTCACCCGTCCTTCCAGCCACACTCAGCTCCTGGCGGCCCCGCCATCAGGCAGGCTGTACCCCGTGGGCAGTGCACTGTGGGATAAACCTGAGTCCCAGGTGCTCACCAAGCCACGCCGGCCTTTGAAAGCTTTAGAATAGGGATGTGCAGAAGAACGTACCAAGCGACACGTGCTCCTACGCAGACACCTCGCAGGAGCAGCTCAAAACAATTCTCTTCTTTCAAACTTGAACCCTCAGCTCTTGGGTGTTTGTCAAGCAGCGTCAGCAAAAGCTTGCTGAGCATTTAAATACTCTTCAAGAAAGGGAGCAGTAAGTGGTAACGGCCTTTGCATGTTCATCTCCCTTTCACTCTCTCTTCTCTTGGAGGCAAGCCTGCCCGTTCCCAGGCAGGTGCCGATTAGGGTGATGTTTAACATCCAATATCTCTGTTTAACCATTCATTTTGGTGACACGCAGCTTCCCAGGTGATGCTTGGCACCATACTTCTTCACACACCTGCCGCAGACCTACTTTGGGCTGCAAAGTTGGGGCACACCCCGCACGTGTACGGCAGAGAGCTCAGCCGCCACAAGGACCGGGCAGGAGCTCAGCAGAGAGCGTTGTGGCCAAAAACATGGCGGTGGAGGGGGAAGAGGTGCAAAACCTCGGGTGTGAATAGCTGAGGCATGGCCACCTGAGAGGTTTTGCTCGCAATCAGCAGAGAAAGCCCCTCTGGGGTGAATGCTATGGGCTGCGACGCTGCGGAGCAGTCCTGGCAAACCTCGAGTCGCCTGGTGGCTGGTGCGATGCAACTACAGCAAGGTCACGGGGTTTTCAGAGCAGCCAAAGCAAACTTGTGTTTACTTTCCCTTCCTTCGGGCTCGTTGTTCCGTGTTGTTAAAAGCCAGGCTCGTGTCGCTTCATTTTCATGGAGTTGTCTGAATTTTTGTTTTAAGATTGTACTCCTTGAGATATTTTTTTCGCAAAGTTGAAAACCCACCCCTATATCCTTCCACCCTCAGGCTTCGAAATCTTTATTTTGCAGGTAAAAAGAATTCCATCCTTCTGTAAATATTTACAGCATTTCAAAACCAACCCTTGAACAGTTTGCTAAAAAAAAATTTAAAAATAATTGAATTTTTCCCTATTCATGTTGTTTAGGAAGGAGAAAATAAGACTCAGACATGTGGAAAATGGTCTCATTTGGGTCAGACTGCTATTTTGAGTACAAGACCGGTAACCGTTTGCAATTATCATCCACAGACAATTGGCTGACTGTTCCCTTGCAGCCTGAAAGGGCAGGTCACTCACAGAGTATCTTACTCATTAAAAGTAAAGAATAACATGATGATATGTCACTGGTACCTTCAGCCGGATTGGCATGCTGAGCCCTCCTTCCACACCAGGGCTGTGTAGGTGGTGACTTCTGTCAAAGAAGAGCCCAAGAGGAGCTGTAATTAACAACCACATCTTCATCCCATAAATAATGGGATTCTGGGCTGATGGGTGAAGAACCTGAAGCTGCGATACATCTTCACGTTAAGCATTACAGCGCTCTGCCTGCTGCTCCTTAGCGACATCATTAGAGCACCCCTGAGCTCTCTGAATTCAGCCTCACCCTTCTGAAGGCTCAGCTTTGCTCTGAAAGCCCTGCCCAAGGGAGAGGGCTGGTGGAGGAGGTGGGTGGGAGGGCGTCTCAGAGCAGTTCCCACCTCCAACTGACTTTTGTGTTGTCTCGATGAAGACGCTTGATTTGCTTGATTTTACCTCCCTGTTCAATAGACTGGGCGTTTTCAATATTTGCAGTCATCTGTATGCACGTGGAAGACAAAAAGACTGCATTTTCCCCAAACGAGCCTGATTCCTGGGTAGTTATGAGCCATATGCTGATGTCCTTCTTGGGCGAACGCCCCGCTGCAGGCAAAGGGATATGGCCAGCGTGACAGATGGACAACACTGAGGAAGGACCGGCCAGGACACGTGCCTGGAGAGCAGACAGAACTGCCTTTGTGCTCATAAATAGAGAATTGATGGCGCCATCGGTTGGTATTTTGCAAAGTCTGCAAGAGTCTTACCAGAAGGCCCTTGAAAATGCGCCTGAGTTGGATACAGGCAGGGAATTCCTGTCTCCTTTCCATACCTTGGAGGGACGCTGCTGCGAACTTCTCCGGCTACGTCATTCCCATTCCTTTCCTGAGATTCATAGTTATATGTACGCACATGGATACACACACAAATACATAAATACACCCTCACCCAGCCCTACACGCACACCCCGTGTGCCTGTGCATACGTATCTATTTATCCGGCAATTTAGAAATTATCGCCGCCCTCTTCATAACACATTATTATTCCATTAGGATCACTCCAGCTCACAAACATTCAAGGTACAAGTGCCCCGAGGTCTCCTGGTACGACGTACATTAAAGTTTAATGCGCTATTGACGTGCGCGTTGCGTTCCGTGTGAGCCAAGCCGCTCCATTAACTATGCGCAAAGGGCTGGGAAGTTACAACATTTATCTCCGCGGACGCTCGAGATTACTTTTGCCTGTTGCATGCCTCCAAGGCTAGACATCTAGTCCTCAATTTAAGTAGGGCTGTTAAAATTTTTAAACCTTTGTAAATGACGGACAGTTTATCAGTGTAACTGCATTTTCGTTAGCCTTGGCTGGGGAGGATAAAGAAATATTGGCAATTTTCCAATTGTCGTTTACTTTATTTTATTTTATTTTTTTTTTTCTGGGTAGAAACAGTATCCATTATTAATAGATAAATGTTTTATTAAAGATATAAAGACCACAAAGATTTGTAACTTTAATAATCCAGTTTCTTATTTTAAATTCTGTAACATTATTATTTATTGAACAACTGGGGATATTTCTTAGAGGATCACAGTTAGGCAGAACCACAGCAAAATGGATAACTCTGTGCTATCTGGGGGGAAATATTGCGGCTGACTTAAGAGCTTCCTGACAGGATTTTTCTTTAATAATTTTTAAAATAAATTTGTCACTGGCTGTTTACAATAAGACCTATAAAGTTTCAAAGGGAAGTCTTTTTTTTTTTCTTCACTTCACTTCTGCTGCTGCACACGCTGAAGTGTCCTTACAACCCTGCTCACATACTCTGCAAATTATTCTGGTTTCTATGTTAAGTCAATTTTTTTTTTTAGCTTTTGCTGTGCTACAGCAGAGTGATAAGTGCATTTTCTCTCCCCTGCAGGGTGATCTGTTCCTCAGGTGACTGAGTGAATTGAAAGGGGAAAAGGAATGTAATTTTTGAACTTTATTTTGCTCTCCCTTCTCGGATTTCACCCCAGGGTTTGTTTTTTTTTTTTTCCCACTTGTTCTTCCTGTGCTTATTAAACTTCACATGGGCTGTGTGAGTAACTGATTTCCTAAGAGTTAGGTCTGGCGGTTCAGAAAATTCAAAATATGAAACAAAGTCATTTGGACTAATCTGAATTATCTTTTTTTTTTTTCCTCAGAAAAAAAGTCAGAATTAAAAATAAATACTTATGTTTGAGCACTCTAAAACAGTGGAAAGGTTTTGCAAATAAAGGAGTTGAAAGAAGAAAAACAGTTACTAATAACAGCCAAGCTCAGTTGTAGCTGACAATAAATGATTTTGCTACGAAAATCTCAAAACCTTTTTCTTTTGTTCACTTGTTTAATTTTGGGTGTGAAATATTCCTGGCCAGAGGAGCAAACTCTTGATACAATATTCTGTTATCTGAGATCTCTATATACTCACACACTTACCATTCTGAACTTGTATTCAGGCTATATTCAAAACTCAAATCATAAAGAATTTATCGCTACAAAAAAAAAGATTAAAATTTTTTACCATTTTCCAGTAGAGATCTGACTGGATCCGTCTGAGGGTTTTCCATTAAATCTTTCTGACTGAACAAATACCAGCTACTGAAACCAAAACAGTTCAAGGGAGAGGGACATTTTCAATTAGCTTTCTCAATCACATTTACCACGGTATAGCATGAAAACATAAAAATATTGTATTTCGCTATTTTCTGAGCAAAAATATCTGCTTTTACTTTTTGAAAACAAAGAATTTTGAAAGGCCGCAATTACAAAGAACTTCATAAAACCATCTATTTAACCATTTATTAAGTGTTAACCATTTATTTAACCATTTGTTTAATCACCTATTTAATCAACTATATTAATATATTTCAACAGATCTGAGCGAAGAGGGTATTTCTCAAGCTTCAACCTGCAGCAAAGCCGGTGATTTTGGGTGTTATTTGTCATTTGGAGAAGGACATCGAGTATTTTTGAGACCGCAGAAAGTCCCATGGGATAATCTGCCCCAGACAGATTCGGCGGTTACAGGTAAGCAACCCTAGAATTTGCAGAAATAATTAGAGATTTCCCCCTTTCTCTCTGACAAGCAAAACCAACCTCTGTATGGACGGGGCTGTAGCTGTTGTTCGAACATTCCCAATGATTCAGAATGAGCATTACTTGTGCGGTACTTAACCCACCAGGAGATGATCTGTGACAGTGCCTCGGACCTGTCTTATGCATCACATTTGGCCAAATACCACCCCAAAAATTGTCTTTGGACACTGATCGCTGTTGCGAACAGCCACGATGATGCTCGTGTATCCGTACACACAGCCCCGCTCGGTTCGTCACACCCCATACGTCAAAGGGCCAGCACCGTCTGTGGCTGGTGGCATCTGTCACTTGTTTATATTCAGTATTAAATGTGAAACTGGGCAGCCTGGGCTAGTTTCAGAGCTCCCTCTGGACACAAAATTGTAGGTCATCCTCAACCTATAGTGCTGACCCACGAGACAAATCGCGTTTCTGTTAAATCAAGCCTTCAAGGAACATCTTCCCTGACTCGACAGTGACTAGTTAGTCTGGCTTGCAGCAAATAATTGTGGAGCGACAGGCATCTGACAGCGATTTCTCAAAGCCTGGGCTGCAGTTTTCTCTTCTTTTCGCTGGCAGGTTGTGGAGAAGCAGCAGCAGGGTATTGGTGTGTGCTTCAGGGAAGGAATTCCTGATTTCACTCCTAGATTTTTCGAGGAAAACATGTCTCAATGGTAGAGCTACAAGGTGGGGAAAGATGTAGACCACAGCTGTGGGAAGGAGAAAGTGCTGCCTGCTCTGCGTGGCATGAAAACAAGATTTGATTAACCAATAATATCAGGAAACTTGATTATGTTTGCAAAATATGAGTGAAGAAATGCTTGAGAAATCAATACATCCAGCAGGCAAACAAAAAGCTTCATTGGAAGGTGGAGATTCTCAAAGCTTTCTCTGGTCACCCTGTGATTCCAGACCACGTCAAAAGCGAATGAAGCACCAAGGAAACAGGCTGATGGTTTTACGGAGAAGTGCTGCGTTGAGGCCAGTAATAAAAGCTACGTCAGCTCTGCCTCTTGACTCCTACTCAGGAACACCTGCAATTTTCCATAAAAATTCCTAAGAAGGCAATCTAAGCAAAATTAATGTCAGTTAGGCCCTCTCTACTATTAGACTAACCCAGCGTTGATGGTTCTTTGTCTACTACCGTTGCCAACAGCAAAGTTTGCAACGTGCTGCTGGTAAGTGTTGTCATGTTGGTTCAAGCAGGAATGCCTTGGGCCCAGGAGCTGGAGAATTTCACACCACAGTCAGTGATTTCCCTCCGATGTTCCCAACTATCTCTTAAAGCATTGGGAAAGCTGGTCAGGGAAGCCCTGTGCCTCGAAGGTAAAATCACCGAGGCAATTTACTGGAAAATGCTGCTGATTGGTGCAGCGTAGCCTGGTATCTAACCACACTGAGTTATTTTATAATCTAAATAGGTCTTTGCACATAGAAGGGTTTAATTTTATTCACAACAGATAAATCTTGCAAAACCTCAAGGGATGCTCTTAGTAATCTTAGTAAAGTTCAAGTACTGGGGTATCTCAAACCACTACTTCACAAACTAAACCAGCAGGCAAAGGAGTGCAAAAGCCAGAAAGCCAATAGGAAACAAAGTTGAGGTCAAGGAAGAACTGATGCTTGTCTCTGGAGGGGGAGAGCTGCGACTGCTGTAAAAGAGCAGCAGGTCTGCAGCAGGTGAAATAACTTCCCACCCTGCCAGACCTGCCTGTCGCTTCAGAAGGCAGCTCTACCGAAAAGAAAATCCCACGCCCCCACACACACCTTAAGATTTCACCTTGCCTCAGGAATTCATCAGCAATGATGCTGGCTACCCTGCAAACACAGAGAAAGCCCCATGGCATGTAGCAGCCCTCCAGCACTACCTCTCTCAGGTAGCCTTTACTCCTTGTGTTCACAGTATTGGCAACCCCAGGTATTCAAACCCTCTTCACCTGGATGTTACTCAACTTTGCTGTGCCTTAGACACTTCTTTTTAGTTGTCTTTTTCTTGCTTATCCCATCAGTAATGACTCCAAGCCATCGGAACACAGCTCTCCCCATGCATCATGTGCCTGAAGTGAAAAGAGATGAACCTGTTAATGGCCAGTCTTCGAGAACTCTTTGGCATCTTCATCCCATCTTTGTGTCATCAGACCCATCAGCTGGACTTGCTTTCAAGGCCAGATACCATGAGAGACATGGTATCAGAGGAAACAGGAGAACTCCAGGATAATCCCTTGAGGTTTTCAGCTCCTGACATGGTAACGGGTCTTCCTGGTGTGCCTGAAAGTTTGTGACACAGGTAGCACCATCCAGAAATTTCCTCTTGGGAGGCGAAGTATTGACAGATGCTTTGCATCCTGGGGCTACAAAAAGAGCTAACATTCCCTTCTCCTGGCATGAGCTGTAGCTCTAATTCCCTTTCCTGTTAAGATTGGTAGAGTGTAATTCCAGCTAGTAACACTCATGGAAGACAGAGCAGGAATTTAGTATTTCAGGCTGAAGTCTTAGGAAAAAAAGAAAAGGTCCGTCCTTAAGGCACCCTCCTGACTGTTATTGGATTAATTTCCATTTCAGTTCCAAACAGAACTGCTTAGAGCCAACTCTTCAAAACATTTGAATCTGTGGACCAACGGGGACTGTTAAAGAGTTAGTGCTTATGCTGGAACTGTGTAACACACCGGAAACGTGCCCCGTGGCCATAGCCCGAGATGGAAACATCAACGTTTCATCCCCAACAACTGCAACAGCATGGCTGGGCCGACTAGTACAGCCCCACGGGGAAGAGGCAATAAAGCCACCACTGAAAGCAGATGAAGAGGATTTGTCAAGCTGAGCAAGTGCTATAGAGGTTTTTACTGCCACTTGTTGGGCAAGTGCCTCACTCTCGACAGTGATGGAGTCCCTCTGAACTGCAGATATTTGTCCACAGGGATAAACTGGGATTTATTTTACTGGAGAGCTAGGGCCTGACCTCAGAGCACAAAGCAACCACGTGCTCCTAGGGTTCCTCTCATGTCAGCTCAAAACCACCCCAGCCCCCAGCAAAGGGGGGAGTTGAGGTGGGGGGGGGGTCCTGGGGGTCCTCATGCTTGCAAGGCTCCAGGGGCAGGACTGCTGCCTTCAGACAGAATGGAGCAAAGACTGGAGTACTTCAGTTCGTATCACACCAGCTGCTTGCACTTTATTGCTCTTTATTTACTGCTAAAGCAAAGCACCCGTGAGCCTCCATCCTGGCCAAGAGGAACAGCGGCTGCTTTGCACCCAGAGCTCAGGAGGAGAAGCCAGGCTGGTCCCATCAAGCCTGGTCAGTCCCACCAAGCCAAGGTGGTCCCACACAACCATACTGTCACCTCTGCTCTGCAGACAAGGCTGCTTTAGGAGCAAAATGAGAAATCAGGGGTCCGAGCTGCTGTGGGGTCTGAGTCTGCTTTTGCCTGAGGGTACCAATGCCAAGATACTCATTGTACATCTTAACAGCTTGTCTAAGACCAGGATCAGGCCCAGAGGGGCTTCATCCTGCTCCTTCCTCCCTTCCCTTGCCCCATTTTGGGGTGGATACTAAACTTGCTGAAAGGCAGCAAGTTGGCAGATGCAGAAGTGCTGAATTGCAGCTTGAAGAACGACAGAGAGTGATTATTGCTGTCCAGGAGAGAAGGATTAATACATCAGCCCAATGCGAGACTCATATTTCGGGCAAAGTATTTTCATACAGGCAAGAATCTACATCAATTTTCTCAGTTACTTGATTCATAGAAAGACACTGCTGAAGAAACAAGGAGGAGAAAAAAAAAAGGAAAATAAAGGCTCAGAGGATACTTTATCAGTTATTATATTAATGTGCAGCAAGGTACTGCTGGCAGGAAGAAGCTGAATCTCAGGGCTTGTTAACAAAAAGCATCGAGCTGATGCAGAGGATCTGTTGCTCGTTTTGCCTTTTCCAAACCGCCTCTCCTCAGACTGTCAGGAAAGGTGAGGGATCCAGTCCAGCACTTTGCCTAATAGGAAGAGGGGAGAAAAGGTCTGTTAAAGCTTGGCTGGTGTGCTGCTCCTCAGCCAGAGTGAGCGTGATGGATGGGATGGTTGCTCAGCATCAGGCAGGGTGCAAAAGGGCCTCAGGAACATCTATTAAAGCAATCCATTTTCCCAGGCTCATCTGGCACTCACTCTTTGTCACCACACTTGTTACCTTTTCCTGATGGTAAATGCTGGGGAACTTCAAGGTATTTGAACAGTCAGAGACGACAAATCCCTACTAAGAAGAAAGTGTAAAACAGCAGGAGAAACATGTCGGCTTCATCCTGAGTGAACATTAAATACATTTCACATTTGTCTAAGGAGACAGTTAATGGGAAAACAGGCTCTTTAATTGAGCAGGCTGAGAGCCTCACACAGCTGCATATAACAAACGCGCAGGAGAAAGCCATTTTTCTACGCAGGGATCCCAGCCTGGGTGAGGCAGGAGGGAACATTTCTTCCAGAGAATTAACAGCAAATGCAAGAGGCTGGTGAGGACAATCCAACGCGATGCTTTTCCCAGCGCGGCTTTATTTAAAGGAACAGAAAGGGGCCTTGGATCAGGCATTCAGCCCAAAAGTGGCCCGAGGCAACGTAAAATCAGCGGGTTATTTTTTTGTTGTGTTTTACAGTTGTCTTAAAGCCCAGGGCATGCCAACTGGTATATGCAACTTGTCTAGGTCGTCTGCAGAGCAGGTTTTTTCTCGCCCAAGTGACTCACTGACAACATTACTCACCAGGAAGCTGATGTATCTCTGCAGTGTTGCACCTTCTGCCAGTCCCAAAGCGTTTGGCAAGAAGCAGTTCAATCGATTTCACGATCCCTCTAACAGAGAGCTTAGCATTATGGGGTGCCACACGACCCCTTCCATATCTGCAGCTGGATTGGCCCCTTCTGGGTTCAATACTTCTCAGCAGCCTCTGAAGTAGAAGGTATCGACAATTATGCCAGCTATGGTAGACCAGAAAATACTCCAAAATTTTGTACGAGTTTTCTAAAATGTATTTTCCCTGGGACAAGAGGTGTGCTGCACATGCCCACTTGCAGTTACATCAATCTTCCCTCCCCATGCACAATCCTTCAAAGCTTGCTCTCCTGCAGCATGACTGCTTTGCGGTCTAAAGAGTTTCTAAGATCCTGTGATTAACATGAATATTATTTTCCTTTACCTGCCAGAAATGTTGTTCAGATACGGAATTCAGAAGTGGAAATCTATTATCACTGCAGGGTATATACCAAAGGGTGGTGGGGCCAGGACACAGCCAGAGCACTGCACCTGCTTTCATTGTTATGCTAATTAATAACATGCTAATCAAATGAAGAAAGCCCACTACTACAATGCCAACGGAAGGGGTAGAGGTAAGGATGTAGCAAGAGAGGGGTTGAAGGAGTCTCTGTTGTTGTCAAGTTCTCTTCCCTCTCATTCCCATCACATCAATTTATTAAACTTTGTCTTGAAGGCAGTGCTCCCCAGGGGAGGCTGTTAAAAGAGCTTCCTCTACCATATATCAAGGAACCTCCACATTTGCAACTAAACTTCATACTTAACCAGTTTGTTCTTGTTCTGTAGCTTAAATCTCCTCTCCTCCATGGGGCTTTATCTCCCCTCTCTCTTCTTCACAAGCACTTACAGCTGAATGGGCTGCATGAGCATCCCCTCCCTCAGCAGCCTCTTTTTCTCTCTATTTTCACTCTTCTCCATGGCTGTACACCTAAAATCCTTTAGCAGCCATCCCCTCAGCAAGTACTGCCTCAGGTCCTCCATGTCACACCAAGGTAGGTTTCCAGAAGCGATACCCCCTAATAGTGGTAACAGAGATCTTTTTTCCATCTCTTCCCCCCTCCCCCTCCCCTCCTGTCACTCCCCACTTTGGTTTACCTAGAAGCTGGGAACATCCTCAGCTTTCCAGCAGCAGAAAGGCAGGTAACAGGTTTTCTACCATATCAGGGATCTGGATCGCTAATTCCCAGAACAGCAAACAGAAACTCTGATCAACACCAGGAAATTCTCTCATGCTTGTGTGTTCATTAAGTGCATTAAGGACAGAAAAACGTAACAGGTCAGAGGACATGGGGAAGTCTTTTTCTGGCTTGCCTTGCCTGAGATACCATAGCTCTCCCAGTTTGCATTAGTGCTGCCCCACTGCCAGGCCGTCGGCAGGACCAGGAGATCTCAGGTGAGAACTCTGACTGGGTAGACTAGGTGTAGAGGTGCACTCGAAGGGACTCTGCTTCTTCACAGCCCAAATGCTGTTAGACCATATCAAACACCTTTCAGACCCTTAGTATTCTCTTCTTATCCCGCTACTAAACTGGAAAGCCAGTTCCAGTCATAGACAACGAATGGCCATGGACCAGCCTTCCCAGTCTTCCACGCAGGGCATCCCAGGAGAATGAGGAAGCTACTTGCCCAGAATGAGGAGAAACCTTTGTTAAGGAAGGGAAGAGAGAAGTCAAGGCAATGAGAAAAGAGAGGCTGGTACTTTAATGCCTGCGGCAATCCCCCTCTGCCTGGCTGACTCTTGTGCTGTGCAGATTTTCCTGGTGGTGAGTGAGGAGGTTTCTCTTACATTGGTGAAGCTCCAGCCAGAGTCAGCCCGGGGAAGGGATATGTCAGGGATATGTCTTTGCTGCAAGGCAGGTGGTACCTCAATTAGGTGAGTTCTGTTCATCACCTGCCTCAAGGACCATAGGTTTCTTAACTTCCATCAAAGATAAAAAAATAATTATAGGACAATAGGCATAAGAGTTAAATAATGCCTCATCTTTAACGTAAGACTGGGCATATTGTTCCCCCTAACAGAGGAAGAACAATTAGCCTTGGAGAGTATTAACATGTTGAATGTGCGATGTAACAGGGATTTGTGTGGCAAATCGCCTTACGAGACTCCACTGAAGTGAGACTGGGTTTTCTAAGGTATTTGCAATGCTAATGCTTGGCAACACAGTGTATCTGGTGATCCTGCATGACAGGGAGGGCTATAGGTACAACGTGAACCAAGGGAAGAAGGGTTATTAAATATGATATAAGGTACACAGCAGATGAGTAATCTACAGATGCATAGGTGATGGAAATGGTTCAGGAATTTGAGAAAGGGTTTTCTTAAAGGGTGAGATGTTCTCCTGGGAAGACATCTCTGGTCTATTTCTTACATAGCTCATTTCCACTAAGCAAAAGGGGTTGTGAGTTAGGTAATAAGCTATTAGGACTTGTCTGTTAGAAGATGCGATATTAATACAAAAGAGTATTAAATTTGTGTCGTCTTGTTTTTGCTGTTGAGGGAATAAAATACTTCCTTAATAACCACTCTATGACTGTTTGGAAGGAGGGACTTCATTAAGGAACAGGTGTTTAAACACCTTCTTTACTCAAGGGTTCATACTCTACCACTGCTAAATCCGTGGAGTCAGTAAAGTTCAAAATTCACTGGTTTTGGATGTCTAGTGATGTATGTGCAACACGACACAATGTGCCAATCCAGGACCTATCAGGTGAGTGTCCACACAACACCATCCACAACGAACTCCAGTGGCTGGGATGGAGACACAAACGAGGGAAGGAGTCCTCTGATCCCCTCCCAAGAGCCTGGATCCCAGGAAAGTTGGGAAACCTCAAGAAAATATTATAAAACATTAGAAAATGAAACGTCTGGTCCCACATTTGTAAAATCACCTAAGAAAAGGTTTGTCCCTCCTTAGAAGGCGGCAGTTTTCTTTGCACTTTATAATACAGATATTTCTTAAGCTATTTCAGAAAAGGAATTCCCATCTCCAGTGAGCCACAGTGGTTGTAAATATGTCAGTCTCTGTGGTCTTTCCCTGGCAATTTTCAGCAGCACCACTTTCCAGAAATCAATTCTAATCCCATTGAAAACAAATGGCATTCAATTTAATATAATTTTGATCTATCCTTAAAGAGGAAATTAAGTTTTTCCGTCATTAGGAAGAGCCAGCTCCTTCCACCCCACTATTTACTTCCCTCTTGTCCTTCCATACACAGAACTGGAGTCATCCAGGAGGTGTTAATTATTTGGTTTATGTCTTCCCTTATCCCTTTCCTATGTTAGAGAGAAATTGTATTTAAATGTTATTTTCTTCAGCCTTGTTATCACAAACGCTCTGTAAAGCAATTTGGCACGCCTTGTTTCCAGAGGCGTTCTGAGAAACAATTTATGACTCCACACTACTGACTGGTATCGTGGCTCTGTTCATGCTTTACTAAACTAAAGTCTGCAGCTAAAAAAGAAAAAGAACCCGCGCCCACAGACATCCCCAGCTGGTCGAATTCACAGATCTGGAGATTCACGAACCAGTGAGCGCTCCCAATTTGCCAAGCAGATGAATTGGAATGAGCGCGCAGAAGTTCACCCCATAAACTGGGTAATGGGAGCCAGCTATTGTGCTTCACGCAGTAAATGCCCCCAATTTGTTGCCGCATGAAAATAGCTCAAACCTTTCATTGCATCTGTGCTGAAGAATAGAGTTGTGTCAACTCCAGTCACTGGTGACGCAGAAGTTTTTGTCCATATGTGGCTGCTTTGCAGCTTCGTACCAGTGACTCTAATAACCAGTTTGGCTGGTCTTTTCAAATCACCACAATTTGTGTGGGCTATTTTAATAAGACCATCAGTAAGCCCTCCCCCGGTGCCGACCTCCGCTTTCCATCTGCCCATGTTCACCAGTCACTGCCAACATCGAGCTACAAAACTGTTGAGGCAAGTACAGATAATTTTAGTTCCCGTTTCTTTTCAGAAGGGTCATCTTATCCTCATGTGGGAGGAAAAATTAGAAAATTATGCTCTCCGAGTATCCTTCTGCAAGGCGTAAAGGATCAGCCTGGGCAGTTGCTGAATGCACCTGATAACCTTCTGATCCTTCATCTCATTTTAGCAGCATAAAATAAATAGTTCCTGTATTTCCTGTCCCAAACCACTGCGTAGGAAGGCTAAATAGAGCTAAGAGCCATAATTTTCAAGAACATGGGCTCTTCAGAGCTGTTCAATACAGGGGCACATCAGAATCTCCCCAGAAAAGAAGGCGGCATTGAAAAAGTCGTGACTTTTTTCCTTTATACTTACTTTCTGCTCGTAGTGGTGCACGACACAGCCGAGGATGGTGAATTGCGCTGGCCTGGCCCCACATCTCAGGTTTGGCAACATGTCTTAGATGTACTACATGCAGAAATACGACTAGACGCTCCTTTTAATTAGGGAGAAAAAAAAAGAAAAAAGAAAAAAAGATCCTAGAGATTGCTTTTGACAGTGGTCTTCAGCGTTGCAGAATTCCAACTCCCTCCGATTCGTGAAGCAACCCTGGTTTAGTCAAGTCTACCCATTAAAAACTGGCTGGATTTGGGCAGCTGTAGTACAGAAAAAGTAAAAAGCACGACACAGAAAAGCAAATGAAATCCAGACAGATCTACCTTAGTCCTGCCCTTCGTTTTATTCACTCCTATCTGTAATATGTTTCATCAGGCAGCCTTGACAATAGGCCACTGCGCCAAAGTCATGTTTCACAGCACATCCCTGCTACTAAAAGAGGGAAGAAAAGAGATAAATATTGGTAAACGGAAAGCAAAGGCAGAGACACAGAAGAAAGAGGGGAAGGAGAGCTTGTCTTGGCTTGTGAAGTAAAAATGAACGAAGAAAAACTTCTCTCTCCCCGAATTACAAGCAGCAGGCTATTAGACCAGTAGTTTTCTCCCTCTCACTCCCTACACTGCAGTTTAGACAAGCTTAATTTACTGACTGCTCTCAGGGTTTCTCACACCAGCACACTGGAGGTCAGACTGAGAGTGCCCGAGTGGATCCAGAAAGAAAACCAGAAATAAAGGTGAGGGAACGTGGACAGACTTGAACACACCAGGTCTGGCCTGGTCACCTCGGTACACTCCTCCAGCCTTGGCAGCCAAGTCAGACGTGACCAGGATCTTCCAAGGTGCTTCCTAAAACTCTTGGGTGCCACCAAGGAAGGTGGATTTCTCCATGCAGCCTGTGATCACCCGTTTAATAAGGACAAGCTGGATGAGCTGATCTGCTCATGGATATACAGCAAACGTCAGTCCTCTACACTGTCCTGAAGGCAGATCTCAATCAATTGAATTGCCAAAAATAGCTTTTTCGGGTGGAAACTGGGATGTAACCTCACTGTGCTGTGGTCTGGGCTCTGTGCAGAGGACATGTCAGGCTGCCCATGTGGGTTGAGGGCTGCGATGGACACAGGAGCAGAGGTCTCTGCTTGAGCTGCCCCTGGCAGGGCTGGGAAACCAAAATCCAGACTGGTCTAGGAAATGTTTTTTTTTTAAAAAAAAAAGAGCCAGCCAGCTTCATTTGAATGACATGTTTCATTTAATCATTTCACTTTGATCTTTGAGGATGTGGGGTACTGACGCTGATGGAATGGGAGAGACTTTTAAAATGAAAATTATTTCCAAAGGGAAAAAAATCTCAAATCTCTGAATCTGAAAACACGGGAATGACATTTTCATCTTGGGAGATTTTCCCCTGCCTGCTTCGATTTCCTACTAATGCATATCTTATAAAGGCAGAAATTATCTCGCATAATATTTCAGTATTGCCAAATTTGAATCCTTTATCACTTCTCATCAAGGAGGGGCTCCTCAGGTGAGATAAGTCCTGGTCTCCTGCAAAATTTCCTTACAAAACATCTCCCTTGCTCCTGCTGCTGAATGCACTTGTTCCGCTGACAGTGACTGAAACATATTCTGAAATCTTCCCCCCCTCAACCTCCTCAGATGCCATCACCTATAGATAATGCTTCAGCTCTGCCCATAAGTGATGTTTCAAGTGAAATCCTGCTTCCCTGCACTCAGGGATAGAAAACATGATGCTTTCACTATTTCTTCCATCAGAAAGGTACACCAGAATCACAGGTTTCCTTTAAAAAATAAATAAATAAATAGAAATAGGTTTCTAGGCCAGAAGGTAGGCTATAAAGAACATTTTTTTCAGTGTGACAAGCATGATGTCACCTAACACAATTTTAACGTATATTTTACCACAGCCTCTCAGGAAGTTTTCCAAGATCGGTTCAGCATCATCTCTGCCCAAGAGAAGAGGAGCAGCCTACCGCAACTCGTCCCAGAGAAACGAGGACAGCGAGAAGAAATATAGGAAATATCTGAGAAGCCTGGGGAAAATGTAGTCACAGGCTGGTGATGTTGAAACTGGTGTTTTCCTTTTGGAAAGCCCTTCTTACGATGGCTGTGCTGTGGCCCATACATTAATAGTCCATTAATCCTTTAGAAAGGACTGGATCATTTGCCATTAAGCTTTGGGCCGAGTTTTCCAAAGAGCTCTGCACATGGAACAGCTTTTAGCTGTGGATGTTGACCATTAGAATTTAGCCTCAAGATCTTGGTACTTTAAACCCACACTCCTGCAAAAGAAACAAGCCTGAATGCACCTACATTTATCTCCCCACTACTCTCTAACCCCATTACACCACTCTGACAGCACTAATTAATCAGATATCCAGTTTAAGTGGTGCATTATAAGTTTACATGTAGAAATTTCTACCCTGGACTGAACGCTTATGTCCTGGTTTGGGTAGGGATAAAGTTAATTTTCTTCACAGCAGATGGTGAGGCACAAGGAGTTGGGAAGGGTCACAGTTGGGACAGATGACCAAAGGGCTGTCCCAGGCAACACCATCCTTCCTAGACCATACAATGTCATGTTCAACGTATAGAGCTGAGGAGAAGAAGGAAGAGGGGAGTGTTCAGAGTCGCTGCGTTTGTCCTCCCAAGTGACGTTAGGTGTGATGGAGATGGCCGAGCACCAGCCAGCCCATGGGATGTGGGGAATCACAGAATCACACAGAATGTTGAGGGTTGGAAGGGACCCCAAAAGATCACCCAGTCCAACCCCCTGCCAGAGCAGGGTCACCCAGGGCAGATCACACAGGAACATGTCCAGGCGGGTTTGAAAGTCTCCAGAGCAGGAGACTCCACACCCTCCCTGGGCAGCCTGGGCCAGGGCTCCGGCACCCGCACAGGGAAAAAGTTTTTCCTAATATTTTTGTGGAATGAACCCCTGGTTTTGCTTTGCTTTACCTATTAAACTTTTTGCTTTACCTATTAAACTGTCCTTATTTCAACCCACAAGTTTTCTCACTTTGACTCTTTGACCATCTCCCCATTGCATCAGGGGGAAACGAGTGAGTGGCTACATGGGGCTGAGCTGCCAGCTGGGGTTACACCATCACAGCTTCGTAAAAGCATTTGCGATACTTGGAATTCCGCCCTTTGTCTAATATCCACGGTCATTATAAATTGTTACAGCTTTCTTACGTGTCTTCAGCCCGCAGTACGAAAATTCTCAAAGGAGAATGTGTTCCCTTTCCAAGCAGAATGCTTCCTTTGTGACAGCAGGTACATTTTCATGATTATCCATAATTTGCGGCAAACTTATCATTTTCATAAAAACTCAGCAAGAATATAAATGTGCACGGGGCACAAATATAGATGCATCATTATTCAAAATGTTCCTACTCGCAGTTCTCACATGCCTGCCTGGTTCTATTTCCAAACTCGCTGTTTGTTTTTCTTTCTCGTTTGCTTCTTTGGGATATTTCTACATACCCCATCAGCTTGAACCCAGAACTTCAAATATAGCCATAAAACAATCTATAATTTTGGAGAAAGTGAAAAAAAAAAAACAAACACCCCAAAACTCATAGGGAAAGTTCAGACTTTGAACTTTGGTGACAAAGAAGATTTTTTCTTATTTTATGAAGTAATTTGTAACATCACTAATTTGAATGAATTTGATATTCAGGGAGAACAGGCTTGTTTCAAATGTTTTTTCAGTGGATGCTGGGTCTTTGTTGAAAATCTGGGGAAGTAAAAGCACAAGTGCCACTGCAAAGGCAAGGGTGGCAAGTACAGGCTGCTCTATTCCCCCTGAAATAAACACCTGTGGCACATTTTCTCTGCCTGGAATTCCCACCAACACCTCTCCTTTTTCCAGCTGCTACTGTCATTGTAAAATTTCTGCTTAAGGAGGAAGGCAATCATGGTTAGAAGCAGGAGCTCAATCCAGGAATGCTTCCTGCCTCATTCCCCACCCAGGGGTGCAGGAAGCCGTTTCTCCACACTCTTGTTCCCAATTATATGCAGCAAAATCAGTTATTTCCACTTGCACTCTTCCTGGCAACTTCAGCAGGTGGCAGGAAGAAAACTACAGTCTTAATTCAAAAACATCTTGACTTCATATATTTCTCTGTGGTTACAACAGGGAAGAGTCTGGTCACGTCTTAAGATAATGTTGTGCTGTGTCCAACGTACTATAATCACTTGCACAGCTCACGGTGGCGCTTTTAGAAACAATTTTGTGAGAAATTAACCCCACGTAACTCTTACACATCCTCTCTAGCAGCGTGCTCCTTCTTGAGAGCGCTAGCAAACCCTCCCAAAAGCAGATCTTACAGGTCACATCCTGCCCATTAGTCCTGGAGGTGACAAGGAGGGGGATTTAACACATTCGCTTTGCTAAACCATCACCCTCGGGACCAATTCTGCACGAGGCTCTGCAGACAGGCGGTGACACCAACTCGCAGTCCCACTCGACGGTGAACCACACAGCAGACACTCGCAGTGGAAAGCTTCCCCAGCAGTTCATGTACTAATTGCTCTGCATAATTAGCAGCAGAGCTCATTTTGAAGGTGGAAGTCTTATAACATAGGGGGTGTGACCACAGCAATTTGACTGACAATTCCACGGGAAGATTTAAGCAGCAATTACTTTACAACGATGTTATGCACAGGGCTGGAAAGCACCTCATCACTGGCTTGTAGCGAGAGGAATGATCTGGGAAGAAAATTGCCATCCAACCTACTGCCCAATCTCACATCAAATGTATTTCTGTCTGTGTATGAGGACTGTAGGCTAAGCAATTTTAATGCTACACAGCAAATAACTCCTTGCAGTGCTTCAGCTGGCCCCAGCCACAAAGACAACTCTGGGCTATTTGGAAGATACTTATTCAAAATAGTCCAAATTCAGGAACTTCCTAGCATTCTGTTTTGTGGAGCAATGGAGAAATGACTCTCGGAAAAGGCGAGAGCCCCTGTGGGAGCAGCCACACACCAGGAGCTTCTAATTGTGCTCCCAGTATAGAGGGTTTGGTCCGAGAATCATAGAATGGCTGTAGTTGGAAGGGACCTTAGAGACCATCTAATCCAACCCCCTGCCATGGGCAGGGACGCCTCTCAACTGGATGAGGCTGCTCAAGGCTCTGTCCAACCTGGCCTTGAACATCTCCAGGGAGGGGGCAGCCACAGCCTCTCTGGGCAATCTGTTCCAGAGTCTTGCCACCCTGGGACTAAAAAGTTTCTTCCTAAGATCCAATCTAGATCTATTCTCCTTCAATTTAAATCAATTTCCCCTTGTCCTATCACTGGACACTTACCAAAAGTCCCACCCCAGCCTTTCTGCAGGTTCCCTTCAGGCACTGCAGGCAGTGATAAGGTCCCCCTTGGAGTCTTCTCTTCTCCAGCTGAACAACCCCAGCTCCCTCAGCCTGTCCTTGATCCAGGGACTGGAGCACCTCTGCTACATCTTTGTGGCCTCGTCTGGACTCGTTCCAACAGAGTACCAGGGGTCAGTGAAAGAATTCAGACACCTAATAACCAAACATTTAGGTGCTCCCTGTGCAGCAATACTTTGGTTTAGGTGGCTTAAATTGTAACTCATAACCCAAGTCGCCCTCAAGTGAAGTACCTCGATGACGGATGCAACAAATTGAATGGCCGTGTTTGAATTACCCTCTGTAGCAGGAGATTACAGGGAAAAAAACAACCAACCAAAAACCCACAACAAACCACAAGATCTTAAGCTTTAGCAAGATGGCAGTAGTCTAACAGGAAATTCTTTTGTTACATTAACAAATGACAGTAATCGTGCCTAGCATTCCTTTAAATAAAACCAAATAGCAGCTTTATATATCAAATAAATAACGATAAGCACCTTCAAGCATTAGTGGATACATCCCACTGTATTGAAAAGTGATACTAGCTGCCTAGTGCAATCCTAATAATATCTCACTTCACAGCAGAAAAATCTGCATCAAAAGCAGTTGGTCATACTTGGCCTGTGGTGATGATTTTAGAATAAGAGTTTCTTCCCATTTTTCCACCTTCCTCAGTCATAGAGTCTGGAAAAGACCTCCGAGATCATCAAGTCCAACCATCAACCCAGTACTACCGTGACTACTAAACCATGTCCCAAAGGGCCACACATCTACATGTTTTTTGAATGCCTCCAGTGATGGTGACTCCACAACTTCTTTTTTGTCTCTTTTCCCCACCGAACATTTGCAGAAGCTAGCCTCAGTCCAGGAAGAGAGTCCCACTAGGACTTTTCAGAGTCAATGAAGAGATGGTAATTTAGTGCAACAATCATAACCGGGTTCCTCCACCCACCCTCTAAAGCAACCGGCACCTCTCAAGCCGCTGAGGTGAGAGCTTGCTGATGGAACCTCGTCTCCCAGGTGTTGGACTGAAGAACCAAGTGGTAGTGGCTGTGGAGGAATCCTCTTTGATTGCAGAAGAGGAACAGCCTGGAGTAGTGATGCAGAGAGACGGGAGCAGCGGTCCAGCAATAAAGGACACCAGAAGAAAGCCCTGAATGCACTTGCCTGAAGGTGTCATTCTGAGCACCGGTAACTGTTGGCAACCTGCCTTCATCTCATCTCATCTCATCTGTTTCAGAAGATGCATGTGGGAGTAAGAACCATTGCTCTTTCTGGAGTCCTCAAGGCCTACATGTCTAAGTCTGTTGGGTGCAGGTGCAACAAGGTGAAGCAGTGGCTTTAAGGAAGCTACACTTCCACCCATCACCTTTAAAGACCACAGTGCTGCCCAGTTTCCATGGCCTATTCCCTTGTCAGGTGTTCTGCCAACAGCACCAGGTGTGACATTGCTTTTGATGTCCCCAGCTCATCTCACCGAGGGCTCCTGCAGAGCTGGCAGGAGGTCCGGGGGGATTTCAGCCACTGCTGGCCTGGGAGCAGAGATTCATACTCCATCAGCAATGTCCTCTGCTCCATGTTTTCAAGTGTCATGGTAGAAATATGTCACCAAGTTGAGGACAGCTATCCAAAACCAGCTTCTGGAAGCTGCCCTTAAAATGAGATGAGAAAATGCAGGGGTTTATGTATCAACAAGGAGACATCTCAGCAATGGGTTTGTTCTATTTTAACAGAGCAAATAAAGCATTTCTGCTAAATAAATTTTCTAGTCTCTTTATTACTACACTGAAATAAACATCAATGTTTTTCAGACTTGGCTTGGAGTTTTGGGTGGGGTTTTTTTTATGGTAAGGCTGTAATCAGCCTTATTTAAATTGGTTTGGTCTTTTGCCTCACGGTGTCACCTCAGAACTTGTTCTGTAATGTGGAGGATGATTTTATGAGATGTATGGGCAGACACCTTGGATTCTTTCAGTTTTCATTAATTTGATTCCTTGCAGGCAAGGAAAAGCTGTAATAATGTGATAAAATGAGGGAAGTGGTGACATTTAATATCATAAAAGAGCATAGAGGGGGGGCTTGGTGTTTTTAAGTGTCACCAGCACATTTTTTCCAGAGACAGCCCAGCCCTGGGAATCAAGCCCCTGAAATAATTTAATCCGTGCATGATAAAAGGAATCGCTAGAAATAATTCACTCCTTGTCTTATTGCACATAGACTAATTTGGGAGCTCATTATTTATTTGGCGAGTATTTAGCATAACAAATCAATTTCTAGTGACACCTGAGATGAGGTAATTTATACTGAAAGTCAAAAGAAGATGAAAAAAGGAAGATTAAACTTTGTTATTTTATAAGCAGCCTGTTTGGGTCTCGCTGGGCTATCCAGTGCCAGCAGCAGCGAGGACAGTGGTCCCAACACCTGGAGCGGGAACGTGCCTCCCCAGTTCTACCTGGCCATCAGCCCTTTGCCAGAACAAGAACCTCTTCTGGGCTCCAGGCTACTGGGAAGCCGGCTCAGATACCAGTTAGAGCAACGAGGCATTATGGGAGTTGAGCTTTTACATCCCTGTAGGAAGACCTGACTCTTTCATTTGGACACACACTCTTTCACCCTGCTGTCACAAGACAAAACCATCTGAAGAAACCTGCTGAGGAACCTGCAACTCGTGGGAAGATGAATGCATCCTCAACTTGCATCATTTTGTATGTCCTTGTCTGTTTCTGAACAAAATGGCCCAAAACACCCTTCCGCAAGCATAACACTAATTTGAGAAAATTTTACTGGAGGCTACAAGGCTCTGAAATAGGCAAAAATTCAGATGTCTTCCAAATTTTGCTCAGCAGTGCAGGAGAGGTGCAACTCCTCAAGCCCAGACCCGCAGTAGATTTTTGTATAAGCTTGCACAGAGCAAATTGAGGCAAGAGGACGGACCAATGACTTTCCCAAAGGCAGCAGCAAATACGTTTGAGTTGCTTTGGCTGCTGCTGCCAGCCTGAAAAAGGGAGCATGAATTGATGCTAGATGGAGCTAGAAGGAGCCTGAGAAAACTGAAAGAGAATAGAAGGGAAAATGGGATGCTCAAAAAAAAGTGCTCAGGTAGTAGATACCCTGCAAGCTGGGGGGTGGGTGGGATGTGTCCCAGGTATCCTGACACAGTTTCTGGGCTTTTCATCTCAAAGAGTCCTGAGCAGTTGCAAACAGGCACTGCTGGAGCACACAGAAACAAATATTTCCCATCTGTCCACATCGCACGAGCCTGGCTGAGGATGCAGAAAGCAGCTCCTTGGCCCGAGCACCGCATCAGAGAGGACCACTTCAGCAATCCATCCTGCTGTGATATTACAGGTAATGGTGTTTTTAATTTTTTTCTTCCCCAAGTTATAATCAGTTTAATGAAAGCCAGTTTTTCAAAAGGATGGATGCCACTTGGACTTGTTTTGCCAATGCAATGCAAGAGAAAAATCAAACTAAACTTTTTCTAGTTTCTAGTGGAAACATGTTCCTGTTTGTTTTGTGTTGATATTTTCAGATTTAAAAAGAGGAACACTGCAAAACAAGACAACATTTCTTATTATGGGGATAGAGAACACTTGGAGGCAACAAAATTGACTTTTCAGAAGCCAGTGGCAGCTGTTTAGGTTTTAATTACTGAAAGGTTTTCTCTGACCCAAATATTTATCTCCCTAATGTTTCATTTCAGAAATAAAACCAACCAAAAAAAAAAACCAAAACAACCCATCGTGTTTCTAACTTTGGGCACATCTGGGAATTCACAGCCAACTGCGAGGTGCCCTTTACCCAAAGATGCTTACAGAATAATATTCTTAGAAAGGGAAGATCATGCAGCGTGGCCCCACATGCACCTGCTCCCTGCCCACACAACATATTCTGCGCCGCAGGGTCACACCTTAACAGCAACCTGGAAATGTTCAGCCCTAAAAAAAAAGCTGCAATGATTGCTCTGTCCCCTTTGTAGCCTCATGGTATCAACAGAGAGCTACATCCACGATCACTCATTTCAGTATCCTGTGACATTATTAAAAAAAAAAAAAAAGCAACTTTCTGCAATGACCTGACAGAATATTCAAATCTGGGGCAAGAGCAGCCAGAACTGACCAAAGTCAGCAGAAAAGCAGATATTCTTATGGAAACACGTGGTTTAATTCTGGTGGGTTCAGTTGAAATGAGTAAGTAAAAAACTAGATTGATCATTAGTGGTAAGCCTTACAATTAATTGTTATAATCAGAATATTTTTTGTGTCAGTTTTTCCACAAATGGTAATTTTAAAAGCAAAAGATGCACCATGCTCTGTTGGTGACATCTGGCACCCACCTCTTCTAGGAAGGCTGGTGGGTTCACCTGACTTGAAGAGCATCCATTGCTCCCGCTGTAAAATCCAGCAGCACTTTCTGTTTCGATGAAATATCCCAACATATCACAGGCATTTTATTTCCACAGGTGTATTTTTGGGTGGTTTTTTTTGTTACAAAGTCTTAGAATGATGCACTGCAGGAGGAGATGCACATGCCAGGGAGACAAAAAAAGGTGTCAACCAAATCCATGCCGATTTTATTCTCCCTCTGTAAAGGACAGCTAAAACCACTTCCAGAGTGGGACCACACCTCAGTGTGAGCCACCGTGAATTTGGTTTAGCTTGCTTCCTGCACCAGAAATATCTTCTGGCCCTTTCCTTTCCAGGTAAAATCACTCCCCTGCTTAATCAACCCCCCCACCCCACTTCCCAAAATCCTGTGCATGCTTAACTCTGCCTCAATTCCCAGAACGTTTTCAGGATCCTGGGCAGGCTTTTGCTTAGATCCAGATTTCAGCCCATGGGAATAATCTCCGTAGGGCGGCCGCAGCGACCGCTGCCTGTCAGTGGCAACATCATCAGGCCTTGTAGGATGGTGAGGGGTTGGAGAGGTGCGTGAGTGCACCCAAAACGTGTGTGCTCTCGCCTTCTATGTATTTACAACCAGTTTTTAATTAGCAGCCGTAAGAGCTCTGCAAACATTTAAACAGACTTTAAATAGCCATGAAAACACAATCCAAAGTCAAGCATGCCCGCCTGGTTAATGCAGTTAAACCATCCATATCAGAGCCTGCACGGGGGCACACCACAGCTCCCCCCGAGTCCAGAGAACCCTTGCCCCTCTACAATCACACTTCAGCAACTTTTGAAGGAGACTCAGTGTGGCAGAAAGCTGGGGCTGGCGGGTACCAGAGCGGTGGCAGTTCTCTGCTCTGGGCACTGCTCAGAGTCAGGCATGTGGCTCTTTCTCCCACTCCTGCTGACTGTCACCCTCCAGTTTCCCACTCCTTGTTCCCGTGTTACCTCCTCTTTAACCAGAGTTGATGATTGCTTGCTCCTGTCCTCCTCAGTAAGCATTTAGGGGTGTTCCTCAGGGTTTCAAAACCCCATGAAAAGCATCAGGCTGCCTTAGAGCACAAGCGATCTCTTTTCAAATAGGGATGGCTTATAGACATCTCCGCATCCACAGTGTATGTGAGAGAAGACTCAAGATTTTTCCATGAAACCATGAACATGAAGCCATGAAACCTTCTTTAAAAAAGGCAGAGATTCTCTGAGTCAGAAAAATGTAGAGTTGGGACGGGAGAAGCATACCCAACCCTGTGCACTGGGAGAAAACCCCAGAGTTAATATAGTTTGCTCATGCAATAATTGCATGTTTTACCTCAGAAGGGGTAGTGTTACTCAGACTCTCCTTTTTAAAAGACAAAAATGAGCAGTAAAAATGAATGCAAGGAAGCTGCCCTCAAGAAACATTTCCCTTTACAGCCATCGAGCCAGTATCTCACCAACAGTAAAAACTTTTCCAAGAGTCCATAGCCCTGCGCAGGAGCAGCTGACCCCAGCGCCACCGGTTATATCAGCCATCAATTTTTGAGACCTCCTGATTGTCCGACTTGCCAAGACCACTTCATGTAAGGTTGCTGAGCATCCCCCAACAGGAAAAACCCATGCTCATCACCAGCTTTGGATTAAGTTCAGACAGAAGACCAGGGGAGGGACAAAAGCATCGGATTTAACTACCTCAAAAGAAATAAATTCAAACCTAAATCTCATTGTAAGTCATCGAGATCATTCAATTCGCTCCCAGCTCTGCAGATGAATCACCCGAAAGCCCACGTAACCTCCAGCAGGCAGGGGAAGCAGGTCTGGAGAGCTGCTCCTGTGCTGTTATCCCTTTGAATCTCTTTGGGATTAAATGAACCTCTCCAGTTATACTTCCGAGAGCCCTGTCTCTGTATTAAGCCCTGTGTTATTTTCTCACACGTGTGTTTATTTGTTTAGTCCTCTAAATTCAGAACACAAACTTCTGCCTTGGCTGACCCTCTCTGTCCCCATTCCTGGGATATGGCCATGGTGACAACGCCCTGCAGAAGCCAGAAGCTCTCCTGAGACTCCATCCTCCACCTATAACAGTCTGCTGCAGTAAAAGCAAGTGTCTAACAAAGTCCTGAGCACCAGATTTCCTTGTAAAACCAAGAAATGACTCTAAGTGGTCTGTCTCAATACCAGAACTTCATTTATTTATTCCTCCCCCCACCCCCCCCCAACCTGCATTTCTCTCCCTACCTCTCCAGTGCCTTCTGCTAGTGGCTGCGTTGTACCAGAGCCTGCACAGAGCAGTCAGAGGAGATTGAGGCTTTAGACCCGAGCCAGGAAGGAGGCTCAGCTCTACACTCAGCCAGTGTGCACATGATAATTAATCAAATAATTAAGAGTAACTAACCACACATCTCCTGGCAGATAAGTGTGCACAATCTATGGGTCCGATTAGGACAGCCCTGCATGCTGGTAGGTACGTCTCCGTTACCGGTGTTGCTCCAGACATAACCCAAGGCCACAGACAAGCAGGGTTTCCACGGTTTTCCATCCACCTTTGGATAAATGTCATCCTGGAATTGAGCCAGCAGCACAAATGAGACTTACCCTTGCAGCTCAGAGCACTGGATAACCACGGCTGGCCATGGCAGGTGTGCCTCTGCAAACACCCTGGCTGGGACCACAGGGATAATCCCACACCAGTCAAGGTTAATTAGGTAAAGGAGCAACATGCAGAGGGTTACTTTGTTACACACTTAATTGTTTGTGTGATTAGTAATGTAAAATGACATCTCATTAGCTTTTGAGGAGGGAGAGGATAGGTGCAGAAGTCTGACTATTAACAGGATACAGCAAGGAACGGCAGCATTTCAAAAGGCAGCGGTATTTATCACAGCCTGTTTGAAGACGAACTATCGAAATGTGCAATGTTGTTTTTGTAAAAACTCCAAATGAGTATTCTTGCAATTGTAAAACATATCAGGATCTTTGTGCTGCCTTTAATCTGTCAGTTCACCTTCAAGAATTTAATGAACTCATCTAGGTTACAAAATGTTTTATTCAAGACAAAGCCTGATATTATCATTTAGGATGTAAATCCTAAACTAATAGAAGCTGAAGTTGATAGTAAAATAGCAATTAATCCACAATGAGAGTAACAAAAATTAACAAACTTCTGTTCAAATATTTATATCAGGAAAGTTCTGTTACTTGGTCATTGATGCCATTTTGAAAACGGATTTTGAAAGCACAAACCCCAGCTTTACATTGAGCAGAAAGCTCTGCTCTGAGGAGCTGCCTAGCATTTGCTGGGACAGAAACAGCCCCAGCGACGGCAACACCTTCTTCCGGGGGGACTGTGGGAGCAGTAATTTCTAATCTTCCCAATTTTCCTCCTGCTATTTGCTGTCCTGAATATTTAACCTCTTCTCCATTATAAAGAGAGAGCTGGGGCAGGGAAGCTATTCCCCGAAGAGCTGTGCTTCTGCAGCTGGTGGGTACCGCATACACTTCACTGCACTTGCCTGGTCTTATTTAAAAAGTTGATATGAAATACACCCAGAGCAGCTTTCTAACCCTGGTGATAGACTTGGCTCTCTTGGGTTTTGCAGGCTCCATGGAAAGAAAAACCCACAAATACAAACTGAGGGCAGGTTTATGTTTCTGTACAGCAAGGGGCTCACATATGGAACCCACAGTCACACCACCTCCTTAAAGGAGAGGCATCAGATGCACATAGCAAAGATGTGGGAGTATACTAAGATGACCACAAACCAGGGGGGCTAGAAAGGATCCTGTTTCTGCCTGCAAGGCAGACGGGGCAGGAACTAAGGAGGATCTTCCTGCACAGAGCAGTTGCTCCCTTTCCGTCCCACATGTGGTTTGCCATAGTACTTTCCTTCCAGAAACACTGGAGGTGCAAAGCACTGGCCTCAAAATAGCTGCTTTGGTTACAGAGGTGGGCTGTGAAGCCTCACAGCTGCTTTCCAGGCAGGGGCATCAGCAAGACAAACCACACCAGTAACTGGAGAGGGAAAGGCATCACTCCAACAAGCCCAGCTAATAAATCTGCCCCAACTAGATGCAGCACCAGTCTCAGCTGCTGCATTTATGCCCTTGTTCCTCCACTTGGATTACAGGCTGTTCAAACCTCCAAGGCATTAAAAACAAAGAAATACTGAAAAAAAAACCCAACAAACATCAACTGTGCTCCCCCAGCCGCTTTGCTGGAGTCAGACACCCCAAAAAAAGAAAGAGGGGATGAAAGAAAAAAAGGTGTGTGCAAACATTTGCAGGTGGCTGCTCACCAGTGCATGCAGTCATTTTCATCCTGACCAGTTCTCCCAAGCCAAAGTAAAAATTAAAGTTGGCATGTCACTCTGCAGGCAGATGTGTTTCATAATGCATGGGCAGAGTATATTTTATTAATTCTGGTTTTTTTGTAGATCTCCCTTTGCGTAAGTTTCATCTTTCCATGAAGCTTCGGGGCTCTGTGGGTTGTTTTTCTAATAATATTTTTTTTCCCTGCGGGATGCTGTTACAGGGACCTGAGCAGATCCCACAGTGCTCTGCAGGTGGGACAACAGCAGGAAGGTCCTTGGAACAGAGGCAAGAGAGTCCCAGCCTCAAGAAGCAGGTGGTGAAGGTTGCTCTTGCAGTTGTGGAAAGTCTTTAGGTACAAAGTCACCTCAGCTAGACAGCCAGTTTACAGAACTCCCTTGATACTAACCTAAAGCCTGTTTCAGGACACTTAATATTTTCCTTCAATGAGCCTTTTGGAAGTATCATTTGCTTATAGGACCTAACTGCTGAAGGGGAAAAAAAAAATAACAAAAAACCAACCCATGGAGATTTCAGTGCTGAATGCTTCCTCTGTGTGCTGGTAGATCTGTGATAAAACCCCATTTCCTACGGGGCTGTGCTACTCTCCCCACCCTCCCTGCAAACCCCATTTAGGTTTTGGGAGCAGACTGAAATTTTTGAGATGGTAGAAGAGCAGAAGCCGGTAGTAAAACTGATGGGGTCAAGGGAGAGAATTCAGGCAGTGGTTCAGGCTCATATCTGCTGCTCCTTGCACCAGAGGCTCTCACACCCGTGCACTGGATACGTGGTGCTCCACGTTTACTCTGACACAAGTACCTGAATGGAGGACCCTGTCCTGTTTTCAGAGGAGCACCTTGCTGTTTTTCTGGTTATTTTTTTAACTCTTTGAAGCCATTTCCTCCCTTTTGCTGTGCCATCAGGCTTCTCCCAGGGACAGAAACCAGAACTGGCCAAACAGTGGAAGGTGCTTTCCCCGATGGGGTCAACCCGCTGTACTGGGAGAACATTGCTCATGGAGGTGCTATCAGAGCAAGTGCCGCAGAAGAGACTCTAGCCCCAGCACAAACACAATTTCCTCAGACTCCTATTTAGATTTTAATTTCTCCCCCCCATCCCAGGTTAAAAAACACAAAATTGAGGGCAGACAAAAACATGAGTTAATAACGTACCAGTCATCTGGAAGCAAGTTGAGAATGAAGCCATCTACTAATGGTACCATCTGGGGACCAGCGCTTATTTTATACAAAGCTGGGGTCAGGCTTTTGCAAGCTGAGAATTCTAGAATATTAGGGGTTGGAAGAGACCTCTAGAGATCATCTAGTCCAACCCCCTGCCAGAGCAGGGTCACCCAGAGCAGGTCACACAGGAACGTGTCCAGGCGGGGTTTGAAAGTCTCCAGAGCAGGAGACTCCACACCCTCTCTGGACAGCCTGGGCCAGGGCTCCGGCACCCGCACAGGGAAGAAGTTTCTCCTCATGTTGAGGTGGAACTTCCTATGCTCTCGCTTACACCCATTATTCCTTGTCCTATCACTGGGCACCACTGTGAAGGGACTGGCACCTTCTTCTTGACCCCTCAGGTGTTTATACACATTTATAAGATCCCCCTGAACCTACATGGCAGAAAACACAACCAGTTATATTTGGAGCAGCTTTTCCAGTCTGGGTTTATTTGGTGGGGTATTGTTGAGTTCTTTGGCTGAGATTTTTCCCTGAAATACCACAAAATTAACAGATACAATATTCCTACACTGATCTCTCTCAAATGCAAACACAAGTAGCTGGGAGCACAGACAATATAAAGCCAATGTCAGGAATAAATAAAGTAGATTAATCATAACATTAATTAAGCCTTAAGACAACTCCGTACAGTCAAATCAATGTCTACCCTGCAGATAAACTTGATCTGAGCAAGAAGTAGTGGAGTGAAGTGACAACAGGTTATGAAAATTCTAATCCTCCACAGCACCCTGTCCTTTGCCTTAGAGATGCTTGTAGGGGCTGGGAAAGGAAAATACCCCTGTATGTGCATTCACCCCCTCTATGAGTTACAGTAGCGAAGAGTTCCCTTCTGGGAAAATACCATTAAATTCTGGCCCTGAGCAGTCAAAAGCTGCTTTAATGCTTGTTTCACTAGTGTTGGGGTTTCACACTGTGTTTTAGATGTCGTTGGGATATCCAGGGAGCAGAACCAAGGCAAGGCAAAGCAAAACAACATGTTCCATTGTTAGGAGCAGTGCACGTACTTCAAACAACGGGGGCATTTTCAAGATTGAAAAAGACATTTTTTTTCCAGATTTTTTTTATCAAGAAATTTTGACTATGCCATTATTTCACATTTAATATTAAAGAGTAAGGCTTGCTCAGGCTAAGATCACTTACAGATTCCCAGTGCTCGCTATCTGTATTCCTTCAGTTAATAAGTTGCTGATAAAAAAAAATATACTGGTAACCAAGTGTTAATAAGCCATTATTTTTGAAGGACAGAAAAACAAAGAGACAAATTGTAAAAATTCCACAATAAAATTCTGATTTTTAAAGGTAAACTAATACTCAGGATTCTGGATTTTCAGTTAATTTTAATGACCCCAAGAAGCAACAAAGAAAGTGAGAAAAAATTAACTGTTTTTGCAGAGTGCCATACTGCAAACCTGTCAAGAAACCAATTTTATTTGTTCAAAACTTAACCATTTTTTTTTTGCTACCACAACATTTACAAAAACAATACTGGGATTTTTTTGAAAACTCTTGTTCTGACACATCCTAAGCTACAACCGCATCATTCACAAAGGCTGAGATTCACCCCACGTAGCCACTCGAATTTCATTTAGATGTTTAAATAAGAACTTACTCATACAACACACTACTCCTGGATCCTTCAGATAGAACATTTTCAGCACAAGTTGAATCAGTAGCTTGGGATTTAACCTCCTTTTATTCTTACCTGGTAACCAAGGCGATGTTACTTCACAAGAACCAGGTGTAGATGGAAACACCGACTTTTCACAGAGAGCTTCAGCTGCTCCACCAGCCACACATATAGACTATTAACACCCAGGTTTAATTTGCTGCAAGAGCTATTTGGCAGGGGGAACAGAAATTAGACAGCTCGACCGGACTATTTGTATGGTGATAAATGAGAAATATTGATCAGTGTGGAGTTCCCTTCGTATCCTCCTGACTGTTTTTCCTAATCTTGTTAAACTTCTTTCAGCTGTGACAGCTCAGGTGAGCTCTGCTGCTGGGGGAGCCCAACGGGAGCACAGATGCTGGTGGTGCTTCATGGTGTTTAACACCAGCTGAGGAGCTGATCTTTAGATAACTTCAGAAAGGAAAAGAACATCCTTTTTCCCCTCTCTCTCCACTGCAAAACCTTGACCCTGATGCACTTTTATTAGACCCAACACCATTAGTGTCAGCAGTGTTAGGAGATATGGAATGGGTGTGAAAAGAATGAGGAACAGCTTCTGCTCATCTGCAACAGGAGCTCTGTTTCCCGGTTAAGAACGTTCTGTTTGACTCACCGAAGATAAACAATATGCAGTGGGACACATTGACTGAAGGAGAATGTTAATACCACACAAGCAATAACATCTTCATGTCCTCGCTCAGCCTTTGAACCGTTTTCCTGGCTGGGCAACTGCTGGGAGGGACGATAGCCTTCCCCAGCCCACTCACTCTTATTTGCCGATGATAGCAATCGCACCCAGTCAGCTTCATGCTCAATTTGACATTATTTAAATGACTACACGAGAAATGAAACGCTCGGAAATACAGATTTTCATGCACTCATTTGCTAATACGCCACGCAGATCTGACTGCTGCAAACAAAAAGCAGATCTAAGAGGCAAGCAACTATTACATAAGTTCAAGCTTCAGAATCTTCTTCGCTCACTTCCAGTCCCTTTGATTTCATTATTTCAGTTTATCCATCAGTGAAGCTGCAGAAAAGCAATTCCTAAAGGAGAGTTTTACCCTTCATCTACAACTCCTGTTTTGTCTCAATTGTCCCCACGAATCTATGTCCCTTTGTATAATCTGGTGAAAAATTTGTATACCCGGTGAAATGAAGGAGGAAGTTCTGTGAACTCCCCTAACAACTGCAAATACAAATAACAACTTACACACCCAAGTAGGGATCTATGCAGAGCAGTTAGGGCGCTTTTCCGCACAATTACATGCAATTAATTAGGGCATTGAGACATATGATGGGGCCCCTCTGCCTGCCTCCTTCCGTTTCCATCTACAGTAATTCCCCAGGAAAGCCTTCACCCATATTTAGTGCAGTTTTGGGGGGAGAAAAGTCCCCTGTAGAGAAGTTACAATTAGCAAAAATGGACTCCTTGCCTGCTATTTCCTTTTCCTCTAGAAGTGCTGCTTGTAGGTTTTTTTTTTACAGCAGCTATCTGTGCTCGTTAGCTGACAAAGAGTAACAAAATTTTGTTAAAATCGTGAGAACATGTCCTGCACCATCACGGTCCTTCTCAGCCTCGTGGCGTTAGGAGCCACAGAAATATGAATTCATCTTCTCACACTGAGACATTTTGCCGAAACTATTTCGAAGAAGAACACAAGAACTTGTCCCATTAGGGCCCTTATTGCTGAAAAAATGGGAATTTTCTGGTAACCAACGACAGGTAGCGTTCCATAATTCAACGCCTACTGACACATTCTCAGGAAGGTTTATATATGTAAAGGAGAAAAGGAAGAATATCAAAATCAAATCAAACCCCACACCTCACCACCACCCCAGCAGCAGTTTCTGGGGCGTGGAGGGTCCGAACAAACACATGGGCTCTCTTCATGAGTAGAGCAATGGTTTCCAATATTAGGGCCCAAAGACCAGAGCTTAAAAAACCCGAGAAGACAAAGGACTTAGAATAAGAGTCTTGTGTATGCAGAAAAAAAAAAAAATCCTGGAAAGAACTGTGTACGCTGAGAGTATGTTTAATTCTCGATGTCACACATATTCTTCTAACAGCTAAAATAAGAAACTATTAGCAAGGCTGCCAGAATTGGCAGAGGGAGCAAAGCGAGGCGGCTTGCGGGAGCTGCTCGTAGGTGGAAACAGCTCGTAAGCGAGGAGCAGCTCAGAAATTCACTATTCCAGCGCTCAGCTCAATGGGACCTTGCAGTCCTGCAGGACTTAGCTCTCTCAAGCTGGATGTGAAGGTCACTGCAGGAGGGCAAAAGCTGAGTTTAGTTCAGCAGCCAGCCATCTGGGAGAAAAGACTATAGACTCTTGTTCTAATTTAGGTGCTGGGGGGTGCTATCTTTTTTATTTGCCTTCCAAACTTTCCTCCTTTTAACACAAATATGTTTATTAAGTCATTTGGGGTTTTGATTAGGTTTTTTTTTTGGTGAAAGGGGAAAGTACATTTGGTGAGCACGGGAAAATCAGGTACACTTCTGCCAAGTTTTCGGGCAGGTGTGTGGGAATTTGGTTCTCATTAACAATGATCACATCCTAAAGAAAAAGCTCACAAGGGTCCTCCACAGCGCAGACTTGACATTGACTGCCTTACCCCTGCCAGCCTGAGCTTCACCTCATTGTTTTCCTCCATCGGAAATACTGCAAGGGAAGAAATACATAAATTTCTTTCTTCCCTGGAGTCAGAAGAATTGTTCCCAGAGCCCTGGAAAAAGAAACTCAGAGTACACATATCCAATGGTAAAGACAGACTTTGGAATTTTATTTTATTTTTCCCCCCATTCACCTGCAAATTGTCCAATATGGTAAAGTGGGAACTTATCTAGAATTTTCAGAGAGGCCTCCCTTGGATGCTCATGGACTCCTGTGGCCAAAAACATGCTCCACTGCAGTCCGAACTTCATCCTTGTTTAAGTATTTTGAGGTTGCTGACACCCAGCATGTGAGAAGCTCTTTGCATCAGTCTGAAAGATCACCCTGTCCCCTTGAACATACCAAGTAGTCAAAGCTTTGGATAATCTTTCACTCCCACACTGGGTCCTGCATGTGGTCCAGCTCCAGACAAGGTTAGCTGGACATCCCTGTGATAACAGATAAGAGAAGGCAGTGCCCGACCACCTGTTGCTTATTCCAGCTACTCCTCGTGGGAAGATGATGGTGACACAGTCCCTGGAAAAATAAATAAATAAATAAAGCTGGGATCAACCATCTCAAGTGGTCGGATACGGCATCCCCTAGCAATCGGATATCTTTGTGTGGCACAAGATCTCCTCCTTCAACTATACTACGGACTCAAGGTCGAGTGAGAGCTAAAGTGAGCATGAGTCTATCACTTCCACCAGCCCATCCTCCTCAGATCTCTCACTGCTGTGATCCTACAGACCATGGAGATCATCAATGCCTTCCTGAACGGGGGTTTTCACCCTCAAACTCATGTTCTTCAAGGCCTTCATTGCCCGAGATGTGCGAAAAATATTTGGGGTTTCCCCCCAGAAAGGCAGTGAGCAGAAAAGTCAGGGAGGTCCTTATGCCTGAGGAAGCTGAAGATACTAAATGTAGTGCCAGAAGCAGAGATGAGATATGGTGCAGCTTACATCAGCTCCACAGGACCGTTTTGGCCACAAGTTGCAAGCAAAGTAGAGCACTGTTTGCCACAGGCTTCCTCATCAAACCAAACCAAACCAAACCAACAACAAAAAAACTTTAAAAAGCAGTTTCCATGACAATGTGATGGGATGAGAGAGGAAAACCTCATTTTAATGGAGAATGTTGGGGAAAAAAATATGATAATATGATAAGAAAGCTCCTGTTCAAATACAAAAGCCACTTTCAGAAGGAGCAGAGAGTGGCCAGTTCAGCAATTGCTTCCCTACCACTGCACAGTCATTCACATCACGAGCCTGGGCACCTCCTTTGCAGAAACATGATTAGACCATATATCCACAAGTCCAAAGCACTGGAATGACTGAAGGTCCTATGGCAAGTGCACAGAACGATTCATTCCTCCCACAAAAATGACAAATAAGGATAATTCCACCTCATTTCCGAGATGACTTTTTGGCCTGGCTGCAATAAAACTGTAACAATTGTAATAGCATGGGCACACAAATTACCTTTTCCAGAATTACAAACCTCTGAGAAATCAGGCATTTCACTGCATATATCTATTGGGTTTCATTTTGGGGCACTGAGCATAACACAGGACGCCCAGCCCTGTGCCAGACTTCGCATACAAACTGAGTGAGAGCGACCACATTTTTCCAAAGTACTGGGTTCGGTCGGAGAAGCGACCCGGGGTCACAATTCAGCCTTTACTGACGGTACCGTCAATCTTTCCGCCCTGGGAAAGATTTGCGATGAGGTTAAAGATACCTCCGACTGTTCTTACATTCCCCTCACATAAATTCACAACCCCAAGGGCACCTGTTAGGACAAGTGGAGATAAGAAAGGACAGTCGTATTTCCTTATCTGGAGCTCTCTGTTTTATAACCTTTCAGCTTTACAGTACGGAAGTAGTTATATGCCTAGAGGGAAAGTCCCCATGTGAACTTCACCAACAGCCTTCTAAACACTCAATAGCCTCCTGAGAAGATGGTAACTGTGATTCACACTCTTAAAAAAAAAAGGACTCCTACCTGGCAGAAATATAGATGTAGCCAGAAAAGACATGAGAGTTCATCCAGTTCCGCTCCCTCTCAAGACAGGGGTTTTCCCCATGAGGTGTTAATACTCCAGGCTTGTTTTGACCTCGGGTACCATCAAAACCCAGGTTGCCCATCCAGGCTGTGGTGGAGGCCTCTGTGGGGGATGCAGAGCCTCAAGAGTTTGGCTGTAAGATTTAGCAAAGTGACCATAATGGCAAGCAAGAAAGTCCCGCAGAGCCTGTCGCTGTGTAAAATAATCAAGGCAATAGAAGCAACATCCGTGGAACACAGAAAGCCGCATGAGTTTCGGCAGGGAGCTACATAAGCTGCCACCTCTTTGGGTTTGAAACAGCACCTGTTTGAATGGCTGTTTGACGTTGTGCTTAATATATTGTTAATATATTCTTTCATTATCACTGTACTTTATGCATAAATTCTTCTACGAAAACTGACATTGATTCAGTCTATCCCAAAGCTTCTCTGACTTCTGCTAAATTTGGGGTTGGGATGCAATCTGGAACTAGTACTTAAGCGAGCCTTGACAAATCAGATGGCTGAAAAGCTGTGCTTGTGAAGACAGTATCAAACTTAAAGCATCAGAAAGACTGAGACTGTTATTCAAACCATCCTAAAGACTGCTATTTTATGCAAGTAGTTTCTCTTTCCTTGCAACAACATATACATAATTAGAATTGCCTCTTATCTTGAAAACCACAAGGTTCATTGCTGAGGCAGCACGTCCCACTCTCACAGCAGGTACGTTAGATATGTCAGGGGTGGGTATCAAGGATTTTTCTTGATCCATGAGGAAAAAGAAGTGCCTTCAGGAGGCAGCGCAGATTTTGGGTGCCCCACTGGAGAATCTTTCCTGTCCAGGGACTATGGCAGACGCTGACGACTACTACACAGACATCTCGCTAAAAGGAGCTGAGCAGTTTCATTTAGATGTGTAGATGATTAAAGCTTGGCGAGACCAATCCTGCTCTTAAGGTGACTGCGCGCACATCCCTTGGGCTCCGACACTGTGTGATCTGTGACTCTGCAGCTCTTGGTCATGCTGGACAGGGTTGCACCTTGTGGACCATTTCCTTGAACTCAGAGCCCATCGTAGTGTGCGCTTGGAGCAACTTTAATGGAAGAGGTAGTGAAACTCCAAAACAAAAGAATATTGAGCTGACTCTGCAACATCACCTGATGTATTTCTGTTAACACATCTAGTCCTTTGTGTGTCTCTGACTACAAATCCTACAGCAGATATTGTCTCATCAGCAGATCCTGGGCTCTTTAACCCCTGACTTTGCACAGACTAGGTCTGCTTCAACAGAATGCCCATGGTGAACAACTTCTGAAACACAGGATGAATTTGCTTATCAAAACCAGGGCATGACTGGCACTAGGTAGACATATAAAACATAGATTCAATTCTTATTTTGTCCAAAATTATTCTTCCTTAATCCAGCTGAGGTTTCATTATTTCTTCTGGTGCCACGTGAGTTACTGCTACAAAACACTGGGTTAAGGATGCTTTACATCCTTGGACATCCTACAAGAATATCTGAAGTGTATGCTAGTTGTAAGAGAAACTGAAAGTGTTCTTCAGAAGAAAGGGAACTTATGGTAAAGGCAGTGACCTTAACCCAGTTCTCCCTGTCTTTTAGCCACTGGACTGATGACCATTACAAAATTTCCCACTTGTGTAAGCCTCAATGATTGAAAAAACCATCTCCTGCCAGTTCTGCTTCAGAGTGCAACCCTAACTCACTGATTTACTTGTAGATACCGCCAAGCCATCATAAGCCTGAAAAGTTCTTCATAAGGCATTGCATTATTTTTACGGATCCTGAGCAAACTCACTCTAAAACTTGTCTACTTTATGCTCCCCAGGACAAAGTCGTCTGAAAAGCAAGAAAAGGTGAATCCCAGCTCTGCAAAGCTCTGCTTCCAGGACACCTGATTTTCATAACAGTCTGGTTGCAGGTAAATGTTCTTATAATATCTTGTACGATTGTTGTAAATACATTCTCCCCCGTGCCCTCCATGTGCCCAGGCTTTGCGGTCTGGCGGTCCTGACAGATCCTCCATCACCGCCAAGGCTCTCAGCCAGCCTTGCTTCACGCAGTTAAAATGCTTTCAGCTTGTCCATGTTCCAGCTGGAAAGGGTTGGGTTGGGTTTGCAATATCGGAGCAGGAGAAGGAAGGAGGAAGACAAAACATAAAGAGGAAATTTCTGCTATTTGATCTGCTGAAATGAAACCATCTAAGAACTCTTCCCTGAAGTGCACAAAGATGAAAAGAATGGGAGCACAACTTGGTGTGCTTGTTTGCTTGCATTTTAGAATAAAACTGGAATGACTGGCAAAAAAAAAAAAAAAAAAAAAAAAAGACTTCTTTTGCTTTATTTTACCTGAGGACAGAATGCAGACAGCAGGGTTCATATTTACCTCTCATTGAAATTCAATAGATGTGTCCTATGAATACATTTTTTAGAAACTCTTTTTCTTACGGGATACACTTTTTATTAGCTATTACTGCTCAGTTCGTGCTGTTTTTTAAAGAACTCGTGGCTTATAGGGACAGATTCAGGATCACAGGCGTGATTCATGACTCGCTGAGAAGATCTCAGTTTCTATAAAGCCTCGTCGCTCAGTCATTTCACGGGTTTTTATGCCCAGGTGAACGTGCTGGCGCACTTGTGGCCCTTCTGGAAATGTACTGGGAGTAGACACAGGGATGCATAACCAGACTTTGCACAAGCACAAAAGAAATGGATTGGAGGATGACAAAGATGGTCACACTGACACGACACCACTGTGAACATCTCCAGTTTGTGAAAAGCCTTTTGTTGTTTCCAACCCCCAAACCAACAGAGCTTTCCTTTTCCCCTATTCTTCTATTCCCCCTCATTCCCCATCACTATAGCTCATCAGCTTACAGGACAAACCTAATTATGTATTGTATTTTACTCGCTCATTCACAGGACCATTTGAGGGACAATACTGTTTTTTCAAAAGCAGAATGTGTGTTACAGTTAATATCTAAAAAGGCAAGGCCAAGCTGGAAACACCAGAGAAAAAAAGGCACAGAAAGTGTGTTCAGAACCCTGAAGCACTCAGAGTCAAGACATTTCAGGCTGTACAGCATCCTTGAATTTCTCCTTCAGTGATAATAACACAGTCACACTAACGCATAAGTAGATGCTCTTCAATGCATATTCTCCATACAAATACATTTTCTGTGTAGGGACATATGCGAAAAATATTCTTGTGGGAAATACATATCTCTCCATCTAAAGAAAGCATGCTGGATTGCAGAGCCATTTTCTTGGTCATGTTAAATCACTTACTGCTGAAATAAATCTTTAAATGAAAAAAAAAAAAAGTCCATTTTCTTTTTTTGCCATTATCCACCAGAGAGGGGAAAAAAAAAAAAAAGAAGAAAACAAGTGAATAGAACAACTAGAAGGAAACAGAAAAGAAAGCAGCTCCTCCTGTATCTGGACTTTCCTTTTGCAAGTATTTTTGCAGGCAGACTCCAGGTACGCAGGGAGGTCATAGAAATGGCTTCGATGGAGATTTCATGTATTCCAGCAGCCCTGGGGGCATCTGGGCCCCCAAGTGAAGTGTGAGGTTTCATCAAGGAGGAAAGACAATCTGCAAAAGGAGTGAAGACATGGCACAGATTGCAGCCCCGCTCCCTTCCCACACAGGGATGGGGCAGGGCAGAGCGGGGATACAGGAGCTAGGGAGGTTCAGGTAGGAGAAAGTGCAGGATCACAGCTTTCTACCAGTTTCTGAACTACAGAACAAAGAAACGCATCTTTTTCTTCCTTTTTTTTCTGTTACCCCTCTAAAGAATCACCCAGACCTAGAGACACTTTAGCAACAACTCACAGACTAAATTCTTTGCTTTCCCGGTTCACCTTACTTGGAAAGCATTAAACAAACCGTACCTGAGGAATGCTCTTTTGTTATCTTTTGAATTAGTTTGTACGAGGGTATAAAAATTCTCTCATCTTTTTCTTCTGGAGGAAAGCACAAGCAAGAGGAGCATTTAGAAACATATAAACTTGTAGAATACAAACTGTCGTACCTGAGGAAAACTGCGAAATAATCAGTGAAAACCAAAAATAACAGGGAAGACTTCAGTTATCAAGAAGTGCATCTGCTCAGTAGAAGCCAAATTATTTTCTTTTTTTCTAAAGACTTGCTTGGTATTGTAATTAAGGGGCTTTTAGAGGTAGGTGAACATTTTAATTGTTAGGGAAATAAATAAAAGGCAACAATACTGCACTATGATGATTGAACGGTTAATGAAATTGGAGGGGGGGATAATTATGCTATATTATTTCAAAGAACGTATAATACAAAAAATGAAGGCTGAGTCTGATATCTGATTTTTCTGTGTAGCTCCTTAGCTCTGTAGGAAAGGAGACTCAGCAGGAGGAGGAGGTTGGGCCGATACACAACACCACTGCAATTTAGCTTCCAGTTTAGGGAATCATAGAATGTTAGGGATTGGAAGGGACCTCGAAAGATCATCAAGTCCAATCCCCCTGCCAGAGCAGGAATGCCTAGACTATGCCACACAGGAACGTGTCCAGGCGGGCCTTGAATGTCTCCAGAGAAGGAGACTCCACAACCTCCCTGGGCAGCCTGTTCCAGTGTTCTGTCACCCTCACTGAGAAGAAGTTTCTTCTCGAGTTTAAGCGGAACCTCTTACGTTCCAGTTTCAGCCCATTACCCCTTGTCCTATCATTGGTTGTCACCGAGAAGAGCCTGGCTCCATGCTCGTGACACTCACCCTTGATATATTTGTAAACATTAATGAAGTCACCCCTCAGCCTCCTCTTCTCCAAACTAAAGAGCCCCAGCTCCCTCAGTCTTTTCTCATAAGGGAGATGCTCCACTCCCTTCATCATCCTAGTTGCCCTGTGCTGGACCCTCTCCAGCAGTTCCCTGTCTTTCTTGAACTGAGGGGCCCAGAACTGGACACAGTATTCCAGATGGGGTCTCACCAGGGCAGAGTAGAGGGGAAGGAGAACCTCTCTCGACCTACTAACCACCCCTCTTCTAATACACCCCAGGATGCCATTGGCCTTCCTGGCCACAAGGGCACAGTGCTGGCTCATGGTCATCCTGCTGTCCACCAAGACTCCCAGGTCCCTTTCCCCTACACTGCTCTCTAATAAGTCATTCCCCAACTTATACTGGAACCTGGGGTTGTTCCTACCCAGATGCAAGACTCTACATTTACCCTTGTTATATTTCATTAAATTTTTCCCCGCCCAACTCTCCAGCCTGTCCAGGTCTCGCTGAATGGCAGCACAGCCTTCTGTCGAAGCTGGTGAAGCAGCTACACTCCTCAGTTCTTTTCACAAACAACAAATGCAGAAGTTGTAGGTGTCTGGCCAAGCAGGGGTTGTATTTTATCAGCTCAGTGGTACTGCACTCAATTCCCATGCGTATACATGGAAGCTTATTCCTCTAGTCACTGCAAAGATGCTGAACTGTTTTCAAGAGTGACAAGAGCAGTCTTCAGTGGCAATGTCATCAGCAAAAAAACCTCAGTAACAGATAAATATTGTGACAATGTCGCTTCGTAGGACAGAAGGGGCCTGGATCTCCCTCCTGCCTGAGCTCTCAGAATCCTGGAAGGGACCCACACGCTTCTATAAATTATCACGGCTTCGCTTAAGCCAAGAGAAGCAGAACACCCTCCAGCAGTTAAAGAACTGCTCTCCGATGTTTAACACCTAGTGAGGGTATAAGTAAACTTTAACTTATAGTTCAAGTTTGCTGCAGGTCCATTTCCTGAAATATGTAGACAGCAGCGCAATAGAACTAGGGGGAATTTCACTCAAAACCCTGCACCTACGATTCGGTGCACAAGCAAAGCTCTATTAGTGGGAATAAGAGCAGATATCTTCCAAATTGTTCTACACCTTCCAAGAGCAGAAAATTGGCCGAGAGTGGTGTCAGTTGGAAGCAAAAGGTATTGAAGGCTTCAGGAAGAACCTGTATTTCTTCCATTTCTCTCAAATATGTTGGTTTTTGTGGCAGTCTTGGCAGCTCCACCTCGTTATAGCTGTTGGCCAACAACATCAGTAAAATTTGAAAATCAAACACGCTGCATCCTAGTCCCATGGAATCAACTTTTCCTTCATCTCGAGCTCCTTAAAGCCAACTGAGAGAATAAACAATGTCTGTAAAGAAAGAAGGGGAATGATGATCTCCCATATCTTTTTCTCCAAAATATGTGAAAAGTCAGAGAAAATCAAGATGATCAGCCCATCAAGGATGAGAATGGATGTAGAACCATATTGGTTTTCCAAATGTTACACTCCAGTTCTACACCAAGTTATTGCTCATCTCAAGCCCAGAAGGCACGGGTCTACAGCATTATGTTAGACACGAAATCACTCCAGTAAGGAGTGTGGGCTATATAATGATCCTGAAAGATAGCATGGCTGATTGTTCCTCTTACAATTCTACTCTTGTGATTAAAACCAAGCAGAAGTTCACAAGATTTGCTCATCACCGAGTTGAGATTGTGATTTTCTCCATGGATGCTTTTCTCTACAGATGCACAGCACAGCGCTGCTTATCCCCAGGTTCTGTCAAAAGCCAAATCAACACACCTGAGGGATGGAATGCCATCTGGAGGGACCTGGGCAAGCTGGAGAAGTCATCCCATGTGAACGTCTTGAAGTTCAACAAAGCCAAGTGCAAGGTCCTGCATCTGGGTTGGGGCAAATCCTGGTATCAAACATAGGCTGGGGGCTGAAGGGATTAAGAGCAGCCCTACAGAGAAGGACTTGAGGGTACTGGTGGATGAAAAGCTGGATGTGACCCAGCAGCGTGCGCTCACAGCCCAGAAAGTCAGTCGCATCATGGGCTGCGTCACAAGCAGCGTGGCCAGCAGGGAGAGGGAGGGGATTCTGCCCTTCTGCTCTGCTCTCATGAGAGCCCACCTGCAGATCTGTGTCCAGCTCTGGGGTTCTCAGCACAGGAAGGACATGGACCTGTTGGAGCAGGTCCAGAGGAGACCACAGAGATGCTCAGGGGGCTGGAGCAGCTCTGCTATGGGGACAGACTGAGAGAGTTGGGATTGTTCAGCCTGGAGAAGAGAAAGCTCCAAGTTCACCTTATAGAGGCCTTCCAGTACTGAAAGGGGGCCTATAAGAAAGATGTGAACAACCTTTTTAGCAGGGCCTGTTGCGATAGCATGAGAGGCAACGGTTTTAAACTAAAAGAGAGTAGACTTAGATTAGATACAAGGAAGAAATATTTATGATGAGGGTGGTGAAATGCTGGCACAGGTTGCCCAGATTGTGGAAACCGCTCCCTGAATGTGTTCAAGGCCAGGCTGGACACAGCTCTGAGCAATCGGGTCTAGTAGAAGGTGTCCCTGCCCACGGCAGGTGGGTTGGACTAGATGACCTTTAAAGGTCTCTTCCAACCCAAAGCGCTCTACAATTCTAGGAAGTCTGCCCACACCCTGAATTTGTGTTCTCTTCATGTCATATCCTCTCAGTATCTTCTTTGTGTGACTCTTTGGGTCCTTGCAGCCTTTTATGTGAGCTGGAGAGACACCTGTTCAGTGGCATTCTCATGCAACTGCCCTGAACAAATGGCTCACAGTTCATTTTTCTTTATGCATCATTTTGTTCCCAGTGATGCTTATGTACTTGAGTTGTGGATGCTTTAATGAGTACATGCCATCAGTGATGCTCTCAGGTAGCAACCCAGGACAATGCTGCTACCTATACGGCCTCAAAGTGGCTCTCCAAAGCCACTTACTCATTAAGAGAGGTTGTAACTCTGACGTTCACTGATATTTTAAAGTTTTATAGTTCGTCCACCTGTGACCTATGATCAAACCCTCCAGTTCAAGTCCCCAGACGGCTTGGTGTACCTGGTGAATCACATGGGAGCTTTTGATTTAGTGTAATCAAGTGCTTGTACCAGCTCTGGCTTGTTTTACCTGAATGACTAACTCATCACTGATGCCAGATAGCTATGGCCCCAGGTACCTGGAGGGAAGGCAGAGTGAGCAAAGGCAGGACAGCACCCTCAGGCAGACAAGCATGCACTGCTGATGCTGGCAGAAACTCCAGAAGGACTTTAGCTGTGTGAAACATAAGGAGAACTCATCTCCAGTCTTGTCTGAGTGTTCCAAACATTGAGGTGATCAACTCCTCACCAGGAAACACACAGACAGGAATGGTGGTGCTGCGAACCTGGCACAAACCCAAAGAGCAGCCCATGAACAGTGATCGCAGTTAGCCTTACATGGCAGGTGAGCACTCAGCAGCACTCTTCCTAATGCAAGATGATGGTCCCAGAAGCTCCAAACTAATCTTGTGATGTTTCTCCACTCTTCTACCCTGCAGGCTACATCTTCAGCTAGGATCAAGAGTGCTTTACTTAGTTTAATTTTACTCTGAGACAAGGCAAACCAAGAAAAGAGGCCAAGGCAAGCTCTCATTTTCCCAATAAATGACAGAGCTAGACTGTCTTGAAACACAGAAGTCACATGAGCTTTTTTCTTGCCAGAGTAGAGTTTAACTTTCCATAAGGAAGTTGCAAAGAAACATTTCTGGGAAGATGTAGGGGATGAAGGATTTATAAATTCACATTTTTTCTGCTTCAGTTGCTGGATGCCTCCTCACTAACCTCTTCTTTGCTCTCCTCTGTGCCAAGCTCTCCAGCTTTACTAGGAAATCCAGTGCCAAGGTAACATCTCCTATATGCAGCAGCAGAGATAAGCGTAAGTTTAACAAGCTAGAGCAGGAAAACAGATACTTTTGCTACTATTAATGCCATTGCTGGCCTAAAAAGGGATGGAGAGAAGTGCTGTGCAGAGTGAGAACCTTTAAAAATATTCTTTTCTGTGTTGCCATGTGTTTCTGGAGTCCTCGTCGAGCAGCACAGTAACCAAACAGCACAGCGAGTGAGTTACGATGTTGAGCAAGCCAAGGCGCCTTATGTGGAGTTAGATAATTTCTGCCCATTTATCCCTGTACCACTGCTATATTTAACAAGTATAATTTATAAACATGCCTCTGTCCTTCAGGGAGGCAGAATGCCAAGCTCTCTAGTAGCTTCTTGGTCTGTCATATTGTATCTTCTTCCACAGGTACAGATATTGCACAAAAGAGTGATAAAAGGTTCAACCTGGCAGGACCCTGGGCTGGTGTAAATCCACTGGCATTAGTGGGAATTCTTATAGAAAATGTCCACGTGGACATTAGGTTCTAGAGATCTTTGGAGCTGAATTAAAGGAACACAAACAGAAGCTTAAACCCATTCCTCTCTTCTCTCATGCGCCATTTCAAGGTATCAGTTGTGTTAAGCTATAGATGTTCCAGTTTGTTTTTTCTCTTTTATGCATCTCATTTCATTTCATATTAGTTAATTACTCCATTTTCATGCTAAGCATAAGGGGAAACCCCATTTATTTCGTACACTAATTGTGTAATTAATCATATCACCATCCCACACTAACCACGTCATTCCAATTACCATAGAATCCTTTGGGTTGGAAAAGACTTGCAGGATCATTGAATCCAACTGTTAAGCCAGCAATGCCAGGTCCACCACAACCACACTCAAACAGTTCCTGGTCCATTTTCACTGTAAAAGTGCCCCTACCTGCTGCCTTAGCCCACAAATCTCCTCCTTCCAATAGCTCACGCTGTGTGGGCCTTGCTCCCCCATCCAACACCGCTCAGTCTCCAGAGGTTATTTACACACCTCAGCTCCTTCTCCAGAGGACACACCCATCTCCCAAGGAGACACATCACCATCAGGTCAGGGAGAGTTAAATAGACACCATCACCTGCACAGCTTGATCATTAAGGCTCAGATTTGCCTAAAAAATACTTTACAGCATACGTCTTGCATCCCTGAGGGAAGGGGAGCAGTTCCAGAGTCAGTGCAGACAAGCCAACCCGGCTTTCCCTTCAATGCAGCGAATGCAGGTAAACCCCAGTGGTAGCTACACTGCTGGCAGAAATGAACCAAGTCCTAAACATGATTTGACTGATGATTCATTTTGTTCTTCCCTGACTCACTTTTCTTGTCCTTAAATGCCTTCGTCTTTGCCACACAAAGAGCTTTTCCAGGAGAATTGAGCTTTTAGGCAGCTCCCAAAGCAGCTGGAAATTTCAACACATACCTGAGGACCAAAAGGAAAGGTCACCGGGAGGGGACTTTTCTTGGGTTTTTTCACAAATAATTTCTGGCTTTTTAGTTTGCAGAGCCCTTATCATAACATTTAGGAACTGAAAAAATGGATGGAAGAGAATACATCTGAGTCTTCATCAGCTTAGTCTTGAAATCTCAGAACTGTATTATAAATAAAAAGAAATCATTTCTTCTTTCTTGAGTGTGCAGGCTTAAGAGAAGGATTAAACATTTCACCTTTTAATAAAACACCTCTTTCCTAGTCTCGTGGTAACACAGAGAATCTGGAATCATAGAAAAATTGAAAGCAAGGTTAGATCAGGTCATTCAGTTCCTTGTCCAACTGTCCTTTGAAGACCTCCAAGAATGTACATCCAACAACCACTATGGTCAACCTGTTCTGGTGCTTCACAACTCCACAGGCTGAATAGCTTCACCCAAGACTATGTAAAAGGTTCAGAAACCTGCAGGTAACTAAATAGAAATTGGAGAATGAATTGTTTTACAAAAACCTCATGATTAAGGGAGCCTTCATCAAAGTTCGGGTGTAGAGAGAGGTGGAAAAACAGTTTAACCTGGTTCAGCTCTCCTCTATGTCTAGTCTGCCACAAAAGGCTCCAAAAAGAAATGTGTCTGGTTACCTCACCAATTAATGTGTGTGAACAATTGGCTTTTCAACAGCTTTTCATTTTCTTTTCAGCCCATCTCATCATCACAGATTTAAGTGGACACTTTGCCATGAACACATTTTGAATACCCTGAAATTTATCCTCACTTTTGAAAAACGGGTAGAGAATGTTAATGAGGGGCCACCTTTGCTCTGAGAGGTTCTTCTCTGTTTAAACATCATCACAGACCTTCTGCAGAGGGTCCAAAGACCAAATGAGTCTGCTGAAGGGCTATACTGCCCTGAGAGATCTCTAGAAAAGCTGCGGTAGATACCTTGCTGGCAGTCATTTCATGCCGCAGTGCCACGCTCCACAATCTTTTTTGATGCTCTTATTAATGGCTTTGTTCCTTCACTTCTCAAGCTGACAGTTCATTTTCCCTCCTACAGATTCCTGCCATCACACCAGAGAATATTTACAGCTGTCTATACGCTGTGCCCATGCATTCTTCCAGACAACTCGTTCATGGGATATGCTCTCTCACTGAAAGGAGAGCTAGAGAAATATAATTTGCATTGAGGATGAGGCTATCGAGGTGCACAGTCTCCTTGTGGTTCCCTTAATTTGCTCCCAATCTCTCCAGTGTCTTGAAAACACAGGTCCTACATTACAAGAGTTCCAAAACCATATCTAAACAAGCACCTCTGCTTGTAGCCAACAGCCTGCTCTGACACGGTGCAGCTGTAACCAGGTATCAGGCTATTGGGAAAGAGCCATAAGGGCCCTTGCTGGAGCCACCCACTTCCCCCAAGCCCTTGTCTTTGGCCCCTGCTTGGACTAACTTACAGATAAGCCTCTGCTTGGCCTTGTATCTTGCTGATCCCAACTTGTCTTCCTGGCTGGACCAAGGATTTGTCACTGTGAACCTGTCTGGAAAGACTGGCTGTCTACAGAGACTGCTACTGGACCAGCTTTTCTTGGTCAGGTCCTGAAGGACTGCTGCAGGACATCACCCCGTGCCCGCCTTCTCGTCACATTCCACCGCTGGTTTGTAATTCCCTGAGGAGCAGCCCACTCCTGCCGCTCCCCAGCAACCTGTAACTGACTGTGTCTTTGGGAAAGCACAACGCAGAAAACGGGGGAAACGTGGGAGAGGCTCTCCCTTCCTCTTGTTCTAAAACAGAGGGGAGTTTTTTCCTGGTGTTGCAGAGCTCATTGCTAATATTTTACTTCCTGTGCTTTTCCCCTAGGCTCCTCTATTCGAAACCAAAAATTCAACCATTTTGTTGAAAAGAAGCCAATTGAGGGGAGAATCGTGCCTGTGGATTCACACTTAAGTCTGTCTGTTGCTCTGCTGTTGTCTTTCCAGCTTGGTAATTGGGATGTGCTACTTCTAATGCAAGGCAAGCTTGGAAAGCACCGGCTCTGCCTGCAGCGACGACAGGTGCTGGCACACAACATGCTGCTCAGTTGTCAAGACACCTCAGCCTTTACTCAACCCCTCTGCTTCTGCAGATAGCAAGACTGAACCAATGCTTTGTGTAACCAGAACATTAATTTTGCTAACAAGGTAATAATAAGGCTACTAAATCAGTACTAGGACTCTTATGTTGCATACACCATCTAAATTACATGTCATCTTCACGGGATGTAAACTAGATAAACGACTAGTCAAATATTTACCCATATGATTTGCAATTGAGACATTTTAGCCACGAAAGTGGCATTACTGAAGAAAAAATGTGCTGGACGTTGATAGTCCTCAAAACATAACCGTGGGGCAAGAGGATAATTCACTCACATTGCACAAGAACCGTGTCTTCTGAAGTGCGTTAATGCTAAGATCAAAACATGATCTCCTGAACCACCGTTTAACCTACAACAAAAGATGAAAAATTAGAAAACACACTTAGGGATCCTACTTTTTGCACCTCAAAGCAGATGCTTACAAATCTCAGAGCAGCCTGCCACAGGATGTCAGCTCCATCTCTTCTCACCACCAAGTATTTACAACAACCAGTATCGCTGCTCCAAGCAATGTCCAGCCTCTGTTCACTTGAGTGGATGGCTCCAACTGCCATGCCAAAACCATAAGCTGCACAGTATGTTCCAGAGAGAAGAATTATGGTCTTAGGAGTTGCCCTGCAGCATCTTGAAACTCTTTTGGCCCGTGGCTGGTTTCTGCTTTGTGTCTCATGGGAAGATCCTACCCTGCAGACATTTCAGTAGGGAGCACAGAGAGAGGTGCCACCATATAGCACTGTGATCTTTGGGCAGACAACACTTCAGCACGCAAGGCAGGAATTCGTGACTGTCAGAGGAACCACTGCATCGCTCAGGAACAGCTCAGGGAAGGCTAAGAGAGCACATACGTAGGGGCTTATCCCATATCCTTTGGCAAGATCAGATCTGATTCTTTCATTTGTCTTCCTGTGGCCAAGTCTAAATTGTGAGCAGAGCTTCCTTCCACTGGGGCATGTCAAGACATGATTTGGACACATCAAACCAGCTAGCTTCTGGGGTTATTTCTGCCTCATTCCAGAGCAGCAAGCTCACCTTGTTGCCCACTCCGTTTTGTCAGTTCTCCAACATCTGGAGCAGTTTGCTCTCCATAGGAACAAGTCCTTGTGGAGGACAGAAAAGAAAAATTTCCATTCTTCCCTGCCTGCTGGACCAGCTAAGTGACAGGGGGTTGTGGATGGGCTGACATTTATACCTCTTAATCTCTGTGATGCTCTCATAAAAGATTTTGCCTTGATAGTTCTTCTGGTGCACTTGGAGGGCGCTAGATGAAAGCTTTATGGAGGCAACACAAAGCCCTTTTCAATCAAGTGAGTTCTCTGTCTGTTTAGTGGCTGAGCCAAGTATTCCAGGACAAGGCTCACTGGAAAGAGAGAAGTTTCTTTTAAGCCTCTCATCTTCAGTTGTGTGAAAGCAGCAAATGCAGTGAAAAGAGTGCCCTGCCCCAGCAAGCATGTGTTTGGTAGCGAGGTCGCAAGTTCAGACAGTTTTGGCAGGGCACAACCGTGACCGGCGGCTGGCAGGTCTTTCTCACGTCCCACACAATAACTGCAATTTTAAGATTCTCGTGTGGATAACACCTATTGCTCAGTTTAAAACATTTAGAGCTGTCACAGAGACTGGAGGGAATCACTTCTGGGATTAGAAGTCACCTGCAAATGATTTGTTGGCTCCGCGGAAGGGAGGAAGACTTAGAGCGTGTGGCCAGGCATGTTCCCTGGAGCAGGTCTCCACTGGAAATGTCTAAAGACCGGGAGCCTTTCCTCCAAGATCAGTGATGCGGTGTCAAGATTGGGACTCAGGTGGACAGAACTGTTCACCCAAGTACAGATGAGGCCAGAGAAGGGGACCTCCCCTTTTCACCCTTCGCCTCCCTACCCTTGCAGTTGGAAGCAGCCCATTGCCTTCGGGACAGACCCATAATGTGAAGTCCCCTTAGTTTTCTGTCTTGCTCTGCCACCCCTCTGCATGTGACCATGTAACCACAACTGTCCTTTCCTGTACCTTCAGATGCCCTTTCCCATCATACATGGCACACAGACTATTCACTCATTGAGCAAGAGTTATCTCAAATATACAGCGCCACAGGGGCTTTGTATCGTGAGGTATAGCCCGTGGCTGCGCACAGGCAAATCATTCCTATGGGAATCAACTTATGGCCCCTCTCTTTGCCAGATTAAGAGATCCTTACACAGTTGCCTCTTTTGAGGGAGAGGAAGATGCAAAAGCAATAATGTGAATTCATATGGATGCTGCATCTAAGACCTTGCTGTTTTGCAATGTGTTTAAACTCAGTCTCTATATTAAGCTGCACATCTTTGATTTATCAGCCTTCCTGAGAAGTTTCCAAGGCTTCTTGCTTCCAGGCTCATGCTATGGCAGCATTCTTGTTCCCAGCCAAAAAGACTTTGGAGTTCAGAACAAAGTGAAGTTACACAACCTGTGTCAAAATAACACCAGAGCAACAAGCTCTATTTCTTCAGCCTCAAAGCCAACCACTCTGTTCATTTCCAGGAGAAAGACTCGCATAAGTTTTTTGGCTGCACGAGCCTGAGCCCCTGGTATTAAACACCAGCCCTCTCCAATCACAGATTTCAGTTCCTTGCTATGTCTGGCAGTTCACACAGTCAAGCAGCAGAGACTTTTTGTGACCACTCAACTGCCGTGCTTCCTGAGAGCTGTGTTGCACCAAGTGGGACATAAGCATACTTCTTTAGATGAACACATCACCTCTGCAGTCATCTCCAGTGTGGTGGCCACGGATGGCACATGGAGCTGAGAAGAGCATTGCACCGGCTTGGCCGTGCAGCATATCAGGGACAGGCTCAATCCAAGGGGAGCATCGTCCTCCCAGTAAACAACAAGAAGACTGAAACACTCCAGTAACAAAGTAACACACTGAAAAAGAAGCAAGATTTATCTTGATGCCGTTCCACAAAAACAGCACAGCGTCCACACAGAACCGCCACAAGTATCGAGATGGGCAAAACATCTCCTCACTTTCTCTTTTTTCTTCCTTCTCTCTTCTTTTTTTTTTCTTTCCCCCTCTCCCATGCAGCTGTTTAACAAACGCTGCACAGCTTGTGCCTTTCAAAGCCCCCAGCTCAGCCCATCTTTCTTGCTTGCATGGCATTTCTCAGTCCTCCCTCTGCTGCCAGCTGCTCCCTGTACACAGACTAACACATTCCCCGGAACCGCAGAATGAATTGGGCTGTTACTTACATGAGCATCACGTTACAAGCATTTGCAAGCGGACTACCAGCACCTCAGCTGTTGCTGGCTTAAAATAAGCAGAGTTGCGAGGTCTGATGGTTCTGCATCTTGCTGTGGCAGTGGAGAATTAAAGAAAAGGTCCCAACGAGGTTTTGATTTCACTCTCAGCAAAACGCTGCAGAAAAGCTAAACTGAAACATCATTTAATCACACCTTTATAAACCTCCTATTAAAGCGCCATGAAAGAAATACTTTCCGTAGTCAAGGCAGTGCATTTTATTAGGCTCATCCAATGGCATAACCTTAGCTTAACTCTAGGTTAATGGAACTTATGGTAGCACTGAAGGAATAAAAATTGTCAATGAGCAAAAAGAATCCTAAATCTGTACTTTTCAGGAGCTAGCAAAAGTTCCACAACCTTAGATTTGACCTCAGGAACAGAGTTGCAAAAGCAAAACCAATCTGAAATATAAGCTTCTCTGGAGAACCCAAAATTACGCTGAGTGCAGTGGGTGCTCTCGGGCATAGACTTGTCTTTCATTGTGTAATAAAATGTTCACAAAATGTTCACAATGAAAAGTGGGCAACAATTCCCCAGCAAGCATGGAGGAGATTTCTAGTGCACAGCTTAAATGCGTTCACTCCTTTTCCATTAAAATGTGCTAGACTTTTCTTGAGAAATGCTTTCATGGGCACTTTTTAAGTGAGTAAAGTTCATTGGAGGCATAAATTGCCACAGCAGTACCCTTGGAGTTCAGAGAAACCTACTTGTTCTTGGCTATGGCACAGTGTGAGCTGAAGGCTTTTGTAGTTAAAGGCATGAAACCACATGGCTTCATCTCTTTCTGTGTCTCTCTCACTGTTGCAAAGCGTGAACCTACCCAGGCACCACACAGGGAGCCTTGTGCCAGAATGCTCAGAGCCACTGAATTTCCAGAAGCAGAACACAGGCACACAGCACAGGGAAAGCAGTCCTTACCTTCGTACCGAGTCCTCATTTGATACTGAGATACAGAAGTAACCCCATGATGTCCTTCCCAATCATTCCTGTTCACAGCTTTAACTCCCCATCTCAGTTCCTCCCTAATCCATCATGCCAAAGATTCAAGACTCCAGAGCCTTCAGCTCCCACATAATCCTCTTCTTGAACAGTAAAGAACCCAAAATCTGTCATCCAAATCAGTTCCATTCCAGAGTCACTCTTGTTCTCCCACTCTATCCCAGATAACAGCATCTAGACCCAAATCCGTGCGTGACCAAACAGATTCTCCCTAGTGGGAAGTGACAGGACAAGGGGAAATGGCCTTAAGTTGCCACAGGGGAGGTTCAGGTTGGATATTGGGAAGAATTTATTTACTGAGAGGGTTGTCAGGCATTGGAACAGGCTGCCCAGGGAGGGAGTTGAGTCACCATCCCTGGAGGGGTTTAAGAGAAGGGAAGATGTTGCCTTGAAGGATGTGGTTTAGTGGTGTTGATAGGGCTACAAAAAGGTTGGACTCACTGATCTTGAAGGTCTCTTCCAGCCAAAACTGTTCTATGATTCTATGATATGAAATGCCAGCCAGCCAGCCTGAAACACCAGCATCAGCTCAGCTTAAGAGATACATCCTCCTCACAAGGAGCAGAACTGTCTTGGTCTCCTTTATGTTAGTCCATAAGGACAGTTCAAAAAAGAAGGGGACTTGAATTCTAACGGACTTGGCTTGCAACTCATGTGCCCAGCCCTGTGGCTTACTGGGAACGAACATCACTTGGCTCTGCCCTACTATGACATTTGCCAAGCCCTACAGGAATACACGGCAGACCTCTGCCTTCAGCTACACTCATCAGCATCGTGCAGGAAGTGCGAGAAGACATTTTTGATCATGGATTGCTCTAGAAGATGGAAAGGAAGAGAGGAAAGCAGGGAGAGACAAGACTTTCTGCCCACGTCCTAGTCAGCTACACAAATGTAGTCCCAGCTCTGTCTTTACCTGATGGCAAGCACCATGGAGCAGAAAAAGGGAAATGTTTTCACGAACATTATCATTCCAGTGGGTAGGCAGAATCTATGAGCGGAAGGCAAACCACAGTTGTAAAGAAGAGGAGTTTCTAACTCGTTTCGCCTGTTGTTTTTAATTTTGTCTGAATTGTTTTTCCAGACAGTGGGAAACAGTTTTGCTTGAGCATGAGCATAAGATTGGGAGGATGATCCTTGCCACCCAGCTGAGTTCTTCCATCCATAGGGTTGTCACAGGTTAGGTTCTTACAGAATACCAACCAAAATCAGGGGTCTGTTGTCCTAACAGTAAGAAACAAACCCTGTCATGCAGAGTTGACAACCTGTATATGAGAGAGAATACATTTACCATTTTATAGACTAGAAACAGGGACGTGAAGAGCCTATTTAAAGCATATTTAAATTCCAGGAAAGACTCTTCTTGCCTTCCCTGAGTTTTGGATCATGGTCAAGGAAATTAAGTGAGTTGCCAGAATTCACACAGTGAGTTTGTAGAAAAGCCAGAAACCAAAAGCTAGATTTGCTGAGCTCCAGCATTCGTGCTCAAGCCAGCCCGCTGCTGGAGGTGCTGGAATGGCAACAACAATCTGCTCAAGTGCGAAATTCTAGCTGCCAACCTGGCACTGCTTTTATTTCTCTGACCTATTCCCTTGCTCAGATCCAGGATTTTCCTTGAGTAGAAAAGAATTACAGAAAAGAGTTAGCAACATCACTGCATGGGCAGTAGCATTCCATGGCCATTCATTAGTCAGAGAAAAGGGAAAGAAATTAATTTTCAGGAACCAAGACGTACATTTGGGTCACCAGGGTGCTTAGTAGTGAACCAAGGATGCAACTTTAAGCAGCTCAGTTACCCACTTTCTGGGCTGTGAACTCCGTGATGGGTTTTTGCCCTCTCCAAGTCTGCATCCCAAGGATTTTTGCTTCTCTGCTCGACAGGATACCTAGTCTCAAGTGGTCAGCAGCCACTCTGTCTGCTCTGGTGATCCACATCCTCACCCACAATGTGAGAGAATGGACATTGCCCAGAAAATATATTAATTTCATCACACCAGTTAAGTCCTGAGATTTTCCTCCTCTTTCATCCACAAGCAGGTTTGGCACTGTTTTGTTTGTTTGTTAAGTTTCCCGTTCTAGCTAAGGGGCTTTCCCTAAAGAAAAATAGTTACTGCCACGAACAATGGATTATTTGCAATCACTTCATATATCAACGAAGTGCAGCCTTCTCTGCAGAGGAATGCAGCAGCAATTTAACAGCAGCGACCAGAAATGAAGGCAACTGCATGCAGTCAAAACTGCAGAGAAAACTGTATATATGTATTCACTAAAAGCAAATGGTTTTGGCTAAGGTATTAGTCTGTTGTTAGAAAAGCATCACTAAAAGTTTTCTGATTACACATCCTTTAGTTTTGGATCTGATAATAGCATCTTCTGAGGAGAAGGCAAAGTAGTGAACCTATTTGAAGCAGCAAATTTGAAAACAGGGTATTCTGAGGGATTTTATTTAAAGATCTTCTTGTCACCGTTCTAGGCTCTGAAGATCTATTTTTGTGCCTTTGTTTTCATTTGAAAGAGAACACGTTATTCCAACTGTCCTACGACTGGCAAAGATGATTATAAAAGAAGTGAAATGTGCATTTCCTTCTCCTCTTAGCCAAGGAATTTGCGTGTTACAATGATGGGTGTAAATTTAACAGATTCTAATAAAGCAGAAAGCCCAGACAGCTGCTGCATGTGGTGATATCTCCCCGCAACACTTTGCCTTGTATGGGGGATGCAAGAGATCAGCAGGAGCACTTGAGAAAGGGCACGTGTCTGTGCAAAGGATGTTGAGATTTGAAGCAAGGAAATGCTTCAGAATCTCAGCCCTGCTTCATCATTATCTGTCTTTAATATTAATTTCCTAAAGATCTGAGCTACATCATAGATTCCCACCACTGCTCAGAGCCCTGCCAGGCCAAGCTCTAGGAGCGTCAGTGTTTTAATTTGAATGTGAGGAGTCACATTTAAAACACACCGTAATAATCAGTCATTTGTATGGTGTCTTATTTCTGCTGAGTCCAACACTACATTACAAGTTTTATTTTAACATCTCATATATTGGACTCTATGGCCAACAGCAATTGATGGCACAAAGAACAGCAAATATCACTAAGCAGTACAATGCTCCTACGCAAAACAGTATCTTGACCTCATCAGGATCTGCCTGCTCTCCACCGAGCCCCACAGAACAGCCAGCACAGGCTCGGCAGAGATTCACAGAGCAGTAACGGGAATAATTTTTTTCTCTTCTACAGAGAGAGAACAAACCCATGAATTTACCCTAGAAAGGGAATAAGCAGCAAGTTAATCAGAGTCCCTGCGAGAGTCTCAAAGTTGGGATGTCCAAGGCTTTGAACTCGGGAAACAACAAGAGACTTGATATTTTAATGAAGCATAATGTTCAATACTAAAGAGATTTTTGAAAGAAAAGAATATTAAAACTTGTTTACAAGATGTAAACAAACCTAAACTATGAAAATGGAGGGTTGAGGACTTTGTGCAGTTGGTTTAGACTCTCACACGTACAGTGAGGGAGCCTTAGACTCTCCTCTTTTGCATAAGAGGAACCTGAAGAAGCCTCAGGAGTTACCGAACTGGGCCAAGCCCATTTGTGGTTCAAAGAGGTGAGAGCTAGATGAGGTGATAAAACACAAAACCACTGAAAAAAACTGAACCAAGGTGCAGCACCATGATTATGTAGCTGTTTGGTGCCAGAACACAACCTCTTTAAATGTTATTAAATTTCTTTCACAGGGAGTAAATCAATTTAATACAAATGTCTCAATGAAGAAAATGGCATAGCCAGTAATGTATGAGCCATTCTGAGCTTGTCACCAATAGATCCAAGAAAGGAAAAAATACAGGTTAATATCTGAGAAGGAGCAATTTTCTCACCAAACATGCTGGTTTAGAGCAATCAAACCTACATGGACTTCCACTGCACCAGCAGCTAGTCCTTTGAGAAAAAGAAAAGGGGAATGGATGGGTTGATGTCATGTTTCAATTTTTCCTAGATTAAACATTTTGATTTTTCTAAAGTGGTTCCAGAAATGTTCTTACATTTGACAGACAGTAGATGAAAAAGAAGTACTGTATCTGCTCCAATTTGAAAAGTGTGCTGTCAGTAAGGCAAGCAAAGAATAGATTCTGTTTGTCTCCGTCTAAAATACTCAAAGTCTGGGCCCCTGAGTTAAAATGCTGACATCTCCACCGAATTGCTGTTAAAAGAGTGATTAGGGTGGATTTTCAGAAGGGTTTAACACTTGCCTTACCCTTACCTAATACTCCCTTGGAGAGTTGAACATCAGAACGACTGAGAGCAGAGCTGGACAAAGAAATGTTTCTAGGCACCCAGACTATCTGCAAAGTGATCTGTTAAAACCGTCCTCCACGTACATATGTTTTTGTTCCATTATGTTATTACACCTCAATTGTCCTAGCACTTCAAAGGGCTTCAGAAACAGGTTGTTCCTTTCATATGACTGGGTAGGTTTTATTCCAAAACTGAACAACAGGGGCATTGTAAAAAAAGTGACATTCCCAAGCCTACTTCACGTTTCTGCACAGCCTTGCTTATGTCTCAGACGGGAACTCTGCAACTAGAGGATATCATGTTCCTCCAAAAGCATCCCCAGCCAAATTCCCATCCCAACTCACACGACTCAACGTGACCGAGCACAGCAAAATAACGGTGCTTAATCCTTCTGCCTCTCCCATTTTCTCCTTGTGGGACAGACAGAATCACACGCGTTTTAACCAAGTAGAGGAAAGCCAAACCTCTGTGAGTGCAGGTCTTGCTATGTGTCAGAGAAGGGTATATCAGAAGGCAGAGGCAAAAGTTGTTCTACACAACCACTGTGTATGCACCGGTACGAAAGCTTGGTCCTGAGGAGGGTGTAATACATCCCTTTGAAGCTCAGCCATCCTTGTGAAACCCACGGTTGCAGCCAAGTCCTAACGCTTTCCAGAGCACAGAGTTTGACTGGAAACATCATGACTCACCGACCCCTTCTGCAAAAGGTTGGACCTCCTCGACCTTTGAACAGGCCAGTAGCAAACTTAAAAAATGCTGATGAAGCATCCCTTAAATGATTCATGCCTTCCAGTCCTGCAGGTTGGATCAAGGCTTCAAAATGAAACTGCTGCTGGTCCTCTTCCACTTCCCTCCTGCTATTTCCCAGGTGGATAGTCAACAGAAACTAGAGGTTGATGCAAAAATGGGACGGTGAAAAAAATCAATCTACATGAAATCCAGGAAGGGAAGTGTGTTCCCAGAGATGAGAAGAGCAAGGTAAGAGCAAGGAAAAAGAGAAAACAGGGACTGATTTAGTAACACACATAAAGCACAGCAGTAAGGAACCTGAGCAGAATCTCACAGCAGGAGTAGCAACAAAGGGAGCTCTGGACTTGGACCTTCACACCTGGAGCAGGACAGCAGAACGCACCCGAGCCCCACCACACTCTTGCCACGCTCTTCCAGCCACCAGCTCCCACTTGCCAAGCACAGCACAGGAGGTCAAGCTCTCCAGCACAACTGTCTACATGCTGAGAGGTGCTCGAGGGTGAAATACAGAATTCAACAAACGGATTCATGCAGCACTGAGCTCTGGATTTTCTCCAGGCTTTGTCAGGAATCACTCTGTGCTCTTCCTCTTTTGTTCGTCTCAGCCTTTTCCTCAGATTGTTCCAGGCTGAGGACGCGTGTTTTCTATTGTGCAGATAGACGTGGCAGCTTCACACGGAGGGATGGGGAGCTCTTCTCTTGACAGCACTTGTTTGCTTGTTCCCTCTTTGAGTGCTCTCATGTAGCTCAGCTTCACCACGAGAGACCAGTATTACAAAATCTCCAAATCAGTTTGTGAAGCAGTGGAAACCAATGACTTCTCAGGATGTAAAGACAGATTACATAGGAGAAAATGAAATAATGAGAATACTCCTGAGCAGAGGAAGGATGTTGAGATCTTCAGGAGTCAGAGAAGAACAGACAAAATAGCAAGATCAGTTGAATCCTTCAAGGAAGCTACCATGTCTTTGCACTACAGATGTCTAATCTGTTAGACCTGCAGTGGTCATTCTGGCTCAAAACAGGGGCAGCAGAGATGGCAAGAATTCAGAGAACAATACAAGATCCAGGAAATGCTCACAAAGGTAAACTTAAAAGAACAGGGTCTTCTCTCAAAAAGAGGCACAACTAATTTCATTGTCAACATTTTTATTTAAAGCAAGGAATGGGCGAGTGCCAGTATATTAGGAAAATTACGGAGTTCTGATTAATATCCACAAAGGAAAACAGTCTGGGAACTCAGAGGTGGGATTGCTAAAGGATGTGAAAAGACCTCAGAGACTCTGTCTCTATATCTTGTCCCAAGAGAGTTTGAGCGCTATCAACACTCACAAGCATGGAAGAAACCTCGAGATTTAACACAGTCTTGACATTTACATTAACAGAGAATCAATTACAACAGTATTGTGAAAAGGGTATTCAACTGTGTTCATCAGGCCTGAAACTAATTCTTAATCATTAAAGATAGAGAAGAGATAATGCTTGGGTGAGTTCTTCCATACCCGCTTCCATTAAGTTCTCGTACTTTCCTCTGAACAACTACTTTTAGGTTTAAACCACAATGTAAATCTAAGCAAGAGGGGTCTGATCCAGCCTGGCAATTTTTATTTTCCTTCGTTGGTTGTATTAATTTCTGAGTCACCTTTGAAAGTTGCATCCTTATCCCAGGACAGATGTTTTAGAAAGAACCATTAAGCAAATTATTCATGATGAGCACTCTATGGGAAAAGACAGCCCCTCAGATTTGCTTAGTTACTTTGTGCTCTGTGTGCTTCTATTAATAAACATTTTATTTCAGCACTGCCACCTAGTTTGTTTTTAAGAAAAGGGAAGACTAAAATCGGATATACAAGTTTTCTACTCCGCTTTGTTTTTTGTTTGGTTGTGGGGTTTTTTTAAAGCAGTTATCATTCTGTGGTGGCCTGCAAGTCATTTAGAAGAGGGCTGGCTTGAAACCCCAGGACAGATGTCAGGCATGCCAGAGGAGAGAGGTGACTGATCTCCTCTGCAAAGCCTCCACGAGCACCGTTTATTTGCTGCACACACCCGAGCTAGCTCTGTGCTCCATCACCATGGCAGCTTATTGACATCCAGGCATCTTCACCAACACCCTCATCGCATCTTCCCATGACTGCAAATGAGGGGAACAGGGATGCCAGAAGACATCCTGAGGAGAGGATGGTGTATAAAGGAGCCAGTGTAAAGTCTGAATACATCCAAGGGAGGTAGTCAGAATTATCTCAGCACCTACAGCAGACCTCAACAAGCACAACTGCTGAAAGAAGGCGAGTCCTGGACAGGCTATGAGTTCCATAAAATGCAAAGAAATTGCAGCACTGTTGTGCTATTGCATGCACCATGTTTTGGTTTGGCCTGGCCAGATTTCAGCGGCAGGGGGGGGGGAGCTGCAGGGTGGCTTCTGTAAGAAGCTGCTAGAAGCTCCCCAAGATTGATAGAGCCAATGCCAGCCAGCTCCAAAGAGGGACCCGCCGCTGGCCAAGGCTGAGCCTATCAGTAAGGTGATAGCAGAGGAACGCCTCTGTGAAAAACATATTTAAGAACGGGAAAAAGAACTGCGCTACTTACAGCTGGCACAGAGATGGAGGAGTGAGAATCTGTGCAGACACCAAGGTCAGTGAAGAAGGAGGTGGGGGGGAGGATGAGCTCCAGGCGCCGGAGCAGAAGGAGTCCCCCGGGTCCGTGGTGAAGACCATGGTGAAGCGGGTTGTCCCTCTGCAGCCCATGGGCGAGGTGCAGATGTCCACCGTGAGGATCACCGCGTAGATGTCCACCGAGGACTCCACGCCGTGTGGGTGGATGCCTGAAAGGGGACTGTAGCCCATGGGAAGCCCACATCAGAGCAAGTCGCTGCCGGAGCCTGTAGCCCGTGGAAGAGGGAATGCCCACGCTGGAGCAGGTTGGCCGGTGGGACTTTTGGGACGCTGCGGGTGGCTCACGCTGGAGCAGTTTCCCCCGAAGGACTGCGCTTCAGACTCACGAGGGGTGGGCTGCCCCTCGTGAGGTGTCTCACGTTGGGCAGTTTGTGATGAATTGCCCTTCGTGGGACGACTCACGCGGAGAAGAGAGCGTGAAGCTTGTCTCCCGTGAGAGGGACCCCACAATGGCCCTGGGGAAGAGTGAAGAGTCCTCCCCCGGAGTGAAGAAGCAGCGGTGGAACCAACGTCGGCTGAACTGACCGCAGCCCCCACTCCCTGTCCCCCTGCGCCGCTCGGGGGGAGGAGGTGGAGAAACCGGGATTGATGTTAAGCCCGGGAAGAAGGGAGGGATGGGGGGAAGGTGTTCTGTTTAAGATTTGTTTGCTCTTTCTTACTTCTCACTACTCCTCTCTGATTAGTTCTTTTAATAAATGTACCTAATTTCCCCAAAATTGAGTCTGTTTTGCCCGGGACAGTAAATGAAAGTGATCTCCCTATCCTTATCTCAAACCCTGAGCCTTGGAAATATTTTCTCCCCCCGTTCAGCAGTGAAGGGGGGAGTGAGTGAGCGGCTGTGTGGGTACCTGGCGGCTGGCCAGGGTCAACCCACTACACACCAGTATATTCCATTGCTGCATACACCACACTGAGATCAGGCATAACTTCTCCAGAGGAGATGGGTGCAAGGGTCAGTCATGAAATGACATCTGTCCCATCACATACAAGACCACTTCACCCACAGAGAGCAAAGGGGAGAGAGAGAGATGGTGGCCAGGGAAGGATTGAAGTGCAGCATTTTCAAATCTTTTCTCTGCCTATCTGCTATCCAGAGATAAAGGAGAAAGGGCTGAGCAGAGCCATAAAAAAAGGAATCAAGAAAGATCTGTCTGCAGGTTTTCTTCTTTTGAACAGTCAGAGACAGCCACAGTCAGAGACGGAAGTTTCCATTCCTCAAAGTGCAAGAACTAAGTCTAGAGAAACGTATTTTTTTTTTATGGTGACACAACAGAAGCCACTTTAGTTGCAGAACTTGATAAGAAAAAGCCAAACAAGTCCAGTTTCCCAAGTTTTTAAGTCCAGACTCTTAATTTGCTACCAGTTCCCAGCTTTACCTTCTCAGTTGACAACAAAGCCCAGAATTATGAACATAAAGCAATGGGATCCCCTCAAAATACCATCCCCTTCCCCCGAGTCTGACATCTCCTGTGCTGCTGGATACAGCAAGGACAATTGGGAGCTCCTTCAAGAGCTCCCGTGGGATCACTGAGACCCCTAAGTTATAAGAGGGGTAGCATGGCTGCCAAGAGGGTTAACGATGTATCCAAATAAAAGTTGAAGACCTCCAGGCCCCAAGTTTGGGAGTCAACACACCTCTCACTGCTCTCCAATAGACGTAACACATCCCCATAGTTTGGACTTCAAGATCTCCAAGCAAGCCATAGTTACTAAAACAGCCAAACAGGTTTTGCAACGGTATTTTCCACCTGCTCTTAGCACAGCTATTTTTAGCAGATCATTTATCTGAGAGCAAGGTCTGGGAGCATCCGTTTCCTAGTCAACTGGACAAACTGGGCTGTTTCCTGTTCATTGACTTTCTAAACAAAAAGCTCTTAGGGGGAATGGGGGAACACGAGTGACGCAGAGTGAATCAGCCTCCCAGGTCTCACCATATCAGAGAGCTCACTGTGGCTGTACGATTTTGACCTCCAGCCACCTTTGCAGGAGTTTTGCATGGCCACTGACAAGATGTGGCATCTACGTTGGTGTTGCACCTATTGAGGAAGAATCAAGAAAGCACCAGGGACTGTCTGCACATAGCAGACAGACAGTACCTCAGATACAGCATCTGACTCAAAATCCACTGCTGGTTTAGCTCAGATTTGTTATTTCCCAATACAACTCTTCACCTAGAGGAAAATGGCAGATTTGTAAATATTCTGCCCTGGATCTTGGAGAAGGATACAACCTAGTTCTGTGTGTAAATCATTCCTGGTTTGGTTGATTTTTACACCATGTATAAAACAAGGGGCAGGAAAGGTTGTGCCCACTGCTCAGAGCCCTTCTGGCTCTGTGCCTGGTGCTATGGACCACGTACACCATCTGCAGCTCCGCACACCACGAGTCCCACCAGTGGGTCAGAACCAGTTTTTGCTTGAGAAAGCCCAAACCTCAGCATCTGTTGTCCTGGTCCGTGGAGGAAAGTAACCACAGGACCCTTCGAATGCTTGCAGGTTATAACACAGAGACAAACTTCCCATGCTGCAGCTGTGCCTCAGTGCAACACGTTTGCCTCAGTTTCCCATCTGAATGCCACCAATAGTTATTCTGGCTGGTATTTTATTTATACCTTAATGCCCCTCCAGCTGTCTCTCCTCTTCGAGAACAGCACTGCAGGGGTGTCTTTTGTCTGAATATGCCCATTTACCACCATCCCTTCCCATTTTCTCCCTCCTACGTGTCTTCTCTTCTCCGAGTCTTTCCCATCCCCTCCGAAATTCTCATCAAGGACAGTCAAGAGATCTGCTCCCACCTCAGTGAGCTCCCCCTGAACCCTGGGGCTCCTGCCTCCTCCTGTGCAGCTGTACCAAGGCCAGAACTCGGGGGTCCCCCACTGCCTCCTGAGCAGCAGGAACCCCAGGGGTGTACAAGGTCTGTCTCAAGGGACTTGCTTCTGCTGATCTTTCACTGCCCTGAGTTCAGTTTTGCAGCTTATTAGTGCCATTAATGAAGTCCATTTGGAGTTGATTTTCTCTGTCGAGGAAAGAAAGAAAGAAGAAAAAGCCCTAAATTCAACCCTGGTTTTCTGATTCGACACTGAAACCCGAGCGGTGGCATGGATGTAAAACCCAAGCCAAGCCACACTGAGGATCGACTCTCCATCTTACTCTGCTCTTTCATCCTCTCTAAAATGATTCGGCTCTGAAGTTTGACACCCTGAGTTCCTTCTGGCTGGCAAACACAAGCACTGAATCCCACTGACACCTCTTTTCTATTATTTTTGTATTAGTTGACGTGACAATTATGGGAACACAAACGTTTTCAGACTCAGCCAATGGCAGGAGATGTGAAAGGATAAAACCTCCCTGAACCTTTCTGAGGCAGAGTCTGCTCCTCTGACACCTCAAATTTTGGTAAGCTCCCTTTTCTTTCATGCTTTGAGTTTCCAGGGTCAGTGACGTGTTGAAAATAAGGTCAGCTGCCATGTATGCCAAGTCCCTGTTACTTGCCTCCACATATTTCCCACCCTTACGCCAAGAGAAAATATTTAAAGCAGGCTTTCAATGAGCCTGTCAGAATAAAATTCAATGCGCTTTCTTGCTTTCATCACTGCTCACTTTTTTCCTTGTTGTGTGGCACAGACAACAGGCAGAAGGGTGAGCTGAGCACGTTGGTGCTCACAGACCAAGAGGCATCATCCGAGCGCAGCAGTCTGTGCTGCCACGTGGGCTGAGGATATATGAGAGTCCAGCCAAGGGATAGGATCCCACAACAGCATCTGCCTACTCTCAGTATCCAGAAATTAGAAAAAGCTGGGAAAAAAACCCAAACACCGAAAGAAGTAATGTAGATTTTTCAAGTTCAACTCTTCAACCAGAACACACAGCTAAGATGACTAGAAAATTACGCGGAAGGAAGAGGAAATGAAGAGAAAAAGCTGGAATTCATACTTTACCATATTTCTGAGGGATGGGACATTAGAAAAGAAGAACAAGCTCTGTAAAGAGATGAAAAGGGACAGTGAGACTCCTACAAAGGCTGTATTTCGCACATATCCTTTGCAATACGTCATGTAGACCCGGGTATATCTTTGTAAGCTGCATTGCTGGGTGGTGCTCACCAGCCACAGTGTCAAGTAACAGCTCTCCCTTTTCCCGAAGTCACCCCATAGATGTAACTCAACTGTTCTTGAAGGGAACAGAAGGGAAGATGGGATGCTCATCTGTTTGTTTCAGGAGCTGAGAAAGCCATGGAAAGAGAGCATCGCTCCGGGGCAAGTCCACGGGAGTCCCTGCACCTCCGAGCTACCCAGCCTGACAGATCCCGCACGTTGCGCAAATGCATCAGAAGGCACAACTCGCCCCCTCAGCCAGCCAGCGACAAAAATATACTGGGAGCGGAAAGAGCAGGATCAGCAGAAACGGGCCCCTGCAAGAGGAGTAGTGCTGGGAATAAGAGGCAGCCGCAGGGCAGCAAAGCCATGGAGATCCAAAGATAGCAGCTGCCGAGGGGCGAGGGCAGAGCGGCCGCCTCGGCGGCTCCGCGGGGCAGAGCGGTTGGCAGGCAGCGTTTGCCTGCTTGATACTGTGCTCAGAAAATACTCCTCGGTCCTGTCCGTTCCCTTCCGTGTATGGCGGGCAGCACAGAACCTTCAAAATCCCCGTGGCTGTAGGGTTGTTGCTGTGGGCACCTGGATCTTGGCAGTGGGGGAGGCAGAGGCAAACTCCTCCACGTAGGGAAGGGAACCTTGTGAACACTACATGAGGACAGTCTTTTCTGATTTTAGCACGTAGGCACAAGCTCCTGAGCCCTGAATCCACAACTGTTCCACAGTCCTCACAGCCCGCAGGAGCACTCCTGCATGCAGAGACCACCCCAGGGCAATAAGCTCGCTGGCAATTGCCAGCCATGGCACCGATAAAACCACTTCTAACTGGGTGATCGCTGTGCTCTCCCTTCACACCTGAATCCCTGCACCTACGGAAGAGACCTGTGAGTCGTTCCCAAGACATACAGATGGGTTTTGTTCCTTACAGACTCCGGTGTCCCAGCAGGAGGTCAGTGCTGAATGAGCAACTCCCCTTACACTTAAATCTTTTGATGAGCAAGAGGCTCGCCTGCAGCTGCCAGTCAGTACATCAGGCTCCTTGTTGTGTTATAAAACATGAAATAAAGGAATTGACTGAAATGTCAGGCAGCAGCCTCTCATCCTGCCTCTTATAAAAAAACATTTAAAATAACAATAATGATGAAGCCCTGTCATCTCTGCAGCTCTCTCCACGATGTGCGACTCAATGAGGTAAGAATTTAGAGAAAGAAAAATCCAGACAGAAAACATGGCCTTACCAATGGCCCTTGGCCAACCCTTTATCACAAAGGGACCAACCAGTACCTTTCAGGGACCCCTTATTGCAAGGGCAGCTTGCAGAGAACCACGGCTGCGTCCCTGGGGCCAGCGCAGGACGAGGCTCGGAGATTTTGCGAGTCCCACAAGCCGCTCTGCTTCCACAGAGCTTGCTCCCTAAACACGTGTCGGGTAACTTCAGAGCAAGAGGAACTGCTAATGTCTGGGTTAGATTAAACTGATGAAACTCCCAGGAGTGGATATTAGGCAGCACAACATTTACAAATAGCCACGCTAATTACCAACTACTGGGACAGTAAATCAAGTTCGTCAGCTCCATATTGCAAAATTTGTACCAATATAGGCTTGGCAGAAGCTCTGTTTCTTTGCTTTTACTTCAGTTTAACAAGATGAAAGCCCAGCCAGCCAGCCTCACGGTCTGATCCTGCAATGCTGCTCAACACACAGGGTGTTCTGCAGAATTAGGGAACCAGTCTGGGGTTTGGACATTTATTTATTCAGACTGAAGCTGTCCTTGATTAGCCTCCAGAAAGGTATTGGAGGGGCCAGGAGCAGATCTGAGATATCATGAGAACTTCAAGGGTTGCAAATTTAGCATGTTAGCCTAGAATTCAAAGCCCTAAATATCCTCAAAACGTTCAAATTACCAGAATGTTTAGATCAAAAATCAAAACAGACGGTGGAGAAAATTTAACTTCTTTTAGGTTTCATTTCAAAGTGCTGGGTTTTTCAAACTGATAAAACTTGACCATTTGAAATTTTAGCTTTGTGCAGTACAGCAGAAAGCCATGCCAATTAAAAGATGAAAAGGGTTTCTGTCCTTTTTCTGAAGATATCTAAGGAGAAGATGATCCAAAATAAAAATATTATTGAAACAGCAATGTGGCAAAGCATTGCTATTTCAGCAGAACTGCCTTTGGTTACAGAAAGCATCTGAACTCCTCCTGACCAGCCTTGCCTTAGGGAGTTCGCTTTTTTAGAGAAGTTCAACTGCAGACCCAAGGTCTGCAAGGGAAAGGACTTGACTACCAGGTCACCTTCTCTTTTGAATAGAACATTTTATGACTCGAGGTAGATGTTGACAAACACGAACCTCAACTTCCCCACTCATCTGAAGAATAAAAGACTCAGAATAGGACTTAGAGGCAAATCGGTGTTTCCTGTAATTGCCATCTTTCACAGGAATTCCCTGGGTCTTCTGTCTTCAGTGGGAAGATTCACACTTGTGTTGGTGCAACTGTTTTATCAAGAAGCCAACCAAGAAAGTCAGCAGAATAGGGTACTATTGCCAGCAGTGACAGATGCCTGCACAGAGCCAAGAGAAGCCTGACAACTGCTAAAATTTGGCCAGCCTTGACAATGGTGGGGGTACAAAGGAAAGCAACAGCTGAAAACAGAGGGGAAAATACGATCCTAAAAAATTGCTGAGATTTGTAGCACAATGCTTAAAGCTGGGGATGGGGGGGGGAAGCCCATTTTGCTACTGGCATCATTTGAAAGTAGGAAAACTGTCAGTGCAAGGAAACATCTCTTTCATTGGAGTTATGTAGCACTAGTTGGGCATTAGCAAAAGGGGGAAACGTCTTCTTCCCCAGCCATATACATGTCCCGTGATTTAGATTCTTCACAGCATTTTTATGAGCTTCTTTAGCACATCATCCAGTGTAATAACAGCACGGTAATTGTGTTGGCTGCATGTCCTGGCACTTAATTATAATTCTGTCTTTGTCATTTCCCAGCTTGTCTAACAGAATAACCTTGCCATGTGGCTGGCATGCAATTAAAAAAAAGGGGGGTGAAGGAAAGAAGAACATACAGATACAATATCAACATAAAAGCAACTTGGCTTCATGTCTTTGCAATGAAGTCCCCAAGTTACAAGTCCACTTTCATCTGTGGGCTTCTCGCACAGGTTTTGTGTTTGCAAGAAGGACCTCCTGCAGCTAAAAGACTTAAGATGCCTCTTCTTCCTTTCCTTCTGGATCACCACAAGTCAAGCTCCAGCCTAGCTCTGGCAAACGTTTGCTGTCCTCACCTGAATGGAGATTTTTCTCCTTCACTAAACAAAGGTACAGCCCCAACCATGACCTTAAAATAACTGTCTGAAAACAGCTGGCAGAAGATTCAGAAGGGGAAGTATTGGTGGAGAATGAAGTGACATCTCATAGAATTTCAAAATTCAGTCAGAAAGCAGTAATAAATTAATACTTAATCTTCTGCATTTCCTATTTAAGGTTTCTTTTCTATCCATTTGTTCCTGCTTCTGCTGGCTAACACAGCTGATGAGGCTGACACCCTCCTCCAGTGCACCCCTACCCACAAGCTCCCACCCAAAATCCCACTGAGAAAATGTGACAAATACTGTAACGTCAACTACCACCTCCAGGATACTCAGCATATTCCAAAACCCAAATCAGTCCTCAAGGCAGCATCTCTTAATCAAAGCATCTGATATGCAGAACTAAATTTATTTTGGTTATCCTGTCTGTCCTTTCCAGCACACCGTGTTTCAAGGAAGCTTACTCTAGGATCACTCATACAATCAAATTACAAGTAATGGTGCATAGACTGTGCTACTACAACCATTCACATGTGCTTTTGGCTCACACATGGACTCTTGGAACAGCTCACTTCATTCATGATAACTATTTTATGCTTCATATGTCAGCTACACAAACGCAGGATGTCCTCCAGCACAGAAGAATACAATTTTCCATACCATCATAGACAAGTATTAGAGGCTTATGTGCATTATTAAATGATCATTATTTGGTCCCACAGTTGAGCATCACAAGGACTAAGGACACACTGCAGCTGCTTCACAGCTGTAGGAGTTCCAGCCCTGGAGACCTCAGTGAGTGCAAGACGACTATGTACTGGATGTTCTTTCCCACAGTAATTATTTATGTAACTAGGATTAATAGAGAGACAAAAAAAGCTCTTGACAAGCAATATACCTGTATATAATAAGCTGCAGTGCTGTAAGACACCAGTACTCCTCACTGCTGAGCAAGTATGTACACAGAATCTCATCCTAAGAAATTTCTATAGCTTTTCAGGAGAAATTGTCTTCTCCTCATACTTCTCTCTTCTCCCCATACTTCTCTCCTATGTGAGCAAGAGATGTGTACAATGATGCCTTGCAGATGCTCCTCTTGCTCTTTTCTTCAGCAGGGTCTCGAGGGCAGCAGAGCACTGCAAACCATGGTTTAAAGGTTTGATAATGCATTGTGGCTGTGTTTATTCTTCCCCAATTGCTTTGGCCAATGAAGAACAAAAGCCTGAAAACAAACAAACAAACAAAAAAAAACCACCACAAAACCTGGAGTAAGAGTGAGAACCAAGGGGTTTGGGCTAGGCTGTTTCAGCTATTGTGGTGGTTGGACATGCAGAGTTGTCTGCAGGTAGGAGCAGAAGCATACAAGTGATCGTTTTCCCTCTTTCTAGGACTGATCACAGTTTTGTTCTGAATTTTCAAATGTTTTCTTCTCTCCCCAAGGAGCCATAAGAAGACATGCAGAGTAGATGAGCTGAGGGGACTGAAAGGGAAACTCCATGCAGGGAGATTTAAATTAATGGAGCATAGCAAAGAGAAGAAAGGTTTGTTTTCCCTCTTTCCATCTATAAAATCTCACCAGGATAAAGGCGTCGACTCAAAGCTGGACATACAAAAGACTTTAGGTGAAAGTAAAAGATCTGGGGAAGAAATGTAATCTGTAGCTGGCTCTGCCCAAGGCAAAGCTGACACAGTCACACCTGGGAAAAAGGGATTAACATTTTATCGTAGCTCATGGTGTGTTAAAACAAGGTGAGACAGAGTGGGCTGCCTGGGGACACTGACCAACAGCAGATGTCCAGCAGCAGCTCCTCTTTCTCTGCTGAGGAAGCTTGAGCTGGAAGCAGAGGGGCACAGGTAGGACCCCTCACCAGCTGCTGGGATGTTTCCCCAAGCATCCACGGCTCATGTCCTGGTTCCTCCAAGGCTCATCTCCCAGCCCTTCCAGGGCTCAGCAGCAGTGCTGCCCTTTGCAGCATCCAGTGCTTGGGAGTTCCCTTCCGGCTCCTACTGCCCCCCAGGACCCCTTCGCTAAGTGACACAATTTCCACTTGTGACTCCACATTCAGTTACTGCATCAGCAGCTACACCACAACAAAATGGTGATGCAGAAATGTGCCATGTCTTGGAATCTGCAAAGGTTGCTGAGAGTTTTTTCCTCTTGATTCTTGTTTTTGTTTAAAAGGGAGTCTGGTGGAGTACATGCCTTTTTTTTTTTTTCTGGAGGTGGGGTTGGAGTGGCAAGAATTGTGCTGCTTTAATGCAAACTTCACTAAGATGGTACAACTCGCATTTAAATTGATTTATGAGTATGCACACTGAGGTCTGCACCAGCTTAACTAATGCAATTAAAAACCTGATGTTAGCTTAATTGGTTTGAGGTTTACTACAAGCAAAGCTTAAATGCTGAAATGCTTCTCCAGAAGAACAGGCACACTGAGTTATTTGTCGGGTGTTTCAAAGGCAGATGACCATGCTAACGTCCTTTGTCCTTGCTGAGTAGATCAGTGCTGAGCAGCTGACACACGACCGACTGAGACAAGACACCCATGCAATAACTGAGGACTCCTCCCAGGGTGATCAAGGTCTGTAACACTGAATTCAAGTTTTTCAAGTAAGATCCAGGTGCCCCACTAGGAATTAGTTCACTTATAATGTGCCAGTTCTAAGCTGTTATAATGAAACCTCATTAGCTTCTGCAAATGCAAAGGCAGGAGATGGTTAAGATCTGGGTCCATTAATATTCCCAATCCTAACATACAGAACCTTCAATAAAAGCTCTTGATTTAGCCCATCTGACTTCGTAACTTGATTTTCTTCTTCTCAATCAGTTTTTTCTGTCCGGCAAACAACTTCCCTTTCCCCTAGTATAACATAAGTACCCTAATTAAGCAGATGTGAACTGAACCACATACCTGCTAGCAGGGGTGAGCACACCAAGCTGGGAGGAATAACATCCCTTTCTCCACTGATCTCATGCTCATTTGCAGATCTGAACAGAAGCCAAGTCTGTCACAAACACGTCTTTACTGCTATTTCACAGAAATGGCTATACACTAAAATAATAAGCGAAATCACTAAGCGGGCATTTCTCAAGTACAACAAAATACTCATAGCCTTAAAATATTTTTATCTGTGTAGCTAGTATACAGTCTACTCATGAGACAGTTTCCCACCATGAAACATCCTTCGCAGCTAATTAGAAGCGCTTCTGAAAAAAAAATTATTTGATGCTAAGGTGGGTAGGAAAAAGCTCGTAGTCTTGGTCGAGTAAAATCAAGGCTAAAGGATTATGTGATTCTGTAAAGAAAACTTTATTAAAGCCAAATTTCATCCAATCTCTTTAAAAATTCCTCCAAGACCAGTGTCTGATGACTATTTCCCTTGTATACATTTCCATTTTATACGAGAATCTTGTCTGATTTAATTCTGCTTGGAAACACAGCAGTAAAATGCGAGTGAGAACAGGGCTTTGCTTACCCCCAGGCATGTTGAAATCTCAAATAGTCCTTAAGGGGCCACTTCCTCAAATACTTCTGGACGTCCTTAAAAATCTCCAGCACTTCCAAGATTGCCCATTCAAATTGTACAATCCCAAATAGCTCAGAAAAGGAGTTGCTTTTTTCCATATCCTATTTCATGTCTTGATCTGTACCATCCACGTTATTTAGAAATCTCATATGTGAACATACACCCATGCTCTGAGCACTGCTTAAACCAAGCTGCGTATTTGGCATGAGCCAACAGGTTGGCCTCATTTCCATGTGAGGAAGGTATCTTCTAGCAAGGGTCTACAGACCAGGAGCATTAATTAAAACACCAGTGACATCAACGTATACTTTGCTGGACAAATTCATGGGCACCAATATTGGAAAGAAGAAAGACCTAAAGCAACCAAGGAGGAGAAGAAGCTGATCATGAAGGCAAGCAGCCCTGTCCTCCGGTAAGTGAGGAAACAACCATTAACCACCATCCAAGTAGTACCAGGAATGGACAATCTATCTGCCCATAATAAAGAAATTTTGCCCTTACTTTGCATTATCTGATGGTAAAAGCAGAAATACAACACGTACTCAGACATTTATCAACAGTAATTGGTTTTGCAATTACCATTTCAACTTCCCCCCCGAGGTTTGATCTCCCATGGTGAGTCAATCCCCCCCCACCTCAATGTTTGGAAATATCTCCTTACCCTAAGCTTGTGTTAAGGATTTATTGTGTTCCTTCCCCTTTGATGTTGGAAGTATTACTAGCCTCCATTACTCATGTGTTTTTCTTCATCCTAGTTATTTAAGGGAACTTTTTCCACCTGATCCAGGCAAAAGCCTTTCATTTAGCAGCTGGAGATCAAAGTTTATTCGCTCATACCAAAGGGCTTCACAAAAACACAATTAAAAAAAAAACCATGCTCCCAATCAGAGTTGTGTTCTCAGAACTGTGAAGAGGTGAGACAGAAAGAGGGCAACTATTCCGGAGACCAGATTCCTGCCCGACACCTATCCAAGGTTGGGATCTTGCCTTCTGCCAAGGCCAGGATGCAGAAAGAAGCAGAGGAGACTCCTTGGGGCATGAAAAAGTGATGGAGATGCCCTCCTTCCTTCACATACTGCATGAACCTTCAAGCACCTTGGGTTGTCACTGAGCTGTATTCTCAGACGTGTTGTTTCAGACCCAAACATAAAATCTTTTCTATTTTAGAAGGCCTGAAGGTCTTTCAGCAACCCCAGAACTGACAGAAACGAAGGAGGTTTGCGTGTCCTTGGGCACAGCCGAGGTGTGTGCTTAACAACGACCTTTTGTGTGTGCTGGCTTGTGGGGTATTCTGTAATCACAGAAATTTGACATGAGATTCTTAATGAGCACTACTGAAAGGGGCTATATCCAGTATGATCATGTGATACGGTGTCCTGCTTGCCAGAATTACTCTCAAAGCTAACCATATGCTCCTTTTAAATTGTTTTAAATTAAATTTTGCCTTTATTTTTATTTTAATCTTGTGCTGCCTGCTGTTACACCATGTGAGAGCCACTTTGCAAGGAAAGCTCAGCACTGGAGAGCAGAGAAAATCTTATCAGAACTTGCTTATCTTTTCACGCCACAGAGTCATGAAGATCTCCGTAACATACTGCCCTTTGGTAATGATCCATAGAGCTCAGAGGCAATTTCCAGGCTTGGGTCCAAGCACAAAAAGCTTAACACTTCTGTATTAACCTTTAGCACAGCTCTTACTACGCTGCTCTTCTCAACTCACACAGTTTTCCACTCACAATTCTCCTGGATGAAGAAGAGGAAAAAACCAACAAACCTGAGTCCTGCTTCCTTTCAAGGAAAACTTGGGATTCTTCCCACTTAGTTCAAAGGCAGTTTTAGCACCATCTTGAGATTTACAACCACGATTTCACAGATTTCTTCCTCTTTCATGGTTGGGAAGGATCTCATGGTAGTTTTTCATTTTCCCCTGGAGTAAGCAATGTAATATTTTCCACTTAATCCTTAAAAAGGAACTTTGAATTCTTTAATTTTTAAAGCTGCTTTCCAATTTTGTTCAGAACGCTTCATCGAGTAGTCAAGTGAAGAGGAGCGCTCAGTAGAAATTTTATCTAAAACCTGCCTACTCCCCAAAAAAATAAATAAAATGTTTTATGCATTCACGTTGACATCTGATGTTCAAAAAGCTGCCTTGACAGCACATGAATCAGAGGAGGAACTATAGATTGGGAGATGGGAATAGAAAAAAAGAACAAAAACACAAACATGGCAGTGTCAATAGTATGTCCCTACATCTGTGACACTCCACCAAAAGAGACTTCTGGCAACTCAGGTTTGCCAAAGTACACAGTAAAATCATCTTTAGAAGTTTTTAAGAAAGGGTAGTTAATCACTGTCCATCAGCGCAGACTTTGCACTGACGAACTGTTAGAGCCTTTTCCGAGACATTTTTAGCCCAGTTTCCTAAGGAAATTGGATCTGTGTAGCTAAGCTGCCTGTGTCAGACCTCCCAGCTCAATTTTCTGAAGAACTTGTGAAACAGTTCACAGAATCACAGAATGTCAGGCGTTGAAAGGGACCTCAAAAGATCAACTAGTCCAACCCCCCATGCCAGAGCAGGATCTCCTACAGCAGATCACACAGGAACGCATCCAGGTGGGTTTTGAAAGTCTCCAGAGCAGGAGACTCCACACCCTCCCTGGGCAGCCTGGGCCAGGGCTCCGGCACCATCACTGTGAAAAAGCTTTTTCTGATGTTTTTGTGGAACTTCCTGTGCTCCAGCTTGTACCCATTGCCCCTTGTCCTGTCACTGGACATCCCTGAGCAGAGCCTGGCTCCGTCCTCCTGACACTCCCCCTTGACATATTGATAACCATGAATGAGGTCACCCCTCAGCCTCCTCTTCTCCAAGCTAAAGAGCCCCAGCTCCTTCAACCTTTCCTCACCAGGGAGATGTTCCACTCCCTCCATCATCTCTGTGGTTGTGCTGGACTCTCTCCAGCAGTTCCCTGTCCTTCTGGAGCTGAGGGGCCCAGAACTGGACACAAGATTCCAGATGTGGCCTCCCCAGGGCAGAGCAGAGGGGCAGGAGGACCTCTCTCGACCTACTGGCTACTCCCCTTCTAAGATGCCCCAGGATGGCCAAATTTTAGCTAACTTTGTCAAAGGAGTCGATGCTTTGTAGGTGTGCAATTATCTCATCAGTCTCCTGAAAAAATCACAAGAAGGACTGAGGAATGAGTCTTTTCCACATTCACTAGGGGAAAAAAAAAAAAAAAAAAAAAAAAAAGCTTTGATTCCTTCTTATCCTTTTGATTTCACTGGTCAACCAGCAAAATCTTGCTCAGAAGCAGGATGCAGGCTCTTGGTTTGCTGATAGTTACAGGATGAAGGACAGTGCTGGAGGTACACACTTCCAGTGTGTGAGAATCCCTACCCTAGGTCAACTGCTGGTGGACATCAGCTAGTTGAGAACACCTGCAGAAGAAAAGGAAGACACAGGAGACCCGAATTACAGCTCTCACAAGCTAGACTGCTGAGATGGCTCTAAACCATTCCCTCATCCTTCCTCACACTTCAGTTTTCAACTAAATCCCAGCAACTGGTTGTTTTAGTGCACCCAGTTCTCCCTCAATAAAAAAAGTGCTTTACGAACAATTTTTTTTGCATAACCCACACAATTTTCTGCTTTTTTTCAAAACGACTTGACCAGCATCACAATGAGAAATTGAGGTCAGGTCACTAAGTTCACTGTCTGTAACAGAAAAGCATCACCTTCAATCAATATTAGCATACAGTGACTGCTCTAGCAACCTCTGTTGAACTACCGTGGAATTTACAGCATATATTTAATTTGCACGTTTGTCCATTTTCCCGTAAGGCTTTTTAAATAGGTATCTAATATTTATATCTGCATATACAGTGCTTTGCTGGAAGCGATTAAGCATTTATAATGAGACAACAATAAAATGCATTTACTTTGCTCGGCGTACCAGTTATTTCATTTTGAATGATTTAGTATATATTGTAATTCCTATTTATAAACACTGTTGTCCGCCTAGGAGTTTCCACAAAAGGTTTGTTCCTTGGTTATAACACATTATGAGCAAGTATAAACAGGGAATTCTGAAAACACCCCCTGTGTAAGGCAGGGAGAAGGAACAAGGTCAAGATGCTGTTGCAGGGCTGCTTCTGGAAAAATTATGTTGGTTTATTAAAGTCATAATCCATGCTGTGAACTTAGATCAGCAGGGCTCTTCAGATACACCAGCCCTTGAGTAAAAATAAAATGCCCCTTGCCACGAATTCAATATTGCGTGCACGCACATTTGTGCACATCAGCATGAGAGTCGTTCTGGCCATTTTGGGGACAGAGGTGGAAAATCTCACCCTGCAAATAATTTTGCCGATAACGTGTTCTCTAAGCAAGAGAACAGCACGAAGCCGTGCGACTCACCAGGTTGCTGCGTGGAATCACGACACAAATTGTGCCCGTTGCCTGTGATCGATCCTCTGAGAGATGATCAATCTGTCTGAAGAGACTAAAATAGGAGTAGGAAAAGGAATGAGCTGGAGGCAGGGTGCAAATCATCCAGACCCCCTGGCTTTAATTGCTGGTCTTCTCATGTTGCAGCAGAGAGGTAAGAAACTAATAGATGACAAACTAATAATGCTCTACACAAATCATGTCAAAATTTAACAGAATACAGTAATATAATTTGAGGGGGTTGTCCTGAAAGACTACAGATTGATTTCCAGGTGGATGAAAGGGTTTCCTGAGCAGGTGTGCGAGCTCCTCGAAACTGCCCCTTTGCCATGAGACCATCACAAAACAACCCCCTGCTCTGGGCACAGACATCCACAGACTGCAACAACACCTCGCTCCCAGCGCCGCTGCAGAGAACCCATCTCATTAGGGTATGGGCTTTGCAGGGGCGCACAACACAACAGTTGATGCTTGTAAATAGATTTCACACCCTTTTTCTTTCTTGTGTCCGTACAACAGTGCAACACAATTAGTCACTGTTTCTCTAAGAAAGCGCAGGGTCCCAAAATACAGATTCCCATAGTCGCAGGATGCTTGCAAGTTAAAGCCCTGGGCTTTTGCTGTCTGCTCTTATCTCTAGCCCTCTGCTTTCGCTACTTCTCTTCCGGATTCTGGATTGCCACCAGGAATTTTGCAGTACATTCCCTCTTCCAGGACTGGCTGTGCCTCTCCCTGCTCTGGAACAAGAAGCCAAACAGCTTGGCACAACCAGCCCCTGGCAAACGCCTTTTTTTTTTTTTTTCCTGCAAGGGAAAGTAGCCGACCAGCGTTACTAAAGTGCAGTGAAGAATGGAGCCTCCTCTCTTGAAGGAGAAGGAATTTAGGACAGCGGGATTCATGGATCTGGAGGAAGGCAAGAGCCAAGAAGGAAGAGGTGACCCAGGAGGGCACCACAAGGCAAGAGCATGAGAAAATGTCTTCTGATAGTGGCAGACACAGAAATGGGCGAAGAGCATCAGAGGGGAAGAACGTTGGCAACAAAGATGCTACGGGAGGGGGTGTATTGCTCACATAAAAGGCAACTTACAGGGCTGGAAGCAAACGACATCGGTGAAGCTAGCCCAAGAATCAGGTTGGTTTATGCCCTGTGGAGTTTCCCTGCTGCTGCCTATGACACACCAGCACCAGGGAGGAGTCACAAGCCCAGCCACACTTGCAGAGTTCACCCCAGTCCCACCTCACCAGCAACCGCACCACGTGCGGCTGAACTGCTGCTCAGCCCAGGAGCTACTCGAAACCCTACCTGAGGACAACTTTGCCCTTTCCAGTCTCTGACTCACTGTTGTTTGTTTGGTAACTGCATTATACAAGCACACACAAAAACACCGTAACAGCTACTGCGATGAGTGCTGATACGAGATAACGGCTTTGTTGGCTTTTTATGAGTTATCTGCCCAGGAGTGCTTATTCTAAATGAAGGACCTTTAGGAGCAAGGCTGCAGAAGCATATGGTCAGTGTAAAGCACCAGACGTTTTTCTGCTGAAATGTGTATAATTATTGCTTTCCGCTGTCCCAGAAGCCGGCTTAACCCAGTTACTCCTGCCCTGAAAGAAATACTCATTTTAAAACGTATGGCGAGGGAGAAGATTTCTACAGGCAACCTGCACATTTAGGTACCAGAATCCCACAACAAGTCAGTAGGAGACGGGGTTATGATGCCTCTGTGTAGCCTCTGAATTTGCCTTCGTGCTATTGAAAACACACATACATTTTCCTAACTACCACTTGGCTTTGTTACTTCTCAAAAGGAGCAGAACTCACCAAGGCTATGGGAAAGGGAGTAGACACAGCTTTTTATGTAATCTAAGCTTCTGAAGAACCATTTTTAAAACCACCTTTTTTTTTTTTCCCATAGAATTCAGACATGTATTAAGGCATTTTGCAGATGAACACTTTCCAAAGTCATCAGGGGGGAAATGTTCCAAGAAGATTGGCCACAGAACACGCAAAGACAGAAATAAATAAATAAAACAGAAGTAGCTACAATGTTCTCTGTTTCATTGGCCCTTGTGGAAAAGGTATAGGATGTTCAGAAAACAGAACATCCCTATTTGGTCACTCTGAGAGAGGTATTACAAGATTCAGCTCCTGAAGTCACGTGACGACAAATGCTGTTGCTGCCAACACTAATTTTCCAGTGCTTGCAACTGCAAAGAAACCTTGAAAAAGTATCTCATTTTCTTCCAGAATACTATGTCTGCCTCGTTGCGAGTCCACAAAGAATTAAAAAAACACTGTTCTGTGCCAACAGCTAAATATAAATGATGTATGAGTATTTATACATTTGTGGTCAGACCTGGCTGGAGCCAGCAAGCAGCCACCCTGCCCACAGAGCTTTGAGACCCTTCCAGAAGACTGGTATTAATATAGCAAGGTATATTAGCATTATCATTATTTTCTGCTTTATTTCTTTAATTTAATTTCATGCTTCACTTTTGTTTTATTGGTGTTTTGTGTGCTGGAACATTTGTAATCATTCATTATTCTGGTTGATAGAGAATGCATAATGTTTTAGGAGTGATATGACATTCTTCATCACTTATAAAGAAGACATCTAATAACTCATAAGTGATGAAGAATGTCAAATCTCAACATCTTGTATTTTGCATATCAACTAAATTTCCTTTGTAGCTCTCATTTATGCGCTATCAGTCCCCTTATCCTGGGATAGAAGCAATTACACTGACTTCATCACATGTACAGAACCAGTAATTACAGCATTCATCACAGTGGCTGCTGTCTTTAAAGTCAAGGAATCTGCTCCTGTGAGAAAGCACTACTCCAAGGTGTAAAACCAGGTCTTGAATGTATTGCAAAGTGAAATTCTCATACTATTCAACTATCAGTTACAAGCCAGAGCCTACAGAATAAAGAAATAGGTACCTTTCTCACTTAATAAAACATTACTGTTGTTACCAGCCCTGAAAACGGTTATTAAGAACCCTGGGCACCCGCTGGTTATCTGCAGCCTGCTGCCGATGGCTCTTCCACATCCAGGGAGAGCGGGTAACCCAGCGCACACCCATAACTCTGGGTGTACCCTTCCGTGCAGGATTAGCCCCAACACAACGCAGTGCCCGGTGCTGCCCGGGAGCTTTGCCAGGACATCAGTCAGTTTTGGATTAAGGTGCTGCTTCCGTTCCTACAAAACCCAGTAAGCAGAAATTAGAGATCCCTACAGATACCAGTGTGCTAGCCTCCCATTGCAATGTCTAGAAAGTGATGTTAGAGCATCTCTAGATGGCATTTCTTATCCTCTCCAAGAAACTTGCTCCTGAAAGAAAGTGAGATTTCTGTTTTGGTCCCATGTTCTTTCAGCTGTGCAAAAAAGCCAGGCTGAAAAATTTCCTATGACTTGTCTAGATAACATCTGCCTTCTCCTATGCATTAAACCACATTAAACTTTCATCAGAAGTAAAACTGCACATGACCAAAACACACACAAACGCAAGCAGGCAAAACAAAACCAAAAGGACCTCACACTTAGCTTGGATCCTGTTGCAGGTCTTGGTGCAAACTCAGTCCTGACAGCAGGAACAGTGACCTCACATCACATTCACCTCAAAAAGAAGACACACAAACACTGAACTGCTAAGCACATACTGCACCACTGGAGAGCGGGGTGTGCCCCCACCTCCAGCTCCCAACAGCCCCATGGAACACACACACAATTGCTACAAAAATGACAGGGAAAGTACCGTCTAAAGGGCTCATGCACATGCTCTATATGTGGTCAGCACATCTTAGATGCAACAATGCCACAGCTTTCATCGAACATGGAGTCTTATGCCTGGTCCACCCACCCTACACCCACAGGCAGAGCGGCTACGAGACAAAGACACACACAAAGACAGACACGCTGGGGGACACCGCAAATCAACGGCCAGAGAAAACTCTGCAAGAATGACAAAGGCTGGAAGAAAAGCTCCACGAGCAAGATGACCTAGAGCGGTGATGCCTTGATGTGAGGTGGCCCTGGGGCTGCCCGGTAAAGACACAATTGCAAGACCCAGTTACAAGAAGTTGCTATTAAAAGAATTGATCTCATGTTCAAGCTGGCAGGCTTCAAGACCTAAGCACTAAAGGACGCGGGCAAGAAAGCACAGGACATCAAAACAGACTGCGACGGAGCTGAGCTGCCTACGCGACCCAGAAGAACAACACAAAACATCTGCTCGGTAACCTCCAAGACAAGACCGATTCTTCTTCAAGCTTGCGACGCAGTGAAAGAGGCGGCCGATCTGTGCGATGCCTATGAGAACTGCCGTTCTCGACGTCTGCCGTGCTCTGTGAGCTCAGAAGAGCCACAATGGCTTCAAGGCTCGAGGGACAGGGACAACACAGCAGACGCACACGACACACTGAGCTGACAACACAGGCTGGAACCGCCCTGCCCGGGACGTGCTCACATCCATCAGAGGACAAACCCGCTCCCTCCGTGGGACCCCGCTCTGAGGAGGCTGAGCCTCTAAAGCCCTCTATCCCATGTTAACATCACAGCCCCTTCTACAGCTACCAACCCTGCCTCTGGCCCCTCGAGACACTTCCCCACAACTTAACTCCACACAACAGAGATCCAAACCCACCCTCGACACAAGCGGCGCTTCGGATTGCCTGGACTGTCCTACTGTCACCACGATCCTTCTCTTCCTCTTCAAAGAAAAAACCCATGAACACTGAAACAGTGCCAGCTCTAAAGGACCGGGCTGGCCAATGGCAGCCTCTGCCGCCACACACCCCTCAAGGTCTCCTGCCTGGCACACTTAGACAGACAGGGCATAGAACATGTCTCTATGGTGAGAGAAAACTCTTAGTGAGAAGAGGGACTCCCGAAACGCCAAGATGGTCAGGCAAGAGAACTTATGGGGCACCGGGGCCTCCTCAGAACAAAGCCAGACACAGTGGCTTACTGCAAGAAGCCACAAGAAGTGGTTGTCCAAACAGATCACACATGCACGAGAAGTCGGGCTTCAAGACCTCACCGCTTAAGGATGCGAGCAAGAAGGCACGGGCCATCAAAACAGATGGAGCCGAGCTGCAACACGGCCCAGAACGATGATGTGAATGAACCAGTTGGTAACGTCCAAAACAAGGGACGGATCTTTCTTTGAGTTTGCAATGGAACAAAAGAGGCGCCCGGTCGGCGCGACACCTGTGACTACCGGCATTCCCAATGCCTGCCCTGCTCCCTGAGCTCTCAAAGCGAAAAGAATGTTGTGAACTGATGACGGGAACGACACAGAAGACACACAGGACACCGACTTGACAACATGGGCTAGAACCACCCTGCCCGGGATGTGTTAACAACCTCCCAAAGACCAACCCTCTCCCCGCCCCCGCTCCGAAGTGGGCTGTGCCTCGACAGACTTCTCTGCTACGCTAACTTAAAACCTCTAATGAACATGTAACTTTTACTGCATATAACGAAAGCTGCTGCATCGTTCAGGTGTGCACGTTTTTCAGACGGATATATTCCCCCACACTCAGGGCAAGAGTTTCTCAAAAAGCCCCTTAGGATGTGTCTTAGTGCACTGGAAGGATATTAATGGAACAGGGGGAACTGAGAGTAAGAGAGCCCTTATAAAATGACGTAACCAGTGGTGGCCACTTTATAAGCTTGACAATGGGGCTAAATGGCCACTCAATGGGTAGATTGATTATAACACGACCTTACAGCTAATGTTATTTGTAAGGCTAGAAGGAAAATGGGATGAAGTCTCATATGCAGATATGTTCTTTACCCTCTGCAGTCACTCATAATGGCAAAGGGACTGTGGAATAATACCACCACAGGATCCAATGGTGCTTGCCCTTGAGCAAGAGTGTAACAAAGGGAAAATAAAACGTTGCTCTCCAGCTTGCAGCATAGGGCAGAGATGCACTAGGGCTGATAAGATTCACCAAATGCTGGAACAGGAATTAAATGATCTATTCAGGCCTTCCCCCAACCCCAACCCAAAGAACCGGATGGGAATTTGGGTAACATGACTTTTTTTATACCTCCGGCACCCCTGGAACAGGATAGTCCTGTCTCCTCCCGCGTTAGGAGCAGAACTGCCCCAGCTGTAATACAGGTACCCTTAGGAGGGGCAGTGGGAGTAGACGGAGGCAAAATTTTACTAAAAATTCCCTTCACCACCGCTAACTTAGAGGCATGGAAGCGAGTGGCTGGGGAATACCAGAGTGATCCAGTGAGTGTCGCTAAACACTTTCGGTTCATTGTTAACACAATCCAGATTGGCAAGACATACAGTTGTTGCTGGAGTGTTTAACTGAGATGGAAAAACAACTGGGTTTAAAAGTAGCCGGAGATTTGGCCGAGGACAATTATAAAACAGTGGGAGAGGATGTTAAAGAATACTTCCCACTCCAGGAACCGAAATGGGAACCTAAGAGAGATGCCCATTTAGAAAGGCTAAAAGCATACCAAGAGTGGATTGTGAAGGGAATGGAAAGGGATATCCCTAGAACTATTAATTGGTCAGCCTTATATGAAGTTAAACAAAAACCTTCAGAATCACCAACTGAGTTTTTGGATTGTCTGCGAGACATAATGCTCAAAAGCACACCACTGGATCCCGGGTCAGAAGTAGGGATTCAACAACTAGTCTCCCTATTTTTAGGACAATAGACCAGAGATATTAGGTGCAAATTACAGAAAACGCACCCTACAGAGAGCAGGAATTTGGAAGTGTTATTGGATGAAGCAAGTAGGTATCCATAAATTCTTGTACATGCCTAACTCTCCTAAATCTCTTCTAGGGAGAGATTTGCCAGAACAACTGGGAGCAGTAATTACATTTAAGGAGAGGGAAATTAGTTTGGAGGTAAAAGATCACAACTATGTGCAAATAATGAGTCTATACTTAATGAGTGTTCCCACAGAAGGACAATTAAATGAAGAAATCTCGGATCAAGTGTACCCAGGAGTGTGGGATACCAAAGTACCTGGCAGAGCCCAGATAGTGCAATGACAAGTAACGTACCTCAGATACGAGATTAGTGCGGAGCAACGAGTTCTGGGACAGGCCTGGAAGGAGGCCATATGCCAGACTCCAAAATCAACAAAGGAGCTATGAACCTTCCTGGGAATTACTGGGTGGTGCAGACTTTGGATTTTTAATTATAGACTCTTGGTAAAACTACTGTACTCGGTTCCAAAATGACACAGCTGGCATTGCGTGGCTTCCGTCGACGATATCTCGGGTGAACGAACCTACGGTTCAAGGTTCTGTGGTGAGGGTATCACAGGTGGGTGCAGAGCAGCACCAGTTTGTCTTGCTGCCACCTTCACTCTTGGAGTAAAACTCAATCATTCGCCCTTCCGGGAGGCTGGGCTCGAAAGTCACGCAGCTCACGTTGCTTGAATTCCTTCAAGGATATCTTGGGCGCGTGAGCCTGAAGCCCTAAGGTTCAAGGTTCTGTGTCGTCCCTGTCATCAGTTCGCCACATTCTTCTCTCTCTTAGAGCTCAAGGAGCAGGGCAGGCATCGGGAATGCTGGTAGTCACAGGCATCACGCCGATTGGGCACCTCTTTTGTCCCATTGGGACAGGGCGGTTCCAGCCTGTGTTGTCGGCTCAGTGTGTCATGTGCGTCTGCTGTGTTGTCCCTGTCCCTCAAGCCTTGAAGCCATTGTGGCTCTTCTGAGCTCACAGAGCACGGCAGGCGTCGGGAACGGCAGTTCTCACAGGCATCGCGCAGATCGGCCGCCTCTTTCACCGCGTCGCAAGCTCGAAGAAGAATTGTTCTCTTGTCTCGGAGGTTACCAGGCAGGTCTTTTGCATCATTCTCCCGGGCCGTGTTGGCGGCTCAGCTCCATCGCAGTCTGTTTTGACATCCTGCGCTTTCTTGCCCGCATCCTTTAGTGCTTAGGTCTTGAAGCCTACCAGCTTGCGCATGAGATCAATTCTTTTAATAGCAACTTCTTGTAACTGGGTCTTGCAAATGTGTCTTTACTGGGCGGCCCCAGGGCCGCCTCACATCAACACATCACCGCTCTAGGTCATCTTGCTCGTGGAGCTTTTCTTCCAGCCTTTGTCATTCTTGCAGAGTTTTCTCTGGCCGTCGATTTGTGGTGTCCCCCAATGTGTCTGTCTTTGGCTCGTAGCCGCTCTGCCTGTGGGTGTGGGGTGGGTGGACAAAGCATAAGACTCCATGTTTGATGAAAGCTGTGGCATTGTTGCATCTAAGACGTGCTGACCATAATGGTATAGAGTATGTGTGTGGGCCCTTTAGACAGCACTTGCCCTGTCTCTTCTGTAGTTGTGTGTGTTCCATGGGGCTGTTGGGAGCTGGGGGTGGGGGCACACACCTGCTCTCAGTGGTGCAGTATGTGCTTAGCAGTTCAGTGTTTGAGTGTCTTTTTTCAAGGTGAATGGGCAAGAAGTAAAACTGCACACAAAGGCGACACATCGTTCCCTTTATCTCTCTCTGTCCCTGAACAGTGCACGGAGAAAGAAGCAGCATTTCAAGTCTAACTGTGTATTACCATCGACTCTTAGAGAGACTGATAAACCAGCTCAATTCACATCCTTGCTCTGGAGTGCCAGAAGACAAGCAACACTTAGACACGAGACATTTTTCCATGTCAAGCTATTTTCTCCAGCCTGCTCAGCTGATACATGTCTTTGATTTAAGCCACTGCTCCTCCTAAAAGGAGCGTCAGAGCACCCTTTCTCAAGGCTGGGGGATGCTGAAAGCAGTTTTGTGTTGTATTCATCACAGATGCAAACATGACAAACAACGATACGAAAGCTGTTAGTGAAAACAACAAGCAAATGAAGAGCTGCCAGAAGGAAAGGTCGCACGAAGAAGGAAGAAAGAAAAAGATGCTGAATGGGATAACGTTCTCGCCAAGAAGGCTGCACCCAGGTAATCCCTTTTCTCTGCTACTTGATATTGCAAAGGCTTTTCTCCACAAGTTGGTACCGGTGACAGCTCTCCCTGATTTTATACCAAAAGGTGGCAGCACTCTAACCGCCTTTCAATTGGCTGTCCCGGTTCCTGCTTCTATTTCCCAAGGCACTGACAAGAACAGGACCTAGGAACCTACAGCTCTCAGAGTCGAGCAAATACTTCCAAACGTGCCTGTGAACTTACACCTCATTTTGCCTTTTCATGGGTTCGTTGGGTTGCCTGGTTTTTTTTTTCTACTATTATTATTATTATTTAGAAGCACTTAGCAAGCAACCTTATTTCAACCAGCTGTTAAGTCACATCCACAGACAGTGAATTTGGAGCCCAAAGGTTCAGAGACTACAAGAAGGGTGGACTATTCAATAAAGAAGCAGAAGCAGTAATGCAGAGAAGCTAATAGCACTCCTCCAGAATGAAATTATACGAGATTGTTTCAAACACTTGGTCATTCAACATCAAAAAGAGGTCAAGGGCAAGCACCTTAAAAAATTGAACCAACAAACCCCTTAAGAAATCACTTTGAAAAATGCACCCCAGTGGTAGCGCGCACCAACCCAGAACTAGAGAGTAGCCCAAGCTTGTTAAGCAGAGATCTCACTAAAAATTAATCTCTAATTCAGATTCAGCTGGAAGCTCAGGAGCAACCACATCCAATACCAAAACTTAGGGTAAAAGGATTAATAATGCCTGCACTAACAAAACGACAGCATCAGGACAATCACCCCACTGACTGTGTGGGAGGAGGGATGAAACTGAAATCACAATCTCTTACTGTCAGACCATCTGAGATACATGTTCATGCAAAACAGGAAAACAATCCTGAATTCTAAACAGTTGATTTTTTTTATACTTATATTTTATATATACGTATATATCAGTCCCAGTCCCAAATATAAAATTCCGTACAGCTATTCAGTCACAGGACTAACTAATAAATTCAGCTCTGCTTTGTTTGCAAATTGAATTCACAAGTTGTGCTTGAAGGACTCAAGGTGAAAACCTGACATTGTTGAAGCCAGTAGGTGTTTTCTCCACTGCCCACCCTAACAGCCTAGTAAGATATATATATATTCATTTCTGAACTAAATGTTGTAGGCAAAATCTTCTAAGCCAAGGATTTCCCCAGTGTTCATTCAGTTTGAATATTAGCTACTTACTGCCTGTAGGACTTGATCAGTCACCTGATACTACATTTGCACCCACATTTGTTACTAAAGATGTCACAAAACTGTGCAAAATCCTATCAAGATCGTGACAGGTACCTGAGTGCTTGTCAAAAGATTTTGCACATGGAGTCGCGTGTCATTTCTTGTAATTCCCATTATTATTCATATGCTCCTTTTCTCACAGAAGTTCTCACAAACAATACCCACTTCTACGAATGCTGATGAAGAACAGACAGAAAGGTTCAGAAATAACTCACTGGAAAATTTGTTATTTTGATTGGAATAAGTGTTCACACACATCTCTTCACTTTCTTCATTCAGGCATGCATTTGCAGAAGCCATCCTTTTTATTATTAATTGGTTTTAGTTTCCTGCATTTACAGAAACGACCTTTTTGCCTAGCAGTACAAGAAGCAACTCAACCTGACACCATTAGGAATAATTACATCTCGTTTTTTGCACAGAGATAACTTATTACTCTGACAGCTGAAGCAAAATATGTCAGTCACAGAGTTCTACTTTCAAGATGCTGCAGCTTCCCCCATCAAAAGCGTAACGGGCAGGATCTGATCGCTGCTTGCAGCCCATGGCTGGCGAGGGATTCACGTTAGCACTTCGGTAGCAACCGATGACACAGCGTGAAACATCCTACCCTGTTCTGCATCCCTCCAAGACCGTCACCCAGCCCTTCGAAGCCAGTCACTCCTCTCATGTTGCTCACACACCATCAGAGGCTTCCGAGAGATCACTCAGGAATCCAAAAAAACCAAAATAAACCCAACCTGTGCAGCAGGATCATTACTCCGCAAGAAATTGGAAGGATGAAATTAAAGGCTAATTAAGAAAGATCATCAGCACTTCTGGGCAGGGACCTAACCCACATGCTGGGCAGGCTTACGTTACGCGTGCTGCTGTGACAGATGCTTTTCAATCATCTTCCTGAATAACTACAATTTACATAACTTTTTTTTTACTCACCCCGGAGAACGTTAAGTTACTTACATCCTCTGGGACTCCAATTGCACCAGGCACATTTTAGCACATGTTGAAAGAGCTGCCAGTCAAGCAAAAATAGCTCAAATCCCAACTGATGAGCCACGAAACTTCCCATTGCCCAGCCACAAAGAAAGCAGATGATGACCAAACAATTACAGGGACTACATTGCCAGGAGGATGAACAGGGAGCAAAAGCAGGTGCAGGTCAGCTTTTGGCCAAATGTGACCAGTTGATTAAAATGGGTTCCACCACACACAGTCAGAGAGGAGGCAAATTTAGGATGCATAGACAGGGCATTACTTCTGAGATCCTGACTCTGCCAACTTACTAATGCCCTCAAGCTCATGGAATCTTACAAGAATTAAAAGCTGAGATTGAAAAATACCCTGCAGCCCAGCAGTACTGATTTCTAACCCGTTTAATCAGCAGGATTTGGATTTCAGATCCACAGCAAGTGCTTCGGTTAACCTGTAATGAGGAGTAGTAGCAACCTGTTGCAGCTCTCATGGACCTCCAGTACAGAGGGATGGAGATGGTGATTATCTGTTGTTTGAGAGACAGCAAATATAAATACCTGATTAATAGCTCCTGCTCCACATGCATCAGATGCTTCCTGCCATCCCCAGCCTTTCCCCAACATCCTCCTCATCTCCTGCCCATCTCCTCTTCTGTCATTCTCAGCAGCTCCTTCCAAACCACCTCCGATACCTGCTTTTTCACCAATAGCTCTAACTTATTCTCTCTCTCCTCTACTCTCCCTCAATAATGAAACCCCAAGAGGCTGATTTTTTTTTTTTTGGCAGCTTTCTCCCCTATCTGGAATGAAAGGTGCTTCCAGCCACCCAGAAGCTCAAAGTCTAAAACGGCTCTCCTAAATATATGTTTAATCTATTCCTTGTGCTTTGTGCAATGCAAATATAACCCCTTTTGAGAACATATCGGTTCTCATGCACCTGTCACATTTAAGTTGCTTCATCCACGTGCTAAGCACAAGCTTCAGCACTCACTTCATGCTGTGTTTTAATGCTTTGTTGGGACGTTTCCCAGCCTGCGCATTCTCCTCCTGTACCACCCCAGGGGTCTTGTACCAACTTCCATCGGGCCTTTTGATGGAAAGCAGCCAGATTGCTCATTAGCCTGTTACGAAGCTGCTCATCAGCCCCACTCCCAAGCTCCCCATTACTTTGGTGCTGTAGCTGCGTTAATTGGGCTGCAGATTTTTCAGGCCCTGATTAGCATTGCTTCAGCCAAACGCTAATGGCCCATCCGTGGCATATCCCATCACTTCCCCTCATCACCAAAGCAGTTGTGGGGTTTGTCACTGGTTTTGGGCTCACCCTGACCACTTGTCAGGCAAATGGAAGAGTTTTAGAACGTACCCAGCGACACTTTTTCTTGGACTGCTACTTGCCTTAGCTGTGCTGGAAGAGGGCAAGAACGTGGATATCATGTCCTGCTCTACAGGCAACGCCTGGTGGCTGCTTAAGGTCTGGACAACTGTGACAGAGGTTTAAAAGCAAGATTGAAACCTGGCCAGCAAATATTTAAAAGCTTCAAACACCTGTTACAAGACCAGCTTAATGTTAATGGGGACAGCAGCTCCTTTCTCCCCTTGGGTTCTGTAACAGCCCTGAGGCAGCCCTGGGAAACCGGCTCTTGCTTTCAGTCTGTATCCATATTCCACCATTTGATATTTTCTGCGAGGTCAGCGTGATGGGACAGCAAGCTCAGAGCCATCTGTGCTGGCCCATGTGCCAGGAAGCATGATGTGGGCCAGGGAAAATAATCTCTTCCAGTAAAATCAGATTCAGGAACCCTCACCTCCAGTCCATTTTTGTGCTTAAGCTGAGGAGCCCACCACACCATGCAAAGTTTATCTGCTCGCTTTTACTGTTTGCAGAATTTCCATCAGCAAGAAGATAGAAACACTTTGCTCCTGGATGGTTTAATGAGAGAAACTCTGGCTCTTAACGGGATCCAGCACTGTGAGCCTGCTGCCCCAGAGGCGTAGTCAGACTCTAAATATTCAGGACGTTTTTGCTTTGGCCAACCTTTGTGGTGAACGAAAAACCCATCTTCCACAAATGATTGGAAAGTAAGTGGAAAAACTCTGAAGCTCTAGAAATATGCAGAGCTGGTTCAAAAGAATATTCATGAATACATCCTTTATACCTCAAATATCCAAGTCTAAATCTTACAAGTGAAATTCAGCCAAATATCTTTCTGTGCAGTGAGGAGAAGCAGCAAATGCTTTTGTGCTCCATGAGCTCAGGTGCACTGGAGGGTCACAAATTCTGAACCACTGAAAATTAAATTCTAAACCCCTCAAGGCTAAAATAAAATCCCTTGCAGGGGTGCTGGGGAGCTTGTTACAAGCACAGATCAGAGCGGCGGAGTTTGCCGTTTCCCCTACAACTGCACTAACAATAGGTTATAAAATGAGGAAATAACTTGCAGCTCCGATTCCATAATATTTTGTTTGTCGCTGTGAACACCCTCTAGGCTCAACATGGGAGCTGCTCAGTGCTGCTTGGGTTTGTCAGCTGCACCAGTGCTGAGGCAGAGATCTCAAACCTGCCTTCAGAGACCTCCCTACAGTATCCAAGAGCATGTCGAGAAAGACACCAAAGCAGCCACCGAGCGGGACAGAGTTGTACCTGCCAAGGCCCCAAGAAGATTAAATTTGTTAGGACTAATCCCCACTGGGCAAGCAGCACTTCTTTCTTTACTAGAGAATATGCTGATTGCACTGAAGTTTCTCAAAACATGCAGAGAAACTGGGTTTGCTTAGCTAGGACTCTGCTGAAGGAAAGTACTTAAGAATGTAACAAATGCACCAGAGATGCTTTCCATACGTATTTGATCAAAAAATCCCTGTGATTGTCTGCTTCTTTAATGCCCTGCAAGTGATGTTAGCATATGGAAGGCTCAGAGAGGAGGAGACTGTCAAAGGGGCTTGATAAATATAACCCATCAGGGGCATGTGAATGAAGGATTTAAAGCACGTTGTCTAGAGCTCAGCCACCTTGAAATCAGCTCGAGCACTTCATGCAGCTCTTGCACTCTGTTTTCCATCTTTGTGTTTCCCAGTTTTCCCAGTGTTGGAGGGAAAGCAGCTTTCTCATCAGGTGTTTCACTTATCCCCATAAGCCCCTTTTCAAGCATCAAGAGAGCAAGTGAAGAAACCGTATGACTGGGAGATGCTTAGGGAGGTTCCTGGCCTTCATCAGGCAATAACTCACAGCCCAGAACCAGCAGAGAGAGACAAAGACCCACAAGGAACTTGTTTCAATCCAGAAAGTCAGGTCTAGTCTGCAAGAATGATCTGTTTTCTAGGTGGTAGTTAATCTTACTAGTTTTGTTCCAGTTTATTATTTTTGTGCTCTAACAAAACACAGCCTCAGCCATTAGAAGCCTGTGGTATTTTTTTTTTGCCAAGTTCATTTTGAAACACCGAACAGGGTTCCAGCCCAGAGCTCTGGGATTACTGCTGCCCGCTGTGTCGAGTGCCCACATTCAGGCCGGTACTTAGGAACTAACAGTGAACGTGAGGTCGGAGTCGTGCTAGTGATTAATTTATCCCAGCACTCCAACCTGCAATTGCTTTATGCTGGCACACTCAGTGCAAACTTTAAAGTATGTGTGTTCAGGCAGCTCATTCATCCGGCTGTGGTGATACTAGGGGTAAAAGAAAGGATGTTGATTCTCTCCTGCAGAGATGTAGAGAGCATGCACAACTTTTCACCATTCCTTATCAGTGCACCAAGTGCCTTTTGCTACCACACTGTTTATGGTGAAGTTTTCTTTCTGGAAAAGAAATAGTCCTGACTTGTTTTTTTTGCCATATTTTTTCCCTTTCATTTCAATAGCTTTTTTTTTACCTTCATCCATTGTTCAAAATGCTACCAGGAGGTTGCTGGCCACATTCCACATATGCATTTGTCACTGAACAAATTCCCTTATTCTCATCTTAAGCTCCTGCTAGACAGGACCTCTGCATGCTCCTACAGAAAAGAGATCCTTAACAAACAAAACAAAACATCCCTTTTGTTCTGGACGTCAATGTTGCTTCATGCATGCACAGCATACCATGATCCCCTACAGCTCCAATTACTTCTCTAGACCTCTCTGTATATACCTGCACCAGGTTGGGTTTCTCAAGGCTACTCTGTGGATTGGACAGGCAAACTTGCTCAAAACCATTGATTTAACCAGAGCTGTATATGCTGAAAATAGAACTATCAGTTTCTGCAAAGCGTGACGTACGGTGGCATTTAAGGCAGAGTTAAGCAGAATTGCTCCTGTTGCATTGGGCAGAATACTGAAGGGAATTGATTTCACCCTGTGAAGGTCTGCATTTGTTTATTCAGCGGCTGAGGGGCTTTTTGGTGGTTGTTCTTGCTGCTGAATGCTTTGCCTAATCCCATGTTTGAAGCAGATGAGAGGAAGAATCAGAACACCCTGTATCAAACCAAGCCAAGATTGCACAGGCAAGGAGGATTCAGCTCCAAAGACAGGGATAGAAGCTGGAGCCCAAAACAACTTCTACATTTTATCTCTCCCTCTGCCAGCTCGATACTCCCTCTGAAGCAAGAGCAGCTTCAGACAGAGGTACAAAGCAGGAGAGCCTTGTTTTATGAGTGCAGCACAGAACAACACACTGTAAGAATACATGCTCTAGACAAGCCACTCATAAAGCCACCTACCTGGTACTGCACGTCTTGAGGTCTTTTAAGGCTCCTTCTGTGAGGTGGCACTTTCATCCTCACCTCTCAGCAAATTTCCTTCCAGAATACTGCAAAAGAGGTCTAACAAGAAAAGCCCGTGTAAAACCTGTCTGAGTTAAATCCTACCAAGCAAGGAGGAGGGTAATTGGCTGCATGTGAGGGATGTTACCATCTTAATAACACAAACCACATGCTCAGAAAATAAGCAAGCCGTTAGCAGTGATTGGGCTCAGAGAACCAGGACCAAGATAGGAACTCAATTTCTCCACCTCTGCTTAATGCTGGCCTGAGTTTGTGCCTGCAGAGCATCTCCTGAGCTTAGGGCTCATAGGTCACACTGAAGAATATTGCAGGATGCACCTGTCCAAGACCCTAAAAATCTGGTGCCTGCTGTGGTGGAAAAGTTCCCAGGAACTCTCCAGAGTGTTTGCTGACCACAGGCCCAGCTCATTTTCTCTCTGCTCAGCAGCTGTGCACTGATGTCCTCACCACATAGTGATGTCTTTAGCTTTCCCTACATTGCAAATAAGCTGTCATCACCTACCTGACACCCTTGATATCCAGGCTAAGAACTAATTGAGCCAAAGATGTTGGACTCCCATTTTGCTGAGGAGATGGTGCGTTTGGGTAACAGCTCGGACACACACAGGCAGACAGAAGGGCAGTTCATACTGCGGCTGTTGTTCCCCTATCAACCAAAAAGTGTAATTCCAGCCTCATGGGCAGGAGAAGAAGGTGACTATTGAGATATTCTTTTCCTCTAATCAGGATTTGTTCATCCTTTCCTTTTGTTCAGAGAATATTCATTCAATAGGGACCAGAAGTAGGCAGCAGCACTCTAGTTTAACACATGCTGCGGTCCAGAAGGGACACATGTCTTTGCTCAGTAGGGTTTTTCTTCCCCACCTTGTTCATGTCGCACTGTGTTCCTCCCTCCTTTAAGGCTGTGGGGGCTCATCACTAGTTGGGTTCAACAGAGAGCTAAGAGTAGGTTTAGTCACAGCTTTATCTGCTCAGTCTGGAGAGTGCTCAGATCCCACATTTGATGGATGTCCTTATCTGTGATTATGCACGCATCTTTCTCCTGTATTGCGAGAACAGAGGAAAACATGGCTCATTTTTTGCATCCCTCGAGGCTAGAGTCTCACTTCATTCGCACTCACGAAAGCCTAGAGTCGCTCCATTAGTTACAGTAATTCCAGCCTGCCCAAAATCAGAGGGGAGCCAGGCACCAGGTGGCCTGGGAGCACACCTCGACAGTGGGAAAGAAAGAAAATAATCCACTTCATTGATCGCATCCCTGTTGCAAGGCAATATTTTGCCATACTCTCGCTCAGAGCGCTTTGTGCAGACACTTCTTCTGGCGCGAGCTGCTCTGCCTATTCAGCTGCTGTCAAGTATTTCCATCGCTCGGCTCTGCAAAAGAAGAGAGACATCAGTGTCAGTGTTGAAAAATTCATACTCAGATTCGCTGCCTTAGCTTGCTGGGGATTTTGAGTCCAGACCAGACCGTTACGATTATCTAGCTTCATCTTCCTGATAACCCAGGCAAGCAAAGATCACACCAGGGTTTCTACATCAAAGCCAGCGACTGGCAGCAGAACTGGGTGTTTGAAAAGGACGCTGGACTTCAGTTCAAAATGCTCCATATCCATCTCTCAGTAACCTGACTCAGTGATTTAAGTCCTGCCACTACCCAAACGTGAGCTTTATTCCCGTTGGGCTATACCTGTCCTTTACCTACAGCCACATTCTTGTTATCTACTGATGTTACAGGGGAGCTTCTCTCCAGTTACATAATTTCCTGTGATAATAAATGAACCTACTGTTTTAGCAGTTATGGATCATAACTGCTTGTCGAAAAAGGAAATTAGAAGGCATTCTACCTGACAAATGACGAGTTAGAGATTGCAGGTCACTGGCACCAAGAGCAAGGACATTTCTACTTAAAAACAGTGGAAAGTGTAGGAATGGTGCTTTTGTGGTTGTCGTGAAGATCGTGATTGATTCGGGTGTAATCCAACGAAGGAAAAATGATGGATATGTTTATTACTTGAAGTTCAGTTTCAGCCATTTTGACTCAGCCTTAAATGCATTAGGCTTTATTTCCACTTAGGGGAACCGTTGCTCAGCTAATCGCATTTAGAAGCTGTGGGCTCTGACTCTGAATTTAGAGAAGGTCCAGCTCCGAGAAGTGTGGAGTACTTCCCAGTAGGAAATTAGTCAGGCTGTACAGCATCGCAGTCTGTTTCTGTAACAAATAATGTTCAGGAACACACAGCAGCAGCAGTTTCCTTCTAAATGGGATATCGTAAGGTGTTTTATCCAGAACAATCCACCACGATTGCTATCAAATGTTTTGTCAGACTAAACCTGACAAAAACACTTGGGGTAAAAAAAAAAAAAAAAAAAAAAAACCAAAATTACCTCACAAGGGTTAAATATTCTTTTAATTTCTCACTGTTGTGCTCACTGGGACACTAATCAACACAGAGTAACCAGCTGACCTTCCCGAATTTTTAAGACAGCCCTTTAGGAATTCATGATTAATGCATAACCTTCTTCATGAAGCAGCTCTTGCTGCCACACCAAAATACTCACAAAGGTTGGTCAACTAATGAGACTTCATCATAAAACCTGTGAATGAAAGGGAGGAAGGGAGATGATTTATTTAAGTGGGTAAATGGCTGCAAACAAAAAAGGCATCTTTGGCAATGCTTTCGTTTACTTACTTCCTAAGGAAAAATGCCCAGTCTCCTTTAAGGATGACATATCTATGACAGGATTTCTTTTTAAATGCTATTTTGTTTAATAAATCATGTAAATTCCAGCATGTAAACTAGAGCATTACAAACAGGCTTGTAAATAATTAAGTGCTCATTTGCATGAAGGGGGAGAAAACACCCAATTCAGCAGATCAGGAAGAAAGTCGATTGTTTACCCTCATGAGGAATAAAAGGTTGGCTCCTGAAATTTTTGTGTGTTTGGTGATGTAAGGAGATGGTGTGGGGTTTTCCCCCCTCAGTATATGGGCCTGAGATGAGGAATCTGGTGTGTTTTGAGCTGGCCAGTTGTCAGTCTGAGCTCATCCAGCTGGTGACCAAGAATTAGCACAGTTTCTTGCTCCTACCCCTCTCTGTTTTCAGGATAGAAAAGAGAAAATTCACTAGAAAGGCTTGAGGGTGGAGGTCAAGGACGGGAGCTCACTTATAGTCACAGGCAAGGAGTAGAGTGGACTTGGGGAGAAAATGACCATAAATCTAATTAACCACCACCAGTTTAACTAAATCAATTAGATCAGAGTGGGATTGTGAGGGAAAAAAATACAACCAGCTCTTAAATACACCCTCACCCCACCCTGCCCTTCTTCCCAGCTACCTCCTCCCATCACGGGTGCAGGGAGTGAGGTCTGTCTGTCCATCACTCGCAGTCCATGGCAATCCTTCCTCTTTGGGGAGAGGACTCCTCGCAATCTTCTGCCACCACGGGGCGTCCTTCTTAGCAGGAGATGATTCTCCTTGACTATCTCCATTAGGAGTCCTCCTGATGCACGTAGTGTCCCTGCTCCAGCACGGGCTCTCCTCAGAGTCACGGCAGTAAGTACTCCTCTATGTGTAAGTTTTGCAAGGAGCTGATAACAAAACTTCTCCTGTGCTTAAGGGGTTTTGTTTTGTTGGTGGGTTTTTTCCTGCCACCCTCTAACTCAACTTTCTGCTTTGGAAGTGATGGAGCAGGAGACATGAGCAGCAAGGTGGTGGTTCTGGTAAGGTGGTAGCAAGAAGAAAACTGAATGTATGTAGGAATTATTAACAAACAGGTGAATACACACACAGTCATCCCAAGAACTGAGTGTGTCTTTTTGGAATGTCCTTTATTGGCTGTGATCAAGGAAATAATTAGAATTTGCACAATGACAGTGCCTTCAGCAACAAAACCATTCAGGGTTTCAGAGAAATCTGTGTGAGAAGAGTTCCTCAACGTACTTGTCAGTACCTCAGAAAGCACTAAGACCTTTATTGGGCTTGAATCTCAGGAACCATGGGTTTTGGTTTTGCTGGGTGAAGGGTTAAGTCAGTTAACACTAAAGTTAAAGATACCAAAATTTTCCATGATGCTGGATCTTGTTCTCTCCCCCTTGATGCTTCTGGTCTTTGAACCCGTTATTTGAGCCTCTTATTTAGACGATAAAAACAACTAAATGGGGAGTTACACAGACTGGAGGAAAAATAATCTATGCCTTTGTAGGACTTTCTGCATAAATGCCTCCGGACACATTCAAGTGAAATATGTCAGCCAAAGGTGCTCCCTTTGCGGTTAAATTGCCATGATGGGATTTATTTACCAGAATCACAGGGTGCTACCAAGACACTTACTGTAATATCTCAGTAAAAAAAAAAAATAACAGAATTATCAAGAAGAAAAGCACATTAAAAAGGAAAACTTGCTCTTGCCTAAAAAAGGCCTTGCCTGGCCCAGTCCTTTCTGACCAAGTGCTGTCACTGCCTTTTAGGCAGCAGTTGATGGCTCTGTAATGCATGTGCATATTATTCGTGTTGACTGGAAACTGGATGCAAGAAAGAACCGTAGTATCATGCCAGGCAGCCTGTAAAATGAATTTTTCTTTGGAAAAATAGCATCTGCATGTATTTTTGGTGTATACAGAGTTGTATCTATCAGCACAACAAAGCTTTGCATTTCTGCGGCATCAAGTAACTGAGGATTTAAAGGCAGTATCTAAACATTGATTAGTTTGTGGCTAATTACGGAGCAGTCTGATAGGTCAGTGTTACTAGCTGCTGCCTTTGGAGGACAGAAATAGGTGAATGAGGTGATCTGAGGATCGAGCAAATATCTGGCAGGGCTGCTATAAGGCTTTACACCTGCTGATATGTGGTAGGTGACGTGTCCTCTGCCCCGCACGCCTCTAGCTGGAGGGCTGCAGCACCCCAAAGTGCTCCCCAGCCTCTGAGGCACCTATCCCTTCAGGTAGGTGAGGTGCCTCAGCAAAGGAGAGCTGCACCAGGATCCCTGCACTGTGCGCAGGCAAATCAAGGTGGGGAGATGTCATCTGGGCAGAGCCCATGTCTCTTCAGCCCCAGTGCAATGCATGAGAAGCATCCTCTGCACAGGGGCACTGCTGAAAGCTGGTATCCCGGGTACATAAATACTCAGATCTGCTTCCCTGTGGCATTCCGTGCGGCAGTTGTGTTTTCTCTATTCCCTCTTTCCACCTGCTCTTCCAAGGGGACCACAGTCCTGTCAGCGAGATCCGTCTGTTGCCATGGAAATCTTTGTCACAAATGAAGACTTCGCAGCAAGACGGTGGTATTAAAACCAGACATTTACATACGCCTCTGGCTCCAGAGGGGGAATTTGGGTCTCATCACTGAGTGCAGCAATAGAGGCAGCCGCTTTCCCATTCCACCCGTGATGGTGCTGGCCAGGGAGATGCGGGATGCTGGAGCGACCCTGTACAGGCAGCCAGGGAAACCTCCCCAGCCTTTTGCATCTGTCTGCTGGAATGTGGGTCAGCCACCAGTCCTGCAGCAGTCGTACTTTCTCAAAACACGCTTGAGCTTTCCCTCTGATGTGCTGTGCCACAGAGCAGTGATGTCAGCAGCCGGCGGATTGAAGTCAGGGACAAGCGTTGGAGATGGGTACTTAGGAAAGGCAGTCGTCGAACCCAAACACGCTGCGGGAGCAAGGCGGAATCCTTGAACGGGATTAAAACTTGCCCCTGCGAAGGGCATTAGGGGTAACAGGAGTAATCCAAATACGCCATCTTCACGTTGCTTCCCCCTAGGCGCTGCTAAGTTTAGCTGTATCCCTTCCAAGAAGAACTGCTCGTCTAAATCCCAGGGCCCGGCTTTGAAAATTTCAGCACGTCCCCTGTACTGCAAAATCAAAGCTTCTCCCCTGCTGAATACACCTTTGATCAGGGCTGTGAGAAATATTTGCAACCATGTGAAACTTGAATGATTTGGGGTTTCATTACACACTTGAAACTCAGACCATTTTCATCAAAGGCATTGCTAAAGTTCACCAACCCTCTAAAAGAACCTTTGATGGTTTATGGCTTGTGTTTTGTGTGAAACTCGCAGGTTTGCTAGACTTTTTTTTTTTTTCAGTGAAACTAGCTGAAAGTGGCTTTGACTGCATTTTGGGGACTTAGAGTCACAGGAAAAACAGCCAGCCAAATTTTGTTGTGTTTACAGTTGCTGCATGCTGTAATCTTGTCATAAAGGGTAATTCTGCTGAAAACCAGTATTCAGGGTTTGTGATTGTACCTGGTTGAGAAGGCGGCAGAGACTAGTGGTATGGCTGTCCTGTGTTCTTGTGCCCTCTGGGGTGGAGATCCCATGGCAGCAGCGGGGTTTGGCATTTCCATGTGCAGAGATGTTTGGCAGTTTTCAATGCTGACGAGCACCTTGTCCCAGATCAGCCGGGGGGGGGCTGCACCCAACCTTCTGTCAGAGCACTTAGGGAGGTCCCAACTTCTGGGAACATGGCAATCTATGGAGTCCAACCTACCCCTGTCCTAGCTCTCAATCTTTATCATGGCTGATGGTTTGGTCCCCCAAAACATCACCCACTCCCTACTCTCTTGCCTCATTACTTATTTTTACGCCTTCTTCCCCAGCCTGCTCCAGCCACCCTCCTATGGCCTGTGAGCTGTGACCTGTTGCTACTTTCTCTCTCTCTGGCAGTGAGGTTCCTTTCCAGATTGGCAGCCAGAGCTGTTCTTGACTCTGCTCATCCCAGAATAGTCTGGTCCAGGCAGAGTGGATTTATTCCCTGTTTCTTGCCACTGATCACAAAATGCTCCAACAACAGTGCTGTCCCAGTCGTCTCCTTAAAACTCTGCTACCCTTGCTAACTGGCAGTGAGAAACACGAGGGGAAAAGCAGCAGCTTGTAAGAAAGGGCAGGATAAACGTTGAATTTGCCATTTGCACAGGCATCCACTATGTGTGTACTCAGTTTGCAAGTCTGTGTTCTTCTGGAAACCACTGAAATGTTCAGAGCAGTGCTTCCCACCTGGAACCATTTCCAAACTTTGAGAAGTCAGAGCATCCAGAGCCTCTGCTCCATGTTTCCATTTCACCTTTTTAATTTATGGGTCTAACTTCCCTTTGGAAGAGCTGGAGCTTGGTTTTGGTTAATCCTTGGTCCAGAGGCACATGTCATTCTTCTCTTCTGGACTGGAAAAAAACTGGGAGAATTAAAACTGCATTGCATATGTCTATCTGAGAAGCCTTTGCATGTCAAGATGCAAAATTCTGATCCATCTGAAATACATGTAACTGCAATGCAGTAAATGCTGGTACCTCTCTGCCTGGGACAAGTTCTGCTGGGAATGCCTCAAGGAGGGCCAGAAATGCCCAGCACACTTTACTTTCTGTAATATGTGACTTCTATGCCATGAAACTTGACTGTTGTCAGGATTTCCACAAGCAAAGTAGCAGTACTTGGTTTTAATTACAGGCGTGCTAGCTTGAATCAAAGCATCATGGTTTGAAATGCAGCATTTGGTTTCAAGTGTGACCTGAAATGGTACCTCTCTAGTACAGATACTGCTGTGACAACCCTCTTTGCTTCCTTCTCTACCTTTTCCTCCAATTGTTTGACCACTGCATCCTACATGAGGCAGTTGCTTCTCATCTCAATCAAAGCTGCAGTGCATTATGGCACAGTCCAGAGCACTATGTGAAGAGCAGAGCTGTAAATAAAGTTCCAGGGAAACACAGGAGCAGCTTGGATCATGAAACATGAGTTCCTTGCTGACAGGCTCCCTGTGATGTCCCAGCTGTGACGTGGACACCATGCAGAGCAGGCAGCCTCTGAGATGGCACGGCAACATGCCAGCTGCTGCAGCAGAGGAGCTATCGAGCTTCAGGGTGAGCCCAAAGACTTGCACCTGCTTGTGGTGCTGATATCTCCAACAGTTCAGACATGCTCAGGACCTGTCGCTAAAACCCTTCTTCCCTAGATGTGTCTGAGCAGGGTGAAGCAGGCATCCAGACTGCCCAGGGCTACCAATGCTGCTTCTAATGAGGGCATCAGGGAGGCGACCTCCCTGTTGCCGATGCTAATGTGCAAAGCGGGCAGGAGCAAACCTGATTTGCATCAGCTGAAGTGACGTGAGAGCAAAGCGAAATCACATGTCCTCATTAGGAAGCTCAACAGATAGGAATGAAAGTCATAAGGGACAGTAAACTCTGCAGGGCTTGTTTAGTTAACATGGTAACGGCCCACCTCTCCATCTTCTTTGTGCGTGTCCTTCTCTCCCACTACAAGCTTTCCTGCTTTATGCCTTTTCCTTATTTAATACACCAGAAGGAAAGCTACGCTGGTTTACTATATCTAATCCTCTTAGGCTGCCTCCTCTCTGCACTGTGCTTGCGCTGTGAGTGACCACTGCTCTGCATAATAGCCTAACACGACAAATAAATAACAAGCGGCAAGAGATGGGCTAGGTCTGACGTCAAAGGAAATTCAGGGCTGAATTTCTTGAGACTGCATTGGAGACGGCAGTCAGGGAAACCTATTCTTATCTTTGTCCACCCAGTGCACGCCTGTTGGATCCTGAGCTCTCTTGTCCTCCCCAGAAATCAGAGGAGGGAGATGGTGCGTGTGGAAGCCAGGTTAAAACTCTGCGGCGTGGACACGGCCAGAAACTTTTTCTCTGGCATCCTAATGAGATAAAAACCAGGGGGAGGAATTTAAAAATTACTCTTTGACTGCATCTGAATAAACTCCTCATTGCTCACTTCCAGTTAACGTTTGAGAATTCGAAGGTGAGGTTTTCACATGCTGGCACTTTCTCGAAGATTTGCAAAGTTGTGCATACTCAAAGCCAGAAAACCATGGAAGTGCAGCAGCTTGGGAGGAGACTCATTTGTGTGAGCAATGTCCTGAGCATGCTGAAGTCTTTGCACATGATGCTTGCTGAGATGGGCTTTGGGAGATACAGATTTTGCAGCCGAGGGCTATCTGCATGAGTACGCCCCTGGCCCATTGCAGCCATGCTTTTTTGCCTTGGAGATGCCCCTTCAGCAATCATAGAATGGCCTAGACTGGAAGGGCCCTTAGAGATCATTTAATCCAACCTCTCCCTCATGGGCAGGGATGCCTCTCAACTAGATCAGGCAACACGTGAGGAACGAATGGGAATCGAACCCGCGACCTTTGGTGTTTCAGAACCACACTCAATCGAGTGAACTAAACCAGGGGAATGAGGATTTGTAGCAGGTGTTGACACACACAGGCAAACAGTGTGCAAATATTGTAGGGGTGTGGGGTTTAGGTGTGGAAGTAGGAGGCAGACTAGGACAAATTGTTCTGCAGATCTGAGAGCATAGGGAAACGCGGGCAGTGAATGTAAAAGTAGAATGAGGGTCAGTTATTGTCAGTCAATCTGCTCTGAAGTGGTGAGTTGGGCTGAGGCAGCTTCTGTGCTACCCCCAGGATGCTCTGCACGCACTGGGGTGTGCGAAGGAGGGAATCTTGACAAGGCAAGCTAGAGATGTAAGGGCACTATGGGCTTCTTAACCTGGCAGGAAACACTAATAAAAAGGCACAGAACATGGTCTAGCAACCCAGAGTAACAGTTCGGTGTAGATTCTGGGTTTTTAGAATACGCAGAAGCCCTTGCTGTCACCTAGTCACTGTGGATGTTAGCTGGGTGGATGAGACGAAAACCAGCAAGGGACTGGCTGCCTGAACTGCGTTCACGCTAGATCACTACCTAAAGATGTGACTTGGCCAAGCAAGGGCTAAGCAAGTAAGAAGGGGAGTGCAGCTGAGGAGCTGTAGAGGAAGGGAGGTCAGGCATGCAGGAGGGAACTGGTGATACCAGTGACGATCCCGAGGCAGCTGGGGTGCTGGAAAGAGTGCTGAGACTGATTGGAATCAGGATCTGGGAGTTGGGGCCAGGAGAGAATTTGTGAGGCAAGTTAATAACCTAAAAAGTGCTAACTAACATTTACTGCCAAGGCCGTGTCCCAGAATAACAGATGTCTATGTCAACAGCAGCAAAAGGCAACGAAAGGACATTGCACAATGTTGCACCCGTGCAGGCTGGGAAATGGGAGAGGGCAGCAAAGCATCTTTTATCCACTGCTCAGACAGTGCTGTGTAATACTGTAGGTGACAGTTCTGGGTGAGGCCACCCCGATTGAAGCACATAGCTCAGAGCTGCACCAAGTTGTGTGTGGGTGCGCACACATAATGTGCATCCAGATTAGCCGCGATGCATGTGCGCGCGGTTGCTAACTCATGTGTGCAAACCATATGGCATGTGAGAGCAAGTCAGCACATGCATTGTCAAGAGGACAGTCAGGGAAAGCAATCTCCCCCTCCCACTGTGAAGGATTTGTACCCTACCTTATGCCAGGGGAAAGAAATTCAGAAGCAACTATGAGAAAAGCAGCCGATCCGTTGGGAGATGGATGCCTCTCAGGCTTGGAGGCACAACAAATCTGGATTGTTCCTGCCAAAAGCAACTTTGATTACTTTATAATTCAACATGTGTTACCAGCTCCTATTATTAGAAAGCCAAACTTCCTCCGCTGTGGGAAGAGGCTGAGATGGAGCTTTCTAGCCTTGTGTAAGTTAATTACAGTACGCATGTTAAAAGCAGCATCTGTCTTGGTCAATCTAGCTGATTATTGCAGCTCTTTATTTTTTGTTATCATCAAGGTGAAGGATGACATTAGTACAAGCGGAGAGCTTCCCACGGATCTTGCTCATCTATGGATTCTCCAAAACCAGACATGCCAGATCTGGTGGGTCTTCCCTCCTGGAGCTGAGCCAGGTGAAGCCCTTAATGGATTTATAGTAAAAGTCCATGTAACTTGCTTTGACTGCAGAGTTACGGTAAAGATACTGAGACCTGGCTGTTAAAATCAGCTGTGAAAACACCAGGGTGGTTAGGTCTTTGTGATACTCCAGTGGCCAAAGTTTTTGATGCCCCACTTCTATTCTGAGCTCCCTCTGATGCAAACGTTTCCGGCCTCATGACTGAATGCTTTGGTTTATCATAAAATAGCACCCTGCTCTCTTTTCCTTATGTCCAATTCTGCTGCCCAGTGTTATTTCAACTTCTGGACAAAATCTACAATGTGTGAGTGTCAGGGTGACTCTGACGAAGCTAGCAAAATCTTGTCAGATGAGTAATTTTTTTTTGCAAATAGAGGAATCTTCTGAACAAATGAGTGGTCTTGAGATCTGCCCTTGGCTAAAAGCTCGAAGTACACAACAACTCCTCCCTCCTGACTTAGGGCCAGTAGGCTGGTGTGGTGCTGATGTCACACAGGAGATAGGGAGCTAGCATTCATTGTATTTTTGAGTGCTCCTGGTTGCCCCAACACTGCTGGAGCTGCAAGGCTGGCACTGACACCATCCTTGTGAGATGCAGGCCTGGGGACACCTCAGCTTGCTTTTTATTCCATCTCCTTCTCAAAATAAAATGAAGAGGTAAACAAGAAAAGAAAAATCTCGAGCAGAAAAAAAAAAAGAAACAAAACCACCTTCCCCTTGCGTTTTAAAGCAGCAGCCAGGCAGCCCAGCAGCGCTTGGGAAGCCCAATTAATGAGCAGCTCAGAGAAGCAGCAGCCTGATGGCAATGACTGTCTCCAGAGATGCTCCTCCTGGGCCTGATTTGTGACCTTATGGTCAGGAAGCCTAGTTAGGTTGTGATGAAGAATGGAAAGAGCATTAGCAGATCGTCATCAAATCTAAAGCAGTAATACTCCATGGACCTGTGTTTACTCTCGTAAGAACACTCCTCAGAGTCCTTGGTTTTCTGAGCTTGTATTTCTAAGAGCCTGGCTGCTAGCAACACATCTTCTGTGTGTGGTTTCAGCAGAGGTATGGCAGATGCCAGTTGTGTTTTTCCATGTGACAGGCAAATACACAGACACTTTGTGCAGATGACCAAAAGGAAATCTAAACGGGCTGACTAGCTCTGTGTCCTGGGGCAGCATGGTAGGTAGGCTGATGCTGTCTGATAAGAGATCGGACTTCCCCGGGTTTTGCGCAAGGGCCATTTCCAGCTTGGGTTTGCCATTTCCACGATTCCCGTCTTTGCTTTGATGCCTCTCTCTCCAGATAACAAAACGCTAGGAAAATGACACCTGACTCTTCATGACACCTGACTCTTCAAAGTTGGATTTTAAACGTACAACAAGGGTCATCAGAGGGTGGCCGTGATTCCTAATTCTTCATCCCCACCTCATCAGAAGGAACATCCCACCGTCAGGTCTCCTGCAGAGCAGGAGAACACAACCCTGGGTGCAATGACCAAGTACCTCTCACTTCTCCAGGTTCCCATGAAAGGAAAGCAGCATCATGCTCCATGGTGATGGTACTTGGTGGGATGCACTGACTATCTGCTCATCTCCATCCAGCTCTGGGCCCAGTATGGACTTACAGGTCATGTGTGAGGAGGCATGAAGTTTTTTTATGGTAAAAAGTGACATACCTGATGGTATCATAACTGAACGTAGTCTACAGGTTACCCTGCAGCCATGAGAGGTGTGAATGTACAGGTCAGGTATTAAGAGAAGCTCTTTGGGTATTTCTGACTCGGCTGGAGCAGCGGCTCTTGAAGTACTTTGAGGATTCAAACACTTTGAGGCATAATCGTGAAATACTTTGAAGAGTCACCAGCTGGCTTTCCAGACAAAATGCAGACAAATTAGGCTGCTTGGGAGGGGATTTAATGAGATTCATGAGATGTAGTAGGCCTGTCCCCTTTAGTCTTTCTATTCAAAGTGGGCCTGGGCCCCACGTAAAGGGTGTCTCCAGGATCAGTACCACAGGAACAGCTGGAGCAAAGCAATCCTCATGAGCAGCGGAGCCGTTGTGTCCAACTCCCACTGACTACTGAGGGAATGTGTTGATTACGAAACAATTAATGATCGTGTGATTAGAGAGAACTATTACTCAGTGGAAGATAGCTTCAAAAGGTCACAGTTGCTGTGTGTTTACTCCCAGGAGGTCTGTGAAGCCACTCTGGTATGAGGGATGGAGAACACCATGACCTTGCTCGCCATGGGGAACGGCTCCCACAGCCTGTGTGAGGCTCGTCTTGCTGCACCTCCTCATCCAGCTCTGCCTTGAGCAAGAGGGAAACTCTGTTCTTCCCATGGCTCGGCCGTTCTGCATTGAGTGGCCATGGTGGCCAGGGCTCCTGCTGGTGCTGTAGCCGCTCAGCGTGCCAACCATCCCGGGCAGCCAGGCGCGCAGCTGCTGCTGGCGTCGTATGTGGCTCTGCACCCGCGCATGGCGGGGGTATTAGGCTTTACTTTACTGTTCCTGTAAGCCAGGAGGAGTGGCTGACATGGTGAAAATACCTCTGCTCAGCGTGAGTCTTTGTAGTGCTGCAGCCCAGGGATCAAGTGTTCAAAGGCGAACCCTGAGGGAGCCTTCTCCCATCTGACACGAGCCGGAGCCGTTACGCCGAGACTCTTCCCCTGCGCCTGGATGCCTGCCCTCCTCCTCCACTCCCCACCGCGGCGAAGCGGCACCAGGTGAAAGCAGATGAAAGATTCCTTCTCATTTGGTAACAAATAACTTCCAAGCCCATCCAAGAGACTTTCAACTGCTCTCTTTGCTCCTTTCATGTCTCCTCTTTGTTTGGGAAGCGCGCTAATGCAAGCTCCAAACAGGCATCTGTACTCGCAAGACATGAACAAATAGGGAAAGGATAATAATATCTAAAGGTTTTACAGGAGAGGTTAAAAAGAGAGCCAGACTACAGAGACTGCTGAATAGTGGTTTACCTGACTGATGTTACAAAGGCAAAAGACAGAAAAATCCTTGAAAAATGCCTCTGAGCAGCAATTGCTTTCTCAGAAAGCCTTGCAATTAGGCATGAAAGGAGCCCTTCCAAGCTTCTGAGATGCATTAAAGATGTTATTATGAAATAATTAAGCTACGTGGAATAATTTGAGAGCCACCCTGTCCCCTGCCCCCCCCCCCCCCCCCCCCCCCATCCATTGAGGTCTTTATGTAGAGGCAGAGTAACGGGTCTTAACAACCCTCAAATCCTTGGATGGTCCTGGCTCCCTGCTGCACTGCACCAACCATCTGCCATACACACTGGCCTGCCTAAACTGGGCAGAAAAGGTGAAATGAGCTTTGTGTGTTAATAGCATCGCCCTGAGGTACAAGCTTGCACAGCCAGAGCCGTGATAGAACTGACTCCTGACCTCCAGGATCTATCTATGACCTCAAGACACATCAGAGCTGCCTTCTCTTGCACCGGTTAGTCACACTGCACACACCACGTAGGGGGCTCCCAGGTAGAGGTGGTGGCCAGCACCTCTGGGCTTCTCTAGGGGTCTTTTGGGTTGACTGAACATTGCTGCAAACAGAAATGGCAAGACTGAATTAATTCATTCTTAAATACGTTCAGTAGCTGATTGATATCTTCTCCTATTCATCTTTTCCATGTTTACTCTGCTGCTGAGAACTAGAAGGCAGTGTTTTTTCAAGCAAACATTAGAGGTGGTTGTGTGTGCCTGGGAGGTGTGAGTGGCTGCAGGCAGCGACACAGGAGCTGTGTCCCATTTAGGAAAGCTGCCCCGAGATCTGGGACTTGTAAGCATGGCTCAGATGTGAGTGCCGGGAGACAAAACTCTGCCAGGGAACTCATTTACTGATGGTGAAGCGGGAACCCCACTGTCACTGGTGTAGGGGGTCTGTGTAATCCCTCCCACTGTCCTTGTATCCGATCAGCTTTTAAACACCACACGGTCAAGCCAGAACTCTGTAAACGGCCTCATTTGTTGACAAAGGGAATGAGCAATGCAATTGCACTACACGGCTATAAACAGAATTATTGAACCTATTGAAGCCCCATAAAATCAGTGAACTAGCAATTAATATCATTTGACTCCCAATTCCACTCCGGAAAAGACTTAGGACAGGAACCAAGCCTGCTTGGTACAGAAAGCAAAGGGCAGGGCTCTTCATCCCACCAGTCCAAGCTCTGGGATTACACTTCTGACTACTGCCATTTCTTAAATCTCCAACCTGTTACACTCTCTCTTTCTTCTTTCTCCTGCAAGCCGAGTGTCAATATGCTCCTGCTATGTTGTTATCCTTAGCTTAGTCTGTCTCAGATCACAAGAGCTCACACTTTGCCATCTATTGCTAGAGCTGCCTGTACAGCACAAGGGTTTACTGAGAGATCATCAGCATTCACAGCGAGCATTGGCTGAACTGGCACAGCTCTCATGGTCATGCTGTTAGAGATGTCTCAAGGCTGTAGAACCTGCTGTATCAGGCAGAAGCTCTTAGTTTCATTTTCCACCACAGCTTCCAACCCTCTCCCTTTCCTTTGCTGGAGAGTGGGGTAGTTAATGGGGTCACTCCCACAAGATCTATCTTTTCTTTGGAAAGGTGTCGTCTCCAGTGATTGCGAGGTCTCTATAACTTACCTGTTCCTCTGGGAGTTCCTCCCAAGGATAAGGGACTCAGCCCTTCACAGAATCTTGTGCTAGTGCCACAAAAGCCATGAAATGCTGCTGTGAACCCCCAAACCAAGAGCTGGACCTCAAAGAACCAGCCATCAGGGCTACGTCTCTGCTGTTCACCAGCTGGATCCTCCTCACGCTTGTGTCAGCCAGGTGCTCAAGCACGTCTGCTGTGTGTTTGAAAAAGTCCTGCATTGATTCTTCTGCACTCAAGTACTCTGCATCTCCACTGAGAACTGTGCCGGGGCAATGGTCTTTCCCAAGTGCATTCCTATCAAGGTCAGTGGTGCAGAACCCAGAGTCCCTACACAGGGTTTACAAACTCACAAGTTTAATGGGCTGAGTGAAAAAAACAAGTTTGACACACAGGATTTTACTTGAGGGGCAGAAAAAAGAAAAAAAGAATTTTCTTTCCGAGATTTGCAGATAAGGAGATACTTTATGGACCAAAGGAGACATGTAGGTTTCCTTTTCTGGTATTTTCTTTCATATCTTGAACTCAGTTGAACTGTGTGTATTGTCAAGCATTTCTTTTGTAAATGCGTAGATTAATTAGCTGCGGGACTTAATACATGTCCTGAGGAAAAAAAAAAACCCAAAACTCTTTCAGCTTTCTGATGCTGCCTTTAATGTAAAGTCTATTTGACAGGAGGATTTTTAGGATCGTTTGCCTGGTGACTCATCTAAAGCACAGCGGGGGGACGGCAGCGGGGAGCCTGCGTTCCCATTTACCTTGGTGGGAAATGATACCTCCCTGTTTGTGTGCGAGCAGGGTTTGATCGGTTTCTTTGAAAAGAAATGTCTTCCTTTTAGAAGACCTTAGGTCCTTTCGGGCAGGACTTAGCACCATGCTAGGTCCAGCCTTTTCCGAGACAGTGGCAACACCGCCAAGCCCAGCTGATGGGAGCTGGGCACGGCACCTCGGGGATTTACAAAATGCCAGACCCCGTAGCCTCACACTTGGCACATCACACTCTCCGCTCCGTGATGCTGGACTGCTGGCAGGACAACTCGGGCGTGGGGGAGACAGCTGCCTGCTATAAACCATCCTCTGGGACAGCTTGGCACAGTCTCATCTCAGAGGATCTCCTTCTGCATCCTCTTAAGAGCAGAAATCTGTCTGCAGGAGGTGAGAAACTGGCTTCTGGGGGAGAAAAGGAGGTTTGCCTTATCTTTAACGCTGTGGAGGTCCAAGCACTGATATCACAGAATCACAGAATGTTAGGGATTGGAAGGGACCTCGAAATATAGAGAAGCAGAACAAAGTCCTTCCCACGTTGGAATGGGATGGACCAGGCACTCCTGGGCAGAACCTGCTGAGAGCTCAGGGTGCAGTTGAGCCACTTGGGCTAGAGGCAGTGATGGAGGGACTCCTCATGCCCGTCTTGTTCTCTCCAGATCGTGAAGAACTGGAAGACAATTGCACAGAGCTTCATGGGTATTCTGCTTTGCTCTGGGAAATATCACGAGGCACCTGGAGAGCTGACAGGCTGTCTCTGGCATGACCAGCAGCAAGGACTGATGTTCAATCCTGGCAATTCCCGTGTCCCAGAGTCACCAAGGAGAGAAAACCCATTTCAGCACAAGTAGCTCAGGAAGGCTTCGTATTGGTTTACATTAAGAAAATTAGTTTTGCCATCAGAAGGGCAAGAAACCTTTCTTTTTTTTTTCCTTTTAACTAAAGCCGAGAGTCTGAAGCAAAGAACAAAATTCATGGGGATACTCTAAACCCTCAGAATTTGTGGATTTTTTTTTTTTCCTCCCCCCTGCTTGAACATTTCATGTGCCTCTGCCTGTGTGAAATGAATTAAAGGTTTCAATCCAGCTCCTGGTGGAAAAAGGGCTCACATCACAACTGGCACTAATTGGCTCCCTTGTTAACAGCCTTGGAGAGCAGGCACCGAGCGAGCTGCCGCGTCACCTGTGTCTCCTGCGAGCACCAGCAAGACCAGTGTTCCCACCCCAGCAGCTCATGCCACAGGCTGGGAAGCAGGTCCTGATGTTTTGCCTCTTCCAAGAAACCCAACCTCCAACTCTGCTTTCTTGGCCTGCTGACTCAGGGCTAAATTCCCCCAAATTTCGACTGCGATGGAAGTGCCACCCTGACAGGTTGATTGAGCTGTAACGTACACAAAGGAACGTGAAGCAAGCATGCAGGTGCATTACTGGGTGTTAATGTCGCAAATAGTCCCTGCTACCTGCAGTGATGACTGTCTTGAATGCTAAAGGATCTCAAACCTGGGTGCTGCAAATGAGGCATTTTAATGGAGGGGGGAAAAACATCATTTTAGGCTCACTCGCAGCTGCAGGAAGGGGAAGCACATCTGGGAAGTGGTTCTGTGGTGAGTACAGTGGTTCATCTATCAGTATTGGTAATAACACATAAAACTGTGGCTTGCATATTATCTCCCAACAAACAGAAGACAGACACCGAGTTCCATGTAATTTAATTTCAATTAGTGCATTGGAGCTTTTTAAAGAATGGGCTATATATTCTTCTACGGTTACCTGCAGACTATTAAACACAATGCAGAAAAATTATTATGTAAATGAGAATTATCTTATTGGCTTTAGTATCTTTCTCCCTCTTCCTTCCCCAGGTAATTGGGTAGGTAGGTGCTGGGGAAAAAACAGATGATGGGAAATGTGAATAATGAAATCTCTACAGCACTCTCTCTCCTTAGATGCAGAAGCCCAAAATATATGTGTGTGTCAGTCTAATTTAATTTGCTGTTAATTAGCTTAAATAGTAGTCTTACCTTCCTTTGCTTTCCCTGCAATTCTGTCCAGGCTCTCATTAGGCAACGTGATAAAGCAGGTGCTTGTTAAAAATACCAGAAGTGCCTATTTACATTACAAAGCTATTCCTAGCACTTGTGGTAAAGGAAGCTGAATTTTGTTTCTGGATAAAGCTGGTGAGAGAGGGGAAGCAGCACCCTGTTTTCACACGTTTAAACCCCAGGACACTAATTCCCAGCACTAATCAGACCGGAATTTAAAACATAAGGTGCAAAGCACCCAATAAATTAGTCGGTGTGTAGCTTTCTCCGGTGCTGTGTTGACATTCAGAAGTCTGCCTGAAGGATTTAGGTGTTCAGTTCCCACCAATTTCTGATGCATGTAAAGGATTGTACCTGTACAGGGGTAATAAGGTCTCCGTTGGATTAACATCATTCAGAAAGGAAGTTCCCAATTATTTAATTCAGGCAAACAAAAGAAATGTAAAATCCAGGGTTGATTTTTACCAGCATGGATAAACCTGGGAGAATGCAAACTGGGAACAGGCAGGGAAGAGAAAGAAGAGGTGAGAAAAAGGCAGCGGGGATGGAAAAAGGCATGGAGAAAGAATTCAGCGTAGGGTAGTGTGCTTTCAAATATTGATACGGGGAATGTATAAATAGAAACAAACGCATGCTTGTGGAGCTAATAAAGGTCTTGTTTACAAGTGAGCAGAGTGATTCATTAAGAATGGGAACGAGCACCTGCTCTGAAAATAAGGGAAATACTTAATGAAAGCACTGAGAGACCAGAGAAAGTGATTTGAGTGCAAGTGTGCTCAAGAAACAGGGAAGTTCAGCACCTCCCATTGTTGCCCTTCAGTGTTTGCCTCCACTGTGCCCGCTCTGTGGGCAGAGGCTCCGGGGCAGAGCAGTGGGGACGGCACTGGGAGCTCAGTAGGAGAGTGTCTGGTTCTTCGATTCCAAGCACTATTAAATCCAAGCAAAAAAAAAAACCCAAACCCAAAACACCTCAGCTCATTTCTCATTTTCCACTCAGTACCTTCTCCAGTTCCTTGTTTTCAGTTTACTTACCTCCAAGCAGAGAAGAAACACAGGCAGGCGGGAGTCAGAACTCCCTGGCCAGTATCCTGGCTTCCCTTGCAGAGCAGATGTCTCCAGCTGCACCCCACCTGCGCAGGTATGGGGGGAATTACGTGTGTGGTGCTGCCAGGTTAAATACCTCCTTGTCTTCATCTCCTTGCCCTCATCTTCATGAGGACCTGACTCTTTGGACATGCCCGTGACCCCTGTTTAAGGGGGAAGATGCATTCAAGAAAGCTGTGAGGCCTTGGTGCTGGCTAAGAAGCAAGGAAGACGGTCAAATAATCTTGAAAATAGGTGTGGAGGGGGGTAGTAAGAAAGAATGGCTGTCTCTGTCCACTGAACGCCCTCCACAAGAGATCTCTGGAGCCTGACTACCATCCTGTTGTGGGTGGTGTTTCTCTGAAGCTGTGATGGACCCCAGCTCTCTTGGCCCGGACCCTGTTGAGCAGCACTGTGGTGTACATGGCTGCACAGATGCAAAGAAGGTGTTTTCTCAGATCTCTCTAATCAGACCAAGGAGGAATCACAAGGATGTTACTCAGTGTGGTAGAGCCGTTCTAATTGCCTCCAAGTGGTGCTGTGTATCTTTCTCCTTCCCAGGCATAGCTACCATTCATTTTTCCCCTCTTTTGCTTAGTAAGAGTTGGAAAAAATATGTAGAAATTGTCTCAGCAGCACCATGCCAGCTTTGCTGTGGGAAGCAGCATGTAGTCTGCCCAGGTCCTCTCTGCCACTTGCTGTTCCCACAGCTCTGCAGTGCTGCTCCAAGCACCCCTGCGCCTGTCACCTGGAAAACGGGAACTTCTCTTGAGCTTAGTACCAATGAAGGACAAGAATATTTCCCTGATACATTGGGAAATCTTTTTACTCCCTGCCAGCCAGCTCTACCTGGTACAGACTAAGAAAGTAATTCAGTTATGACTCCTAGGAGAGCTGTGGCTGCTCTTGGGAAGGGGTTGAAAACTGCCAGTTGGCAAATCAGGCTCTTCACCAACTCACCTGTAACCTAACGTTTGGGGTGAGGATAATTAAGCCCCGTACCTGGATAGCAGGCTCAAAGCAAGCAAGCACTGGATTTCCACGGGGAATAATTCAGTGACCATTAGTGGCAGACATTGCCCTGGGAGGCAATGTCTGAGTGAGAGGGCCATCGCTTGGTTCCTTGTTTCTTCATGCACTGGGGTACAAGGAAGTCTCATGCCCTTGGTTGGCCTCCCCCTGCTTTCTGGCCAGGTTCAGCTGTACCAGCCCATGCTGTTTCCAAACAGCCTCGAAAGCCATTGCAGTAGATGTATCTATACAGTCAGTTCAGCACAGGTTCGATGCTGCTCCTGGGACCAGAACATCAAGCCCTGCAGCTCATGCTAAACTCCTACCTCAGCTGGAGCTCTGCAGAGGGAGAGAAGCCCAAGCTTTGATCGTGAGAGTTGTACTGAAAAGCTGTTGGCAGGGCTTAAAGCACTCCAGACCCATCTCCCCTGGGCTTCTGCTTCCCCTCCTAGTGCAAACGCCCCCAGCCCGGTGAGCACACAGTAGTGGTGGGACTGTCTGCTCCCCGACTCATCTTCTCCTGGGTTTGCTGGGACCATTGTGGGGGTGACTGCCAGTCTGCAGAGACAGGAGCAGCCTTTCCCTGCCCCAGTGCTCGGTGCTGGGTACTTACACTCCAGATGGAGGGGGCCTCTTGCAACACCTGTGACCCATGTCACAAAGGGACCCCGGTATCCGTGACGGGCAATCCCCCCGGGGTCTGCTCAGCAAAAGGATCCTGTTGCCACAAGCCATCAGGAGGTGAAGATGGGTTTGGCCTTCCTATACGCTGCTGTCGGGGCTGGGTTTGTAGGGCAGACATAGTCCGAGTTGCCCTGGTCTCTCCTAACATGCCAGTTGTGAGGATAAGGCATAAAGAGTCCGTTTGCTCAGTCTGCCGGTATGATCTGATTTCATACTCTGTGTTTAGCAGAGAAGCTGTTTCCCCTTGAGCAGAGTTATGCACTTTGCAGTTACTTCTTTAAAACGACTTAGTTATACATTTGCTACATGTTATTTTGAATTCTCTTGAAGATCAAGGACGCTACAAAGCCAGCAAGACAAAATTAGCATCTGAGCTGTAGCCTTTGCTTGGTATAAGAAATGCAGATCAGCTTCACTCGCAGTGAACGCTGGAAGGTGAATTTCATTTATGTCTTCCTTTCAGCAGACCTAGTTCTGCCATCCTTGTTTGTTTTGAGTGCCACCACAGCCCGTAAGCTGTCCCAGCAGTTTCTGTAAAGGCTGCTTCTGGAGAAAACTATCAGACAACCCCGTAAGTGTTGAATTGGACCTCAAACTGATAAGAAGTCAGTTTGTTCAAAATCAGTTCTTATCTACTCACGATGTGATCACTGGGTGTTTCAACAAGGAAGCAAGGGGGAACAGTCAGGCTGGTTTAAGTTTGCACAGAGCTCTCAGAAGCCAGCACTAAGTACAGCACCAAGCCTGGGGTTTGAAAATGCTGTTGGAGGTGAGAGCCTGCGTGGGGTAGAGCCACTGGAACGACTTAAAGATCGACGAAGTGCTATGAGGAGGGGGCTGTAATGGCCTGTGGGTTTGGGTTGTGTCAAGGCTCAGGAGGCATCTGATTGTGGTGGGTAAGTGCTCTCAGAGGGAGAAAGGGTGGGTGTTAAAGGTGCTTTTCAGGGAGATAAATTTCACAGAACCACAGAATTTCTGGAGTTGTAAAAAATCCATAAGAGTCATTGAGTCCAACTCCCTGCTATCTAGACCTAAATCATGCAACTAAGAGCATCATTCAGATGCTCCCTGAACTCAGACTTGGTGCCATTACTACTTCCCTGAGGAGCCTGTTCCAGGGACCAACCACCTTCTTAGTCAAGGAACTTCTCCTAATGTTGAGTCTGAACCTCCCCTGATGCACCTTCATTCCACATCCTTGTGTCTCATCACCAGAGAGAGGAGATCAGCTCCTTCCCCTCAGCTTCTCCCCTTGAAGTTTAATCAAGTTCAACTCTATACAAGTTCTCCATATGGCAACAACCGAGCAAAATCTATCTGCGTGTCAGACATCAAATGAGATAATTTATGGTCTCTCCTACTTTAGAAATGCCCAAGTCTCTGGCTTTGAAACTCAGTAAGTCAAGTCACTCTGTGAGGCACGTTCTCCATCGAGTCAAGGGTAGGAACAAAGGCTCCTGCTCTCTTCTCTCATCTATTCTGGGGCACTGAGCCCATACTCAAGCCCAATCTTCATGCCACATGTTGGACAAACTTCAGGAGGGAAGGCCAGCACTGCTCTGGCACAAACCGATCCCTTCCTTGCATTCAGGTGCAGGGCTGGAGCAGGCTGGCCCAAGAAATGCTGGGCAGAAATTCAAAGTTTAGTTCCTGATTTTTTCGCCTGTGGCGACCGTTTGAGACCTCACCCAATCTATCCTCCTGTGTATTTGCTGGCAACACACCCTGTTACCTGTCTGAAAACAAGCCTAAAACTGACAGCCCTCACATCATTGCCTTGGCCCCTTTAGATCTCAAGGGTGAAGAGAGCTCTCTCGTTATCTTCTCACCCTGGACCAGGAGGTGACTGGAGGTGCACCTACGTGATGGAGACCTGAGCTGAACCCTGAAGCCTTCCCATCCGACAGCTCAGGAGTTGGAGCGCTGACCCCAGAAGCAAAGGCTGTGTTTGAATCTGGTACATCCTAATCTTTTATTCATGGTGGGTCACCCATGGCAATAAAGAGTCAAAGGAGGAGGAGGAGGAGGGAAGTTTAGAAGAACAGCAGCAGAGCTGCCTGGAGGTGCAGATGGGGTCTCGCAGGGGACAGTCAGGATTAAGAGACCTAGTTTCAAAACTAGCAAATGACTGTAGATGCTTCAGATTTACAGATTCTGCATCCAGAAGCTAAGAAGCTCCATATTTCCAGTGAATTAATTCCCACAGAAATCAGAGATGCATTTTCTGCCTCTCTATTTCAGATGTTTCAGAGCAGTTCTTATTTTTTTCCACTGTATTTGAGATGATTTACTGAAAAAGATCTGAGTTGGGTTGTCAGTGAGCATGAATGGGTGTCAGTCCCTTGATCTTCATTGATTTGTACCCATTTATGCCAACACAGGATTATTCGTTCAAGAAGGTGGCCATGAGTACTCAAGCTTTAAAGCCTAAGTTGTTTTAATTGGACACATAGGTAAAGTGTTTCATGTTTCCAGAGTGAACACTCAGCAGGATGAATTCAAAGACACTTTCACAAAGTTACTGATACACACTTAAAAGTAAATGTTTCTGAGAATATTGCTGCCACTTATGTCAGTGTATTTAAGGCAAGCCAGCAAGAGGAAACTCAAATGCAGTCCATCTGGAACCACTATTGAATGAACCGTCCATTCAGCGACAGCAACCGGGCAGATCTGGATACTTAAATAAGACAACGTCGTGTGCTCCTACATCCTTTGTTAATGAAGGTAACATCCCACAAACGTTGTGATCCAGGCTTCAGAACCTTCGGATCCAGATTTATTTATTTATTTTGTCCCATTAGAGAAAGAAGACTGCTGGTGAATTTTAGTTCTGGAGCCAACTTCTGCAAAATCTGAAGGAGGTGGGAAGTTGGATTCGGGCTGATGTCTGTCTACTTTGCTGAACACACCAGAACACTGTGCCCTCATTCAGAAATCCCCAGACTATAGCTCCGAGAAGATGCTCCGCTTGTAAAACAGTCCTGCATTGCCTCTGGTCACAGGACATTGAAACATTAAAATGAGGGCCCAGAGGAGCAGAGCAGGATGCTGCTCAGAGCCCAGCAAAGGCTGGTCCCTGCTGCTGTGTTCATAGGATAAGCTGTCACAGCAGGAGGTCACTGTCCCAGTGAAGGGACTGGGAGAGTTGATGGGCTGCTGATATTATAAGGATTTCTGTCACTACAATCAAATATTTTTTTTCTAGGGAAAAGGATAAAGTACTGAAAGTTCACAGGCGACTGGGATTCCCAGTAAGCAGCAGTAGTACCCAGCAGGTTTTCTTCCTTACTGTTTTATGCGAAGGTTAATATTCCCAAATAAAAGACAACCAAGGGAGATGCAGGTCACATCACCTTCCACTGCCAGGACATTCTTTTGTGAAATGCACGAAAAAATTAAGGAGCCTACAGTTTTCACAAGCAGTTTGCTTTCTTGCCTTCTCTTCCAACATGGTTAAAAAGAAAGACCTTGAAGAGAGGGATTTTCACCTCTCTAGTACCTGCCTGAAACACCTTGGAAACAGTTTGTGTGATCCCCGAGCTGCTCTCATTTGAGCCCTCACACGTTTCTGTCTGCTGTTATTTTATACTTCATTATCTCAGGGTTTTCAGATGAAAATAGTCCTATTCTGACAAATTACTGGAAGTGGTTTTTTTCTCTATTGCAAACAGATTGTTTCCCTGCTCCTCCTCTACATTCAGCACACCGCGGCAGCGAGGTGCTGTTCATTAGGTGGACCAGGAGCTCTCTGCATCCTCCGTGATGGTTTTTTCCTCAGGTGCTGAGACTGATGCGATGGAAATTTCTGTCAGTTCTGTCACCCATTCTAACACAAAACATGCCCATGTGTGGGTACATCCATACACTACTTCTTCCAAGCTGATGTGGAAACCGTGGGGAAATGATGAATGTTACTTACCAGTTAGGTCTACTAAGTACAGGACATGGGTTTTGGAGAAGAAGGAAAAAAAACTGTTTTCACTTGCAAGCATTCCAATCTGTTCTGAATTAGGAGACACTCAGGATTAGAAAGTGTTTTCTCATTAGAACAAATGTCACAGATTTAAAAACTTCTTCATTTAAATGCCTCCTAATGTTCTTTGGCTTGAACAAGTGAGCTCCCAGTGCCCATTTTAATTAAAACATTTCAGTGGATTTCAGCTGGGCACCTAATGACAGTGAGTCTCTGAGGAGTGGACGTGGTGCAACTAAGAAGGGGAACTCCAGGGTGACAACTTCAGCAGAAGCTGTGAGGGGTGGGTTTTTTTGGCTTTTTAGGTAAAAATGCTAAAGGAAACACAAATTAAGATGTGTCGAGAAAACTGATCCCACACTTACAGCGGGAGATGCTGGCTTGGGAGGTGCTGGATTTTGCATATTTCCCGGAGCCGCTCTGGATTTTTCTCCTTTTGCTTCTGTGATGGTTTGCAAGACATAAGCACTGGCTCTGGCAGCAAAGCACGATTGCTGGGTGCAGGCTTCAGCACCCTGCCTCTGTTGTCACATCCCTCCTCTCCCCTATCCAGTGCCCCCCAGATTTCTCATTTCTGCAGGTAAAAGCTTTGTCCCTCCTCCATCTCCCCAGCCATCTCCCACGATCCCAGCACACACCCACGGGAACTGCAAGTGGGAAAGACGTTGTCAGCTTTGTCGGGAAAGAATTCCTTGGAGATGCCAGGTGATTTGGAAGAGAGCTGCTGGGCAAGGGTCTGACTCTTACAGAAGAGCAGTAGTGCTGGACAATAAAGCATCATTCAAACACTTTCGCATTCCTCTCCTAGAGCACGAACATGGCAAAGGGAAGCAGGCTGATGGAGAATTGGGTTATCCAGCCCCCACTTCTCCTTTTAACCCGACAGCAGCTTGGGGCACCGCAGAGGGAAGAGGCTGGTCCCTGCCTCTGCTCACCCAGGTCTGTCATCCCAGGGGGATCCAAGGGCAGGAGAAGGACCCGGAGGCCGAGAGCTGGCAGGAGGCAAGAGCAGCATGTGGCCGGTGTTCCGCTTTAGTCAGCGTATTTGTTGAAGAAGAAATAAACTGTAGGGTCAGACCTCACTGATGGAAATCAGATGGCTCTGGTAAAGTTAGAAACTTGACACGAGTTCACACAGGTAGTGTCTGGCTCACTCTCTCTCTCCTTGAGTGACGAATAATTTTGGAGACAGTTAATAATGACAGCCTATTAAGGTAAGATTTAGTCTTTACTGTTCTCACGCTCCCATCATTTGTCAGGTCCTCGAACCAAACAGAGGAAACGCTTATCTGGGAAATGCTGCTGATACCAATAAGGTAGCAGATTTACTGGTGCTTGTGCCCAGGCACCATCCAGAGGAGGAGGAGTGCTACCTGGGCAGGTGTTGCCACGTGTCACTACCCTTTCTGCTCTCTTCTCCCACAAAAATCGTTTAAAGTGGTCGCCTTCATTTGATAGCTCGTCAAAAGTATGACTGTTGGTGCTGGGCAGCCTTTCTGTGCCTAAAAGCACCTCAACAAACCATGTGTTGTTTCTGGGAAGAAAATGTTGTCAGCTTGATTGTTTAACCTTCAAAATTCAGGCAAAGAGATTCGTTTAGAATGATCCTCAGAAGCAGTATTCTTTATTTGCTTCCCCCTCTCTATCACACTAATTGCTTTTCTTTCTTTTTAAAGAGAGTCCTGTCTGTGCTGTTTCCCATTCGCAGCTTGTGAGCTGCTGCATACCCTGGGTGAGCTGGAGCGAGTGCTTAAAGAGCATTTCTTTGATTTCCTCACTTCGACGGCAGTAAGAATCTGTATGAAAATAAGCACGGATTTTCTTTTCAGACAATTTTCAACTGCACGCAGCATGCAATGGGCAGGAGCCTGACATGAAACATGCAGCCCTTCCCCAAGACAATGGTCCTATGGCTACGTTAGAGGCATCTGCTCTTTGAGATTGCATTAGGAAGTCAGGTGGCTCTGGCACACCCCTCTTCAATATCCTTTTATTGCTTTTAGACTGACTTTGAGATGAGGCAGGAAAAGAAATCTGACAGAGGTAAGTCCCAAGGTCAGCACCGCTCACCCATCTCTCTCATCCCACTGAGCTCATAAATTGGTGTTAACACCTCCCGGAATAAAAAAAAAAAAACCCACAACAAAAACCCGACAAATATGAAAGGAGAATCTTGCTTCTACTTGGAAGCATCCCCATTACTGGGGCAGTCGCCACAGAGTGGGAGTCCAGCAGGAGAGGAAACATGGACAAAATCCAACACCTGTTCAACGCTGTTCAATCCAGCTGTGGTCTCCAGCCCCTGGCAGCACCATCTCCCAGAGCAAGCAGGAGAAAGCTGCCTTTTTGAGCAACTTATTTGCTTTAAATGGCGTAAATCACCTATATACTTTTTGTTCCTCTGCTATCAGAAATCCGCTTTTGCAGAGTGACCTTTTTTTAATTTTTTTTTTTTTTGCTTTCTCTTTAAACAGCTGTTTCTAACGTGGAAAGCACAAATAACTTAGGAGCCTTTGAAATGCACCTCCTGACCCCTCCACTAACAATTCTCTTCAGGAGGATTCATAAAATCTATTATTGTTACTGCAGATTGGCCACAGTGTAACGTTGGTGAAAACTCTTTTTTGTGTTGACACTGTTGCTCCATTGTCATCCTTTCTCCGTAGCAGTGGAACAAAATGAAAAATTCATTAAAAACAGAGAAAAAAAAGGGAAAGAAAACCACCAGCATTTCCCTATCTCCCAGCAGAAAAATCAAATGTGGAAGACTGAAATCAGGGCGACGGGGAGAGAAGGGTGAGAGAGTGAAACCTCTGAAGGATTGCAGCCACACCTGCATGTCCTGGACCTGTCACCTCCTTCCTAGGGTACCACCATTAAATTAGGAGGCAGAGGAGGGTCTCACAGGAGGATTTGCTTTCTTCAGGATGTCTCAGCAGCATTGATCCCTCGTGGAGGAGCCCCAGGAGCTGCGTCATGGTCCCGGGGAGCTCCCCAAGCAGCGTGCCCTGGTTTTGGCCCCTCTCTCTGAGCCTGGCAGGTCCCCACACACTCTCCTTTCCAGCTAGGCTGGTGCTTGCGGTCCCCAGACGGCCCCAAGGTCCCAAGGATGCCACTTCTGGTCTGGTCTGCCCCATTTTTCCAAGGAGGGCAGTGGGGACAACAGGTGGCAGGGAGAGGACTGGCCAAGGAGGTTTGGGAAACTGAGGCATAAATGGGCTCTGCTGGCAGCGAGAGTCCAAGTCCCTCACCAGCAGGAAATTGCTGTGTTAGTTCTTCAGCCTTAGGACCAGCTTGTGGCTTCTGTTCAGGGCAGACAGACCAAGGGACTCAGAATAGCAGATCCTCAGCTCTGCGGTTCAGGGTTGCCCCATCCACCCTTTCCTGCCCGTGCGAGGGACAGAGGTAGACAAGGAGCAGTGTCTGTGCTTCCTTACACGGGCTCCTGCACCACCTCCTTGACTTTGAGGCCAGCAAAGATTTGGACATGGTGTCCCCCAGCATCCTGGCATTCAAGCTGGGACATCACAGTCCAGATGGGTGGCTTTGTAAAGCAGTGGAAGCCTGGCTGGGTAGCTGGGCTCCAAGGTTAGGGCTGGGTCATGCTCTACCTGGAGGCCAGTTACGAGGGGCAGTACCTCCCGTTACAAAGGGGAAGACCTGTTAGGTGTCTTTCCTGGGACCTCTCCTAATAGCCCTAGCAGTGTCTTGAGGGGAGCACAAAAAGCACTCTTGGCTTTGCAGATGACACCAAGTGCGCAGTCAGGAGGGCTGCCACCGAGGCACAGCTGGAAGAAGAGGCCAGTGGGGACCTTATGAAACCCAGCAAGAACAAGTGCAAAGCCCTGAATGCAGGATGGGCCATCCCCTTGCCACGGACAGCTCAGGGACTGGCCGGCTGGAGAGCAGCTCCACCGCAGTGCCGCTGGGCTGCAAGGGAAGCTTGAGGAGCAGTGTACCCTGGCAGCGAGGATGGTGACAGGAGAGCAGGTTGTGTGGTTGGCAGATGGAGGGTGACGCCTGCTCCCTCTGCTCGGCATGCGTCAACCACATCTGGAGCAGCACAGGCAGCTGGGGCCCCCCTGAAGCCAAGAGAGGGAGTGCTGGAGTAAGTCCAGCAGACTCCCAGGAGGTTGGAGAAGACCTCCAGGTTCCCTTCCAGCCTGAGCTCTCCTGTGGTTTTGTGGTTCCTCAATCCTCTTCCCAAGCCTGCTGCAGGTTTGCTCTGTAGCTGCAGCTTTTTATTCTCATAACAGCTCTCAATCTCCACGATTACCACTGTGCTACTTATCCATCTCAGGAAGGGGACTCTCCCAAAATGAAGCATCTGAATCTTTCTGAAAAAAAGAAAATGAGAAAGCAAAACATTTCCCAGGATCTCTGCTCTGGGAAGGCACATGGGAAGAATAGTTCTTTTTTCGTGATCAAGAGACTTAACTTCAAAAGCATCCCAACTGCAGCTCTCCGCAGGGCACCTTTCTGCAGGGTTATTAATAAGAAATAATTGTTTTAAGTGCAGAAAAGTGTGTGTACTTTCTATTCCTTTCCAAAAGCCCTGCATCATTTGTCCTTAATGAATAATGAAAGACGCTTTTGTATTGCTTCCCACCCATAGACTTTAAAGGGACTGTTAAGCAATAATAAACAGGACTTTAAAGAAAATCAGGTTTTGATGAAAACTTAATTCTGGACTAATATGAGAAGAACCTGCTTTTACAGATGTATCTGGGGCTTTTGTGGGTGGAGAATTTTGGTTGAAAAGCTGGATGCCCCAATACTGGAAAAGTATCACTAAATTATTCTGCAATGCTATCGCATAGCTCCATAGAAATTATAATTTCCTGCCCTTTGATCCTCCTTCTGGAAGGAGACTACCTTGCCCAGGATATGTATGTTGATGCTCTGAAGGCAGGACTGCTATGACTCACTGTATGCCATCACTTTGAGAGGATGATTTATCACAAAACCCAAGGAGGAGATGGTTCTTTCGAAAGAGAAGGAGTCTCCCATGGCAGCCTGAGGTATTTGGATTTCAGTGGAAAAGCTAAAGCATTCTGCTGGGAAGCTGATTTGGTTTCTCTTTGCAGTGCTTCTTTGGGAAGCCCACTCTGTAAGTGAAAAACTAAAGCTTGAAAGAAATATCTGAATTGCCCAAGAAAAAAAAAAAAAGCTGAAAAAACAGTTAATTCTTCGTGTTGGGGTTGGTAAGTACCCAGAGATCTTGCCCCCAGCTCACAGTCAGCCAGGTCTTGATGTTGGCAAGGGAGTTCACTTTACTGAGAGGTCTCCTACTCTACAACCCAATCTGCACAGATATCTCCTGAGCATCCCATCACTCCCACCAGCCTCAGCAGGAGCAAGCTGATATCATGCTGGGTGGTTTTGTACATCACCACCACCATAGTTACATCGGGTTCCACAGAGAATCCTTCTGGGGGGATCTATCTTTGCTCTGATGGTCAATTAATCATCTGTGCTACGGACCTATCCCAGAAACCTTCCCACAGCAACATGCTGAAGCTCGACCGTGATGGGTCACCCTTGCAGTTGGGCTCTCTTTGGTCTTCAGGAGCAGGCTGAGGAGAGCTGTTGCATACAAATCACAGAATGTTGGGGGTTGGAAGGGACCTCAGAAGATCATCTAGTCCAGCCCTCCTGCCAGAGCAGGATCCCCCAGGGCAGGCACACAGGAACGCGTCCAGGCGGGGTTTGGAAGTCTCCAGAGAAGGAGACTCCACACCCTCTCTGGGTGTGCCCTGTTCAAATACCTGCAACAAACATCGCAGTGACCTGAGTGAGCTTCCCAGCCGCTGGGCCCAGTTTGCAGAACTGGGTTGCGCGTCGTCAGCCGGTGCTGGGCGCAGCATCTTACCCCTCCGCTGCCGGGGCTTTCAGCGTGGGCTTCCCAAGAAGAGGGAATTAGAAGTGGCGTTAGTGGGAACATGAAGTGATGGATGTGGCTCTCAGGTGGGGGGGCGGTGGGGTGGGGTGGTGGGAGGTGTCCGTGGCTGCGGGGGTGTTTGGAACTAGATGATCTTTAAGGTCCCCTCCAACCCAAACATTTTGTCATTGCACGAAATGCGGGACATCAGTTTCGGTAGGGAAACACCCGATTCCGAAGAGAATCCTTTTCCTCCCAGTGAGTGCGAGGAGCGAGCAAACACGGAACGGAGGAGCCACGGGGAGGCTCGGTCTGTCACAGAAAGCGCCCGGGGAACGTTCCAGCTCCCCAGGCTGGATCCCCCCGCTCCGGCTCCGCGCTCACCGGTGGACCCCGCAGCCAAGAGCGGGCACGCAAATGCAGGCTGGTGGCTACCGACTCCGGTAGCCGCTATTCGGCTTTAAGACAAGAGCGAGCGGTGCCGCCGCCGCTCCGCGAACCCAGCGGCCGGCGGCGGGACCGGCCCGTCCCGCACCGGACTCTTCCACCGCGTCGAGCGGGAGGGGAGGAGGAAGCGAGGGGCGTGCGGGTTAAACTCCGCTGCCCTCGACCGAGCAGCGGGCGGCTCGGAACAACCCAGCGCCGTACGAGCGGATCCGCTCGGGCAACGCCGCGGCGGGTACGGGCGGCGGTGCGGGATCCCCGCTCTACACTGCGCTCCCCCTTCCCCCCCCTCTCGGCCGGGCGCGGTGGTACGGTCGGCGGGAAGGCGCGCGGGCGGCGGGGCGGCGCGCGGCACTGTGCCGGCAGCTCCCGCGGGGCGAGGGAGGGAACGGGGCGGGGGGCGCAGGGGCCCGCTCCGCGCCTCGCCTCGTCCCGTCCCTCTCCGTCCTCCTCAGCCTCTCCGCCCTCCTCAGCCTCTCCGCCGCGCTGCTCGGTGAGTGCTTTCCGCCCTTTCCTTCTCGACAGCGCCCCGCCCCGCCGCGGCAGTGCCCCCCGGTGCGGGCTTATCGGTTCCGGGGGGGGGTGGGGGGGCGTGCTCCGCTAGCAACGGGTGCCTGGCTGCAAGTGAGTTATTGCCTCCTTTTATTTTTTTTCCCCCTGCGATATTTTCCTTTCGCCCGGTATTCGCTGGTTTTCTTGTGTTTTATTACCCCCCCCCGCCATGTGCACGTTTTTCCCCTTTTTAACAGAAGGAAGCGCGGAGATGCCGGCATCTGCGGGGTGGGGAAACTTCCACGTTTATAAGCGGTTCCTGGGAGAAATCCCATCCCCGCCGAGGGGACGGGGTTTGTCTCCCGGGCTGACCCCCCGCCCCGAGTCCCGCGACACTTGGGGACCGGTCCCAGGTGCGGTTCGGAGCGGGGGGGGATGTCCGCGAAGTCACCGGCGCGACCACGAGTTACTTTGTGTCTCTCCTAAAACAGCAACGCTCGGCTCCCTTAAGAGAGGGTCCCCTCCGGAGGGCAGGGACTGGCTTTAAACGCTTCGTACCGGTAAAATAAGCGGAATAACGAGACCGACCGGCTGGCGGGGCAGGTTGAGCAGCGCCTTGGAGCCGGGGGCTCTGGGAATGCGCTCCTCGCTCCTCCCATGGGAGCGTTGAGCCCCAGGGTCTCCTAAAAAGCGGTTTCGGAGCGTTTCCCAATGGTCTCTGTCGCGATTCTGTTTGGGTCGGTGTTTTCTGCAAGTATTTGAGGTGTGAAACTCCAGGCTTCACCCCAGGCTGTTTGTCGGGGTGGCTTCGGCTCCCCGGGTGGCTAGCGGCAAGTTTGGGCTCCGTGTTCGTGGGGATAAGTCCTCCGGGTGATTTTTTTTTCTGACGATTAGAGAGCCCCGAAGGCTTAAGATATAAATTGTGGAGAACGGGGTGGATGTGGACCTTTGTTTTCCTGACTCTGCTTCTGAGTGTAATTCTCTGATTTATGGGATTTTAAAAAATTTTTTTATTGGCATGGGGAAGGACTGGGCTGTAAAGCGAAGGTGGGGAAGAAGCTTGAGCTGGGCTGCAGGCTCCCGGGGCTTTCCCGTGTTCCAGCAGCCGCACTGTTTTCTGGTAGCTCTTCTGCTCCGGCTTTAGTGGACGCTGAAGGCGATAGCATCATGGTTGACTTCAGTTCACTTTTGAGGCCAGGAAAAAAAAAAAAAAGACCTTCTTAGCTCACATTAAGGAAGTCGTCGTCTTTCCCCTGCAAATAAATACCGTAAGGTAATCTGTAATAAATACTGTAAGATCATCCCTGGTGCCGGTGGTTGCCGAGGTGGCGTGGGCGGTGATGTCTGCCGCTGCTGGTGGCTTCTCCTGAGCTGGTGGGGCTGGTGCAAGCGTTCAGACTGGTGTTTGCTGTGGACCTCAACGTCCAGGCTCAGCCCGTTTTCCCTGGCTCTGAGCAAGGCGAGCTGGCGTCTCCAGTAAGCAGTCACAGCGTGGAAAGTGTCGGCTGCGTTGCAAGACCTCTGCATTGTCCCTGCTGTGAGGAGGAAGCCTGAGCTCTTCTACAGGTGCTTACACTCTTGGTTTCTCTTTCTCGGGTGAGAAGGTGGAGGTGAGACTTTCGCTGGCGGTTTGTCCTGTCTTTTATTCTGCAGTTTGCTCAGATTTGGGCTCTCTGTGTGATTTTTTTTTTTTTTTCCCCTAAGGTAAAGAATAGGGAAGGAGTTGCAGCAGAGCTCCTGGAAGAGGAGCCTGTGCTGATTTGGTGTAAAGAGAGAGATTGCTTTTTTCTTCTTTTTTTTTTTTTCTCCTGATCTTCACGGGTGAGCGGAGAGGTAAGGAAGCTGTGTCAGGAGCGAATCCTTGCGTTAAGCCACGGCGCTGTGGCTCCCTAGCATCCTTTACGGGCTGCCTACTCTTGGTGACAACTTGTCACGAGGTTTATTGCTCACACTCCTGGAAGTCTTGTTATGACTCTCGTTTTGTGCGAGCGGTGTCCAGCTTGGCTGCGTGCGATACCTTTCTTCAGAAGGTGCATATGTTAAGATGCCCATTTCACTCGCCACGCTGCGTCCGTAAAGGATTGCTGGTACCTTCTGTTAAGCTCATGGTATAGATGGATTTCAGGGGAATGGCAAAACGGAAGAAGGTGGGTCTCTTAGCAAAAACGTTCTTTACAAAAGGCTGATAACAGGCAGCGAGTTTTGGAAGGGTGCTTTATTTAGGGATTGTAAAGAGAGGATTAAAGCTCTTGGCAGGTTTATGTGGAATAAGTGATGGGACTTGATTATTCAGAAAAAAATAGACTCTCTCATGCTCCTATCACCAGGGGAGCTATCGGCTCTCTCTGTCCCACATTATTCAATAAAAGCAACAGCACTTCTTTTGATTTGAACTCGTTATTGATGGCTGCGTAAGGAGTTTTCAGACCTAGAAGTAAACTTCCATCTACTCAAAGGAAATGGCCTGTGGATATACAAATGTGCTAAAGGTGCTGGGGAGTTATCCAAGATGTTAAATAAAGGTATTGGAAATAGCTGTGTCTGTCCCAAAAAGAATTGCAGCTTTTCTTTCCTTGCCCCTTCCCATTAAGCCATGGTCTTGCCTGGCGCAGGGTTATGCTCCTGTCTTTGAAGAAGCATGGAGGCATTGCTTGCAGAATTACTGAAATGAAGAGGGTTCGTGGAGGGGAAAAGAAACAAGAATCAAATTTTGGATCCAAGTTTTGATTCCAGAACGAGTTGCTTGTTCTTTTCGCAGCTTGAGGTTTGTGATAGAGAGGTTGAAAACACCCAGGGAAATAAAAAAATCTCAAATAAGCTAAATTGAATGAAATTCAAAATAAACTGTCTTCAGAGACTGTTTTTAAACCTACTGAAGAGAAGGGAGGGAGGAGCCATTTGGATCAATAACAGGGTATTTTTTGTGACTGTAGAGCTTTAATTATATAGTTTTAAAAAAAAAAAACCAATCCAAAATGTGTGCTTTTTATACTTATGTTGGTAGCCGAGGCTAAATCTGCAGAGTTCCTGCTGATCTGGGTAATCTGAATCAAGCTGAATAGTAAAGAGGCTCTTAGGAGAATCTGAAACCCAGGAGGCATTTTTCAGACCTGAGTTATGTCACTTTTTTTAGAGGTGCCTCAGGCAATTGCATCTTAAGAAGACAAAGCTTTTGTTTTCAAGCTGGCCTAGAAAAATGCCAAGGATGAATCCAAAGTAAAGGCTTTCAGAAGTTGTCATTTGTGATTAAGTTGATTTTGCTGTTGTGCAGAAGAATGCTGCCGCCTTCCTCGCCGTGGTGTGAACTGTGTCTATTTTTATTTTTACCACCAGTCCTAGTGTACCTGTTTAATTCGAGTACTGTTACCTGGTGGTTCTCACCTGAAAATACCTATTTAATTAGAAGATCAGATGTCTACCAGCTCCGGTATAAAATTAACTATGTGCTTTATAAAAGGCAGAATTGAGGTGACACCAGGGCAGCAACTGACTTGGAACCAGCGTTCTGCAAGAATTAACACCTCCTTGTAAGTGTCTGGTTTTGCATTTAAGATGCTGGAACTATCAAAGCCAAGGCTTGAGCAAAGACTCTTTTGCGCGTCTTAGGAAATCCTCAGCTTGCACAGAGATGAGTACGCGTTGAAGTAGTGAATCTGAAGCTTTTTCTGCCTTGTGGCATCCGTGTTTTTTGCAGCATAAACCAATCAGAAATACTTCTGTGGAGCCTGAGCCGAGGGCTGGTGTGCCCTGTGTAACAGATGATGCACAGATATGGAGAGCGTGTCGCCCGCAGTCTATAGATTTGTAACCTCCTGGCTCACAAAGGTCCTTCTTGTTTAAGAAAGATGAAATACTGGGAGTGTCTGATGACTTCCTTTTCTTAAATAAAACAAGAACAGGGTTTATTTTGAAATCTAACCCGCCTTAAGGTGGCGTTAGCCTTATTAACAACCTTATTAATGGGGCCAAGGCGGGAGGTATCCCTGGAGTTAACCTCAGCCTGGCTTTGTTCTGGAGATGCAGGGAAAGGCTGTAAGGGCGGCGCGAGTCATCCTTTTGGCTCTTGTGTAACACTGTTGGACACAAACAATCCTGTTAGTTCTGCTCACCGAGGTCTCTTATATCCTCCGAGGGTGGATGTTCCCTCGCCGGGGGGACCGGAGGAGCCGCTGCGGCTGTTTTGGGCGCGGGTGGATCCTGCATCTGTCACTCTGGCACCTAATAATAATCTTTTTTTTTTTTTTTTTTTTTAAAAGCCTTGAGAATATGTTGAAACCAAATACTGGCATAGAGCAAGATGTGCTGGGGAGAAGCTCCCTGAGGCGAGACTTGGCCTTGCCTTTGCGGGGAAGGTCCCCTGATTGATTTAAAGGCTTCTGAGCTTTTTGCTTCTCCCCTGATGCCGGAGCTGAGCGGCAGGATGCCAAACTCGCTTTCAGCGGCATTTCTGCATCTGCAGCAGAGTATTTCCTTTACTGAACATTCATTTCTAGACTTTGCCACTGATGGTGCACAATTGTTCTTTTTGATTTGTTTGTTTTTGTTCCAAAAATTCAGGTTTTAAATAGAAAACAATGACAGATTTCTTCTATTTATTTTTTTTTTCCCTAAGAAAACAAGGTAAATAGCATGGGCACCTCTGGGCTACATCTGTGTGAGTTCACCGATTGCCAGGTGAAGTCTGCGGCATCCTTTGAACGTGGGGTGTGATGGTACCGAACAATAGATGCTGCGAAGTGCCATCGCTTTATCTGATGCTTTTGCAAGCAGCTTATATTTTGACAAATACAGCCACAGCGGGAATGAATGTGAACTCATCTTGTGATTGCTATTACAAGCAGAATAAGAATGGGCAGCTTAAACGTACGAACGAGAGCAATAGCTGAAGCAGTGCAGCTCCAGCCCCTGCGGGGTCGGGATTAAGTGGCTCCTACTGCGTCCCACCTTCCTCGGAGGGAGAACATCCTTTCACGTGGGAGGTCTGCCCGCTAGTGAGAGTACTTAAACGTGGAAATAAGGGTGACAGCTTCTGCCAGAGAAGATATTGTGGAAGGGATGGTAACGGACACTTGTTCTGGAATAGATCGATTTGTTTAAATGCATGAATTTCTGAGTTTGGGGCTGGATTGGCAAAGGACACAAGGTGGACGGAGGAGGTGGTTGCAGATGTTCCCCACCTGAGCTCCTGATGTCTTTACTAGTCTAGATCTCATGCTTTCCTTCTACCTTTAGCACGCTCTTTTTTGGAAAACCACCTTGGGAGCACTTGTGAGAAAAATGCTGCTTTTAGAGGGACGTGGGGAGCGCTGGTTCCGCCAGCTCTGCTGCGCAGGGAGAAAACACCTCTGCTCGGAGGTGGGAGGTGTTTGAACTTAAGCTGTGGAGGAAGCCCACTGTCTTGCAAAAATAAGGGTGATCTAGTGCTCCAGTGAAGACGTTTGGAACTCGGCCACGTGGGGCTGCATGGTAGCAACTGCCTCTCCACTGGATATCGTGTGGCAGCCAACTGGCAGGCGGTGCCGTCAGCGTTCACGTTACCTTTTACCTGGCCTTCATGCTCTCTTCTCAGTTGCATCCTAGACTCTGCCAGGACTTCAAGGTGACTCTTGGCCTGAGAGATGTCCCCTGTGTAGAAGACTACAGGTAGCTGGTGCTCTAATGTCATGTTTCTTATTTTTTCTGAGAGATTCGAGAAACTCTGGGACGCGACATTGCAGAGCTGCTGGTGCTGCGTGGCCTCGCTGGGCGTGTTGCTGCTGGAAGGGCAGTGTCGTGGTGGGTTGGTGGTTCAGAGCTTGGTTTCTGTTCCTGGAGCTGTATCTGCCTGCAAAACAGGCTTCTGGTTCTGCAGCAATGAGCAACACTTAGAGCTCTACCATCTCCTGAAAACCTTTCTGGAGTTTGGAAGAGCTATAAGCACAGCACTTAGAGCTATAAGCACTTGAAGAAGGAAGAGCTATAAGCACTTGAGCTCTTCTAGTAACTTCAGCTTAATTTCTATTTATTTTTTTTATTCTTGTTTTTAAACTTTTTCTCTGAAGTTTAGCATGCAACTCTGATTTGTGCTTTTCAGCAGGCCAGTAAAACTTGGCTGTGATGGGCTTGAGATATCCTCTACATTCTTCTCCAGCCTGGTACCCAAGCCCGCATCGCTGCAGGTCGTGCCACGGGGATGGTGACCTAAGCCGTGGAACTGGCTTTGAAATTTCAGTGTTACTGAAAAATCCCTGGTACAGCTAATCTCATGCAGCCAGTGTCCTTTCTTTACGTCCAGTGGCTCCCACAGAGCACAGGGGATGGTGAAGAGGAACATCCCATGGTGAATTCCACTGGAAGGATGCCTTGTGAAACTGATGCTTGTTGAACAGCTTCACCAGCACATGGGGAATGACAGCTGCCCCTGATACACATCAAAGGTGGGCTTTGTGATTTACTTATTTTCTTCCCTCTTAATTAGGAGTGGAGTGCCTTCCTGCAGATGTGTTCCCCAGCCGTTTGACTGCGATATAAGCACCGTTTTCCGGGAGGGCGCGTTAATAAGCTGGAGTTTGCTAATACCTCCTGTGAACAGAACCACACCTCGTGGCAGGAGAGAGGCAGGGAGGGCTTAGAGATGATTTTAATTAAAGTTGTTGCGAGGAAGAAATTAAATTTGGTCTCTTGCCCTGCACGTATTACGAGGGGAGAGAGCTCAGCCTCTCCGAACTATTAGCTGCCTTCTGTTTGCCTAGGAAAAAAGCAATTTCTTTGTCAGCTTTTGCCCTGGCTCCTGGGCCCTGATTGCTTGTTTGCAGCAGCTCCCCAAATCACTTTGAAGATGGGCTTGAACATTGATCATCTCTTACAGCCCTTCCTCTTCGTTCTGCCAGAAGACATTACAAAATGTATCTTAAATTACCTCTTTTCCCAAAATGAACGCGCTGCGTACATGGTCCGGGAGAATAAAGCTCTTCTGGCTGAAGCATAAATCAGCCGATGTCTCTGCTCCCATCTTTGCTCTCAGTTCTCCTGGATTCGCCTTCAAGCCCCGTCTGGAAAGCAACAAGGATTCCAGGAGAGAAAAACACCAAAGTGAGACTTAATTTTGAGGCAAAAAGCTACCAGTGCTCCATCTGGTGAGCAGGGTCCTGTTTAAAAATGACTTGCTCTCCCCTTATTGCAACAGTGGGAGATTTTCTTTCCCTTGCCCCACGCTGAGGAAGGGACGGGAGGGGTTTGGGTGATGCTGTGCCGCTGGTGGGATGCAGCAATTGGAAGGATGCCTGGCACCAGAGCTTCTGGCAGGGGAATTTCGTGAAGAAACTTTGTGTCTCTTCCTTCCTTTGGAGCTCAGAGACCTGCCAGGGCTGGGGAAGGAAAACACCCTGCAACTGCAAAACATTAATTCTGCATAAAAACAAGCAGGAGGCAGCGGAGGTGGCTAATTCGGTGTAGAAGAGCCCCGAAGGTACAGTTGAATGGGAAGCAAAGTTCAATAGATCACTCCGTAGCGTGTTTCGGGTGGCTGCCTCATGTCCGTGGATCCCTTCTTGTCGTTAACAAATAGTAACGGCTCGCACCGGCCTCTTCCCTGAGTTCACCTGGAGGGGAGCGCATTAGGGACCTGCAATTTAGGTTCACCCCTTGTTCTTGCAGCTCGTTCCAAAATCCTGGCCAGAGGAGCTCGTGGAGGGCTCCAGGCACGAAGGGGTTCGCTCAGCTGAAGGATGCAAAAGCGACTAAGTGGCGCAGCAGCGAGTGAAGGGGCAGCGTGTGTGCTTGTGATGCGGGCTATCCCCCGCATCTGTTGCTCTTATTATCATTTCCTTCTGCGGTTCAATCTGCAGATGCTGTCTCACCACCCAATTTTGTGCTCTTCCAACTGACGCTGTACGCCTGTTCAAATACTGATTTGCAAGAGCGGGAGGAACACGGTGCTTGCGACCTCAGAATTAATAGATTTGAGCCGTACGTGTGGCATAAACATCTGGATTTTTTTATGATTTTGTTGTTGGGAGGTATGGGTGCGTGGGATTCCAGCTCCCCACGTCATAGGCTTTTCACCTATTAAGTCACGTGCGTGATTTATACCTTGCCCCGAGTCTTCACACCTGGGCTGCAAATCTGTAGCATCTGAGGGGAGTAAAGAGCGTGTGTTCACAAAAAGCCTTTTCTTCAGAAATCCCCCCCAAAAGAGGATGTGCTCTGTGCTTCAATAGGCAGCTCAGGCTGAAAAGTTGCCGTGTCTCGGGGCAAAATGCAGTTGGACAAAGCAGCCCAGGTAGGAGCAGGCAGTAAATTTGGATTTTATTTATTCTTTCCTTGCTCTGAAGTTTGTCAGCTTTTGATTATGCCTTTAGAGCCTCACAGTCATGAGCAGGGGGAACCTCTGGTAAGTGAAGACTAGCTGATAAAACAGATGTAAACTGATAAATTTCCTTTATTTTTGCCTATTCCTTGCATTTTGTTCGCTTGAAGTTTCCTAGTTAGAATAAAGGAGAGGAGGAAGTATCGATGAGGCTTCCCACCTTCTAGAGTCAGTATCCTCCTTGGGGGAAAAAAAAATTCAATTTTTTTTTTTTTTTGTTTTAACAAATGTGAGAAAACTGGAGGACTTGCTAGCCAATCTTTGACATATGATAGCGTGTGAAGCTCTGTGCTTATAGCTAGTGAGAAGTAGTCTTGGCTCTGGAGTTTGTGCTCTAAATATATCGAAGGTAGGAGGGTGCATGTGACTTGGCCTGACCATGGCTGGTAGCAGCACTGGGATTAAAGCCAGGTCTCCTTGCTCCCAGTTTGCTCTCTTCCACGTTAGTTACGGCGCTCTGTCGTCTCTCCTTTCCCCCAAAACCTGCCTGTAGCAAACCTGACGTGCAGCCGAAGTAGCTGACGGTGCCTCGCGTGCCTGAGCCCAGCCTTCCGAGCCCGCTGCCTCCCCTGCGGTTCCCGTTCCGAGGGCTTTACCCTGTCACGGCTGATTTTCCTCGTGGAGAGGACCGGACTCTGGGAAATGCCTGGCATGTGATATTTAGCTCGGTGCAGGAGCGCAGCAGCCATTTGTGCCAGGCTTGATGCTGGCTTGCAAGGAGGTAGCCCTCTGCTAGGGGCTCTCCTTGCTGGGAACCCGGCGGATCTGTCTGAGGTGTCTTAATTTTGTTTCACCTTGATGCATCTACTTATTTTCCTACTTTTTTTTTTTTTTTTTCTTTCATCTTTAGCTCAAGGTTCGACTCGGGTTCTCTCATGACAAGAGATGCCGAACACACTTGGGCTTTTGATAAGTCGTCTGGATGTTGCAGAAGCGTGTGGCTTTTTTTAAGATAAAAGGATTGTTTGCACTGGTGCTGGAGGTGAAATAGCTCTTGCTTGATTTGGCAGAGCCAGTGCTCTGTTCCAGCATTCAAAACTGCAAAGGTCCCCATGGGACGGATATCAATCCTTCTGACTCCTTCCCAAAGTTACTGGTGCTTTCAGTCCTGGTAACAAAAGAGCTGTGTCTTAATCTTGAAAATTGATCTGTTGAAAAGGGTATCTTTTAACAAAAAAAAAAAAAAAAAGGTTGTGGTGATCCCTGAGTTCCAGTCTGCAGCCCGGTTCTGCGCTCCTGTGTCCAGCTGGCTTTTGTTGCTGCATGTTTCCAGGCAAAGCAGGTGGTGTTTCATTTTATTTTTTGTGCGTGTGTGTAAAAGAAAAAAAAAAAAACCACCAAAAAACCAAACTGTGGAGTGCTATGTGAGGCTACTCACATCTGTGCACTCTATGTAGGTCAGATGTGTGCTCACTTCTTTATGAAGACTAAACTTGACAGCGTTCCCTTTCTGCAACCAGGGAGGGAGAATCGCAAGATTTGCATGCTGGCTCCGTTAGGAATGTCTTTAAGGGAAGAGCCCAAAGGGGATGCATGTGCAGGTGAGGTACGTTAGCTTTACCGTGTGCTGCCACAATGAGCCGTATCGATGAGAGATTTATCTAAGCTGCCTACCCAGGGTTGAGGGAATGTCATATCAGATTAGCCTTACAGTTCAAAATACTAAATGCTTCTATGTCGTGCTTCCAGCAGATGCCTTTTGCTTTGCTCTGAAAAGCCCATTTCCTAATCTCTGAAGCCTGTGTTTCTATTGCTGCATTTCTTAAACCACAAATCGCTCTCCCTCCTCCTCCTTCCTCCCTCCCAAGCCAGTCCTGTTCTGGTATTTCTTGACCTGTTCTGACTCTGGCTGTGGTAGAAGATAAAATTAGTTGGAAACAGACAGCCTGTCTTGCCCAGAAGCGTGTTAGGATCCTGATCTAACACCCTTGAAAACATCTGTCAGTCTCCCTTTGCTTGATGGACTTGGCCTCAGATCCAGATGTGTTTGGTCTTGTGGAAGATGCTCTACTAGGGTGAAACTAGTGGGGATCAAAGATCTGGTTCTTGCTTATTGACCCACTTGAGCAGCATCCTCTGATCTCCTTAGACTCCAGCCCGTGGAGTAGGGGACCTAAACCAATCCAGCTGGTTTCTACATGCTGGGGAGTTGCTTTCTTTTTGGTCCTGATTTTACTTGATGATGCGAGATCTTTGTTTCTTACAGAAGAAGGCTCCAAGTTTTTCAGAGGGAAAACTTTAAAATGTGACCCCCTGGGACCTGAAGCATCCATTAAAACCAAATAAATACAGGATCTAGGGTTTATTTTACAGCTAAAGAGAGAACTGGCTCTGCTAACCAAATAGTTTTTCTTCAGCTAAGATGACCTTGCAAGCGGCCAGGATGGAGACAGTGGCAAAGGGGGATAAGAGTAGACGAAGATGGGTGTACGAATGCCTGTAGGCGATTCGATGCAGCGTGGAAGATATTTTTGATATTAAAAGCTGATCTGCCTGCTCTACAAGACTATCAAGAAACATCTGAAATGAGAGAAGGGCTGCACCTGTCGCCTCCTCCTTCAGCAAATGATGAGCATCTGCCAGCAAATGAACATCTACAGCTCTTCCTTCAGCAAATGAACGATTGTCGACAAGCCTCCTGGGAGCTGGAAGTGAAGTTCTGTACTCTCAAGTAGCTGGATGAGCAGCCAGCACTGCAGGTCCTCTCTGCAATGAGCAGATCCCAGTGACTTGAACAGTAAATTGCAGTAGGTGGTCCACCCAAAGCTGACTGAGCTTTGATTGATCTATGGTCTTGGAAACTGGGAATGGCTTGTAGCAGGCTTCCAGCATGGGGAAGTGGACCCTGGACTTCATGGAGTTGCTTAAAGTTCCTTGGAAAAGAGCAGTCCTGGGGCACAGGCAGGGAAATTGGAGTAAAAATTTTGTCTGTCCTGCAAGAGTTCTAGCTAAGTCCTGATTTTCAGGGTGTAAACATGAAGTGAGCATGTGAGGACATCTCGGTAAAGAAGTCTCTGCTGGAGAGACCACCTTGCTAATTGCTCTGGTGCTGTGCTCGGCAGGAAAACAAGGGACAAGATGTTTCCCAGAGCTGCTCTTCCCCTTCTCCCTAAGTATGCTGAACGGTGTTAGGGAAGCTCCTGAGTGCAACCAATCTCTTAAGGCCCTGCTGACCAACTGAACCTAAGAAGAAACTAGTGAGATCCCTATTGTCACAACATTTATTTTTTTTAATTTTTTTTTTTACTTTAAAAAGGAGAATGTGCAGATGAGTTAGCAGACCCACTGGGAAATCGGTTTGGCTTGTTTGGGGCAGAAGGTGAGCTGAGATGCAGCAGCGGTTTAAAATAAAGGTGGAGATCAGGGATTTACAACTGCAGTGCTGGTGTCTCCAATTTATTCATGAGCACAGAAGCGGAGTACTCGGAGCTGTCAGGCATCTCTCAGCTGTTCTGGTTATGAAGCAAACGGAGAAGCTGAAGAGTTTTGCAGTTTTCTCCTGACTTGATTTTAAAACCAGGGTGTGAGCTCCTTGTTTTCAGATGATAGGGAAGGGAGGGGGGAAGAATGCTGTTCCCTGCCCTACTTTTACGTAAGAAGTGAGATGACTGTTTTGGTCAAAACAAAACATTTCAGTGCCAGAGCGTCCTTTAGAGAAAGGTTTGGGTGAAGTTTGTGTTTCAAGGGCAGTGAGCCTGGCTGAGCCTTCCAGCAGCTGGACAAAACCTTTATTATTTTAATGTGAATTCTCAGGGTTAGATGAGAGAGGTGAGGATAAGGCTGAGTTCAGGTGTTCCTAATAGCCTCCACGTTCAGAGGAGAAAAAGATTTATTTTATTTTGGTTTTTGTAGGCTTGTGCATTCATTAGGACCTCTAGCCATGGAGGAGCAACCGTTGCTTTACCTGGTTTGTGAAGAATTGCTTCGCTTTTCAGATGTTGGAGGTAGTTTTCTCCTAGCAAAGGCTTGAAGGTCGCACTTGCTTGGCTGTTGGAAACCCCATCCTTTGGTGTGCAGGCACTTGCACACAAGCTGTAGTTGCCCTAGATGTGGTGGGCACCACCTTGCTTGGAGGAACCCAGGAAGCAGCGAGCCTTTCCTAGCCCAGAACCTGGGCATGGTTGGCCAAGGCAGCCAGCCCTGCGGTGCCGGGTAGTTCTGCCTCAAGCGTACTTGTCCCTACTGGATGGGTTGGCCTCCAGCACCAAAGTGCTTCTGAAGCAGCCGATTCGTCCTCTCCCTCCTCGTAACTGGAAGGAAAGCAGTCCGGCACTTGAGCTGTTGGAGTTATTTCCCTGGCAGCCAAGTGTGACAGCTCAGGTAGAGCAACAAGGGACAGAGAGGTCCTAGGACTGTCCGGAGTCTGTTAAGCTCTGCCCCTGGTGCCACCAGCTGTGCTAGATGCCTCCAGCTCTCCTCTGAGAGACGCTGAGAAACCTCCTGCGGTTCTCTTCTGTCTAGCTGCTGCCCCTTGTCCAAAGCAATCAAGGCAGCGCAGGGTGTGCAGGAATTGCTGTGAAACTGCCCTTGTACTTCAGGGTCTCTTTGAGCCTGGACTCCACACCCCGCTCTCCACGTTTGCACGTGTAGCCTCTGCATTGGAGCTGATTCAAGAAAAAACCATCATGGTCAGAGGCACTTTTGTAGCTCGGAGGCACTTCGTTGGGCTTGTCCCTATTAGCATGCAGCATTCAAAAGGAGGTTAAAATTCAAATGTGGTGCCGGGTTGGGGAGTCCCGTCTTTGCCAGCGCGGTCCTGCTGCCAGCCCTTCTGCTGGAGCAGCAGGGTGGGACCAAGGCTGGGCTTTGATTTGTGCACGCGGGTTATTTTGATCTTAAAATCATACGGGAGCGCCACGAGAGCTGGGAATCCTGTGTCCCTCGCTTTGCTCCAGTTTATTAAAAGAACGCATCCATAAACAATATCTCTTCAAAGCAGCGTGCTCCAGCAGCTGCAGCGCTGTGTCATGTATAAAACATGACCCTGCAAAAACCAGCCTGTTCCTCTGTGGACGCCTTGTGCTTCTGGCCATCTCTGAAATAATGTTTAAAACTGTCTCCTGTCCATTTAGCAGAACCTGAGACTCCTTCAGATAAGAGCGTGGCACTGGATGTTGTCAATGAGCTCTTATTTGTCCCTCGGAACGGGAATTATTTCCTTACAGATGTCAGCAATGCTTCCTGTACTGTGGGATTTAGCAGCAGATTAGCATGAGTTACTTGGTTTAAAGGAAGAAAAAGAAAATAAAATAAATGCCAGACCAAGCGATTTGGTAAAATCTTATTTTTATCAGTATTGCAGTGACAGTAAGGAGCTCCCGCAGCTTAGGCTGCAGGTTTCAAGTGCTGGTAGTTGTTTGAGGCTTGTGCATATGTCAGCCTGTCGTCCTTGCAAAAGGGCTGAGGAGATGGGGGAAGTAATTTTTTGTGCCTGGTAAAGGGGGAGAAATACGATGGTTTCATTGATGGCTGGATGACGTAAAGTGAGGAGGGCTCAGAAGTCACATGGGAAGCTTCAGCAGGAGCCTTGCGTGTCTGTGCTGTCCCATCACCATTGCACATTTCCTCTGGGTGGAATTTTATGTGTTTCAAGGTAATAAGCTGGCACAACCAGCTAAAAAGTTGAATCAAAAAAACCATTCTTCCTACTTGTGGTATTCCCCAAGTAAAATGTCTTTCATCAGCCTTTTTTTCTCCATCCTCAACGTTTTTGCTACCCTGTTCTGTTACAAGACAAATTCGTCCCAAAGAACAAGTGATTTGAAATTCTGTATTGTTTTTTTTTTTTTTTTCTGGGTGTCGCACTTTTCTTTCCCCTCTACTTTTTGCTGCCTGAACTTCTCCGGGGATCTTTTTTCAAGATGTATTCTGCGAGATTTATCCTTGCAGCCATTTTAGCACCACGGCTAGCAGCGGATTTAGGAAAACCACAAAAAAAACCCTCAGAATTTCACAGCGCTTGACCTCAGGAGCCCCAAATGTCAAAATCCCCAAAATTGAGCACTACCGGATCTCAGCAGGTGGTGGGAGCTGTGCTTTGTGTTTGCAGAGAGACCTGTACTGCAATTCCAGGTCCCTGCTGCTCTCTTTAAAATGCTATACTGTACCTTTGTGTATGAGCGAGGCAAGGGGGTTAGGTTTCTTTAGAAAAAGAATAACAAAAAATAGTATTCTGGTTTAGGTCCCAAAAGCCAGTGGAATCCTTGAGGTGGCTCCTCTGTTCCAAGGGCATTTTAATTTCTCTGTTACTCACTTGCTGCTACAGTGGCTGTAAAGCAGGTAGCAGAAATGAGCTTGGAAAGGCAGCACGGGAGATGATTATGGTAGGTAGTAAAAAGTTTCATAACAGTGGTTTGGGGAGCTTTGCTGGGGTGCCAGGGGAGGATGCATCCCCAGCCTCGCTCTCTGCAGGAACTGCAAGTGTCTGTGCTGCGGTACCAAGTGTCTCCTCGCATTTTACGGGCACTTCTTATATCCCTGCTTCTCCTGCAGTCTGGCCGCGTGCTGCCTGTGAGAGAACTGGTGATGGCACTGGAGCTCTCATACATTGACGGCTGGAGTCCAGTGGTTGAATTTCCCAATTGGTGAATGAGCCCCTCTGGCATTGCGGGGTGCGAGGTGCTGTTACCGATCGCTCCAGCGTGGGGGTCTGATTCAGGGCGTTGCTGGTGTAGTAGATGACTTCCAGAGAGCAACCAAAGTGCTGTAGGCCTGATGTCAAGCTTTTTTTTTTCCCAATGCTTTTCCATGGGGCTTCACAAAATGAGTGTAGCTTGACATTAGGAGCCAAGTTCTCGAGTCAGGATGATGTTTGAGGAGAAGTTGCACAGAGCAGAGTGGAGAGCTGGGGAGCGCCGGCTTTGATCCAGCCTCAGCCACCCCCTGCTGGACCCACTTTGGTGGGGTTCACCACTTTGTTCACCTTGTTCCCAGCCCCTGGATGGGGCTCTGGGCAACCTGGTCTAGTGGGGGATGTCCCTGCCCATGGTGGAGGGGGTTGGAACTAGATGGTCTTTAAGGTCCCTTCCAACTCTGACAATTCTACGACTCTATGAAAGGCAGATGAGATGGCAGAGGTGACTCCGTGGTGACTTTATGGGTATGACAATGTCTCTTTTCAGAAGACGTGTCAATGAGCACAATCTCATGTTCATATTGGTCCACACTGAAGGAGTTGGATGGCTTTGAGGGCTTTTTGTACAGAAGTGTCTTCTTGGATGTGGTGGTACCTGGACTGTCCTCCTGACCCACACCATAGATCTGCAGGATTGGGATCTCGCCTGATGGGTGCTAGCACACAAATGGCAGAGGAAAGTACTTCTTGAAAATATCTAGACTTGTTGCCTTTATCTCTGACAGTCCATTGTGTCAAAACTTGCCAAATTCTTGATCTTCCTGATAGCAGTCTCTTCAGCTCTGGAAGAGAGGTCTCCAGGCCAAATTTGTCATTTATCCCTCGCTTAAGCATAAATACTGGAGCAGATAGCTTGGCTGTTGCCGTTCTAGGGAGAACCTTAGGCACCGTCATCACTCACTGCCCTGCATTGTGGGCAGGTCGTGATAATCTGCGCTGCTATTCCATTTGCCTGAGGTATGTGTGAGATGTTGGACGGACTGGGAGGCTCAGGGCTCGTCCCTGAAGGGCTGCGACCTCCCGCTGCAGGCGGGACATCCAGGCTGGCTGGAACCGGAGCCGACGTGGGGAGCCGGGCACGTTGTACATGAAGAGGTATTTCCTTTTATCAAGAAGACTTGATTCCTGGTGTAGCTCTTTCATGTCAAAACACTTTCACAGCTAATGAGCCAAACGTAGCTCGCTGATATTCCGGTATGAATTGGGAACTCTGATTTTGCTATGACTGCTTTGATATATGGTGATGTAATAGAAGAATGGAGCCCTATGATAAATAGGGCTTTAGTGGGGCAAGAAGAGCAGCAGGGAGTGCACCCGGACCTCAGTGCTCAAAAGAAACATTCTGACCTCAGGAGGTAGCCTTAATACTTTATTATTCTTGCATAAAACCAAACGTATCTTATTCTTTCTTCTCTGGAGTCCAAAGGTTTCCCTGCTCTGTTATGTGCAAGTTAGACCTCCTGTTTCAGGGGATGGGACAGCTGCAGGCTTCTGGGGTGATGTACGTGCCCCAAGTTGGTGGGGAAATGAGCTTTGTCACCTCCTTGAATTGTGGGTGGCTGATCCCAGCTCGGCAATACTGTAAGTGAGCTTCACAACATGATGCTCCAAGGTGGACATCCAGCCCCGAAGGCAGAGCTTGCAGGTGCAAGCTCTTCTGCAGCACAGCCCTGGCAGGATTTACATGCGTGTGCCGTCGCAAGAGCTTTGTTTCTTGCCATAAAACCGCTCGGTCTCTGCTCAGATGGGTTCATCCTGCACAGTGTTGCACCAGCAAAGGCGACAGCGCTGCCCAAGCTTTTATTTCGCAATATTACTTTAATTCCTTGTTTTGAACGCACTGGGATTGTGCGAGTCTCTGATCCAAAGCTATTGAAGCTTTTGGACAGCCTCTCGCTGGTTTACACGTTCTTGGATGCGATTCTGGCTGGATGTGGGCAATTTGAAGGGAGTCTGCCAAGCGGGTGCAGACTGGCCCCAAGTCCCCGAGCGGGCGCTCTGCCTTCCCCCACCGCCGCGGAAAAGGCAGGACGACCCAAAGCGATGGGGTTTGAAATGCGCCGTCTTCTCTAGGCGCTTCCCTGCAGCATCTTGGATGTTTTCCACAGGGAAGAGGGTCTGCCCTTGGTGCCAGCAGCCCTCTGATGAGCAGAATCTGCGGCATGTGACATTCAAGAATTAAATCCCTCCGCATTTGCAGACGCTTCTGCCGTCCATCCAGGCCAGCTCTGGTCACAGCCACGTCGCTTCTGCTCTTGCTAATGTGTAATGCTGAAAATCCCGAGCTATTTTTGCAGCCGCAATTAGTCAAGGAAGAATACTTGATTATTTTTTATTTTTTTTTTTAACATAATATTCAGCTCGTGTTTAGGGAGGAGAGGAAACTTCATTTCCCTGGGTGTCTTTGTCCTGAGGTTGATAATTATTTTTAAACTGCCCGTCATGTTGTGAGTTGGGTTGCTTGTGGAAGCTTTATTTATTTTTTTTTTCTCCCAGTTGTCAAAATGTCAATTCTAATGAAAATCTCTGCAGACACGCTGTACCTAAGTGATTTAAGCCTTTAGGCTAAGCGGGCTGCTGATAGCATTTTCAGATGAGTCAGAAAGGTTTGTGTATGTCTCTTTTTTTTAATATATTTTTGTTTGGTTGGAATATCTTAATCAAAATTGGTTGTTGAAGGTTGTGTTTTGTTTTTTTTCGTTTTTTTTTTTTTCTTTTAAAGGCTAAGCTGCTGCCTGTCAGCTCGCCACAGAGCTCCTTGGAATTCAGCATCGTACGTGGCAGCCACATTGGGGAAAAAAAGAAGTGCCCGTGCAACAACTATAATTGAAAATTAATAGCAGATTAATTTAATACATAATTAGAAAACACTCATGCTCCCCGAGAACAAAGGCTGATTCCTATAGGAGCCGTAGGAATCGAAGAGGAAAAGTATATGACGCTTTCCCAGGGCCTCGTCTATTCCAGGCTGCAGATCATTAAAGCAATTATAATTTCACAGAGGTTTGATCTGGAATTGATTCCTTTGTGATAATTCAATTTAGAGCCTTGCCTCCTCCAGGGTAGAAAATGACAGAAGATGAAGTGGGTAAATGCTTAGCGCTGTCCCCAGGCACGTGGGCAGCCTGGCACCCAGCCAGCCAGGGCTTACTCCGAAGAATGGTCTTTTTTTTGACCACCTGGTTGGAGTGTGGACCTCTTAGTGCTTAGTTAGGGAATGATCCGTCTCAACTTCCTGCCAGGCTGTGTTGTAATAGGGGCTGGGCGGGAGGTGTGTAGGGGACGTGTACTGGGTTTGGGTCCTCCAGCCTCGCTAGGGAGTGTGTCAGGAAAGCCCTTGGCCCCATTCCACAGCTTATGGTGAAACTGGGATGGAAACCTTGGAAAATAATTCATGGGGATGTTCTTGCCATGTGAGCCAAACTTGGCACCAGCACAGATTAGGGGGCGTCCTGCTGGATAGCAGCCCCATGGAGAAAGCCCTTGGGGTCCCAGTGGGCAGTGAGTGTCCCTGGGACAGCAACGGGCCCTTGGGGCCAAGAGGCCAGTGGGATCCTGGGGGGCATTAAGAAAAGTGTGTCCAGCAGGGCTGGGGAGGTTCTCCTGCCCCTCTGCTCTGCCCTGGTGAGACCACACCTGGAATACTGGGTCCAGTTTGGGGCTCCCCAGTTTCTGAGAGACAGGGACCTACTGGAGAGAGTCCAAGGGAGAGCTACAAGGATGATCAAGGGACTGAACATCTCTGCTGTGAAGAGAGACTGAGAGACCTGGGGCTGTTCAGCCTTGAGAGGAGACGGCTGAGGGGGGACCTTGTTACTGTACAGAAATATCTGAGGGGTGGGGGTCAAGGGGAAGGGGACAATCTCTTCTCAGTGATGCCCAGTGATAGAACAAGAAATAATGGGTTTAAGTTAGAACGTAGGAAGTTCCATCTCAACATGAGGAGAAACTTCTTCCCTGTGCGGGTGCCGGAGCCCTGGCCCAGGCTGCCCAGGGAGGGTGTGGAGTCTCCTGCTCTGGAGACTTTCAAACCCGCCTGGACGCGTTCCTGTGTGGCTGCCCTGGGTGACCCTGCTCTGGCGGGGGGTTGGACTGGATGATCTCTAGAGGTCCCTTCCAGCCCCCAACATTCTATGATTCTGTAGTGGTTCCCATCTTGTCAGCTGTTCTGGCGTTATCCTCATCAGCAGAAGCCAACATAACCTTGTCTATAGCTGGTCGAAACTGGACAGTTGGCCCCAATGATGCAGGGTTAATTTTACCCATGTGCAAGGTGTCAACCTCCAGCTCCTCTGGAAGCAGGACCGCTGATTCAGCCTGACGTCCCCTTGCTCATCAAGGTGTTTCTTCATTGGGTCTGTAGCAGAAGTTGTCTTCTACTGGTCACCTCCAGTCAGTAGCCAGGGTCGGACAGGTGTTCTCTGCTGCCCTTCCCTGGAACTCCTTGCTGGAGGCCCAGTGGCCAAAGCCATGTTAGTTGTTCCTGGAGTGCTCTGCAGAGGGACTGCTGGGCTCCTGCTGCCGTGCTGCTCCTCGCAGGACTGCCAAGGTGGAGACACCTGGTGTTTTCAGGTATGGGAGCAAGGAGTCCTGGCTGTGACAGTCAGCTCCAGGCCTGGCAGATTGTGCCGAACCAGAGGGGATATGCACGATGGAACGAGAGGTGCCATGCTGGGAGTTCAACGTTGTGTTACGCAGATTGTGCCAGAGTGCCGCGTGTGTGTGCGCTGGTGTTTCCCGCCATAGCATGTATCTGACGTACAGAACCATAGAATCGTTTAGGTTGGAATAGACCTTGAAGATCATCAAGCCCAACTGTTAACCCAGCACTGCCAGGTCCATCACTAGCCTGTGTCCCTGAGCACCACACGGCTTTTCAATCCCTCCAGGGATGGTGACTCCACTGCTTCCCCAGGCAGCCTGTTCCAGTGCTCGACAACCCTTCTGGTGAAGAAATTTTTCCTTCTATCTGATCCAAACCTCCCCTGGTGCAACCTGAGGCCATTTCTGCTTGTCCTGTGCCTCGGTGCAGGCATAGTCTGCTCAGATAAATAGTGTGTGTGTGTCTTACGGCTTCATCTTTTGCTTCCCTCTGCCATCTCCAGATCGTCCACTCTTGCCATTAAAAAAAAAAAAAAAGGTGTGGGTAGGATGCTTCTTCCCATGTGTGCAAAATCAACTGCTCCATCATTTGGAGGGGGGCTGTGGGGGGCTTTTTGGGTAGGGTGTTTTTGGTGTGGTTTGTGGTTTTTTTTGTTTATATGGGGGTTTTTTTGTAGCCAGACCTGGGTGTTGCGCTAAAACGAGTAGGGAGGGAGATGAGGAGGAGGAAGGGAGAGAAGGAAATAAAAGCAGAGGACTGCAGAATACGGCAAGGTGCGGCGGGGAGAGTTGGGACCTCGCGAAAAGTAATGATGAAGTTTGCAAAGCGACTGCTGGGCTCAGTGCCTCCCCTCCCGATCTGACCGCGTTACCGGCTTGCGGCAGCTACCGCAGCCGGCTGGAACTGGTACGGGCAGAAAGAAATATCCCGTTGTTAATTTGCTTTCTTCTCAGCCCGACGTGACATTTAATTCTTGTTTTGCGTGGCTCCCTGCCTCCCCCGAGCCCCAGGGCTTTGCGTTTGGGAATCCCGGCAGAACGGGTCGCGGGGCTGGGGCTTCATTCCTGCGCGTCAAATTGTGTTTGTTCAAGTTGCGACTTGGGTTGCCGTTCCATTTCGGGGCTTTTGAAAATAAAATCATGAAGCAAAACCTGTTCAGAAGAAGGGAAAGAAATTAAGAGACTTCTAGGTTTAACTGCTCAGCTTGGCAGTGGTAATAAGGAAACGTCGGGGAAAGATGAATCAAAAAATCCATGATGTAAATCAAAGGTAGGCAGGAAGGGTTCATCGTTGGGTTACGCAACGTTTTTTCAGAGTAGCAGGCACTTACTCAGTGAGTACATTTATTTTGATCTATCTTTAGCGAGGGGAAAAAATCCATCTCCGCTCTCCAAGAGTTGTAATTTCCAGCATTCTCCCCATGGCTGCTGTTGGAGCACGGAATGCTGCTGCTCGTGAGAGGTTTTCTGGGGATGGGAATTTGTCTGTAAGAGATTTTCGTGCTTCAGTATCTGACACTTTTGACAGGAGCATCCGCCGTGCTGAAAGCTGCACTCACAGAATAAAAACAAATTTGGAGGATTTAGTGTTTTCCACTTCGCTGTTGGGTTTTGCGGTGCTGTTGTGGAACACGTTGCTGGCGGTGTCAGTAAAGGAGCACATTAAAATGACTATTATTTTGATGTTTGGAAATACCAGTTCCAAAAAAAAAAAATAATCAAACCTTTTTTTTTTTTGCTTTCGCATTTCTCATTGAGGGGAAAAAAAACTCAGCTAAACACTCGAAACTCAAAACTATAAATGCAGATTTTCCTCCAGGAAAATGGAAACGATTTTGTTGAGGATTCGTTCCTTTTTGTAAAAACTCCAGTTGTGGGCTTGGTCTTTCTCTGACCTGTATTTTTCTGCTGCGTTTCTCACTTGTTTGGCAGAGCCAGCATCATCGCTTGCTTTGCTCTGTGTCTGCTGCGCTCTCCCAGGAATTAGCTTTACTGTTCCTGCCGTTTTCACCTACTAATTTATTTATTTTTTAATTATTTCTGGGATATGCTTCATCTTTTAAGAGCTTCCTCCTTTTAAAGAGAAGAGGTTAACATGACGCCGTAACATCTGTACGTGGCTAAACATTTACCTATTCCCGGTGACTTGTATTCGAACTGTCGTGATCCAAGCGAGTGGGGTGAGATCTGCTCTTGCTGTAGATTCTGTCACCTTTTCTGAGCAGTTGCCCCTTGGTAATGAAAACCTATTTCATCTTTATTGCCGTTTTTATACGCTTTTTGCAGCGGCTTCCCCTATTTCTCCTTCATTTTTGGTTGGACTCGCTGATCTTAAAAGTCTTTTCCAACCGCAACGATTCTATGATTCCAGTCTTCCAGTGAAAATGAACAGAGCGAGACCATTTCTTTCTACGGGTGAAATGTATCCAGAAGAGGTTTTTTTTTCGGTCAAATCTAGAAATTTTGCTGGTTTTAACAGGCTGTAGTATCTGGGCAATGGTAGCTCTGTGGCTGCCCCTGCTGAGCTCAGGGCCTTGGCGTGCAAAAGGTTTGTTAAGCTCAGGTCATCTCCTAAGTAAGTTACACTTGGAGTAGGCAGGATAGAAAGAGCTGATGAGTGTCTGTACAATTTTTGGGTGGGTTTTTTTTAACGTCGACAAGCAGTGGAGGCCCAGAGGTTGCTCCTGACCAGAAGATCTCCTGAGTCTTGGTCTTTCCTCCCCAGCTGTTGGCAGCTGTGCACGTTATCACCCACATAAAGGACGAAAATGCATCCCAAAGGTGCCGAGATGAGCTTTTCTGGTAACGAGTTCCAATATATGAGAAAAATGTTGCTTAAAGCATCTGGGTCAACTTGAGCGAATTGGATCCAACCTCACTAATTCAACACCCCGCTTAATTCGCTGGGCTCCGAGAAACCTGCGGGAGAGCCGTGCTTTGCTCTTCTCTGTTGTAGGGCACAGCCCAACATTTGGTTGTGGAAAAGCAGCCAGACTCTTGGCAAGGACTTGGGGAACAAAACGAGTGATGGCCTTATACGTATAGCTGCCTGGGGCTGGAAAGGATCTACACGAAATGTGGTTTCGTGAAAGGCAAAAAATTGGTGGCTTGCTTCTGTATAAAATTTGCCGTGATAAAACACAGTGTGGTTGCATGTAAGTGGTCTGAAATGCTTTTTAGAACTGTTTAAAGACAAGGAGGACTGGAAGAATGCAGGTTTTGGGGCTGAATCCTATCTCTGGCTGGGTGTGGGGCAGGTGAGCTTACAGAGTTTGGAGCGGGCGAAGGGCGGAAGGTTGAGGACCTCACGGGGATGCTCAGGTCGCCGGTTGTCATGAGCTCTGAATTAGGAGAGAATCACAGAATCATAGAATTGTTGGGGTTGGAAGGAACCTTAAAGATCATCTAGTTCCAACCCCTCTGCCATGGGCAAGGACACCTCCCACTAGATCAGGCTGCCCAGAGCCCCATCCAGCCTGGCCTTAAAAACTTGGAGGAGGTAGAGCCTGTGGAGCTGGGAGCTGGGATCTCGGCTGCTGCCTGTGCCCTTCTAAGGGGAGAGGAAAGTCTCGGTCGATTCCATTCTGCGTGCAGGTCTGTCCTCTTGGACCAGTCTGGATCACCTGGGCAAAACCTCTCGTCACAAGTCGTCGTGGTCTCGGAAAGCCAGTGAGTGCTTGCCTTCGCTCTCCCCTGGTGCCTCTCCTTGCCAGGCTATTCTGCCCCCTCTGAAACCTTGTTTCTTGAATGCTCTCTCATTTTTAGTTTTGCAGCCAGGGAGGTGGTTTTGCTGGTTCCAGGCATCTCTCATTTAAAATGCAGGTACAAATTCATCCCTGGTGCAGCAAGCCGCCACCTCGATATCTGGCGATGATCGGTCTGAGCTCCGTAAAAGCTTTTTTCTGATGTCACAGAGGACTTTGCAGGCTCCTGGGGTAAAGGAATTGTTCATCTGCACAACTTGATTTCTGGCATGGTGGAAAAATACACATTGGAGACTGCTGAGCTAATAGACTGGAGTGGCAGTGATACAGATATGTCTGGCATCTCTGCAGCGTTTCTGCATCACTGATGAGACAGGCAGAAGATCACAGGGAGGTTCAAACTAGACTGGCACAGAAATCCCCATGAAGTACTCTGCTCTGCTGCAGATTTTAAGGAGGCATTACAGCCATGGTTCGGGTGAAAGGAATGCTAAATCTTAGATGATTTTTAGGGTTCAGGGCAAATTTAGCAATGTTTTCCCTGTTGCAAAGGATAGTGGAAAGCATCTTTCTTATAAACGGGAACAAAGAAGGAAAATAATTTCCAGGTGTCAGGAGGCTGGACCTCTCTGGGTCACAGAGGAGATGTGGTGCAACAGCCAGAGAAAACACATCAAGACTTTGGTCCTTTCTGCTTCTGTGAGCCCTGGGCTCCATGACTGGCCCTTGAGTGCCTGTCCTTGCATAGCGTGTGCCAATCAAGTCATTGCAGTGTGACAATTCCTAATCCATGTAACAGCCCAGCACAGAAGAATATCTAACATGTTTTGATTTTTGCCCAACTTTGAGCCAGCACCATAGTTTATAAAGATTAGAAGTTGTTTTGTGGTGTGAGAGAGAGAAAAGTCTTGCAGGTCCACATGTAAGGATGGATACCGGTGCCAAAGAACTACCATGTTTTATGTCGTATGACTTGAACGTGGCCAGTTGCATGGCATTTAAACCAGAAAAGAGAGAAGCAGCTCTCATGATTTCAAATATTTCGCAGTGCTTTGTCTTTAAACTAAATGAAACGTATACCCACATGCACTAGAAATACTGGAGGTTTTGGATTTTATTTTGTCAGGGCTTTGTTAGAGTAAGAAATAGCTCTATGTCCATTGTTCCTGCTGCCCATCCACCCCAGGAGGGAAGCCAGCCTTGAACTGCGGTGGTGGTTCTGTGCAGAAGAGACTTTGTACCCAGGGAACAGATGGGTTGAGAAACTTGGCTGAGTCTTGTCTTGTGGAAACTTGTTCTCATCAAAAGATATTGTGGTTTTTTTTCCCCAAAAGCAGAGACAATAGGACACCGAGTGAGTGACAGGGATGCTGAGACACCCCGGGGAAGGGCAGCGCTGAGCTGTTGTGGGGGATTTTGAAGAACAGCCACTTTCTCAGTCCAGATCCGCTTCTGTGGGTGAAGGTAGGGCAGCATATGTCATGTTTGCAAAGTGCTGGGGGCTCCCTTGAAATGAGGCACAAAGTGTAGGTAAGATTGTGTTTAATATGCCGTGCTTAGTGGCGGGACTTTCAGTGGAGCCCGAGTATTTTACTGACTTGCATCTCACTTGCATCTTAATGAATACCAAGGGTGTTTGATCACCTACTTTCCCTGGGTGTTTTTGAAAAGCCAAGCTGAGCAGCAGGAGGGAATGCAGCAGGATAAACCGTGTGTGATTCCAGCAATAAAGACAGGTGCTGAGCCAAATATAGATATTTATCATACAAAGATAGGTGGCTCTCTCTCTCCCCTAATGTATCCTGCAGTATGTTTTGTGTGACCTAGCTTTAGTACCAACACAGTTTGGTTTTCTGTTAGATTCTGGGAGAAGAGGCAGAAGGGCAAATACACCAAGAGCCCTTGGCTGAGTAGAGATGTCTTGTCCTGATTTGGGAGCAGGCACGTTAGCTTGTAGATAAAAGAAGCCCATGGCCCTGCCTTCCTCTTGAAAGCACAGGGGGATGTTGGAGAAAAGATGACTCCTGCATACCCAGAAGTAGGAATCTCAAGTTGATATTCCTGCCTCAACACGACCTCTACTTTTTCTAAACAGCAGGGATCTGCTTGAATCAGAAATACTCTTCCAATCTGATTTCTTCTTCATGTAAAGCAACGGGAATGGGAAATCAAATTCGGACAAATTGGGCTAAATCAAATCAGGGGGGATGCTCTTTGAAATCAGGGAAATGCTCTGCCCTAGGGCCACAGAGATGTGTTCAGCCTTCATAGGCATCTCTAGCAGAATCTAGGTGGGATCTGCCGTCTTCTCCTAGGTGCAGACACAGGTACAGTTGGCAGGGCACTGAGCTAATGAGCAGACGGTGTGTCGGAGTGTAGTCGGGATGTCCCTCCACATCCTCTGTCCTGGTGGTGTTCTGGGCAAGTGGAAGTCCTTAGTGTATCTCGGCGGGCAGCTGCAGACCCACTGAGGTTTTGCTATGGGGAAGGTGCCTTGGGTGAGCGAGTAGCGATGCTCGAGCAGCTGCATTCTCCTGCCTGTGACCTCCCTGTGCGGTGGCCCAAAGGGCTGGGGCTCCTGGTGCCCACATCTCCAGAGCCAACAATGCAGCATTGCCCCAAGCTGGGAAGACAGGAATTTGTCTTCTGATGTAAATCACCATGCCAGATAACTACCTCTTTACTCCAGTAGTAGTTTGCCTGGTTTGTTTGCAGTAGAGGTGTCTAAGACCACTTCCAAGCATAATGGGATCATTTGGTGCATGAAACTGCTGCCAGCACCAGCTGTTTGGGGTGGAGTTGGGGCCAGGTATGTTGTCTTCCTCATCCTCTAAAGTCTGGGTTTCCACCTAAGAGCACGTACACTGCACTGCAGGCTTTGTGAGGTGGATGACCTGCATCTGCAAAAACAGCACCCACGAAGTCCTTGCCAGGAAGACCTTGGAAGTTTTAAAGCAAAGAATAACTGTGTTGAGGCAGGGGACTTGGCCTGACTCTGCACACGCTTGTGCTATGCAAAGCAGCAGTTTTCCTCTGACGGGCTGTGCTCCTGCTGGCTGGACTGGGGTGTGCTGTGTATGAGTGCACTGGCTGATCCTTTGCCGCTAAGTTCTTGCTGTGACCTCTCACTGGCGTGGCTGTTGTGAAGCAACGGTGGCATGTGAGGTGCTGGGCCCTTGTATCTTCTCCCCTGGGATCTTGGCACAGAGCTGCTCATAAAGCCGGTGGGCTGGGGATGCACTTTGTCAGTGTGAGCTGAGCCCCTTTTGGGGGATGCCACAGATCCCGCTGGTGCCTGGGGGAGGTGAAGGCACTTGCTGCTTCTCTTTGAAGATGAGCACAATCCTCTGGAGTAGATAGCAGGACATTTGCTCTCTCGAGACAGGGCTGCCCAGGAAAACGGATGTGACTGTAGCCCAAGAAGGGCATGGATTTCTTGCCGTAGTGGATTTTGGCTGCCAGTAGTCAATACAATAGCCAGCTGTGGGTGAAGGCCATATTTTCTCCTGTAAGGTGGTTACTGCCATGACACACCTCCCCATCTTGTTGCAACTCTTCCGCTGGAAGACTCTACCCTCCCTGGAGATGTTCAAGGCCAGGTTGGATGAGACCTTGAGCAACCTGGTCTAGTTAAGGGCACCCCTGCCCATGGGAGGTTGGACTAGATGATCTCTGAGGTCCCTTCCAACGTAAGACATTCTGTGATTTCACTGGGTAGGCACGTGCTTTAACACGCTTTTCATTCCCTGAAGGCAAAACAGCACTGGAGAGTCAGTCTCCTCGGGAGGGCATGGGGAGCAAGAGGGAATCATGTCAGGACCCTCGTGGAGCTGATCTTCCCTGTCTGCTGAGTGCAGAAGCAGAGCTCAGCAGGCTGTGACACGTCCCCATTAATCCCCAGCAGCTCCACCTCCGTGCAAGGACACGGCGAGACTGTCATTGCCTCTCCCTTCCCACTCTGAGATTGTATTTCCAGGATCCCGAGCGCGGGGTTGCATAGCCCTGTGTGAAGTATTGCAGGAATGGTGATAGCTTGCTCTTGCTGTGTTGTGAGGAGGAGTCTGCAAAGCAGGGGAGCCCAAAGTAGGGGGTTTGAGGGAAACTGGGGCGTTGGCTGAGCAAGGAGAGAAGCGCTGGGGCTGGTCTGTTAGCTGGGTTGGTGTGAGGAGCTGCTTTGGCAGGAAAGGAGCTGAATTAGAACTTTCAGAGTGGTGGTGCATACTTTGTACAGGAGAGAAGCTCTAAAACATTCGGTTGTATGCCTCAGACCCTCCTCGCTGTGCACCTGGCTGCCTCTGTCTGTCTTGGCAAGGAGAAACCACGTGTGTACGTGAGTAAAGTGAGCCAGGAGAGCCCAGCTGAGAGCTGCTGAGCAAGCAGGGGACAGTTTTAGTTGCCTCGTTGCTTTGCTGACCCCAGCTGAACCGTTGGGTCCCAGGGGAGAGTAGTTCAGCCAAGGCACCATCCCAGAGCAGAGCTGGTTTTGGAGCCACCGAGTCGCTTCTGCAGCCACTGTATGGAATCATAGAATGACCAAGGCTGGAAGGGACCTTAGAGATCATCTAATCCAACCCCCTGTCACGGGCAGGGACGCCTCTCAACTAGATCAGGCTACTCAAGGCTCTGTCCAACCTGGCCTTGAACATCTCCAGCCACAGCCTCTCTGCTCAATTTATTCCAAAGTCTTGCCACCCTCGGACTGAAGAATTTCTTCCTAAGATCTAAGATTCACACCACGTCCCCTAACGTTCACCATGTGCACAACCTGCCAGGGGCTTTGTAAGCAGCTCGTGGTTTGGATTTTGTGAAGATTTTGAGTTGCAGAAACTATGGCAAGGGGGGGCTGTGGTGATACCTCCCGCAGGGCTTGTATTGCAGCTAACACACATCACGTGCTGAAATGGGGGCTGACGCTTCCTTCAGAGGTTTGTCATTCCCCATTTGCGTTCGGCAGAAGGATATTCAGGTGGCAGGGGACATCTTATTGCCCTTCAGAAAAGCCATTTGCATTCATCTCCAAACAGTTAAAATTCCCTGCTCGTTTCCCTGTTGTTCTGCAGCCCCAGGACTGCCGTCATTCGGGCATCTCATGGCCAAGAGGAAAGTCCTGCCATCCCAGAACCGTTCTCCTGACCTCTACAAGGGAGTTATTTTGGTAGGAAGGGACCTTGGGATGTCCCTAGTCCAGTCTTGGAGTTGTTGCAGGAGCTGAAGGAGACATGTCGGGACTGGGGAGGGATCTGGGAATGGGGCTGTAGGTTGGTTTTCCTCGCTTGGCGGGGCTGGTGTTGCACAGGGCTGCCTCGTGCTCGATCCCTGGGGTCCCTCATTGTCAGGCTTCTCAGTCCCAAGGATCTCTCCCAAAACCTCCATCTGAGCTCTTATTGATGGTGTGTTTCCAGCAGAGTTAGCAACAAAAAGGAGGGAAAAAAAAAATGGTAAAATGAAGAAAAAGTCCCGAGCGCACTGAAACAAAAAATTACCTTACTGGGAAAGGATTTTTGACAGGATACAGATGGGGAGAGACCTATTCTGGTGACCCTGTCATTATATGCCATGTGGGATGTGCTGTTGGGAGCTTGTGTTTCTCCCAGCGTGTATAAAAAGCTGTCCTTCTAATCACCACCCACTTATCACCTTTAGGTAAATCAATACTTACTCATCATTGTAAGATTGTTTCACGCAATCAGTCGAGCAGAGGTCCCAGATAAGGGGATCTTTTTCATAAAATAACTTTTTTCATCAAATTTGAGATGTTTGGAGAGATGTAGATCTGCCAAGGGAAAACGTTGAGCAGAAAAAAAGAATGATCCGATGCTCAGAAGTCTGTTCTGAAAATTCAACTTCTTTATTTAAAATTTCAGCTTGCAGTAAAGTATTTGGTTTTTAACGTTTATTTCTATTATGAGGTCATCAGGGTGAATCCAATGACCCTTTTATTTCAGTCCTGGTCAGATAAAAAGCATACTTTATACCAGAGGCGATGCAGGAGATAAGCTGAACACTGGAGAAATACAGATTTTGAAAGCTCGAATATTTGACTATTCACTGTTCATTCCTGGGTGTAACAGACACGCAAGTTCGAAGTCCAAGCTGCGCAGATCCGATATCTGCTGGGACCAATTACCCTGCAGTGATTTGGGTTTGGGGTTTTTTTGTTTTCCAAACTAATTTCCATTTTCCTCCCTTCAAAACCAGCCGCCTCGTGTTTTGTAGAGACTGTTTTGATGAGTAGTTTTGAACTACAGCTGAAGTATCTCTGCTTAAGTGAAGTGAAAATGAACTTCTGCCCAAAGTCAGTTTACTATACCTGGTTTTACTGTGAGAATCCCTTTCTCTGGCTATTTCTGCATCAGGGTCCAGCGCAGAGGTGCAGGTCCCTGCGGAGGCTACACCTTCCCACTCACATCTTCAAATCAAGCTGCTGCCTCTCATCCTCATCGCTCTGAAGGCTGGCAGTCCTGTCCTACCTACCCTGGTGAGGTGCTGGCTGTCTCAGGGTCAGCTCTGGCACCCAACATGGGTGTGGAAAACAGATTTTCCTCATTGCCTGTTGGGGGGAACCAGATTTTCCTCATTGCCTGTTGGGGGGAACCAGATTTTCCTCATTGCCTGCTGAGAGATTTGCTTTGTGAAACATCCTGAACATGTAGGTGGTGTTTGGGAGAAGACAAGCTCATCTCATTGACAGCTGCCTGAGATCTTTGCTCCTACCCTGAAGCTCAACGAGTACTTTTTGGGAGGAAGATGTGATACGCTGTGAGCAGCTACTCTGTGTATTCAGAAGTTGTAGCTCTTGGTGGATGCTGCTTTCTCGGCTGCTCCAGATGTGAGGTGTTTCTCCCGAGCTTGTTGATCAAGTGGTTTTCATGAAGAGCTCTCAGAGTCGTTCAGCTTCAAAAAAATGTTTGAAACCCAAGCTGTGCTGCTGCTTTGGGATTGGCCTGAGAAGTTAAAGGGTTTCTAAGAGTCACTTGGGGCTGTGATTGCAATGAGCAAACGAGCACTTCTGGAAGCTTGCAGGTGGGGAGGACAAGTTTAACTCCCACAGTCAGGACTGGAAGAAATGTGAGTAGCAGGGACCATGTACCTAAGGGAAAGCTGTGGAAGAGGAGGAAAAGATTTTGCTTCGTAATTTGACTCTCACCTGGTTGTGCAAATAAACACTTTGTTTAAATGAGCTCCAGACATGACTGCAAACACTTATTAGGGGTCCTTCAAATGTTTGTTAAGGACTTTCTTTAAAGTGCTCCTTAATCAAATGCACTTACTGTATCACGAGTTGTTTGTGTAATTGTTTCCCCCTTTTCCCACCTGCCAGCAGCACTGCTTGAGAAGCAGTTTAATGGAAAAACTCTTAAGGAAAAGGCTGTGATTTTAGGAACTTTGTACTCTCCACTGCCTGTTTCCATCCCTTCCAGCCTTTTTCAAATCCTGATATAACTGTCACAGCTGGAGCTGAGCCAGAGTGTAGATGTCACCTTGGACATCCATGGCCCAACCTAGAGGAGGGTACGGGCCGTCCCCTCTGGCTGGACACCTCATCGCTAAGCAAAGCCTCGCTGTGTTGTCTCTGCTTACACCATCCCTGCTTAGGTGACAGAAGTTGTTTCAGGTGTAAATATTGCTCAGAGTAGTAAGGCAGCCATGTGTGAATCTGATAGTACAAGCTGGCTGTTCTCTTGCCAGTAGCTAACTCTGTGGCTGGGGGCCATTTCTTGTCTCTGCTTCATTTCCCCAGCTGTAAAAATAGTCTCCTGGGAAAACCTCAGGCTCGAGTCTCACAGGAGAGGCATTTTCCTGTTGCTTTCCTGACTTCTTCGTGCTTTTGGTGTTTTCCTCTTGGGTGTGGAGAGCCCTCAGCCTGTTACGGGTGCCTGGTGCAGCGACGTGCCAACAGCTGTCGCGGAAGAAAGAGCTCAGGGAGCTTTCCTAAGCTGTGATGCTGTGGGATGAGTCCAGGTTCTGCTCCTGGCTGTGCCACGAGATGCTTTTTTGCCTTGGGGTGAATTAAAACAACTTTGCGTTTCAGTGTGCCCACCTTGCTGGAGTGCTAAAAGCATCTGTCTTACAGAGCGTGTGGAAATGTCTGGGAGGACCATGCACGGGCTCAGGGAAATGGACTCATGGTGTGGCACTCGCCTCCTGGTGCGAACTGGAGAGGTGGTACCCGAGGGCCTGACAGAGGTGCCAGGTTTGCATGGGCAAGGCTGCCACCCGTGGCGTGCCACCATTGCGTCCCAGTTGCTGGCCTTCGTTATGGACAGTGTATGTGCTGGAAATTGGGGGTTTCCTTCACCTGCTTGGGAAAGAGCAGTTGATGCTCAGGTGGGCAGAATCACACAGAATCACAGGGTGTTGGGGGTTGGAAGGGACCTCAAAAGATCACCCAGTCCAGCCCCCTGCCAGAGCAGGGTCACCCAGAGCAGGTCCCACAGGAATGTGTCCAGGCGGGGTTTGGAAGTCTCCAGAGCAGGAGACTCCACACCATCCCTGGGCAGCCTGGGCCAGGGCTCTGCCACCCTCACATGGAAAAAGCTTTTCTTTTTGTGTTTATGTGGAACACCTCCTGTGCTCCAGCTTGCACCCGTTGCCCTGTGTCCTGTCATTGGACATCCCTGAGAAGAGCCTGGCTCCGTCCTCCTGATATTCTCCTTTTACATATTTATAAACATGAATGAGGTCACTCTTCAGTCTCCTCCAAGCTGCATAGACCTCTGGCTGTTTCAATGCAGGGGGGAGCACCTGGCTTGGAGATGTCACTTGGTTCAGGGGTCAGGGACTTGTGAAGCTGAAGGCCACCAAGTCTTGGTGAACACCAGGTCATTCATAGAATCATAGAATGTTAGGGATTGGAAGGGACCTCGAAAGATCATCAAGTCCAATCCCCCTGCCAGAGCAGGAATGCCTAGACTATGCCACACAGCAACGTGTCCAGGCAGGTCTTGAATGTCTCCAGAGAAGGAGACTCCACAACCTCCCTGGGCAGCCTGTTCCAGTGTTCCGTCACCCTCACTAAACAACTGAACAACAGGGTCAGGTCCTTTGCAGACGTATCTGGAGGAGCATGCGGTTGGTGTTTCTCCCTGAAGAGCTGTTACATGATGCACAGTAAAATGAATTTATCCTTTCCTGTGTCTTCCAGCTGATGCTTTCCCTGCTACTCCATCCTTCGCTTGTGCACTGCATCAGCACTGTCCTGATTTAAGAGTCGCTGACACTTTTTTAACGGGTGGGTGAGGGTGTGAGGGATACATCTGCTAAAGGGTCCCTGCATTTGCTCATCAAACAGAGTGAGAGGGACAAGCAAAGCAGCAACTGGTCCTGCCTTGGGCTTTCCTCTGTGCTTTTGGCTGAGCTTTTTGGGACTGTTCATTTTGAGGAAGAGGAGGCTGAGGGGGGACCTCATCATATTCTACAGTTACTTGAAAGGATGTTGTAGAGAGGTTGGTGCTGGTCTCTTCTCACAGGTCATTAGGGACAGAACCAGGGGGAATGGGTTCAAGTTGCAACAGGGCAAGTTTAGGCTGGACATTAGGAAGAAATTCTTCACAGAAAGAGTGGTCAGACACTGGAACAGACTGCCCAGGGAGGGGATTGAGTTGCCATCCCTGGATGTGTTTAAGTGTCGCTTGGATGTGGTGTTGGGTGAGATGGTTTAGGGGTGAACCTGTAGTGTAGGATTAATGGTTGTAGTGTAGGGTTAATGGTTGGGCTTGATGGTCTCAAGGGTCTTTTCCAACCTGAACTGTTCTATGATTCTAAGCACCGTGGATGTTTGCAGTGAAATACTGTTTCTTTGGTGGCAGGAGATTGAGACGCTTGGTCATTCAGAGGATGACTTGTGACATCACCCAGCTGGTCTCCTGCAAGGGCCCTCTCTCCATGTCTTGTGTATGAGAAGGCAAGAAGACAAAATATATTTGAGTTACGCAGCCTTGCTGTCAGTACAAGGCTAAGTGGAGGCTTTTCCTAGCTTAAAAATATTCCTTCAAGAAAGGGTAGATTTAGGAAAAAGCTCTGTGTTCAGCTATGTCCAAAGAAGGATGATCAGATAAACTTTTTACATTATAATGACTTTATGTTAACAGTTTCTTTGGGGAGGTGGAGAGATGCGTCTTGGAATTAATAAACTCATCTCTTACAAAGCCTGTGGTACCTGGGGATCCACAAAAGAAGGAGAGGAGCATAGTGCTCTAAAGAAGTGGTTATTTTTGAAAGGACAATGCTGAAATGAAGTGTAAGAAGATGTTTTTGACAGGAGGCCATGAGGGAACTCTCGTGCACACACATACACACAGGCTCCGAGATGTATTTATATACATAAATATAGCTGTTCGCTCTGTAACTGGACCCTAAGCAAACACCACGTTTGTTGGGGAAATATCTTTCTTCCATCTGGTGATGAGATTCGATGGAAGGATGAAAGAACTTCTGTGCAAATAACCTTGGAGATTTTTTTTTTCTCTGATTACTTATTCTATAAGACAGTAAAAATGAAAAAGAAAAAAAAACCGCCCCCAAATCCCCTATTTTTGTCGTCTCTTTGAGACCTCTGGCTGGCAGAGCTAACTTGCTCGTGTATCAATAGCAATGCCAGGGCCTGCTTGTTTGAAGCTTGAACCGTTCCAGGACATCTGAACATTGCTCTCCTTGGGTCAGGCCTAAAGAAATAAATGAAAGCATTTCTTCTTATATGGCAGTCACACGCCTGTTGCATCGCAAGGTTGGGAGAAGTGTGCTGACACCTACCTTCCCAAAGGTTTTTCTTCTAGCTGGATGTTCAGCGTGACAGTCAGGAGGAGCTAGAGACTATCTCTGAAGGCTGAAGCAACCAACCAAGGCAGGTGTGGCTGGATCAGCCTCTTGTGCTGGTGCACACGGGGTGTGGGCTTGAAGGACTCCAAGAGGAGTGTAGAGAGTCTCATAACTCCTCATAAATAACCCCAAACATAAACAACTGTTTGGTTTTTTTTGTCTTGGGAGAAGAGATGGGGAGCCAGCACAGCCCCTCTCCGCTGGAGTTGACGGTTTTATCGCTGGAGGCCGTTCACATCCAGCTCATGGCCGTTTCTCTGTGTGGCAGTCTCTCCTTTAGCTCAAATGATTATTTTTTTATTTATTTTATTTTTCCATCTGGCATGGTGCTAGTCCCTGTGGAAAGCAGCTGTATCGCCTCTCGCCTTTTATTTGCTAGGATAAACAAGCCAAAAAACCAGGGATCCAACTTGCTCGATGCTTCCCAGCTGGTGCAGCAATGGAGCTGGATCTGAGCTGTGTGGGTCTGCACCCCCCATCTGCCTGTCTGCTCTTTTGCAAAAGCCTTCCCATCCATTAGGCTTTCTCCAACTGATTTTGTCTGAATTTCATATGCAAACGTTCTATTCTTGCAGTGAGTTGTGGCCCTTTCCTCCTTCCAGCCCTGGCCATCGCGGTGTCCCCAGCTGGTTGTCTGGGGCTGGTGCCTCTGGTTACCTTGGTTGGGTAGAAGAATATCTTAGAGGGAAAAGAAAACACCAGGTAGGAACTGGTCATGATATTTTCCCCTTTCTCTTGCCCGCTTTCTACCTCTTAGCCATGCAAAATCTGCCAGAAGCAAAGCGTTACGCACACCGTATGAAGGTCTCAAAATCGAACATGTCATTTGTTTCAGATGATCCATCAGCCCTGGGAGCTGCAGAGCAATCCTGGCGATGTCTTTTATAACCCCATCCAAGCAATATTTTTTCCACCGTGCGAAATAACTCGGTGAATTTCTAATTACACAAATCTAATTAAAGGAGGAATGTAACGACTATGCCTAATCATAATGATACACCCGTTTCATTAGGAAAAAAGAAATTGCTTGTGTACGACAAACGACCCAATTTAGTACAGAATTAATATCCACCGCTCCAGCTGGAGCTGTGCGAGCGCCGGCTTGTGTGGGCTTCTCTGGGAGATCCACGGGGCCAAGCTGGGTCTCGTGTAGAAACACTGGCGCTTTTGTAGGTAGGTTCTCAAGAGGTGCCTGTGTAAAAGCGGGGAGAAAGGACTCTTAACTGGCCAGAGCTTTGAGGGACTGTGCTCTGTGCACCAGGACCAAGCTTCTGCTGAACTGGGATTTAGCCTGTGTCCAAAGCTCTGCCATGGTAGAGCAGCAGAGGTGCCTTTGCTTCCTTTTGACGATGATTGGGGCTGCTTTCAGAAACCAAAGCAGCACAAAAAAATTTCTTTACGTTCCCTTTTACATTTACTTTTCCTTCTGTGGCTTTTGGTGCGCAGCATCAAAGCCCGGACCGGACGGCACCCATCTGATGAAATCCGATTTTGTAAAACTTCTGGGATCTGCATTGCCCGTGAGATGTGTCTGCCACCAGCAGCGAGATAAAAGCGTGTAACTGCTGCGGCCGGCAGCGAAACACCTCGAGCCACGCCGTCCGGCTGCCAGGCAGCTTGTCAGGGTGCTGCTAAGTGATGCACCGCTCTATCGATCCTTCCTTCCAGCCCTGATGCAGCGCCCGCTTTTACGAGAGCTCCAGCAGCATCGCGATGAGGAGGAGATGGTTTCTTACAGCAAGACACGGACCTTAATCCCTGCAATCGAGTGCAAGTTGCAGAGGAAGCGGCTGCACTTCGAGGTCTGGGGTTTTCTATTAATATCTTTGCAGTAGTTTGTTGCCGAAATTGCTCTTGCAAAAGCAACTGTGGCTTTATGCTTTTCTTACCTTGGTGAACGCGGGAGAAGGTTTGTCCTGCGACGTGGAGACTGTGGCCAAATCTGTAGCGCCTGCAAGAATTCAGATATCAGAAGGGAGCCAAATGTGGGACAGAGGGAATAATATCAGGGCAGTGAGGTTAAATAGATAGATAATTGATTTTTTTCAGTGCTGGTCTCGGGTGTAAATCCATTGAGGTTAATGAAGTAAGGCAAATTGAATTGAAGAGCTCTGTATGGAAAGCTTAGCCTGGCATACTGCTGCTTTCAGAGGCTGCTCATGGTGCTCCCGACGTGGTTTTAACGGCTGCATCTTAGTGTCAGCATTTTGCTCGGTTATGCCGGCTGAGAGGAGCTGAAGCCTTGACGGCTGTATCTGGGAAAGCAAACCTCCCCTCTTGTTTTTTTACTTAAATACTCCGATACGTGTGTTTTTTGGGGGTTGTTTCTGATCTACCTGCAGTTACTGCGTGGACCTCTGGACCGCTTGCTCTGATGACACCGCAGAGCCCCAGGGGCTGGAGGCTGAGCAGCCCCAAGCTTGTTGCTGGTCCCTAGGGAGTCCTCCAAGGCACCGCAGCTGGTCGTGGCTTTTGGATCAGCCGTCAGATGTTTGTCATGGAAGAACTCGTGGCACTTTGTCTCTGGAGCCCAAATTAAATTTTAATATGGATCATTGTGTCTTGCCAGCCCTCCAGCTCTCTTGGACCCCCACAACTGCACACCTTGCATCCCAGGTGAGCATCGTCCCAGCAGGACCAGCCTCCCTGCGTGCTGTAACACCCACAGCGCTCTGCGGAAGAGCCTTCACTGCGGTGTTAGCCGTGCTGGGGTTTCCAACAACAGTGGCCCAAGAGAAAGGGTGGACTTGGTATCTTCTCAGGCTACAGCCATGCTTCACTGGTTTCTCTCCTGCTCACCTCAAAGCTTGTGGGAAGGACACGTGTCTTCCTGCAGAAATGGGTCCAAGAGTGCAGTTGCCAGCTGCCTGTGCTTTGCATCACTTCTGCCCGGCTTTATTAAATCATAAGTGTCTGTCACGGGTAACAGATCACACCCTGCCCAGCTCCTGGCTGTTGATGTATTGCCCCATACAGCTAACTGAGCAGGACCTTTTGCTGCTCGTGGCCAGACTTCTGAAAGCTTCACAAGTCCCCTTAGCTCAGGATTTGCTGTTTGAAATGATGCTGACAGCAAACAGAATGCTTTGTCTTCCCTGCAGCCCCCCAGCTGCTGCTTCCCAACACCTGCGGGGCTCTGGCACCAGAAATTTAACCTTGATAAATGAAACTTTGCAGGTGTTACTGGAGAAAAGAGTTCTACCAAGGAGCTCTCCCCTGGGTCTTATCCGTACCTCTGTTCTTGGGCTTTCCTTGGCAGCCTCTGGGGCACTCCTTACCCAGCCTCGTCTAAGAGCAAGACAGGAGCAAAATCGGGCTGAGAAAACTCTTATCATGGCCTTTTTGCAGCATTTTTCTCCAGTGTGGAGATCTTTGGGAAGAACAGAAGATGAAAGCTTTACAGACCACAGCTTCCATGCCTGGTACCTGCAGTATGTATTGGTGTCCTGGTACGCACTGCCAGGCTTGCAGCAGCTGCTGCAGAGGAATTGGTCAGAGAGTGTTACTGTCCCAGATGCAGCAAAATATTCCTTCAGGCATCTTTGTGTCTTCCTGCTCTTTTGTAGTGAAGGACTATTTGTCGAAAACAAAATTCCTTGTGGCAGAGAAGGTGCTTGCCCCGGGGCAAGGCTAACACCCACATGGCCTGGCTGTTCCCCTTGCCGAGGTCTTGGGGGACACTTGGTTTCTGAGAGGCTGGTCACAGAACCACAGAATGTTGGGGATTGGAAGGAACCTCAAAAGATCACCCAGTCCAACCCCCTGCCAGAGCAGGGTCACCCAGGGCAGGTCACACGCGAACGTGTCCAGACGGGGTTTGAAAGTCTCCAGAGCAGGAGACTCCACACCCTCCCTGGGCAGCCTGGGCCAGGGCTCCGGCACCCGCACAGGGAAAAAGTTTTTTCTAATATTTTTGTGGAACCTCCTGTGCTCCAGCTTGTACCCATTGCCCCTTGTCCTGTCATTGGACATCCCTGAGCAGAGCCTGGCTCCGTCCTCCTGACACTCCCCCTTGACATATTGATAACCATGAATGAGGTCACCCCTCAGCCTCCTCTTCTCCAAGCTAAAGAGCCCGAGCTCCTTCAGCCTTTCCTCACCAGGGAGATGTTCCACTCCCTCCATCATCCCTGGGGCTGTGCTGGACTCTCTCCAGCAGTTCCCTGTCCCTCTGGAGCTGAGGGGCCCAGAACTGGACACAAGATTCCAGATGTGGCCTCCCCAGGGCAGAGCAGAGGGGCAGGAGGACCTCTCTCGACCTACTGGCTACTCCCCTTCTAACACACCCCAGGATGCCCTTGGCCTTCTTGCCCACGAGGGCACACTGCTGGCTCATGGCCATCCTGCTGCCCACCAGCACCCCCAGGGCCCTGTCCCCTCTCCAGCAGGGCAGTCCCCAACCTGTGCTGGCACATGTTTGTATCTTATCCATGCTTGTGTCCTATCCACCCTGGCCATTTGTTGAGTTACCTGGGATGGGCCTGGTTCAAAGCGAGCTCAAGGATCAGCCCTGCTGCCTGCCAGCCATGCCACCTTGAGGTTGGATCCCACTGCTTTTGGCAATGGACCTTCTTCCTGGAGCTCTGGTGAAGAACCAAGCCCCGTGGGCAGCAGATGCTGGGGTCTGGTGCGAGGCAGGACCCCCAGGGAAGGTGCAAAGCTCCCACGCAACTCCAGCTTCTGGGAGATATTCTCATCTTGGATCCCACAGACTCTGGACAGGTGTGAGCAGGGACTGTGATGAATGAAACTTGGATCCTGAGCTCACTGACATGGTGGCAAGGGGGAGAGCTTTTAGCAGAGCAGTGGTTTCCATCCCTTGGCGTTTTCCTCTGTTTCTGCGCATTAACCCTGCTTTGTGCAGTGGCTAGAAATAATTGAGAGAAAGACCTAAGGCTGCAATGAGGGAAGGGGAGAGGGAACCCCAGTGTCTGCGTGAGAAATCGGACTCTTACAGCTGGCAGGAGCCTGTCCGTCACGCAGGCAGCATGTGTGCGGAGGTCTGGGTCTCTCTGGCTGGATAGTCGCTGGCTACATAAATAAACAGGCTCTGTTTTTGTCTTTGGTCACCCCACCGCTGCCTCTTGCTAGCCTTGACTTGTTGGCTTCTCTCTGTAATTTTAGCTGTAGGACACTCTGTCCTCAAACCCGGAGAGGACCTGAGTTTACTCATACCTTTCTAGACGTGTGGAGCCAGCTCTCGCCCTTCTCCGCGTTCCAATTTAGAAAAGGGGAGGGCAGCGCTGCAGTTTCTTCCCACTTGTGCCGGCGGGAACGTGAATACCCATTTGCTTGGGAGCTTGTTGATGGTTGTGCTGAATAAGAGTCTTTGAGAAAGGATGAGGAAGGCATCTCTGTGAGATAAGGGTAGAGGAATCCTAGCGTGTGGGCTGGTCCGTGGTTAGAAACAAGGCAGGGACCCAAGGATTCAGGTGTAGACTGAAACTGTTTGAGGCTGGGGCAGGTTCAGCACGATGTGAACTGTGCTTTTCTCCTCAAGCCTAGGATGGAGGGGCTCCAAGGTAATTTTTCCCTTCTATCTTTCATCTCACTCGTGTGCAGAGTGGAGGAAAAAACCCAACGCTTGACTCCATTTGGCAAAATGCAGTATTTCTTTGTATTTTACTGAGAAGGGGTTGGGTTTAGGAGTTTATTCTCTTGAATGTAGAAGAACAAAACGATTTAGCACAATGCAAAATTAAATGTCACTTCGAATGAATGATGGAATGTTGTTCCATTTGGCAAGTGCTGAAACGAGCGTGTGCTTGGTTGTGTGGTCGTGCCAAATCCACCTTTGCATCCTTCACTACTCGTGCAGCAGAATTCACCTTCTGAGCCAGCTGAGCCCCTGCAGGTACCTAGCCCTGCTTTTGGAGCCCCCTGCCCCATTCAAGCATCTCCACCCTGGTCCTCATCGCCAGCTTGGTGGGGCTGTGGGCTCAGCTCCTCACCGTCCTCATTGCTCCGTCTTTCTGCGCTAAAGCCCTCACTCAGACACAGACTTTTTCAGCACCTGAATGACCCCCTTGATGTAATTAAGGATATTTGCGTCGTGCTTGGAGTTAAAGTACGTGCTGAAACACGTTGCTGGATGGAGGCTTAAAAGCGCGTCAGCTTTCACCGAGCAGTAAAATCAGTTTTCCGAGGCCCTGGGGGCTGCCAGCCCAGTTCTTCATCCCAATGGCTCCTGGTGTAAGATGACCCAGGAATGGTGACAGCTCCCTGCCCTCTGCTGCTGCGGGCTCCGTGTCCTGAAGTTCGTTGTTTGCGCCGCGCTGACGTGCGTCCCTGTGAGATTGTGTCACCACCTTCTCCTCTGGGAGAGCCGCTCAAGGTCACAGGTTGCTCTCCGACAGTGAGCAAATCCGCAGTGCCCGGAGCCATGCAATGACGATGGTGTTTCGGCTGGTCGGGGTGTCCCAGGGCAGTCGGGGGGAGCTGGGGGGTCCCAGCCAGGGTGGCTGTGTGTCCCCATCCCCACGTCGTGGGTGCCATCATGGGGAGCACCAGACAGGGGTGGCAGAGGGCTGCTTATTTGGTCAGAGGGATAAAAAACAAGACTGAACAGATGCAGGTGTAGGTTTTACTTGGAGTGAGTAGGGTGGCGTGAGTGCAGCCGCTGGCCCGGTCCCAGGGACGATGGATCAGCATCACCACAGGCTTCTCTCCTGGCAAATTTGGTGATGATGGCTTGAGCTTGCCCTTCTGGTCCTCCGCCAAGAGAGGGTGGTGTGGCCTTATGCTGGTGTCCCACTGCAAACCAGGCTGGGAGAAAGCGTTGTGTGCTACGCAAGGCTGAGCTGATTTTCAATTTATTTATTTATTTTGTGTTTTGGGGGGCAGCCATAGAGTTCCTCAACAAGAGGCTGCTGCTGGATTTGCGTGGGCAATATTACCTGACCTCCCTGTGCAACCAGTGCTCCCCAAGCTAACAATTTCCTATCCGAATATCAGTCTGAACAGCTGAGCTATTCTGCATTTTTTAATGACTCTCTACTGTGTCTGAATTAATGGGAAAAAAATGGACTGAAACTAAAACGAGAGTATTGAAGGGGAAGAATGACAAATTGGATTTAGAGTGTGGCAGCAACAAGCACTGTCAGGGGTTCATGCACTGACCTTTATCTAAACAGAACTGTGTGTAACAGATAAGAATATTTAACAATAAGTAATGTCACATCAGTGCAGAGAACAAAATGACTACATCAAACGGGCAAGAAATCCACTGCAAATTACTCAAAAGAGAAATGTCAGCTTCTTTGTATCTGCAACCTGCCTTGTGCTGATGGTGCTGGAATTAGAGAGGAGGGCACGTGAGAGGCCATTAAAAATGATTTAGGGACAGGATAATGTATAAACAACTGAGTGAGAGAGGCGGAATCAAGAAGAACAACGGCAGGTCTGCTGGACCAAGGTTGTGTAAAATCAAACACTAAACCGAGTGTGGGGATAAATGTGTAGAACCCAGTTATAAACCAGTGTATAAACCACTGCTTCCGTTTTGACAGGTGGCTTAAGGTTTCCTTTTATCTCCCGGGGGTCCCAGTGAGCTGTGCTGCAGCAAACACCCCTTGCCTTGGTAGCTGAGCCCTGCTCTGTTTTATAGATGGAAGTAACCATTGCTGGTCAGGGATGCAGAGGTGTTTTCATTCTATTTCCAAGCTGGGGTTGTCCAAACTTCCCAGGGGGTGTGGGGGAGGCAGCTGAGCTGGGGTGCTGCAGGGATGTCCGGAGGCTGGCGTGGATCTCTGCCACGGGCAGTGCCAGTGCTGGACACGTGATGAAGGGCTCCGAGGGGAAGCCCGTGTTCACGCCGCAGTCAGGAGGGCTGTCTGCAGTCCCTAACTTAATTTTAAAAGCGAATGGTGGTCTGTAGATGTGCCTTCACCAGTGGTGGATTCCATCAGTCAGAAAAGCTGAGTGAGGAGTTTACCCACTCCTGATGAACCTCCTGCTGCGGAGCATCCCCAGGACCTTTAGCAGAGCGGCTTGCATCCCTCTGCCCTGGAGTAACTGCCTACTCGAGCAATGGTGCAAAACACACCAGGGCTTGGGAAATGCCTTTCCTGATGCTGTTATGTGGCACACTGGCTTCAAGGCTCTTCGTTGAGCAATCTGGTTCGGAGCCTGGGCAAGCCCTGGGGCAGGGAGGTGAAGCTCAAGCTTGGTGAAACCCCTCTTGGTCCGAGTGGAAACCCTGTGAACACCTATTCCTTTAGAAACATTTATCGCCAAAACCTGGCAGCAGGTGGTGAGAGATGATCTTGGAGCTGAGTGTGGGATTGACACCTTACTGTGGTTTTTATCCTGATGGCTGCAGAGGCTGAGCTTGTCAAGGTATGAGCTGTCCTCCTTGGCTGAAACAGGCTGTGCTGCCAGCTGGGATCCAGGTCAGGACCCCTTCAAGCCACTTTTAGCTCCCTAAACCACAGCACAAACAGTTGATGTAATTCACTCAGCATGGACTTTGAGAGATTATTCAGAAAATGCACAAATTGACTGAAAAGTCCAGCCCTAGATGTAGCGGGTTACAGACATTCTTGCCTTCATTCCCCCAAAGCCAGTAGTGATGCAAGGAAAAAAATACCCGGTTGGATTCTAAATAGATCATAATAGATTATTTCCTAAACATGAATTAATTTATCCATGTGGCAACCTGTGGGAAGTATTATTAGCCTCAGTTGGTGGGGGTGAGGTTGAGACACGGAGCTGGAGCCCAAGGTCACGAGGCGAGTCTGGGGAAGAGCCAGGAACAGCTCCTGAATCTCTTGAATGTCTGGCTGGTACCTTAAAGGCCAGTCCTGTCTGCGATGCCTTTCCCTGCTGGCCACTGATTAGTTTTGTTGTCAGCGTTTTCCCAGTGGGAGGAGGCAGCAAGGTGCTTCCAGATTAGCAAAGCTGTGAAAAATAGCTTTCCAACTGGCCTGGTGACCTTTTGACAGCGGGAGAGAATTTCCAGGGGGAAGATGGAGACGTGATTTAATATTAGAAGCAACGAAGAACCGTGTGTTTGCCCCTTGTAGTGGAAAAGGAAAATTCTCCTATCCCCGATCCCATCCTGGGCTGGGACACGGGTTGGGGTTTTATATCTCTGTTACAGAAATCACTTCCTTGAACAAGTCATGTCTCGCTCCTGGTCACCTGTGGCTCGTGGAGCAGGACCGGGTGGGAGCAGGGAGGGAGCAGAGCGGCTGCCAAAAAGCCTCTCTGCAAAGTTTGGCTCCACTGGTTCGGTCGGTGGAAGGATCAGATATGCTCAGCTGCTACATAAACCCGCCCCAAGGTTGGAGAAGCAGCTAAATTCCAGCTGGAGGGTCCGAGTATTGATTTGCTGGGGAGAAAATACAGTATTAAAGGAAGGCTAAAGGCAAACTGTATTGCTTAAAATGAAAGGATGTGAATTTGTATCAGAACATAGGAGCAGGGTTTTGGTGATAAGCATCTGCTAATCAAAGTGCATCAGTTTGAATGGAGTTCCTCTCAATTTTATCTCCGGTGGTTGGAAGTACAGAAAAGACACTTATTAGAAAAATAGGCAGGATTTAAATCCAGGGTTTTAGGTATCCGTCTTTCAGGAGGAACTTGAAGTTGCAGCAACACCAATCAAGCAGACAGAGCAGGAGCCTGGGAATGCTCGTGCTCCGAGCTGAGCCACTCGGTCTTGGTTTTGAAGTCAAATGGTTTGGTTTCTTTACATTTCTCCCAGTGCTTGGACGCCCTCTCACTGCAGAGTCTGGAAAGGGCTGGAGGACAGACGATGCTGAGACCACGTCTTGCAAAAGAGAGACTGGGGCACAGTCAGGTCCAAGCTCCCAGCCCACATGGAGAGGCTCACATTGGAGAAGATCTCAGCATGGAGGAGCACGCACGATGAGTCTGGTTTTGGGTTTCTTCAGATGGAAAAGCCCCAGTGGTGGAAGCTGTTTTGGGAAGGCTTGAGCCAACTGAGCTGCTCTAAATCCCATGAAGACTCTCTAGCAGCACAGAAGGTGGACTCCAGGTCTTCTTTCCCTTATGATGACCCCATGTCAGTGAACAACTCTAAATGAGCAGCATAACCCATGTGTGGAGCTCACTTTGCTCTTCCTTGCTTCTGCTCTCTGCAGAAACCCTTAATATTAACCTGACAAAAATGTTTCATTGCTTTGTTCTTCCTGGTGCTGGAGCATGGAGAAAGGGACTGGGCAACCTGAGGGAAAGCAGAAATCCTCTGCCACCCAGCTCGACTCCCGGGGCAAACTTCAGCACGTTGAGGTCACTTCCATAGTGCTGCACTCCCATCTCACCTGCAAGCAGCAAACCCAGCCGGATTTTTTTTATCCAGAATGGCAAGGGAAGGCGATATCCAGAGAGGAAGAAGCAGGAGCAGCACACATAGCACTGTCATCTCTGTGTGACATGAGGGGACATGGCTGCACCGATGGATGTCCCCTTGCCTGTCCTCTCCACCAGCCCTTCCCCAAGTTTTGCAGGGACCGTTGCCGTGCCCCAGCACGTGACGCTGAAACGACCTTCTTTTCCTTTCAAACCACGTGGCTTCGCAAAGATGCCAGTTCTTCTCCTCCATTTCAAAAGGATTTTTTTTTTTTGGACAAGTTTGAGGGAGCAAAGGAAGAAATAAACCAAAGAGAAAAGGAGTTTTTGAGTTGTGCCCTCTGATTTTTTTGCTGAGACACGCTGCTAGTGTCAACCTTTTTTATGCACGTCTGGAGCTGTTGCCGTTTCACACCTGCTCCACGCTTGTTTTTAGATGACACATAATTATGATAGGCAGTGTAAAGATGAAGCCTCATCCCCAATTAAATTGCATTTTCTGTCTTTTCATTTCCTCCCCCAGTGAAGGAGGAAACCCCTGGAGAGCAAGATCTTTAAGTTTAATGAAGTAGGAGGTGCCTGCGAAATTAAAGGTGATCTTGTTTTTTAGAAGAAAATTGGTGCTGATTTATGGCGTTCCCAGAATATTGTGCTTCCATGAGATGCCCCGGGGAGTGTTTCAGGTTACTGGAAAGTGTCATTTTAAGAATCTGAGGTCATGAGATGAGAGGGCATCCAGTTGGGTGCTGTTTGGCAACCTCTGTCTCCCCATTGCAGCACTGGGCTGTCCCCTCTTTACATTTTCTGGAGTCTCTGGTGGATCCCAGTGCAACAGGTCACGTAGGGCATGTGGGGAGAAAGAGGAGCAGCACCAGTCCCTCGGGGAACATCGCTGTTGGGTGAGAAGAGTATGTCCCCAGTTCTGTACAAGACGTGTTAGAAACCCCCAGAACAGACTTTCTGTTTGCCAGTCTTCTGACCTTGGTGCTCAGCAGCCAGGGCAGAATTCTGGCTTTGGGGAAATTAGAGGATGTTTTTATTGGGCTCTTCATCCCCACATGAGGTGTAGAACGTGGTGCTGGGGTGACATTTGCTGTGCTCCAAGTCTCCCGTAGCAGCCTCGCAGGGCAAATCCCCTTTGCTGCTTCAGCAGAATCCAGGCTGTTGTGGTGAGTCCCTTGCTCTGAGGACAAATTTTGGGTTTTTAAGGGTCTATGATATATCATAGTCAGAATCTGTGCTATTCCATCCTTTATTCCTTCCCCCAACTTCTTCTGAATGCCATCCAGCCCCCGTGATTTATTACCCTTCAGTGCGTTCTGCTTTTTGTTGGGGAATTTGTATTTCATTTTTGTGCCCGTTATCATTCAGAGAGAAAAGGGAAATGCTTTGAGAGCCCGGAGTGAAAATAAGCCGGCACATTTTAGTGCAGTTTGAAAGATGTTGTTGTATTTTGACAGGGTACTTACCTCCTGTACTTTTATGTTGTGGATTGAGGAGGCTCTAGAAGAATCACGGGAGGGTGCATTGCAGTGATTGACTCCAGCATTGTGAGGCAGCTGTGTAGAACTCATCTGGGCCGAACTTAACATCCTGAGGGACACGAAGAGATGCAGTAATTTGGCCCTTGGTCTCAAAGAGGCGCAGAGTTGGCACCAAGAGTGGAACTCGGAGCTTCTCATTCTCTTTGATGCACCCTGCCCCCCGTACTTCCCCTTCCCTCACGTGCTTTCGGGTTGTTCTTCATCATCCTGTTCTTGGATGATGGGAAACGTGGCCACACGGCAGCGTCCCCTTCTTTTAGCCTTTGTTGCTGTGGTGGCTGTTCTGTGCAGAGCCTTGAAGCCCTGTGCAGGAGGGATTATCCGTCGGCGCGCCGCCAGGGCGCGCAGAGACTTCTGCTGCGAATGCCAGCGTGTCGTCCCCGATCAGCTCCTTAGAAATGTGTCACCTTGCTGTTGGTTGAAGCAGAGCGCTTCGTTTCCGTCTCTTTAGCGCTTTCTCTGGTTTAATTAAAATCTTCATTCCGGTTTGACCTTTTGCAGTGCTGTGGCATCACTGAAACTGAAGTGAGCCTCTAAGTGCAGGTGTCTCCTGGCAGGCTGTGTGGATGAACTATGAGCATTCACCCAAATGCTTATGACCAGCAGGAGCCTTGACTGCCCCTCCTGCCCTCCCCGTGGGATCAGGCAGCTCCCAGATCCAAGTATTTCCCAGAGCAGGGTGGAAAAATGTGTTGTTCTTTCAATAAAAGCCAGGGCCACTCAGGAGACGTTGTTTGGAAGGCAGGAGATGGGGATCAGCGCCGGTTTGAGGAGGGTGGAGAAAACAGAATTTAATCTCACGGTGATTTATTACCTCTGTTGTGCGTCACCGCTAGCCCAAGAAGGCTGATTTGAAGGAATGGGTTGCAATCAGTGGATCTTGTTAATAGTGGAGTTTGAGTGTGGAGACCTGGATCCAGTTCCCATCCGCTCAGAGCTGTGCAGGCTGTCCCAGACAGTCCCTGTCCCAGAGCCCGGGGCTGGAGAGCACAAAGGTCTCGCTGCATCCCACCTGTTCGAGCGCAGCTCCTCGCCCGGAGTTCTGGGACCGGGGGAGGATTCAATATGCGTTTGGTTGCAGGGGAGTGTGGGTTTGATGAGAACTGGATCCCACCTTTAAGCAGTTTCCCCAGCCCTTATGGGATGAGCAACCACGCTGTGCAGCCTTCCCTGCGAGGGGCATCACCCGCAGCCTGAGCTGAGCCCGCTGCACCCGGAGCCTGTTTAGCGGGCGCTTCTGTGTTGCCCGGCATAAAAATGCTGTAAAAACATCCTGCAGCTCCCACTGCTGGAGTGTGAAAAATAAAATAAACCCGTGAATAAGTCCCTACTTTACTGTTGGATGTTTCAGTTTGAAGAAACTCTGTTTTCGCAGAAGAAATCTCAGCCATCACAACCAAAACTTCTTGCCTGCCTCTGTCCACTGGTTACCTTTTTCCCTGCAAGTGTTAGCATGATGTAGCAGTTCTCGTGGGGTTTCCACTGCCCCAGCAGCCAGCCTGAGTGCTCAGCCCTGCCAGCACCACCAACTCTGTCTGCTCTGGTTTGAGCTCCTTGCTAAGCAGCTCAGAGTCTTTAGGTTGGAAAGTCCTGGGTCTGATCCTCGCAGACAACCAGCGGCTTTTCTTTCCAATACAGCATACCCTTCTCTGCTGAGGGCTAGAAAGTACTGGATTATCTGCTTACTGCAACTGGCAAAAAAAACCCCTCTGTGTCCTGATTCTTGCAGGGTGAAGCTGAAACCGTAGAGGGGTGCTACGCCCGCTCCCAGACCCGTGACGGGAAGGACTGACAAACCCCAAGTGCCCACACCAGTCCCGGTAAGTTAACTGTGTTTTGAGGTACCTTTACATGTGAGGGACGGTGGGAGAGATCCCTGCAAGCTCCAGCTGCTGCTGTGGCGCCGGCACGAGGTGGGACTCGGCACTGAGAGCTGGGGCAGCAAGGACACCTCACGTGAGATGCTGTACGAGTGGGTGTCAGTTCTGGAGTCAGGCTGAAGGTTTTTCCTCTCCGAGCCTGCTGAAAGTGGCCTCATCCTGGCCTGGTGTAAGCGTTCGAGGAGGCGAAGGTTGATGGATGCGCTGAGGAGCTGCTGTTCCCTCGTGTGCTGTTGGCGATGGAAACGGGATTGCTTTAATTACACCCTCATGGGCAGTTTGTGGTTATTTTGGAATGCAGTGCATTACGGCGTGTTTTCTTTTCTGATTCATTCTTTTATTTCTGCTGAAAGTTCCGTTTGTTGCGAGTGATCATGAATACGAGCGTGACTTCTGGGTAACGTCGAGGTGGACTCAGCTCTCGTGCACCTCGTGCATCTGCTCTTGTGCACCTCACGCACAGCCCCGGGCAAGAGGTTGCAAAGAGAAGCTGGGGAGAAGTTCTGCACACGGGAGGTGTTGCACTTGGGGCAGACTCGTGCCTTGCAGGGCTGCTTTGGTGGGGAAGGAGGGTGCCCAGGGTTTGCTTAGAACCCTGGTGCTGCCTCTGCACGGGGTGAGCAGAGCATCCTCTTGAAAGCAGTGTGGGAGAAAGCACACAAAAAAACACGTGTATTCTTGTACACCAGCAAATCAGGGCTGTGTTTCTTAGTGCTTTGGTCAGGATGGAGGAGCTTCCCCATCCCCAAAAAGGTCAGCAGGGTCCTCAGGCCATGGTTTAGGAAGAGAACCGACTCCAAAGTGCCAACAGACATGGCACTGTCTGCACGTGAGGTTTAACATCCCTCAAACCTCGGTTGGCCGGGTAGACTGAGCTGAAGACAGCTCTTTGAGGAAAAGGTTTTGTGGAGGGATGAGAGAGGGTTTGGGGATCAGAGCCGGTGACAGTGTGACCTAAGTATTGGGAAATGCTGAACTGGGAATCCCTGCGGCTGTTAGAAACATGCTGTGCTTCCTGAGCCAGGATGACCTGAGCCAGGAGGTCTTTTCCTGGTTTTCTGGGAGTTTTGTTTCAGTAAGAAGAGACTGATGGGACTTTAGATGAATAGAACCTGGAGTTTTACTTGTTGGATTTTCTCTTGGAAACTTATGTAGGAGATAAAAAAAAAATAAATGTGATCAGGTAAAAACTTTTTCATACGGATCAGACACCTGCTGTTGCTTGGTGGACCCCAGGAGATGCTACGTGCTGTAAATAAGGATCCAAGAGTTTTACATTTCCTGCCCTGTTTGGAAACTCCAAATGGGGTAGAGATTCACCTAGACTTTTTTTTCAAATCAAAATCAGACAGTTGAAGGAGAAAGGAAATTTGAGTTTGCTTATGATTTATCTAAACCACTTTTCTGCTTCTAGTTTAATATACCTTCCTTTAGTAGTAGTGAGAATAGCTTGACACAGAGCAGGACTAAAAAATTCTGACATACAGATCTGTTAAACAAATGAACTGGCTAAAACCCCTTTTCTGCATGAATAAGAGAACTACTGTGCCCTAATTCCACACGCCAGGATTTAACTGGACAAATTAAGTTAACGGGATTCAGCAGCATTGAAGAAATAACTTATTTTTCTTTTTAATATTCAAGGCATTTTAGAAAAAAGATCACTTCCAGAAGTTTTTCAGAGTTTTGTTTTGGCTTTTGGTGTATTAAACAGTTCTTTAAACGGTGGAGCCTTCTTTTTGTGTAGGGTATTTAAGTGGAGGAAAGTGTCTTTTATCCTGTGTGCACAGACTGCAGGATTTGAACCGCAGCATCTTTTTCAGTCTGTGAGTTCTTCACTTCCGCAGGACTTCTGGGCTCTTGAACGCTGCCGGTTGATTGTTTGCTTTTTCATTTTTCGCTTCTCCCTCCCAATTATTGGGAGCACACGGAATAAAGTTGATTTCAGTGGGAGCTGTGAAACTACCTATTTCTTGGCGGGTGCAGAAAAAAGCTGTGAAAATATCTGTTATGGAAGCAGGTGGTGAAGAGCACTGAGAGTAAACTCTGGGAAATTAGGAAAGCTGACGAAAATGCCCATTATTGCAGCAATGGAGGGAAGGTCACAGAAATACCCATTGTTGGGTCCACCCATATAGGGTTGGAAGCGTCCCAAAGTGAGAGGGCACAGAGGAGCTCAACAAAAACTGGATGGGTGGGATTTTCTGTCTGTCTGCTTAGGAAAAACACAGTGTCGGAGCGGGCCATCACACTGTCTAATCACAAATAAACCCAGACTGTAATCACTTGCTCGGGTCATTTATCCTTCCAGGATTAGGATGGCACTCAGTAGCCCTTTAAGCTACGATCTGGTAGTGACCTTCTTAGCACCCCATGGGCCAAGGAAGGAAGCGATGTAACAGGTTTCTGTCCTTATTTAGAAAAGGCGATGCGGGTCAGGAGGAGGCTGCAGGTGCCGGTGGAATCATAGAATTGTATCAGCTGGAAGAGATCTTGAAGATCATCGAGTCCAGCCTTTGTCCCAGCCCTGTCAACCGGCTACACGATTCCCCCCAACGCAACATCCACCCGGCCTTTAGTCCCTGGTGACTCAAGCCCCTCCCTGGGCAGCCTGTTCCAATGGCTGACAACCCTTTCAGTATAGAAATTCTTCCTAATATCTAACCTGAACCTCCCCTGGCGCAATTTAAATTCATCTGTAGGTGACCCTGCTCTGGCAGGGAGTTGGACTAGATGATCTTTTGAGGTCCCTTCCAACCCCCAACATTCTGTGATTCTGTGATTTTCCCTTGTCCCAGGTCTCAAGTTGCTCCTGGGGAAGTTTAGATTGGATATGAGGAAGAATTTCTTTGCTGAAAGGGTTATCAGGCATCAAAACAGGTTGCCCAGCGCAGTTCGTGGTGTCCCCTTCCCTGGAGATATTCAAGAGTCAGGTAGACATAGTGCTAAGGGATTTGGTTTAGTCAAGTACTTGTCAGGATTATATTAATAGTTGGATTCAATGATCTTAAAGGTCTTTTCCAATCTAGGTGATTCTGTGAATCGTAGCGGGCAAGGACGTCATGCCTGGCACAGACTGGCTTTGCCCTTTGAGGCTTGTTTTATCTTTTTTTTTTCTTTTCTTATTCCTCTGATGCACGAGTGCATAAGCTCACTAGTTGTCTTCGTACTTTTGCAAGCACGCGCTGGGAAGATGATTGAACGCGATTATCTCGTCCCTTCCCAGCGCGGGGGATCGTGGTGGACCAGCAGGTGAAGACGAAGTGCCGAGTGGTTCAGAGGAGGGTGCAGGGCACTTGGTTTTCTGAGCTCTCTTACCAGCCCCATGTGTTTCTGACCACAGGCAGACTTCATGAAATGCCAGTGGTTGCCAGAGTGCGGTAAAATTCAGTTGGCTTCGGTGGCTTGTGTGTTTTTGAACACCCCAAAGAAATGGAAGAAGAACGCATATGGGTAGTTCCCAGGAGATAAAACAAAGTATGAGGTTTTGTTCAGTGATAAAAGGGAGAAGTTTCAGACATGTCACCACTGCTGCAGAGCCCAGACCATGGTCCTCTATGAAATAAGCCCATAATTCTAGTCTCAAGAGGCAGAGCTGATGCGGTGGCTGTGACCCAGGGGTGGGAAGGAGGGTGGTCTGGGCTGTGGAGGACACAAACAGAAATTCCATCCAAGCTAACGCTCCCCAATCTTTATCTACAGTAGATAAATGCAAAGACCCAGTTAAAAATTCTGTCTGGAAGGACACAAGGAAGGAAGGAGAGTCTGGAAGGATTGCCCGTGTGCTTGTGCTGGATATAATCTAATGCCATGTATGATATTTATAAGCAGTAGGTTGGAGGATGTTCCCAGGCAACTGGTTCATCTGTAACAGGTTTTGTCTTGAGTAGGTTCAAGCTCGCCTGGTGAGAGCAGGCTGCGGAGCCCACCTAGCGAATGCGAGGGAGAAGAGCACCATTCTCACATGGAGACCCTGGTCCATGATCACTCTCTGCAGGGAAGCAGATAAATTTTGGGCTAGAAAAGCCATGTTCTTGGCACTGAAGTTTGCTGTGAAAGCAGAACATGTCAGGGGTAGAAGATGGTTAGGAGTCATTTAGCGGTTGCAACTACCAAACGTGTGGTCTGCAGGCTCAGATCCTGGGTTGGCCAGCTCTGAAGTTCTCTGTGATGGAGCTGTCCCCTCCCTTTGCCCCCACAACCATTCTACCTATGTGGAGCTGAGCTTATCTGGCTTTGAGTGGGAACCCAAGCAGTTCCGATAAAGGATCAGATTTTCCAGTGAGAGCCAAGACCTGACACGCTGAACTGCCAGTCTTCATGCCAGAGCCTTCAGAGATGGACGCTGGTTTCTGACCTTCACCGAGAAGCTGTTTCCTCATTTCTTGCCCATGCCAGGCTCACATGGCTCTGCTGGCAGTGACTTAGTGGGAGATGAGATGCTAATTTATAAACAGCCTCATTGTTCCATCCCTTTAGTTACCTGTGCTTTTAAATAAGCAAATGAATTGCATGAAGCCCTGCCAAGACAGCAGGAAAGCTGCTGTGTTTCCAGATGCTGAGCGATGGGTTGCAAGACAGACCATTGCCAACAGCTCTATATGGGCAACCCTCCTGCTTTGGATCGTCCAGCTGATCACAGTATCACAGAATCACAGAATGTTGGGGGTTGGAAGGGACCTCAAAAGATCATCTAGTCCAATCCCCTGCCAGAGCAGGAACACCCAGATGATGTTACACAGGAACGTGTCCAGGCGGGTTTTGAATGTCTCCAGAGAAGGAGACTCCACAACCTCCCTGGGCAGCCTGGGCCAGGGCTCTGTCACCCTCACTGAAAAGACGTTTCTTCTCGAGTTTAAGTGGAACCTCTTGTGTTCCAGCTTGATTCCATTACCCCTTGTCCTATCATTGTTTGCCACCGAGAAGAGCCTGGCTCCATCCTTGTGACACTCACCCTTGACACATTTATAAACACTAATGAGGTCACCCCTCAGTCTCCTCTTCTCCAAACTAAAGAGCCCCAGCTCCCTCAGCCTTTCCTCATAAGAGAGATGCTCCACTCCCTTAATCGTCTTAGATGGTGAAGTCTGCTGCAGCTCAGTCATTTCTTGGTACATCAGAAGAGCAGGGCATTTGGTATTACTTAAGGACAGTAAGATGGAAAATAAAATCGAAAAAATGTCTTCGCATAGCACATACAGTATCCAGTGGGTCGTGCTGTACCCAGTTTGAGATTTCTAACCTCGATCGATCAGAAAACCTCAGGCATGTTTCTCTTTTTAAATCTGTTCATTCAGTCAAAACTCTTACGCTCAGAGAAGGCCATGGGTTAATAATACCTTCCTGAGCAATGATTAATTTCTAGAGCTGAGCTGGTTCCCTGCTATCAACCAAAATGTTTGATGTTTTCAAGAGCTGAGCAAGCAATTCATAATGAATACTGTATCTGAGAATTAAGTTTTCTGTAAATCTTGATCTTATCAAAATAACATGTCAATTTAAATTATCTGATTTGGAAATTTGGGTGTTTTTTGTTTCTGGATTTGCCTTTTGAAATTTTCTGTTTCTCAGAGCTTCTCAAGACTTGAACATTAATTTAGATTAAGGTAGTGCATGAATGGAAAATGTAAAATCTTTCCCAAATAACTGCTTGTGGAAACACCAGCTGACAGATGATCACACGAGTCATTTCTTCTGCTATGGTTGAGGATGATGCCTGGGCTCAAACTTAAGGTGAAAAAGTTTGCAGAATGAAAACTTAAAAAGTTTTGGAATTGCTCCAGAGGGAGGATCCCCAGGTGTCAGTGGTCTATCACTGGCTCGTCTCCCGTCTGCAGATCTGTGTTCATTGAAGGTGGGGAGCCCAGCTGGAGTGAATTTGCAAAGAACTCAAGGGAGTGCTGACAGGCTTGGGGTGGGATGGCTTGTGTGTGTTGACACCTCTAAATCCTCCTTTGAGAAACAAGCTGATGGCCAGAAGGACTGAGGATGGGTTCTTCTCACCTCTTGCTGAAGCACCAGGTCTTCACCATCTTGGCTTCTTTTCCCTGTCCCCTGCAAGGTGTTTTCTGCCTCTCCTGTCAAACACTCAAGCAATATTGTGCAGAATGGAGAGAAAGGCCAGGAGACGGGATTTAATGCTACGTGGAGATGGGTTTAAGTGTCTGCCTCATGGTTCAAGTTCTCCACCATAATTTTCCCAGGTTCCCTGACCAGCCACTTGGGCTTCAGCTGTCAAAAGGCATCCAGTTAACATGGATGAGCTGGGACTGAATTTCTCAAATCTTAGCCTCCAAAAAGGAACAGTCTTTCTGTTACAGACTGAGCTGGTATTTTGACCATAAAATGTTGCTTCATGAGGTGCTCAGACACTGGGGACAGGAAATTAAGTGAGAACCCTGGTGCTGCTGTGGGTGTTCCTGCCCTGGCAGGGGGGCTGGACTATAGATGATCTTTTGAGGTCCCTTCCAGCCCCCAACATTCTGTGATTCAGCTCATTCACTCTGTCCTCTCCTAACCAGATGCAGCTTTCTGGCTGCATCTCTGAGTACCAGTGCTGGAAAGCGAGTCAGAAAGCAGAAGTCAAGGGGATGCCTTAAAATGAAAATACAGAAATAGATCTTGCACATCTTTTCTCATCTTCCCTTTGCAAGGCTGTATCAGCGCGTGCTTGATGGGATATGATGGCTCTGACCTCGTCAGATGCATCGAATATGACACGTGAGCATGGATTTATTTATTTTATTATTATTTTTGTTTTCAAGGAAAGAAATAAGGGTTAGCAAGAAATGCAGAAAAGACAGACAGACAGATGGCCACATTTCTTTGTCAGTAGAAATGCAGGCCTGAGATTTGCTTCCAGCTTCGTTTGAATTGGAGATTTCAGGAAACGAGCTCAAAAGCTGCGTATTTTACAGCCCTGCTTCGGTAGCGTTTCATTATCACAGGTGCTGCTTCTATGAGGCACTGACCTCTGGCAGGCAGTGGTGTGACACAGCGACATAGTGCTGACGTAAGTGACCTTGTGCTGCCTGGAGTGGTTGGGCTTTCCCCGGTGTGCTGTAACAGCCGAAGGATGCTGGGTGATGCCACACACCCTGTGTTCATGATGAGCCACAGAGCATTAAGTTTGGGGCTTTTTTACTCTAAAATCCTCTCTGTCATGTTTTCTTCTTGAGGATGGAGGTTCAACTGGAAAAAACAAGGTCACAGTAAGGGCAACTTTGAGATGTGCTGGGTGACCTTCGGGGACTGATGTGGCCCCAGCTTTCCTCTGGTGGACAAGGTCTGTAGAGCCAAGCTCTTGGGCATGGGCTGTTCCTGCCCCCTTCACTGGAGAGGGCCAGACAGGGACCATTGGTTTCTTATTCTTTCTTCCCTGTATGCCAGGGAAGGTCTTGTAATCACAGAACACAGAATCATAGAATGGTTTGGCTTGGAAGGCACCTTAAAGAACATCTCATTCCAACCCCCGTGCCATGAGTGGGGACATCTCCCACCAGAGCAGGTTGCTCAAAGCCTCATCCAACCTGACCTTGAACACTTCCAGGGTTTCCACGACTTCTAAAAGCTTGGCTTTGCTGTGCTGCCAAGGAACCATGGATTACCCCATGGGTTATCTCCAGGAAATCCCAAAGATTTCATTGGAATCCTCCAGAATAACAGATTTCTACCCTCAAGGTGTTGCATGCAGGGAAGTCTGAAGCTGAATGAATTGAGGCTGCTGTTAATGCCATACCCTTGAAAAGTGACTCTGTGTAATTAGGAAGGTTAGTAATTATAGGAATTAGTGTTTTAACAGACAAAACCTTCAAATGTGGTTATATCTGAAGAAATAACTTTGGAAGGGAACGTGGTCCTGCTCAGCAGATCTGCCTCCCACATGACACAGGGGACACACAGCTTCGTGGAATAGAGGGTCAGGGGAAACATGGAACCATCACCTCACGGTAACCCAAGGGCTCGTACAAAAGAACGAGGCAGCTTTTGGTTTTGCTCTGCGCCGAAATTCTCACTGAATCTCCAAGCAAAACTAGTGGGAGTGCTGCGAGGGGTGGGAAATGCCTCCTGGGGCTGGGTTTGCGGGCTGAGGTCGTTAAGAAATGCACAAAAAGTAAGGACAGGCGGTGGCTCGGTGGAGACGTGGTGGGGTCTCGGCAAGGGCTGTGGAGCCAGCACAGGCTCCCTGTGCTCACAGCCCTGTGACACCCGGCTCGGCACTGCGTCTCGGATATTTCTTTGGGCTGAGTCCTAATACCCCGTGTGTGTCTGCCCTGGTGTGTTAAAAAGGAGTGGAAATACACCCTTTTCTTCCTCTGATTACGTCACAGCTTCCCTGAGACCTTACGTGCTTCCTATTACACGCCGGGTACCGTGAGCTGTCACTTTGCTGTCTATAGTCGGGTTCAAGCAAACAGAAGCCAAAGAGAAGTTTGTTAGGGCAGAGAGAGGTTAGGGAGCCAGTTTAGCTTTCTCTGATGTTTCTAATTATCCATTACTTCTTGTCCTGCTTCCCTTTCAAGCATTCGCTGGAGTGCTGAGCTGCTGAGACCTCTGAAAGTCCTTGTGCCGTCTTCTGGGTTGCGTGGCTCAACCCCATGGTGATGCTCTGAATCTGTTCCTTGTCTGACTTGGGCTGCTGTTGTCAGTGTATGAACCTGACTTGTACCCCTCCTGGTATATCAAAAAAAAAATCTGCTTTATTCTGGGGTTTTTTGGTTTTTTTTTTATTTATCTGCTCGCTGTAGCTTTGAACACCTTTATTATTTCTTGTTCCTCCCTCTGGCATAGGTATCTTCTGCTGATAATCTTCTTAGCTGTCTCTGAGCACTGAGGCACCCTGTTCATGTCACAGAATGCTGCTTTAAAGGCAGGTGTGATCCAAGCTCATCCAATTCTTTCTTTTTCCCTGTGATTTTGAAGAGCCTGAAAATATTTGTGTAATCATTTCCCTCACACATGCTCCCCCCCCTGCCTCACTGCCAACCACTCTTCGGTGTCTTTTCTAAAAACGACATCCCTACTCCTCATGAGAAATCCTCCAAAAGCAAAGCACCACTTGCACCACAGTGCAAATAACAGACCCCTAGTGAAATAGCGACACCGGGAGCTTTGCGGTGAGGGGCAGCAGCGGCTCTCAGAGCTCATTGCTCACGTTGACGAGATAACTAGAGGAGGCTCCTGTGGTCTTGGACAACCCTGTAACTGCACCGGTGTCCTGGGCTGAAAGGACAGAGCCTGGGACTGCCTTTCCCTCCCAAGCAGCTGCTCCTTTCCAGGCTGCCCAAGCGCTGACCGCTGCAGAGCAGGACGTGAATCACCCAAAGAACATCTGTCGGTGCAAAAACGGTGATGTTGGGATGCTCCATCCTGCTCTGCGGAGAGCTGAGGAGCTGCTGCTTATCCTTTCAGGCACACAACAGCAAATCGTTTGACGTGATTTGATTTGATTGCCATACCCCAGCCCATGACTAATTGCTGCCTTCCTGGGGATGCACTTGAGGCCGGGCAGCAGGCGACGGACCACCAGGAGCCACCAGATAGCTGCTTCGCTTCCCAAAGGTGGGCAGAAATGGGACTCAAGGGAAGTCCAGGTTCCCCAGTGCTCAAGTGAGATGTACGACTGCCAGGTTGCTGAGTTGTGCTTTCTCCAGCCACCTCCTTCTCCATCTCTGGTTCTCCCAGAGCATGTCATGACTTTCTTCGGAAAGTGCAGCCTTTTAGAAGACACTAAACTGGAAAGTAAAAATCACTAAACAGGACTGGGTTTTTAGCTAAACCCAGGACACAAAGCTTCAGGGTAAAAGGGTGAAGGGGGCTCACCCCAGGATGACCTTTGAGGGAAGCAGGGTGCTCCCCTGCGCAGGCAGAGCCCTGGCTTTCAAGTCCCCTGTGGCAAAGGGACTCGGCGTGGACTTGGATGTAAGTGTGTGCTTGGCACATGATTTCCCTGAGGGATCACCCAGCACCCAAAGTCTGCCTGTCCCACACTCCTGAAGAAGGCAACAGGGTGCATCCACCCCAGGAGATTGGCTAAATGGAACTGCAGGGGCCGAGACGTTGGTGACTTCTGCTCAGGAGCTGGGGGTGCCTTCTGAGACAGCTGCGGGGAGTCTCTGGTTTCATTTCGGAGAGCTGCAGGGAGTCTGGGAGACAACCAGCTTGAGCCTGACCTGTTCACCCCTCCTGTATCTCAGTGGACACATGTTTAAGATACCGAGCTAAAATAACCCATCTTCCAACACCTCATCGGTGCCTTCTGCTTTGGGGGAAGGGGACCATTTGCAGGCAGATGGGGGGAGTTGATGCCCTGCTGCGTTTTGGCTGCAGAAGCGAAAGAACAGAGCTTGACGTGCCAGCACCTCCGCACGAGCAACGCTGCCTCCTTCTGCAAGATGCTTCCTTTCTTCTTCAACAGCTTCTTGTAGCCTTGAAAATGCCTCTGCATTGTTTATCTGACCACCACACACAAGCACAGCCTTTACAGCCTCTGCCTTGGCACCTATTACACTTGCCAAAGACTCTTCATTGCCTGGGTCCTCTAATCTTTCCTCCAGCACCCATGTTTTATGCCTTGGTTATGCCTCCCTTCCTTTTAATTAATTTTTCACACTACCTTGCTCGTCCCTGTTGCCCTCTTTTACTTAATTTATTGCTCACTAGCCATCATAACCCCTGGGCAAGCCTTTAAATTTATCTCTTCCTGCTTCCCATCGCCCCCCTCTGTCCTTTTTCTTTATTGATTTCTCCAGTTTGATTTCATCCTTTGCTTGCCTACTCTTCCCTCCCTTTCAAAATTGCTTGGCTGAATTTCTCACCCCTGTGAGTGACCTTGCTGCCTTCTAATTCTTGGCCCAGTAGGGCTGAGATTGCTGTTTGTTGGATCCCCACCTTGCCTGTGCTTAGTTTCCTCCCCAACCTCCAAGTGTCTCAAAATTAACTCTGGGTAAATCCCATCTATGTTGTGATGATGGGGAAATGGTCCTTTTCCAACGAGCCTCCTCCAGATGAGAGAGCTGCAATGGCCATAACCTGGTGCGGCTTCTCCAGTCGCTCCCAGGGGCAGGGATGGGCTCGTTGGGTCAGTCTCCACCAGGTTTCAGCTCTGACCAAGGGGATAAATTTGTGTTCTCGGCAGCTCTTTAATCCTGCCGTTATCCTGGAGATCAGAAAGGGCAGATCGACTTGCCCTGGAGAGACCTTGGCTGCTTACAGCTCAACTCTCTTGTGTTCTGAAGCTTTTTCCCGGTCTGCATTTAAATGGGGAGGATATTGTGGAAGGGGAGAAGGAATAAATGACTTTTCTTTTGACTTTTAGCTGCTCCATGCCTGCCCCAGCCCAGCTCGCAGGAGCTGGGGATCCACAGGCTTGGACAAAGAGGGAACCTTCAGCTTTGCTTTATGGTTATGAAGAGTCAAATGGTCTTATTTACAATCCGTAAATAAATGGTCTGTTTGCTTACAGACCAGTTCCTGCCATTACCACAGTGGGGTTGGAAAACTTTACTGCAGATACACGGGTAATCCCTTGAATATATCAGCCCTGGGCTATATGGCAAACGAGGAAATAGAACTCCATTATTCTATGAATTCTCCTTTATTTCTTCTTTCAGTTCTTCCCATTTTCCTTTCTCTCTTCTTCATTTGAATTCAATGTCATAGCTAGGATCATCCTATAAACTCTGAAGGTGGGGCATCTTACTGATGCTTCCAGGCAGCTCTGTAGGTGTCGGCGAAGTGCTGACCCTTTTTCCAAATTAAGAATCTCTCCTTGTCCACCTTCAACAATTTTTATCATTGCATGGGAAAAATAGACCAGCTTCCTTCTACCTCTGTTGCTTTGTAACTACCGACACAGAAATATCCTTTTTTAATGTAGGAAGGGCCCTGCACCCTACCCATGTAGTGTTTGCAGCAGTTTGGGCTGGGAGATTTTTTTTCCCAACCTATAATAGGGAACTTTTCAAGATTGTGAAGATCATTTGGGTGGTCAATGAGTGATCTGGCCATATCCATTAGACGAGGCTGAAGTGATTTAGATGTCCCTGAATAGGAGGGGAAATAGAGACAGAGACAGCTCCCTTTGCTGTTGCAACATGGGCAAGCTTAAAAACTGGAGAAGAGAGCTGTGCTTCACCCTTAGACCTAGAAAAAAAAAGGCTCTTGCTTTGTATTTCATGGTTTGTATCGAGCCAGGAACTGACAGACAAGGATGCGAAAGTGTTCGGATAATTTGTCTTCCGTTGTGAATTGTGGTTCTTTTGTGAAGCACCCCAGGCCCCTCCGCACGGTGATTGATTCAATACATCTGCCTTCCCCCGTGAGTGACAGCTCTTCCCATCTCCGTACGCTCTCTGCAAATAAGGTGCTATAAATAAGCAACAACGTCTGTGTTTGCAGGGGGTGGAAAGCTGCACTGGAGCTTTTCTTTTCTACGTGGTAAACAAAACTGGACGGTTGAGGGAGCCTGTAAGTCCAAGCTGGGCAGAAATGGGGAGCGCAAACAGACGCTGCTTTGTGGCTCATGAAAGCTACGAAATTGGAAAAGCCCGTGCTGTTATTTTGTAGTTTGAGGAATGAGCACGTGAGGGCATGGAAAGTTTAAAATAAGGATCAGCCAAGCCTTTCATTGAGATTTTCCTTCCTCACGCCAGGGTGTAACCGATGGCATTATGGTGCCGGAGGTTGAAGGTTCGATGGAGTGCTGAAAGCGATGCGCCAAGGTGGGGGTGACAGCTTCTGCTGCTTGCCGTGCCCCTGGCTGGCCCGAGGGGCTGGGGGAGGCTCTAGTTGCCTTTACTGGCTGTGCAAAACCTGCTGACACCCATCTGCGGGGAGATTTTTGGGGGAAAGCTTGTAGTTGTAGAGCCACAGTGCTGTGAGCTGCAGGTGAAAGCCTGGGTGATGCCTCCTGCACACAGTGATGCAGAGAGGAATTAGGGTTATGCGTAACAGCAACATTAACCAGAGCTGCTGGGAAGTTTGATGAGCAATGTAGAATTGGGGTTCTTCTCTCATTTTTGGCGTTAGGGAATTCCTGCAGGCATCTTCACCCTGTGGGTACAGGAAGGGGATTTTATGGCTGGTGCTCCCCACCAGGACTGCTGGTGCAGCATGCAGGGCTTGCAAATGCTAGCGTGGCTTTAAAAGGATTTCCCAACCAACAGGTGATGAAAAGGGCCTAACTTTGGGTTAAAAGGATCTGGTTTAACATTTAACCCGCAGCTGTTCTGCTGGGATTTTCCAAACCAGGCTCAGACAATGTCAGTGGCTACTCTGCAATGACCTGCTTGGCTTTGCAGGAGCCCTGCACGCTTTGCGCTGCGGGCACAGGTGCATGCGAGCTGCTTGTGGCTATGGAATAAGTCAATGGCAAATGTTTTAAACAGAGAGGGAGGCTGGTCTTCTGCTGGTTTCAGTATAGAATAGAATCATCGATTCATTTAGGTTGGAAAAGACCTTTAAGACCATCGAGTCTAACCGGTAACTCAGCAACGCCAGGTCTACCAATAAACCACGTCCCTACGTACCACATCTACATGTATCTGGCACATGGGTTTTTATTCAGGTGAGCTTTTTATCCTGTTCTGGCAGGGGGCTGGACTAGATGATCTTTTGAGGTCCCTTCCAACCCCCAACATTCTGTGATTCTGGGAGCATTAGTTCAGAAGCCAAAGATCAGAGGCATGCCTGGCTGTTCGAAGGTCCTGGATTAATTCATGGCACAAGCCCAAATGTCAGGGCCTTCTGCCTAGTTGTCACAGACCTCGAAAATAAAACCATGCAGCATTGTTTTTATTTCTTTGGAGAAGTACTGGAAAGCAACCTCAGCCCTGTTTGCCTTAAAGCAAGGGCTGGTGGAGATGCTGTGTGCGGGGTTAGGATGTGAGCCTTGTGGGATGAGCATGTCAGAGTTGTCCTGCTTGGAGCCAGCTGCAAAGTCCCTGGCGCTCAGTTAAGAGTCTTTCCGTGACTTAATGGGGCTGTTTTTCTAAGAAAAATGACCCCAGAAAGTGGTTTCCTGTGCTTTTCTTTACTGCCGTGACGTTTCTTCCTCATAAGCATTTTCCCACAGAGCTGTCTGCTTGGTAGACTCTAATCCGTAGATCAGAAGCTCCATCGCCGAGCTGCACGTGGCACGAAAATCCTTCACCATCTCTTATCAGCCTCTAATTCCATTGCAAGAGAAAACAAAGCCACAGGAGGACTCTGCCAGCTTCTCGCTGCTGTCCCGTTTGCCCTTTGTGTCTGTCCTTTCAGCCCTGTCTTTTGAAACTCCTGGTGATGGCATCCAGAGAGAGATGTCACGCCTGTCACCGGCAGGGACCTGGCTGGTGTCAGCTCTCCATGCAGACTGGTGAAACACCTCCTTGAGGCAGGACTGCATCAGCACACCAGGCACAGCACCTCAAATACAAGGTGTCATCGTGTCTGCACTGGAAACCTTCTGTGAAGGCAAGGCGGAGGAGTAGAGATGTAGCTCCTGCCTCTGGCCCTTCCCATGAGCCCCCCTCTGCTCCCCAAGAGCTGTGGGGGAGCAGGGAGTGCCCCAGTGGCTAATCCCCAAGTCCCTCCACCCCGAAAGCTTCTGCTGGGACTGATGCTGCAGCAGCCCCAAGGACGGCGGTGGAGCTGAAGAACCACGTGAAGTCCATGGTCATGACACAGAATCTCTTCGGTTGGAAGAGACCTTTCAGATCATCGAGTCCAACCATTAACCTACCACTGCTGGGTCACCACTAAACCATGTCCCCAAGCACCAGATCAACTAAATACCTGCAGGGATGGTGAATCTACCACCGCCCTGGGCAGCCTGCCTTACTTAATTTCACTTCCGGAAGTGTCCCTACGGTGTCTACAATAGCATGCCGGTTGCTGGGGCACATTTTGGGTTTCTTCGCCTTAAATTTTTTGTAGCATCCGTGCCCACTGCTACCTTATTGGTGAAGCTCATTCTCAGGCAGCAGCATCACCAAACGGGGAGAACATCCGCCAGTATTCAGCTGACTTGTATTTTCTTCCTAAGCCTTGGTATTAATATCAAACTTGCAAAATTGCACGGTATTAGGGTTTTTTATAGAGACACTGCTCTTTGTGTGACGAGACGGCTTGATGGAAGTCTTAATGCTGCAGGTGGTGCCAATCCATCTCAAGCTGCACTGTATTCACAGTCTGATATCAGAAATAGCACTCTGATATCAGGAATAGCACTCTGATATCAGAAATATCCCTCCTGATACCAGAAATATCCCTCCGACGAAGAGCTTTGCAAAGCAGAGTGCGTTGCTCTGTGGCCGGGCATGTGCACGCACACTCGCTGCTTTGCCGGCTTCACGTTTGAATTTGCAAAGAGTCTGTCACGTCAATAATGCCTCCTAGGAATGTAGGTACTAGTGCGGAGAAAGAAAAAAAAGGAGAATAACATCCCGTTTCTGAGAATGTCAGGCTGCAATGCAGCTGCCGAGGCGTGAGGAGCGGGGACACCATAACTCACAGCCCCATCTGATGAAGGCACTCTCTTCTTTTTCCTCTTCGGTGTTCTTCTTCCACACACATCTTCTCCCTTTCCTGGGGCAAGACAAGTCTGTGGGCAGATGTGGCTGTAGTCAGACTGGGGTCCTGAGCCTCACCAGAGTTTGGGGACCCTCCCTGGCTCAGGGGTCCCATATCCAGACCCTTTTCCAAGGGAGACAGTGCAAGGGATGCATGGCTGTTCAAAGTGAGATTTGGGCTGGTCGCTAGACTACCAAGAATCTGCTTTCTGTTGGGCCACTCCTGTTTTTCAGTCGTCTCTACGGAACTGTAGGCAGGAAACAAAATGTATAATTTATAAAATGAAACCGTTGCGGCTCTCGTGGGTGATGGCATTTTTAGGAAAAAATGTTTTCTTCTTTTCTCAGTAAAAATCTCCATAGTGAACAGGCTGGGTTTTTTCCCCACCTTGTTTGAATCAGCAAACACAGCTCAGTTCAAGGTAAATCCTGCTCATCCCTCCATGATTCATCATTCCCTCACCCTTTACCAGATCCATCACTTGTCTCGGTGTTTAAAGCCGGGAGCACGGCTGGGATGAAGGGCTGGGGAGGAAGAGATGCTCTAAAAACTCCGGCTGCAGTGATGGAGCAGCATTCAGTGTGGCCTGAGCAGTTAGGGCAAAGCACGCAAATGGATAAATATGCAATATGTTATATGAAGTAACTTGGTGATTCTCAATTAATAGCCTAATTGCCTTTTTTTTTTAAAAAAAAAATTTAATTATTGACTCCCAAAATTACCGAGCTGAGTTGCAGATGCTACGGAATATAAAATTGAAGGACTCTTTATTGACATTTTGAAATTACAAATTATGTTTGTTGCAGAAAAAAATGAGAAACTGTCTGTTTAATTGGTTGTAGGTTGCAATTTGTGTGCGCTTGGGTAAGAAAAATACAGCTATCTAGGGGATCGTTAAAGAACGCTTTCCTCTGAGTCAGCAAAGTTCAGAGATGGGAAGGAAACAGATCTATAGTGTATAAAACTTCAAGCTAACAAGTAGATTGGGCCGAGGGATTGCTTTTGGCAGAGTGAGAGATGTGCTGGCTCGGGTGGGATGGACAGAGGGGAAGACAGAGCGTTTGGGGTTCTGGACCTCAGAAAGAAAAAGCAAAGTTATCTTGTAGCTAAGGCAGCCTGGTTTTACTTTGCATTACCTTCTGAAATGTGGGGTGAGCCCTTGGGGTCAGAAGACATTTCTGGCTGCAAACGCTGATTTGGGATTCATGTCTCTTGAAAAATAGTTGTTCAAAGGCTGACTTGCTTCTCCAGGATGCCTCTCTGCTCCGTAGACCAATTGCTCCCATCTTGCTTGGATTTCTTAACAAAAGGGAAGCCTAAACTGTCTTTACCTAAAGCAGCCCATGTTTCCTGGAAGTGAAATCAGGACACGGAGCCGTGGCACCTGATGAAGGCACTGGAGGAAGATGAGGTCTCTGGAGCAGAACTGCCTTGGTCCAGGTGCCCCAGCACCATGGAGCGAACAGGCACGTGCTTCGACATGGAGCGGTGGTCTCTGCCCTCCTAAAGAGCTCTCCCCAGGAGGGTAACATGATGCTGGTGTCTTTCTGACAAAGCCCTTGGAGAAACACCGCTTGCAAGTGTGGAAAGATTTGTTAACGGTCTTAATTCGAAGTGAAGCTTACACTCCAGGCAGCAGAAGCCCCTGGAGATTAAAGATCAACACTTGGCCTAAGATGGGGCTCTGGGGCTCGGCTCTTACTCATTTGATGAATCATAATGTTCAACACAGGATTCATTTTTGGGGGAGGAAAGGGGGGCTGTCCAGTGTCATCATTTTCCGTCGGTGAGGAGGAGGGAGGTGCTGAGGGGATGGAGAGCACGGCAGTGAAATGAGGGCATGTGGGCAAGCAAGCAGGGAGAGCCCAAGAAAAAGCACGCAGGGATAGAAACTTGGGTCTCGTCACTGCTTTCCTTTCTGCTGCAGGGCTTGGAACTGCAAAATGAGCTAGAACAAGACCGTAGAATCATCAGGGTTGGAAGGGACCTTAAAGATCATCTATTTCCAACCCTGCTGTGCCATGGGCAGGGCCATCCCCCACTAGATCAGGCTGCCCAGAGCCCCATCCAGCCTGGCCCTAAACACTCCCAGGGATGGGGCTGCCACCCCCTCTCTGGGCAACCTGTGCCAGGGTCTCCCCACCCTCACGGGGAAGAACTTCTTCCTCACGTCCAATCTGAACCGACCCATCTCTAGCTTTAATGCATTAAGATAGGAAAGGTGAAGGCTGCAACCCTCCACGCAGGACCGTGCCATGGCCAACATTGGGAGAGGCCACCAGGTACTCTTCAGAGAGGTAGAACGCGTGCTGGGAGGAGGGGTCACTCATGCTGTGCATCAGGATGCTGCTGTCATGGAATCATAGAATCATAGAATAGTTTCAGCTGGAAGAGACCTTCAAGATCATCGAGTCCAGCCTTTGTCCCAGCCCTATCAACCAGCTAAACGATGCTCCCCAGTGCAACACCCACCCGTCTCTTAAACCCCTCCAGGGACGGTGACTCAACCCCCTCCCTGGGCAGCCTGTTCCAATGGCTGACAACCCTCTCAGTACAGAAATTCTTCCTCATATCTAACCTTAACCTCCCCTGGTGCAATTTAAATCCATTCCCCCTCGTCCTGCAGCCCTCTGCTCGCCGACGGGCTTCACGATCTTGCAGAATAGGTTGGCTCTTTGGGCTCCGTTTTCGTGACCCATCTCGGTGTCAGTGTGGGTGCTAGGGCAGAGCATCACCTGCACCCAGCGTGGGGCCACAGAAACATTTAACCTCTGGGTCTGCACTCCTGAAGTCGAAGAGGGCTTTGCTTTTTGACTTTGTTGCATCAAGCCACAGCTGACGAGTGTTAAATCTTTACCATCTTCCTGCAACCGCCTTTGAAACAACATAATTAATAGTAGTAACTCCTGCTCCAGGCTGAGATTTACTTGACGAGCAGCTGTAAGTTCTTCCCATGTGGGTTTTTTTTTTGTGTGTGTGTTTTGTTTCTTCCGTTTGTTTTAACCAGATCTAATCAATGCTATAAAGGGCAAAGCAGCGGTATTATTTATTTATCGTGGAAGCAGCACAGCAAACAGTTGATCACTTTGCAGTTTGCTGACTGACACCACAGATAATCAGCGTTTTTCAGACTCTTTGCAGAGCAGCCCTGCAGAGTGTGATGCATCGATGCTGCAAGGACTGTAGGATCTGATGGGAAGTCCCCCTTGCATAGATTTCGTAGCTGTCCATAGCGATAACATTGGGATTTTGGTCGAAAATAAAAAGGGCAACTTTTAATTCAGGTTTTTTATGTTAAAAAGTGATTTTTGCAGTGCAAATTGTCATGGAAAGTATTTTATTTTGACACGGTCATGTTTTTAATACGAAGAACGAAAACTGTAGAGTTTGCTGAGAAACAGCACAAATTGCAGCTTGGGGGTTTAATCTAAGAAAAAGGACAAGGACACAGCGGAAATACTTTTCTACAAGCTTTGTGATTTTCGGTTCCCGGGGAAAAACCCTTTTTCCACATCCTGACCAGCTGCTCTCTGGCGCTGTCAAGCAGCAGGTAATTTTCTAATAGATTTGAGAGGACTTTTTTGCAAGGCTACGCTCCGTTTGTCCTGACCCGGGGTGGCGTGTCTCGCTCCCCGGGGGCCGCCGCTTTCCTGCCAGCCCGCACTCGTGCATCTCATTTGGGAGGATCTCTTTTCGCAGCACACACTTCTTCTGCAAGGGCAAAATTCGCTTTCAAGCCTCGCCAGGACAGCGCGGGCCGACGAAAATAACGTGCGGCAAATTGGCGCGTGGGGGATAAACGGGTGCCGTCAAACGCCGTCGCCGTGCCCAGCCTTCCTGCGGATGGGACACCAACAGGGCACAGGGCACTTTCGCAGATCGTGGCTTTCCCATCTCCCCTTCAGATGCTCAAATATTCACCTCATTTCCCTAACAACATGGTTCACCTGGTCCCCTCCATCCTTAGTGCTGGTCTGTGCCCTCGCAGCTTTTTTTCCTCCTGTTTATCCACCTCCTAATTAACAGTAATTGCTTCGTCTCTCAGGTGGCTGGGCTGGAGTCCTCTCTGGGTCCAAGCCTGGGCTTTCACAGCCCCACAGCATAAGCAGGAGCCTGATGTGGGGCAGCCCGTGATGCCCGAATCCTCCAGCTCCCCCCTGCCCTGGGACAGGGATCAGCAGGAGTGGGCAGGCGCGGATCCGATTGCTGCCAGCAGAGACCTTTGGCATTTCGCAGCTGGCTTCAGTGGAGACCTCTCCAAAACCTGCTGACTCCCAGAACCCCAAGGAGCCTTGACTAGGAGGTTTTACAGATCGTGCCTACAGAGAAGGTGGGGATTTTTTTAAGCCTCTCCCTTTGAGCTGGGCTTTTCCAGAAGGGACTTACTAGCTCGTAGTACTCTCAGCTCAGGGTTGGATTTGGGGAAATCCTAGCAGCATCCTTGCATTCAGAAGTAACCCTGTAGCAGCAAGGAGCAGCTTTGGGATCCCCTCGAAGTGTCCCCAGGTATGTCCCCCCTTGTCACCCTTACAGAGAAAAGACCTGGTGGCCTTTGCTGAGGCTCTGGCTGTGGAGGAGCAGCCTCAGACGTGGAGCTACCCATCAATGCATCTCCCGAGGACACGGCTTGCGGTTAGTGGGACAGTCAGGGTGTGACACACAAATATTTGCTCTGTCGAAAAGCACTTGGCGGCTGACGGGTAAATATTATTAGAGCGAGTCACAGTGACTCGGTTAATAGAGTCCCCGAGCTCCGGGCTCATCGCCTGCCGGCGTGAAGGGGTGCTGGGCTGAGCAGAGCAGCCTTTGCCCGTGCTAGCTGAGGGTCAGGATCCCTTGTCCCCACTCCTCCCCAAGCCACACGCAGCACCTTGGTGGGTGGCGTGGGTCCTCAGGGGTCAGAGAAAATATTTCGATCGATGTGTGCCAAAACCTGGTTTCTTTTTTTTTTCCCAAACTGCCTTGGGTAAATCGATGCAATAGTATTCTGGCATGTGGGGAGTAAAGCATGGCAATAAGTTGGTTCAAAGGTGTCCTGAGAAAGAATAGGACTGGAAGAATATGCTATTTTTACCAGCTTTGCGTGAGCTTTTGGAGGGCTTTCTTTTCATCCAAATTTATTCAAGCTTTTTTCTTTTTTTTTTTTATCTTTTTACCCTGGGAAAGCAAACTTCAGAAAGGATTCTTTTAACCCATACAACTAACTGGATGCAGCAGCTCTCACTGACACCCTTTTTCCTGGGCTTCTTCAACACCCTGGAGAAACAACCACACCTCTAGAAGCAGACACCCCACTGATTTCGGCTGGGGCTTCCAAAGTACGCAGAGCCACTCACCTGTACGGTTTTCCATGGTTCTCCCAGTGTGTTGCTGGGGCAGAGGCTTAGCGAGGGCTGGGATGCTGGAGGGGAAGGGCAGAGAGCCAGTGGAACCATGCGTGGACCTCGGTGGGAAGCTGGGACCTCTGGCTGGGGAGGAGCAGGCAGCTCGTTTGGTGGTGGTGAAAGGAGAAACGGTGGGGAAGAGCTGGCACCCGTCTCCCTCTGTAGCGGTCACAGCAGTGGAGGAAACTTGGATTTTAGCGAGAGGGTTTGCAGTGTCTCCGTAGTGCTGATCGATAATGTGACGCGCAGCAGCTGCTATCAGTAAAGTGTGTCGACGAGCCTCATTAACGTTGGCTTATGAATGCAGTTGAGTGTAATTGTTCGCTGTACTTAAAAACCAGAACGAGGAGAAATTGCCGGAATATATTCTCTGGGTGTGAAATGCTGGAAACAATGGAGCCAAGGGCTAGACATTCATGTTCAGAGCGGTGAAAAAAAAAAAAAAAAAAAAAAACAAAGGCTGTGATTTCAGGAACCAAATCAAACATTTCGCCTGGTGCTGCGGTTTTACAGGGGCAGTCAAGTGCTTACAGCTTCTTCTGCTCTCCTGCAAAGCGTGGGGTAGAGGCGGAGTGACAGAGGACATGGACTGTGTCTGGGCTGGGGTTCCCAAATCCGAGGTGCCCAGCTAGCACCCCCACAATAGGCTGGCAGCCCCTACCAGGGCCGTGTTAACCTGCTGTCCCCGAGCGATGGGAAGGTGTCCGTGGGGATGGATTTCCTGAAGAAAGGGCCTGGAGGGATCCCTAGGGTTTTGGCATCGCCACCCCTCCACCATTGCTTCTGCTTCCTGGTGTTCACTCACAGTCTAACCCAGGGTTGAGCCTGGGAACCTGTGTGTGATTAAAAGATCTCTTTCAAAAAGAAATGCAGTGAAGATGTCAACAGTCAAAGACTCCCCTGCCTCCCTTGTCACTTGTACCAGTGGTTAATCATCTTCCTGTTAAAATTTGTGCCCTTTATCTCATTTGAATTGGTCGGTCTTCAGCTTGCAGCCATTTATTCCTGTTCTGTCTTCACGCTTTTGATTAAAGAGCCCTTTCGTATCTGGCATTGTCTGCAGATGAAAGTTCTTACGCAGAGTAATCACATCACCTTCCCATCTCCCTTTTGATAAGCTAAACAGAACAAAGTCTTTAATTTTCTCTTTGTCAAACATTTTCTTCAACACTTGAATCATCCTCATGGCTGTATTCTGCACTTTCTCCCTTTTTCTTTTTTTAGTTCGTGAAATTTGGATGTTGGATTGGGTGTTTAAGCTTTCAAATCAGAAGTGCAAAAGTCCTGCTGAGCCTCAAGCCCTGAGCATGGAGATTTGCCTGTCCCGTGGTGTGGATCTCACCCTCTGCCATCAGCCCCCTGGCCACCGACACCCACCCAGCCTCCAAGCCGCCCCCCACCAGTGCTTTTCATAGAATCACAGAATGTGTCGGGTTGGAAGGGACCCCTAAAGGTCATCTAGTCCAACCCCCCTGTGGTGAGCAGAGACAACTTTAACTGGATCAGGTTGCTCCGATCCCCATCAAGCCTGACCTTGAATGCATCCAGGGATGGAGCCTCCCCCACCTCTCTGGGCAACTTGTCGAGCAGGAAGCCCCCAAATCCCTGGGATTTAGGGTCCTGGCGGGAAAATGCAGCACAGGTCTGAGCAGGGTCTGTACCTTCAAACCACCCTTACTAGAAGCTCGCCTCCAGGTTGTAGCCTCCCTCTTTGCACTAATGGGCCCCCTTCTACCGTGGAGGCTGCAAGCGCCAAACCCATCCTTTTGCTGGCCACCATCTCCTGTAGCAGGAGCGAAGGATATTGGAAGAGATCTGGCCATGGTTTTGCCAGGTGGTCATTCAAAGCCCTTCAGTCCACCAGCAAGCAAAGAGAATCTCTCTTGCTGAGATCAGCATCAGGCCCCACTGGGCTGGGCTGAACTGTCAGCGTGGTTGTTTATGGCACGATCACACCCATCGACCTTTTTGGATGAGCGTGAGACACTGCACAGGGCAGTTCTTCACAGCGACCAGGGTCTGGTTGAACAGCTCAGCGCTGACCGTTCCATTAAAGCCAGCTGTAAAATCCCAGTTGGTGTTCCTCCCGTTGAATATGCAGAACGAATTTCAGCTTAAAACAACATCAACTCATTTGTTGTTGCTTTTGCAAATTAACCCCTGGAGAAGTCTGTAGGTCAACGCCTGGCTCGGTGTTGGTAATGTCATTTTGACCTGAGATCTTCTTAAGCTGAGTCAGCGAGCGCGAATTACCAGTTGATATAAGATCTTTTGTCATGTAACAAACCCAGGGCAGATAAAACATCTCCTTTCTGATCTGGTGCTCCAGCAAACTCCCCTACCACGTGTCTTTCGCCCTTTTTGCAAAGATCAGCCCAGGATTAGGCTAAACACAAGTATTGATCTGAAGTTCATTTCTCCCAGCCCTGCTTCCTGGTGTTTTCCTGACGTTACTTGTTTCCCTTGGTTGGTCTGGGGACATGCTGTTCTTGCAAAGGTAGTTCCAGTTGGACAATGCTGGTGAGGAGATGTTCACCCAAACGCTGAGTATCAACCAGGCTGGAACCACTAGACTCCCTGTGCAGACTGATGTGCCCAAGGCCACCATCCCTGGGGACCAAGGGCACCTCCGACTCTGAGTATTTTGCTTTCTGATCCTCTCATCTTCTGATGCAGGGGAGAAAAGGAGAGAACCAAAGTGACTCAAACTTTTCTGAAACTTTCTTGAAGTTGCCACAATGGCTGTCAGGCGCTTCCAAACTTCTCCAACCTGCTTCACCTGAGAGGAACTTTCTCCTGCTGGTCAAGATACCTGGGGGGGGGGGTGGATTGCAAGAGGCAGCACTCTGGTAGTGTGATCATTGCAGCAGATGGAAAATTGGGGTATCCTCCTGAAAGCAAAGAAGCTGTGGGACTCTGCAGCCATTGAGGATCAAACCCTGTAATAAATACTGCTGTCACCAGCTCAGAGCCATTCCAGCGATGGCACGGCCTCATTTCTTTTCATCAGACCTTACAGTGGACCCAAAGAGGGGTTCTATTTGCTTAGTCTTCTCTTTTTCTATTTCTTTTTATCACTCATGATTTTTGAGAGCTTAGGTATCTGAAGCGCTCAGCTCTGGGTTGAGTGTCTCATTAAATTCCAGAGCCCTGCTTTCCTGGGCTCCGTTAATTAGGCACTTGATTGAAAGTCTAAATCTGAAAGCTTGGTTATTGACTGCAGCTTTGCTAACCTAAGGTGATCCGTTCAGGGTAGTTAAAGCTTGCCCAGCCAATTTCTTTTCTTAACGTCCTCACCCTGCTATTAAACAGGTATTGCAGATTGGTGGAAAACCCTTGTGTTTTTACTGTGTTGGACGGAGAGAGTCTCTAGGATTTATTTTTGCTCTTGAGCTCCGTTGTCACTTGAGTTTTGTGCTGCAGTTGCTGGTTAATAAAGGCTGCCTGTCCATTTAGCAGCCAGCAACTGATGACCAGCAAGAATTTTTTGTCATGGATGCTTGAGGAGGCTGTTGAGGTTTTTTGGGACATCTTTTTTTTTTTTTTTAATACTGTAGAGTATTTAATATATTTGCATAACAAACAAAGAGCCCACTCTCAGATGCCAGCGTACTTTTCATATCTGCCATCTAGGCTTCAGTAATTCCATCAGCCTGACGTGGAGCCATTTAGAGCCAGTCTCCCCATGGACACACGGGTTTCTAGGTGAGACTCAGGTACCTTAAGGCATGATGGACCTGACCCTGTGGATCACACCCTGGTGCTCCTTTGTCCAAGCTGTTACAGGGTGTGTAGCAAGGACACTGGGCAGCCAAAAGCAAACAGCCTGGCTCTCTGGCATGTGCTGCTCCTCCACCCCACGTTGCTTTGACATCAACTACAGGGAGAAACCAGCCAAGCCAGGAGAGCAGATGGAGGACAGGAGGTCTGAGAGGTCCGTGCCCTGCGCTGAGCCTGCACTGCCAGGCTGTGAGGAGAAGGCAGAGGAATACTCCCAAAATGAGCTTTCCTGGCTGCCTGGCTTGGGCTGGGCTGGAGAGAAACAGATGCCGAGTTGAAAGTGGATGCGGCAGAGCTCCCAGGAGGCAGCAAGGCTGGGTGATGAGAGACCTCCAAATCAGTGAATCTCAGTGAGATGTATGCAGGTGGGTCGCTCGTTTGGGTTTGCGCTTCCCCCCCCATTTCTGTCAGCCACGTGCCTGCAGCCCACTGAGATATCACCCAGATTTGGTGTTACCTTTGGTGTTACCTTAAGCAAGTGCAATTTCAGAAGCAGCTCTTGCCACTAATTCTCCAGCTTTCTGCTGCTCAAATCAAGCTGCAACCTCCCTGCAAATTGCCAGGTCAGGTTGTGCTCCTCACCGTGCTGGGGACCACTGACTGCTCAGCCTGTCTCACGTTCTTTCTGTGTTTTGTTGTTCTGGGTTCTCCTTGTCTCTCCTGTAATTCTCTCCTTTAAAGTCTCTCCTGCAAGCGTTACGTTCCGGCTGCTCCAGGATCTGCTCTGAGTTGTACATCTCCTCTCTCCAAACCCGTGACACGCAGCCTTTTTCCTTCCCGCTCTTCTCCTCCCCCCGGCTCATACCAGCTCACTTCAATTAGTTGAAGCAATTAATTGGTACAGACGGGCCTTCCCTGGTGTGCCCATTTTGTCCTGACAAAGGTGGCAATCAAGGTAGACCGTAATTTAATTGAATTTTCTTGTGAAGCTTTAAGTGGGATAATCCTACAGCTTAATCTTGCCGCTGAGTCACAGCTAATGGCCTTGGTCACTTGTGAAAGGTTTTGGTGGGGTTTTTTTTAGGTTTTTTGGTTTAATCAGCATCTCTCATTCTTTACTGTCTGTGCTTCTTATAAGTATTTCTGACCTGATTTCTGAGGATTGCTGAGACTTACGCCGCTCCCTCTTAGAGCGACCTATCCACGTGTGTGCATAGGCAGAAAGACTCAGAAATGGGTTTGGACATGAAAAACCTTACTACTTCGTGCAGTGGTAGCATTTTTGTTTTCTGAAGGTGCTGGGCATTTTCTGTTCTCTTCTACCCAGCTGCAGATTTTAAAACAGGCTAAAAGGGACAGTGATGCCAGAGTGTTACAAGGCACTAGGCTGCACAGAGCTGCGTCCAGCCTAAAATAGAAGAATTGAGCAGCCCCTGATGTGGTTTTGCTGTTTATTCAGTGACATTTGCAAAAAAACTTTGCAAGGTAGGATCTGATCTCCCCGCGAAGGGATGGCAGTGGCGCAGTCACCAACGGGTAATGAATTGGCAGTGGACACGTGGGACATAGCTGTGTTTGCTCCATTTAGAGATTGGAATCTGGAAAAGTTAAATAGCTGCCGAGGGCTGCACGTGAGCCGAGTGAGGACCTGAATGCAGATCCCCGCGTTCTCCTGGTGGACTCAATGACCTCGAAGGTCTTTTCCAACTGAAACTCTTCTATGAGTCTATGATTCCTCCGTCCCCGCTCTGCTGCCAGGCTGCCGGTCCTCAACCGTCGGGCAGCGAGACAGGACGGGCCAAGGGAGGTGAAACAATGCAGAAAACGGCTTGGGGTGAATGAAAAAACAGGAGAGAGATGAATTCAGGGCAGCAGAATTGGGTGCAGCGTGGCAGTACATGTGCACAGAGCTTGGCTTCCAGTTTGGCGCTGAGCACTCGTGGCGATAGCATGGTCAAAGCAGGCAGGAGTGTCAACCTCCTTCATTAAGAAACCTCTGAAAGTGCCAGTGGAAACACGCAGGAGGAAGCCGTCATCTTGTGGAAGCTGAAACGTGAGATTTTCCAGTGCAGGAGAGAGCCCGTGCTGGCAGCGAGGGCTGGGCACAGCTTGTCCCTGCTCTGGGATGCCTTGTCCTCCACTGCTTTGGGATGTTTTTGAGTGCTACTCTGTGTAGCTCCATCTTTTGGGAAATTTGGAGCGTTGTGGGAGTATTTTTTTTAGCCTGGGGTTTGTTGAGGCTCTCGGCAAAGCCTGTCGTTTTGAGGCTGGGTTTGCAGCCGTACCGACAGGTGGGAGATTACCGGGGCTGAAATCTTTGTTGTTCTGCAGGCTGAGGGAGAGATAAACAGTCAGTTTGGTCATTACAAGCACGTAGCTGGGAAGTCGGGTCTGCCCGTCGAAGATTTCGGGGTATTGATTCATACAGGGAGGCTTGGGAGCGGAGGGAGCTTGGGGGGTTGTTGGTAGGTTGAGATAATTCCCCTTTACCATCCTGCCTGCAAATTCAGCACCTCCAAATTGTGCAGAAACCCCACCTTTACGCGTGCAGTGTCTTCCCCATGTGTTTGCATCTCTCCAGGTGTAGTTGGCAGCAACCTCGATTCATATCCGAGTCATGGCACTGCCTTATGTTGCACCAGGGGAGGTTTGGAATGGATATTGGGGAGAATTTCTTTACTGAGAGGGTTGTCAGAAATAGGAACAGGCTGCCCAGAGAGGGGGTTGAGTCACCATCCCTGGAGGGGTTTAAGAGACGGGTGGATGTTGCTTTGAAGGATGTGGTTTAGTGGTGTTGATAGGGCTGGGAAAAGGTTGGACTCACTGATCTTGAAGGTCTCTTCCAGCCAAAACTGTTCTACGATTCTCTGATGCTGTGGATCTGGCAGTGGTTCTGCTCAACTGAAGGTGCTCCTGGGCTGCAGGAGTTGCTGCTGGGAGGCAACAGCTCAAGTACAAACTGCATGAGCTTCAACAAGTCAAAATGCAAGATCCTTCACCTGGGTCGGGCCAATCCCAGGCACAAATACAAACTGGGCACAGAGTGGGTTGAGAGCAGCCCTGAAGAGAAGGATTTGGGGGTGTTGATAGATGAGAAGCTCAGCCTGAGCCGGCAGGACGCTCGAGCAGCCCAGAAGGCCAACCCTGTCCGGGGATGGATCAGGAGAAGTGTAACCAGCAGGGCATGAGAGGGGATTCTCCCCCGTTACTCTGCTCTTGTGAGACCCCACCTCGAATCCTGCGTCCAGTTCTGGTGTCCCCACCATAAGAGGGACATGGATCCGTTGGAGCGTGTTCAGAGGAGGCCCCAAAGATGACCCAGGGGCTGGAGCAGCTCTGCTACGAGGACAGGCTGAGGGAGCTGGGGTTGTTCAGTCTTGAAAAGAGAAGACTTCAGGGCGACCTAAGAGCTGCCTTCCCATACCTGAAGGGATCCTACAGGAAGGCTGGGGAGGGACTTTGTACAAGAGCATCGACTGATAGGACAAGGGGAAATGGATTTAAGTTGAAGGAGAACAGATTTAGATTAGATCTTAGGAAGAAATTCTTCAGCACGAGGGTGGCAAGACTTTGGAATAAATTGCCCAGAGAGGTTGTGGCTGCCCCCTCCCTGGAGGTGTTCAAGGCCAGGTTGGACAGAGCGTTGAGTAGCCTGATCCAGTTGAGAGGTGTCCCTGCCCGTGACAGGGAGGGTGGATTAGATGATCTCTAAGGTCCTTTCCAGCCTTGGCCATTCTATCATTCTATGACCAGCTCTCTGCAAGGCGTGCAGTGGTCCTCTGAGGTGTCTTGTCCCTCCTTTAAGGAAGCACAATCCTTCAATTCTGGGGTTTTTTTTGACTGAAAAAATGAGACAAAGTTAATTCTGCTTTAGATTTCATGTCCACACGGCATGGTGGGCAGAGGGGTAGGGACACCATGAGCAATGCAGGTCTTCTTTTCAGACCGTAGCTCACAGCTTTTTGGAATGTAAATTGTAAAATGAGGAGGGCACTAAACACTTCTCCCTCCCTCCTTCCCCGCCAGAAGAATTTAATCAAAATCCCTCTGTATTCTGCACAGAGCCCCTGGCTTTATACTTTATATCAGGGAGCTAGTCCAGCAAAACACTTAAGCTGGAGGGGTGTCCTATTGCATGTAATTAGGCTGCTCCTGTGCTTGGATTTAAGCAAAGAAGTAACTGATTTCCTGGATCAGCACCAGGGTACTGAGCACCTTGCAAAATGCCCTTTCTCTGTGTTGTGGAGAGCAGCATTTCACATGGATTGGGTTAGACCTCTGTTCTGCGCACCTAGTCCCTTGTACCTCATTATTCTTTTTTTCCCTGCTGAATGCCAGTTGGAAATCCTTAATCCACAGAAGAAAACCATCCTGAATATGTAGAGAAGTTGTGTGCATTGGCTGTGCTTTGTGTTTAGTTACCAAAATCACCCCTTCCAGGGGAGATCACAGAATCACAGAATTGTTGAGACTGGAAAAGACTTCTGAGATGATCAAGTCCAGCCTGTGACCCAACACCAGCACAGTTGCCCAGGAGAAGAGCTCAACCCACACCTGACTACACCATCCCTTCAGGGAGTTGTAGAGAGTGAGAAGGTCCCCCCTGAGTCTCATCCAGCCTAAATACCCCCACTCCCTCAGCCTCTCTTTACAAGATGCTCTGCTGTCAGGGCATGCGACTTGTGATTTTCTTCCTGCAGATGTGCCAGCTCTCAGAGAAGGAGAATTCCTGGACAAATTCATAGTCCTATTCAGAGGGCATGTTTGCTCTCGACCAGCTCGTTTCTCAGCTCCTGCTGTCAGACTGCAGAACATGATCGCAGACATCTCAGCCTGGCTCCATCCGCAGATGCCAGCACCGCACACCGGTGAGAGGGGTAGTTTGCAGTTTGCATCCAGCCCAGATCAGAAGGACTCGAAGATCATCATTGCCAGTGAAATTGTGAATGTCCACATCTTATTCTGTTGTTGATTCTGGTGCTGAATTTTGTTGTGGAAGTTGCAGAACCTGACATGCTAGGTAGTTTTTGAGGAAGGGATGTCCTATTTTTCAGCGCATGCCGTAAGCGAGGAATGGGTTTAGCAGAAATGATGCCATGATGGTTTGGATCTGATGCGTTATGTGCCCAAGTGACACCTGGACCTGTAGATGGTTAAGTCAAGGACCAGGTCCATGGTCTAGAAACTGTGCAGTCTGATGCTCAGGTCCCTCAAAATGCTTAGTGCCACCAGGTCTCGGGCTTTCTCTGAGGACAAAATTAAGAGCTGGCCATGAATGGAGTCAAGAAACTCTTCTGCTGTTGAGGACGGCAGGGAGGCAGGCTGGAGTCCTTCCTGAGAGGGAACAGTCTGGACTAGCTCTGTTCTCCCAGGACCTTCTTGTGGGACGAGAGCGTTGCTGCAGTGCCAGGGTTGTGCTGGGTAGATGCTGCGCCCAGATTGATGAGACTTCAGTGAAGAGCAGCAGAGCTCGCCCAGGTTGTGCTGGACCTCACCACCATGGGTCATGTACGGTCAGTGCGTGCCAGGCTAGCTCGCACGCTGGAGCCAGGGGGGTGGGGTTTACTTAATTTCTAGTTTGCATGGCTGGCTGTCACTCTGTCTCTCTGCCACTGCTGCTGCCACCTTTGTAGGACCTCAGTAACCTGGTCTGCCTTCTCCGTCATGGTTCTTCAGTTACTCTGTGAATGGATATATTCAGTGTCACCCTACACACACACTGTCCCGTGTGCTCTTCTCCAAGCCTCCCGTAGAAGCAGTTTGTTTGGATCTTTGGTTTGACCTGGGCCAGCAGTTTGGATGTTTTTGTGGCTGGTTTTGCTAGCGGGAGATGTCATGTTTCTCTAGGTGGCTTTCAGGCTGGCTGATGACTTTATTGCTGGGGTTTGGGGGGGTAGGCAGAAGGCTGTCTCACAGCAGACATCCAACAGCAGTTCCCACTGAAACCCACCGAGACGGATGTACACATGGATCCCATCGCCGTGGCCACCTTCACATCCTTACTGTGAACGTTTGCCTTACGTAGACATGCCTGGGACCAAAACATGGCCATGCTCTCCATACTTTGAGTACACATCGCAGTGGGAAAGGTGTATTTTGTGACCTGTGTCAGTAAGACCTCTCTCTGTGGGCACTCCAGCAACAATCCCATACCTTCACTCTCCGAGGAAGAGTTCTTCTTACCCAGACTACATCCAACGTCTCTGTCTACGTAACACGCCTGCAAAAATCCCTGGACAGTTTCAGAAATCAGTGGGAAGTGTTCCTTCTGCAGGACATTTATCTTTCTTCTTTTCTTTTGGAAGTGGTAGCACCAAATTATGTATTGTAAGCCAGAAGGAGAAAGCTGCTCCCCAGAGCTTTTTTGCTGGGGCATTCAGCGTCTGATCTGAGTAAGCGAAATCACAGCTAAGCAAACACAGGCGGGGTCAGGCAGCGTGTGGAGCAGCTGGGAGCTGCAGAACAAAAGCCTCTTTGCACTCTCAGTAAATTGGTCCCGTAGGAATTTTGCTTTGAAATTATAATTGACCCAGGGAAGAAAATTATTTTGTGGACTTTGAACTCATTAAAAAAACTCCATCATTCATCTACAGTTTATTCCTGACACTTAATCAAAAGAAACTTAATGATCTTTCTGACAAACAGAATTTAACGTAGCCGGGACTGTATCTGCTCCGAAGTACCTGGCACTGATTGTAGGAGTGGAAGGTGTTTATTAGCTCTGTTTGTCGCAGCTGCTAAGCACCTCTCAGGAATTTCGGAAGTTTCCACAATTAAGAACAATCATTTTTGGCATCTTCATTTAATCACAGATATTTGTGAATTTGCGGGATTGCGTCTTTTGTGGGATTGCGTAGCTTTAAAAACTCCTTTTATACGAATGAAAAGTAACATACAGCCGTAAATCCCAGATCAAAAAATATTTAGAAGAGGTGGGTTTTTTTAAAATCAAACTTTGAGTGACAGTTCTTAATCAAACTTTGAGTGCGCGTTCGTTAAATTGCAGGACGTCCACGACAGGATTTGACTTCAGGCAGCAAACACTCTAATACAGCCCTTGCATAGGAAGGAAGAGAAAGCAAGAGGAAGCTTTTCTTCTGTTCAAGAAAGCGTTTTCTTATGTAGCCAACTGAAAGGTGGGCATTAATTTCTGCAATTTCATTGACTTCAAATCATGAAAGCAGTGTCTTGCCCTGACTAGGTGTCCCTCGGCGCGGTCAGAGCCAGCGTGGCTGTCACGGACTCACTGGACACGTCAGTCCAGTGTCCAGTGGGGTGAGGATGTGCACATGCACTGGATCTTGGAGATGGCAGCATGGGAGCACGGAGCCTGGGGCTGCCTTTCCCTCATCTTCCTCCTCACGCTAAACCTTGTGGATGCCCAGGCTGTGGCTGTTGTTTGCAGCAGGCAAGGAACAGGTTTGTTTCTCCCGGAGCTTTGGAAGCTCTGAGGACCAGCAGGTCCACGTGCTCGTTCCCAGTCCGTGTCCAAGTCCCAACTGTCTTCTGCAGCCAGATGAGGGGCATTGCTGCCCTGTGTGAGAGGCACCAGGCTGACGCGCCCTCCAGCTGCGCTTTGGCATCAGTCTCGTCTTTTGTCGTTCAGCAGCTTTCAATCAATGCTTTTTCACCCTCAGCGAAAATCAAAAAGCCAGCGATGGATGATGTGGGAACAGCTGGTTGAGCTGCTGGTGTTGAAAGCCCATCCCTTAAGCAAACCCTACTCCCCGTTTATTTTTCCTGGCATTTAGCTGAGACACTTCAGTGAGAGAGAAGATGATTTCGCTCAGGAGGGTCCTCAAGGAGATACAATTTTGGGGAAAAAAAATTACACTTCCTACTCAAATTCCGAGGACTTACGAGACCTTATTTTTAAGTGCCTTCTAGGTGGTGGGTTGTATTCTTGAAAAGTGATGTCAGGCTTAGTCTATATATAACCACGGTGTTTGCTAAGTTGTGCAATACCCTGGACTTCTGAGAACTGTTGCTGCCCATGGTCACACTCCCCGTGTGTCACGAGATGTAAGGTTTCACCCCAGGTCGTGCTGCTCTGCCAACCCTGAGATTACAAGGCATTTTGGAGAAGGTGGCTAAAATACGTACCTGCTGTCTTCGCTCATCCTGAAAACAGAAGGGCTTGTAAATCCTTCGGTGGTGCTTCTGTAGTCGTTTTTTTAACTGAGCGTTGTCACCTGGCAGTGGTTCCCAGAGGGCGAATAACACCAGGTAATGTCATCCTGGTGTTTTGTTAGGGACTAAGCCTGCCCTGCTGAAATTAATGGAATAGTTAATTGACTTCTGTAAGTACAGGGCAGAACCTGGGGTTTCATGAGCAGCTGGTGCTACCGAAGCTGGTGCGGGGTAGCTTTTGGTCTGTTTGTGGACTTTTTGATTCAGTTGTGCCCAGGTTTCAGCATGAGCTGAAACTCTTCCTAAGTATTGGTGGATCTAAACTGAATATGAAACGTGAATGCCCTAATGATAGGAGGAGGGTCAGACCTTGGATATTGCCGGGCACCAGGGTCTGTGCAGGAGGAAATGTCTGGCTGAGACTTGGATTTTCTCGTGTATCATAAGCTCAGGCTGAAACATTTTCTGTACCTGGATTGTTCAGAACCTCCTGCTCTGCCTTGTAACTTCTCTGGTGCCTCAAAAGAATGGTGCTAGTGTTAAGACTATTACCCAGGAGGGTCTCTGAGACCTTCTTAGAGTTCCTAGCCACTGATTTTTATGAAACTTGTAGGAATTTACAGCTAAGATGCAGGAGCAGCTTTCAGGTTTGCCAGGAGCAGGTTCAAAATATGCACCCTGTCCCAGTGTCACCCTTCTGTCCTGGATTTCAGCCTTAACATGAAGTTTTCCCCCCATCTATCCTCTGAAGCTGGGGTCCTGGTGACCACTGTGTTCCACGTATGGTAGAGATGAGGAGAGGTGAAAGCCACCCACCCTAGCCCTGCCTGTAAATCCTGCCTGTGCTGGGAAGCAGCAGGTCTGGTTTCTAAGCTTCTCAGTGTGACGAAAATCCCTCAGTGGCAAATCTTAAAATTTTGGGGGCAGGAGGAGTGCGAACGGCTGATCAGACCTGTATTGTCCCGGAGGTGCCAGGGGTTTATTCTGCCTAGCGAGGGGGATGTTAGATAGATGGACGTGCCTGCTCCTCAAGCACCACTGAGAGAAGAGGACACGTCATTAGCCATAAAATGCCCATCATCCAAAATGGACCCGTGTAGGACATGTCCCATAGCCCCCCACCCCACAGAGGAGCATTGCGGGTGACGAGCGATGGCTTTTCAGCTTCTTGCGCTGCTGTGCTCCCAGCCACAGAAATCCGGGGGGCTCCTGAGCTGGCTTCCCACGAGCCCCAGGGTCCATCTCGCCTTGCAGCCGCCGAGGGGGTTGGTGGATGCTGCTTGGTGGTTTGAACTTGGCCATTGCACCTCCAAGCCCCACACTGAGATGTGGGGAAGCTGGTGAGGGGCAGAGCTGCTCTTTTGCCGTCCGCGTGTTAGAAAGATAATTCTTCCTAGACCTGGACAGGGAGATAGGAATGACCTGAGCAATGTCTTTGGGGGAGTCATTTGCTCTCCTTTGGAACGGCGATGCCTGATTTTGTTTTGATTTCTGGTCTGGATGTCTTTACCCAGACAAATTAATTCCTCTTTTTTTGGCTTTACAAGAGCATGACTGCAAAGGAGCCATGGAAGATAGCGCAGCACAGATGAACATGAGATCAGATTCAGGCTGGTGTTGACTGCCTACAGCAGCCGATACCAATCTGGGCTCTGCCAGGCTGCTTTCACTGAGAAGGAAATTGTCCCCAGATAACCAACCAGGTCCCCTTCAAAAATCCCTTCGTCTGATCCCACTCATCCTGTAGAAACCCCAAGCCACTTACATTTTCCCTAAATTGCAGCATTTCTTGTACACACTCATCCCACTGTAAAGCAACGTAATTGCCTACGTGTGGCTTCTGCACAAAGCCCTCAAGATGTATTTTGAACATCTGACATTCTCCCCGAGAATAAACAACGAGATAGTTGTGAAATGTTCACAAACTTTTCCTTCTCACTTTCTAACCTCCAGGGAGCAAGCAGAAAACACGCAGTGCTTTCAAATGTTAATGAAATTTTGTATTTTGAAAGAAAAGGAAAAAAAAATCAACAGAAAAATATACCCTCCCCTAGATGATGCTGTCACTTCATTCTGCTGTCTCCGGTCACTTTGTGCCTTTCATCTGGTTGAGGAGTTCATCCTTTTGTCACACGCTGCTGTTTTTGCTGGTGGGTTGAATAGCTGGTCTGCTTTAAACAGAAGGTAATGAAGTTTACTCCAGCCTTTGCAGGACAGAGTTAGTCCGTAGTGGAGATGCACGGCGGAGGAGTAGTACAGAGGAAGGGGCACAGGTCTGGGTGGGAGTGAGGACCAGTCTACCCCACCAGGCAGGACCTCTCCTCTCCTTGAGCATCATTTCCTGTGCTGCCCTCCCACCCCTTATTCGGACTCCCAGAAGCACCACAAAACATAACCAACAATAATCTAGAACGTGGTACTTGTTTAATTTTGATGAAAAGCCATGCTGGACGCGTCCACCCGCCTCCTCCTCAGTGCTGAGCAGAAAGGAAATTGGTTTTATCATCGTTAGACTCACACGTGCTTCCAGTTCTCTGGGCCCGGGTTTGTACTGGAAAATACCATCGCTGCGGGGTGAGACCTGAGCATCTCCTGTCTTTGTAAAATCGAGGCAGGTTACAGGTGCTGGCGCGGATGACGGTGGCTGCGCATCCTCGCGTGCGGCGGTGCCACCCGGGCTGTCGCTATGGTTTCAGCGCTATCAGATCAGGTTGTAGGAGGCAAAGCAACCCCTCAGAGAAATAAAGCAGTGCTGCTTTGGGAAGGGATTATTAAATATTATTTTGTTGTTATTATCACTACATGTTTCACTTCTGTAGCCGCTGGGGTGGTAATTGCGAGCAGCTGGATGGGCTGCACAGGCAGTTTGTGCCTCCGGTCCTTCCCATGGCCGCTGTAGCCACTCCTGGGGAGAGCCTGGGACTGGCTGAGTAAATTCTTCGTGCCAAAATCCCAGTGACGATCCCGGTACTTCTCTGCTGCCTAAGGTGTCACCCCGCAGGTGCCTTCAGCCCATTGTGCAGATGAGAACACCCAAGCACAGAGCTGCAAAGGGACTTGGGTGGTTGCTTGATGGTTGGACTCCCCAGTTCCAGAGAGACAGGGACCTACTGGAAAGGGTCCAAGGGAGAGCTACGAGGGTGATCGAGGGACTGAACATCTCTGCTGTGAAGAGAGACTGAGAGACCTGGGGCTGTTCAGCCTTGGAAGGAGACGGCTGAGAGGGGACCTTGTTAATGTACAGAAATATCTGAGGGGTGGGGGTCAAGAGGAAGGGGACAATCTCTTCTCAGTGGTGCCCAGTGATAGAACAAGAAATAATGGGTTTAAGTTAGAACATAGGAAGTTCCACCTCAACATGAGGACAAATTTCTTCCCTGTGTGGATGCCGGAGCCCTGGCCCAGGCTGCCCAGGGAGGGTGTGGAGTCTCCTGCTCTGGAGACTTTCAAACTGCACCTGGACGTGTCCCTGTGTGGCTGCCCTGGGTGACCCTGCTCTGGCGGGGGGTTGGACTGGATGATCTTTTGGGGTCCCTTCCAACCCCCAACATTCTTAAAGGTCTTTTCCAGCCAAAACTATTCTATGACTTGATAGTGTCCCCAGGGGGGCTGGAGGCAGACATCACCTTGACATCTCATGCATCTCAAGTCAGTGCTTTGCTCCATTCAACCGAGCATCTCTCTGGTCTCCTGTGTCAGCTACGGCCCTTGGGTGTAGTTTGAAGCTTTAGGCTGTTGAGACTTTGGAGGAGATTTGTGCAAAGTCCTTGCCTCTGCTCACCTTGGCTGGGATCTTGGAATGATCCAGGCCAGTGTTTCTAAGTGGGAGCCTTTAATCCAGCAGTAGATGGTGCATCCCTGCTGCAGCCAGTCGCTAACCCGTTAGGAAGACACCCTCTCACTGCTTATTTACCTCTGTGTGTGCTTAGGAAAGAAAAATAAACGCTCGGGGATTACTCCCCTAATGAATAGACCTGTGTGTGCAGGCGTGTAGTGCAGCATCTTACAAGTCCATCTCAGTAGTTTTCAGGTCTGAGAATGAAAGTTATAATGAGTAAAATATTGATTTCCCGTAAAAGGGTTTTAATCAAAGGCCCTGACACCCCAAGGGGGACAGAACTCTGCTACAACACCGAATTGCACTTCATACACCATCTATTTTTCAAACACGGTATAAATGAGCCTGCCCACTGGATGTATGAGGGTTCCCAGATGTCATACATCACAGGGAACGGGGAGAGCTGGAGCTGTCTGCCTAGGGAAGGGGATGGTCTCACAAACCCTCTGCAGATCTGTGAGGAAAGCAGGGCTTGTTATTCCCTTCAGCAGGACCTGCAGCCCATAGAAAGGTCCGACAGCAAGGTGCTTGCTCAAGCCTTGAAAATCCTCGTGGCTCTGTTTCTCCTGAAGCGAGGATATTCGTTTCTTCCCTGTCGGGCAGCAGCCAAGCTTGCACTGTGCCAGGAGCAGGAGCTCCCTGGAGGGACACCACCACTGTGTGCTCCACTGCTCTGGAGGGTTCTGCCACCACCACCATTACCCCACGGGACTTTGTAATTTCATAATGTATTTTGCAGAGACCTCAGGATGTGTTTTGTGAAAGCCAGGCACAAAGATGAAGGCAGGAGACGAGATCCATGGTGCAGACCACAGCCGAGAGGGTTGCCTTTAATTGCTGTCGTTGCCTTTAGATCCAGCTGGCCTTTGGCATCAGCTCAGGAATGAATTTTTGCACATGTTCCTTTTCCCCGCTTTGCCTGTGTGGGTCTGGTTCCTTACATCCCCTTTGAGCTCTCAGACATCTGCTTGCACAGGGCCCGCGTGTCAGGGAGATGTTTCCAGCCTGCTGCGAGCGATGCCAACTTGTCACAGGTTATTTCTTTACACTCTGGGCAAAGGATGTGGCTTGAACAAGGATTGAAACAATAGAAAGCAGCAAAACCCAACTATTTAAGAGAAAAAAAGAGAAAGAAGGAGAGAATTAAGTGGGCAGCCCAGTGTCTCACAGCAGACAGGACAACCTTGTGCGTTCACAGAGCCCACGGTGCTTGGTAAAAAAGAAGCTCTGCTTGGACTTGGGTACAAGGATTTGGAGACCCTGTGGTGGGAGGCACAAGCTCTCCTCTTTTGCAGCAATATGCTGCAGGGCACTGGGTTGGTCACTGATCTTCTGGAGAACCTTCCAAGGAGAGCAGTGAAAGCCTTCCTCTTCCTTTTCCCCAGCTCCTCTCACTTCACTTTCTCCACCATCTCTCTAGAAAAGATGTTCCAAAATGCCACGTGGGTACTCCTGAGTGGAAACTACGTAAGTTAACTCTCTCCAAACTCTTTATTTTCTACAATTCAGCAGTTTATTTCTTCTCCCCAGCACGACTCTCCTCATGTGCCCTTTCCCTCACCACCAGCACAGGACCACAGCAGCCCCCTAAAACTTTCAGACACGAAGTTTCCTGACAAAAGGGTTATTACTCCCTGCATCTTCTCTGCTTAACATCTTCATACACCAGAAACAAGCTCCCTTGGCTGCTGGCCCCTGGCTGCAGATCCGAGGAGGACTTGCTGCCCAGGCACAGCAGTTCCTGAGATGTGCAGGTGCAGGACCTGAAGCTTGCAATGAACTTGTGAGACACCCCCCTATTTATCAAATCTGAAAGGAGTTCTCCAAGATAAAGCTCCATCATTAAGACTCTACTTTTTGGAAAGCGTCCAAAATGCTTATTGACTGGTAAAATTCAGCATGTTCCTGCTGACATCAGCTTATGCCACTGGAAAACTGTTTGCCAGTCCAGTCTTAACATTATACACAACTTACTAGCCGTGGCCACGTTTTCTGCCAGCCTTAAACTGATAAGACACGATTAAAGTCACAAGCAGTCCATCAGTTTGCATCAAGAAAGCATCTGATCCACGCGTCTTGCTGCTTACATTGCCAATTTTTGTTTCTTGTATCTTCATTAATATGGTGGTATTTTTATTAGATTTATAGTCATGAGAACTGTGTGTTTGGGAGGGGGACTTTTTAATAATGAAGTTCTACTAGAAGGAGTTTTTGACTTATGAATAAATTATTTCAGTTCCAGAATAAATTACCCAAAGGGAAGAAAAGTGTCGTGCTGCAGCTTCGCTCTCCTGCGGGTTTGCCAGCCCTCGTGGTTCTACCATGGGCCTCAAGTCTTATTTTCGTAAACCTTAGTTCTTATAGGATATCAGTTGTGAACATCTTCACTTTCCACCTATTGTGAAAACCTTGATAATTGAGCTTGAGTAGGTCTTAAAAAAAGCAGAAGGCTAACGAAAACAACTCAAAGATATGTTTTAGGATTTTCAGGAGTGCAAATTCGTCCCAGGATTTTGGCGTGTAGAGGGAGCTGGGAGACGACATAGGATGGCAGAGATGGAAAAAGATCCACGTTGCACAAATGGGATTTTCAGTGTTGCCTCACACTGCATGGTGGAGCCACCTATGGGATCTAGGTTTTAAAATGAAGGTGGGCGTTTCTTGTCTGGATTTCAGTCCATCCCTGCCAACCTCTGTGAAGTCTGAAGGTTTTCGATCTGAGAGCGCTGGGCTGGACCCCACACCCCAGACCGAGGAAGATTTGCTCCTCTGGCTGCAGGAGACCAGCATGGACCTGAGTGAGAGACCTAGAAATTAAAAAATAAAATTAGAAAGTGGTCATATGTTGACATCTGAAGAGCAGAAGGCGGAGAAACCAAACAGACGTAAGACCTGCCGAGCTTCTGGAATAGCTGAAGTTTGACGGACTTGAAACATAAGGATAAATTTCAGCATCCAAATCACTGTGACCTTTCTAAATGATCTGATATGGACTCAGGTGGTGCTTGGGTCTTTGGTTTATTATCTGAGTGGAGATCTGGATCTCTGGTAAAAGAGTCATCTCCTAGATCTTGGATCTTCTCTGAACCTGTTCTCCCAATCAAGTTTTTAAGAGAGGCTACTAACTCATCCCCAAGTAGGGCATATTGCCTGACTGCAAATGTAGTTCAGCCTGATAATGTATCCTCTCCTTCCTGCACAAGAAGATAAAATCTTCCCTGGGTCTGGGATTTGATCTCTGCCCATACAGTGGAAGAAAAGAGTTCGTTCTGCGCAGGGGTCAGCAAACATGAGAGGAGCTTCAAGGTGCTGCTGTTGACCCCGAGGTTCACATTTCTCTCCAGGAAAACAAACAGCGCCTTGGAGACCCAGATGAAAGCTTTGTTTTCAGGAGCCATCTCAGGCATTTCTGGGAGCCAGACATTCTCAGTGACTTGCACTATTAGCTTTTGTCTTCATCTCTTCCCTATTTCCTCCCCACCTCCCTCTTCCTCTTCTGCCACACCTCACCCTACAGTTGGGAAGTTCTGATTTATTTATTACGCTTTGGCTCATAACAACTTGCCTCAGTGTTATAGCAGGGAGCCAGAAAATATTAGCACCAGGGAATCAGTATTCTGGAGGTGCATTGGTTGTTTTTTGAGTACTTTTTTTGTCCATTCCTGGCAGAGCTGAGGGTTTGCTGTGTCGGCGCCTCGTCGTCCTGCCAAGAGCATCCTCCCGGCCCAAGATCGCCCTCCAAACGGAGTTGGGTGTCCGTGACAGGGTTCTTCCAGGAGTTATCTGAACCGCTGTAGTTTTGATTAGAGCAGTTTGTCCTTCCCTGTCACACATAATTTCTGTTGCGACAGCTCATTTTTCTTGGCTGTAAGTGGAATTGCAGAAAACAGATAAGTTGTCTTGCTCTTCCCCGCTGATGAATCGTGCTGCCTTCCTTCCCACGTCCCGTGCTCCCTGGGTTCACCATCGCCTCTGCTCCCCGATAAATACTTTCCTACGCCCGGCGCTTTGTAAATCTCACCCAAACCCCGGAAAAGTTTTAAAAGCGCTCTGTCAAGTCACGCTGCTGTTGCTATTAGAGCCAGCAGAGATCGTGCCCAAAGCAAGAACATTTCATTCTCCTCGGAGTAAGCAGCAGTTTTCTGCTCCGGCTGGGGCTGCAAGGCATAATGCAAGTGACCCACGGGACAGCTGGCCATCCTTGCTGGCCACCTTCTAGGCTTTACCCCTGGGATTTTGTAATCTAATGGAAAACACCTGAAATCGTTGAGTTCCATTAACAGCCCTGATCTGTCTTAATTTCTTTTAACTTCGCACGGGCTTTTTGATGTGTAAGTAGGTCGACGGGTTTAATCCTCCGGTTTGTACCCTCTGGCATGGACCTATTCTCATCACGGTTTGCGACACTGCAGGGGAGGCTGAGCTGCGTCAAAATGTGTGTCGCAATTTATACCTCTCTGCACCGCTGTTGCTAATTTAAAACAAAATGGAAATTCCCTGTTTGCAGCAGGTTGGTTTTGTTGTGAGCCAAGGGCGCAAGCGTGGCCCTTGGAGTGCTGAGGGACATGGAGCTCTTCTGCTGCTTGTGACGTTTGACCACTGGTGACGGGGTGTGCTCCTCAGTGGGACCCCACGTAACATACCTGCAGTTTGCACCAGACCCTTAATGCTGTGTTAGCCACGTGGGTAGTGGATGATTGGATCAAGCAATGCAGAGTCTCTCTGGTGAAAATCTGGCCGTGTCTGCACTCAGAGATCCTGTGTCCATTAATAGGTGTGTACATCTCAGGCTGTCAGCCATTCAGAAGTGTCACAGGGTTAATTATAGAGAGCCAAATCCTTCTCACTTGCTACTTCCCTTTTGATGTCACATTTAATGTTTACTCTGGGCTTAGGATGGTTTTTACTAGCAGAAGTAACATGTGGCTCCAGTTCTGCTCTGCAAGGGATAAGTTGGTTACAGCTAGATATACCAAAAATCTTTTTAAAAGGTTTTTTGCTCAGCTGTTTTTTACCACCTCTCCTCCTCCTGACCCAACCCTCGGAGTGATTCAGAGGAGCTCCAGGCCTTGTAGATGTTCTTGGTGCCCGCGCTGCAGTGCTCTGCCCTGGGACCATGTGCCCAGTCTCCTGTGCCCCGGGGCATGGACACACCTGCTTGGCCCAGATGCAGTTTCACCAACTTGCCGTGGCTCGGGCAAGTACCTGCATTAAGGGAAGAGCTCTTCATCCAGCCAAGCCCCATTTCCATCCGCTTTGCATCTCACAAGGGTGGAATTCTGCTTTTTGATGTGTGTCAGCCACACGTAGCTGCTCCGCCTTGCTGACTTGCGAGGGACGACAGTGAGTCACCTGTGGGGAAAGTACCTCCAAGAGCTCCTTCCACCCCTGCTTTTTACAGGGTCAATTAAATTTCGCTTTAATCAGAGCTGGATGCTAAACCAGCCCAAGCAACCAGTTAACGTGAGAAATAGCACAACCCTCCCAGGGACAGCGATGGGAGTGGGTGAAAGAGAGGAGAGAGCTCAGCTGGGTGTTGCTAGTGCAGAGCCGAAATGCTGCCCGTGTGTCTGTGGAAAATAAGATATCTGCACTTTATTCCTTCTGCAAGTGCTCCGGTGGGACTTTTTGCGTACTTTGGGAGTAGCGTTCAGCCTTCCCCTCAACATAATTTTTAGTCAATGAAGACTCATCTGGAAACACGCTTCTCAGCTTTACTCTAGCAGGGCTTTTATACGTTGTGTTCATAAAACCGTATTCTCTACCCATTCTACTAACCCCCTTCACTCTCTTCACCTGATTTGTAGAGGTGCGAATGAGAGATACTTTTGTCTCTGGCACCATGTAAAATATACATTAGTACTTCCACATGGCATGAGCCAACCGTTTTAATGGTCAAATAACCTTTCTTCAGAATAAATTTTCCCGCTTTCCCATGGGAGAAAAATCTTACTCTGTTCATTTTTTAAACAGCCCTTGTAAATTAAGACCTTGGTAGTTTTTAAAGCCCTTCCCTTCCCTGCCTTATCATTTGTAAGCTTCTAATCCCTTTAATCTTTCTAGTCAGGAGACGGCCCAAGCAGCAGGGAGCTTTGTAAAGGTGTGGAAATCTCACCAAATTCCTGTGTAATGCCCTCCCGCAGGGATGAGTTACCCAACTGCTGGAGGTGGATCAAGGAAGGGCAATGCCAAATGTGTGAGAGAATGATTTCGTGAGGTGAAAGCTGGTTAAGAAGAAAAGGGTCTCTTTCTAAACCCCTTATGAGTCCCTTTCCCAACTTCTGGGAGGTTTACCCATCCCCATCACAGCGTGCTTGAGATGCACCATCCATCTTCTTCATGCACCATCAAGGGTCAAGGACAGTGCTGCTCTTCTGCACTTAGATACCAAATTCCATGTGGTGAGCTCAAGGCACAATCTGTGGAGAACGTCAAGGCGGCCAAATTTGAGCTTGGCTGTCGTTTCTACATCTGGACGTATTTAATACCCGTGGTTGCCCATCTTATCCCCATTCAGCCTCACTGCATTTCCCAGAGGCTTTAATTGGTGAGTTAAAGTGAATAGTGGAATTTCCAGATTTGTTTTGTTGCCCAGATGGACAACTAACTTGTAAGAGTAGACCTGGAATGTGATGAAGGCATGAGTTGTCTAGTCCATGGTTTAGGTATGTAGGTTCTGCTGCCTGAAGTGTAAACTTCTGCCACCTGAAGTGTTTTTGTTCGCACTGAATGAGAATTGAACCCTGAACAAAACACCGGAGGGTCTCTTCCCTGCTCAGCTTTTGCAACGCCAACAGCATCACTGGTGCAGGCTGAGATGAGGTTTCATCCAGTAATAGTGACTGTCAAAAAACGAATGAATACGTGGATTGAATTTCAAAGAGATTTGAAAGCAGGACCTGAACATCCTTTAAATGGAGAGACTTGTAATTTAACAGCCAAAGGCACGTTCTTGCAGATTTTAGGGGTCTAGATAAAGTGTTACAACTAACATGGGCTTTAGCAAGGCGGTGGGATCACCTCTTGCTCCTGGCAGCAGGTCCTGGTAGTGGCCAGGGGAGGAAGACTCCTCTGGCAGGGAAAGTGGAGGGAAACAAATGCAGCATGTGCACGAGCAGCCATCTCTCTGGTAAGCGGCTGAATAAATGTATTAAGGCAAATTATCCCTTAATCTGGTCACCTCTATAAATCAGGCCCTGGGACTGCCCTGGATTCCATGTATTGGATGACTGTGTAAGCAGTAGCAGGTTTTTTAGGAAAACAATCTGCCTTGCTCTAAGAACAATAGAGAATCTATTGAAACAAGTAGTCTCTCAGGCTGACTGCCCACAGTGTTAGGCATTTGTACCTCGTCTGGCTTCATCTTCCAGTTGCTGGATGCTGTCATGGCTTGGTCCAGGCGATTGATAAATCCCCTTTTCCATTTGCACTCTCTGTAATGGCACTTACAGCCCCTGGCCAAGTCACCAGGTAAATTCTTCTTTGTCAAGCAATGAAGATTTTGTTAAAAAAGTATGTTTCCAGTCTTTGAATTGTTCTTATTACTGAGCTGTCTGCATTTTCCTTGAGTTTTGACCAGGAATAGTTCTGCTAGAGCCAAAAGCAGAATTACCGGTGCCTCCTCCATCCATTGCCTAGTCTAATCACCCCAGGACTCCATCAGCCACTTTGTGTCAACTTAGTTTTCCACAATAAGCTCAAGGATCCTACTGTAAAATGGTCTTGCTTTACTTTGACAAGGTGTATATTCCATGTTTGTGAGTTGATTGGCATTAATGGTGTTACAGACATGACACATAGCAGCTGTCACTGCCAGCATTTGCATTTCCAGGTTGCTTTTCATCAAAGTGATTCGCAGCTATGAACAAATCTTCATAACGTTATGTTGAACCCTAGAAGCAACCCCTTTATGGTGATGGCATGGGGAGGTTAAAGATCATAGTGAAAGAAAGGATTTCTCCCAGCTTTCTCATCTAAGATGTTCCCATGAGTGGTTCAGAGGGTGAGGTTTCCACCTCCTTACGTGAAGGATGATCAGCATCCTTAAGGAAGAGCCCTCCCACTCACAGCTGTCCTCCCAAACTGGCAGCCAGTTGCAGAGACAAAGTGTACGTGAGCCATATAGACAAGTTAAGAAATTAAATAACTTCGGAGGAAGTGACTGCAATGATATTTATTCCTCTCCGCTCAGGAGCAAGAGGTCAGCTGGCCAGGTAGCGCTGTGGAAAAACACCTCTGCAAAGCCAGGAAGATAAACACAACTGTTCATGAATTATTCCTTTGAAAAAAATATGTTTTAAATAGCCTGATGTGATCAAAGCTGACTTGATACCCCATAAGCTGCAGGCATCAGAAAGCAAGCTGTCTTCTTTTCCCATCACATCTCTGATCCATCCCAGACACTCCCCTGGGGCACTGGTCTCATGGAGCTGCGGAACGTACCCGTGGGGGGACATCCTCAGCCAGCGGTTCTCTAAGGGGGGACCAGCTCCCTCAGGGCAGATCGAGACAAGGCCCCTGAGAGCCAACACATTCTGTAGGTGACCCTTGGTGAAGAATCTTCTGAACCCACTCAGCCTCTTCCAGAAACCCAGAGAAGGTTTCTCCAAGCTCCTGGAGGCCACCTGCTTCACGCCAGCTGATGAAGGGGGTTCTTGCCAACCCAGCAGCCGGTCTTTTCTCTCCCTCCCCCTCTTCTCTGTTTTGTCTTTTTTTGAAAGATGAGAATTTTTTTAAGTAAACGCTTTATTCCTGCCAAAGTGCTTCAGATACATTTGCTGTTCTCCACTGCAAAGGCGGGGGGGGAATTGTGCTTTTGCAAAATCAAAGCAGGTTTCCCAATATCACCTGGTGCCAGGAGAAAATACTGGTTACCGCTGGGTTCCCAATACCGTCGTTAAAGGTGGATGCCAAGTGCCGCCCCTTTGCCATTACATACTCCTTCTGCAAAGAACAACCCGGCTATCACTTTGACCTAGCAAAATTAAAGTCCTGTGGATAGACAGGGCTTAGGAAAACACTTTAAAATGGAATTTTCTTGATTTCTCTGTCTCTAGCGGTGGCATTCTGCAGTAGTGAATTCCTGTGCAGTAACTGCGTGATGTGGAGTGGTGTTGGCACGTTTCTATAAAATATAAATGCGTAACATTAACAAACCTCCTCCTTGCCTTTCCCAGGCTGAGACTCTCAAGACCCTTCGGGGTATCACAGGGATTTGTCTGTGTCATGGCTGTGGGTGCATCAGTGTGTGTTTGCATGCACAACCAGCACCTTGGGAAGCAGGAGCTGAGGAAATGCCTGAAACCCCACCACAGTGAGCCACGAAGGCTTCATGAACCAGCTTGAATTCCCCATTTAACTTCATCAGCTGCAGTTCATCAAAGAGCTTGGCTCTGGGCTGTTGGCTCAGCAGCGGCACCAAATTCCTCCTCATTTAGCACAAGGTGCCCTGTGGAAGCGAGCGGCACAATTTGGACCCAGCTCATTTGCAGATGGGCACTAACCAGAGGAAGCAACTTGAGTGGAAGTGGTGGAGTCACCATCCCTGGAGGTATTTAAAAGAAGAGGTGCTTAGGGACGTGGGTTACTGGTGGAGCTGGCATCACTGGGTTAATGACTGTGCCTGATAATCTTAAAGGTCTTTTCCAACCTAAACAATTCGGTGATTCTAAGTGCAGGTCGATTGCCCAGGGTTTATCTGGTGGGGTCAATAGCAGGTTGCCTGGGAGGGTTCCTCATCCATCAGACTGAAACAAGCCCATGGCCTCTGAGTGCTACGATCAAGCCTTCAGCGTGTGTGGAAGATGCACGACGCGCTCTGCAAGGTGGTGTCTGCGTTCCTGGGGGATGAAAATAATGCAGGCAAACTCATCCAAGCAGGGCAGGGGGAACTCAAGGTTATGAAAATGAAATCATTCTTCTTCTTTTGCTTTTCCAATGACTGCTACTGTTAAAATGAGTAATTGTGGAGCAGCCGTGTCCAGACAGCTGTTTCTGCTCACAGATCTTGGCGATAGTCAAAGATACCCTGCACAGCAAGGAAAACAAACAGCAGCTGAAAGTCGTGCTGGCTCGGGTGAGCCTCCAGAGATCTGTGGAGCAGTGGTGGTAGGCACAGCCTCAGGCAGGCAGCCAGTTTTGCTGATAAAAGATCAGATCTGATAGGGTTAAATAGGATAAAACGGAGATAACAGGATGAATTCCTGCCTGCTTCTCTGCTGGTCAGGGACGGGGAATCAGCCTTCAACCACACATTTCAGGGGACCCAAAAGCTGTTCTTTGCACCAAGCAGACACTTGAGGAGATGCAGAGCTCCTGACCCAGTGGTCTGGTCCGTTGTGACAGCCCTGGGACTGAGTCACGACTGCAGTGCCTCGTCCCTGCTCTGGTGTGGCTCCTCCTGGACACCTCCGATGGGCTCTGCTAGAGAAAATCTCGGGCAGGAGTTCATCCCAAATACGTTAGTGATGGATTTTGTTGCCTGGGAAAGCAAGGTTTGCCATTTTGAGTGCTTCCACCACCAAGCCCAACAAATTAAAGCCAAACAGGCAGTAAACTTCCAAGGGCCATTACCCCTCTCACGGAGGAGGTTAAGTGTGATGAGAGCCAAATTGCCATTTAATGTGATCTAATTGATTTTATGAGCTGTTGTGTTAACAAGAAGCTCTACAGTGCTCCCCCGACATCACCCAGATGGTTTGGTAACATCTGACGTGTGCCCTTCCCAGCGGCCGGCGGGCACTGGAAGCTGCTGGTTGGCACCAGCTTTGCATCACCAGTACGCTGGAACAGGTCCCCAGTGCAAGGGTTAGAGAAAGGATGCTGCAGAGGTCTGGAGAGCTTCTACCTTCCTGCCATGACTCCAGGGCTAGCAGCTTGGTTGTGACTTCCCTGAGATGTTTGGGAGCTCTGTGTGGGTGGGGGACAGGAGCACCTGTCTGGCACAGGGAAGCTGTTCAGCATCCCATGGGCAGGGCAAGGTTGAGCAGCGTTGGTGAGGAGCCTCCAGGGTCCCCACAGAGCCAGGGAGTGCTTGGTGCCACTGCTGGCCCCTGACCTGGCAGGGAAATTTGACCGGATGCTTCCATCGGGATGATCTATAGGGAAGCAACCCCCCCACCCCAGAGCAGAAACAAGGGATGGGATGAGGAAGGTGGCCCCGTGCCCCGCACCCAGACAGGTGTCTTGTGCCCTCTACAACTCTCCGTGCTCTCCCAGCGAGCATGGCTTTCATATTCCTCTTCCCTGTGCCATCAGGGCACATGTTTAGTTTTTGACTGGGCTACAGAGCTCTTCTGGCCCCCGACCCAGCGCGTGGTGCTGGTCCTGTCCCAGTGGCCTCCACCCTCAGCTCCTGCAGCTCTTCAGTTCTGTCTCCTGCTTGGGAAGCCACGAGCTGCTCCAGCTCCACCGAGGTGGGCCCAGGGCATAATGAACAGCGATAAAAGCCGTGCATGGTAACCGGTGAGGCCCTACACGCGTGCAAAATGTTATTTATTCCCGCTTCCCTCCCAGCTTGATGCTGCAGCAGCGAAACCCTCCAGCTCTGACTAATGGTCGCAGCAGCTGTGTGGGATATTTGAGTTGCTTTTCCTTTACGGATTCCGTGGGTCCCTGGTAATTGGAACGTGGCAATTTCTAACACATAACAGATGATATGGCGGTGGAGGGAATTTGTCATCGCTTCACTCCCCTATGGCAAGAAGGGCTCATAAGTCACAGCTGACAAACCTTTTAATGACTTTTAAACTTAATTTACAGAAAAGAATGGCCATAATCAACAAACAATGATGGGTTACTAATCTTTCTGTATTACTGGAAAGGGGTCTCTCTTTATGGGAGCCTGGCGCTGCTCAGGGAAGGGTGATGCTGTCCCAGAGAAGGGCTGGGCAGAGTGTGAAGGGGTGAAATCAGCACCATTGGGGAGCCCCGAGAGTCCATATGGTCCTGAACCTGCATATAGTCACCGTAATCAAGACTGGCATGATGAGATTGATGGAGAATGAGAGCTTCAGACAATGTACTTTCACTTCCAGCTTTGATCCAAAGCACGCTGTTGTTGGTGGGAAGGTCACCAGAGCATCCTTCACCTCCGGGCTTCAAGGCGAGCTGATGCCGAGGGTAGCAGGGCACATGGGCATGGGTGTACCCTCCTTAAAACCAGGCTTTCTTTTAGTCTTTTGATCTAGGAGAGACAGAGACCAGCAGATGGGGAGCAGGATTTATTCTTTTGCAGGAGGAAAGGGAACAGCTACCGACATAGGTCATGCTATAGCAGTCACCTCGAGCAGCTCAGCTGCTTTTCGGGTCTCCCTCTCCCATCACTGCAGACTGCATTCCTGCTGCCTGAGATGCTTTCCTTGGGGTGAAGGGGCCTCTTCAGTCTCTGTGGAGCCTCGGAGGTGACGTTTAGACAGAAAATCCCACCGCGAGTGAAGTAGGAGCCCACATCCCGGCGACTTTACAGAGCTATGTATCTTAATCATTGATGTCGTTCTGCGTATTTAAAATGTCTGAAATAATTTTGAAATGCGATCAGCTGATAATTAGCTCTGACAGAGGAAAGGAGCGTGTCGGGAACCTCAGCTGTTAAAGAATTGAAGGTTAGTGTCCCAAGGGCCAGCAGCTTTCTCTTGTCTGAGCTCCCTGAGGCTCCCTGTCCCGTGTCCAACTCCCCTTCCCACCAGCGAAGTCTCTGGGGAGCGCGCCTCTGGTTTTGGTGACACCCGTGACATGAAGTCCTGTGACGAGTTGGGGGACAAGCAGCTGTATTTCTCTGTGGGAAAACATGGACAAGTGGTCACTGCCCTCATGGCATCCTCCTCAGCTCGTGGGTTTTCCAAGTCTTCGCTAAAACCCCCAGGGGCAGGAAGCAAGTGGTGATGTGGAAATCCTCGACTTCTGCTCTGGCGTTCGGAAGAACCAGCCACGGCGCTCGTGGCTTGGAAGAGGTAAGGACAGTCCCAGGAGCACAGCACAACCTGGGCTGGTTTGGCTGGGAACAGAGCAGCACTGACCTGTTAAAGAAGCCGTGGCACTGAGATGTAGGATTTCTGCTTAGAAGACACCAGCAGAGCTAAATAGCAAGAGTTGCATCAGTGAAGCTCCAACTTCAGCAGCTCCTCTCTGGGAGCTGGATGGCCCTGGCAGGTGATTATATTATCTGGTGGTGGGTTGGCCCTCCTAGAGCACAGATTTTCCTCCTATTTCTTCCCTGTGGTAAGAGCTCCACATGTCCTGCTCACAGGAACCTCTGTAGGGTGGGACGTGGCCCAACGTCAGAGCTTGGGAGTGCTCCTGAAGCCACCTTTTAGACATAGCCAGAGGGGTCTTGTGTGAGGAGGTGAGCACCGGGCTCATGGTCTGTGGCCAGGCTGGGAACCCAGCTCTTCCTCCACTCCGTTTCTTCTCTGCTGCGTACAGGAGACACAAAAAGCAGCAGCAAAGAGCCTGGTTCGTTAACAGCTGAGAAAGTTCCCAGAAAGTTCACTTGATTTTCCTCATAAATAAATCATTTGCTGTTAAAACAACGCTTGGGCTGGTGGAGGGGGGTTGTTCATTAAGGAGCATCGAGTCAATAGGCGGCTGATGAGAAGCTGTCTCCTCTGTACGAGTGGGAGAGTGGGGGATGGAAACATTGTGTTTTCCTGTTAGACTGTGAATGATAAAGAATTAAAGAATAATTCTCAAGAAATTAGTCATGGCTAACCATTAATGAGCATCTCAGTAACACACTAATGAGCTGGCTTCAGATGCCTGTAAAAAAGCACTTTAATTAGATTAATACATGTAGCATTGTCCATAGCCCAGTAGGTAATCATCAGGTTTTGCACCAGTGGGATTACAGATGACATTCTATTTAATTGCTGTTTCCTTTTCATTTTCTTTTCTTTTTTTTTTCTTTTTTTTTTTCCTTTCCTTCCTCCGAAGAATTTTGTTTCTGTTTTCGAACATAACCTAAATGTTATCCGTGGAATTCTGCATCTGAAAGCACTGCCAGACTGGGCTTATCTGATTCAGTTGACCTTTAAAATTTATTTTGCTGCTGTCAAAAAGAATGTTAGTCTGTTCTCGAGAGATTTCCAAGATGATTAAAAACAGAGACTCCCAGAAAGTCTACTTGTTGCATCTTCTGCAATCAATGGGTGATCCTAGCATTTTCTTTTTTTTTTGCTTAGGAGAAAAATACTTTCATTTAAAAAATATTTTCACAGTAAAAAACAGAGTCCAGCAAAGCTCAATGCAAATGGGGAGTCAAGTAGACAGTCGAAGAGGGGCTGAGAAGCTCCTTCTCGCAGGGTGAAGCCCAGAGAGTTGATCCATTTAGTTTCCCGAAGATGCCCTAATTCTTGCTTGGAGCACGATACTAATGGTGGGATTTCGCTTTTGCCCTCCTGTGCTGTCAGGATGCTCATGTTTTAAACGCAACGTTGCTAGCATGGGAGTGCAAACCCAAATTTAACCCAGGAGAGACCTTGGCTTTATCAAACAGATGAGGGAAAATGATGCTTCCAGTGTCCTTTTGCTTTTCTGATCTACATCAGCTCTGGAAGCATCATTTTCTGGTCTGTTTTATTCTTTGGCATCGGTTTTGGAATAACCAGCACCTTCCTCCCAGCACAGTTGCCCAACCTGTACAGACACGTGTGGCCTTTTTACAAACTACATGTACTTCAGGAGCTGCAAACTAGTCAGTCCCAAGGACTGCTTGAGAAGGACGTAGAAGATCTAGATACTAACCCGTAGTAAGCACACTTTCTTTTCCACTTAGGGGATTATCCTATTTACTTCCACCTAAAGTCAAATTCCTGCCTGGGTTCAATTGTTTGTAACATGACAGTTGTTTCCTGATGTGTCAGCCCAGAGGAGGTAGGTGTACCTTGTTAGGCACCTTCTTGCAAAGATTTGATATCCATTTTCTCAAATCAACATCCGCAGAGCCAGTTCCTTTGTTAGATCTCAAAACTGAACTGAAAATCGGACTGTAACTAAGAGAAATTCTGCTTTCAGAAGTCTAGAAATCATAGAATCATATGATTCCAGCTGAGGCTGGAAGGGACTTTAGGGATCATCTAATACAACCTCCCTGTCACGGGCAGGGACGCCTCTCAACTAGATCAGGCTACTCAAGGCTCTGTCCAACCTGGCCTTGAACACCTCCAGGGAGGGGGCAGCCACAGCCTCTCTGGGCAATTTATTCCAAAGTCTTGCCACCCTTGTACTGAAGAATTTCTTCCTAAGATCTAATCTAAACCTGTTCTCCTTCAACTTAAACCCATTTCCCCTTGTCCTATCAGTGGATGCTCTTGTACAAAGTCCCTCCCCAGCCTTCCTGTAGGATCCCTTCAGGTATTGGAAGGCAGCTCTTAGGTCCCCCCGTACTCTTCTCTTTTCAAGGCTGAACAACCCCAGCTCCCTCAGCCTGTCCTCGTAGCAGAGCTGCTCCAGCCCCTGGATCATCTTTGTGGCCTCCTCTGAACACGCTCCAACAGATCCATGTCTCTCTTATGGTGGGGACACCAGAACTGGACGCAGGATTCGAGGTGGGGTCTCACAAGAGCAGAGTAAATATTTCTAAAGATCAAGACCACAAGCATCACGACCCTGTGGTGAGGAGCACGTGTATGGACACACCTCTGGTATGTGCCATACAGGAGCCGTGTCCTCCTGCCACGTCGGGAGCGAGCCCTGAGTTTGTGGGTAAGGCAGGGTAAGGGAGGAGTGGTGCTGCTGCAGGGGCAGCTTGGATGGATCTCGGAGTTCCCAGCTCTAGGTCATCCCTTTATCACACTTATTAGGAAGGATTTAAGGCTCTAATGAATAGATTTTTAAGCTTTCTGTAGGCATGAGTAGTATGGGGGACAGATGGTTCGGAGCCACAGCTATAAACTATATGCTGACCTGATAGACTTTGTAACCATTGTGCGTTTAACAACTGATTAAATACTTGCTAAAGCGGCTATTGATTATTTATTGTTCCTTTAAGGAGGATTTACCACTGGCACTGAAATTTAAATCAGAGCTGGGTTTTCAAAGGATTGGCAGGATTTCTGCAGTTCAAAATGACTTGTTGTTTTAATTAAAAATTTTTAAAAAAAAAAAAGGAGGTTATTTGCTTAGCAAGATGGATACCTGGAGGAAGATTACGAGGGAGCTAATTCTGTTCACACTGCTGTGTGCTCAGCACCCACGCGTCTGGGCGGCAGCAAACGGGAGTGAATCCCAGATTTGGGGGCTTCAAATCTGCAGGTCCCGGTACTTGGGCAGTAGGTGCCGTGAGCCGATGCGCAGCGGTGTGTGTTTGCTGCAGCTGTGCCGAGCCCGGAGCAGCTCTGGGAGAGGATGCGCCGATGTAAAAATTCCCAGTGCGTCAGACGTGGCGTAAAGCGCGATGGATCAAGGGGGCAGAGCCAGCCCCTTCTGCCAGCACCCTGCGAAACGCAGAACTCGGCATCTGCCACAAGCTAATGGTGTCAGTCTGGATTATTTGCTTACGTCCTGCAGCAAATGTGCTTTAATGAACCGGGCTTGGCTGATGTTCCCTCTCCCTCCTGCTCAGCAGCTTTGCTTTTTTCCCTCTCCACGGCCCAAGCATGCAGGATGGGTGCAGCTTCCACCTCAGGAGTGGGGAAGGAGAAATGGGGTGGTCAGCAGCTACCCCCAACTTCACCCACCCCATAAACTGAGACCTGAGAGCTCGGTGGGGAGCAGGCAGCGAGGTCAGGATGTAAACACACCTGTGACCTGGGCATTGCCTGTGGAGGTGGTGATTGCTGGTTGCTCTCCCATGACCCAGGGTGCTCCGTGTGCATCATGATGGGCAGTCTCCATCCCCATCTTACAGTGGTGTTGTCTCCCCACGGGTCGGGTGTTAACACCGTTTCATTCTTCCAAGGAAAATACGATCTCCAGGGTGGAAACTGGGCAGAAAGTGGGCTCGCCGCCTAAGCCCACAGAGCCTGCACGCTCAGGAGGAACCAGCATCCTCAGGCAGAAAGTGGTTCCCCCAGCAAGAAAGTCGAGGGTGATGCAGGGATGTGGGCTGCAAGGCAGCCTCGGTGCCTTCTCCACCTCTGCCCCACCCGCACAGCCCTGGTGGGGTGGCCTGGATGGGGGTGGGTGACTGTGGGCTGGGTTTGGCACCCGGGAGCCCTGCGGTGATCAGGAGCCGGGTCGGTGGTTGCCAGTGATGAAACCTGAGCCTGGGCAGGTCTGGAACCCAGGTGGAACCCTGGGAAGCGTTTGGAAAAAAAATCCAACAACCCGGTATACAAGGAGCCCCTTGTCTGATGCAAGATGGGACAGCCCAGACTGACACTAGAGAGACGCTCTTACCTGCAGCAAAAACATCCTCCCTTACTGGGCTGCCCTCAGTTGCACTTGACAGGGAGAAGAAAGATTTGCAAAGGGGATGTGCAGCTTCACACCAAGCTAGTTTGGATCCCGCTGAGCTACTCTCCAGCTTTCTGGCCCTTCCAGCTCACTCAGCGTTGCAGAGATTTCCCCAAAAGACAACCCTGGTCCTGCAGAACCTGTCTTAATAATTGTGACATCTTTGTCTATCCCCCTTTTTTAATAACTTTCTGGTCCCTTAACAATCACAGTCGGGAGAATCGAAGCTGTTTTCTCCAGAAAACCCAAGGACTGGTTTCCTTCTAGTTTATTCTGTTTATTGAACCACACCTCAGCGAAGAGGGTCTTTCCGCTCTCCGGGAGGAGGGCTGAGCCCCTCTGGGTTTCTGTGCAGGACTTGTTGGGGACTCAGAAGTTATTAAAAAGATTGCAGGGGCTTGTGTTGGTTATTAAACTAATGCTTCGGAGCTTGGCTCCGCTATTTGGGGACTCACTAGCAAATTACTCGCCTCTCTCAGGGGAGGAATGATTGGCACCGGGGGTAGTAGGAGCTTTGCTTTTAAATGCGTGTGCCTTTCTGTGCTATCAGTGGTGCTGTTGGCAGTGGAGTCTCGTAGCTGAGCATGTTTCTTTTTAAAACAGCTTTTTTCCAGCTAAAAGAAGGACAGTTTTAGCCAGAAAGCCCTCAAAGCCAAGCATCTGAGTGGATCGCTGCCTGAAGCGAGATACTCGCCGTGTGCAGCCACACCAATTGGTTTGTGCTAGGACGTGTTAACTGCCCTGTTCCTCCCTCAAAATCACCTTCCTTGCAAGCAAGCAACCAGGAAGATGTACGGGCTTTAAAGGTTTGGGATGAAAGCAGGGGGGCAACCTCCTGCTAAGCAGCGAGGTGGTGCAGAATTGGGTTTTGCCCTTTGCGGGAGTCCACGAGATGGTTGAAGAATGCTTGAACCAAGCCGTGTCCTTCAGGCTTCCTCCAACCCTGGTGCTGGACTACCTGGCTCTCACTGACGCATGGTGGGAGCACCACGGGTTCTAACACCCATCACAAGGGCTGGCCAGGCACGGGTGTGCTGGTGCTTTTTGGGGTACCCTAAACACCCAATTTCCCCCAAACCTGGCAGGGAGAGGATTTGGCACTTTGCACCACGGCTGGGGTTCCTGCAGGATGTCTTCATTTGTCATCTGGCTCTCAGTGGAAAGCCACCAAGTTGGGAAAACTTGTTACTGGCTGGAGACGGGGACAGGATGAAAAAAAAAAAGCGTCTCCCCTTTTGTGAACAAGCATGATAAGAGCAGAATAGCAGCCCGACTGCGTGTTGCCACCACCACACTGAAATAAAGAGGGCTTTCTGCAGCAGAGGGCGGTGGGGCTCGGTGGTTTTTCTTTGCCACCTTCTTCTTTGACAGTTTGTCACTAAGACTGAGGCCCCTGGGGGGTTTTCAGGCACCTGGCTCTCAATTAAGCAGCTAATCTGTGAAGCAAGGCACTTAAAGCAGGGAGGAAAAATAGCTTATCAAGTAAACCAGTTCTGCCCTTGGGCTGTTACCGGATTGAATATCAATATTTTTAAGGGATTCCTGAACATTAGCGGCAGCAGAGACCATGGCATTCTTTCCAGCCTTGCTACCCTAGAAAGAGAGAAGTGTTACCGTGCAGAGGACCCTGTCAGTGTGCACCCGTGCATCCCCGAGCGTGGCAACATCTGGACCAGGGGTACAGGCACAGCTTCTCTTTGAGTGTGGGAGCTTCATGGAACCTCGGAGTTCTCCTTATCCTTTAAACCGTGACATGACCTCTAAGGAGTGGCACGGGGCATCTGTGACTTTTTGGGGTACAAAGTTATTCAGGGCATTGCCGGAGAGAGCCCAGTGCAGCCACAGGGATGGTGGAGGGAGTGGAACATCTCCCTGGTGAGGAAAGGCTGAAGGAGCTGGGGCCCTTTAGCTTGGAGAAGAGGAGGCTGAGGGGTGACCTCATTCATGGTTATCAATATGTCAAGGGGGAGTGTCAGGAGGATGGAGCCAGGCTCTGCTCAGGGATGTCCAGTGACAGGACAAGGGGCAATGGGTACAAGCTGGAGCACAGGAGGTTCCACAAAAATATTAGAAAAAGTTTTTTCGCTGTGAGCATGACAGAGCCCTGGCCCAGGCTGCCCAGAGAGGGTGTGGAGTCTCCTTCTCTGGGGACTTTCAAACCCCGCTTGGACGCGTTCCTGTGCTCTCTGCTGTAGGTGACCCTGCTCTGGCAGGGGGCTGGACTAGATGCTCTTTTGGGGTCCCTTCCAACCCCCAACATTCTGTGATCCTGTGATTCTTGGCTGTCTCCTCAGCCGAGCACTAGCACCCAGGCTGCCCACTGGCTGTGGGACTCTCCCCATCTGAGCGCCCGGGCTGGCAGTTCTCTGGGGCTCCTGGCCGGGGCCATCGCAATGGGGGGCACAGCTGTGCCAATGGGGAGGAGAGGATGGGTCAGGTGACCCCAAGGGGCCAATCACAGCGTTCCTTCCCATGGTGCTCAGTATAAAAGGGCCCCTGAGGCGAGCCCTGGGCTCTTTGGGGCTGTTGTGCTGGAGGGTTGCTGGTGGTTGTTCCTCAGCTCTCCCTGGGCTGCTGGGGGTACACATCCTGTTTTCACCCTACAGAGGAGCTCTGTTCTTTGGGACAGGTCATCCTCCCTCGGCCTTCCTGGGTAGGAGCAGCGCAGCTCATTTTCTCACTTTTTTTGGTGGGTTTGATTTGGGGGTTTTTGGGACTGTCATTGGGACTCTGGGCTCGGGCGCCGTGTCTGCTGCTGGGTCCAGTCTGGGGCTTTTCTATCTGGGGCCTGCTTCTCTCTGGAAGGTGCAGGTTCCATGTTAATGTTCTTTTGTGTCATTGAATATACTTGCATGCTTGCATAATATCTATATATAGTTTAATGTCTTCATTCTTACTCTAAGTGTTACTTTCTTTTCCATTAGACTGGTTCAAGTGTTTTTCCACCTTGCAGTCTCTCTCCCTGGTTCCCCTTTTACCCTCCCCAGGAGGTGCTGGTGGGCTCACAGAGAGTGTCTGTCAGAGTTTAGTGGCTGGTCCTGCCTTAGACTCCGACAGGTGCTCAAGAATGTGGTTTAGTGATGGACCTGGCAGTGCCAAATTAATGGTTGGACTCGATGACCTCAAATGTCTTCTCCAGTTTAACCAGTGCCATGATTCTGTGGGTAGCGGGTGGGCAGTCTGTGGAGAGCTGTGCTCCTGGGACCTGTGGTGGGGTCAGGTTGCAGGGGTGGTGGTCAAAGCATGGTTGGAGATGCCTGGGGCAGCACAGCTGGGGTGCACATGGATGTGTTTCTGGGGTCACTGTGGTGTGGCAGGCCTGCTGTCCCCTGCAGAGCGTGCACGTTCCCTCCCCATGCTGACGGAGATGGGACACACGGGAAGGAAGGAAAGAGCTTCTGACAATCTCACCCATAAGTCCTATCTTTGAGGGCATTCAAGCCTGGGAGGTTCCGTTATGTTATTTCTCTGAGCTTTGATGGGGCTGGTGGCACATGCCCCTCCATCCCAGACTTCTGCTATCTGGGCCTCCGTTTGCTTTGCAAAGAACATGGGTAAGTGCATTAACCTACCCTTGCTCTGGGGTCCTGCAGATGAAGAACCCCTTTATACAGTTGTTTGTCTATGTCCATGTGTTATTACCAGTTGCATCTTGTCTTGTTCTCTTTTTCCGACTCAAATCTGTCTTGTTACAGTTGTGAGCTGGGGGATGAAAGTTAAAACAAGCTGTGAAAATGCATCCACTGGAGACGGGATAGTTACTAGAAAGTTAATCTGTACATGGTAATATGTGTCTCTGCTGTGTATATTTTTCTAATCGGACATATCACTGAGGTACTCTGCTCTGACTCAAGCCCACTGGTTTTTACATGGTGTATCAAAGAGCTGGGGGCTTGAGAAGGCACTGGACTTTGTGGCATTGTACTGGTGAGCTGTGTGGTTTTGGGAGGAAGGGACATGGAGATGATATGACTGCTTGTTGTGCTGGACTTAATCTGGGCACGACACAAAGTTCTCTGCTGGAATGCAGCTACATGGAGTATGAAATATTAATATACAATGAGTAAAATGTCCTTTTTCCAGTTGTTACAGTAAGGGGGCCAATAAGTGATGCAAAATGAATGTTGTGTGTAAGAAATCCTAAATGAAAGGGGCACAGAAGGCAGGGGAAGCTGCTTTCTCCGTGGGATGCTGGGTCTGCGTGGGGCAGCAGAGGAGCACTTGGCACTTCTTTGAACACACGGTTTTGAGCATGTGGTGTTTTCTAAGTTGCAAAATGAGAGCCACAGAGGCCGCTCGATAAATGGAGGACATCACCGATGGTGCCCAGACCCACAGAGAAATGCCTTACTGGAAGCTCCAAGTCTGAGCTCCCCAGCCTTGGACAATACCTACTGCCAGAACCCTGCTCCCTGCCTGGACATATCCAGCAGTCAGTGGGCAGATGGCCCTAGGAGAGCATCCCATCTGCAGAGATGTCAGGTCCTCGTTGGACTCCTCCCAGGTCTTTCCCAGCGGCATGGCCGTCACCTTGCCTGACCTCGAGTTTCCCATCTGGTGGCCCCGTCCCATTGCTCGGCAGCCATGGGCGTGTCTCCTGCACAGACCTGCGGTGTCCTGAGATGGCCCTGAAGCCACTGGGGCTTCCATCAGGGAGTCGAGGGAAGGGCTTTACTGAGGGAGGTGGGTGCTGAGCTCCCCACCTCATCACTGGTCCCTGCAGTGGGTGGAGAAAGTGACTTCACCCATCTCTAACTTATACAGCCACAGGCTTTATAGGATTGGGGGGGTCCCAGCATCCCAGGTGGGGAAGAGAGGAGACAGCACAGGGGACAAGCATGGAGGGAAGGTCACAGGAGCCAGATAAGGAGGTGGGGACAGGGGGAGCAGAGACCTGGGAGAGGTACAGGTTTCCTTTCACACACTCCCCCTCCATGGTGGCCAAGGTCATACCTTGGGGAGATGCCCTTCTCCGGGTGAAGACCCATCTGGTGCAGCTTGAGAAATGGTTCCATTTCATCCAGCTCTTATTTTTAAAGCAAACCCACAGAGTGGAATGCCCATGGACAGCACCAGAGCTGGCTCATGTCACACCCACCAAGAGGGGACAGCCCACTAGATTTGGGGAAAAACATGTTTTGTGCCCCCACACTCCTGCCTATCCTACCTGAATCCTCCCAAACAGCCTTTTCTGTTCCCAGGCACAGAGGCAGCTTAGCCCACATCTCTCCTACACAGGCTTAAGGAGCTCAGTGCCCTGATGTAATTGGTGTTTGCAACTGCAAACAGCTGGTCAGAGATCCAGCCTCATAAATAAGACATTTCTGGGCTCTTTTTGTATTTGGGAAGGGTTTGGGCAAACAACAGCCTGGGGTTTCCCTGAGCTGGGACTTGGGGAGCAGCAGTAAAACTCTGTAGTGATGGGGTGCTTGTCTGGCAGATAAGCAAGGATGGAAAAGTGGGAGTGCATCATCTAGAGGGGAAGCAGCTAAGTGGGGGCAAAGATGCTCACGTGGCGTGCCCTGGTGTGGATGAAAGAAGCGCCAGGGCAAATTTGCTCTGAAACAAAAAATACAAGCATTGGAAACTGGCAGCTCCGGGAGCCACCAAGGGTAAACCCACATGTTGAAGTCACTGCCCTGCAACATTACTGAAACCCCGGGGCAGGGAGAGCCACGGATTCACAACAGAGCAGATGTGTCCTTTGGTAGCAAGACCATTCAGGGCTACTTGGCTACAGATACCGTATGTGTGTGCAGGCTCTGAGCTGGTCCCAGTGCTTTAGGATGGAGATTCCCTAGGGACCAGCCATCGTGAAGCAGTCTCCAGCCAGGTTTTGTGCAGGTACTCGGGATTTCTGCAAAACAAGTCTTTGAGTGAAGCTCAAGCTGGGTACCCATAGTGACCAAACACTGAAAAAAGCCTTGGCTCTTCCTTTGTTTTTCCACCTCTGCACCAGGAACGGGGGCAGCTTTGCTTGTGAACTTCTTCCAGACAGAACTGCAAAAATAAGTTACAGCAGATAAGTGTTATTATATAGGTTGGAACTCAGAGCAACATGAAGAGATTGGGCACCACTTGCCACAGATGTGAGGATTTAATTTGCTTATATACCATTAAAAGTGCTGTCCTTTAGTTATTTTTGCAGTGTTTTTAGGAACACCGTGTCTGCCAAGAATTGCTTTCAAAGTAATAAAACAGGTCTCTGGCTCTTCAGTCTGTAAGGGTGAAAGGGAGAATATAATGAGCCAGACTCAGACCAAGTCTAACTGGTTTTTTGATTGGGTTTAGCAGGGAGATTGTTTCCAGCCTCAGGGCTGGGTTAACGGAGTCGCAGGGGTTAGGTCTGGGCGAGATTTATTGTGCCATCACATCCTCCCACTGCCTCCGTGTAGAGGCTCAGCCTCGCCAAATATCTCTAAGGCTCTGTATGGTCTGGCTTTAAATGACGAAAAGAATCAACTGTCTGGTCCTTTATACTCTCAAAAATAAAAAGCCAGAGGTCTGCATGTCTCATCTGCTGGGAGTCCGTTGGATGCAATCGGTGTTAAGAGACTCCCTGCCTCCCCGGGTCAGGCTGCGAGCACCTTCTGTGCGTGGGGCTGGGTGAGTCTCTCTGCCTCCTAGAGTTTCAAATCCTGGAGAGGCTGAGCCAGTGGTGGCAAGCCATAACGTCTTGATGCTTGTCTGTATGGGTGGAAGTACCCTCAGGCAAAATGGGACTTACGGGCAGGAGCAGCCCCCGCTGGGTGTCCCGCAGGGCTGGTAGCTCAGGAGGATGTCTGTCACCCGAGCAGCCGAAGTGAGGCTGCCCTGGCAGGGGGGGAGGTAGGTATAATGAATTTATCCCCCCAACAGGTTTAAGAGGAGTTAGAAGCAATCAGAGCTTTTGTGTCTTGTGAGGAAGCTCTCTGCGGGAGAAGATGAAGAAGGAGGACTTGGGTTTCTTGCAAGCCTGGGGTGCAACCCAAAAAAGCTCACCAGAAAACATTGTGGCTTTTCCCAGGCTCTGCCTGCCTGGTGAGGAGTGCAGGGGAGGTGTAGTGGTGTGGTTTAGGGCAAAGCCAGAGCATGACACACTGCTGCTGTCAGTGCCTCAGGTAGGCTGGGCTATGGGCAAGCAGAGCTTTCCAGGGCTTCAGGACCTGAGAGACCACATCCACAGGACCTGCACCCATGCAGTCTGGCAGCTGCCACTGTCCTTGCCTCAGACAAACCCAGGCTTTGCGCCCAGACAGCCAAAACCCCAAACTCAGGCGGTGCTTTAGCTCTGCCCGGGGCAGGAGCAGATGCTGGGGACTACCAGGAAGGGGACACTGTGACCCTGCTGTAGCTGTGTGTCCCCTGTGCCAGGCTCAGCGACTGCCTGGAGCTGTGGAGATGCTGGTGGCATTGCCTCAGGCACTGGGAGCACCTGCGGGTGCTGCTGGAAGTGGCTGGGGAAGAGCAGCACCAAAATGTGCATCCTAAAGTACTTTCTGTTGCTCTGAGCTGTCTTTTCCCAGTTAAAAAACACACACTGCATATGCAGCACACAACAGGGATCCCAAAGCATCCCCTCTATTTCTGGAAGAGGAAAATAAAAATTATGCCTTCGGACAGCTGTAATTTTTGCTGCAGAAATGTGAGCAGGCAGCCAGCCTAGCTTTAATTTCACAGAATTTCCAGCCCTGTCCCTTGATCTTCCTAGCCCTTAGGGGTGAAACCTCTTCTTGGGGGCTACCCATGAAACACCCCAGGCAATAAACTTTCAGGATCATGCACTGCAGCTATGGGAAGAAGTGTTGGAGTGGCTTCCAGCTGGTCTGGCTGATGGCTTTAGTGATTTCCAAGCTAACAGTGACACCTCCTGTTTGCACAAGATTCAGCTCAAAACCCAGTAAGTGCTCGGGCGGGCAGCATAGTGCAGATAGGAGCACGTGGGCTGCTTCACCTCTTAAATCTCTTCATCTGCATCCAAAAAACTTGTCCTCTCCCAGCTGCAAGTGTGGATCTGCAGGGAGGAGACTGTCCCTGTGCATGGTGAGAGCTGACCTGTGCTAGAATGCTGACCGTGAGCAAAGGTGCTGACACAAAGGGGCAGTCCTTTGAATTGTGATTCGGTACAGAGAGGTAAAAGCTTAACAACCTTAAAGGCATCAACTTTATTTAAACCTTGGTTTTGTTCCCTAAAAGCAACCAGCTGACACCCAGACTGTCAGCCTGATAAGTGGGTTTCCAGTGGGAGTTCTGCGTTGGCTGTGACTGTCACCTCCCCAGCACACTGAGGCTTTCTGGAGATGAGATCCCTCAGCTCTGATGAGTTGAAGCTGAGGAGCTGGTTCTCTCACTCCAGGCTTGCTGGGAGATTTATCCCCCACCCCTTTTCGTAAGACTCTGGCGGTTCCCTTGCAGACCTTCCTGACTCTCAATTTGTTCATTCAGGTGGTCAAGATGTCATTGAAGGTGCAGACGAGCAACATCACGAACAAGAATGACCCCAAGTCCATCAACTCCAGAGTCTTCATTGGCAATCTCAACACAGCCGTGGTCAAGAAGTCAGATGTGGAGACCATTTTCTCCAAGTACGGCCGAGTGGTGGGCTGCTCCGTTCACAAGGGCTATGCCTTCGTACAGTACTCCAACGAGAGGCACGCGCGTGCCGCTGTCCTGGGCGAGAACGGGCGTGTGCTTGCTGGCCAGACGCTGGGTGAGTAGTTTGTTCAGCCGCCTTGGTTGTCCAGATGCAAGACAAGTTGGTTGCTCCATTGGGAAGGGTCAAGTGATGGCCAGGTCAAGGTCAATCTGTAGGTCAGGGTCAGGTCCAGTGATGGTGAGCAGGTCAGCCACAACTTGGTGTTGACTGAGCAGGTCCATAGTGACAAGGCAGGTGTAAGGCCAGGTTGGGAAGTCAGCCAGTGGGTCAGGGTGAGCAGGGTACATGGCCAGGCACAGGCATGGCTGTGGCAGAGCTGGAGATCAGCACTCCTACAGCACAGCTCAGGTAGGACTTGAAGCCTCCCACGTCCTGTGCAGGTCACAAGTGAGGCTGATCATGACCATTTGTGCATATTGGTACCCTTGGGGCTGTGACATTGTGGCCCAAAACCCATGTTGTGGGCTGTGATTGGAGAAGCTGAACCACGGTTCTGAATCATCCCACGTCTTTGTCCTTGATCTGGCGGGGAAGATCAAGGGTGGGAAGAGGCATTGCCTGCTTCCCTTCCTGGGCCAGGCCTTACCCTTTGCCTGTCAAGAAGGGTGATTGTCACACTCAGACTAACTCTAATGGGCTGATGTTAAATGAGAAACCTTCTCCCCAAGACACATGGAAATCTTGCGTCGGCACTACTGTGTGATAAGAAGTAGCAAGCCAAACCACGCCAGCTTCATCTGTGTGTTGAAGATTGCTCTGCAGTGTCACATGCTGAGAAGCTCTTGTCACCGTCTCCAGGCTGGGAATTGGAACTGGAGGCTGTGTTTTTAATAAAAAATTATTTCCGAGCCTCCTGCAAGCAGTGGTCACTGGGTGCTGAGGAAAGTGATTTGCAGCCCATTCCCACGCTGTTTCTGGCACAGCAGTCTGAAATAAAAAGTTACCTGGCACATCTGATCTTGTGAGACAGTGTACTGTTTCCACCGGTGGTTTGCTCAAATACGAGAAACTTCTTTTCACTTCTCTTATGGTCCTGAGAACAGAACCGCAGACTGAGGCAAAGCATGGTGTGCCAGGGATGCTTCCAGCCCGGGCATCGCCTGCGTGTACAGAGTCCGTAAATGTGTCGAGGAGGGCCTTGGGGAGCAGAGTTGTGATGCTTCAGACCTACAGGAGATGCAGCTAAGAAACAGGCGACACTTAGCTGAAGAGAGAGATGAAATGTTTACCGTGAGAGGAGCCTCTTACTCTCTGCTCAGCGCTGGTCCCAGAGGTCTGGCACACCGACAAGACAAAGGGCTGTATGACAGCTGGGAGTCCTATGTGTGTGCTGGACAGGGTGCAAATTCAGCTCTCTTTCATCTGCCTTCCCTTCACGGGCCAGTCTTACCAGAGGAGAGCTCAGCAGGCTTTCCTTTGCTGTTCCTGTGCTGGTATAAACACAAGGACGCTCCCCTTTCAGGAGAATCCAACAGCGACAGAGAGCTGAACAGTGTGGGTAGGAAATGTCTTCACACAAAACAAGATAGAAAGTCTGCCCAAAAGAAGAGGAGATGATGGCCACATAGCAGTGTGGAGAGGAAGGCCAGGATGGGGTCACCAGAGGACATGGCAGACACGTTGCTGCCTCGGGACAGTTCCACATGCTGGTGATGGCAAGAGGATCCAGCCTCCATCGGCTCCCCAGTGCCAGCGATGATTTACGGGTGACATTTTCCAGCACGTGCCACAATGAGTGAGCCAAGCCAGCAGCATCTTTCAAGCTCTCCTTGCCCAGCTAATGTCAGCTCTCAAGCTACGTGGTCTAATAGTGTTTCGTCTGTCTTTTCTTCCTCCTTTTGTCAGCAGACATGGCAAACTATCAGGCTTGCATTTTAATTGATCAGCAAGCTACAGAGTGCATGACAAAACAGAGGTGTTTGAAACGCTGGCTGTAGCCCGTGCTCTGCTGGATATGGACTGCTCTGCCGGGCAGGTCCTGGCAACCTCTGTGCTTTCTCCAGAGGCTCCCAGACACCCCAGTCCTTGCAGGAGGCAATTACCATTGCAAGGAGGGGAGCTCCGCAACAGAAGCTGGATCCACACCATAACCTGACCTTACCATGCTGGCTAGGCAGAGCCTGACCTCCCTATTTAGGGTGGCTGGAAGTGCCTGGATATGAGCAGGAGGGATAGAGAGATGCCAGCAGATGGATTCAGTGATGCAGAGGAGGGAGCCAGAATGGGGAATGAGATGCAAAAATCTGTCCAGGCTGATAGACGTGCTGACCTCGTCTCTCCTTGTTCAGTGTCAAAGGAATCCTGAGGGATCTGCCTGCCTGTTGCCACTATAGGTTGAAAGTATAAATTTCCTGATCTGTCTGCATGCACCGATGAAGGCTCCGCGGTTCTATTTCTAGCACGGTGCACCAGCAAATTGAGCTAATTGTTGTCATTATCCGCTAGTGGGCTTTCATTGTCTCTCCCTGGAAGGGTGTTAATCAGCACGGTGCTGTCATTAGCTCTATGTTTTGGGAGAAAATTGAGTGGCAGCTGGCGAGAGGCACCCTGACAGCAAAAAGGGTTCACGACAAGGAAAGTGGAGCTGAGCAGGGATACGCTCTGGGACGCGCCAAGGAAGAATTTATTCCTCTCTTTCTTTACGGCAAACAGCGTTGCCCAAAGTTTTGTGATGCTTAAAAGCCCACAAAAGGCAGCCGCACGTGTGATGTTTGTTCTGAGAGTGGAGGCCCACAGACCTGTCCCATGGCCGTGAGCATACTTGCTAGGGCTCAGGCTCAAGGAACTCCTGGATTGCCCTTCGCAGTTGAATGTGGAGTGATGGAGGGTGAAAAGCAGCAAAAAACCCGCACGCTCTGATCACGTTGTGCCTCCAGAGGAACGTCGAATGTAATGGCTCGGCAGTGCTCTAATGCCGCACTCGTTATGCGAACTTATAAATGAAGCTTCAGCAGGAGACACCCTAAAAGGCACCCGAGGGATCGCACAGCAAGGCAGCGCTGCAGGAGCGTGTCTGTGCTCCTCTGGGTCCTGTCCCAAAGCTGTGGGACGGCCCCACAGTGCTTTTGGTAAGGAAATCCTGCCTTGCTTGGCTCAGATCTGGCATGCCCAGAGGTCTGGCACCTATTTAGACAGAAAGGACCTGAAGAACAGAAAAATTTAGAGCTGGTGGGAGAAGCCAGCAGGGAATTTGCTCGGTCCTGGGCCAAGGAACGAAGAGGAGATGAGGCCTTGTGCTCCAAACTGCTCACCTGTCTGCATTAGATTGCTTGGCTCTCGGCAGCCTCCACGAAATTGGCCACATTGCTTTATTCTCATGTCAAAAGCACATTTTGGCACCGAGACCGAGGAATGAAATTTCCTCAGTGGATTAGAAATGCTCCTTCTCACCTCCGCTGGTAGAAGATGCTCCTCCGAGGTCAGCCGGGGTAGCTGCAGGCATGTCTCTGCACCCTGTGCAGCTTGTAACATGGCCCGGTCGGCCGTGATGGCTCGTGTTTAGCGTTCATTTTTATTCTAGAAGAAGCAAGGGATAAATTGTTAGCGGTTAGAAGCATGCAGCTTTATATATTGTCTGTGCCTTACGACAGTGCCAAGGTCTCCTGAGAAGCCTGTCCTGAATTTGTGTGCATGGGTTAGACCGCGTGCAGGGCACCCACTTAAAAATATGTCGTTAGTAGCTTCCTCGTGGAAGAGGCTTGCCAAGTGCAAGAATGTATTTACCTTCTTGTGGAGGTCCAGCAGGGACCTGAATGTGCCAAAAGCACATGGAAGTGTGGTGGGAGGTAGGGAGGGGTGTTTTTCTGCTGATGGCAGGGCTGTGCACAGCCTCTCACGCTCCATGGTCGGGTAGGGTTGCTGTTGAGCATGGATGTGCTGTGTCACAGCTGTGTGTCTGTCCGGTGCAGATATCAACATGGCCGGGGAACCCAAACCCAACAGACCTAAAGGGCTGAAGAGAGCAGCCTCCGCGTTGTACAGGTAGGTCTCCCCTGTGCCACCTCCCTGCCGGGAGGTCTCCAGGTTGATGTTTTCCTTCTGACTCCTACCCTGGGCTGATGCTGCATGTTCAGATCATCTCCCTCCCATGGGCTCCTTGGCCTTTGCAACACCCCTTAGTGCTGGGCTGTAGGGAGAAGAGCCAGCAAGAGGCATCGGTGGCAGACCCAAGGTTGGCCAACACTCATAGGCATGGTCCAACCTGTGAATGGTTGGACCTGGAGATGGTTGGAGAAGGGTGAGTGGTACCTGCTTTAACCACAGCAGAGGTCTTGAGAGAGGTGCACCAAGAGATGGACCAAGAGGAAAGAGGTGGAGCAAGTTTGCTGACAACACAAAACTGGGAGGAGTGGTTGACACCCCAGCAGGCTGTGCTGCCATTCAGAGAGACCTGGACAGGCTGGAGAGCTGGGCAGGGAGAAATCTTATGCGGTTCAACAAGGAGTAGCCAGTAGGTCGAGAGAGGTCCTCCTGCCCCTCTGCTCTGCCCTGGGGAGGCCACATCTGGAATATTGTGTCCAGTTCTGGGCCCCTCAGCTCCAGAGGGACAGGGAACTGCTGGAGAGAGTCCAGCGCAGCCCCAGGGATGATGGAGGGAGTGGAACATCTCCCTGGTGAGGAAAGGCTGAAGGAGCTGGGGCTCTTTAGCTTGGAGAAGAGGAGGCTGAGGGGTGACCTCATTCATGGTTATAAATATGTCAAGGAAAAAACTTTTTCCCTGTGAGGGTGCCGGAGCCCTGGCCCAGGCTGCCCAGGGAGGGTGTGGAGTCTCCTGCTCTGGAGACTTTCAAACCCCACCTGGACACGTTCCTGTGTGGCTGCTCTGGGTGACCCTGCTCTGGCAGGGGATTGGACTGGGTGATCTCTGGAGGTCCCTTCCAACCCCAAACATTCTGTGATTCCATGGTTCTGTGAAGAGGAGCACTTGTCTCCAGCTCCTTCGGTGGGGGAGTAGGAGTGGGGCACAGTGGCATGTGTTGAAAGGAACAGGGATAATTTAGAAAAGATGATGGAGAAGAAGGCAAGAGAAGAATGATGGGGAAAGGGAGAGAAGAAAGTGGAAAGCCCTTGGGTCAGCAGATGGAGGTGGTCCAACAGGGTGACCAGGGAGCAGTGACCAAGGGATCAAGGAAACTGGAGGGACAAGTTGGATGTGGAGCAGCTCTGTGGGAAAGATAGGATGTTACAGATGTGAGAGGGAGCCTTCAGTGCTGCTGTTGCCAGCTCTAGAGACTTTAGCAAGATTTCCACAAGAAGCGAAGATTTTCGTTTAAGCCCCAGAGTCTGGAGTTGTGGCAGTGTGGGAGAAACTCATTAAATTCTTGCACCTGTGCTTGCAGAAGGGGAAACTCAAAAAGGTGTTTGGAGAATGCCCTGTAGGTTCAAGAACCCGAAACCAAATAAAATCCCAAATGGGGTTTATTTATAAATCCTTGTTATTTTTACGTCAGTCTCATGGTAGGAAGACTGGGGCACTGAGTCAGGAGTGAGATGTGACGGTGGGGAAAAAAGACTAAAATCAGTATCAGGGTTATAGGTGGGTGTAGTAAAAAAAGGAAATCATGAGAAAACTGTACAAAAAAGGAAAACAAGAGAGGGGGCTGAAGAGAAATGAAAAAACTTATGATTCAGATTGAGCCATGCAGTCCAGCTCTGGTGTGCAAACCTCAGTGGTGACAACACTCTTCTGGCATCAGCAAACCCACCAGAGCTTCAGCAACCTTCCTGCCACCACCCACAAGGCACCGGTGGAGCCCTTCCATGAGTCTTTCAGCCAAACTCTTCCTTTGCAGCTTTCACCAAGCAGATTTTTCCTCCTACCCTTGGCCAGCTTTGGACCTTCACCAAAACTGGCCCTCTGGATTCACAGGGGGACGCCAGTTGAGGGGACGTAGCCTCGGCATCACCCACGCTGGTGTATGGAAGCAGAGAAGACACCAATCTTGATCTTTAGCTGCACGTGTAGTACTTAGACGGTGCTGGCAGCCGTAACACAAATCAATTCATTCCATACATCTTGCAGTAAAGAGCTTTTCATTTACTGTTCATCCGTGCCTTGGCCACTAATCTGTTTCTTTTCAAATGACCAATATTTCAGACTTCCAAGCTGCCATGTAGATGAAGAGAGTGTGAACAAGAGAGGTTTGCTTTCTCCCACAAGTATAGATATGCTAAAATATGAGCCAGAGGACTACACTGCTCTGAGCTTCAGCAATATTTCATCCCAAACTGGCTGTCAGGTTTAAACTTTGCCATCTGGACTAGCAGGACTTACGATATCTCACGGAAAGCAGGGAATCCAGGTTTGCAGTGAGCCATGGTTATAGCTTCCCTAACTGCTGTAAATTTTTCTAAATGTTAGACTTCAAAAATCACAGCACTGTAATTTATAGAAGTGCTGTGTTAAACACCTAAGATCATTTTTGCGAAGGTTGGGCTTTACTTTGCCTCACTCCAAATCGGTATGAGAGCGTCAAGGGGAAGGGAAATCTCATTTTGGATATAGAGGAAACAACAATCTCGCCAGTCGTACTCAATCCACCATCCCGGGGGTGTCTAGGTGTTTAACAGAAACCCTTTGGGACGTAGCCTCCCATCCACCTCCAGTAAGTAAAACATATGCCCAGGTTCGTGCCATCCTAAGTTTTCTCACGTCTTCACAACAGGGACCTCCACGTCCCCCAGGTATTCACATACTCTGTCTCAAAACCTTTTGTCTTCTGGCAACACTTTTTTGCCTGTGTGTCTGGACAAGATTTCTTGGAGCATTTTGGGCCACGTTTGGGTTGGTGCTGGTGATCTGGCTCTACTGTGATTTGGCTGCTTGTTGCCGTGGGCTGGGAAGAGAAGGTGGTTCTGCCTCATGGTGGTTGTGGTCTGCCAGTGCCGCGCTTCCACTTTTGGAGACACAAATCTCTGCCCTTCCCTGTAATGCTGGTGTTCGTGCTGCTCCGTACCCAAAAGGACAACGAGGACAACCTAAGCAAGATCTGCAAGACCAACCGAGTGTCTGGCAGCTCCAGAACAGCGACAGACACCAACTGCTGACTTATTTTCACAGCCTACAGATGCCAGTGGATGATGTTCTTCCAGCTCAGCTGGCGTTCACATCCCCTGTCACACCCATTACCATCCCTGCAGAAAGCTGGTGTGAACCCACCTCCAACCACATCTACTCCTCCCATGTCTCAGCAAGCCCTGGTGCCGAATCCATGCGCACAGGACCGAGGAGCAACCAACTGCAGGGCAGAGGAGGAGGCGAACAGTGGTCTCAAACCCAGTGGACCCTAGTGATGAGTGATAAGATGAGGGGAAATGGATTTAAATTGCACCAGGGGAGGTTCAGGTTGAATATTAGGAAGAACTTCTGTACTGAGAGGGTTGTCAGCCATTGGAACAGGCTGCCCAGGGAGGGACTTGATTCACCATCCCTGGAAGGGTTTAAGAGAAGGGTAGTTGTTGAGTTGAAGGATATGGGTTAGTGGTATTGATAGGGCTGGGACAAAGGTTGGACTTGCTGATCTTGAAGGTCTCTTCCAGCTGAAAATGTTCTATGATTCTATGACCCAACGCTGGCAGTGTGTGTGCAAGCCCACGGCCAGCCCTATGGCAGCATCTTGGAAATGCCCGGCTCCCTTCCCACATTTCCAGATCCCCACTCCTTTGGAAGGAACCTCAGAGGAGATCATAAAATCAAAAATTTGATCACTGCCAGATTTTCCAAGTAGTTTTTCCCAGTGGGCCTGATCTCTACTGCTGCAATAATTAAGGTTGTGCAACTGTTAGTAGAAGGACGTGAGCCGAGCACAACGTGTCACTGTGATTATCGGTGCGGGGCTGTCAGCCAGTAATTAAAAGCTCTGCTCAAATGTGCATCTGCTGTTCAGCTGCGTGCTCAGAAATGGCACCGCAAACGTAAAGGCAGCACATACAAACAATTGCCCTCCAGTTGTGAAGATTTGGGGTTCGGACCTTTGCGATCCATTAAAAAATGTTGTTTAATGACTGAAGAAAGGCAAAGCAGAAGAAATGCATCAGGAGGTGGAAGCGTTGTGTTGCTTGGCACAGCCTCCTGCTGCCTCCCGCCCTGATTGTCGCTGCTTTGTTTTCAAAGGGCGCAATGTCACCAGCTGATGGAAGAATGGCAAGAATTATTCCCATGCACAAAGGAAGGCCTGCCGGGTCACTGAAGGATGATCCGTCAGTCCCAGGAAGGTTTATCCTACGTGCAGTGAAATTTTCAGGCACGCAGCATCCAGACAAATCACCCGTGCTCGAGCACTCGCTTTTGCTAGCTTTTTTTTCCTACCTTTTACTCAACACCTGATTTCCAAGGCTGCTGGTAAAAGCATCCTGCCACTGCCTCCCTGGCATCGTCTGTTAAACCGTGACCTCAGTGGCATGTTGTAGCAGGGTCATACAGTCAGAGACTTCTGAAAATTCCCTCATTTCAGCCTTCTGCCTTCCTTGAGGGCTGTCTCGTGGTTAGCAGGAATTGGAAGCCGTCCTGCCAGAGGCTGGGATCAGAGTATTTGGTGTCCTGCACCGTGTCTAAGGGTGATTCACTTCACCTGAGTTCAGCCCTCTGTTCTGTCAAGGCTTTTATGTGATCTGGTTGTCTGGACTCCCTTTATGCCTGCTAGATTAAAAAAAAAAAGAAAAAGCAGTTGTTCACCAGACAGTATTGTAGATATCTGCCTTTGGACGTGAGGTACCATGACCTGGAGGTGCCTCTTCCACCCTGGCGTGGATTTATCTCCTTACGCTCCCAGTGTCTGAAACCAAGTGAGATGAATCCCACTGGTTTGGGGAAGTCAGGATCAGATTTTAATTTTTTTTTTTCTTATAAGCCACTTAAAACAGTTTTGTGATGCAGGACATCTGTCCTGTCTTTGCTTCCAAGGGCTGCAATAACCATTCTCTTTGTTTGGAGTAGAAAGGAGGGAACTTCAGCATAACTTCTTCTTTACTCAGCATCACTTCAGCTGGCAGCGCAGGAGGGAACTGGACACAGTGTGTTAGAGCTGGTACGTTCACCAGCATGGCTCTTCCCTGCTGCTGAGCGTGCCAGGGCACCAGGCAGCACCGTAAAATCATGGAATTGTTAAGTTGGAAAAGACCTTAATCTCATGGAGTCCAATCACTAACCTAGCACTGCCAATTCCACCACTAAACCATGTCCCTGAGCACCACATCTACACGTCTGTGAAATGCCTCAAGGGGACGGTCTTGTCTCCAGAGAGCTGTGGTTGCCCCCTGTAACCACCTGATTTGTGTTGCCTTGTGGAAAAACAGCTGCTACCAGAGAGGAAAACATTAGTGGGTCTCCAGGGAGGGAGAAATGCATTTCTCCAACTTCGGGTTAAAATGCAGTTCAAGCGTAAGAAAACGACTCCCTGGGAGGAGAGAGGTTTGAACACCCTCAGTAGCAGAGATGTTAAATTAATAAGTATCTCCTTCCTGATTTCTCCCCAACAATTATACATGGTATGAAAAAAAAAATCATAAATAAAGGACCTGGGACGCTTAGCAGGTGATGAGGGAGTAATAATAATAAATTGCCAGCACTAATTAACCCGTGCCATCCTCATTCTGTCTCTGCAGCGGCTACGACTTCGACTACGACTATTACAGAGACGACTTCTACGACAGGTGAGCGAGGGAGGCATCACCAAAGGGGTTTTCTGCGGGACAAGACCTTCCCTGCAGCGGGGCTGCTGCCGTGGGGAGCGAGCTGGGGTGCAGGGTGCGAGGTGGGGTCCAATGGCCAGACTGTGCCCCAACTCACCCCTGCTTGGGCTCCGGTTGTGGCACCCATTCACCGGCACGGTGGGGCTTCATCAGCCCTCCTGTCCTTCCCCCCAGGCTCTTCGAATACCGGGGCCGAGTCTCTCCAGTGCCCAGGGTGGTTCCTGTGAAGCGGCCGCGGGTCACCATCCCCCTCGTCCGGCGCGTGAAGGCGACGCTCCCCGTCAAGCTCTTCGCCCGGTCGGCCGCCATCGCCAACAGCTCGGCCAAGCTGAAGCGTGAGTTTGGGCAGGGGCTGCGGTGGGACGGGGTGGAGGCTGGTGTGCGCATGGACCTCCTGTCCCCGAGCAGTCGCTCATGGGGCTAGATGCTCCCAGGGAAAACCTTAAAAAACGGAAAACATTTGGAAACCACAGCCCAAGCAAGGGCTTTTCAGAAGCCTGCAGGCTGCGATTGCAGCAGGAGTGGGTGCGAGTACAACCTGAGCAGGTGCTGAAGCCTGGTGTCAGCTTCCTCAGTGTGCCTGGGCAATGGATATGCGGGCTTTTTGGGTGCAAACGACCACCCACAGCCCCACCACTAGCTTTCCCAGGCAGCAAAGGCTGGTGGTGGAGGAGGGCAGGATGCATTGCTGCTCCCTGCAATGCCAGCCTCTCCTTGCCTGCCCCAAAAGCCCCTGTTAGCCCTGCACACCCTTCATCACGACGCAGACAAGCTCAGGTACGTCGTGCAATGAGGTGTGAGCATCACTGCACATTGACCCCAGGGATGCGAGGATTATGAAGTCAAAGAATCATAGAGTCACTCAGGTTGGAGAAGACCTTTAAAGCCGTCAAGTCTTAAGATCATCAGGTTGATCAACAGCGGCTGAAATGAGCCAACAGTGTGCCCAGGTGGCCAAGAAGGCCAATGGCATCCTGGCCTGGATCAGAAATAGTGTGGTCAACAGGACCAGGGCAGTGGACTTAGCACTCTGTGGTAAGTCCAACCGTTAACCCAGCAATGCCAGGTCCACCACTAAATTGGATAGTAGGAAAAACTTCTTCACCAAAAGGGTGGCGAAGCATTGGAATGGGCTGCCGAGGGAGGTAGTGCAGTCACCATCCCTGGACGTGTTTAAAAAACATCTGGATGTGGCAGTTCAGGAGGTGGTTTAGTGTTAGGGTGGTGTAGGGCTGTAGGTTGGACTTGATGATCTTAAGGTCCTTTCCAGCCTTGATGTTTCTATGGTTCTATGATTCTAAACCATGTTCCTGAGCATGACTTATACGTCTTTTAAATACCTCCAGGGACAGTAGTTGTAGAGAGGGCTAAGGTCTCCCCTTCAGCCTCATTTTCTGCAAGCTAAACAACCCCAGTTCCCTCAGCTGCTCCTTGTTAAGACTTGTTCTCCAGACCTTTCACCAGCTTTGTTGCCCTTCTCTGGGCACGCTCCAGCACCTCAATGTCTTTCTTGACAGAAGGGGCCCAAAACTGAACACAGGGTTCAAGTTGCAGCCTCACCAGTGCTGAGTTCGGGGGGACAATCCCCGCTCTGGCCCTGCTGGCCACACTATTTCTGATCCAGCCTGCCCAGGGCCCTCTGTAGAGCCTTCCTGCCCTCCAGCAGATCAACACTGTTTCTAGCATGGTGTTTCTAGTCGATATTTTCAACCTGCTCAGCGAGGTAACTTGGGCAGGCAGAGAGGTGAGGCGGGCACCTCAGGTGCTCTGCGGGACACTAAATGCCTTTTTTCTCCCTCTTTCCTTCCTCCAAGTGAAGTGCAGCGAGCTGCAAACAATCAAAACCGAGCTGACACAGATCAAATCCAACATTGACGCTCTCCTGGGCCGACTGGAGCAGATCGCCGAAGAACAGAAGGTGTCTTCAGGTCAGCTGGGTGCACATGGGTGCCTCAGGGCAAAGGGTGCAGGGAAGAGCCCTGCGGAGCCAACCTTGAAACCATCCCAGCTTAGAGCATCCTCCGGGCTCTGAGAGTGAAGTGTCAACCCTCAGGTTCCAGGGTAGAATCACAGGCCAAAATTATATGCCAAAATCCCCCACATTATGGAATTGTGGTTTTAAGTTACAAGATTTTTGTTTGTTTGTTTTGTAATATAGTTTCTATTTTTTTTTAATTTGCTGTTTTGTTCTCTTATTCTATATTTCTGTCTTTTCTGTTCTATTCCTATTTTATTATACGTCTTCCTCCCCTCGCCTCCCACACTCCAGAGGGATGCAGAACCACGACCTGCTCTGCCCTCCAGTGTTGCTTTCAAACAACTTCCTTAAATCAGCAAAACCTCCCGTTGCAGGAGGAAACCCCCTAAATCCATTATTTACCAACAAGTGGATTCGGGTCCCCACTGGAGTAGCATCATCAGGCTCTGGGCATTGCCCTCCCCAGCCCCTGATCCTTGGCTCTTGCTCTCGCAGAGGTGCGGAAGAAGGCGGATGTTGGCAAAAGCGAGCTCTCGCAGGAGGACACGGCGTCAGAGGCAGAGGTCAACACGGAGGAACCGCTCAACGGGGACGAGGGAGAGGAAGAGGGTCTCGCACGGGATGAGTGTGAAGATGAACTGGTAAGAGAGCTGGGGTAATACATCCCTCCAGCCAAAGGAGTTCACTCATGCATCACAGTTGTACTGGAACTTACTAAATCCCCAGAAAAATAGTTTTTCCTGCCTCAGAAGAAAATGTATTTCAACACCATGATTGTTCACAGCTTGTTCTACTGCTTGCAAAAGCATTGGCTTAGCAAAAGCATATGGAGACGCCGAAGAAACATGGTTGGCTCTTGAAATTCAGACCACATTTGTCTTTGGTTTCATGACTATTGATTAACGCTTAAAATGAGTCTCTCGGCTCCCAAGTAATTCTCGGATAGATTGAAGCATATGGCAGAGACGAGACAGGTTTTTATTAACTGCACTTCCCTAACAGCGTGCGTTTGCAACACCCTTTCGTCTGGATGGACACCAAGTGACATAGTTGTAGGGTCTGAGCAAGCCATGTGCATGGTTGTCTACATCCGTAGCGAGTAGTTAGTCCTGGTGTTTGTCCTACCATCCACTGATGCTAGTCCCGCCCCAAATAAGAATGCAGCTGGTGAGCAAATTTTGTGCCTAAAAAGCATCTGGATGGAAGGAGCCCTGTTCTCAGGTACCCTGATGGTGAGGGCAATACAGGGCACTGCATCACCACTGGCAGCACCACCGTTTATCCCAGATTAAGACTCCTGGGCTGGCTGGCACGGCTCTCCCGCGGAGGCTTGGGGCAGGTCGGGACAGCCTCTGAGCTTGGATTGAGTGTACCTGCAACAGCTCTGCTGCTTCTCGGTACTAGTGGCAGCAGAGGGGAGGATGAAGCTCAGCATCTCCCCTTGCACCAGGAGAGGTTTAGATTGGACATTAGGAAAAACTTCTTCAGTGAAAGGGTTGTCAAGCATTGGAACAGGCTGCCCAGGGAAGTGGCAGAGTCATCATCCCTGGAGGTATTTAAAAGCCGCATAGATGTGGTACTTAAGGACATGGTTAGTGGTGCACCTGGCAGTGCTGAGACAACAGTTGAACTCGATGATCTTAAAGGTCTTTTCCAACCTCAGCGGCTCTGTAGTTCTATGATTCTATCCCTTTCTTCTTCCTCACCCCCTCATCACGTGGGTGACCACACCGCATTGCACGGCACTCTTCCCATGGCCAAAAAGCTCCTCGAACTCAAAACCCTTCCCAGCTTGGTTCTGCTCTTCTACTCTGCCCCACCTTAATCACGATGGATGAGGGATCTGAACAGGGTCTTTCAGCTGTTTTGGTTTCTGGGGCCTCGTAGCTGAAGTCTGTGACTCCTACTAAATCTAAGATAAGATGATTAAGGGGAGACCCCATAACAGAGGTTGTAAAGAAGAAAGGCAAAAGCTGGCCTCCATCTCTCTGTCAGTTATGATAAGGAAGGCCAGATTTGAATTACATCAAGGGAAACAGATGGTAGAAATTAGGGGGAAACTTGCTGATTATAATGATGATAAAGCAGTACACAGCCTGTCAACAGAAAAATGTGGACTTTTCTCCATTAGTGGGATAAGAAAACAGAGTGGACAGACATCTGCTGGCAATGATTTAGGAAGAGCTGGTCTTCATTAAGAGTAGATGAACAAAATGACTATTTCAGCTCCCTTCCATCTCTGTTTTCTGTAGCTCTCGGGTCCTAAAGTGGCATTGAGGTCAGAAATATTTTACTGCCAACATCAGACAGGCTCACATATGCTCAGCACGGGGCAGGTCAATGTGTGCACTTCTCTTAAACGCTGCAAGGCAGCCCACAAAAGCCATCCTTTCTGGTTTGCTCCTGACCTTACAACACTGAATAGTTTGGAAGTCTTTCCAGTTCATGGGGAACGACTCCTTTATCCCTCATCTTTTTGGCCTACGCACATCAGTGTAGCCCACACCAGTCCCTAGAAACATCACCTACCCTTGGCTCTGAGGGGCAGTGGTGTCGCAGGAGAAGAGACAGAGGTCACTCAGAAAGATCTGACCTAGTAGTTTATTGAGTTCTGATCACTAATTGTAGGAATGTAAAATATTTAGTAAGTACCGTTGGACTGGTGGTCAATACGTATTACACTTAAAGTTAGTATGGGATACAAAGATGATTGTGTAAGCTTACTATAGATATCTGAAATGTTACATGCGTGTGAAAAATGTCCCTTACCAACCCGTCGATGCCTGGTGTCACGTAAGGGACCCCTCGGCATTAAGGGGGTACCCTTGAGAAGGACAAGGATGAAGTCAGCCCCCGCATGAGTTGGTGCCCTTTTCAGAGAGGGTGGCCGGACAGGAGCTCTGCACAGGAAGGATAAAGTAGGCAACACTTCATTCCCGCAGGCTATGCCACCAGGCTCTCCGACCTTGGAGGCCAGAAGACAGACCAGGCCAGTGAAAAGCAAGAGAGAAAAAAATGAAGCATCAAATACTTGGCCTTTTCCATGTGCTTTGTCACTAGATCCTTTGGTCACCTTCCCCACTGAGCAGTGAGCTTACACTTTGTTAGCCTTCCTGTTGCTGCTGGTGTACCTACACATCTGCCAACCTCCATCATCTCATCTTTGAGCAGTTCTTCTCTGGTCATGAGCAGGAGGCCAGAAGAATGTCTCCCCTAGTCAGCTGTGTCGAGTTGTTCTTTATGCTCTCCAGGAGCTTCCACCCAGCTTTGCTGCCCTCCAACCAGATGCCAGGGTGGTTGAAGTCCCCCAGGAGTGCAACGGCCTGCAATCAGGAGGCTTCCTCCAGCCCTCCAGAGGAGACTTTGGCTCAGGTGGTCTGTAGCAGACGCCTGCCATGATGTCACTCACGTTGGGCTGTCCTTTGATCCTCACCCACCAGCTCTCAGCTGACTCATCACCTGCTCCAAGGCAAAGCCCTGTGCTCTGGGCTGGTCCTTTGCCCTGAGCACATGCCACCTCACCTGGCTTTCCTGAAGAGCCTGTTCCCAGGGCGCTACCTGCTCTGTAATTACAGAGAAGGAGCCTTTGTTCTGTCGCCAGCAGTCACAAGCCTCCAGACTTCCCTCTCTTGGGAGTCTCCATGCACAGCTCCTTTGAGCGTAGTCTCCAGCTGCTCCTTCTTCATCCGTTGCAGTCCTGAGGCTGGACTCTGCAGAGACCCTGTTGGTCTCCCTGATGGTAAAAAATCTGCATATTTCCCCCAGTGCCCTCTAAACCAACCTGCTGCTGCTGAGGTTGGGATGGGGCTCTCTTGCCTTCCTTTTCGGATTACCTAGCATCCCCTGCAGACGTCTCCTGGATCCCTTTCCATCTCTAAAATCTTCCCACAAAATTTGACCTATGCAGGAGGCGAAACGCTACTGCTGAGCAGCAAACTCTTGGGATGATGCTGCATTGCACAACGGCGGCAGGAGGGGCTGTGCTTTCCAAACCACTCTTGCACGGGGATTGGTTCAGCATCATTTTGGAGCGATGAACATTGTGAGCGTTATCATTCCGGATGATAAGTTCTGCTGCAAACTGGGACTGGTTTCTGTGCTCAGCAGCAGTCATTACACCGTGCACGATTTGCCGCTGCAGACTGACTGCACTTTAGCATCACTGGGCAGCTGTGGTAATTCAGGAGTGCCTGTTCCCTGGTGTGGGCCATTTCTAGGTCCCAAATTAACTTCTCACAGTGCTACAACAAAGCATGAGCTGTGCAAGCACACGCAGTAAACTTCAGGAGAGTGCTGAGCGTGGATTTAGCTTGACCCTGGAGAAATTAGGCATCCAGTGTGAGCATGGCAGCCCATGCCAGTGGCTCAGGACCTTCCCTGGGATGTGCCCACTGGAGGTGCTGACTCTTGTGTAGCCCAGATCAGACACCTTACTTTACACGAGGGAACGCCAGGCTTTATTTCATCCCTTTGGGGTTCAGCAGCAGCCAGGCTTCAAAATCCAAGAGGGAATGACACATCCGAGGTCTGTTTGGCAGAGCCCTCCCAGAATACGGAGCCAGCAGACAGTTTTGAGTTGTTCTAGGGTTGTGTCTGCCAGAAACCGCAGCCGTGGCACCGAGTGTGTTCTGTAGCTCCCCCAGCACGCTGAGCAACCTGACACGGCTCGCAGAGGGTGAGCTCTTGCACCATGCTCACCGCAGGTGAGGTGTCACAGTGGCCCAGGCAAGGCAGGAGGGACCTGTGGTGATTTACTGTTTTCCGGTTCCCTTTTTTCCTCCAGGAGAACAGCCATTACACAGATGTGGAGGATGCCAGACTACAGTAACCAGGTACAGCTCACACGCCGTTTTTGAGAGGCTGATTCCAAGCAAAAGCTTTCTTTCCATGCATGTTGGGGGAGGTGGTGCCCCTTCAGAAAGGTGTTCTTTTCTGCTGATCCTCTGTGTTTCCCTAGCACTGAGCCTGGCTGCTCTGCTGGATCACTGAGCAGCCCCTCAATCCCTTTCCTAAATCATGAATCTTTGAGGTTCAAGGCAAATTATCTACCTTTTTTCCTCCTCCTCCCCCCTTGCCTCTTGTCTCCTTGCAGCCCCTTCAGAACAGCAGTGAGCAACAGCGTGAGGAAAGCACGAGGCTAAACCCTGTCCTGGCACGTTGAGCAAGACAAGCTGAGTCGAAGTGCTGCTGTCATCTCTACCTGGCATTCAAAAGGAGAAACATGGCCTGACATCTTCCATCCATCTCTAAAGCAAAGACAAAGAAAACTCATCATCCCAGTGAATCCCCACTACCCTGTGCGACGGATCCGGAGCTCTGCAGCCAGGAGAGGCAGGAACCAAACCCTCCACAATCCGTAACCATCACCGACCGGACAACAGGAGAGCGGTTGCGTCACCCAAGGGGGCAAGAGGTGTTATAGAGCTTTTTGTAGGAGAGGAGGAAGACTAAGCCTAACCCAGTAAAGACGTTTTTTCCCACACTAGGCGAGAGCCAGAGCATTTGCTAACTAGGGAAAAAGGACTCAGTTCGGACAATTTGTGTTCTCACACTGAAGGTCGTATTGGGGGAGAGGGTGTGGGATGAGCTGTCCTCCCAAAACAGTCACCTCCTGTCATGTCTGCTGTACCCCATGAGCTGCCGCGGGTACACGGTCGCTTCCAGGTGGAAAGGAGCCGGAGCTGGCGCGTGTGCTGCTCTTTGCAGCTCCTTGACCAAAGGAGAAAGGGAAGGGAAGCTGCTTGCAGAAAGGCAGGAGGAAAAAAAGCGTCCGTCATCTTCACTGGTTTGGTCTCCTCATCCTCTGCTGGGAAACCACTTTGTAAAGGCTGAGCAAGTCTCTGCAGAGTGAGGATGTGTGGATGAGACCCTTTTCTTGGACTGGCTGCTCCCTGGAAGGGACTCAATCCGCCCACTCCTCCAGCCCAGTGGCAGAGACGTCAGCCCCTTCCCCCGGGGTGCTCATGTCTCCTCTTGCCCCAGCTTTGCTGGGTCTGCACCCCGTTCCTGACACCCCAGGAGAGCTCCCGCTCCTGACTGTGAGGGCTGTGCTCCATCACCAGTCTGAGGAGTCTGCGCAGCCTGAGAACTCCCCTGAGTGTAACGAGACTGGTCATGGTGACTACCCCGAGCACGATGCATGTGGGCATGCAAGCACCTCCCCTGCCTCCCCAAATCACAGCTGCTTTTCACCCGCGCCACGTCCTCCGAGCAGAGGCTTGCCGTGGGAGCCCCCTTACACCACAATACCCACGAGGTCTCTCAGCCTTTCTCTTCTTGATCGTTCCTCCTTCGTGGGCTTACCCAGTTTTTTTTCGGAGTTTGAGGGTAGATGGGACTGAGACTCATGCAGCACTTTATTCAGATCAGATGTGTCCCGCCCATCTCCCCTCTTCCCCTCCAAAACACACGCGCACATCAGTGCTTTGAATCCAGAACGGTGTGCACACCTTCTCCTTGGTCAAAAATCTCCCACAAACCGCGTGGATCCCCAGGTCTTATATAGGGAGCTCTGAAAAAGGGACTCCTGCTTTCTGCCCCAGCGTTCAAAGCCAGACCTTGTCTACGGCATCTCTCTTCGAAGGGCAGAGGGGAAAACAGGTCCAGGGGGCAACACTTCCGTCCCCTGAGGGCCATCCTGGAGCAAGCATGGCTCTTGAAGCACAATGTTTTATTTGCATTTCTTAGTTTCGAGTAATTCATGAGGGATTAAAGGGATAACCGTGCTTTCCCCGACCTTTTTCCGGTTCCTGTACAATTTATCCATTGTGTTGTACTGAGCCGTTGTAGAGCTGTTTTCTAGGCTTTGAGAGACGAGCTGCAGTTTTTGCTATGAACTGACTGTGATGCTGATGTTTGGGAGAAAGGTGACCTTGTACATACAATCCTGTATAATAAAAGAAAAAAAATCTAATTTGCTTTCACTCTGTTCTCTGTCATACACGCGTACACACAGAGACATTTTTTTTCCCTGTTCCAGACAAGTGAGTCTTTCCAAGCTCGAGCTCTGCCCACAGGATTTGCTTTGCCTTGCATAAGGTATATCCCACTGGGCTGAGCAAAACATCTGGATTCACAGGGGCTCTGGGACTTCTCCTCTAGAGGCCTGGAAGCTCATTTGATGTGGAAGAGCAAGGAAAAAAATCCAGGCCTTTACATCTCTGAACTTTGCCCAAGTCCAGCTCATGACAGACTGGAAAAACAAGGCTGTGCTTCCAGTTTGCACAAGCCAACAGCACAGATAAATGCTCGCTAAGCACAATGTCTTCTGGCTGTCTCCCCAGTCCCTTCCCCAGCAGAGCAAAGCTCACGCCGTGTTGCCAGATGTGCACATGTTCGTTGGGGTATCCACCCCAAGCCCTGGCATGTTTGTCCCCTGAGCTGTGTCCGTATGGCACCAGTGACCAGATGGGGAGAAGCCAGCTGCTACAGTGCTTTTAATGGGTTTTTTTAAGTTCCCAGTCCCAGAAAGTTGTCTGCTGAGCCTGGCCTGAGCCATCATCCAGCACTGGAGGGCAAAGCTGCCTGTTGCAGCTGTTCAAGTTCCTGGTGAGTGGGGGGGGATGCTCGAGCATCTGTCCTGCCATCAGTCACCACTTAACATCGCTCTGAGGAAAGCAGCATGGTCAGACCAGCAGCTGGATGTCTTTGTGGCTGGGAAGAAGGAGGAAAGACAGGGAGAATAAAAGAAAAAAAAAAAAGCAAGTCAAAACATACCGTGGTTTGAAAGCTCCAGGACGGCAGTTCCCTGGGGCTCCTGGCTCGGAACCTAGCTGTCAGCTGGAGGGTATGAATTCCATGTAATTGTTAGTATTCTTTTTATTTCTTTTCGTTGAACTGGTTCAAGTTTTTTTTTCAACCTCACAGTCGGTCTCCCTGGTTCCCCTGTTACCCTCCCGTGGGAGGGTGCTGGGAGAAAGGGGTGTCACAGAGAGCATCTGTCAGAGCTTAGTGGCCGGCCCTGCCTTAAACTTTGGCACAATGTTGAGCTATCAAAACCAGCCCAGCCTTAAGTCCACTGAACTGGTTACCTGGGCTCTGAGAGCAACTGTTGCTCAGTGCCTTGGTGGCGAGCTTCCCTGCTCCAGCCAAGGTCTTCACTATGAAGGTGGTGAGACGCTGGCACAGGTTGCCCAGAAAGGTGCCGGAGGCTCCATCCCTGGATGCATTCAAGGTCAGGCTTGATGGAGCTCTGAGCAACCTGATCCAGTTAAAGACGTCCCTGCGCACTGCAGAGGGGTGGGACTAGATGACCTTCAGGGGTCCCTTCCAACCCAATGCATTCTGCGATCCACCACTGGCCAACAGTCAGCCTGGGGCTGGGCACTGGCAATCAGCTTTAGGTGATTAGGGCACGGCCGAGGTCTCCTGGCACACAGCTGGATAGATTTTGTTAATTATTTGGCAGGGGGGGCTGGGGAGAGAAAGTCAGGGACTTTGGGAGATCTTATGCAGGTCCCTATATGGTAATTAACTTTGCTATTAGCTCTAGATAGGGCCTCACTTAAATGAGTTCCATTTTTTTTTCCTGCTTACTGACCATCCAGAAACTCTTAGCTGAGGACACAGCAGTAGGGTGGGAAGGGAATGCCCCTTCCACCCATTATGGCCATAAAGCAGCTGCAAAGGTTCCTGCTGACTTCTCTGGGTCCATCTCTAGAGGAGATGTCACCTCCTGGAGCTTTCCCAAGGATGGGGAGGGAAGGAGGGTGGGGGGAAGGCAGATGCCGGCTGCAGGGACAGAGCTTTGGAGGAAGAGGCAAGAAGATGTGTGGTCCTCCCCAAGGCGTTTGAAATATCTGTGACACAAATGATCTGTTAGATCTTCTTAGCTCTTGAATTAATACAAAGGGATCCCATCCTATGGGCACCCAACCTCCTTTTCCATGACCCAGTGTCTCCGTAAGTCCCTGTAAATCATCCCTGCCCTGCTGAGCTGTGGGAAGGCAAGAGTTGGGCCAGTCCATTCTCCCCAGCATTTCCCTCGGGGTGACACTTAATGCAACATGTGCACATTGATGAACAACACAAACCAAGCAATTGAACTGAACGTACACACAGTTCCCATATTGTGAACTGGGGCAGGGGGAGGGGGCGGGGAAAGCCCAACAAAACCACTTTTGTTAAATCCTTTCCTCACCACCCACGAAGGCAAGATCTCGTTACCACGTGTCCTGCACCCCTCGCTTGGCTTCTCACATTTGCTGCTCTGCTTCTTGCTGTCCCACCTGCATTTGGTGGCAACAGCAGCGTGGGCTTTGTGGGCAACGAAACCAGAGGTCTCAATCCCCCCTGCCTTGCCTGCACCTCTGCAAAGGAAATGTGAGATGTACAAAGCTGCCAACACACTTTGAGTTTAAATGTGCTGCCCTGCATGGGCAGAGCAGATGTGCGGGAAGTTTTGGTGAGCTGCTTTTTTTCACACGCTGGCCTTGGCAGGCATTAGGGTTCCTCCAGTCCTCAATCCTGCTTTTATGTGCTTCTGGACACAGAAAGACAATCCGCCTGGCCAAAACGCTTGTGACGCTGCATTCAGCTTGAGGCAGGGGATGCAATAGAAGGCCCCACTGACTTTAAATCCTGTTAATTTGGGGTATCACAATTAAAGTCCTTACAGCGCTTTGCAAATACATCAGTGACCGTAACTGCAACTCATTCCTTGGGCGATTTGTAAGAGCCAGTCGTCATATCCTTCCTGCATTGTCTTCCCATTATCTGAAGGATAATAAAATAATTCCGTATTTTTTCCTCTTCGCAAGAAAGTTGCCGAAGCATTTGGCGATATGGTCGAGAACCCCAAGGGCTCCTGGTGGAGTCTGCCCATCCCCGGCTAGGAAAACACGCCCAAGCCTTGGATTGGGACAGCCTGATGTCGAAAGGACTCACCCATATCCAAAATCCTGTGTGTTCTTCTGGCAGATGGGCTTCAGCAACTGTTCCTGCCTGCGCTAAACCCTGGCCCTGCTCACGCTCCCATCGCAGCAGCCTGTGGACAGGCCTGGGTCAGTAAGGACATGCTGTGGTGGTTTGGCAAGAAAACCCTCAAATTCAGCCCCTTTTCGTTGCCCAGGTTTGCTTGCTAGCAGGTGGATTATTTGCTCTGACAGGTTCCTCAAACACAATTTTTGCTCTGACAGGTTCCTCAAACACAATTTCCTCTGGCTCCCAGCTTTCACCCCCATCCTGGGCTCACAGCCCCGGTGATTCATAGAATCACAGAATGTCCTTGGTTGGAAGGGACCTTAGAGATCATCTAATCCAACCTCTCTTAACCAGCCCAGGTTGCTCAAGGATTCATCCAATGCCTTGAACATCTCCAGGGAGGGGGCAGCCACAGCCTCTCTGGGCAATCTGGTCCAGAGTCTTGCCACCCTTGGACTGAAAAATTTCTTCCTAAGATCCCATCTAAATCTATTCTCCTTCAATTTAAATCCATTTCCCCTTGTCCTGTTGGTGGTCACTTCCGTAAAAAGTCCCTCCCCAGCCTTCCTGCAGGTTCCCTTCAGGCCCTGCAGGCAGTGATAAGGTCCCCTGGAGTCTTCTCTTCTCCAGCTGAACAACCCCAGCTCCCTCAGCCTGTCCTTGCAGCAGAGCTGCTCCAGCCCAAACCAGTTGCAAAGAAGACCCAGAGAAAGCAAGTTGTGAGAGGCGGTAGGTGGGAAGGAGGGAAGAGGAGGGAGGTACAGGCAGCAGCAGGAACCAGAGCTGCCTGCAGCACGGGAGCCTTCTCGCTGACCCCTTTACTCCCGTTTGCAAGTGGACGTCGGCGAGAGGGGGTGAAGCCCAGACCAAACCGCTGCTTCATCTGCTCACCGACCACTTCTTCACCCCTCCTGCCCCACTGGTGGGCAACTGCTGCGGCTCCTCCTCAGCCACGGCAGCCGGAGTCACCGCGCTTGGGAGCCAGGGATGTCCCCGAACGGCTGTGAGAGGCTGGGCTGGGATGCTTTATTTTTATATCAGGGATGCTTTTCATATCAGCATCTGAGAGAGTATTTCAGTCAATGCATGAGGAGCTTTACGGGAAGGAGCGCAGGCTGGGCGGGAAGCAGGCAGTCAGCAGGAGGAACGGGGACAAAATGAAGAGTCTTCAATGTAACATAATGACCAATATCTTCGCACCTGAAAGCTCTTCTTGAGTAATTCACATGCACCTAGATGATTGGGTTATGAACAAGGAGTCAGAAATCAGTTTTATGTGCTCAGAGCACTTACAGCCAATGCAGCCACCCAGGACGTGCTTTTACATTCTAAAGCTTAAACGTCAAGAGATGCTGGAGAGCTAAAAGGAGAACCAAAGATGTGGTAACAGCCATGTGGGAAAGTGGATTTAAACTAAAGGGACAGACGAAAAAAAAAGACTAAGAAAAGTAACAGCACAGGCACCGAACCCAAAGCAGACATTTTCTGATATTCTGATATTCAGACATATCCCTGTGACATTTTCCAATTCTCGCAGCTCAGACACATGGAACATCCTTGGAAGAAGTAGCACAGCAACTCAGAAGGTATCCAGGGGTTACACTGAAGCAAACCCAGAATTCATACCCGTTTTACTTGTGATCTTTTGCTCTCGGTCTATTACAAAACAACCTGACTTTAACTCCCACAGCACAGCTCAAGTTGTGCCCTCAAGTTGTGCCTGGGGAGGTTTAGATTGGATATTGGCAAGAATTTCTGTACTGAAAGGGGTCATCAGGCATTGGAACAGGTTGCCCAGGGCAGTGGTGAAGTCCCCTCCCCTGGAGGTATTTGAGAGTCAGGTAGATTAGGGACACAGTGTAGTCGAGGACTTGTCAGTGTTGGGTTAATGGTTGAATTCAATGATCCTAAAGGTCTTTTCCAATCTAGGTGATTCTATGATGCTCTGGGGCTGGTGGAAAGTTACCCACCTTGAACCCAACAGCCATGGACTGGCCTCCCTGCTTGCAGAGGGCAAATCGCTTCTCACAGAGGGCAAATCCCACGGCAGTTGCGTGTGGAGGCTTCCCCTGGAGGTCATTCCCACCATCTTCCATCTGATGTTTCTCCTGGTTTTTTTGTCCTCTCCCACAAACCAGCAGTTGGGTGAGCAAGGCACCCTTCCTCCAGTCTCACCTCTACCTGTCACAGACGTGAGGTCGTTTTCCCAGCCACAAGACCATCATAAAACTTTCTCTTCTTGTCTTGTAGCACTGGGAGTGTTCCCCAGGCTGTGGAGCTCAGCAGAAGGCTGCCAGGGATCCGACCACTGTTGCCTTCACAGGCACTCAGACATGGTTGGACTCGATGTTCTTAAAGGTCTTTTCCAACCTAAACAATTCTATTCTATGAAAGTTGCCCAAAACGGGGCCGAGACGAACGATGCTGATGCCACAAACCCAAGGTTAAAAGTCAAATGCTTCGGACCTGAATACGGACAGAAGGTGTATTTGGTTTCTCTCATTCACTCCAGGTCTGGCTTTCAAAAAAATCAAGCGCTGCTTTTGCAGCTCCTCTCTCACCTCTTTCAACTCATGCCTCAATGGATCTGAGTTGCTCACCCAGCAGGGAAAGCGTTTCCCCAGCAGCAGAACAGCCGAAACCTGCACTGAATTTGGGAGTGAGGTACCGAAACCGGCTGGAAAGAGCACAGAACCAGACGGCCAGAGCTCTCATCTGCAGGAGGGTCATTTCATCTCTTTATGGTTTTAAGACTATTTCAGTCTCTCAAATCACTTCACTATATGAGCAAAAAATTCTGCTTTTACTGCCATCATTTCAGCAGTTTTTTTCTGGTAAAAGACAGCTTTTTCAGTTAGCTATGTATGTTGAAAAGCAGAGACCATTTTCCACATTTTCATTTTTGATGTGAGACTATTTTCCAATTCAAGACAGATCTCTGCTCTTTTCTTACCAAATAAAAAAAAAAAAAAAATTTGCATTGGCAAACTAGCTGGAAGGCTCCTTGCTTTTCCAAGCCTGGACATATGGGAGAGTCATGTCTCCTCCCAGACTGCAGCCAGGAGCTATCCTAATAGAATGGGATTTGCATTTAGGTACCCAACTTACACCTTTGCCATCCATCACCACTGGCTGTGTATGAAGATCTGCCTCAGAAAATTGCTTAACACATAGCGAGGAGCAACTCTTGAGTAAAGAGGGGACTGCCCTGCTGGAGAGCAGTGCAGGGGAAAGGGCCCTGGGGGTGCTGGTGGGCAGCAGGATGGCCATGAGCCAGCAGTGTGCCCTCGTGGGCAAGAAGGCCAAGGGCATCCTGGGGTGTGTTAGAAGGGGAGTAGCCAGTAGGTCAGAGAGGTCCTCCTGCCCCTCTGCTCTGCCCTGGGGAGGCCACATCTGGAATATTGTGTCCAGTTCTGGGCCCCTCAGCTCCAGAGGGACAGGGAACTGCTGGAGAGAGTCCAGCGCAGCCCCAGGGATGATGGAGGGAGTGGAACATCTCCCTGGTGAGGAAAGGCTGAAGGAGCTGGGGCTCTTTAGCTTGGAGAAGAGGAGGCTGAGGGGTGACCTCAGTCATGGTTATCAATATGTCAAGGGGGAGTGTCAGGAGGACGGAGCCAGGCTCTGCTCAGGGATGGCCAGTGACAGGACAAGGGGCAATGGGTACAAGCTGGAGCACAGGAGGTTACACAAAAATATTAGAGAAAACTTCTTCCCTGTGCGAGTGCCGGAGCCCTGGCCCAGGCTGCCCAGGGAGGGTGTGGAGTCTCCTGCTCTGGAGACTTTCAAACCCGCCTGGACACGTTCCTGTGGGACCTGCTCTGGGTGACCCTGCTCTGGCAGGGGGTTGGACTGGGTGATCTCTAGGGGTCCCTTCCAATCCCCAACACTCTGTGATTCTGTGAAAGAAACTGTGAGAATATACAAAGCACAACCCAGTGTAGACATGGAAAAACCCTGCTCGTACGTTAATTCAGATGTGGCGACAGAAAACATACAGACAGCACCATTGGGGGGAGGGGGGAGTATATATAGTTTAATCCCTTCTGCACTTCAGAGGCTGAGGGCTGGGCACAGCGATGGCTTGGCAGAGCACTCGATGGGGACACGGAGAGATGGGCTGTATTAGTTCCTACGTCTGTCTCAGTCCCATCAGCTCTCCTCCCCACAGAACTCCCCTCTTCCCTTCCTCTGGTTTCTTGCCTCACTTTACGCATTCCAACCCCCAAGGCTGTGGATATACAAGACCCACTGTGAATATCGTACTCTTCTGGAAAGCATCCGATGCATAACAGGCAAAGTGTGATGTGCTGGGCATTACAGTCCAAATCAGAGAGGTAAATTTGATATACGCAATCACAGGAGAGCTCTCAAACAGCATTTCAAGCCAGCAGGAATATTAAACCAGCGCCTCTGCACGCACAAATGCATGCCTTTATAGTTTTTTCTCTATGGCATTTGTGTATTTGGCCCATCCCTGCCTTTTGTTATTTCTATGCATTAAGTTTAACTTTATTATTTTCATTACCTACGTCTTTTCTTTCTATCTTCGAGAATCCTTCACAGCAAAACTGCTCTCTGCTGCACAGGAACGACGACGGCTCCAGCTCTGGTAGGATGGCAGGAGGTGCCAGATGCAGCGGGGAGGTCAGCCCGGACAGGAGGGTCTCGGAGCCACCACGATGCAAACGCTCCTGGTATTTGCTTGGAGCTTTCTTCTGCTGTGTGATCCTCAGCCATTCGGGGAGAGGAGGACAGGTCTGGCAACACAGCTGGGACATCCGTCGCCTGTTCTTCATCCCGTGCTCCAGCTTGGTGCCCTCCTTACAGCTCAGAAGTTCCCCTTCATATCCACACGTGCCAAAGCATCCCGTCTCCTGACTTTGGTGAGCTCAGAAGACACTTCTCTGCCCACAGCAGCTCCATGGGGCACAGATGGGGCTCCAGCCTCCTCATCCCTCAAGCCCAAGTATGTTCTTTGTCAGGGGCAGGATTTAACGACCACCTTGCTCATCCAGAGCAAAGTGCAGAGAGAAACAACGCGCTTCAGGCACGCAGCTTAAATGAATTTGAGAAAGCTGAGCAAGGAGATCTGGAATTAAAACCAAACTGTCATGCAGACAAAAAAAATAAAATCTGACACTACACGGCCAGCTTCAAGCAGCCTCTCACTACCAGGGAAACCTCCAGCCTAAGAGGCCCAAGAGATCTTTGCACGGCTCCTTCAGAAGAGACAAACAAAAGCGAGCCCCGCAATCCGTCCTGCTGGCTGGGAGAGCAACCCGTTGTTCCAGGGCATCCGAAAGCGTGGAGACAATGCAGCGAAGAAAAACATTTCGATTTCTGATGCGCTCACACTTCCCAGAACTTTTTTCACATTCGTGATGGGGAAAAAAAGGCTATTTTGGTGCTGAACAAAAACATAGCACAAGGCCTGCAGCAGGCTGAGGACCATGAGCCGTACAGAGAGACATCTCAGTCCACAAAACTAAGAAGACCTGGAATTATTTTTTTTTTTAACTTGCCTTTTGTACTTTGTCTTCCAAATCAATCACATTTAGCTTTTTTCCCCCCATAACAAAAGGAATAAAACTCCCTTTTCCTTTCCTTTTTTAATCGAAATTAATAATATGGGAAGAGACCTTTAAGATGACACTAGAAGCACCAAGATGCAGACGTGTCAGGTGACACTGGTGACGATGAAGGCACAAGAATGTTCTGCCATCAAAAATCACACGTGGAAGAAAGAAACACAAAAAACCCTGCGGGATCATCACCCAAAGCAAGGCTAGGGGAAGAAGCAAAGGTTTTAAAACTAATTTGCTGTAATGCAGAACGTAGAAGCCACTTCCTTAATTCTATGTTAGAAAATCCAAAAGCTTTTGTGAGCCCAGAGACCCACTGTGGAAGACGCAACGGACTCAGGAGGATGTTTCTGCTGGGTATTCAGCAAAAACTAAAATAAAAATTTTTGAAAATACTAATAACACAGATGTAATTTACAACAGAAATACACAATGGTTTGCAATATGTGGAGAGGAAAAGGGATGAACAGCAAGCTTACACGGTGAGGACTGAGCCTGGCACTACGGTCACAAGCAGAAAGGAAGGGAGAAAGTATTTTTCTTCCTGCAAGGAAAAGCCAATCCCTCGGGTTTGTCAGGCAGTGACACGTTTCCAGGGCCAGCTTAACTTTCTCCTTCTGGCTAAAGCCGTACAGTTGCTCCCTTGGGCTTGTGACAGAGAGTACCAGCACAGCTTCAGCCATATTCTTACATACAGAATATATGAGAACGTATAGCGTACACGTGTGTGTGATACCCATGAGATTACGTATGTTTATCTTATCTATATTCATTTCTGGTGAAACACCGACAGTAAAGCAGTCTCTTTAGGCTCTTTCTAAAAACTGAGAAATGGGCTGAATTACCTCAGAGGGCACCTCCCTGTCTTCATTGTTCACTATATAAAGAGTTGAAAAAAAAGGCTTTCTTAGCCAAGGGACTGGAGTCATGTGAGATCCCTTCAAGCCAAAGGCTTTTGCAGGTGATACAGTACATGTTAAAAATCAGTTTCTCTTTAAGATTCCACAATTTCCAGGTAGCATCTTCCTCCAAAAGCCTTTTCCTCTTCCTGTTACGAGATCATTTAAGCAACTGGTCAGAATCTGAGCAACCTTTCTTCTCCACCAGCTCTCAGCGTATGAAGGCAGACTGAGGGAAAGGACAGACTTGTGCTCCCTTCCCTGCCCTAAGATTTTACTCTTTATCCGAAATCTTTTTAGCTATTATCCCAAATCAGAGCCATTTGAGAAGAGTTTTCTCTGACAGGCTGACAGACACCTGGGACTAGAGGAAGCTGTGACCTCGCTTAGATGCCAGAACGTCCCTATACATGCAGAAAGCAGAACACGAGGTAGAGCCGTACAGGTCCAGCGTAAACCTGGCTGATCCCTACGAACACTCTGGGAATCCCAACCTTTTCACTACGGCAAAAAATCCATTTAAAGTAGAAAAGCAAACCATTATTTTGGAAGCTGGCATGGCTTTGCAGCTTGCTGTCCATACGGGCTGAAGCCAAGCTGGCAATTCTTGTGCAGCTGCTGCCACTTTCAATTCTTTCTCAAAGCTCGACCTCGTGCACGCTTGGATGCTCTTCTATTGGGGTGGTATTTTCGGATAAACCTCTAGGAAAAAGCGGAGGAGAGGGGCAGAACGGATAGCTGGAGAAATGTCATTGAAAAGATTAAGTTCTAACGAGCCTTAGCTATGAGCACGGCACTCCATCTTCTCTCGAGTCGGAGCGCGTTCCTGCTGTTGCTGTTTCTCTACCCCCTCCACTAGATCCCATCACACATTTTCACCTGACTTGCAGCAGAACATCTCACACAATTTGTGACAAGCCCCACCCTGGTTTCAGCAGCAGCTTTTTCTCCTTGCTTACAGTCTCAGGTGACCAAGCTTCCCTGTCCAGTGGGCCCACACCCAACACAAGCGACAGATTTTAGGGTATCTGGAGGACGCGACACACGATGACAGCACTAACCAGAAACCCCCAGCTCTCGGTGGCAACTTTTTATAAAATTCTTTTCCTTTTTTACACCATTTCTGGTTATAAAAATGCTATCACTTTGATTAAATCCTTGCTCTGGCCAGAAGCTTCCATGAAAAATTTCCCCCTCACTTCCTAACAGTAAATGGTGACTTCAGCAGGTGGCTGATCTCGCTGCATCTGGATGGAACCAGGGGACTGGACCGTTTTCATTTTACTGTTTCCTTCGGTGACCTGAGCAAGGTCACACCCCCAACAACACAACCGAGATAGAAGCATCTACCTGGCAAAAGGGCGCTATAAAGAGGTTACTCTTCTCACAAGGATACCAGTGAATTTCAGGCTGACCGACAGCAAACATGACTTCTGTGTAGTTCCAGCAACAAGTCTCAAAAGATTTTCTTTCGCATGTTCTGGACTGGTGCATCTTTACCTGCAACTTCTGCGATTAGTTACATCAGGCGTAAGAGAACTCCGGGCACAGCCGGGCCATGCTGCAGCGCCGTGCTCTTCGTTAGCTCCCAGGAGTTCATGCACAGACTCAAACTACATCTATAAAACACACCTATAAACCCCTCCTGTGAGCCAGAAGAGCTCACAGCTCATGGGTTCAAACAATTATTTAGTCATTAACGTGATCTTTTCGATCCAAATATACTGAAACCAAACTTTGTGTTTAATGCACTAAAATACAGAAACAGCTCAAGGCCATGCTGTATTTTTCTAAAAGTTATGTTAAAGGCATCTGACCCAGGTTAAAAAAAAAAGGGCATTTACAATTTGAAAGCCTCATTCTTCAGCTATTTTTCACTGTGTCCCAGCAGCAAGCTGCTGAAACAAAAAGGCAACTATCACTTCTCCAAAAAGTTTTACTTCGAACAGGAGAACGCCTATTTGCTAGAGAAAAAAAAAGCACACCCAAAAAACCAAGAATACAACAATAAAGTTACAAGAGGCACTGATCCTGGCTTTATTCACTTAAAGATACATCCAACATTTGTTATAGCTCACTTGAAATTCAAAATGCTCTTAAGAAACCAACCATAAAACCTTGATTTTTTTTTTTTGCCTTAACAGTGCTGTCCAGTTCTCAAATAGCGAGTGACTTCCCAGCAAGACTGTGTTCTGTATTAATATACATACAAAGGTTAAAACTCAGTAGAAACCCTTCAGTTTCCAATATTTGAAGAATTGCACTCCCAACGACTACCACGTTCTCTGGGGAGGAGGCTCTTCCGCTTACCTGCAGGGACGGGCGCCCCGCGTGCCGAGCTCCTGCACCTTACCCTGAACCCTCGTGCCATTCTGGTGATAAACGAAACGAAAACTGTTCCCCCCAACCGCCTTCGAGAGGGACTTCGCTCCCCGTTCGCATCTTTGTACTTGGCAGCTGTAACAAAATTGCTACAGCACTAGGAAAAGGCGCTGGGACAGCGCAGTTCACGCCCTCGAGGTGACCGACGCCAACTGCTAGCGAAGCACTCGTTACAATCAAGAAGCATAACGTGGTAATTTGGAACTCAAACTACTTGGCAGTATCTTCTGTAAATACAAGATTTACGTAAGAAGGTGTGTTGCAGCCGTCACACAATGACATTACCTATCTTTTTTTTTTTTGCTGCATTTAGTTAGATTCTTTTTAAAGTGGTGAAGAGTGCAGGACTTGAGAAACACTAACATTTCTCTGTTAAACTTGCAAAATTTAGTATCATGACACTATGAAAGCTTACAGTACAGTTTAATCAAACCCATGTTAAGAATCAGCATTGATAGGGCAGCTGAATTCTCTCAAAGCTACATTCTGCCTCGTTAAGCAGGATCTACAGGTCCCGATGTCCCTTTCTGTGCAAAATGCATTCCCATATTAAATGTGGCTACAAAAGCATGAGTAGTTCTCGTGTTGGTGCATCATCCCCATGACATTTTACGACTGGTTCCTCCAGTCAACAATAGCCTAACTAATAGTTAAGCTTGTCACGTAAAAGCAAAATAACCTTGATCTTAAAAACTTTATTCTGGGTCTTGGACACAGTTCAGCGACATGATCTGCTGAACAACCTGCCAACCATTCCCATGGGCTGCTTAAAAAGAGGAAACTGAAGGAAAAACCCAAATTGAAGACACTTACTGTTATAGTATCTTTAATTTATCTTGTGTTTTACAGAAGTCTGAATGGATTAAAAAGCACTTCCTTTCCCAGCACATTCCTTACAGTTGGTAAAATATATTCAATGAGCAAATGTATGTGAACAGCTTGAGGATCTGCACCTCGCAAGGATTTCACAGACCAATCGAAAGCCAAATTTCTCGTAGTTTGTTTGTTTTTTTTTTTACAATCTTGTTTTAATACAACGGTAAATCCATTCCGATTGTAAACCTGTCCAGTCATATCTCCCCAGAACACTTCGCAAAAATCCAGTGTTGATTAGCAAACTAGTTAGCTTTGGCACGGAGCTGTGCTCTCTTGCCTGTGACAGCCTGGAAACCAGTTTTGATGCTGGCGACGGAGCAGCGAGAGTGGCAGGTCTCACACTGCAAAAAATATAACCTGGTGTCCTTCTGTAGGATTGTGTCTGGCGACCGACACGTATGACAGGTGACATACTCCTCTGCAGAAAAGGAATTAAGTTGCAGTTAAAAGATAGAGCATTATCAACAGACAAGTCACCACTTCAGCCCTTAGCTTAACACTTCAAACCCACCTCGGGAGGCTGTTCAAATGCATCTACTTTTGGCTTACTACAAAAACCACAGAGGTAGAGGCAACCTAAAAATTCTCCCCTGGTTCCAAGGTTAGTAAAGAGGAGGTTTCGTACGGTACATTATGCACTGACACCAGTGTTTCCAAAATAGTAACAACTGGTTAAGACTTCCCACTGGTGTTCCAGAGCTTCCCCCGCTGAAGAAGCATTCCCAGAAGTCAGCAACTCCTGTACAGCCCCAGCAGTCATTTTTGTTATGTGTCACCTGCAAGTGCTTTGACCAGCAGCACACATGCTGCATTTGTTAATTAACACGTGCAACAGAGTTTAAAATTAAGGTTTCCTGTTATTTTCCACAGCCTTCGTCAAATGAAATGAAAGTCAGAGGAAAACAAGCAATTCTTAAGTGTTCTTCCTGTTTTCCTCAGTGGGGTTTAGGGCCAGGACAGAGTACAAGCTCTGTGCTTATTATAACCACGGCAGAACTCCTGTACTTGCACTATTCCATGATAAAGCTGCAGCAGAGTTGTAGCTTCTTAGCACAAAACCTCCAGAGCACACACACACCCGTGGGCCATACACAGTCATCAAAAGGGGTCTGAGAGAAATCTGTAGCAGAAAAAGGGAGTTATACTTACTGATGTATCTTCTCAAGACGTTTTCTATCTGTTTTTGCTGGAATCTGCCTTTGATTACAAGTTGGTTGTTACCATCTATTGAGCCACTAATTTAAAAGAAAAAAAAAAAACTGTTTCATTTGCAGAAGACAACAAGTGTTAAAACAAGTCAAACACATGAAGCAAGATAATGATGCTTTCTTCAAGATAAGAGTAAGTCCGAATTACTTTGTGGAAAAACAAATGCAAGATTCTGAAGGCACTTGAAAACCTCCAGCTTTGCCCAACCATAACCCTCACCGCAGTCAAAGCAAACTCCAGCAGAGATCAATTCTCACAGTTAAGCTGCCTAAATGAGAACTTCAGAGAACTGAGAATTAGCACCTGCTTATCTCACAGAAGTGACCGCAACAACTCCCTAGCAAGGCATACCATGGCTAGAGGAGGATCTCATGACTCATTCTGACGTAGTAAGTTGAATGGTTTTTTCACTTTATGGTTTCTAAGTCGCTGTTTAAGTCGTCCAGAGCTGAAGAGACCCCAAAGCCCAAATCCAACGGACATTTGCTATATACATGATGCAGTTACACTCCTTGGTTCTCTGCCTACACAAAACAACACTGCAGTCTACAACAGAGAAACGAATGCACAACCAGAAAGGACATGGCCACACCATGAGATCTGTGGCAAGAGACATAAAGTCAACACTGAGTTGATGCTAAGACAGATGGATTTAACTGCAGCATTAGAATAACTAGCTCCAGGCCCCAAAGACTTGCCATCAGGCAGTCACTCTCCCTTCTCATTAATGTCTATAAATATGTCAAGGGGGAGTGTCAGGAGGACAGAGCCAGGCTCTTTTCAGAGACGTCGAATGACAGGACAAGGGGCAATGGGCACAAGCTGGAACATAGGAGGTTCCACAAAAATATTAGAAAAAACTTTCCCTGTGAGGGTGACAGAGCCCTAGCACAGGCTGCCCAGAGAGGGCGTGGAGTCTCCTCCTTTGGAGACATTCAAAACCCGCCTGGATGCGTTCCTGTGCGATCTACTGTAGGTGACCCTGCTCTGTCAGGGGGTTGGACTGGGTGATCTTTTGAGGTCCCTTCCAACATTCCATCCCATCCCCAACATTCTGTGATTCTGTGATTCTCTCGCCGTCCATCACCTGCCTTGAGCCAATACCAGCCAGAGCATCTTTAAGAAAGGTCTCAAACAAGGTATCCAAACTCCCATCCAAACTGTTCCCTGGGACTTAAGAATTTGCCTCTGTACCTCCTCCTTAAGACAAGAGTCTTCCTAGCACAGTGCAGAGAAGAAACACCTGATGTTCAAGCACACGTTCACAGACCTAAATCCAAGGTCTTTTCCAGACTCAACAATTCTGTGATTCTGTAATTTTATTTTTGGACAGACGTCAACTATCTTGCCATTGCTTCCTACATGCAGAAACAGATTCGTAGCCCAGTAGCCTTACCTTGTACCCAATTCCGCCAACAAAAATGCCAGAAGATGTTTTGGCTGACGATGTAATCTAAAAATAGAGTAAGGATATGTTTAGCCCCCCCTCTTCAGAGAAATCTGATATTTATACAGGACTGGCACGCTAAAACGATCTTAAATTACTAAGTTTGAAATGGGGCAGTGCCAGAGGGTCTGCACCAAAGAGCACGGGCAGGCAATGACAGCGGACACAAGAAAGCTGAACAGTCCACACAACAAATCCCACCATTCCCCCCACCCCCCCCCAACCAAATTCAGTTACATTAACTACTGAAAACAAGTTTTCTATTCAAGATTTTTTCCATTCTTTTCCCATCTCCCTCTCACGCCCTGAAAAAAGTGTTACCAGCTACTGTGAAAAGCTTACTTTAGTATAGTACCCAGATCCTGAGTATGAATTCAGCAGAACTGTTTTCTGGCACGCTTACGAAACAAATCACATATGCATGCCCAGAAAAAACAGAACTACCTTCACTAGAAAGAATTAAGATGTAGAAAACACTGAAGGAAATAACGGGAAAAAAAAATACTGAACTCTGTACCATTTACCAAGAGAATAATATTTGCAGCCAGATCAAATCAGAAAGTACTTCCCCCACCTCCTTGCCCAAGATTTGGAAATTCTCAGCACTGAACTCATAAAACCAACAGGTTTAGTTTCAGTCCATGACGTCCATGGAGTAAGCCTACCATTTTCAAAATTAAAGTATAAGACAAGAAATTATCTCAATACATCATCTCCACAAATATCTTCCTATGGAGATGCAGAGGAAATAAGCAATATGAGCGACCAGCTTTCAGGTTTATCATCATCTTTTGCGAGAAAACACGCCTTCAACACAAGAGCCACAGCACAGACAAGTGCATTCATCTGCTATTCCCTGGAAATCTTAAGAGAAAACTTACAATTTGCAGATATCTGTAAAGTTGACAAAAGATGTTTTCTTGGTCCCTACTCTTACAACCTGCGGAGGCTTCATGACAAATTTTCGTTTTTCTCCAGCTACCATATCTGGATTTTTTTCCCGCATGATGTTAAATACTCTATTGAGCAACTGCAAAAGAAGGGATTCACATCAACATCTTGCATTTCTCAAATGAAGTGCATCACTTCTAAAAAAACTTGAAACAGTAGACCATCTTTGCCCACTAATATTTCCCCACAGGCTTTTGAACACACACTTAAAAATGTTCTGATAAATGCAAAATAAAAAAGCTGTTTCCCTAAGGGTTTTCTTCATTATCTAAAAGACCTCAGTCTATTTGCAGAAGGGCCTTAACTATCACTAATATTGGCCTATACGAAAGTTAACTGCGATAAAAGACGTGCTTTCTGTTACTTTTTTGTTCACCAGCTTCTGATTACAAGCCCTTGCAGTTAGAAACAGGATGTATTAGCATAAAGTCCTGCTCTACTAATGCACATCAACATGGAAAATACTCTAAAGTCTTTTGAACATTACCTCATCATATGTGTAGTCCCTTTCTGAGCCAGCCCACGCAGGTCCTGACTGAAGACTAAAAGAAATTCCATCATCTTTTTTGCTATCTTCATCCTCAAAAGCTGTAAAGGAAGTTGTTTGGGATTCATTAGGGAGGAAAGAAATATTCCTTAATCTCAAGCTTACACCATTTTTAAAAGGTACATCAAAGGAGATTCCACTAATATGCCAACACGATTCTTTTCCGTCTGTCTGCCTACAAAGGACACCAGCACAGTGCTTTAATAGAACTTTTTTTTTTTTAATAAACAATATAGTGGGGTAAAGGTAACAAAAGGAATTTTGAACCAAAAAAGGCACTTGAACAGAACTCATTCACCTACAACATGGGCCACATTTCACTTTCAACATCTCATTAAGCTTAGTTACACTTTTACCTTCATCCTTCTCCATTATCTCATCTTCATCTGGAAACTTCACGTTCTTCTTTTTCTTCTTTTTATTGCCCAGCATGATATCAAGGTCATCTTCAGGTTCTACTGCCTCTGGCACATCTCCTTCAATTTTCAACTCCTGCAAAGGAACAAGACCACAGTTTATAGTATTAAACACAAATCTCCACTGCATAGCACTGGAAATAAGACTACTAGGTGAGGAATAAGAATAATGGTGAGGAATAAGAATAATGGTGAGGAATAAGAATAATAAGACTACTAGATGAACTATAAGATACTAGATGAACACTAGTAATAACCACCACAACCATGAAATAGAACAGGTAAGGACAGAACCCAAGGATGTTGAGGAGAGCGTTGCACTACTACCACAAAGCAGGGATAAGATTTTTCTATGCCAAGCCCAGATATAACAACATATGCACATCTAACAGCACAGTCTTGGTTTAAAACTTAATTTATGTTATTTCTTTTGGAACAGTTGATTTCCAATTAGGTGATCAACACAGGCAAAAAACTTCTTGTCTAGCTTCTGGCTGGTCAAGAACAAGGTCACGCTATACTTATGTAAAGACACTGGCCATTTGAGAGCGTAAGGGAACAACAAACCCCTACATGCCAGACAATGAGGTCAGGCAAAGCGGTGCTACCCGTCCCACTGGTTATCACAATTCTGCACATGCAGAACAGGCACTTGGCCTGCCTGGGCCAGATCAGAGGGACATTTCCCTTCCCAAAACGCAGAATCTAAAGAAGAGGTTTACACGCAAGGTAACATTTCTGTGTCCTCTCGCTCCCCAGGCTTGCCAGTTACACTGATGCGCAATATAGAAACACAACTTGGAATAAAACCTGAGAACAGTAGAAACGTCTCGTACACCTTTTGGAACACAGAACAGCAGCCAATTGTTTCTAAAGAAGACGAGTCAAAACAGGTTTCTTAGCAGGTATGTACCCTTTATTTGAAGGACTGGCCTTTAAAGGACTACTCTGTGTGTGGCTTGGCATCCATTTACTTCTCTCACTCCAAAAGAGAATTAACCTTGATGCTAGTCAACCCTTACCAGAGATTCCAAAATCACTTGCTCATTGTACAGATTGGCTAGAAGCTTTTTCCACTTCTGGGCAAAAGGTCCTGCCAGAGCAACACGTTCAGCAGAACCCACTAAACAGGAAAGACGCAGCAAAGCATAAGTTTCTTTACTAACTGCACTCAGATACACTCCGGACAAGTCCTGCACTGCCAAACGCCCGAAAACGAAGGCAAGGAAGTTTTCAGCCAGACAAGATGGTTTAGTCAGGTAAACGAACCTTTACACCTTCTTCTGCTTCGTCTATGTCAAATATCTTTTTTGTTTTTTTCTTCTTTTTCTTTTGATTGAAGAAGTTTAAGTCATCCAGGTCATCTGTTGCATCTAAAAAACAAAGGATTGAGAAAAAAAGCATAGTAAGTGTCAAAATAGTTTAGACATTAAGGTTGCTAATTTACATCCAAGTCTTCAAAACATTACAGTAAGAAATCTATAGCCCGTACAGAGATCCCTCAGATTTTAAAGAGGTCATTCCCCTCTACCCCCAAACACCTCACTACTATGTTGTCACTTCTGTATCTTCTAACTAACTGCACTTAACTTGTTTTTAAGTGCTTAATCTCTCCGCTGTACAAGAGAAAGCAGCCACTTTTGTCATTCTAGTAGAGACGCTCGCAAAAAAAAAAAAAAAAAAAAAACAGGAAAGGCAAACTGTAGGAGGAAGACAGAGTTTCCTTAGTCTACTGCAGGAGCCAATTTTATCAACAAACTGGATTAATTTAATAGCATTCCCTAAATCAGGTTATCTTGAAATGACATTGGCCTCCATTTAAGAAGTTTATAGACAATCACAAGCTTATTTCCTGAAAGATTCCACAGAACACTCTACTAATCACTCATATCTGTCATAAAACTAGAAACCCTTTCAACCACATTTCCATTGTCACACTACTGCTTAATCATCCAAATGAAACCCAGTCATAATTGTGTAATTATTGCAACGACTGTATATGGAAGACACAGAGCTTCACACTAACTATTTTAGAGATTCCCTTTTTATTGTCTCACACAAGACTCCGAGTCAGGAAAGTCGAATTCACATAAGGCCCCGGTACCTTGCTGGACTCCTGCAAGCGTGATTTCAAGCAGGAGGGAAATTAGCCCTCCAAACAGGCAGCAGAGCATTACTTGCAAACCTCTGAACAAACCTGGGCCCCGGTATTACACACTGTGATGCTAAATTCTTGAAATGGGACTTGTAGTCTCCCAATACAGAAGGACTACCTTTGGGAGCTTATCTACCCAGATTCACTTTACCTTTCTTCCTGCTGTCTTCTTCATCCGCTTCAACATCTTTGTCTTCCGTTGGCTCTGGTTCAACTTCTTTTGTTTCCGATTGCTGAGTCTCTTCTGCCTGCGTATCCCCTCCTTCCTCATCCAACATAAAGGGCTTCTTCTTTTTCTTCTTCTTCTTGCTCATAGTGGGATCAAAAATCATCTGTAAAAGTCAAGCAGCACAATAATCAGCTACCATTTAATATTTATCATACCTTTAAGTTTCTTTAGACACTCCTTTCAGTTACACCACCTGTTCGTAGCTTCAATCTCAACTAAGGATTTCCTAGACCTCTAACAATGTGATTACAAGTTAACTGACTCAAAGCAATGGTTACAGAGGCTTATTTAAAAACACCACAAATCTTGTCCCAAGGCATGACTGACGTGACCAATTACAGGAGAAGAGAGATCAGAACATTGCTTGACCTTTTTGAACTTGTGCTACTTTTCCTAGAATAGTCCCAGTTTCCTGCTATCTGTGTACTAGTTCTGCTGAAAATATATTAAAGCTGTGAATCTCCAACAGACAAGCTACTGGCTACTTCTCCATTTTATTACCACTACAGACTCAAATATTGAAGCAAGACTATAAAAAGTAACAACTGAACTATGCAGTATCAAGAAAATGTAAACACATCTATACCACAGAGCCCAGTTACATGTGAGTTACACTTTGTACTTCTATTTGTGAGACACTTCAATTTCCAGTGCTATTAAAATACAAGATTTACCAACAAATCTCTTGACAAGAATACTCTGGATGAGGGAAAAACCCAGAACAGGCTGGTGATACAGCAAGACCTGTATTAGCACTCGACACTATGAAGTATCAAAGGTCTCATCTTTTCCCACCCCAGGAAAAAGATCCTCAAGGCCCAAGTGATTAAAAGCTATTAACGAGTTCTTTAGTCAGCAAATAAGTTTAATTCACTTAGTCTGACTGTGAAGAAGACACTAACCCCAAGACTCGCTTTTAACCTATTAATCATTTGCAGACATGAGATATTTAACACGAGCTATTCAGTTTTTCAACATAAGAATGCTTCTTACTTTTTTCACTTAAGATGCAAACTTGACATCCTAACTATTGGTCAGTTTTGCTGCATATATCTGGCCATATTTTCTCACCACAGTATATATTTAATACACCAAACATTTTCAAACACTTCATGAGACTCTTTCTCCAGTTTTTCTCATCCAGTAATTGAAGAATGTTCTCATAGATGGTTAAAATTCCACATCATGAATACCCTCAGTCATGAAAATACCATCACTTCATCAAAGAAGCAGTTCCCCAACTTGTTCTTTTCTTAAGCTCTGCATGTTTGCTTCATGGGAGGAGGGAAACTGCCAATCTTTTCCTTGCACTTCTCATTCTTCTACATGTGAAATCCTTTTCCAATTTTCTGGAACTCGCGTGTGTCATAGAGGCTCTACCGAAAGGCAGCAAACTGCACACGCGCGTGTCTGAAGCACAGCTTTGCAAAAGCGCTCACGTACATGGGACATCGAAGCTTGAGGTTTCAAACCGCTGAAGTCCACCTTTAGTTATACACACTGTGCTAGAACCATTTTCAAAAAAGTCCTGTCAGAGGGCTTCCCCGAATGACGAGACATGTGTGAATCATGTTCTTGTCATGCACAGCAACCAAAGAATGTGCACAACCGGTTACGCTGTCTGCCGACTTCCTCTTGTAACCTCCACAGTCTGCGGGAACAGAAGGAAAGCTGCTGCCTCGGCCAGAGTCCACAGCTTTGGGAACAGGCAACAAAACACCATTTCTTCAAGTTTCTTCATTCCTTTCAAGATCGTGACTCATTTCACCAAAGAAGCTTTGCAAGGCTCTGAATTCAAACATATCTTCTCACACGGTTAAGCAAACATAAGATTAGGCTTAGATGGGGTATAATAATTTGTAAGAAGGAACCAACCCACCAACTCCAAATCATTATTTTCTTTGTGCAGAAAAAGACATCTTTCACCCTGAAGCATCATAAAGCATATCTTCTGTCAAGACACAAGAAACACAATATGTCTTCAGTAGCACCACACTAAGCTGAAGTTAACACACAAGGACAACTTCTGGACACAGAAGATTGGGTTTTTTCAGTCTTAAAACTACATAGCCAGCCTTGAACTGCTCTGAAGGTTCATTCCATTCAGTCAGATCAAGTCAAGCTTCTGCAAACCTAAGACCTAGTCATAACAAGCTAACTGCTCTCAAAAAACTAAGGCAAGAGTTCCACAACCTAAGAAGGTCTATGTCTGAAAGATTTTGTTCCATCAATGGCTTCAAAAAAAACTAAAGCAAGAGTCTTAGGGGACACACACTTAACACTCATGATACGAACCAGCCTCATACCCAGGCTATTCTGTTTTGCCTTTCTGAGTTGGACGTTTCACGATTTTCTTCATTTCTTTTCTTTTTTTGCAATGCATTTTATCAGTCAAAGCATTATGATACCATTTAAGCACAAGCTGCAGGCCCTCTACTGAAAGGACTGTAGCCTCCCACCCAGATAAACCAAACCCCAGGCGTTCCCTGCACAGAAAGTTATAAACTTCCATTCTGTTTCTGCTCTCAGAGCCAACTGTCACATGGGGTTTTTTTTCTTCTGTAGACCACACAGTTCCGTACATCTACACCTTATTTCAAAAGCCTACACAGTCAAAATCCAAACTTACAGAAAACTAGCAAGTGAAAGAACAGAGAAAACAAAATATCGAAGCTTCCTAGTCCAAACGCAACTCTCGATGCAGAAGTCAACATTCCTGTAAACAGGTGTGACAGTGGCAAATGCCACAGAGGTCATAAACAAATCCCATTTCATTAGTCTGAATCAACACAGATACAACGTCTACAGAGATACAAGTCTACAAAGCAGACAGTAACTCTGCTCCAATAAAAGTTAGTTCAGGTATCCTAACACCACTACACTGAAGTGATGCCTACGATGGGAGTACAAAATAATTACGACCAGCCTCCACCTAACTCCTCTGGCTGCTCAAACCCCACCGTTCTCCAACAGAATTTCCTGAAGCTTCATAAATCTACTGGGTCAGAAGAACTTTCAGATATCTAGTAGAATTATATATGCAAGATTTCTAAAAAAATCCAAATGGATATTAACAGACTGCTTCCCCTGGCAAATAAGGCCTGGGTTGCCTTTGCTGTACCACACTTCTGGGCAGCACTCGGAGAGTAGATGGTTCTAGCAGGGAATTTAATTTTCTCTGCAGCTCTCAAAACTTTAAGGTGCCGATTTGTCTTCACGCGTCTTCGCCCTTAACTTTATAGGATCATCAGCTTGAGAAGTTTCACCAACTTAATGTCAGTAAGAAACTATTTGGCTCCTACCAACCAGACATACCAAAGTTCTGGAAGGTATGTGCATATACTCGACCTCACAGCAGCCAGAAGATCAGTTGTGTTATCTCCCACCTTTTTTGCTCTCTCTCAGCCTGCCACATAAAACAATCCAGAGATGTAACTTTATTATACTAGATAGTCCTGGTACCACCTCAATGTCAGAACAAATGCATCATGCAAGAAGAGTAATTTTCCTGACACTTCAATTAACCACAAACTGGAAAACTCCAGATGAACTGCTCTATGGTCCTATGACTGCCCGAGACAGAAAGAATCTGATGTAAGGATTCCTGGGTCCTAATTTCTAGAACCAGAGTACAACCTGGACATTAGAATTGCAGTTCTAAAGATGCAATTAGACACAGAAATGCTATGTTCATTCTAGATGTTAAAGTAGCTAAATAAGTCAGTCTCATCTACCATTAAGATAATTAGTGATTACATGAGTTCTCCTTGATTACGTAGCAGAACTTATGACTTGCCTGTCTCCAAGGCTAGAGTGACCGCTTTGCTCAGAAAACCACACAGGCATTCTAAACAACACCAAAAAGAAACTACAAGACCAAAAGTGGCCGTCTCATGGGTTTAGCTTCCCACAGCCTATACAGTCATGCATCAGGGCGCTTATAAGCTCATATACATAAAACTTTCCTTTTCCCCATGAGAGCAACTGAAATGAGGTTAGCAAACATGCCAGCACCTACAACGCTCGAGAAATGTCTCAGAAACAGATGTACCCACTTCCCTGGAAGTGTGCCTAAGCAAACACCATTAGACCTGGAAAAGCTAAGTTACCATTTGTTAAGATACAGCTATTTAGCTCTAGGGTTAAAACACAAGATATTAAAGCTCCAGAAAGAGAGTGCGAAGTGAACCGACTAAACGCGAAGTATCATCAGAAGAACACGCGAAACACGACTGAGAAGGGCTGGCGGGGGGCAAATTCGCCTCCCTCCCCGGCCCTCCCTCTACCAGAAGCCGAACCCGCCGAGCTCCAGGCCCGCTCTGGCCTCCCCACGACACGCGGGGCCATGCCCCGGCCGCGGGCACGCAGAGGCCGAGAAGGCTCCCGGGGAAGGCGCCGGGCCTGGCGCGGCCACCGCCCACCGCGCCGAGAGCCGGCCGCGGCCTTCCCCTTCGCTCAGGGACGGCGGCGAGCGGGGCAGCGGCCCGTCCCGCCTGGCTGGGCCCGCCGGACCCCCGCGCCCAGGCCGCGGGGCGGAGGCCGCGCTGGCCGCCCGGCGCACAGGCCTACGGGCCCGCGTTCCCACATGGCGGCGGCCGCGGCGCAAGGCCTCAAAGTCCCGTTCCACACACGCCCGGTTCCACACACCCCCAACACACGGGGAGGGCGGCGGCCGCGGGGTCTCACCTCGTCGCCCGACATGGCTGCGGCCGGGCGCGGAGCGGCGCGGGAGGCGAGCGGAGGGCAGCGGAGCGCGGGGCGCGGAGAGACGCGGGTTCAGCCGTTGCTCGGCTCTTGCATCAGCGCTGCCCGCCCCGCGCCTGCGCAGCCGCCGCGAGGCGTCGCGGGACTCGTCGCTTCCGTGAGGCGGGAACCGGGAGGCGGTGGCGCGAGGGCTCGGCCCAGCCCCTCACGGCCTCTCGTCGCCGCCGGGCGAGCGGGGCCGCCCCCCGGGTTGTCCCCGAGCCTGCGCCTGCCTGCTCCGGGATCGTTCCGCTTCGGAAGGGCCTGCGGAGGGGTCGGGCTGTGGCTGCTGGAGGTGGGGGGGGATGGCGGGACCCCCGGAGCACGGGGCGAGGTGCCCTGAAGGGGGCCGCCTCTTCCCGGGGTTTACGGGGAAAGCGGCGTTTCTTTCCGGGGTCGGTCGCACACAAAAGCGTGGAGGGAGCGGGAGGAGAATGTACCGGGGGGGAGGTGACAGAAGGCGGAGGATCGGTTGCTCTCATCGAAGTAGGGGAGAAATGAGGTAGTGCTTTGTCCGTCATAAAAATAATTTTAAAAAACCCTAAAAAAAATGGAGAACCTTCCTCCCATGGAATCATGGACTCCTTGGTGGAGGAAAGGACTTCTGGAGAGCGTCTGGTGCAGGTTGCTCAGGACCTTGTCCTGCTGGGTTTTGAATGCGACCAAGCGTGGGGTCCCAACAACTTTTCTGGGCTCCCCATTCTGCTCCCTTCACAGTAAGACGTTTATCCTATGATTAAACAGAATTTCCTGTATTTCAACGCGTGCCTGCTGCCCCCATGCACACCCCTCTGTGCACACATGGATCAGTTCTCCCTGCGCCTTCTCTTTCCTAGGTTGAACAATCCAGGCTCTCTCAGTTTCTCCTTATATGTGAGATGCTTCAGTCCCTCAGCCCTTCTTCTTCGTTCCATTTCCCTAACAGAATCGTAGGGTAGTTTGGTCATCTAGTCCAACCCTGCTGCCGTGAGCAGGGACTTCTTCAACCAGGTCAGGCTGCTCAGAGCCCCATCAAGCCTGACCTTGAACACTTCCAGGGATGGAGCCTCCAGCACCTCTCTGGGCAACCTGTGTCGGTGTTTCACCACCCTCATCATAAAAGATTTCTTCCTTGTATCTAGTCTAATCCTACCCTCCTTTAGTTTAAAACCATTGCCCCTCATCCTATCGCAACAGACCCTGCTAAAATGTTTGTTCTAGAAGACCCCTTTAAGTACTGGAAGGCTGCTATAAGGTCTCCTCAGAGCCTTCTCCAGGCTGAACAACCCCAGCTCTCTCAGCCTGTCCTCGCAGGAGAGGACCTGCCCCGTGGCCATCTCTGTGGCCTCCTCTGGACCTGCTCCAACAGGTCCATGTCCTTCCTGTGCTGAGAACCCCAGAGCTGGACACAAGTACAGGTGGGCTCTCATGAGAGCAGAGCAGAGGGGAAGAATCCCCTCCTTACCCTGCTGGCCACGCTGCTTGTGACGCAGCCCATGACAGGAGTGGCTTTCTGGGCTGCGAGCGCACGCTGCTGGGTCACATCCAGCTTTTCATCCACCAGTACCCTCAAGTCCTCCACAGGGCTGCTCTCAATCCCTTCTTCCTCCAGCCCGTGTTGATACTGGGAGTTGCCCCGACCCAGACGCAGGACCTCATGCTTGGCTTTGTTGAACTTCAAGAGGTTCACATGGGCAGACTTCTCCAGCTTGCCCAGGTCCCTCTGGATGGCATTCCATACCTCAGGTGTATCATCTGCAGATTTGATGAGGATATTAAACCTCTGAAACCCAACTTCAGAAGGTTACTCTCCTTTCTTGCCTCAATATCACCACATTTCCCTCGGCGTTTTCAGCATTTGCGTTTTTGTCATCAAGGAGATACCATGGAATTTCAGGCAGCGCAGGCTGCTGGTGTTTAAAGCCATTGATAAGCTGAGCAGACACATTCAGTGTTGCTGTAATACTGAAAACGGTCTCCCACCAAATTATTCCTCCTTTTGCTGCAAGCGTTTGCTTCAGCATCCCCGTCATATGAAACTGTTCACACGGAAACACTTTTCTGTGGCGCGAAGCCAGAGTGCAGGGATTGCTAATGGCCGTGCCTGCACTGGCCCACCCACAGCCTGACACCCACCTCACTTCCCAGAGCTCACCTACACCAACCTCCTGTCCTGAGACAGGATAACTCTGTTTTTATAGCACCCCCAATTACTTTTGCCTGTTCCTAAAGCTGTTCCTAAAAACCACCATGGACAGAGATTCTGCAGCCTGTTTGAGTGCCTGACCGAAAAATTTCTTCATCCTCCTTGCTGTGAAAGGCGTGTTGGAGGACACAGAAGTTCAATGTGCCCTCTGGAACATCAGCCTTTGGAATATGGGTCTATGGAATATGGGCCTCTGGAATATCGCTGTGCCCTTTCTTGTCTTGCCCCCTCAGTATTCTTATTAAAAAGATGCAAAGCCAGGCCCTCCAACGTTTTTCTCAAGTTCTTAAGTTTTTTTTGTTCTCATTTGCATTGCTGTGTTTTGCACCTCACTTACTGACCTACGTGTTTGTATTGGGTTGGCCTGGCCAGATTTTGGCGGCAGGGAGGGGAGCTGCAGGGTGGCTTCTGCAAGAAGCTGCTAGAAGCTCCCCAAGTTTGATAGAGCCAACGCCAGCCGGCTCCAAAGAGGGACCCGCCGCTGGCCAAGGCTGAGCCTATCAGTAAAGTGATAGCAGAGGAACGCCTCTGTGAAAAACATATTTAAGAACGGGGAAAAGAATTGCGCCATAACAGGTGGCACAGAGATGGAGGAGTGAGAATCTGTGCAGACACCAAGGTCAGTGAAGAAGGAGGGGGGGGGGAGGATGAGCTCCAGGTGCCGGAGCAGAGAGTCCCCCGGGTCGTGGTGAGGACCATGGTGAAGCGGGTTGTCCCCCTGCAGCCCATGGGCGAGGTGCAGATGTCCACCGTGAGGATCATTGCGTAGGTGTCCACTGTGTAGAGGACTCCACGCCGTGTGGGTGGATGCCTGAAGGGGACTGTAGCCCGTGGGAGGCCCGCATCAGAGCAAGTCGCTGCCGGAACCTGTAGCCCGTGGAAGAGAGGAATGCCCACGCTGGAGCAGGTTGGCCGGTGGGACTTCTGTGACGCCGCGGGGGACTCACGCTGGAGCAGTTTCCCCTGAAGGACTGCGCCTCAGACTCACGAGGGGTGGGCTGCCCCTCTTGAGGTATCTCCCGTTGCGCAGTTTGTGATGAATTGCCCTTCGTGAGACGACTTACAGCGGAGAAGAGAGCGTGAAGCTTGTCTCCCGTGAGAGGGACCCCACAGTGGCCCTGGGGAAGAGTGAAGAGTCCTCCCCCGGAGCGAAGAAGCAGCGGTGGAACCCACATCGGCTGAACTGACCGTAACCCCCATTCCCTGTCTCCCTGCACCGCTTGGGGGGAGGAGGTGGAGAAACCGGGATTGATGTTAAGCCCGGGAAGAAGGGAGGGATGGGGGGAAGGTGTTCTGTTTAAGATTTGTTTGCTCTTTCTTACTTCTCACTACTCCTCTCTGATTAGTTCTCTTAATAAATGTACCTAATTTCCCCAAAATCAAGTCTGGTTTGCCCGGGTCGGTAAATGAGAGAGATCTCCCTGTCCTTATCTCAAACCCTGAGCCCTTGGAAATATTTTCTCCCCATCTAGCAGTGAAGGGGGAGTGAGTGAGCGGCTGTGTGGGTACGTGGGTGCTGGCCAGGGTCAAACCATGACAATGTTTCTTAAGCGCAGTGCCCAATACTGGGCACAGGACTTTGATCGAATGCTTTGTAGTACCAAACAGAAAGCATAATTTCCCCCAAATCTCATCCATACGATGTCAGTTAATACATTCTAGAGTAAGATTCATCATTTTCTTCATTAGTAATACTTGGGGACCAAGTTTTATTGTTGACAAATACCCTGAGATACTTGGTGACCAAAAATCCCGAGATTTCCTCCAGCTGGGCTGCTTAATGAATAATGCATAATGTTGTGCACAGAGCTAATACACAATATTTGGAAAACATCAGAGGAAAAGCTAATGGGAGCTGCTAGAAGTGCTGTGCTGGAGTTACGACCTGATCTTCAGACAGAAACCAAAACACTGTTTTTGAAGCTCGTGGCTGCAGACACTGCAACATCAAAGGCATGCCTGGGAGATCACCTTATATTGATTTTTTCTCCTCCTTCTGCTGACAGACTGTTCAGGACGCAAGACTTCCCTGTTCTATGTTCTTCTTTTCTTTCCTTGCAAGTTAAATAAGGTCCAGAAACGTAAGAGTGTTGCTACATTAGTTGTTAATTAGTTGGTACCAATGACAACAGTTGACCAAGAACAGCTGGAACTAGTCTCTTTGATCTGACGCTGAGGGGAAAACATCCTAGACAAGTTTTGGTAAGGAAAGCACAGTCTGAATTAAAGAGTTTGCAGAAAAAAAAACCAAAACAGATAAAAAGATTTCTTACTATTTTTTTCTTATTTTGTTGACAAGCAGCAGTCATGGTGTACTAAGAAAGAGGCATATGATGCAGTGTATCAAGTAGAATTTTAACTTTCCCGACTAAAAATCGGATACTTAAAGCTCAGAAATTGAGTGCACTGAAAGCACTATGTGGTTACCCAAGTTGTAGTCTGAAAGTGATGAGCTATTACAGTCTGGGATGAATAAATGAAAATCAGAGTCATGGGAAATTTGTTTTGTGGAGTCTGTGAGTATGTCTTCTGTCTGAGTATTGCCCAGCCCTCCAGAAAAAGACCTGGTGACTTTGCCTTATGGAATTCTGAGCCCTGCTCTAGAGCTCCCTGTGATGCCGAAGCCATACTTTCATACAGTGCCAAAAACTGGAGACATCAGACATCTATTTTCAGTAGCTATTGCACACATAAACTGAGATTATAGAAGCGTGCAAGGCTATTTCGATCTTAGCTATGATTGTCTGATTTCCTAGGGAGAAAAATTTCCTTTTAAAATGTCTAGTCTAAAGATTGTTGTGGTATTAACAGCTAGACTTAAACTCACTGAACACACGTTTATCAACCACTTAAGATATTGGTAAAACCAAATTGTAGCCCTATTTCAACCCCAAAAAAAGAGAGTGAAACAGCAAGAAGAAGGATCCTCAGTGGAAATCTGAAGCAAACAGGTCTGTGCTCTTTGGGAAGCCCAGAGAGAGGGCAAAGTAGATTTGGGGAGGAAGGTAACAGCACAAAAAAAGGCAGCTTTCTAGCAAAGCAGCCCAGCCGAACGGGACCCCTCTCTTTGGGAAGCCCACAGGACTTCACTGCAAGTAGGGGTGAGGACAGCACAAAATCTGCTTTACAGCCGAAAGGGCAGTTGATAAGTGGCAGGGGTGGCAGAGTTGTGGCTGCGCAGAAAGGCGATAGCCAGAAAGGGGAGGATTTCAAACCCTTCCTGTGGCCTTGCTTTTACAACGTGTTTCTGAAAAGCCAAATTCGCCTTTTAATTGGTGCATTCATACAGCGGTGAAAGTTCTTCCCAGAGGGATCCAGCACTTGGTCAACAGGCCTATTTTTGAGGCTTCACAGTCTAGTGTCATTCAAGCTGCGTGCAAGTTTTCTTTTTAATTTCACTGTGCTTTCATCCACCCAATATGTGAAGTCCTCAGTCACTTCAAAACCAACATCCAAATCCATCCTTAGGCCTCTTTGTCACCACACTTAGTGAAAACATAGCAGCACTTAGGCTGCTGGTGTGCCAGATTCGCTGTCATTAGTTTCTTCCCCATCCCTTTGCCATTTCTTGGCTTTTTCTTGATTTCAGTTGTATAATAATTTATTATTATTATTATTATAACAATTATTATAATAACAATAGTAATAATACAGGTTCTATAGTTGCTTTCTTTTGAGGCCAAATGCTCACCAGTGCTTTGAGAGAAAAAGAGAAAATAACTTCCAGAGCACTGTTAAATTGTTTATGGGGTAGCGGGATGTGCCATAATTAGTCATACTAAGATTGAATTTCCACTCCAAAAATGACCCTGCATTGTTGCCAACTGGAGTAAAGAGTAGAATCGCTCTCAAACCACCTAAAACAATTACACCGGACTGCAGTTGCATGAAAACACATGCAAAGTCAGAGATTTTTGAACTTCCTGGCAAAATTTTTAGCAGTGAGTTTAAATCAGATAGTCACTCTCGGGCTATTTGAGAAAAACAGTGGGGATCTCATCGGTGCTTATAAATATCCAAAGGGCAAGTGTCAGGAGGATGTGGCCAGACTCTTCTCAGCGGTGTCCGGTGACAGGACAAGGGGCAGTGCTCACAGACTGGAAAACAGGAGGAATCATAGAATTGTCAGGGTTGGAAGAGACCTTAAAGATCATCTCGTTCCAACCTCCCTGCCATGGGCAGGGCCAGCCCCCACTGGATCAGGCTGCCCAGAGCCCCATCCAGCCTGGCCTTGAACACTCCCAGGGATGGGGCTGCCACCCCCTCTCTGGGCAACCTGTGCCAGGGTCTCCCCCCATGGGGAAGAACTTCTTCCTCACGTCCAATCTGAACCGACCCATCTCCAGCTTCACTCCATTCCCTCTAGTCCAACCAGTGCCCAACATCCTCAAAAGCCCGTCACGAGCTTTCTTGTAGCCCCTTGAGATACTGGAAGCCACCATAAGGTCTCCTCGGAGCCTTCTTTTCTGCAGACTGAACAGCCCCAACTCTCTCAGTCTGTCTGCACAGGAGAGGTGCTCCAGCCCTCTGAGCATCCTCATGGCCCTTCTCTGGACATGCTCCAGCACGTCCAGATCTCTCTTGTGCTGTGGGCTTCAAAACTGGACGCAGCACTCCAGGTGGGATCTCACAAGGAAAACACAAGGAAATACTTCTTTACTATGAGGGTGACAGAACCCTGGGACAGGCTGCCCAGAGAGAATCACAGAATGGTTAAGGTTGGAAAGGACCTTGAAGAACATCTAGTTGCAATCCCTGTGCTGTGGGCACGGACACCTCTCTCTCACCAGCCCAGGTTTCTCCAAGCCCCATCCAACCTGGCCGTGAACCCTTCCAGGGATGGGGCATCCACACCCTCCTTGGGCAGCCTGTGCCAGTGCTTCACCACTCTCCTGGTGAGCTTGTGGAGTCTCCGTCTCTGGAGACGTTCAAAACCCACCTGGACGCGTTCCTGTGCGATCTACACTGGGTGACCCTGCTCTGGCGAGGAGGGTTGGCCTGGATGATCTCAGGAGATCCCTCCCAACCCCGACCACCCCGGGGATTCCGTGCGATCCATCCCGTGATTCCACGTCAGATACCGGCCCGCTCCCTGACGGCGGAGACGAAGGGCGCTCACCCGAGGGGGAAGCTCCTTTCAAAGACTTTTTCCCACCCTGGTTACCTCCGTTTAAGCCGTGGAGGAAGAGGGAAGACCTCCCCACGCCATCGCGTTCCCGGCAGAGGGCGCCGGCTCAAAGGCGACCGGACACGGCGGGGATGGGCGGGGGCGGCCGCGACCCGGCTCGGGAAGCGCCGGGAACCGCGGGTGGGGAAACCCCTGAAAAAAGCCACCCCTGTGCTCTGCCCCTGTCGGGAAGGGCCGAGAAGCGAAAAAACAAATCTACTTTTTATTGTCATTCCCCCAGGCACAGTCACAGAGCCGTGAAAAGCAGGAAGGCAGCAGACAGCGCAGATCTAATAGAAGGGCTTGGGGTGGGGGGAACAAGGGGGTGTTTGGTTTTCTGTTGTTGGGTTTTTTAACCAAAACAAACATGCACGATGCAGCTGGATGATGGACCCCAACCGAAAGAAGAGAGCACCCAAAATGTGTTGCTTCGAGCCGGAGCCTGCGGGTCCGAAACGTCCCAGGAGCACCAGTGGGTTTGGATTCTTTGCGGGATGTTGCAGTGGGATGCAGGAGCACCGCTCCCTTTCTCCTGCATCTCTTTCGGGAGAGGGGATAAGAATCATAGAATCACAGAATCATAGAATCATAGAACACTTTTCGTTGGAAAGGAGCTTAGAAACCATCTAGTTCCAACTCTGCTGCCATGGACAGGGACACCTCCCACTAGACCAGGTTTCTCAAAGCCTGGCTTTAGAAGGGAGCGTGCTGGTTCATGGTAGAGCTCAGAGGGCCTTTTTTTTTTTTTTTGTCCCCACAGAACATTGGAAGATTAGCCAGCCCTCCATTCAAACCAGCTAGAAACAGCTAATGCAGAGGTTTATGCTTCAAACCGTTTCCTCATTACTTGCAGAGGAAGGTTTAAACACATCATTCACTATTTTAGAGGAAGAGGGTGGGGCATGACTTAGTTATTCTCCTGTCTCCACCCCTTTGCTATGTTGAACATAGTGTGTACAGAGGATTTCAACAGATGCTCAAAATCCACTGAAAACTCACACAACTTAGTTTTCTAAGCTTTCTGTCTGGATAACTGCACAGAATGCCCTTTAAAATAAACATTTTGTTCAGTGTGTGAGAAATTCTCAGCTGGGAACCATAGCCCTTGCAATGTCATTTTTATAGCCAGATTTCTACTCACCTGATTTGGCAGCTGTGGTACCTGTAGTCTAGAGCCTCTTTAGGAGCTCCCTGGAATCCTGAAGCTCATGCTGTTACGGTCATTCCTATTGCTTTGTGTGACAAAAATAACAGACAAATCCATTCAGGAATGCAGTAAAATGCAGACAGACTTTTTCAAGGTAGCATCTTCAATACCGATGGAAAATAGGAGAAAGCGGGGAAACACACTGGGGCATTAAAAAATCCGGGAAGCAGAACACACGGCCTGGACAAGCTCTAAATACAGTTGAGAAAGAGGTGACAAAACTAGGTTTGGTCCTGAAACCAAGAACATGGTTCATGTTCTTTCTTTGTACATAAGCAAAATTGTATCTATACTACCTGCCTTCGTCAGCTTTTTTCAGTTGCAGAAGCCACCTGCAAGAGTCACATTTGCCAAGACACTTTTTTCACTTAAGACTTTCCTGCGCTTGAGATCAAAAGCCTATAAAGCATCATTGCTGTTCTTGAGTAGCATTTCACCCAGGAAAAACCGTCTAGAACACCACCACGGGTACAAAAGGTTTTAATTGCATCCATTTAAACAAGGGGTAAGTCCTAACTTAACTGCCAGAAAACACACTGTTTCATGTCTATATTTCAAATGTGGTTAAAAGTGTCAAAGATATGTCTAGAAATGACACAAGACCGTAAATAATCTTTTCCACATTTGGTGGAAGAGACACTTTCTGTCACCAGTTTTGATCAGAGAAATATAGAAAGAAAATGGATACATATGGTTTAGACTATTTTCTTGTCAGAGTCCTTTAACTGGAAGTTGGCATGTACCTATTAGTGATAACTGACAATATAAATCAATACAGTTTTTTAAGCATTGACAGAACCAAACCGCATCTTGGTTGTGGAATTCAGAGTCCTGGGGAGTGAAAAAAAAATAAGAAAATAAAGCAATTAGATACCTTTCTAAACTGTCATCTTGGGAATGCATATATTTACCGTAAGCTGCAGCTTACCTTTTCACTATTTAAATTTCTAAGTGATTGACTCAAACCTTGTCAAAATAAATCTCTCATAAAGGAAAAGGTAAGTAGTGAGTGGGTTTAAAAAGCTCATTTCAAGCAATCTGCCATCTCACACAGGCCAAAGCCGCTGCTAAATGCGCAGTCTTGCCGTCGTAAGTGCACCTGCAACAGAAATTTTGCAGGGACAAATGTACCAGACAGGTGAGGTAACTAATATCAGCATAAGCTGTCTAAACAGAAGTGTGCAGTAGGCTCTGGTAGAAAAATCAGAGGGATTAGTAAAAGTGCTGTTCAGTCTTTTTTTTTTTTTTTATATAATTAGCATATTATTGTACAGGCTGTGAAAGGTTTTCAAACACTGGAGCGGTCAGCTGGGCTGAGTTACACTGTGCAACGCATCCGCACTCCTAAATGGGATTTCTGTGCAGTCACAGTTGAAAAGTGGAGCCTCACTGTTTTTTCAGAGTTTTCTGATTCTCAGTACGCAGAAAAAAAAAAAAAAAAGAAAAAAAAATGCCATTCTAGGCATAACATGGCATTGCTTTCAGAAAAGTTATGAAGCTGCTGTTGCCTCCAACATCCTGAACTTCAGTTGCTGGCCCTAAGGTGGAGTCAGTTTTCATCGATCTGACAGTAGGGATCAGATTTGATTCTGTGAGTTATTTAAGAATCCAAAAGTCCAAGATAATATTTGATTCTTTGATATTGCTTTCAGATGCTAATATAACAGAAGCAAGCTGGAACTATCCTTCCTCCACATGCTGGGAAAGACTATTCAATCAATAAAGACCAGCGTATCTGGAAGGCTGACAGGCATTCTTTTAAAAACAAAGGTCTTAGCTTAATGATGACAGCAAATGCACGGTGAGGATCAGTAAATTACAAAGGGGTTGAATTTGGGTAACGTGGGAACAGCTTCATTAGTCATGTTTTGATAGATTCCAGTGTTTTGGCAGTCACTGTTGTGGATGATGAAAAAAAAGACTTTTAAGGCTCCTTTCATGACTGCAACATGGCATCATACCATCTCAAACAAACAGTGATGTAGAACTTTTGCTTCACACAATAACTGATCCTGGGAGCAAATAATGCTGCCACGATGAGGCTGTTGGTGCCCACAGAAAGTCAGGAAAGATTATCTCGGTGCTTTTTGATGAGGCTCTGTCGTGGGTTGGGGCTGGGCCAGCCACTAAACATGGACAGACAGAAGTAAAAATCACTGAACAAACCTGGTTCTGGTCCAGGACAGGCTGCACAACTGTTGTGACAGTGCCTCTGTCCGAATCCTTCCTCACATTGCTCTTTGGCCTTTAGAAACACGGGGCTGGGAAGGAACAATTTTGAGCTCAGAGGCATTGACGGCACTGCAGCTGCCTTCAAAGGCCTTCAGGCACCTTGCAGAATAGGAAACAGCTCATTGCTTTCTGGGTTTTGTATCTCAGCTTGGCCTCACCTCTCTGTAGAATATGAAGAAAATGACCTGGTGGGACCTTCAGCCCCCACTTTGATGTGCAGGCTCCCCGCACAGCACGCAAGCAGAGCAGGAGCCTTGCAACTCAGCCAACGTGATACGAGCGGAAGGCAGCAGTTCTGTCCCCCACAAAGGAGAGCCAGAGCACTCGGGCTGTGGGAAAGCAAATGGTCTGCGTTTCATTTCTTCCTCTGGAGAGCTAAACTCTCATCACCCACTTCTGCAATGCACACCCTAGTAATGGGGCAAAGCGGACGGCAGGGTGTTCTGTGGCTTCTTTCAAGGACTGCTCGACTTTGCACACAAAACACTGAAACCACCCAAGCAGAGGTGGTTGTTCTCAGATCTCCGAGGAAAATGCTTTTACCACTGGCTGTGTCTCTCATTCCCTCTGGCTCGGCAAGTGGTGAGACCCTCTGGGGTTGTTTACATGCCTGCTGCAGAAATATGGGTGGCTTGGGAAAGTTCGCTGGTGGGAACTTGGGCAGGGCTTTAGCAAGGTCTGAAGGACCTCAGGACTGCTGACATTTCATTTTTCTCCAGGCTACACGAAGATATTGAAGTGCCCAATTCCCAGGAATTTCAAACACTTGAATGTTGTTGGCAATCCAGGCCTCTGCTGCTGGGCTTTGTCCTTATCACCTCTTCTGCTGGAGCTGGGAATTCACTGGAAGAGAGTCTGCTCCTAAGCACATGTGAAGGTTGTGCTTAGCACTGCAGGACCTGCTGATGCTGTACAGATATGCCAGAGTGGTCAGTTTTCCTTGAGAACAAACTCCAACAAATGGGCAATTGGTTTTTTTTACAAAAAAAAAAAAAAGGAAGTAATAATTTTTTGAGCTATCCAAGAATTCAGAGGGATCTGGCAGGAGGGGGGAGGGAAGGTGCTGAAAGTGTGAAAAATAGCTTTGTAAAACAGTCAGATGATTCAGCTATGCAGTGAAACAGCATAATGTGCCTCAGATGAAGATCAGACATGGCTTTCTTTACAAACAAGAACATTTTTAGATTGTTAGCTGCATGAAATTGCCTTACGAGTCCTAATTTCAGGCCAACCTACCTTCAAGATGCAGGGAAAGAAAAAAAGAAAAAAAAAGAGCGTCCATCCGAGAATGATGTTTCTCTTTTTGAGAAGCAGCATGAAAAGAAATGCACAAAAAAGACTGTTTACAGTCGAAGCAAGCAGGGCATAGCTATGGTTAAAATCTGACGTAAGAGAAAAAAAATAAGTTTGATTTGATCCAGACATAGCCAAGCTGCTAAAGCTAGCGCTGTAGCAATATGTTAAAGTTTGGGCACTGACAGAAATTTCATTGCCTGTTACCACCAGAAAGACCGAAGTCTGCAGGAGCTAAAAAATCTGGGGATTTATGCATGAGCCTATACTTCCGCGTGAAGGCAAAGACAGGTTTCCCAGGACACTCTCCACAAGGACAACCATTTGCTTGGCTAAGCACACATCTGGCAGAACCGCGGTTCCGCACTGAACACACCTGTGAAGTAGTTGAGCTTTCTCGCGTCGAGTATTCAGCCAACTTTTAAGCTCATCAGCGTCCGACTCCGTCTCCAACCCATCGTGTGGCAGGGGCTGCTCCAGCTGTAGCCCTGTCATCCCGGTACCGGTAGTCGTAGGTACAATCCTGCTGGGACTTGGTGGAAGAGGTGATGCCAAAGGCAACCTCGTGTCTCCCTCTCTCGGCTTTACACGATCTCCCAGCAGCAGGTTCTGTGCAGGCAGATCCAGGGAAGTATTTGTGCAGAAAACTACTTCCAGAGAAGTGGGTTTGCAGAAGGGAAAGACCAAAGCTATTTCCCAGCTCAGTGTTTGAAGGAAACGCGAATCCGCATAGAGCAAGTGTCAACGCTCCGTTTCACTCATCTATACTTTGTGGTATACATGTAAGTCCAGAACTACCCCTATTTAACTGCGGAAGCCAGCCTCCCCTTTCAGCAAGGAACATGACAAGTAAGTGTGGCTCTGGTTGGTGCTTCTCTTTTCAGGCTTTGCAGAAGATGGACAGTTGCTGAGAAAAGATTCTGTATTATTGCAATAACCCAAACAGAAAACAGATTACCAGTCACAAAGAAAAAAAAAAAAACACATTAAGGCATAAATGAGGCCACTCAGAAAAATTAAAGTAATAATTAGCAACACCCCTGTGGGAACTGGAGCAGAGGAAGAGCTAGCCTTGTTAGTGGCCATAGGGTACTCTTCCGTCCTGGTATGAAGTAAAACAGAATCAATTCTGGGAAGGGAAAGCCTAACGCTTTGGATAGCCCGGGGTTTCTGAATATCTGTCTAATTGTTTTTGTCTTTGAACTACAAGTACAAAACTAAATACAAATTAGTTCCCAGCTCTGTCTGGGTTTGGACATAAGGGTGAAATCCAGAAAAGAAATGATTCTATGATTAGGTGGAAAGGGGAACCAGGCACCCCTTTTTCTGCATCTGGCAATAAGACCACAATCTTCACAGTGCAGCTGTCTGGAAAACTCCAGACACCCAAAGAGCAGTTTGCGTTACAGTGTGCATTAAGGAACCAAGTGGTTCTTTAATGGTAAAAAAGCCATGAAATTCTTAACAAGGAAGATCTGCCTTGATATTGAATAATTTTCATAGAATCATAGTATGTTCGAGGTTGTAAGGGACCTTGAAAGATCATCTAGTCCAACCCCCTGCCAGAGCAGGGTCACCCAGGGCAGCCACACAGGAACGTGTCCAGGCGGGTTTGAAAGTCTCCAGAGCAGGAGACTCCACACCCTCCCTGGGCAGCCTGGGCCAGGGCTCCAGCACCCTCATAGTAAAGAAATTTTTCCTCGTGTTGAGGTGGAACTTCCTATGTTCTAACTTAAACCAATTATTTCTTGTTCTGTTGCTGGGTACCACTGAGACGAGATTGTCCCTTTCCTCTTGACATCAAGAAGACTTGACCATCACCATCTACATCTTCAAAATTACCAAGCTTTCTAGATGCTAAAATCTGCTCTGAGAGGCTCTGAGGTTTGCACTGCTAGGAGACTGTGCGCTCTGAGCCTCCGTGCTCCAGAGGCATCCCCGACAGGGTGTTCCATTTTTGCCGAGTTCCCAAATTATGACACGGTAGTCTCAACCATGGCTGACGTGAAGCCTTGCAGAAAGAGGGTGTTTATTTGAAATGCTCTGAAAGGGCTTGGCCCAAGAGCCTAGATTGAATTCCCTGCTGGTGAAGGGACAGATTCTGGCTTAGCAGAGAGTCTGTTTGTGATTAAATCCTTTCTCCAGAGAAAACCCTTAGGGCAAAGCTTGACTTTCAGGAATTCCAGCAGGTGTTTTCCTGCTGGAATATTCCTGTTTTATTTATTCCAGTTACATTCCTTGTTTAGCCATTTCCTCCCTGACCCATGAGCATCATGTCTTTGCCAGCAGCACTGGAGAAAGAATAAAATCCCGATCCACATACCTCTTTCCCCTGCACAGCTTACCAAGAGTCAGCAACGCCAAGCACTAAAGCATCTTGGATCATTTCCCTTGAGTTCTGTTGCCTTTCAGAACATCTGTTCCACAGCTTTGCCACACTGGCACTGGTTTGGTGGCTATTGTTCCGCACTTGATTACACGTCGCTCCCGAACCACAGGCTGGAGAGCCTGGGGATCCTCATCTTCAACACGAAGCAGCCTCCAGCATGGAGTGTCCCACTTCAGGAGACAGCTCAGATGAGTTTCTAAGCTTAGTAGCAGTTGTTGCCATGGTTCAAGTGGACAAGACTGACACAGATTTGCACTGTAACTCATGGGCACAGATACTAGGCAGCAGGTAACAGAAAACACAGCGGAGCAAGCACGCAGCTGGGAGCCTTTTTTGAAAGAGGTGTCTGAGAGGGACAGAAGCTCCCAGTGTCCACTCTGTACAGGAGGAGCTGGGAATCCCCGATCTGTTGAAAGAACACAGTAATAAATTGACACAAGCCTCTGGCAGTGAGCACTCTTGTCCAAAAGTTACTTAACTTCATTGCCAAAAGGGGAGAACGTTCAGCTCACTGCCTATTGTTATCAGTCCCTTTTTCTAGAAAAAAAACAGGCAGTCCTCTGTTTCACGATCAAATTTATGATTTCTGTTATTGTCAAAGCAGTGAATAAACCAAACCACAGAAAGGACCCCTTTGCTCACTAAGCTCTGTCTCAGAGAGGAGTCCAGGTGTGGCTGGATCCACTCGTGGTCACAGACTCGGTCAACAGTTTATGGCCAAAGGATTAGACGTCTTTCAGGCTACAGGACGATACGCGTTCACTCAATCTTTTATATCACTTAGCTAAGATTTCAAAGATTCAGGATGCTTATTCCCAATTCATTTTATATATTTCATATTTATTCCAAATTTATATTTATTCCATATATATATCCCAATTGACTCCCATATTTATATATTCCGTATTTATTCCCAATTCATTTAGATTCATAGAATTGTCCAGGTTGGAAAAGACCATTAAGAGCATTAAGTCCAACCATTAACCCAGCACTGCCAGATCCACCACTAAACCATGTCCCTCAGCACCTCATCTGTAGATGACTTTTAGACATTTCCAGGGACAGTGACTCCAACACTTCCCTGGGCAACCTGTGTCAGTGCCTGACGACCCTTTCAGTGAAGAGATTTCTCCTAATATCCAATCTAAACCTCCCCTGGCACAACTTGAGGCCATGTCCTCTTGTCCTATCACTTGTTTCTTGGTAGAAGAGACTGACCCCACCTCTCTACAACATCCTTTCAAGCAGCTACAGAGTGATAAGGTCTCCCCTCAGCCTCTTTTTCTCCAGGCTGAGCAACTTTGGTTCCCTCAGACACTTCTCGTGAGACTTGTTCCCCAGACCCTTCACCAGCTTCATTGCACTTCTCTGGACATGCTCCAGACTTCGAGGAAATCCAGTTGCTCATGCTAAGCACATAAAGCTGAGCAAACAGTATACTAAACCATGCAACATTATAACTCAAAGTGATTTATTCTATTTAAAACTTATTTAAGTTGAACAACTAGTATCTCTTAACATTGAGATGTGTCCCTGCTTAGAGAGGTATTACCTGGCCTGAAGCTCAGATGCCATCCAGGGAGAATTCAAATTGGGTTCATCCACCAATCTGTTGTTGGTAAAAGCTCTCGCTGCTGGAGATCATCACCGTGGAGCCACACTGCTGGCAAGGGAGAGCTCAGAGAAGGCTCACCTAGGCTGTCATATCATATTTATTGGATAAAGCGGTTGGCTCAGAGTCAAATGATGTAAAATGGGAAAGGTTTGCATGAAAGTCCTTGCACGCACAGCTTGCTTTGGTGGCTCTGCTCCTTTGGGGGTTTCCTGGAAGAGCTCTTGGCCCAGTTACAGCTCAGCCTCACCTCCTTTGGAGCCTGGACCAAACTGCTGCCGATTGGGTTAAGGGGGGTTGAGTGCAACTGTCACAGCCCACATACAAAAGTCACGTTTAGTTCATCAGATGTAGTAACTTCCGAGAAGCGTGTTTCTTTTGCCTCTGACTCTTGCTTTTCCTTTGCACATCCCTCTCTTGTAAACAGCCTGGAACTTTCCTCACCTGCAGAGCTGAACGAGCATGTGGTGGGTTGACCCTGGCTGGAAAACAGGTGCCCACCAAGACTCTTGGAAGTGTCTGAAACTGCATCCGGGACACCAACCCACAGGGTAACTCATTAGCTTGATTCCCTCACGTTTATGTTTTTTTCCACAGTGTGGTCTCTGCAAACTTGTAGGAAGAGAGTTCCTGCCCTGAGAAATGTAGGAACAAAGTTGTAGAATCACTCGAATCATTTTCTATTTTGGGATTTATGGATCCCTTCGAACTTCAGGTCTTCTATGATGCATTCTGTGCTTTCAGCTATGTGTTTCATTCAGGTCAGTCAGTCTTCAATTGAGTCCAAGGTACTGTCCTGCGATCTGCTTGCTCAACCTGAGGTGGCATCAAAAGGAAAAGAGCTCAGATGGTTGCTGTGGTTTTGCAATACATGGTGAAGTTAAGAAAAGCCAGATGCAGAGTTACGTTCTTTCTGAATGGGCAACAACGGAAAGATTCTTCCTGGAGAATCTGAAGAAAAGTCTTTTAACGTCACAAAATAAAAATCCTCTTTTACAGAAATAATTGAAGCCATCTTGTTGCCAAGAAAGTTGAACCTGTAATCAAAGTAGAAATAACATCCTGATCACAGACTTCCCTGGGGAACTTTAATTTACAGACAGGAAATAAATGCTTTTTGAATTTAAAACAATAGTGCGTTTTCCTTAAAACATAGCTCCTTCCCACACACCTGCCACCAATATTAAACCTCAGCACGAAAAATTGCAGCTCAATATATTTTTACATGAGATCTGAGAATTCTCAGCAAGTGATATCTATCATCTGGTAATGAAATCAATACCCTTTTGGGTTTTTTTTAAAGGAACATTTTTCACTCCATTCATCATCATCTTTAGCCTCACAAGGTAATTTCTTGCTATATCTTAAGTACATATAATACATAATTTTATGTGCAACTTGGAGTCCTTACAGAAGAAAGACAAACGTATCTGTGCAAGGAAAACTGGAAATACTTTACTCTCAGCCACTACACTTCCCATATTCTGAAACTACTAACACTATCTGAAAGGCAGAGACTTGACACATTTCTAGAGCAGTATTTCTGCCAGTAGTAGGATCATATCAGCTCAACACTCCCTGCTGTGAGTTTTCTTACAAATGGATCAATCCAAACCAGGGACCTGCAATAACAAGAGAACCATGAAGATCAATAACCATCCTTGCAGTCCTTGGCCACTAATGGAGTGTTACGTACTTCTGCCTCAAAATTTTATCTTTTTATCTGCTTTATCATTTATGTCTTGCAATATAGAGACATTTCAGGGAGTGCTTTTTGCAAATAAGAAAGATCTGTTCTTAAACTGGGAAACCAGACACGAGTAATTTAGGGTAGGGCAGCAAGTTGCGGCATCTGCTCAGCTAGACCACGTCTACCGAATTGCAATAGCTGTGTTTAAAAGTTTGATAAGTTCAAAGTGATGCCCTTGAGCTGAACCTTCTTCAAGGAGGGATGAAGAAAGACAGCAGCCATCGGGGTAAAGAGCATGCACAAGATAGACACCCTGACCCAGCGATGCACAGTTTGGGATAGCCTGCTGCCCAGCGTTAAATGCTTCAGGGAAAACAAGTCGTGAGAGTTTGTGGGTATTTTTAAGACTTTCACTTATTAGCAAGCCAGGTATTAGAAATGGCAAATGCTTTCATCTCCTGCAGTGTTCAAGCCAGGTCCCTTTTAAATACAACAGATTGTAATATTTTAAATCTAAACAGGCACGTTGTCATTTCAGGAAGTTATTAGCGGAAGAAATATAGTTTGGGAAACCCCGTTCTCCTTAACAGGAGTCCTATTTACTTATGAACCGATCCCTTTTTTTGCTGGCAGATTTACAGACTCACCCATTCCTTTGCTTTCCAATTCTGCCTGACAGGGGCTCTGCTACTCTTTAATTGAAATTTAATTTAATTGAAAGCCTGAGAAGCCAGTTACACCATGAGTTTTGCAGACAGAGATGTACAGCCTGCACGACAGCCTGACTCCTCACAGGTACGAACCAGCTCGGTTTATCCACGCTAGTGACTCCCTCTCAGCTCAAGCACCAAGAGACAGAGCACGAACTCCTTGACCGCATTTTCTAGTGCTGGTTTATCTTGTACTTGCTGCCCAACAGCATTTCCGTTTTAAGAATTCAACTCACAACCAAACTGTGCCTTTCATTAATAGAGAAAAAAAAAAAAAAAAAAAGGCAAGAAGCTGCTACTTTAAACTTGCCAAACCTTTAGAAGTACCTACTTCAAGTTTGTTTTCAAGCACTGAGGTGATATTTTTTTCCCAAGTAGTTGCAGAAATGTAAACCATTCCAGAGCTGCACTGTCTATGGAAGTTTTGCAGGAATTACATTCAAGCCAACTCTCTGTTGGAAAACACACGTGCTCCCACAGTAGCCATTTAATCTTTCTTCTCATTTTATATTTCCATCCTTGTGGTGGGTTGACCCTGGATGGACTCCAGGTGTCCACCAAACCTCCTTGTCAACTGGGCAGGGGGAGAAAAAAATATGACACATGCTCATGGGTCAAAGTGAGGACAAGGAGATCACTCAGCAATTACTGTCGTGGGCAAAACAGACTTGGCTCAGGAAAATTCATTTAATTTATTACCAATCAAATCAAAGTAGGGTAATGCAAAATAAATCCAAATTCTGAAACACCTTTCTCCTGATGTTCCCTTCTTCCCAGGCTCAGCTTCATTTGCAATTTTCTCTGGTTCATCCCACTGAGCGGCACAGAGGACTGTCAGTGGAGGTTGTGATCAGTTCATCACATGTTGTCTCTGCTGCTCCTTCCTCCTCACACTCTTCCCCCGTTTCAGCATGGCATCCCCCACACAACAGACAGTCCTCCATGAGTTTCTCCAATATGAGTCCTACTGATGGGGCTGGAACAGCCTCAGCATTGGTCCCTTCCATGGGGAACAGCCTTTCAGGAGCAGACTGTTCCAGTGTGGGTTCCTGTGGGGTTACAAGTCCTGCCAGGAGCCTGCTCCAGAGCGGGTTCTCCACAAGGGCATGGCCTCCTCCAGGCACATGTCCTCCCCTGGCTTCAGGTGGATATCTGCTCCACTGTTAACCCCCACGGGCTGGAAGGGGACAACCTGCCTCACCGTGGTCTTCACCACAGGCTGAAGAGGAATCTCTGCTCCAGCACCTGCAGCACCTCTTCCCCATCCTTCTTTACAGTCCTTGATGTCTACAGAGTCATTTCTCTCACATATTCCCACTCATCTCCTCTGGCTACTCCTATGAAGCAGCTTTCCCCCTTCTTAAATACATTATCCCAGAGGTGCTACCACCGATGCTGATGGACTCAGCCTTGTCCAGCAGCGGGTCCATCTTGGAGCTGGCTGACATGGGCTTTATTCGATATTGGAGAAGCTTCCAGCAGCTTCTCACAGAACTCCCTGCTGCAGCCCTCCCACTGCCAAAACCCTGCCAGGCAAACCCAATACAATCCTTGACACCAATGTAGGCTGTTTTGATTTTTATCAAGGAGCAGTTAAGACAGCAAAACAAACAACAGCAATACTTTTCCCAGAAATGCACCCGGGTGCAGAACAATGCCTTTCAACACCCACTTAACAAAGAGGCTGTCGCAGGATGTCAGCTTTAAGGTTAACCTCAAAGCAAATCAAAACCGAAGCTTGGCAAGACCTGATCTCTCGACCTCTCCCTCCTGAGGAGGCTCCTGGTCTGCAGGACAGAAAAAAAACCCAACAGGGCGGGGGCGGGGAACCAAAAGCAGCTTTTTGAGATTTAAAGAGATGTTGTGATTTACACACTTTATAAACAGTCACAGCCTCGTAGTTCAGTCACAATAGTTCGCAGATGAGTTCGTCATCATGAGCCATCCCCCCCAACAGAGCCCATCGTGCTGGTCTCTTGCCTGGCCACAGAATCAGAAACCATCACGCTCCACCAGCCCACTGCAATGGCTGACCATGTTTCCCAAAGAAAAACAGGCAAAACCACACAGCTCCTGGGGGCCTGTGCAGATTTTAAGCTCAAAAGGAGACTGCTAAAACAGAGAAGTAGCACTCACCTTTTGGCCTCATGGGTTTTGGCTCTTTTGCAGTTTCCCAGGCTGATGTGGAGACCTTTTGCCAGGAAGAATGTGTCCCCTGAAAGAAAAAGCATCTTTTTTGTCATAGGATCTCTGCTGTCATGAACATTTAAAGTAGCAAAATTAAACACGGCTTTTAGAACTTGCACTTTTTTGTTATTCTATTATAGTCCAATAAAATCTTTATCTTCATGATCTGGATGCAGTGGTTTGACCACCACGTAGAACTATCATGGTCCATTAGAAAAACGTTTAGCAACTGTCATCTCTCTTTGAGGATCACATACTTTGCCCTAGCTTTATGAGGTTTCTTCTTTACCCCCAAGCAAAGTCAAAAATCTGACAGCTGGGTTGGTTCTAGAGAAAATGGGAACCTTTCTTGTGACACTTTGATGCTATGGAGGTTTGAAAATATTTTCCAGACTCTGTTGGTTACTTCATATTTTCCTTCCACATCTTTGGGGAGGCTTTATCACTGCCTTCCCATGCCTGAAGGGAACCTACAGGAAGGCTGGGGAGGGACTTTTGACAAGAGCGTCCACTGGTCAAGGGGAAATGGATTTAAGTTAAAGGAGAATAGATTTAGACTGGATCTTAGGAAAAAATTCTTCAGTCCGAGGGTGGCAAGACTTTGGAATAAATTGCCCAGAGAGGTTGTGGCTGCCCCCTCCCTGGAGGTGTTCAAGGCCAGGTTGGACAGAGCCTTGAGTAGCCTGATCTAGCTGAGAGGTGTCCCTGCCCATGACAGGGAGGTTGGATTAGATGATCTCTAAGGTCCCTTCCAACCTAAGACATTCTATGATCTCTCACACCAAGTCTCAGTTTATTTTAGCATTCTTTACATTCACATAATCACATACAGGTACACATACATACAGCTAAAGTGAAATATGTCATTTACTAATGACTATGCAGGCAAGGCTTATATCTTTGGCCCAAGGAATGTGTTCTTTCTTGTCCATATAGTTTTTCTTGAGAAGATTGTGTGACCATAACACAGTGCCTCTTCAAACCTGTGCTCTGCCGTTTGCTACAGACCCTCTCAATTTGTTCATCTTTCTTCCTCCTTGCCTGTTTGCCACTCCATGGTGGCTGGGAATGCTTTTGCTGACCCTTGAGACACCAAAAAGCTAGTGCCGTGTACCCATATATTGTCCCATGACTCTTGCAGATGTGTTTCTCCACTGAAAGGATGCCTTTCCCCATAATTTCTTTGCATAAGGCACTTAGCATCAATTTTAGGAGCTAGTTCAGCTTTACTGCTGCAATGGCTCTGGCACAACTTGATTGAGGCATTGGATTGGGAATCCTGAAATAAACTCTGCTACCAGGACACTCTGCAAACGAGTTAGGATTAGATTCACGGCAGCTTTGAGCAAAGGTCTTGCAGCTTGCTGGAAATCAAAAATCCAAGTCACGTCTCTGAGATGCCCAGTGCAATGGATTGTTGCAGCCAAACGGGCTGGATCTCCAGAACCTGAGCAAGGACTGTGGGAGCAACATGCTTAAAAGGAACAACAGAGCTATCAGAGAAACACAAGTGTGCTTTTCCACGTCTCTCCTCCAATTTTCTGCTTGGCTGAGCCATAAATATGTTCTATCACGTAGCTGCTGCACTTCAGACAAATACAGCATTGTCCAGTAGGAAAGACCTACAATTGTTTACAATTGCAATATCGATAACAAGCACAGCAAAGACTCCGAGCTGTGCTTAACACTTCTACTAAATGCCTCCCTGTGTCAGGACATGAATCTGTGCAGTTTTGAGCACAAAGGGCATCACACGTCAAACGTCACGAGAAGTCCACAGTGCAAAGCTGCACAGAGCAGGGCGGCACCCTTAGTCCCTACCCTTCACCTCCATGGAAATTTGAGGTGCTTGTCTTAAAGATCAACAAGACAAAACTCACCTAAGATGGGCAGGGGTGGGTTGGCACCAAAAGGCTTTGGAAGATCCCTTCCTTTTCAGGGCAGTGATGTGGATCACTTGGGGCCTGACAATGACAGTGCTGGTCTTGGCTGTGCAGACTCAGCAGTCCCAAAAGAGGGCACAATTTGGAGAAAAAACACTTCTTTACTCAACGAGGAGTTTTTCTAGTTGCACATAGATGATGCCTTCCTCAGCTGTTTTTCATATGCTCAATTTTTTTTGGACTTACACTCCTTTGGTTTCGTCAGGTTGCTCCATAGTTAATACTTTGAACATCCCTGGCTCCTCAATTTTAAATTATGCAAAAACTAATTATGTCAATGGTGTTTGTGATAATCTGTAACACTGAAGAGCATCAGGTACCTGCCAGGTTACAGTGATAACCCCAGCATTGTTTTAAAGAACAGGAATGAGGGTGACAGCCTGTATTTGTGGGGCAGGAGATTAAACAGGAAGACACGTCTCTCATGGACAAAGAGTTGGTTTTCTTTGCCAAAAAATGCAACCTTCAAAAGGAAGCCTTCAGAGGAGAGATGGAAAATCACACACTTAAAACTCTAAATGTAGCGAGAGGAAGCCAGGAACAGGAATGCCAGTGCTTCAGAGAATACAAGGAGTTGGCGAGGCCAACAGCCCTTTGTCTTGAAGTTATTGATGTAATTTATCACGTCTGCAAGCACACGTGCAGAACTCCATTCTTGGGGATTATCTTGTTAGTGCTTGAGAAGTTTTGTCCCTCTAATTACCCTGGGCTGTTTTCAAATGTTGGTCACTGGCTCTCCAAAGCACAGGGGCAAGAAACCACTGTCTAATGCTTCAGGCTGAAAACAAGTTCAACACTGATATTTTTACACTCCGGAGACAAAAAGCTTCTAATTGTCTATCGAGGAGGACAGAAACAAAATGCAAATCAACAGTGCAATATGCGTTCCCTCCCAATATTTATGTATGCAAATAGAATAGCATCCTTGGTCACAAATATTACAACAGAAAGCATCTACCTGTCTCACAATTTCATCTACTACTAAGAGCTATAAAGTCTGGGTGTCTTCCCCACAAAAATAACAGAAAACGGCAAGTTTATGGGGAATTTTATTTTTCTTTTATGATCCAAAGTATACTCAAATCATTCTATTGGATTTGAAGAAACATTTTGTTTCTTTGTAATGAAAGACTTCAGAAGAAAATGGTTCTTCAGACAGGGACATCTTTTCTTCTAATGGATGACTTTATAAGGACAGGAAAAAGCCTGCATGAGGTTTCTATAACAATGAAAGAATTCTGATTTATTGACAGAATGGTTCTGAATAGGAAACTTGATTTTCAAGTTTAGCCAAAGTAAAAAGAGCTTCAATTTTCATTTCTCCTTTAATTACATTCTGTTCCCTGCAATTCCAGTCCTGCTATTTCCTTCAATGCAATCCTAACCAAAGCTTTATTTATTACAATTTAATGGAAACAGAGCCACCTGCAAAAAAAAAAAAAAAAAAAAGTCTGACAAAAGATACTTCCTTAGTGTTCAAAGAAATGTAAATATGTAACCCAACAAATTACAAAAGGTGAGTACAGCAAAGTTTCCAGAGGTTCTTAGCATTGAAATATCTTTCACATTTGTTGCATAAATTGTAAAGTTACAGCTATGCTAATTAATTAGCACAGTGATTCCAGTAAGAAATTAATTATAGGAACAGATGGAAATATGACAGACATATGATTGTGCCTATTCTGGTGAAAAGTCAGGGCGTCTGCTTAAAGGCAGCACAAGGGAAGATACAAGAAAGAGAAAAGCAACAGTTTTGGAACAGAGTAAAGAGTGTTCCATTACCTCGATGAAAAAAATCTGAAATTCATTGTCATGAAATAAAATTGTAATCAGTAGCTTAACAGGATCCAGAAAAGGGCTAGAGACTCACAACGCTAATGAGAATATTCATATTTACCAGAAAGAGGACTCAGCTCTTCTGCTCCCTGAACTTTCAAAGCCCTCTCCACGTGCTTGTCGTGAAGTTTCTCTGACCGGCTGATGTTGCCTGAACTGGGAGGAGTCACTAGCCCAGGGTAGGGCAGCGTATTCTATGCATTCCAAAGTTACGTGCCTGCTGATGCTTGTGTCTTTCTGCATTTCTTTGGGTAAGGAAATGGCACTCCCTGCCCGTGACCGATTTCGCCGTCGCAGAAATGCCGTAGCTGCACTCTTCGCTGGGTGCGCTCAGCTCCGGTTGGGCTATTCAAAGCCGAGTAGGCGACATCTAAACATGTAAAGTCACTCTAGGTATTGCAGAGAAAAGAGTAAGTTCTCTGTTCCCGATGCAAACGCCAGAGAACAGAGAGCAGAAGCATGTAACAAAAATAACACGCACCTAAATAAAAAGGAAAAAGACCTGCTCACCACCCGGTTTACCCCAAACCTAGCGTGGAAGTCATTTGCTGTTAACTGCCCACTCATTCTTCGAAGCAGGCGCATTTGCCCACACCATGACCTTTAAATCTTGCATTCCAAAAGAATGGGGAAAAAAAAGGAGTAGTATTTATAGCTTAAGAAAGGAACTAAGTCAGCATATTGTACACCTTACACATTATCTACAAAGGATGCAGCAACCCTACCTCCACGTTTATAAAATATTTTATGATGTGATATCCCCCGATAGTTGATTTTTTTTGATGCAGTTAGCAATGAATAAAGCTGAGCCAAGAATGCTTGTATTTTTATTCTTGCAATGTATGGTGGGAAAAAAAAAAATGGAGGAGGGGATCAAAGCATCGATATTAACTGACCAGTAATAAATCTGCGATATTGTTCCCTCTTATTTACTGGGATACAACACCTTGAAAAATTTCAGCTTTAGTTCAGAATGTATCTCTGGCAAAAGTTTCAGCAATCGCATCTGAAAAAATAACTCATTTTGGTAAGTCACATAGTGCAAACAACCTCAGTCATTCAGAGAATCGGCCTCTCGGGAACACAAAGAATCCACAAGGAGCTGCACTGATACATAGTACCGGCACAGCTATATTGCCATATTCTACCAGCACAGATTTCTGAAATCCAAATCTCTGCAAGAAAACTAGAGAAGAAAGCCAGTGAGACTAAAGGAAGCAAAAACAAAGAAGGAAATGGAGGGCGAAAAAAGAACAAGCAAGGAAAGACCAGACAATTTTCTGCAATGAATTCAAAGCCGAACAGATTAAGGAAATCTAATGAGTTCTTAGCCAGGAAGGGGAAGAAGAGAGAAAATTTCTGGGACCTTACAAATGAAGACCAGGGAAGAGAAATGCAACTGCAAAGGTTTCTCTTCTTCCCTAATCCCTGCCGATTTCCCAGTCTCTACACCTAATTTTCAAAGCCGGCCATCTGTTCCTTTCTCTGCTCCAGCTGCTTTATACGCAAGAGATGTGACTGAAAATGACATTCCTGTTTCCAGTTTACGTTACTTCCCACCTGATTTGTGAGCCTATTACAAATCTCAAAAACGGGACCAGCACACTCTCTGCTCATTAATGACAGCCCCTTGGTACCGTAGTTCCGTTGCGCTGGTCCTGCTTCCCACGCGGGTCATCCAGGACTGAGCCGGGGGCTGGTTCAAACCTCAGAAACAATTGTCCACTCACTCTCAAGGACCGTAGTAGAAATAACCACCTACCTCATCAGGCTTTAACATGGATCCAGGGCAGGAAGAGGCTTTGGTATGTGGCAAATTGCTGGGATGTCACCGGGACACCATTGACAGGAGTCCCTCTAATGGGGACTCCTCAATGAGGAACCACTCATGGCTGCTCAAGGGCTCAGCAGGGCTGTAGCTGTTCAGGCATCGTGGTCCTCTTGGCTGCTATTCTGCCTGATATGGGTTGTACAGTCTGTATTTAACCGTTTTGTTTCAATTACAAACAAGATATCAACTCCGTAAAATTTTTGCCAGATTTCACTGAGATTTTATCCAAGAAGAATTTCTTGCCTGAGGTAGAGAGCAATAAAAAAAAGCTTAAATCTAGCAAATGTGTCTCTAATTGTATGCATTTGAAGTTGAGAAGAGGGAGGAAATAAGAAAATTATGTACCTAGCTTTATAGTCCAGCCTGTGAGAAATTATCACATTAAACTGAATTTAAATCATTTAAATTAAGATCTATACAAAGCCTAACATTGTTGAGCTATGCTGTTTTAAATTACAACCTTAGTTCTTTCTCAGATGACTCCAGAGATTGACAAGACTATTTGCTCTTTTGAAGACCTTATTGGGCGGTTCTTGACATGAAGGCTTTCATTTCATATTCCCAGTTCCTTTTCATCTGTATAATGCTACTTAATTCTGTGGCCAGTGGAAACAAGGGTGAGGTACCTGGCGGGGGGGCCTCTGAGACAGGAGTGAATGACAGCAGCTCAGCCTGAAAATTAGTAGCACTTGGCTATTTGCTGCCATAGGACTATAGTCTTGTTGGGGTTTAGAGGTGGGTTTTTTGTCAAAAAAGATTTCATCAGAAAAATAGAAGCTGAGAAACAGTGGAAAACAAACATTATAATCTCAATATGGCACTGCCTACGCATAGGTGCTCCCACATCCTTCTTGTTTATGCTCATTTAAGGGCAGGACTCTTGAATTTCATCCTCCTCTGAGGGGATCGGGTTATCTGACAAAGCCGAACACAACCACAGTGATTTATTCCTGCTGCCTCCCTTGTCCTGAACACCGCTCCTCCCCACAAGGGTGCCTGGAGAGCTGGACAAGAGCACCCCAACACCCAACCTCATTCCCAGCTTTTTTGCTGCATCCATGTTTACCAGGTCAGCACAAGCACCATCTGCACCAGCACAGCCAGTCCTCCTCTTAGTCGGGGGGGCAGCACCACAGTCATTGCTGAAATGCTGGTGAGCTCAGAGAATTAAAAGTTTAGGCGCTCAGAGGTTTGTGCAGGACAGACCACCCAAAACTACACCCGAGCATTTTTCTTTTTGTCCTGTGTCAGGTAGGTCTTTTCCCAACTGACTTTGAATCCTGTCTCCATAACTACAGAAAGCATTTTTTTAACTCACTTTTTGACTTCTCTCTGAATGACCATGAAACACTACACATGAAACACTGGCTTTATCAACCAATGATATTTTTTTCCTGCATCCAGATGCTGCTAGAATAACATATCTGGGTACTGTGAAATCCTTGGTGAACGTGAGTAAAGCACTACTACTTGATTGCAAAGACAAACTCGTACTATCACAGCTTAGTAGCAGGGCAAGTAATGCATTTGCTAAGTTTATTACATTGAACTGCTTTGGCCCAGCCATTATGTTAGGGCTACTAATGTTTTGGGGTGATTTTTTTTCCTGCTATAGGTGTTGTTTGATGCATAATAGCATTTAATCCTAAAAATTATTAGCAAAAGTGTTCTTTGATACAAAATCTGGCATTGAAAGCAGATTTAAAATTATTAATAAACAAAAAGATGTTAGCTGGTGAGCCTTGCCATCTGCTTTCAGGAGTTGCAAAACTGAATCCCTGCTCTAATATGCCTCCATGACTGGGCTCCCAGCTCTCCACTGTGGCCAAGGGTATTTTGACTTTCTGTGACAGAGGATCAAGATGTTAGGTGGCTAAATCTAGTATTAACTCATTTTCTTATAGGAAGGCTAGAGGCAGAGGTCTTGCTTCTACTCTTCTGGTAGTCTGTTAGCATTAGGCTTTGGACAAAATATTCTAGTTCCTCTCCTGAAGGCAATATGTCCTTCAAAAGTCCAATTGATTTGGATCTTGTCACGCATCCAGTAACAGATTCAAGTGTAGTAGTTCCTGTAGCCCCACTAAATGGCAGTTGGCAGCCACTGGTACCCTGATGGGCACACGAGTCTCCAGCAACATCCTGGGCTCTTTGTTGCCCTGTGGCCTTCTAAACTCACAGCAAATGCAGAGCTCCCCAGGCCACAGGCACCAGCGAGGCAGGTGACAGGCATCCCTACTCCAGAACTGGCACGATGGAGGCCCTGGGCTCACCTCCCCATATATTCGTCTTGATCTCTGTCAAGGGATCAAGCAGGACACATCCTAATGACTTGGCTCATACCCTCTGGTGTGTTATTTCGCAGCCTGTTCCTGCTTGCCCCAGAGCATCTAACACATCCCATGCTGCCCCGATACCTACACAGCGTAAGGCTAGATGCACGGACACATTCCTGGGGTCAGGCCATCACTAAAATTATTTTAAATGCCACCTGGCTATAATTTGGAGCCTGTCCAGCTCTTATTTAAAAGACCACAGACAGAAGCTTTCAACCTCAAATATATTTCTGTGCTTCTGTTGAACTTGTGCTCTAGTCAATTTTTTTTTTCTTCCATTTTTGCTCTTGCTTTTGAAGGTCACGGAGCACACTAACCACTTGCTGCCATGGGAGCTGCATTTAATTCAGTTTTTACAACTGCTGGGTCAGGACCAGTGGCATTGCCTTAGCAGGGCTCTCGGGTCACTCACAGTTAACCCTCCTTACTCACCTAACAGAGGACACAATGCATATGTTTCTGCTTAAAGGGCTTAACTGCTGAGCCAAAGCTTTTAATTGTTTTAGGGATCAGCTCAGCAGTAACTCATCCCTTCTCTGAAAGTCTGAATATTTGCATTTTGCTATATTGGAAAAATACCAGCTATAGATAGCACTTTTACATTTCTGCTAGCTCTTCACCTTTCTGTTTTTTACAGCAGCACAATAATAACCAGTGTTCCAGCACTCATTCATTCGTTCAAACTCTTCCAGCTCCCCAAAGACAGGAGCGAAGCTTTTTAAAAGCCAAGAAACTGGGGCCAAAAGAACTCTCTCTAATCTCTCCTGCACCCTGCTTTTCTCCTTACCTCATCCAGCACTGACCATATCGCTGCAGCAAAGGCCCGAGCACCGTATGGAGGGGAAGGTCTATTCCACATTTGTTTTACACCACCAGCTGCTCACGCTTTCTGCTGCGGTGTCTGCTTTTCCACCGTAGCATGATGCAGTGGGCTTGGAGCCAGCTCGTGAGCAGCCGCTGCCGCAGTTCACAAGCTGCATCTGACCTCACAGCATCTGTGGGCTCTGCTGCCAGGTTTGTTTTTTCCTGCAGAAATCATGCGTGGCCATTAGTGCCCTGGTCCATATTAAAAAACTGAGTATTCCTGCTCCACATTAAGTGCCCTCCGTGCAGGTTTCCTTTTTGAAAGGGAGCTGTTGACAGTTTCCATGTTTTTCCAGCAGTTTTACAACTGTCTTAGACGCTTCGTTCAAAACGTATTTCTCCATGCTCAGAAAGTGTTGTGTATCTGAAGTCTTACTAAGACAAGACATGTGACAGTACTGTTTATCCATAGCCACAGGGGATTTTTATATTGCCAGCAGCTTGTCTGGTGATATTTTGGGGAAAATGGATAGAAAGATGGCTCCCTTGCTGATCTTCTCACCATCAACTTGATAGTTAGGACTGGCTGCTGGTTGATCACACCTAGTCTTCTCCATCCCCTCAAGTTTACATTGAGATGAAATACATCAAGCCCATCATGTGGAAGCCTTGAAGTGGGTTAACTTTCCTTTGTAAGCTGCCTAATTATAATTGGATATTTTCATGAGAACTGAAACAATACAGTCACTAAGCTCTTTATTTTACATTTTCTCTTAAGTAGGAGATCAATATTTTCTTTGGACTTGGTCTTTACAGTAACATTCTTGGCGATGTTTTCTTTTTGTAGGCTTAGTCCTTTGTTAACAATATGTCACTTTGGCCTTTCCGAGACTGTCTGTGTACATTCATGATGTTCTTTCATTACACCCTTGGTAGGATGTCCTAGTATCCACTCAATCTGAGGTAGAATCACAGAATCACAGAATGTTAGAGGTTGGAAGGGACCTCAAAGATCATCTAGTCCAACCCCCTGCCAGAGCAGGATCGCCTACAGTAGAGCACACAGGAACATGTCCAGGTGGGTTTTGAATGTCTCCAAAGAAGGAGACTCCACAACCTCCCTGAGCAGCCTGTGCCAGTGCTCTGTCACCCTCACAACTGACTTCTTACTACACTTGCCTTTCCCGAGTGTTCAACTAGTTTTAGTGTCTGTCTTTAATATTGCTTCAGAAATGGTAAATTCATGTTTCAACCTCTTCCCTTTGCCTTCTCTGAGGCCCTCGCCTCTCACTTCCCTGCATTCAGAGAGGGTTTTACGTGGTTTTTTTCTCCTCTTCACCCTGTTCTTTCACCTTCCGTTCCAAGGATGGTGAATTTGACTGCTGAAGAAATGAAATAGCTGAGTTTTTTTCGTTTTTTGGGGTTTTTTTAAATGCAGGCATGTGCACAACACCTTGTGACAGCGAGACACTCATTCCACTGCCACTCCATACTCACCCAGCACAGTATTAACTTTCCCTTCCTTGCTTCCAACTCTAGGGAGGGTTTCCTGGACCAGAAAATTGGGGAACAGTATCAAAGGAGTGGGTAAAATTCACAAAACATCACCAGCTGGCATCCTGGTTAGTCAACATTTAGAAATTCAGGCTGTTTTAATATCAAACTCCATTGTACACATTCACGTCCACCAGCAGAGGATGACAGCCCTCAGCCCAGATGAGGCACTGACATCTCCCATGCCTTTCAGGAGCCCCCAGAATAACAGCAACCTTCCCCACCCAAAATACCACAACTCTCTTGAACACCGCCGCATACCTGCACCACCATCCCAGCCCCAACAACAACCTTGCCAAGGATGTCGCCACTGACTGACCTTAACCACCCCAGCCCTGATATTGTCAAAAGATCTGAGGTAGAGCCTCATGTATGTTGCCTTTCCCAGCAAGAAGTCTGCAACTGTGAGAAATGACGTGCTGGTCATGCCATATTTGCATGATAAAGCAATCTCCGCACTTGGTGCTGCAGGGCTTTTCCAGAACCAAGACCCAGCTTCTCTACCATGTGTGCACTCAGCCTTGTCTTCCGAGCAGAGCGTACGAGTGTCAACCCTTCTTCCACTCTGGCTCATGACCTGGATCTCTCCCCTTTCTTTGTAAGGTGTAACAACTGACACGCCATGTTGCTTCCAATTAATTTAAGCAAGATGGCAGTTAGAAATGCACTCCCACAGAAGCTGAGGAAGGCCTGCCAAACTCTTCCACCCTGGGGCTGAATGTAATGGATCAACCAAGAACCAGCAAGCACAGCATGAATCAGAACAAAAGCAGAGCCTGATTTCATGCCACCCAGCCCAAGTTGGGCTATATCCACTCAGATTGGGAAAGCCAACGTTTTTAGAGACATATTCCAAGCAGGGACACCTAAATCCACAATTAGTGAATACAGCTGGTGCCAATAACCTCCAAATGGTAGGTCAACCTCTGGCATCCTTTTGCCTGCATCTGGTGTACAGCTGGAGATAACCATGTCTGCACTTAAAACTTGAGCTTTTAGGCCTCCCTAGTTCAAAGTCAGCCTTCCAAAAATGTCATTTGCACCTTTTATTTGAAACAGCTTCATTCTTAGAACAATGGCAAAGCAGGGCAGACAATACTAGCACTAACAGCGTGGATCTATGGTGATCAGTAGGACTGGTCGTCTGCGTACACATATTGAGTGGCTTCATGGTGTGCTGTCCTAAAACAACAGCTACACTCTGTGGGTTTGTTGGGGCTTAAGTCGCCAAAAATCAAACAGAGAAAGTAAAAATTCACTGTATTTTAGCCTATCTAGCAGTCAATTAGCATAGACCCAACAACAATATTCCACCTTGGATGATTCCATCATCCCAAGGCCAGGTTCCCTGTGCAGTCAGCCTAGAGCAGCTTCTTCAGGAGGAGGTTCAGAGCACACAGCTGGGACCCCTGTTACCGACAAACATGGCTGCTGGTTGTTGCACAGAGAGACCTGGCTTGAACACATCTTCTGTACCTCCCTTCCAGCTGTACCTCCTAGTTTTCTCGTTGCTTTAACTGTAGAAGTCTACTATCAGTCTTGTTCACTGCAGGAATATTTGCCCGCTTGATCTCTGAAGGCAATATGGGATCAAGAACATTTAAATTCTCCGGGGGAAAACCCCATGCTGAAAAACCAAGGATGAGATGCTTTCACTGTAAGGACTACAGACAACCCACTTCGAGGTAGAAGATGAAACTATATCAGTACTTTGGACATCAGCAAGTAAGCCATGGTGAAGAGCTACCTATAGTCTTAATAAATTGGAAGAACTGTAGTAAAGCAGAGCAACTGCAGACCCTGGAGAAGTTAAACTTACTGCAAAGGTGCAGGAAGAGCAAACTCTGTCACAAGTGCAGTTTTCCCTTTAGCAAACCTGCTACAGCTTCTCTATGTCATGCAATTCGAAAGAGCATCTAATGAAGTTACCTGCACCACCTGAACTGGAGACCCTAGGACACTACTTATCTGTTCCTGTTGACATGCTAGATCCTTTGTATGGTTGCTGCTTTCCAGTTGCCCATTCTTTAGGAAAGGTCCACATGCTTTCTTTTTAGATGTACAGTTTTGCATTTGGTTTTTCCACGTCAAATTTATTGAAGGGGTGCAGGTTACCAAGCAAGACTGATTTGAGACACTTCTTCCTTCAGCTTTTGTTTTTGCAGGAGCACCTGGTGGGCTGCACAGAGCTTAGGGATGACCTCTAGAGGTCCCTTCCAACCCCTAATATTCTATGATTTTATGGGCAGAGCCAGCCCATCTGCTACTGCACACACAGTTCAATTCTGGCATAAAATCTGGCACTTTACTCCAGCTGTAAAAATATTTTAAATTAGAACCAAGAACAATTAAGTTAGTACTGACATAGGCCTACTCCCCTCCCTCCATGTAGGCACATCAATAACCTTCTCCCTCATCATGTAAGAGTGCTCCAAGAGTGACAGCCAGATAATTCAATAAATACATATTTTAAAAAAAAAAAATTTAGAATGTTTCTTCTAGTGCTGAAGTGACACAGATTTTTCTAACACCATTCAGGAAAACCAGACATTTCAAGACATCTGCCTTCTATTTAGAAGGTTCTAAGCTGCATCTAATCAGACCTGAAAGCTTTGGACTTCAGTTCTTCAGACAAGCGTCATCACCAAAGATAGATTCTTCTCAACTGAATGTATCAAATGCTACCTTAATTTTTTTCTTTATCTGGCCCAAAATAACTTTATTTCATCTTTCTTTACACTCCTTTGACTACTTTATCTGATAAAATGTCTCAGAACAGTTACCTACCACCATCGACACTCACATTTTCCTTCAAAGCTGGACAGAAAAAATGTGTGCATTTGTAATCATACGGCAAACAGCTCCTAAATATCACACCAAAAGAACATTTCAGGATAGAAACTGGATGAACTGGATAGAGCTGAGCTTAATCATTTCACTGTTAAAAGTGTTATTCTATGAGGGGGCTTAATTTTTCTAAGATTTAGTCTTCATTTTCTCTTATGTTGTTTCCCCTGTAATTTCTGAGTCAGACCAACTGCCCATTATCTACCTGGAGAACTTAGTGCCTCCTCATTTAGGCTGTTTTCTGCCTGGGCTGGAATTCTGCTGTGTAGCACTGCTGCTATTGCCATTTGGGTTTGCTTTCTTCTTGTGCCTGGGGTTGGTTGTTTTTGCCGTGGTTTTTTTAAGCTTTTTCCACACTTTGATCCCTTCGTGGTAGCTGCCTTTACTTACCAACAACACTGAAAACTCAGTACAGCATCCATTCAGTTCTCAGGCCATATCCAGGTTACCTTCCATAGTTCTTTAATACCATTGCTTTCTTTCCTTCATCTCTTTTAGCTCATGTAATCAAAAAATCTTCCATCAATTGGAAAACTATTCTCTGCAAGTTTTACTTCATCAGCTCCAGATGAATGCTGCACCGAGCCACTGCATACATGCATGTAGAGCTTGAGGCACGACGTCTGTTCATCTCAGGCCTCCTCTTCTTCCTCCCCATGGAGGCAGGGCAGGTGAGCTGACTGCCAGCACTCCTCACCTACATCAAACTGACAACCAAACTGTTTGAAACCACCGTGGCAGGTGGTTCAAACTAATTCAGATAACTCGTTAGTAACTGTTTCTTCCTGCAGGCTCAGGTCTGGGAGCGGGCATTCATGGAGCAAAGGAGCAGCAACAGAGAACTCAAAGACAACAGTACTTCAAATTGCCACAACTACTTTTGCAGCAAGTCTGACCAGCTGCTGCTTCTGAATTCTGCTGTTGTATTTGAGGGGAAATTCAATTTGAATCCTTGCTCCACTTACAGTAGCAACATAACTGAAGATGAACCAAGTGTGCTTAATACCAACTGAAATACAAAACATCTGAGTTGCCTTCTGCTATAGCTGTCACTCTGGCACTTAGTTTCAGCCTAGAGTGAGTGGCTGTTCTAAAACCATCCATTTTAGCTTTGCTTTTCCCATTCCAATGCAGCTGTTATGGGCTCATGCTCCTTTCAAACAGAAACCAGAACACAACTTGTTACACTGTTGGGGTGTAAAGACAACAATAACTACTTGGAACTCTAAAATGAGGATTTTGCTACAGGACACATCAGGAAACAGCAAGAATGGGGCTTTCCCAGGAGGTGGACAAGCCAGAAGGCAAGGGTGACCCCAGTGCCAGCCATAGCCTGACCAGCAAGGCACAAGGTCTAAACACAGTAGCCAGGGCAGGGTGCTACTAACAAGATCCATGAACACTCCAGGACAAGGAGAGCAACAAACCAGGTCCAGGCTCCATACAGGGAGCCCAGCAAGGAGCAAAAGGGCTATAACGTGCACCTAAAGCCCATTCAGGAGATGAGACCTACCTCCAAGGGGTCTGTCCAGGAGACGGCTTCTTGCAGCATACACCCAAGGTCCATCTGAGAAGCCAGTACTACAGTGAAGCTTAAAAAGGAGCTAACCCCTCAGGCTTGAGCTTAAATAGGGCTTAAATGGGGGCGAGAGTCCCAGGTGAGCCTAATCAGTGCCATTAAGCCCTGTTAGTGCTCTCGTTACACAGCTATGCTCAAGGTGTGGAGGCCGTGGACACTTCTCATTGCTGCAAACTTTTTCAGCACAGGCGTGTGCTCAAGCATCCTCTGCACCAACTCTGGTTTGCAAAGGCTGCTGGTTCAGTGTGGCTTTAGAGCTATTAAAATAATAGTGAGAAGGGATCATGGTCAAATTCCCATAATTAGGACTAGATCTGCAGGCTCCCTCTATCCCATTTGTTAGTGTCATATACAACAGGAATATACAGTTGCTGTACCAAGACGGCCAAAGATTCCCTATATCTAGCTGGAATACCAATGACAAGACTGGTTACAATCCAGTTTCGAGGCAGACTCTGCAAACATAGCTGGGACTAGCATTTTGTGGGCTGGTGATTTGCTTTCTTGGGGAAGCAAGGAGGAAGAGGGCACAGATGTGTCCATAGAAAAAATGGATGAAAATTTATTTTAAAATAGGGAAAAGCAGGAGAGTGAGAGAAGTGATAAAAGAAAAAAGTCCTGACAAAAGCACTTCAGGAGAAAATGTTGAGACCTAGTGATGTGCAGTGGGAAAGGGGTGGGACGCATATGAAGAAAGATTTAAGTGCTACTTAGGATGAAGTTCAAAGCCTGGACACAGCCTCAAAAAGCTGTGCTCTCCGTCAATCCCCCTTTACAGGGTGTCAGTGCCTCTGGAGAACCCGCTGAATACAGCTGCTGTCGCTGTGCACAGTCCGTGCTTTGGTTCCACATGCTCTGCTTAGCTCACATTTAACTCACTCTTTAATACTTCAGAGCTAAAATCTATGTTCTCCCTTTCAAGAAACTGCCTGGCATAGGAGCGTGTCACATCTTAGGTGAGGGTGTAACCCACAACTCCTTGAGGTGGCATTTTCAGAGTACCGGATCGCACGTGTCAGTAATTGAATCAGTAATTCCTAAATAAATGCCAGCAGGTAATGCTTTGTGTACTTTTGTCTAAAATGGGATCCATTTTGCTCGGAAGCAATGATGAAGGAGGGAGGAAAGGCAAGATAACTGGATCCTTATGGCTTTAGGCAAGCTAATTCTTCTCTTTCTGTATACCAGTTAATTCCACTGCATGCCAGCTATTTCCACTGTTCCTAGAAAACCTCCCAAGATGATATTTAACAATTCCACTTCCATATGCCCCATCAATGGCATGCTTCCTGTGTTATTTTTGTATTTAAGCTGTAATGTGTTTTCCAGCACTGTTGGAATTGGATGTTACTTGTGCCATAGTACAACCTCACAAAAGATACAAGAGAACAGAGGTTGTTTTGTACAATATTCTGAATCTGAATATTAAGTTAGATGATCAATGGATGTTTAACACGAGAAACATTTGAGTAATTCCTTTAAAAAGAGTAATTCCTGAAGAAAGGTGCTTTCCAGAAATACTGGAGAAGTAATGTCAGGTTTTGGACAAAATTGCATATTAATGAAGATCAAAGGATATTGATAACTTGGTTGTCCAATAACTAAGGAATGGACGAAGAATAAAATGTGAATAAAATGAGAATTAAATTGGAAGCCTAGAACTGCCACATGTATCTGAATTAACATGAAATTAGCTTTTTGGCATTCCAAACTTGTAGAGGCAATTTATGTTTAATCAATGCTGCAAAGCGAAGCATCTTTCAAAATGCTTGAAACAAAGAGAAGCATCTTTTAAAATGCTTGAAACAAGCTTGGCATGGATCTGAAATAAGCTTCTGGTGAGTACTTCTGAGGATACCGCAGACATATTGCCAACTAATATATGGCGTGGATTTCCGGGACTGCAACATCTCAGCAGATGTTAGCAGCTGTGGCCTCACAGAGGGTATTAGATTCACAGAGAGAAGTCTGGAGCCTATGATGCGTTTTTTCTCAGTGGTATTTGTGTTCTCTCACTGTGCTCTCCTACAGAAAATGTTCAAAACCCTTTCATTGCATAAAAATATTTCAGTATCCATTGAGCAGAGAGCTGATGTTGTGATTTCCATTATGGTTCAGATTGTCTTCAAAAGGGAAAAAAAAACCTGGTCCAGGAGGTGTACGGCCACAGAGCAGTGCACGGCAGCAATGATCCTGCCCAGCTCCAGAACATGGAAGAGATGAGGATGGATCTTCCTCTAGAGAGAGGAAAATCCTAAGAGCAACGGCCATTCCTCATCTTCTGTGAGAAAGAGACCTCTCATTCCCTGCTGTTTTCCTCAGCTCTGTCAAGGTGACCCCAGGGCTGTCCTCTTCAGATGTCTTCTTCTGTAGACTCACTGCCTATATCCTTCCTCCAACTGCAACATTTTGTTTCTGCTCCAAAATAATTTAGCAATGATAATATACTGTCTTTTTTCTAACTATTTTCTGAAAGAGGCTCCCTCATGAGTTACCACAAGATGAGTCACTGTATAAGAAACTGCCCAGGGATGTCTCTGGGGCTGAATTGTGACTCTCTTGGCTGTTAAACTCTTGAATGGTTCCTGGCGTAATTTTGGCACATCCTAATAGGTGCTGCCAAACAAGTCCAGATCATGGTTTGGCAGTCAAAGTGTCCCGGGGACAGTTCCTAATGACTGATGCTCATGAATCTGTGCAGCTTAAACTTTCTTCTTTGGCCACAGTTCTGCAGCCTCCCAGCAAGAATTTGAGCCCATCCTGACCTCATGATCCCAGAACCTCAGGCACCTCTTGACACAACCTGAACATCAGGCAGCAAAAAACACTCTCAAGAGGGTGCCTCCCCCTCCCTAGTCTTTCCAAAGGTGGATGAGACATGTTGGGAACCACCTGGAGCCCCTAGAAGTGAGCCCTGCTGTGTAGGAGCAGAGGCCACAGTTACCTGTGGGGATACCAAGTGAGAAGGTCACAGGCGTAACCTTCAGACCACAAGCGTCACTCTGGCATAGCTTGACATGTGTGTCCCTACAACATCCTGCTGGAAACAATGGCCCACCTTGACTCTGCACCTTCTGTCTCCCAAACCATGGCATTAGCACATCCCCAGGTCTGGGCTCATGGGCCCATAGAATCCTAGAATAGAATCATAGAATTATTAAGGTTTGAAAAGACCTCTAAGATCGTCAAGTCCAACTGTCAACTCAACACCACCGAGACCACTAAAACATGTCCTAAAATGCCACGTCTACACCTTTTTTGAACACCTCCAGGAATGGTGACGCCACTATTTCCCTTTGCCTGTTGCAGGGCTTCACCACTCTCTCAGTAAAGAAATATTTCTTAATATCCGATCTAAACCTCCTCCGGCTCAACTTGAGACCATTTCCTCTCATCGTATCGGTTGTTACTTGGGAGAAGAGATTGACCAACCAGCCATGACGATCTTAAAGCCTGTCTGCCATGAAGAGAAGATGAAAAGTGGGAGCAACAGGGCCACGAGGAGCTTGAGCATAGCAAGATCCATCGCAGCAGCATTGGGCAGCATGTTTTCTCAGCATGTGCTCAACAGAGATTGCCAAAACTGACTGCAAGAGCTGGAAGGCCCTTCTTAGAGGTCTGTGAGTGTGATGACTTTCGATGTATGGGGCTGACAGAAGGGGAGCACGGCTAGAGGGATCTGGCAGATCGGTGGGCGTGTGAGAAACAAAGGTTCCTGGCAAGCCATCCATACCTGAGAGGGGTTGCAATACCTGGGAATCACTTTGTCTATTAAAAAACTCTTTAAAGAAAATAAAAATGAAAAGTACCAATCTTCAGATATGGAGTTGTGTCCCTACAGACCTCAACATTACAGACCTCAACATCCCTGTTTGCAAAGAATTTATATTTTGTAGGATTTTTTTTTTTCCAACTGGCACAACCTAACTTTTTTTTTTATTAGTAGTATATCAAATTTGCATGTGATTATTATTGGTGACACAAATCAGAGGAGGAATAAAGTTCTGTGATGTGCATACAAAGCCACACAAAACTCAGACTGATGCCGCACAGATGCTCAATAGCTTTCAATTTAAAATATGTACTGTTTTTTTAGTAGTGATTGCCTTTTTTCACTACCTGCTTTTACTCTTTGAATCATTCTCAATTAAGCTTTTACTATTCAATTTTAAAAATTCTAAGTAGAATGTGCAGAAATTTTTAAATCTTTAAAATACAAGGAACTAATTTTCCAAGACTTGGATTTATGGCATTGCTTACGCTAGCAAAGTAGCAAAAAATAAAAGTGTTTCTCTACCAGTGTTTATAGTCACTCTTTAACTCACAGTTTTTAAGGATAGTGGGGAAGCAATTTGATGAAATCATCATGTACCATTTTATCTTGGTGATCACTGAGACTGAAGTGTTTACGTTATGCAATATATATGGATCACCATCTGAATTTATTTCATGTTATAATTAGATGGTAAGAAAGTCTAGCTATAATGTAAACTATTGATCAAAATTAAATGTGTCAAAGCAAGCCTGAAATACAAGTAAAATCTCTTTAAAGCACTAATAAAAAAAATGTGTTTCCATGTTTTGCTGAGGCTGTCTCTGTTCCTACCTTTTCTCAAATATTGTTAGTTTAGAATGTGTCAAAAACATGAGAGAATATGGCTCATTTTTTAAAGTTACATGTTTTTACAAGTTGAACTTCATTAAAGCCCTCTGCTAATAAATATTTTGCTTCTCCTGGGGTGGTAACTGCAGAAATGACGCGATGTGCATCTCTGAAGCTCTTCAGAACTGCTCGGTGCCTTTGCTTTCTCGGCATATTGCAGGTATCTACAAGGAGATGAAAGTACGTACCTGTAACCACAGATGGTTTTAATATTTGGGGGAAAATCTGCTGAATGTGTTTTAAAAGTATTTCAGTAACTATATTTCTCTATAAACGTCACAAATATCTGCTGCAAAACCTACTCATTCTCTCTCTACATCTTGCCTATAGTATTCTTAGGTGTTCAAAACTGCGTAGACGTGGCACTTCAGGATATAGTTTAGTAGTCGTAGTAGTTGGACTTGATGATCTTAGAGGTCTTTTCCAACCTTAACAATTCTATGATTTTATGATTCAGGCACATTGTGGTCCTGCTCCTCCCCAGTTTATTTCGGCAGAGAAGTTCAAAAAGCTCAAACCATACCTTGAGTACTTACATGCTTTTCTTTGCTACAAGAAATCCTCTCTGCAGTAGTCAGTGGACAGATTATCTGCACTGAATAGAAAAGGTTCTATTAACGAATCCTGGCCCTTAACTCACCCTGGTGCGGGTTGTCGTCTTTTACCTTGATTAGCTTGGTCCCGATTGACACTGTTGTGAAACCAAGGATCAGCCACGAGCACTTCAATTATCTGCATCCAAGCCAGGCAAAGTTCACGCTGACCAGAAATGGATATAGATCATAATTCATGCTATCCATATCGAATATAGGAAAGGCTCCCAACCATGTCTGCAGCAGGGAACCAAGAAACCTGTGAGTACACGATCTTTTTCAGCACTTCCTTACCTGTAAGTGGGTTTGGGGCAATGCTACAGCCCCGATATAGCTGTAGACATAGCTGTAGGGAAGAAACATTGTTAAAATTCTGAAACCCAACAGTGCAAGGCTTCAGGCTGTTTGTAACTGAGACTGTTTGGCTTAGATAAACGAATGTATAGCACTTTCCCCCTGACAGGTTCAAGTTACCTAAAGCAGTGATTCTGCACCCAAGGCACAGCTAGAAATAAAATTTGCTCCAGTTTTGGAGCTGCGCCTGTTGCTGTGGTTGTAGCATAGTTTGGAGCTGTTGGAGACATCACCTCCCTGGGGTGACAGGCAGCTGTCGGTCTGACACCACGTTTCCTCACAGTTCAGGCTCAGTCTGGCTGTGCTGACGGCACACAGGCAGAACACAGCCTCTGGATACTTCCGAATGTTTTTAGAAACATTCAGAAAATCCCAGTGTGGTCCAGACAGCAGAGTACGGTAGTCTGGTTATTAAAAATCATCAACTTTGTCACAGCGCATAGAATGTCATATGCTATTGGTTTCAATGGAGAAAGATCTGTTCTATGTAGTAAGCACAACAACTTCTCTGTCCTCAGGCAGCACGAACTGATTATTGCCTGTAAGTCAAGAGGAAAAGAGATTTGCCATATGATGCAACTTCGAACGTTTAACTCGATGGCTCTTGGTGGACACAACTCTGCTCAACACCTGTACATCCTCACAAAGGTCACCAAGATTCACCTTTCCTGGAGAGGTCTTGGCACCAACAGCAAAACTCACTCTCTTCAGTGTATTTTGCAGTTAGCTTAAATTGTTACGATTACAATGTCTTACCAAAAGCAGCCACTTCTGTTATATGTACAATACGTTTTAATTCCAAGAACAAAAGTTTTTTTATAGCCAAGTATTTCCTTACTTCTCTTGCTGTGCTGAAGTCTCTGTGGCTGTAGCGATTGGTATGAAGCAACGTGTCCAGTATTTGTTTTGACATTAAACAGACTTCTGCTAGCATAGTATTGCCAACCCAAGTGGAACAGAGTTCTGCAGATCCATGGCATGTAATAGAGGTCACATCTCTATACCCAGGCTTCACTAAGTATTCACTTAGTTATTCATTATTATTCGCCAAGTATAACTTTTATCCGAATTCAACAAATTAGTGAATAGCTAAAGCAATACAATTTTATAGTCCCAAGCTATATAGAAGCTGTTGAGGCAACGTCATCCTGGTGCAGTAGAAATGCTAAAAGCACAGGACTGAACCCACGACTTGTTCGGGTACATGGACAGAAGTAGTTTTCCCAGTGACACCAGTACCACCAGACACTTACTGCTTGAGTACAGCAGCACAAAATGCCCAGCTGTCCGACAATGCTTCCATTGAGTGTCTTTTGCCTGATATAGCTGGTGACACTAGAGCTATCTTTGAGCAGTGGGGTCGTTATCCCAGGCGATATGGACTCATCAAGCTTGTGCTCTCTGCTCTAAGCCTGGCAGACCTCACTGGAGCTTTGACAGAGCTCAAGAAGAAGTAGTTCACCTCCAGCACAAGCTCCTCATCACTGTCAGCTCAAACTTAGGTTTCAAACCGCTCTAAACTGAAAATTAAAAGCAAGCACAGGTTCACTAGTTTTTGTTAGAGACATGGGAAAAGTGGCTTACATTTTGGAAGATGGTTTTCATTGTCACTTCATGGTGTAGCCAAGAAGGAGTGAGAATTCCATTCACTGGGTTCTTTTATGGATCCTTCCCTCTTTTTCTGATCATTTGGGTACCCTCAGCATTTCCAGTGCTGACAGGGCAGCTCTGGAGATGCACAGACTCTCCAGACTCCCGTGGCACAGCACCAGTTCAGGTACGTAACACCTCTTCATGTGCTGGTATGAAGCACTAGACAGATTGGTTTGCTTTACCTGGTGAAGAAGAAAAAATTAGTATTTAGGATCTACCCTTTCATAGTGCTACCAGGGCATTAGTTTCAAGACACAGTGCTATTTCCAGCAGAACTTCTGCTGCTTTTTTTTTCTTATTAATTGTTTTCTAGATCTACAAGCCTTTACAGACCAGTTGTCACCTGCCAGCTTCTTCATTGCCTCAGTGACAGAGGAATGTCCACTTGCGTGGTGAAATCAAACTGCCGTCAGGACTTCATAATTTTTCCAGTTAACCTGAAACACCTTCCACCTCGTACTGCTTTGAATAACACAGTTGATTTTCTCTCCATCCTTGATGGAAAATGGTTTTGCTGATTCTTAAGATGCAGTGCAATTAAAAGGAAGAAAACATTCATTTCAAAGCTCAAATCCTGTCATGATTAGCCCTTTCTTTCAAAATATTTTAGTTGAATAAGCAGAGCATCACAAGACATATTTTAATATAGTCTTTGCCAGTTGTATCTACCTGCAAACAGTGACTACATCAGATACTTGAACATCTGCTTTCCTTTTAGAGGATATGGGATGTCTTCTGCTGTAGCTGACTCAAGGCTGCAGAAGTTACAGTGCTTTGCACAGGGGTTCAGGCTCCCAACCAGGCAAAACTTATTCCTTAGCAATCCAGACTCGAGGATGTGGTATGCTGCTGCAGAAGCAGGAAGAACATTTTCTTTATTTTTCTCTCCCTCCTTCCTACCTCTTCCCAAAAATAAGATTAAACAGATTAGCGGGTTCTTTACTGACATTACTGTGACCTGTCTATATATTGTCTCTGCAGCCCTTTCATTTATTTAAAATAAGCTCTTCAAGTCTTGAACAAATGAGTCGGTGCGTGCCAAAATTTGGGGTCTGCATTAAATCCCATTCTTGCATCTCTAGAGCTGTTAGGACTAAACATACTGTTTTTTCTTAGGAAATTATTTTCGAATCCATCATCTCGTATTAATGCCACATGTCTTGGTCTGAGCCAAACAGAACCAATTCTGTTCAGCGATTTTGCTTTCCAGCTCTGTGTCTCCGAAGAGGCAGCACTCTCGGAAGTTAGCAGCGTGTTTTTGCGGTGTCTGCTTCTAGAAGTGGTAACATCTCACGCTTGCGGTTGCTACCAGGGATTGGTGTGCCGAAAGACTCTTGCTGATACTTGCTCCTACAGTAGCCAAGGTCACTGCTAAATCTTGTGTGTCACGTTCGGGTGCTGGGAAGTAAAAGTGTCATAAATAAGTAAAAATGTCACATTTGCAGAGAGGAGCAGACAGGACAGGTGATCCAAATCGGGTCAGCAAGGTATTCCATTCCACATATGTCATGCTCAGTATAAAGCTGAGGGGTCACAAGGGCCAAGCACTCTTCTTCTATGGCCGGTGTCTGAGGAGGGCTCCGTCCATTCTTCTGCCTTCGGTCCCAACCCTGAGTTCCCGACTCCAGCCCCTGTGCCCGGTTCCTCGCTGAGCCTGGGGCTGTCCCGGTGCTGTCTGCTCTGCAGCATCCCTGGGGATTGCTGTCGGGAGGGGCTGGGTTCGATATTGGGTTTGTATATATTTGTATATAGTTCATTATTTTCAGTATTTCATTACTACTACTTTTGTTTTATTCAAGCTGTTTTCCAATCTGTACTTCTCTCTGCCTTATTCCCTTTTCCCTTTGGAGAGGGATTATTTGAGAGCATTTGCCATTCGCTTAGTGGCCAGCCCAGCCCTAACCCTTGACACCATATTGTTTTCAATTTTTTTTTTTTTTTTTTTTTCTGTACCATCTTAGGGATGCCTTAGGCCAACTGCCCTGTCGAAATGGTGCCAAACCGGACAGCTGCTGCCTACTGCGCTGTGGGACCAGCCCTGGCTTTGCATGGCAGCCACGACATGAGGGCAGAAAACCCTCTCTAGCTGGTGGTGGGACGTCGTTATGGGAGGTGATCATCATCAGCACTGTCTACTCACTAGTGGGCAAGTGGCTTTCCTGCCTGCACTTCTGTCCTTGTAAAGGTGGGGATCTGAGAATTCATCTTAAAATCATAGAACCATAGGATCATAGAACCATAAGACCATAGAATGCATTGGGTTGGAGGGGACCTCTAAAAGTCATCTAGTCCAACCCCCCCACAGTGAGCAGGGACATCTTGGCTGAGATGGCTTAGAAGCTGCTCTCCCAATGCAAATAACTCCAGTTATGTACACTGATGTACTAAATACATTAGTATCAAGACTAACACATGTTAGGAGTAGAGGGAATGGATTAAAACTAGAGATGGGTCAGTTCAGATTGGACGTGAGGAAGAAGTTCTTCCCCATGAGGGTGGGGAGACCCTGGCACGGGTTGCCCAGAGAGGGGGTGGCAGCCCCGTCCCTGGGAGTGTTTAGGGCCAGGCTGGACGGGGCTCTGGGCAGCCTGATCTAGTGGGGGGTGTCCCTTCCATGGCAGGGGGTTGGAACTAGATGATCTTTAAGGTCTCTTCCAACCCTGACAATTCTATGATTAAATACAGAAAGCCAGTTGATTTAGACTTGGCAAGTAAGTTGAAACTTGTATAAAAGGAATGTGAAGTTATATGACCAAGCATGAGGAGAAGAATAAACGCCAGAACAGACAGGATCAGGTAGCACAGAGTGCAGAATACATAAGGCATCATTTAAAGTAACGGCTTGTATTTCTCATAAGTTAGTTTACCCTGTTTCTTGATTTTGCACCTTTTAGGGCAGCCTATTTTCAAATTCTCTCCATAACCACACTATCTCCAACCTGCACTTTTGGTCTTTCAGAAGTGCTAGTTCTCTCTAAAGGAACAGTAAATAGCCCAGGATTCAATAAAACTGTTAAAAGTCAGAAAGGTCTCTCATCCTTCAGAAGGGCTTTTGTTACAGCATTGAAAGTTTGCATTTAATGAGGTTTCAATAAACTCAGAAAATAGAATCAAGGCAGAAATGATTCAGTTTCACAACCAATATTTCCAAATTAAATTAGACTGAAAGTGGCTGAAATAAGTAACACTGGATCTAAGGCCTCTTGCCATAAATAACAGGTGATTAGAAAAAGGCAAATAGGACAGAGCAAATAGTGACTAGAACCAAGGCTTTGTTCTGCACCTCTCCATAGTTAAAGATGAGTTATTTTCATTCAGCAGTTTTTTCTTCAACAAATATTTGTTATTTAAGTGGGTCAGATCAGCAGCCTTTTTAGCATATTTCCTGACTGTTTATCTTTTTTCTTCAACACGTAATTCTAGTTCTATTAAACACGTCCATTAAGGAAGCATCTACTTAACCATAAAATTTATTCCAGAGGTCTCATTCTTTTGTAGCAAGTCGGTCATGATCTCATTTCCTGAATGAATTTCTTTTTCTTTCTGCAGGTGCAAAGAAAATACCTCTAAAAGCAGCATGTGCTTCTACACAGTAGAAATGAAATGTCTAAATCAGCACTACTCAAGCATTACAACTTGAAAGATCCAATTGGTTCCACTTACCCACACTGTAAAGGCTCCGAAGACGTGGGTGCAATGAGCTGCTTCATTCCACTTTGTTAAAACAATAAGAGGAGGAAATTGTGGTGCCCATCATTCCTGCGAGAGCCGTCAACACTTTTCTCGGTGTGCCTTACTGTCTTCAGGTGCATCAGAGCTGCAGACAAAGAAATATCTTTAGCAGGAATTCCCATCTCAGCTCTGATTCTTGGAAGAGAGATGAAGGAAGCAATATTTGCTCCTGAAGCAGCAGTTCTGAGATGAATTTCCTTCCTTTTGTTGAAGATGGATTTTTTTTAACTCTGCTTTTCCCAGCATTTGTTCACAATGTCCTTCTCTGACTGTTAACCAAATAAGAATGCAATTGAGAAGATATCTTTCCCTCTTGCTTGTTCTCTGAGTTTGGATATCTGCCGCTCCCTATTTAACACAGGTCGAAAAGATACCATTAAAAAATAAGGGCTTGCCAGAAGCCAGGCTTATGGCATTTGAGACCTGACAAACTATAACATAAGAAATAGTCATCTGAATCTGAAGTTCAAAGTCCAATCCATCTTCTTCCTTCCTAGGTTTTGTTAGCTTACAGATGTTAGTCGCAATGATAGATCTGAAATAATTCTGAGTTGCTGCTGACACCTGTTCACATGTTAAAGACAGAATATTGCACCGGCTCACACTGAGGAGCTGTTTTTCTACGCAGATGTTTTCCCCACGTGCTGGTTTGAGCTGAGATCGAGTTAATTTTCTTCACAGCAGAACCACAAAACCACCCCAACCAAAAAAAAAAGTCAAATATTTGGGTTATTATTCCAGAAAAGAACACAAAGCCAAGGCAAGAAGTCATCAAAAAAGTAGGCAAGAAGTCATCAAAACCTGTTAGTTGTTTAGGGGAGATTTCATCACTGTCAATATATTCCTGCAAAATTTTTTGATTTTATCAAGTTAGCATTTTCTGACCTATGCATGGTTGACACAATCTTCTTCTTTTCCTCTTTTTCTGCACAGCTGAAAAGCCAGGCTTTTGGAAATTCTATGCCTCAAAACTCTTTACTACAAATAATATCTGTTGAAGATATTACCGCATCATGCAATAAGTCCATCTTTGCTTTTTTAATATGGAATTTGAAATAATAGCAGAATACAGAATTATATTAGAAGACAAAAAGATGTGCTGGTAAATACGAAAAGAAAAGTGTCTTAAGATTGGGAGTGGAAAGTAATAACAATTACAGATCTTCTCTGTGAGCCTGGGGAGTCATAAACACTGGGTCAGCTGACAGAAGTAGCAGAAGATTTATAAGAAACCAAAACACGTTTTTAATTTAGGGTACTTTGAAGTAATGGTCCTCAAGTAATATTCATTGTAATGGTAAGGTAGTAGCTAAAAAGAGCTATTTAAGTGTCTGCAATAAGCTGATGTCAAGGGTTCGGGCTGAGATGGCCACTAAACGAATGGCAGATGCTCTCAAATAATGCCTTTCCTCTCCCAAGGGGGAAGGAAAAGGGAATGAGGCAGAGAGATTTATGGATTGGAAAAGAAAACTGAACCAGTTGTAATGGAACAATAATAACACTAATAAGGAAATAATTAAAATAATGAACTAGATACAAATATATAAAGAATTGATACCGAACCCGTCTCCTCGCTACCGCAATCCCAGGGGTGCTGCAGAGCAGGTGGCACCGGGGCAGCCCCAGGCTCAACAGCAGAGAGGAACCGGGCACAGGGGCTGGATTTGGGAGCTCGGGATCGGGATTGAGGGCAGAAGATTTGGACGGAGCCCTCCTCGGACACCGGCTGTAGGTCAGCGCTTGACCCTTGTGACCCTTTACACTGGTTGTGATGTCAGTGGAATGGAAAACTTTGCTGGTCAGGTTTGAATCTCCTGTCCTGTCCGCTCCTCCCCGCAGGTGTGACATTTTTACTTCCTTACGACCCTTTTACTTCCCGGCACCCGAACATGGGGGACACGAGACTCAGCAGTGACCTCGGTCACTACAGGAGCGAGTGTCAGCCGGAGCCTTTGTGCGTCCCCGTCCCTGGCAGTGACTGCAGACACCAGCGTTATCCCTTCCAGCAGCAGGGACTGTCTGCACAAACACGTGTGAACTTCAGAAAGTGCCGCCTCTCAGCAGAGACTGAGCTGGAAAGTAAAACCACGGGACAGAATTGGTTCTGTTTAGCCCAAACCAGGACAACCAGCAAAGTGATTTTTTTTTTTTGCAAGGTAGCTGTGACAGCCACGGTAACAGCCTCAACATTTTCTTTTCAGGAAACACTCCAAATCCTTGCATGATGTGCATTTCTTTAATGCACTCATTTCTCTTTAAATTTGGCAAACAGATGGTTACAAAACAACAGGATCTGGATAGTATTTTTTTAAAAGCTTCCCTGCAATGGCAATTTGGGCTGCCTGTTCGGATGACAGCGAATACAATTACCAGCCCTTCCTTCTCCTATCCCTGCAAGTTAATGAAGAAGTTTTTTTGCTTCCTTTGCTTTCCCTAGAGTACTTGAAATGAAACATTTATGAACATTAGGGCCAAGTCAACTGGAACGTTTTATTAGCAGTGACAGAATATATTCCACGTTGTCTATTTTCACAAAGAAAAGCTAATCTTTGTGTATTTCTTCCCCTCCGTGACTTTTTCCAGTTAAATAAACAAAATAAAATCATCTGCCTCCCTAGCCAAAAGAGAAGTAAAAGAAACAAGAGCTGCATCACAGTTAGACAAATCTTTCACTTGCAATCGCTTTCCTTTATGAGCCTGTAACTTCTCACAGACTTTAACTTCACAGACCCAATGAATGTCACAACCGTAATTGATTAACACCGATGCAGATATACTGGGGAGAAGGCTGGCACATTGTATTACGACAAACAGAATATTGCACTTGCAGGACTTTGCAGTCCTAAAATCTGCTCGCTGAACAGCTATCGGCAATGGAAGTTTGGGGGAGTTGGTCTGGGGATTTCTAACAGCAGCTTCCATGTGGCTCCACCTCTGCAGCATTTAGCAGAGACTTGGTTAAAGAGCTTTAAAAAGCACCTTGAAAAAACAACACCTTGTAATGTTGCATCTCAGCCCATAGTAGATCCAGATCCCATATATTCACTCCCCAAGCTCGCTTGCAGAACAACCTGCCTCAGCCCGGAATTCCTTGCCCGTCCTGCATTTTGTGTTACTGTCAGTCAAAAGAGAGGGTTTAGATTTGTTAATGACTTCTATTAAGATGCTCATTTGCCTTCCTGTGCCCACAGTCTTTGCAGAGCCTTCAGGAATCGTTTCAAAAGTATCTACTTGCCGCTGGAACAAAGCGCAGAAAAACCCCTATGATTCCATTGTGATTTTTTAGAGTACCAGCCTTTGCAGACAGATAATTACATGATCATCTGCTTAATCCCATAACTCTTTCCCTAGCGGTAAAGACAGCTTTTCCCTCTCCCTCACCCCAAGTTGTCTGGTTTTAATCTAAGAAACTATGGGCATTTCAGTGCCGTAAGTCAGATATCTGGGGAGAGTTTCTTGTCTCTTTCTATTAGCCCAGATGAGACAGAAGGAAGACAGAAAAGATATTATCAGGTCAGAAGTATGGCCAGAAAGTCAGTGTCTGATTTCCATACAGCTGGATGCAATCTTGGCTCCAGCAAGGAAAACTTCTCCCGAATGATGAAGCCAGTGTTCATCTTCCTCCTCCCTACACCCATGAACTTTGGTGTCTTTGAATAAGGGCTCGTTCAGAGTGAAGTCTGAACCACAGCTCACACCACGCAAGATTTTACGTTTAAACACGCAAAAAATAATTCCACACATCCTGCTTTCCAACCTAAAGGCTTCCCTTTGCTTTTTTAGTTAGACTGAATTCACACTGCTGACCTTCTTTTACCTACTCACATGTTCAAACGACATAAAAGAGATTTCTGTGCAACTGCCAAAGACGTAATCAGACAACAGCCGCCGTGAACCCAACACTCACAACTACCTCCCCCACAGAAGGTGAGTGAGCGCAGCCCTGCAAAACCACGCCAGCACGGGCCTCCGCCCTTGCGAGCCACTGCTCAGTGTCATCCCTTCAGTAATAAACCAGGCTTCACAAATCAAGATGCGACTCCACTATAATCAACGAGAACGACTTGGGGAACATGCCTTCGCAGCAAACAGCTTTTTTTTTTGTTTTGCAGAACTAGGATGATACTTGACTACAGGTTGAAGCTACATGAAAACAAGTAGAATAAATAAAAGCATATATTTGGAAAGGAGTCACCAGAGCCCCTTTCTCAGACAAGCAAAGCTTTATTATGTAAAGCTCTATCAAAGTTCAATGATTGCCAACATATTCCACTGCTGCACTCCTGGCAAGCTTGCCCTTTCTGCCCAGTACTCTGTGTGCCAAATTTTCTATGCCCACATGATGAACCAAATGTTTTGGCTTTAACAGAAGGCACCAAAGACATGGTGATTCCAGTTACCTTTTCTTTGCCTGTAAGTTTGTCTCAAATCAGTTCTATCCACCCTCCTTCACTGGCCATCCCCAATAACTTGTCTTAGCACCAATTAATTTTGCCTTTAGCACTTAGCGACAAATAAATTCACTCTAGCCTTAAAGCACATTGTTTTCAGACAGCATTTGAGCTTTGACTAGAAGTGAAAAATTTTCCTATACATAGATCAGGCAATCTGTGAAGGCAGAGGATACCAGAAATGCCAATCACAGAACATGAGAAGTACTCCAGCTGCTGTAGGTGTTCCTTGGAAGGAAGGAAGAAAGGCAAATTTCTTCTCTTGTTCTGAAAGTATTGAAGGAAGTTTCATAAGTTTGTCTATTTGGAATCACAGTGTTCAGAGCCAATGGTGTCATTTAATATTTTAGGCATAATGTCAAAAAAACAATCCAGAGTCTTCTCCTGTGGCCATGCTCCTAGCCATGAACATACCAGACTAGGTCCACATTTCTTTTATCCAGCCCACAGATATCTAAAGCCGACAGCAGTTATGTAAAATGTCTGCAGCTCCAAAGAATCAGAAGATCGATGGACCTCATCCCTCGTCTCTGCTCTAAATTTCACTCTATGCAGAGCCAGTCTACCACACAAACCTCCAGGTCACACCAGCTCTATCCAGGGCTCTGATAGCTCCAGGAAACCAGATAAAGTTCAACTCAGGCAGCTGGAATATGTGTCTAATTCAGTGTATTAAACTGTGGGGTTATCTGGATGAAAGATAGCTGAACTGGCTCGATCAGTTAACAGAGATCACTTGGATACGTACTGCCTGAAAACAAGCCGCATTGATGAGAGAGCCCTGAGAGTGTGTACGAGCTCTCCCCTCCCTGTTTTGAAAAAACCAATAATAGCTGTTCATTCCTTAACCTTTAAATATAAGATGTATGAGCTGCTCAAGAGCCTTCAAACATTTCAGTTAAAGAGCTCTTGCATCTGTGTGGAGTTTTTCTGTTTCTAAAAGCACCAAACACACTCACAGTTTAGCTAAATAAGGGAGAGCAACAACCACTCCACTGTATTACACAACATTTTGTCTCGGACTGCTCTCTAGATAAGCAAACTACCTGCCACCACTGCCAAGCAAGGACCCTTCAAGGGGCACATCTCAAGCTACTGCAAGAAATCACAAAATAGGGACACTTCAAGAGGAGTGATCTGAAAGCACCTCTGAAGGGTCTAGAGCAGGAGCTAAAGGAGGGCTCCCTTCTGACACATCTCTTGTGCCATCATTATGAGGCTTGGTCTTGACTTAATTCGCAGTTCTCTTGATCGTGAGCATTTCAGCACATCTGAGTCAGCACCAGAGTTGGAAGGGAGAGGAATTTTTGTAAAGTGCTACTTTTACTCCAGCAAACTTGATTTCATACTTCAGCTTAAGAGGCGACAAAAACTAACCTGCAAAACCAAACCAACCCCAAACCTTTAAACCACACTGTGGTTCAAAGAACTTTGTCTTGACGAACAGGAGTTGGGCTGGTGACAGCAGAGTGACTGTGAAGCTGGGATTAATGCTGACAGCTGAATTCTCTTTTTGAGATCGAAGTCTGAACTCCTTGAGAGAATACTGACCACGAGCTGGGGCGAGAAGGCCAGGCAGGGCAGCTCTCTGCTCCCATTCCTGTGCCATCTGCTCCCACACCTCCTGCTGCACGAGGTGACTGAGATATTTGGCAACCAATCCCTCCTTGCGCACTGCTGCAGTCAAAGCGGAACGAAAATTCAGATCAAGAATTTGTCCCATGAGTGACACTGAGAGTCCTTCAGCTTCCAAAGGGATGCAAACCTGGACCTATGCACCGTGGCTTTGAGAAGGGGAACAGTGCTTTGCTAAGAGCAGCTATTCATTAGACTTGAGCAGAGAGCATTAATTTGCTGCCGTGTGGCTTGCAGAGCCACATCGGTGTTGCTGGGACGAGTTCCACGCATTTCAACTGCCAGTATTTCATCTCAACCCCTTTGATGAGCCTCATTCAAGTGTACTTCTCAAAAGACAGAGATCTTCCTGCAGAAACACGGACACCAGAATGGCTTTCATTTTTTTTGTTTTCGAGATAGAAGGCTTCATAAATTATGTGGACTCTACTCATCCTCATCATCTAAGAATTTGCAGTGGAGAAGCTACTGAAAAACATTGAAAGAATTCAGGGTTTGCTTATTTGCATGCACATGGGCTGATGAAGATGGGACAACAAAAGCAAGACTGGTTTCCCAGCAGTCACACTACTGAATACAGTTTTCAAAAGATCTATTCATTGTACAGATACCATAAAATCTCTTTTTTCCACAGGGAGCCCCTGCACTGTGTCACTTCCAGATGTTGTCCTACTGTGGTACATGTTCAGTTCTCACATGCCATCCACAAGCAGATGTTTCTCTTCATGTTATAGTCTGTAAAAATTTTGCCTTCGGCAGAAATCTATTTAAGCAGTATTTTTGAAGTTCAAAGAACTGCTTTATTGTTTTTTCAGTTTTGTGTATTTCTATCTTTGAGGAGAAGCACAGAACCATAATTTCTTTCTCCTTCCATTCATGCTTCACAGACAATCCTCTATCACTCAGCTGGACAGGAAATTTTACTACAAAACTAAGAGGTTAAATTTTCACTCTCTAGAATTGCAATCAATGATAAGTTTTTTAAAAAGCATGTTTAAAAAACGTTGAACTTCTCTTTCACTGACTAAGCATGCAAAGCGGTATGGGACTGTTAAATGAACCCAAGCTCGGATAAATAAGATGAGAGTACTTTTATTCTTTATATGCTACTATCTTGATCCCACAAACTGCTTTGTGGGGTGGACCATACTTTGCCACCTGTATGTAAAATTATTTCCTTTAAAATTCGATCAAAGAAAAGTCTTGCTTTAGGTATAAATTTTATTTATTTCCCCCTGTTATTCCTATAATTTACCAGAGACTAACTTGTAGCTTTCTTTTCCTGCCCTGAAATCCACACAACCACACACAAACTTGAATCCCACGCTCAGGTGCTCTTTGGCCCCTATTCCCCTCTGGACACCTACATCTCTTCTCAAGCATCATTCTGAGATTTATCTCCTGGAAACACCTACTCTGCTCTTTCCAAGCTTTGTAAAAGGACGTTCTTCCCCCTGTTCCCAAGTACTGATTGTTCTCTAGAGGTCTAAGCAGAGTTTATTCGAGAGTTCAGAGTTGGGAACTGGATTTTTGCCCCCACCATCTGATGTCCATGATCACAAGTTTCAGTTATTCTTCCTAACTCCCAGTTTCTTTATTATACCATACCTGAATGTAATCAGTTTGCCTTGAGGTACGTGAGAATATACAGAGCAAGTAGGGGCAAAAGCAGCACAGCTCTTGGAAACATCATCTTATTTTGATGTGTCCCAAATAGGACGAATTCCTTCAAGCACAAAGGAGACAGGAGAGGACACCTGAGGCTCTCAGGGGTTAGGGCTGGGCTGGCCCATAAGCACTGGCAGATGCTCTCTAACTCCTCTCCCACCTTAGATGGGAAGGGAAAAAGGCAGAGAGACTTACAGAAGGGAAAAGAAAAGTAAACAAGCTTTAATAAACAACAGTTCTAGTTAGGAAATAATGAAAATAATGAACTACGTACAAATACATACAAACCCAATATCAAATCCAGCTCCCCCCCAACAGCCATCCCCAGGGACGCTGGAGAGCGGGTGGCACCGGGGCAGCCCCAGGCTCGGTGGCAGAGGGGAACCAGGCACAGGGGCTGGAGTTGGGGACTTGGGGTCAGGATGAAGAGTGGATGAAGCCCTCCTCAGACACCAGTCACTGGAGAAGAGGCCTTAACCCCCCTGATCCCTCAGCTTTATACTGAATATGATGTACATGGTGTGGAATACTTTGCTGATCAGGTTTGGGTCACCTGTCCTGTTCGCTCCTCCTTGGAGGTGCAATCTTTTTACTTCCTTGTGACCCCTCTTACTTTGGAGCACCCCAGCATGGCACACAAGGTTTAGCAGTGACCTTGGTTACTGCAGGAGCAAGTACAAGCAGGAGTCTTTCCGCGCCCCCATCCCTGGCATCATCACCTCCAGCAGCAGGCACTGCCTGCACAAACACACTCTGAACTCCTGAAAGTTCCGCCTTTTCCAACAGACTGAGCTGACAAGTAAAAGCACTGAACAGAATGCTGTTTAGGGAGGGCAGGGCTCTGCAGCCAGGGCTGCCTGCGGGCCTGAGGGCACTGCTGTGCTGCGCTCACCCCGCGGCTCCTCAGCTCCACCTGTGCAGGGCTGAGCAGAGGGTTCGTTTCCTTCTTTATTGCTAAGGCGCTTCGGCAGAGGTCGGCCTCCTTGAGACCAGAGTTACCAACCTCAGCAACTCCAGAAGCACGAAGTTTGGGGCAATACGAGTGTAAATTAACTTTCATCATCAGAATAACTGTGACCAGAACAAGCTGAAAACATATGTTTAGTAGCTTCCCGGACCCTTTTATGGCAAGTTCTGCCTACAGAGAGAGGACTGAAAGAGGGGACCCCTGTAGAACAAACACGCTGATGTAGAAACATATACTTAATTAAAATGCTGCTCTAATTTTGCCTGGTGCGTCTTTTTTTAAGCTCTGCTTCTCTGAATTGAAGCATTTTGAGAGGACACTGAGAGACCTGTGCTTGCTGAGCCAGGAGAGAAGAAAGCTTCAAGGAATCTCATTGCTACTAAAATGTAAATTCTGCCCCTGCCTGCAATCTCCTTCTCGGATCTTACACAGCACTTCTAACTTTGGGTGTCTCAGTTCTCTCTGCTCCACAGGTAATGAACTTCATCTGACTAGTTTGCCTTCCATAATTACACTCATGTAGTCCAGGCCAAGTTGTTGCTGTCAGACAAGCAATATGGTCATTTGCTTGCTCAGATTATCTGAGCTTCTGATTATCCCGAGTTTCCAATCAATGGGAATTGAGCTACCTACAAGCTATATGTGTAGTTCCTCTAAAAAGGAAAGCAACCCCCAGGACCTGCATGTCTTTCTGGCCAGCCTTCTTCTCCTAAGAAAAAAAAAAAATAATTAAAATTATCTTCGTTCTGAACAGAGAAATGGTACTGGGCTCCATATGCCTTTTATGGTAAACCGGTGTTTGCCTTAGTTAATTTGCCCATGCTTAAGAAAACCTACACCCACATAGGGCAAAGCACTGCAGCATTTAATGAACTCGAGCCCTCAAGGAAGGACAAACAAGAAAAAAAAAAAATGTGTCACTTATTAAGAGAACGACAATAAAGCATTGACTTCTTTGCAAAGAACCAAAGAACGAAAACAAAGAGCGTTCTTAGCCTAAGGATTATTTCTCAAGGACTCTCCAGATTTTTGCCATGAAACCCTCCCCTCAGACCCAAAGCCTGTACCGTTTCAAACGGGCAATTTATAAGGAGGTGTTAAGTCCCCTCTATAAGTCAACTGAAAGAAGAACTTTGTGTAACATCTGGAGAGGAATGCGTGGCAGTGGCCTCCCCTGCCACTGCAATGTGGAAGCCATAACCACCCACAGGGGTTGCGAGTGCTGCACCCTGCTCTGGACTTTGGAGGATGGATGGCATCATGGTAGCCAATGGCTGGCTGGAGTGTTGAGCCAGATGTCTTGCTTGTGTGCAAATATGGCTCTAAATCACATCATCTTACTCTATAAACAGTGGGCAGGCCAGGGCCCATCGAGCTGTCCCGCACGGCAGGGGGCTGTGCGCAGGGACCTTCCTTCGAGTAGGGAAGTAGGGACACCTCCCAGGGTTACTCCTCAAAGTTGAGAGATTCCTTGCTGCAACAGTGATAAATAGCATGTGAAACTTTCAAATCTTAGCTAAGTGGTATGTGATATAATCCTGTAGGCATAAACCATGGGTCAATCTGGACTAGGAGTGGATCCTGGGCTCCTCTCTGAGATGGGGTTTAGAGAGCAAGGGGGTCCTTTCTGAACCTCCTGACTCAAAACCCTGGTGGCTTTGTCTGCCTGTATCCTCCGTGCAGTAAATTATCAAGTGTACCTTGCCATCTCATCATGTTAAACCACTGTGGCATTTATCGTTGAACTTTGTTATACCAATAAAGTGTATTGTTGCTTCTTCCTTACAAGCGAAGTGCATTCCTCCACCCATGACAGAATGTGACCTTCCCACAGCAGGGTTTCAAACAACAGAATCTACCCATCCTAGATCTAAGACGATATCAAGGCCAGATGCTGCTATAGACGGTCAGCCTGTAATGGTGATAGTATGTTCCATCCATTGCCCATTTCAAGCACTCAGATCTTTAAGAAACTTTGATAAATTAAGCCTTTCAAAACTTGGTCCAAAGACATAAATATTGGTTTCATACTAAAAATTTTTTTTTAAAAATGGGGCAAACATTGTTCTGGATCCTAGAAAGACCACAGAACCCATAAATTAACACAGTAATTCCACTTTGTGAGTGCTCATTAAACGCATTCCAACAAACCTACTAGTTCTGTATCTGGAGACTCGGTCTTTGAGGTTTCCTTGCACTTCACTCAATATGTGCATTGTCAGCTAAATTCTGAGTTTTTACAAGTCTCATAATATTCATAGAAAGACCATAAGCACAAGTACCCACATACACAATGAATTATTGGCTAGACATTGTCTTAAAGAACTAGATATTATAATAGTACTTCTAACCACTTGACATCTGTCCAATAGAAAGTCCTGTTAGTCTTATTCTTTCCTGCTTCATTAAGGGACGTACACTTACTTAAGCTTTCCACAATGTTTTCTGTTGAAACTAAGCTTTCTGCATTAGATGAATTGCTTGAATTATTCATTGTGAGTAGTCTGCACAATATTATTTTTCATTTACGTATCAGTCTAGACATCTGCGAATGCAACTTTTTATATACAGTGAAGAAAAACAGACATTTCCAGGGTGTAAGTCATCCAACTTACATCAGATGTTCCTTTTAGGAAAAGATACTCTAAATGCACCATTTTCTGTCTTTTGATGGCAAGAGTTGTGTGTTGATTAGCTTAATTGTTGACATCTACAGTTAGTTACGTGAATTCTACCCATAAGGACGACAGTTTGTGACTGAATACTAAATATTTCTGCCTACTGCTTTAAAAGCTTCACATAAAGAGGATAGCACCTGCGAGATGCCATGCTCAAAACAAGGGAAGTTTACCTAGAAACTCTGAGGCTGACCTCCTTCTTACCAATGATTTTAAACTTCTAACCAATGATTTTAAAGCATGACAAGGGTAAGCACACCGCATAGTGCCAAACCAAGCTATTGGGCCAGGAAATAAAACGTCCTATTCCTGTCAGGCTTGAGTCAACTCCATGTGAAATGAGCAGATGATGAATTAGAATGAAGAAACTCAAATGTTGAGCAAATCCCTCATCTGCGAGGAATCATAGAATCAATAAGGTTGGAAAAGACCTCTAAGATCATCAAGTCCAACAGTCAACCCAACAGTACCATGAACACTAAACTATATCCTGAAGTGCCACGTCTACGGCACTTGGGTTCGTGCCAATGATTCAAACCCCTTTCAAAGCATCATTGCAGGATCTCTGAAAAGCCTTCCCATGTGCAGGGAGAAAGCTAAATAAATAAATAAATAAAATAAAAATTACACACTAGAAGCTGCAAGCAGCTGCCTAGCTCCTGCCCAAGAAAATCCACTCTGTCAGCCACCTTCAGGACTTGTAGAAGGGAAATAAGCCCAACAAAATCTCTTAAATACACTAGCCATGACCAAACTCCAATCAGCAAGGCATTTCTTGAATTCTAAGAGATACTCTGGTAATGGGGTAAAAGTAAAATTCATGAAGAACACTACTGGAAATTGCCCAAGCTCACAGCTCTAACTGTGAATATTAGCCATATATATGTAGTCTTCCATGATTCTATGCCAAGTCATCTATTTTTTTCCAGATCCGTGGGGCTGCGTGCCCTTTTTCTCCATTGCAATTTGAGTTCAGGTGGAAGATAGGGAGGAGAAGTTGTAGGAATTAGGCAGTTGCCATGGATTTGCTAGAGCTGGCAATGCACTTGGCGCGTCAGAGATATTTCCAGTTGGACTGTCCACAGCCAGGGAAATGGCTGGGCACGTACCATTTCTGGACAGCAAGACGAAGTGATTGCCTGTTGTTCCCGAATGCATTTGTGGTGAAGCACTGGGAGGACCAGTGGGTCCCAGGCATGAGGCAGCCCAGCTGGAGCGGGAGCAGCAGAGCTGTGCCCACCCAAACCCACCTCTTCTCACTCAAAGCTCGCTGCCCACTACGTGTTACCCCCAGATTTCTGTCCAGAACTACAGGCACCTTGTTCTAAACAAAACGAGAAGAACAGTAGCTTTAATTTATCCACTCAACAAAGCTGAGAAATCTCCCTTCAATGAAACCTATTGTATTAATTTTATAGTTTGCATTGATTTACAGAAAGGCAAACAATGTGCTTCATAACTGACTGGCTTGAGCCCTCCAAGTGGCATGCACATACCTCGGGTGAGACTTTTATTCTTCCCAGCTCCAAACAAAGCACTGAGGGAGGACTGCCACCAGCCATACAAGCATCATAATTTCTTGGCAACGGCTAACATTTTTTCTTTAGTCACAAAAGAAACCGAGCATATATTTCTCCTATGTAAAACTTCATTAAATGAAATTTGACTTTACGGATGACACTAGTTATAAATAAGACTTATAACCCTCAGAGTCATCTGGAAGTCCACATCCCATTCAAAGAGCCCGTATGGGGATGCATCTGGTTATCTTTTAGTCAGGAGGCAAAGAGGAGCTTGTTTAGCTAAAATCAGAGGGCAGACTTCACAGATGACCTCTAGTTCTTAGAAGAGTTGGATGACAAATAGAAGGCAACACTTCAGAAAGGCGCTTCTTGCCTGCTCTTACTGGAAGATATGTCTTTTTGGTGTCCTGAAGGAGCAAAAGGCAACTCCTTCCATATATCATCACTGGGTGATGCAATAATGCAGAAACACCCAAGCTAGGGCCAGCAGGCTCATCCCACACTCTATGAGTATCACCACAGCCATGAGTGGAGCCACCAGCCTCACAGTCACACTGCAATGGAGCTCCTCCAAGCCGTACCACGTCTGCTTCGACTTCTGTCTTCACTGTCTCCACCATTCCCACACCTACACAGCACCAAAGGTGGCGGGCGAAGGGTGGAACAGAGCCGTCACAGGCACCTCCAGCCCCAGTGCCAGGGCTGGAGTGGACATGGGGTCCCAGGAGCACGGAGGGAACCCCAGGGACACTGGAGCTGGGGGGCCCTCAGCACCCTTTCTTAGCCACTTTGGTTATAATACTGGAAGGGCAGCTCATAAGAGGAACAGGATATCTTATTGTTGAGAGAAAAATGACATAAGCTGAATTACTACATGACTGGAAAGTTAAAGAAAAACAGGTCTTTACTCAATAGATAAAGAAAAGGAGAATATGCTAAGGAAAGCGAGAGGGGAGCTATAAGCACTAAACCTTACTTGCCACACTCACAGAAGTGCATGCTGCAAGGTACAGGAGAGTTCCCTGGGCTGCACATCTCGCTCTGCCCATCGTATTTACAGCATTACACAACTATTTCACAGTGCTTCACACGTTGTTGCTTCCCAAGGTGCAACTGTTTTGTCCACCTGGCGGTGTTGTGATGCCAATCAACCACAGCCATCTCTCATGCAGTGAAGAGCAATAGGGTCTGCCAGTTGCTTGACATCATCTATTTAGAGAAAAGATGAAAACTGTGGATCATCTGTTTCTCATCTATTTTCCCAAGCACTCATCTAGCTTTTAGGTCTTCTTTAAGCTGATGAAAAGAATCCATGTTCCATTGTCTTAACAGCAGATTTTAGAATAAAGTGGTTGTTTAATTTCCCCTCAGTTCCGATGCTATTGCAAGCATAGTTGTATTCAGTTTTTTAAATATGCAATGGCACGGACAGCCATGTGTTTCCAAACCAGCTCTGTGCCTTACACATCCATGTTAACTCCTGATGGTGGACCACACGAGAGGAGCTGAAAGACTTCCTGGTCTGGTCTTCACCAAAGACAGGTACACTGCTGGGAAGTGCTTCATCCGGACAAAAAACAACATCCAGCAGCACTCACCTAGAAGCAACCCTGACCAGGGCTGGGGCAGTGCAGGGAGAACATCAGAAGCTACCTGGCCCTCTGGACAAGGTTTTAGCCTGCCTTTGTATGAGATGCCAAGACAACACACTGCATTAAATACTGAATCAGTACTCCAGACAAACACAGATATACCCATAAAATGTCTTGGTTTCAAGGAGGGCAGCTGTATCTTCACCCAGATGGTGCCCTTCCACCTTGCAGAACTCATTTTTAACATCTAGTACCCAACTGTAGAGTCGAGCAACTGAGCTGCTACAGACACCTCGGTGCCACAGGCTTGTGAAAGCAGAAATTATTCAGACAAAAAGAATTTTTCCTCTACAGCATTGAGAAGACCCCACAACACCACAAAGGAACTACGTTGGGTCTTGAAACAAATCACTGTGCATATTTAATGAGGCACAAAGTTTCCTCTGCAATGTCCGGCTTTCACTGAATGCATAATTCTCTGCAAGACTTCTGAAATATGTTTTATTAGGATGCTATTTATCTTAGTGATCCCACTCTAATTAAAAAGAAAACTAGGCAACGATGGTAAACGCTACAGGAAGGACTGCTCAAAAAGGATAGACAATACAGGTAAAGATTTACCACAGTGTCTTTAAGTAAGAACAAAGGCAAGAGCCTTCTTGAAGATCTTGACAGGATTGTGGAAATAACTAGGCCATTCTGAAAAAAACCCACCAAAACCACATATTTGTCCTTGTTATAAAGTCAGTCTTTCATTTCAAGGTTGGTCCTGTGTGCCCATTTGCAATAAGACTTCTCAAACTGGTATTATCAGGAGTTTCTACACCAGCTACAAAGAACCTCGAGGTCAAAACTTACAGCTGGTTTAAAGTGACAATTCCTTTTGGATCTATTAACTCCAGTCACCTGAAGGTCTGCTCCTCAACTTTAAACATTTTTCCTCACTACTAAATATTTACCTCCAGTCTAAGAGAAAAATTAAACAATACAGCTGTGTTGTGTGAAGGGGGACAGTGGAGAAATATATAACTTGTGGAGAGAGGAAAGATTTCATCTCATACATCTTAGGGAAAAAAATGAGGTTTTGCTTAAAATAGCCTCGGTGGTAAAAATATGTCTTAGCTTAATCTACTTCTAATATACAACTTAAGAGGCATGTTTGGTAAATACAAAATCAAATTGCCTAGGAGAGATTCCCTGTATAATCACCATCACAGGAAGCTGAAATAATCAGAGGTTTCAGGCAACAGTGAGGAGGCTCCAGCTGGTTCTGGCAAGGCTATATGCCTGCCAGATGTTAGGCCAGGTTCAGCGTACAGTAAATCAGATAAACTGAAGCAAGAGCAAAAAGCAGAGAAAATACTGAAAAGGAAGACGAATTACATGGTTTGCTCCTTAGAAATGAAATAAGAGTTTTGCATAGCTGCATTTCCTACTTAAATGCCAATCAAAGCCTCAATTCAGTATTAACTGGTATTGGTTCTCTCTCTTGACAGCTTACAACAATCAGTGTTCCAAACCAATTTCATAACTAGGTAATAGAGAATATTTTCATCTATTGAAAGCCTTACTTCAATCTATTGAAGATTATACATCCAAAAGCCTGCACAGCCCTGAGGCTTAAGACAAAACCCCCTAGAAATTTCTTCTCACTAAAGTAATGTCCAAGACATTATTTCACCATCTTTTTTGAAGGTCTCAATCTTTAAGTATTTATCTGCTTCGTTCCATTTTCTTATTTCCTTCTTGGGAAAACTTGAATGAATAGATTGCTTACATGTGTAGCTCCATTCCGTGTACTTAATTCCGACTGACGCACTCTTGCAGCCTGGGTGTGGCATGTTCTGGGCTGTGAAAAAGCCCAGCTCTCCATATGCAACGCTTTCAGCCCAACTACTGCTGTCATGCCTCTAGGAAAAATAAAGATATACAAGTTTTGCACACAGTAAAAATGAGGAGAAGGTTTTTAAGACAGCACAATGCTTATTCATGCTCAGTGACTTCTCAACAAAAATTTCCATTCAAGTAAATACCCGTACACTTGAGAAAGGCAGAGCTGCAGGAAGGGACAGGAGGACAACCTACCCAGGGCCCTGTTAGTAGGGGCCGATGGACCGTCAGTCAGGTAGGTCTTGCAGAAGCAGGACTTGCTTCCCCAAAATGTCATCTCCAACCACCAGGGAAGCAGGAATTGGTTTGGATGCTGTAGCTCCAGATTTCTTCCTCCCCCTTTGTCCTGGCATCATCCTCTTGATTCTCATCAATACAAGATCCATTTGTTTGCTGGGAAGTACAACCACTTCTCCCCATCCTCGACTCACACAGTGGAGGGTGATGACCAAGAAGACCACAGAGGGAGAAAGGAGTGCGATTCTTGTAGTGTTATCCACACCTTTCTTTTCTGGGAGTATGGCTTGTACAAGCAGAATGCCTCCCAAATCAGACTGTACAAATGCTGTGGGCTCTTCCACATGCTCCCTAAAGTGAGAAGCTTTTGGTCACATCCTTGAAGCCCACCATCAGCCGTGCCCAGGCGCTGCTTTGACTGATGCCACAGCTGAGCACAGCCCCTACACCTCCATTATGAGTATGGATGATGGACCAACACCACAGCAGGAGCATGACGTTAGCCGTGCGCCACAACCTGGCACCCGTACAATCACACTGTCATGACAGCTTTGTGCCTCACCCCGCTGCCTTGCATGGCCAAGTCAGACCCTCTTCTGCAATATTGGACTCTGTCGTGTCCCTACTCCATCTTCTCTCTCCAGAAGTGTTACCAGTGTAGTCCTTCTCTGCTTTAGGAGCAGGAAGAGAGGAGGAGTCGGAGACAGGCTGTACTCTCCCTCCTCTCCCCAAAGGTTTTGGTGTTTCTCCATGTCTTGAGCAGGTTGCTGGAGTAGAGCTGCAGACATATGAGTTCAATGAGTGCCCTGGATGTAGAAGGGAAGGAATTGCACTTCTGTTGGGGAAGGAAGAGCTTTCCAACTGTAGAAGGGGGTGAAAGAGAAGCAGCCCCAAATCCTGAGCTGCACATTGTACTACAAGCCAATGTCATCCTTGGTGGAAGAGCCCTGGGGTAAATCAGAATCTCCTGGCAAAGGAACTCAGCAAAGGAGCTAGCAAGAGACGTTTGCGTTCTCTACAGTCCTCCTAAGATCATTGACCTTTTCTATTCACTCACAAATTTGACAGAAACACAGCACTCAGTGACTTGATTTTAACACTGGAAGCTCAGAGGTTCCAGAGCTGTTGCCCACCATTTCTCAGCTGAAAAGAGGAATCTGGCCCTAAAGGCCATGAGATCTCCTCCCACTGGAGGAGGCAGGGTACTTGGTTAGTGACACCTGATTTTTCTGAGGGGTGGAAAATCTGGAAACCCTAGTAGACCATATGTTCTGCCCCCTCATGCTTCCAAAAAGGAAGGTACCAAATAAACAGCCCTAAAGACTATAATCAGAATCGTCTTGATAGATCATCAAGACGATTCTGACTATAGTCTTTAGGACGTTACTTTCAACTTCTAAGAGCTGTCAATACGAAAGACACATAACAAGTAACCCAACAGGTCTCAGTCGTAGAAACAGAACTGGATGTAGTGGAACTAAGTCATATTATCAGTTGCTCTCTCCTCTAGAACTGTGCACGGTGTGCCTAATTTACAAACTTTTATACTGCGAGTACAAAGGGCCACAAGAACTGGCAGCAACAGTCCCACTTGACATTGTGTTGGAGAGGGCAGGAAACCAGAAATGATAACCCTTTCAAAGTACCACCCCTCCCAATGTGTCTCGGGTATTCAATATAAGCAAGACCTCTCGCATCTTTAATTCACTGGTTGAAGGTTAACTTCTGATTTATATGAAAAGAAAGCAGAACTCAAATGTTAAAAATACAGACGGCGGAAGGCCTATAAGAAAGGTACATGGTAAATGAGTTTGTCAGGTTCGTTTCTGATGCAGCTGAATAAAATATAGTGAGCACCTCCTGCCGTCCCCTGCTGCCTCAGGCTAAGCCGCAGTGCCAGGGTGCCTTTATGCTACAGCAGGTTTTACAGTTCCCTCGTTTCCTTTGGTGGTTTATTTTTAAGAAAGAAAAAAAAAAATCTATAGAAAGACCTTTAAAACCTGTTGCCTAGGAAGCTCTAGATAAATCAAAGGATTTAGCAGGATTAGCTTCACTTGACTTGCAGCGAAGTTTCTCGCGATGAGGAAAGCCAGAGCCACCCGTCGTTGCGCAGCACTTCGCAACCTGGCAGCAAGTTCATTCTCCTCAGCTACATGCCTGGGGTGAGTAATTTATTTAAGCGGATGGTTCGCTTTTACTCATAAATTCATTCATTTGTTTATTTGCTGCTTTCCTAAATTGCAACACAGTGTTTTAGGAAGATACAGCTCAAGCGAGCGCTGCAGGTGTGATAGGGATTTGGGATTTGGTTAGCAAGCTAAAATGAAAATACAGAGGCCAGAGAAATCTAGGGTTTAAACACTCTGCTTGTACGTACTCGTGAATAGATATATAACATTTTCTGTAAAAATAAAAGCACTGGTCAGTTGAAATGTGAAGGCTGATAACAACTCATCAGTTTTTGTGGAATTAGAAATTATTGTATTACAAAAGGAGACAAGAGGTTTTAGTTAAGTGAAAATATTAATTTCTGCAGCTCTGCTTTATGGGCAAGATAGTGTTTTCTTCCTGTTTTTTAAATTACCAGTTTGCCTTTAGAAGGGCTTATAAATAGATTTTCATATGAAAACTACTGCTTTTAGAGTTTTGTCTCATACTAGCCCCAAATTCTTTATATTATAGGGGAAAAATAAGTAGTTTCTTCATTATGGAGATTTAAATCTTGTTTCCTGTTTCAGGAGTGATTTCACTGAATGATAGATCGCTTCTCTTAAGACTTTCCCAAAATTTTTTGTTGCCCTCTTCCAACACCAACAACTCTCATTTATAGGTAATATGCATTGTAGATGTTCAGATTTATACAAGATGGTTTTATGATGTACGTAACATTCTGAAACCTGTAAACACACGGATGGCATTAACAAGAATCAGATGTCTGTTGCCTCTCTTCTGTAGAAAATAAGAAGGTGGGAGTTCTGAATATTCCAGGAATTTAATGTATACGCCTTTAACTGTGAAGCTTGATTTCACGTGCATGTGCTTTTGTGGCTCTCACACAAATGCTCGGGTTTTACCCTTTAAGATCCGTTCTAGCAAGTTGCTGAGAGTGTTCACTCCGTTTGCTGAAGGAGGATGGCAAGCTCGGATAATTTCTTGGAAGGCTGTCAGATCAAGAAATCTTCATATCCAGTAGCTGTGAGTTTTAAATGGTAGAAAAGAACAAAAAAAAAAAAAAGACAAATAAGGAAGAAAAATTATTGTAAAGGTACCGATTTCTCTGACAGTGTACAGCAGCACAACTGAGAACTGTACGATCCAAAATGTTATTGCAAGAGACAAAAATATGGGAATATTATATGAATATCCTGGGGTATCTACAGTCTTTTTCTGTGTTTAGTTAGAAAGCAGAAGTAGTAGAAAAATTAATATTTAGGAGGTTCCAAGATACCAATGGTACAGGAAGTTTTAATGCTTAGATACAGCCCTCAAAGTGCAGTAAATCACTAAGGTGTGAAAAATATTATGACTGTAACGTGAATAAAAAAAAACATGAAAACAGAATGTGAATCAGCTATTTAATTCAAATATTATTTTTCCTTTCATGACTTGGTCATAACTATCGTTAGAGCTTGTAATTGAAAAGGCAAAGAATATCAGAATTTAAAGGGAAATATTGAAGCACTTTCCAAATCTCATTTTATGTACACAGAACATTTCTCTATATAGTACCTAGTGCATATATTTGACATTTTGAGGCAACGATGTCCCACGTATCTGTTTTGCAGTGACCAGAAATACAGCACGTACTGCAAAGAGTAAAGGAACTTCCTTCTCTAGAAAACATTTACAAACTAAAGTCCGGAAAATCTATCACGGACATATTTCAGAGCTGAAACGGATTCGACAAGTCGCATATCTATAAAATATTACTGGCAGTAATTAAAGTAGGTCTGGCACCCTTAACTTTCCATCACTGTTGCCTCTTTCTTCCCCGCATTATCCTAATGCTCCGCTCTCCCTGTTTTGCTCCTGTTGTCTTTATTCTTTGGGCAAGTGAAGAAACTTTTAACTCAGGACACACCCTCTAATGTTTTACCACTTGCTTCTGTGAAAGTAGGAGCAAGCCAGATAAGTTCATAACACCAATCTCAGATAGCCTCCGGTTAAACCCCTTTCCAACTAAGTATGAAAGAAAATAAATTTAAAAATAAATGTTAGGATTAACCGCTCATGGGTGGTTGCCATTATTAAATAAACATAATGAGAGATAGTGTGGATTAACTTTTAAAATTTTTCAATCAACCACCTATCATTGCTCCAATCCCAAAGCTTTGACGTTTTTAAGATATCCAAGATCAATATACTCTTAATGTTTCTCTGAGGAATGAAACATTTAAATTGTAAAACAAAATTGTGTCTAATATCAGCCACAACGTTCTGAAAGTTAGGGCAGCGGGTAAAGAAATAAGACCAAAGCTGGCTGAAGGACTTAGATCATTGTGAGAGCGAAAGACAACCCACGCTATGAATTTCCTAGCAACGAAATGTGAAGGGGGGACGGTTCTTTACGTTGCATAAGCAGAACAGTAAATCTAATCCTAACCTGCAGCTGCATGTGGATTTTACTCCTTTTGATTGTTTCCAATGAAATAGCATTCTCTGGTTTGAGGGTAAGCTATTAAACAGCACATCTCTCAAGCTTCGAGATAAGACATTGTTCTGAACTGACGCATTTCACCAACACGTAGAGCGACTATTCACGATGTTTTGCTCAAAAGCAGAAATCAGAATGATTTCTCTTGCACCGTTCACACGTGTCACTCCTCCAAACGTGAAGGTTTCTCTGTTCTCCAAATGTGCCCATCTTCTCCATTACTTTTTAGAGAAAACAGTCTAATTCTATGGAGGTGCAACTCCACAGAACTGGCAGCAAGAGATGGACAACTGCAATAACGATGACCTTAAACTGCCTTCCATTGATTTTTGCAAAGCCAAGTGTGCTTAAAGTGGAGCTCCCCAGATTTTTGTGGCACCTATTCTCACGCAAAAGCAAGAACGAGATCAGATATAAACTGTTTAACCGTGTGAACTGTCTCCAGGAGGGATCAGGATCTCTTATTTAAGAGAGGGAGAAACTTGACTGAGAGATGGCAGCGCTTCCCCAAAGGAACTCTTTCATGGCTGACTGTATTATTTGAATCTCACCCTATCGCAATGTTTCAGACACTTCATTACTCTGTTTTGAGGTTTTTTAATTTGTTTTTGGTTTGCGCGTGGAGGAAGATTTATCTGCCTGTCATAATCCGTTCCCTTTTTAAAATATCGCGTATATAATCTGCGAATTTCCACTCTGAAGTTCATTCTACTAAGAGATTTTTGTTAGTTGCCAGTTATTTCATATTGGTATTCCCAGATCTCTCTGTATCTGAAAAATACAAAGTTTTCTAGTCCTACAATGTCTGATTAGACTTTTAAATTGATTCAGAAAACTATGAGGAGTCTCAAAGCATGGAAATACGGAAATTTCGTTCTGCTCAGACAGAATTTCCATCCTTACACTGTGTTGCTGCCCAAAGGCACATGTTATTTCTCCTCTTAAAGTGAGCAGCACGTTCACATGAATTTTGTAAATGTCCCTGCAGATTGTTCTTCCAGCATTTGTGTTTAGATCACCTGCCAGGACAACTGTTACACAGAACCTTCCTCCTATTCAAACCACTGACAGTCTTGTGAATAACAGCAACTCTTATTTAAGCTGGGCTTTTAACTTTGTTATTTGTGTATTAGAAAAAAAAACAACACCTTAAGCCAAGTGACAAAAGTTTTCGGAACAGCAATCATTTACCCACAAAAGCATTTGCAGCTGAGAGAAAGGAAATAAATTACAAGTGTCACATCCTTGAAACGTAGCAAAGCAAGGATGGATCAGGCTGCTCTCTGTCACACAAACCAAACTTCAAAATCAAAGAGACGTCACTGAGAGGAGTCTGGTCTCATATACCCATGAAAGACAGGAAATTCTACCAGAAGGTGCTACGAGGCAGTTAAAAAATATGATCTGTAACCACGCAAGGGACTTTGCGAGTGATGGACGCACCGCGATCCTTGGCTGAAGGGCGAACGGACACTTGGGGGAACAGGAGAAAATTTCTCTCATCTCCTCCCAGTCCTAAACCATAGCATCTGCCGAGGGACGTGCACGAGAGGAGGGTGCTGGGTGCAGGTAGGAGGTGGGAATGAAAGGGCCAGGGGGTCCTGTGTGGGGAACAGCAAACAGCGATAAAAGGAATGGCGAGGGAGCCAGACGAGACGACGAGGAGATGGAGAGGATGAGAAAAGGGGGAGAAATGACAGAGAGCAAGAAGCGTGGATAAAGAAAAGGAAAAAAAATAAGGTGGGTAAAGGAAAGAGACAGAGAAGAGAGCCTGAAAACATATCAAAGAGAGGAAAGGGAAACTGATAGAAAAAGTGTGGAAAAACAAATGTCGTAAAGAGTACGTTCATGAGAGAATATAGAAGAGGAAGAAAAGCCAAGACGTGCCAATCACAGAAAGAAGGAAAAAATAAGGGGGGGAAAAGGAAAGGCTAAATAAATACATTTATTTTTTCCTAAACTTAAAACAATTGGAAATACAGTGAGCCAAGCAGGAAGAAGGTGAAACCGTAACTGGAATCTGAGAAGAACAAAACACACACATGCACGCACACTCTGAATTTTTCAGAAGGCTCCAGTGGCTGGTTCTGTGAATGCAAACCAGGCGTCCTGCATCACGTCTGACAACCTAAACCCTCCTCTGGAGTGACAGCTGAGTTACATTTCAAAGCAGCACAAAGCCAATTCCTGGGATTTCTTTCTTGTTTAAATGAAAAAATTAATTACATCCCATAAATGTTTACAGTATAACGAGATGTAAATTCAGTGCCTCAAGACTGGAATAGAAGCTTAGAGCAGAATTTGGCCCTAACTCAGATAAGAGCGGTGTTTGAAAAAGATTTTCCTCTACGGGAAAATTTTCCTAAATTAGTTTTTATTTCAAATAAAAAAAAAATACGGAATTGGATCATTTTGAACTTGAAATGGAATAAGGAGAACGTTTTCAAAAGAAAAGAAATTGCTAATGCTGTAAATTCCTCTGCAGATATCAGCACATAAAGTTTTGTAATTGAAATTCTTTCAGTTGGAAAATTTGGTTGCTATTAGAGCTTTTCATGTGATAAATGTCAATTTTAACTACTGAGAACGTTCCAACCCTCCAAAACTCAACCGGTTCTACCGCAAAGCGCGTCACTTCATATTCATCACGCAGCCAAAGTGAACCAACACAAGCAGAGAACAACAAGGGAAAAACGTCAGTCCTCAGAAACATTTTACGTTTGTGCGAGCTGGTGTTCCTCCCGCTGTTCTGGGCTTCTTCTCAGAGCTCCTCCGTGAAGCTGCTCTGAGCACCACAGAGTTATTTTTGCTCATCGTGTTTGTCTCCAACTGGTCCCTCAACCATCGCTTCTCAAGCATCCCAAGCCCATCCAGGTAACTCATAGAAGCCAGATGGTTTTTTGTCCACATTTCTGGTTGCTGGGCACGTTTTCGTCTCGTGCAGGAGCTCTGTTGGTGGGTAATCCCGAAGTGCTCCAAGATCCAAGCTAAGCACTGTGCATTTCCTTTTGTGGAAACAGAAATCCCCAGATGTCCTGTGATGTAATTTTGCTCGTCTATTAACACCAAACATTCGGAAAACCTTTTGGTCTTTGCTCTATTTGCCCGTAACCACAGGCGAGCGATATTCAAACCGGGTTTCGTGACTTAAACCGATGTCACAAGACTTAGGGAAGATTATCTGCACACACTTCAAATCAAAAGGGGAACCTAACTTTGATTTAGATGCTCAAAGGATGACAAGCTGAACAGCCTACGCGTGTGAGCGTGCTCCCCGTATCCCAACCTCCCAAGGTACAAGTCAGGTCATTGGATTTGTGCTTAACAAATAACCAGTTATCTGTGAATCACCTGGCTGAGTCCTTGCACGTTTTTGCTGGCATGTAAAGGACTAAGTTTTGGCCACAAATGGCTGGTTTCATGTTAAAAAATCTCATCGTATCTTTCCACTATTGCTGCTGTGACCACATTCCTCAATAAAGAACATTAAACGACCGTTACGAACGCACGTCTCTGTTACCTCTTCTACTGCATAATGAAGTAAATATTAAACCCTCAATCACTACGTCTTGGGAAGCGCCTAGATATTTTGGGTTGACAGTATCAGGGCAGGGAATAGAAAAAAAACACCTTTCTTAATATTTTGTTGCAAAAAGATCCATCTTGGATGCAGAAGGTTTTCTATGATTTATCAAGTTGTTCAGTTTGAAGTAGAAACATGTTAACAGCTTTTTCTCATCCCTCTGGGATTTGATGTAAGCACTGGATGTCTGCATCACTGCTATCAGTTTGCTGCAGTAGTAACACTCCTTAGCACAATATTCATAGTAATATTAAATTATTATATTTCTGCTGTGAAAAGACGATTGTTGGTCAATTCTATTCTCTAACGCTAATCATCCTCGTGTAAATCTGGAATTCTTGCATTACGACTTAAGTAAAACTCCACTAGGTTTCTGTCTGCAAAAAAAAAATTACCTTGAATCAGGAAAACATACAAGCCCATGATCACTTTAAAGTGTTTAGCAAGCTACATGCATTTGAACAGATTGCCTACATATTAAAGGGACAGTTACGTGGGTTTTATCCACTCCAAGTTCCTATTTGTGTCAAATCTTTTTTAAATTCACCCAACCATGGTCTGTTCATTGCTCTGTTCCACTAAGGAGGAGGGGACCCAAAGCTGTGACACAGGAATGGTAAAAAAAAACAATGCAAAAAAGGAGAAAACAGTTTTTAACAGGGGAAAGGAGAAAAAAAAAATTAAATCAGCCTGCTTACAGCATCTATGTACACCACTGCTCACAAGAGCACAGTGTTTTAAACCAAGCAAATAAATGGCTGCAGTCAACAAAGAGTTGGGATAATTTACCAGAAAATAACAAAAAATCTGCAATATCTTAGCTCCCTCTTGGAAGAAATCTCTGATTAGATAGATGGAATCCTAAAGTACACTATGTTCTAGAGAGCACTTTGAAGGTAAAAAAAAATAAAACCTAAAAAAACCCAACAACTTCGCAATCTGTTAGTACCTTAAATCAGAAGCAGTAAACCCCATCATTTCTAAACTTTTGACGTTTACAAAAATCTCTGATACGGGGGTTGCGAGGAGCGGGACCTCCCGCAAAGCGGCGATTCCCGTGGCCCCATGTTTTACGCAAATGTTTCGGGTCCCGTAGAGCCAGCCCCTGTTACCTTGGGATCGTCTTTCTCATCTTAAGTGACCAGATTTTGGGAGGACTACTGAGAAAATAAACAAGTAAATAAATAGATAAATAGAGAGATAAATAGAGAGATAAATAGAGAGATAAACAACCTCCCAAAAGAAGTATTTTTTTCCAATCAAGGATTAGTCCTGATGGGAACACTAAAGAAAAAAACCAAACTGTCTCTATAACAATAGACTTGCTAACCCCACAGAGAAACGCAAAGGGGCTCCAGTTTTATTTTGTATCCTGGCCTTTTCCCAACCTCCATCCTCCTTTTTGTCACACAAACACCCCTTAGGCTGTTCAACCTCGTCTGATCGTTCAGCTTCCCCAAATCCACTGGACATTTATTCCGATCTGAAACTTCTCGTGCTGCCAATATGAGCATTTTGTCAGCAGCTCCAGAGCTTAACGATTACTCACTTCTATCTGGTCCTTCGCACAGAACTTATGCAAGTAGACTTAAAGGGGAAAAAAAAAAAAAAAGAGCACCTTGTGGCACACATGACATGCACATGGGTGTAAAAATAGCCAGCAAAAAGTACTAACATACCATTGAAATGTATAATTAAAGCCTGGAAATTATAAAGGGAAATTTGACGTGTTTTGAAGAATTGCGTCCACATTCTGGTAAACTCGTCTGGTTTTTGTACACACGGTTGCCAAGCTTAAGAAAAAAAGCCTTTCCTCTGCTACACTTTCAGTTATTCCACAAAATTATCCTGTTGAAGTGAAAAAACTTCACTATTCTCATGCTTAGGAAAACACAGAGAAGCCGCTCGTGCACATGCCCAGCATTTCTAATGATTTTTCCAGGGAGGGAGACTGTCAGAGATGGAAACTTGCAGTCGTGAGCCCTAAACAAGCACTAAAGAGCACAACAGATATTTTAATTTTTATTATTTTTTTTAATTCAGCAGATCTTTCCAGCTGTTCCCTGGTTAGGTACCTTTTCCTATCCTAGTGACAGGAAAAAAAAATGCTGCCATCAGCCAAAACATTCCTCTGCCTGACGACTACTCAGGCAGGACGGTCCCCATGGTTTTCCAAATGGGGAGAAAAAGGAGGGGCTGAGGGTCAACTTTCTACCAGATTTATTTATTTTTTTTTCAGAGCAACTGGGAGAGGAGGAAAGGGAAAAAAAAAAAAAAAAAGAAAAAACCTAAAAAGAAAAGCAGAAATTCAAGTAGAAGAGAATAGCTTGTCCATCCTCGCTATAAATTTGCCAGCAAAAAAAAAAAAAAAAAAAAAAAATCAGTAAATTCTCCTGCACCCCTTTCGGGAGGAGGTGATCTTTAAAAGAGGGCTGCTCGGCACTCGGAACGGGAGCACCAACGAGTCCAAAAGGCTCCGTCCGTCCGTCGGTCCGAGGGGCAGGAGGAGGAAGGCGGCCGCTGCCCGGGCCCCATGCACAGGACGGCAGCTCCTGTCCCGGTAGGACCAAACCCTTTAACTCTTCCACGCGGCGTTTAACTCCCACCGGCCGCTCGGGCGGCAAAACTCCCGTCCGACGCGGCACCGAAGATGCTTCTCCTGCTTTGCGCTCCGGTGCAAACCTACCTCGCTGCTCTGGGGAGCAGCAAAGGTTTACAACTCTCTTCGCTTCGGTGTTTTACTTTTTCTATATATTTTTTTTGCTTTGGTTTTACTTTCTTTTTTAATTTTTTTTTTTTTAAATATATATATATTTTTGCTCTTCTGCCTTTGTTTGCCTCAGTTTTCTGTCTGACTTCATAATTCTTCTTTTTCAGCGTTACCCACGATTTAGACAGTTTTGATTCTGGTTTATGTATCTGGCTCTTCGAATTTTGTTGTGCTTTCTAGCTTAGTCTGCTTCTATCTAAGTCTTTTTCTTTTCTTCTGAAATTATTTTAAATGTTGTGTTATCTACACGTTCTTTTACTGTGTGATTTTAAATGGCATTTCCTACGCTGTATTTTTACACTGCTCCACCTGGTTAGCTAAATTTTTTTTTTCCCCCCTTCCAAGTGAAGCAAATAAAATTACTGTATAACACCAAAATAAAAATTGTTATTTTTCTAAAGCTTTCCTAACTTCTGAAAGATTTTAAAGGTTTAGATTTTATTTGTTTTGGGACTATTTCTCTTCAAACATCAGACTGTATCTCTCTTGCTAATTTGCCCTGTAAGTGCTCTCTATCGCACATCTCAAAAAATTCTGCACTCCCCGTATCCAAGCATCTAATCCCCCAATAACATTAATAATAACATTAATAACATTAGATTATTTTGTGCAAGGTCGGTGAGCGGCTGCTGCTTTACAGAGTTAACAAGGTACGAAACGCATTTATGATTTGAAACACCAGCGTCTCTCTTCCAACTTCAATTTCTCCAGCGCTTCCATCGATTTCGTACCGGCCGCAGCCACCAGCAAACGAACAATAAAACAATAAAATCATCCCGACTGATAGGAACAATAAACCCCTTCATTTTCCTAAATTTGCTGTTTTCCTGGACAGATGCATTTATTTCCACTTCCCGTGTTTTTGCCTACTTTCCTTCCTGCTTTCTTTCCCCTTGTGTGTTATACCGCTCTCTTTTTCTTTCGACTTTCAGCCGCCCGATGAAAGAAAAGGACAGCACATTGTGCTCAAAACCGCCTTTGTTGCTTTGCTGGCGGTTTCATGCTCTCTGGGCCATCTTTTTAGTATCAGAAACACTTCAAATTGAGACAGGAAGGGTTCTGTAGAAATGTTATTTGACTGCAGAGGCTGCTTCCCCCCCCTTTTAGAGTCATGTGTGTTTTATTCGGGTAGCTCGGAGTGGCTGCAGTCTACATTTTGGGCACTTTCAGTCCCGGTCTCTCTCTCAAAAAAAAAATCTTTTGAAGCTATTGGTGTTGGGGGGAAGGAAGGGGGGGGAAATGTGGCGATTTGGTTTTGGTTCGTTGTGTTGGTTTGTGTAAGAGATCCCATCTCTTGTTTGGCTTTCTAAAGCTGCACTTCCCTGCGCATCTCTCCCTTGACAGAATAATTAATTTTTTTCTCTATTCAGGAAGACTCGGAAAGCTTTCATGAGTGGTCTAGCCCAAATGCAAAAAAAAAGAAGCCAAAAACCAAACCAAAACAAAACCCCACACACAAGCAATCACAGATAGAGAAACAACTAGTGAAAAGGAATGTTATTTGCCTTGCACGTGGGGAAAAAAACCCCAACAATTTTCTGAAAACTGAAGGAGAGTTTTGCCCGCTTAGGTGTAGGTTTTTATCTTTAGTATTTTCTTTATTCTGTTACGCACAAACAGACTCATAAGGGTGGCTACGTGCCTGCATTAGCCCCCCAGAATTTTGCAGAATAAAGATCCACTTAACGAGACAGCTGATGCCTTGTTAATTAAGTGTGCATGCTCACATGGCATACACCTATTTTCACAGAAGTATTGCATGATATTTTTATTTTTAAAGTCTTCACATTTCTTAAAAACAGCACGATTAACAGAAAAAACTCAGAGACTTCCTGAGCAACGTTTCCTTGCGACTTTTTTTTTTTAAAAAAAGTCACACTATTTCTCTTCAATGTTCTTGGACTCGGGTGCTTAAAATTTTGGTTCATTTGAAATAAGTGTATTGGATTTGATTTCTAAGGAAGCAGAAGACAGCTCTGAGGAATTCTCTGTCCCAGAAACACTCCCTTCATGTTTTTCATTTGTTTCTCTCCGCATTTTTTAGCTGCTCATGCCATGAAAAAACAAACAAACATCTGAGGTACATCCTCACCTAAAAATACTTAGACATTACACTAAGAATACTATTTATTTAAGCATTTCAAAGGCATTTGACATGGTAATTTTAGCTGTTTAGTGAAATACTAAGTATGTTTTCACGCTGTCACTAGAAGTCTCCCAGATAAAAGCATCTAAACCGAGTGTGCATGTATAAGCCTGGTTCTATTCTTCCTGCAGACACATTTTTTTAGCAGATTTTGATGTGTGCTTTTCCAAGGTGTCTCTAACTGAGGTATTCCACGTACCATTTAAAAATAGCCCTGAAATAAGCTCTGCTCAGAGCAGTCGCAGCTCCGGGATGTCCCTTCGGAAACGCTCCGTGAAAGCTGCTGCTGGTAACGACACCCGCGAGTTCTTGTTGCTTGTAATAGTTTTGCTTAAAGAAAAAATTATACAAGGGTCTGCTCCCACCCTGGGAAACCTCCCGAACAACCCACCCTGAAACGCTGGCTGTAACCTACGGTAAAACGAAATAGAGCCGAGCCGATCTAGCTGATCTGCTGAAGAGATCTAGTTGACTCCTGCGATCGATTAAACACGCAAGTTGAAGAGAATCCATAGAGGCATCTTGCTGAGCCCAAACCGTGCAGAATCTACAAAGACTTATTTCCTATGCTATGTTTTGCACAAAGTGGAAGAGAAGCAACTTCAGATCAAGCAGATGATCTGAAAGCGATATAGGTTGCATCTCAGAGGACACAATACATGAAAAAAAATGAAGTACTTTGAAGTTACTACATGTTACACATAGATATAAAGAATATCTACGCATATTATTTGGAGATTCACCCTGAGCTTTTCATCATCTGTACGTTGAATTTCAGAGCCTGCCACTTCAGTGTATACTTCCTAAGATTTTGGAATGGGTTCCTTCAGTCGGTCTGACCCAAAGCCTGACACTCTGGAAATAAATCTGGCTTATTTCCCCAGAGCTAAAGAGATTTCAGAGATCCCAGGATTTTTTTAAAAAAGAAACAACACACTTGGAGTTAAATAAGTGGAGAGATTGGTCGAGTTGGCAGGAAAACTGTGGTATTGTAAGTGTAAAAGCAACGTCTTTGTCTCCAGGATTTTCCGTGGGAAGCCTGGCCCCGGCATGGTCAAGTGAAGGGAACATCCAGGCTGCTGGCACAGATTCAGAAACTTGTAGGATCATAAAAAAACCTGAAGATCTAATGATTAGTTAGTGTATAACACAGACAATTTCCAAGAATTTGTATTTCATACTAGAATACATTTTTAGAATATATACATTAATATATATACATATTTATTTGTTTAAGTTTCTATAGTAGAAAACCCATATGAGCCTTCGGATAGGTGTTCTAAAGCCTGATTGTTAGCAAGTCAGAACAGCCCAGATCTTGGAAATTTTTCAGACCTGGCTTCTACTTCTGGTGACTTCATCTCATATTTTTGTTATCTTGTTTCTGCCAGCCCATCCTCTCTCCAACCTTGGCAAGTATCTTCAGGAACAGAGACACTCTACAGTTTCTCTTTGGTAATAAAGAAACTGAGCTTTAAGAAGTCTTTTCAGACATTGTTTTCCATTCCTTTAATCATTTTTATGGTTCATCCAAACTTTTCTGACTCAGTTAGTGCTGTTCTTGGAGTGTCTTCCAGAAATAACTATACCACTCTCAAATAAGTATTCTCTCTCCTATTGCAGTCGGTCCTCTTTTCTCACTTCGCAGTTTTGAGAGCAGTGTTACACAGAGAGCTCGTCTCTACCACAATTCCCAAACCTATCCGAGTCACTGCTTTCCATCCTGAATGTACAATATTAATTTCTTTCTTTTCTAGAATGGGCCTTTTCCCCCCCTGTGAGCAGTTTCTCAGTTACCACATATCTTCCAGATATTTTCTTCATCCTTATTTCCTGCTTATGGGTCACACATGGACCTCCCTTTTTCCATGAAGAAAGCTGTGCCTCGTTGTAGAGGCACTTTGTGGAGATAGTCCAGATCTCTCCTTGATCTCGTGTAGATACCCAAGACTGCTCCGACGTCTTTCTTCCATATGGTACACAATGCCTGAGCCACCACCAATGCCAGGATTTTCCGCACGCAGACAAGAACAACGCAATCGAAATTGTTCTGATTTTCTGTTTCCTTATTTCTCAAAGGGCGTGTAAGCACAACAAAGTGGTTTGCATTAAGTAGCTGCAAACTTCGATGGCTCCAGCTGTTACTTGTTCATGTCATTCAGGATAACATGACCTTATAGAATGATAGGTTGCATTGGGTTGGAAGGGACACTTAAAGGTCATCTAGTCCCACCCCCCTGCCGTGAGCAGGGACATCTCCAACTCGATCAGGTTGCTCAGAGCTCCATCCAGCCTAACCTTGAACATTTCCAAGGTTGGGGCCTCCAGCACCTCTCTGGACAACCTGTGCCAATGTCTCACCTTGCCCAGAGGTGGAAGGAATGTCCAGAAACACACTTTTCCTCCCCCATAGTCATCAGCAACCATGCCAAAAAAGTCTCCCCTCTCCTCTCATTCAGCACTGTCTCAGCTGTGGCAGGTCACTACATGTCAGCAAGATGTGTCATCAGTACGTGCCACCAATATGCAAGTGTAGAAATTCATGTGGAAATTATGCTTATTACTAGACAAAGGTTAACATGAATGAGAACCCTCTAGTTTGGGATACCAAGAAGATGGGCAAGCAGAAGAGTAGGATATTTAGAAGTTTTTGTTATACATGGAAAACAAAACAAAAAAAAACATTGCATTTAACATTCTTTTTTAAATTTCACCTTTATCCATGGCCCCTTCAACTTTCCCTTTTGCAAATCCTTCTGCCATTGGTGAAGGAGCAATTCCTGCCCACTCCAGGGCATCAAAGGGAAGCAGGGACACCTCAGGAAGGCACTTCCCAACTCTTCCTCAGCCTGGGCCCCTAGGTTCCAGCTGTACCAGAGCGGTCCTTGGGCGCTGGCAGCCAAACCACCAGACCTGGCCGGTGCACTCGGGGCCCTCTCAGCTACAACATCGTGGACCGATCACCACGTCTGATCTCCACAGCTGTACGTCACCTTCTAGGCATGTACTGCACAGTAGGAACCTCTGCCAACACTACATCTCCTGTTACTCACTTTGCTTCCCATCCACTGCAAATAGGTTTCATATGGTGCTCAGCACTTCTTCCAGTTCTCTTACCTTCACCGTGGAAACTCTCCATGTTCTGACTTTCAACCAAGTCACTTAAAATTAATCAGTGGGAAGAGCCACAGAGGGATTTTATTTTGATTTTACCACCAGTTACAGATCAATCATTTTTCTTATTTCTCAAATTGTCACCATCACCAGAAGGATTAGTGTTGCCCAGAGGATTTCTGAAGCTAATCCACCATCACCCTCCCTGGTGATCACAAATCAAATATCTCATAACTCATACCCTATTAAAAAAAAACAAAACAACAAACCAAACGCAGCCAGCTTTACCTCTTAGACGTGTCAATTGTAACGTAAAAGTCACTTTGTTCCTGAATGTACAAACTGAACAAAACCTAAGACAACAGAGGTTTTATAGGAAACACAAACAGAAAATATCACGCACTCCTGTCTGTAAAACCTGTGTCTAGTGCTGCATAGCAAGAGAGTAGAAGGATGTGTCAGAAAAATTATTGCCTCTTAATCAAAACGGGGATAAACATTTCAGATAGTTGTTTGTCTGGGAAAAGAACATTGAGTAGCAATATTTTCATAGCTTTCTCTCTACTAGTCTTCTAAGACTTCACGAGTTTCTCATCTTCTGAGAACGTGCCCGCCCTCCTAGAGGCAGTTCCACAGAGCTGCAAGGAGTTATAACTTAACGTTTCTCCTAAATGAGGCAGAAGACAGACTTGCAGAAAACAAAGCACAGTCTAGAACACTTAGAGAACACTTTAGAGAGTGCCCTAAAGCGCAGTACAAGGGCGGGAGCAGGTTTTCTATAAATCGGAGTCCTGTTCCCTGAGCTTCACACAACTTGAGGGCCAGAAAAATGCTGCTCTAAAGCAATTTTGAAAGGATAAAATATTACGAGGTTTTAAAAGTAAATCAGAAGATTAGCATCGTTTAAGAAGAGCAAGCAAACTGATAATCTGTGGCAGGCAAGGTAAATTCCAAGTAAGGCTTGTAGAGTGCAGTTGAGGTAACCCCCTAATAGTGCTACAAATCTATTAAACCACAGCATGTGACTTGAACATAAAAATAACAATAGAGAAAAGGCAAAATTTCCCCCCAAAAATGTTCCATTCGTTATTACAGTAAAACTGAGTATTAAAAGCACTTTACCTTTCACCGGTCAATCAGAAAGCTGGTGTTGAAGTCTTTGGCGTCAACCAGCCCAAATGACTCCAAGCCCACAGCTTCATTCCATACTGGTGCAATCAGCCGCTCCTTGAAGGAAGGCCAGGCAATCGGTTTAAAGTAGGTGCTAATTGCTAAGCTGGAGAAGCTCAGTGGGAAACTCATTTTCAATTAGGCGTGGAATAGCTGTATAATTGCTGATAACTTAAATTACTACAGGGACAATAAGCGTGTGCATTGCTTTGACTCAGGTCTTAGAAAAAAAAAATCTGGAGGAGAAAACAGAGAATTGATTAACTAGTGTGGAATTAGGAAATGGTTTAGCTCAACCTGTTCACCTGAGCTGAGAATATTAGGAAGCTGCCTGCCCATTCAAACACCTCTCAGGGTGGGTGGTGGGGGAAGAGAAAGAAGAAAAAGTTCTTTTCCACAACGATGAGGAGTGTTTTGAAGGAACTTGAAGCAAGACAAATTTAGACTAACAAATTACCAGCCACTTTATCACTTGGTTTAATTAAGAAATAAGCAGTGAAACCCAGGCAGAGTCTAGAGCGTGTCACAGAAGAAGTCAGACCATATGATCTCAATGGTCTTGTTTGCTTTTGGAAGCCTGTAGCTTCATTAGAGTTTTGCTCTCTACTAGATTTTTAGCAGCACATTGTTTATCCAGTCCTATTGTAGGAGTTTTCTGGCTACTTTCTCAAGAGCTCTTCTAAATCATCAGTTTAATAGTCACTTCTAAATCCATTGTAAACACACACTAATAACCACAATAGCTCTGTTACAGGCACAATTTGCAAGAACCACATTATTCATCCTGATCCACTACAAACAGGCATAAAAATTATTGATTCCCTGTGCCTTTTCCATCTGGGCAGAACAACAGCTCTCATCGTGCAGAATTGCTTCTTTTGACATTTGTTGTGTCTCAGTGCTTCTATTATTACAGTCTATTTTCAGTTTTAAAATTCACTCCAACCTCAGTTGTGACACGTAACATCTGTATGAAAAATGAGACAAGGATCCAACCCTTTGTTTTATATGTGCCATCACACTGGATGGTTTAGAAGAGGGCGTAGTTTTGTCTGGTTTTGATGGGGTTTTTTTCAATTTCTGTTAGTTTTGAATATAAGGAGTGGCATGGCAGACTGACTGACAAACACATGTCTAATTCATTCCTAAATATCTCTGATTTTAGACACCAAATAATTATCCCCAGGCAAGCTATTTCAGTGCTCCCCTATCCTGAACATCAGAAGGATTTTCCTTATGTCTCACATCAACCTTTTCTCCTGTAATTCAAATCTCTGCTGCTTATCCTGTCTGTCCCAATCAAAGAAGGTAAACCTCATAGGTAAACTGAGGCAGTGTAGTCTGGATGACTGAGCAGTGAGGTGGGTCACTCATTTATTGAAGGGAAGAAGTCAGAGAGTTGTGGTCACTGCGGCAGAGTCTGGTTGGAGGCCTGGGTCTAGTGGGGTCCCTCAGGGGTCAGTGCTGGGGCCGGTGCTGTTCAACATCTTCATCAATGACCTGAACGAGGGATTAGAGAGCACTGTCAGCAAGTTTGCTGATGATACAAAACTGGGAGGAGTGGCTGACACCCCAGCAGGCTGTGCTGCCATTCAGAGAGACCTGGACAGGCTGGAGGGCTGGGCGGGGAGAAATCTTATGAGGTTCAGCAAGGGCAAGTGTAGAGTTTTGCACCTGAGAAAGAACAACCCCATGTGCCAGCACAGGTTGGGGACTGCCCTGCTGGAGAGCAGCGCAGGGGAAAGGGCCCTGGGGGTGCTGGTGGGCAGCAGGATGGCCATGAGCCAGCAGTGTGCCCTCGTGGGCAAGAAGGCCAAGGGCATCCTGGGGTGTGTTAGAAGGGGAGTAGCCAGTAGGTCAGAGAGGTCCTCCTGCCCCTCTGCTCTGCCCTGGGGAGGCCACATCTGGAATCTTGTGTCCAGTTCTGGGGCCCTCAGCTCCAGAGGGACAGGGAACTGCTGGAGAGAGTCCAGCGCAGCCACAGGGATGATGGAGGGAGTGGAACATCTCCCTGGTGAGGAAAGGCTGAAGGAGCTGGGGCTCTTTAGCTTGGAGAAGAGGAGGCTGAGGGGTGACCTCATTCATGGTTATCAATATGTCAAGGGGAAGTGTCAGGAGGACGGAGCCAGGCTCTGCTCAGGGATGTCTCATGACAGGACAAGAGGCAATGGGTACAAGCTGGAGCACAGGAGGCTCCATAAAAATATTAGAAAAACTTTTTTCCCTTGTGAGGGTGCCAGAGCCCTGGCCCAGGCTGCCCAGGGAGGGTGTGGAGTCTCCTGCTCTGGAGACTTTCAAACCCGCCTGGACACGTTCGCATGTGACCTGCTCTGGGTGACCCGGCTCTGGCAGGGGGTTGGACTGGGTGATCTTTTGGGGTCCCTTCCAACCCCCAACATTCTGTGACTTTGTGATTCTGTGCAGGTAGCATCTGAGCAAATAGGGGTGAGCAACAGAAAAGAGGAGAGCAAGCAGTGTCGTTTATACTGAGTTACAGTAACGGTGATGGACAAGTTTTTCTTCTGGTAACACTCTTCCTTTTTAGTTCAAACAGAGTTTATCTCTGAACCCCAGTGACTCTTGGCTTCTAGTTACCATAAAAAATGATACTCACCCTGTTTCCCATCCTGAAAGTTTGAGCTCTAATGGCACAGTGGAAGATCCTCAGGATAGAAATTTGTTTTCTTCCTTTTCAGGCTTATCCCAGCTCAAGTCATTTGGGTCCAAACAGTGTGACTATATGGCCTAATTACAGATGTTTCGATAGACGAGCTGCAGAGAGAAAGATAAATGCAGGGTGGTTTGAAAGAGTCTGTGCTGAGCTATCCCTTCCCTTACATAAACACACACACACGGAGTTAATATGTCTACAAAAATTATACCTGCAGCATCTGTAAATCAGGGATTTTAAATACATACAAGCCCAATTACACTGGCCATTGCACATTGCTGCACAGGGCAAGCCTTCTGAGACTGGCTGTTTGTCCTCCTTAACTGCTCTGCAGTCATCAAGACGGCCCGAGGAGTCTGAGGTCACGAGGAGGGTTCATGCAGTCCCTGTGGCTTTTGCAACTGCATCCCTGGGTATGGTTGTCAGCCACAGGTAAAGGAAGGAGTCGACTTTCTTCCATTGATCAAATCATGACTATTCTTAACAAGAATCGATGGTAGAGGATACCATCAGGTTTGTATTGATGCTTTCGTAATATATATGCATGATGTGAGGCACAGTTATAAAAACTGTAAAGCCCTCTGCTTAGGTGAACGAAATGTGTGTTGCCCCAAACTTTGAGAGCTGCACCCATCCGGAATTTGAGTGCTCCAGTCCTCCAGGATTTGAGGACTTGAGGGACTGTTATGTTACTCCTTATTTAATGAAGGAACAGGTAACCTTAGACACGAGAAGTGTAAAGCTCTGAATCAGTACAACTGAGTTTGCTACAGAGACAGAACATGTCTCAGTTACTCTATTTGCCTTCCTTTATCAAAGTAAAGGCAGAAGTTTGAAACAATTTTCACTGTGGGTCATTTTACTTTTATTGAAAATACAATAAAACAGTTTGACGCAATCAAGAAAATGAGGGGATCGTATATGTTAGTAAGATGCTTTTAAAACTGTGCAATTCAATATAATAAAAGTGTATTAGAACCCAGGAAACCTAAAAAAAAAAAATCAGGAATATTTGACCCCTAAAGCCTTGTTTCTAGGCATAGAACAGGACCCTTTTGCCTGATAATTGTCAGGCTTATCACAAATGCAAATAAAATGTTCTGACGTTTGTCATCAACATGAGGCCCACACCACATTAAGTCACGTCAGCTGGAGGATAAAGTAATTGGGTGTATAGGACAGTCCCAACAGAGGCATCACTAGATCACATGTTGTCTCAAGCAATGGCATTTTGTAATAAATTTGCTATTTTTGCTGGCAGTTGTTCTAAATCAAATACATTTTTGCTCCGCATGGGTGACAAAAATTGCACACAATACTCTAGATGAGGATCAGTGGCTGCACACAACGTTAAATGCTCCATATTTCTGTTACAAATACTCCTCTTGATACACCCTAGAATTTGAATTGGCTTTTTTCACAGCTGCATCACATTGTCACTCTTGGTCATGCTGTCATCAGCACAGCCGGTTCTTCCCCTTCTACCATTTGAAATCCAGAAGTCATTACCTTCAGAAATGTTTTTGCCCTCAAGCGTAAGTGTTTGAACTTGACTTCTGCACTGCTGCATCCCATCCCCTTTCACTGCCCAGGATTAGCCAGCTGGAGATGATGAAGACAAGGTAGGGAAACAATGAATGAGTGCAAAGGGGAAAAGAACAAAATGTGTGAAAAGCAAGAGAAATTCATCTAAAGGAAGCTCTCGGTCAGAAGTAACAGAGCACGGTGGATCACTGGAAAGGAGAGAAAACAAAAGGCAGAACCAGAAAACACAAATAAAAGGAGTAGTGGAGCAAGAAGTGTAGGCTCAGTTCAATCATTTCAAAAAATGTTAACGTTAACGTTGCACAGAAACTTAAAATACCCCAACACTGCACAAGTCTCTCTGGTGTACTTCCCTCCGTACAACATACACAATTTATTTCAGTAAATTGATTGTGGGTTCGGTGTAGAGAAACGAGAGAAAAGACAGTGCTCCTTGTGCGAGACCCCTGTGCTTGGGGATGAAAAAAAATAAATCTACAAAAACGCAGAGTAAGAGTCTGGAAGAAAGAATGAAAGGAATGAGAATAAACTGAGAGAAGCCCTCCAACACCGCTTGCCAGTGGGACTTTGGTCAACAGCATTTTATAGCCTTGTTTTCCATCTAAAGGAGAAAAGAAGCAGAAATTTGGATCCCATAACTTAAAAACTTTAACCCTAGAAACTCATGTCTTTTTTTTTCCTTTTTGTTTAAAAAAAAGTTAAGGTTTTATACAGGCGAATGAGGATTTAAGCCCATTTTATAAAAATCCAGCTGTACTGCATGCGAGGTCTGGCCGAGGCAGCAGGAACACGTGCTGGTATGGCAGCAGTTTGGGCAGATGGATGAAATCCCTGAGCAAAAGGCGTGTAACTACCGAGCTTTGCTTCCAGTGCTGGCCTTGGAACAATTTCTGGAAAGGCTAAGGGAAAATATGTAGGCTGGAGGAGAAATTTAGCTGCTAGTACTAAGTAGAGGTATTAGAGGAGAACTATAAAAAAATAGTCTCAACTACTGACCTTAAAAAATACATTTCAAGGCTGAAAGAGGTCACTTTTCAGCTGCAAATGTGTCTATCTTCACAGCTATCATATGGATCATCATTTCTCAACCAAATTGATGTTACAGCAACTGGGGGAGACTCCTCATGCCTGGAAAAAAGAAATATCACGACTGTCTTCCTAAAGGGCAAGAAGAGGATCCACAGAACTACAAGTCAGCCAGGCTGACCTCGGCCCCTGAGAGGGTGTTCGAGCAAATATTGCTTGAAGCCAGTTTCACCCACAGGAAGGACAAATAGGAATTGCAAAGCACAGATGTACCAAAGGGAAATCGTACCTGATCAACCTAATTGCCTTCTGTGCCAAGGTGCCAATAAACGCACGAGCGCATAAATGGAGAGGAGAGCATATTGCTCAGTGTGCACCCTGCATTCAATAAGGTCTGTGACAAAAGCTCTTTTAAAGCCAAACTGGTGATTGGGTTAGTGGACCATAAGGGAGGTAAAAATCTGGCTGGTGTGCACTCCTAAGGGGTGGTGATCACTGGTATGAAGTCCAGCTGTCGGCCAGCTGCTAATGGAGTCCATCACGGGTCGAAACTGGGGCCAGCACTGGTTAGCAGCTTTATTAATAATCTAGTTGGTGGAATCAGGTGCACTCTCAGCAAGTTTGCTTGTATTGAGCTGGTCGAAGCGGCTGGTAGGCTGGAGGAGCTGAGCGAACAAGAGCTTTTTGTGAACTCTGTTCATGGAGATACTCAGGTCTTGACTGAACGAGACCCCTAGCCAGCCTGATCTCACTTGCAATGGTTTGAGCTGCAGACCTCCACGTCCCTTACTGCCTGAACTGCTCCACAGCTCAATGGCAAACGGCCTCTCAAAGCTGATTTAAGTTCCTCAGCACGATAGAGACTGCAAAAGTATCTCACGTAATAATAAAAGACACAGTCAACCACGTTTGGTTTCTTTTTTCCGATAGCTGAACAAGAAAGAAAAAGGAGAGAATTCAGTACTGCAGCAAAATGTTGCCACAAGGCCCATAAATGTATAATGGCAATGAATAAATTCAGGCTGAAAATTGAAAGAAAATTTATTTTATATCTGGAAAGTAAGAAGGGAGATACGGAAGAGCTTTACAAGTGGAATAACAGGGGTCTACCCTGTCTTGAACCTATAAAGAGACAAACATGCTGATTGTGGGCCATAGCAGTCTCTCCCCATTTTAAAAATCTCAACATCTTTCAAGGCAGCCACTAATTCTTGCTTTTTTCCTCACATTCCCTCTTTTTCTGTCCTACCCTTCCCAACGTAGGAGCATTTCAGCAGAGCGTAGGTGAAGATTTGCCAGCAAGTTACTGAGCAGCACAGCTCTCAGTATTTTGTACTTCTTTGTTCATGTACTTTAACATCTTATTTCTCCAAGAAGCTGTTTTCAGCTATTTATAATGATGCTGGTTTATTTATGAGCTGGTCCAAACTTGTCAAACCTCCTAAGGAGGACGACCTTAGTCCCTTTCAGTGTTTATGGTAAAGTTTTGTACGAACGTCTCAAACTGTTCATTCTGTTCTGGTATGAGGATAAATCTCCAAATAAGCGGTGACAGGAAGCAAGGTCCCCCCAAAAAAGTGTTGATGGTACAGGGAAATCAAATTTCTTCACGAAGACTCTTAATATGACATCACAACAAAAAGAAAAAACAACCGAACCCAGATTAAAAAGAGAGAAAAGCTGTTTCACATCATCCGTCATTTTCCAAATTTGTGCTCGGGGAAAACGCTCGCGAGAATGGACAATTGCAGTGAGTATTACAATACCTTATTTACATACTAAATATAATAAGCCAAAGCACAGAGGAAATGGCATAGAAAAGAACACTGCAATCTCTGATGACAGTCAGCAAACTTAAACGCTTGCTTTTGGTTTGGTTTCAAACGTACTTCAGTGATTCCCACATGTTACCTATTTACTTACATAAGCTGCTGAACTGTGGCTAAAGCTCAGTGACTAGATTTCAGTGCTGCCCAAGACTAAGTCCCCATAAATGATTTTAAGAAAATCATATGTTAAAGTTCTCCTAGTACATTGTAGCTTCATTAAAGTAACAAATGGTAGCTCTCTAAAGATATTGCTATTAAAGCAATTTCCTTCTCCATTGTTACGAGCTCAATAGGAAAATAAACTCTTTTAAAAGTAAATATTCATAGAAAAGCAGATGCGAAAGCTTGCTGGAGCTAAGGAAAATAATTTGAATGCTTTTAAACAGCCTCTGATGAGTCCCAGAAGGAAAATTAGGAAAATAATGAGCAAAACTGGAAAGTAAACATCTTTTCAATGACAAAGAAACACCCAAACTAACTTGGCCAGGGGTTTTTTTGACAGGATGCAGAAGATGAAACTGAAGACTATGAGTGCCTTTTTTCTCACCTTCACTTCTGATTCCACGTTCCAGCTCTTTTACCTTTTCATGAACTCAGCTGCACACACCTACCAGACGATGCTGCTCCGAGGAGCGCTGCCTTCCTGGCCAGCCGGTGTAGTTTTCAGATCAAATGCATATTCACCAATACATGCATTTTCCAGGTTCAGACAGTCACTTGAAGGTTGTAAAGTTCCTACCACCTGAGTGCTTTTGGTGAAAAAATGAAAAAAGACCAAAAAACCCCACCCCACGTGCACAAGAACTCAAATCAGCGGATGCAGCTAGGTTTTCTGTTTTAACACAAGAGCTGTCACTCTGAAGTTAACAGATGCAAGCTGTAAAATTTTGCTGTTTTATGACATTTGCACAGGCCCAATAGCCCTCATTGGCAGCTTTTCTGAGATAAAGACAATGGGAGCAACATTTTGGGATGAAAGGAGCTTCTTTAAACAGTTCTTCGGGGGCACGGTCTCCAAGTAGATAGTTCTGTGCCAGCTCTACGGGTGGGCAGCTCATGCTGATCTGAAAATCACAGGTATGTCATAGAGCACATCCTGCAAGTAGGCAAAAAAAGCTGCTTGAAAAAGGAAAATTTAGAGCGTGAACACTACTATGTGCAAATCTAGACAGCGTCCGCCTCACAGCTTGCTCTCTTCTCTCCTGCTCAGAGCCCAAATGTCTACATCTACCTCTTGTAGCCATGTCTGGTATCACAGAATCACTCAACGGTTTGGGTTGGAAGGAATTTTAAAGATCATCTCATTCCAACCCCCGAACCATGGGCAAGGACACCTCTCACTGCATCTGGTTGATCAGAGCTTTGTCCAACTTGACCTTGAATGTTTCAAGGGACGGGGCATCTACCACCTCTCTGGGCAACCACCCTCATCATAAAAAATTTCTTCCTTCCCTGTATGCCTAGATCCTGCAAAAATCACTATTGCTTCAAGAATAAGGCAAGCTAAGATTGTTTTTAAGTAATATATTTCATTGACCAACTGCATATTTGGAAAATATAGACAAGCTTTTGTGAACACCAGCTGTTATTCATCTTTTTTTGAATGTTAAGCATATATCTAGAGTACGAACATCACCAGAGATACTCAGGTTGGTACAATTAGTTAGATTTAAAAAAAAAAAATTCTAATTTTGACCTGGTTCTGACCTAAATGGCTCTCTATATGCAAAATTATGTGTTAAAACAGTCCTTAGAAAGCACTGAGAAATCTCGGTCAGGTTTGGGCATCTTTTGTGAAAGGAGATGAGAAAAAAATACCACAATAAAAAGGTATTACTTCTGCATAAAAATAAAAAAAGGCTAGGTTCCTGACCTAGCAAGTATTTTCTCACACGTCCCGTTGTTCATAGGCAAATACCACAGGCCAAGGCTGAACTTCTGTATGAGAGTTTGCAAGATCAGAACACGGAACAAATTAAAACAGACGTGCCATCTCGATTCTTTATTAAACTGCAACAGCTGGAAATTCAAGTTTTACCATCACAAGTTTTCATGGCGGGACTCGTTCCTTCCATTTATTGCAATTTTTGTTTTCTTCTAAAGGTGATGTACTCTCTCCCCTAGTAGGTGATTTGTGGTCGAATTAGAGACTCCTCCTATCTCCTACTACAAAATTTTAATCAACTCATGCAAAGGCTACGTCCGCCCACTGCCAAGACTACGATCCAGCTTGGCTCTCGACTTCCATCCTAGCTTTGAACTACACCAGCTGCACGCCATTCGAAACACAGACATCGCGGCCCTCCCTTCCCCATAGGTTAATCCCCGCTACTGTAAAACTCCAAGCTCAGATAGATGTGTTTCGGGTGCAGCTCATTCCAATGCCTAAATCACAAATGATCCAGCGTGTGCTCCCCCTGCAAATCTTAAAAGAGATCTGGGTGCAAGTCCCCATGGCACAGCTATAACCAGAAAGCAGCACTGATGTACCCGGCCCTTATTTTTTCTGTGAGCATGGTCCGTAGAATCAACTATTTTAGGAATGAACCCAAGCATTTCGAATCAGAGGCACAATATTCAACATCTCCCAAGGAAGAGTGGGTCAGCAGAGGCCATAAAAGCAAGCGTAATACAGGCTCGGTTTGGCAGCAGTGATTAGGTTGAAGCTCTTCCAATACAGAAACTCTTGATCTTCTAACTCTCTAGTAATTAAGTCATCACAAGCAGATTAATTGCTGAAAACATTTGGTTTCACTCTCTCTTTTTACTGCTACTAGTAGCTTTTCACTGACAAAAAGCTACCCATAAATCTTGAAGCCGGCAGCGCCTCAGGGGAAAGCTTCCGTAACTCTGACACAGCGTAAAACTAATGCACATGGACATAAAAGTCAACTTCCAACTTCGACAGTGCTAAGAATCAACAGGAAAAGGAGAGGAGAGCAGGGTGCAGAGAGGCTCTGGGTGCCCTGTGTGGCCGTACCCCATCACGCAGAGGCTGGCCAGGGCCAGCAGCTTTCTCCCAGGGCGTACGGCCACGTTCTGCAAAGCTCAGGTTTCTCCAGAAGTACTCTCAGATCCCGTTGATTTGTTACATCTTAGAAGTTATTAAATCCTGAGGCCCATAAATGCTTTACAGCACTGGGCCTTTTATAACTTGCGTTGAGTTATGGCTGTGATTCACCACGGCATCAGAGCAACCACATCAGGGTACAATAAAACAAGATATTTCTTCATGCCTACTTTTTTCAGGGAGAAAACTAATTGGAAACATAATTGGTGACCTTTTCTTTTTTAATTTTTTTTTTTTTTTCTAGGTTTTCTAGCCCAAATATGTAAACAAGTTTTTCTGGGTAAAGTCTGGTGATGTGATTGAGCTGGTTGAAAGCGACAGAAGAAGTTCTCTTCTTGGTCATAGAAGAAACAACACTATACAACTCAGTGAGGACAATTGGGTTTTTGGGAAAATAAACCTTTTGAGAAAAGAATCAGGAGGGGAAAAAAAAAGATAATCTTAGGTATTCTGATATTGGAGGCAAAGTGCTGGAAACAGAAGAATTGACAAAGGTATGATGATAAAAGCTGCACAACAGGACAGAAAACTATTGCTGAGCTTCATATCCTTGTTTCTCTTCTACATGCAGGTTTTGTCCGACTTTGGTTTTCATGACAATTGGATTTTTCCTTCCAAGGATGGAAAGTAAGAATCTCTTCCTAAGCCTATTGCTCTGCTACAGTTTGCTCAGAGCTGCCGACTCCTACATGGTAATTGAAGAGAAGACAGAATGCAACCTGTCAAGGAGCAACAAAATGGACCTCTCGGATCTCCCACCCATCTCCATAGTAGGTTAGTAAAACCTGCCCTTCGGCTCCAGACTAACAACATTTTCACAAAATGCAACTGTTAATCGGTAGGGATTGCTCTGATTGCAACACTGCAATTTCAGACAAATGCCTGTGGAACCGCAGCCACGGCATCCGAGAATTGCTGTGTGATAAGTTTCAGCCAAAGGAAAGTAAATCGATCAGGCAAATTATTTTGTAGTTCTACAGATTTCACTTCAGGTCCTACCATACTGGAAGCCTTTTGATATTGAAGAGAAGTGGCTATCCAACCCATATGGGCATTCATCTTCCTTTGAAAGCCTAGTGTAAATAGAAATGCAAATAGAAATAGTGAACATAATATTTATAATTTTTTTTGGAGAATCTGCTCTTGTGGCAGAGAAATCAACAGTTCTTTCAGGTACTTATATAACCTCAACGTGCCAAGTAATCTCTGACCAGGGGAATTAAAAACCTGGCAAGGGAGAACCAGAGGTCACCTACTGATCCCAGGCAGGATGAGCTATGTCCCTCCCTGCCACGGCCGGGAGGTGACTTGTCTGTCCTGTTGGGGACAAGTCTTGTCAGGGCAATGCTTACCTCTTCACAAATTTTTTTCCTACTGTCTGTCCTAACTCTTTCAATGTAATTTAAACCAATTTATTTTTTCCTTCAAGAAACTTACAGGTATTTGGGGATAATTAGCAGTAGAATGTCATTCATAACTTTGTCAAAATTTCAGTAAGTCAGAAAACAAAGCTTCTCTTGTTTAAGCTCCTTTCCACAGGCTTTTAGGACTTTAGTTTAAGACGGGTTGGTTTCTTACCTTGTTTCCTGTATTTTTTTCTGCACTCTTGCATAGGACAGTGTTTCTTCAAGGAGAAACAGTTGCCCCACACATGCATTTGCAATTAATCCTTAGTTAACTCAAGGCTGTTTAACTGCAAGCTTATTAAAGCTCCAGCTGTTCTGCAGCCTCCCAAAACACAGTGGTTCATGGTCATCATGACCCTGGATGCCTTCAGGCTCACATTTCCAATAATTCTTTCATTCCAGATGAAATCAGAGATGTAAAATATGTTCCCTCCAGCCGATTTCTCGATCTTCTCACAAAAACGTGCCCATGCCTTCAACACAGCGCATGGGCTACGTCAGGTCGTATGGTTTTGCCGACAGACATCCCAGATAGCGAAACACCCCTAACACCGACAGGTCCTTTGCCGGGGATGGTTCTGAGATGCCTCACAAAAAAAACCTTCCTCCCTCTCAGCCCCGCTTGAGATGCAAGAGACACCTCCTCCCTGAAATGAGCAGGAATATGAATTTATATTAATAAATATTCATTTATGCTAATGAGAAAATAGTAAGAGAGCATTTAAATAACCACAGCCTCCTCCCCCCTCCTGATACTATCAATTTCTTAATGATTAAGCAATTCTAAACTGTCATGCTGATACACATCTGTTTTTGTATAAGATAGGAGAAAAATTTGTTGGCTTGGTTGAGACATTTTGCGTAGGGTTTCCTATCTACGTGATATTTGCTTACCCCAAGTCCCGCACAGAATAGAGGTGAAGACACTCAATTTTTAAACGTTGCTGTTGCCATACTTGAGTAGTAAAACCTTTTTGCAATCAGATTGCACACCCGACAGTCAATCACAGTGACGGTATGTCCGGGTCAAATTCAACAAAACCCAAGGGCGAATAACATCTTAAAAGGTACGCAGAGGATTTGCTAGCATCAACTAGGAAAACACACGACCATCTGATTAATACACATTTTTACAGCATTTCCAGTCACAGGTCTATTGACAGGGATTAGAGGTGTCTGTTATCAATATTTTTACAGTTTTTCCCACATTGACACAGATAAAATTTGTAAGGAGCTGGGCACTTGGGCAACTGTTGAAAACACAGTGGGTAGAGCACAAAGAAAATGAGATTAGAGGCCAGTTGGGAAGAGCAGGGGTTTTACCCAACCCACAGCAGCTGTGGGACAGGTAATTCCAGCACTCACCTGTCAAAAAATGCATCTCGACATTTCCCTCTTGTCTGCCCACTGGGCATCGTTTTCTTCTTTCCTTAATTGCCCGGAACAATAAAAGCTCATTAACACCACATCAATGTTTAAATCTCTGTTTATGCCCTTTAACTGAACGGGCTATCGAAACAATTTTACAGGCAAAACAATCCAGACAATCATGTACAGAAAGTTAAATTTATGTGGTATTAAATGGCTTACAAGCATCTCAGTTACTGTCACAAAGTTTCAAAGGGCAACAGAATCTGTGAGAGGGAACCAGATCTAAACCACTAATCCTGGCTCCTGCAATGGCTTCTTAAGACAAACTTTTACTAAGTGACAATACCTTGGCATGCTTGAAGTATAGTTTCTCCTTCCACTGTTTCTTAGAGTTGTATAACCCTAACTGCAATGGTGCAAAGTTAAATGAAACCCACCAAAACAGCCCAAAATGCATATTTTTCATTCCTTAGTTCCGTAAATCATGGCAATGATTAAATATTCAAAAAGGTATGGATAGCAAATATTGGAATAGACAAGGAACCACCATTCTTCAGTGGGCATACATAGATTTTTTTATCCTGATTATTCTTTAGGTAAAGGCAATGCTTATAGCAAACCTCACACACAGAATAAAGGCATTGAAAATACTGTAACAGATCAGTGAGCTGGGAAGGGTCTCACACTTGTAACAGGTTTGCTGTGTTAGATCCCAAGACAAGTCTTAGCCAGGGAGTTTATATATAGCAACAAACAGCATTAGAGCTGATACAGAGGAAGTTCACAAGTACTAGTGATCCATCTAAAGAAAAAAATTATATCAGGGATAGTCTGAACTCACGCTCCCCTGCAAGTTTACTAGACCCAAGGTTCAACTCTACAAATATTTTTTTCAAAGCTGCGGGCACGCTGATGAAATACCCTCGCAAGTAGTGTCTTTTAAAACAAGAGGGTAGGTGAAAAAGGAACAAAGAAATGAAGAACCAAAGGTGGCATCATATAGGCAAAGAGTTTATGCCGAATCAGCACAGAGTTTTGCCCTTGTGAAAACCAGCACACGCTTGTCAATTCCTACCAAAACTATGCAGGTGACACCACCCTCTAATAGAAAAAAAAAATATGGAATTTTAAAGGTTTGCCTATTTTTGTTCACGTGACTGACATACCAAAGTACCCCCACCTTTTGCACAGAGACCTTTAATTCTATCCCTCTGAAATTACTTTCCTTGTTTGCATCTGACCAAAACATGGGTGCAAAAGCCCATCCTAAGATGCTGACACCGGTGCTCCTCTGCTTCCCACGAGCGACAGCGATGGCCCGAGTTCAGACGAACGTCCTCCCCGCGGAACACGCGGCAAGGAGGCGGCGGCGCAGGGCAGCTGCCTTCCCCCGTGCAGAAAGAGCAGTGAGCATCTCAGTGGAATAGCATGTGCCATAAAATTGACTTTAATGTTATGTTGTCCTATTCTCTTTGAAGATTTAACTAAAAGATCCCAGAAAGTCAGCAGGAAAGAGGCAGAGAACAGGAAATCTTCCAAGGTAGGTTCGGAAAACGTTCCTGAATTAGAACCATTTACCACTTCTACAGTTTCCTTCGGTGCATTCTTTGTCAGGTTTTTAGAGCCATTCCCTGATTTAAATAATTTGCATACAGTTTGAAGCTCTAAATACTGTAAAAAGAGATGCAAAACATTAATGTTGGCAGGAAAACTATGTGATCTTAGAGGTTTGTGTTGGGGTTTGGCGACTTTGCTTTTTGTTTTTACAGTCCTGTCTTACTTTAAGCCTGGGCTGGTTTAAGTATTTGTAAAATTATTGTGGCACCCACCATGAAGAGGGACCATTCCTGGTCACACCGTGTGGGTTTACCTGTACAGGCTCTGTGGCCCAGGGGTACAAACTCACTACCTGCTGCTTTTTAACTGCAGGTGCAAAAAAATTAAAGTGGAGGCATACAAAGAAGGTGGCATTTGGTTGAAAATGTTGACTAGTGACTTTGTCAGATCAGTAGATTCAGACTGATAGATTTCCTTAACATGGTGTTGCCCATAGGTCTCAAATGTGAAATATTACGTGGGCTGGACTCCTATATTTTAAAGATTGTCTAGAAGAGTAGAAAACAGCATTTTCACTTTATTTTTCATATGCCATGATAACCATTAACAGCCAAAAGAGTCGTTGCTGCAACCAGAAACATTTAGAGCTCCTCCTTTTCCCTTCAAATTGATGTCTTGTGTGGTTCACCTTCCTTGAAACACCTCCTAAACTCACAGGACGACCCAGGTTGAAAGGGGCTCAGGACATCCCTGAGTTCCACCTTCAGCTCAAAGCAGGACATTCTCGCAATCAAACTTTGTCAGAGCATTTTGGCTTAGAAGCTCCAAAGTCACTTAAGGACCACAGAACATTGTACTTGACCAACCATAAGATTGCCACCTTTCAGAAGCAGCTCTCCTTGGGCAAGCGGCGAAATCCTTCTCAGCTCACTTACCTGGATTCCCGCGCACAAACCCGACGTGCAAAATATTACTGAGCTCTAAACAAACCACACGAGCTAGAGTGCTGCCAAGGCACCTCCCGTCCCTCTCAGCTGGAGAAACAACGTGGGTACTGCCCCCGCAGACTCCCACAGAGGTTTCACTCTTTCATTTGAAAATTTTGGGGGTCCAAGAGTAATTCCTCACTTTGTTTTACTGATAACGTCGTTGTCTTTACAGATTCTTGCATCCCTTTCGCCGCTGCTGCCTCATTCTTCCTTATAGAGCATTTTCCAGCGCTCTACCCAGTCGTGTTTCCAATTGCTCAAAATGTGGGGCTCACAAGATTTAGCATTTTGCTTGGTAGGTCGGTCTCAGATCAGCATTTCCCACAAGCCAGTCCCACCACATCTCGATATTGCTGCTAACATAGGTCTCACTGCTAGCAACCATCCACTCACCTCAAACCAGAAGCTCCCACAGTTCAATTTTTTTGCCCCATGCTTATTCTGACCCGTACCAATTTTTTTCATTTATCTGAATTCTCATCTTTCCCCCCCCCAGAGAAACGCTCAACCGAAGATACCTCCAAAACCAAGGCCCACGCCAGCTGCTGACTGCGTGCCAAACTTCAAAACCTGCAAACCACACTTGAATTCCTGCTGCAACTACTGTGCTCTGTGCAAATGCCGAATTTTTCAGACCATCTGCCAATGCCTGATATTAAACCCAAAGTGCTAAGCCAGACTGGGAACACAGTAAGGCTTCTGTCTTTCATTAGCTTCTCAAGTGCCTATTTCAAACCGCCCCATGTGTATAGCAATCAAAGTCGAGAGCTTTGAAGCCGGCAGCTTGGATTTGCCCCTCTTAAGATTAGATGGACAATGGTTTGTTTTGTTTTTATTTTCGTGGGCTTAGCGCTATCATAAACAGAATGGTTTTTTGAGGGAGCAGACAACCAGGGAGATTGACATTGAGCAGCAGTGTCAACTGCTTTTTAAGAAGAACCCTGCGTTCTTGTTGGTTTGGGGTTTTCTTGTTTGGTTGGTTGGGTTTTTTTATAGGGCCATATTAAACCCAGACTGTCATATTAAGCCCAGACTGCCGGTCTAACCAGCACCGCAAACCCCTCACCGATGGCACGCAAACCATTTGGGTTTGCCCACAGGGCCAGGACCACCTTCCAGCCCAGCAGACACGTCATGCTGAAAATGCAAGTTTCAGGGGCAATTCCCTTTTCACACATTCAGCGAAAAAACAGGACGAGAATTTGGATATTCTGCCAGAAAAGACAGATCCAAACAATAAGGCAATTTTTTATCATCCCCAGCTGAACATAGGAACATCTGCCTTCAGGGTTTTTAGTCACTCTACCAGCAACCACAATCTCCAAGGTGTAGAATATACATGTACATTTGAACCCTGAAGGTACCTCTGCCTCATGACTTAAAAAATCAGATTTTTTCCCCTAGCCATACCCATATGAACAGAGGCCCAAAGCAGAAACACATCTTCAGGACTTTGAGGAAGAAAGATCAGCAAGAAATGAATGTGCATCCCACATGTACATTACTTTACAAGCAATCGATCTCTCTTTCTTTCTCCATTCTTACGACGTGCAATTCCCAGCACCTACCCCAGTGGCCATCTCCATGTGCTGCACACAACCAGTGACCACAGGGAAAAAGTTATCGAATGTTGTATCAACACTTAAAGGCTCAGAAACAGCTCTGACAGTACAGATGAAGCTCAAGGCAGCAGCAAAGAGGTGCCTAGAAGACATCTTTCTCTTGTTCTTGAAGATTTTTGCCTTAATCTGGAGTTATCCAAGATGGCACAGGAGGAAACCGCCCTTCTTGGTTAAACTACCAGGAGAGATGTGGTAGGTCACGGGAGAGCGAGGAGGGAGCAGACCCAGGGGCTGTCCCCAGTGTTGAGGACTCTTCACCCGCCAGACTCCAGCTCTTGCTTTTTACCTCCTCTGGTCTGAATCAAGAGCGTTCCTCTACCCCACTCCTGTGCACTCTTTCTTCTTCCGTGGGCCTTCCCCAATTTTAGCATTTTCCCTTCACCCCACTGGTATTGCCAGTCACCACAGGAGCCACGTGTGCTCTCAGGGCTAAAACCACATCATCCCCTTTCTCTCCACCTGCTTTCTAGATGACTGCACCAACATCCCCACCAATGCTCCTTGGCTTTCAAAATCAGTTCTTTTCTAGCTATTAATGTCTAAGCCCAGTCCTGAATTTTCCAACGTGCTATGCAGGTCTGAGGGGAAATTTCTTTACCGATTTATTTCTAAGCACAGCTGAGGGTTACAAAATTTTCCAGGCATGCAAAGATGATACAGATGACACTCAAAATGTATGAAATTTCTCTTCTTCTAACAGGATCATTTAGGTTGGAAAAAAACTTTGAGATCATTGAGTCCGACCATTAATGTGGCACTGCCAGGTTCACCACTAAACCATGTCCTTAAACACCTCATCTACCCATCAATCCAAAGCCCAGGACTCAAAATATAGGTCAGATGTTGACAAAAATGTTTGTTCATCTTAGAGATTAATATAAAAAAGAGCCAAAATAATGTCATTGTGTTCTATCTACAAAATACATCAGCTCTCATATATGAAGCTTGAATTCTTCTAAATATACATATCTTTAAATTCTGGCTCAGGAAGCCATAAGCCTTTCAGTTATCATAAAGAGAGGATGAAAAGGAAGAATGATACTTTACATGGGCTTAGGAAACAGGATTTGCCCCCTTCTTTTACTAAGTAGAGATTTAGGGTCCTGTCAAATTCTTTCAAAACTCTCATAGCTATAAAAAACTGTCCTTGGTTGATATTAAAAATCATACCAATAATCATACAACAACTTCTTAGGTGCAAACAATATAATTTCCTTACCAGAATATCCAGCTGGCCAGAAAAATTATAATTTACCAGGGTGGAGGGGAGCAGGAAGAGAGGAAAGGGAAGGGAGTAAGGAGACTCAGAAACCAGACAAACGTCTGTTCTCTAGACAGCAGCTCCCACTCCAGCTTTGCAGATTCACGGAATGGTTGGAGGTGGCAGGGGGATGTCTGGAAGGCATCTGGTCCAGCCCCCTGCTTGAGCAGGGACACCTAGAGCTGGTTGCCCAGAATATGTCCAGACAGCTTTTGAACACCTCCAAGGAGGGGTCTCCACAACTTCCCTGGGCAATCTGTGCCAGTGCTCAGTTACCTTTGCCACTAAAAAAAAACCAAACCAAAAAAGGAGGCATTTCCTGGTGTTTGACTCTCTCCAGTATGTTCATGTGTCTCCTGTGCTGGAGACTGGACACAGTACTCCGTGTGGCCTTACCAGTGCTGAGCAGAGGGCAAGGATCCCCTCCTTGACCTGCTGTGACACTCCTCCTAACGCAGCCCAGGACACCGCTTGCTGTCTTTCCTGCAAGAGCTCATCACTGGCTCACATCCAACTTCTGGCATTCACCAGGACTCCCCCTGCAAAGCTGCTTCCCAGCCGGTTGGACCTCAGCCTGGGGCTGAGGGGGTAGGACTTTGTGCTTCTCCTTGTTGAACTGCATGAGGCTCCCGTGAGCCCGTTTCTCCAGCCCAACAAGGTCCGTCTGGATGGCAGCGGGACCCTCTGCACGCATCAGCCTCTCCTCCCAGCTTGGTGCGACGAGCAGACTCGCTGGTGACATGCTCGGCCCCATCCTCCGGATCCCTACGAGGTGTCCACCAGAGCCTGCGGTTGCCAGCCAAGGTAACAAAGTGCCAAGACTCGCGCCAAGGAGCCAGAGACACAGAAGCTGAACCAGCGAAGCACAGAATGGATCCGTGTGTGCAATGAAGGGAAATGAAAGCTCCTGTCATGTGAACAAGAGGATTTGTTTTCCAACACATACACACATACTTTTTAATATAGCATTTGTACGTAGTGCATTTTGACAGATTCAATTTGTTAATAAGGCTTTTTTTTTTGTAACTGGAATTGATTACAAAGAGGTTATGTTTTCTTTGCCATTCACCTATCACACCAAAGAATATATACCAAAGAATGTGTGTATATATACATATATCAAGTATTCTGAAATTGTTATTAGCCTTAGTGACTTTACTTTTTCTGGGTAAAGATCACATTGCATGAGGTATTGATAGGATACAGAAATCAGTAAAACATGTACACCCATTATTTGCTTCCTGTATTCAGTCTGAACAGATATTTATATCAAGGAGTTGTTTGTAAGAGTTCCCTAAGGGACCTATCAGAAATGTCATCAGCACACAAAGGATAAAACACAGGCACGACAAAGGCACTGTTTCCTTTTTAGTTGTTACATACCAAAATGTCCCCACTGAAAACTTACTGGAATTCAAGCTTAGGCACAGACCCAGGAATGCTCCATGATGGAGTCATTTTGCTCCTAGAGACTAATAGAAGTTTTGCCCTGAATGCAGCTTAGCAGGATTAAGCACAAATAAATCACTATTAGGCTTTCCAAATGTCATCTATCTCGTGCAAATTTAAAACAGATACTGTATTTTCCCATCCAAAGTCATGACTTCATTGCTTATTGTCACACTCAAAGACCATAAAATCCAAGTTTATCCTGATGAATAAAACAAACGATAGAATTAACATCTCAATGACTACACCAAGCTAGGTTATTAACCTCACAGTTAATTACCTGGAGATCCCAGAAGGAAAACAAACAACTCCCCACGTCAGACTTTAGGATCTCCTCACAGGAGGAGAGATTTGATGGAAGGTAGAACAACTTTTCCCCTAATTCTCTAGGTGAGTCAACAGCCTCTGTGATGTTGCTTTGGCTGAAGGTGATGAAAGATTCAATAAAGCTCCTTTGAGATACAGAGACCGTGCTAACCTCATGATGAAATGAATTATAGCAGAACCAGATGGAGATTTGTCTAACCGAACTAAGGGGCCAAGGAAGGAGTTGTACACGCCATGCCCAAAGCTGACTGCGGGAGCTCTATTTCACGGCGCAAAGCATCACATCATCTTAGTCCTCTGGCAAAGATGCTTCTCAGAGTATCGTGAGCCATGCTAGTTGTGAACTACTTCAGTCTTGAGATAACTCACAGTGGGTGTAGATATTAAAAGACATCCAAAGCCAATGCAAAAAACATTATGTCATATAATTTTTCACTGAGGCATTTCAAGTTGAATTAGACTGTTCTAAAGCCAGAAGTGACTCTAGAATCACGCTGAACAAACCAATTCAACATCCGTTCCCATCCAGCATTCTCTTTAACTCAGAGACACACAACCAAGTTGCAGAATCAGGGCTGAAAAATAAAATAAATAAAACCAGACTCCCCTAAACAAACCCATGAGCACTTCACTTTTTTTTTTTCCTTCTATTTCTGAGCTCTGAAGTGTTGTCCTGCTGGACAGACTTCTCCACACAGCGATCTCCAACGTGTGAAAGGAAAGGCGTGGGATGGCCTGCTATGGCTACTGCCTTGCAAAACCCCAGTTGCCACCACAGTACCTGGAACAGATTGGTCACACACACTTGATTTCAAAAACTGAAAGTGCACAGCAAGCAGCTGCTTATTTGCAAACAGAAAAGTAATTTCCGATTTTTGTTGTGAAAAGAAATAATTGCTCCCTGTATCCACAGTGCCAGTATCGAGACCCCACTAGGTAATTTTCAACGGCATTACCAGCTCCCGTCAACGCAGGTATAGCACAAAACGTGGGATTACGGGTTTGAGTCTGGCGGGGTTTTTGGAAAAGCAGGGGTAGAGCCGTGTGGGAAGCTTCGAGAGCCTCCTCCCAACTGCAGGTAGGAGTTGGACCCACCTCTGGCCAGGGCCAGGCAAAGCAGTGCCTCTGTGCTCAAGGTATTTAAGAGGGGACCCCACTGTTCTCTGACTCTTTTGGGCTTGTCTCCTCTTGATCTGTCCTGTCTTTGTGTTGGGAAGGGATTGCTGGAATGTGAGATAACAAAGGAAGGTCATCCTGAGAAGAAAGAGAAGGCTCCCAGAGGAGGAGAGGGAGAAGGCTGCTGGAGCAGAACCTTCCCCTGGAGCCACATGTGTTTGAGATGCAGGAAGGTGATTGCCTGCCAGCTGAGGGGATTGACAGAAGTGAGAACATCCAGAGCCCTGTGCGAGAGGGGAGAGAGATTGGGCATCAGTGGGGGACGCACCCAAAGCCACCCGTGGCCCTGACAGACTCCCGAAGAGGAAGAGGATTGCCTCCTCTGGATGACACCACGTGTGGACACCACGTGGCACGAAGAGGCTGCGAGGAGCCCTCTTTCTCAAGGACAAGCTGCCATGGACGATGAGCAATGGCCAAATGAACCAAACTCCAGCCCCTGTTCCCCATGCATTGATGGGGGGGGAGCAGGTAGCCAGGAAGATGGGAGGGGTGTTGGGGAGGTATATCTAAGATCAGGTTGTATTTATTGATGTATTCCTCTCACTATCCTACTTCATAAATGGTGGTGGTGAATTAAATCTATGGTTTTTCTCTCCAAGTCTCTCTGGTTCTTTATCCATCATCTTAAGTGATAGATTATTACTCTCGCTATCCTTAATCTCAACCCTTGAGCCTTTTTGGTTGTTTTCTCCCTCCACATCACTGTGGAAATGGGGTCAGGGGTAGGCGCGACCACGCGGTTTTTTGTCCCAGTCGGCTTGAACCACAACACATGGGAAAACACAGACAACAGACCCCCAATACACTTTCTCACTCTTGGCAGTTCCTTAAGCTTGTAAAACAAAAGCAAAAATCTTGTGGCTCCTCACCAGTCAGCTAAAGGACCAGTATCCCAGTGCTCAGAACCTGCTTAATGCCATTCTTGAATCCAAAATCAGCTCCAGAAAGCTCCAGATGAGACATCCTAAGATGTTCTGCTGGCAACTTATCGAACATGCTTGAACAACACTCACGGTTTCTGTAGATCCAACAACATACTGAGGATCCTGAGGTGAGCAGGAGCTCGCAGCTCCCTTGTTGATTAGATATTCCCAGTGCAACAGTGAGAGAAGTTTTATACCTAGAGAGGACTTGGTGGAATTCTCTTCCCCATCCACAGCAAATAACCCTGATCTGGGGGCCAAGACACCCAAATGTCTGGCATACTGGGCTAGTTCAGGATTTTCTGGTCCACACAGGTATTTTCTGCTTCTTGGGTAGATATTTGAAGGAGCTAAGAAGAAGGATATGATTTTTTAAATTTTTTTTTTAATTTCCCCTCTGGTCACTGACTTTCACTAAAGGACCAGTTCAGCAGCATCGGTGCCCAGTGCCATCTCTGGAGGAGCGTCTCATCTTTGCCATCTCATCTTTGGAGGGGAGCAAAAACCCATGCAAGGCTGGCAGATGTGACACGACGGGAGCTGTCAGGAGACCGTCTCCATCTGGAGCAGCAGCACAAGGCCAGAGCTACGCCAGGGCTCCCTGAAAGAGCCATCCATCACCCTCCGAGAGTCCCTCTTCAGATTGCGGTGCCTGCAGATTACTTTCCGAGGTAACGCAAAGATTTTTATTGGGAAACTTTTCTCCGAGGATATGCAGATGGCCAACACATGGCTAAGTGCTTCTCCCACCTCTCCCAGAAGAAAAAGGAGGCTTTCCTTCCAAAAAAAAAAAAAAAAAAAAAAAAAAGGAGGCATTCCTGCAAGATTTTTTTTCCAGAGAAATGAATAAACATATCACAGTTGCTGCATGGCATATGCACACGTATTTCTACCCAGGAAATCCTTTGAGATGAAATCCTGGCCTGCAATATGGGAGCCCTAAAGTGGCTGTAATAGTGTCATAACAATTCACATGTGGCATTCATTTAATACACATAAAGGCAGGAAAAGACAAAAATATACCTCCCCTAGTGATCCAGTTCAGGCCCCTTTGAATCAGTGGGAATTTTCCATTGACTTCAATAGATTTTAATAAACACCTTCAGCTCTCACTCTCTACCATCAGGTGGATTTAGCCAATAACTGTTCTTGGGGTACCCTTGCTATTTTTGGCTTGTTTGTGGGCTTCCCTTCGCTTTGCACAGCTGCCTCACGTAAGTGACAATATTATACAGCTTTTCACGGTGCTACACGACCTATAACAGTAACAGCCAGAAATCAACCATGAGTCTCACTCTTCCTTGTGTTCATAAAAAAAAACCAACCAAACAAAAAAAAACCCAAAAAACACACGTAAATTCATTAAAAGCTAATAGTGTTTCACATATTGGTGAGAGACAGTAATTTTAAGTCTTCTAGAATGGAAGTGGGAACAGATGGATTTACAGTAATTCAGCAGGTCCCTCGCTCTGAAAACACCTCCGAAATAACCAGAAAAGCCAGACCACGTTAAGCTAAAAATTTAAAAATATCTCCTTGCTACACTGTCATTTCATTCACAATAATTTCTCCCCTCGAGAAGGAAATACTCGGAGCACTAAATAAGCAGACAAGATGCCTTTATTCTCTTCAACTCATTCGACATCCCTCCACCACTACCGCTTCGCTCCAAGTGCAAGCGTTCTACCAGAAATGTCCTTTTTTTACAAACGGGCAGGTCAGGCAATCTCACAGCCAAAGATTCAAAAGGAGTCTGCACCTGGTTCTTACAAAACACACAGAGGAAGCAAGTTTTGGAGGGGAGGAAAAACAAGACCATCAAACGTTTGTTCTGAGTGGAAATGGAGTTTATAACGCAGAGCAGACACCTATAATAAGCCCTGGCTCAGAACAAAAATCTGGGTACGAGCCTGATTTTTTAGCATTTAAGGTGCTTCCAACACCCACAATATTGTGACTAAGATGCTGTTCAGTTACTGCTGAAATGCTGCTGTGTCATTAGGAACGCGGCTCATTTTAACATTCCCTTACAGAAATGGTTACCACAGTGGGAGAAGTTCTTGTTTAATTTGATCTGTCTTCACAAAAATAAAAGCCTCCAAGGCTATAAACCACAACTGCGTTGTGAGAAACTTCATATCTTCAAGAAGCTCCACTGCTATGAGCACAAGCTCCGCCACGAATCACAGAGTATCAGTGGAACATTCATTTCTCTCCGCTCACGGTGATCCGTGTCTCCTAAGCCCACCCAGCAAACCCCATTTCACAGAACACCAAGCCATGAAAAAAAAAAAAAAGAAAATAAAAAAGAGCAGGACTTAACAAGGCTGTATTGCCTTGGAGGCAAGTGCATCTGTTGAGATAAATGGAGAAGAAAACCAGTACAGCCTGTACGCTCTTAACACTTCTGACTTGAGTGGAGGGAAAACAGGGCCAAGACTTGCCTTTTTGAAAAAATAGTAGTTTCCCCAGTAGCAATAAGGAAAGCATTAACAGGAGATGAATCCAAACAGACACTTGAGGAAATACGTGACTCTTCTGAGAGACCTGTCCAAAGAAGGACAAGCCACCACTAACTCCATTTTACCAGCAGGTTCAATCCTGGCACGGGGCAGACTGCCCGAGAATGTGGTGCTCATCACCGCTCCAGGACAGCCTAACCACACTTCGGTGTGCTTACGTAGTGAGCCACTGGAAACTACTGAAGATGTTAAAAAACAAACTGAAATTGGACATACCATTAAACAAGAACTTCTCCCACTGTGGTAACCAGGTCTGGTTTAACACTTTGTTACATGTTGTTGTCTTTTTTTTACCTAATCAGCTTAAAACCCTGTAAAAATTAATAGCTAGGAATGGCTAAATTTGAGGAATGGCTATTAACTGGAGTGGAGTTAAGCATTTCCCAGTTCTCAGTCAGTGGTTGCAAGTATTTGGGGGGTAGGGGGGGAAGTTAACTGTGTGTCAATTCCTATTTTAGGAAGAGCACGCACCACATTTCTCCGGTACGCCAGACATGCTTGCCCAAACAGGACCTCATTCACACACAGTTGGAAGCCTCACTTTTTATTTTTGCCTTTCAAAATGAGCCTGCAAACACGTCTGAGGAAAGAGCCCAACGAACTGGAGAGGGAGGGCTGCTCCGAGACCCCCGCCATCCGCTCAGCCTGGATGACACGAGCCCAAGGAACGCCCGAGAACACGTGCAAATGTGGTTAAGGCCATCAGCATGCTTTTGTCCATACACCAGACCTGTTGTATCACTCAAAATTTGAGTGGGAAGCTTGGATTTGTCCCCACTTTCATCCCTGCCCGTGAAGAGGTTGTACCGCACCGTACCGCAAATGTACGGTGTCCCCCTCCTCCAGGACCCTGCGTGTCAGATCCAGAGAGCCCACGGCTCCCATCTTGCCCCGTCTACACGACATCTGCTGCACAGAACCACACCAGTGAGAAAATCTGTATCTGTCACTGTCATCAGCCTCCCTGTGCCAGATGCGGGTGCCACACGAGCCGATACGTGGGGTTCTGGCGCACAGGAGGGGTCATTCAGGAGCCCAAATACCTACGGCAGCCAGGAACTCTTCAGTGCTGTTGTTCTTTCTTCGTTAGATCCCGCTAAAGCTATTGTAAAATAATCACAGTGGGAATGACAATCTGTAATCAGAGAAAGCAAGATGTTTAACCTCTGACTAGAGTGAACACTGAACTGATTGGATGTAGATTAAAAAAAAATAGCTAAAAAATTATCTAGTAAAACTCTTTGTGGCAGCAGGTGTGCCCTTGTCAATTAAAAAGCAAACGAGCAATAATGCTGAGTGATTTCACAGAATCGTTTGGTTTGGAAAAGGCACTTGAGATCATCAAGTCCAACCACAAACATAGCAATGCCAGGTCCACCCCTAAACCCTGTCCAGAAGCACCACATCATCACAACATTTATATACATCCAGGGATGGTAAAAAACCCACAAAAACCCTCAAATGAAAGAGCTCACCACCACCACTGTACATTGATCACCCGATGAAATAGACATTTTAGATAAACTCAAGGTGACAGCTAGTCCCTTCATCCTTAACTTAGTGAGATTGCAATTCTTTGAGAACTGAGTCAAAAGCTTCTGGGTTAAATATCAAAGGACAGACCAACCCAGGTACCACTGTGGTGGGGTTCTGACAAAGACCACCTGACTAGAGTAGGAAGTAGCTGAGAATTTCTTTGAATAGTTGGAAAAATCCACTTCAAATAAAACCCTGGTAGACTTCATCTCAGCCATTCTGGTATCTGTTGAAGAATCCAGGAGATTTATGGAGACCATCAAGGCCAACTTCTTGACACAAGTGATCAATGAGCCAACTAAGGGAGATGCTTTGCTGGATCTGTTACTCGAAAAAACCCCAAACAAAATTATCAAAGATGGAAAGGCGTAGGCAGCCCTTCCTCCAGACACCGTGAAGCATGAGATCCTTGACTGCCCGTGCACTAAAGCAGCCAAACTTTATCTGGAGCTGTACCAACAAAAGCAGAGCCAGCAGGTCAAGAGAAGGGAACCTTCTCCCCTGATTTGCATCTTAAAGATACTTATACTGGGGAGCCAAAATGGGATGCAACATTGACCCATCCCAGAGCATCCAGCTGAGCACAGGCCACCGAGACCAGCAGGGGACTGAAGCACAGGACACAGACTAAGACGTGGGTTTACCCAAACCGGAGAATTTGAAGGGGGATTTGTCACTCCCTGTGACTACCTGATGGAAGCAGATAGTGAAGATAGAGCTAGACCCTTCTCAGAGGTGCAGAGGGATACAACGAGGAGCAATGAGCATAGGCTGCAGCACAGGGAATTCCAGTTAAACAAACAGGAAAATACTTTAATCTAGAGTTTGGTCAAATATTGAGATACAAGCCTAAAGAGGTTGTGTGATGTCTGTCCTCAGAAAACTGAAACTCACCTGGGCAAGCTGAACTCCAACCTGATGTAACCAGCCCTGGTACAAGGACAGGGATGAACTGGAGACCTCCAGGAAGCCCTGACTAACTCAATCATTGCATGAACCCACGATCCGAGTCCAACAGCAGAACCACAGCTCTGTACTTCACGATAGCAGATGTCCAGCTGAGAAATGGGTTTAGAGAAGCTAAAGCCCAGCTAAGGGAAATTAATGAAGAAAAAGGACAACACCCCATCCTTGTTTTCCTACTGCATTTGTTCTACCAGGATGACATTTCCTATCATCACTCTTCTCTATGTATGACACAAGGTGACCATCACCTACACGTAGATCTGTACTCCAAGTGTGCGTGTGTCTGCGTGGAGGTCACTGGGTGTAACTGAGTTAAATGACCATTATTGATTTGGGAATCATTTATAGTGGCTTTGTGGGATCCAAATTCAGTCAAAATTCTTGTAACTGCTCACTGACATCATACCTGGCACCCGGACATGAATCTCTGAGCACTTCAAGCATGTTTTAACACCATACTAAACCTGCTTTCATCTTGCATCCAAAAGCAGAGGTGGCCCTGCTGTATCAATATTGACTCACGACAACAGCGGCAAGAAAGGAATTCCATGGCATATATGGAGATAAATCTGCGTGGGCAGAGGGGAAAAGTGTTTTTCCTGTAATAGTCAATAACTTGGAGGAGCAGCTTTTTGCTGGTCAAGTATATGATGTGGGTTTTTGCCTTGAAGAAGCATCAGGTGGATACATGAAGAATTTTTAGCAGCTTAAAGGTCACACAGAAATAAATGAATCAACAACGAAAAAAAAAAAACCCAAAGCATCTCACTATACAAAAGTCAGGCCACAGTCAGATCTTTAATAAAAGCACTTTGAGTCAGCGACAAACAAGATACAGCAGACATGACAACTCAGAAAAATCAAGTTGGGGGTAGAAGTGTGCTGCTGGTGTTTTCAGAGGATCAAACAAGGTCCCTAAACCTGAACACATCCCCTCAGGGGCTTTTCAGCCATCCACCACACACTAGAAAGCTGCTAAAAAGTCACTCTTGCCCCACCCCTCCTTAAATTGGTATGGAAGAGGCATAGAAGGATCTTTGCTCTGACTAAAACCAATGGGGTAAATTAACCCAGAAAAAAATTCCAGCTCTAATCCCAAGTAGGAGGTTGAGTTTATAAGAAGGAGACCAAGCAACCTCTACTCCTCTCAACCTCCTCCAGTTTCTCAACTTGGCCTTCAGCTTTGTGGAGAGAAGCCTGACGCTGCTAGCCACCCCAATAGGATTCATCTAACTTGAGCAGGGCATGGCAGGAAGCACCTCTCTGTAGAAACCGTTGCCCATCTTAGCGGTTAGTCTGTTCAAAGAGCCACACGACCGATAAGACTATGCATTTTTAGCAACCTTCTGTCCTGCTCCCCTTACTGGGACATTAGGGGCCAATAAAAGGTGCGTAAGATCCTTCCCACCATGACATTAGGCAAGTAACTAATTCTAATCCCAAGAGAGATCCTCTTTCACTAACAAATAAGGCTCTGGAGCTCCCTTGGTAAGGTGAGGGGTCTGCAGCACTGAGAGGAGTACAGCAAAGGGCTTGGTCTCGGAAGCCCAGCACACACAAGAGCTTTGGAAGGTTGCATCCCTGCACTTTGGTCTTTGGGTACTGCCACCTGCTCAGTATCTGTAGTGGTCTGGTTTGAAGGGCCCATCTCTCGATAAGCCCAGGTATTTGGCCTGCTTGTCACTCAGCTTCGTCAGCTTCACACACAGTTTATCCAGATGAGCAGCAGCCACGGCTTCATCCAGCTGGAAAACAAAACGTCGAGACAGGAATATTAGCAGAACAGAGTCATATTAGTTCAGGAAGTCATGGTCAACAATGAGAAATGAGGATGCAAAAAACAATGGCAGTCCCAAGAAGGGCTTAACAGATCGACACAGAGGAACAGCCAGACAGCTCTTTTCCTGCCAACACACCTCATCTGCTCGACCGCAGAGGCATCTGCTCTGAGCACAGAAATGCATTTAGATGGAAAAGCCCCAGGCTTTCAGGGGAGTTAAGCTTAAGTCAGACAACTTTTGTATAATCAAGCCCATTTCAATCTCATTTACACATTCACATCCATCCAACAGGAACACAAACCATTCAGAGAGAAGAATATCCAGATTGATAGAAGGGCAAAGCCCCAGTCATGTTTCCACTACAAAGGGCCTGGAGAATAAGTCCTGTGAGGAGCAGCTGAGGGAACTGGGGTTGTTCAGCCTGAAGAAAAGGATGCTGAAGGGAGACCTTATCACTCCCTACAACTCCCTGAAAGAAGGCTGTAGCAAGCTGGAGGTCAGTGTCTTCTCCCAAGGAACAAATGAAAAGGCAAGAGGAAACGTCCCCAGGTTGCACCAGGAGAGGTTTAGATTGGACATGAAGAAAAATTTCATCACTGAAAGGGTTATCAAGCCCTGGAACAGGTTGCCCAGGGAAGTGGCAGAGTCACAATCCCTGGAGGTATCTAGTCGAGAGGTGGCGTCCCTGCTCATGACAGGGAGGTTGGATTAAAAAATGATCTCTACGGTCCCTTCCAGGCCAGGCCATTCTATGAAAAGTCTTATTGATGTGGTGCTTACGGACACGGTTTAGTGTGGACCTGGCAGTGCTAGCTTAATGGTTGGACTCAATGACTGAAAGGTCTTTTCTAATCTAAACTGTTCTGTGAGTACATAATCCCAGAGATGTAAGGCAGACATGCAAACCCAAGGGACTGAAAAATGTGTAAAGTTACAAGTCAGTGCTACAGGAGATAAGTACAGAAAGAAACAGTAAAATGGCAAACTAGCTGCTATGTCAGAGGGGAACATACAGCCATAAAGGAGATTCAAAGGTAGAAAAAACAGCACCAAGAAGCGATCGGGTGCTGCTGAGTTACAATAGGATAAGTTTGACGGTTATTTGTCATTCCTGCAAAATACAAGTAATCATTGCTCAGGTAACAGATAGAAGGCAAGTCTAAATTCCAGAAGCACAGAAAGAAAAGGCTAGTACAAGTGAGATTTCTCCCTCACTAGTTAAGTGGATGTGAAAGGTTGCAATATATTTGAAGGGCAATAAATCAGCAAAACAATTAAGGGCCAGATCTTCAGCTTGTGCAAACCAGCAAGTCCTAAATGATTCAGTAACTAGTCCTAGATTTCCCACTCAGAACAACTGTGGTAACAAGCAACTACTCTGAAGTAATTCCAATGAACCAGGTAAAAAGCTACATCTGTACAGAGTATAACTCACTGCAGCTCAACCAGCTCACAGTAGTATGGAACTGCCAACATCCAAAAACCAACACAGCTAAACACACACAAGACAAAATGAAAAACTTAGGATGAAACGGTTGAAGGACATGAAAGTGAATTATAAAAGCTACCAGACACTACAAAAAAGTCAGGAAAATTGCAAAGGAAATGAAAAGCTAACTGGAAGGGCTGTGTTTAGAAGGGAAACAGGTATGTAAGCTTAGTAGATCCTGCCAGAAAGAAAAAAGGGGGGTTAAAACCTGAATGCATGGCTGGTTGACTAGACTGACATGTGAAGATAGGTGCATTTCCAGGCAGTTTAAGACAGCTTACACCCACCTGAAAAGGAGCCAAGTCCCTGACACTTCCCAGATCAGGTTTCCAAACTGAAATAGAGGTAAGCTGCCTCACATCTGCTTCAGCTTTGGGACTTCAAGATTTAGATAAAAAGGTACACAAATTTAGATGAAGGTTAGCTGACACTCCTACCTTAAATTCAGAGCATAAGGACGGGCAGATCTGATGCCAAGAACACGGACACAACAGTTTGCCTAGATTTCCAGGAACACACATTGCAGAAACGTGCGCGTTTGCAACAGCTGATCATCAAAGTGACAGTCTTGCAGCCAGCGCAAGAGCAATGTAAGGTACTTGGCAATTCTTAAATTTTACATTTGGACCCCACAGCTACTACACAGAACAAGAAAAGGCACCAGCCCAGAAGAAAGCTCTTCTGCCCATCTTCTTTTGGTTCTGACAAGGCGACTGCTTTATTCTTTGAAATTCTCAACGGAGCGCAGAGCATAAAAAGAGCGTTTTGTCACAACATACAAACTACAGAGATCACTGCCATATGCTCCACTAACGTGCAACTCCATTTGTAAGTAACTGATCTGCGTGCTGCTTCTCATTTCCAGCTCAAGTATTTTCACTAAAAATTGTTATTCAGGAAGAGGGTGAAGCCACATTTTATTAGCAACATCGGACTATCATTTTCAGGAGATTTGTCAACAGAACTTTTTCTTTGAAGATGATTATGTGTCAGCTTGCTGATCAACTTCTACACTGTATTTCTGGTATGCTTTGCTTAATTATTAACAGACAGTTTTGGAAGCTGAAGTCCTTCAGCAAACACTTCGTCAGTAAGCCCAAACATACACATTCTACTTCCCAAATGAAAAGTATTTTCACATTTAGTCTCCCACCTGGTTGCATTCCAAAGGCAGCGCGATTTAACACCACCTTTTTCAATGACCATCTCAAATTCTCAGGCTTGTTTTGGAAAATTAAAACCAGGTTAGCCTTCTAAAATGTTAATTTGCGAGTTGTGACACGATCCAGATTTTCCCAAGAAGAAAGAATGCAGAGGTAAGTTTAAAGGAAAACACAAGGGAATCTTTCAGTAATATTTTGTGAAGCTATTAGGACCAGATTGCGATAAGCTCTGCTCAAGTGCAAATGAGACCCAGACCATCAACAGTAGTAAAGGCAATTCCTAGTTTCACTCCAGCTCTGCCCCACTAGACTTTGCTGATGGATAGGCAGGTGAAAGTTTGCTCTGAATGCTGACATTCAGCAGAAGAAACAAGTTAGCTGGGAGAAGCTCCCTGACTACGTCGAGGCAGCACAGGGCTTCCCAGCACTTCAGGTCAAGCCAAAAAACCACTGGACATTCCTATCACAGGACAACCAAATCTCAGTTCTACACAAAACCAAGCATTCACCAAGGGACAGAAGCTCCCTGCAACAACATTCAACAGGAAAATGAACGCAAGCATCTGAAGATGAAATCATATAGATTTGTTTTGTATGCGCTCGAGTTGGATTCCTTACAAGTCCACGTCTTTCCGCTACTCTAACTCACCTTCTTTGGCAGAAAATGCACTCCGACAGAGTATTTGTCACTGTTGGTCCACAGCTCGATCTGTGCCAGCACCTGGTTGGTGAAGGAGTTGCTCATAACAAAGCTGGGGTGACCCATGGCACAGCCCAAGTTGACCAGTCGGCCCTCGGCTAGCAGGATAACGTGACGGCCGTTCCTCAGCTTATAGCGATCCACCTGCGCGGGGAAAAGCAAGAGCAGAGCAACATCGGGGTAAAAAGAGCATTTTAAATCACGCAAAGTTTCCCTCCCACATCAACAATCCAGAAATACAGGCTTTTGATTATAATTGAGACATCCCTCCCCCAATTCCCAGCCAGTGCGGGCGAAGCCCGTAGCTATTCTGGGCTTCGCGCAACGTGAATTATAGCATCTGCTTCATATTTAACCAGTTAGCCAGTTCTTCTGGCTTTTCCACATGCACATTGTCTCAGATGGCTGTGGTGGGGAGGACACTGCTACAGTAAAATGCAGCTCACACACGCCTAATTGTAACAACTGGTGTGGAGAGACAGCAGAGAAGAGGGAACACCTCTGCGTCCAGAGCCCTCACCCTGATGGAACTGCTCCCCTGCAGCTCTTCCCACTGCCGTAAGGCAAATGTTTGCAGTATGATAAACAACTGTGCTCTCCTTTAGCAATCAGGGGGCCAAAGACATGCTCCTCCACTCAGACTGATTTCCAAGCTATGCTGGGAGCAACAGGATTCTGTGCACAAGTCTCAGCTGGGCTAAGGAGACAGATCTTCAGCTCTGCAAGAGTCCCACGCAGTTCAGGAGGTAATGGCACTTGGTATGTGCCTCAACTGTCTGGGCCAGATTGGGCTCCTGCAATGTTAAAAATTCTCCTTTCCACCAGCCGCTAATTCTTCTCTCCCCCACCCTCACCACTGTAGGAGGCTGCAGTGTCCCACCCGGGACACCAGTGGTTTACGTAACAGACCAGAGAGGTTCAGGGTAGGAGGTAGGTCTTCAGCATTAAACCACAGGGACGACCTTGACCCCAAAATCCCAACCTTTTTAAATTAATACTCTCTTTAACCACAAACGCAGAGTTTTCAAACCTAGACTGCATCTCACTGCACCTAACCCATCTGTGACAGAACATATAAAGAAAAAGGGACCACTACCTCTCCAACAGTGACACTATTTTTCATATGGATTTTAAGAGCCACGTTGAATGGCCATGTGCAGGTAGTTTGAATGATACCACATTAATGTCCAATTTAGCCTTCAGCATTTACTTTTTGTAACCCAAGTTACTACAAAGCAAGCAGCTAGCTCCAGGCTCTCCTAGGACAAGAGCCATTGAGCAAAGTCAGCTCCACACTAATGTCATGGGCAAGAAGAGGCTTGAATGTAGTGAGAACTTAAGGGTACAATTTCATACCTAGCAGAGTGTCCCAAGAGCAAACAGGGTATTAAAAAGACTCTCTCAGCTGCTTGGTAAGACGTGGGCAGTCAATAAGTCACAGGGCAGTTATGAAAACTGGGAGGGCAGATTGAGATCAACTAAGATACATCCTTGGATGTGGTGTTCTTAAAGTAGAAAACTCATCCCCAAATCCTGCTATCAGCAAGCACACTCCCTTTTTAAAAGGTAAACAGAAGTCCCGTGTCACGTCACATAGAAGCCTGCTCTGCTTCATGTGATGTTCTCCCTCAATGCTGGTGTTACAAAACAGTTTTTATTTAGTTTAGCTCCTCTGCTTTAGGACACACGGCTTTTCAGCCAAGATTTTTAGGTCCCCATTTTCCTGTGTAGTTACAGCCAGAGCTTGAAGTAAACACACAGTGGGAACGCAAGGTGAGCAAGGATAAAACATCTCACCTTGCCTGCCCACACACAAACTTCAGGTCTACACAGGTTTCTAAAATGAAGCCACTAAGTCTGCAGAGAAGTCTGAGTTTGGCAGAGCTCCAGATAGGCTTTCCTGAGGCTCCAACCTCTGAGTAAACAAAATGTTTCAAAAACAGAGGTGTGAGCTTTTTCAAACCTCAGCAGAGCCTAAAATACATTCCCTTGAGAGTCTCTCTGATCCTGGCACCCTGCACCAGGACCAAGAGTGTTCTGGTGCAGAGCAGTACATGAGCAAGAAGCTTCTTGAGGGGAAATTCGGATCAGCCACCAGGAAATCTATGGGCTCTGCTCTTAAGTTTTTTTCCTGTAAGGAATTAACTCGATGCAATTAATTGTCTACACAACCACCACTAAGGGGTAGGGTCCTGTTCGTCAAGGAATTAGGAACATGTGGCAAACGGCGCATCCATACCAGGAGCCTCTCACCAGAGACCACGACATGCAGCTTGTTCCGGGTTAATCAGGGAGAAGCAGAGCAGAATCTCCATTCTGATCAACCCAGAGCAAAACTGGCTTCCAAGAAAGCTAGAAACACAAAATTTCAGAAGAGAAATATCTCCCTTTCTGAAAGCAGACACTGCATAGCTATTGCTTGTGCACGGGCTGTCTCACCTGAGGTTTAACATTCACCACCTCCACAGCATTTTCATTCAGCCACTTCGCATCAACTTCCACATCAAAATGGCCAATATTACACACTATGGCATCATCCTTCATCTGCTCAAAGTGCCTGGAAAAAGTCAAATCAAAAGTTAATGCACAGAAATGTTTCTTCAGCACCAAAAGATGCTCTGGTTTGTAGCTCTGCTCAGGATGTGAAAAGCACCTGACCCACTGACTGCATTTAACTCTCACAAGATGTGTGGGTCTGAATCTTCCAGGCACAAAGTCCTGGAAAAGACTCACAAGCTTCTAGGGAAGCACATGTCCCAACGATAAGAGATTAATTGGAGAGAAAATATTTTCTCAGTATGGAAAGTAAAACTATTTGGTTTAAATGGTCATAACTGAAACACCTGCAGTTATTCTCCTTCCTACGCAGAAGAAAATTTTTTTCATGACTTTAAAGTTTCCAGCAGTTTTACATCTCTAGAGACTAACAGTCTTACTCCCTCATACTGATTTTCCACTACCACATGTACAATCATAATGGCAAACACAGGAATAAGTTTGTGTAGAAGAGAGGAGATATAAATTGAGATCTATGAAGCCGTAACAAAAAAACCCGCAGGGTAGCTGCAGAACAGGCTGGTTTCAAGTCTGCTATGTATATTCACACATGGAATCACTTTCAACCTTTATTTTTCAATTTCTACCTACCTCCTTCTGTTCACATTTATCTGTCCTAACACAGAATTTAGCCCTGATCTCTCCAAAAGTCAGTTTACCCCCTACACCGTTTGTTTCTCCATCATTATGTGCTGTAGAATAGGAACAACTGCAACATGGCAACATCCAACAGACACTGAAAGACCAAAACCCCAATTTCTCACTAAATTGATGCTAAATTCTCATGAAATTCTCAGAAGTGAAACTGTGTGCCAACCTTCACCACACTGCTGACAAGTTATATTTAAAAAAAAACAAACAAACAACCTAACTGTATGGGTGTGCTTGCAGAAAAGCAAGTGGCTAGACCTTACCTGCCCTGAACAATATCAGTGCAGCCGGTGGTGGTAACAAAGATATTGCCTTCTTTGCAGGCCTCCTCCATGGTTGTAACTTCATAACCTGAAAAGAGGAAAAAGTTATTCCTGTACCCAACCACCAGCACTTATTAAAAAATGGAACACAGTATTTATAAATAGAAAAGTATGGTGAAAGAATGAGAAAGTGAAGTCTGTGCCAACACCTGATCTATGGTGGATGCAAGGGAGTGGGCATATTTGTTTTACTAAATACTAACATAGCATGAAAATATCTATCCCTCACCTGTTTCTAATCTTCAGTATCTTATGTCCATAGGTGTAAGGTCTGGCACTGCACTCAGACTAAGTTCAGGGGGTCAAGATGGCAAAGGAAAGTGCACCCACAACATCTGCGGGTTCCAGTCAGGTACGAATAGAAACAGGATAAATCAATACTAAGCAGCATCATTACAGGAGGCAGCCCCAGAGAAGAAGCACAGCTGGAAAGGCAGAGAGCATGGCACTGCTCTCCAAAACCATCTATTGCAAGTAAGGACTGCAGTTTTACTGCAGGGATATTGTAGTGAGCTCTTAACCCACGTTGGATATTAGAGATGCACAACCTGAAGATGACAAACTCTCTCAAAACCAGGCACACAGCATTATGGAACGGGAGCCTTATCCCACAACAGTCACTATATCCTTGACGTCTTCAAGGCCTGTAACAAACTCCTCTAACTGTAAGGAAAGAATTCCTACAGTTCAACTGGCATCACCTCTACCTCCATAGGAACTGGGCTGAAACCCACTGAAACTTTCTTGGCCAACTCATCTATTGCTCTTCACTAACATGCAGAGACTCCCCTCCCTTCAGACACACTGATTTCTGCATCTCCTTCAGTTCTCACCTTCCATGGCCGCCTGCAGCGCGTTGATGGGATCGATTTCAGTGATGATGACTCTGGCTCCAAAACTCCGCAGGGCCTGAGCGCAGCCTTTGCCCACATCACCGTAACCCGCCACGACCGCTACTTTTCCAGCGATCATCACATCTGTAGCACGTTTGATGCCATCGATGAGGGACTCTCTGCAACCATAAAGGTTATCAAACTTGCTCTGAGGAAGAAAAGGAGCAGTTTCAGAACAGATGAAAGTCACCCAAGCAAAAATTCCTTAGAGGAACAAAAATGGTTAGATGCAAGTACTACAAATCAGACGGTTTACAGTCAGCTAAATACTTTAACCACAACGAGGGATTAGAAGAAGAAAACCTTAACCAGATGTTCAACAGTTCTCTGCTGCTCTTTATCAGACAATGAATGAGCCAAGTGCCACAGGTAGGCAAAACACACCAGCAGAACATCTGGCCAATGTGTTAGCAATACATTCTTATCTTTGCAAGTCACATGCACCTACAGAAGCAGCAAGTTGCCTACATCAACCACGAGAAATCAGTTCCAGGAAGATCAAAATTGCATCTTCCCCCAGGACAGTTCAACTAAGGCTGCCAGGCCCAACCACTGCTCAGATCTAGAAAAATCCAGCAAGTAGCCACTCACAATACCGGTCACTGCTACCAGGAATCCCTGATTTTCATTTCCTAATGCCCCACCGCACAACATCCTCCTACTTCAACATTCAACCCATGACCTTAATTAACAGCCAGGCCTCCAAACCAAAATTCCCCTGCAAAAGTCAGGTGACAAACAGGACTCCACTTGAACATCTTCCTAAACTGAAAAGCACATACTGCTGTACTGATTTTTATAATGCTCCTCCTTTTCCTCCTTAGGCCCTTTGTTTTGACCAGGAGGATGGGCTGCATAAACAGATCTGAGTATTGAAAGAGTTACAGTAGCCAAGATTTTTTTTTTAAAACATAGCTAACAAAGTTGTGCTACACATCCCAAGGCAGGAGCATAAAGAACTTTCCATTCACAGAAAAATTCTTCAGTCTCCAAGCCTGTCCCACGCTCTCTACAGCCTTAGGTCCCCAACCATTCCTGCTTTCACTTAACCCAGGCAGCGCCCTGTCTGCTCCAAGCAATCTTAAGACATCACTCCTAGATGTGAGTAGGGGCATTGACCTTTCAAATGGCACCAGCCTTGTAGCTACAGCTGGTGCCACCGAGCACACACGTGAGGTCTCGTTACAGTTTGGTTTTCATTCTAGAGCTTACAACTGTAAAATCTCGGTAACAAACAAGTACAATGTCGATGTATAAAAATGACTCCAATGCATTATCTGATCAAATTGTGAGGCAGAGCAGCATATTGCTCCCAGTTTCAGAAGCTGGTTGAGGACTAACATGTAAGAGGTTATACTTCAGATCCAGAGTTTACCGACTGTGCCTTTAAGTCTTATCACAGACACATTTGCCAGTAATATTTCCAAAAATTTGTGTTACCAATCCTTCAAATTCCCAAGCTAGTATCTGTTGGTAATACTCTTCTCTAGTCCTCCAGCAGATTTTCCTTGCAGTATAATTCTTCTTACGGAGGAAAGCATCATGGTCAGATTTGATTCCTCATCATCAAATTCCCCAATTGCAATCAGAGCCTTGCAGGTGTCTGTGCATTCCCATGCAGGCAAAGTAGCAGAGTGTCGAATGCCAACACCCGTCCCATCCCAAAAAATACCCTTGAGTGGCAGGAGGGAAGAACAGAACAGGATGTTGCCTGCCTTCTCTCTCTCCAAATCCTGGTACAGCAACCTGGCACCAACTGAAGACATCCAACTGTGACAGAGCAGAATTTGTCAGCTCAGTTACATGCCTTCCTGGAAATGTGTAACTGGTTACGACAAATCTTTTACTATGTAAATACCAAACCGCAGCTTAAAGTAAGCACTTGTTTGGCACTAAAAGTGAGCTCAACTCAAATCCACTCAAGAGGCTTTTTTAGAAACAATTTCCAAACCTACAAAACAATATTAATAGTTATTATGCAGGAGGCACAAATCCAGGTGAAAAGGACACAAGGAAACAAGCTGCTTCCGAGATCAACTGGATTCCAGTTGACTTGCTATGAAATAAAAATGCCAGATGCATGTTGGGGAGCAGAAAGGAGATGCTCTTCAGACAGCGAACTACAGAGAAAGCAGGCCAAACAGCCAGTGAGAGCTGCCGTGCCCAATACGACAGTGTTAGTATGGTAACTTGAAATAAATTTAGCAACGAGATTTACAAAATGTCTACATACATAAATCTTAAGTATGCCTGAAGTTCCCACTGCAATTCATCTGCATCCAAAAAGCACCCTTTAAACACCATTTCCTCCTCAATTCCCCAGAATTTATCTCAGGAAGCAGCAGCACAGAGAAGCAACGATTAAACACCTTCTGCCCTATCCTTCGCAACCGCTGCTAGCAGAGGCACACGCTTGGTTCCAGCTGATTCCTGCCACCTACCTGTGGGCTTTAAGCTACTCCAAGTGAGGACAAGCCCCTCACCCCAGGAACTCACTGTACTCAGAGAGCCATGACTTCCAAAGAGGGTTTCACATTATTAACATGCAGAAGAATGCATGTCCTTACAGACAAAAAGCCCTTGATGTTCTGGAAACAAGCGTATATAATGGCAAGTGCCATTAAAGACATCACAGGCTTGTTTCAAGGATATAGAAAAAATATTTTTCAATACCAGGTCACGAGCAGCTCAGCAAGAGAAGGAATACTTGTGTGGGAATGACAACATCCCAACACCAAACTGGTCAGACAGCAGAATACAGCAGAAAGGCTCTAGTTGCATTACCTTGGTGACAGAGTCATTAACATTGATTGCTGGCACTTTCAGGGTCCCATTGGCTTTCATCTTGTACAGGTTGTGAACTCCTGTGGTTGTCTCTTCTGAAATACCTCTAATTCCTGTGGGGAAAGAGCAAAACAATTCACCTTAGTTGCAGTTAATGCTGCTGCAAACCAACACATCCAAGTGCTGGGAGCATCTTCCAGAGACCTAAGTTAAACAAACCCTTTGCAGGAAGGAGAGAAAAGATGAGAACCCTCCTTTGGAGTGCACATTAACTCAAATATTGCTCCTTTTTGTGTCTTTTTCTTAATTCCTCTCCCTCACTGAATAACATATAATCACTCTTAATTCCTACAACATGTCGGGGGGTTTATCTACACTCTATTGTTGGTCCTCCTAATATTCCAAAAATGGGAGCCCTGGCTTTCCTATTTCACAAATAATAGCAGCAGAGGGTCCAAAGGATTTGTCCAAGACCACCAGCCAGCGGCAATCGCAGGGCTCCTCAGCCACAGTCTCTGCCCCTCTCAGTAGTCAATATCACTTTGGGCATGGACAAGTGGGAACCAACAACAGTGACTCCCAGTAATATCCCCAAAATTACTTACGCAATCCGTTAATTCTTGATATTGAAGAGAAGGGTCCAAGTATTACCACCTCCCCAGCCACGAAGACCTCCGAGAAGTTTAAAGGACAGGACTAACAACAGCACGTAGAAGAGTCATCACTGTCCGGGGCAACAGCATTAGCAAAGCCCAGAGGTGGGAACAGGCTCAAAGCTAACTAGATCAGCCCCTCCAACAGAGGACAGCCCAAGAAGGTCAGCCTGCAGGCTCCGGGGAGGCTCCTTGAGGATCCCCCACAAGAGCACCAGAGGACAGCAGGGCCACAGCACGTGTTTCGGAGCCACACATACCTGCCCCTGCGGGCACGGCTCCCTCACAGGCTGCAGGAACACGGCAGGCGGGTGCTTTGCCCCAACACTTTGGGTTTCATCTTGCCACGTGGGACAAGAGCCACTGGGGCTCAGGTCACCCCCTACTCAGCAAAGCGAAAGGGCGGGCAAAGGGAATCCCAGATCTGCACCAGAGCCAAGGAATCGAGCTTGTTGAAGTCATGCTCGGAGCTCACGGTTTAAGCCCTGGGGGAGTGCAGCCCGGCCCGAGGTCCCCATTTCCAAACGGGGCCGGGGGGTCACGGAGGGACACCCGCGGGACAGCGCCCCCCAAAAGCGCTCCGCGGCGCAACAGCGCCCCCTAGCGCCGCGCCAGCCCCCGCCCTTCTGCCGTCGAAAAATTAAAATAAAAGGTGCCAACTGGTCTAAGCAACAACACACGGAGGAGAATCACGGAATTGCCTCGATTGGAAACGACCTTTAAGATTGTGGAGTCCAACGACGAACCCAGCACTGACAAGTCCTCGACTGAGCCATATCCCCAAGCGCTGGGGCTGCCCGGCTCTTAAATATCTCCAGGGACTCCACTGCTGCCCTGGGCAACTCCTTCCAATGCCTGATAACCCTTCTTAATATCTAATCTAAACCTACGTTGGTGCAACTTGAGGCCATGTCCTCTTGTCCCATCACTTGTTACCTGGTTAAACAGACTGACCCCACCTCTCCAAATCTCCTGAAAGGAGATTGTGGAGAACGAGTTCTCCTCTCAGCCTCCTTTTCTCCAGGTTGAGCCTCAGTTACCCCAGCCACTCCTAAGACTTGTGCTCTGGACCCTTCACCAGCTTCACTGCCCTTTTCTGCAGATGCTCCAGCACCTCAGGGTCCTTCTTGTCGCAAAAGTGCCAAAACTGGACATGGGGTTCGAGGTGTGACCTCACCAGTGCTGAGTCCAGGGGCATGACCACTTCCCTGGTTCTACCAGCCCCACTATTCCTGATGCAAGCCAGGATGCCTTTGGGCAGAACACAGAAAACTTCAGGTTAAGTCTCCAAGAGCAATTAAAAGCTGTTTTCAAACCAGAAAAATCGAGCTTGATTAGGTTGACTGAGCCCCAGAGATCTGTCTCATCACAGACCTCACACCAAGCCTTCAGTAACTACACTCCCCACTCTGCAGAGAGTTCAGGCTTTAGATCTTTAAGGCTTGCTTGGAGGGTACAGGACAGCTTAAAGAACACAGCCTGGTGCACAGTGAAATAGAGCCTCTGTCTTCCAAAAGTATCGATTATCCAGTGCAACTGCCTAATCGAGTACCATCATCCTCTTGTGAATGAAATCTTGCCGGGGCAGGGGGGGGTCATTACAGGAATCTCCAGCTGAAATCTGCCCTCTCTCTTCTGGTCTATCTGGCAACTAGGAGACACACTCATCACCCTTTAAAAAATCTCCAGGCTATGTCACCTTCTAAGATTAGCAGATTGTCTTTACAACTGCACCAAGGCAGCCTGACTTCATGGACACCAGCAGCTTCTCTTCCCTGAAGACCACCTTCTACCTGCTACCCCCAGGTGACATTTATTGCCAGTCTAAATTGCTTTAGAGCTCTTCTAGAAGTGCTGCCTACACCACATAATTTCAACACCTGAGTGACTTAAGTGACTGAAGAACAGCAAAGGCCCTACAGCAAGGAAAAGGCTGAATTAAATTGAAAAAAGACTTGCTAAACACACAGGTCTGCTTCACTCCTCTGCATTTCTTACCTGATCATGAGCAAGCCTGCATCAATAGATCACAAATGATCTTCTCCATCCTTTCTCAACAGCAATCTTCCACACAGAAGCCAGAGACCAACCTTGCATTGAGTTTAGATGACTTTCTCCTTTGTTCAGTTTTAGTTCTTCCCCCTCTACCTTTATTTATTTTGGTTTTAAGGGCATTTAGTGGAATAAGCCAACAGTGCAAAGGCCATTCTGCACTCTGACAGCAATTACAACTAGGGAGAGGCAAAGTTTGCTGAGCACTTCCACGCAGCTATAAAAGACATCTCCTAGTTGAAGTAGACTTGAACTAGTCCTACTTTCAACTGTTGGCTGCACCTTGAGGACTGAATTAACTTCTGTCTACATTAGAAGCACCTGAAATATGGAAAACGGACAGTTCCCTAAGGAATCAGCCCAGAAAGCCTGTCCAGCTTTTAAATGGCAGATGGCACTTCTGGATGCCTTATGTCAAAATGTCTCCTGTGCTCATGATCCACTCTCTCCACACACTGTGCACACTCCGCTGATGTTACTCTTGTCCTACCTCTCCCCCAGAGAGCTAAACATCACCACAAGCCTTTAGGATATATTAGCCTCTATTATCTTCAAGATACCAAAAAAAAAAAAGCTACACAGTTTCATTTAAGCAGTCTTTGCAGCAAAGGGCTCAGTTAAATGAGGTCAAGACTATACTCAATACGCCCCATTCTGCAAGTTTTGCTGTTTCCAAGGAGCAATGGACTGGAAGGTAAAACAGATCAAGTTCTGTCATTCTCCACAGATCAGTACTAATTAGTTCACTGAACTGCTGCAACGAGGCTTTTTCAACTACAGTCAGTGCAGACAGAACTCACCTTGGCAAGGGAAATGTTGACAGGTCCTGACCAGACTGTTTTAAAACCCAGTGGAAAAGCCACACCTATGAATTTAGGAAGCAACCCCAGGTAGAAGAGATTTTTTTAATTTTTCTTATCAATGGCAGGCTAGAGATGGATGCCAATACAGTTCAACAGCCACTGTCCTACTGGACCATGCTATACTGGTCCCTTCCACACCAGGAGCACAAGTCAAGTAAGAGGGAGCAAAAGGCTCAAGGGGAGAAGGAAGCAGACAGCAGGAGGGCTGAGTGGAAGGAGCTCAGCACAGCCCCCAGGAACCAGGACACCAACTGAGCTGTTGCATCTGCATGGCAGGGAAGATACCCTGCAAAACAAAGAATATCAACATGAAAAATGCAATTTATTGCCCCTGACGCCAGGAAGACAGGAAGGCATGACCAGTTGGTATCACATGGCAGGAAAGCAAGAGGTCATGAACATCAGAGGCAATTTAAGAGACCTTTGACAAAAGAGAGGGGATCCCAGCATGGCTGAGCAGACACCAAGGAAAACCTCTCATTGCAGTTTAAACACCACAGATACGTTGACTGTTGGATTACTGGTGACATCAGGTTGAGGATGAAGTACAAAGTAAGGTCTGTAACACAGAAGACATTTCTCTTCCTGGCGTCCTGCCCTCATGAGCACATGGATATGGAGCAGCCCCAGACTCTTTTGCTCACACAGCCCTACCTATGGCCTGCCACCTCTGGATATTTTTTTTCCCTGGTTTCCTGTTAAATCAGTGCAAGACTCAGAGGAGAGCTGAACCAGCAGGCTTCTACAGCAACCTCACCTCTACGGACCAAGAACGGACATCAGCACGCCCCTCTGTATCACTTTAGCTTCCACCTCACATCCAGTTTTCTTCACATCTCACATCCAACACGCCCTTTTAGCAACCCTGGGCGTCTGTGGGGAGCAGCGGCACATACGATGGACACTGGCAGAGCTAAGCAGAATCTGCCATACTTGCCAGGCACAGATCAGGTCGTGCCCAATTCCCTTGAGATAAATCTTTTTATACAAGCACGTGCTAGCAACACGACAACAATTTGTTTTCAGTTCTAACTTACACTGAAGGTAACGGGGCCAGTTAGGTCACTCAGTTATAGAGCGTGGTGCTGATAAAACCAAGGTCGCCGGTTCGATCCCTGTTCGGTCCCCATGTGTTGCCTGATCTAGCAGAGAGGCGTCCCTGCCCATGACAGGGAGGTTGGATTAGATGATCTCTAAGGTCCCTTCCAGCCCAGGCCATTCTAGGATGATTCTATGATAAGTCAACAAAGCAGTCCTAACCCTGACTCCATCAGCATCTTCGCTAACATAAAACAAGGCATTCACCCAGTTTGTGTAACATGGCAAACCATTTGCTTTCCAAGAAAGGCTACAGGTTGTCATGATTTCATCCAGAGGTGCACTAAGAGGACGGGGATGAAACAGCATTAACATTAAACATAACTGCAAGCAGACATTAAGCAATTCTACACCACAGCCCATTTCTAGGAAGCTTTGGCAAGTCAGCAGTAGCAATGGTCATTTGAAGGTAATGGGCACTGTGAAGGATGGCCAGAAGGACAGGCCATTGTAGCTTATGTGCTACAGAGCAGAGATGGAAAAAGCTCCTGCAGGTAAGAGATTCCAGTCTCTTACAGGCAGTTTTCTCTCAAACAGGCAGTTTTCACAGCCTGTTTGCATATGCCTGTTCCTCTTCACCCACTCCTTTTACATAAGATAGGGATCCCCAAAGAAATAGACTGCCTGAACAGCCTCCCAAGCAGAACTGTGCCCAACAAAACAAAACACAAGTTACCTTTCAAGAGCTGTGGGTATTTGGTATGAACTAGGTTGGTAAGATCCCCGCCATCATCCAAAATCATGTTGAGGGGCTGCCCATCCTTGAAGTACAGGGTCTGCTCAATGCACCACAAATATTCCTCATCCGTCTCCCCTTTCCAGGCAAACACTGCATGGGAACAAACACACACAATTAGCCAGTTTCTTACTCAGCATGTAGTAAAGCAGCCAAAGGAAGATTTCATCAGCAGCAATCAGTAGCAGAGCTGACACAGCTGATTAGCTGTGCTTGCAGGCCAGAAAAGACATTTGCATTAAAAAAAAAATCTCAGTGAGAAGTGAAATCACTTTACCTTCTGTTTCAGACCACAAACTTGGTCAAAACTATGAAGATTTCACTGCTCTCATTCTCTTGCATGTTGAGGGAGAAGGCAAAGCAAACTAAAGCAGACTCACATCCCCAACACTCCACTTGATCCCCTAATACACTCTACGTTACTAGGAATTAGAAATAGTCACTCTATATATACTGATACAGACAAATAAAAACCCAACTACAGCATTTTCTAGCACAGCAGAAGAGGGATTAGACTTTAGCATGAGCCAAGCATCAGACTATAAACTCTTCAACTTTGAATTTGAATTCTGGTTTCTAGCACAGCACTGAAATCCAAGCTGCCGCGCCTCATCTACTCTTATGGTATATTTTTCTATCCGTACATCTAACACCAGCAACAGGCTGTAATTATGAGCATGTTCTGTCTGGCAGGTTTTTTGCCCTTCCAAGCATTTGCACTGGCTTTGTGCTACTCCTTGAGCCTCAGTGGTACTCAGCCATTCGAGCATATATTAGGCACAATTTACATATTGCAACATTTTTGCTAAATTGTCACGTTCGCACTGTTTAAACAGAAAACTAACCTTGAGCCACAAAGAGCCAACCATGGAATTGCCCCTTCTGAAGAAACGGGCATCAGTATCTCATATTGTACCCAAAGGACCAGCATTCCTCCAAGGTCTCATAAATTCGGTACATGAAGTGCAATATTAACAAAAAGAGCAAGTTCCACGAAACAAGGATACCAAGGGCAGAGGTCAAAAGCTTAAAACACTTCGTCTGTCAACTGCTCCTCAGTTGAGTTTTAGGTGTTAAGAGCAGTAAGGAAGGCAATATGCTGACATCAGATCTCAAAAGTCCTGCCTGGTTCTTAGATATCACACACCAGAGACAGAGAGAGGAGATGACATCTGCAGCTGGTAATACCAAAGGAGCTGATGAAGGGACTCCTTCCTTCCGTTGCCTTAGAATGGACCACAGCTGGGCCAAGACTTGTGGCAATAGCTAAATATACCAGAAATGAAAGACACTTCCCAAACCAAAGAACTCAGATTTTTAGCCTCTCCCAACATCCGGACTCAGTTCCAGCACAGAGCCACGAGGACTTAAGCTCAGTCTTTAAGCTGAGTAACACAGGAGACAGCTTTAGGTATTCCTACTGATCCACAGGGAACTGCTCTTTATTGGAAGGCGACAGTAACAAAACAGCAGCATCCTGATAAACTACTTCAGGGTTATTAAGCAGCAACACAGCTGGCCTAGCTCAAGCCTGAAAATATCTTGAGTACTGATCCTGTAACAGGGCACACTGCAGTTAACATCCCTTCCCTGACCCCTACTTAGCACCAAGCTTGCTGGAAAGCACCAAATACCTCCATCTACACACACCTACACACCAATCTATTTAATTACCCAGCCCATCCAATCATCTTAATGTCCCGGCTTAAAGCTGGTGACATACAGCCCGGCTCTTTCACAGCCTAACACCCGCCACTGGCAGGAGCGCTACAGGCAGTCTGACGTGGCACAGCTTGAATCAAACGCCTTGTTTTGGAACAATCGCTACTTTTGATGGGCTATTCCTATCCTGAAGCTGGTTCGGAAGAGCTTGATTTGTGCACAGTTTGGTTTAGCTAGAACAGGCAGTACACCCCAACTCGGAGCCAAATCAGAACATGGAAAACTTACCGGGGACACCAGCTTTTGCAATCGCAGCCGCAGCATGGTCCTGAGTGGAGAAAATGTTGCAGCTTGACCATTGTACCTGGAAAACAACCCAAGTTTTGTTTGCTGAACAAAGTTCTGAGATATCAGGCACTCTCTTTCAGACGCAGGAGTTAAAAAGGGAGCAAGAGCAGAAAGGCATATTAGTGCAGATTGATGCCTTTCTCAGCACCTCTACAAAGTTAAGGTGAAAACTAAGTATCGAACTAGGCCAGGGAAAATAAGGTCACTTTGGGAAAGAATGCAATGGAGCTTTAGCTGTGCCACATATTCAGCCACCTCCTTACCGATGAGAGCTTCTGCCAGACAGCCAGAGCACACATTCGGCTATAGATCTTCAGGAAGTGCACAGCAGGGTGGCTTTACATGGTTTTGCTCAATAAAGTTCTGATTTTCACAACAGCCACATAGCAAGTGTCCACCAAGGGTTATGAACATACAGGAACCCACCTGCTGGCACTCCAAAGAGTCAGAAATACAGCTGAAACACTACACGCCATCAACAGGCATTCTCTGAGATGATGCTCACCCAAATCCCACTCTGTGCTCCAGTCATGAAGGCTTTTGCAGCCAAGCTAAGCTTTTCCCACACAGATTTCCTAACCAAGCTCAGGCACCTAGAAAAGCAAGAGCATGTTGCCAAGTTGCGTTCAAAAAGTATCTGTGTACCTACTGCAGTTCCCCAGCGGGCAGAGCCACACACAAGTTCTCACTCTGCTCCCTGCAGGGCTGACCGGCAGGTATTTGCACACTTATTTGTAACAGACCTTGAGGAGAAAGATTAATGAGGCATAATCCTTCAGGCTGCTTTCAGATATTCATCCTACTTTCTCAAGAACTGACACTGCAAAGTAAGGGCTGCAGTAGGAAGCACCTCATCTGAGCCTGCAGAACCAACACTCATGAGTGGAAACACACCTGGGAAGGAGCACAGGAAAACTAAATTTGTGGCAGTAACACTGCACCTCCTCACCTGGGTTTTTCTAAGCTCCCTCCACATCAGTAGCTATGACATCAGGTGTCATCATGAAAATCAAAGTATACAGAATACCTATACATTGTCTACCCTTTCTAGAACTTGATACAAGACCTAGGCCACTTCAACTCTGCATCCACAGAGCTTACAGCTTACACCAGTGTGTGGCAATGGCATAGACCCTAGAGCAACTCGCATACCAGACAGGCTCAAAGCCTAATATTTACATCACTGGTTATGAAGACACATTTTTATTACAATTTCAAAATGTATATTCTGAAGCATGGAGTATTTATTCTGTATCTGTTAACCTAGCCAAAAAAGGTTACCAAGGTTATTACGCTGCAGTGAGCGACATCCTCACTATTTGGGTAGTTTCATCAGTTTCATTCCCCCCTCCCAGACACCAAAGTTCTGGCAGAACAGATGAACCAGCACTGAACACAAACTCAAGTCAAATTCTAAACTAACGCACAGGCACCAGCACAAGGACAAAGCTAACACGACAGCACACAAAGGCACAACCATAACATGCTGCAAGGAACCAAATCTCTGCAGGCACCTCCCTGAATGGCTTGGATGGATCCCTTACAACACAACAGACTAAAGCAGCTTGGCAATGTTTAAGTAAGCACCCAAATGCTGCCTAGGCCAGTCACACCAAGATACAGCAACCAAGAGGAGCAGCAAGAAGCTCCCCAAGTTTCAGTGGCTACCATTTACTTCTAAATCCTGTGGCGGGACAGAGTAGCTGGAATAAAGCCAAGACTACCCTCCTCCTCAAAGCTTCCCTTCAACACTGTACCATTTGCAACCACAAATGGCTCTGAACAGGCTGCAGAACACCTGCATAACTGCATGCACCTTGCCCAGGCTGACACAGAATGCTGTCCAGACCTATCCCCTTCACTTTTTGAGGAAATGCCTTAGGTGCTACAGGGAGTTTCTCCTTCTCCCAGTGCCCTTTGATCAGCATGGCACTGCTCGACTCTTTCAACCATTCCCAGAGAGTGATCCCATACAGGGCACCTCTGGGCAGCCTGAGTTCAAGGCAGCTAAACTTCAGGAAGCAGGAATTTCAGATCACATACATACTTAGCATAATCCATCACTGAGTTCCAGTCAGCTCCTTGCTCAGCAGGCAAGCTATGTGGACTGTGCTCAGGTGCCTGGCTCTCCTCATGCCCTGCAGAGCAAACAGTCAGCCGTGCTGTCTGGACTCAACTCAGGAAGCTGGGCAGAGGACATAATGCAGTAAATGGTTTAAAATTATTTTGGTCTTCAACGTGGATCTGGGCAATTGGTCCACAGTCACACAACAAATTCAGACATCAGTGGAGCTCCCAGCCCTCGATCACTGAACCACACTGCTTCCCTCTTGTTCTCCTGCATAGCTCAAGGGAGTTCTCAAAGTTTCATTAGCTGTCCTCGCTTTTACCAGGGCATGGTATGGTTCTTAACACGGGCTAATCTGTGCCGGAGGCAGTCACTAGAGGTTCGAAATTACCAGCAACAGCACTGCAAGCCCGAGCACAACACAATTGCGTGGGAGCAGATTTTGGCACCGCTGCTCAGGGTACTGCGCACACAGCTGACAGAGCTGCTGAAGCCAGCCACCCAGCTCAAAACAGGCTCGTGCAAAGATGCAGCTTATCCAGAGGGAAGATACCTGGCATGTACCACATCCCTGAGGTCCACACGGTACAGGTGACAAGCTTTTTGCTTAAGGAGAGAAGACATAGCCCATCCACTTGGAGATTGCAGCACACTCTCTTCCAAAAAAGCTCAGACATCTGCCAGGATCCCCTAAGGTAGTTCCATAAGCAGCAGCAGGGCACCAGGCAGAGCACTACCAAAGAGCATGCTGAAGGAGAAACTCAGACATTTTACCTCAGCTCCCAGCGCTATGAGGGTCTCTATAAGAACCGCCGTCTGCACGGTCATGTGAAGGCAACCGGCGATACGTGCACCTTTCAGGGGCTTTGACGCAGCGTACATCTCCCGCATCTTCATCAGCCCCGGCATCTCATTCTCCGCAATCTCAATGGCCTTGCGACCCCAGTCTGCAAGGCTGATGTCAGCTGCAAGAGAAGCAGGACAAGTGTCAGAGTTTAAATAGCTGAGCCCTCGGTGTCTGTTCACACACTTGTGGATAGGCACTGGCTGCAACAGCTGAACTGAACACCCAGCAACAGCTGGGAGACAAGAGTTGGGGGAAAAACATACCTTATTCCAGATACTCTCTGCTTCTTTTACTATGGTACACAGGCTTTCAAACAAGCTCAGACCAAACCTAACAGCCTCTCTGAAAAAAGCATGTTCCTGTATGAGCATATTACTCAACTGCGGTCAAGTGTGTAGACACCCTGAGGCCCATTAACTCGGCAAGTCCCAGCCTTAAGCACTTCAACTTAGATACTGCCCAAAGGTCTCACACTTTCTATCCTTCCACAGTACGGCCATAGCTTTTGCCACAGAAGAACACACACAGCATGGTCCCTGCCAAGTGCACCAGGAGCTGAGCCCAGCCCAGCTCCCCTCTCAAAAACAAGCTGCTTGGAGCCACAAAGATGATTTTCAAGACACCATAATCGCCTCAGTCGCAAGCCTACTTCTGCCCTCGGAAAAAGGGTCTATAGTAGAAAAGTTCAGCAAAGGCTGAACAAAAGAGACTTCCGACAGTGCCAATACTGCGCTCGCCACAGATGCGTGACTCCAGCCTTACAGAGGCAAGAGCTGGAGCTCACACCTGCTTCAGCCAGCACCAAGTGCTCCTCTTACTGGGTCAGCTCTTTCAGAGATTTCAGAAGATTAAGAACAGCCAGATACTTGTCTTTCGCCCACCTGGGGAACACAGGCTGCTTAAAGCACTCTGAAACGCTGCGACCTCCGAGTCAGACTGTCGCATTTAACAGAGACAAGCTAATTGCATTTTGTTCCAGAATGAAGCCCCGGGGCCACTGAAGCTCCTGCCTATGCTTTAGCCGACTAGTAACAGCCCTTACACCAACGCGGGACTGAATAAAAGCCCAGGTAATGGAAACAACTCTATCAAGGTGGGGAGGGGGGGAAGCTTGAATCTCACCCCTCTAAAGGGCCTGGCAGTTTTGACCAGGGCTGCCTAAAGAAAATATCCTGTAGTACTTTGTGTTCAGAGTCCCCAAGACAAGCGATTCATAAATCTGAGCCTTACAGACCAGTGTTCTTCTCTTTGCATTCGGCCTTCAAAGAACACACAACAGCTCTTTATTAAAAAAATAATACAATAAGTTCTAAAAAAATCCAAGAGGAGTTTCAGTTCTACAAAATCTTTTGGGAAACGTGCAAGACGAGTCCCAGGTTTTAAAGATACTTTCACGTTCGCCGTGAAAGCCTTTCTGGCGGCCGCTCAGCCCCGGAGAAGCTCCCGGGCCCGGGCCGGGGGCTCTGGGGCGGGTGGGAGCCGCCGCCGTGAGGGGCCGCGGGGCGAGACGGCGGCTCCAGAGCCGGTGCGGCCCTCCCCGAGCCCGCCCGCCCGGCACACGGGGGCTGCTCGGGCCGGGGTTCCCCGCCCGCCCGCCCGCCCCGCCACACACGCACACCGCGGGGGGACCCGGCTAGGAGGCTGCTGCCATCTTCCCGCCGCATCCAGGCGCCGCCGAGCTCTCCGCTACGGCTCGGCCCCGCAGCGCCGGTGGCCGCGGGCCAGGCCGCGAGTGAGCCAGGCGCCAAAGGGCCCCGCGGAGCCGGGCCGGGGGCGAGGCTGGCACTCACCCACTTTGTAGGGCAGCCGGTCGGACATGCTGGCGGGCGGGAGCGCGCGGCGGCGGCAGGAGGCGGCGGCGGCCCCGAGCGCGCGTTAAGAAGGGCCGGGGGGCGGGGCCGCGGCGGCACGTGCGCGCTGCAGGCCCGGCCGCGGGGGGCGGGGCCCGGGCCGCGGCGCCGACACACCGACCCCCCCGCACCGGCCGGAGGGGGTCCCGGGAGTCCCGTCCCCGCAGCGGGCGCCGGAGGCCTCATCTGCCCCGGGCGCGGGAGCCGCGCGAGGGAAGGTTCCGGCGACCGCCGGTTCCTGGAGCCGCCCCAGCGCAGGGAGCCCGCGCAGGCCTGGGGACCGCAGGGCGGCAGAGCGGGGCTCGGGCAGCGCCGCCACGGGCACCGGCCCCCGGGACCGGGCCGGGCCGGGCCGTGGAGCCGCCTCCCGCTCCCCTGGGAGGTCCCCGGCCACGAGTTCCTTGGCATAAGCGGTCACTTGGTCGCCTGCGGACAGGCCCCGAGGGCCGTGTGCGACCCAACCGTGGGGCCTTGCGAGGCGGGGCGGCGGGGTGCCACGCCAGGAGGGCCGAGGCGCGGCAGCCGCTCTGTGTGTCTGCCTTGGACCTTGGACTTGGCCGCCACCGGCTCCTCGCTCGGGCCCGCAGCCGCTTTGCCGGGTGCCGGGCAGGCCCCTGCCCCTCGCCACAGCCAATGCCCGCCGCCAGCGTGGGAGGCAGAGCCCGGCTTTAGCCTTGTCTGGGGGTCACGCGTGCAACCGCGGCTGTTCTGACGGCCGAAATAGGTTTTTCCCGAGCCTTGGTCACCAATGGGGGCAAACTTTGCAACCGGGGCGTTAAAACACCTTTTACCCATGAAATACTTAAAGTCAGGATTTCCTCATCCTTACCCAGAAATGAGTTGGCAAAGTTTGAAATAATTCTCAGTGCGGAGTTCATCCTGGGAGCCCAACCCGGTGCTCCCCGTAAATGACGTGCAATGTTTATTACGGGGGCAGAAGCTGATCTTCAGCAACTGGTCCTACAGTGAACAGTCCACACAGAAGTCCCTGTAGGAAACCTGCAGCCCCACAACCGATGCACGTGCAAGAGATAACACTGATTCAGAGTGCTGCAGGCACACTGGCACAGACCTGAGACCATACCAAGCAGGTCTGTAAATAAAAAGATGCCCAAAGGAGCAGCAGGTCCATTCCCCAGAGGCAGATTTATCTAACCCGGTCACGCTTACATTGGTTTACATCACCAACAACCTTTTTGTCTCGGCTCAAACGCACTGGCAGCAGGACAGTTTGGGTTTCGCAGCTCCCCACCCACTCGCCTCAGACACCGAGGTCGTACCGCTGCTGTTTCTGCGTGCATCTGCACATCTGCCTCTGCCAACAGTGTGACCCAAGGGCAGCAAAATGCTCCAGATGTGCCTCGGGCTAGGAGTCAGCCCACAGCCTTCCCAGCAAACCTGATAATCAGTTTGTCGATTATAGTCAATATCTCCATGGACTGACCCACAACAAAGCATAAAATGTCCCTCCTAAATTGAGTAAAGCCAGCACAAAGATATCATTTCACGTAACTCCCACTAATTTCAGCTCGAGGCATGCTGCCCTGGGAAGCCTGAAAGGGACCAGCGCCTCACTACAGCTAAGCCAAGGAGTTGGTGGCGGGAGCTGACAGTGTTTGCTGAATGAGGACAGATCAGCTCCACCTAGCGTGAAGGCGCTCCAGTGCTTGGCAAAATACTCTCAATGGTTTATAACCACATAGAGGGTGCTTAAAGACAAGTCATTTTAGCAGCCTGCTTTGCCCTGACCCTCTGATTTAGATTAATGCCTCATAGCGCTGTGTTATGTTACATCTTAAGGTATAAGCAGTTGGTGCCTTGGCTACTCACGTACGCCCTGGTTCTTTCGTTGTTGCTGCCACTGGTGGATTTGGGACACCAGGTGGCACAAAATAGGCACAAAATGGAGGGAATAGGATGTAGTGAGAGAGGCAACAGGAGAAGGAACAGAAGAGTCCAAAAAAACCACTATCCGATAGAGTACATGAAAGAATAACAGGATGTTATTATGTATAACATTCATGTTATCCTGTAACTGTTTTATTTACTGTAGTAGTTCAAGTAGGGAGGTTCTGGGTCGTAAATTTCAATATGCGACTATGACATTTCATGACAACTAAATTTATACAAGAGATTGAGTTTACTGTCATGGCTAGGAAATACTGTGGATTTCTAGACTCGGAGAAAATATCAGCCAAATCTTCCGTATAAAACAGGTGATACTTCCCACAGGTACTCCACACAAAGCCAGTTAGTTTCTTGACTGGCGCAATTTATATATTATATACCGTATAAGAATGATTTTGTGCAATCTGCTATGTGTTTTTTTAATAAAAAGAATGCCCATGATTTGTTCAACAGGATTCTCACTTGACAGTGCGCTGGAAGGATCTGTGCTGAGTGTGAATTAGAAATGTACAGAAAAATGAGGCTGTTGTTCACAGGACTTCATTTGTACCAGCAGGTAGAAAATGAGCATCGAAGAGTGGCAAGAATGGTCTGACAATTAGCACAGCACTGTGGGAGCCTGGGCAACTGGGTTCCACCCCTACTACAGCACATCATTCCCTTGTGTGTCCCTTAGGACAGGCTTTGCATGAGTGATCATTAATTCCATAGTGATTTTCTAGGTGCCCATGATGAGCATTCTCTGCTCTTCCCTATTTCTTGACCGATGTTCAGCCGGGCTGTGTGAACGCAAGTCCAGAGTACGTCACCGCCCTTAGAAAACGCAGCACAATGCCAAATACTTGGACTAAACAAACCCTGTACTTCAGTTCACCCTTATCCACAAACTACAGACAATGATTTTCACTTTCCTACAAATCTACATACACATTGCAAAAATAAATTCCGTTCTGCCTGTGAAGCGCTGCTCTACTGTGGTGGCAGCGTTCAGGAGCACCCTGAATTAGGAAACTGATGTTTCGCCATGCATAGAGGTTTGATAAGGAGTGAAGAAGAATCCCCATAGCAGATGACGCAGATGAAAAAGGTGTTGCACAACTACAGTTCCAGCTGGCACCAGCCACTTGGTGCAGTGGGGCAGGTAGAGAGTTTGATAATCCAGTTAGATGGTATCGTGGTAAATGTCACAAGGTGCCTAATGAAGGTTCTAGGAGTGATGCCATCCCTGGCGTCTTCTGGGTGAAGTGCTTTGCTCTGAAGCCTTATAGCCTGTGAGTGCCCCAGCCAGCAGCTGGAGGTGGCAGCAGCCTTCTCACATGCGTGCTGGGCGACTGGCACTGCTCATTTAGCCTAGCAGGGGGCCCACGTGGGCTAGAGCCCTTGTTGTTCATGCCTTAAATTGGCTTTTAATATAGTGCCGTTACAGGTAGCATAGACATACGCTTAGAGTACTCACAAACACGTTATGGCTCATGCCGTGAGTAGACTCTCTTTACCTGCCTCAAGCATAAACTGAGTGTATTGGCTCGTGTTTGCACAAAGCCCTTCACGTGATTTCCCGCTCAGTCATCCTGTGCAGCGATACAGAGTAACACCGCTGGGGATCCAGCTCAGTTAATAGTCTCTCAATCCACAGCAACATTTATATTACTGTAGCAAGCACTAGCATTATGATGATAATACTGTTTGCCCCAGTGATATTAAATTCAACCCGTTACAGATTCACTGCAGCTAACTTTCTCCTCTCCTCAGTAAAAGCTTCTGCATTTTACCAGGTCCTGATTTTGTCTTTATGGCACCATTCTCATCGTTAACTGCCCAACAGAGGGCAGAGGGAGCCTTCGTTTTAGCTTCCCTGTGAATGAGAACTGAAACTCAGTTTGGTACAAACAAGCTAGTGCCTTTTAGGAGTACAGTTAGTCCAAAGGTTAAGAGGAGGCTATGTTTTTGTTGCAGGAACACTAGAAAATATTTACACGAACACACTGTCTGTACACCCAGTGCAAGCACAAGCTGAAGCAAGAGCTAGAAGATAATAAGTGAACTGGTGTGAAAGGAAGTTTGGACTACCTCTTGCCTCTTATTTTCCTTATACCTCCAACAAGAGAAAAAAACACACCAGGATTTATTTCTTAAAGGAACGCTGGGGCCAGCCTGTTACACAAGAAACTGGTTCAGTTGCTGAGAGCCTGAGATTCTGGGTTGGTGCTAAATCAGTACAACATCATCTTCTCCTCTATCTCGCAGCTGTAGCAAGCACAAGCATAACATGAACTGAAGAGGAAGCCCTCAGCCTTGCAGAGCAAGTTTAACCAAATAAATTCTCCCTTCATCCAGTCTGGGAAATTATGAGCACTGCACCTGGTATGTTAATGGCATGTGATGAGACCGGTACAGCAGCCTTCCCGCCCCTTGCTGTTACTCACCTCAAGTCTGCAATTCAGCTACCCAGTTATTTCGTGTGCACTGAGCATAAGAAAGGATAGGTAAAATAAATAGAGTGAATGAGCAAGATTACTACTCAGCAACGGATATTCCAAGTCTGGGCCTGTTAGCTTCCTCACAGTCGAAAAACGGAGGTTTGGATCAGAGTTCTTGTTCACAAGTGTGATGCTGCAGCTCCGAGGGGCAGGATTGACAGCTTAGGCGGTTTTGTTCTTTTTAGTGGAGGACATTGGCATATCCTGGTACAAAGGATGACACAAGGGAAAGAAAGTACAGACCTCTGAAGCTGATAAAGGCTTTCAAAGAATTCACAATGGAAACCAATTCATTAGCTTTATTTGGCTTTGGAACAAGCCCCAGGTATTTACATCGTACCCTCTCCTTTTGTATTAGTTTCGACATTACATAGGTTTTTATCAGCATCTGTTCTGCTCTGAAACGCAAGCTGATTTATACTAGAAAAATTCGCAAGGAGGTAAACCACGCAGGGGATTAGTCAGCCTTTCTGATGTAGATAATTTAGAGCTGTATAAATGAGACAGGTTATCAAGGTGGGACAGGAATAAACCCGGGTCAAAACAAAACAAAGGCTCTCTCTCCGCTAGCATCTCCATTCCAAAAACTCTTCTCCAAGAGCCCAAGAGTCTTCTCCAAGAATCCTTGTTTAGCCAGTTGTTCTGTCAGCCAATGACACACCAAAACCCCCTGCCCTGAGAGAGGAATCAGGAAAAGGAAAGGAAACCTGTGGGTTGAAATGGAAACAGATGTAATAAAATAATAATATAAACCTATGATATTAGTCCTAACACTGGTGGAAAGCGCACAAAGTCACACTCGGGCTGTGCGGTGGTGGTGAGCTGGGTGCTCCCAGCAGGCACGCTGGGTGTCGGCACCACGAGCACCCAAGCTTCAGCGAGAGCACGACAGTCACATCAAATGGGAAAGCGGCCTCAGGGACAGAACTGTGGCCATCAGGAGAAGAGCCCAGTCCCAGTAACCTTCCTAATTTATAGGGAGTGTGACATCCTCAGTAGGAAGAACTTCTCTTGGGCAGCTCGGCTCAGCTGCCCTGGCTTTTGCTCCCCCTGGCTTTAGCGCCTGGCCAGCTCGAAGCTGCCGAAAGACCTGGATGGCTGTGGAGACCCGCACACCGTGGCTGGTCACAAATGGAACCAAAGTGTCTTATTCACCTTGTTCTCCCCAAAACGGTTGCTGCAGTGTTCTCCAAAATGCAGCTTTTCCAAATAGGAAAATCGATTCCAGGATTCTATCCCAGCGAATCCAGGACAGCTGGGCAGAAAGAGGCATCCAACTCACACTGACATTGAGCACGTGCACGTGTTCCTGTCGTTGAATTGCCGCATGCGGAGAGCAAAGCCATAGCTGGCATCCAAGCGGTGCCTGCGGGCACCCTGAGTATTTGCCAGGCTGTCCCATCGCGGGCCCAGCTGACCTGAAGGCTGCTGGTGAGGTCTCTGTGTAGACAAGAGGTGGAGAGAGCAGTCAGTTAAAAAATGCTAAGTGTGCTTCATCTATCCCAGCACCAGCACGTCATGGCTTTTTCTGAAAACGATTTATGCTATCACGCTCTTCAGTCTCAGGGAAAAATAATGTCCAGTCTTCTGTGTGAGGGAGCAAGGAACAATTTTCCCAGTATCTCATCCTTCCTTTGTAAGATCTACAAATCTTGGTTGTGTCATTTCCGTTCTCAAGACACCTAATCACGCCCTCCCAGTTCTCTGATTATGCAGTGTAGAGCAATTGAGTAATAAAACACTTCATTAAATAGCCACATGTCTTTGTTATACCCTTTAATTAGATTACTTGTAAATAATAATAGTTTCTCACCAACCTGAGGGTTTCGTTCATTCCTTCTCCAGATACCAGGAAGTAATTTATCTTTTCCCTACTGATACTTTTCCAAATCCCAAGCCAAATAATCAATTTTGATTCTGAAGTCAATTAGAAATAGATACACTCCGACACCGCAATGTTATCTTCATGAGCGAAATCATGAATTCAGACTCAAATAACAAGGCAGCACAACAAAAATTCCCTTTTTAGGGATGACAATTTCAAGATAAGTCTGATCTAAAAACATAAAGCACTTGCAGCAATAATTGCCTAGTTAACAATAAGCTCCAGAACAATTATTTATAAGAAGACTCTACAGTTCTTTTATAAAGTGGTTTGAAATCCAGCAATGAAAAATTACACGAAAACAAAACATTCCTGCAGTTTTAAATCACCAGCTTTACAAAGCCTTAAGTCTGGCACAAGTGTTAAGCCACTGTTGAAGACTTAAAACAGCTTAGCGGCTAATGGATGCTGATGACATGTGATGACTACTCAACAGTCATTGTGCTTGGGGCTGTGTCTAGCCCAAAGTGGGTGAGCATTCACACCGTCGGCATTGCTTCCACGGAGAGATGGTCACTGTGGTCTCCTCAGGATCAGGCTCAGCTTTATGTTGTCGACTTACACAGCGTTAACGGACTGAGGTCCTCAAGGCAGACACAAATCTCAGGAAACTCCACAGGTGTGGGTGGTCAACCTTGAAATCCGGACTGGGCTGCAAAAGACTGGAAAAATGCATTATGAATATTGTCTCTCAGTAATTAACTCCCAGAAGCAGTGCTTGGCCATATGAAACCTAGGAAATCCAAAAAGCTATAAAGTATACGTAGTTTACCTAAAAAGCCTTTGTACACGATTATCCTGCACAGTTGTAGGAAACTTTCCTAACTTGTTGGGGTTCTTACTAATCAAAAGAAAGTTATGTTAGAGAATAGCAAGAAAATTCCACCCTGCCCGAGTATCCTGTAGTTACAGAAAGTATAGGGGGAAATAAAATAATTGGGTAGTCTCCTCCTTTCCCCAAATAAGCAAACCAAAAAAAGGTAAAATCTTGGACACGACGTAGCTCTTCTGCCACTCCATTACATTCATCCGTGCTTGCCACGTTGTTCTGGCATTCATTCATCATTTGTTGTTCCAGTTCACTGATAGGCCGCGGTTTTTAACAAGGAAAATGCTCACTGAAAGAGCGTGAATGTGAAGCTTGCTCTATGTTCATCCTGCCCTGGCAAGCATAAACTAATCGGTAGTCTGTGCACCTGGAATGCATACTTTCTCTCCTGAATTTTACAGAGCAGATGGTGCCAGTGTAATTTGACTTAAGGCATCAAAAGCTGAAAAATAGATTAGAGTTGCTGGGATTGAACAACAATGACAGTTACAAAAGGCAGAAAAAAAATGCCAACACAGAGGATAACTTGTGTGGTGTCCTTGAAAAGAGACACTGAATGTTATTCATTCATATCTGCTTTAGCAACCTTTCCCTTGGAAACCTAAAAATGAGTAAGATAAAACCAGAGACTGCAAATGGCCACCCTGCCCTGCACGTGTTGAATTCGACAGGAGCCACGCGTATGCATTCTTGGGGTAGAATTCTGCTTCTTCCTGCAAACGCTAAACTTCTACTAAAGTTAAAATTAATTCAGACAGCTGGGGTAAAAGTACATAGTACATAGTACACTGTTCCTACAGGTTTGGGAATCAAAACACAGGCAATCTGCAAAAAAAAAACCAAGCCCAATGACATGCACCAGCTGGGAGACAGAACAAATACACTGTACAGTCAACCCGTCTATGCAGATGGGGAACTCCAGCTGAAGTCAGCCTGAGCTTTACTGTCCTGCCAGAACAGGAATCTCTACCGCAGTGATGGATGAGAGATGAGGCGATTCATGAGAGAAATTTCTGTTAATTAAGGTTTGCAGAACTCATTTTTATTCTTGTTAATTTGAACGGACCATTTAAATATGGGGCTGTAATCATAGGCATATGCGGGCAAATGTCTGTAAATGATTGTAAAGACTTAAAGGTGCATTAAAAAGCTTTAGAGAGAAAAAATCTTGAACCTCCAGAACTTATTTCAGCCGTTCAATTTGTTTGGTTCTCGTATTAGGCTGTAACCTTGGATTCAAACTTGCTCCCCTGGCACATGCACCTTTCTGACAAAGCCACACATTTCTGACTTTCCAGTACTCACTGGCTCTGACCGAGCAGCACATGTAGTTCTGTGTTCAAATTGAAGTGATGATGTTCTTGAAGTTGTGTGCATGTATACCTTGATCAATCGTAACTGTGAAAGGCTAATTGGCATTGAAACACTTATGTCATTCTGCTAGAGGAAAACAATCTGAGTTGTTTTCTTGCTCAGGCCTCATAAACACAATGCTCCCTTAATTGTAGCTGTGGGATCTTTGTTGTTAGAGTTTATGCGTGAAGTAGGGAAGATTGGTTTTCACATCTCTACCTGTTCTAGGAGAACACTAAATTTTGCACTACATGAGATATATACTTTTCCTGAAAAATTAGTGAGGATATTCACCTACTCTTTGAAGATTAAGGAGTCATCTTCTCTGACTTCAGTGCATGGAAACCGAGCTCTCTCATTCCTCACTGTCAAAAGAGGAGGTGTATTGTAATTTCTACACATTCACTTATGCAGTAGTGGATTTTGGTTATACACCTGAAACAAGAAAGGCTTTATGTAAAGGTTATGTAATATCAATCACTTAAGTATCTGCACTGGATACATTAAAACCTCATAACCTTAATTGTGTGTTACAAAGCCTGCACGGCTACCGGTGATGTCCCAGTTGCTTGGCTGGTAGAAACTTGAATCACCCCACGTGTCCCTTTGCGCTTTCAGAAATTTCGAGTTATTAGTGTCACTGTGCTGACCTGGCACAGGGGAGGGCCGCGGCTCCGCTGAGGCGTTCTTGTAACTTTGGAGGAGCATTATTCCAGCACGCGGGGCTCCTTCGGCGATTATTTTTATTGTTGTGTTTGTGTATATATATACATACACACTCTAGGCGTGTGCACACATATATATGTGCGGATATGTAGATACAAACAATTCCCTTGAGGCCTGGCCCAGGTGGCAGCGGGAGGTGAGGGTATGACCAGGCCCAAACCCCTCCCTGCTGCTCGGGCCGCCTCACCAGCGCCCGTACAAACCCTCAGCCGCGGCCTGGGAACCGAGGGCTGCTCCGAAGTGTTGGTGTGAGCTTGACACCGAAACCCGGGCACACAAACCGCAGCTGACGAGGTATCTACCACCCGCCCGCCCCGGGCCCACCGCGCCCCTCCGTCTCTCCCTGGCCCAGCCCAGCTGGGGCCGCGCTGCGCGTGCGCGACGCCCGGCGCGGGGCACGCCGGGACTTGTAGTCACCGCCGGGGCCCCCTCCCCGCCCCGACGGGCGACTCGGCGCGTGCGCAGATCCCGCCCGACTTTGTAAAGTCGCTGCCTCAGGTTGGGCCGGGCCCGGCTGCCATCTTGGCCGAGGGACGGACGAGCCGCGGCGCCGCCGTGCCCGGTGAGGGGAGCGGGGGGTCCGCGCCGCGGGGCAGGGCGGAAAGGAAGAGGAGGGAGGCGGTGGCGGTGGCAGTGGCAGTGGGGGACGGGGCGGGACGCTGCGGTGTGGCGGGGCTCGGCACGGCGGCTCCGCCGCTCTCCTCGGCCCCCGGGGGCCGTGGCGCGGTGGCGGCGGCAGGGGGGGCGCGGGGGACCCCGGCGGGCGTAGGCCCGGCTTCTCCAGGGGTCTTCTGGCCCCCGGCGCGGCCTCGCTGGGGGCGGCTTCCCCCGTCGCGCTGCTTCCCCGGACCTCGGCGAGGGCAGCTTTTGGGCCGGGGGAAGGCGAGTTTGGGGCGGCGGCACCGTTCCCTCTGCCTGGGGCGGGGGGCGCCGGTCCCGGGACTCCGGCGCTCCCTTGCGAGCGCTGCCCGGCCCCGCCGCCTCTTCTCCAGCCCTGCCGGCCTGCGCCGCGGAGCCCCTTGGCCGCTCCGGCTGGCGGGGGTGCCCGCTCGGCCCCCGGGCTGGTGTGTCCGTGTGCCCCGGCTCCGCATCGCCGTCCCCGGCGGTATTTGCTTTCCCCTCCCCGGCCGGACCCCGCCGTCCTTTCCGGGCTCCTTGTCGCTGAGCTCAGCCTCGAAACCTTCGCCCTCTGAGGGCCTTGGCGGTTCGCTCCCGTCAGAGGCTTCCCGTGGCACAGCCCTCTGTCCCCAGCCGCTGTGTTTAGCCCCCTCTGAGGAGCTCGTCCCCTCCGTCCCGGGCTCCGGAGGAGGCTGCTGCAGCCGCTTCGCCCCTTTTGGCTTGTGAGGGCACAGCCGTGCCTTGGAGTGGTGTTTCCCGGCGATCGAGCGTGACTGTAGCTGGAGGTTTGTAGTGAACCGGGTTCGCTCTTGTAAACACGGCGGAATGGCAGCGCCGGTGCCACCGCTTTATTTTGGCAACACGGGCTGTTGTGGCTGTTAACCCTCCCGCTTCCGAACGGGCTGGCTTTGACCTTGTGTGGCGACGGCAGGCGGATAAAAGCAGAAGAGGGTGTTTGAGGGTGTTTGTGTCTAATTGGCTCTGATACCCAAGAATTCGTGTGGTTTTAATAGCTGCGAGGTTAAATTGACGAAAGTACTTGGGAGCCGTGGGTGAAGCGTCTGGGATATCTGTTGTCATTTGTGTGGCATCGTTTACCCTTGAAGCTTCAGCAAATATCCCTGGTGAAACCTACCTTTAGAGCTTAGTTAGAATTGAAGAAGTCGGAAGCCAGGATATTTTATGCCATCCTTCTCCTATATATTATTGCTTATTTTAGTGAGTTTCTCAGTGGTTTATTTGCTCTCTGCTACCCTGCAGCTCATCGTTTTGAAAAAGAAAAAGAGAGAAATCCAGACAGACGGTTGTAAGAAGGAAGTTTGTGTTGAGGGAATGACAGTAGATCCAGCTATTGCTTGCTCTATTTACCTGAAAAAAAGACATGAATGTTTAAGAATGAAACGCCAACTGCAAGCTGTCTCCCGTTTTAAGGATTTTAATGCTTAAAAAAAAAATCTTGTTTGGAAAAAACCCCCAAATTTAAATTAACTTTTCTCATAGCGAAAGCCGAAAGCAGTTCTAATTTAATTACGGTTTCATTGCTCTTTGTTACAGCCAGTCTAGTGTGCATTCTTAGTTGTGGTTTGGCCGACAGTTTTAATCACTGCACTGAATGCATTCATCTCCAAGTGATCATTGGAATAACATGTAGCATTCTGACCCAAAGTGAATTTTCGTGTCTTTAAAATAAAGAACTGATACAGTACATGTGAGAGGTAATGTTGCAGTGGAAAATAACTGAGACTGAGTACTAAACTTTGAAAGCTTCTTACAGATTAAACAGTTATTTTGGGGCTTAAGAGAGATTGAGAGATTATTTATATTAATTTATTAGTTAAACAGCACCACCTCGTTTTCTTCCTTCAGTTTTCTCTCACCTAAAATTCTCTTTCTTCTGTGGGGAAACAGACCTGAAATATGAAGTTGTCTTCTTCCTCTGTTTCTAAATTTCAAAATGGTTTGGGAAAGTTAACTATAGAATAAATGGGCTAGTAGCAAGACAGGTGGTAAAGTAACATGATGTTTACCTTGTAAGGTTTAAGTTAATAATTTTTTTTAAGAAAACTTGCCTTAGGACAGCTTGAGAAATGTGTTTCGTGAGAGATTTACAAAATAAATTATTTGGTCTATTTTACAACATATACAATAGATAAGTCACTTAACAGCATTATCAGTGTCAGTTGATGGTAGCGTCAAACCAAACATCTGTTTAATTTAAGCTGCTTAAACAAAGTGGTAAATGTATTCAACCATAGTGGAGGGCTTTTCGTGTTGCAGTGAAACCAAATTGAATATGGAATCATAGAATAGTATCAGCTGGAAGAGACCTTGAAGATCATCGAGTCCAGCCTTTGTCCCAGCCCTGTCAACCCGCTGAACTATGTCCCCCAGTGTAACATCCACTGTCTCTTAGTCCCTGGTGACTCAGCCCCTTCCTGGGCAGCCTGTGCCAGTGCCTGACAACCCTTCCAGTAAAGAAGTTCTTCCCAATATCCAACCTGAACCTCCTCTGGTGCAATTTAAATCCATTTCCCCTCGTCCTGTCACTCTCCACCGGGGAGAACAGACCAACCCCTCCTCGCTACACCCTCCCTTCAGGCAGCTGCAGAGAGCGCTGAGCTCTCCCCTCACTCTCCTCTCCTCCAGCTGAAAAGCCCCAGCTCCCTCAGCCGTTCCTCACACGACTTGTGTTCTCAGCCCTTTCCCAGCTTGGCAGCCCAGCTCTGTGCCCTCTCTGGCACCTCAGTGTCCCTCTTGTAGTGAGGGGCCTGAAGCTGGACACAGCACTCGGGGTGAGGCCTTGCCAAAGCCGAGCACAGGGCCATGATCACCTCCCTGGTCCTGCTGGCAGCACCATTGCTGACCCGGGCCAGGATGCCGTTGGCCTGCTTGGCCACCTGGGCACAGCTGAGTATCTGCTTAGAAGTAGGGAGAACGGTCCTTAGGGTTAAAGCAGAAGAAAAACCCCTTGCAAGTGGTGATGGTGAAATTTCTGGGCGTGCTATCGCTGATGCTCTTTTTTTTTAAGCCTTTCTGTTTGGCTATCCAGTTACCTTCATGTAATGTTCTAGTTTCTCTCAGTCTGCTGTACTTATACGTAATGGAGGGAACTGGTTTGTGCCTTTACACCTAAGGAAAGCAAATATGCGTCCATCACCTAGGGGAGGGTATTTGCCTCCGTTGCTTACTGTAACCATCCTTTGCCCAACTACAGAAAGCACTTTGAAGTGTGTGCCCGCCTCACAAGAGGAAGTAGGCAAGCCATGATTACAGTCTGGCTTGAGAGTATTTTGTTTTTCTAGATATTTACTTTTTACTGTCTCAGATAGGCTTTTTAAGGGTTTCAGGCAATCCTTCTTGGACTGGGTTTGACTGTTACCTGAGCTAACGCTGTGCCCACATTTTGGAGAAGGAAAGGTAGGGTTTTTCTGCACCCCTCTCACCTGAAATTAGAGCAGTGAGGACTCGAGCATTATCTGTAAGTGACTGGCATTCCGATTTTACTTATTGTAGTGCCAAGTTCCTACAGTTGAGAGATTGATCTTTTACTTTGTAAGAATTGCAAATTACACTTAATAGAAAATATTCCAACAAACTGGGAAAGAGTATTTTAAAGAAACCAAGGCCTTGTTTCATATGACCAGCTCTTAAGTTATGCCTGGAATTTCTACTTTTCCTATACCCGGGCATGCAAAAAGCTTCCTGGTAAAACATCAAGGGCAGATTTATTAATTTTTTTTTCTCCCTCTGAGGAAACACGATACTAGATCTTGTTATGCTGGTTATTCAAATAATTTTTTTTTAAAAACTTGGCAGTATGTTAATATGCTGTTCTTTTTTAAAAGAAAAGTTTTATTCCAGCCCTCCCATTTAGAAACTGATAATGCCTACCTTCCACCCACCTGCCTGAGCTATTCTGAACTGCGCTGGCAGGAGAGGACTATTGTTTCAGTCATGAACAGAAGAGCTACATGCGTGTTTGCGTGTAGATCGCCGATTTAGATGTTCAGAGCTTAGGCTCAGATACGCAAGGAAAGACCAATTCTCCTCAGGTGGATTGTTGTGTGGAACCCTGTTTCTAGCTAAGAAGTGGAAGTAGGTGACTTACCTTTTACCTGAAAAGTGCAGGTGCTGGGGTTTGGCTTGGGTAGACCATGGTATAGGAGCTGGAGCTTTGTAGAAGAGGGTGTTAATATCAACCTCTGTAAAATCTTTATGCTTTCTATTCTTTATAGGTCTAGTTTTTTGTCAAGAGTAGCTTTAGACATATTTTTACTCTCTTAGTATTAGCTAGATACCTGGTAATCTTTTCAAAGGAAAAAAAAAAAAGATTAGTTACGATTTAAAGTGATCTTGAACAGAAAAAGACATGGTAAAGACAGGTCTATAACCTGGTTCTGATTTATTCATTAATTAATCAAATCGATAGCCATTTGCAGTGAAATACCCATCAGGAATGTAAAATTTATGACTGGGAGCACATTCATTTACTTAAAAATAAAATGTGCTCTTTGATTTCTTCAGTTTCGTGTGGTTGTGATGGAGCTTTTGCCTGCGCAAGTCACTTGTAAGTGGTTATTGCCCTTCTTAGCCTTGCCTTGTCGAGTACAGTGAAAAAAAGCTAAGGAGGATGAGATGCGGAGTAAGTTGAAGACACAGGACTGTGTTAATTTTTAACATGCTTTTCGGCAGTATCCATCCCTAGTGCATGCTCCTATCCCCAGTGCTAGCTGTCTTTTAATTATGTGTTAATAATTATTACTCTTGCCGGACATTTGGAGTGGTCAGATATCCAGATTTTTATTCCTTCACTGCCGCTTTTGTAAGTATTTCAATGGATTAAGACCTGTTGCTCCAAGTACTGCATTTATACTTTTCTGACACCTTAATTTTTGCTCTGCAGTGCTGTGAGCTGATCTCCTGATATATTTGCAAAGCAGCAAGATGGACTGAGTTTGCTCTGTATGAGGGTTGCTCAACTTCAGAGTTTTTTCACACTTCGGCTTGGCAGAGCCTGAATTAGTTGACCTTTGGATCACTCCAATTAATTTCTCTTCATGGTGCTTGCCTTTGCAAGTTTATGTATGTCTTGTGTGTGTAGATGTGTGTGTATTTGGTGCTGCTCTAAATATTTAATTTCAGAGACTAAATCAAAAAATATGGTGAATAATATATAAAAATGTCGTAATGTGCTTGATCTAATCTTTAACCAGCCTTGCTAACTGCTGTGAAAAGTGATGAGCTGTATATTTTCCCTAGATTTTACCTGAAGTTGAACACCCTTTTCTGTCTATTCAAGTTAAGACCTCCTGGGGCGAACCTGCATATGAAGGGCACTCCATTTTATCAAGAAAGTGAGGAAAGAGAAATTACGGGAGCTTAGAGGATAAAAAGTAAGTGTGACATGAACTTGTTTTTGTGTAAGGACAGCAAGGCTGCTTCTGCTTTTCAACGCCTGCAATTCATCCAGTGTGTGTGTTGTTGTCAGTGATGCTTCAGAGCAGCTTCTTAGTTCAGCTCTTTGAAGGGGAATAATGTGTATAATCGTAGCAGGAAAAAGGGGACAAATGCTGAAGGATTGAGAATACACTCTGACCGCCTTACTCTACATTCAAAAAGATTCTATAGCTGTTCAAACTAAATCATTCTCATCCATGTTTTTGTGTTGTTGGGTGGGTTTTTTTTACATTGTGTTATTTAGTAAATACTGGCCATGTGTAACATTTCTGAGTCCCATCCCCTAAAGATACAGAGGAAAGCTGTTGATTGACGGGCAGTACTTCTGCAGATGATTGGCATACTCCATTTTGTGCTTATTAAATTGAATTTACCAGTAAGATGTTGGAGTATCTTTTTCTGTCTTTTGCGAACGTGGCATGTGCTGTATATTAGAACGACCAATTTCCAGAGCAGCACTGCAGTTGTTAAACATTTGCTTGAACCAAATCTAGTTCAGGTCAATGAATAAGCCGTCACAAGGCGACAGCGTTCTCATTGTTCTTCTTTTTGCACACCCGTCGAATCAGTGTATTTAACCCCTGTTCTGGGCAAGTGGTTTTGCTCTGTGTGGAAACCTGTTGACATTGCTGGTGGTTTATTTAGTTATTCTCAGTGGTTTAAAGGTTTTAAGCATAGTCCCGTGAGGTGTAGCATAGCGTAATCTTTTTTCTTTCCCTTCCTTTCCATGCTTCATCAGGCCTTAAGAATGACTTTTACGGCTTTAGTGACAATTTGAGTTATGTAAAAAAAAAAGATAACATTTAAGAAAAGTCTTGTGAATGCCTGAACGAAATAATACTGTCCTGATGGTGATATTAAAGGTGCAAATGCTTTCAGACTAACGTATGTTCATTTTGAAGCTGTGAGCTTCCCAGTGAGCTGTACATTTGAGTGTAGAAGATACCAACAAAATGCAATTCACAGTTAAGAGTAGACAATGTGGGAGTTGAGAGGGGAGGGACTTTGTAGATGGTAATGATAGGGATACACTCTATTATGAGAGAAAGCCTGTGCCACAGCTGGAATTTCTTTGCTTTTTGGAATTTCTCTTCCTATTTTTAAAATAGTAAACTCTGGACTTGGTATTTTGTATTTCTGACTTCATGACTTATAATCAAATGCACTAAGGTTTTTCTGCATCACGAACTAAATAAAAAGCATCTGAACAAAATGTAGAAGAATAATTGTTAGGACTTCTCACGTGACTTAGACTCAGGGTTTGTATCTGGAAGAATGCTTTGCTGGTTATGAAGATGGTTACAGAGCGTTATAACCCTGTGGGCCTCTGTTGTGGTTTAACCCCAGCTGGGAGCTAAGCCTCACGCAGCCACTTGCTCAATTCCCCCAGGTGGAATGGGGGAGAGAATCGAAGAAAAAACTCAAGGGTTGAGATAAAGACAGTTTAATAGGTAAAGCAAAAGCCACCTTTGCAACTAAAGCAAAACCAGGGGTTCATTCCCCGCGTCCCATGGGCCATCTCCATGATGCCTAACGTCACTTGGGAGGACAAGCGCCATCATTCCAAACATCCCTCCCTTCTTCCCCAGCTCTGCACACTGACGTGACGTCGTGTGGTCTGGGACAGCCCTTTGGTGAGTCAGGGTCAGCTGTCCTGGCTGTGCCAGCTCCCTGTGCCTCCCCCAGCCCCCTCTCTGGTGGGGCAGGGTGAGAAGCAGAAAAGGCCTCGACTCTGCATAAGCCCAGCTCAGCGGTAATGAAAACATCCCTGTGTTATCAGTTCAGTTTTCAGCACAAATCCAAAACACAGCCCCACACCAGCTACAGTGAAGAAAATTAACTTTATCTCAACCCAGTTCAGCACAGGCTATACTTTTACTCCAGTGTGTTTGGTTTGCCACATCAAGTGCCTGGAAGGTGTAACCAGTGAAGGGGTGTGAGAAGCGTGTTCACAGAGTTACGCTACTTGTGTGGAATAGTTAGCCAGGGCATGCAAAGTATGCCTAATTTATTTAAAACCAATAAAAATAGAAATTGGTTTGCAATTATCAGGGGCCCTAGGCTGCTTTTTTTTCCTGAACATTTACTGCATTTAAACGGGTCAGTGAGTGTCAGTTTAGGACTAGAATTGGCACAAAGCTTGGGAAGGGCTGTAGGGCTGGGAGGAGTGTAAAGGAGGAGTCGAGACCACTCCTTCAGCAAATCAAGCTGCCAGAGTAGAACTGGCCGTCTGTGCTCCCCTGATAGCTGCAGCAGCTGTATTGCTCTCACTCTTAGTGTACAGTTCCCTCTGGCTGAGGTCAGCTTTTGATCTAGGAGACAGTTCTAAGCTCCTTCACAGACCGGCGGGCTTCAAGTTGAATCCCTGCGGTGTGGATATCCCTTGAAATTGAAGGATGCAATTAATATTTGTTGTTAGCAGATAACCCTGTTATTTTTTTTTAAATGCGCAGTTGTCTGCTCTTGGTACAGAAGATCTAGGGCGTGAAGACTGAAATTCATTCAGGGATTTTATTACTACAGTTGGAAGCCTTGAGTAACCCAGGATTTCACAAGTCTGCTTTATCTTCTGATAAAGGGCAGACCCACAAAAACAAGTTGAATGCAAGAACTGAGAATATTGAAATAGTGGTGCAGTGCTCAGACATCAGAAGGCACTGCCCAGGGAAGTGGTGGAGTCACCATCCCTGGAGGGGTCCAAGGAGAGGCTGGATGTGGCACTTGGTGCCGTGGTCTGGCCGATGCGATGGTGTTGGGTCACAGGCTGGACTTGATGATCTCAGAGGTCTTTGCCAGCCTCAGCAATTCTGTGGTTCTAAGCCATCTTTTTCCTGTAGTTGTATTTGTCAGAGAGGCATGAGCTGGAGTGTAGCAAGCAGTTGAATTTAGCAGGGTTGGGATGGCTGTGTTGTCTGCTCTGGGCTTTCGTGTTGCCATCTTGTTTCTCACGAAAGATTCCTGGGAAGCAGGGCATGGACTTCTGTTGTGATTAGAAAACGTAAAGATTCCTCTGGAACTCGAGATTTTGCTTGCAGCAATTTGTGGTTTTAAAAAGACAGTGACCTGTAGCAGACTTTCAGATACTTCAGTGTTTACTTAAATAATCTTTCTTCTTTTTTTTGCCATAAATTATTATTTCTATTGCATCTTTTGGATTTGTGTGCTTTATATTTTATTAATGCATAATTTAGGTTGGAAAAATGCAACCCATACTTCTGGCTGGCATTAAATTCAGGAATATTGCTTCATTTTGTCACAAATACTAGATTTCCAGATTCTTGTGTGGTTTATAATGTTTTAGAGTATTTAGAGGAGCAGGTTATTTTTGTTATTGGGCATTGTCTGTGTATTCCTAGCTTGGTAACTAGTTAACTCTAAGAATTCTAGTGCATTGGCTACAGTAGTTCTTGTTCTTACTGCTGAGTCAAAGTTAGTCAAGAGGAACTGTGTCTTACACCATCTGATTTGCTAAAGCAAGTACAAGCAGCAAGTGACAAAGAACTTTCTTGAAGAGATTTCAGAAAATCAGCAAATTTCAGACGGTGGCTGTCACTGGTGGTAGAGGGTGATTCGTCGTTTCTGTGACGAGCCTTGCCCGGTGGAATTGCAGCTCTGCGCAGTCTGTTGTGTTTGGTTTACTGCTCAGGTGCCTACACTGACAAGCTGTTTAGCAAGACAGTTTTTGACAGGCGATATAACTTGCTGGTATCTTTCTACTGATACCTCCATGGCCCTTTTTACCTCTTTTCTTGGAAGCAGAGAAACAGGCATGTGCCTGGGACTCTTTCCACTGTTAGACCCCCAGAGGAAGGAACCTTTGTACATGTGTGAACCTGCACCAGTGCTATTGCACACTCTTAAAACAAGGTGGGTTGTGTGCTGTACAGTTCTGGATAGAGCATACTGAAGAATCACGGTGAGGTTAATGTAGATACCAGCTTTATTGTGCTTTTGAAAAATAAATCTGCCAGATGGGAGTCTTGCAGGTGACAGGATCGGGTTTTGTTTCTGGGTTTATAGACTGCTAGTAAGCAACAGCCTGTCAGAGGGCTGCTTTTGAAAACATTCTTTAAATGACTGTAATAGTGGACGAAGTTGTCATTCCTACTAATGAATACAGGCAATAGTGTTTTACTTTCCATTCCCCCCGAGTTAAAAACTTTATGTAGGTTTGTTTGAATAAGGGTGTGTATGAACTGTTGATACTGAAATGCAGCGCTGAGAATGGAACGGAGAAGGAAATATGTTGAAGTGAGCGTTGAGCTGTGAGCAAGAAGAAAAACTAATGGCCGGAGATTACGAAATCCTCTGTAGATGCTGTCAGCTGTTAATAACTGAATATATAACTGCTTCTAAAGTGGCTTGGTTAAAAGCTGCAAGGTGGGTGGTGAGACAGAAGGTGGTGGCCTTGTATCTTGTTTTACCGTGAGAATTTATGATATGGAAGTTGTTTCTTATTGACACGTCCAAAGTAATGCCTTTGAAATACATTTAAAAATACCTGCAATACAAAACCATTAGTTTTCTTCTGTTGCCAAATCACAAAATGACCAAATTAATTAAAGCTCAAGTGGTTCTCCGACATATCTGCTAATCAGTCTTTTGTCTCTCCTCCCATGAGCATTAAATTAAGTTCTGCAGTTTTTGAAATTTGCTCGTGAAGGTTAATGATTTCTGCCTTTTTTTAATTGGAAAATAACGTAAAACTGTCATCTGAACTGTGATGCTGGGTATTTCTGTAACAATGAGATAGGGGAGCTAAATGGGTGCACTGGAAACTGTGAAATGAGTGAAAGTTAGTGGATGTATTATAGATTGGCACAGGGGCTTTATAGATGCCTGCGAGAGATATGGAGCAACATACAGGTTTGTTTTGGGAAGTCATCGCCATATGAGTTAAAATGAGGGAAATTCTTAAAGGTGTGAGCTGTTGGACACCTGCTAAAGCAAAGTGTCCCTTTGAATAAACAGTGTCAACCGCGGTGTTCAATGACTTCCCCATCTCTGATGTTATATAAATAATGAAGGGATACCACAGGTTCCAGGCCAGGGATAGCTGAATGTTTATGAGGTTTCTTATCAGGGTAAAAGGAAATTAAAATAAGCCAGGAAAGCAGCATGCATATGAAGTATGCAGTAGCATTCTTTCTGCTGTGATGGTTAAACTTGGCCTTATTTTTTGCATGTTTTTCAATTTCACGTTGCCCGAATGTCTTTAATTGAAGCTAGCAAACACTTTGGTGTGTACAGTCTTGGACACTGTGTAGGAGATTGACTCAAGCTGTATTGCTTTGTTCTTTATGAGAGGGAGCAGCTAAATAAGCTAAATGGAAGTAGTTTTTAAAAGTGAGAAAAATACCTGTATAGGCTTATGCATTGAATTTTAACATAGGTCATGGGAAAAGCTGTAGAAATTAACGTAGATGGCACTCAAAGTTAAGGCTATGGAACCTGAAGAAGGTGCATGCCGACTTATTTCTGCTCAAAACTAGTAAAACTTAAGCTGTGATCAATAACTGGGCACTGAAAGAAACCTCAGTTTGGAAAAAAACCCGGTAAATCTGTATAACCAACTTGATAGATGTCTCTTTAGAGGAGGAATCTGCTGCAAGACAGAGACCTAAAGAGAACAAGCAGGAAGAACAAGACAGGTATGACAGGAATTATTGAGTTTCTTTTAAGCAAGTCAAAGAATCGTGGAATAATTGAGGTTAGAAGGGACTTGTGGACATTGTCTGGTCCAAATGCACGTGCTTAAAGCAAGACCAGCTGAAGTGGTCAGTAGTGTGTTGGGTTGGGTTTGAAATCTCTCTGAGGAGGGCGACTTAACCTCTCTGGGCAAGCTTGTTCAACCACCTTCCAGTAAAATAAATAACCAAATCCCCTGGTTTTAAGTGGAATTTCCTGTATTTTAATTTGTGCTCGCTGCGTATTGTCCCATCCTGGAGCACTGCTGGGCAGAGTGTGGCTCCATCTTATTTAACCCTTTAAACACTTTTCAGGTATTTAGACACACTGACAAGATCCTCCTGAGTATTCTCTTTTCCAGGTTTAGCAATTTGAGTACTCTCAGCCTCTCTCCATTTGTCATGTTCCAGTCACTTTATCATCTCTGTGACCCATTGCTGGTGTCACTCCAGTGTCGCTCTTGATTTGGGGAGCCCAGAACTACACAGACCAGCACACCAGATGTCGTCTCGCTGGTGTTGAGCAGAGAGGAAGGACCACCTTCCTCATCCTCCTAGTGAGGCTTTTCCTCATATAGCCCAGGATGTTGGTGACATTTTTGGTCCGTTTGAAAGGAAACAGTGCTAGTTTGTACCCAACAGGAGGAGCGTTTTGTGCAGTTGCTTTCTGCCCAGCTGCTCCCCAGCCTTTACCGGTACATGGGTTTATTTCTCCCCAGCTGCAGAACTTTGCACTTTCCTTTGTGGAACTTCTGTTTCGTGAGCGTATTTACTCAGAGCGAGCTTGGTCCCGTTGTCCTGGTCATAAATGAAGCAGGTCAACAGTATTGGCCAAGCATGTACCCCTGGGGTACAGCACTAATGACTGGCCTCTAACTGGACTGTACCACTGATCACAAGCCTGTGATCTTTGGGGTTCAGCCGGGTTTTCAGTCCACCCCACAGCCCTCCGTCTCGCTCATACTCCATCGTCTTGTCTGTGAGGATGTTCAGGGAGACAGTGTCAGAGGCAATCGGCATCCACTGCTGTCTACTCAACTACCAAGTTGTCAGAGGAAGTGGTCACGTTCGTCAAGCGTGATTGCCCCTTCCTAAATTCTTGCTTCCTCATCCAAATCACCTTCCTGTCCATAATGTGGCTCCTGTGAGAATTTGCTCCCTGACCTTCCCTAGGTTTGAGGTGAGACTGATCAGCCTGTAGTTTCTTGGATCATCCTTCTTGCTCTTCTGACGAGTGACATTTGCTTTTTTTTCGGTATTCAGGAATGCGGAGAGTCCCTCGGTGGAGTTGAGTGACCTTTTCATATTTACCTGGCGTGGTGTGGGCTTCGCTGAGCTCAAACATGACTTCAGAGATTTACCAGAAGTTCTGGTTTTGATGAATAATGTTGTTTAGCACATGGAATGAATGGGAAAAGATACTTCCATCTTTCAGCATCTATGGAGATGGTTAATGCTTCTTGAAATTGATCTTTCTTGTAAAAAGAAGCATCTGTGTTTACACAGGTAGTGGTACTCAGTGACCGGTCACCCTTCCGTGTGAAACAAGTAGCTTTGTGGTCCAGCTCATTGCTTAGGCCTCTTTCTTGTTATCCTTTTGGAAGACACAAATACTTTGTGCCGTATGACAGAGCTTTTTTTTAACCTACAGCATTAATCACTCAAGTTAGTTACATGCTTTCAGTGCACTCTTAATCTCTTTGACTGAAAAGATCCTTATTATTTACTTAGTTTTAACTGCTGTAGAGATGTCTTTGGAGTAGCTTTGCAGAAACAATGTTCAAGCCTAGGTTTTGTGCAGAGGAGGGGAAAAATCAGATCTATCTCAATGGTGGAGAGTATGAACTTCAGTGTTCCTTTTTTGTATTTTTATAAAGGAAAACTTTTGAAAGAATCTCCTCTGAAACTGTCAAAGCAGAGTGAAAGGTAGATGTCTTGAAACAAAGTGACTAAGACGACTCATGCATGAGCAGAAGTAATGCAAAAGAATGAGTTTGAGTCAGTGGACGTAGCTCAGAGCTGTGGAAGTTTTCCCTACATCCGGAACGCGCACCACAGAGGAGTGGGCGAAGGGGAATCAGGGAAGGCATCTGCATTGGGGTCTTAATTGTTTTATTTAAGGAAAGGCTGGATGTGGCACTTAGTGCCTTGGTCTGGTCGGTGTGGTGGTGGTGGGACATAGGCTGGACTTGATGATCTCTGAGGTCTTTTCCAGCCTCAGCAATTCTGTGGTTCTGTGATTTTGGACAAGGAGTGCACTTTGGAAATGAATCCCCTGATTGTTCTCACAGACCACGTTTTGATTTGACTTGTGAAATGAGCTTGGATCCAGGAGACTGAATTGGTTTTTTGGATGAAACTAACCTGGAAGCTGCAGTTCCTCTGGCGTGAGGCTGTGGGATCAGGATAGAACTGTTCCAAAATAAAACTCCAGGAATGTGTGCAGTGTCGGTATTGGGTCTGTGGACCTGTCTTACTTCCAGCTCTGCTTTATTACATCCCATTGCTTGCTGATGTGGACACAGCGACAGCAAATCAGATTAAGGGGGGGGACAGTGAGAGTTCAAACTCTGTGTCACCACCGGAAAAAAGGCTGTTGCCAATCTAAAAGACGCCATAACAAAACGATATGGGTTGGCTGGGGTGTTTCTGAAAGGTGTACTCAAGGAGTTTTAGGAAAGGTTAGAGCATGGGAGGTGAAAAATGGGTCTGTAACAAAATAGGAATCTGTTTCAGCAAGTATTTCCCTCTGTGAGGCTTAGAAGGCATAAGGCAGCGCAGTAAGCTAATACAAGCTAAAAGGGAATAGACCTATTTTTAAATACAGCTTTTAGAAAGGAATTCTTTTCCTTGAATGTATACAGTATGAACAGATGTAGGAAATGAAGCAGTAAAAGTCTTCAAGAAGAAGGAAGCAGCAAACCAAAAAGAAGCCTAGATTGGTAAAAAGGGAAGTGTTTGTTTTTGCTATTTGGGTTTGTTTTTTTTTTAATTAAGGAAAGGTGCAGGGAAACACACATTCTAAGATGTTAAAGGAAAAGCTATTGAGTTCACTAAGCGCAGAATTATTTTTGAAAAACAGTGAGATGGAGAATGCTTCAGAGGGACTTAGCTTAGAAGCTTTTCTCAGTCTTTTGATTGAGATCCATTAAATGAGTGCACAAACATACACTGAAAAAATGATTATACTTCTAAGAATTAAATCATAATAAATCTTGTGGATTTGTTTGTTTGTTTATTAGAAACATTAGATTTGCCCTCTGGTTTTAGTAGGGCAGTTTGATTTACAGCTCGTGAGAAGTCCTGAAAGAAGTAGATTATCTGGACTGTGAGAAATCACAGAATGTTGGGGGTTGGAAGGGACCTCAGAAGATCACCCAGTCCAACCCCCTGCCAGAGCACGAACTCCTACAGTAAATCGCACAGGAACGCGTCCAGCCAGGGTTTGAAAGTCTCCAGAGAAGGAGACTCCACACCCTCCCTGGGCAGCCTGGGCCAGGGCTCTGTCACCCTCACAGGGAAAAAGTTTTTTTAATGTTTTTGTGGAACCTCCTGTGCTCCAGCTTGTGCCCATTGCCCCTTGTCCTGTCACTGGACATCCCTGAGCAGAGCCTGGCTCCGTCCTCCTGACACTCCCCCTTGACATATTGATAACCATGAACGAGGTCACCCCTCAGCCTCCTCTTCTCCAAGCTAAAGAGCCCCAGCTCCTTCAGCCTTTCCTCACCAGGGAGATGTTCCACTCCCTCCATCATCCCTGGGGCTGTGCTGGACTCTCTCCAGCAGTTCCCTGTCCCTCTGGAGCTGAGGGGCCCAGAACTGGACACAAGATTCCAGATGTGGCCTCCCCAGGGCAGAGCAGAGGGGCAGGAGGACCTCTCTGACCTACTGGCTACTCCCCTTCTAACACACCCCAGGATGCCCTTGGCCTTCTTGCCCACGAGGGCACACTGCTGGCTCATGGCCATCCTGCTGCCCACCAGCACCCCCAGGGCCCTTTCCCCTGCGCTGCTCTCCAGCAGGGCAGTCCCCAACCTGTGCTGGCACATGGGGTTGTTCTTGCTCAGGTGCAAAACTCTACACTTGCCCTTGTTGAACTGCGAAAGATTTCTCCCTGCCCAACTCTCCAGCCTATGTAGGGCTCTCTGAAATCTCTTACGAAATGAAAGCTGGCCTCTAATTGAAAGGGGACTGCTTAGGGTAGAAGAGCAGTTGTCTTTGGAGGTCACCTATTCACTTTATTCACTCTCTTTCTCTAATATTGCAAACATCGAGAGGAATAAAATTTCCAAGGAACACATCCTTAGGTAACTTCATATTTTAACTTTCCTGCTAATTGTGTTTTGTTTCTCTCGATACGCTTCGGTAACAGTATGGCAGGGATACGCGAAAGGCCTGAAATGTGAAGAGCAGAAGGCATTTGTGTGCATTTCTGTGTTAGGAAAATAGGATCTGCATTTGTGTGAAACCACAGAGCCATCCGCTTTGTTGCTAGGGTGTCTGGAAACCTGAATATCTCTTGAGATGCCTTTATTACAGCTGGCGTCTTGCCACCAGTTTAGAGAAGTGAACATTTTTATGAGACACTGAGCAGCTTGGTCTTAGTCAGCCCTGTTTTGGGAGGGTGTCGGACAGGATGACCTCCAGAGGTCCTCTAGCCCAACGCGTTGTGCGGAGTTATAAAAACACCCCACCGCGTTCAGGAGGAAACTGGAAAGTAATAGCAGGCAAAGTTTTGGGGGTTGTGGTGTGTTCTCTTTTCAAGTTTTATTCATGTGTTCTGTGTTAAATAGCTTCTAATCCTTGAATATCTTTGTTTTGAATGTGAAAAGATTAGTGTGTGGGTTTCCTGACTATTTCTATCAACTTTTTGCATCACAGGAAAACTCTTAAAACTGCAAAAAGATGGGTGAAAGGGAGGTAATTGGAAATATCTCTTCCAAGCACAGTGATCAGTCAGTAGATTACAAGTAAGAAAATTGCTGAAAGGGGGAAAAAATAACAGAATTTTTGTTTAATGTTTTTGCTTTGGGTGGTCATGTTAGGACTATTTAATTGACCTAAATAAAAATTGATTGAATAGCTTGAATAAGTAGTTTATGGCTTTTGGATCTTCTTGCTCCTGTGCAAAGCAGTGATAAGCAGAGGCCTCCAAATAAATTCTTTCCTTCCCCTTCCCCTAGCAACAGGCAGGAAGAGACTTTGGGTCAAGTCCTTCACAAGATTTCCTTTTCATGCTTTCATGGTAAAGCCTAAAATAACCTGTTGCCAACACTGACGTTAATATTTGCCTGAGATGCTCAAAATTGGGGTTTTTGCTTTGGAGGAACCTCTTAGCCTCAGAGCCAACTGAAGCTTAGACCCAGCTTTAGGGTGACATGAGATTTGATGGGGCAGACAGCAAAAACCATTGCTGCTCTTGGTAAGCCTGGTTTTTTAACTATCGTAGACGCCATCTTTGTGCTCAGAGTTGTCCTGTGATAAAATTGGAGTAATGCTTAGAAACATTTCTCCAAATTACAAAACAAGGGCGTGTATTTGTACAGCTAGGGTGCGATGTCACTTAGATAAAGCGTAACCGAGGTTGCGCGCTGTGGAATATTGTATTTATGCACCAGCTACGATTGCAAAGAAGCAGTAAATGCTTTTGGGTGCATGGCCAGCTTACTGTTAGTGCGTGCTTGAGCAGCAACTGCTTGTGACTATCTGGCCACATGAGGTGCTTTTCCCTTGAGAAGATTCTTTTCCATGGTTACCGCTGGAAATCAGTGTTTATACTTTCAGGTACTTTTGTTTTAGTAAGGTGGAAATGCAATAATGTTGGTTTTTAAGGAGAAGTATGAAAGGGTTCTTTTGCCCATTAGGGCTCTGTTAATACCTGTCTGTGGATTTCATTGCTTCAGACTTTATAACTGTCTTCTCTGCGGCAGGATGTCCCTGAAGTGACAGCACAGGTTTGTTTATTTTTTGTTAACCTGTTATTTCCAGAAAGCTCCATAAAGGATATGGTTTGCAGTGCAAGCAAGGGGGAGAATTGAGAGAGAAAGCTGTGATTATTTTCTGCAAGATGTGAGAGTTGTAACTGCTGGAACTCTGCCTTTTTGTTAGAGATCTATAATAACAGTTGTGACAGCCCTGGTACCGGGAATTGTGTCAGGCTGCAGGTGGATATCTACTCCAGTGGGGTCCTCCACGGGTGGCAGGAGGACAACCTGCCCTGTCATGGTCTTCTCCAGAGGCTGCAGGAGGATCTCTGCTCCACTGCCCGAAGCGTCTTCTCCTCGGCCTCCTTCACTGACCTTGGTGCTTGCAGAGTTGTTTCTCACATGTCTCACTCCTCTGGCACAGCTGCTGTGCAGTATTTTTTACTTTTTCTTAAAGCCCTTGTCACAGAGATGCTCCCAGTGTCCCCCCTAGGCTTAGCATTGGCCAGGGCTGGGTCCCTTTTGGAGCTGGCTCTGTCCAACGTGGGCTCAGCCCCTGATCTCTTCTCACTCTGGCTACCAAAACCTTGCCACACAAATCCAGTACAACCACCTACTAGGGAGACAGGTTTTGGGGTAAATTTCATTAGTTGTCCCTGATAAATTAAGTAAAAATGTTTTGTACTCCTCCATTTAGGGATTTGTTACTCCATCAAGAAAAGGCAACCAACTGAAAAAAATCTTGACCTACAGAGAAAGCTTCCGGAGGCGGGGACCTAGGAAAGTGCTTTTGCCGATCATGAAATGGATAAAAGAGCCCAAACCCTTATAAATGAACTTGTGCTTTGCGAGTGTGTTGCTAGCCCGTGACAACATCGGGTGCGCTCAGCCATAAAAGAAAGGGGCTTGAATCTCTGGTTTCTTGAATGAAAAGCAGTTTGCCTTGCTCTGCATGTGGCAAGTAACTGCTTCCCTTCCAGTCCACAGAGCGTAGCGTTGTTCTGGTTGTGCTCCACCGCTGGAAAATTCTCCTGAAACCTCATCACAGAAATGCTACGATGAAATGCAGTTCCGAATCAGGGCAGTATTGTGTTGAAACTGTATTATTACAAAATACATTTTCTAAAGAGTTTCAGAGGCCCAAATGAATTTCTAAAGCCAGTGGTTTGTAAAATGCAGGGCTTAATCCAGGTAATGCCCAGTTAATACCAGTATATCCAATAGTTTAGAAGTCTGTTGAAGTTTGTGGTAGTTACAACGGTGGCAGTTTCACTGTGTTTTTCTGTCTTCCCAATACTGGTTTAACTCTCTCAGCTGTGGGTTAACACACGTGCCAAGTCCAATAAATCGTGTTTTCCAACCCGGGTGTTTAAGAACTAGCCTTTTCCAGTGTTGCTCTAAGATGACAGCAGTGAACCAGTTTTAGCTTAGTGGTTTGCAGATATGAATTGTTGTCCTCTTTGAAACGGGTTGTACCATGAGAAGGAAACGGCTGAAATATAAATAGACCATCCCTTTGTTTTCACAAATGGTTTTAATTATCTTGTGCAGCTCTCAGCAGTGGCTTTCCTTGCCAGGCTCTTTGGAATCCAGCAAAAGGCATCTGATGTTCATGTATGCTTTTGTCTTTTTTTTTTTTTTTTTCTTCCTCCCCCTCTGAGTGTTTCTTGAAAGTTAATAAAAGCTACCATGCTTTCGGTTGTGAAGGAAATTCATTGGCAAATTGTCTGAGTTGGTGGCAAAACCTGGTTTGTCCCTTTTGTCCTGCCTGCCACAGTTTTAGTCTAAAAACAGCTTGTGGTTGGGGAATTACTGATGTACTTCTGTAAGGGGGAAAAAAATGGTCAAATTATATGATTTTTTTTTTTTCTTTGAGTTTTATATATTGCAGTACTGATTTTTCCAGGTCTTTTTTCTTCCCAGTTCTTTTATTCGGTATCAAATACTATATATATAAGTAGAAAAAAGTCATACGAAATATTTTTGCAGAACCATCAGGCTCCTTGGTGCATAGAAATTCTGATGAATGAATTACCTGTAATTTTGATGTAAATCTTTGGTTTGGGAGTCCTGAAGACGTAGTTTAATTTGGATTCCAGGCACTGTTGTTGGAGGCATTTTTCTCTGCAGGTTGATGGACCAGTTTTTCGAATCTGTGCAGTTTACACAAGGAACATTGGTACTGAGATATAAGTTACAGTGTGAATATCACTGAGTGTCTGGTCACAGTGTTTCCAGAGTTGTTCTGTCTTTCCTTGGGCCATCCCTTTGGCTTGATGGTCAGGTTAAATGTTTTTCGCCTTTTCCAGCTTAGGAGCTTTGGATTCAGAAGAGGTTCAGTTCTCTTTTGAAGTTAGTTAGATGTTTAGAAAAAAGCAAGGAATCTCTGCTAAGGATTAGTGTTGCATAAATAATTGTCTGAGTGTTTTTAGAAAAGGTGTTTAAGGCTGTAAAGTTCCTTAGTATTTGCTACTGAAATTTTAAATCTGTCCACGGCACAGAACAGAGCCATTGTTTGATCCCGTTTTGGGATATCAGTGTAGTGTCAGACTGATTATCATTCCCGTTGTGTGTGAGACTGCAGGAAATTGGTATAACAAAACTCAGTGGGGGACTTTACAGGAAGGGAATGTGCTGTTTACTTTTAAAATCTCTAATTTTACCTACTCACGCTCATTCTCTCCTATACTTCAGCTGCTCTTTCTCTCACATTTGTGCGCTCCCCGGCACCAGGACGTTTTTGTGTGTTGAGGTGGTGATGTTCAACACGGAGCGTGGAACTAGTGGTACCTGTCAGCTGTTAATTATGCTTCAGATTCCTTCTGGTGACAATAAACCACTTTACACACAGATATTTTAAATCATTTGGGAGACAGGAGCTGCTTGACACTAGTCCTTTGCTTTAGAACCTGGCTCGCTTCAGCTTCCATAAGTCCTAAGTGAAGGCTCACGCCAGCTGGTTTTTTTCCTTATTTGGAATATCTATATCTTTAGAGCTACAGTATGTTTTCCTGTTGAGCTGACAGGAAAAAGAACGACGTCTGTGATGTGACATAACCCCGTTGCGCTCTCCTCTCTTTCAAGCACAGGCTCTTTCTCTGGCCAGTCATCGGTGCTGTGGCCTTATCAGACCGAAGGCATCCTGGTCCCCACACAATCACTCCTCAGTTTTATTGCGGCAAGAAGTGTCCTTTGTTATTGGTAAAAGCCATTCTTTTAACCTTTGGTTTGCTGTTTTTTTTTCTATTTTCTACTGGCATGTTTCCATTCCTTCTTTGTTCATACCAACCTTAACATCTCCATTATGATTCTCCACAAGGTATGTTTACCAACATCCAAGATTCAGGATGGTAGTCACCTCGAATAGATTCAGATGATCTCCCTCATAAAATAGAATTAGACCTGTTGATTTAAAGGGAATGTGACTTCTACCTCTGCTAATACCACTGTGCTTTGGAAGGGTATAGAAATGGTAGTCCGTGAGCAGATGTAACAAGTGGTTCCTGTGTTTGGGTTGGATTGTGTACGTTGTATACATGCATTAGGGAAAAAAATGTAAAATACACGTTTCTAAGGCAGCATAACGGATGAAGTTTCTACTTCAGTGTCCAGGATTCCTTGTCAGCAAATCCGTAGTAGGGAAAGGAATGGAAGTTGGGCACCTCTTCTCCTATGTTTTGTGGTTTGTGTATCTTGCTTTTCCCTCTAAGGGGTGTGTCACTTGGGTTGCTGCCTAAACTGGTTAAGTTTTCCCCTCCCCACATTTTTAGCTAGTGTGTTGAATTGGCTCCAGCGTCATCTTTGGGTCTGCACCTCGCTCGTTGGGATGAGAACAGCTGCCTGGGCATGAGTGGTCACAGCGCGCGCCCGTGGGGCTCACTGGTGGGTCGGTGCCGCCCTGACCCGGGGAGGAGGCTCTCGGAGCGGTGGAGGGAGAATGACAACAACTCAGGAATTCGACCCGGAGTCTGGTTTTAGTCCCAGTGTGCCCTGTATTCTTCATTTGTTCGGAAAGAACCACAAGGTAGGCGTCTGGATTTAAATGCCAACACATGTTTTATGGCAGGAACTACTTGGATTTTCCTGCTCTTGCAGTAGGCAGGTGTATGTAGTGCTGCTCACGTGCAGCAGCGGCCGAGGGAGCTGAGCTGGGTTCTGCCGTTAAACCCTTTTGTTTCCATTCCTTCCATAAATATCCCTTGATGCAAACCTCATAATTGCTTCCCTTTCCAACGTGTGCTCAACTCTCTCATAATCTGGGTCTATTCTTTTCTTTCTGGTTGATTGCTCAGCAGTTCCTTTCTGTAGATCTTCGTACTCATTTGGGCAAAACTGACCGTGTCCTCAAAAGTTATTTCGTAGAAAAAAGAGGTGAATGTAAGCCAATAAAAACAGCTGTGTCAAACCGCTTTTTACTTGAAAGATTAAACTTCGGTTAAAGTAACTGCAAATTTGCTAAACGAGTAAGTTGCCAAACTGGCTGTCTCTGCCTAGGCTTTCTGGGTAATTATATCTAACATTTAAGAGAAAAGAACTTTTCCACAGTATGCGTGCCTCATGTTAAATAGAGGCCTCAGTGTTTTGGGGGAAGGAGGGGAAGCGTTTGTATTTAATTTCTCACATAGAAGAAAAAATTGCAGTGGTCATGTAAACAGGTGACTTGGAACTGTCCCTCAAATGTGTGTTCTCTAGTCCGTCTTAACTGTAACTCACAGAACTGTTGATAAAACAAAAAAAATTCACTATTCTGAAAGGGATGTGTAATTTTTTAGACAAAATGTTGTATATGTTGCATTTTTCTCAGTGTTACACAGTGAGGTTTTCAAAAACGTTAAAATTACTGGGTGTGTTAAAGAGATTTGTTCATTGTGCGATTTTATTTTTTTTTAAACTGGATTATTGAAACAGCTAAAACATTTCAATATGGTATATCTCTAACGAGTAGTTTGGCCTGTTGTTAAAATTAATTACTAAGCTTAAGGCTTACAGGAGCCAATAATGTGCATTTTTTTCAGTATCTTTTAAATTATAAAGAGCATTTGCCAACAGATTTTCAAAGCTATGCGTGTGTAATATGCAGTCACAGGATTTCATTCTGACCTACTTGTGTCTTCTGCTCTTTCAAATAAATATGAAACAAAATTACCTTCTTTGATAAGTCAGTTCTTTAACAGATGAATCCCATTGCTGAGTCAAGTCACGATAAGTTAAATTGATCTGACGCTCTGAGGATCTCTCAAGTCTTTTATAGCATTTCCCTTCTATTTGTACTCCCTGATTTTGTGGGGTAAGACGCTCCTTCCCACCTCTTCCCTTATTCTGCTTTAACCTAGGAGCACTCAGAGCTGCTTTTTGGCCCGCTCTTCCTCACAATTTCCCAACACAAAGATGAATGAGGTTCCTGCCTGGCTGCCTTCCTTTTTATGAAAGTGTTTGTAGCATCTGGGCTGCCCTGCTCTAGAGTTTCTTTTTTTCTTCCACAACCACTCTCACGAAAAAGAAAATAAATCTGGTCATGAAGTTTCCTGTCCCGAGGACGATGCAGTTTGGCCTCACAGCGTCGTGCTCTAGGTGAGGTTTCTGAGAAAGCACTCCGGTTAGAAGTGGAATTCAAAGAACTGAATCCCAAAAGGATGCGTGGACAGAATTTCCTACTGTGAGACAGATTTATTTTCAGCAATGTTTGGTCAAGCCTGCCTGAGTGCCAGCAGTGGCATATGCGCTGGTGAAGCGGAGAATAATTGGTCTGATCATCTACACGTTCTGGTAGTGTCTTGTGAAAACAAGCCAACCTACCTGAGAGAGAATCACAAGAAGGTGCTAGCTCTGTATTATTCTGTATTATGTATTTTTATACGCTAAATAATTTGTCTGGTAATTTACCTGATCAGCCTCTGAGTATCTGTCAAGAGATCTGAGTATCACATGAGACTCAGCAGTGACCTCGGTCACTACAGGAGCGAGTGTCAGCCGGAGCCTTTGTGCGTTCCTGTCCCTGGCAGTGGCTGCAGACACCAGCGTTATCAATCAGGACATCCTGCCGATCCTGTTCTGCCCTCTTCTTCTTCTCCTGTGTGTTCCACTAAAAACTTTCTTAATTTCTGACCCATTCCAACTAGAGATTGATGGAGATGGAAGTATAAGGTTTTTATGAGTTATGAAAAACCTGGATAGAGTATATACGTGTGTGATAGAGACTGAAATGAGTGCCCAGCTGAGAGTGGAGCAGCAGTGGGAGCTCGGTGTTTATTCCTTCCTTGGAACCAGCTGTCCTGCTTGCCAAATCTCTTTCAGCTGGCCGTTGAGTGAGGAAGAGGCACTGGAGGCCAGTTGTTTGAAAACATGAAAAGAGAAGTGGGGTTATTGAAGTGCAGGGCAGAAGTAAACTGTTGCTTGTTGCTTCTTCCTCTGGAGCTCACCTTGCCTTCTCCTGGTTGACTGATGGAGCTGGCTTTAAGCGAAGAGCCTCGGGATTTTAGTGAGTGTGTAATAAGATGTTCTGGTTTTGCTGCTCAGAAAGAAACTTCATGACAGCTGAGAGAACTGAATGAACAATGTGTAACGTAATTTCATTTTTTTTACAAGTACTGGGAGGGCAATAGATTCTTGAAATTTTACTTAAGCTACTTGTTAGTGAAAACTGCCTCCCTACCCGCACTCTGTGCCAACTCGGCAAACGTTTGCAGGGCAGTCACTTCAGGTGTGATTAAGCTACTGGAATTTTTCCTGCATATTCTCATGAAAGTGATCAATACTAATAAAATTATTTTAACGAGTGTATTTTGCCAGCTCAGAAATGAAAGTTAGCTTTAACACGTGCTTATGAGTGGATGGTGTATGCCATGTGTGCTTACTGCATGAGCTCAGCTGGAAATTATCACCTTCAGTAATTGCACTTGTGTTATATGTGGCGTTATTTCTCCAGGCAGAAAATAGCAGCACCTGCCTGTAGGCTACCTGCTGCGTCCGTGATGTGCTTTAGATGCTCACATAAGGCATAAAGGAGTACCCAGCGAGACTGGTAGAACTAATCACAGGACCAAAATTAAGAATTGTCCTCTAAATCTTTTAAATTTAGACATACTTTTGAAATACTTCCATTAAGAGCTTTTTTGCTCTATCAGGATTCAGATGCAGGTGATTCACATCTGGCACCTCAAAATGAGCAGTACTGAGCTCCAGTAATAACATTATCAGGTATTTAAGCAAGTTTTTTGTGTGTGTTCTTCAGCAGTTAACACTAGCAGCAGCAAGCTGTAGGATGCAAGCACTTCCCATTTTTACCACTTCTGAAGTATCTGCAGAATTCTCTTTTCCACAGCATACAGACTTTTGTTTCAGATTACAGCCTCTAAAATGAAAGTTGCGATACTCAGATCCAGTCCCCTTTTACAAACCCTGTTTTGCGTGGCGTGCAGGGGGTAAGGCACGCGCTTGTATCGAACGCTTGTGGTGTCACCAGTTGGTAAGTTCATACCTACAGGCTTCTGTACCCGAGGTGCAGCTATCAGCAACCTAAGCTAACGTGCTACTTGTTGGAAACAATGCTGTGTGCAGAAAATGAGCCCAGGTCTGCTTTGGGATGCAGATTCGGTGGCTGACCCAAGCCCTGTGCTGGGAGATTTGGGCGCACTGGTTAGCCAACCCCTCGGGCAGAGTAGCTGAGCCTCAGACCTGTGGGAGCCTGGAGAGAGAGGGGTCGGACGCGCAGGTGGATGAATGGTTCTGTGGTAGATCACGGAGTGGAGAAGGCAGTGAGGAAGTGGCACAGAGGAGTGAACACTGCGTGAAAGGAAGGAAGTAGCCTGGAAGTTGTATCCAGCAGGCAACTGGGAGTCTGCAGTACCCCACTGGTTTTCCAGTGGTGTCGTGGTTTAACCCCAACTGGCAACTAAGCACTGCGCAGCCGCTTGCTCGCCCCCCATCCCCAGCGGCGTCGTGAACGGAGTTGGGGGTAAAAAAGGTTTTTAAAAAAAGTAATACTCTTGGGTTGAGATAAGGACATTTTAACAACTGACATAAAATTGAGTATTATTGTTATTATAATAGCAAGGAAAAGGAAAGTAAGAAGAGAGGAATAAAACCCAAGGCCGACAAGTGATGCGCAGTGCAGTTGCTCAGCACCAGCTGAGCAATGCCCAGCCAGTCCAGCTCCCCCTGGCCACCCCTCCCAGTTTGTACCCGGAGCCTGACATCCCAGGTGTGCCATATCCCTCTGGCTGCTCCGGGTCAGCTCTCCTGGCCGTGCTCCCCCCAGCTCCTCGTGCGCCTCCTCGCTGGCAGAGCACAGGGGGCTGAAAAATCCCTAACTTGGGGTAAGGCCTGCCAAGGACAACTACGCCGTCAGTGTGTTATCGACAGTATTCTCCTGTTAAATCCAAACCACGGCACGGCACCTGCTACTGAGAAGGAAACTGTCCCAGCCCAAACCAGGACAAATGCGTATCCATCTGCTGGGGGGGACTTGCTGATAAGCATCTGCTTTAGTTGCTAAGGGATGTTGAGCTGAAAATGTGGTTTAAAATTTTAGGAGACAGGGATATCTGAATATTTCCAAAGTGGTGTCTGGTTTTAATATAGTAGCACACTATTTAGTATCTGTCTGTTAATATTGAAGCTGTACGATGCATATTGGCCACTTTCTCCCCCCTGCCGCCCAAAACGAGGTGGTGATTGAATTAAGCTCGAACAGCAGCACAAATACCGGCTTGTTTTGGTGTGGGAGCATCAGGCTAGTGCAGCTGTGAGGGTTGAGGTGTGGTAAGAGGGAAGGTTGGGCTGTAAATGAAAGTTCTCATCCCCTGGTTCAGAAGTGATGTGTCCTCTTTTAGTGAAGTGGTGGTGTAGAAACCTGCTGCTGTCTGTAGACTTGATCTGACCAAGTAAAACGAAAAGATGTATGGAGGCAGATTTCTGTGAATTTCAAATTAATTTTTTAATACGATAATTATTTTTCTTTTTCCTATTCTTGTGGATTGTGGTTTTCTTTCTTTTTTTTTTTTTTTAAAGAAAACCAAACATCAAATAAGCAATACCTGATATGGGAAGGTAAACTTCTTACCCAGGACCTACAACAGATATTTTCAGACATAAGAGGTACAGCAAACTTTGCGGTTAGAACATATTTCACTCTTAATTAATTGCCAAATCGAAGGGGCAAATTCAGAAGACCACTTTTGCCCGGGACCAGGTCATGTGACAGTAGAGACTAAGCCTTATGTAAACCATTTTTTGTATTTTGGGGAAACGGAAAGGAACTAGAAAGAAAACAAGTGCGGTGCTTTTGTTTGCAGTGTAACGTGTCTACCTGTCAAAATCCAGATGATGTTGATTTTTGACTTTCTGAGGATTCAAATGTTTACATTGTCTCTTCATCCAGATTCAAGATCCAGCCCGTATTATGGCTGGCAGTGGGTCCAGATCAGGACCATCCAGTGGGTTTTCCATGAAATCACAGCTTCAGATCACCGGTAAGCCTTCTGAAAGGATTTCTCTTTTCTGGTTAGAAATGTGAAAGTGTTTTTCCCACACTAAGTTACTAATACGTTTCATTTTGAGAAGTTTCGAGTTGTACAAAACCCAAGAGGAGTCGCGCAGTAAAGCCGATGGCGTTCTGCCGTCATTACTTAGCAGCTCTTTTATTCAGGATTTTATGTATTTTCAGGAAATGTTTTGAAATGATTCATTTTTGTGTAAATAAGGAATAATTCTTTTTGAATGCTGTTAAGTAAATTGTGCAGAAACAGTCCTCTTTGAAATGCAATCATGTATTGTCATAGCACTGTGTTACTAACACTTGACATAATGCAAATGCAACACTTTCTCCTGACAATCTTTTCGCATCTGGAGCTAAGGGACTCTGACCTGCTGTTTGTTAAATTTGACTTACTCCTCCCTTGTGACATGGGTTTTTTTATGGCCGCCGTTGTAAAGGCGCTTTAACAAAAGCATTGGTGAAAACATTATTGTCATTGAGCATGTGTAGATTGCACAGGAATGGATCTACACGGCACGCTTTATGTTTCGTAGTGGCCCACCAACAGAGCAGTTGTTGAAACTTAATTACTGAGTTTTCTTTCTGCTTTCTGCCAAATTTACCGAAGCGGAAAAGCTGAAGCCTGGGAACGGGAGATCCGTGGGTGTGTACAGGTCTGTGTTTGGAAGCCTCAGGGTAAATTTTGCACCATCAGCGAGGAAGACATGGGTATGTGGGGAAGTTTGACACGGTTGGTATTGCGGGGATGAGAAGAATTGTCAGCAAGTTTGCCGACGACACCAAACCGTGTGGTGCCGTGGACTCACTTGAGGGAAGAGCTGCCATCCGGAGGGACCTTCATAGGCTTGAGAAATGGGCCAGTGCAAACTGCAGGAGCTTCAACAAGTCAAAATGCAAGGTCTTTCACCTGGGTCAGGCCAGTCCCAGGCACAGACACACACTGGGCACAGAGTGGGGTGAGAGCAGCCCTGAAGAGAAGGATTTGGGGGTGTTGACCGACGAGAAGCTCAGCCTGAGCCGGCAGGGCGCTCGTGCAGCCCAGAAGCCAACCCTGACCTGGGATGTATCAGGAGAAGCATAGCCAGCAGGGCAAGAGAGGCGATTCTCTCCCTTTGCTCTGCTCTTGTGAGCCCCACCTCAAATACTGCGTCCAGTTCTGGTGTCCCCACCGTAAGAGGGACATGGAGCTGTTGGAACGAGTCCAGGGGAGGCCACAAAGATGATCCAGGGGCTGGAGCAGCTCTGCTGCAAGGACAGGCTGAGGGAGCTGGGGCTGATCTTCAGGGGCACCTAAGAGCTGCCTTCCAGTACCTGAAGGGATCCCACAGGAAGGCTGGGGAGGGACTTTTTACAAGAGCATCGACTGATAGGACAAGGGGAAATGGGTTTAAGTTGAAGGAGAATAGATTTAGATTAGATTTTAGGAAGAAATTCTTCAGCACGAGGGTGGCAAGACTTTGGAATAAATTGCCCAGAGAGGCTGTGGCTGCCCCCTCCCTGGAGGTGTTCAAGGCCAGGTTGGACAGAGCCTTGAGTAGCCTGATCCAGTTGAGAGGCGTCCCTGCCCGTGACAGGGAGGTTGGATTAGATGATCTCTAAGGGCCCTTCCAGCCTTGGCCATTCTATGATTCTATGAAAAATAGGTGGGAAAGCTTTAGATTAGAAAGGAGGTTGGAACTGGCTTAAGTTAGATGTTCTCTAGCGGTCACACTGAGGTCACAAGCTTGTTTTTTCTCAGTAGGCCATGAGACTTCAGGAGAAATCTTGTACCTCCTGGTCGATATTGGAGAGTGGTTGGAAGGAGACACATCCCGCACGTGGCCGTGGGGAGCAGAGCCGAGGGTGATTGCTGGCTCAGACCTGCTCCGTTACAGGCCCATGGCTCACATAAACAAAGTGAAATTAAATGTCTCAGTGTTTAAAACTGAGACAATTAAGATGTTTGAATATTTCTGTGGAAGTTTATAATTTTCTGTAGAATGAAGAGCTCGGCGTGAGCCAACAGCGCGCCCCCACAGCCCAGAAAGGCGGCTGCTGCCTGCGCGACATCACGGGCAGCGAGGCGAGGGAGGGGATTCTCCCTCTGCTGTGCCCTGGGGTGACACCCCCGCTGCTGTTCTGGGTCCAGCTCTGGGATCCTCAGCACGGGAAGGGCCCAGACCTGTTGGAGCGGGTCCAGGCAAGGCCGCAAAGATGCTCAGGGGGCTGGAACACCTCTCCTGTGAGGACAGGCTGAGAGTTGGGGCTGTTAAGCCAGGGAAGGGAAGGCTCTGGGGAGACCTTATTGCAGCCGTTCAATACTTCAAGGGAACCTCTAAGGACGATGGAAGCAATCTTTTTAGCAGCGTGAGTTGCGACAGGATGAGGGGCACTGCTTTTAAATTAAAAGAGGATAGATTTAGGCTAGATGTAAGGAAGAAATTTTTTACAATGAGGGTGTTGAGACACTGGCACAGGTTGCCCAGAGAGGTGCCCCATCCCTGGATGCATTCAAGGTCAGGCTTGATGGGGCTCTGAGCAACCCGATCTAGTTGAAGATGTCCCTGCTCCCTGCAGGGGGGTTGGACTAGATGGCCTTCATAAAGGTGTCTTCCAGCCCAGCGCAGTTTACGATTCTAAGCTCAGCCACTGTGCAAGCAAACTATTCCCCGTGCAAGCAGGCTCTGCCTTTTTGTAGATGTTTCTATCCCCCCCCTCACCCCCCTGTCCTGCTCTCTTCATTAGTTTTAGATGAACTCTCAGGTTGTCTGCAGAAGAAAGATCCTTGAAAATAAGGACAAGACTGCTGATCTGTGCTCCCCCAAAGCAGGTCTTGATGCCTTTGAGATACCTGGTGATGGTGAGGCGTGAGGTGCTGGAGACATGAGGGGAAGAGGAACTGGTTGTGAAAATTAATGTCAGCTAACTGAAGTTAATTTCTGTATTACAGAGAGGAGGAATTTCCCTCGGGAGCAGTTCAGAGCAGTTTACACTAAGCTACTTCTCTAAATCTCTACAGGAGCACAGACTATAAAGGGAATCTAGGGAGATTAGCCATATGGACTTTAATTAGTCATCTCTTTTTAAGGATGTAGTGCAGCTGAGGTGGGTGACAAAAATACAGGAGCCCAAGTCATTCCTTGTTAGAACAGGGTAGAGTTCACTGGCCGGTTGGAAATGGTAATACCTTTGTCTTATGTACTGGTTTGTGAGTTTAGAGTAGACCAGTGCTTTTTTGGCTGAATTGAGACCCCTATAGCCGTGATGTTTGGAAAGACAGGAGCATTGCAGTCAATGATACTGTTTTTTAAAAAAAACAACACAGTTCCCAAAACCAAACTGAAAACCTCCAAACCAACAACCCAAACCTCCCCGCGTTAAAGCTCTAGAGCTGCAAGTCCTGTCCTGCTTTCTGGAGCAGTAGGTAGGTAGTGGCACTCAGAGTTTGCCTATAGTTAGCTTTACTGGAAGTTTACTGTGATACAGAAAGCTTAACACAAAGTTCTTTTTCATAGTGATGTTCTTTTCAGCAGAAGCAGTGGCAGTTTTCAGTGATTCCTTAATGAGAGCTTCCTTAATGAGACTTGCTTTTTAACGAGCAAGCGTAATAAACTCCAGGGATTTTCTTGGCTGGTGATACACAGGAGGAGGTTGTAGAGGATGTTTTCTACTTTCAACACCCAAGCTCTTTTGTGGATCTTATACCAATCATTATTAATTACAGTGTCTGGTGTTACAGAAGTACTGTTGCGTGTTTTAGGCATTTGTGTGACCTATAGCCTTGTACAGAATTATCTGGAATGCAAAAGCATCTTCATCCATCTAACGTATTTTTCTTTTCTTGAGTGTTAATGTGAGACATCAGTGGCCTGACAGTTGAATGGCTGAAGCACACAACTGGAAAAATGTCATTTGCAAGTGAAATCGTACTGAGTACATTATTATTTCTCTCTTTCCTAACAGTTATTTCAGCAAAACTAAAAGAAAAAAACAAGTGGTTTGGACCTAGCCCTTATGTGGAAGTCTCGGTAGATGGGCAGTCGAAGAAGACAGAAAAATGCAACAATACGAATAGTCCAAAGTGGAAACAGCACCTTACAGTGTAGGTTTCATGGGTTTGTTTTCCAATTTATTTGAGCTAAATTAATGCAACTGACAGTGGATTCAAGGATTGCGCTCTTATTTGCAGCAAGGCATTCACTGTTACATCATGTGGAGATATTTGTGTAATTTTTGGAGCAAGTATAGCTCAGATACATTTGTTAGATATAGTTACATAAGTATATAGATATATAAGTATATTATATAGGTATATAAGTATGTAGATATAATTACAGTATAGTTAGATGCTTACATATTGCATTCTGTCCTATGGAAAAGGCCCAGTGCTTGTGAAGACATATATTCTGTATTAATGTATGGGGCATATCAAAGGAGCTGTAATTCCATGAGTAGCAAGGAAAGTAAGGTAAGTTGATATTAAAGCTGACAGTCCCGTGCATGTTTTTGTTGTCGTGTTCAAGGTTACGGTATTTTGGAGATCCTGGGGCTGTTCTTTGTGTAGCCCTTGGTTGTGCACCGTGCCGTAGGACAGGTGGGCAGCTCTGTTGCACGGATCTAAATTTGATCACAAATATGAAATTCCTGATTAATTTGTGCCTTCCAAGGACAAAACTGACATTAGATTCAAGATGAACACAGCCTGGTATTTGTGTTGAGGTTGTAGGGATTGTAAAGCGGAGAAAACACAATGATCTGCAGCTTCGATAAAATCTGTTTTTCTCTTAAGAATGTGTCACATTAAGCTTATGCTTAAATTTTAGGTTATTATTCTTGAGGCACCTTGAACATTCCTGTCTGAAAAACTTTTTTTGTGCCTCTTCTTTTAATGCAGATTATTATGAAGTTTTAGTTACTATTTACCTTACTCCACAAAGAAGCTTTTTAGGAAAAACTGGTGCTTTATGTGCAAATCAATGTGCAAGAGCAGAATTTTCTTTTAGCTTTTAAAGTTCTTCTTTTTCATTGTGTTTTTTCTTTTTTTAAAAAAGGTAATTGAAATGTTTGTGGCTCATGCTGTGCAAGTCCACACAACAATCCGTGGGCAATTTTTGCTTTTGTTAATAAACGCCAAACAGCAACACCCAGTGCATATCAACCTCATTGAACATTTCACTAATGCTAAATGGAACTTAGGGGAGGAAGTTAATTATTTTTTAGGAAATATTTTGTCACAGTTGCTTATGTTCAGTTTAAAATGGCTTCTGGAAATGAATACAGACCATGGATTCCTCTTCTGGGAGGCAGATTCTGAAGGGATTATCCGACTGTCGAAGTCTGGATTTGCCAACTGTATATGGTTGAAATTATCCACTTAAAAAATAAACAGCTGTTTTTAATGCCTGTTTCTCACAAATAAAATATTAAAAAGTACTGTAATTTGTAGGAAGAGCATATCAGCATTAAAAAATACTTCGAATTTGCTGGTAGGGATTATTTAAAAAAAAAAATGTTCGTACAATGTCAGTAGCTGATACAGAGTAGAATTGTTTCTCTGTTGTAAGGCTTTTCAAAACTCAAGGGAGCATGAGGGGCAGGTGAATATTTTGCCTCTAAGAACGATTTTCTAGAAAAATACCAAAGTTTAAGTCTCCCCCTAACTGTAATATCAAATATTTTGTGATGCTCATCTTTCTGCTGTTGTCAGAATACTTTTAAGAAGGAAGAAGAAAAATGTAGGCTTGTAGAGAGTTCCTTTATTCCCCAAGATTTGCCCGCATTACGTGTGCTGTCTCAGCTGACATCATCTTGCTGCAAAAGATTTGGTGAGATTTAGCAGTTGGGAAATGATTGGTTTTTGATTCCGCTCATTTTGGAGCTAGAGGAAGAAATTCTTCAGTCCGAGGGTGGCCAGACTCTGGAACAGATTGCCCAGAGAGGCTGTGGCTGCCCCTCCCTGGAGATGTTCAAGGCCAGGTTGGACAGAGCCTTGAGCAACCTGGGCTCGTTAAGGGAGGTCGGATTAGATGATCTCTAAGGTCCCTTCCAACCTCAGCCATTCTGTGACTCTAAATAACTGCCGTGGCAGAAAATATTTCTGTTTGCATACGTTTCTCCTCCAGGAAGGGGCTCTCCCAGTGCGTACCTGCAGGCAGAGAGCTGGGAGAGGAGGGTCTCACTGCGTGGGTCATCCTTCATCAAGAGCTTTCAGGTTTAGGGCCAGACCGCTGATGGCTGTTCTAGGAGCAGAGATGGACCTTCTCTGCCACAGGTTGACAAATTCTAATTATCTGTGTGTTTGGTAGAGGCTACAATATTCTGGGTTTATGACCTTACCAGCCCACAAGGTTTTTTGGAAGGAACTTTGGCTTTTGTTTGGACTTCCACTGGCACTGCTCGTACTGCGCCTGCTCTCTGGAAGGCATCATTCCAGGTTGTAGCACCGTGCTTTGAATGAAGTTCACATTTTTGTGTCACTAAACCAAGTAAAGAAATATTGAGGAAAAGCCTCAGGTGAAGTGGAAGATGGGGTGGAGATAAATGGCTGAATTCTATTTTGAATGACTTGGTTTGGAATGAAGAGAAACTGTTGTGATAGTTGGGCTCCATAAGGGAATTCTCTGGAAGCGAACCTGGCACCAGTTCCCCGCGCACATGATCAAATCAGCACACATATACATCCTGCTCCTGGAGATGATGAGGGAAGTGTTTGAGTTTTCAGCCACGAAAGGAGATACCGTGTGTTCTGTTCTCAGTGAATGCGTTGTGAAGGCAGGGGTATATGAGCACAGTGTTGGATTTTGTATGTATTGCTGCTGCTCAGTGTGATGTGTGTGCCAGCTTATTGGGGAAACAGGCTTCTTCTAAACAGACTTGACATATTTCTGAGTACTTCTGGTTTTATGGGATGTCTTAAAAAACTCTTCAGGAAGCAGATTTACTGTCTTGCCTCTCTGCGTGACAAATTCTCACATCAAGGCGTATGCAAATGCTGAACGTTCATGAAATGCGAACCTGCAAGAATCAGTCTTTTTTTCTTATCCTGGTTACCCGTGGGTGCTAATTGTGAGCTGCTAATTTCTCTGCAGATCCTTTAAAATAATAATAAAAAAATGCACTTAGTCTTGCAAAACTCCTGATTTACAAGACGTATAAACTGCATACTAGAACAAGAAAATTAGAAATGGTTTCATGTTACCACCGTTATTTCTTTGATTTTTAAATGATTTTAAGCAACAGTTCAAGTCAAGTGCTCGGTTCACCCACTCCCCTGCCAACAAATGCCCTGACACAGTGCTGAACTTTTTCTTTGCAGAATTGTCACTCCTCTAAGTAAATTAAACTTTCGAGTCTGGAGCCATCAAACGTTAAAGTCTGATGTCCTTCTGGGAAGTGCTGCTCTGGATATTCATGAGACTTTGAAATCCAACAGTATGAAACGTAAGTACAAGGTTAACGGCGCCCTGGAGTGCTGCGGGGTTGGTCGGGAGGTGTCTCCTCCCGAGTGCTGCATGGCCCGTCAGAATTTCTGTTGTTGCTACAGATGGCATTTGTGAGCTTCCTCCTACTAATCTTTTTTTTTTGTACACACAATCTGCTGCGGTGTCATTGAAAACATGGTGGTTTTCACTTTGCTAGTATGTGCAAGGCGAAAGCCTAATTAAAGGAGTGTGTTTCCTTTAATAGAGCTTAAAAATGAAAGCTGCAGTATGTTTGTGGTGCCAGACCAGGACACATAGTTGTATTTGATCTAAATAGTGTCACAGGGATCTGCTGTATTACAACTGGTTAGGCTTTAGGCAGTGAAATACGGAATTCTGCACACCCGTTACAGAATTTGCAGTGCTACAGCCTGTGGCTTTGTGCCCTCATACTTGTGTGCTGTGCTTGAAAGAAGTGTTTGCTTCCGGACTTTCAGCTGTGGGCATTGTAAACGCAACACGTCGATACGTTCGATCAAACAAAACCTAAATTCTGGGGAGACAGAGCTGTAGTTCTGGGTTTGGCTTCGGGTTTTTCCCTTGACCGCTGTGGTCTGCGATTGGCTTCTTTTGTCAAATGCACTTTTTTGTCACGTAGTAACATGGAACCTCTCTGTGCTCTTTCAGTGGAGCAGGTAGTGGTGACGTTGCATCTTGTTGGTGACAGAGAACCAGCAGAAACGGTAGGAGATTTGTCCGTGTGCCTGGACGGGATGCAGGTGGACCCTGAGCTCCTGACCAACGGTGATGCCTCAAGTACGAGAAGTAAGTAGCTTCCGATTCACGTGTGCCCTCTGCATATATCCCGTGCACAAAGCTTTTAACACAGTGTTTCGATAATATAATAAGAGCCCTTTGTATAACTTTGTTTGTAGAGACCAGAACTCTTAGGCTTTTCTATTTTCAGGCTCACCGTAACAAAATTGAGATCAGCGTCTTTATTTTATTGACTTATATCTGGCAATCCCAAACTTTAATTGAAGCCTCTAGCTTCCCTGAACGTTTAATTACATCCTAAACATAAAAGAATATAAGTTAATTTATTTAATATCATCATCACTGGTATTCCACTCACTGGAAGGATTGGGTTTATTGTTTGGTTTTTTGCTTAATGTAGCTAATTTAAATAAGCGTGTTCGTAGATTTTGTTCCCTGTGAAGTGCTGCAGAGAGGGATCCACTCTTGTCTTTGGTTCATGTCTTCAGTTTCAGATAATTAGTATGATCTTTAACTGAAAATTTGGAATGTATGTAAAATATGCAGTTGAACTAAAACAAGTAGTTTAATTCCATTGGTGCAGCAGAGCATTTTTTGAGGGTATTATGTGTTGCAAAGTAGAAATAGATAAGAGATTTTCTCTGCCAGGCAGCGTTGGAGAGACTGCCTGCTGTATCAACTAGCTAGGCAGATAATTGCCAATTTTTAGGGTTCTGGTACGTGGGTTTTTTAAAGGACTAGAGGACTTTTTTTAAAGGACTCAGTGGCTTTGAGATTCCATCTAAGTACCACAGGAAAATTGAATTAACACACTTGCTTTGCAACCATTATGTCTTAAAGCTTCAAGTCCATCTTTCTTTTTCTTTGCGTCTTGTTGAAGGGATTGATTCCATGAGCCGCCGGTGTGGGGTTTTTGTTGCCAAGAAAAGCCGAATGCTGGGATTGTGTTGGGCTCGTAGAGCAGGGCTGAGGTGTGCTGATAGAAACACCTGCCTGAAAGTAACAAATTTTCCTCTTGTGCAATGCTTGGTTTTCGCCTGTGCTTTCTTCCATTTCCTGGAATTCACCTCCTGGGGAAAAAGGTGCTAGTTAGAAGCAGAGGGTGCACAGGTAGTGGGATTGAGGGCTGGGCACAGCTTTGGGCTCGCCAGTGAAGACGCACGTTGACGTCTCAAGGCAGAAGTTCCGCAGAGGGTTCCCAGGTAATCAGGGACTGGAGCACACGAGGAAGGAGTTAAATATTGCAATAGTCTAACATGTTCTTACTGTACAGGCTAAAGGTACTTACAGGCAGATATAGGATATATCCGAGTAGCTTTTTAAGTTAAGATTTTTGTTTCTGGGATTAAAATCACTTCAGTGCAGAGCCCGCTAAGGGCACGTTATCAGAAGCCTTTACGTGACCGTATCCTTGGCTCAGGTCTCTGCGTAGTTCCCATCAGAATTGATAACTGATTTCTTTGTTAATGACATTTGTTTCGTTCTATGGAAATAAAGTATCTGTGGCGTCGACATGAATGAGCAGTTCTGTGCTGCATATTCAAGTCCTGCAAGCGCTGACACAAAAGACAAATATTTCCAAGCTGGCTGAACAAGCAGTTGCAAAACGTTTGCAAATCTAGGCTGAGCTGCTCTAATTCTCTTTTGGAGCGCAGCCATGTTTTGTACCTGCTTGAATGCCTTTATGCTAAATAATTGACAGAGAAAGGGAAGGGTCCAGGCTAGAGAGCCCCAGAAAACAAAGCCCCTGTGGTTGCTTGCGAGCCAGAGAGAAGATTTTAGAGAAGTTGTTGCCTTCCTGCTCTGCCTGTCGCCCTCCAAAAGCGAGACAATATGAAAAGCCAGCTCTGCTTGAAGAATGGAGGACGCTGCTTGGTGCTGCCACGAAGACAGGAGACAATGTTCTTGAACCGTGTGTGTTTGGGAATATTCATACAGTCAAGTGATACCCTGTTAAATCTTCTGTAGGGTGGAAACAGCACTCACAGTGGTAGTGGTTTAAAAAAAAGTGTATGCAGAGAGGGAGAAACGGGACAGTGAATCAGCAGCACGTGGTGTATCACCGCCACATTTGAAAGAAATGTGAGCATTAAAGACTGCTTCTTCTCTTGGAAATGATTCACAGTGTTGCTTAGACATCTCCTGTCTTTTTCTTTCCGATATTTAAGGTCCTACACAGAATGATAGCTCCAAAGCAAGGAATGATACACGGTAAGACTTTTTTCCTCTCTTTTTTCTTTTTTTTTAATACTGCCTTTTAGTGCTTGCAGTTTTGAAAGAGGAAGGCGTGTTTTGTAAAGGAGACAAGTGAGAAATTCCTGAGCATGCCCTGCAACAATACCCATTAAGATCTGAGCATGTCCTTAATAAAAACACTCTACTGTCATACTTCCACATGTTGTTTTCCATATGAGCCCCATCTTTTAGCTTCAGTTTCCCTCCATTCCTGACTGATCTTTTTATCACTTTCTATTCCTTGTCCTTCTCCCAATGATTTACCAAAGCTAAATAAATAAATAAATACGTAAATAAGATCCTGCTGGTGAGTAAATGGCACTGGTTATTTTTACACTGCCTTGCTTTATAGCATGGAGGTCTCAGAGTTATATTTACCTTTGAGAAGATGCCAAAAGCTGTCTAGCAGTTGCAGTGTTTTAAGGTTGATAGCGGATTATGTATCCTGCTGCTTGTTAGGATAAAAGTGTGACCATACTTGGATGGTGGATTAACCTGCAGTGATCACCATGTCACCTCAGTTAGTTCACAGTACTGCGAATATTTTAAGGATCTCTGCAGTGCACAACACTCTTGGGTGACGTCTGGAGTAGCCAAGTTCAATTTCACCTATTTTTTTTACTAGATCGTAACCCACTTTGCTATGTTGTCCAAAGTCTTCCTGTGAAAGCTTATTTTTGTTCTATTTCCTTTTCATGGTCAGAGGAATGTTTCTGTGCTTGGCTGTTCAGAATGCCTAAGCATGTAATGGTAAAATAATAATTAGGGGACGTCCTGCTGGAAAGCAGCCCCGTGGAGAAAGCCCTTGGAGTCCCAGTGGGCAGTGAGTTGTCCCTGGGACAGCAACGGGCCCTTGTGGCCAACAGGCCAGTGGGATCCTGGGGGGCATTAAGAAAAGTGTGTCCAGCAGGGCTGGGGAGGTTCTTCTGCCCCTCTGCTCTGCCCTGGTGAGACCACACCTGGAATACTGGGTCCAGTTTGGGGCTCCCCAGTTCCAGAGAGACAGGGACCTACTGGAGAGAGTCCAAGGGAGAGCTACGAGGGTGATCAAGGGACTGAACATCTCTGCTGTGAAGAGAGACTGAGAGACCTGGGGCTGTTCAGCCTTGAGAGGAGACGGCTGAGAGGGGACCTTGTTAATGTACAGAAATATCTGAGGGGTGGGGGTCAAGGGGAAGGGGCCAGTCTCTTTTTTTGGTGGTGCCCAATAGTAGGACAAGGAATAATGGGTTTAAATTAGAACATAGGAAGTTCCCCCTCAACATGAGGAGCAATTTCTTCCCTGTGCGGGTGACAGAGCCCTGGCCCAGGCTGCCCAGGGAGGGTGTGGAGTCTCCTGCTCTGGAGACTTTCAAACCCACCTGGACACGTTCCTGTGTGGCTGCCCTGGGTGACCCTGCTCCGGCAGGGGGCTGGACTGGATGATCTTTCGAGGTCCCTTCCATCCCCCAACATTCTATGTTTCTCTGAGAATAAGAGTAATAATAGCTGGTTTGGTTTTAGTACCAACCAGTGGGGATTTTGGTGTTCATTAAAGGTCCATTTTGAGGTTCTTGTGGACGGTCTGAAATACATCTAGGCTGTGGTTATTGTTGCACGCGTAGTGATGTTGTGACGTGCATCATTACACCTTAAGCCAACTGGTAAAATAGCACTAAAGGTAAAAAGTTACACATTTTACTGTAACACTCCAGCAGCAGCAGTGTGCTCCCGGAGACTGAGCAATACCCAGGCTGTAGCTCTTACAGACTTGAGGTCACTAATGATTTGTACGTGCTTTCATAATCATTTACTTCAGCCCTGGTGTGGTATGGTACGAATTTGGTGCACCACACATGGTGTAGAGCAAAAAGTGTTTGACAGTGATGTCGAGGTCAAATGTCCATGATTCTACGTGATCCTCTATGACTTGTGATTTACTTACTGGTTTACCAACTGTTTTTTTATTTGTGTGCATTTAGAGGAATGTAATTTTAGAGATATTGGGCAGAAACTGTGACCTATGGTTTTATTACTGATGGCCTGTGTACTTGACCTTTCAATCCACTAGAATTTTAGTAGATGATCTTTTTATTTTACTCAACGTATTCTGAAAATAAAACGTTTTAGAAGTAAAAATGGGGATACGTGTAACTCTGCTTATCAGAGTAATACATCGCTAGGTATAATGGAACAGTACAGAATGAGCGAGTGCTGCTCTTTAGTTTCTTAATTCTTGTCAAGTTGAGAAGCTTGTATTCATAGCTCTTGGTCAAAACTTTAATGCTTACTCCTGAATACTCCAGCCCCTTCCAGAACTGAATTTAGGGGGAAAAGTGGTGTATGTGTGATTAAGCTTTCTAAAAATTTGAAGCAGCCTCTTTGTTCTGAGCTTGTGCTAGCCCAGTAAACCCAGTGCACACAGGATGGTTTTGGGTTTTAAATGACTTCTTGTCTCATTAGAGACAAGTGTGGTTCATGGGTGGGAGTAGCTGAGCAGCAAAATGCAGAGCCTGGGCCTGAAGGCAGGTGTATTGAGTTGGGAAATGGAGGAGGAGGGTTCAGTGAGAGGTGTTACATACACGGCTATTTCACAACCTTTTCATCAGTCAAGATTCCGTATACCTCAGACTATAAACTCTACATATGTTTATACAAATGCATAGGTTTTTGTAATTATTGTGTGAGAATCTCGCCTGGTCGTAACTGTTCCATTCTGGTGTCTTCCGTAAAGTTTAGTATCACGCGCACGCTATTAGAGCAGTTCTCCTTTCTGTCTTCTCCCACAAAAGGACTAACTCGAATGGCCTCGAAAATTGTGAAGATGCTGCTCCCAGCGAAAACAAGACTGTTAACGGCAGCGACTCTCCGTTACTCACAAATGGCAACTGCAAACCTGCCAGACCTCCCAGGCCTTCTAGACCACCCCCACCCACTCCCCGCAGACCAGCTTCCGTAGCGGGTAGGTATCGTGGGGCTGGGCTTCCGTTTCAAAACTCTTTGAATGAGCGTAGTCATTCCTGATGCTGGGTTTTGTAACTACGTTCCTGGGCGGGTAACTTCTGGAGGGCTCTTTCAGCTCGTGTTCAGTACGTGTTGTTTAATCATCATTCCTGTTATTAGAAGTGTCTTGCTTTTATACCTGTGAAGGACCGATCGCAGTGGGACTGCGACATGTGGTGGAGGTGGCACCAAAAGAGCACAAGTAAATGCTGCTGCTGCAGTAAGAGATCCCACTGAGACTGAGGTTTGAGATGGAATCTCCGGAAAGACTCCCAGAACTCTCTGAAGTTGATAATACTGGATTTTGGAATACTGGTTGTTCTGGTTAAAGTCTGTGAAACAACAGCATTTAAAACAGTCGTTACTTCCTTGCACTGAAGTAGATAGATGTATTTTTTTTATTTTAAACATTAAGACAAGTAGTCCTGAAAACTTGGTTGATGTTTGTAGGGTAACTCCTTTATCCCCATGCACTGCAGTCTGATTCCGTGGTCTCATAATTACAGTTGGTAAATGCTGAGTCTGGATGGGAAACTGTGATACAGTAATTGCTTTAAAAGATTAATCCAGTGTAGATCAGTAGTAAGGCCTGACTTGCCTGCAACTTTTAATCCCAGCCACCAAATGGCATTCCGAAAAAGCAGATACCATTTAAAGGATCTGTGTATTTCCCTCCCATTCCCATAATTTCTTCCCATGTAATGTCAAGTCTCTTCTTGAAGAATTTGTTTATTATTGCTTAGATCACTATTCCAGATAACAAATAGAAAATAACTAATCAGTGCAAGAAAGTATTTTTTTCTTTAATAATTTCTTGGTGTTTACAGAGTGCAGGCAACTTGCTTCGGTAAATATGATTTATTCTATCAGAAATGCCAGATATTGCCGATGATGACGGTTGTTGGATTAAAGCATTTCTACAAAGTGAGACAAAACTGCTCTTTAGTGTCTGTGCAAGCTGTGAAATGTGGCCGCGTGCATGCACTTCTGAATACCAGTTCTTGCATGTTTACTTCTGTGATTCACAGCTTTTGAGATAGACTGGAGGTAAATATCAGTTAAAGGCTTTTTTTTTTTTTCTCTTCTGTCTTTGATATCTCTGCCATCGCAGCAAGTGTAAACGGCCCGTCAGCCACGTCTACAGAAAGCGACGGGGCCAGTGCGGGCTCACTGGCCGGTCCAGCTGCAAGCACAGCCTCGGAACCGAGCCCAGAGGGGGCAACGGCTGCGACGACGACGGCTCCTGCAACCACTGCGCTCACCACGCCCCCGGTATCGAGACAAGTCCAGGCAGTGAACCCTTCCCCCCAGGCACTCACCACAGTCAGCCAAGGCCCTCTGCCACCTGGGTACGAATTTAATAACTTGTAAAAGTTATTTTCTTTTGTGTGCTGACATTTCTGCTTTTATTTATAGTAGGGTGTAACAAAACGTTCATAACATCTAGCTTTTGCTGTGTAACAAAAATTCCCCCCTTCCGCCCCCGCTTTCCCTTGGTGATTCGGAGGTTTTCCTAGGGGAGGTTTTTATAGACGAGAAGCTCACCCTGAGCCGGCAGGGCGCTCGTGCAGCCCAGAAGCCAACCCTGCCCTGGGCTGCACCCAGAGGAGTGTGGCCAGCGGGGCAGGAGAGGGGATTCTCCCCCTTTGCTCTGCTCTGGTGAGACCCCACCTCGAATCCTGCGTCCAGTTCTGGTGTCCCCACTGTAAGAGGGACATGGAGCTGTTGGAACGAGTCCAGAGGAGGCCCCAAAGATGATCCAGGGGCTGGAGCAGCTCTGCTACAAGGACAGGCTGAGGGAGGTGGGGGTGTTCAGTCTTGAAAAGAGAAGACTCTGGGGAGACCTTATCACTGCACTCAGTGCCTGAAGGGAACCTACAGGGAGGCTGAGGAGGGACTTTTGACAAGAGTGTCCAGTGATAGGACAAGGGAAAATGGATTTAAATTGAAGAAGAATAGATTTAGATTGGATCTTAGGAAAAAATTCTTCAGTACCGGAGATGTTCAAGGCCAGGTTGGACAGAGCCTTGAGTAGCCTGATCCAGTTGAGAGGCGTCCCTGCCCGTGACAGGGGGTTGGATTAGATGATCTCTAAGGGCCCTTCTGACCTGAGACGTTCTAGGTTTCTACAACTGTTTTGTTGGGTAGGCCTTCAAACAGAGTTTGTTTGAGAAAACATTTAATCTTTCAGATATATTTGTTACTTGTCCTGCGTTCCCCTGTCAGTGGAACATGGTTGTACACAGTGTGACAGCTTGCTGTCTTCAGAATAGAGTGAAGTCAGATGGTCCAACACAGGTGTAGAGAAAACAAGGTGCTGTTGCAGTACAGCATCTGAGGTAGGTCCTGAACTTTTGGACCTTGTACTGCAGCTCCTGGGGATATCGTGGGGACACTGTTGTGTTTCAGCACGTGGAATTTGCCATATGGTTAGTCTGTTGCCTCAAAGCTCTGGGAATGACTTATTAGAGAGTAGTGTAGGGGAAAGGGACCTGGGAGTCTTGGTGGGCAGCAGGATGACCATGAGCCAGCAGTCTGCCCTCGTGGCCAGGAAGGCCAATGGCATCCTGGGGTGTATTAGAAGGGGGGTGGTTAGTAGGTCGAGAGAGGTTCTCCTTCCCCTCTACTCTGCCCTGGTGAGACCCCATCTGGAATATTGTGTCCAGTTCTGGGCTCCTCAGTTCAAGAAAGACAGGGAACTGCTGGAGAGAGTCCAGCACAGGGCAACTGGGATGATTAAGGGAGTGGAGCATCTCCCTTATGAGAAAAGACTGAAGGAGCTGGGGCTCTTTAGTTTGGAGAAGAGGAGACTGAGGGGTGACCTCATTAATGTTTACAAATATATCAAGGGGGAGTGTCACAAGGATGGAGCCAGGCTCTTCTCGGTGACAACCACTGATAGGACAAGGGGTAATGGGCTGAAACTGGAACATAAGAGGTTCCGCTTAAACTCGAGAAGAAACTTCTTCTCAGTGAGGGTGACGGAGCCCTGGCCCAGGCTGCCCAGAGAGGCTGTGGAGTCTCCTTCTCTGGAGACATTCAAGACCTGCCTGGACACGTTCCTGTGTAGCATAATCTAGGCATTCCTGCTCTGGCAGGGGGATTGGACTTGGTGATCTTTCGAGGTCCCTTCCACTCCCTGACATTCTGTGATTCTGTGATTTAGATGCTAAACTTTAACAAACAAATGAAAAAGAGTTTCTGGACTCTCTGAGTGAAGGAAAGCAAAAGCTTCCCAAAGTGAATGGTGTAATTGGTGAGATATCTGCCTTAATTTGTAGGCAGAACCAAAAGACAGAAGAGATCTGAAATACCTCACTGACTCACAGGATAGCTGTGAAATACAAAGGCAATCTTGAAAACACGGCTTGTCACTTTACGATTCTGATTTCAACAGAAATGGCAAACTAGCCTGCTTTTTTTTTCTCCGCTGTGTTGTATTTGATGCCAGTACAGGGGTAAATCAGTGTCCTGGATGGGGTGCACGCAGAGAATAGATGCCCAGTGCCCTTATGATGAGCTCTGCGTATACGTGATGTGTGGATTGAGGATTTAAATTGAATTAATGTTACTCTAAAAGGGGGTTACGCTCTACAGATGATTCTGTTCAACAAGTTCTTCATATACTTGATATCAAATACAAAACTTTGCTTCATTGCTTGCTAAAATTTGTTTGTGTAGGCATGAATTTTAGCTTTAGTTTTCCAGACAAGTAGAATGTTTTTTGTATTCTAGCTGACATAGAATCCGTGTTAGTATGAGCATTGTCCCACTATATGTCATACAGCATTTTGGTGCATCTCATGAACCATTTCTACATTTTCTGTAGAAATAAGCATTTTATGAAAACCAATTCTCATCTTTATACTGTAGATGTATGGTTGGAGTAGTTTGACCTGGAGGAAGATAAAAATACTGTTTTATTTTCAGTTGGGAGCAAAGAGTAGACCAGCACGGTCGAGTATACTATGTAGATCATGTTGAAAAAAGAACGACGTGGGATCGGCCGGAGCCTCTTCCTCCAAGGTGAGCCCGGATAAATCGTGGGATGATCTAGGCTACGGCTGGAGTTTTCAGAGATCGACCGACAGTTTACTAAAGCTAGAAAGTGTGGCTGTAAATAGCACCGCGAACCCAGCGCAAACAATTGCCCGAGGTTGTCACCGAGGAGTTCTGCAAAAACACGTGGTACAGAGCGTGGGAAGAGTTGCGTGTCAGAAATAACAAAATCTGGATTTCTTGTTGAGGATTTAACGAGCGCATCTTTACTGAGAAATGAGTTTAACGTAAAGGCAGTAGACAACCCCCACGTGTAAAAGAGAACCAAAACCACAGAAGAGTATTTTGGGACTGAGGTAACTATCAGCTTTGAGCAAGAATGCCGTTGGTTACTTCTTTGTCCTGAGGTTACTGGTTTCAGTCCTTTGAACTTGTCTCAGGGTTCCCAGCTGCTGATTTACTGTACTGATAAAAGAGCTTTTGTTGTTAGGCTTTTCCAGCTGTTTGCATCAGAACAGCCAGTGAGGTTGGTCTCTGCGTGGAAGTCGTGTTCACCTTTGTTCTGTGTTCCTGGGTTATTTTTTAAATGTAAGAAAACCCTTAGAATTACTCTGTCGCACTTCATTGATACTCAAGTGGTTCACAGAGTTACAAAGTAAAAGCAGGGGACAGCAGACAGAACTTGGTATTAAAAATCTGGCAGACAGTCTCATAAAGGGAACCCACCTGTCAGCTTCATTTTGGACTTTGAGAGGATTGATGAATGTATTCCTTAAACTCACTGGGATTTGATTGCGTTTTCATTCACGTTTTGTGAATAGTACTGGTTTCTTATGAATTGGAAATAATAAAAAAACCCCAACAAACCCAAACATCAAACCAAAAGCCAATGGCTGGGCCTTGCCTTTCTGCCAAATTAGAATGCGAAGAAATCTTGTGTTGTGCAACCCAAGCTCTCAGGGGTTTTAATGTCTTTTTGGGAGTAACCAACAAGCTGATGTACTCTGAGCTGGGTGGGATAAAGGCAGTAATGACAGTGTAGTGTTGACAGTGGCTTGTATAGCTCTTCAAAACTATTTCCAAAAAATCCTCAAAGTACAGGAAATGGAACGAGTCCGACTTGGTATAGTATGCACCAAATTAAAACCTATTTTAGCTCTTCTGTAGCTTTAGTGGAGGGTGAAAGGAGAAGAAAAAGTCTGCTGGTGAACTGCCTCTTTGCCTAAAAGTGCTTCTGAACCCTTAAAACTGTCTGCTAGTGAGAGCTGACGCTTGTGATTTATTTTATTTTTTTTAAAAAGCTGGGAGCGACGAGTTGACAACATGGGGAGAATTTATTACGTTGACCACTTCACTAGAACAACGACGTGGCAGAGACCAACGTTAGAGTCCGTTCGAAATTACGAGCAGTGGCAGCTTCAGCGCAGTCAGCTTCAAGGAGCTATGCAGCAATTCAACCAGAGATTTATATATGGGGTAAGAAACAGAATATGCTTCCCGTAATGGTTTAGTAAGAGAACCTTTTTCCAGATTTTCAACCCATTAGTATCTTTTCTGCATATTGAAAGTGTGTGTACATGTATATATGTGCTTGTGGGTGACACTTCCCCATAGAGATAACAGTGTAATGGTTTGGGGTTTATTTGTCAGATGAATGTAGGTGGTAGTCTTGCATTAAATTTCTGTACAATATTGATAAAAGCCGTTGGTTCGGAACACGCTGCGACTTAGTAATTTATTTGTACTGTGGCTTGTATTGGCTTGGCCAAAGAGCTGGAAGGTAAGCAAGCTCTGGCTCAAATGAAATATGCACAATGAACGTTGTGAAAGAAGGGAAATGTGAAATAAACCTGCCAGAATTTTAAATCTGTCCTCGACCTCTGGTGAACAGTAGGCTTCAGATAACTCCAAGTCATGTTAGTAGTTCATCAAGAAGGGTGGAGGTTCTAAATTTGCCATAGGTGTGGAGAATAAAAATGGACCTGGGTAATGGTGGTGGGGAGCAGGCACTGAACGCAGGCATGAAGGGGTTTGCTTTCTGGTTGGTTTGGGTGCTACTCTACTAATTTCCCTTCTGCGTAGGCAGGGGCACTAAACAAAGAATGATTATTTTCTTGGCACGGTAGTTAATTAAGCATGCCAAGGTCTGTAAAATAGGCCTTCTCTGTGGAGAAAACTAAATTGTTGGCATCTTTGCTCATATGTAACATTAGCAAAAGTGCATTTACTTAAATAATTCATGGTGGTGGTGGTAGAACATCTGGAAGGCGACTTGTCATTAATGCACCATTTGTTTGTGTGACTTGCAGAACCAGGACTTCTCATCCACACAGAACAAAGAGTTTGATCCTCTTGGCCCTCTGCCACACGGATGGGGTAAGACTCACTTGAAAGCGTTTTGTAACGCAACGTAATTAAACATTAAAGCATACTTCTGCCAAATTATTTTGTCAGCTGTTCTAAACTGGTTTTTAAAATGGAAATCTGGACTAAAAATCTTTTAAAATTAAATGTAATCAAATGTGCTGCTGAAACAGAGTCCTGACAAGGATGCACAGTTTCAAAGTAGATTAAAGACTATAAAGTATTCTGATTTACTCCCTCTAACTATCATAATAGCTTCTTTCACACTGTCATCCTTTTTTATTACTACTTTCATTAGGCAGGATTCATCTCCCACCATCCTGCTCCTGCCACATGAGACTCCAAATCTGCTTTAAATCAGGCTGCCAAATTCCCTCTCCAAGCCAAGTTTTGGAGAGTTTTGTTGGTCTGGAAATGTTTTTTATGATACTAACTAACCGCTTTCGACTTAGCCCTCTCCCTCAAATAAGGTTGGGTTTGTGCTTTACAGGGTTAACAGTTTACAATTAATATAATTGAGGGAGATCTACAGAAATCTAAGTGTAAAACTAATTTCTGGTGTGACTATCAAGCAGATTAAAGACTTCTAAGTTTCATGTTACATAGACAAAGCTTTCAATTGTGTAATTTTAAAGCAAGTAATTACTTGGCAGAGTTAAAGCTGGAATTTTGACTTGTGGGTTTTTTTGTGTGGGTTTTTTTTTTTCAAACATAACTATTTGCATTTTTAGTTCTAGTATTGATGCAGTTTCATGCCGCAAAGTCTTTGTTCCCCACGCTTGTGCTGTGGTGTATTACGTATGTCAGATTTCAAATAAAGTTATTTAGACAGGCATTTCCCAGGAAACAAAAAAACTGAGTTTCCACTTTGTGTTAAATTCTGCTGTCAGCGTAACCCTCGTAGACAAGTGTCTGCTTCCAGACTTCTCTTGCAAACTGAGGCTTTTTACCTGTGGTAGTCAGATTTTGGCCCGGTTTTATAATTTGTATTCTGTATTCTGTATTTCTCTTGTGACACTAATAATTGTATCAAGAGCTGCAGAGTGGTACAGAAAATGAAGCCAGGGCATTATCATAAGCTTTGTTCAGTCACGGGCGTACACTGAACTACCCGAGAGAAAATATAAATGTGTTTGCTTGGAAACTGCACTGATTGCTTCTTCCTCCCTGCTCGTAATTTGAATGTGAAGCCTTCGTACTTTCTTGATCCTTGTGTGTGCACATCTGTTACCTATTCGGTGTGTACTGTCCATATGGCTTGTAAGGCTGGTTGCAGAATCGCAGAGCGGTTTGAGTCGGAAGGGACCTTGGAGACTGTCTCGTTCCAATCCTGCTGCCGTGGGCAGGGACTTCTCCTGCCAGACCTTCAAGGTCTGCTCCAAGCCCTGTCTCCTTTCTTTTGCAGTCAGTATTATTAGTATAATTGTACATATACATATTTATGTATGTGTGTGTATATACATAAAAGAACTCCTCAGGGTAAGAATTGAGATGTAAAGAACTTGCTTGTGAGCACCACCAAGTGCAGCTTTTCACCGAGGGCAGGCGACGGTGCAGTTTCGCATGAGTGTTAGCAGTCAGTAGTACTGAGACAGGTTTTGATCTGTGCAAAACCAATCACAGAGTAACTTGAAGGAAAGTGAAAAGCTATTGCATCAACAGAGATGCAGACAAACCTGAAGACAGGAGAGGCTGGGGCAGGGTCTGTTCATTGATTTCTTGTATTGGATGCGGTCTCAGCAACACGTTAAGCCTGCACTGATTGGTTCTCCTTTTGCATCTTTTCAGAGAAGAGGACTGACAGCAATGGCAGAGTGTATTTTGTCAATCACAACACACGAATCACTCAGTGGGAAGATCCCAGGAGTCAGGGGTAAGGAATCACTTGCAGCTTCGTGTAAGTCTGGAATGAAAATGTAACAAAGTAATGAGACTGAGCACTAGGAAATGCTGCCCACAGCCGAAACCTGGACTGTCCTACACAGACTTCAGACAGCCTGTTAAAATATGAAAAAGTAGAAGCCAAAATAGAAGCTGTCAAAATATCACTTGCTGAGTAGTACAACCACCAGGGATGTCTTGGTCAACAACAAGAAGTTAACGTCGTGGAACAGCTCCAACGCTTTTTACAAATACGATACTCGCATCTAAACATTTGTATCATTGGAGGAGGGAGGGGTTTCTTTCGTACGGTGATGAGATAGTGCAGAGGATCCTGAAGGAGAATTGGATTATTTCCTAGACAGTCAATAGCTGAGAGAGAATGAAGGCAAACTTGAGAAACTGCAGCTCCCTTCCTCACACCTTTTAAAAGAAAAAAAAAAAAAGAGAACTGGAGGTGCTACCCAAAGTACTGGAGTACTGGGTCAACTCCTCCTGTTTGAACTGAAAGTTTCTGTTTGATGAAGCGACTTCATCTGTCCTCCGTAGAGAAGGAGTAAGAGGAAGGGGAGGGGAGTAGCCTGGTGCGTGTGGAAGGGAAATGGCTGTAGCCAGAGATGACAGCTTTGCCATCCCCGTCACGTCTGCAGCAGCCGACCGTGTGGAGAGCGTTATTGCTTTTAGTGCAGGCCAGCAGCCCGGTGTGCTGGCTTCACGGTACAGACGCAGTCCCACAAGCGTGGTTCTGTGCAGAGAAGTCACTGGGAGCATTTTGGATCTAGTCAGGTCTTCCGAGTAGGCGGAGATCTGTTTTTGTGTGTGCCAGCACCGAGAGGGAAGCTGTCGAAAAGTTATATGAGATCGGTATTTGCGTTTTCTTTTATTTTTGTCATTCCAAAACTTTTTTTGGCTGCTGTGATTACACATCGTCGTGGTTTGAGCTGGCTGCCTGGGCTGGTGACAAAGAACCACTCGCTCACACCCTCACCCCACGGAGAATGGGGAGTGAGGAAAAATCGACAAAAAGGCTCAAGGATTGAGATTAGGGCAGGGAGGGTTTGTTCACCACTTATGATGATCTTGGGTAAAAAATAGAATAGACTTGGAGAAAAAACAAATGTACCACCACCAGTTGAGTAGATCAGAGTATGATAGTGAGAGGAAATAAATACAACCCGATCTTAAATACATTTCTCTGCCCACCCCTCATAGAATCATAGAATCAATTGGGTTGGAAAAGACCTCAGAGATCATCAAGTCCAATCCTTGGTCCAACTCCAGTCCGTTTACTAGACCATGGCACTAAGTCCCATGTCCAATCTCCGTTTAAAAACCTCCCATCTTCCTGGCTACCTCCTCCCCCATGGGTGGGATGCAGTCTGTTTTCCTCCCACCTCTTCCTCCAAACAAAAAAAATACCCTCCCCCAGTATAAAAGGCAGGATGCAATGACAAGAGAAAAAGAGACAAAAACCTGTTTCATTAAACAGTCATTTTGGTCTAATTGAGAGCTGACGTGAAAATTTAAGAACTAAAAAAGGCAGAACAAATATCGGATGAAAAGCTTCTTGATCTGTAGTTTTTCTAGGTCTACCCAAAATTCTACTGTTTGGGATATTTGTTCAGTTGTCTAACGTAATAAATTGGTCACTTAGCGTGTATTTTCTTGTATCTGCAGTCAGTTGAATGAGAAGCCCTTGCCAGAGGGCTGGGAAATGCGATTTACTGTGGATGGCATTCCCTACTTTGTGGATCACAACCGAAGAACCACCACCTACATAGATCCCCGCACGGGCAAGTCCGCTCTGTAAGTGTTTTTAACGTTGCTCTGGGTTTTCAAAAGTGAAGTTTAGCACGTACCATTTTTGAAAGTTTTCCTTCTCTGCGTACATTTTTTTTATGCAGGAGGTTTTACAGTTAACAATGTTTCTTCGTTTTCTGGGGTTTCTTTCCATCGAGTGATGACTGTCCCTGAAGAAGGTTGTGTTTTGAACACTCTAGAATCCTTCTTGCCCAGTGCTCTGTAAGATTTGAGGGTAGTGAAGGAGTTTCACCAGTAGTGTCGATGACCAGATCCCTTCCTTCCACTTATTGGTCTTGCTTTATAAAAGTACTCTCAACCCTTTCTTATGATTTTTAGGAGTGAGAATGGAGTTAGAACGAGACTTTGCCTCCCAACTTAAATTAACTGGAAAACATCCCAAACTTACTGTTACAATTTTTCTTTTTACAGTTAATAGTCAGATGTTGTTTCAAAAGTGTTGTGCTTGCATTCCACAATTTACAAAGGAAGATCTATTTTTTCAGTTTGAAAGCAAGAAAATTACACCCCAAAATCAAAAAATGTGACTAAGAGTCTTCCAAGTGTACAGTCAGCTAAAGCGTACAACTATATGACTAATACATTTGTGGCTTCTATTCAAATTACAGAAACACTTTTGAAATGCTTTTTTTTTTTTCCCTTTTCTTTCTCCTTTCGGTTCCAGAGACAATGGACCCCAGATAGCTTACGTACGGGATTTCAAGGCGAAGGTCCATTATTTCAGATTCTGGTGTCAGGTACGGATTAATTCCTTGGGAATACTTGTTTGCATTTTAGGATTTTGCTTACATGCTTTAAATAAACTCATCAGTGCTCTGCAGGCAGAGGTATTTAAAGTACTTTAAGTTAAAGGTGAATTAAATTAGGAGGGTGTAAATGCAGGACTTGTATAAAGTCACGTAAACTTTAAAGCCAGGTAAGCCATGGCTTTAAAACTTTTTTGGAATAAAGGAAACCATCAGTTTAGCTACTCTTTTTCTAAAAGTGGTGGGTTTCAGAATAGTGTTTTCTTTCTGCCATTAATAAGGGAATATATGGAGGTACAGTGAGTTTTTATAACTGATACGTGATCTACTGTCTGCACAAATATAGTTCTGGAAGAAAATGCAGAGCATTTGACACAGAACACACATGCCTAAACGTGAAAGAATTTTCTGTGTTGCACGGTAGCGTTGCTCTGACATAATACCAATTCCAGTGTATCAGTCTTGATCCTCTGAAGAGTAAGTAATTTAATGTTTAGGACAAAGGCTCATGTTTAAACGTTCCGGTTTCAAGAGTCAGTGAAACTTTCAATGATTGTGCGCTTCACCTCAAAAATATTTCCTTTCAGCAACTGGCAATGCCACAGCACATCAAGATCACAGTGAGCAGAAAAACATTATTCGAGGACTCATTTCAACAGGTATCGTATTCAAACATGTTAGCAGTGGGCCCGAAAAGTTGATTAAATTATGCTCAAATGTTATTCTTGATACTTTGACATCCTGCTTGTGTTACTTTAAGTGAGACTAAGGAAAAGAATCCTAGTTTAGTAGTTAGGATCCATTCATATGTCTGTATTAAAAGATCGGGCTAAAATGTGAAGTTCTGGCTTTAAAAACTAGTTCAGCTGATAAAGAAAGTGCGGGTTGGTTGGTTGGTTTGGTTTTTCCTTAGGTTCTGAGTCGATTTTGAGGGGAGTGCTGTGGCAGAGTAGCACCCCCTTCTCAGGAAATGTTCTTATTATGGTCGTGTTTGTTGGCACATTTTTCCTGACGCTGTGTTGTACAAGCGTAGGTCGCATCCCAGGACATGTTAAGGTGATCTTAGACTGGGACCTATGGCTCTTCAGATGAGTAATGAAATGGTTAAAAGAAAACAAAAATTATTAATTAGATTATTAGTAGCAAAATTCTCTTTAATGTCGGTAGACCTAAACCATGGTTAAAATTTGTTCCTTTACAATATTCAGGGTTTGGTTTTTTTAGGAATTATCATGGATGTGTCAAGCCAGGAAATTTGAACAAATAGAAGAGTATGTTTTGAGACAATTAGGTTCTTAAATGAGGATTAATCCTTTCTCGTTCAAATTACTGTGAACTGGCTTAGAAGCCAGAGCTAGTGCAGCTGACTGCTCTTTTATTCGGGAACAGTGATGTCTTCAAATAAAAAGGGGTTAGAAGGGAACCAAATAAATCCTGTAACTGGAAGTCAGCTCCAGCCTTAATTCTAAAATTGCACTTGATCCTTTTACAGTAACCATAGAGATAATGAAATTACAGCGTACTAGAAAGAATTGAGAGATGGGTTATGCGATTATAGAAACATCAGCAAGCCTAGGTTCCCTTGGGAAAACAGGGGGCCTCTTCCGTGATTTAGACGACGTAATCTCAGAGATCCGAGTTCATTTTTTACACTCATTAGTCCTTCATCGTTTGCAGCTATCTCTGTTGGGGTTGTAAATACTCTATTTTTTTTTATTGTTGCTACAGACATCTAGGAGGGATTTTTAAAATTAAAATCTTGACCCAAATTCCATGCCTCTCATTGCAAACAAAAATTTAAGGTTCTTGGACACATGCACAAGCGTTACATGAAATTTCTTTGTGTAAACCTCTGAAAATTGACCAAATCAGCACAATTACAAATTCGGTCATTGTATTAAAACCAACGTTAGGAAAGTTCCTTAACATCTGTGATTCTTCCTAACGTTAAAAAAAATTAACAAACAGCTAGATTTTGATTATCCTCTTCAAAGATGAAACTGTAAAATGAAAAACTGTGTAATGTATGTTTATTATTGTTTTGTTTCTAAATTATTCTTTGGGAGGAGGGGGTCATTGAGCATGTCTCTTTGTTACTTTTACCTGGGAGAGCATTCACAGTGGTATTTAACACGTTCCTGTTATTTATTGGCTGGATTTCTGTCGTATGCTTGTGAATGGGCTGCTGGCCTAAATAACCCCCCTCTAATTTCAGAATTAGGGTTTACTTTGTGATCTGTGGAAATAGCTTTGCACTAACGCTTCCAGTTCCGTGAACATTCCGTAAGCAGGTGCTTCACGTACTCGTAGTTCGTTTTACGGTCTGAATTATTAAGTGCTGCATTGCTTGATAACAAATAGTACTAAGTCTAGCCAATGCCTGTAGCTGTTTTCTTAAAAAGAATTGATTGTTTTTCTTTTACTAAGATAATGAGCTTCAGCCCTCAGGATCTACGGAGACGTCTGTGGGTTATTTTCCCTGGTGAAGAAGGCTTAGATTATGGAGGTGTTGCAAGGTAAACTCAACTGAAATGGCAAATAACGGCTTTTTCTGCGAGTTGTTGGTGTGAAGACTTTCCCGAGACAGCTGCTTAAACTGCAGTGCTTCCAAAATACTAGTGAAGTGTATTCCTTAGCTCTCCTCGGAGTATCTTTGAAAAGACAATTCTTTAGGATGGGTGCATGTCTTAAAACTGCGTGAAATTATTGTCAGTTTGCATTAGGAATGATTTTACTCATCTCCAAAATCAGAGATGTACAGGGTACTGAACTACAGTTAAACCTTTGACACAACTGTTGTCAGTATCAAAGCAAAGGTTTATTAAAAAATGAGGAGAAATCTGCTTTTGAGGCAAAAATCTTTACTGGAGAGTAACCAAGCAGTGCCTGTATTAATTAGCATTCCCTGAAACCCCGCAGTTTAAATCAGTGGTGGGTTTTTGCTCGGCTCATTTAGATAAGGGTGGTTTTTATGACAGTTGTAGGTCATCGTCGCTTTGCGGATTAATTTGTAATTTGTGTTAGTTTCCATTTGGTTTCGGTTTGGTCTGGCGCGCTCTCTGGGAAAGAAGTCAGACTGACCACCTGTGTGCCAGCAAGCTCCCGAGTTAACATGAGTTAGCGAAAATCCTGTCTGATTTAATTGGTTTTTGAAACGTGTTTTTGTTGTTTGTGTGATTTCAGGGAATGGTTCTTTCTGTTGTCACATGAAGTTTTGAACCCAATGTATTGCCTGTTTGAATATGCAGGGAAAGATAACTACTGCTTACAGATAAACCCAGCCTCTTACATTAATCCAGACCATCTGAAATACTTCCGATTTATTGGAAGATTCATCGCCATGGTGAGTTCTCAAGGAGAAACAAGTTCTCTCATCTGATTTTCCTATAAATAAACATTGTACCGTCAGATGAATAATGGAACAGTTCGTGTGACCCTGCTCTGGCAGGGGGTTGGACTGGGTGATCTTTCGAGGTCCCTTCCAATCCCTGACGTTCTGTGATTCTGTGAAACAGAGTCACAGAGTGTTGGGGGTTGGAAGGGACCTCGAAAGATCACCAAGTCCAATCCCCCTGCCAGAGCAGGAATGCCTAGATTATGCTACACAGGAATGTGTCCAGGCAGGTCTTCAATGTCTCCAGAGAAGGAGACTCCACAACCTCCCTGGGCAGCCTGGGCCAGGGCTCCGTTACCCTCACTGAGAAGAAGTTTCTTCTCAGTTTAAGCGGAACCTCTTATGTTCCAGTTTCAGCCCATTACCCCTTGTCCTATCAGTGGTTGTCACCGAGAAGAGCCTGGCTCCATCCTCGTGACACTCCCCCTTGATATATTTGTAAACATTAATGAGGTCACCCCTCAGTCTCCTCTGTTTGTGTGGGTTTTGGGTTGAAACTATTAGCAGGGGTCTGGATCTAACTACCGTTGGCGTAGCTGAAGCCAGCGTATTAGCAGTCATGGTATTCTGGGTGGTTTTAATTCTTTGGCTGTCAGATTTCATTGGTAAAGGGCGCAGAATGGTGTCGTATCGATTACTCAGCCATCCTTTGCGTTATTTTGTCTGTTCTCGTGTTCTTCAGGCTCTGTTCCATGGGAAATTCATTGACACCGGTTTCTCTCTGCCGTTCTACAAACGTATCCTGAACAAGCCAGTAGGGCTCAAGGATTTGGAATCCGTTGACCCAGAGTTTTACAACTCTCTCATCTGGGTAAAGTGAGTTTGACTTGATTTTGTTCTTGAAATAGCAATACAATGGTTTTGATTTTCGCTTATACGAGGAAGCCGGTGTATATGCCAAGTGTAATGTATCAATTGCAGAGCAGTACTGGATTTTTTTTTTGGTAATTTTACATCCACAAATAATAATTTGATAAGGCAAAAAGCCCTTCTGGTTCATTGCATATTCTGCACGGCATCTTGCTCTTTTTAAAAATAAATCTAGCTAGACTTTATACACATGTGGCAGTCTTGAACAGTAAATTCTGCTGACTTCTGCTGAAACTTTTCAGGTAACTGATTAAAAGAAATCAGCAAAAACCCATTCAGATGTTTCTCTCTCTAGTACCTGGTGAGTTAGAAAACATGCCAAGTGCAGTGCTGCAGTAACGTGAAGTTAACCCATGTAGTTTATTATTTACTACCACAGAATTCTTCTGTTAGTCCTGCCCGACATTTGACTTAGAGGCTAATACTGAAGATTTAATGCTTTACAGAAGTTGATGCTCGTGCATTTCTCTTGCTGCCCTTGTTTTTTTTGCTCCAAGCTGAATGATTCAAGCCCGTTCCTGCGTGTTGCCTCCCGCGTCTGCACCGCCAGGCGTCTGTCTGTCCCGCTCCCGCGCGCCTCCTGAGTCCTTCTCCGCTCCTTTGCAGATTCCTCTCCTGAGAGCAGCAGTAAAAAGGAGCTGGAGTTTGTAAACCATGATTATTTGGGAATTGTGTTAAAGAGATTTTAAGAAGTAATTTTAATGAACTCTTAGATCTGAAGCGCTGTGATTTTTGCACTTGTTTTATAATAGCAGGACTCCAGGTTGTTGTTGTCTGTGGTTGATGTGTACCATTTGTTTTAGTAACACAGGCGATTTTCTCTTCCCAACAGTTTGTTTTGGGTTTTTTTTTAAAAAAAAAAAGACAACAAAATAGGTTCAGTTAAACATTTTGTTGCTTCTGCTGTAGTGAAAACAATTTAGCAGAAAATTTCATCGTTCTTTATGTGACTCGGAAGATAAATCATTTTACTTAAAAACTATTTTTCTTAAAAATCCTGCAAACCCAGAGTAGTTTTTAAAATGCTTTGAAAAATTCATAAAAGGTGTGGGAATAGATTTGTTTCTAAAGTACAGAAATAAACGTAAAAGGTGAGGTTGTCATCCCCTGGAGTGGTGAATCTTGGAAGCATTATCTTGAAAAACAAGGCGGGGGGCGAAGCAGCTTTACAAGATGTTTACAAATTGAAATATCAATTTTGATTTGGTTTCTGAGTAGCGGCGTGTTCTGTACTCGGTGTACGTGCTGCTAAAAGGTGCAGTGAATCAAAATTCCCTTAGAAAACTTAAAACAGTTGCTGTTTGGGAAAAGGTGCCAAGAAACTGAGACCTGAAGGGAAGAAAAGGTCTTAAGTCTGGAAGCCCCGATTCCTGTGACGAAGGAGTTACTGGTATGTTTTGTAATGAGAAAATAGATGCTGATTTTTTTTTTAAGAGAAAGGCATCTTTTTGTCATCTTGTGACTTACTGAGTTTAAGAGACCGAGCAAACACAATACTGAAAAATGCAAGTTACAGGGCAGAAATTTGCATTAAATCGTGGGGGAAGCGATTAGTGAACGCTCTTCTGGCCAACTTGGAACGAGTTGCATGTGCAGCAACGTTTCCCTTGTGAAAAGTATGGATTGTTAATATTTTGGGGAAGTCTAGAGCAGAAGGGTGTTAGTTTAAGCTGTTACCTGGAGGCAAAGGTGCATGTAAACTGGCCACTTCTTGCATTTCAGAGCAGTGGTTTTTCTTTGTAACACCCGATTACTGCCGGTTTGGTGTATTGGCTTTTTTTTTTTTTTTTGCCACAAGTAGGGAAGCTGTGACAAGAACTGTTCTGAAGGCTGCCTCTAGAGAAAATGTGACCCAAATACCAGCAACAATTTCTGTAATGATAAAGAAATCTTCTCAGCTGGAGTCCATAAAAGGCTTTGCCCTTTGAAAAAAAACACGTAAGGATATGAAAACTGTGGGGAAAAACCTTCAGACCTGCGAGGGGTGCACATTGACCTCTTAAGTCCAGGGACCCAAACCTCCAGTTGAATGTAGTTGAGCCTGTTTATCTGCAATACTGACGAAGTTTTCCTTTGTGCAAGTGACTGCAAACTTGTAGAGGAAAAAGTCACATCTGTCAGGGCAGACATAATTTTCTTGCTCCCCCAAAAAACCCAAATTTTAGAACTTCCCAGGCAGCTTTCAGTAGCTTCAGATTGCTCAGTGCTTCTCTTACGAGGCGACTGTTTTTCTTGTCCCAGAAATTGGAAAATTTCATGGCCTCGTGGAAGGAGGACCTCTGGAGGTGGCGCAGTCAAACCTCTCTGCTCAGACTGAGCTAGGGCAGGAACCTTGTGCTGCAAGAGGAAGGGGTGGTTTTATCTCCTCATCCATTCATCCATCAGCAGCTTTCCCTCCTCTGACACTTCATGGCATGACAGGTGTTTCAGAAAGGTGAAGTCGAGCAGCACTGTTGCGTCACGGTGGTAGATAAACCACGGTGATGGCTTCAGGACTGGCATTGCTGTGTTACGGTTCCCAACAAACGATTGATTTTACACTTAATTTTGAGGGAAAACAGTCGTCAAAACCTGTGCACGTACGGGTGATTCTTCACTTTACGGAAGCACAGATCAACGCACAAATGGCAGTGCTGCACCCGTTATCCTCCTGCCTGTAAAGAGCACAGAGTTTATTTGAGCAATGTTTAAGGAATGTTTCCATGTTTTAATTATTGAGCTCCAACCCTTTTTTTTTAAGGTTCCTCATACCCATCTCCTAATGAGTACAAGGTCTTGACACAGTTATTTAGAATTCTTTTTTTTTTTTTTTCCTTACAGAGAGAATGATATTGAGGAATGTGGCTTGGAAATGTTTTTCTCCGTCGATAAAGAAATTCTAGGTGAAATCAAAAGCCATGACTTGAAGCCAAATGGTAGCAACATTCTGGTCACAGAAGAGAACAAAGAAGAATACATTAGGTGAGAAAAGAGCATTTTAAAATCTTCATTTAATCTCCATCGTTTTCTTTCTTTAGTTCTGCAAGAAAAGATTGTCAGACTGTGTCATCTGAAGCATCGTTGAATTCTGTCTCTGAGGTGTTAGTGACAAGTTTGGAGATGATATTTGAAAGAAGAAGAATGACAGAAATAAGTTTTCTTTTAAATCCACTTTTTCCAAAGATTACAGTTAGTAGAAGGTCCACTTCTTTCCTGGAGACGAGTTTAGCGGAACATCATGACAACAAGGGCGAACATCAAGTATTTCAGGAGGTGGTTGTGTGTGTTCATTACTGGAATTACGTTGCTTCAGAGCCTGCTGATATTCTGCCCAGCCATTTACTTTGTGGGGTTGATTTTTTTAAATACACGAGGACATTTTTTTGATACTTCTGTGATGTTTCTTATTTTTTAATGGTACTCGGGGTCACCGCTGGTTTTACCTGAACTGCTCTCAGGGTAGAGTTCGCTCTGGCGTTTCTAACAGGGCAGCGTTACGAGTGATGTCGTAAGTTATATTGTCCTAAATGAGGCTTTATGTTTGTGATACCAGAATGTTTTAAAGCAATAGGTTAAGGGGAAAGGAGCCTGAGAACAATTAAAGAATAAAATTATGAACAGTAACCTGCTCTGTCCTGAAATATCCTTTTCTTCCTCAATGTGCAGCATTGAAGCTCTGCTTTAAGGTGTGAACTTTGACGTAAAAACTTGGAGGATGTGGTTGCAAATCAGAAATAAATTTAAAAAAAAAAATCATGTTGCAGGTGCAAAATAAACTGACTCATAGGAGAATTCTCTTCTTACTACATGTTCTGTCAAGGCTTCTCTCATGGGTAGGGGTGATTATGTTTTCCTTGCATGAGTATTTGCAGACAGAATGTACCTGCATTTTGCACTTTCGCAAATACTGGGCTTGAAAATAGGGCGGATCTGCGGAAAACCATTCTCTCCTAATTTCTAGGAACCCAGGGAGAGCTCAGACTCCAGTTTCACTCCTGTTCTTTTGTCTGACTCCAAGTCCTGCTTTAAGTCCCCGAAGTTTCTAGGCTTGAAATCGGAAAATAGTCACCTCTCCTTTAGAATCCAGTTCTCCTGACAGGTTAGGCTCGAATTCAGCATAATATCTGCTTCTCCCTGGGTTCAGGTTCTTCGGGTCTCCTGCCTGCTTTTCACCCTTTTATTAATGGAGAGTGGAGTTTCTGCCTCAGAGCAAAGTTTCATGATTAACAGAAACAAATATGGAACTTTCCAAACGGACGTAGTCGTTTCTTGGTAAGCTAGCAGTCCTACTTCTCTTCACCGGTACAACTTGACCGAGTTTTTACCTTCTCATGGATAATGACTGAGATTTCTGGGGAGAATATTAAGCAAATAGAGCTCTGCATCTTTTCCTTTCTTCAGATACCTAGGGACTGCTGTGCTCTCCTTAATAAAATCAGCGAATAGATGCTGCCTCCTCTTCGAGACTGAAATACTTCCCGTAGCAGAATGGTTGGAAACTCAGGGGTTGAACTCAAAGAAAAAAAACAAAATCGTTTGCACAGAGTAAAGGATACGAATAAAATCACAGATTACTCTATCCCCAGAACTTTCCGGACTTTCCATATTTTGTTTATTTTCAACTTACCTTGCAGTTCATGTCGAAATAGGCTAACAGAGACGTGGCTTTCGGTTAGCGCGTGCCATTCGAATTATCTTTCCGTATCTTTTTTTTTACAGGCTGGTAGCAGAATGGAGACTTTCCCGGGGTGTTGAGGAGCAGACACAGGCTTTCTTTGAAGGCTTCAATGAAATTCTGCCGCAACAGTATTTGCAGTATTTTGATGCCAAGGAACTGGAGGTAAAGGCTTGCTTGGCTGTTGCTAGATGTAGGTTGTAACCCGTGAAATACTTTCAGCCTCCAGCCATTGTGGCTGAAGAGCAGAACCCACTAGGGCTGACAGCTCTGGTTTGAGGGACAGCTCTGTTTTGGTGGTTTGTTTTTTTTCCCTCTGCATGGGGAAACTTTACGGAGTAAGATCAGATTTGTGTGTTGTTTCCCTTCACCTTCATGTGCTGCAAAGAGGAAAAGTGAAGGGAAACACACGGATCTGATCTGGCAGAATCGCGCTGATGATTCTGCCAGTAGAAAATTCCTTTTTGAGTTGCTTTTTTAATCCTCAGCAATTTGATTTGCCTGTGATCCAAGAATGAGGAACTTGACAGAAAGGGAGATGAAACCAGAGGGGCGATTGATTTATCGCATAAAGACTGGACCAGGTTCTAGGTGGTTTTGATCTCTCCAAATTACACTTTCTGTTTAAGACAAGGTGTTTGAGAGAAGGGTAGATGTTGTATTGAAGGACATGGTTTAGTGGTGTTCATAGGGCCAGGAAAAGATTGGATTCGATGATCTTGGAGGTCTCTTCCAGCCAAAACTGTTCTAAGATTCTGTGATCTGTTCAATTTAAAAAGATAAAAACAAAACATCCTCTTCCTAACAGGCAATTGTATGGCTGCACAATGAAAAACCTCCTGGCTTGAATGTCTAAGTGCAAGCCATTACTGCATTTTTTCACAACAGAGATGCTTCCTAGTTTGTGGTCTCTCCAAATACACTTCATGAGCAGTCATCATTCTCTGTTGTACAAGTTTTGGATAAATATTAAAAATAAGACCAAGTATATTCTTGTTGTAGATGCTTCTAAGTGTGGTTGCAGCCGATGTTCTGTTTTGCTACGTGGGAAGTCGTAGAATGAAAGTCGTAACTTGTACTCACCTTTTTTTTTTTTTTTTTTTTTTAATTTCCCTTTTTTCTTCCCTAAAGGTGCTCCTGTGTGGAATGCAAGAAATCGATCTGAACGACTGGCAGAGACATACCATCTACCGGCACTACACCCGCACCAGCAGGCAGATAGTGTGGTTCTGGCAGGTTTGTAGCCTTGGTTTTATTCTCAGAGCAGCAGAATTTACCGAGCGCGGCTACAGCTTCGTAAACAGCGAACAGAATTATTGAACAGATCTGTAGTGGGTAAATAGCAATTGTTCCTGTTAATCCAGCTATTCGTGTCGTGTAATCTGCTAATCCGTGGATGATGATGCAAAAATCCAAATATCGAATCGATACCTAAAGGTTTATTTCAATTATTCTTTTTCAGTTTGTGAAAGAAATAGATAATGAGAAGAGAATGCGACTCTTGCAGTTTGTGACTGGAACGTGCAGGTTACCGGTGGGAGGATTTGCTGACCTCATGGGTATGCACTAATAACCCCTCTGATGCATTAGATAATTCTTCTAGAAGAACAAAATTCTGTGTTTCCGGACATTGAAATTGTTTTTATATGGAATGCTTTTTTGTAAATCCTGCGTGTACTTGAGCTATGATGGAAAAGGAGATGGAGTGTTTACACTTCTTGTATTGACTTTCAAAATCACTTCAAATTGACACGTTTTGCCAGGGACACACTTTGATCTGGACAGAGCCCCAGGTAGTGACAGACGGGTGGCTTTATTCTGTGCGAGTAACGGTAATCTCATCTTGTGTGTAAGCCTTTCATACTTCACTTGTAAGGGATTACCTCCTGACCTATGCCTTGTTTATTTAAATTTGTTACAGGGAGCAATGGGCCCCAAAAATTTTGTATTGAAAAAGTTGGAAAGGAAAACTGGCTACCCAGAAGTCACACCTGGTGAGTACGTAACAAATCAGAATCTTCCTGGTGTTCTGGGCTTGCTGAGAACAGCCTGCCTGGAGATTATTTTAGTAAATGGGAGATAAACGGTGGGAGAAAGCAAACATCAAGTTACACCAGTAAACTTTCTCGTTGAATAATAGCTGAATTCCTGAAAAACTCCTGTGGTGTGGAGTAGATTCTATTGTAAATTCTATGGATTTGTGTATTACTGATAATTTAAATAAACAGTACTGTCAGAGGAGGTTGGGATTGATTTTTCATTATTGTTACGTCCCATCCTGTTGGTGAAGTAGCCACACTCACACCTCCTCCTCCCTAGAAAAAAGGTAGTTTCCACTCAGTCCCTCAGGTAGTTCCCACTCAGTCCCTCACGTTTCTAGAAAACTGTCACTGTCCAAGTGCTCGAACTCTTACCTTTTGCTGTGGGAAATACAGAAATGTGTGTGGGTAGTCAGCTTTTCGTGGGATATAAATCCAGGTATCCGTGTACACAGCAAAAGCTTCAATTACCCATATTCGTAGAGGTTTTTTTGATGGTGATTCAATTACTTTCCAGTACTTAGCAGTGTTTTTTTTTAATTTTCAGTTTCAATCGCTTAGACCTTCCACCCTATAAGAATTACGAGCAGCTGAAGGAAAAGCTGTTGTTTGCAATTGAAGAAACAGAAGGATTTGGGCAAGAATAGCTACAATTTGCACCTCGAAGAATGTGAACTCAACACAATGTATGTTCTTCACTTCTTCTGCTTGTTGCACACTTCATTGTAAAGTAGACTTGACTTGGATCTATTTAACAATACTAATGTGTAAGTAAATGGATGTTATCCTGAGGTTTTATCCACATTAACTCTGGATTTCTACTGAGCACTTTCAGAAATCAAACGAGCGATCAGATGTGGCTGCAGATGAATTGTGACCTAAGTAGAGGTTTAATACAGCTTTGGGCTCTGCTTCGTTTTACCATTCATTAATTAGAATGTGTCCTTACTGACTGACAGATTTCTAACGACAGTTTTGTCTTTCCTTTTTTAGTAGCATTTTTTGCTACTGATGCACTGGGAAGTTCATTGGTAGCTGCGATGCTGCAGCAGCATCATAAGCCTCTTTCCCGCAGCGTTCCTGGAGCCAGCTTGGAACAATCCTCTGCGGACTGTGAGCAAGTTCATTGCTTAAGCTCTTTTTTTTTCTAACTCAAGTGTGGCCAGACTGTTTTGTTTTTTTCCCCTGCCTGGAGCCTGCTCACACACCAGCTGGACTCAAGCTGCTGTTAAGGGGGTTGTCAAAACTGTGGCACAAATCCAGGGCGTAGCTTTGCTTTTTTTTCCTTTCCCCCCCTCTTCCAACCTTGCTAATCTCAGCAAAACAGACACCCGCCCAAAGTTGTTGGAACGCTTCTGTCTGCCCTCAGAAAAATGCCAATCTTTTTTTTCCCGTGGAACGCATTGAACTTACATCGCTACTAACACTGTGGTACTTCACTTGCTTCACGAAAGACAAGACCACCTGGGATTGCACTGACTCCACTCGGATTCCCATCTGCAGACTGATGTTTCTTGTCAAAAGTGTGACTGGAAACGAGTCTCGGTGTTACTCTTACACGTTGCAGTCAGTTTGCTCTGAAGACTTTGTTGGGCTCTCAGGAGGAGGTACGGAACAACTGCTTTCAGAACGCGATGACACTTAACCTTTCTTGCTGATGGCCTGACACGTGATCCCGGCTGAGAGGATTAGGCAGTTCAGGTGTGGATTCCTGATTTTTGAAAAGCTGGAGCGTCAGGAAATAGTTCTGTAAAGATTGAAACTCAAAGTTTTCGGGGGAGGTTTCTAAGCTTATTCACCCAAAGCTGCTTACAGCCAGGAACTTTTGTAGCAAGTTGCTATTGGATGAGTAACATCTTTTACTTCCTTTTAGAATCTGTTTGATATTCAATTCTTTTCTGGTTTACAATAACGTTTTTGCGTTTTACTGCTCCTTTAGACTGAATGCACTTTTTGGGTATGGTCAGCTCCTTCCCGACCCGAAGGGAAGAAAGCAAGCTTCGAGGAGCTGAGGTGTTAGCCGTAGCGAGCGACGGGACACTTGAAATAACACGTAGCACAAATTAAAGCAAAACTGCAGCTCAAAGCATTGAGACAGGAGCTGGTTTGAAGCAACTTCTAGATATTGGTGCGGAAACAGGACAGTGGGCAGCTGTAAAACTGAACTTTCAGTCCTGAAAAGAATATATTTGTTTCCTGCTGTCCCTTCTGTGTTTAAACTCTTAAGAGGGATAAACTGATTCAGGCCTAAGAAGAGCCAAGACAGTGCAGTTTGTAACTGACTTCAAGAGTTTATCAAGTCACACGAAGTGATACAAGCTCGTTGGAAGGCAGCATGATCCGACTTCAGAGCAAAAGAGCTCTTTTGTCACATGTATTTCAAGAAAGGTGTGGAAAAGAGCTTCGAAATGACCCTCTTTTACAGTTTCATCGACGGTGAGAACTCACCTGACTTCATGGTTTTACTAGAAGGAGAATCTGCCAACTTCAAAACGTTTGATAGATGTATTACAGCATACAGCTCACACGGAGAGAAAAAAAAAAGCCTTATAAATATTTCCTGTTTATATTCATTCTTACAAGGAAATGTAGTTATCTAACATATTTACAAGAGAGATTAAATTAAGCAAGATAATGCAAGATTAAGCTACGGAAAATAGTCTGTGTTCTGCATAATGCTTTATGATTCACGTAGGGAACCTAGAAATATTGTTAATGTATAAATATCACCCGAAAGGCTCTCAGCCCTATATTTTTAAAATAAAGAATAGTTATAATTGAAATAGCCTTAGCCCTAGTTCTATAGGGTGTGGCTGTTTAATATTTTTATGGTTGAAATGTTTAGTTCAGGAAAAAGGTAAATGCTTGTATATATTTTTGCAGTCCGGGATTCCACTTATTCCATTTTTTCTTTCTTTAATTTAAATGGCATGTTTATATGTCTTTTCTGCTGTACTAGGATGGGGGAAAGGGGGCTGGATATCCCAAGCACCAGATAACAATTTTAAAATACTGCAAATAAAGAATTAACCGGGGAGGGGTGGAAAAATACAGTATGCGAAGCATTGGGTTTGCCCAAAATTAAAAAAAAAAAATGAAAGCAGCTTTACTGTGTTGAATTGGCGACGATTCTGAAGCCAGAGGTTAAGATGACGTAGGCATTTTACTTTGTCAGCATTGTGAATGCCAACAAATTTGTTCATTTTTTACAGCGTGTTGTGTAGAAATAAAAAGGAATTAATTTAAGCCGCTGGTGCACTTTTCTGTTCTTTATGGGGATCTGGTGAAAACACCACGCGGATGAGCCCGCAGCAGCTGGTGTTCCCGCCAGTGGGTTCCAATGACTTGGACTTTTACAAGTGAGATTTTTCAGCAGAAATTAATAAATTTGTCTCCCACTACTTCAACCGATCTCGCAGCCCGAGTTGCATCTCTTCATAGTACGTCACACACGCGTGTTCATGTGGGACTGTCAGCTGATCCTGACTTTCAAGTGTTCAGATAACATTCACTTAGAATCTTGCCTTATGAGAACGACATGAGAAAATGAAACGCTGAGCCGCTGATCCACGAATTAACAAAGCCTTATTGTTCTGGGTAGCTCAGGAAATGTTAATATACTAACGAAATGCACAGTAAATAATGCATCATGTCTTCATCTGATCTAGTACGGATGTTGGTTTGGGTTGTTTTTAATCCAGTTGCTTGTGTTTTTTTTTTTTTAAATAAAAAGCTTTTTTTATTATTCTAAGTAAAAAACAAAAAAAAAGCTTGTTTATTTTTTTTGTTTGCATTTTTATTACATGCTGTACTGGATCTGTAATTTCAGCTCTCTGTGTTACATTGGTATCTCCAGCCCCCTTTTTGTGGTGTCTTAATTTTCATCAAGAATCTCTGTGTATATTTGCTCTCGTGAAACTCGTACATAAACTGGGATCAGCAGCACTGGATTGTAAAATACTGTACTGAAATTCATTGTTGAGATTTCCTTGCATTGTAATTTCAAATACTCAGGTAACTGTAACAGTATCTCAGTAAATCAAATACTTTTATAAAACTACTTAAAGAGCTGGTAGTCTCGTCGTTCTTCCTTCCGTGTCGCGCAGCGTCCATGCGCAAATAAACTGTCCGCCTGCTCTTTTTTGGGGGGCAAGGGGTTAGGCTGTCTGAAGGTGCTCTCCTAGCAAAGTTCTTCAGTTTCTTTCAAAGTTCTTCAAAGTTTCTCCAAAGTTCTTTGAAAGTTCTTCAAAGTTTCTTTCCTGAGACCTCTTCTGTCACTGTTGGTTGCACTGGAAATCCACAAGGAGCTTTCGGACGCAGCTGCCTTTGCAGAAACCGCAGATAAAATAACCCACAAAAAAGGTCAAGTATTATTTTTTTTTATTTTTTTTTTTAGTGCTCGCAGGCCTGGGGATGCTGCTCCGAGGAGACAGTGAGGCCACTGGTGTGTAGGCGGTGATGCGCTGAGGGAGATGGTCTGGAGAAAGGTTCTGCTGTGGGCACAGCTTTAACGTGTTCTTGTACCACGACTGCAGTGGTAATAAAAAGGCCTGTGACTGTGCAAGCTTGTGTTTTCTGTTTAGGAACAGCAGGGTGACAGGAAAGGGGAGAAAAAGGCTCAGATGAGACCAGGCTTGTAGTTACTGCGACCCTCCTGGAAGGGAGAAGCGGTGTTTGCATTGTTCTTGTTGTCAGGAACCTCTCCCCATCACTGTGACCTTTCAAAAACAACCGAGCTGGCGCTGCAGTGACGTCGGGCAGCTCCCTCAGCACTCGGGGCTACGTCCCATCAGGCCTCACAAACTTGTTCGTGTCCAGTTTGTCCAAACGCTCCCTGAACTCCGACAGTGAGGCTAATTTTCCTTTCGCCAGACCTTGCCACTGGGGTTTCACTCTCCTTACTTTCCCAGATGTTCACGTGGGCCAGGTTAATTCCATTTTGTTAGTAGCATCACATCCCAAGTACCCTTTTCTGTGCCAAGTAAATACACGCAATAGCAATTGCCTTTTTTTCTGCAGTGGGGGAGGTTAGTTTTGAATTGCTTCTGCCACGCTTTGGATGAAATTCCTTAGAAGCGTGCTACAAAGTTGTGCAGACCCGCAAATGCGGCGCTGATTTGCGTGGTTTTGAGTTAGTACAGCTGTGAGGATATTTCACATGTAACTGAAGGGCTGGGGTTTTGGGTTTTTCTTTAAAAAGGGAGCAACCCCCTACCCAGATGCAATCCCCATGCAATGCATTGTAAATATGCAACTCAGTTACACCATTGCCTTAGTTCCTTGCTGTGTTCTTCTGCGATGTTGGTACCAGTCCTGGGTGTGGGGTTCTTGATGGTTTTGTACATGCCAAGACAGGCACTGCTTGTGTAGTTTACACAAAACCTGGTTTGGTTTGGATCCGCGATGGCAGCTGTGCGCTGCACTTACCTGTTGGTGAAACCTGGTCAGTGGTGGGACAATACGTTGAATCAATCTATGGTAAAAATTACTTTCTGAAGCCAGGCTGTAAAACTTGCTGCTTGAACTGAAAAAGAGAGATTAGGATTTAAATCAATTAGGTTGCGGAGCTGTAAATATCCACTGGAAGAGAAAATAGCCATATCCTAAAGAAGGATTTGTTCTGATCTCTGAAGATGCCTGAGCCCACGTCCACTCCTAACTTACCCGCTCTACGGTACTGCACAAATGACCGGGTCCGTTGGAGAAATATTTTTTTTCTCTGAGCAGCAAGTCTCTGCCAGATTTGAAGAACCAGTGAGCTTACCTGCTACATCACACCCTGGTTTTAGAATCACAGAATTGTCATAGAATGTGTTGGGCTGGAAGGGACCTTTAAAGGCCATCTAGTCCCACCACCCTGCAGGGAGCAGGCTGCTCAGAGCCCCATCAAGCCTGACCTTGGATGCCTCCAGGGACGGAGCCTGCAGCACTTCTCTGGGCAACCTGTGCCAGCGTCTCACCACCCTCACAGTAAAGAACTTTTTTTTAATATCTAAATCTCCCTGCTCGAGTTCCAAACCACCGCCCCTCATCCTGTCACTCCGCACCCTGTGAACAGCCCCTCCCCAGCCTCCCTGCACCCCTTCAGGCACTGGGAGGTGCTGCAAGGTCTCCCCTTTGGGAGCCTCCTCTTCGCCAGGCTGAGCAGCCCCAACTCCCAGCCTGTCCCCACAGCAGAGCTGCTCCAGCCCCTGAGCATCTCTGGGGCCTCCTCTGGACCGGCCCTGAGAGCTCCTTGTCCCTGTGTTGTGGCCTGCAGAGCTCTCCGTCCTTTCCAGCGCCGGGCCGAGCATTCACCCTTTCCATTTATCCTTTCCACACTCGCAGGGGCCGCAGCAGGGAGGTTTCTCGGGCTCCCACCGCTCCTTGGGGCTTTAGGGGCGCCCGATACCTTCAAGGCCTCAGCGGGGCCTGCGCGGCCCCACCCTGCGCCTCTCCCCGCCCGGGGGGGGCTGCAGAGACACCTCGGGCAGCTTGAGGAGGAGGGATGCCGACGCTCCCCGACCCCTTTGTCGCAGGGTTGAGGCTGCGCGGGTTTATCCCAAGGGCTCTTACACGAGAACAAGCGCCCCACGGCACAGGGCGAGAGTCCCACCGCCTCTCAGCCCCTCCCGCCGCCCCCTGAGGGGCGTGAGGGGGCGGCTGCCCCTTTAGGCCCCGCCCCCGCCCCGGCACGAGCGCTTCCGGGGCAGGGCGCGGATTGGCGGAGCCGGCGGCGCGTGCGCGTGGGGCCGTTACGAGGCGGCGGCGGCGGCGAGATGGTGGGTGAGGGGGAAGGGGCTGCGGGACCGGGAGCGGGACCAGGGGAGGTGGAATGAAGGTCCCCTCGGCGGGGGAGCCCCGGCGGTAGGAAACGGCCGCGCTGTAGGCGCGGAAGGCGGCGGGCGGAGAGGAGCGGCCCTCAGGGCGCTGTCCCCCTCCCCGCCAGGAGCGAGCCCCGCCGGGGGGCGGCTGTCCCGGCTCCCTCCGGCTCCTCGTAGCACCCCCCTCGGTTTGGCTTCGGTGTCCGCTGCGGCCCTTTCTCCGCCGGGTGTTTTACCGGGAGGTGTCCGGTAGCTCGGGGCTGGGCCCGGGGCTCCCGCCCCGCGAAACCGTCGCGGTGGAAATGGCGAAAGCTCCGTAAACCGGCAACTAACGCGTGTGTGAGCGGCCCCTGCGGGAGGCCGGGGGGCAGTTGGCGTTTCTTGGGGCCGTCGCTGAAGCTGGAAGCCGCTGGGGGCGAGGGCGGGGATAAATGACAGGTTCAACGCGGGGTGGGATGTTTTGCGGCGCCTGGAACGCGTTTGTTTTATTGCAGTCGGAGGTTGCTTCCTGTTCGAGCGTGGTATCGGCCTGCGCCGAATTCATCAATTTCGGGGATTAAAAGATATGGGAAGAGTTTCTAAAGTAGTTCATCCTGACCTGGTGGAGGATTGGAATGGTCTAAGAACACGTAGTTTTAGGTGCACGCACCTGGGAATTAAAAGATTTCTAGGTGAAAACAGGAAGATAAAGGCTGCTGCTGTATGTACAGCAGAGGTTATGTAAGAGCAGGCTGGTGATGGGGCAGTATTTATTCTTTTCCAAACTGCATCTCTCCTCCATATGCTACCTCTTGTAGTTACCCATCCCTTTATGAAGATAATCTTTGCTCATTTCATGGCTTCTCAGTAATATTTTTGCTGCTCTGGTGAGTTGAATCGGCTTGTGGAGGTGCTGGACAAGCACCCGAGCTCGTGTGTGTGTGTCGGGGAGTAAGAACAGGAGGAGCAAGACCTTCCGCCATCGTCAGCAGTGAACTGCTGGAGCAGGTCACCCCACCTCGCCGGCTGGATTGTGTTGTTTGTTAGAAGAAATTCAAAATTGGTATCGTTCTGTCCGAACGCTTCACAGAATCGCAGAATGGCCCAGGCTGGAAGGGACCTTAGAGATCATTTAATCCAACCTCCCTGTCATGGCCAGGGACGCCACATCTCAACTAGGTCTTCTTTATCTCCGTGTAGGTTTCTTGGGTCCAACGAAAGAAATGATTTAACAAACAAAGGCTTATAGTAAGAAGTCGGGAAGTTGTTTCAGGCTCAACAGTTTGCCACCATAGTTCTCTCAGCATTTGTGCTCCCTGGAGTTTGTTGTTTATTTTGCTTCCCATGTGAAAATAACCCAGCGTTCATAAACAATCCAGAGCTTTGCCGAAAAGACTGGATTTTTCAGCGCTGGATAAGACAGAAAGACAGCAGCAGTTTGTGTTATTCCAGGCTGCTTTTACTGAGAGCTCTCTGGTTGCGAGTCATTCCGAGGCTGAGGCCGCGTTGTTTTGTTAGGACAAGCCCTGTTCCTGGGAAACGGGGCTTGGAATGCGACTGCGCTCATGTGCTGCGGGGTGGAGGTGGAGAGAGGGTTCTTCACGGCGCCAACGAAGCGCGGCCCCTTGGCCAAACACCCCAAACGGGTCTCGCCTTTCCCGAGTTCACGGGGTTCTTGTCTTCCCTCCTAGACTGGTCCTGTGGGATCTGAAAGATGCTGCGTGTCTCCATTTCCTTTTGCAGGAGTAAAAAAAATGCCAAACGCTCACCCAGCTGTGGAAAAGAGCTCAGGTGCTGAGGTTTTGTGACCCTGTTAGAGAACCCAGAGTTAAATTTTGGTTCGTGTCTTGTAGCAGCAGCAGTTGTGTGGATTTTCTGAAGTTGGTGGTGATTTTTACAGAGAAGGCCGCCAGGTACCCACACAGCCGCTCATTCACTCCCCCCTTCACTGCTGAACATGGGGAGAAAATATCTCCAAGGGCTCAGGGTTTGAGATAAGGATAGGGAGATCACCCTCATTTACCGTCCCGGGCAAAACAGACTCAGTTTTGGGGAAATTAGGTACATTTATTAAGAGAACTAATCAGAGAGGAGTAGTGAGAAGTAAGAAAGAGCAAACAAATCTTAAACAGAACACCTTCCCCCCATCCCTCCCTTCTTCCCGGGCTTAACATCAATCCCGGTTTCTCCACCTCCTCCCCCCGAGCGGCGCAGGGGGACAGGGAATGGGGGCTGCGGTCAGTTCATCCGACGTTGGTTCCACCACTGCTTCTTCACTCCGGGGGAGGACTCTTCACTCTTCCCCAGGGCCACTGTGGGGTCCCTCTCACGGGAGACAAGCTTCACGCTCTCTTCTCCGCGTGAGTCGTCCCACGAAGGGCAATTCATTACAAACTGCCCAACGGGAGATACCTCAAGAGGGGCAGCCCACCCCTCGTGAGTCTGAGGCGCAGTCCTTCAGGGGAAACTGCTCCAGCGTGAGTCCCCCGCGGCGTCACAGAAGTCCCACCGGCCAACCTGCTCCAGCGTGGGCATTCCTCTCTTCCACGGGCTACAGGTTCTGGCAGCAACTTGCTCTGATGCAGCTTCCCACGGGCTACAGTCCCCTTTCAGGCATCCACCCACACGGCGTGGAGTCCTCAGTGGACATCTACGCGGTGATCCTCACGGTGGACTTCTGCACCTCGCCCATGGGCTGCAGGGGGACAACCCGCTTCACCATGGTCTTCACCACAGACCCGGGGGACTCTCTGCTCCGGCGCCTGGAGCTCATCCTCCCCCCTCCTCCTTCTTCACTGACCTTGGTGTCTGCACAGACTCTCACTCCTCCATCTCTGTGCCAGCTGTTATGGCGCAGTTCTTTTCCCCGTTCTTAAATATGTTTTTCACAGAGGGTTCCTCTGCTATCACCTTACTGATAGGCTCAGCCTTGGCCAGCGGCGGGTCCCTCTTTGGAGCCGGCTGGCGTTGGCTCTATCAATCTTGGGGAGCTTCTAGCAGCTTCTTACAGAAGCCACCCTGCAGCTCCCCCCCCACCGCCGAAATCTGGCCAGGCCAAACCAAAACACTACTGCCTTGGCCTTCAGTTTTCATTCTTCCTTTTTTTTAAAGTTGATTTTGCAAAGTTATAAATTATTGCTAGTAGTCAAAACCGTGTAGTTATCCCAGCATGAATCATAATGATAAATAAAGAACATTCATTGTTTTTCTCCTCACTCTTCTTCTTTGTAGTTGCTCTTAGCACTCGTTTGATAGAAGGGAGGGCAGTCTCACACAAGAACATGTGTTTTTGTGGTTTTTTGATGAATTTCATGTATATTTTAATACAGGATTTTTGCTTAACACATAATTTGTAGCAGTCTGACTGAGGATTGGGGAGGAGGAGAGAGGAAAATTTTAGAGGGGAGTTCCAATCTATTGGAACTTGATACAGGATTATAATTGCAAAAGACTCAGTAGCGAAGGCAGACAGAAGACAACTGAAGAGGTCATGCAGAAAAGGTAGAAACAGAGTGCAGACACTTTGCTGTACAGGATGGTTTGTATCTGTTTGAATCATCTCTGTGCAGCTTTATTTTCCGACGCCTTGTTACAGAGCTTTGGGGGAAGGCAAATGGCAGCTTTAATCTGCTCGTGGTTTGTGCTTTCTCTGTTTGCAGGCTGAGGTGGAAGAAACGCTGAAGCGAATCCAGAGCCAAAAAGGAGTGCAAGGGATCATCGTGGTTAATGCTGAAGGTACGGTGCCTGCTCGGTTTTCCGAGAGAGCTTTTTGTACTACCTGCAGACTCCCAGTCTGTCTTTCATGAAGGTTTTCCTCTAGCCAAAGGCAGACAAAGGTTTGGCTGCAAGAGAAAGCTGGATTCCCCCTTCAGCTTTTCTGCAAGGTCACTTTATTGTTTTAGAGAGTAATTGAAATTAAAAGAAATTACAAAAGCTTAGAAATATTTGAGCTATGCCAGTGTTTGAGACTGTATCCTGTCAAAACCTTTATCAGCAGCACTTGGAGCTCTCGTGACACCTCCAGTCTTGCTGCTGTGCGTGCCCAGAATGCTGCTGCCTTGGCAGCCTTGAGTAGCTTCACCGTGGCCTTCTGAGACTCGTAAGCTGGTTGTCCCTTTCTGCAGTCACTGAAGGGTCTGACGCATCTTCAGGACACTCCAAACCCACTGCGAGCAGCCCGGCTTCACAGAATCACAGAATGTTAGAGGTTGGAAGGGACCTCAGAAGATCATCTAGTCCAACCCCCCTGCCAGCGCAGGATCACCTACAGCAGAGCGCACAGGAACGCGTCCAGGCGGGTTTTGAATGTCTCCAAAGAAGGAGATTCCACAACCTCCCTGGGCAACCTGTTCCAGTGCTCGGTCACCCTCACAGTAAAAAAGTTTTTCCTCATATTTTTATGGAACCTCCTGTGTTCCAGCTTCCACCCATTGCCCCTTGTCTTGTCAGTGGACGCTGCTGAAAAGAGCCTGGCTCCATCTTCCTGACATTCCCCCTTCTTAAAATTGTGCCGTTATCCATTTAAATTTAATATTTCTTAGAAATAATCTTTAGAAAAGATGACAGGTAGTGGCTACGTAGTAATATACTGGAGATTGGATTACTGCGTACTGGCCTGCAGCGTTGTGTTCCTGCTCGCTGTTTGGCAGTGGTAGCGCGTAGTGGCTCGTGCTCTCCGGGCTGCAGCTGCGCTTACTGGAACGTACACCTGCAGCAGTCGCTCGGCCACTCCACTGTTTGGTAATTGGCCACTGCAGTGTTCATAGAATCATAGAATGGCCGAGGTTGGAAGGGACCTTAGAGATCATCTAATCCAACCCTCTGCCATGGGCAGGGATGCCCTTAACCAGCCCAGGTTGCTCAAAGCTTCATCCAACCTGGCCTTGAACATCTCTGGGGAGGGGGCAGCCACAGCCCCTCTGGACAATTTATTCCAGAGTCTTGTCACCCTCGCACTGAAGAATTTCTTCCTAAAATCTAATCTAAATCTATTCTTCTTCAACAAAGCTGGTGAAGGGCCTGGAGAATAGACCTTATGAGGAGCGATTGAGGGAGCTGGGACTGTTTAGCTTAAGGAAGAGGAGGCTGAGGGGGGACCTCATCACGCTCTACAGTTACTTGAAAGGATGTTGTAGAGAGGTTGATGCTGGTCTCTTCTCACAGGTCATTAGGGACAGAACCAGGGGGAATGGGTTCAAGTTGCAACAGGGCAAGCTTAGGCTGGACATTAGGATGAAATTCTTCACAGAAAGAGTGGTCAGACCCTGGAACAGACTGCCCAGGGAGGGGATTGAGTTGCCATCCCTGGATGTGTTTAAGTGTCGCTGAGATGTGGTGTTGGGTGAGATGGTTTAGGGGCAAACTTGTAGTGTAGGGTTAATGGTTGGACTCGATGATCCCAAGGGTCTTTTCCAGCCTGGACTGTTCTATGATTCTATGATTCTGTAAAAAGTCCCTCTCCAGCCTTCCTGGAAGACTGAACACCCCCAGCTCCCTCAGCCTGTCCTTGTAGCAGAGCTGCTCCAGCCCCTGGCCTCCTCTGGACTCGTTCCAGCAGCTCCATGTCCTTCTTACAGTGGGGACACCACAACTGGACGCAGGATTTGAGGTGGGGTCTCACCAGAGCAGAGCAAAGGGGGAGAATCCCCTCTCCTGCCCTGCTGGCCACACTCCTCTGGGTGCAGCCCAGGACAGGGTTGGCTTCTGGGCTGCACGAGCGCCGTGCCGGCTCAGGGTGAGCTTCTCGTCTGCCAACACCCCCAAGTCCTTCTCTTCAGGGCTGCTCTCACCCCACTCTGTGCCCGGTGTGTGTCTGTGCCTGGGACTGGCCCGACCCAGGGGCAGGACCTTGCCCTGTGACTTGTTGGAGCTCATGCAGTTTGCCCTGGCCCGTTTCTCCAGCCTGTCCAGGTCCCTCTGGATGGCAGCCCTGCCCTCGAGCCAGCCCACCGCCCCACACAGCTCGGGGTTGTCAGCAAACGTGCTGAGGGTGCCCTGGATGCCACTGTCCGTGTCGCTGACAAAGATGTTGAACAGCGCTGGACCCAGAGCAGAGTCCTGAGGAACTCTGCTTATCACTGGTTTCCATGAGCTGAATTTTTGTGTGGCCTTTTGTGGGGAAAAACTTATCTACCAGGTGCCAAAAGCGTTAGGGAGGGGAAGCTCTGGCCAGACAGTGTCAGTGTGTTTGCCCTCATGCCTGTGGCTGACGCTTGCTGTCCCCTGTTTCTCGCAGGCATTCCCATCAAGAGCACGATGGACAACTCCACAACGATTCAGTACGCTGGCCTCATGCACAGCTTCATCATGAAGGCGAGGAGCACTGTGCGAGACATCGATCCCCAGAACGACCTCACGTTCCTGCGCATCCGCTCCAAGAAAAACGAAATCATGGTTGCGCCAGGTAAAAGTTGAGTGGGATGAAAGCAGGCGCCAGGGAACCCAGCAGAGTTCTTTTCTCGGGAGGTTGACACCGTCATCCTGCGAAAAGAGTTCTGCGTGCTGCCCATCTCTTCCCAGAAACTGTTTTGCTTTCTTCAGAGTTGGAAGCTTTTGTCGTTGCCCTAAGTTTGCTTTTTGTTGCTCGAATGTGGGAAATCACTTTCCTTGGTTTACGTTGATCGAAGTAGGAAGTGCTAAATGCTGTTTGAGAACGCGTTGCAGGTTCTCGTGCTTTGTGTTTCTCAGCGTGGAACCACAGGAGTTGGGAAGGAACGTGATTTGAGAGCAGTGATCTGTTCAGCACTGTGATGAAGCAAAAATAGTAATAGATTTTTCCATTTCAGAGAAAAGTAGTAGCGCTTATTGTAGCTGTAGTCATGAGTTGTAGAATATAGCAGCAGCGACGTTCTTGTCAGGAAACATCCCCAGTGTTGCTGAAATTAACGGTTGTTGTGAACAAGTATCAGCAATGAAAGGCTAATTTTTTTTATTTTTTTTTTCCTCCAGATAAAGACTACTTCCTGATTGTCATCCAGAATCCAACTGAGTGATTACACTGACTTGGTTTGATTTTTTTCCCCTTTGCCCAACTGTTGTTGTTTTGGTTTTTTAATTTAATTGTAAAGGATAGAGCATTAGTGTTAACTCTCCTGTTGGCACTTAGTAATGTCTGGAAAAAACAAAGGCAGGCGTTCTTGTTTACAAAGAGAAAAAGTGGCTTTCTTTTTTTGTATTGCAAGTCATTTGGAGAGGAGGTGGCGACTTAAGATGAGACAGTAAAAATGCAACATATTCTTTTAATAGATAATATAATAAAATTCTAGTAATTTTCTAAGAAGGCTTAATCCATTTATGTTTCCGTGCTTCTGTCACCACTCTTCTGACACATGCTTTTACACTATTGCTTCTGAATGACTACAAGTATGAAACTTGCCTGTCCTCTAGTTCTGTCTTACTCTGTTGGTTTTACAAGTTACCCTGGAAAAAGTTCAACCGTATCAAATTAAAAAGTGTCGTCAGTGACTGGTTTTGTCTTACGTGTTTTCCTTCTGAAGGTTTGAATTACTCTCGTGATTGATTTTTTTTTTCCTTCAAAAATTAGGAACTTCCTAGGACTATTGTTACTCTTCCGTTACTTTCTCTAAGCAAGGATTTAATCTCAGTGCATGTGCAATATACTCATAATCACCTTGTATGTTGGAGCCTTTTCCTACCACTTTCTTTTTTGTTCCAGGGAAATGCTGTGGCTAAGTCAGGCCATCGAGGCTGCCTGTCAGAACTCTCATACTATTCAGTAGCCGATTTGATCTGGTGTCTTCCTGTAGTAACTTTTTTATTGATGACCAGTAAGGACAAAAAAAGATCATCTGGTTGTTTCGGTAGTCTTGAAAGAGCCTTGTAATTGCATGCAGAGCTCAAGAATTTGTGCAAAACGTCTGCATTGAAGAGGTTTGTCACATGTGCAGCAGATGCAGCTCTGGCTTGTTGTCCTGGTTTGGGCTAAACAGAACCAATTCTGTCCCGTGGTTTTTCTTTCCAGCTCAGTCTCTGCTGAGAGGCGGCACTTTCTGAAGTTCACACGTGTTTGTGCAGACAGTCCCTGCTGCTGGAAGGGATAACACTGGTGTCTGCAGTCACTGCCAGGGACGGGGACGCACAAAGGCTCTGGCTGACACTCGCTCCTGTAGTGACCGAGGTCACTGCTGAGTCTCGTGTCCCCCATGTTCGGGTGCCGGGAAGTAAAAGGGTCGTAAGGAAGTAAAAATGTCACACCTGCGGGGAGGAGCGGACAGGACAGGTGATTCAAACCTGACCAGAAAACTGTTCCATTCCATTGGCATCACAACCAGTATAAAGGGTCACAAGGGTCAAGCGCAGACCTACGGCCGGTGTCTGAGGAGGGCTCCGTCCAATCTTCTGCCTTTGATCTCAACCCCGAGTTCCCGACTCCAGCCCCTGTGCCCGGTTCCCCGCTGAGCCTGGGGCTGCCCCGGTGCCGCCCGCTCTGCAGCATCCCTGGGGATTGCTGTCGGGGGGGAGATGGGTTCAATACTGAGTTTGTATATATTTGCGTATAGTTCATTATTTTCATTATTCCCTTATTGGTACTATTACTGTTTCATTAAAGCTGTTGTAGTTTTCTTTTCCCATCTGTAAGTCTCTCTGCTTTATTCCCTTTCCTGCCCCTTTGGGGAGGAAGAGGGGTTATCAGAGAGCAACTGTCCATGTTTAGTGGCCAGCCCAGCCCTAACCCGCAACGCTTTTACTGAAGACTCTTAGTGATGCACAGAACATCGTAGTCCAGATTCAGAAATTAGGTGTTCCAGCCTATTACCATCCTGAAAATAAATTTTTCTCTTATTACACCCAAGCACAGCCTGCCTGTAACATTGAAGAAGGACCCCTGATGGAGTAACTGCGATTTTGTTAGGGAGTGCTGTTCCTTGTGCTGGTGAGGGATCCCTCCTGACTCCTCATCTCTCTTAGCAGACATGCATAACCCGTGCTTAGCCTTGCTCTTCCAAACTGACAAGGTGTAGGACTGTGTGATGCTGTCCAGTCCTGCGCCAAGGAGCAGACCAACCGTTTATGGGTGATCTCAGCAGGTCAGGGCGCGTTCCAGGCGATTGGCTGCGGTGCAGTTTTGGAGTCATCAGTAAAAATGTCGGCATCCCCTTGGGCGCTTTTCTGGATTTCAGAGCACAGAGCGATGGATGGGCTGGAGATGTCCTGACCCAAACAGCTGGGAGATAACCTGTACGCTCAGCGTTTCTTTCCGTACGGTTTCAGACTTGGGCATGACTTTATTTTTTTGAGGTACTATTTATCACCACAAAGGTCAGAAATGCTCTTTGAGATCTGTGAAGTGCCAGTCCTGCAGCATCCGGCCAAGGGTGCTTTATAATATTTTGGGTTTCTCTGCTGTCATCATGACTCAGTGTCAGCTGTTCCTCTGTTTATGAAGTGTCTCTACCATCAATGTGTGTCCGACCACACTAAATTGCTGTAGCCCTGGGACCGCGTTTTGTGCCAAGGTGTGACTGATGGAAACATTTATCTCCTGGGTGTAGTAAAACGGGTGGGTAACTGGCACAAGATGTGTTCGCTGGCCCTTTTAGTACTGAGTCTCCGTTTAAACTACATCATCAAACCCATGAGTAGGGTCTGAAATCATTCTCTGCCTTTGGAGTAGTTCCTGATACACAACAGCTTATATAATGCCTGGGATCTGGTATCATTAGTGTGAATGCTGTCCCCCAGAAAACAATCTTCAGCAAGCTGAAGTCTCTGGATAATAACTGAATAGCGGGGCAAAGCAGAAGAAAAATGTGACTTCAGTTAACCTCCTCTGTGTTTTAGTTGGCCCTAGCCAGAGAAATGGTTCCTTGGAGGTGGTGACTTGCCTCTGTATTTTGGCTTTCCCTAGGAGGTGGCAGTGTTACTCTCTTGAACAGTGAAGAGGTTTCATTGCTTTTCGGTGTATTTTTGTGTGGGTTTTTTTTTCCCCCCAGGACTGTTAGCAGTCTGACTTGAAATATGCTCAGGGGTCTTGAAGAAGCTGGTGTTGGAGTCTGGAGGAGCTTGTCAAATGCATCTGATTAGGGCAGGGCCTTACAGAATCATAAAATCTGTGTTGGGTCAGGAGGGACCTTTAGAGGTCAAAAAAAAAAAAAAATCCCCAAAGCATCCAAAACAACTCGCCAACAATCAGCATATAGCAGGCACTCAGTAATTCCACTGGAAGGTAATGCCATGCTCATGCCACCTTCACCATAGCAGCCAAAGTCAATTCAATTATTTTTTTTAAGAAAGGGAAGGAGGTGGATGAAGCTGAAGAACATCACCTTCCATTTAGATACTTGGTACAGTGAAAAAGTATCTTATTTGGATCAGGAGTGTGAGAGTCAGAGAGATCTGACGGAAGGCAATTCCTCTGTAGGCAAGTTAGAGGAGAATTTAACTTTTCCCAAGTTATCTTTAAGAGGGTCAAGAAAGATGGGATGAAGTTTGGCTCTTGTGCTGCATGGGCTGAGTCTCAGCCTAGTCATTCGTGTGCTAAAATTATTATCAGGTTGAGAAAGAATAGGAAAGGAGGTGATAACGTCTGAATACTGCAAAATCCAGGCTTGTAGAAACTCATTCTCTGTCAGTCTTAGAGCAGCTCTTTTAAGCTGGTGTTTGCTCCAGCACCGTCCCAAGCACCTTCTCGTCAGCCTCCGACGGCTGAGCTCTGATTGCACAGCGTTCCGTGTATGCAACGTTCACGCTGGATCTTCTCTTCCCCATCTATAGGGGATGGAATCCTGGTTCAGGTAGTTACACCAACGCAGGACGGCCGTTCGTTAGAGCTGCGGCCGCTCCTTGATCCGGCATCACCTGCAGGAAAAGCCGCAGCAGCAGGATCAGCGCGCTCTCACATCACCACCACGTCAGCAGAAGCATCGAAGTGATTGCTGTTGCCGAAAATATGCTTCTGTTACCAGCGTGACAGGATTCCTTTGCAGAGATTTCCCTTGGTGAGCACCCGCAGCGCTCCCCCTGCGGGAACGCCGGCACGAGCAAAGCTCAGTGTTGATCCCAGGTCGCGTTAGGACAGGCCCCTGGTGCGGGGTGGATGCAGCAGGATCCTCCCATCTCCTTTAAACCTTTGATCTGGGCTGGTTTTTTGGATCTGAAGTGCGCCTCTTTAAATAAGTTCTGCATCAAAGGAATTCTGACATCAGTAAGAACAGGCAAGAGAGATACAAGGATGTGCAAGATCTTTCAGGAAAGCTGAAGGAAGATGTGTATAAATCACAGCCCGCTGCTGACTTAGAAGTAAAACTTCCTTCATCCGTGTCCCATTTTTGTCAGTAAATTAACAGGCCGAGAAGCTTCAGAGCTCCCATGAACCAGGGGCTTTTCTCCCACGCCAGGTGTACGAATAATCTTCTAGGGAACTATTGCCCCGGTCCTGCAACGAGGTCTGCGTGGATCACATCAGGGATCACATCCCTGAATTAGAAAGAGTTCCTCATGCCTCTCACCAAAAAGGAGTTAACACTTTATAACGACGGTAATAAAAAAGCAACAAAAAGTCTGCAAAGTTGATCGATGTCTAGTTCAACGTTACTGCTTTCCCTTGTGTATTTTCTGATTACAAGGACCTGTATTGGAAGTCAGTGTGCCTCCCTGTGTTTTAATTCTAAAGGTGAATCTGAAGGGTTTACACGTCCTTACCCCAGTCTGGGTTTAATTAACTGCTGCTACTGCTTCATCAGGGGAAACCCATGACGTTAGCCTTGAGAGAAATCGTTTCCTTTCCATGCTAGACTCTATGAGGAGGAAAGAAGCAGTTCAATTGTACCTAAATAAATTTTTCTTTTATCTGGCTCCATTTTTAATAAGGGGAGCAGCTTTTTAGTAGATGAGTCTTTATGTCTTTTATTTCACCGAGGTTGCACTTGATTCTTGTGACGTTCTGCGTTAGCGTTCGGTGCCGATCCCCCGTTAACAACGAACCGTCGCCTCGGCAGAGCGCACGAGGAATGTTCAACGTGGGTCGAGGCAGGAACGTTGCGGCTGTTTTTTTGGGGGTTTTTTTGTGTTATTTTCTGATCGTTGTTGTTTTTTCGCTTCGTTTTGGCAGCTCCCGGAATAGCCTGCCCTACTTGTAGCCTTGTAAATATTCCCCGTGGCGGCGGCTCTCCTCGCAGAGACCGGCCGACTGGGAAGGGACGGAGGCAGCGGCGAGTGCCCGGTGATGGGGTGCGGGGGGGGTTGGTGACAGTGACCTCCCCTCCCCGTCCAACCGGGCGGGGTCAGCCTCTGAACAACCCCGCCTCTGACTGGCCAGTCCCACGCTCTGCGTCCGTTACCGGCTGGCGGAGGGTCCCCGCCCGGCAGCGTTGGGGAAGGGGCCGCTCGTTACCGCGGGCACCGGCCCCCGCTCCCGCGCCCCGCGGGCTGCCCCGGCGCGGGTGGGCGGGGCTCCGGGAAGGCCACGCCCATAAGGCCACGCCCCCTCCTCCCCGCGGGGCCAAGCCCCGCCCCTGCCGGGCGTGCCCCTGTGACGTCACCGCCCCGGTGCGCCGCCACCGCCGCAGCCCCCGCGCAGGCCGCGCCGCCAGACGGAGCCGCCCGCCGGCACCCCCGCGGCCGCCATGCCCTCGGACCGGCCCTTCAAGCAGCGCCGCACCTTCGGTGAGCACCGCGGGGCGGGGGGCGGTCGCCGTGTCCACCCTCGCCGCCATTCCCCCCCCCCACATCCCCGGGATGGAGCCGGGGCGGGGGGGGGGGGGGTGGGGCGATGTCCCCTCGGGGTGCCGACCCCCGCACCGGGAGCAGCGCATTGGGGCGGTGCAGCCGGGGTGGGATCTGGGGGCGTTTGGAGCCTCCCGGGGGTCCCGGAGCCGGGCTGAGGCGGCGGCGGCGGGGCCTGAGATCCCCCGGGCGGGGGTGGCGGCCGGGAGGGAGATCCCCCCCGTTTCGCTCCAGGCCCGGGCCCGGCCGGCTCGCTTGGGCGGTCAGGGCGCGGTGACCTCCTCGAGAATCACCTCCCGGCGGTGGGAGCGCTGGAGCGGGGCTGCGGCGGGGTTCGATCCGGCCTCCCTTCGTGGCTCCTGAGAGCGGGGCGAGGCAGCGCTCGCGTCGTGCCCGGCCCTGAAAGCCGGACGGGCCGGGAAGGTGCTGTGGAAGGGGCCGGCTTTGCTCGCCCGTCCTCGCAGCGAAACCCAAGGCCGCGCCAGCTGCTCTCTCCGCTGACCTTTGCCGGCTGGGGCTGGGGAAGGTGCGTGTGTCGGGCAGGTTACGTCCCGAGGGGGCCGTTGCTGCCCCCAAAATGCTTGAAATCTCTGTATTTGTGCCAAACGGGGCCTTGTTTGGTGCCAGCTGCTGTCCGAACACGGGTGAGGAGGGAGTGTTTGCTACGTTTGTTTGAAAATCTGAGCTTTTTCCCCAATGGGCTGCTGAATCCAGCCCCTCGCTGCTCCCCCAGAAACTGCAAATATTTGGTAATTTATTGGCGCAGCCCTTACAGCCTTGAATGCTTACCCGGCCTTCTCCTGCCGCAGCCGAGGGAACGTGCACAAACAGGAATAAAATGAAGTCTGGATGCCCTGGGATGCTTGCTTGGGACCCTGCCGTGTTCTCCTAAGCTCTGTATCAAAAGCAGTGAGGTCCTAAATCAAACTCTTAGGAGCTACCTTCCGTTAAACTGGTGAGAATCGGCTTATTATAGTCAGGAGGAGTCTGGTTTGCCTTTGCAGATTTGTATGAGCCAGAAGGAAAACAAAATCCAAGGCTCAGTGTAGTCGAAAGAAAGCAGGATTAAAATAGCCCGGGAGGGAAGGAGGGGGGTGAGGCAGTTTGGTGCCGGCAACTGCAAGTGCTCCTTTTTTCTGTGTACTTTCCTCTGCCCTTTTGCTCTCTCAGCTGACCGGTCTGCAGAGCTGAGCCAGGAGGGAGAGGGAGGAGAAGGAGGAGGAGGCCTGGCAGCCCACGCAGTTGCTTTGGGTCAGGGCTGGGATTGCTCGGTTGGAGAAAGTAAATACAGCTTGTTTTCGTCTTCGAATCATTGCACAACAGAGGCAGGAAGCGATTGTTTACAGTGCACTTGGAGAGGGCTGATGGAAAACTGCCAGTGACAGCGTTACCCTCGGAATGGCTTAATTTTTAAGGCTTTAAAACTTTATAGAAGTGGAACAGTTCCAAGAAAACAGAGAAAAGGCAGAGTCAGGAGTATGACTGTTTACAAAAGGCACCCAGGCTCTGGTTTCATGGCAAGTGGCTTAGGTCTTGGTCTGCCACTCCTTGCTGAAGATTCCGCTTTCCTCAGTGCGTGTTTTGCCCCTTCTGGTATTTTTGATATGTATTTTTCTGGTTAATTTTCTTGACCTTGTTCATCTGCTTTGTCTTGGGTCTATCCTGAATAAAAATTCTGGATTTCTGTTCATCGGTGTTGGGGACTTGAAAAAGGGATTGGCTGGGAAACACTGGGGTTGTTGAGGGCACCGAGTGGTGACTTCTCCCCTGATCTGATGTGCCCTTGGTGGTGAGAGGGAGATGCTCTGCATGTCCTGGTCTGGTTCTTGGTACATCTGCAGCAGAACATACTTGATCTGGGTGCACGAGGATAGAATCTGACAGTAACCCCTCTGCTTTTGTGTGCTGAACCCAACTGTAGATGCTGGGGCAGCTGTCTTCTGTGCTGCCAGACCCGTGGTAGGAGTCCAAAGCAATTCCCTGAACAAAGCTGTGGTCAAAGGAACAGAGTGTCCTGGCCGTAGCGAGGGCGTGGGGCAGCCTGACGCCGCTGATGCGCTTCCCATCAAGAGTGCGAGTCCTTGGGAGTGCCAGGGTAGCGCTCACGCCTCCCGCTGTTCTCCGGGGGGTTGTTTGGAATCGACTGCTCCGCCGTCGCAAGGCTGCCAACGGGCTTCCAGCTTTGTTTTCGGTGCAACGTGGTTATGGATGCGGACCTTAAGCCTAGACGGGTCGGCTAACTGACAGCGAGTTGGCCTCGTGCCCCAGCATCCTGCCGGAATGGAGGGGGCACTTCGCAGTAAGGCACGTGCAGGTGGGTCGTGTCGCTCAGCTGAAACCTCTGGCAAGGGGTTAAACAGAGAGGTTTGACCTCAGCCTCCCTGGACTGAGTATTCCCATCTCAGGTTGGCTCCTCTGGGAGATCTGCCTTTAGTTCTCAGAAGCCTCTCCTCTTCGGAGGAAAGGCAGGGGTAGACAAAGGCGGCATGTGGAGCCAAATTCCCTCATCTCTTGGCTCTGGGGACTCGTCCAGCGTCAGCCAGCTGTGTTCACAGCAGCTGAAAGACAACAGTGGATGAATTGTGTCTCGTGCGCCGTCCTGTGCTTGTCTTAACGGTTTTGTTTGTTGGAGGCTTGGAAAAGCGTCTTGATCTTGATCTGAGGGTGATGAGTGAGTCAGCTTGTGCTCATACCCGGCGCTCGGGGTGTTCATGCTCGAGCAGTTGTGCTTTAGGAGCTGCGATTCCTTGAAAAGGGGCGGCTGCTGCTTTGCTGCCTGGGTCTAGTTGTATTAGTTACTGAGGACATTCTGTGATGTGATTTGAGATCAGGTTAGTTATCGGCATTGAAGAAAATACTGAGACAAGAAGAACTGAACAAACATGCAGAACAAATGCCAGCTAGACCACAAATATTGATTTCTTTATTATTGCTCTTTTATGTAGCAAAAGGCCCTGACTGTCAGCCAGGAATAATAAAACCTCCATGTCCTCTGTTTGTTTTTTAATACTTTCTTCGCTACGGAAACTTAAGCTATCCCCTTGAGCCAGAAGGGTGAAGACTGGTGGATCTAGGAGCTCTAAGACCAGTAGACTCTTGCTGCCTCTGTCGTGGAGTAGCCATGAGCCACAGACGGGTCATCTCCTCTGCCTTCTGTGCCCTTCCAGCGGGGATTACGGTCAGGAGAGTCACTCGGGAGGTCGTTCGGTGCGTCACCCCGCTTGCGCGACGTTCTGCAGTTGACCTGCAGCCTGTAAGCGCCTCCGACTCTGTGGTCATGCAGTTGTTTGCTGCCTTTTGTCTTCAGAAGGCAGTTTGGAAATAGGCCACGAGAGGAAAAATGAAGGAACAAATTCAAAGACTCTTATGTCTGGCACATCTCCCCGAATAGACTCTGCGAATCCGTGCGTTTCCAGTCATGTTTGTACGCAAATAGCGATGACTCGGGCAGTGCAGAGTCTCTCGGTGAGTGCACGTGTGGGCTGTTGTGCGCTAAAATAACCCTTCTGTCAGGAGCAATTCGAAGTGTCCTGAGTAGTTCCGAGAAATTCAAGTGCGCTCCTGCTGTTTTGGAGGCTTAGAGTTGTGAAGGTTGTTGAGGTGGAGGAGAAGGTCAAACAAAAGCTCGAGGGAAGCCCTTGCAGAGGACGGCCTCCTCACAGCTCACACGGAGGGGACTTGCTCTTCTTTTCCCAAGGCTAGTGAAACTGCGATTAAACATTGAGGGAGGGAAGGAAAAAACCCCAGAAACGCCCCATCGTTATCTGGAACTGTGATATAAATACTCCGTGTGCCACCCAACAGAAGGGCATTGCCTGTTTGCCTCCCGTGCTCAGGAGGTGCAGGGAGTTGGGAGCCCTGCTTCAGGCTGGTTGAATGGTGGAGGTCCAGGGCTCATCCTGCGCGGCCCGGGGCAGGGCTGGCGTGGTGCTGCGCACCCAGAGCACGAGCGTCTTGACGTGAATTTGTTGCGAGGTTCTGCCTGCTCATGGTTTGCCAGGTACAAATATTCATTCCCGGAGCCAGGCTTGAAATCATACTCAGTTAAATTTTGAAACTGCTACCAAAACAAATAAAATAAATGAAAGTCATTCCTGCTTGGTCTTTTAAAATCCATTTTCAAGCTCTACTCTGGAGCCAGAAAGACTGGGAACTTAATGCAAATGCACAGGGCTGCTGAGATTCTGCTGCAGTCGCAGGGCTCCAGGAGCGAGGCATTCAGAAATCCTTCCAGGCGTTATGCATCTGCAAGGAAGCCGTAACACCGAGACGGATAGTCGTGCACACAGATCACCAGTTGCTCCACATTCATCTTGGTAATCCCTTCGTGTGGCAGTGGAGCATCGGGCTCTGCCTACACGGTGTTGCAGACACGCACAGTTTCTACCAAACGTTAAGGTCAGAACAGAGTAGTTTTGGTCCTGAGTCATCTGTCCTGTCCGGAACCCTCCAGCTTTGCAGGCAAAAGAGGTAAAATATGACCAATGATCAGAATCTCTGTCACGTTTCCACTGTGCTACGTAGCCCTGGGACAACCCCCCTTTCTCACACCCTTTCCTGGGTGTGGGAGTCTCCTCTTGCTCCTCCTGCAGTGCCCTTGGCCTGAGAACGAGCTCTCCAACACCGAGCAAGGGCAGGTGAGGTCACCCGTCGTGTGAGCCGTGATGCATCCACCGGGTGTATTTCCTGGTGGTTAGGGGTGTCTGGCCCTAGGGTGATGTGATACTACAAAAATATTTATTGCTGTTTGTCTGGGGTGACCTGCGTAACTGGCCTGTGTCTTCAGCAGTTGCCAGCTCATCCCAGACATATCCTGAGTTCGAACCACCCAATTCCTTCTGTCTTAGTTTGGGAGAGAGGACCACGTTCTGGTGACGCTCTGCCCTGGGTCTGCCCGCAGCACCTTCCCGTGAAGAAGCGTGTTTGGTTTTGCAATCTCCTGCAGGTCTGGGGCAGATCCACTCCTGAGCTGGCTGGCAGCGTGTCCTGTGGATGGCGGCGAGAAAGCCACACGTGTGGGACATTTCCAGGTGGTGGTGTTTTTTTTTCTTAATGCTATTTTCTTACCAGCATTCCATCGGCTGCCCCACTGCCTGCCTAGTGTCTCTTGAAAAACGCTGTCGCTCACACAACGGCCCGGTTGGAGAACTTGCCACGTCTTTTCCTCCTGTTCCACCATCCGTGTCTTTTGTCCATTTCTTTTTGCATCTAGGGCTGGCCTTTCGTCCTGCGTCTGCGCAGTGCCCGGCGTAGCAGAGACCTGTCCCCCGTAGCCAGGGATTCCTGGGCGCTGCTGATTGAAAAAGGTTAAATGCTCAGCGGATCTTGCTGAAAATTTTCTACTCCTCCCCTTAACTGTCAGAAATGATCTCATCCTGCAACGCCATGGGATATGTTGTGTACCGACATCTTGGGGAGAGCAGCTTGGGAAGGCCCTCAGTCAAGAACGCAGCTGAGATTCTGGTGTTTTGGACAATTTACAAGCTCTGCTGTCGATACTTAACAGTTGAAACAGCAGCGGAAGGAGAAATAGGCGATTTTCCTGGTATATGCAATGCTACAAAAATACTCCTGTTTTCCAATAGGCTCCAACAGTGAAATTTCGCTAGGAAGTAACCAATGAGAAGTGTGTGGTTTTTGTCTTGTTGCCATCTTGAGCTCTCGCATCCTGGTGCTGGGGAGAAGCTCCCCTGGGAGCAGGGCTGGTGCTCGGTTCATTAATTTTTGCTCAGCTCCTTCTGCACAGCAGCTGTAGCCCCTTTTGTCCCCTCTTGCTTGGAGTCCCGGAGCTGCTGATGGCGAGTGTGGTGTTTCACTTCTTGCAGCAAGGAGGGGGCCTGAGGAGAAAAAAAAAGTGTAGATATGGACTGGGTTGCTTGAGCAGTTCTGGTTCACTTTACACACAGGCTGAGGATTAGCTGTAGCCAGGTGCTGCAGAAAAGGGGAAAATCTTAACCCTGATTAGCACAGCTGCAATTTGGGAGAGCTGCAGGAGGAGCACCAGGCTTATAAAGTCAGACCTGTGGTGTTTGAAATGTGGTTACGAAACTGGTGAAAGGGTGGAGGGAGCACACCCATCCGCGGTGCCGTGGGAGCGTGGCTGCTGGGCTGGCATCTCCAGTGATGTTCTTCTGAAGTGCCCTTCAGTGCTTTTCTCTTTATTCCTGTGACTTCACAGAATCACACACAGTCACAGAGTGTTAGAGGTTGGAAGGGACCTCAAAGATCATCCAGTCCAGCCCCCCTGCCAGAGCAGGGTCACCTACAGCAGATCGCACAGGAACGCGTCCAGGCGGGGTTTGAATGTCTCCAGAGCAGGAGACTTAGGTTGGCTACATATACCCTAAATTAAAGGTGGTATTTATAGCCGTGCCTTGCGCTGCGATTGCTTTCCTGAAACATGGGGTTGACTTCAAGCTTCCCCTCCAGGTTAGGGAGGGTGTGGGTGACCTTCAGCTATTTCTTGCAGGGGATCTCTAGTGCCTGGACTGTTGTGTGTGCAGAATTACCCTTGTGTGGGGTTTGATGCGGGGTGGCTTCTCCTGATTCCCAAGCCCACTTGGTTGGATATCCAAGGCTAGGATGGGACTGAGCGTTCTCCTTAGCGGAGCTTCACATGGTCTGGAAACTTCTGCTTGAATCTCCAGGCACCTGAACAGCTTAGGTGGGCTTACTCCTTCAGACACTTCATTTCAGAATGAAATGTCTGAAATGGGCAGCTCCTGGGGAGACGAAGAAGTGCTGCAGGTACCTGCTGCAGGGGTCCAGTGGCCCTGGGAGCAAAGCAGCACCTACTATCAGTGCATGGTGGTATCTGCACAATTGGCCACCTCCCATAGGTCACCCAGGGTTAGAGAGGTTGCAAAAGCCCTGGGCCCAGAGGGACTAGCTCCTGGGCCCATGGCAGGCCTTGAGGGGCAGGGGAGCTGCCTCTGTGGTACATCAGACTTGGGGCTGGTTGAGAGCTCTATCACTGGTGGCCGGTGCCCTTAATTCCTGCTGAGTGTGAAGTCAGCAGGATGGGTGAGGGAAAGGCTGTGGATGTTGTCTGTGTCAGCTTTTCACACTGTTTCTCACAGCATTCTCCTGGAGAAACTGGCTGCTCGTGGCTTGGACGGGTGTACTCTTTGCTGGGTGAAAAACTGGCTGGCTGGTGTGGTGAATGGAGTTAAATCCAGCTGGCGGCCAGTCGCAAGGAGGGTTTGTGCTTGCAAAGACCACACAGTGCCTGTGACCAGCCCTGGAGCTCTTTAAAACGCGTGTAGCTGTGGTGCTCAGCGACAGGGTCTTGTGGTGAACCTGGCAGTGCTGGGTTAATGGTTGCACTCCACTTAAAGGTCTTTTCCAACCGAAATGATGCTAAGATTCTCTGTGTCACATCCCTTTCAGTGTGATGGACAGGGAGTTCTCTGTGGCAGCCAAGGTGGTGGTGGCTGCTGGCCTTGTGCTGGAGCTGGTGCTGCTTGCAGGAAGCAAGAAGGGGCGCTGGGCGTGTGGCTGCCCTTGGGCACACGCAGCCCGGACTGGTTGGATGCTCTGAGATTATCGACGTGACTGGCCATGATAACAGGTGGAGGCTGCAAATTCGCCTCTGGTGGGTTGCTTCTCGGACCCTTCTTGTAATTATCTGTGTTGTAGGGGCTTCCTGTGCAAACCGTCCTGTGACCCCACGGGGAAATGCTCCGTGTCTGGGAAGTTCATCCGCGTGGTCATCTGATATTATGGAGAGGGAGAGGGAGGCAGGATAGGGGGGAAACCAAATCTGGAAAAACTAGCCAGCCATGAGGATGCAGCTTTCTGTTGGCTCCGTTAAAACTTGAGCTGACGGTTGTTGAGCTGCCTAAAGAACCTGAGCTGCAAAGTGTTGTCACTCGTGCTCCATCTCTCCAGCCTTTCAGGTGCTCTGTCTTGCCGAAGCTTGTGCGCAGTGAATGCATGGTAGCGGAGCTCTGCAGGACCTGGGGGCACGTACCCCCAGCTGGCATCTCAGGTTGGGCGTCCTTCAGCGTTCCCAAGCAGGTGTCACTGTGCCTGCGTCACGTGTGACGCTTTTTTCCGTGTCGCTCCTTGCTGATTAGGGCCTCGAGGGGAAAGTTGTAGCCCAAGGGTAACTCTGGGTGCCCTGGAGCATTGGATAGGGTGAAAAGGAAACGTGTGGAATTGCATCTTCAGTCGTAAAACCCAGAACAAATATGCCCAAGTTTTCCATTAAATCCAGATAATCTTGCTCAGTCTTGCTGGGCGGTGGAGTCCTACAGAAGAAAGGTCTAGAGATTCTGACCAGAGGAATCTTTTCCTCAGAAACATCTTCTGTGATCCGGTGGTTTTGTAGTCTTGCGGTCTCTGAAGAAACTCCAGTCTCTTCCCAAAGTAGTATCTAGCCAAATTCAATTTATAAGCAGTGAAGTTTTAATGTCAGTTGGAGGAGAAATGCCCAAGGTTTGTGAGGAGAGAACACGCTCTAACACAAGTGCTTGCCCTGCCCTGTGCAGTCCTGGTGCGTTGGGAGAGACCGGGGCTGCCTGTAGCAGGTCAGGGGAGTCGAGCTGGAAGCTGGTGCTGTGCCGGCTGCTGCGTGTGTGTCCCAGGATGATCCCGAGACAGGTCTCGCTTATACCTGGATGTTGCATTTCTAGGCAGTCCCTAATCATTGGCCTTCACCCGCGGGCTTACCTGCTGTGATCCGTGAAACTGCTTCCCCCGGGCACTCCCGAGGGGCTGTTGTAGGGCTGTACCTGGCCCTGGTCTGCCCTTCTTCCCCTCCTTTCTGCTCTTTCAAGTGGGGAAAGTGAAGGGCCCTCTAGTGAAGCAGTGAGGGGGCATTTCTGCGAGCTTTGGTGCCTGTTGCAGGTGTGAGTAAGCATGAACTTTGGAGGAAAACGGGCTAGAAAGTGTGAGAACAACTGCAGGAAAAAAGCCTTTGAGTGTGTGGGTCATCTCCTTGCTTAAGTTTTCCTTCCCGTTTCCACAGCAGGTTCTGTCAGGCCAATGTCGTAGCCGCTGTGTAGATCTCCGATGGTGAAGGAGTCCTCCCTGGCGAGGTGTCTCTCTCGGCCTGGGGCTCTGTGCCAGGTAGTGCTTGGAAGGGAGCAGCACGCAGAAGGACATGGCTAAAACCCAGCCCCAGTTGGAGAATCATCTCCTCTGGGGAAGCAGCCAGGAGACACAAACAGCCTGAACTTCACAGCTGAGACCTGGAAGCCATGCTGCTGCCCAGCACGGATGGTCACGAGCTACACTTGTTTAAGATAGATTTAGGAACACGGTTTGTTAATCCTTGTCATCTTGTTTAAGCCACTTGGTTCCATGTGTGTTGCCCAGTTTTACCAGACAGGGTGGTGTGTCCCTGCTTTGGGGGACGTTTGGGGTGGTAGAAGGCCACGAGGGGTTGGTCACTGAAGCTGCCATCTGGCTGACCATCTCCCTGCTGTGAAATGTTCGGAACAGAATGAACAGAATTTACCTTTTTTTTTTTTTCCCCCCCCCCAATGTCCATTTTTATCAGCTTGTGGCTTGCAGGGCGACTACCTCGTTTTTTGCCTGAACTAGCACAGCCAGACCATTCTAACTTTGTTTCTTTCCTTCTCTCCAGCGGATCGTTGTAAAGAAGTACAGCAGATCCGAGAGCAGCATCCGAACAAAATCCCGGTAAGTTACTGTTCTGGCTGTTCTGCACCAGATTTTATTCTGATGACCCCTTTGAGCTGCTGGGTAGCCCACACCAGCCAGCCACAGAGGTTACAAACCTTTGCTCTGCAGGATCCACACAGGACGCCCTCCGTAAGCCTCCAGTGCCTTGTGCCTGCCAGCTGCTCGATGGCAAACCGCGCTCTCAGCTGTACAAAACGCAGCCTTCCTCTTAAGCTTTGTGCCTGTCCTAGAGCCAAGGAGCTGATTTGATCTCAAATCTACTTCCAAGCTAGTGCAGCAGGAGAGAACTCTGAAATAGCTTTTTTTTTTGATTTGTTTCTTTTGGCGTTGTTGCAACAGCTGCCTGACTTTTCCTGGTAGGGAAATTCTGTGTATCTGCCCAGAGAAAGATGTACGAGATGATCTTCGCTGTGTTGAAAGCAGAAACGCTCTGTCAGGATAATTCAGGATAAACAAGCTGAGCGTTTCTTTCTCTTCCTGAAAAGATGGAGAGCTAAGAGAAATAACATTCTTGGGCCTGGCTCGACTTACTATTTGCAATGCCATAGCATGTGTGACCAGAAAATGAATCACGTTCCTATTTGAGCTTGCTCTTAGCGTTGGATAACATCAACCTTGTCTTAAAAATGCATTCCATCTCTTGGTATTTGGTCTTCAAGGCTTAGTGTCTCAAACTGCTCTTGGCACACTCTAGTCCCTTCCTGCCTTGCTGCTCTTTTGATTTTAGCACAGCATCTTCTAGCAGAAAGAATTCTTTCTCTTCCACCACGACTGTGGTGTTCACGTGTTGTCAGCTCGGCAGAGCGGGACGTGCCCCTTGCAGCGCACTGAATACCAATCCTCATAATTCCAGAATGCTGTAATCCAGAATCACAGAGTGTTGGGGATTGGAAGGGACCTCCAGAGATCATCTAGTCCAACCCCCCTGCCAGAGCAGGATCACCTGGAGTAGGTCACACAGGGACGTGTCCAGGCGGGTTTTGAACGTCTCCAGAGATGGAAACTCCACAGTCTTTCTGGGAAGCATCTACACATTTACTGACCGCTGCTTCTAACACAGTTTTCATGGCGTTAAGGCTGGCTCCGCGTTTCTCTGGAGTTGTGGCAAAGCTAATTACGGTGCCTTAAGGCTTTAGCAGTGAGGACAGGCTAAAAATAAGTTGCACATAAAACACACACACGTGCGTGTATCAAGTGCCTGTACACAAACGCGTGTTGCCTGGGAACTGAGCAGAAGGAGCCAGAGCTCCACATCCACATGCAGGATTTTACCAGCATTACTGAAACGCGGTGGGATAGCTTCCGTGGCTGGAGCGCTCTTGTGTGTTGGGGTCCCACACCACGTGCCTCAGGAGAAGGCTTCTGTGTCATCGGGACCTGGCCCCACCCACCCTGGGGGGTTGTGTGTGTGAGAGGAGGTTTAGCCAAGGCCTGAGCAGGAAGGAAAAAGGGTGTTGAAGGCCTTGCAGGGGTCCAGCCTGGTCCAAATTAGACCCTGACACCAGGTTTGACACTGTCTCTTGTTTTTTTTACCTCGCAGAGCTCCTGCATGTTGCTGCACGTAGCTTTTGGGGCTAGGGCTGTGAGCAAAGCCTTGTGCTGTGGAACAGAGCATGGCGTGGGGGTCTGCAGAGCAGGGAAGTTTGCTGTAGGAAGGTCTCAGGCTTCTGTGTAAGGCAGGAGCTGTGTTTGCCAAGTGCCTGGATTCCCCGGAGAGGCACTTGGAATTAACAGAGGGGAGTTACGGAGAAGATGGCCCAGGTCACTCCCTTATTGCTGGAAGAAATCACAGCGAGCTGCTCCACAGCTGCCACCCTCCTCTTGCATCTCCTGTTTCCCCACGGAGCCCTAGAGTGAGTCCCCTTTTCGCTCTGATGGAGGGCCAGGAGGATTTGCAGAGTGCATGGCCTGGCCTTGTGCCCAGGGAAAGGCATTTTCTCTGCTGTCGCCGTGAGGGCACTTCCAGAGGAGGCTGAGGAAGGGGCTGGGCCCCGTGCATGTGGGGGGCTGTGTGGGCATGCAGCTGGTGGTCTGTCTGTCTGAGCCCACCAGGGACAAAGCAGCAGATTACCCAAGGCGTGGAGTTCTCTGCTTGTGTTTGGAAGGGAAATCGCATCGCAGGACGCCTCGTCAGTAGTAACGAGGGAGGCAGGAGCTGAGAGCTCCCCGGTGTTTCCCACCTCATGCCAGGGGCTCTGCTGATGGAGGCATCTGGGGCCTGTCAGGGAGCAGCTGCAAGCTTTAAGCCAGCGACACTGAGCCTTGGAGGGTCTGAAATCACTGGGGAACAGCTTGTGCTGGGCAGCACTGGGAGCAAACCGATTCCCAAAGCACCGTAAGGCTGAGTTCAGCCAGACCTGGTGAGTTACGGGCTGTGCTGCTGCAGAGGGCTCCTGCCAGTGGGGATGGCTGAGGGTGTGTCTGGGCTGTGCACAGAGGTCTCTGTTATGTTTTGTGATAAAAATCTCGTGTGCACACCTGCAGAGGAGCTCAGGGAGACAATGGCAGGTGAAGGAGCCCAAATAATGCCCTGTCCCGGCACAGTGGTGGGTAGAAACCCAAATTACAGGCTTGGAGGAAGGAACAATCTTATCTGGGCTCCTGCGAGGGCTTTTCTGGGGATCTGCAGACCCAGCGTTCAGGGCTGGCAGGACTCAAGGTGGATCCACACGAGAGCACCTTTTGGTCTGAGGGGGTTTCCTGGTTGTATTCCTAATAAAGAACCTCCACCCTGCTCAGCCAGAGGGGGCAGGATGAGGCAGTTGGTGCTGCCTGTGTTCGTGTGAGTGCTCTGCGTGTCATGTTAATCTCTGTGGTTGGCTGTGTCTGCAGGTGCGTGCGTGTTACATACACACACTTGTGTGCCTGCGGGGAATATATCCTCAGCCTGGCTGCTGGTTGGACCTGGGGGCACGCAGCAGTGGCAGCCTCGCCTCTGTCAGGCTGCCAGATCTCCCCCCATTCCCTGCCAAAAATCTCCTTCCACTTCTGCACGCGGGTCCCAGAGCAAGAGTTGAGTTTATAAGCGCTGCCCAAGCCCCCACTGCGATGCAACTAGGACCCCAGGCTCTGCCCTGAGCCTTTCCACCTGTGCCCAGCTTGTGTTACTTGCACAGGGATATCTGTGGTGGGTTCCCACTGCAAGAGCAGGTGTCCCACGCTGACGAACCCTCTGGCCTGAGACAGCAGCTTGGAAGAGGGATATATGAGAGGAGGTAGCTACAGATACAAGCCCTGTGGCCACAGGAATATCATATTAGCATTTGATCATGCGTTTCCCTAGACAAGAACGTTTTGTCCATTGGCCACCTGTTCCCATAGCTGGGTTACCCAAATAGCAGCTCAAGGTCTGGAAACAGAAACTCTTGGAGCTATTCTACATGACAGGCCTTCTGTGTGCTCGAGGCAAAAGGCAGCTGCTGCTTTAACAGCCCAGGACATCCTTCTCAGCCCCGTTCTTGGACTAATGGAGAGGCTTTTCTTTGTGGGATGGAACTGGGGGGGGTAATTGGAGACATCTGCCTCTCTTCCTCCTTAGATGTGTGTGAGAGATGAGGCACAGCCCAGGTGTACAGACCCCTCCTGTGTGTAGAGGTACACACACAAACAGAGTAGCTGCCCCTTGGTGCAAACTGCTGTTAGAAACTCAAGGTCCCGCTGTTGCCTTCATGTTTCCCAGCGGCCAGAGCAGCATCCCTACAGGTGGCTGTGGTGGGTGTCCAGCCCCTCGAGACTGTTTGTTTCCAAAGTACTTGTCTCTCCAAGTAAGACTCAAATTAATCCACAGTAGAGTGATTCTACTTGTCTTTGTCCTTCCTCTGCCCTCCTGCAGGGAGGAACGGATGTTAGCAGATTGGTAGGGGGCATCCTGACGCACTAAATCTTCAGCCTGTTGCAGAAAGTTGTTCTTCGGCAGATGGTCCCTGTCTTGCAAAAGGGGCTGTAGGAGCAGTGCCTGGCTCTCCCTGGTCTTTTTCTCTGGCTTTGCCTGGTTTTTTTTCTCTGTTACTTATCAAGAGGAAGCATGGTCAAAGGGAGAATACCTTGGTGGACTAATGGGGGCATTCATAAGCTGTTAGTCCAGCCCTCGGGCTCCTGGGTTGCCCTTTTGTGAGCTATGTCCAGGATGGGCTCTTCGGAGGACATTTAGGTGCAGAGTTCTTGCTGAGACACCTTGCCACCCCTCCCTCGTCCTGGGACTGCCTGTAACATAGCCTGGTCCATTGTGGTGGGCCTTGAGATAAGCCCCACAGCCTGAGGAGCTCATCAGCTGTTCCCAGCTCACTGGTGATACCGCAGCATCCCAGCCAGAGCCTCTGCTTTGGCTTTGGTGCACACAAGGCAGCAGGAGTTAAGTTGCTGCTCCTGTTAGAGGCTCGTGTGACAACAAATGATGAAGGGAAAGGCAAATCGGTGCTTCCAGAGGTTGCTTGATGCTTTCGGCTCCACAGAGCCATCTTCTGGGGATCCTGGTCTCTGCATGCTGCTCCATCCCACTGCAGTCCAAACGTACTTTGGCTCCTGGGTATTTATGGAAAAGACCTGGGAAAGCATTTTGTGTGAACAAATTGCCTCATAGTGAAAGAACAATGTTGAGGCACAACTCTGCACTGGCGAGGCCACATCTGGAGTATTGTGTCCAGTTCTGGGCCCCTCAGCTCCAGAGGGACAGGGAACTGCTGGAGAGAGTCCAGCGCAGCCCCAGGGATGATGGAGGGAGTGGAACATCTCCCTGGGGAGGAAAGGCTGAAGGAGCTGGGGCTCTTTAGCCTGGAGAAGAGGAGGCTGAGGGGTGACCTCGTTCATGGTTATCAATATGTCAAGGGGGAGTGTCAGGAGGACGGAGCCAGGCTCTGCTCAGGGATGTCCAGTGACAGGACAAGGGGCAATGGGTACAAGCTGGAGCACAGGAGGTTCCACAAAAACATCAGGAAAAGCTTTTTCCCTGTGCGGGTGCCGGAGCCCCGGCCCAGGCTGCCCAGGGAGGGTGTGGAGTCTCCTGCTCTGGAGACTTTCAAACCCCGCATGGACACATTCCTGTGGGACCTGCTCTGGGTGACCCTGCTCTGGCAGGGGGGCTGGACTTGGGTGATCTTTTGGGGTCCCTTCCAACCCCCAACATTCCGTGATTCTGTGTAACACGGAGAGGCCGATGAACTGATTAGTTCACAAGTGTCTTTCTGTGGAGAAGACAAGAAGAGAATATCACTGCAAGGGGAACGTATTGAGCTTTATTTTACCTGCTTATTTTACCTGCCTACCAGCTTGGTTCTTATAGGATACAAATGGGACATTTCCAGGCTGGTTTGGAATAGCAGTTGTAGCTCTTCAACAGACACTTCTTAAGAGAAGAAATTTCTTAATTGCAATGGCAGGAAAACTGGGAAGAGCGCCTCTTGCTTGGAAAAGCTCTTATATACTTCAGTTCTCTTCCAGATCTCCTGTGTGTCAGGGAAGGTACCTAAATCAATCCACTAATGCTTGGTTCTCAGCCAGCCAGAGCAACTGATGCTTCAGTTCACTTATCTTGGATGTTCTCCACCACCTGGCGCAGACGGGCAGATGACTCTTTGCTGAGGAGATGTTTGCAGCCAACCTGATGGTCACTGCTCACATTGGGTTTTTGGGTTTTCCTGGGAGGGTGAGGCGAAGTGGGGCCCTACCTCAACCTTTCCACTTGCACTGGTTTGATTTGTGTTTCAACTTGAGGCCAGCGCTCTTGACAGTCTAAACTGTGGCTAACCCTACCCTTGACTTTCTCCCCAGGTCATCATCGAACGTTATAAAGGGGAGAAACAGCTGCCGGTGCTGGACAAGACCAAGTTCCTTGTCCCAGACCACGTCAACATGAGTGAATTGGTCAAAATAATCCGGTGAGTGGGGTGGCCCCAGCTGACGTGCTGCGAACCTGTCCTCACCCACAGGCCCTGAACGCAGCGTGGTGGGGCGAGGATGAGGCAGAGGCAGCTGCTGAGGGTGGACATGGGGATGTGGCGACCATGTGTTGTGGTACAGGCTGGTTGGGTGGGGTTGAGGGAGAGCATCTGGTGAAGGACTGTGACCTCTCCCTGCTAGGGACACTCTGTGAGCTGATGGCGGGGACTCCAATCCCCTTCCTTTATCCTTCAGCTCAGATGGAAGAGGCTCCCCTGCTTTGCCCTGGCCAGCAGGAGGAAGAGCCCTGTCTCGGGAGGCCTTAGGGCCCTGAGCAGCTCAGCTGGACTCAGAGACACCATGTCCTGAGTGAGGGGGAGGAGGTTCTAGCTCTGCAGGCCTGGCCCCATGTGAACAGCATTGCTGAGGGCAGGTGGGACTTGCTGTCAGTGCCTACCCCGCGTGGGTTGACCCAGGTCCTCCTGCCCTTGTCCCCTGCAGGCGTCGCTTGCAGCTGAACCCCACCCAGGCTTTCTTCCTGCTGGTGAACCAGCACAGCATGGTGAGCGTGTCCACCCCCATCTCGGAGATCTACGAGCAGGAGAAGGACGAGGATGGCTTCCTCTACATGGTCTATGCTTCCCAGGAGACCTTCGGCTACTGAGGCCGGCGGAGAGGTGGCGTGTGGAGACAGATGAACTGTGGCGCGCGGGCCCCCGGCCTTGGAAGACAACGCAAGTGGAGGCTCGCAAGAAGGGGGACTGTGCCGATTCCCTTCCTTCCCTCCCCTTCCCATCACCCCATCACCAAAGAGGCTCGAGGCGGACTCGCCCGACCCTTCACCTCCGCGTAGATTAGTCCCGCTCCCTGCAGGGGCCTCGGTGTCCAGTCCCCTCCGTGTCCCCTCCCCGCGCTCTCGCTGTGCTGTGTCGGTGTGCGTGTTTGTAGCCTGCTGCCAGGACGGTTCGGCGGGGAGGGGACGGGGCGCCGTCGCCTTCACGTTCGGTGCGAGGAGAGCCGCCTCTCCTCCGAGACGCTAATAAAAGGGCAGGAGGTCTGCAAAAGCAGCCAAGAGATGTTACCGTTGCTCCCGAGTTTTGATTGATTTTAATTACACCCGTATCAGATTCTTGGTGCTACTGAGTAGATGTAGGCGTCTCTGTAGGACTGTGGATAATGTATATCCTTTAGATTTATTTTATTGGGATTTTTTGATTTTTGTTTGTTTGTTTGTTTTGGGGGTGTTTTTTGTTTCTTTTTTTAGGGATAGATTGGAATGGGGAGGGGGGGGTAATCTTTTGTGTGGTCTCTAGGTAAATAAATCAGGCTTCATTGCACTTTAAAGCATAGTAGATATCAGAGTGGAATTTACTTTTAATTTATACAGCTTTTCCATATATAGTGCTGCTCCTCTGTCGATAGCTGTACCTAGATGGTCTTTGTTTATTTTCCTTTTTTTAAATAAAATTAATTTCCCTTCTCTCGGTCTCCCCCATTGCATGCAAGTTGTCAGTCTCAGTGTGGCAGAGTTCACTCAAGGAATGTACTGATTTATATTTGCTATGTTCCCATTCCTGTTTCTCATGTATTATACCAAAAAAAAAAAATAATGTGTACGATAAAAATCCCACCCAGTTTAATCTATACAAAGGTATATATATATAAATATATATATATAAAATAAACGTAAATTCAAGTTGTGTCTTGTAGGAATGTTCTGTTCTCATCTCATTTGTCTGTGTTAATGTCAAGTAAGAGCGATGCATGTTCCCTCTGTTTGCTGGTGCCTCGTCTGCCCGCTGGGACTTTGGAGCTGGTCAGTCCAAGCTATGGCAAAAGTACCTGGCTGAGGGCGAGTTTAGAGGACCGAGGCCTTCCTGTGACATAGTGTGAGGTAAGTTTCTTGCTCTGTGACCGAGTTTCTCCTCTGGGAAAATAAAAATTGAGGTGGGGGGCATCTGCAAAGTCTCTGCTTCTAAAGGAAGCTTTGAGCAGCGCAGGAAATCCCCTTGAGCCTTCAGCCAAGACTCTTGTCTCACCAACGGCAGGTGCTGGTGGTTACTGAGCATTTCTATTTCCTAGGCACTGCCCCGCAGAGGAGGGCTTAGATACTCTTGGCCTGAGTTGCACCCGACTGTCTTATGTCCTACGCCTGCAGGGGATCTTCTCTCCAAGGAAGGAGCTGGTTTAAGGGACAGGTGGAGCGGAGTGGACACAAGTGTGTAAGAGGTGAAGAAAGATGGTGGGAAGCCAGTTGAGTGGAGGTGAGAACAGTTGCCCCACTGGTCCTGGCAGCTGGAGCAGCAATGGGCTCTACCCATTGTTAAGCGGCAACCCCTCGGTATTTAAATTGTAGTCCCTGAGCGAAGGTCCTCAGGTCTCCCACCTGCTCTGTGAGATGGGCTCCTGCAGGTGATGGGGCTTCAGCAGCGTCAGCCCAGCTGAGGCTTCTCCCTCTGGGACTTGGTCAAGAAGTAGCACATGAGCTTAAGCAGAGTGGGCTGGAGCCCTTGATGAGGAACAGGAGCGGAGCTCAAGTGTCCCACTCTCTCCACCTTGACTGCAGCCACCTGCAGATTCCCTTCATCACCACGGCTCTCTGCTACATGTGACTGCAGCCCACAAAAGGCTGCTTTCAAAAGCCAGAGCTATGGGAGAGCAAAATAGCAAACACTTTCCAGGAAATTCTTTACTGCCAGCACAAGGGTGTCAAGTCCCTGTTGGATACCTGGTGGAGCTGCCCAGGGGCTCTACACCTCTCTCGCCACACAGCTGCTCCTCAGTGCAGTGTCCTCAGGCCTCCTGGCTGACGATGCCCTCGCCCCAGGCTGCTGGGGCTCACCTGGCACTAGAGTGACGTGCAAGGCTCTGCACGGGGCTCCTGGCCGGGCGGAGAGATTTGAACTGGCCAGAGGGACGCGCTGCGTGCAAAACTGTGTCCCCACAGAGGGCAGGACATCCTCAGCAGCAGGACAGCTCCGCTTTCCAGCTCCGGTTGTGGACAATGGCTCTGCCACACGTGTTCCAAGTCTGGGAGTCAGTGCAGGCCCAGGCCAAGCGATCCGCTCCAGCAGAGATGCCACGATCCACCTTGCCCACAGCCCTGATGTCCGAAGCGTTGGCTGAGGCTCTTGGCTTTGGCTTTGTTTTGCCCTCTGGCTGCTGCTTCGCCGCTCCAGGAAGCTCAGGGAAAATGGTTCGGCCATACCCAGGCTGCTCTGTGTGGCGCTGCTCAACTCAGGAGATGGCATTTTGGATGCTCTCCCCGGCGAGTGTGTGACGCAGTCGCAAGGCAGCAGCAGCGCTTGCCTCTGGCACTGGCCGTAACACCGGCGACTTTGTGTCCGTGCCGGCTCCCAGGCTCCACTGACGAGGAGCTTGGAGGACTCCTTGTCCCTCTTCCAGGCCCTGCCTTGAGCAAGATGTCTGGGATGGCCACGGCTGACGGTTGGAGAGGTTTCTCTGGGGAAGCTCCCGGATTTCCAAATACTCGCAGCTGGCATCAGGTTCAAACTGCGAAGCCACCAAGGATTCTAAGGTGCAGCAAACTCTCTCAGTGACTTCTCTGATGAGTTTATCGAGGGTAGCCAGTGAAGCTGCTCAATCGGAAGCTGCTGTTGCAGCTTGCCCTGATTTCTCCTCACCGGCTTTGCTGACTCAGCTGGCTCGTGTGGCTATAGGCTGCTCCTTCTGCCCGGCTGCCGGCCCTGCCTCAGATGATTTGGCCATGCTGGAGGCCAAGTGCTTCCCCAGGCTCTCCAACAGGGTGGCTGTGAGATCTTTGGCCATCAGGCCGAGTTCGCGCTGCTGGTCTGGAGAAGACACTTCCAGAGGCTCTCCTATTTGGGCAATGGCACAGGGGCTCTGATGCCCAGGGCAGCCCTCCTTAAAACGTAGGCAGACTGGGTCTTGGGAGCCTTCACCCTCTGCAGCACTTTCTGCACCAGGGCCTTAGTGAGCTCCTGAGCGTCTCCTGCAGTCAGTGGTTCCGAGGCAGCTCTGAACGTGCCATCAGCAGCAACCTCTGCCTCCCTCTCGCAGCCAGTGTCACCAGTGGCCCTCCTGGGCAGTTTGGCATCTTCCTGCCCCAGCTCAGCACAGGAGGGGCCTTTGTGCAGAGCTTCTTTCACTCTTCTGCATCGCCTTGACTTAGGGAGTGGTTTTGGTGCTTGGCTGCAGGTGGGCAGGAGGTTTGTGAGGCTGCAGCAGCTGCTCTGCCCAGCAGGAAGCACTGATGGGTGGCAGCGATCTGGGGGCATCCTTGACCTTGGCCACCTCTTGCTAAAGGCTTTCCGGAAGAGAGGAGACACCAGCTTGGGGCTGGCTGTGGCCTGGACCAGCGCTCAGGAACCTGCGACCTGAGGCATCACGCAGGCCCAGCCCAGTGGGCAGCCAACAGCCCCACAGTGAGGGCAGGACACGAGGGCTTCTCCGAGGGCTCGGTGGGCTTGCATGTCCCCTGCGTGCCCACCACAACACTTGGCCCTCCAGCACAGCCACCCCCTCCCCTGCACTTTGTCCGCCTCTTCTTGCCTCGACTCTTCTCTGCCTCCAGCCTGAGGGTCCTGTACTTGTTGAACCCCTTCAGCGTGCAGACCCCCTGTGCAGAGAGGCAAGGGGAGAAATGCCTGGAGCAGCCCAAGCCCAGCTGGAGGGGAGCTGCTCCTCCACACACCCTCCCTTGGCGCTCGCCCACTCCCTCGGGGAAGTCCAAACCTATGTGGCCATCGCTGGTGACATAACCCTCTCTCTTCAGCCTCCGGACGTTGTCCTTGCACTGGCAGAACTCCTGCAGGTGCAGGTCACACAGGCTTTTGTAGTTGCTGCGCAGGAGGCGTCAGTGGGGATCTCTCAGGTTAAAGTAGCCTGAGGGCCAGCGGAGCTGCAAGAGAGATGGGCCGGGCCATGAACGGGGCAGAAGAGAGCATCAGGGACAAACACCTCTCCCAGCTCAGGCTAGCACCTCCACCCTTCTCCATCCTGCTCTGGCCAGCCTGGAGCCCCGCTGCAGGCAAGTTCTCCTTCCTCTCTGTCAGCCTCAGGGAGCCAGGAGCTGCCCTTGACCGTCCCCACCCCGGTGGGACAGGAGGACTCAGGGAGGCCCCAGCCCTTGAGCTCTCACCCTCGTTGGCCATTCGCACCGTCCGGAGGTGCCGCGGGAGCTGGATCCGCTCAAGCCTGAGGAAGCGTGAGGCCTGGGGGCAGTTCCCTTGCACAGGGGCAGCACAGGGGTGCCTGGGAGCCGCAGCAGAGCCTGGGCTGCCAGAGCATCTGCCCAGCTCTGCCTGCAAGAATCTGGGCACGGCCCAGCAGAGCAGCCTGTGCCATGGGCGTCAGGGAGTCGGACGGGAAAGCTGAGCTAAAGCAGCGGCCCCAGGGAAGTTTTGTCAGACTTTGACGGCTGGATCCTTTTAAAAATAAAGACTATTTCATGCTTGCAGTCTGTTGAGATATTGGTAAAGATCACATCAGCTAGCACAGCGAATAATTCTACGAGCATGGTGACCCCCCTGCGGAGAAACCTGCTGAGGTATACAGCTGAGAAAAAGAGGAGCTCAGCGAGGGCACCAGGAGGACCGAGGTCTCTGCCCAAAGTCTCATCAGGGGCCAATGTGCAAAGGGGACAGAGGGATGCAGCGCTACCCACTTCCATCCTCAGCCAGTTTGCCTCCAAGCATGCTCTGCCCTGAGTGTAACGTGGTTTTGCGACTCCAGTCCAGCAGAGGACATCAGAAACCAGAAGACAGGGACAGACTCAAGAATGACCTTGCGGGCGGGGCAAATGAAGAGCTTTTGGCTGCTGGTAGTTTCGGGTGCTGCTGTGCCTGGGCAGAGGGTGCGAGGGGCTGGCTGCTTCCTTTGAGGGGTATCTCGAGCTGCTTGCAGCCAGCATTTCCCCCTCTACCTGCTGCCCACCTCACCAGGGCCCTTGCCAGGAGGGAACTGGTCCGGCCAGCCAGGAGAGAAGGGCTCCTTCGGCCCGGGAGGGACAGGGGCCGGCTGTGGAGGGCTGGGGCTGAGGCAGTGCTGTTGCAGCTTGTGCTGATTTCTTTCCCTTGGCTTTGCCCTCTTGGGTGGCTCCTGTGGCTGCAGGCTGCCCCTTCTGCCTGGCTGCCGGCCCTGGCTTTAGCCGTGCCCCCGATGGCATCAGCACTGTGGGGATGGAGCCTCCTCTCATAGATCGAGGGTGTCAGAATGAAAAGAGGGGGGCTGGCACTCCCAGGGAGAGGGCAGTGTTTTGGCCGGGGTAGGAGGGTGCTGGCGGGAGGCACCGGGCAATACTTCAGGGAGCAGGTCTGGAGGGCAGCTGGCGTGCGGTGCTGAGGAACACGGTTCTTCAGAGCTGCCCTGACTCAGCCTGTGATCTCTGGTCCTCCCGCCTGCCCAGGCCTGAACCTGGGGCCATTCTTGGTACTGCGTGAAGCCTTCATGATGCATCACTTGCCTGGCTGTGACTCTGTCCGGATGCTCAGCATGGCTGCTGGGTGCTCAGCCCTGTGACCAGCTCCCTGAGAGGAGTGGTCCTGTGGCTGTTCTGTCCTGTGGGTCCTGGCTCTTTGAAGTCACCACCCAGCCTGTCCTGTGGTGCATGACTCAGCGGTGACTGCCCTGGGGACCCTTCCCTCGTGCCCCTCACACGCTGCCTCAGCTGCCGGCCACAGGCCCATGCTCTCCTCACCCCGTGGCCAGGCGGTGGGTGCAGGATCTGAGATGCTGAGCAAGGCAGAAGGTTTTGCTGCTGCCTCTCAAGGAGGCTGATGACCCTGAGGGCGAGCCTCTGCCACTGCATGTTGTGGAAAGGGAGTGTTGGGTGTCTCTGGCTGTGCTAGGGGCTCCCTGCCCCTGAGCTGTGAACTCTGGGGAAGTAACAGGATGGTTCTTGTGGAAAAATATGTGTCCTCCCTACCACTGCCATACCAGAGCATCCCTGCACCCGGAGCTGTTGTACCCCAGTGCTGTCCTGTACCTGGCCAAACCCCTCACCCTCTGTCCTGCCTGGTGAAGGTGCACCTTGTCCTGTTGGGGTGCACCAGGCCCCTCACACACAGACCCTGTCACACTGAGGTGCAGCCGGTCCCATTGGGGTGCACCCGCTGCCCACATCCACCCACGATGGCTGTTCCTGTCTTCATGGGGTGGGTCCCAGGGCACGGAGGGGAGGATCAGCCCCCACAGCATCAGGGCTCACAGCCCTGCCTGGTGCTGGGGAGGGTTGTTCCAGACTGTGTTGGTGCCACCCCAACACCTCTGCTACCTTCATGCCAGTCACACTGTGTCATGCTCCAGAGGCTGTCAGCACGTCTGCTGCAGTAACCACTGTGGTGTGTGGGGTCCAAGGTGGGGTGAGTGCAGACTGAGCACTGCCCCCACCAGCCTGGCATCCCACAGGTTGCCACAGGACACTGATGTGTTTGATGGCCATAGCAGGGACACATTTCTGGGTCGTGGAGGGACCATCCGAGGCTCCACAGAGTGTTTGGAGGAAGCTCTGAAGAGGTGCTGCCCTGTTCCCAAACCTGCTTCTCCGGCTCCTCGCCGCCCCTGACTCTTCTTGCTCAGCCAGATTGCTCAAGCCAGGTCTCCTCAGTTTCTCTGCCCAGGGTGCTCACCGGTGTTTTGGCCAGCACCTGCCCTGGCTCAGCTGCTGGCACTCATAGCAGTGAGAAGGTTTGCTGGACACTGTCCTCGCTGTGGCATGAGCCTGGCACAGCCCTAGCAGTGCCTGCAGTGGGTCACTGCTGGGGAGATGCTGGCTTGGGCACTGAGCTGCTCTCTCACCTCAGGGAAGCAGGGCGGGAGGTCACCGTGCTCCTTGGCGTGTCGGTCTTCATTCTGCTCCAGCTTTATTTCTCCAGATGGCTGATGGAAAGAGATGGCCGTGAAAACACCACCTTCCTGGGTCTAGGGCAGCATATGAGCAGGTGCCGTCCCACTGACTTTGGAATAACACCTTCCTGAAGAGGAGTGTGTCTGTGAGTGTTCCTCTGTAATGGCAGCCTCTTGAACTGACTCCGCTGATGCCAGCCCCAGTGGTGGAATTACGATATTCTGACTCTATCCTGATTGCAGCATTTGGGACCCACATCTGAAGTACTTTATCACAACCAAAAGCATGGTTTCTGTCTTCCCTGTTGCTTTTCTACATCCTCCCCTCACTGCAGAGGAGCCCAGGTCAGCAGTCGACTCTGTCCCAGCTCTACCTTCACACCAGTTTGGTACATCGCCCCTTGCACAACACCCTCCGTACCTGGGGCAGGGGAGCAGAGCTGGTGCCCACGCCTACCCGGGCTGCAATCACAGCCTCCTCTTGCATCACCTCCCTGGCAGCCTCCAGCTGCAGAAGAGCAGGAAGTAAAGAGGGTTTTTTTTTAAATGACCCAAGTTATACACAAACAGAAATTATCCAGCTGGGGCAAAATGAGGCTTGCAGGAGAAGGAGTCCTGCTGGAACCTTTCATCTAGGTGTGTGATGGTTTGTAGTCAGATGGGGTGTGAAGAGGTTTGTAGTCAGAATAGCAGGAGTGCTCCTGACCAGGGTCTCTCTGCCCTGGTGCCACTGTGTTCGTTTGGATGAGACCAGGGAAAGAGCTGATGAAATAAAATCCCTGTTGACAGTCTGCCTGGGGAGGGACGATGCGGAGCTGCCAAGGGGAATGTTGCAGGGACTTGGGGTTGCTGGTGCAGGGACAGGAGCTAGGGTGAAGGCTGTGTGGGGATTCTTCACACTGGACCCATGCTTCAGTCCCCCCCATTATGGATCAGCCTCCTGACAACCTCACTGCTGTCTGTCCTTGCTCAGGGGAGTGTTTGCCTAAGGTTAACCTCACACGGGGCACACAGGCACGATCCCACAGCGCTGCTGCTGCCGGGTGGCAGGGCAGGAGAGACGTGCTAACAGGGGAACTCATTCCCAGTGCTGCTGCCTTCCATCCAGCCGGCTCCCAGCACCAGCCGTGCGGGCACTTTGCTGGGTGAGGGTCTCAGTGCCCTCAGAATCAAGTGCTGTAACTTTGAGCTCAAGGAGGAGGCGGCAGAGCTCTGGTCCCTGGCTCATCTGCCTGCCCAGGTCACAGCTAGCAGGCAGGTCACTGCCTGTGGAAGCACCACCAGCTCTGACCCTGAATCCCACAAATTGCCATTTCTCCTTGGCCCATCTCCAACTGCACTTCCAGCAGCGGGTGACCTCACTCCAGGAGTGGGAAGGAGAAGGCTCACAGGGGCCATGAGTCCCTGGGCTTACCGACTCAACTGCAGCCATTTCCCATACTGTTTCTTCTCCTCCTTGTGTGCTCTCCTTAGCCACCAGCCAGCAACCTGCCCCAGAGAGCTGCAGGGCAGTTCCCTGTACCGACCTCGCCTCTCCAGCCCCTTCCTGGTCTCAGCTATAATGATGGGTTGTCATGGTCCTGTGAAGGATGAGTGAGAATGGGAACGCCTGACACTGTTTGTGAGAGCTTATCGGTACCATACCATGACACAGTTTTTATGAAAGAAGTCATTAAGAAGGTCCTGGGCATCAGGGAAGCTCTGGTCACAGATCTTGGAGGCGTGTTTGTGTTTCTGATGTTGCAAAACCAGCTCCCTCGGTGGCTGAAACTGGGCTGCTGTGGCTGGAGGTCAGGAAGGGCTGGTGTGAGCTGGGAGCAGAGATGCTGGGGAAGCACCTCAGCTCCTGAGGGCAACACCGTGGGCAGCAGCACCTCTTCCCGTGACCCATGTGCGTCAGGCATGCCTGGCAAAGTGTGCATTTACCTAAAAATCTGTGAATAAAGTGCATCTGCAACCGTGAGCTGATGAAGCCAGCCTCGTGCTCCAGGTGTGACATTGTTCCCAAAAACGTCACTGCTACCACAGATGAGGCTGTTTCTTGGCAGCTTGAGTCTGGTGCCAGCACCAGCAGAGGAAGGTGCTGGGCTGCCAGGGCTCACTCAGGCTGTGGTTAATGAGGCGTAAGGACTTCAAAGGTATTGGACTCTTTCCAGGAGTCTTTTCTATCTTGTTTCAAAACGATAGCAGGGCTTGGTCTGCTATCTTATGAGCTTTGTTCTGCCGTTGTTTCAGTCCTTGTGCTCAGGGGACTTTTTTTTTTTTTTTTGTCCCAGGAGCTGGTGATCAAAAATCACTGAATCTTAGAAACACTGGATCCACTTTAGCGCCTGCTAAGAGCTCTGGAGATCTTCTCCTGGGAGAGCAATCCTCCAGTGTCTGAGGACCTTCTACCTGGGCAAAACTCCTTTATTCTCCTTCTTCTCCCTACCAGTGTTCACCTCTGCTCCCCGTGGCTGTGCTTGTCCTCCTCAGAAACTGATGTCCCCAGATGGTTTGGTCGTTGCTGCACCTCAATGAGCCAGGAGATGGGGAAGCAGCATATTTGTCAGGCCAGGATGTCAGCAGGGGTCTGGCAGGATGCAGGAGGAAAAAGGGCCTCCTTGGACCTGGCTTTAAAGTCCCAACCCGAGCAAGCTGAGCCCCGCTGAGGACAACTCAACTGCAAAGTGCCGAAGGCAGCAGTGCCTGCTCGGGCTGGCGGGTGCTGCTGGACTCAGGGTTGCTGGGACCCTCCCATCCCTAAAGCTTTTGCAGCAGGTCATCTTTTCCCACCGTGCAGGGCAGAAGGCAGGGTTAGGCTTTTGCAGGGCTCTAAAGTGCCAGGAAACTGGAAGCTTTCCTGCTCTGAGCTGGAAACGGAGCTGAATGACCTGCTGCAGATGAAAGGAGCCCCTGCCTGCACCTTCCCCCCCAGGGTTACGGCAACAGCAAAGCCATTTCTGACATTTGGGGAGATTTTTTGAGCAATCTGGTGCCCAGCTGAAAGGATTCTTGTGCAAATTGCTGTCACACTGCGGTGGCAACAGCAGAGCCTGGCTGAGATCCCTCCCAGCAGGATCACCCTGTGCCTTTAAAAGCCAGCAGAGATCCACTGCAGAAATCCCCGCACAGGGGACCTCTTTCCCTGCGACCAGGGTTGTACAGAGCCTGGGCTTGCTGCTTCTTCTCCTCAGGCAGGTGAACATCTGCAGGGACAATAATCTTGGTCACTTTTGGAGTGCCCTGAGAGCCGTGGCAGAGCAGCATGGGGCTGTGTCCAACCACGGCATGACATGAACACGCTCTGAGCCCGCCAGCTGGGACAGACACGGACTTTAATGAAGCCTGTCTGCGTGCAGTAAGTGACACCGAGCTGTGTGCTGGGCTGGCCGGTGCTGCAGCTGGAGGCTGAAACTTTTCTGTCTATATTTAGGGCATTTTTCAGATAACCCTCTTGTTCTATTTTTGGGCCATGTGCTGACTTAGGGCCCCTTTTTGCTCTTGTGCTCAGCTGTATCACGGCTGCTGCTGAGGGGATCCCTGGAAGCCCAAGCGTTTGGAATGGAATTGGAGGAAAAGGCAGGCGAATGTGCATTTCAGTTTCTTTATTAATATTCAAAATAGGCAAGAAATTTAATTTTTTAAGCGTTTTGATGGAGCAGCTAAGCCTGGAAACCACTGGCAGCCTTTGCCACCTCTCGTAACAAGACCTTCAGAGAAACAGAAACCTGGGCTTCATGTGTGAGAGAAAGGGAGATGCTGAGGGGACACCTGCCTTGGGTGGGTGTTAAAGGTTTCATCTCCATGTGCATCACAGAGAGAGCAGAGGGGTCTGAGAGCGGTTTCAGTGATGGGTCCTTATAAGGCGGCAGTGACCGGGCTCGGTGAGGGCCACCCTCCCGGTGGGAGAGCTTGGCTGGCAGGACCGAGGCGCCTGCCAAGACCCAATGGAAATGCCTGAGTGCAGAAACCTTCAAAGCAGCCTGTGTTTTGCTCTTTTTAAGGTCAGCTCCTTGGAAAGCGCCGTGCTTGGGCAGGCCACCGTCCTGAGGAGCGAACTGACAGGCACACGTGTCCCAGCAGCCCCGTGCCTGCGTGACAGGTCCCTTTGCCTGCTCCTGTGATGGGCCAGAGCAGCACGTGGACCTGAGTGCTGGGGGAGCATCACCTCCTCAGGACCTTGCTCTGCTCTCCCCATTATGTCAGAGCTCTCTAAGGTTTCCCAAAGCAGCTTCGGCTCCCGAGGTCACCAGCTTTGATCTGGGATGGGGCACAGCCAGTGCCATGTTCCTACAAGTCAAAGCAATCCCGTCCCACCATTGTGCCTGGTCCAGGAGGGGTGAACGCAGAGCCATGCTTTGTTCCTATGTTGCTGTGTCTCCCACCGCACTCGGCACTTGATCCACAACCAGGACCCAGATGGTGGGACCCAGAGGCATGGGGTGACCAGAGATTGTGTGTATTTTAAAGCTCCTGTATGTGTCAAAGGTGTTGGGATGATGCCCAAAGAGCAAAGGAAAAACTTTCCCCTTGTCCTCTCCTCTCCTCAAATTTGGAGTCCCATCTCCAATGTCACTGGGATCCCACCTCCCCCCCCCCAGCTCCTAGGGAGGGTGACAAGGTCCTTCAGCGAGCTGCCAAGGTACACACGGCGAGACTCTGCCTTGTACCAGTCGTTTAGGGGAGGATTTTTGAAATGCCACGGAGTCCTTGAAGGCTTTCAGTCCTCTGTCACCGAGCTCTGTGCGTTATCACCACCCCAGCCTGTGCACGGTGAGCCCGGCTGCACACAGCCACAGTCAGCCCAGGGCTCGTGGAAGGGCAGAACCACTACGTCTCGTCTGGCCTGGGGGTCACTTCGATCCCAGCCTGCAGCACCCAGCTGTGCCAGGACCCTCCTTCCAGTCCCCGTGCTGGGCTGCCAGAGGGTGCCCTGCCAGCATGACCAGATGCTTGGCAGCACCTGGAGCAAACGTGGCCCTTAACGCTGTCATCCATGACTGCAGGCCAGCGGAGGTGGCTTGTCCTCAGGCTCTTAGCAGTTTGCTGTGCATGAAGCACAGCCCCATGGGGAGGGGCTCCCTCCTGACCACACAGAAGACAACACAGCTGGGAGGCAGTGGTGGTTTTGGTGTGTAGGCACAGCCCAACCATGGGAGAGGTGCAGCAGAAGGAGAATCACAGCCACAACCAGAGCCAGGATGAGACCAGGACTCAGCCCTTCTGCTGTCCCTGAACATTCTTCACTTGTCTCAACTCATCCAGCACCTACAGGCACCACAGCCCTGTTCCTATTGACTCACCTCATGTCGGGCACAGTGGTGGGGTGGGAAGTTTCTCCACTGTGGCCCTAATATGGGCACTGTGGTGCTGCCTCCCCCAGTCCCGTGCACGTGGCCATGGCTCATGTTCCCATGCACGTGGCTGTGGCTCAGCTCAGAGGACTAACCAGAAACTCTGAACATCCCCAGGAGCACAGAGAATGGAGCATGGACATTTGAGGTCAGGTTTGCAGCCCCTCTTTCCAGATGTCTGTCCCATGCCTGGCTGTCTTGAGCCGTGGTTCCAAATTTCACTCACCTTCCAGGAGTTGTGCTCTTTCTCTGAGCCTGTGGCTCAGCCAGCCATGCCACTGGTGTTGCCTCCCAGCAGTGTTGCTGGCCTGGCTGAAAATAATCTGAAGCTAATTTTAACCTTGGCAGTGTTATATTTTTCAGGTCATTGGGGTGGGTGGCGGGGAGGACAGGGCAGAGACATGCTGGGGCATGGTGCGTGCAGGGGTGTCCACACAGACATCGAAACTCGGGGGAGGAACCCTGGGTGTGATAAAGGGGGATCTGTTCCTATCGTCTCAGCACAAAACCAGACTGCGGATTAAAAGAAGACTTTAGTGTTCCCTTCCTCCCCTCAATATAGCGAAACCTGAAGAGAGCCGGACATTTATAGCTGCCCTCCCTTATCAGAAGCTCTCTTGGATTTCACTCCTGGGTGAGCACGCTCTGGTGCTGCTGTAGAGCAGGTTGCAGAGCCTTCCTGCCCTGCACAAGCTGCACAGCCCCTGTTCCTTCTTATCTTGAGCTGGTGTTGTGCAAAGCCAGGGGACTTAGCTGTGGTGCCTCATTCTCCTCAGAGCCACCTCATTTCTCCATAAGCAGCAGGCAGGGGAGATCTCTTGGCCTGGTATCACACTGCTCCTGTTGGTATCTGTGCCATAGGAGCTCAACATGGACAATCTCTCTTTTCAAGAGATGCTATGTGCAAATTAATGAACTTGCTCCAGGCTCTCCATCAGCTTGTCATGTCCCTTCTCCCCATTTTCACACCTGGCTTGACACTCTTGCTTCAAGAAGGACATCAAGAGCTGCTCAACAGAGAACAAGGGGCTCTCCAGGGAGAGACTCTGAGCCCAAGTACCAAATCAGCAGGGAGATCTCAGGGCGACAGGAACCCTTCCAGCATCATAGACCAGCTTATGGACAGCACTAGGGGAAAACTGCAGGCAGCCAGTCCCTGTCCTGCAGGCAAAGCTCTTGTCCCACCAGCAGCAGCAAGGGCCCTTCTTGCTCCAAGGTAGCTCCAGAGAGCAGGTCCCCACGCAGGTGCCTTCTAACCCCTGGGGACAAGCAGTTGGGAGGCTGAGACATCGTGGTGGGAGCTGCCCTCTCTCCTGACCAGCACTAGTCCTGAAGACCCTCTAAAAAGAGTTGGGGTGACTCACTGCAAGGACAGCCCTCAACACAGCTGAGACTGCCTGGAGCAGATCCTCCAAGACTGTTATTTAAGGCTGAGGGTCACACTGAGTGCTGGATAAGCCCATCCTTGTCCCAGGGATCCGACTCCAATATCAACTCCTTAGATTGTAGAAAACTCACTAACGGGGAACGAGAAAGTAGAGCAGAGTTGGTGTTGGTGACCTGGCCAGGTCAGCTGGGTGCAGAATGGCCATCCTGAAGCTGCTTCCACCACCCACTGCCAGCATGAGACCCCCAGTCCCTTTCTGGGGTGCTCTGGGGAGCCTTTTCTCTTCACATCTGGACAAAACCAAATTGCAGGACAGAAAATTCCTCCAGAGGGGCTGATGTATTCACTTCTTCGCACTTTATTTAGATATTCTAGGATGAGAATGCCCGGGATGAGGCTGTGACCACGGATGGGAGCATGGGCATCTGGACAAAAGCTCAAAGGAGCAGCTTCGTCTCCGTGCCAGAACCAAACCACGTCACCATGTCACTATTTGGCCATGGTGGTGTCTCCCAGTAGTGTCCCCTGTGGACACCAGGGAAGGCATGGTGTGACCCTGTACTGTGAGGTTCAGGGACCAAAAGGAATGGGGATGTCTGGATGGCACCAGCAAAGTGTGGAAGAACCAGTCTGCCTGGGACACTTCCCTCTGACCACTTTCCCAAAAGCCTTTACCGAGCAAGCAAGGCTGGGCACTCACAGAACATTGATTTTCTCTCCTGTAATTTTCCCATCCCCCAAAATGGAAGACCCAGGTTTCATTTTATTTTGTAGAATCATAGAACCTAGCAGTACCAGTCCACCACTAGACCATGTCCCTAAGCACCTAAATGTTATTTGCTCATAGTTGTCCTGGCTTGAATTTGAGTGCAGAAAGTTCCTGCCTCTAGTCCTAGGGAATAATTTAAAATAAATTGCTACAAATAAATGGGCCTGAGAGCAGAGGAAGCTGATCCAGGGTCAAGGCCAGCATGCTGCCACTGCCTGCTATGGCCTGGAAGCATGTGAGGGTACTGCTGCCATGCCACGTCCTCCATGGTCACTGCTACTGGTGCCTCAGCCCAGCTGGGGTTCACATTCCAGAGCTCCGGCTGGAACACGCAAGTAATAAACAAATCCATACTGAAGGATAGGGCAGCCAGGCCAGGTGATCAAGGGGTTGCTCTTTTATTCAGCTGGAACCCAGCATCATTTTTCATCCTTGCCCTAGGGCTGAGCCTCCCCTGCTTGGATGGATCGCCGGGGCTCAATGCTGTTCTCCAGTGGGACGGACAGCCAGGACCTCATCTTGCACAAGACAAATATGTGGCAGGAGTCGAAAGAGCCAGAAACCCTCTCGCAGTAGAGCTGGCAGCTTGCAGTTTGCTTGATTTATCCAGCCTGGACAGGCATCCTGGTGTGACCTGCCCTGACCCAGTGGGCTGCAGCACCTCTGGTCACTGAGGCATGGCCAGTCCTGAACTTCCAGTGGCCCAAAGTCAGCTTAGGCAGGATTAAACCCTGACCTTAAAGAGGCCCTGAGTACTGATTCAAATGCTTTGGGACACATGGCTGCGCTCAAGGACTTGAGGGCAACCTGGAAGCACCTTTGAGTAAAGCATCACTGGGCAGAGCACTGAACATCTCACGACACCTTTCTGGGGTGTCACTTCCATCGCAGGAGCAGGCAGAAGAACCAGAGACATGCGCGATCCAACCTCTGGAAAATCCAGCTGCAAGCCCATTTCATCACTGAAGCCAGTCAGGGAGTGTCAGAGGTCTGGGGGAACTCTATAATCCTGAGGGGCACCCAAGGGCCTCCAGGGTCCTTGTCCTGACTAGCTGGAGTCAACAGAACTGCAGGAAGAACAAGGCTTGAGCCGGGGTCCATTCCTCACCTCCACACCTCATGCACCCTCTGGGACACCAGCCCTGGTGTGCACACACACTCCTCTCTGTGGTGAACACCCACACCCGTGGAGAACACCCCACCTCTGTTGTTCGTGGCGTGAGCCCTTCTGCGGAGGAGGGAGTGGGGACCTGGGAAGTAATTGCTGCTGGAGGAGACCACGGGGGCAGCCCGCATGGGACAGGGTGAGCCTTGAGGGGATGTAAAGGTTGAAGCCGTCATGCAAGAGGAAGGACCCTCCATTGCCCTGGCAGCGGAGGGACACAGGGTGGCAAGGTGGGCGGGCTCCTCCTCTCGGTGCCGTGGTGAAGGTGGAAGCTGGGTCTCAGCCAGTTTTGAGTGGATCCATCACCAAGATACCACAAAGGACAAGGTGACCCATGGCCAGTGGCTGCCAGAGGGGCGATAGCTGGGCTCCCCACTCCCTTTTGCTGCAGGCAAACCTTTGCCCGCTCTCATTGCCCATGAGAATTGCCTGCTCCCACCACCGGGCTCTGGCAGAGGAGCTGAGGCTGCCGGGGAAGGGGCGATGGCAGGTGGTGACAGGGCACTGCCCTGCCCGGTCCCACGCCAGCCCCTGACTGCCAGACTGGCAAGGTTACTCCATGCTGAGACACACACACACCCCAAAAATCGCCCTGGGTCAAATGACTGGGTTCATCTCAGCAGCTATTTCCTTCTGTCCCAAAGCCAAGGGAGAAGCTTGTAGCAAACAAGAACGTGTCAGTCGAAGGGCGCGGTGAGTCAGAGAGCTCCTGGGCTGGGGTCACGCGGGGATGCTGGTGGCAGTGGGCTCTCTGCAGTGTCCCCAGCTGGGAAGGACACCTCACCCCAGCTAGGCACTGCTGTGGAAGGTGGCCAGCTTCTCCCCTGATGACTCCCCCAAAGTATCTGCCTCTCTGGGCAGCCTTCCCAACAGGGCACCGCTGCCTGGCCGAAAGCCAGTTTTCAACCCTGTTCTCAAAAGATGTTTTGGTGTCTCCTGGCAGAAAGCTGCTGGTGACCCAAATTCTAAATATAGGTGAAAATTCATTATTTTTTTTTTTGTTGTTATGAATGCAAAACGTTCATCTTTGGAAACAGGTTTTTTTTGTATGACAATTGTAAATATAACACCCAGATGTCTTTCAGGTGAGGTCACCTCCTGGCTGTGGTCATCCTCGGAGTGCTCTCACGCTTATTTGCTCCAGGTAGACTCCTCCACAATCCTTCACTGCTGGAAAGCCACGCTCAGAGCCTCCGGCAAATCCCAGGCCTGGGGCTGCAGCTCTTCATGTGACAGACCATCCCCACCTCAGGTGATGGGCAGTTCCTCGGGGATGAAAGTGTGGCATGAAGCCCGCTTGTCACCTGCTCCTCGGGCCGAGAAGCTGGGGAGGGCTGGGGAGTCATGTCCCTGTCTCTCCCCCCCATGCTCAGGTGACACGCAGGCATCTCTTGGTGGCACAAGGAGGTTTCTTGGGGCTGGAGGGCTGTGGTTGCCCCGCAGCTGTGATCAGCACCCAGTCCCTCCGCACCTCGCTCAGGCTGGCATCTCTTGTCCATCCCCAGCAGCACAGAGTAGCTGCTCCCCATGCAAAGAACATCACCATCCCTGTCCCACAGGCATATGAATGTCCCCAAGGGAGAATGCATACCCTGGTTGCCCAAGTGCCCAGCTCCTCCAACAGCCTGAGGAGCCTCACAGCTTCTCTGGGGGAGCAGGATGGTAGCAGAGACCATACAGGGCCCATTACTGATGGACCTTCCTCTGATCACTAAACACCAGTGAGACTCCACTGGGATTTCTCAGAGGCTGGTACTTTTGCCCAGTTTAAGTGGATTTTGAGAAGAGCAAGTAGAGTCAGGGTTGACAGCCTGTGCCGGTGTGCACCTCCTGCCCCCAACGCCACTGTCCAAGGGGCCAGAGCTGCTCATGAGGACAACGAGGATTTTTAATGATACAAACCAGTGAATGTTGCCTTTTCTTGATCTAGGGAACAGAAAACCAGCTTCAGGCAGGAGCTCCCAGGCAAATCCATCCCAAGGGACAGGCAGCACAAAAATAGCAGCCTGAGGAGCTGGAGCATGGCAGACTCAGAGACACCGGAGATGAGAGTTATTGGTGGCACCTCCCAGTCCACTTCCCTGGGACTAGACGGGTGTCAGGGTTTCTGGGCACAGCCCCAGGAGCTGGAGCCAGGACCCCGAGGGCTTGCAGCAGAATGGAGATGTTCAGGATGAGGTGTCCTTCTGGGGAAGGGGAAAGAGCAGCTTCTGCTCATTTCATTTTCCAGTTCTCTATTGTTTCGCACAGAGCATGTGTTTAAGGACTGTCTCTGTGCATTGCACACAAACTTCTTCACTAACTGCTCTTCCCAGCCCCAACTGATGAGCACACAACTCCCAGAAAGGCAACAAGCCACGTGGCTCCCACGGACTGTGGCCTGCAAACACCTGCAAGGACCTGAGTCTGCTCTTGACCCACACCCCCAGGGCACACAAGGTCAAGGCTCTGAAATGCTCCTTCATGGTACTCAGCAGTTACCCGTGTGATCCCAGCATCACCAGGAGAAATGACTGAGGCAGCACTTCCCAGGCTTGGGGAAAAACTCATGTCAGGGGTGCCAGGACCAGCCTCTGCTCAGGACGCAGCGAGGTGACCCTGGGGATCTGTAGGCAGCTGAGGCTGAGGGACTCCCTGGGACACCCTTGTTCAGTCCATGCCAAATGCTGGGGGGCTTTGCAAAGATCCACTCATGTTATTATTTCATGACCTCTTATTTTATAAGTTTTGGGTAGCTAGACCCAGCATGGTTTTTTTATTTTTTCCCTTGGTAAAGGATGTGTAAATAATGAGCCAGGACTGATTTGCATGCCAAGTGTTGGGCGAAACGAAGCACGTGCACCACACGCCAGCCCTGCACCTTGCCGGGAGCTATGAGCACTGCTTCCCAAAACCTTTTGGGTGAAGCAGAAGCCAACGTGATCACCATCCGCTTCTTGACGGTCGCCCAGACACACAGCCTGCTGCCGGTTACGCAGGTGAGCAGCAGAGCCCAAGGCTCCTGCAGCGCAGGCTGGTGCGGTGGCACACTGAGGCTGCAGCCAACTCGCCGGGACTCACGGGCAGGCGATGAGCAGCAGCCGCCTGCTCATCCTCTCCAGGCGCAGCCAGCTCAGGCCCAGCGGGTCAGCTCACTCCAGCGTGATTTTCCTCAGTGACCCAATGGCCAGGGACATCCAGGAGCCAAAAAGGAAAATCGCTTCCCGCTGTCACATAGGTGCAGTTGTCGATCGCTGTTTGAGCCCGCCAAGCGCAGCACCCAGGGCCAGGCACCCTCCAGGCTGGTGCAGAGCTCGCTGCTCTGCTTTATTGCTTTTGCAGCAGCTTTCCCCCAGCAATGAATCGTCATGACTAAAACCTACCCTGGAAAGGGAGGTCGCCTCCTATTTTTTGCAGTAAAAGAGGCGGGCAGGGTGCAGCAGAGACCAAAGCGTTTCCCATCACAGTAGGGAGAGAGGGTCATCCCGTCAAACCAACCATTCTAGGGATGTGTCAGTGCAAATGGGACAATTTACCCTGGGATAAGATTAAACTTGGCAAGATTTGTTCTGATGCATTTATTTACATCCACTCCCGCACAGTGGCGGGATTAAAGGTTAATTTCTGCACTCCTGCAGTCAGTAAGAGCCGTGTTGTAACCACACCGTGCAAAACAAGCGCTAATAAAAGTAGTGAAATGAAACCCCAGCAGCAGCATGAGCTGTTGTCTCCAAGCAGGGACCAGACTGGGGTCAGGCTTGAGTTACACCATAATTTCTGGGTGTCTCCTGCAGGTGCCCCAGTGGTGCTGAGCACCTCTAGCTCTTTGTGGCTTTAACTGAAATTGCTCCTGCCATGGGACAGCCCAAACGAAAGGGTTTTCCAAAACGTTTCAGGCTTCACGGGTTTCTGCTCCCCTCTCGGCAAAGAGGGGTGAGAGCTCTGCTGGGTGGCAGCTCTCCTCCCGAAATGGTTTACATCCTTCTTCAAGATCCTTCAATTACAGAAGACTAAATGTTATTTAATTTGTGACTGCGGGTTGAATAAGACTCAATTAAATTCTGCCTCTTATGAATTTGAGACGGGGAATTCTCACCTGTGATGCCAGATGAGTCCTAACTGTACCACGCGTGACTCAGGCACTTAAACTGCTCCAATAGTGACTGTTTTGAGAAATGTTCTATCTTTATATGGACAATTTCCTGCCGTGTGACAAGCTTGGCACGATGTCACACCCAACCTTGGGCCCCGTGCTCGGAGCGCGAAGGCGACCCTGGCGCTGCCGAGCATCTCGGGGGGCTGCGACACTCACGGGGGATGCTCTGGTTGCCGGTACCCGCAGGCACCGGTCGTTCCCCCGAGCACCCCGCTGGTTGGGAAGGCGGGGGGCTCCCAGCCCCTCATTTGGGGGGTGTTTAAGGAAAGAATGGAAACACCTGGAGGTGTTTAAGGGAAGAATGGAAACACCCGGAGGTGTTTAAGGAGAGGCTGGATGTGGCACTTAGTGGTGGTGGGACATAGGCTGGACTTATCTCGGAGGTCTTTTCCAGCCTCAATAATTCTGTGATTTCCGACACTTTCATCCACGTTTCTCTTTGGACGGGCGCGACACGGAGGGGGGAAACCGGGCGCGGGGCTGCGGCCGCTCCCCGGGAAGCCTCGGGACCCCCCCCCCCCCCCGCAACTCCCCGGGACGCCTCCGGGACCCTCCCCCCGCAACTCCCCGGGACGTGCGGGCAGGGAAGGGGCCGGGGCTGAGCCCAACCCCTAGCACTCCCCCCGGTCCGCGGGAGAACCGGGAGCGGAGAACCGCGTCCCCCCCCAACCCCGCAGCCCCCGGACGCGGGACCCCGCGCTCACGTGGGCGGTGCCTTGACCCCGCCCTCCCTCCTCCGCCTCCCATTGGCCGCCCCCCCCTTGCGCCCGCCCCGCCGCCTTTGTGACGTCACGATCAGCTGTCGGAAGGTCCCGATTAGTGCGGGGGGGGAGCGGCGGGAGCTCGGCACAAACCGCGCGAGGCAGCCGCCGGCACCGCCTTCCCCCGCCGCTCCCCGGCACGGCTCCGGTGAGTCTCCCGCTTCTGCCTTTTGGAGGGGAAGGGGGGAATTCGGGGAGGAGGAGGGGGTCTGCGGGGCGGGGGGGTTGCGGCTGTGCGAGCTCCGATGTCCCCCCTCCAATGCGGGGGGGGGGGGGGGGGGGGGCGAGGGGGGGGGAGCCCGGCGGCGGGGGGTCCCCCCCCGCCGCCGGGCTCCCCCCTCCTCGCCCCCCCCCCCCCCCCCGCCGTTGTTGTTTGTTTCTTCACCACCCCTCCCATTGGTTGCGCTGGAGTGACGTCAGCTTCATTTGCATATGACATTGAGACGTCATAAAGCTGCCCCCCCCCCCCCGTTGTCGTTTCCCTGTCCCGCGGTGACCCCTTGGGTGGGTGCAAATCGGGGCTTTTTTTTTTTTGCCGAAGGGATGCAATCCCGTAAGGTAGGAATATGCGTAATACAGACGCGGCTGCGTGTGTTTTGCATTTAACTCCATGCGCTCGGGCAAATACTTGGTGCTTTCGAGTCTTTCAGATCGCGGTTCTCTTCGTAAATGCGGTTTTAATCGAGGGTTTGGGCTGTTCAGGTGACAAGAAAGACGTGGAGGTGCTGGAGGGTGTCCAGAACAGGGCGATGAAACCGGTGAAGGGCGAGGGAAAGGGGGAAAAGGTTGCTCCCTGCAACTAACTCCCTGGCAGGAGGTTGTAACGAGGCTGCAACCCCTGTAACAAGCGATAGGACAAGAGGAAGTGGCCTCAAGTCACGCCAGGGGAGGTTTAGGTTGGATATCGGGAGGAACTTTTTCACCGAAAGGGTTGTCAGGCATGGGAACAGGCTGCCTGGGGACATGGTTGAGTCACCGTCCCTGGAGGTGTTTAAAAGACACGTAGATGTCATGCTTAGGGACGTGGTTTAGTGGCTGACTTGGTCTGGTTAGGTCAACAGTTGGACTTGATGATCTTAGGAGTTTTTTCCAACCAAAACTATTCCATGTGCTTTATTGACTTTACCTGTGATGCCCTGGGAAGGGGCCGTGGGGCCACACGTAGCAGGCGAGGGTGGGTGCTGTGACATCCCACCGTGCGGCAGGATGCTGAGCCCACGGGTGTGTCGGGTACCACATGGAGCATCTGCTTTTATTTCTAAGTGCGCCTGCTTTGGGACACCTTAAACATGTCGTAAGTGTTAAAAGGTCAACTCTCCTACAGGTTTCACTTTGGGACCTCAGCAGCTTGGCTGAGCCTGCCAGGCCCTGGGCACTAAACCTGCTCCCATCTGAGCGGGCTCATCAGCCGAAAAACTTGGGCTCTGTGGAGTGGAACTGTACAAACATGTTAAAAAGGGCATTATTGCTCTTGTACTTTTTGGATACATATATGTGTGTCTGTATATTTATGTGCTGGGGAGCTACAGCCCTGCTTAGAGAGCCCGAGCAAGGTCATGGGCACCCTGGGGTCACAACCTACCACCTGAAGTGTCTCTCTTGGGACCAGCAACACCCGCTGCTGACAGCAGCACCCAGGGGGCTGAACTGGGTGGCTGCCAAATGCTGTCGCTAATTTGGCCGAGGCTTTCCTGGGGCAGGAGACCATCCCCGAAACAGGTGGTGGTCTCCAGTACAGGACTCTGCTGCACCTTCTTTCCCACCAGGCTCAGTCTACAAAGTGCGGAGAACAATTTTTTTTTTTCTCTAAAATAAATCCTTCCTCTCTGTTTTTTACTCCTCTCCAAAAAAAAAACCCCAAACAACAAAACAAACCCAAAAGCTTTCTGTTGTGGCTCACTGTCACCATTAGGAACCCGTTGCATCAAATTAGTGCTTATTTGGCTGAAGACAAAAGGAAAAACATAATGGAAGTTTTTCCCCTGGAGAACCGACTGATATCACCTGCTCGTAGCGAGACTGGAAAAACCTGAGCCGTGAACTCTTATCTAAGAGCTTTCCAGCGCTAATTGCAGAAGGAGCCCTGTGTGGGCAAGTCTCGCCCCAGCGCACACATGGCCCCGGATGGGTGCGGGAGGAGCTGGAGGGGAGCTCGTGGCTCCTTGCGGGGTGAAAGTCCAACCTGATCCCGATACAGTCCATGCTCAGCCTCCTGCGCCTTGCGGAGGGTGTAACGTTGGGGCCGCTCCCCTCTCGATGTGCACGCTCCCAGGGATGTTTTGCCCTGCACATCCCAGAGAGGAAACTCCTAACTTTTCATAGGACGGCGCACGGCAAATCTAAGAATTTCCTGGTTGCTCAGATCCTGCGGGCCACTGACAGATTTTCCAGGGCTCTGTGCGATGACATCAAATAGCAGGAGGTCGGGCTTGTCCTTGGGGCAAGGACCTTCCTGCAGCGGTTACACAAGGGAGCGAGTATGGGTGGGGACACCAGCTCCAGGAAAAACACCCTCGTTCCGGCAACCCCAGCTGCCCCTCCTTCAGATGGGGTCTGGAGGAGCATGTCAGGACTCCAGTCACAGAATCAGAATCATTTAGGTTGGAAGAGACCTTTAAGATTGAGCTCAACCGTTAAAGCTGAGCTCCTGGGCTGACTGAGGAAAGCCCTTCCAGTTGCTGGCTTGATCTGCCGTTAGTAATAAAATCTCATAACAAAGAGTTTTTTGAGTGGTTTTTCTAACTGTTCTCTGCCTTCTCTCCCCTCCAGTGGAAGAGGCTCCGGCTGTGACTCAGCTGCTGGTGTGCTGGGGTCAGTCTGTTGGGGTCCAGCTCTGCTCCCCAAGGGGAACCCCATAAACGAGGCTGCTGGCAAAGCAGAGGGAGCTGTAGTGTGGCTGTTGAGTAACCAAATGCATTAATCCAGCCCTGCTGAACTCTCCTGGGCAAGCTCGAGCCAGCTCTGATCCTCGGTAGGGACAGGGTAGAGGACAGTGCAGGGATGCTGCAATGGTCATTGCTGGGCTGATGGGCAGGGTGCCCCGAGCTGCCCAGCTGCTGGATGCCCATTTCCTTCACTTTGTGTTCCGGTGCCAGGTTTAGGATTTGGATACATACAGCCTGCGAAACATTTGTCTAATTTAGGTAAAACGAGTTGAAAATAACATTTCCCAAGTGGGTTGGAGGAAGGCACCTGATTTATACCTCCGACGCCTGCCGTGATGACTGCGCGGGGTATTCTTAGCTCTGCCGAGGAAGGACCGCTCCTGCCGCTTGTCAGCAGCATCCCTCCCGCCGCCGAGTATTTATGGAAAGTTTCAGGGAGCCTGTTGCCATTTCCAAGCGGAGTTGCTGTTGTTCTCGCAGGCTGTGACTTTCGGGAGCTTCCAGTCCTGCGACGCTGCGGCTCCTGCCCGGCGAGCTCCTGGCACATCCTGGGGCGCTGCTGCCGATCCTTTTGCCTATTCTTAGCTCCCGGGGTTATTTGCAGTGATGGTGACTCAGAAAACTAATTATTGTGTCAAGGTTTCTGAAGTGTGGGGGGGAACCAAACAACTCAATGCATTATGCTTTCCTTACTCCTACTGTAACTTTTCCTATTTAATACCCTCTGGCTGGTTTTGAAAGGCTGTTGGACTTTCTGGAAGGATTCTGATAAACTCCGTTCATTAAGAAACTCGCTTGTTCCCAAGTGTCACCTGTGGGTTGTCCCCTTGTGCTGGCAGTGGCCTGAGATGCCCAGTAAGGGAGTCTGGGAAGGATGGCAGCTGTCCCACGGTGGTGACCCTGGCTCTGGCAGGGGACAGGGGACGGGTGTGTGGTTTGTGGGACAGCTCAGCCCCAAGGAGGTGGTGCACGAGCAGACCCCTTGTGCCCCAGCGCTGGTTGAACCTCCTCCACAGACGTAGGATGTCTGGCAGATAGGGGTGGGCTGGAAGAAGACCCTGGAGCTCAGCCCAGCCCAGCCCCGGTCACCAGAGGGGCAGAGAGGTCACCTCCTGGTCCAGGCTGCTTCTGTGGGCACCGTCTCTGCCTGGTGACAAAGCACGTGGGCAGCAGTGACTTAGGTCCCCTGACAGGGATGCATTCGTGTTCCTCCTGCACCGCAGGTGCCCTGGTGTAAATGAGGCAAGCATAAACCACAGGGAAAGGGAAGGCTCTCCAAAAACTCGATCACGTTAGCCAGAAGCTGCTCCCTTCTGGGGTGGGTGGGCAGAAGATCACGGACTCGCAGAATGGTTTGGATTGAAAAGGACCTTAAAGATCATCTCATTCCAACCCCTGCCCTGGGCAGGGACACCTCCCACCAGCCCAGGTTGCTCCAAGCCCCGTCCAACCTGGCCTTGGGCACTGCCAGGGAGGGGCTGCCACAGCTTCTCTGGGCAACCTGTGCCAGGATCTCACTGCCCTCATCCTAAAACATTTCTTCTTTATGTCCAATTGAACCCTCTCCCCTTCCAGTTTTAAATAGTTGCACCTTGTCCTGTCACTACAGGCCCTGGGAAAAAGTCTGTCTTTCTTATAAGCCCCCTTTATATAGCAGAATGCCTCCGTGAGGTATCCCTGGACCCTTCTCCAGGCTGACCAGCCCCAAGTCTCTCAGCCTCTCTCCATAGCAGAGATGCTGCATCCCTTTGATCATTTCTGTGGCTTCCTCTGGATTTGCTCCAACAGGCCTTAACGTCCTTCTTACACTGGTGACCCCAGGGCTGGACACAGACCTGCAGGTGGGGTCTCACCAGAGCAGAGCAGAGGGACAATGCCCTCCCTGGCCCTGCTGGCCTCGCTGCTTGTGATGCAGCCCAGGATGTGGGTGGCTTTCTGGGCCAGCCCCAACCCGGACGCAGGACCCTGCACTTGGCACTGCTGAACCTCATGAGGTTCACACCAGCCCCCTCCTCCAGATTATCCAGGTCCCTCTGGAGGACATCCTGTCCCTCTGGCCAGTGAACACCACTGCTTAGCTTGGTGTCACCAGCAAACTTGCTGAGGGTGCATCTTGGAGATAAAGAGTCTGATCCTGTCTCCCCAGTGTTTCCAAGGATTTCAGCACAGACAGGATAAAGGGAGGGTGAGGATTAAAGCTCTTCTCAGTCCTTGCTTGCCAGGATACAGATCCTGCCTCTGCCCTGCGGGTTTGATCCTGATGGCTTTGCCGACTGCGCTGGCAGGATCTCCCCTGCGGCTCCCCACGGTCCTGGTCAGGATCGCAGCATCCCCCGGCAGCAGGAGCCTGTGGGGTGAGGCAGCTTTATCCAAGGGGCTGATCCTGCAAGCTCTGCCCTGTCTGCATCGCCCACCCACGGGCTCCGCACACCCAGGACCCCCTCACTCTGCCAGGTGGGCCACCTCATGCTCCCCAGCATGGGGACGGGGAATGCTGGGGACTGGGTTAAACAATTTGGGGAATGATCTTTTAAAATGATCCATCTCAACTTTTCCTCTTGGAGAGAGCTTTTAACTCTCTCCTGCGGCCCCCAGAGCTACCACAGCTGCCTGTGAGCTCCCCGTGCCCTTTGCACCCAGGGTTTGCCCTGGAGCAGGATGGCCCCGACGGGCTGTTACCAGGGGCTCGGCTGGGTGTGATGGGGGTGTGGTTATCCCAGGGCTTTTAATTACGGAGCTAAGGTAAATGAACTTAAATTTGGGAAAGGAGAACAATTGAAAGAAATGGTGTCCTCTGTGTCTCGTGTCTTCAGGAATGGAAAGTTGTCTGCAGGTTAGGGTGGGCACCTAAAATCACAGTATGGTTTAGGTTGAAAAGGACCTTAAAAATCATCCCATTCCAACCCCCCTGCCATGGGCAGGGACACCTCCCACCAGAGCAGGCTGCTCAAAGCCCTGTCCAGCCTGGCCTTGGACACCTTCAGGGAGGGAGTGTCCAGACTGTTCGCCTCCTGACTTTCCCGTTGATGCACCCCATGATTTCTGGGGGACTGGTCTCTAAGCAGGTGGGTGCCCAGGGAATGAGTGCTGCGCTGATCGGCGGGTAGAGGGGGAGGCCAGCTTTGCTACTGTATGGTGAAAGCTGCTGTCAAGTTTGAACTAAATAAAAATGGTTCTTGCTCTCTCTTTCAAGTGTGTAATCGATCATTTGCCGTCGCTTGAGGACAAACTCCTTTCTGGGGGCTCTCCAAGCCAAATCTGCAGAGCAAAGCGGGGGACTGCAGGCAAGGAGGTTCGGTGGGGCTGTGCATGCCGAGCCATCCCCCCCCAGCAGCCGGCTTCCAGGCTGGCTTTGCTGAGGCAGCACAGGGGACCCTGCTGTCCCCAGCCCCTTCAGCCCTGGTGGGTCACTGTGAGAGGCTGTGCAGTGACACTGGGGTCAGCTTTGGTTCAGTGCTTCTGCTCGCCTGGGAATGCTGCAGGCAGAGCTGCTCCAGCTCAAAAAGCATCTGGACTTGCTCCCGGCCTCTCACTGAGCCAGGACTATGCCGGCCACGGGCTCCTGGGTGCTGCTTGCCCCTGTCCTCCTGCCTGGGGACCTGGAGAAGAGCAAACAGTGGGAAGTCCTGAGACATCCCCAAGCAGGCAGCTGGGAGCAGTGGGGCTTCTGTGGCAGTTAGATGCTGAATGAATTTATCAGATAAATAATATATTAAAAGATAGCTACTAAATAGGCAAGGGCTCCAGGCAGATGCCAGAATTCAGATTGCAGGCAGGGAGGACTGGTGTGTAATGAAGCTGTGGCAGCCTTCAGGGCTCTCCTGGGTGCCCTTTGCCAGCCTGGCCGGGGGCACGATGGACGGATGGGTGCACACACGAGTCCCACGGGATGGGACTCCCCACTGAGCACGCGAGAGAGCCCGGTGGGTCGGTTTCCATTCGTTGCTCAGCGGGATATCAGTCCCTCTTCATGTTGTTTCCCTAATTTATATTATTAGTCTGTAATGCTGCAGGAAAGGAGGGGTGTCTGGATAATTTAATCAGGAGAGGATAACAGAACAGCCGTGGCTTTGCTGCGGTTGTGGTGGTGATGGGAGGTGAAAGCTGCTTTAGCTGAGCTGCAGCTCTCGCCGCAGTCAGAGGAAATGACTCTGTCGTGTTTTAGTGCCCCAAAACCCTCTGCTCAGCCCTTCCAGGGGAAGCCGGGAGCCCTCTTCGGACACGGTGTGGGGATCCTTGCTGACCTCTCACTCATCATGGCGAGTGGTTCCACGAGTCTCAGCCAGGTCCTTTTTGAATGTGCAGTCCCAGCTGGGACCCAGCTTGTTTAGCTGCAGCCTCTGCCCCCAGGTGGATCTGGGCGCGGGGGTCAAGCACGGCAGTGGGGGCGCTGCCATCCTGGAGGGAGGGGATGCGCTCGCCCTGGGGGTTTGGCCCCCTGAGCACCGGGATCTGGAGCCAGGCATGGTTTAGTTTGCCCTGTGCCTCTGGGGCAACTGATGTCACCTGGGGCTGGAGACCTGCTCAAGGGGACAGGTAGAGTCACGATGCTACCCCGCCGATGCTACCCCACCCATGCCCGGGAGGGAGAGCTGGGTGTTGCAGGGCTGCTTCATGCTCCAGCACTACATTCTTCATCTGGGGGTGGCAGAGCTCGAGGTGAGCTCTGGAAGCCCAGGGATCCCACCCCTAGGGAAAGGCTCCCCTTGTTCTTTTGTCTGCTGCCTTGTGGAGCAGATGTTGTACCTAAGAGAAGGCAGAAGGCACAGCGATGGGTAAATACGAGCGTGCCTGAGGCCCAGAACTTCAGCAAGAGCCCAGGCCAGCCCCCTTCTCAACAACGCTGAGGCTGGAGAGGTCACTTTGTTGGGGGGGTGTAGGTCTGAGCTAGAACTTGTGCTGTTGGAGAACTGGCGTGTGTACGGACCAAGGCTCAGACACATTGTGCCTCCCCACACCCTTTCCATTCCGTATTGCCCAGAGCAAGTGGGGCTTCGCCAGGGTTCAGGACACTTGCTGACTATGACACCGTGGTTGACAGAGCCGTGAGCAGGGCGTTTGCCCTCTAAATGCACCCATGGCAATATGCCAAGTGAGGCAGCACCCAGCTGGCCCCTCTCCCCGCATCTAGCTCTCGATGGCATCTTAATACTCTTTAAGATCCCTGGACCAAAAAGGTTGGTTTCATTTTGAAAGTCGTTACCGTTTTTGTTGCTCCGTGTGTGTGTGCATATACCTGCAGGGATGCTCTTCTGATGCAGCTGCCCTTCACTGCCACCCTCCAGCCCCAAAAGATGACACATGCGTCATCACTGCTCCTTTACAAGGACCTTACGAGGAGCCATGTTCTGTGTATACCCAGCACCTTGTGCCTGCTGCCTGCCAGCGTCCCACCAAGAGCTGCGCAGTCGTTAACGAAATCAGTGAGTCCTAACCTCCACCTGAGCTGGGGGAATCTGTTTCCCCAGGGGTGAAGTGGTGGTGAGGGCAGATCGAGCAGCCTCACCCAGGGCTGGGGTAACGCTGTCCTTCGCCCTGCCCCGGGGCTGCCGCTCACTCCTGCGCTTTGATGTCTGAGTGCTCAGGGCAAGGCACAACCTGTAGCCAAGCGCTTCGTCCCATGGCTCCTCGTAAGGTCCTTGTAAAGGAGCGGTGATGATGCATGTGTCATCTTTTGGGGCTGGAGGGTGGCAGTGAAGGGCAGCTGCATCAGAAGAGCATCCCTGCAGGTACATGCACACACACACAGAGCGACAAAAACGGTAACGACTTTCAAAATGAAACCAACCTCAAGCACGTGTTGGCACAGGCAGGGCTCAGGCATGATGTGAGCAAGGGCTTCTTGGGCCCCAGCTCGAGGAGGAGAGGGTGACCACGCAGGTGTGGCAGTCAGGGGGTTAGTGGTGGGATTCAGGGACAGCTCGTGCCACGAGTTCTCAAGTAGGAGAGCAGCATCACTACCTTTGCCCTGCAACAAGAGCAAAGCTCAGTGCCACCAGCCATGCTCGGTGCCCGTTCAGTGCTGGGGAAGCAGGTACCAGCCTGGCTTAGGGACAGTGTTTGGCTTGGCCCCTGCCGGTCCCCGCAGGCAGCTCCCGGGGACACACGGCCTGCGAGGAAGGGGACATGATGCGGGGCTGCAGGGCATGAGCTGCCAGCCCCTCGCTGCTGCTTTCAGGCATAATGTCCCTGGAGATGCCGGCAGCTGGGACAGCCCGCAGCACTGATTGGTGCTGGAGCCACCTTTTCACTGTCCGCTCCAGCCCATCTGGGACCCCAGGGGCCACACTCCCGGCCAGTCCAAATGCATTATTCCTTTTTCTTTCCCTTTTACAGACCTTTGCACTGAAGCCAACGGAAGGACCTCAGAATTGCACTACACGCCATTTAACTCTGCTAAGATTTCCCTAGCAGCAAGGCATCTCTGCTGCCTCCGAGACCTCGAGCGCTGTGTATTTTCCCTCCCTGCCCATTGCTCCCACCTCCGGGCCTGGAAACCAGTGCTCCACAGTAGCTCTAACTCACCGTCCATCCTGCTGGATCTCTCCTCACTATGTTTCAGCGTCTCACCAGCCTCTTCTTCAGTGACAGTAACACGCCAGAATGCCTGGAGGAGCCCAAACCCTTTGTTGAGGAGGCGGAGGAGGAGGATGGCTGGCTCATCATCGATCTTGCAGGTGAGAAAAGCAGCAGGGACTTGTTTCCCACAGCCTCTGCTGCATCTCATGTCTCCAGAGCTGGGGAAACCCCTTGAGATGGCAGGAAATGAGCTTCCGTCACATGTGATCAGCTCTGCCCTCCATCCTGCCCCCTGCCCACAGCATCCAGCCCTGTGGTCACCGACCTGCTCTTCCTTTTGCCCTTTCCCATGGGTGGTTCCTGACTTTCTGCCAGCGTGGGAGCAGCAGCAGTGTCCCTGGCCACGTGAGGGCAGGCAGTGGCAGTGCCTGCCTGTCCCATGGACACGTGCCACCGGCCATCTGGCCACGTTTGGGTCACTTGAGTCCATCAGGAGAGCAAATATCAGCTCCAAAGGACTTCCCTTCCCAAATCCTTCCCCATGCCCATGCCAAAAGCACTCAGACAAGGGATGTTAAGGGCAAGGTCGCCCTACCCAGAGAGCTCTTTGGGGCTCCCTGTTCCCAGGGATGGTGACAGCCATCCTGAGCCCTGTTTGACACCAGCCAGGCAGATCAACAAATTCCTTGTGTGCAAGAGCTTCTCCAGCTCCATTAAGACCCTGGCGTTTCTGTTGTAGGGTCGATGACTCAACCGATCGCAATGATGGTTTTATGACCTTTTGCTGGCAAATCAAGCAGCAAACTCAGACAAACAAGCCCGTGTGGGAGCTCCTCGATGGCCATGATGTGCTTTTGCAGCCTCTGGTTAGTTTTGGTGCCCAAGCCCAGAGGACCGCAAACGTATCCTGCAGGTTTAGGGGAAGGGTTTCATCCTGCCTCTTGCAGTCATCTGTTCTCTGTTCCCTGCCTGTCCCCCGTGCACCAGGCAGAGCTTGTTTTCATGATGTGAGTCATTCATTAGGGTTTTGCCCCCATGCACTGAGCTGGAGAGGGGACCGGAGCATGGACAAGCCTGGGGTGGGGGACAGGGACAGCCTCGTGTCTGGTGGGAGCACAGAGGAGAGCTGGTGGAGGTGGATGAGTGGCACAGGCAGCCATGGAGGATTCCCTGTGCCCTGGGCTCTCTGGTAACTGTCCCCAGGGGGACAGCAGTGTGGCACGGGATGGGGCTGGTTGCAAGAAAGTCCCTGGAGCAACGGGCACGCAGCTGCCGCGGGTCTGGGCCAGCTGGCAACAGCTGCAGTGTGCCCGAAGCATGCCAGGAGGAGCCAGGAGTTTCCCCAGACGGGGAAACTCTGGGCTGTGCCCTGATCCTCTGGATCCATGACTGCAGCCAGCTCAGCAGGGATCCAGGGATGACTTTGGTACAAAAGGCTCCCAGTTTTTTTCCCAGTCAAGCAGCCAGGCTCTCGATGCAGAGCTGGCTTTCGGCAGTGTCTGCCTGGGACCTGCCACCCCAGCGCTAATTCCCAGCAGCCCTGCTGCTCCCTTTTCCCGTCCATAGCATTCTCCAGTCAGTGAGGACTGATTTATTTCAGCCCTATTTCTGAGGCTGGAGTTATGCAAAGCACTCAAAAAACCAAGCCCGCTGGCTCCAGCTCCTATCCTTAACCTTTGAGCCACAGCAGCCGGCAAACATCTCGCAGCCTGGCTCCCACCCAGCAGCCTAATGAGCCGCCGGATTTGTTCCGTCTCGGCCAGGTCTTTGACCCTTGAGTTGCAAAATGCACCCGAATTAACTGGATTTCCCAGGAGTGTTTTGGGTGCCCTGCTCGCCCCATCACCCAAGCTCGCTCTGCTCCGCACCCAGGGAGAGAGCAAAGAGCATTTCCCCATGCTTAGCCGTACGACAGGGATTTGGGCACCCCAAAATATTCCTCATGGCATTAAAACCTCCCTTGGCAAAGGCTGGGGACAGGTAACCGTGGATGGCTGGGGCAGGGTTGGGCTGTGCCGGGTCCCCTGCTCCTGCAGCCTCGACTTTGCGGGAACCCTGCTGGGCCAGGGGCACTCCAGCCGAGCTCCATGTCTGTCTCCAGGCTGACAAAGAATCTCCAGCCTGGCATGTCAACAACTATTAATAGCTTGATATCCACTGACCTGAAGAAAGACGCTCTCATGTTTGCAAGGCTAATTGTGGCCTGCCCTAAGCCCCGGGCTGGGGCATCGTCTGCAGGAGGAGCCGGGGATGTGCTGGATGGTGAATGCTTCATGCTCTGTGTTTCTCCACCAAAAGAACAAATTCACCTCTGGTTTCTCCTGCGCAGTCAGCCAGCCACAGGGTCACGTGTGTCCGTATAGATACTGCACTGCACCCCCCTGTGAGGTCAGTTCCCTTGAATCCCCCCCCTGCTGAGGCTGGGGACAGGTCTGGGTACCCTGCTGAACCTAACATTAGGTGCAGGCTCCCTTCCCATGACACAACCAGCCCGGAAAAGCCCCAGCCGGAGTGCTTTTACCAGGTGGAGGTGAGGAGGGCAGGTGAGGGAGGCTAGGGTGTGGGGGGCACCTCCCGGATCAACTACCCGAAACTCGGCCTCTGATGGACCGAAGCTGAAGGTGCTGTGAACAACTTTGCTGGAGAACTTATTCCCCTGATTTCTTCCAGAGAACAGGTGTGAAGTGTTTTTTGTCCTCTGTGTGTGTTTGGTTTCCGTGTTTGCAAGGCACCGGCCGGCTGGCGCCCCTCCAGAGCGGCACGGCACAGCTCGCCTGCCCTAGGAATGGGCAAAGGCGGTGTTTCTCGCTGGCTCAATTTCCTCCTTCATTTCGAGAAGGAAAAAAACAAAATGACAGAGAGAAACCCTGCTGGTTCCCCCCACTTTTTGGTTAAACCAGCTAACCAGATCCCTTTCCATCGCTCGTTGGCTTAGCAAAGCCGGTCCCCGCGGCACCGGCGGCCACCCCGGTGCGGAGGGTGCTGGCCGGGGCGCGACACAGGGCGCTGCCGGCGTCTCCCTCCCCATGAGGTCCTGTCGACACCATGGGCATCTCTAGCGGTGGTGGTGGTGGTGGTGGTGGGGTGTGTCTTGCACTAACGATGCCCCTTTCTCTCCCCCCCTCCCCTCCCCACTGTACATGGTATGTGTGTGTGTCCCCGCTGCGCCCCGCATGGCTCTGCACCCCCCCGCCACCCCCAGGCAGCCGTGCCCGCCCCGGCGCAGCCCAGCGAGCGGGTGCTGGCGGTACGGGGCGCTCGGCGCGATCCCGCCCGGCACCCCCCGGTCCAACCCCGCCGCCGGCCGCTTCCCCGGCTCCGGCCGGTCCCTGCTTGATGGACGAGAGTTGGTTTGTCACCCCTCCCCCCTGTTTTACTGCAGAGGAGCCCAGCCCCGGCGATGTGGAGAGCAGCCCCATGGAGGACCTGCTCATCGAGCACCCCAGCATGTCCGTCTACGTCACCAGCACCCTTGAGGTGGATGGGGAGGGCGCCGAGGACGATGCTGATGGGTGAGTGTGGCTTGTGGGTGCTCGCTGGGGGCTGCCAGCCCCAGCACCCGCCGGGAACCAGGTCTGTCCCAACATCCCTGGGAAAGAACAACCCCATGTGCCAGCACAGGTTGGGGACTGCCCTGCTGGAGAGCAGCGCAGGGGAAAGGGGCCTGGGGGTGCTGGTGGGCAGCAGGATGGCCATGAGCCAGCAGTGTGCCCTCGTGGGCAAGAAGGCCAAGGGCATCCTGGGGTGTGTTAGAAGGGGAGTAGCCAGTAGGTCGAGAGAGGTCCTCCTGCCCCTCTGCTCTGCCCTGGGGAGGCCACATCTGGAATCTTGTGTCCAGTTCTGGGCCCCTCAGCTCCAGAGGGACAGGGAACTGCTGGAGAGAGTCCAGCACAGCCCCAGGGATGATGGAGGGAGTGGAACATCTCCCTGGTGAGGAAAGGCTGAAGGAGCTGGGGCTCTTCAGCTTGGAGAAGAGGAGGCTGAGGGGTGACCTCAGTCGTGGTTATAAATATGTCAAGGGGGAGTGTCAGGAGGACGGAGCCAGGCTCTGCTCAGGGATGTCCAGTGACAGGACAAGGGGCAATGGGTACAAGCTGGAGCACAGGAGGTTCCACAAAAACATCAGGAAAAACTTTTTCCCTGTGCGGGTGCCGGAGCCCTGGCCCAGGCTGCCCAGAGAGGGTGTGGAGTCTCCTGCTCTGGAGACTTTCAGACTGCACCTGGACACGTTCCTGTGCGATCTGCTGTAGGTGATCCTGCTCTGGCAGGGGCTTGGACTGGATGATCTTTTGGGGTCCCTTCCAATCCCCAACACTCTGTGATTCTGTGTGATCCCAAATCACTGCATCTGCCTGGGAGCACTTCACCCGTGGACAGAGCAGGGACCTGTGTTGCCACGTCCCACCTCAGGGTCACCCTGCACACTGGACAGCAGGGCAAGGACCTCCTTGGCCCCAGCCACTCTGCCCTGGGGATCTCAACACCATGCTGAGATGGCCGTGGGGGCAGGACTGTGAGCTTGCCGCTGGGCTGCAGCAGGATTGGGCTACGTCCTCCTCCCCTGCCCCAAGCAGAGTCCCCTCCCTGATGTCACCTGTCACCCCACTGCCTGACCGGGGCGGTTTGCCAGGCCAGGCTTAAACATGGGGTTTTGCACAGTTATGACACAAGCAAAGCAAACCCAATGGGACAAGGTGGCCTTTGGGCACAGTGACCCCCCACAACCCCTGGCTTCCCCCATTGCCCCGAGTCCTGCTGCTGCCTCCATACTGGTCCAGGGATGTCCCACAGCCATGGGGCAGAGGGACACCACCGTCCAGGGATGCAGACATATCTCCCTGCCCCAAAGTTCAGCTTAGCACGGGGAGGGCAGTTAAATAGAAATGGCCCCAATGACCTCTCCTGCCCCAGGGGAGGAAGAGGAATTTAGGGTGAAGCTCCACCTGGGCTAAGGGACACCGTTCCTCCAGGATTTCTTTCTTTGCCAAGTCTCCCTGAGGGCCACAGCTTGATCTCAAGAGCTTCAGAGGAACCCCAACCCTGGAGGGTGCAGAAGAGGAGCCGAAGGGAGCTAGGAACCAAATGGGTCGCAGGCAGCATGGAAATGGGGCTGGGCTTAGCTTGAGGGTCTCAGAGGCTGTGGGGACAGCCCCGTTCTTGGTGGCGTCTGGATTTATCCCAGGTGTCCTAGAGCTGGAGCCCCTTCACCCAGCTCCTAGAGCGGGATGGGGCCGGGTCCCTCAGGCGGGCACGGCGTGAAGGGGAGGGGACCCCGCTTGCCTCCTTGTCGGGGTGGGCGAGGGCGCGGTGCCGGCAGCCGCTGACGGCCCCTTTCTCCGCAGGGAGGTGCCGGAGCCGCGGCTGGAGCGGCACGTGGCGCACCACAGCAGGTCGCTCTCGGTGAAGGCCGCCATCTTGGAGAAGATGGGGCAGGCACGGCGGGTGCAGCGGGCCAAGCAGCTGGCCGAGAAGCACTGGCTCAGCCCCAAGGAGCTGCAGCGGCAGAACCGCGCCCGCCAGCGCCCGCCGCGCCGCGCCCGCCAGCACGCCGGGCCCTTCATCCACCAGCCCTGCCAACGCCACTGCAACTACTGACCTCGCCGGGACGCCTGCGCCACCGCCCCCCGCCGGGGACTTCACCCTCACCCCGACACCAGCCGCCCCGGGGAGCGATGGCCCCGACGAACACCGATTAAACCGGGCTGCAGTTTCACTCCATACACCCCCCCTACACGCGCCTGCACGCCCGGACCCCCCCCTCCCTCAGCATCCTCGTCTTCCTGCCTCCCTCTCTGTTGCCCCCTTCGCTCCTGACACCGGCCGGGCCAGCGACCCCCTGGAGCCGCGGGCATGGAGGGCAGCGCCGCCCCCAGCCCTCGCAGCCACGCCAGCCTTCACGTGGGACGTTGGTATTCCCGGTGAAACCGCCCAGTTCCGAAATCCACGGCGAAGCCTGTTTGTCCTGACGAGCCCGTGACATCAGTGCCTTTCTTCGTGACGTCACGACGCAGCCAGACTGGGATGTCACAAGCGGCGACACCAAGCGGAAGCAAAAAGAGCAACGAAGCAACAAGATTTGGGATTTTTAGGGAAAACCTCATCAACGGCACTAACTAATGCTTCCTCCCCCCAAAAACCAGCAAATACCCTCCCTCCTTCCTTGATAATTATGTTTTCGCAACAAGCCCACTGCCAGTCCCCAAGAGCTGGTGGAAACCTTCGTGGCAGGCTGGGCCGGGCGGCTCACAGTGCCTCGTGGTGTTTGCTTGTTTTTTAAAGACAACCTTAAAAGCAATCTCAGGAAACAAAGCACCGTCCCAGCACCTCGCTGGAGCCCTCAGGAGGGGGGTCCGCTGTGACGGGTGGTCTCACCGAGCTGCTGGCTGCCTGCTCTGAGCAAGCCCCGTCCTCCTGGAGCCACTCACCTGCCTGAGCTGCACCGATACACATCCACCCGTCCATCCATCCACCCATCCATCCATCCATCCACCCATCCATCCATCCACCCATCCATCCATCCATCCACCCATCCATCCATCCACTCATCCATCCATCCACCCATCCATCCACCCATCCATCCATCCACCCATCCATCCATCCATCCACCCATCCATCCATCCATCCATCCATCCATCCATCCATCCATCCATCCATCCATCCACCCATCCATCCGTCCACTCATCCATCCACCCACCCACCCACCCACCCACCCATCCATCCGTATATATTTCTGGTCATATTTCTTGATACACTTGGAAGAGGCAGCATTTAAGCCAAGGAGGGCTGGTTGCGCGGTGTTAATGCCCGGGAGGGCACCCGCGCAGCTTCCCCCAAGGTGGCAAAAGCACGTTGAAGCTGGTGGTGAAGGGATGCTGAAGAGGAGGCCAGAGGGAAGAGGCTGAAGTAAGGACAAAGGTGGAGCTGGAAGCGGCTGCAAAGGGACAGGACAGGACAGGGCAGGCCTGGGCACGGGGCCAGACGAGAGGATTGGAGCCACAACGGGAGCGCCGCCTTCCCCCGCTCAAAATTGCAAATCCTTTCTCATGAAGGGCCAAATTCTGAGTAGCGCTGATTTTTAATGCAAATCCTTCCCCCGATGGACTCGTTCTGCCTTTTGAAGGATACAGTCCAGACTTCTCACCAGCTCCAGCACCAGCTGAGGTGGCTCCAAACCCAGCAGAAAGGCTGAGATAGTCCCCACCCCCCTGCAAATGCTGATTTGACAGGAGTTTCTTCCATTCACTGTGTTATACCCCTTAATATCAGCTTGGGACCTAGGCTGAAGGTAAGCCCAGCCTCAGACAGCTGATATTTATTAGCTTAATGAGATTAGAAACAAAATGAACCCTCCTAGGAGCACCAGCCCCCAGCTCCATGCCTAGGAGCCTGGACTACTGGGGAGCCGCAAAGTTTTATCTTCTGCTCTGATGCTCCCAAAAGCACAGAAAGAAGAGCAAAAAAACCTGATTTTGAATATCTCTTTTCAGCCTTTCCCTTCCAATCCTTCCAGGCCATTTTTTTTTTTGTTTCAAACCCTCCTGAGACCCGGCGCCCTCATCACACAAGTGATGTGATTCCGGCTGCTGCAGCCAGGGCTGGGCTACGGGACACCTGCTTTTTCTCACCTACTTTTTCTCAGCCGGTGGTTTATCAGCAGAGAGAGCGGGATGGGGAACCCGGCGTTACCCCCCTCCGGCATCGCCTGCCGCTCCTCGGACCTTGACGCAATCACCGTCCGTCCCGCCCAACCTTGGGCCACACTGGACATCACCCTGGTTTGTCTCTGGTGTCTTCTTGGCGAAGAGACTGGTGGCTCCTTGGCTCGAGGGGAACGTTTACATCCTTTGGCTTCCCGGGCTTCACATTAAATGCCTTCCTCTCCCCAAAGCGATGGCCGCTGTGATCCGGGAGCGGGGCACTCGGAAGGACGCTGGGACAGGTGTTTGTGAAGACAAGCCTGAGCTCTCAGGATTCTTGTGGATGTCTGGTGAGGTGCTGCCTTCCCTGCGCTGCTCTTCCTCGGGTCATGGGGTGGTAACGCTCAGTGGCCACCGGTCAACAGAGGTAGAAGAAGCATTTTGCTCTCTAGCCCAAATATACATCAAGAAACGGACAAGCCAAGCAACATCCTGCCCCTTCTCCATCGCGAATTCTCCTCCTGCACGTCCGAGGTGCCACCAGTCCCTCCAGAGCACTCCCGAAATCAGGGGCCGCCTGCGACGCCCTCACCCGCTCTGCGCTTCCCAGGGGAGGACGGGCTGGAGGCGGCAAGGCTGGCTGAGATCCGCGTCCCCAGGGTGGATCCTGCCACATCTCGTCTCCCAGGTCTTCCCACACCCCCCAGTCTGCTTTCAAACGGTACCCCAGGCCGAGAAACCCCTCGTCGGAACCCTCCTCTGCGTCCCTTTTGCCCATCGCGAGCCGTGGCCGCGCTCCCGGGGGGTGTCGGCGCAGTCGTGGCTGCCGAGGGCCGGCACCCAGCACCCATTTCCAACGGCTGATGCTGTTACTCCGTCCTGGCTTTTCGGAAGCGAACGCAAACTGTTTTCCTTTCTTCTTTCCGTGCCATTCTGAGACGTCTTTCGCCGTGCTGTGCCCGGCCAGCACAGGACACGAAGCAGAACTGTTATCACACTTTATATCAAGAGTATGTTTATACAGGATTAATAAATTATTAATAAGGTTTTCCTGAAGAGGTTAATCCAGAGTCCTAGCATCCCGCAGGTCAACGGAGCGTGCTTACCACAGCACATATGGCTCCTGCAACCCCCTCCTCTGTTGTTTGCACACTTGCTCGTGTATTAACATCTAATAATCACCCACTAATCCCCTGCAAAGCGACTGTCGATCCACCGCTGTGACCAACCCCTCATGCCGCGGCAAAGGTGTGTTCCGAGCGCGCTTTGCGGACGCCCTGCAGCGCTCCTCTCCTGCCCAGCCGCGAGCAGAAGACCTGGCCCGATACCAAACCTCCTGCCCAGTGTTGCCAGAGCAAGGAAACTCCTTTACACTGAGGTGACGAGTCTCCTCGAATCTTAAAACAAACGAAAGGTGCTTAAAAACTGAGAACTTGTGTGTGTGCACACGTGTGCACGTGTAGATATTTTAACAACACGGCGTGGGTGTTCAGTAAGTCGTTCTGGGGTACGGGTTTTAGGTTTTTTTTAGGGGTTTGTCGAGGTTTTATTGTGGTTTTGTTTTTGTTTTTTTTGCATCCAGTACTTTCGACTGGTGTGATGCTCCTGACAGAAGGCGAAGCAAAGCTGGTGCTGGCTGGCAGGGAGGCCCTTGGGCCAGTGTCCTGCTTGAACGGCGAGGACAAGTCTTGTTTTCTTGTGTAGGGGGAAACTACAGCATGGACTCAGGGACAAACAAATATGCTGGGGTCTTTAAAAAATGTGTTTTTTCCCGGGCTTCTCTCTTGGGATGCGAGGTTTCCTTCTGTCTGTGAGGTCGCGCGGTCCTGACGTGGCTGGGACGTCTCCTGCAGGGACGTGGCTGGAGCCTTCGGCAGCTCGTGTCGGTGCGAGGTTGTGCCTGGGAGAGCTGCAGGGTCTGACGTGACGGCAAAGGAAAAAATGGAAATGAAAAATGGTGGAAAAGATGATGCTCCGACATGAGGGAAAAGGAGCCGTGGCCATTTGTGGTTTGCCTGTGTCCTGAAAATTCACCATAGAGCTGCTAGAGTGTGGCTGGTCCCTCCTTGGGCTTGGTTGCAAGCAACCAGGTACAGATTTGAAGCACTTGAGCCCCCGGGGGTTTGGGAGGCAAAGCGGAGCTGGGCTTTCTGCTGGTTTGGCCCCCGGGGTCAGAACTGAGAGGGCAGCCATTGGAGCAATCGTGTGGAAAAATGCTGATGCAGGTGACAGGCAGATTTTTGGGAGGAAATTTAAATGTTTGCATTTCCTGCAATGAAAACATTAAAAAAAAAAAAGAAAAAAGAATCCACAGTGGAGCGACCTGGGCAAATCTGAGTAAATGCCACGGCTCCCGGGGCTCGGATGGGCGAGCTGGCTCTTCCCAGCGCCACGCTGGCGCCACAGCAAGGAGTGGGCACGGAGGGGCAGGCTGGGGAGCAGCAGGACACGGCTGGGGCACTGCCTGGAGCTTGGGGAGGCAGCAGAACGCTGTGGTGGCAAAATCCTTTTTACCACTCCAAGCCTCTCTAGTGTAGGGGATCTTCTCCGGGCAAGGCATGAGAGATTTGCATCTCCTTGACTTCTTTGGGTACCGGGCAGGGCAGCTTGGCTCCGTACCGGTGGGATGGACGAGCGTCCCCCAGAGCGAGTGGGGAGGCTCCCCCGGGCATCGGGACAGGAGGCAGCTCTGCTGGAGAGGTCACACCGGGACACGTCTAAACCTGCATCCCTCCGTGCCACCCACCTCCCAGGGCAGTGGCTGCGGCACACGTGGGACACCTCGCCGGCAGCCACGTCGGCCACCAGAACCTCCTTTCACCCCATTTTGGCTCGCGCCTGCCCTGCGAGGCTGGGGGGCACCGCCGGGGGACGGGAGGCAAAAGTCGTTGTCACCCAGAAATTCACCCTCGCTGATGCGCTTTCCAAAAAACTCTGCTGTAAAAGCTCGATCTGGAAGGAAAATGATTCTTTCCATGGGAGCCAGCATTTCTTTTTTCATCATGGATGACAGGAACACACGGCTCAACCCAAAGATCACCACCGTGGGAATCTTCACTCTTCTTTAGGCGTGTTTCTGATCAATGGAGAACTTTACGATCATGTCTTGCTGATACTTTTTCCTCTTCCATCCAGCGCCACTGGGGAGAAAAATACCCACTAGATGTCACACCCATCAGAACAACAAAAACCAAACAAACTGAAGAAGTACTCCAGGGAGGTTCTAGACTTAAAGGACACAGCTTTGTGAATGCTCTGGTGGAGGATAAATATCAGCGCTGCATAAAGTGGAAATTAAATTCCAGGTGAATTTATTGAAAAACAAGCAAGTCCCAAAAGCTTAAAGAATATAATAATGAGAAAATAGACAGTAATGATCGATAGGACACCTTGAGTCAAGAAAACTGGTTCTCGGCACCTGCCAGCAGGCAGCGCTGAGCCCCGCTCCCCAGCGCTGGGAATGGGGTCGTGGCAGTTCCCGAGTGTTTCCCTGCTGTCCAGGTTTAAAACAAGAGGTGACCCGTGTCCCCCGTGTGCCACAGGGACTCTCAAGCCACCGGGGATTGTCAACAGCCACCCTTTCCAAGGTGGCACCGATGCACCTCCAGCCTGGTGCCTCCTTTGCTGCCTGCCCTCAGAAATAGCTGCCGGTGGTGGGAGGTACGTCCCAGCACCCCCCTCCAGTCCTCAGAGCTTCCCCCCAAGTCCTCCTCCACCACAGGACGGTGTGTGGTGACCTCCTCAGCACAGCTGCTCACAGGGACCAGAGCCTGAAGCCAGACACTCCGTCCCAGGGCACTGCCACCATCAGACCAGCCGGGGACATTGAGGAGCCTTAAAGGGGGTTGGTCACCTCAGGGCTTGTGTTCTTCAAGGTGGAGCTTTCCATCTCTGCCCCATTTCTCTCAGATCTGCCCAATACAATGTCAAAGTCTTCAATAATTTCCCAGCATGTTCAAGGCCTCGGTCCTCGTCCCATTAACGTGACCAGGGCGGCTGTCCAGGGTCGCTTGAGCGTGGCTGCAGAAGCTGGATGGAACGGTGAGAAGGGCTCTGTCCCGCTTTTGACAAGAGGAGTCCTCAAACCCATCGGACGTGCTGCCGCCTTCTCCGCTCGACTCCGGGATGCCGGTGGTGGGAACACTCGGCAGCCGTGGGCACTGGACAACCAGACACAGCCGGAGCCTCTCCCGTTCCTGCCACCACCTGGCAGCCTTGCCTTCTGCTGCTCCTGAAATTCCTGTCATCCACTAACCCCGCAACTCCTTCCTTGAGAGGACGGCGATGACAAAGCCGAGCAGCTCCATTTAGTAACAGAGGTGACTCTTCCGTGGAGTCCTTCTATAAATTCTTTTTTACGGAGCAGTGAGACACAGCTGTGTCCCCCGTGACACTCGGCGATAACACCCCCTGGGCCAGTTGGCCGGGGGGGAAAGCTGCTTTTCCAGCCTCAACCCCAGTGCAAAGCTCCATTGGAGGGATGCTGCCGCGCACCGGCACGCTTGGCTCTGCTACAGCTCACCACGAAAACCCCTGCACCTGCCACTCCCTTCCTATTTTATCACAGGGCAGGGAGGGAAGATTTTCCTCCCTGCACACGGAAACCAGCACAGTAAAGCGTAAGCGCAGCTTAAAAATGGGTTGCCCGAAGTTTCTCCACTCTTCCACGTTCACCTCCTGTATCCACATCAGGGAAGGTGGCAGCAGCTCTGCCCGAGTCTCACTGAAATCTCGATCCTGAGCTTTGTACCGACACAGTTGTGCTTCGGGAAATCTAGGGATGAGGGAACAGCACAAAGCATAATGGTAAAATAGTCGTATTTTTTCCTCTCGTATGATAAATGTATCCGTACGGAACCACTGAGCACTGCAATATTTTATTCGTACGTATCAACCCCAGGTATTCTAATTGTAAAACTCATCCCTGCGCGTTACCCGTCTCCATGCTGGACTGACTGTACATGTGCCTTTCACTCTTTTTCATGGTTTATCATCTTTTGTTTTTTAACATGACTGCAGAACTTGAATAAATCAGTGAACTACAGTTTCAAGTCCTATGCAAGAAATGACTGGGGAGTCAGTTTTCGATATTACTGTGGTTTTATGTTGTTTTAAAAGTAGGCGCTGGGATTTTCAGAGAAGCCTAACAGAGTTAACGCCCTAAAAAGCACGTAGCTTTTTATTATTATTATTTTTAGCTAAAAAGCACTTAGCATTTTTGGATGCTAAATCTCTTAGGCAGCTTTGAAAAGCTCAGCCTAAGCCCCAGCCCCCTCACCGGTTTGCGTGCGGAACGAGCGCCAGACGGACGGCGAGTCCCACCGCCGGCGTTTCCTTTCGAAAGGAGAAGAAAGTGCTGTTCGGTCGGAAAAGGTTGCCTTAAGCCTTCCCGAAGCCACATCGGGAGAATGTCACCGTCCCCGTGCCCCGGCAGCTGGTCGGGGCATTGGGGAGGACCCGCGCAGCCATTCCCCGTCAGCCGTGCTCTGCTGATGCCTTACAACAGCGCGACAACTTCCACCCTGGGATTTTGAGAAGAGGGAGACAAAAAGAAATAATAATAAAAAAACCCACAACAAACAAAAGCCCCGCGTTTTTCTACATCACCTATGCTGTAGGACTGAAACCTCGTCTGAAGCTCGAAGCTAACAAAATACGTCCTTTTTGTGTGTTACGTGTTAAATCGGTGTAAGCAAGGTTAGTAGGGAAAGGGTGTCTACTTCTCGTAGGACAGTGTTTAACCATGTGCCGTGTGTCAACAGACTGAAGGACACGACTGCCTGGAATACGTTACGTAGTGTGCCTGTGTGTATGTAACCTGGTTTTGGTTGTTAGGGTTGTGATGCTGTCTTTTGACTGAAAAAAAAAAATCTAATATAAAGAAAAACCACAAGAAATAAAAAATATATATATATTTAAACTCTATGTGCATCCCTCTAAAGCTTGTTTTGGCGAAAAGCTTTGCTTTTTAAATAAGCTTTTGCAAGTCAATGCTGTAGGTTGATAGAAAAAAAGTCCCTTTTGAAGACGGGCATGTGCAGGGGAGGGGATTTTTTTTTTTCCCTCTCCGTTAGCAAACCCTAAAACTCTGTAGATGATTGCAAGGGTGAAAGCAGACGGTGGTTGCTCTGAGAAAGAAGCGTTGCCCGTCAGCCCATCTCCACAGCATCAGCTACTTCTCCAGGAACACGCCCCCGTACGTTCTTAGCACCCACCTTGTCGCCCAGAGGCAGAGAGAAGCCCCGGAGATGATCGAGGGGTTGGGGTGTCCGAGAGGGGAGGAGAAGTGAAGAGCTGGGTCTGCTCAGCCTGGGGGAGAAGGTTCTGGGAGATCCCATCCCTGTGGGACTGAGCACAGGAGGAGGTTGTCCAGCGAGGTTGGGGAGCCTCCATCCTTGGAGCTCCCCAAATGAGAGCGGGCACAGCCATGGCCATGGGCGACCTGCTCTGGGCAGGGCTGGGACGGGGGTGTCTGAGCTGGGCGGCTGCGTCGGCCCCTCCAGCAGAGAGAAGCCAAGGGGTCCTCCAGGAGTGACACCCGCGATCCCCCCCCTGCTGCTGGGAGAAGCCCTTCAAGGAACTGTTAGGTTAGAGGCTGGGAATGAAAAAAAAGGTAAACTGAGCTTTGACAAACCTCCTCGTAGGAAAACCAAATTCAGTAGCAGGGGACAAAGCACAGAGGGCTTGGGCTGGGACGGACCTCAGGGGGTCTGCGGTCCAACCTCCTGCTCATAAGGACCAGCCTTCCCAAGTTCAGACTGGCTGTACAAGGCTTTGTCCAGCCAACTCTTGACAAACTCCGAGGAGAGCGAGCCCACCACCTCTCTGCACCCTCGTCCAGGGTCCCCAGGGAGAATTTTGTGTTCTATCTAGCCAGAACCTCCTCTTTCCATTTATCCTAGTGTCCCCTCCTCCCAGCACCCACCTCCCTAAGAGGGAGTGTCCACCTTCTCCAGCACCGAGAGGCTGATGCAGCCCGTCTCCCTCAGTCTCTCCTTGGCCAGGTGTTCCCAGCCCCAGGCCATCTCGGTGACCCGCCATGGTCCCCACCTCTACATTATTAACACCTTTCTTGAGAGGGGGGTGGCGGCGCTGGCAATTAGGTGAAATAAAATTGGGGAAAAGAGGGTCTGGCTGCAGAGCTGCTCCCCAGCCAGTCGCTGCCGAGGACACGAGTGGGCACCAGGTCCCCGGCTCCTCCCAGGGCTCCTCCCCAGGGAATCCTGCACAGATCCTTTCCCAAGGTCCACGTCCCTGCAAACAGCGACTCTGCCCTCGAGCTCATCTGCTTCCCCCAGTCTGGTGGTTTCCGCAAACCTGAGTGCATCCCCTCCCTTGCCCAGGTTTATTTGCACATGGACCTTACCTGTGCAGACAACCTTCCAGTTTTAGGGACTTTGTCCAGCTCCTCATTCTCCAAAACCTCCCACCCGACCCACCCAGCAGAGCACGGAGCAGGGCGAGCGCCAGGTTCCCTGCCCCATCTCCCCCTGTGTTTCGGACAGACCAGTGACACCACGACGGGGCCTCTCCCGCCCCACCAAAGACTCCTGACAGCACAAACCGACCTGGAATAAAACCACTTTGGTGAACTGGCCAGCTCAAGGTAAGGGTTAAGAAACATGACATAGAGGATGGAAGTGGTAAAAATGGGACATTTCAGAAGCTGCTTCCTACTGCCTGCACCCCGTGTGTGTGAGCACCTGCACCCCGAAACGTGGATCTATAACCCTTACGCAGCCAGGTTTTGTGGAAAACAACTTCATACTACCTCCCCGGAGAAACTCGATGGACTAGATGGCCGTTAAAGGTCCCTTCCAGCCCAACACATCCTGTGATTCCATGAACTCTACGAATGAGAAGGGCGAGGCGAGGGGCAGAGGGAGGCTCTGGGGGCCGGGCAGGGGGCAGCACTCCCACCCCACACCCGACGTCTCCCCCACAAAATCGGAGCATCCAAACTCTGGCAGCGAGGACGGGAGACACTGGCCTCGCTCGGCGCCTGTTACCTTGGGCACAAATTGCTTATTTCTGTCAGTATAAAAGGTGACAATTTCTATTTAAGGCCAGTCTCTATTCAATCAGCCTTTTGATACCCGTTTTTTTAATTCCGTGAAGAAAAAAGGGAACAAGATCTATTTGTGCACAAAGCAACAACCAACCTCCGAGAGGGGCTGCCCCGTTTTTCCCCGCGGGGCACAAAGCCTGACCCACTTTCCGCAGCAGCGCGCCCCGGCCAGTCGGGGTTTATCCGGATAAACACGCGTCCGGCCGCGGCTCCGGTCGGCTCCGTGCAGCGTTTTCTCTCTGAGCGGCTCTGTCTGCGGGGAGCGTCGCCCTCCAGTCGCCGCAGGGATCCACGGAGCACGAGGGGGCCCCGGCGGGTTTTTCTCTTGCTTTGCAGGAACAGCTGCACCCGTTAATTCGCTTGTGGTTAAACAAATTCCTCTCTAAAGCTCCATATAAGGAGCTTGCAGGCCCAGAGCTCTAAATAATCCCTTCCATCTTCCTGCTTGTCGCTGCTGCTAATAATAATACAACCCAAATTATAGGACAATAACATTTATTTAGAGCGTGAGGGAATCCACATTATACAAACCCTTAAATTCATTTTTTTTTCTGTTTCACTGGTCCATTTCTACAACAAATACATCAGATCTACTATATAATAAAATTATTTACACTTCCAAACAAGGTCGGGTTCGTTTAGAAACCCTCTTACTGCTATTCACATACAGTACTTAAAACAACAGCACAAAACATTATTTTAATACCTAAAAATGACAACCCTGTATTCTAATTTGCTTAGGAAAAGTGGAAACAAATAACTTTACAACTGTCTTCCCCTCCCCTTCCGTTCCATACAAACACATCAGCCTCATGTGCTAACCCCGGACTTCACTTCGTAAATCCAGGGGGTTTTTTAGAAGAACCCAGTTTTTATATCTATTTATCTGTTTTTTAGAAAAAAAAAAATCATTTATTGGGAACAGTATAATATTAAAATGACTTACTGTACAGAATTTTATTTAAAAAAGAAAAAAAAAAAATCACAGCTCAAAATCGCTATTGGAAAATTCACACTCATTTACAATAAGTTTCACGTTTCCATGCAGTAATTTACTTGGATTTTCTTCTTTTTGACTGCATTGCACTGGCACTCGTTTCTGAAATCAAGAGAAGAAAAAAAGCGTGGATAGGAAGTCGGTAAGCCATTCCCCAGAGGCGCACAGATCGCCCTTTTATTTTGCCAAACTCACACCGGAGAGGAAACCTCAGCAGACCGGGATTTCCACAGAAGCGGCACCGGGGCTCGTCGCGAGGACGGAACGCAAAGGGACCCGTCACCCCGACGGCGGCCGCCCGCGGCCACGCGACACCCAGCTCCTCTCAGGACACCACTTCCAAGTGTTTCCGAGAGTTCAGCGTTTACAAAGTCCTAACGCAACTGCCTTAAAAATCAGAATCTATTTTGGTTTTTTGCCGTTCTCGAGCTTCAGTCGCCCGCACGGCAGTCAGACCCAAGCAGCACGGAGACAGGGTTATAAAAACAAAAAAAACCACCCCAAAAAAACCACTTTTGGGAGGTATTCTGGAGCCTGCCACACAAATTTAAGAATCTAGTTGAGTCCTTGGAAAGTCAGGTGGTTAGAAAAGAAGTGTCTTCAGCGTCTGTTGTGATTCCCAGCAAATCAGTTTGTGCAGAAAGGCACAAAACGTGACGCAGCACAACGGGCAGAAGCACCTGCAGAAGCCACGGTGAAAGTAGCTGACATTTTCAGTGCACTTACCAAGGCACTACGTTTCCATTTCAGAAAAGAAAAATTTAAAAAAAAAGGATAAGGACCGAGGGTATTTGCATCTTTAGCTCTTTTAAAACCACGATTTTAAATGTTGGCAATGGATCTTTGGCTCTTTACGGCAGTTTGTGAAAGCTAGCGGAGCTGCGAGTCAAAAGGGAAAAAATACCCAAGATATCTAAAACCAGAGAAGCAACGGCACGACTTGATGGCTGTTCAACGGTGTATTTAAAAAAATCAACGTTCCTGAATTTAACAAACTTGAAGCTACAATAAATGTTGGAACAGCCCTTGCTGGAAAGGTAACTCTAACGAGTGAAAATACCAACACGGTGCCAGTTCTCCAAAGGGAAACAGCTCAACCGGCACGACGGCTTCCAGGGGCCGCAGCTCCCTCCGAGGAGCAGGGCTGTCCCCGCACAGCTCGGGCAGCTGCAGCTGTCACTGTCCCCGCCGCTGCTCCAGCCACCGTGTCGGGGAGAACAAATGGGGCAGCGCTCAGGAGCACCCCCACAGCACCCTGTGAGCGTCACCTGCCCCTTGTCAGCGTCACCTGCCCCTTGAGAGTCACCAGCACCTTGAGAGCGTCATCTACCCCTTGAGAGTCACCTGCCCCTTGTGTCACCTACCCTTTGAGAGCGTCACCTGCCCCTTGAGTCACCTGCACCCTGAGAGCATCACCTGCCCCTTGAGGGCGTCACCTGTCCCTTGAGAGTCACCAGCACTTTGTGAGCATCACCTACCCCTTGTGAGCGTCACCTGCCCCTTGAGAGCGTCACCTGCCCCTTGTGAGTGTCACCAACACCTGGAGAATGTCACCTGCCCCTTGAGAGCATCACCTGCCCCTTGAGAGTCACCAGCACCTTGAGAGTCACCAGCACCTTGAGAGCATCATCTGACCCTTGAGAGTGGCACCTACCCTTTGAGAGTGTCACCTGCCCCTTGTGAGTGTCACCAACACCTGGAGAATGTCACCTGCCCCTTGAGAGCATCACCTGCCCCTTGAGAGTGTCACCTGCCCTTTGAGAGTGGCACCTACCCCTTGTGAGTGTCACCTGCCTCTTGAGAGCCTCACCTGCCCTTTGTGACTGTCACCAACATCTGGAGAATGTCACCTGCCCCTTGTGAGAGTCACTTGCCCCTTAAGAGTCATCAACACCTTGAGAGTGTCACCTGCCCCTTGTCAGCATCACCTGCCCCTTGTGAGCATCACCAGCATGTCCCTCGCCTGCTTCTACCCAAAGCCTGCAGACCCACACGCGCTGGGTACACGTGGCTGACTTTCGGTGTGACCTCTTCTCCTCCATTTATCCTCCCGACTCCTCTGTCCTGGTGCTTAGTGAGAGAATTTCTACACAACCCGGGCAAAGTCTGCTTCTCTCTCCTTGCTCTATTTTTTTCCTTAATCAGCCTCCAGCCCAACTTGTCCCAGCCCCGCGCTCTCCTTGACACGCACCGGGGACTTTCTCAGGAGGCAGTAACGAAGCCGCTGATGCCCAGGAGGAAGCCTGGAGTACAAACCCACTGCGTTCTCTCAAGCTGCGATTCAGTAATCAATCAGAACAGAGCAGGCACAAGTGGCAAACCCCGGCACACTGCAGCTCCCTCGCTAATCCTCCAGCCCATCCTCTTCTACCAGAGTCGAGTTTTGCTCATCTCCCTTATCCCCTGGAAGCCAGCAGTCGCTTGCACGAAGATAAAATAACGACAGCTCGGGGTACGACTACACGGTGAGCTGGACCTGTGTTTTCAGGCAGAGCCCTTACGTACTGCGGAAGTTTCAGATGCACGTTTTAAAAACGATTTGACTTACAGAGGTAAATGAGTGATACAGTCAGTGCAAACCCCCTGAGTTCCGGTATTTTTTAAATCGGATGTACTCTCACGTTCCCACACTTTGAGAATTGGACACGCCACTGGTTGTCATCTTTAGGTCGACTCGTTACAGTACGCGGGGCAGGTCATAGGCGTCTGCTGCCCTCAAACTCTGGGAGGTTATCACCAGATGGATTTTACACCGGTTTCACATTTTTCAAACTTTTCTTCACAATCATGACAGGTATAATTTATTTTTACAACACACGCTTAAGATTCTTCTGCACAATCCTGCCACACGAAGTAAACTTAATTAAATCCAGCAGCCACAACAGTGCAGAACATGCAGGTCCCTCCGCGTAACCTTTGAGAGCCACTGCACAATTACATACAGCTGGAAGTCTTCTCTGAAACTTAAAATGCAAATATTCTTACCATCAAACTTTAGAATCTTCAGTATGGAAAATGGTTGCTGAATTCAACTCGACTTCCTTATTATAATAACTTTAGATAGATATATCTCTTTGCTCTGTATGTTATCTTTAAAATACTGGTTGAATGTTGCCTCTTGACGGGCTCTCTCTACCCTTTTGCACAACTTTGGTCCAACAGAATTTTTCTGACCCTTAAACAGCTGACACAGGGAGTCTGAGAAACGCAGAACGGCACCACGCGTTCTGGTAACGCCGCACAAGCGCCGCACGCTTTGTTAAAAACTGCGTAGGAATAAGATGCGGCTGCTAATGCCACGGGTCAGTATCTGCACCTTTAGGATTTCACGTGGTCTCGGACAGAAGAGCTGAAGCTCTGGGCGCTGGCAGCGAGCCTGAAGCACCGCGCCCGGCTTCGCGAGAGCTGCCTGTACCCTTGGGAAGACTTGAGCGTTTGTCTTGCGTCTTTCAGGCTTCAGGGTAATTTAAAAAAAAAAAATCTAAAAAAAATAAGTCACGTTTTTACTCGAGTACAGTCCTTTTACCGGCAAGCCATTTCTGCCAAGAGAATTCACCTTCAGCTAGGCACGCCTGCCCAACGCTACGTTGACGAGTGCTGCAGAAAACAAGGTCCACAAACTTAACAACGGGAAACTCGCACGAGATTTGCTGCCAGTACAGATGTCGGTAAACACTTCAACACCAACCTGTGTCTACATCATTGGAAACTAGAGTTAAAAGCACGCAACGCTTAGGAGCTGTAAACCGCTGCTAGGAGGCAGGTACGGAAAGGGTTACGGTTTGGGGCAGGACGTTACCTCCTGCCCTCGGTCGGTGCGTTTTACCTTTTGCCGTGCTGGACGCAGAGGCTGGTCGGGAGGACCTCTTGCGCTGCCCGTTCTCTAGAGTGTCTTGTGAAGCGGCAGAATCCTCTGTCCTTGAATTTCTTCTACTTGGAGTTTTAGACTTTTCACAATTCTCTTTTGTCTCATTACTAATAGAGTGGGACAAAATATTTTGGATGAAGTGTAAGAAGAATTACGGTTTTTCTATGCAACTCAGACAAGCTGGAGGATGGACCGACACAGGTACCAGTTCCGGACTATTAGCACTGAAGATACGAAATGCTAGAGATACCAGGAGTTTTATCAGATGAAGAATGACCTGAGTAAGCCAGAGTACAGTCCGTGTCTATCAAAAATTATCAGAGGATACAGAATTGAGAAGTCCTCAAAGAGAATAGTTTCAACATTAGAAGACCAAGAAATTAGATGCATTATAAATTGTCTGCTCTGTTTTCCACAGGTGCCACCATTACTGAAGTCTAGGAAAAGCAAACAAGTTACATTAGAGACTGCTACGGTACGGGAATACAGAGTTGAAATTGCAGATGAACATAAGGAGGAGTCAGGAACCCTTCAGCGAGCGTGCTGGCTCGTGTTTTGCCTAAAAAGACTCGATCCATTGGTCTGAGTGAGTTTTTCACATACTAAAAAAGCTTAAAGGTTTCTTTATAACCTTCTTCAGGCTTTAAAGCTTGAAGTTTTAGGTTTGGTTGGGTTTTTTTATAACAGAAAGCTTTTTCTGCTATAAAAAATAATTTTAGGTACTGTGGAAATTCAAGTTTCTTGTCACTGAGACAACAAATGGAATGCTACGTTTACAATTCAACTCCTCTTTTATTTTATCACGCTTAATCCCATAAATTCATCCTGAGGTTTGGGTGTTTTCCCCTTAATGCATTAATGTCAGCCAATTCCCAACGACTGGAGGGGTTTCTGAAGATTAAGCTAAACTCATCTCCTGCGAATGCAAAGGTAAGTAATCAATCAAATAAATTACTCCACTGCTAATGGCAAAAGGAGAAAGAAAACTGATTTCCTGTCCTTTGGGTGACACTTGCAAGATGACAAGAAAGGCTGCTGTAGTCACAGACCCGACTGAGAACACAGGGAGCAGCCCCGTGTGCTCCAGGGGCTGCCCTACAGCGTCACCGCTCCAGGGGCAGTCCTGCTTCGAGCAGGAAAACCACTACAAATACCGGCAGCTTTAAGTAGCAGATATCTGAAATAAAACAGTTTGTACACAGAGGGAGACAGAAACCCTGTCAAGCGAGGAAACACAAAGCAGAGGAGCACACTCAAGCACGCGGATTGTCTCCGATACAAAATAAATACTGAAATCTACTTCCCTGTAAGACAGTTTGACAGGAAACCTATAAATCAAATCCCCCAAAGAGGTTGCGAAGCGGGAACTAACCTGGGCAGCTCAAAGGACGGCGCCCTGCTTCAGAGGATACCCCAAGAGGCCCCATCAGCTGAGGCTCAGTTATTCCAGACAATTTTAACAGATTCTAGTGACTGACCCATAGCTTGGCTGGTCTCACGGTAACTGATGCCTCAGCAACCAACGCGTCAGGGCAGTCAGCTCCCAGCATCAGTCATCGTTAGACTCCCAGTCCTCCTGTCCTGGCCTTGCTCAGAAAAACAGCAGAAAAAAAATCCCACCAGAAACGCGCTTGCGGTGCTGCGATGTGCCGAACGAGCTCGGAGAACGGTCACAAGCAAGGACGCTTCATCACGAGAATCCACTCACCCGCCAAGCGTCGCGCCTTCAGCTTTTCAGTAAAATTCTGCCCTGAAGGAAACTAGGGCTGAGATTTCAGCTTGGCTTTGCTCCAACTAGAAAAATCCCAATCCAGGTGCAAGTAAATACAGGTAAATATTCAACCCAGAGTCATTCCTGATCACAGGAAGCGTACTGTGTCACCTCCTTTACAAAAGAAGACCCTAATTTCCTGATGAACCAACCGAGTGGGTCACACTCGTGCCCCGGCTTAGGGGATCACGCCACTGACCAGGGCAGCGCCAAAAACCCGGCCCGTTGCGCCAGCACCGTTATCCAAAAAATTTACACCCATCTGTCCTTGCAGCTGCGGAGACTGACTCAAAGAGCCCGGTGGGTTTAGAATCTAACAGAAATAGATCTGGGAAACCACGTTTTCTTCTGGCAGAACACAACCATTTGAAATTTAATCTTTTTTAATTACCAAGTATCTTAATTGGGACAAGATGACATTTCTACCTGGCTTTCCCATCAGGTTTCAGCAAAATGTCAACAAGAGAACAGAGAGGAAATCCAGAGAAAACAGTCACAAAGGCAGAAGAAGAACAAACTTCAGAAAGACTTAGTTTCAGGAAATAAAAATTCACAGGAGAGCTAAGCTGCAGGCTTTGGGGGGTTTAGTTTTGATTTGTTTTCAGAAAATATCGAACAGTGGAACCATCGAGACCCTTCCAGGACGTTTTCACGTCCTTTCACTCATGCCTGGAGGGGCAGGAGGAAACGTTGCCCAAAGCACGAAGGCAGGCTCAGGAAAAAGCCACCTTACATTCTGCATTTCAGCAAGGTTTTGAAACATTCAACTAACCCAACTTCTTAGCAGGACAGAGAGGGTATGGAAAAGAAAATGAAAAGCAGTAGCAGAAGTTGTGCAACTGAAGCAGAGAGAAAGGGACTTCTCCCACGAAAGCTACATCTACTCTGAATCTACACAAACTATCTCCTTACCTTTGACCAGCAACTACTGGAGCATTTGTCTCAAGTTCTACAAGAGAAAAAGATAATTTTTCAGTCTGCCGTAGAAGTACGCACCCACCGACAATCTCACATTTTTCTCAATAGATCTGAAGAATAAATCTCCCTCATCTCTCGCTCCTCACAAAGCCAAACAAGCCAACACATCAAACAAAGCCAACTGCTCTTTCTGATGATGGCCTGCAGAAACCTGCAGAAAAAAAAATCAAAGGGAAACTTCCTGGCAAGGCCCTACAGTCCTCTCCCCTTTTTGATTTTCATTTTAGACAGTTTCTCACTTCTACAACCACTGGTGTGCCAGGCTGCCTGCAGCACGCCCCGTCGCACTCCACAATCCTTGAGGGAGTGGGGCACAGAACCGCAGCTTTGCCTTGAAGTTCCATTTAGTAGCCAAAGCTTGCTAGAGCGTGCACAAGGAATAAAAGGTGTAAAAAAGGCACGAAAACACACGCTAGCTGTGCCCTTACGGTAAATACCCCTTACAATGTGTATCGTTGGAATATCAGCCCCTTTGGCGTAAGTGTACGTTGCATCGTCTGGGAAAAACACGTGTCTTGGTCACAAAAGAAAAACAAGACTGAGCGACAGAAGGAAAGAGCTCTCTTTCTCCCTACCCAAAAATTGGGACAGAAAAAATATCCAATAGGAAAAAACGATCCCGTTGGTGCTTCCTCCCAGAAGGGACCCCCCAGCGCAGCCCCGGGGCAACGCGCCGGGTGCAAACGCACAGGGTGCACTTGCAGTGAGCGGGAGCTCAGAAAAAGCCATTTAGTACAACTGCTACTGTGCGGAAGCTCCGCTTCCAACTGCGTCAGGAGAGGGCAAATTGATGGAGAGCGGCACTTCCCGTGGGCAAGTCCAGGTCTATCCATTCTCCCTGCTCATCTTGGAAATTACTTTTGTTAAAACACCACAGAAATGGTGGAAGATGAAGGGAGCAGATGGCAACACCCAAAAGGTATCTGCCAGGGCTCCAGCCTTGAAGCAGTGCCAGGCGTTCATTAAAAGCTGAACGGGGCAAAAAAAAAACGGTTTACAACTCTAAAACTGACACTCCTAGCACGGTTTTTGAAAATATTTTCAGGAGTATCCCATAAAAAAAGAAAACACTCCTGTCTGCTCTTAACAAAACTTCAAAAACTCAAACACAACGCACCACTACAAATCCAGTCCCTCCAGCTTAGGACCGACTATCTAAAACCTGCCCTGGTGATTTTTTTTAATTCGTTTTACTTGATCCCACGCTCAACCTCCACCAAAGCTTTGGTGACTTCTCAAGCACCGCGTATCTAACAAAGAAAAGCAATCCCAAAAGCATAAATAACAAAATAAACAACCCCAACCCCCAAAGTACCAAGCGTGTTAGTGACCACGACATTTGCATTAAAATAAATGCACGTTCAGCGCCAAACAGAGAGTTTAGTTCACCTCGATTCCGCTTTTCCGAAGTAAGATTTACCTGTTCTTTGAACAGTACTTTCTGGTGTTGCAACTGAACTTTTTTTCTGTGTTAAATGTTGAGAGGATGCTAGAATAGAAGTGGAGAAAGCGTTATTTTCAAAGGGAATCACAAGAGTTTTCTGCTGTGCAATCAGGCTGCTTTTACAAAATGCTCTATCTTCCAGCTTACTGTACTTCTTCATTTACAGATGCAACTTTTTAAGGTACCCTCTGCTTCTCCCCCCGACCCACACACACGTCCGCAGTTTCAAAAGAAAAAACAAAGAGAAAACTTTCATAAAACTATCCCAAGTAAGTTTTCTGGACTAAAATAAGTGATGAAATTAAGTATCATAAAACATACTTTTAAAGGTAACAGTTTTTTCACTAGAATGAGAAATTAAAGTCTGAGAAACCAAAGAGTTTAGTCTCTCTCGGTTTAATGCTCATTTCAACACAAGTTCTGAGGAAAAACAGCATCTTCGTAACGAGTCAATGCCCTCACTCTTTTAATTAAATTGCAAGAGTGCAAAATACACTCCAGGGGTTCCCTCTGGCAACACAGACTTGATTTCTTGGGTTGCCAAGTTAAGAAACAAGATGGCAAAACGGTTCTTGTTGGGCTAATGCTTCCTAGTCTTTCGTGTGATAAAGAACTCATGAAGAAAATGAAGAGTTTAACATTCCTGTTTAAATAAAGAATATCCACTTCTGTTTTTCTCCTAACAAACCAAGTTCCTCCTGCGAAGCTCAGAGTAAAGACTTCCATTTCCTAGTGGCTCGCGCATCTAACAGCCACAAGGAAAGTCACAGGCAAGTTGAAGTTCGCAGTTCGCTGACTTCTGTGGATTTTATCTTCCACGAAAAAACCCTTCTTTCGTGTCTAAATCATGAAGTAGGGCACAAGGGGTGTTCAGACAGCTCACTTCAAGAGCCACGGGCTATTTCCACACTGTTTTCAATAGATTAAAAATGGCATCTGTCCCGGATTTGCTGGGATAGAATCCTGGAATCGATTTTCCTATTTGGAAAAGCTGCATTTTGGAGAACACTGCAGCAACCGCTTCGGGGAGAACAAGGCAGATAAGACACTTTGGTTCCATTTGTGAGCAGCCACGGTGTGCGGGTCTCCACAGCCATCCAGGTCTTTCGGCAGTTTCGAGCTGGCCAGGTGCTAAAGCCAGGGGGAGCAAAAGCCAGGGCAGCTGAGCCGAGCTGCCCAAGAGAAGTTCTTCCTACCGAGGATGTCACACTCCCTATAAATTAGGAAGGTTACTGGGACTGGGCTCTTCTCCTGATGGCCACAGTTCTGGAGGTCTCCCCCATCGTTCTGCCCCCGAGGCCGCTCTCCTGTTTGCTGTGACCGTCGTGCTCTCACTGGAGCTGGGGTGCTCGAGGTGCCGACACCCAGCGTGCCCGCTGGGAGCACCCAGCTCGCCACCACCGCACAGCCCGAGTGTGACTCTGTGTGCTTTCCGCCAGTGTCAGGACTACTATTACGTTTTTATATTATTATTCTACTAAATCCGTCTCCGTTCCACCTCACAGATCTCCTTTCCTCCTCCCAATTCCCCTTCTCGGGGCGTGGGGGGGTGTCACTGGGTGGTAGAGCAGCTGACTAAACGAAGACAGCACCAATAGCAGCAGTGACATAAATAAAGTCTGTCAGATGCTCAAATTAAAATACAAAAGGAGAAAACAATTCAGATGTGAAGGAATTCTACGATTTTTGCATTGGGTGCAGTTCACTTTTACTCACCTTTCCAGGTATTTCTCTGAAATGAGCTTTTTTAATTCTTCCCTAGCTATATGGGGGTTGGGTGTAATTTATTTTTTTTTCTCTTCTGGAGGTTACTCAGCTATTTCCCTACAGGGGCAAAGCTACTCAAAAAGGGAACTAGTATCATTACGATTAACTAAAAACATTCTAAATTAAGTCAATAAATTGAAATAAGTTACAAAAAGTCTCTGATGAGAATGAAGCAGAACACCCAGTGTATCCACCAGTACCAAAGGCACCTTAGGAATTATTTCTGTCATTACTGATGCGTCCGCTCTTTCTCCCCACTTCTAACAGTCCCGCAAATCAATTCTCTGTTCCGGCACCACACGGTCACGGCAAACACCCCATTTAAGCAGTAAATGGAAACTTAAATGAAACATCTGAAACGGGAACGTTAGCGAGACACAAGCCTGCCTATCACTCGGGTAGGAGAAGCCAAAAAAGCCTTGGCTACCGTGTCTAAATTCCATTCCGTTCATGGCGAAAAGCACCCAGCAGTCTACTAAAGCGACCTCACTTCCACCTGGGCAGGGCAGCACCGGACTCACCTGCGCTCTGCAGCAGCTCCTGATGCGCTCCCGCCTTTTCCTCCGCCGCACCAGCGCCCGTCGGCTCGGCCGGCAAAGCGCCGTGGCTCCCGCCGTTAGCGCCATGGCTCCCGCCGTTAGCGCTCGGTGCTGCCAGCGGCGGCTCCGGGGCGGCCGGCGCGGTCGCCAGCGCGGGCAGGCCGGCGGGAGGAGTGCTGGTCGACGCGCTCGGGGACGCGGAGGCAGGAGCGGCAGCCGCCGCGGTGACGCTCGCGTTGCCAGGCCCAGAAGTGCTCTGTTTCGTAAGGCTGGGCGCCGGAGGCGTCGCAGCTTTGTGATCGAGTTCCGCCGGCGGCTGCTCTGTTCCCAAACTGTTTGGGGCTGACGTTTCTAACCCCTGACCTTCGGCCTCTCCATCCAAAGCGTACTGCTCCTCCCCTTTCTCAAGGGAGCCAGTGACTTTCTTGCAGGCTTTAGTCAGCAAGAGTTGGCCGATCTTGTCTACTTTGCCTTTTCCCTTAGTCGACGAGACAGGGCTGCGCCTGTTCCCAGACCCTGGGCTGCTGGTAAGCAGAGGTGAAACCACAGGTCCGGGCTGTGTCGCTGTACCCGAGCACTGGTCACTCGACCCACCGCTTTGAGAAGTCTCCTCGGGGCTGAAGTCTTTGACTTGCTGAGCAGGGAGGTGGGAAGGAACGTTGGCAGAAGTCGTAGGGGGAGCGGGCAGCTGAGCAGGAGGCGCCAAGGGGTTAAGAACCAGTGGCCTGCTGGTGGGAATGCTGGAAACGGGGCTGCTGGACGATGTGCTGGGAGGAGCGGGCCCAGAGGAGAACTTTATGTTCTGCGGTAGATGCAAGGGGCCAACGACCGCCACAGACTGAGGCACCAGACTAGAGTTCGAAGTCATCGGGGCTGCGGGAATCGTGCTAGACTGAGAGCCCTTCATAACCTGAATTATTGACGACGAGTTTATGAAAACGGGTGTAATAAACTGCGGCCGGGCGTTAGACTGAACCGACTGTCCCTCAGAAACCACGACTTTGTTCCCTACGTTGGGCATTGTGACAACAGTCGACACCAATGCTGGTTGCAAGTGAGACGGCAACGGCGCCGATGTGTTAGCGGACGATGTAATAGGGTTTGAAGTGACAAAAACTGTTATCTGGTTGGGGGGTAAAGGCCCCGAAATGGAAGAAGAGCTGACAGGCCTTTGCATTACTGGAGGAACGCTCTGTGCGACGCTGGAGTTTATTTCCCCCGGTTCCTGGTGCCCTGGGTTCGAACCGGCCTCAGTGCCCTGAGGCAAGCTGAGGGAATTCGACGGCTCTTTGCTCGAGGATGAATCCTGGAGGGGAGGAATGACAGCTATCTTCTTTAGCTCTTCACCAGCGGTGACCATCGGTGCCATTTCAAGACCAGGCAGCCCAGGGGGCTTAATGGTTACGTTAGGAGCCCCAGAATTGTCAAGAAGTTGACTTAAAGAAGTTGGCGCCTCCCTCATCGCCGGAGATACCATGGGCTTAGTTTCCTCCAAGACTGGAAGCTTACTCGTATCCAAGGCTTGCCCGTCTTTTTTTGACTGTTCTTCTGGAACCAACATCTTCATTTCTGGAGTAGGGATACTTTTCAGTTCAATACTGGGCTGGTCTTTGTTGCCCTGCGCACCTTGTGCACTTTGACACTCGTTATCTTGAGGCACGCTAAGGCTCTCTTTAGTGTCTTCAGGAATGCCGGTCACAGCAGGTACAGGAATTGCAGGATTCTGGTTACTTAGCACATTGGTGTTTTGAAAACTTGTAGTCACAGGGGTTGGTAAGGAAGAGGGGCCAGCCATCATATTTCTTTGTAACTCCACGTTCTGCAAGAGAGACGGATTCTGCTGAGCTGTCAATGATAATTTAGCTGCTTTTGAATTCTGTCGGCCAGGGCTTGGTGTAGTTTTTCTACTGGATCCAGGACTGGACCTTCGACTGTTGCTTGGACTCGCTCTCTTGGTTCCTCCGGCGTTGGTTTGCTTGCCTGAATTCATGACTACACCTTCCAATTTGTGCGACTGCGGAGCAGCAAAACTAGACGGGTTGTTAATTGTGAGATTTGACGGGGCTTGTCCAATGGCCTTCAAGGTAGTGGGGTTAAGACCTTGCTGATCAAATCCTCTATTGAGATTAGGCCTGGGAGGTAAAGGAATATTGATCTGGGGAGGGAACAGACCAGCTATAGAAGCATTGAGTCTCTCTGGAGACAAACTGATTTCTGACGGTTCTGTGCTGGGGGGACGGTTATTAGGAGTCTGAGGATAGTAGGGCCTCGGGCTCGCCCTGTTTGGGGTTTTAGGCCTTGAAGTTTGCGATGGGGCGGCCACACTGGGAAAATGGTGTGCGAGAGCGCTAGGCAGGGAATTCGACTGCTGCTGGGGGCTCGCACCTGGGGCAGCTGAAAGCGGGGATGGTCCAGGTTTGGGTCCCGTCATCATTAATTGGTTCTGCGAAACTACTAAATGAGACGTCAAATTATTCTGAGCTCCTGATGCTGGGGGGCCTTCAGCTCCGCCTCCTTCTGGAAGAGCGGACACCGACGAAACCTCTCCGAGGGGTGAGCTGGAAGGATTCTGTACGTTATCTTGATAAACCATTTTCCTCGCGTTATTTCCCAGAGGAGCGTTGCCCGGCAAGGAAATTCTTTGTTTGTCAGGAGATGGAGGCACTGACCCAGGACCCTGGAGGTTAACCATTACCGGCATGTTCCCGCTCTGCTGCATCGGCATTCGCTGAGCGTCGGGATTCAGAGGTCCTCTCGGCGGGTGAACTCCCTGTGGCACGGGGAGCCGGACTGACTTGGGATCCTGCTGCATCATAAGCATCATCATCATCTGCTGCTGCTGCTGCGGCGTCTGCGGCGGGGCCTGGGCTTGCTGGGGCGGGAGCTGCGGCTGCTGCGGCGGCTGCTGCTGCGTGTGTGGCATGAGCTGAGGTGGCATCTGCTGAAGCGGCCTTTGTTCCACTGGCTGAGATGGGTAACCTAAGATGACAAGACGATACGTTGATTAAAACCACACAAAGATCAGAAAAAGCAGAATTTCTGGAAGGAACGGGATCAGATAGAAAACGTAGCCAGGAACCTGTTTATCTTCTGCGCGAGCCACATTAATGAAACGGGCTTTACAAATAAGGACAAAGGTTTTATTAACCCTTACAGACATTTTTACTTAATGTATGAAAGATTTGCACGACATTTGAGATCTCCTAACGTATCCTATCAGCTACCGGCTATTACTCCAGATCCAGGCCACCTGAAAAGTCTCTGCAACTGCCCATTTTACTTAGAAATGCAGAGTTGGACTTTCACTCTTTAATACTCTTTAAAACAACCTTAAGAGTTTGACAGGCCCCAAGGGACACGGACTAGCGTAACTGTTACATATCTCATATTTTTTAGTGTACAAAGTAGAATCTGCCACGTATTTCTTGGCCATAAACAGTGGTAAGAACTACCCGCATGGCTTATAAACTCTTTTGCAGATTTTGGTTTTAATCCTCCCTCTGTTCAAAGGATAATTCCAGCTGCAACCTCTATTTCTTAATTCTAAAAAAACAGCTATTGGTTAATGCTAAGTTTTTAAGGCATCAGTCTGTGCTACAGCTAGAAATAGATTTGTTAAGCGATGTTACTGCTGAATAACTGTACAGTACCCAGTGACATCTGCAGGAAGATACATTAGAATGGATTAGCTCAGAATGAAGAGGTGGCCACAAAGAAAACACCTGAACAATGGTATAAGTCAGTTCCTAGGAGTAAAAAAGCCTTTGAACTGAATGCGTGATAACACAAATAAAATAGAACTGTCACAAAGATCAGTTAAGAAGCTCTCCTATAGTTATTACATTCAGAAAATGCACAAAAAAATCCTACTACCTGGTGGTCGATTTGCAAAATCTGGAAGTTTGGGGCCTGAATTATCTAAATTCATTCCTTGTTCTCCAGACATCGACGACTGATCACTCTCCTCCAGGCCAGCTGGACGTGGTTCTGAAGAACTGAAAGAAAAAAAGAATTGCAATGAAGATCCAGCCCTCACATCAGTGTTTGACTTCTGCTTCCACAACTAAGTACACAAGTAATGAATCCCTACCACTCCCACAGACCTGCAAGTAGCTCACGACAACGCAGGTGTTAATGTGACAAACTTGAACGTGGAGCCCAGGTCTGCTGAGAATCACTCCTGTGCCTTACAACACTGCTGAAAAGGAAACAACTTGCCTGATGCTCTACTAAAGATTTCTTTCCTTTGCTTCTACCTTGAATCTCAGTTTTGTAACTAACAGAATGCCCAGGGATATTCCAAACTATATAAATCTCTCTCTCTCTAAACTAAATAGAGCTCAATCTAACACTGCTGTGACATCTGTATAAATAAGTATCATGGACAGATGGATAGAAATTTATTTTAATGGTAGCACCACTTCTTCCAGTATCACACCCAGAAGTGACTAGCTCAGGCTATCAAGGATCTCTGCCAACATCACAGCAAAAACGCACGGAGGTATCAGACATGGTCAGTCACCTGGCAAACCACAGACCTTTGTGGGATACTGAGGCTCAGGAAGTGATCACAGAACGGTTTGGGTTGGAAGGAACCTTCAAACTCATCTATTTCCAGCCCCCCGCCATGGGCAGGGACACCTCCCACCAGAGCAGGTTGCTGCAAGCCCCGTCCAACCTGGCCTTGGGCACTGCCAGGGAGGGGCTGACACAGCTTCCCTGGGCAGCCAGAGAATCACATGATGTTGGGGCTTGGAAGGGACCTCCACAGATCACCCAGTCCAACCCCCTGCCAGAGCAGGGTCACCCAGGGCAGCCACACACGAACGTGTCCAGGTGGGTTTGAAAGTCTCCAGAGAAGGAGACTCCACACCCTCCCTGGGCAGCCTGGGCCAGGGCTCCGGCACCCGCACAGTAAAGTTTCTCCTCATGTTTTTGTGGAACTTCATATGTTCTAGCTTTGGTGAGGCCACATCTGGAATCTTGTGTCCAGTTCTGGGCCCCTCAGCTCCAGAGGGACAGGGAACTGCTGGAGAGAGCCCAGCGCAGCCCCAGGGATGATGGAGGGAGTGGAACATCTCCCTGGGGAGGAAAGGCTGAAGGAGCTGGGGCTCTTTAGCTTGGAGAAGAGGAGGCTGAGGGGTGACCTCATTCATGGTTATCAATATGTCAAGGGGGAGTGTCAGGAGGACGGAGCCTGGCTCTGCTCAGGGATGTCCAGTGACAGGACAAGGGGCAATTGGTGGAAGCTGGATCATAGCAGGTTCCATAAAAACACGAGAAACAATTTTTTCACAGTGAGAGTGACAGAGCCCTGGCCCAGGCTGCCCAGGGAGGGTGTGGAGTCTCCTTCTCTGAAGACTTTCAAACCCCACCTGGCCGTGTTCCTGGGCGCTCTACTGTAGGTGATCCTGCTCTAGCAGGGGGGCTGGATTAGATGATCTTTGAGGTCCCTTCCAACCTCTAACATTCTGTGATTCTGAGTTACACACATTACTCCTTGTCCAATTACTGGGCACCACTGAAAAGAGATTGTCCCCTTCCCCTTGACCCCCACCCCTCAGATATTTCTGTACATTAACAAGGTCCCCTCTCAGCCGTCTCCTTTCAAGGCTGAACAGCCCCAGGTCTCTCAGTCTCTCTTCACAGCAGAGATGTTCAGTCCCTTGATCACCCTCGTAGCTCTCCCTTGGACTCTCCCCAGTAGGTCCCTGTCTCTCTGGAACTGGGGAGCCCCACACTGGATACAGAATTCCAGGTGTCACCAGGCCAGAGCAGAGGGGAAGAAGAACCTCCCCAGCCCTGCTGGACACACCAGTACCAGTTTCTGCTCTCCCAGTACACATGGCGCCGATGGTCTGTGCACAGGGGAACATAAAACAAGTGTGCACGTATTTAACAGAATTAACCTGTTGTATCTACAACCACATCTTCCTCAGGTTCAGAAGACAGACACACTCACTTTTAAACAACCTACTTTTACAAAATGTCCTGGACTTCATTGCAATGCCGAGTTGCTCAACTGAGCAAACCCTTAAAACTCTTTTAGACTCCGCTGAATAAACTCTTTTAATAGCTCATTTATCCTATTTACCTTCCCATATGGCTCAGCCTGCAAGCCATATTGCTGACAGTACCTTTGCTACTACATTATTACACCTCCCAAATTACTTCTAAGAAAAAAACAAACAAAACAACAACTATTTTTAGCACGTTTATCAACTCAGATGCACTTCCACACCAGGTTTGCTGCTCTGAATTCTAAAATTTCTGAGGAAGAATGACAAGAGACGAAAAGCATCCTATTGGCTTCTGACGCAAAAGAAAGTGATCCAAATCAGCTTTAAAAGAATCAGCAATTCCGAGACAGGAAAACGCTGAGCTTGCCCTAACGACGCTCGGGATGCCGAGCGCGAGGGAGGTTATCACAGCCAGCTTTCGTTGCAGTCGCCCTCTTTTTGCTGGAGAATAATTAAAAAAAACATTTATATGGACAGCTCTCCTAACGCTCCCGCAAGGATAAAGTGATTAATGTAGAGCCCACTAAGAAACCAAACGCTAACCCCTATCAGGTGCCAGAACACCCCGCAGGTGGCTCCGGCAAGAGAAGGTTTACGGAAAACTTCAGTGGCAGCAACTACCAAGCGGTATTTCCTTTAAGTACATCGAAATCTGATTAAAAGCCTTATTTAAGAGCGAGGAATTCTTTGGAGTTGTCACAGTTCAACGGGAAAGCTGTGATTTAGGCTTCTTTTACCGTGAAAACTTTCTAGCACGCAAACAGTCCCGTGGGGCTCTGTAAGCTCAGAGGGGAGCTCCACACATCCCTTCCCAGGCCACACCGAAGCCCAGTGATCATCGCTAGGGACAATGAAAACAAAATCCTAACGAGGCTCTCTCATAGAATCATAGAATCACAGAATGTCAGGGATTGGAAGGGACCTCGAAAGATCATCAAGTCCAATCCCCCTGCCAGAGTAGGAATGCCTAGACTATGCCACACAGGAACGTGTCCAGGCAGGTCTTGAATGTCTCCAGAGAAGGAGACTCCACACCCTCCCTGGGCCTCTCTTTGTTAAGGATTAAAGGATTTTTCTTTACAGAAGACAGGGGCAACTCGTCTGCTCCCTTGGAATCCTTTGTCACTCCCACGGCAAGAGAGCTCGCTAAGTACTGATTACCATTATTTTATTGGAATCTAGAATTGAAGCATTTTTAAATTTATTTCTTTTTTTAATTCACACACAGCACCAGATCTTTCCTATCTAGAAGCACAAGGTCATTTTTGTCTTGGATTTGGGGCAAAAAGCACCCCAAAAAGCTTTCCAGGAACGATGCAGCTGACTAACAACGACACGAGATTTGCATATTTTACTTTGCTGCAGATTACAGGCAGCGCCCACCAGCACTACACAAACTGCCGCTGGGCAGCAGCGATGCAACAGGGATGTTTTTGATGCAAAGAAAACTTATTGTTTGAAGGACACCTGGATGGCTTTGAACGTCAGGTGAACAACGAACAGGAAAACATCCGCTTGCTGTTTACAGAATTATAGACCAGTTTGGGCTGGAAAGGGCCTCAGAAGGTCCAACCCTGCAGCGAGCAGGCACATCTTCCACCAGACCTGGTTGCTCAGAGCCCCGTTCAACCTGACCTTGAATGATTTTAGGGAATGGGGGAATCTACCACCTCTCTGGGCAGCCTGTGCCAGTGTCTCACCACCCTCACCGTAAAAAAAAATAAAATCTTTTCCTTGTATTATTTGAGAGTCTCAGCAGGACTGAAAGTATCAAAGCAGGAAGATGCTCGTTCCGCTGTTCTTCACAGCTGGAGCCCTTGTGCAACGTGCTGTTACAACCCACTCTGGCCAGAAAATTCCTGGAATGACCCTCATACACCTCCCTTCCACACAGCCAAAGACACCAAAGCCAGAACTCTCAGCACACAGTTGCCGTAGCCTTCCCTGCTCCCTGCTGGACCACGGCTGTGCTGCACATTTTATTTTTTTTTCAGTTGAGCCAATTGTCACAAGGGATCACTTGTTACAGACGATGCGACTCGTTGCAGTCCAGAAGTGAAATGTCCATGAGAAAATAAATCCCATTTTCACAAAGGAACCCTGACATTGTGCAGAAAACGCAGGCTGGGGCTGTGCACTACTAAGTGAACAACTGTGAACAACTAAGGGAAAAAATTAAATGTGGAACAGCAACTTCATACTTGAAACTGGACAACTGTTTCTGGACAAGGCAGCATAAACTTAGGACGATTATCCAAAGGAGTGGGACTGGTGGAACCAAAGCCACACCAGTAGCTTATTGTGCCATTGCTACCTTTTTGGTTTTAAGAATTTAACTCTGAAATTTGGATACTCCCGCGTTAGAATTTTCTGTGCAAATTTTTCTCCATTATTCTTCTAAAGCAAACTGGAAACCACCCCCAGAAATTCCACCAAGTGCATTCCTGTCAATGCCCCTGAATACTGAGAGAATAATGAATAACAAGAATAACCAAGTATAGCGTATCTGCCTTCTCCATCTCAGCTGGGTAACGGTTCGGCAGCAGTCGCTGGCACAGCACCACCCTGTGCCAGGGCTGGTGGTCTGGCAGGAGCAAAAAGTTACAGGGCAGCTGGCCAAAGAGGAATGGAAAGGTTCAGCCACCTCGTATTTCCACTGAACAGGTACATTCATTCACTATTTCTCAATATTATCCACTTGCCTCTTCCACCTCGTGACTCGTGGGGCATTTTGCATTCCTAATCTCTCCTGGGCCAGGCAGACCAGCACGGTTTGGGCTGGTTATCCTCACACCCAGAAAGCATCAGACTCTTCCCTCCAAGTTCTAGCCGCAGAGTCAGCCAAGAGAGAAGTCCAGCTCAATTCCGGGCAGAAACATGTCAGGATATACATAAAATTAAGGAAACACCCCCTCAAAAAAAACCTCTACCGCACGTTACATGGAGGCTTCCAACTGTTCTGAAAGCCAACCTCTGACTGTGGCTGTCAGACTGCTTGAGGGCAGCCTTCCATTCCGACACTGCGGCATCACGTGCCACACTCTACACTTCCTTTACCCGATAAAGGCAGGAAAAGGTGCTGTCACAACTGGGTTTATAACCAATCTGGCATGTTTGCACGGTATTTTCCTTTAATCTTGAACAAGGTTTCCAGTGGCAGACTTGCCAGCCAATTATCATTTAACTCTTGAGAGAAATTACTATAATATGAAATCACACAGCTCCTCTCTCACCCCCTACTGCTGAAAAAATATTGACAAGTCGCCTGTGGAGCTTCCCCACGTCCCTCATAAAAAGCCAATGTAATATTAAACCTACGTGGTTTGTTCTAGTTGTTGATTATTTTTCTTCTTCCTCGGAGGCTTCTTCTTCTTCGGCTTGTTGGCATTTTGATTATTCTGTTTGTTGTTCACACCAAAGTGTCCCGCTGAAATATCGCTTTGCAGAAGGTTAACCAAAAGGGGGCTTGTGAGCGTCACGTCTTTATTGACCGGAAAAACCGGATTCTGCCCACAGGAAATCTGATTCCCGTTGGGCGTCCCGCTAAAGCCCGCGCTGAAAGGCAGCCCGTGGCCAGAGAAATGACTCCCTGAAGCACTGCTGTTGCCTTGCATGGCTTGCATGTGAGAAGGCACCATGTTTGGCTGCTGCACAGGAACATCGGGTAACATCGGCGTCAAGTTCACGTCATTGTTTGTCGTCGTAGCAGTATCCCCAAGTTGCTGAGATAGGTGAGGCCCAGGCCCCGAGGGTCTTAAAACTTGCCCTTGGATCCCCATAACCTGAGAAGGGTTGCCATTCACAGGGCCTTGCTGCGCCATCATCTGCCCGCTGAACTGCACCATGTTGCCCTGCATGTTCGGGGTTGGTCCTCTCATCAGCTGAGCTGGCCCCGTCATAACGTTGGACTGGGTTTGAGTACTAAAAGGCTGTTTATTCCCCTGCATCTGAGTGGTCATCATCTGTTCCATCATCGAGTTTTGCTGCAACAAGACCTGGCCCTGAGGTCCCATCATTTGATTGTGTGTAGACATCATCTGTTGGCCCTGCTGGGGAATCATCTGCTTGGGTGGGGTCATCCTCTGGGGAGAAGGACCGAGATTTTGGTTCTGCGGCGTCACCATCATTTGGCCTTGCGGCATGAGCTGAGTTCGAGAAAGTAGCATCTGGTTTTGAGGGTTCAGCGATCCCTGAGCCTGAATGTTTACCATTTGTCCTTGAGAGGACACGATTTGCTGATGCATCCCCATAAGCTGAGACTGTGGTCCTTGCTGGGGCTGCCCCTGCATGTTGCCCATGCTCACTTGCGGCACCCCGCTAGCACCAGCCTGCTGGTTGTTCATGTTTCCATGAAGTCCCATCAGATTGGTCTGCATCATATTTGGTGGGCCATGTGGTGCTTGCATCTGGTTTGGAGGAGGTCCGGATCCTTGGCCACCTTACAAAAAACAAAAAAATAGAAAGAAATTGCCAGTAAGAAGCAAGTCGAAGTAGTAGAATAGTTTTCGCAACTTTTGATGCTGAGTAAATACTCTGAAATTGTTCTCCTCCCTTTTCAAATGAACCAAAATATCTGAAATATTTGCGCTCCTTGGATGCTACAGACACGTTAGCTGTCAAAACAGAACATCTTCTCAAACACTTGGTCTGGTATTTCCTGCATATCCCACTACAGAAGACATAACAGAAATTTAATTTCAGCTGTCACCCGTACACAAGTTTGAAAATCTTCCGTAATAGCACCTAACTCAACAGAGTAATTCCTAACAAAAATAAGCTTCAAACCCTGAGGTTATTTTATAATGGGTTAAAAAATAAATACACATGCAGTACTGCTGAAATTACGCTATCAGGGTATCCTTAAACCAGACAAAATATTAACAATCAAATTGTTAAGTGGAGACATTTGTGAACTAAAGATTTAATTTTTACAGCACTGACTGCAAGCAGACTTCCAAAGCTTTCAGTGCAACTGAGAAATAATCTTCTCAAAGCAGAGCAAAATTATTTTGCTGTGCTGCTTCTACAGTAATAATGTTTTTGTGTCGTACCTTTATTAGCCCCAGCCTCCAAATTTCAGCGCTACTTCCATTCAATTCCTTAACAGATAGTTCTGGATCCCACTACCACAGTCCTAACCAGTAACACTTGGGTTGTTTGAAAAATACGAGCAGCCTCCTGCTTTTCTTTCCCCGTTCAGCAATGCACAGGGAACGCCCCTGCAGGCCCAGCCAGCCAACTCCCTGTTAATGACACGAGTGTCACGTCTTGGTATCCCTGTTACACAAGGGAAGGTGTAATTTTCTGCCAAAAGAAGAGGAGACAGAGGAACACCGCACTCCAAACCCACCTGTGTGCTGCACGTTTTGGCTCGTCTGCAGCTGCGGCGCTCCGCTGTTGCCCGGCGTTCCCGGAGCCGTGGAAGGCACCGGACCCTGCATGAAGCTCTGGCTGGTCTGGCCGGCAGGGAACCCCGGCGGGAGGCGCTTGGGCATTCCTGAGCACGAGAGGTTTCTTATTAGTAAGCACAGAACACAGGGAGGAAAAAAAAAAAAAAAAAAAAAAAAAGGAGAAAACCTACAACTGGAGTTTGATAGGAAGAGTTCCTTTGAGTCTGGTACTGTCACGTTACAGGTTTAGACAGAAGGTGGGTTTTGCCAATACACGAAATCACTGAAGAAGTTTGTAGCTCTTACCCGTGCAGTAATTCTGCCTAACAAGCTGCTATGACTCTGTTCAATCTGTTATTTACGTACAAAACTTACCCCACAGACAAGGCAAAAAGCTCACGTTGGACTTTTTAGAAACCAGAAATGAACGTAACAGCGTTTGCTGTTTTCTCCTCTGCTGCATCTCAGCTCTAACCAGGCCCTTATCCTACACCATGTACCCAAACACCAGTAACTTGTTTTTTTCCTACAGCGACGTGCTCCTCTCGCCACCCCTGGCCGTAACACAGCTCTCCTTTGCAGGCACACGCTCGAAACAACTTCTCCACCTGGTCCAGAGCCCAGAGCAGCCGCTCGCCCAGGCAGCCCTGCGGTGCCCGCTGCGAGAGCGGCAGCACACACAGGTTTAACAGAACCCACATTTTTAACTGTCAAATGAATGATATCACGGACCGAGAAGCAGCCCTGACCTCCCTTATTTTTCTGACCCACAGCGAGAATTTGACTTTGCTTCCTTCTCCGGGTACAGCTTTCTCGCACACTTCATTGTGCTGCTAGTGTCAAATTAATCTTTATCTTGCAATATTAATTACAAAATGATCAAGTTTACAGCTCAAACACCAAGGCACACCTGCAAATATGGAACATACACCTCTTGAAACATCACGTCACCAGACTCCAGTTATAGTTCTGCTAAACTTTCGGGAAAGTTTTGCAAGTATGAACTGAGAAGAAAAAGAAGTGTTAATTTGTCCTATTCCAAATCTAATGCAAGTTCTGGTTTCCTAAATCCACTAGGTGAAATGGAAACCAATTGAATGTACTCATTTACATCAAACCTTTTGATGCAAGACAGCTTAAAAATTGAAAAAAAGTCAGTAATTCCAAATCGATTAACATATAAATTACAGCACGGAATGGGCACGCGCAGAAGCCAGGCAGAAATCTCAGCAAGCGGAAGCAACACAGTTTGGCTGAAACCAACAGGATCCCGACTTTTTAAACCAGCCGAGGATAAAGCTGACAGCAGGATTACTGACCTTAGCAGTAAGGTCTACAGTGAGTCCAAATAACACACTTTGATCGTTTATTTGGGGTGTTATTTTTAACTCAACACAAAAAGTAGGGTTTCGTTTGTAGTAGGTTTACTCAGAAAGGAAGGAGGATACAGAGGTTGTACTATCTAGAGGTCACGGCTACACTACCTAGAGGAGACGATTCCTGACGGGGACATATGGCTGGAGAGGCAAAACTGTAGGGAAATGTGACTACAATAAATCATAAATAATAAATAACTGCTTCCAGATGGAGGAAAGATAAGATACACCAAGTATAGAGCACTGGCAGATGCTAAGAACACTCTGGAAGAGGAAAATCTTGAAGTGGTGACAATTCACCCGAATCAAATTCATCAGACCCATGGCACACACAGTGAAAACGAGAAGCTTTTCCAGGTCAGCAAACCAAGAAATGGCTATTCCTTACAGCTTTTTGGACAGATTTCAGATGTACAAAGCGAGAACGCAAGAAACTAGAATGCACAGATGTGTATGTAGATGGACAAAGAATACGGGTCAGATTTTATATGTACAGAAAGAAAATATTTCAAAGACTTAAGCAAGACCTTGTGTACAGGTATGTGAGAGCAGCCATTCAAGGGAGAGAGGAACAAATGAGTGAGCAGAGAGAAGCCCTTCAGGTCTGGCACAGAACTACCAAAAAGCCAAGGTGAAAAGACACCAAGGACACAAAAGAGATCTTGGGATTGACAACTGAAATTCCTTCACTGTTAGAGACAAATTCCAGCAGTAAAAGATGTGAATGTGGACGTCCAAGGAAAAAAAACTAAAGACAACACAGCCAAAGGGGAAATAAAACCGTGATATCTTTACTTTAGGAGCACAACAGCATGGCAGTAATAGCTCCTCCCTCTTTTATAAGGGAAGAAACTGATGACAGATAAAGACAGGCTCAATACATCCAAGATGTACTGAGGAAGATGCAAAACAATGCCTCACTTCTGCAGTAGAAAGAGGGTGACAGAAGAAGCTGGAGAGGGAAAGAAAATGTTCATTTGTTCTTACTACACTTTCCCCAAAAAAATCCTCCCCTCTCTCCCCCAAAGAACAACTCCAAAACAAAACAAAAAAAAACCCACACCACCTCTGAATATCCTCAACATGCTTAAAAGCACCAACAGAAGAACTGTCAAGAGGGCGACTGGCAGTCTTAGCCAGCAACTTCTGCCTGCCGTGGCCCCGAGCCTGCCCTTGGGCTGTCGCTGTGACGCGGCAGGACCGAGACCGGCAGCAGAAATGAAGTGACGCCGATGTCAATCCACCCGTACCCACTCCGTCCTCAATCCGTGCCTTTATTCTGCCTTTTGAGGGACCTTCTTCGAAACTAACTGCAACATTAGCTCCAGCCATTTCTATGTTTCTTTTCTCTTTAAAACAAAAGACGGTCTCTGTACTTCTTACCTCCTAAACCAGGGTGTAAACCTTGTGGACTTTGGTTTTGCTGCTGCATCACCATGAAGTTGGGGGGTACGTTCCCCTGTTGCACCATAGGATTACGGCTGGGAGAAGTGACAGGCTGCTGGAATCCCTGGGGAAGCGTGCTACTCTGGGCGGGCCTTGGTCCCATCTGCTGCTGCGGCTGGTTAACTGTCGGAGATGACGCAGGAGATCCCTGCTGGAAGGAGGAGGGAGAGGAAGCAGGAGACTTGTTGGTCAGGTGGGGTTGTTGTAGCGGTGCGGGAACCCGTGAGGGCCCTCCCTGAAGGCTTTTCATTTGAGGAGCAGTAAACTGGCCAGGATTGCTCATTTGGGGAAAGTTTGAGTGAGCCTGGGAAGCTTGCTGGCTTCCAAAAGGATATGGAGGCGGAGGATGAGTAGGAGTTTGCACTGTTGCTAGAGACGGTCTTGTTTGAAGCTGCTGCTGCATCTGTCCAGGCAACGGGGCCTTTTTCCAACCCTGGTTTCCTGCCAGCGTGCCCAATGTTCCCTGGGTTGGAGGAGGCTGAAGTGCTCCAGAAGGAAGCTGGTTCCAGCCAGGGGGAACTGGAACCTGTGCTGGTGAAGTAAATGAAGGTCGAATACCCTGCTGGGGCTGCTGATGTGGCTGGGGAGGACGTGTCTGCAGCTGCGTCTGCTGCTGTAGCTGCTGAAAGTTGGCCGAGTTCATCTGCCTGTTTACAGGAACTGACTGCATTGAATGGAGCTGGGGAGCTAAAGATCCAGATGGATGACTCTGCTGCTGGATATTTAGCCCAGATAAGAGTGGGTCCATTGCATCTATTAAAATAGCAAAGAGAAGTAAAAAAAAAACAAAGCATAACCTACTGTAGACAAAACCCAGCCCATCACACAAAAGGGTAAATCGCTTGCTTGCATTTGCTTACTCTGCATAAAAATTCACACTCCAGTGTCCCCATTTCTCCAACAGACAGAACAGGCAATGCTCTTAAAAGTTTTCAACATGTTTGGGAATCCCAAGAAGCCAGGTCTTACCAATTTATAACCTGTACAATATGCCCAACAGGTCCACAGCACTGGTTGCTACAGACTAGTTTAAGCCTTCTACACACTTGGAATTGCAGAATCACAGAATATCTCAGGCTGGAAAGGACCCACAAGGATCATTGAGTCCGACTCCCTGCTTCTCACAGGACTACCTAGAACCAAACCGTACAACTAAGAGCGTCGTCCAGACGCTCCCTGAACTCTGACAGGCTTGGTGCCGCCACCGCTTCCCCAGGGAGCCTGTTCCCGGGACCGACCACCCTCTCGGTGAAGAGCCTCTTCCTCATGTCCCATCTGAACTTCCCCTGACGCAGCTTCATTCCATTTCCTCGCGTCCTGTCGCTGGTCACCAGAGAGAGGAGATCGGCACCTGCGGGAGGTGCAGACTGCGACGAGGGCACGCCTCAGCCTCCTCTGCTCCGGGCTGAGCAAGCTGAGCGGTCTCAGCCGCTCCTCCTAAGTCTTGCCCTCGAGACCTTTCAGCACCTCGGTCGCCCTCCTGGACACGCGCTCGTGGTTTGATGCCCTTCACACACCGAGGTGCCCCAACCCACCCCCAGTGCTCGTGGTGGGGCCGCACCAGCGCGGGGCAGAGCAGGAGAACCACCTGCCCCGGCCGTGCTCGAGGCAGCCCAGGGCACAGCTGGCCCTTTGGCTGCCAGGGCACGCTGCTGACTCCTGTTAACTTGCCATCGACCCACGTCCCAGATCTCTTTCTATGGGGCTGCCCTCCAGCCTCTTGTCTTGCACATGTAGTGCCCGTCAGGGCTATTATCCCTACCAGTTAAAAAAGTGGCATAATGAGGAATTAAGGTAGTATCATAAACTAATATTCCAAGAATATTTAAAAAAGTTTATGAAAACTGGTGTCTATAAGAATAAATACTGTGGAGACCGAGAGAATGGCAAGCACCACTGCCATTCTATGGCAGGACAAGTAACAACCCACTCTCTTTTTTCTGTAGTCTCAAAACACAAGCAACTTATACTGCCAGAAACGTGAAGAATAAACTCTATAAACATCCCTTAAACTTCCAGCCTACCTACCCCTCCCGAAAAGCACTCGTGCTCAGTTTGGTGCAGTTGCTTCCTACTGGAGACACGTACTTCATTCAACCAAGGCTTCTCTTACCTTTACCTAAACACAAAGCCCAGTCACAACAGCTCTTCTGCAAAAATACCACCGCCGCTGCTCACCAGGGTCGAACAAAACACCAAGCAAGGTGGTGACTTACTGGGCACCTGGATCATTTGAAAACTTTTACTAGATTAATGGGGGCAAGGAGGGTTCCACAGAAAGAGCAACTCCCGCAACGGGCAGGGGAAATACTCCAGGACAATTCTGGCATACTCTTACGGGTACACGCTCAAGCGTGTGTGCTTAAGAACAAAAATTCAAGAACATTTTCAGGTCAGTACTGTGACTAAATTTTACCACCTGGCTGTGAGGAAGGCCGAGGTGTTCTTGGCTGCAGCTCAGCACTAGCACCACTTGCCACCATAGAGGAGGGCACATTTCCACTCTGGGACATCATGACAGCTGCAGCATTGCTCATTCTTATTATACCTTAAAAAATAAATTAAAAAAAAAAATTATCAAGTCTTGCAGTTTTCACGTAGAGAAGAATTTTAGATTTATTTATTTTTTACACGAAAAAATTGTATTTGTTAATAAAACATTTCTTTAGACTTTAAGAATTGTTTGTCCGAAACAACCTGAGGACACTTATCTCTGAAAGCTTAGATTCGCTGGTATAAACCAAACAAGTTAAGGTCATGCTGAAGCTTTACATTTAGCACAAACCTTCACAAAGGCTGTAGAAGGAAACACTACCGACGCAGGAACTATTTGAGCCTGACTTGCCACTAAGGTCACCAAGTTACAGATGGTATCCAGGCTGCACAGGTACTCAAGTTCTCCCAAAATTTGATACTAGAAAGTAACTGAGGTGTTGTAAGAAACAAAGGTTTTAATGTTTCACTTTTCTGTTTCAATGTTTTTGCAGGATGCTCTTCCCTAAAATGGTTTAACACTGCTGCCCTGCTGGTTATGCTCTTCATTGACACTACTCACACTTCTATCATTGACCTGCAGGCAGGAAAGGAAGCTCATGACCATCACAGTGAAGATCAGCCCAGGCACTTCCAAAGCAAACCTTTCTTTAAATGTTTTACGTTCCTTACGGAGCACCATGATTCAACTACTGTTTAATCAGGTCTCTATGGAGGCGAGATGTCCCTTCCATCCCTTCTCACCAACAGCCACACATGCGTCTTGCATTAACTCTGACAAAAAAATGCTCCCAGTTTTTCTAATTGCTTTAAAACCTATTTGCCAAGATACTAATTAGTTTATTTTGCCTTAAGATTCAGCTATTAAAATAAATTACACAGTAACTTCCTTTAACTCTCCATAAAATCTGACTTGTGCGATTAAAAATTACCGATCATGATATGCAATGCTCGAACATGTAGAGTTCCGTAAGACTACAGTCCTCCCTAAAAATTAATTCTCTATGGTCTGGTCTAGAAGCTTATCAGAAAATAGAGGGATGAGCAGTGACAGTGTCCTAACCTCCCCATAATTATAATGGATTTAATCTAAAAGAGTTTAGAATAAAGTTCATTTTCATAGAGGTAGCCAAACAGTGAACTCTGATAATTTGTGCACGTTTCAAAGCGAATTCATTACGCTAGACTCACTTGCTTCACCAGTCTTTATGTAAAAAAAGAAAGAAAAAAAAACCAAAACAAAACCCCAAAACACCAAACCCTCAAAAAAACCCCAAATCAAACCAATCTGCCTCACCCAAATCACTCCAATGTTTGTGGGACAAAAAGCAGCCAACTATTCATTTTACATAACGTGGGACGTGGTCTGACAGCACAGAAACGGGAACACACGTCAATTAAAACGGCAATTATTCCGCAAACAGCTGTTGCTATAATTGGTGCCATTTTATCCTTAGCAACAAATTTCAAGGTGTATAAAGCCAAACAAACGAAACCCAAAGGACCTTACCTTGCCCCCCTTGCATGGGGAACCCCGTCTCCATTCGCACCGAGTTGCTCGCTCCCAGGGGCCCGTTGATCCGCACATCCTGGCTTCTGTTCTGAGCTAGAGCTAAATTGATAGCACCTTCCCCTGAAAGGAACGCGCAGAAAAGCAGAATACAGACATTTTTCCAAAGGACAAGGTCTTTTCCAACCTAAACGACTCTAGGATTGTAAGGAAGGGAGAACAAACTCCTGTGAGGGGCGCTTTAGAAGGACAGCTGCGCATCCCGCCACCCTCGCCCTCTGGATTTCAATTTTTCAAAACACAAACCCCATGGCAAGCGTTAAACGTCCTTGTCGCATCCTGAGTGTGTCCACAAAGGATATTTCAATTGTGAAAAACACTGAAAACTTGTTTTTAAGAAAGCCTCATGCAGGATAATTGGGGCGGGGGGAAAGCACTCAGGGCATGTTTTGCTAACTAACACTCAAACCTCATTTTTTCAGGAGGTTTCCTGATGCTGAGAGGATCTGCAGCTATCGTTTTTATTATTAAACCTATTCATAGAATCATAGAACAATTCAGGTTGGAAAAGATCCGTGGGATCATCGAGTATTCTTGGAAGAATCAAAGCCCTGAGCTACCTTTTCACCGAAGTCATTCTTCAAATCAGTAGATCAGAAGTTCTGCGACACGAACCGAGCGCACAACAGCGGTTGGTGACTTAAGTCTTAGCTCACTGCCTTTGGAGGCAAACGAGGTGCGAAATACCTTCAATCTGAACGGAGAGAATGCCCAGGTCCCGAAGCTGTTGGTTGTTGTTCTGAGCCAGGATCCGCAGCCGCTCGGCAGCTTCCCGGGGAATATTGAAGGTGACGCGGACGCTGTTCCAAGGCTCTACCTTCTGCAGTTTTAACTTGTTGGATTCTTAAAAACAGAGACAGTCGGAGTCAGCGCAAAAGGCAGTTTTCAAACGCCTATGATGAAATAACTCAGAAAAAAAAGCACAGCTGAGAAAAAAAAAAGGAAACAATTATTCAGCTTGGAAAATCATCAGTGGTGAGTCTCGGGTACGGGAGATTTCTCCAGCAGAGGCGCGCAGCGACCGACTCTGCCAAACTGCCGCAGGGATTTTCCAAATCCCAGCAACATAGAAACCACCCAGCTGATAACCAACCCAACGGCCAGCACAACCACTTGATAACGATACTCAAAAATTGAAATGTTCTGCGGATAAAGTTTATCCACGAGACACGAAAATACCAAATAAAACAGAGTCAGTAAATCTTGTGTGGCGAAAAAACCCGCCTAGAAGAATGAAACCCTTATTCTTGAAATATTTGCTCTGTAAACGCTTGTGAAATCATCTTTCTTTTTAGAAGGCCACTGCCAGGAATCCTAGCAGCATTTCATTCATTTCTACTATATGACTTAGTTTTTCTGAAGGAGTATGTTGAACGCACTGTAAAAAAAAAAAGAACAACAAAAAAGGCACGTCGAAGCCGTGCAAAAGGCCGCAGTTTTTCTCAAAACCTGTTCTACAGATGAGTGTTTCTACGCAGATCAGTTATTTTAAAAACGTAACGGTTGGGAATTAGCAAAAGGTAGCACAGTCACACTGGATATATTTACCTCAAAGGGTAACTTCATTGAACGATAATTAAATACCCGTGTCTAACACAGTTTCTAGCTTGCTGAAAAGGAAGTCCCTCTGAAAACAGCAAACACTGGTCCAAATTCTAACCCGTGAGTTTGTTCACTGTAACATCAGATTTACTAAAAGTGCATGAACTTTTTGATTCTGAAGAACTTGTCATTTAAGAAGGTAAATAACTCATTCCTATCTCAGAATCTCTGGTCCTTAACTAATTCACCGAGTCCCTTCTGCTGCTACACTCCTCCTCTTTCTACCTCTAAACGTTTTTGGCTGGAAACACGACCGGAGCGGTTTGAAAAGCTCCTTTTGTGGAGGTTTGAACAGTCCTATATTTCCTGTTATATCCCAGTATTTTGCCAAGAAAAACTGCATTATCATTTCCAGTATTTCTACATACTTGAGTTTCCTGGTTTTCAAACACCGCATCTGCTAAGCCTAAACCAGTGTTATTTACTAACCCGACATTCTAAATATCCTATTTTGCTATTATATCCTATTTATGTAACTTGTCACACGGATAATTTTCGAAATAATTAGACGTCAATTTAAAAAATCCGCTTTCTGCTTTCCCAGGTGAGGCCTGAATCACGTTTATTAATCCTGCCATTCACATTTATTACAAGCCCAGCACGCAGACACTTCCTCATAACAAAGGCGACTCCGTCCACCCAGGGATTGAATTTATTTCCACTCAAAAGCTACGCAGTCCCTCTAAGGGATCAGCACACCTCCTTTTACACCAGTAACTATCTGCTAGTTTTATGTCTGCTTCCAACTGTTTGTAAGATAAAGCTGGAAACAGCGGTAGTTTTTTACAGTATTTTTGTCTTATTCAGCTTTTTTATGTCCCCAAGAGGTAATGGCAAGGACCCCAGCAACAGCTGCCAGACCCCATTGCTCACAACTGCACAAAATGGAAAGAAAAGAACAAAGCGAGAAGGAAATTCAGCTCGGCTACTCAGAAGGCACAGGTGGTTTTTTCCTGAAAAGGTATTTTACGTTATTGAAAAAAGCAAACAATACAATGAAAGCCGAACCCAGAAGATGGGTTTGTGTTCAAACACAAAGACTGCCTGCCCAGAGAAGGAAGGTGTGTTCCTCATCACACGGTGTCACTGCAAAAGTCCCCGTGACACGAGAGTACCGACAGGGACCAGGACGAGCTCGGTTCACAGCGAGCAGCGAGAGGAACAGAGTGAGTGTTCGGGCAACGCCGCGGGGTTTAGACCGCAGCTACGGGACACGGCGCCAAGCGAGATCGGCGCCACTTGGGGCCCAGCCTCCACAGCTCTTCTGGTTACGGGCTCCTGCTGCCGCGCTGACGGCAACCTGCCCGGCTTCGCCTGGTTCTGCGGCAAATTGTACTGAGGGCAGCAAATTAAGCTGTTAACCTGCGCGTTCAAGTAACACCAGGCGAGGGGCTTTGCTGGGGAAACTGGTGGTAGGGAGGGAGCAGATCATAGAATCTTACAGGGGCTTGAGCTGCAAGATCACCTCGTTCCATCCCCCGCCATGGGCAGGGACGCTCCCCAGAGCGGCTGCTCCGAGCCCTGTCCAGCCTGGCCTTGGGCCCTTCCAAGGATAAGGCATCCACACCTTCTCTGGGCAGCCTGTGCCAGGGTCTCACCACCCTCACGGCAAAGAACTTCTTCCTAATGTCTAATCTAAATCTCCCTGCTCGAGTTCCAAACCACCGCCCCTCATCCTGTCACTCCGCACCCTGTGAACAGCCCCTCCCCAGCCTCCCTGCACCCCTTCAGGCACTGGGAGGTGCTGCAAGGTCTCCCCTTTGGGAGTCTCCTCTTCCCCAGGCTAAGCAGCCCCAACTCCCAGCCTGTCCCCATAGCAGAGCTGCTCCAGCCCCTGAGCATCTCTGGGGCCTCCTATGGACCTGCTCCAACAGCTCCGTGTCCTTCTTGTGTTGGTGGTTCCACTGCCCCGAGCACGCTGACCCAAACCACCGCCACACCACAGCCCTACCAAGGGAGAGCTGGCAGTTAAGGAGGGTTGTCCTTGTAGAAGCAAAGCTACATAACCAAGCAGCTGTAAGTAATCGTCGTAAGACCCTTTGCAAAGATGCTCAGACCGTGGGCAGGTGTCTTCTTCCAAGTCTAGATGTGCTGGTAAAAGATGTTATTGTCCCCAAAGCCTGCTGTCGCTCACTAGCTACACAGCTGTCCCCAGAGCTCAGCAGGCATCCAGGCGTGTGCGAAAGCATTCCATGGCTCACATCAGAAACAGAAGAAAAAAACCAAAGTAGCATAGGTCAATGTAGCAGCAAAGGGGCAGTAACGTCTTGAACTGATGCAGTCACTTAAGGGCAAACCTGTTCTCAGATGAACTTTAGTAGTTTAAATTGGATGGGTTTGGTAGTAAAAAACACCTTCTGTGTGGCAAAGCCTGGTTTCATTTTCATGAAACACAGCTATGCAGAATGGAGGGAAAGAGAAAAAAACCAAACAAGTAAAACGTGGGAAATGAATAGGAATAAATGATGTCACTACTGAAATCAGTTTTAAGCAACAAAACAGCTGCAGAAACTTGTACTCTGTGTCCCTGAGAAGAACAGCTCCCAAATTCACTAAGAATAATCCCAACGCATATTATTACACGCTAAGTAACTCGTAAACAACATAACCTATTTCTCTGTACAAGCACCCTCAGTATGTACGTAAGTATTTTAAGGACAGTAGAGAAACAAGCAGCAGGTACGTTACCCATGTGTAAAAGGTCAGGCACATTCTCCAATATGGTATCCAGTTTCTGCTCAAAGTCGCTGTCACCTATGTTTCCTTTAAAAGCTACAAAGATCGTTGAATCCTCAGGAGCAGCCTCCTGCTTCAGTTCATCTTCCTCCAGTCCCGAATCGAAATCCACCTCTAAGTCTTCCATAGCTGAGGAGCGCAAGGAGGCATATGTGTCTTTTAAGTTAGGTAGATCATCCAAAACCATCGTTCCCAACGATGGGAGCCTGTCAGACGTCAGGATGATGCTTGGAAGGGGGAAAAAAAAAAAAGAATTATAAAAAGTACAATAATGTGTGTAAGGACACGAACAATTGTTTTCAATGGCACAAATGTTCACTGATAGAAAAACCTACCGGGTGCCCCAGCGCTGGGGTCTGCGAGACAAACGGCGCGACTTTGAAAACGGTGGCCATGGCAGTACCCGAGCTGTTCGTCCACCAGAGCAAACCAAATCCTGCTGCACGTGACTTGAGAAGTATTCCAGTTCACCTAAACGAGAGTCAGGGCAAAAGAAAAGTAGAAAAGAAAAAAAAAAAAAAAAAATCAATCATATTCATCTCAGTATCGTACACTCAAGCACCCGGTACCAACTCTGCAGCACCTGGCTGCTAGGAAATTGTAAGACTCACAGAAATACTTTAATTATAGAAAGAGAGGAAAATCCACCAAACTTGGTTTTAGGGACCGCAGATGCAACAGGCACTCCAGCAAAGCAGGAGGAAAGCCACAGAACATTTTTACAGGAGAAATTTAGCTTTTCACAAAGACTTTCCTCAAAAGGAGGGAAATCTTGGGCATGCTATGCCTTCTGTCCAAAAGTTCAATAAGTTATAAATAAGATTTAGGTGTTTTCAGCTGCTCACCACACTACAACTTGAAATTTGCTCCCCTTGTGCCAGTCCACAACTCCCTCCACGTCCCTCCTGAGCTTGGCTAAGAATGAATTCAGTAAATCGAGTCACACACCTTCACCAAATGTCTAGACTTTGCGATAAATTTTATTTGACATTATGACAGGAAGCTAAGCTGTTACGTGCACTCGAGTACAACCTACGGTGAGCTGTCCCTACATCTACGGAGAAAAGGACGACTGTTTAGTTGGGACATGCAGCTTCCCACTCCGCCCCGAGCCCTTACAAGGGCCATGGCACCAACTCCTCCAGGCGAGCGCTCCCGTCTCACACTCGCTGCTACGCAAGTATCGCCGCAAGGTTAAAATCATCTACGCCAGCAGCCAAAGCGGGTGGTAAAACCAAAAAACAGGGACCTGCTCCTGAGCGCCGCCGTCAAAACCACATCGGTGGGACAGCCGGCACTGCCGAGGGCTCGCAGCTCCAAAGCTGTCGGCGTGCAGCACAACCCACCCAAAACGTCCAGTTCGGCACCGACCTCCCCGCGGGCAGGTCACAGGCTGGGATCCTGGCAGAGGTTCAAGCTCGCAGCACAAATTGAAACCACAACTCTGAGACTAAAGGTGAGCTGCAGGTATTGGCCAGAAAGCTGCCTTTCTGAATGCCAAAAGAACATATCACTGCGTCAGACAAGCTCAGGTTGAGCTTGACACTCGACGCGTGACGCTGCTGAAGAGACAATGTCACAAACGGTGAGACAAGGACTCGGAAGTCACGAGTCCTCAGCTTTTGGTCAGGTTTCTACACACGTTTACTGTGATTTCACAAAAAGCAGGTTTTCTCCCTCGCAACCCTACGCCACACGAGGCAGGCTAAATGGTACCAGTCACCAACCACCTATTTCACACAGAGTTACTCTCTTCCCGCCGCAGCACCCGGTTTTCGTTCTCCAACACACCTCAGATCTCAGATTAAAACCAGAGCTAATCTTGTCTCACAAACTCTTCTGCAGTCCTCAACAGAAAGTAAATACAAATGTTGCCCAGTCTATTTCCATAGGGCTTTCATAAGTTACTTACTATTACCATTGAAATTTCAAAGGTGGGGAATAGAAACAAAAACTTTAAAAAAATTCATTACCAGGTGAGCACGCAGATAATTAAATCTTCTTTCTTTTCCCCCAGACTCCTGGCTGCTCAGCTCTGTACCTAACTCTCTTGAGTTAAACTACTTGGTTTCAAGTCAGGTGCCCAGAAAATGAGAATGACAATTAATAAGCATCTGTGAAAAGCTGCTTTAATCAATTTTCACACAGAATTTCTTGGACAGGTGACTTCCTTACACCAACTCGGAGAGAATGCCTTCTCCTTCTGCATCCCTACATCACTTGTTACACACACTCTGTGTGTAAGGAGAAAGAGGGATTGTGCAGCTCCTATACACTGAATAATGCCAGGAAACATGCATTTGTATCAATAATACATTCTCCAAAAAAATTATTTATCTGAAAATCTGGAGTAAGTTTCTCAGGGAGCGAAATCTCAGCTCAATACACAGGCTCTTACGTGTCACAAAAGCACAATTACGTGGAGAGGACGGGGGGCTCCACCTGCAATAAGCAACACCAGCGCTTCTGACAATCCCTGCCACCAAAGAAATGAAAGTTACTCCCAAGCATTTCAAGCCTATTTTTGAATGGAAGTGTCTGAAGCATCCAATTTCTCTGTGAAAGAGCAGGAGACTCCCAGACTGCTTAAACCAGGGTTTTAAAGACACTGTGAGAATGCGGCAGCTTAGACCACGCTCCACCAACCTCACCTCGACGCACCCAAATCCAACAGGATTTGTTGTAATGACGGTCCTTCGTGAACACTGTGAAAATAGAGTTTGCTAAACCCTGGAGGACCACAGGCCTTGTTTCACTTGACTTGGAAAACCATAGGACTGCAGGGAAAGTCTGAGTCAGAGAAAAAAAACAGACTGAGCTCTAAATTTTGCTTTCTGGACAAGAACATGTACCTACAGCTCCCTTTGCATTTTTTCTTCAAAATATGTTCCTCGAGGAGCTCTGCTCCATCCATCTTCCCTCTCCAACACACACGGTTTAATCCATTCCTGTATTCAGGTCTGATTTATCTCAAGTATGACAGGAGGAAGCAATGATTTGCGAAACGTTCCTCTTCAGGCCGAGCGCGGCACGCCGTCCATCTCAAACCAAATGAATCCCAGCTGCACCCCTCGTCCTGACAAATTCTGTAACCTCCTGCTCGTGGGGTGGGCTTCCATAAATCAGCAGCCAGCACGTGAGCACAATTAGCGCGCGCCTTCGCTCAACACTCTTCCACGTAAACGCAGAAGGCCTTTAGTATAAGCACACCCGGGTAAAACTCAGGTTATCCAACAATTTCTCTAAACTAGGTGAACTCCAGCAGGCCACAGCGGAGCTCGATGAGCAAGAACCGTGCCTGAAGTGATCTGCAGAACCCCAGCACGTTTCACCAACTTGAGCATTCACGCTCACGTGGCAGCATAAAAAGCTCTCTGAGTATCACCCTCTGTTCAAAGAACACGCGTGGCCTCCTTCCTGCCCCTGCACCCTGTTGTTTTAGAGTTTCCCACTTATTATTTCCCATTGCACAATCCTTTGTGGAAATTCAGAGCAAGTCCAGTGCTACCACGCGGCAACCACCCACCTGGGCTGGGACAGGTGACAGCATTAAAAGTGTTCTGCCTGTTTATGATATGATTGGACTTACTGGGTATATTCTAATTACTAAAAATAATTAAACTGAAGTAAGGGAGGTGGGATAAACGACTGTATCGTGTAGGGTCTGTCTGATCCCTGGGAGAGAGAGCATTAGAGCAACATCTGAAACGGTCAGTTGTCGCTAACTGGGGAGCAGCTGAATGCTGGAAAGGCAGTAAGCTCTGGGGTGAAAAACAAAAACAAAGAATGGAAAAAAAACCTACAACCAGCTGGTATTTTGGTATCCTCATCCCAAGATCCACTCGATTAACCCAAACTTCAGGTTTATGTCAATTTTTGTCCTAAACAGAACTTGAAACCTCTTGTGTTGCTTCCCTCTAACCACTGCACTACACGAAGCGAGTTAAACCAAAACAAAGCTTTGGCCAGTCCCTGGTCCCAAAACCAGCAGAGTCGAGGGATTTACGCACTCTTGATACATTTCAGGCAACCGTGAATAAACACTTTCACACCAGAACATGCACCTTCTCGAAACAAATATGCAGGGAGCCCGATTCAACAAGAAGTACTGAAAAAGCAGTCTTCTGAATTACACAAAAGTCTGGAAAGGGTGAGAGCAGAAGGACGGACCGACGTCCTCCGCTGGTAGCAGGGTCTGATCCCCACATCGATCATTATTTAAAGTTGCAATAGAGGAAGAAAAACGAATCCAGAAATGAGACAATCAAGTCCCTTTGGGAATCCAGAACTGAAAGCAAGGAGAAAAAGGTCTCTGATCACAGTAGTAACATGATTTCCAAAGGATACAGAACCCTCCTTACTTCTGCCGCCACTGAAAAAGGGCTTTCAAGCTACTTAACAAGAAGAAAAAACAAAAAAAAGGGAAATTTGAAAAAAAAAAAAGCATGCCTTGAATAATATACCTGCAAGTTTTCCCATTTCCTTTGTTTTCGGTGTCCGTGAGAAAATATGCAAAGGTAGGAAGTTTTTCAGGAGGCGGTTCAGCATTGCCAGAACACCGATGGCTTTTTTTAACACCTAATTTACACACACATCCCCACACAGGCACACTTTTACTGTGCACCAACTACAAACCACAGAAGCACACTCATCATAACGCCGGTTTTATTGCAAATTTGTTAACAGCGTGTTATCCTCCTGCAACTCTTTAAACCACTTTGTTCACCTCAGAGCTCGCCCAATGAATAAACCAATGCTCACACAACTATTCTACGATGCAAAAATTCAAATGGCAACCATTTTTGGCAAAAACACACACAAAAGATTTAAAGAAATACTCTAGACACGTGTCATCAAGGTGATCAAATAAGACTAAGAACCACTGTTGTAACAGGGAAGAATACTTCAAAATAAATTTGAACATGCAGTAAAATTTTCTCAAAAACAACTCAACTGGGGGTAATTCCAGTAATTTGGAACTTCAAACCAGGGACGGCCCAGCCCTCCAAAAATGCACAAACATTAGAGGCAGGAACCTCTTAGTGGGGCAGCTAGGAGGAGAACGTATAAGAACAAGAGATATTCAAATGTATCACACGCTTATTTTACTTACCAAAGCAAATTCCACGACTTCAGTGCTTCGTAGCATGCAACAGGTCTTCAGGTAATTCCAGACTGGCAAACATGGTTAAACAGCAACTCCCAAGAAGGTAATCCTGAAAGAAAACCATCATGTTTCATCAGACAACGATGCAAAATAACCAAAAAAATCTTACTGTACCAGTGAGCACCTTGATTTTTAATATGTGGTTTTAGACCAAACCAATTCTCTCCTTAGTAATGTAAAAAGCACATTATTTCAGTAAAAACTGAGGATCTGGAAAAAATCTACTTTTCATTATAGGCAAAAGACTGAATACTCCCTTTGGCTGGAAATAACAGTTTATTTTTCTCAACAGGGCAAGTTTGATCTAGGATAATGTATTTATTCAAGTCCTAAGATAAACTCTTCCAGATTAAATTTATCTTCGGAAAAGAGAAACTGTCACAACTCAGACGTGCTTCAGCTCACCCTAAGCAAGAGCCTAAACCAGCTCGAGTTCAGCTCGTTCCAGAAACATGTTACGAGCCCACACGACCACCTCGGATGGACATTTTTATTGCAGGTGAATCCATCCCCAGAGCCTGCTCCTGTTCGCAGCCCCACTGAGTCGCACTCCACCCTCTCAGGGTAATGAAAACGCAGCAGGAAAGCTACCGGCTCTGGTGAAAACAAAGCATCGCCCCCCAAATCAGGAAGATTTCTATTAACATCCCGGTGCTGTTTCCCAAGGAAATTTTCTGCTTGCACACCAGCCTGCCCATCAGCGGGGAAGGAGGCTACCCAAAACCAAACTGGGGAAGCAGAGGAGGCAGAACTCAGGGAGATAAAGCTATCCTCTGTCTGGACGACAAAGGAAAATTGCTTCGAAAGCTTTAGCGTCGTGGCGTAGCCTTGGCGCTTCTGCCAGCCCAGCAACTCGAATGGAAGGAAAGAGTACTCGCATTGAATCAGGTTGCATATGCTTTGTAGCACTTTTAATAGACATCTAACACTTTCTGACCTCCAGGAGTGTCTTGTATTTTGAAATCAGCACTATAATTCAAGAAGCAGCACAGTACCAAGCAGCAGACCCAAGCTGCTAGGTCGTAAGCAGTAACTTTGCTGTTTCCAGCTACATCAAATCTGCCTGAATACCACGACCGACAGCAAGCTGACAAGCTAAAACACCACCTGAAATACAAAATTTTAATATCATTTAAAGTGTAAGCTAGAACTAAAAAAGCTTCCCATGTTCCATAGCAGATACTGCATTAGTTCTACTTTTTCACCCTTTTTATAAAAGGATGTCCCATCGCCCAAACCCAAGCCAGGTAACAAAGGGGCTGGGTATCTCCACGGCCACACGCAGAGCTCACGTGAAAGGACAGACCTCACCTGCCCAGAAAAAGCTGTTCTGAAGACCTCAAAGCCGTCAGAAGCCAATCCCATCCCAACCCTCCGTGCCTCTCCAAGGCAGGGGAAGAGTCGACAAGAGCTGACAGAGGGAAAACCACCTGAACTCCTCGGTGCAGGAACTGAGGGGCTTTTTGTTCCTGCAGTTCTCCCTTCGGAGGGGAAGGGGAAGTGGCTGGAGGTACAAGATGATCTGCGCACGCCAGCGGCTCCGGAGAGGACACGACTGGGAAACAGGGGCTGCCCTGGCAGGCTCCGGTAAGAAGCTGCGTCTGGCCAGCCCAGGCTATGGGAAGAGGTACCGCTGCCTGCTGCTGCCTCCACTCCCGTTGTACCCACGAGTCGATACCGAATCCGGTTCAGAAAAGCAACCAGCTGGTTCGGGAACTCCAACTTCCATCACAATAAGCTACCTTGAAAATGCCTAGAGACTGAACGTACGCCTCCGCGGACACCAAGGAATCCATAAAAGAGCCCCGTGAAGCATTGTGTCTACAGGAAGAGTTTTGTTTGGAGCTTACGCTTTCCCAAACCTCAAGAAAAGAAAACAAGTGAGTCTCCAGGAGGGCAGGCAGGTTTCACTCACTCCTGACACGGACCCACTCACCACTCCTCACACTGTTCTGCTGCAGCCCCACAGCCCTCCAGCGTAAAACACCTAAACCCAAACGTTTCTGACAAGGAGAAAATTACAGCTTGCTGGAACACGTGACCTTTTGCAGCAATATCTTGGTGTATACTGGCAGCAGGTTTAGTGGAACACTGGTTGGTTAAAATTTCATAGTTTGTTGCAACTCCACAACTCGTGTCGAGCTGCAACGGGCACGTCTCAACCGAGCAATTCGTTTTTATTTCAAGAGAATTTGACTGGTGAGATCATCGGGGCTGCTTTAAAAAGCAAGATGTTAACTCCACAACGAGTTTCCACCGCAGCTAAGTTATCCACGTCGAAATTCTCACTTTTGGCAGCTGACAGAGCAACCCAAGAAGGCTGTCGGTCTTCTTCCCAAGTCACCAGGTAGCTCAGTAATTTTCTTGGAAGCCGTAGTTTACACAGCGTAACATCTGATCAATCGATCGCCGTGAGCTGAATTACCAACTTCCTGCGTTAAGGGTATTTCCATTTGGAAGAAGTAATTTTCACAAAGATCCACCAACGCAATCACCAGCCAAGTAAAACAAGATGCTGTTTGAAATCAGATGCACCTTGGTAAGAAACCCTATTTCATCTTGCCTTCCAAAGGGTATCAGAAAACTGCTTTTCAAGTACCAATCTATGCGTTGTCTGCATTGCAACAAGATTTTATTTAACACTGAATTTAACCGCTACCAAATCTCTCTGGGCAGGCCATGTCCCACAGGTCCTCCTTTATCACCAAATTCTCACCAAGCTTCACAAATGCCAACATAACCAGCCCAGGTATTCTTGTGATTATCACTCCTGAAGTAAGGTTGGCTTGAAAACTGCCCCTCTTGCTTATTGCAATATTCTTCCTTCTCACACGTAAAAACAAGTCTAGGAAATTTCACTGAAGTTTTTAAAAATCCGAAACATTATAAAGCATGAATATTTAAGCTAAAATAAACAGTTTAAAAGTAGTTCCTTTGATGTGAGGCACTGGATAACAACGAGGCTGTTTTCCCAATGCCCCCCCCAAAAAATCTTCATATAACAGAAGCAGGTGCAGCTTTTGTTAAAATCAAGATTGTTCTGAGAGCTTACTGTCTGTATAAAAACTCTTCTGCTGCTCTGGGCTTTTTGGAAGAATCAAATTCAAAAAAATGTTATTTGTTGTCACTGCTGCTGTTAAGAACGATGTAACCACTGGTCAACTTTGCACCTTCTGGTAAAACTCAGGTACAAAAGACCTACACAGCAACATATTCTTGCAGGGATGGGAAAAGCACTGCAAAAAAAACCTTAGAAGAAACACCCACCCACGATGCAACTAAAAGACGAGGTGCTATTTCTTGTCCAGTATTATTCTCGCTAAAAACAACCAACCAACCAAACACCTGGTAATGTTTTTGCCTTGGGAGGTTCAGCTCCTACGGCCGGAGCGCCGAGCCTGCAGCTGCTAATCCTCAGCTTCCCTGGGAAAGAGACCCATCAGGATGACCAATATGAACCTCGTATCTTATCGCTCGAGGGCTCTCCGCTCACTGCTGGGAAAAACAACGTTATTATAGACGCCACAGCTTCCAATTTATCACAAAGCAAAGAAGAAATAACTCCTCACACTCTCCTTCTATCATCCAGCAAGGAGGGAGGCTCGTGAGGGCGCGCCTGCGGAGCAGAGAGCTTACACCTAATTCAGGCTCCGCAAGGATAACGCAGGAACCACGATGAGAAACGCAACCCCATCGCAGCTGGTAGGTCATTTGCTTTTGAAAACAATGAAAACTATAAAGTTCAAATGATACGCACAGGACTTGCAGAATTTAACAGCACGTGTCTTTCGGTAGGAATAACTAGATCGTTCCCCTTCACACATCGAACCTGCCGCCCAGGCTCCCGCACAGGTAACTTCCCGGCCCAAATGACAGGTTTACACGAAGGCAAATGAATTTAAGCAGGGCATCATTCATCTCCTGTACTCTTCAACTCTCATTCAAATCCGATCCAACCCCCCGTGTAGCGTTGTGCTTCAGGACTTCTACCCTTCAAGCTGGCAACTGTCCTCTCAGTTCCAAGACATCAATGGCTCCCACGAGCTGTGGAGTCCCTCCTTCAGCCCAGCTCCCAAACGAGCTACACCGTGACGTGCACTGCTCGCCCTCCTTTTCTCCCACATAAAAAGGGTTATTTACTGCGGCACAGCCTCAAGATCACAGTATATAGGGGACAGAACTCATTTCTTTGTTTCCATTTTCAATTAGGACAATAACAATTTCTGATGCACTCCTCAGAGCACCGCCGGGACGTTGTGAATAGCATCAACTAACAGAGAACACACCGGATGAGAAATGACCCCCAGTGGCCAATGGGCTGAGAAAAATCCCACGCTCCTGGATGTCTGGAAAACTTCCACTACCATCCTTCTGTGTAACTCAAAGCTAAGACAAACTTCCAACTCCAGCAGCATTGCTGAGAAGACTTTTTTCCTTCTTTCCAATCAGCCAGGACATTAAACAACCTGAGTTTCATAGGGCACCTTGAGCCAAAGTGCCGGCTACCAGTGCGTACAAACTAAGGAACACACTGACTGTTTGGCTGAAAAGCTCAGTTATCTGCAGGTCCTGTTGAAAAACATCAATGATCTGCTCCAGAGGGGACGGCGGAATTTGTAACAGCATCAAGACAAAACACAAAATACCCCCGGCGCCAGGAAAGCAGAGGTGTTTGCCTGGAGCCACCTGGCTAACAGATGGGACAGCTCTCACCCGCAGCCTGACGACCCACCGGCCCCACCTCGGGTATCTGCGTTTTGGCAACACACAGGGTTAAGTCCTGCTGCTCCACGGTCCTCAGGCCGGAGTCAGTTCGTTCTGCTCACTCCTGGTCTCTCTAGGCCACAGCATTTGTGTTTCTCAATAGAGGCCACACGATTTTGAAACGGACACCCCCATCATATTTTCTGCCCTTTACTGACCTGTAAAATCTCACTATTCCCGACGTGATCAAGCTCTCATGGCCACGTTAACTCTTTGAGATCTTCAGCAGCAAACCCTTTGCCGCTGCAGATCCGTTAAGATTAGCACGCCCGCGTAACTGAGCTGTAACTCCAGCTTCCACCCAAAAGCAATCAATACGGTATTAGAAAACAAAAATCTACTGTAAATCTGCTTAACGGTTTAGTTATCGGTTTGGAATATTTAGCATCTACTACAAAGACATGCCATCTTTGATGGTATCATACTTACAGGGAACAAAGAGTGGCATTACGACTGCTCAGCAGAATTTACCTCCCTACCCACATATTTTCAAGTATTTAAGCCACTGAAAAAAGAAAATACTAACCCTGAGTTTAGAGATGCATGGAGGGGGGCTGGATTTCTCAGGTTTCTCCACACACAGTCGGTTTCTGTTTTAAGGAAGCACCTACTTTCTTTACTAGAACGCCGTACAATAACTGCATCAGTCGGAAGCCTGTTGTAAACACCTTCTCCAAGTCTTACAGAAGAACAGGCTTTCCTGAGAGAACGCACGGAGAGCGGTGCTAGAAGTTGTTCCAGTCAAAAATCCGAATACTCTTCTGTAGATTTAAAACAAAAAAGCCATTTTTCAAGAGATCAGGTCTGCGTGCGTCCTCCCCTCTTCTGACTTGATTTTTTTTTTTTCTCATGGGACATAGTATGATCGCGAAAAATTTCCCAGTAAAGCCAGTTAACTTTCAAAATAAGCCACGTGGCTCAGTGAATATTTGAAAAGTGTATGAATCTCTCACAAGCACCTTGGTGTCTTGTTGCAGGTGGTCTGTGTAATCCAGAGGCTCACAGACCTGGCCGTTTTGGATACGTGCCTGGAGACCTTTATTTCTTTCTCCCCACAAGATGCACAAAAAACCTGGGAGCGCTCGCCGTAACTGGAAAAGAGCCGCTAAATCCGAAACGTGCCGTTATTACGCTTTGCGACCCTTTCTGAAAACGCCAAACTGATTCTCTGTGGGAGTTTTCTCATATGGGAACTGCTCTAAGATGCTTTTAGCTAAAGAACCCGCCAGAAAGACCACAATGCACAATAATTATAAACACCAACAAGAGGCACTGTCTTTCCTCTAATAGAATTCAAATGAGAAAGGTTATACTATTGTTTTCAGTTAAAGTGGACGTGTCCAGAAGCCGAGGGGTTATGAGAAGACAAAGCTCACAAAGCTCCAGCTCGCAGCCAGCCTTCAGAACCACGCCGAGGTGAGCGGCAGAGAAGCTCTCTGCTTCCCATTTTCCCCCGAAGGAATCGGAACCCCGAGTTGTCTGAGATGTTCTAAAAGCAGATCACGGACGCGGATGTTCTCAGAGTAGAAATGTGGAAAAACGCAGAAATCAAGCCAGGGGAATACATCAAGAAGCCTTTCTCTGACTATTTTAAACAGTTACCGAAGAAATCAGACAAAAGCTTGGGCTCAGAGAAACGTCAACGCATCCTCGCTGACATCTCACAAAGACGTCACTGCCCGCGCGAGGTCGGGGCTGAGAACCTGAAATCAGAAGCGACGTCCCGGGTCGCCGGGGGGCTCCGGGGCTGACAGGACCCCGCTGCCTCCCACGGCTCCCTCGGCCACGCTTTGACGCCCCCGGGGAGCACAGGGCCGCCCTCGGCTCGGCACAGCCCCGCGACCCCCTCCCGGGCTCGGGTAGGGCCGGCGGGGCTGAGCCTGGGCTTTAACGGGTCGAGATCTGAGCGTCGGGAGCAACGGGGCCGGTTCGACAGCGGCGGGCCGGGCTGCAGGCCGCGGCCGAGCGGGCTCAGCGGGCGCGGGGCTCCAGGCCGCGCCCCCCCCCCCCCCGCCCCGCGCTGACAAGCTCCCGCCGCGGAGCCCCGCGGGGCCCGGCCGCCCCCTCCACCCCCACCCCGGGCACCCCGGCCCCGGTCCCCGCGGAGCGCTCCGCCGCCGGGCCTGCTCCGCGCACCGCCCCGCCAGGCCCCGCTGCCCCTTCCCGCCGCCGCGGGCCCGGCCTGCTCCCCGCCCGGGGCCGCCGCCGGCCCTGACACGGCCGGGGCCGCCGCTTCCGCCCCGCCGCCTCTGTCACGCCCGCCCGCCGCTGCCGCGGGTCCCCGCGCCTCGCGGAGGGGGCCCGCCCCGCCCTCACCTGGCGCTGCCGCCGCTGGTGGCGGCCGCGGTGGTGGCGCCGCTGCCGCCGCTGCCTCCTCGTCCTCGTCCTCCTCCTCCTCCTCCGCCGCCTCCTCCTCCTCCTCCCCCCCCGCCGCCGCCACCGCCGCCGCGCCCGCGCCGGGAGCGCGCGCAGGAGGCCGGAAGCCGCCCGGGCGAGCGGGGGGCGCGCGCGGGACCCGCGGGGGGCGCGCGGACGGGCGCGGGGTCGCGCTCGGCGCGGGGACACCCAGCGCAGGCCCGGCCCGCTCCGCCGCCGCCGCGGCACGTGACCCGGCCCGCCCCGCGCCGCCCGCGCGCGCCTGCGTCCGAGCGCGTGGAGCCGGGAGGGGGTTGCGGGTGCGCGGGGGGGCGCCGCCGGGACGCCCCCCCCCCCCCTCGCCGTGGGAAGGGCCGAACTCCCGCGCCCCCCCCCTCGTCCCGCCCCGTCCCGCGGGGACATCTCGGCCCCTCCGCCCCGTGGGAACGGCCCGGCCCGGCGGGGAGAGGGGCCGCGGCGCGGGGGTCTGGCCTCCGCCCCGGCGGCCGCGGGGTCAGCGGCTGCCCCGGTACCGAAATGGGAAGAGTACCCTGGGTGCACTGTGAGAAATAATAGTGGTAGTAGTGTAATAATAATAATAATAGTAATCACTACAGAATTACACACAGAATCACACAGAATGTTGCGGGTTGGAAGGGACCCCTAGAGATCACCCAGTCCAACCCCCTGCCAGAGCAGGGTCACCCAGAGCAGGTCCCACACGAATGTGTCCAGGCGGGGTTTGAAAGTCTCCAGAGCAGGAGACTCCACACCCTCCCTGGGCAGCCTGGGCCAGGGCTCCAGGACCCGCACAGGGAAAAAGCTTTTCCTGATGTTTTTGTGGAACCTCCTGTGCTCCAGCTTGTACCCATTGCCCCTTGTCCTGTCACTGGACATCCCTGAGCAGAGCCTGGCTCCGTCCTCCTGACACTCCCCCTTGACATATTGATAACCATGAATGAGGTCACCCCTCAGCCTCCTCTTCTCCAAGCTGAAGAGCCCCAGCTCCTTCAGCCTTTCCTCACCAGGGAGATGTTCCCCTCCCTCCATCATCCCTGGGGCTGCGCTGGGCTCTCTCCAGCAGTTCCCTGTCCCTCTGGAGCTGAGGGGCCCAGAACTGGACACAAGATTCCAGATGTGGCCTCCCCAGGGCAGAGCAGAGGGGCAGGAGGACCTCTCTGACCTACTGGCTACTCCCCTTCTAACACACCCCAGGATGCCCTTGGCCTTCTTGCCCACGAGGGCACACTGCTGGCTCATGGCCATCCTGCTGCCCACCAGCACCCCCAGGGCCCTTTCCCCTGCGCTGCTCTCCAGCAGGGCAGTCCCCAACCTGTGCTGGCACATGGGGTTGTTCTTTCCCAAGTGCAAAACTCTACACTTGCCCTTGTTGAACCTCATAAGATTTCTCCCTGCCCAGCTCTCCAGCCTGTCCAGGTCTCTCTGAATGGCAGCACAGCCTGCTGGGGTGTCAGCCACTCCTCCCAATTTCGTGTCATCAGCAAACTTGCTGACAGTGCTCTCTAATCCCTCGTCCAGGTCATTGATGAAGATATTGAACAGTGCTGGCCCCAGCACTGACCCCTGAGGGACCCCACTAGACCCAGGCCTCCAACCAGACTCTGCCCCAGTGACCACAACTCTCTGGCTTCTTCCCTTCAATAAATTCGTGACCCACCTCACTGCTCAGTCATCCAGACTACACTGCCTCAGTTTACCTGTGAGGATGCTGTGGGAGACGGTTTCAAATGCTTTACTGAAATACAGATAGATCACATTCACTGCATGGCCACCATCCATCCACATAATAATAATAATAATAATAATAATAATAATAATAATAATAATAATAATAATAATAATAATAATGTCTTTACAGGAAATTACTTGGAAACAAGGGCTTTGATTCTAAGGAATCCTAATTAATAGAAATTCTTCATATGAAGATTCCAGACTTGATCAGTGAATGACACTCTCTTTTGTTTCACTGCTGGGGAGGTGGGAAAGAAGCTGGGGAGGCGACCTGACACCCCTTCAGCAAAGACCACGGTGCTGAATTTTAATGAAAAGGCTGTTGATCGGGTTAATGAACAGCCCCCAACCCTCCGTGGGTGATGCTCACCCCTAAAAAGACCCCTCACAGCAGCAGCGATCCCCGTGGAACAGCTTGCAGGGCGCAGAGCCCTCTGGTCTGTCTCTATGAAGATGAAAAATGGTAAAATAATATAAAAAGACGATGACACTGCAGAAATGCCTGTTTTTCTTCTGGTCAGTCATTGCTTTAAGCAGAAAGCTTTTACCTGGTAGTGGTAAAGATAAACATGTGGCAATTACTGTTCCAGGTTAGTAAAATAATCAAAAGTGCTTTTGTGGGAAAAATAAAGACTTGAGTCCTGCAGAACTACGTGCGATTAATGAGTCGAGGTTCTGCCGGCTGCAGACCCCTTGACATGGGCTGTCTCCAGATTACTGCAGGATAAATGACACGAAAAGAGGATTTTTTTATTATTATTTGGGGGGGTTATTATTATTTTGCAACACCTTTTAAATACAATAATCTCATTTGCCACTATAGCTTGCATCATGGGAAGAAATTGTAAATTCACATATAAATGCATTCCACAAAAAAAAAAAATAAACAATGAGCATCATGGTTAGTACATGACTTATCTTTATAACTAAATATTGTTGGCATGTGGAAATCTCCAAGCAAAATGCTTGTTTCCTTCACGTTTGCAGCTCTGAAGCTCCCTGCAGGCAGACGAGCGTGGAGCAATTCTTTGCTACAGGATTGCTCTGTTCGTGCCTTTTTCTGGCCGTGTCTTCTCCAGTTTCTGGGACAGGGACCCCCCCTCCAGCCCCCTCTGATGTGCTGGGCCAGTGCAGAGCCCTTCCCCAGCCCCCTGGGACCCTCAGGGGTGTCTGAAGAGGAGACGGGGCGTCAGTCCCGGGCTGGTAACCAGGAGCATTCGTTCCATCTGATTGTCTGTCCGGAGTTTCTGCCCACGGTAGCGAGGACGTTTCCCAGGCTCTGCCTACTCTGCTCCGCTCTTTCGAGACCGGCTGGAAACTCCAGGACGTGAAGACTCCTTCAGCACCCGAGGATGATCTTTCTTGCCCACCTCTCTCCCTGCTTTCCTCTGTTTCAGGAGACACCTCTTAACCCCGCTGCATTGAACTTCTTCCCCCTCCTGCCTGATCTACCACAGGCTCACGTGTTTCCCGCTCCGGTGCACTCGGATCAGAGTGCCGCTTCCAAAAAATCCCCGTGTTTCCCACCACAACATGGCCCTTCAGGTTTTTGTGTTTGCTTGGTTTTGCAGTCATTATCTACACGAATAGTGGGCACATCTCACATACACACCCTGTCGCTTAAACATGTCTAGATTTCGCCTGGTCTCTGTACACCACAACCAAGACAGGAGATTATTTTGGGCTAGATCTGCCCCGCCACGAGCAGACCCTCACTTTGGTTTGGATGCTGAATCTTTGCTGCAAAACAAATGGCACATATGAATACACCTGCAGAGAAGGAGAGCTGCCTGCAGCACAGCAAGGCAGCTGTCTGAGCTGCTTCACTGACTCCAGGCGGAACGGAGAAATGTATTTGAGGTCTCAATAATCAAAATTATGGTTATACCTACATGCATTTCCATATCACAGTGTTTTCAAAGGAAAGGGGTTACACAGAAAAAGTAGGTGGGCTCATGACCAGCTTTAGATTTTTCCAAACTTAAATATTGCACGGTGACCCGAACAAAATAATTTCTCCTCCAATATCAGTATGATGCTCACTCAGAGGGCAGGAAGGGAGGCCTGTTGCATTGCAGTTACAGGCACTTTTGAGCCGGGAATTTGTTAAAACCACCAAGAGTGGCGAGAAAGAGAGAGGTGGGCAACGGCTACGGACCTGACAGGTGGGGTGTGGGTACACAGGAGCCATCTCAGCTCCGAGGTGAAAGTGCTGGGGCTGGTCCTGATGGTCAAAGGGTTACGGCTGCCAAGTAGCTGTTGTCAAACGAGGACCATCTGCACTTAAAATTGCCGTTGCCGTGGCCACTGGAGGGCCCTTCCTGGGCGGCCTCTTTGGGTGCTCCTACTCCACAGGCTCTTCTGCCCTCCACACCGATGTGCCTCTTTGCTAGATAGCGCCCTGTCTTTCCGAAAACCAGCGCTGCCTGTCAGAGCTCTCCTTTCCCTGGCTAGCATGCGGGTGTTCATCACTGAAATACGGATGGTCTTCCAAAACCGCTGGGATGAAAAAATCGCTGGGTGCTACAGGAACTCTTCCCGCTCTACCTGTTTCTTTGCAAAACTTCACAAAACCTTCAGTGGTTTTGACATGTTGATGAAAGAGACACAAGTTTCACCTCACAGTGTTTACTGGGACCTTGACTCCCCTTTCTCTCCAAGAAGTTGGTGCCCAGGATCAGTCCATGGGAGCCTGTGGAGTGGTGCAGCAGGTGGAAGGAGGCTCTGAGATGGCCCAGCTGGAGGGTCTGACTCCTCCCTTGGCAGCTGACACTGAACAGGTGCTTTCGGACTCACCCCAGCTGAGGGACCCCTGAGAGAGGTGCTGGCAGAGCTGTAGGACACCGGTCATCATCCCTGGAGGACTCTACCTGCTGCCTGGGCTACAGCAGCTGTGGCTGCTCTCTGCTCTCACATGCCCCTGGCAGCCCGTCCCCAAGGCACGGAGCGGGGCACACCACCAGAGCTGCTCTGCAGTGCCCACCAGGGCTGCTTTTCAGCTGGGCTCGCCCCCGCACCCGTCCAACCACCCCAACCACCCCAGTGGCGGCCCCCATCCAGACCGGTGGGAGCAAGGCTGGCTCCAGCTCCTCTCAGTGCCCGGGCACCGAACGGGAAAGTGATGGGAAGGAAACGGCACAACTGAGGGGCCAGAGCATCCTGACGCCCGCGCTGGCTTCTGCCTCCTCCCTTTAGGCTTTGATACGCAGCCATCGGTGCTGGACGGGTACAGGTGAACACCAAAGCGAGCGAAGCGCTGCTTGTTACTGGTGCCTGTGAATGGCATCGAGCCTTTGTGAGAAGTCCTGATAAACTGAGTAACACTCCAGCAGCAGAGCCTGTCTCCAGCTTATCCCGATGTAAAAACCAGTACACACCGACAGGGACCAGTGCAAAGGTGGGCAGAGACAAGCTGATCAGATTCCAGATCACAACAGTCACATTTGGGAAAGGCAGATTTTTTATTATTATTATTTTGTTTGGGTTTATTTTGTTCCTTTAAATTTTTTTTTCTATTCTTTTGCTCAGCCACTTTCTAATTTGTATTTTGAACTTGTCGCTGACAATTTTATGTAAAAGTTTCAGGACAGATTCTGCTTCAGAGCTGTTAGAAGTCTGCAATAGCCAGGCTGAAATCGAGGCAGTTACTTTGCACGCGCACGTCTCCAGAATAAGGCCCTTTATTTCTGAACGTCTATCTCACCTGTACAGAAGGAAACATTGGGTATTTCTCGGTACCTCACGTTAAACTCATCAGATCACCAGATCTCATCACAACAGATGGACTCAAAGTATCAGAGACACTGGGCCGATTAGCAGATTAAAGGTTTCTGTATCGAATACATCCATACTATGCTGATGCCATTTTTAACTGAGAAAATGAGAAATAACTCAAAATATTTTTACTTCTCTTAGCCACGACCTAGGGGCCCAAGTACCACCTGCCAATTATTTTCAAATTTCTCTTTTTTGCAACACAGGCCATGATCCAGCAGAGCACTTAGGAACATGCTTTATTTGAAGATTCTGAGTAATTGCTGTGAAATTGTACCTTGGGGCATGTAAACACCCTTTTGAATCAAAACCGGAGCCTGTGACTCCCAAACGAATACACAGTTTCCAGCATCAGAAGCGAGCTGGTGAATTCATTAATACGGAGGAATCTTATCTTTCAAAGTGTTGTGTGATATTCCATGCAAAGTACCGAAGCGACGACGACCACTTATTTTGCAGCTGTGCACAGTAACCCTCCATGCCCGAGGGACAGGTCACTGCTGGACCGTACCAGGAAAGCCCAGATTCCCACCAGTGAGATTCAACGCACAAACCTGCATCTTGCCCTTCCCCTGAAACCCCAAGAGGTCTGCTCCAACACACATAAAGTTTTATGAGCGTTCCGACTTCGGGCAGCGACCGGCTCTGGTGCTGACGACAGGAAAAGAAATAAATAAATAGATTTGATGCGTCCCCGTGGTGAAAAAAAAAGTCTCTTCTTGCCCTACGGGCGGTGCGGTGATCCAGAAGACAACTTCTCAAAGCCAACGTTGTGCTTCCCCCGTCTCTGATGCACTTGTAACAGAAAATACCCTCAGAGTTCCCACCTGCTAGGCAGCTGCTCTTCTCACGGGTGGCCGCGCTTCAGTGGAGCATAAAAGCATCTCTGTCCTCTCCCAACGCAACGTGCGAGGCTTCACGTGCGATGCTTTGAGATCCTCGGCTGGCAGGTGGCGGGAACGATCGGTCCCATTATCGGCCGCAGCGCCTCGACTGCCCCAAAACGACCTGCGCGCCCCCCGCGACAAACGGCACCGAGCGCTAGAAGGTGCGTTACGGGCAGATGGGTCCCTCGGGGGGAAGGTTGGGGCAGGACCGGTGGCATCATCAAATAAAAGACCAAGACAACCATAAGCAGACACACATATATAATATGTACAGTGGCCATAGATGCATTTGCACCATGAAGGAAATCATCGAATTTTGGCCCGCAGAAAATGAGCAAATTCAGGAGTTTTTTAGTGCCAGGTGTCTCTGTCTAACTTACGTGTAGAAAGAGAAGGAAAGGTCCAAATGTGGGTTGAAGGAAGGGGTGAAGCTGTCAGAGGTGGTGTTATTTCTTCACTCTATTTCAAACAAGAAATGCAGAAGTATTCTTGTGTTTGCACTACATGCTGCAGACAAAAAATTATCTCCGTAGTGTTTGGTTTGTACCTTTTCTCTCACTCTCTTCAGCTTTTTCAGTAAAGCCACCAGTATTGGTAAATGGAGCTGAAGTACGTTCAAACCTCGCCTGGACATGGTCCTGTGTGACCTACTCTGGGTGACCCTGCTCCGGCAGGGGGGTTGGACTGGATGATCTTCCCTTCCAACCTCCAACACTGTGATTCTGTAATTTACTGAGCAGAAAGTTCCAAGCCTCTCTGTAGGGATGACACGATTCAGGCTTTCAGAGCAGACTGAGATAAGGCAGTGTAAGGAAAGCCCTGAACCTACCTAAACGCTCCCCGCGTGGTTTTCAGCCCGTGGATTTTTACAAGTCTGTTGAGTATTGCCAAGGTATCTCCAAAAAGCATCTGAGAAAATTAAACCCATTACCACTAAACCTTAAATTCCCCACAGAGGAGGCTGAACCTCTGTAAGAAAACTATTGGGGGGGGTCCACAAATTGTTGGAAGTCAAAAAGCATTGCCCTGCTTCCAAAATCAGTCTCCCAGCGAGTCTGCGCAGTGACTTGATTCAAAATATTTGCTCCCCAAATGCAAGGTATGTGGGGCCGTGAGAAAAGGAATGAACACAGGAGGCTGCATGTGGGTAAAAATCAGCTGGCCCATACAGAGCACTAAAGGGCTCCCTGATACTCCAGCGACAGGCACCTACAAACGCTGCGTTAGGCTGTATTAATTATTGGCTTACATAAGAGGCAAAGAATGAACGGGGGAAGACAGGGAGATGAAGATGACAGTGTCATCAACAGTTGGTTTTTCCCTTCGCTACCGTTCCTGCTCACTAAAATGAAGATGCTGGCTAGAACTAGGCTTTTAAAAAAGACTGAATTATTAGCAAGACTCTGCCAAAAGAAAAGTGTGCTCCCTCCATTCCTGTAACAAGGACTGAGCTGCTTGCAATTGAAATAATTTAAAAATAAATAAAAAGTGAACTGTGTGTTGGTGCTTCTAGCCCCTCCGGTGACATCCTGGGCAGGCAGCGCAGAAAGTCTACTCAGCAGCGTGGATGTGGGGCTCCCGCGCTGGGGACGGAGAAGGGGCCACTTCAGAACATGCACATCACTCGGGTCGATTTGTCTAAGCCATGTCCAGCGACTGTGTCACCCGGGAGGTGCTACGATATCGTGGCTCCGGCAGCATCCACACTCCTGGGGTCCTTCAGGCCAATGATGAAACTGTTGGTTCTCCTGGCCCCATGAACTAGGGAGACCACTTTGACTTTATCCACTTGATGGCCCCTGGCTACAAGCAGTTCAATATCTTCTTCGGGAAACTCACCTGTAGGGATTTCAAAAGAGGAGTTTTTGGAACTGAAACCACTGTTGCCTTTGACGCGCAGTTCTGTTCTAACCCTGTTGGGATCTGCCATGTGAAGGAAACCACCTCTGCAGGTGTCCCAGCTTGGGCGAGCCACAGAGCCCAGGGGACCAGCACTCCCGCCCCAAGGACGGGGCTCTCAGCTCACAGCGGCAAAGGCTGCTCAGAGCTGGGCAGTGCTCTGTGCAGGGGGGGAATGAGAGGATCCAGAAGAACATTTAAAGATGTGGGAGATCCTCCTCTTTGGGAAAAGGAGAAATTACATTGTTGGCACATATTGTAGTTACTCTTCTTACAGAAGACGAGGTGCTCTTAAGAGCTGAGTTACAAATAATAGCATTAACAATTGTTAGGCAAAACAAGATGCAAGGCAGCTCAAAAAAAATGATAGTAAAACAAGATGCCGACTGAAAAACTTTGTGATAAACCTTCCAACTCCCCCTTCATGTATTTCTTAATCTTCCAGCCATCTACCTTAAGCTACTTGCTCGTCTGCTTTTATTTTGTTTATTTGATGTTTCGTAATTTCTGTACAAACAGAAGCGCCTGAGGATATGAAGCTGGGGTTGCAGCTGGACAAGCTGAGCAGCCACACAGAAACCCCAGAGTTATTTAAGCTCTATACACTGCAACATATCTTAACATAGATCTTGTTGATACCAAATGTCCAAACCCACAAATTAGGACCTTCTGAAGTTCTGGGCTTGTTTGGTTTCCAAGTCTGCAGGTCACACTCAACAGACATTTTTAGATTTTCCTCTGAAATGAGAACGCCGAGGAACTTTGTCTATTTTGTGTGAAATGAGAACCAATTTCCCCTCGCGGTTCACTCTGGGAAGGTATGGGGCTTTGAGAAAAACACCAAATAGACCAAGACTTGTAATAACAAGGAGGAGAGCTGGCGGTACAGCCTCCAGAGGGTCAGCAAGGATGCTGCATTTCCAGCTCTGCCGAGCTACAAGCCTTGCCATAAGCCTTGTCTTCTCCCCAGCTGGCTGAGTTAAGGGATACAGACTGGAAAGTGGAAAAACATACTTCATGGCACTGGTAATAAAGTGTAGAAAGATCTGCTACTTTTCAGGACCTGTCTGGGTGAGGCTGTGGTTGCAAGCTCATTTACTTGGATATTCTCATCAGATCGCCAAAAGGTTTTAAGGACAGGACAAGGCTGCTCACCCAGAAGGTGTGCTGGGACAGCAGGACGGTTGAGGAGAAGTGCCTGAAGGAGTCTGGGCAGGTGGTGCTAGAGGGACCAGGGAGCAAGGCAAGAGGGAGAGGGCATGGCTCAGCAAGGGCTCCAAGCTTTGAAGAAGCTCAGGTGCTGCTTTCTGTCTTGGCTCAAATCCTCTGCGCCCACTGTGGACCCCAGAACACGGTGAGCTGTGTGCTGGGCGGTCACACCTTTCACAGGAAGGCGCTAAGAAAATCCTACTCTTTTCCTAAACATGCTGCATCTGTACGCCGCACCCCCTCCAGCGTCCATACTCACTGTCAACCTGCAAGGTGTTGGACTGAAGCTGTGGGTGAAGTCGACCAAGTGACAAACTTTCACTCAGATTCTTGTTAAATGTTAAGACATTTAGCAAAACCTGCAAGGCAACAAAAGATCCTCAACAATAAAAGAAAGGGAATGAGAACAGGAGAAGCCAACTTCCTGAGCAACCCCCTCATTGGCGGCTCCAACATCTGCAGCTGCAGCAGGAAAAGAAGATTTTGACCCATTTACCAAACGGCACGAGCTGGTGCAGGGTTTTGCACATACAAAGAGGCCCTTGGAAAGTGGCCTGTGGATTGTCAGTGGAAAAGGGGCACCTCTTCAGGACTCCGTGGTCTTTTTGTCACACAGCCCCTGCTAAATTAGGAGAGTTGTGTGTCTGGAACATGATGTCACCTGTAAATACGTGTTTGTTACAGCCAAAAAGCGCAGCACGTGACTTCTCCCACCAAAGCTTTAGAAAGCAATGGTTGGCTTTAGTTCTGCTCTGAATAATGCCTGCCAAAAGGTAAGGAAAATGGGAGCCCTTCTTGCTGGGCCATTATTTTTATCAATCCATTGCCATTGTGCATGCCATCAAGCTACTGGCAAGTACTTCACCTCCTTACAAATCAAAAATTTGGAGGAGCTGCCCAATTTATAGCAAGTGCTGAGCAGGGAGGAATTCAGCTGTGAATGCACTAAAAGGAGCTTTTCATAGAGAAAAGAGCTAAGGGGTTGCCAGTCTTCTGCAATTCTCTGAATACCAAATGCTCCTTTTCTTTCCTAACGATCCTTAAGACGAGCTTTGGACAGGTATTAGAATGACACAAGACCATGACAGATTTTGCCAAGATGCTTTTCCCCTACAGTTAGGAGCAGTGCCACCAGGAAAAGTGCAAGAGAAGTAAACCTGTAGCTCTTAGAGATCTGAAAAACCAAACGTGTGGAGCTGGTGACATCAAAGATTGAACTTGTAATCCTATGGCCACCAGTTTCAACACAGCCCGGGACATCAGGAAGGGACAGGCTGTTCCTGAGGAGGGGACCCTACTCAGCGTTGAGCTCAGCAGCTGCTCCGAGAGGCCGGGTGCGCAGGCACAGCACTGACCTGAACGATGCTGCTCAAGGCTTTGTCCCCGTTGTTGGCTCCCAGGCTGAGGTACGTCCCGCACATCCCCTCCGACGGCCTCACGATGGTGGGCAGCAGGAAAGACAGGGGACGTTTCCGAGGCTGAATGACATTTTGCTGCAGTTGAAGAACAGACACACGAAAAAATTTCAACACAGCCGACAAAAGCTTTGCTGGCGCTCAGGTTGCGCAGGTTAACTTCTCACTCTTTACTCTTCAATGTCACTTTGGTAGTTTTATAGGGCTGACATCCTCACTGCTCCCTGAGGTTCACAGGATCTGTGCCGTTTCATGGCTCTCTTTTACAGGTGTACGGAGCCATTCACCCCCTTCCCAACCCCGCAAAGTGGAACGGTTTTACAGTACATGGAAATAAGAAACAACAAAGCAGCACTGCAACCCACCGGTCTGTATTTGTTGCTTTCCAAGACCTGAAGATTTTGTTTCTGCTCTCTGTTACTTTTAAACCTACAGAGTAGTAACTCATAGAGTCCTTAATTCAAGCCTACAGAACAGGACAGTTGCTTTAAAGCACATCTGGACGAGAGGGAAAATAGGTAGCCAAGATATGCAACGGCCTTTGATGCATTATAATGATAACAGATACACATGAAGCCTTCTGTTTACTGTTTCAGCGGCTTGTATAATAAATAATAGGAGCTTTCCATAGACTGTTGTCTCTCACTTATTAATATGGCGTTAAATAGCCTCCCTGTTGTGGAGATGAGAATAAATTTGAAAAAAAATGGTACAGACAGCTCAAATAAAGAATTTGTCATGTATTCATTACCAGCCTGGGAATGGAGTGGTTCGTTGTTTTATTTTGCCAGGAGAAGTCCAACATCTGGCTGTTCAGGAGGACTCCAGAGGGTGTTATTATTCCACTGCCAAAGGGGCGATTCAAAGAACTAAAAAGAAACAAGAAGAAATCTCATAAAAAATCCGACCAGAGATTTTTGTACACCCTGAGGCTTTCAGGGCTCAAATTTTCTGTCCCATCTTGGCTTGACAGAGACTCTTTGGTAGTTCTTTAGGGCAGGTTAGATGTGAGCAGGAACCATGTGAGCAGTTCTGTCCCTCCCTCCAGGTGATGGATTTGTCTCCATGCTCCCCATCAGTCCTCAAATCTGGCCACCACCAGGGAGCACATTCAGGCCAATGCAAACATAATTCTCTGTAAGAGGGCTCTAGGATTACATGGGGCAGAGCAGCACCAGCTCACACCTCTCCACCCTGTCTTCCCCATTTCTCCTGTTGCAGGGTTAACTGGGACAGAGCAGCCCAGCTCGGGGCTGGTCCCATCCTGTCCTGCTGAACCTGCTTTCTTCTCCCAGCTCCCACCCTCCGAGCACCTTACGGAGGGAAGAAGTAAATCCTCTACCTTACAACAGCAACAATGAAGTCATCAGGTCCCATGACAAGGACCTGGCTGGCAGCGGGTCCGCTCTCTGCAGAGAAGTGAGGCGTGTGGAGCTCAGATGAGAAGGACTGGGAGTCATTAATCAGCTGGCGCAGGGAATTAGCTTCTGATTTGCTTCAGCAGTGACAGAGGGGTAAGAGGAAAGAAAGCCATGAGCCTAGGGAGCTGAACACCTCTTGGTCTCTCTCTACACAGCTACTGGTCGTGTGTCCCTGAGGGCACTGAGGACAGAGAGCTCTTTCTGTTCACCCGATAGAAGGAGACAAGAGGGCTCAGTCCTCACAGAGAGTCAACCGCCCAGGCTCTGTCTACAGAGATGGACAAGGGGTGGCACCACCCGGCTGAGCGCCAGTCCTCCAGGAGCAGGGCAAGTCAGGTCCAGCTCTGGCCACCAGCAGTGGTGAAAGCTGGCTCTGCGGTGGGAGGCTGGGCTGAACCCCAGGCCTGGCCTCTCCCACGTGTCTGGGGTACTGCGAAGGCACCGAACCCGCCGTGGGGAAGGGAGAGCCAGAAACTGCTTGTGTGGTCATGGCCACATGAGTGGTTCTTCGTCCAATCTGCTGAGAACAGTATTTAGAGGGGGGAGAAACTGGGAGGAACCCTCAAGATCAAGCTGGCTCCAGGAAACCTGCGTGTGAGGACATCCCATGACCCATCCCCAGAGCCTCACGGTATCAGCTGTGAGCCCCGTGGAAGAGTGAGCCCTAGGAGGACATTGGAGGACTGACCTTTCCTCAGTCAAATAGGGACAGAAAAATGTCCGGTTCCCCTGTGCACTGAAAAGAGCAAATCCAGGAACGATACCCAAACCACGCATCTTGGAACTGTCACCATGCCTGTCAGCCTCAGACCTACCTCATCATGCTTTCTGCAGTGTGAGTGACGGACACATCATCAGATGGGTCTCCCAGGTTGCCAGCTAGAGTCAGGGCTATTTTTAATGTCTAAAAATAGAAAGATGGAAAGATAGAATGAAAAAAAAAGAGAGAGAGCAAGAGAGGGGAGGGCCACAATGTAGATTTTTTTTTTTTAAAAAAAGAAAAAGGCAACATGAAGTGTTTGATTAGTTTTCCTTGTCAGCGCCACATACAGGTTTTTGCTCACACCATCATGCTGCTGACTCTCCTCGCAGCGCCGCAGCACTGCTCCAGTACAGCCGGGGCTACTGGAGCATAAGGGGTGAAGAATATATGTGGAACCACCCTCAGGTGCTGTGGGGTCTTCTGAAGAGATGGTCACATAGACAAAATGGGCAAAACCCACAGTTTGTTCATCTGGAAAAGCTCTGCCAAAGCAAGAAGGAGCTCAGCCGAGCAGGAGGCTTTAGCATCTGCAGCTACCTGAGGCAGCAGCACAGCTCAGATTTACACTTTAGCAGCCTATTTGCTCGTTCTCCTGTGGGAATTACCTACACACATTCTTGCACAACCAAGGGATAGACAAGCACAGTCAACTGTTGAGCCTCCTCTTACCTCTGCTATCCAGTGCAAGATATTCCCTCTGGATACTTGACTTGTGATGTTAAAGCCCTCAAGGATGTTCAGGGCTGTGATCAGGGCAGGACCTGCATGTGGAGGTGGGGGGCTGAAAACAAGATGACCTGTGAAGAGAAGAGGAGAATGAAGCTGCTTTTGTCAGATACCATCCAGTTATAACACTTGCCCATAAGCTAGTGGCTTTGAGGACAGCAAAACCCATCCAGATCTGAGGGGAAGCAATGGAAAGCAACATGATTTCAAAAGGATTTCTCAAAACATTCCTGTTATAGCTTTCTGTTTCTTTATGATGGATGAAGCAAGCCCAAACAAGGATGCTTTTTTTACATCTGACATTCAGTTCTTCTTGGTTGGCTGGTTGGTTTCTGGACTGCAGTATGGAAGAATGGAGATAAAATGCATTTGTAACATTGCAGCAATAAGGAGGGCAAATACAGGGATTTCTAGAAAAGAATAACATTTTAGAAACTTCTTGCATAAAGTAAGTTTTTGTCCTCTGCAGATCAACTTTGGGAACCGTCTTCAGACATAGGTGCTAGCCTACGGTCCAGACATTGCATCAGTATCTGATCACGTTGCATCTTTACCCTCTAACACTATCAAAATACCACCAGTTATTATCAGGGAAACAAAAGGCCTGTTACAAAGTGCCGAGAGCCTCCTGAACTGCCTATGATGCAGCAGTGCCAGCAGGCAACAGCAGCAAATTCCCTGGAGGGCTTTTCTGCAGAAGCCTCAGTGCAATTTTGATTTCAACTCCTGTTAAATAGTCGCCACCTCTTGCCAGGTGAAGCAAACTTTTAACTGGAGTTGCACGGTGATGGGTCAAGTGTTTACCTCGATAGACTGTGTGGACAGGATTCTCCACCGTGACACTGTAATTGTGGAAGTCTTCCTCCACCAAGACTCCTCCGTAGTTGCGGACCTGCGCAGAGGAGCAAAGCAGAGCATGCTGAGAAAGCTGGGTCAAGGCTTTCTGTGTTCCTCGTGCTGGCCCAGGCGAACACGCATCCTGCTGTCAAACAAACAGCACTGAGATTCCTGAGTGAAGTGCCAGGCTCCTCAGGATACCCTGAAAATCTTGTTTTCATGGTCTTGGCACCCTGGCTTGTCACTCACCACTGCTGGAAGGCTCTGCAGCTCATCTCCCAAAGCTCACCCACCCCATGGGTGCTCTGAGGATGTTCTGCCTACCTGTGACTGGCACTGCCTCACAGCCTCCTCTCCCCTCGGTGGCAAGCACAAACATACTAAAGGTTTGGAAGCATTTGAATATTGCCAGGATAAAAATATATAGGGAGCCTGGAGAGAGGGAACCTGGGTGTAGCAGGTTGCCAGCACTGAAAATCTTCAGCCTACAATTTCCACCCTATTTTTAATTATTTCAGGTGAGAGCAGGTCTGCTGTACCCTTGGTCTTTCTGTAAGATTCTCCTAGAGGTACAATTTATAGGGCTTGGTAACTTTCTTGAACACAGTAAAGATGGGTAATTCCCTCCACTGCAGGTCTTCTGCACTTGTGTCATGATGGACGCGAGGTAGAACCATCATAACTGCGCTCTGCTGATCACAGGTAATACTCTCAGCCGGCGTATGGGTGTGCTGGGCTCATGGGCACCTCTTCCTTCCACCCAGGAGAAGCTGCACAACCTGGTGAGAGGTTCTGCTGGGAGGAGTTGGTGTTAGGAATCCTCTGGAACTCCATCCAATAAACGGGCAAGAACAAATAACCTGTGCATGCTCTATTTCTAAACTATCTGGCTAACTTGGTGAGAAAAACTCGTTCTCCAGCAGAAACGGATGAATCACTGGAGCATGAAAGGCAATGCAGGGCATGGTGTGGGGGGGCAGCATGTCAAACCACCCCGAAACTGCAAAAGAAGAGGTATCCCCTACTTGGGATCCTGCCCCCCTCCCCAAACCAGCTCCAGAGAAGAGGCCAGGTTGAAGCTGAGGGCTGAGGTGAGCAGGCAGGTGCCTGTGCTCCCTGGCAGGAGCTGCCCCCCTGGAGCTCAACCCAGGTAAAGCGGTGGGGACTGGGGCAGGACAGAAAGGGGAGAAGCCCTGGCCAGCCACGCACAGCTCAGATTGCCCAGAGAGCACGTTTTTGCACCCGTGCCTTCCCGCGAAGACATGGAAACAAAGGGTAGGGTGTTTGGGAGCTTTACTTAATCTCACCACATCGATACCCTCTCTTTGCTGGAACAATAAACACCACTGGGAGCCAGCCCTTTGCTCTGCAACCAAAGCTGGAATTGTGCACGTGATCCCAGAGCTTGCCAGGCTCTTTGGTGGTGTAACCCTGGGCCCTGCTCCTCCACAGAGAGTTTGTGCTTCCCTGCAGCAGCCCTCGGGTCAGGGGAACGGGGTAATAGAGCAGGTTTAGCTGTGGAGATGCGCCACAGCTTGGGACTTGCCCTGCTCCTCGTTCTGCAGCTCTGCTGTGGTCCAGACAAATGGTAGGAGAAGATTTCCAAACACAGAGCTCACAAATGTCTTAGGTTTGAGCTGAATGAACCCATTCCAGGTTACTAATATCTTGTTGGTGCATCACTCGAACCACAGTGGTAGAGAAAAATGGTATCACCAACCACTTTCACTGCAGATACACAGGTATAAAAGTTGTTTTGGCTTTCTTACCAGAATTATTTTGTTTGTTGTTGCTATTTTTTCCAGCACAACCCTAAAAACAGGAGTTAAACTGGGGCATCCCTACGTGGGACCAAGTCTGTCTGATCCTCTGCTCGCAAGGCTCACAGTTTTATTTTTAAACCATCTTCCTGGGGTCTGTATCTTAACAGTGCAATTATCAACAAAAATTAGCTTTTCAACAGTGCTCTTGCTCTTGAAAAAACAGGTTGTCACCAATACTAACACAGCCCAGAGGGGGTACTGAACTTGAGATTTTTGTTTTTCCATTGAAAAAACAGTCTTTCCCAGAAACAGAGGCTTCACTTCTGTAGGCTGTGGAAGTGACCATTTGTCACCTACACCACTGCAGTGACAGGGACAGGAAAGAAAAAGAAGGCTCCACACATTTGTCCCCATCATTGCGCTGATGATGGCCATTGCACTTGGCCATGGCTTATCTCCAGGCTGTCACCTTAAGCAGGTGACACGGCTGGTGGCACCCTGAGCCCGGGCTGTGCCGTGGGGTGTGGGACAGAGACAGAGACAGGCATGGTTCACCTCGGAGATTATCTCCTGCGTCAGGTTCCCGCTGTAGAAAGCCGACACCCCTTCTGCCCCCAGCAGCTCCAGGGTGGCCGCCAGGTCCGGGCGCTTCATGAACATGCCAGGCAGCATGGGCTGGCCGTCCGGCAGGAAGATCTCCCGAAATTTGTCAGAGTAGTTCAGGTCCTTCAGTTCACTTACGGCTTTGGCTGTGAGTGAGAAGAGGTATCACAGAATCGTGGAATGTTGGGGGTTGGAAGGGACCTCCAGAGCTCATCCAGTCCAGCCCCCTGCCAGAGCAGGGTCACCCAGGGCAGCCACACAGGAACGTGTCCAGGCGGGTTTGAAAGTCTCCAGAGCAGGAGACTCCACACCCTCCCTGGGCAGCCTGGGCCAGGGCTCCGGCACTCGCACAGTAAAGTTTCTCCTCATGTTGAGGTGGAACTTCCTATGTTGTAGCTTATACACATTATTCCTTGTCCAATTATTAGGCACCACTGAAAAGAGACTGGCCCCTTCTTCTTGACTCTCACCCCTCAGATATTTCTGTACATTAACAAGGTCCCCTCTCAGCTGTCTCCTTTCAAGGCTGAACAGCCCCAGGTCTCTCAGTCTCTCTTCACAGCAGAGATGTTCAGTCCCTCGATCACCCTCATAGCTCTTGTTGGACTCTCTCCAGTAGGTCCCTGTCTCTCTGGAACTGGGGAGCCCCAAACTGGACCCAGTATTCCAGGTGTGGTCTCACCAGGGCAGAGCAGAGGGGCAGGAGAACCTCCCCAGCCCTGCTGGACACACTTTTCTTAATGCCCCCCAGGATCCCACTGGCCTCTTGGCCACAAGGGCCCGTTGCTGTCCCAGGGACACTCACTGCCCACTGGGACTCCAAGGGCTTTCTCCACGGGGCTGCTTTCCAGCAGGACGCCCCCTAATCTGTGCTGGTGCTGGTGTTATTCCTCCCCAGACGCAGGACTCTGCACTTGTCCTGATTGAACTTCATGAGGTTAAGGAAAGGACACCCAGAAAAGCCAGCAGGCAGGAGGGACTTCAAGCCACTGTGTGCCTGCTGGGGATGTTGGAGACTTGCTGCTCTCTCTTGCCCTATTTCAAAACTAGAGGGAGGCTGAATCATGCAGCCACTAGAGCTGGGAAGGAAACACAAAGAAACCCCAGCGCTCTTTCCTAGCCCGCCCTGGGGGACTGCTCAGTGTGGGCTGCTCTCACTCGACCCTGACCACCCCAGGAAAGGGCTCCAGGTCTGCTGCCACCACGTTCTGCCCGTGCAGAGGTGCTGCTCAGCTCCCAACATGACGCAGCTCCAAAGGGCCTTAATTCCCCATGAATAACCACCCACATCCCCAGCTGCCTCGCACCCCAGCACAGCATCCAGTGTGCCCCTCCGTGCCGAGCGGCCGCCCTCGGCTCCTCGTCAGGTACTCACCCAAATCGTGGGTGACATTAAACCCATCCTGGGCAACATCAGCCGCAAGGCCCAGCAGCTCGGACCACGGGAGTCTGCCAAAGGAGAAAGGACAAGAAGAAACGTGCCTTGGAGGGGTGCAGCGGGGCAGGGTGATGGGGAGCAAGAGCAGAGCTCAGCTCTGTAGTCTGGGGGCTCCTGAAAGACCTGGCTGGGGTGTCATTGGTGGCCATAAAGGAGCACTGAGCTTTCAGTGGGTTGTTTCTTTTCAGCAGGATCTTCTCAGTGCCCCATGATGTGTGCCAGAGAGGAGTGGCAGTGCAAGGACATGGGAAGGGACATCTTTAGAGCAAAATCTTAAGTCAGGCTCCAGTCCCGAGCAAGTCATTTGGCTCCCTCTCTACCTGTCCCAATAGGGCATCAACGTCAGCCACACTTCTTAGGGTCCAGCTAAAGAGAGAATGAAAATGCACAGACATGCATGAAAATGTTCTGCACCTGTTTCTGAGACATCTCTTGTCTGTCTTATTTGCCAAAATTTCACCTTGCAGAAAACCTGACCAAGCTGAATTCTTTCTTTTGTTAAATGAAGTACCCCAAAATGAATATATTTTTCAACATAAGCCTCCAAATGCCTCTTAGCTAATGCTTTTGACTGGTGGCTGAGAAGGTGGTCTGATGGCGAGGGCTCATGTGCTCCCAGCTCCCTCCATGGGGGCCCCAGGGCAGAGGCAGGAGGACAGCCCTCCTGCGCCAGCCTCAGGTCTTACCTCCCGTGTAACTGGTGTGCCTGCTGCATTCCTTGTATCGTGCCTGGCACCCCCACAAGCAGACCTGGCTGTAAAATAAGAAGGACAAAAAGGAAGAGCAGTCTCCTTCCCATGAGGACACTGGCACACGGTCCCCAACTCCAAGTCAAGGAGATGCAAATCATGTTCACATGGGAAATATCTGTACGGTCTTTGGGAGAGGGGAAGAGGCCTGTAGCAACACACTAAATTGGGGAACAAAAGCTTTTGGAAGGGAAGAGGCAAATTCAGTCCTGGTCTCAACCCAGGTTGGTCAGGAGAAATAACTCCGCAGAATGACAGGACTGTGCTCCTTCCCGGGACTCTTGTTCTCCGTGCTGCCAGAGGGACATGCTTCTTTACTCCCAAGCCCTGAAGGCTTCAGGTGTTTTGAGGCTGCCAAAGAAGTATTTTCCCTGTACTACTCATGTCTGTAGGGCCTGGGATCTCCCATGGTGGGAGAGACCTCCTGCTGCTTCCCTGGGCATCTCCCCCTCAGCCCAAGAGTTGCAGGGAGAGGGGATCTGGAGACATCACCCAGCTACAGCCCCAGAGGGGTCAGCTGTGGGACGCTGGTCCTCACCTTGGTGTCCTTCTGCAGGTCCCCCTCCAGCGGGATGCCCAGGGGAGCCACCTCACGGAAGTCGATCACCCAGCTCCTGTTCTTCCGGATGTCATGGACCAGCATCACCCCACCCCTGCAGCGAGACAGGGCTCACGGCACGGGCTGTCCCTGCAACAGCCGCTGCCGTAAAGCCAAACTGAAGAGCACAGGCATCACCGGGGCCGGGGCCAGTCCCAGTCCCGGGCACAGCAGCGCCACAGCAGCAGGTCACCAGCCCCAGCAGTGACCCAGGGCTGGCCAGCAGTGCTGGGAACGCTGCTGCCCTTCCCAGGGGAGGGAGGCAGGGCCGGTGCGGAACGCAGGCAGCCCCGTAACTGAGCCTCATCAGTCCCTGCCAGCCTGCCCACAGGGCCACTGGCTCTGTTCCACTGCCAAAATGGGACTACCCGGGATTTTCTTTCTAATCCAAGCCGGTTTGCAACAAAACAGGGTTTTTGCTTATAACAGCAATCCGTGGCACAGCCTGGAGAAGCCATCAGGTGGCGGGGCTTTATGCAACGCTCCCAAGACCTCCCGCAGAGCCCAGAGCACCAGGCTCTTGTGGATGCTGCCACGGGGATGAGGGCTGGGAGGAGGCCACCCTTCACATCCATGTCTCCCCTGGCCACCGCCCAGCACTGGGCTTGGGCCTCAGCCTCCTGTTGGAGCAGGAGCAGAGCGTGGGGAGGGAAGCACTCAATCTCTGAAAGCTTTGGGACCGAACCCAGGATACTACAAGCTCCCGGCACACTCACAGAGGCGCTTGGCAGCCTGGTCACTTTTTCAACTCTCTCAAGTCTGAGGCTTGGGCTTTCCTGGCAGCTACTATGACAGACGCAGCTTTTCCCTCCCTGGGGGTCTCTCAGTGCACAGGAAGGGTCCCTGTCCCTGTGCAGACATGCACACATCCGCTGCCTGATGTCAAAAAACTGGTACCACGCCCCGGGACTCACGCTACCATGAACGCACATCTCAGCTGGTGGGGAAACCACTTGCTCGAGGGCAACCGCAGACGACAGCACAGGGGTGAGCAACTGACACTTACCCGCCGAGCCCCGACGTGTGGGGGTTGACGATCCCCCCCGCAGAGGGCTGAGGCGATGGCTGCATCTACCGAGGAGCCCTGCTTGTTGAGCACCTCTATGCCCAGCGCCGTGCAACGGGCAGCATCTGTGACCACGGCGCCGCGGCGGAAGATCTGCAGGAAGAGGAGAGCGGTTGTGCCTGAGGAGGGGTGCTGCGGCCACCCAGATCTTTGCCCAGCTCTGTGGGACCTGAAAGCTGAGGTCAACACCAAGGCTGTGGCTGATCTGCATCTTCAGGTGCCTGCAAATTCCTTGGCACACCCCTGCAAAAGGGCAGCTGTGGCTGCTCTGCAAGTAGCCCTGGCCATCAGGTCAGGTGGCTTTCCACAGCAGACACGCTAAGCTGGTGGCCCACATCTCCTCCACAACCCCAGAGTAGGGTCGGACTAACCCTCGAGAGCAACGGGTGACAGCGTGCTGTCACTGCACTGCAGCAACGCGGTCACGGGAAATGAGAGCGTTGCTCCCCCAAAACCACGGCTTGTTCTCATCCTTCCCTGGTGCCAGCACTAACGCAGTCCCAGGAAGTTTTACGAGGTTCATTTTAACCCTACGGTCCTTCCCTTCCAGCAGTGCCAGGGAAGGGGCAGTTGCACAGCCTCCCTCCTCCGCAGGGCCAAGCTGCTCCGCTCCCAACGGCCGTGTTTTCCATGTCAGTGAAAGAACAGTAATTTTTTTAAAAAAAAAGAAAATCTCTTTCACATGGACTTGCAGGCAGCTCTGTTCTGCTGGGTGGCATACGGAGAAGACGATGGTGACTACTGGCTCCCCCTTGGCCCTTCCCAGGCTGCTGTACTTGGCCGGAGATGTCCTGCAGGAAGCTATGACCCCACAGCTGTGCTGCCTTTGGTTTGCATTTAGCGCTGGTCTGCAGGACAGATCAGCAGGAGGTTCAGCTCTGCTTTCAGCTATCCCCCTGCTTGGTCCTGGACAGATCCTTTCAGAGGTGAGCCTGGGCATATAGATTCATAAAACTCCGAGTGGAGAAGTACAAAAGACGCCTACTGCTTAACTAAGGATTGCCTTCTGAAAGCATTCACATCTGGCTCAAACCACAGCTGGAGACACAGCAGCAGGGCTGCCCATTTCCCACTGGCAGCACTCACAAACCTGCCAGGCACAGCCACCCATGCCCCAGTTGCAGGACAGGCACCAAGAGCCCAGCTCACCTCTCCGAGCACAAGCCCCAGCTGCAGAAAAAAGACTTTTGAAACAATTTGAGGTGGAATCAGAGAGAGGGACTCAGCACCCAGGCTCTCAGTGACACCAGCAGGGGCTCACTAGCACCTACCCCACTAAACTGCTGGCAAGCAAGGAAGTTAGGGAGCTTCTCCTACTTTCAGAGCCAAAGCCTGAGTGCAAAGCCACTGTTCTGTCTTACCTGAGGGTCCCCAAAGTAGATCTGCATGATCAGGGCCACCGTGACCCCTGTGGCGAAGGTCAGGCAGGCGGTGATGATGACAGTCAGCCCATCCTGCCGGCAGCTGCAGTCTCCAGAGAAAGGATCCTTGCTGGTCTCCCGGAGAGGGGACACATCCTGGCTCCCCATCTCTGACGAGGATGAGGGCAGGCGCTGGAGACGCGCAGACTTCAGGAAGGAGTCTGGGTCTTTGTGGGCAGCAGGGAGAAAACAGGTGTTAGTTATTGAGCAACACGGGGCTCTTATTGCAGTGTTTACCCAGCGCTAAGATTACACTGGGCCCCTTCCAGCAAGGCTATTACCTTCCCTATTGATCCCAGCTCTCAAGAGACTTTCTGGCTCAGATGCTGCTTTAGGTCATTGCACTGATCCCTTCTTTTAGCTCTAGTTATTCCAAACTGACTTCCCTGGAGATTAAGAGGGGCAAAAAACCTGAATTTTGCTCCATTTCAGTCCATTCATCAGTCTTCAGTGATGTGCTCACAGTTACTGCTCCATTTGGAAGGGTTCTTACCACAGCAGTGACTTGCAAACAGGTCTCTGAAACACGGCAGGACTGAGGAAATTAAGAAAAAAAAATAAAATCCAGCAGCCTTCTCTGGAGCTATGTTTCAGCTAAAGCACCTGAGCAAAACAGGCGAAGCAAGACATGTGGCCTAGGCACAAGAAATACCTCTAGGAAGCGTGGCAAAGCGAGGGCAGAGAGGAGCAAACCTGCAAACCGGAGGGCCTCGGTGAGTCCACCCGCTCAGGAAAGGTTCTGCTTTAATTTCTTGCTTCCTCCAGCTGCTGAGGCTTGCTGCGAAACCAAGCAGCTCGCCGAGCCCCAAGGTGGCCAGTGCAATGGGGCAGGGTTTTGCTGGGCACCCGCCGGATGGCAAAAAATGCTCGGCAGGATGTGGAAGTCTCTCTTTTGCTCTGAAAGATGCCTTGACTCTCTGTTCGCCTCAGCTGCTGCCTTTGTGGTGGGGAGGGGCCGGCTGAGCGTGCCCTGCCTGTGCGCTGCACACATGGGGATGTGTCTGTCCCTGTCAGGCACCGAATGGGACCGAGCGGCTCAGGGAATCACCCAGGACTCCTGGATGAATTTTTGGGGGAGCTGCTAAGAGCCAGTGCAGACTACAGTGCTCACGCATCCGTGGTGGGAAGAGCGGAAAAGACAAGAAGCTTGTCCCTCCACACAGGAGACTTTTCCCAGGTTTGGGGTAAGGGAGAAGGAAACCTGCATCCCCTGTCATCCCACCGTGTCTCTCCAGCAGGCAGTTATTCCCCTGGGGGCTGCCACGACCTTAAAAAGATCTCCTGGGTGCAGATCTCCAGGTGTGAAACAGGGAGTTAAGTTTTCATTTCAGTGATGCTGCAACCACGAGGAAACCCCCTGCAGCCATGGAATCCCCTTAGGGTGAACTTAACCTCATTCACACAGTGGTGGTTTAGAAGCACAACTGGGAAAGGCTCAGCCCACCCAGCCAGCGCCTCTGAGCACACACTGAGCCCCTCACCGGCATGTCTGGTCTGCAGCGCGCAGGCAGAGCTGGAGGCCTGACTGGGGAGTCCAACGGGCTGGGGTGCCACCGGTGGGGGCCACAACTGGCCTGGGGTGTCACACACAGACCCTGGCACCCGCCAGCGAGGGGAAGCAGCGAGTGGGCAGCTGGGAACATCGAGGGCAAGAAGCAACTTCTGTGGGGCCAAGGCACAGGTGCCCGCTCACCACCAATGTCCACGCTTGAAAGAGAAGCCACCAAGCCCTACCTGGGGGCAGCGAAGGAGACATGGCTTCATCAGGGAACCAGCACTTTGGGGAACTAGGGCTACCTCAGCCCTGGAGCCTTCGGAGGGGACAGCAGCGACTGGAGCCACTTGTGGGCTCTGGCACGTGCTGCAAAATGGGGCTGCTCAGTCCTTTGGGGGTCTGTCCCCAGCACTGACAGCACAGCAGGGCCTTCCACCTTTGAATGAGATCTTCTGGGTGCTAGAAACCAAAGGTCTGGGTTCTCTCCCTGCCAGTCTGGCAGGTAACGTGGTGCAGAGAAGCACAGCCAGCTTTTGCGACACAAGCACGGCGTCGGAGAGCAGCGGCTCCTCAGGCCACCTCGGGTGTGGGCACCCAAGGACACCAAGACCCCACGCCTGGCAGGACACGGGCACGGCCATACCCGCTCCAAACCCTGCTCGCCAGACCGAGGCCTCGTGCTTTCCCAAGAGCTGCTCCTGCAAACGAGCTTGGCCCCAGCAGCGCGGGGTGACAGCGGGCACCGGGTGCTTCACAGGCTGCTCGCAGGGACGAGGGGTCTTGGGGGTCTCGGGGACCTGCCCACGGGCTGCGAAGGGCAAAAGCTCTGTGGAGAGACGCGATGCGGGGGGAGAACAAAACCGTTTCTCCGAACTGCTGAGAAGAAGGCAATGAATTAAAACCAGGCAAAACCAGGGTCACAGGACCCCCGGACTTTATTGCAGTCGCGCCTGGCGGGAGGGAGCGCTGGCTCCGCAGCCCGGTCCGTCCGGCCGTGCCCTGCGGGGGGAGCAGCGGCCACACGAGGGGCGGGAGCCCGGCGAGGCTCCTCTCGCTGCCCGGGGGCCGGGGCGCTCCCCGGGTCCTGCGGGGCCGCGGGGCGGGGCGGGAGGGCCTCGGCCTTGCGGGCAGCCCCGGGGCGGGGTCCGGGGGCGGGGCGGGGGCCCGGGGTCGGGGTCCGGGGGCCGCGGCCCCTCCCTCACCCGTGTCCTGCTCGCCCAGGAACGCGTCCTCCTCCTTCCGGGCGCGGAGGCCGCCCTCGGCCGCGCCTCCCGCCTCCTCCTCGGGCAGCCGGGGGAAGCTGGTGATGCTCATGTAGTCCACGGGCGAGCCGGCGGCCAGGGCCCGCTGCCGCCCTCCCCCCGCCTCCGCCGGCACCGGCACCGCCATCGCCGCCGCGGCCGCCGCCGGAAGGGGCCGGCCCGGGCCGGCGGCTCCTCCCCGCGGCGGGTCGGGGGGCGGCGGCCGGTGGCGGAGCGCTCAGGGCCGGGGCCGGGCCCGGTGCCTGCCCAGCAGCCCCGGGGCGGAGGGAGCGGCCCCTCGCACGCGGGTCCGAGCTCCGGCCTGGCCCCCTAGAATCGTAGAATAGTTTCGGCTGGAAGAGACCTTGATCATCGAGTCCAGCCTTTGTCCCAGCCCAACCAACCGGCTAAACTGTGTCCCCCAGTGCAACACCCACCGTCTCTTGGTCCCTGGTGCCTCAACCCCCTCCCTGGGCAGCCTGTTCCAATGGCTGACAACCGTCTCGGTAAAGAAATTCTTCCCAATATCCAACCTGAACCTCCCCTGGCGCAATTTAAATCCATTTCCCCTCGTCCTGTCACTCTCCACTGGGGAGAACAGACCAACCCCGCCTCGCTACACCCTCCCTTCAGGCAGCTGCAGAGAGCGCTGAGGTCTCCCCTCACTCTCCTCTCCCCTCCTCACACCCGGGGGTGCTGCTCCAGCCCCCAGCACAGCGGGATCGATCCCTTTGTCCAGTCTCCAGAGGCTGCCGGTTTCCCACAGGGCTTCCCAAGGGACCCGCACGCCCTGTTGCGGCCTCTCCCGGGCAGCCTCGAGCAGCTGCCACCATGGTGCTGCTCCGCCGGACATGGCGCTCGGGGACACGATACCGGGACGGGGCTGCAGAGCAGCCCGGTGTGCTCACAGCTGGCTCGGGTGCCCAGCATGGGGCTTTGGAGGTGGGAGCCGGGGATGGAGGTGCTCAGGGCTCGGTCGGTGTTGGCCATGCTCAGCCCTGTGGCTCTCGCTGCGGCACCGCTACAGGTGTGTGCCCAGATCAAGCCGTACTAGTCAGGCTGGTTGGTTCTACTGGTTAAATCAGTAGTAAGTATGGACGAATGGACCAAGTGACCAAAGGCTGGGGCTGAGAATACGACTTTGTAAGATGTGGTTCCTTCTCATTGTACTACCCCTAACTCCCTAACTGGAGCCTCTGATACAAGAATCTGCACCTGTAAAAGCCTCAAAAGCATCTCATCCGCTAATAAGTATGTAAGAGAAACTAAGGTAGCTCTAAATTAAACTATTGTGACAGAAAGGCAATTTGTATAGAATCACTCAGGCTGGAAGAGACCGCAAGACACTTCATTACAAGAAAATTGAACCTACAGAGCAAGTGAACCTTTAAATGTTATTACTGTACCGTGAGTTTATAAGAGAGTGGATTAGGATGGGCTGGGCAGCGCGGCCGGCCAGCACCGAGCCAGCTGGGCACGGGCAGAGCCCAAACTGGGACACAGAGCCAGCCACGCTCGAGGCAAACCTGAGCCACGGCTACCAACAGCTCCCATTTGGCAAAGAGTTTTGACTGAAATACGGCACGGGAGGCCTGGCTTGCATGGGCATTTCTGAAATCAAACCGGCTGAAACATTTTGGTTTTTCTCCCTGCACTTTTGACAGAGGTTGACCTAAAAAACACCACTAAAATAACTGAAAGATGGAAGAAGTTGTTTGTTTGTTTTTCCTGGACTGAAAAAAATGCTTCAGGTTTGTGCAAATTGCTTCTTCCTGCAATGACACCAGCCTCTCCATCTCAGCCTGGCACGCGCGCTTGGCTGTTCAGCTGCCAGATCTCAAAAATCCATCCTCTGCCCTGATCTATCCTGGACATCTGTTGTTTTGGGAGATGGAGCGTGTTGAATGCTGAGCCGTTTGGCTCCAAGGAAGTCACCTGAGAGGTACATGTCCTACTTTCTCATTCTCCAACGAGCCAGCTAGTGCCCCCTGCTCTTAGAGACTGAAACCTTCGTTTGCTGTGGCAGTGGGAAGGTTTGACTAGTGCCCTCCAGCAGCCTGAGGGCTTAACGGGCACTGCCAGTTTTTAGCTAAATACTCATGGGAGCATAGTTTGGCTTTTGCAAGCCAGTCTCAGTACGTCCCATTTTCAGATATCTCTCCAGCCTTCTCACCCCCAGCAGCTGGAGGTGGCCCCTTCTCCACGAAAGCAGCCAGGAGCTTTGTGCCTACTGCATCCTCCTCTACCCATTTGCCTGGCAGAGCATCCTTGACATAAAACACCCTGGGAAGCGTGGGCAGGGACACCGCTGCTGTCCCAGAAGGTCTCAGCAAATGCTATCCCAGCTGTCAGATACACGTGTGACTTAACAGTGCTTGAAGACAAAGCTGTGCTTCCCACTTCTTGTGTTTTCAAGACCCTGCTTGCCCCAGACCAACCCAGCCTCTGCTGCTCTTATGTTTCTGACAAACGAAACCCAACCAGCTCTGTCACCTGCAGGCAGCTGAATCCCAGCGACTGGGAGCACAGCCTTTGCAAGCCTGGAAATCAAGCTGGGGAAATGCAGAGGTGATGACACCTCCATGGAGGGGACAGAAGCTCCTCAGCGGCGTGCTCCCAGCCCCAGCGGGCACCGCTCGCTTTGAGGACATCCCAAGCACTGTTCAAGACAAGTCACATCAGCAACATTCCCTTCCTTGACCAGAAATCACAGGTAGCGAGCTGACATCACACCGCACGCTCAGGTACCACCACTGCAGAGCTCCCCTGCAGCAGCTGTTTTAGCCGGTGTCTCACAGCTGACGCTGCCAGGGCACAAGGCCTCCAGCCACCTCTCGACCCCCATTAGTACATCTTTACACTCATGCCGTTCTTTCCTTTATCAACAAAAATGACTTGCATTAAAGTTTTAACAGATGTTACGCCTGAAGCCCAAGAAAGACCACAAGAAATTTCTCAGCCAGTCCCACACTAGAACACACTTGTTCCTCTCCTCACAACGAGGTTAGGCCAGGGCGTATCTCGCTGCTCCCTGCCAGGGAAGCGATGTTCCCCCACTGAACTTCCCTGAGCCAGCAGGCAGCACGGCCTCTTCTCTGCTCCAGCACGTAGACCCCACAAGGCTGCAGCCTCCTGATGCAACCGACAGCCGCAGCTCTCACAGCTCAGCTCTCCAGTGTAGGAAAGACCTTTTTCTCCCCAAGTTGCTGCTCCACGGTAGCACAGATGCCCCACCAGCCGTTGGAGCAGTCCCCCGCCCTTCAAGGAGAGTGCAGAGCAGGCGTGCTTGTTGTGCCAGGACCAAAAGTGCTGAGGGCAGAGGTGCTGCAGGAGCCCCAGCGCAGTCCCTGCTCCTGTCCGCTGCTGCTCTTCTGGCCTCCTAGCACTCAACTTCATGCTCTCTGCCAGACCATCCCCGTGTCAGTGTCAATCTCTCAAGTCTCTGCAAACCCCCTGTGTTTTTACAGTGCTCATCGTTGTAAGGTGCCCAGCTCCATTCTACAGGCTGCTACATCCCCTGGAGCTTCTTAAAATTAACCTCATGTCTCCCAGGGCAGACACCATAGCTTTAGGTCTCCTGGTGATCAGTGCTGGGGATACCTGCTCACAGCCATTGAGGCACCCTTTAATCAGGAACCTTAAGAGGTTAAAAGCTTGCAGCTGAGCAACTGCAATCACTGGCTGCAATAACGAACCAGGAGCCTTAAAGAGATCCAAAGACCAACTTCTCTTCCGCACGGTCACTATCCTCAACTGAGGATCCTCCTCAGTGCAGGTTCGGCTTCAGCTTCCAGCCACTAGAAGTGTAAAGAACAGCAAAGACCAAGAAGCTCAGGTGGTGGGGTTGCAGGCAAGGAATAAAGCAAAGGGGCAGGGAAGCAACTCTGCAGCTCTGTGCTCTCTCACCGTGCTTGAAGTCCTGTTCTAGACCAGACTCGGGCACCGTGCAACGCAGCAGTGCTCTGCCATGACTGCGTGTCACGGGGCAGGGACAGCTGCTGAAGCGGCAGAACAGCTTACACAGAGGCATGGCTTAACCTGCTTAATCACCCATTAAAGCGTGGATCTAAGCACTAGCTACTACTTCCACTACAAACACTTCTGGCCCCTTCTGAAAGTGCAGTATTAGAGCCTGCCGAACAAGAGACCTGAGAACCCAAGAGAGCTGCTGGATTAGGTATTTACTAAAAATCAAACTTTTCAAGGAATCCCACACTCCCACCATATTACAAAACTTCAAAGACCAGAGGATACAGGAGCTGCACAATGAATTATCCAGGCGACATTTATTAGAGCATTTCAAGTATACAGTGATTTTACTGATGGCTGTGAGCAGCTAGGATGCAGATGCCAGTAGGAGAGGGTGACCTAGAACAAGCAGGCTATGCAATTCTTGGGGGAAATGAATGCTTTCAGCAGAAAGAAGAGGAAAAGAAAGCATCAGCCTAAAAGATTGAGCAAGTCTGGGGACGGGGAGGGAGAAAATATAGAAGTTTTTATTTGAGATCACTTAAATTGGCAACTCACAAGTAGCAGAAGCTGTCTGCTATTGCACTCTTCCCTTGGCACCCCAAGGACCTAAAATAGCCAGGTGTGGTTTTTCCGCCAAGAACAGACAGCATTTTCCCTCCTAAGAAGGGAGGCCTGTGCCAGTGGGTGATCCTGCAGCCCGGGCTCAGCACTTAAGAGATTTCGATCCCTGGCTTTGCCCACTCACATGAGAGAACGAGGCTGCTGGATGTCCATTGGTGAGAAAGCAACGCAGACTTTCAGCAAGAGCACGCTAAAGCTATCGACTCCTCACCGTAAGGCAGCTTTAGGCCAGGACTCGTTTTGGGTGCCTGAGCTGTTTAGAAAAGCAAGGCCCGCACGGCAACAAGACTACAAGGTCCTCCAACAACAACAAGGTCCTCCGACAGGAACAGGGACTGTGCGTGTTTCCCAAGAACTATTTCCAAGCGACACGTCCTTAAAAACACCTCAAAGCAGAGGCTCCCCCATCGATGCACAGAAGGGGCACGACTAGGGAGGAACTGAGCTACGCAGTGATCGATTCATAAAAAGCACCTCACAAACCAGACTCTGTGTACTCGGCCTGATTTGCAAGTTAGTAATTCTGCATTTAAGGTAATAGCTGCCTCAGTTGTGTCTTAGTCTCCTGCATTTACTAACAGGGAGAAGTTGAATTCCAAGAGCTTAAAAAAAAAAAATAAAACCTAAATGCTTAACATTAAACGGGGTATCTCCAGAATGACTGTCCTTCAAGACTACTAAGCTCCAAGGTATGCGATGGCAAATTAGTAGCCAGGCTAGTAAATGCAGTGGAGTTTCTAAAGCCTCCCGAACACACCTTCGATAACCAATCGAATCACAATTCTTCCTAGCAAAACTCCTCAGAATTTTGTCTCTGGCAAAGACCATTTAAAAATTCGGGTCGACCACTGCTTTGGAAGTAAAAAAAAAAAAATAGCAGAAATGGTAACAACACAGTCTGTTTAATCAAATCAGATCTGATTACTACAAAAATGTGCTAAGGACAGCCACTCAACTCATGGCCTGGCTGCTGCAGGGCCTTCCTCCTGTGTATCCTAGAGTTGCTTTTTAAAACCCGTTTGTCTAAAGGACAACAATGGAAGACAAGTCAGGATTTAATGACGGATTTCAGACAGAAGGGCATACACACATTAAATTAACAGATTCAACCTTCAGCACGCAGGAGTTTGATAGAGTTACTGGCTAGTCACAGGAAGTTCCAAATTTGAACAGTCTTCAATCACTTCCAAAAATTCCAATGGCTTTTTAATAGTTCCAACTATTAATGGTATATAAAACGGAGATGGATTTCTCCAGCAGCAGAAGAGTTGGGGCTCTTCCAGGCTAATCAGACCGCTGGTACGGAAGGGAGTTGATTTGACTTCCCCTACCTTCCCACCAGTCCACTAAAGACTAGGATTTATTAAAACCTTCTCGATTTACTGAAGACTCATTTGACAGTCAGAAGCTGCAGACTGCGTCAATCATAGTGGATGGCAGTATAGAAGATTATCCAAACAACCTGTGGAGAGGAAAGGAAGCGAAGGTTATTTTGATGCCTCTGGAGGGAGGCACTTTGCAACTTCTAATATTCTAAGCCTCGGGCAGTTCTGTCCCAGGGTGTTCAGGATGGCATCTGTGATGTTACAGCAGCCTCAAGCACACAAGGATTACAACTTTCGACATCCTCTGCGTACTGTAGTGAGACCATCATCTGTTATTTGTAAGCACGTTTGAAGGTTTAAAGTCACCAGTTTGGGACAATGTGCACTGATGTATTTCAGAACCTCGTCGTCAAGCTGCGTGCAGCCTTTCAGGAACAGGGCTTGTTCTCAACAGAGGACTGGGGACTCAATTCCAGCTTTGAGATGGTCTCAGAGAGATGGCAGGATCCCTAAGCGCTACAAAAGGTGACATTCCACTTGCTTGCCTTCTGGGGCAACCAGCTTCTGCATGGTAAAATCCCACCACGGCTCCTTTAGTGCTTTAGAAATACCACTAAATCAAGTGTTGAGTGTCTTCAGAGACTTGCAGGAGGGGAGTAAGGGAAAAACAAAGACACCCAAGACACCAGTTTGGGTGTAACTGGCTCTAGATGAAACTGCACAAGGATATGAGGGACAGAGGATGGGAAGACACGAAAGTTAAGTGGTGGATGCAGAAGTACAGCTGCCCCTTCCTACATCTTTTCCTACAGAGAAGTTCTGGGCACTAATACTCTATTTCATAACCAGCAGCCATCAGGTTTGGGGATTTTCTTTCCCATTTAGTGGTGTCAACATATCTCTCTCCTATCAGAACATCATCTGCTTTTCTTCCAGGTCTTTTTTTTGCGTACCCACATAATTCACTCATCAACCTTTAACTTTTCTTTAAAAACCACGAGGCATTACCAGAAACAGTGCAAAAGATGTCATGAATCCTTCCTTTGTTAGCTCCCACGTCCCACCATACTCCTCCTCATCTATCTGCTGGAAGCTACTGAAGTAGAGGTACAGAACACCAGCATTGATCAGGCAGAATCTGGAAGAAAGAGATGAGGAACTGTCATTTCAGTGATACAGGGAGCAGGTATGTAACATGTCATCCAGCAACGCAGCAGTGAAACACCTCTCATCCACAGATGAGAGGAAGCAAATAGGAATATTGTCCCTGCAACACTTTCCAGGCAGCTCGGTCACTTCCTTGAAAGAGCGCCTCCAGGTGAGCTTGCCATAGCACGTGAGGTTTGGATGAAGTTCACCTCACAAGGCACAACCTACTCCTAGTCAGGCTCAACAGACAGCAGGTAGAAACTGGAATCACCAGCAGATCTGCAAACCCTTGCAAGTCTATCTGGCAGCGGTCCTGCTCCCACACAGAATCCAATCTCAATGTGTGTGCTACTTGATTCTGAGGGAAGCCTGCTAGCCTCTGTGCTCAGTGTCAGATCCCTTTCAGTGTCCCCTGACCAAACACAGGGACTTAAGAGATGAGAGCCACAGAAGACTCCATAATGCCCTTGGAGCCACAGCACTGGGGTTCAGCTTGAGACAACTCTTAACACTCTCTCATCTGTGCCAACAGTTACACTGCAACAGAGAGAAAAAACGTGACCTCCTGTTTGTCCTCAGACACGCTTGACTTTACACCTCCCCAGCTTAGGGCTGGGGCAAGCTGGGAAGCGCCGGTACATTTCCTGGAAAGAAGGCTGTGTCGGAAGGGCAATACAGGCAGACATACACACAAGTGCAGCGAGTGGCAGGAAGCCATGAGCAGCTGCGCAACTGCGTACCCCAGAGAGACCACGCACACAGCTCTGGAAGCTTTTAGTTCTCCCACGAAATCACCTTTAGTTCTTATTAACATTTAGCACAAGAATTGGCTTAGGTGCCTGAAGGTGCCTTGTGAATTAATGGATGACTAAGTAGGAACAATGCTTCTCAGTTACCCCACATCTGTTACTGGGAGCTCTTTGGATTTAACTGTTTGTGTGCAGCTATCGAGTTCCTGTTGGAGCATCACAGCTTGCCAGCTCCTTTTCCCTAAAATTTCGCACTTGTTCTTTTTTCTTTTAGAGACACTTACTTGGTACTCCCTCCACTTTCTTGCCACAGCCAGGACACTCAATTTTGCCTAAGAAAAGCTGTGAGGCTGTGAACGTGACCAGAAGTCAACTAGGCAGAAACATTCACAAATGGAGCCTCCCTGGGGCAGACACAGCATCTTCCCACAGCCAGTGTTCAGAGAGCAAGGCCATGCTTCCCATCTCCGGTGTCCTCCAGAGGCTTTCAGGCACGTGCCAGGGCTAAACAAATTTTCATAACTCAGAGTGCTCACTGCAGCCTTTGGACACCTGCTGGGAGGTGACCTGAATCCCATGTCTGCGTACGTACCCTGCTGGTCACTGCCCTCCCTCTGTGGCACGGCTGCCAGAACGACTCTCGTGGGCTGGGAGCACTGCCAGCAGTGCTGCTTCACCTGCTGGTCTTTGGTGTTTTGAAGAAACCCTTTCTCTTTTTTTAAAAAAAAGAAAAAGCTGCTCTTCTTGTCTACTAACAGAACCTCCTCTCTGAAGGCTCCCGACTCAGAGAGGAGGGCTGGGACTACCATGCCTTCCCCTCTGTGAGCCTTACTTACACCAGGCACCACACCCATGGCCCCTGTTCACACGAGCTGCTTCACAAATCATAGAATCATAGAACAGTTTTGGCTGGAAGAGACCTCCAAAATCATCGAGTCCAACCTTTTCCCGGCCCTATGTCAACATATTGAGACATTTCTCATTCCCTTCTTCCACCCCTGCCCCCTTTAACAACAATAAAATAATAATTTTCAAAAGCATTAATCGGGCTGAGGATAGAGAAACAGGCTGATGAAGACACATGATTCGTATGAATATTGTGACAAATTACAGCCTGGAAGGCAACGCTGGCTTTAAGTCGCAGGGCACACAGCAACCGTGCTTGGCCAGCCCCCTGCTCACAGCACAGCTTTACACCAGACACCACGCCCAAATGTGGGAAAGTACATGAGACAGAAAAAGAAATAAACCTTACACGGCTATTCCCACGAATCCCTTCAGCGGAACTACTCCCCAGATGATTCCCAAAATAACCGCGATGATCTGCCGGAACCAGTAGATCACATCTAAAAACTCGTCCTGAGGAGATAAAGCACAAGAAAGATTTTGGTATTTATTACAATGTTTCCTTTTTTAAAAGCATCACGCAATTAGAAGGTGACAATTTAACACACTGAACACTTTGTTTTCCATTCCAAGTAGAAGATATTGTACTCGGAGCAGATGAAAGCATCTTATGGCATCATTCACCTTGGATTTCTCTGTTTCCAAATTAAATGCACCACTGACTGCACAGGCGAACAAGTATCGAGTCCCCCTGTCTACTAAAGATTCAATCCTATAAAAATCCACTGGAACTGAGGGTTAAAGAACTGCTTATGCCTTAAAGACTGTCAAAGCCACAAACCACCTCTCACACACACTACAAATGCTTCTGCGCTCTCCCAGAGCAGCAGTGAAGCGGCCACTTCGGTTTGCCTGTAAGACCGTCACAATTGTCAGTATTGCAGTTGGATAACACCAACTCACGCTTTAAAGAAAAGTCACTTTTTCTCACGTTCCCCCAAGGACAGGATTGCCCCAGCACATCCCCACACATCAACAGCCTTCATAATTTTACTGTAGGATGGGCAAGGTTGTTTGGCTCCACATGGAAGGCTGGAATCCATGTCAGACAGGGCCGTTCCTCCCAGTCACCACGTTTCTCAGCCAGCTCAGCCTTCAGTTCACATCTTACCGCATCAAAGCATTGGCACAGCCTGTCACTGCTCCCCTCGCTAACTCCAAAATTCCTGCCCAATTTGTCAGAGGCCGAGTACAGGAGCGCCTCACCAGCTCCGTGAGCAACAGCAAGGGATAAGGAAAAGGCGAGACAGATTCACGTCTGTCCTCCAAGGAAAAGCAGGGCAGAATCGGCTCCTTCTCCGTGCTGGAAGGCAAAGCCGGCAAACCCGGGGACAGATGTCCCTGGCAGGCGCGTGTGAGGGATACGGGAGGACCCGGGACGCTGCAGGAGCTCAGAGCACCTTGAGGTGCCACGGGGAGCAGCGGGAAGAGGCAGCGACCCAGAGCATTATGGCACACGGGAGAGATGCACAGGAAAAAACAGGTTTCACTAAAAGCGCCGGGGAGTCTGCGGTTGACACGTTTTCACCCACACTCGGAAGCTTTGGTGACAAACATGAGCAAAACATGCAAATTGAGCACACGCATGAAATTTTGTAAAGACCGAGTCTCTTTTTGCACGAGATGGCGAGGCTAGGAACAGCAAAGCACACCGTGAGCAGCCAAACAACCGCCACGAGTTACTGCTCTGTGAGAATACAGCCGCGCGGTGACACCGTAACCGAGAGACTCTCACAAGCCTGTTCCTGCTGCTGCCCTTTCCCTTCAGACCTGACAGGTCAGCTGGATTTGCAAGTATATTGTTTTCCCAGCTTCTTAAGGTAGTTTATATTTCTAGTTTGCTTCTAACTACACAAAGTAAATTTTCATTTCGTCCTAGGAGAGTTTAATCCAAAAGCCAAATTAACTGAAGCATCTCAATATAAACGTAGTTTGTGTTTTCCTTGGTTCCGTGCCCAAGCAGCAGAGAAGAACTGGCTCTGCTGTGAGCTGCAGTACAGCAGATGTGCCACATCTGCCTTTGGGAAGTACTTGGAGGGCAAGTTCTACGGGTAAGTGTCCTGGTTTAGGCTAAACAGAACCAATTCTGTCCCGTGGTTTTACTTTCCAGCTCAGTCTCTGCTGAGAGGCGGCACTTTCTGAAGTTCACACGTGTTTGTGCAGACAGTCCCTGCTGCTGGAAGGGATAACGCTGGTGTCTGCAGTCACTGCCAGGGACGGGGACGCACAAAGGCTCTGGCTGACACTCGCTCCTGTAGTGACCGAGGTCACTGCTGAGTCTCGTGTCCCCCATGTTCGGGTGCCGGGAAGTAAAAGGGTCGTAAGGAAGTAAAAATGTCACACCTGCGGGGAGGAGCGGACAGGACAGGTGATTCAAACCCGACCAGAAAACTGTTCCATTCCATTGGCATCACAACCAGTATAAAGCTGAGGGATCACAAGCGTGAAACCCTCTCCTCCTGCGGCCGGTGCCTGAGGAGGACTCTCTCCATTTTCCTGCCTTCGACCCCAACCCAGACACCCCTGCCCTCTGCTCCTGTGTGCTGTCAAGTCCAGTTGGGGACTTGCTCAGCGCCACCTGCCCCACAGCATCAGTGGGGACCCATGGGAAGGGCCTGATGCTGCTTTTGTATATAATTTTACATATTTCATTACTTTCTTCCTCACAGCATTACCTTTCCTTTTCACTACTGTTTCACTGAAGCTGTTCTAGGCCTGTTTCCAAACCCTTGAGTCTTTCTCCCTCATTCCCCTTCCCGTCCGGGCTAACACTGAGCACCCATCACCGGCCCAGCCCTGACCCCGGGCCCCCGGGCCGGGCTCCCCGCGCACCGGCCGTGCGGGGCGGCAGCCGCGGCTGGAGCTACCCGGGAGCGCTTGTGCTCGCCCGGGCTGCCCGCCAGCCGCCACCCCAGCCCCGCCCGCGGAGCTGCGAGCCCCGGGGCGCTGCCGAGCCGGCAGGTCGGTACATCCAGCCGGCACCGCCCGCCCGGGGGCGGGAACCGGCCGAGGGTGAGGCCGGCGCAGCGGCCGAGGCGCGGCGACCCGCCCGCCCTCCCGCCAGAGGTGCCCGACCGCGCCGAAGAGCCGCCCGCCCGGCCCGCTGGAGGCCTGCCCCAGCCCCGGGGGGGGGGGGGGGGGCTCCGCGCACCGAGCGGGACGCGGGCGGCGGTGTGCCGGTGAGCCGCCGGCGGAGACACCCCCCCCCGGGAGCCGCCCCCGGCCGGCCCCACCTTGTCGTGCCAGGCGGAGTCGCTGCGCAGGGCCTTGCCCCACACCGAGCCGCGCCCGGCCGCGCCGCCGTTGGCCACCGCGTGCTGCTGCGCGTGCGGCGGCTCCTCCCTGCGCCGCGCGCCGCTCATCCTCCGCCGCCGCCGCCGCCGCCTCCTCCCACCCCGGCCCCGCCGCCGGCCCGGAAGCGGCCGCCGCGCAGTGTCACGCGCGCCCAGCGCTCCGCCAATCGCCACGGCGCACGTGACACGGGCCGGCACCGCCCCCCGCTACGGCGGCGCGGAGGGGCCGGGCCCGAGCGCGCTCCCGCGGCCGCCGCCCCCAGCGCGGCCCGGAGGGACCCCGGGGCGGGGCTCGCGACCCCCGAGGGGCCTTCGCGGAGCCGGGCGGCGGCGCTGGGGGCGTTCGGAGGCGGACAGCCCTTAGGATAAGCGGGTCTGTGCGGAGGCTGCAGCCCGGGTGTTGGGGCAGCCAAGCTGTGCCGCCTGCACGAGTTAAAATAACCGCGTGTGGACTCTGAGGACTTGGCTGGCTTTTGTGTTCTTGCCTTACGAAGCGGGGTTTCACATGGAATGGCCTGGGCTGGAAGGGACCTCAGAGATCATTTAATCCAACCTCCCTGTCGTGGGCAGGGACGCCACCTCTCGACTGGGTCAGGCAACACGTGAGAACCGAACGGGAATCGAACCCGACGGTGTCCGCTCCAGACGGCGCCCTTCCTCGTGAGAAAACACCTTGGGAACTCCTTCCTCCGGGCCGGGTGTGCGGGGCTGGGTCGTTGTTGCCCCTCCGGAGGTGCCCGTGGGCCGGCGGGCAGGGAGCGGCCTGGCTCTGCCGCGGTGGAGGATGGAGCTCCCCGAGGGGGGGTGGGTACCTCCTGCCGGGGGGCAGCGTGGGGGGCAGCCCAGCTCAGCCCCGCTGCGGGTAGAGCCATTCCTTCCTCGCTCACCCGAGCGCTTCCCCGCCGGCGCTGACGCACAATGAGGTGCAACAGACCCCAGGCCCGAGGTCCTGCGTGTCTCTCCGTTGCACAAACTAGCAAAGCATGACGTGCTGAGCACCTTAGGAGCCTGACCCGTGCTCTGCAGGGCTAAATACTTGAGCGGTGGCTGCCTTGCTGTTGATTTCAGCAGGATCTGGGAGATTTCAAGAGTAGACCGGAACTACCTGACCCTAGATGATCTTTTGAGGTCCCTTCTAACCCCTAACATTGATTGTGTGATTCTGTGACTCTGTGCGTGGCTATCAGAGAGGGGAGGAGACAGAAAAGTCCTTGCCCCAGACCTCTGATCACTTCCAGCTGAGGGTGTGTGATTTAAATACAGATTGTGCCAGGTACTTCTGGACTTCAAATGTATCTTGCCCTGCTCTGTCAAGCTCCTGCACACATGTGCAACCTCTTGGGCATTTGCCACAAGCCGAAGCCTGGTCCAAGCCAACAGCCGCATGTTGTGTTATCAGGAAGGGGACACACAGTGAGGGGGGGTTGTCGCTGTATCTCCTGTATCTCTGGCAGGAGGTTTGCCTCTGGCACCCCCACCATGATAATGACCTTTGCTGAGGGGCCACAACTTACGTGTCTCAGCTCCTATCTTGCTCCTGGGGGATTCCTTGGGTGCTCAGGGCATGGCAGCCCCCCTCCTGCTCCGCGCCCTCTGCTCTGAGACAGACAGGGTTGCTGAGTGCGGGGGAGGCAGCAGCTGTAGGACCCCGAGGCTGATCTCTTCCAGGACTTCAGGCTGGGTCCTAGCCTCATGAGGAGTCTCACTGTCCCCAGCTCCCTGCTCCTGCCCCAGGCCACTTTGCAGAGGTGGAAGCCCTTGAGACACCTGGATCAGGGAAACAATCAGGGAAAAAATTCATGTACTAAAAAACCCCATGACTGTCTTGTTTTACTCCATCTCCATTGCCTGATCCACTGCCCAGAAAGAAAAGAAAAATAAATTGGGTCTTGAAAGTGTGTGAGGACCTGCCACATCCCCACTGCCCTGCTGCCCCGCTGCTCCAGTTCCCCTGGCTGGGGCCCGGCCCGACTCCCCCCCCAGCGGTTGAGGAACCAGGGCTCAGTGAGTGAGAGCAGGGCTGGAGGGGGGTCCTGCCTCCTGCCAGGCTCCCCGGGACCACCTGGACACAGCTCACGCCCGGCCTTTCCTGGGACCAGCCACGGGGTGGCAGCTGGGGCTGTTTGACTCTTGGGATTTGTTCTTTTCTCCTTCCTCTTTTTCTCTTTCCTTATACTTTTATTAAAAAGGCAAACTTTCCTGGCACCCCGTGGCCAGATGACGGGCACAGCAACGGCTCTGTGCCCTCCCTGGCTCACCCCCGCCCCAGCACAGCACCCTTCTGTGTTTCCAACCCCATCTCTGCACCCGGCTGGCCCGGTTCTTCCCTCGGCACAGCCCATGCTTTGGGGGGAAGCAGACAGGACACTTCTCTCCAACAAAGGCTCGATGACCTTCATGGCTCCTCTACTCTCCAGGAGAGGCAATGCCCCGACAGACTTCATCCAAGCAGCACGGGGATGTAGTTAGGCTGTCCCCAGGTCTGGCAGGCTGTTGGCAGAGCAGGTCACTGGTCTTCAGAGCCAGTGAGAACAAGACCTGTGCCCTGGGCAGGATCTGGGCAGGCTGCTGGCGGGCACGGCCATTGCTCTTGCATGAGGAATGAAGCAGGTTTTTTGGCTTTTTGACTGTTGTTTGTAGTGATGCCCCGCAGAAGAATGGCAGCTGAGGATTCATTTGTGTCACTGCTCATTTCAGCTCTTCACCTGCATTGCTGCTACTGCAGCCCGTGTGCTTCGCTCCATCCCCTCGGCATGGCTCTGCCACGCCGGGCAGTGCCCAGGGGGTGACAGCAGGGTATGGGTCTCGTCCTCGAGCTCCCACCTCTCCGTGGGCAGTGACAGAGCCGCTGGCAGTGTCCAGGAAGAGCTGCCCGCTCCAGGGTTGGGTGAATTCCTCTCGGAATCACCCCTGCGATCTCCCTCTCCCCCTTCCCTGCTCTTCTGCAGGCTGAATTCTGTCCCCAAAGCCGTGGGGTCCTGCAAACCAAAGGTAACTCCAGCTGGGATGACGCCTGCGGAGGGGACATCACCCTGCCAAGGGGGACACCGCAGCGCCAGGACCTCCTCTTGGCGGCTGCCGGGTTGCTGATGGGAAGCCCGGGCTGCACCACCACGCGTGGGCCCCTGGCTGGTGTCACCCGTGGGTGCCCACGGCACCGCAGAGCGTGGCACGGCCAGGCTGGGAGGTGCGGGGACGCCCACGGGGGCACCGGGACGCGCCGGTCCCCAGCTTCCCCCTCCTCCCCGAGCCGCGCATCTCCCCGCGGGAGCGCGGACACGCGTGGGGCCGCTCCCGCCGCCCTTTCGTCTATATAAGGCCGGGGAGCGCCGTCCCGCCGCCCCGGCCCCGCGGCCCCGGCCCCGCCGCATTCTTCTCCCTTGTATGGGCCGAGCGGACCCGCCCCGGGCCCCCCCCGCCCGCTCCCCTCCCGGGCCGCCCCGCCGCCGGCAGAGCCGAGCGGAGCAGCACCGAGCGGCGGCCGCCCCGCAGCGCCCCGATCCCGGCCAGGTGAGGCGGCTCCGCCGGGACCGCGGCCCCGCCGCTCCCCGCTCCGCTGGACGGGGCGGGAGCCGGGCGGGCACGGGAGGGAGCGGGGCAGCCCCGGAGCCGGGGGGGATGGAGCCGGGCAAACCCTGGTGGAGCGGGCGAGATGTGACCGGGAGAAATTTCGATGGAGGGTCGGGATGGAGCCAGGAGAAGCTCCGGTGGAGCGGTCGGGATGGAGCCGGGAGAAGCTCCGGTGGAGCGGTCGGGTTGGAGCCGGGCAGCCCCGGTGGAGCCGTTGGGGTGGAGCCCGGGCAGCTTGAAGAGGAAGCGGCAGGATGGGAGGGAGCTGCCTCCCCTCCCCTCCTGTTGCGGTGCTGGGACTAGCCCCCGGGGAGGGGGTGACACGGCCGCAGGAGCGGCCCCGCAGTGTCCCCGCCGGGCATCTCTCTGCCCGGGTGGGTGGGGAGAGCCTCGTCCCGGAGCCGAGCAGGGATGTCCCAGCCAGGGAAAGTGAGGATCAGTCTCTAGCAAAGCTCTCGGTAACTGTCTGCAATGAGTTGGAGCTGGGACATCCCAGCTTCCTCAGGAGGGCAGCCCTGGAAGCGCAGATCCTGCCAGCTGTGGCTTCACCCAGCTCCCAGTTTGTGAGAGCTGTTCCTGTTGGGAACATCTGCTCTTCCCCCAAGTCCTTTTGCCGATGGCCAGAGCCAAGATCCAGATGTGTACGTGATGCTCCAGAGATCTCCCCAGTGACCTCTGAGCAACTTCGGGCAATAAACTGTTGTAAGGCAGAAAAGCTTTATTTAGCTCATTTCCCTCAGTTTTAAACACAGAGGAATGTTGTTTTGTTTAGCCTTGCCCATGAAAACTTGAGGTCCTCTTGGCTTCTCTCCCTGCGTGCACTTTTGGTACAAAATGTTATGACTGTGATAAAACCCAGGAAGGCTCTAAAACATCGATGTGTAGGAGAAGGCAGCAGCTGAAGCAGCATTCTTTGGAGCGGAACATCCCCAAGTGTCAACAACCACTGCCGCTGACCAAAGATGGTTGGGTTTCTTCAGTCACTTGAATTTTTTTCCTCTCGTCACTGGCAGGCTCTGTGTGGCTGTAGGAGGAGTTTGCGGTCACCTCCCCTTCTGAGGCACTGCGGCCAGCTTCCCCCGCCGAGGTGAGACCCTTCATTCCCTTGGGGAAATATCAGACCCGGTCCAGTGATGCTGGTTGTCCGAGGCCACGAGGACTTTCTGCCCCGTGGTCCCATTTCCCAGCCTCCCCAGGCATCGGAAGGGCGCTGGGTGGTGATGGTGTGTGTGTGCGCGGTCTTCTTGTGGCAGCTCCAGAAGTTGAGCTTTGGAAGGGTTTGCGTGTGCTATATGGGCTTGGGAAGCTCTTTGTCTCCTGAACTTGGTGGGAAGGAGCTAACCCAGAAAGCTGCTGCCAAACTTGCAGCCAAGCTCCAGAGCTGCGCATGGGCCTGGCCCGGTCCCTGCTGTGCAGCGGGAGCTGAGGGAGAGATGAGGTGGACTCTTCTCCCCCAGGGTTGCTGTACACACAGCTCTGGCTTCCTGATGCTGCCCTGCTCCCTCCTGCCCACACATCAAACCTGCTCGCTGGTGTCCGTGCTGGTGGCTGTGGCTGGGCTGGGGACACAGCCCAGGGCTGGGGTTCTGCTCTTCCCTCACTTCCAAACTCCCATTCCCACATCCATTTCTAATAAGGCCAAAAAAAGGAGCAGAAGGGCAGCTCGCTGCCATTCCTGTGGTGACGAGTGGGATGAAGGGCTCCTCCCGCAGCTCCTGGCACTCGGCAGAGAGGATGGAGCTGAGTCCCACGGGCACCCTGAGCAGGGCTGTGCCCAGGGGAAGGGACAGTTTAACAACAAATGAGGCAGAGAAGATTTGCTGCTCCCTACTCACTCATTCAGCATGAGGCAACCTGGTCGGTGTGCCCTGTTGGTTCCAGAGGCAGGATGTCTGTCCTGGGCAGTCCTGGTGCCAGGAGAGGTGCCTGACGGACGGCAAAACTTTACGGGTGGAGGGATGCCCCGGCTGCAGCTGTGCCGGTGCAGGATGCGGTGAGGCATCACCCGCACCGGCCCTGTGCCGCCCTGGTTGAGGGGGTGGGAGCTGATGGCTGTGCTGGGCTGCAGCCCCTGTGGGCTGTAACATGTGGAGGTGTGGCTGGCCACGCATGGAGGACCAGTGCTTGCCAGTTTGTTAAAGTGGTTGTGTTGAGGCTCACTGGTACAAGCAACTCATTCTGGGAAGAGCCATTGGGCAGAGATTTAACCCCAGCCCCTCCAAGTGCTCGTCATTCGCCCTGCTAACGTGTCCTCTGGGACAGCCCAGGCTGCTCGAATGGCTCTTTTCCCACCCTGACCAAAAACATCCAGCATGCTCATGGTGCATCTCGCAGCTGGGGGCTCCTGGTGGAGAGGAGCTCACTGCAAACAGGAGATGGTCTCCCTCTCTGGTTGTGCTGGAGGTCGCAGGGCAGCCCTGTGTGGCACCAGAGCCTCGTCAGCATTTTCAGAGGTGGCTCCCGCAGTTGCATGGACAGCTTTGGAGGAGCAACCCTTGGGAAACCCTTAGCAGCATATCCCAGTTGATGCTAGCTTCTGAATACACAGGGACACACCAAGGCCTGGCACTGCAAGGGAACCTCTCTGTCCCCTCCTCACCCAGGCACCCCTCCTTCATGCCAGCCAGACCTGCCACAAGCCGCTCAGCTCGCTGGAGCAGCGCGAGAGAAGATGCAGGGCAGGGAAGGGGGCAAGCAGGCAGGAGGGAGGAGGATGGGGACAGGATGGGACAGGGCTCACCTGCGATGTCCCTTTGGCTTATCCCACCCACCCCAGCATGGTCAGGAAGTGGCACCAGGATGGAGTTGCTTGTTTGGTTTTTACCAAGGAGGAAACACATGGTGGTTTTTCTGATAACTGTGGCCGTTTGCCCTTTCTCTTTAAAACGCTTTCTTTGTTAACTTAGGAGTTTTTTAATAAGGCAGCCCCATGGCCCCTTGGGTCTGACTCTCAGGTGGGGAAGGCACAAGCCTGCTGGTGTAGGAGGCAGGGAGATCGTCTCAGCAGGAGCGGTGGCAGAAGGACGAGGGAATAAGGGCAGTGGGTGGTCAGATTGGTGCATGGCTCCTGTGCCAGGCTGACTGCACCGGCTGGCTCAGCTAATCCACCCTAGCATGCAGGACATCATGGCTGGGCATTCCCTGAAACGGTCTGGGCATCGGGTTTTTGGGAATCCCAGAAAACATAGGCTCAAAGATCAGGAGAGCGTGGCTGTCAAGCCCTCATGCAGAGTGTGTACCACCCCTGTTGAATCAGGCCTTGCTGCAAATCACTTCAGTCTCATGCGAGAGGCACCTTTCCCCGCACTGACCAAAAAAAGTCTCTTCCCAAGTTCCAGCCAGCACAAGGATGTCTGCTAACAGCAGAAATGGAACAATCAGGACATGACTAGGCTGAGCTGGACCTTGGGACCAAGCATCTTTCCAGGGCAAGTTCTGGATCAAAGAGCAAAACCATGTGCTGTCAAAATCGCACTTAATCCTCCTAATGAGAGCCATCTCTCTGGAGAGGGTGCCAAGCCGCGCTTCTGCTGCTGGTCACAGCCGGGGCAGGGTAAATATTTGGATAATATTAATTCATGTGGTGAGAGCAAAACTCCTCCTTATTTCTCTAGCCTTCTGCTAATAATTCTGCTAATAATTCAGCATGTTTTGAAAGCTGAGCCTGGTGCTGTGGGCCAGCGGCTGAGTTTTTATTGCTGGCTCTGTCTTGGCACGGCGAAGCTGTGGTGTTGGGCAGAATTTCCCCACGCCACTGCCTGCGGGGATGGGCACGAGCCAGTGCTCCGGTGAGCGTCTGGCAGGGCACGAAGAAAGAGACTGTCCCATTGCAAAGAGCTTTATGATGCTGGACGGAGCAGTGGGAAGAGATGAGCTGAGGGGGTGCAAGATCTCCTGCCCACCCAGCTGGGGGCATGGATGCACCCTCTGGTCCTGCTGCTCTCCTCAGCTGGCTGGTGACAAAAGTCTCTTTCCTGGTGAAAGGATGAGAATTTGGGGGCTGGTGGGGTGATGCGATGAGTGCTGGTGGGTGTTGGGTGCTGGCTGGGGCAGCCTGGGAAGGCACAGGGGAGGGACCCAAGGTTTCCATCCCAGAACCTCCAGCCGCCAGGGCTCATGGGGGACAAGGTGGGGACTGTCTCCCTGGGGGCCATGGAGCTTGGGCTCTGCAGGTGGTGCCCGGCACTCTGGTGTGGTGCAGAGCTCCCACGGTGGGATGGGAGTGAGTGTCGGGATGTGGGGGGAGCCTCCAGTCCCCTCTGAGCTCGGCCAGGCAGCGCTGCCGGCACTGACACGGCCGCTGGGATTTGGCACGTACCACGGCCAAGGCATGTCTGCCCGGGGCTGCTCAGCTCAGGGAGCCTGGGCACCACAGCCTCCACAGCTCCTACCTCTTCAGCCCCTGAAAGAGGGACAGGAGGGGAGGGAAAGAGCTGACAGCACGTAGGACCTGGGGAGGGCTGGTGGGAGCTGTGGGAGCGCGGGGGACGGCTGCTTGCTCTGACCGGTGCTGGGGTCCCGCTGGGAGGAACGGCCTCCAAGGCCCCCGTGGTGCCCCTGGGTGCAGCAGCGTATGCACCCAGCTGGAAATGCACCCTGGAGCAGCACACCCGGCACGACCAGACCAACTGGGCACGGTTGCTGACATACAGCTCGCTGATGGTGTTGCTTTGCACTTCTTCATGCAACGTGCTGGGGCTCCTTCCCTGCTCCATGTCCTCTGCCAGAGAAGGTGGGACCCCAGGCAGAGCAGTGATACCCTGCTCTTCCCCCACGGAATTCATTTGTAATCCGTTAATTTAGCATTACCCCCTGCCAGTTGCTCCCCATGTCAGACGCTGACCCAGATGGGGAAATTGAGGCACAGGGCTGCGTGCAAGGGAGAAATGGCTGCAGCAGGGGCAGGAGGGCTCCGAGCAGCATCTCTCCCTCGGGCTGCCCTCACCCCAGACTTTCTGCTGAGCTGGCAGCTGGCACTGTCCCTCTGCCAGGCTGGTCCTGGCCAGCATCTTGCTGAGTTATGCCTGGCAGGATTCGACTGGGAGAGATCTGAGCATCCTCCCCTCAACCAGTATCTGTGGTCACTGGGGGTCCCCAGCACCCTGTAAGGATCCTGTTTGGGTGCCCAGCACCCATGGCACAGGGTCTTAAATACCGACTGCGCCCCTTAGCCTGGCAGTGTGGGGAATGTCACCAATTCCCTGCTTGGGGGCCTGGGTAGCACCTCAGGGTGGGACTGGGCTCTCTGCTCCAGCCCAGCTCTGCTGGGTGCTCACCAGCACGAGCTGGGGCCAGGACCCCTCCTTGGAAAGACCAGGTTTTCCTGCCATGGTCCTGCCTCGGTGATGTTTGGGGTCTGCATGGTCCCTTTGCCATTCCCCATGGGACTGCACTGCACCAGACATGTCCCCAAAGGTCTGCCCATCCCACTACTGCCCCCCTCTTTGCCCCCCTGGCCTGTTCCCTTCTCCTGGTCTGCATTACCTGTAACAACAGCACCAGTCCTCAGTGCCCCATGGTCCTGGCGTTGCTGGGCCACTCGCCTGTGCCCGCAGGGGCTCTGCAGCGCCCCCAGAACCCCCCTCTCCCCTCCACTTTGGGACCCTTCCCGTGGCATCATTGGGCAAAGCGTGGGGTGCGCCCCAGCACCAGGGTGGCGATGAGTGGCCTTTGGCCCATGGTGAGCTCATGGCCGGGAGGTGGGCTGGGTGGATGGATGGATGGAGGGGGAAGGGAGGCAGCGGTATGTGAGGAATGTGCCCGGAGCAGATAACCCCTTCCCGCTGGGTGCTGGGTGCTCTGCCGAGCCCACCTCTCGCCAGGGACACGGGGCTGGGGGCTGCTTTTGCCCAGCAAAAAAAACAGAGGGTGCCCCAGAGCTGGGCTGGGGAGGGGGCGAGGAGGGGATACCTGGCGGGGGGGGCATGTCTGAGCTCTGCCCAAAATACCGAGGCACCCATCCCCGTGGCCCCCCTGGGACTGACGGCAGAGGGGGGATGCTGGGTGCTGGGCTTGGCATCTCTCCTCGTGCCTGGGGTGTAAGCAGGTTTGAGGGTTTGGGTGCCCAGGGGACAGTGCGGGGGAAGGGGTGCCAGTGGGTGCTGCCAGCTGTTGTGACTTCCCAAGGGACTTGTTGCAGCCTGAGTGTCGCCTGTCCCCATGTCTGACCCTGTGACTGCCTTATCTCGCTGCCGCCAAGCTGTGTGACAGCCAGGGAAACTGAGGCACGGGAGCTGCGTGTCCCTGCCTCTGCTCTGGCCCTCTGGGCTCTGCCTGTCCCCAACCCTCCTGATGCTCCTGCCTGCTGCCCTGCCCTAGGTACCACCCCAGCCGCCAAGATGTCCAGCAAACGTGCCAAAGCCAAGACCACCAAGAAGCGCCCTCAGCGCGCCACCTCCAACGTCTTCGCCATGTTTGACCAGTCGCAGATCCAGGAGTTCAAGGAAGCCTTCAACATGATCGACCAGAACCGTGATGGCTTCATTGACAAGGAGGATCTGCATGATATGCTGGCTTCCCTCGGTAAGGAGATCCTTCCCTCATGCCTCCATGTGTCCCTCTGCCCTCAACACCTCCTCAGCGAGTGGGGAGAGCTGCTGGGTGACCTGGTGCCTCACACCCAGCATTGAAAAACAGCTTTGGTGGGATGCCACTGAGGCACAGCCCTCCTGATTGATGCTGACTGAAAAAACTGTGCAGGGGGAGGTTCTCTGCTGGCACCAGTTGTCCACAGAAGGTGTGTTTGTGGAGGCACCCAAGGGCGGCCGCTCAGTGTGATGCTCATACAGCCACGCTCACTCAAAGGGAAGAGACCCTCGGGGTTAGAGAAGCTCTGCCCTAGGAGCAACCACCAGCCACAGCCATTGAGTATTTGAGTAGTCCCACCCAAAAAATCACCTGGGGTTGTCCTCTCATTGCTGTCAGCCTGGGTGACTAAGAGCCTGATTCCTGCACCAGCACGATACCTCAGCTGGTTGAGACCTGCAGGTCTGGCCACACTCCTCAGCCAGAGCCCATTCTCCTTCACTGCAGACCACAGCTCCCACCTCCTGCTCCCTGTGACACCTCCACGGCGCTTTGGGAGATCTGTCAATGATTGACCCAGCAGCCAAACCTGTTCCAGAGGTCCTGTCCAGCTGTGGGAGGGACCTCCCTCCTCCTGGTGAGCCGTAGCTGTGGGAGCAGAGAGGGGCTGGGCACTGGAGCTCGTGGACCTCAGCGGAGGAGGTTAAACCATCCCTGGTGCATCCACGGTAGAAGCAGTGCTAGGGACATCGGCAGTGCAAGGCTTGTGGGGGGACATTACTTCTCCTCAGGTGGTTCTGGGTGTCAGCTGCTGCGGGAACAGGGAAAAGCCATGGCTTTAATCCCAGTAACCCCAGATGAATTGCTGCATCTCCTTTGAGGCTGAGCTGGGCAAAGCTTGGTTCTAGGTGGCCTCCAGCACGGAGATGCTAAGGAGGGAGCACCAGGCACTGGAGAAACCCCTTCCCTGGTTTGTGGGGTGGGTGAACGTGCACCAGAGAATTCATTTGTAATATAAAAACCAAAGAGCTGGCTGGGTGCACGGGCTGGCCTCGGGGATGAGTGCTGGGGAATGGAAAACAAGGCCCTGCACCCACACCCTGTGCCTGTGTCCGGCAGGGAAGAACCCCACCGACGAGTACCTGGAGGGCATGATGAGTGAGGCGCCGGGGCCCATCAACTTCACCATGTTCCTCACCATGTTCGGGGAGAAGCTGAACGGCACCGACCCGGAGGACGTGATCCGCAACGCCTTCGCCTGCTTCGACGAGGAGGCATCAGGTACGGGCACAGCCCCGTGCTCCCTCGGGCGCGCAGCCAGGGCAAGGGCTGGGGACGAAGCCTTGGGAACAGTCCCCAGGCAGCTCCGGAGTGGGAGAGCTGGGCAGAGGCGTCTTTGGGACACCTGTCTTGCCGCTCAGCTCTCTGCTAATGCCATCCCCTGCCGCCCCTGCAGGCTTCATCCATGAGGACCATCTGCGGGAGCTGCTGACCACCATGGGGGACAGGTTCACCGACGAGGAGGTGGATGAGATGTACCGGGAGGCGCCCATCGACAAGAAGGGCAACTTCAACTATGTGGAGTTCACCCGCATCCTGAAGCACGGAGCCAAGGACAAGGACGATTAGAGACCCTCTGCTTCCTCCTGCACACACTCCCACCCCAACCCTTGGCCCCCCTTGCTGCCCCACAGCAGTTTCCCCCCACGGGAAACACCTCCCAGGACCAGCACCCTGCACGAGGTCACGCTTGGAGGGGGCGCGCTCCTGTCACTGTGCCACCACGTGCCTACTCGTCAGCCCCAGAACTCCCCTCCCTTCACCTCTCCCACCCACAGGCTCACCCTGCTGGGACCCCCAGCCTGGCTGGGACCCCCTCAGCAGCCGTTGACCGCCTCAAAGCCACCGCATCACTGGTCCCTGGGGCCAGGGCGAGCATCCCAGGTGATTTTGGCTGGCTCGAGCCCCAGCGATCCTGCCTCGGGGATGCAGCACACAGAGAAAGCCTCTCTCCCCTCTCCTCCTGCACTCCCTTCAGGAAAAGATCCCCCACTTTTTTTCCTCCTCCCTGGCCGTTTTATGGCTTTAGAGCCTGTGATCTGAGGGATTCGGGAAGCCGAAGCGGTGTATAAAACCTGATGGGTGTGATACGGAGACGTGCTCTGTGTGGCTCCCTCGTGGCCCTCGGCTGGGCCGTGTCACACCGTGGTGCCCCGGCGGGTTCATGGGCTGGGTTTGGGCACTGCATCTCCCCACCTCACTGCCATTGCCAGCTGGGCTCCCTTCCCAGGAAACCTGTTTTTGAAGCCAAATCACTCCCAAGAGGTGGAAAATCGGCTTGGGCGTGATTTTCTTCCTTGGGTGATGGGATGAGGGTCGCTCTGCTCAGCCTCCACGTTGGCTGAGATACGCTTGCCCAGGTGCCAACTACAGCCGCCCCCCTCGGTTGGTTTGGGGTCCCAGGGCCTCAGCCACCCTTTTGTATCACCCTGAGTGGGCAGGGATGGGGGTAAGAGACAAAGGAGGGTGAGTAGTGAGGAGAGGGAGTGTCCCCTCGGTTTGGTTATTTATCACCACCCTCACCAGGGTGTGGGAGTGGGGCGGGGGAGGCTCGTGCCTTGCAAAGCTTGAAGTCAGCCCATCTCCCTGCCCTGCAAGGAGGAGTTTTCTGCATTTCTTTATTTATAAAAGGGGAGAAAATGGGATGACAAACCCACTGAATCTGGCAAAGGCACGGCGCATGCGGGGGATGCTCCCAGTGCACTGGGAAAGCTCTGCTGGGTCTGCAGGAGCTCGGTGGGATCAGAGGGGTCAGAGCCCCGACCGGGCCCCAGGCGATGCCCACGGTTGGGAAGCTTTTCCTTGGTTCCCAGTGCTTCTATTTCACAGGCACTGCCAACACAAGGAAAGATGAATGAAGTCATCAGGGACAGAGATGTGAAAAGCTGAACATATTCTCTCCCGGGGGGTTCCCCAGGGTCATGGCTCGTGCTCTGCAGCAGCAGCCCCAAACCAGCCATGCTCCTTCATGAATTCCCTGCCCTACAAGGCATAACTTGCAGAGCAAAGTCTCTTGCAGAGCAAAGTCCCAGGCCTGAAGGCTGCTAGAGGGTAGGATGGTTTTTATAAAGCCCCCTTCACTGGGACACAGATCAAAGTGAACGTCTCACAGGCGTCACTTTGGGGCAGACGGGCTGACGCTGGAGATAGACCGAGTGGCACGGGAAAGGGCCTCCAGCTCCTGCAAGGTCTCTGCCACGCTGTGGGCAAGCTGTCTTCTGGAGGCACTTGCAGCCAGGAGCGATGTTCAGCCCCACTGACCCCAAAGAATCAGCTCGTGTGACCAGCCCAGGTTCTCCCAGTGTTGGGAGTGGGACAGACTTGGTGGCTGGCCACCACCAGCTGTGGACACAGCCAGCCCCCAGCACAGAGCTGCCGGGGGCTTTCAGAAGCTCTGAAGTCTCAAGCAGCTACTAAAGCTGCTGTGTCTGAGCTATGGCCATGGTTACACTGCAGGACTCCCAAGAGAAGGCATCCTTCAACCCTGATATCAGCAAAGTAGAGGAACTTTTTGTTAGGGGTCGCAGGGTACCTACAGGGACAGCAAATATGGCCCTTGCAAAAGGGAGTCTTGCCTCCCCCACCTGCTGGAGCTCTTTGCAGGTGGATCAAGAAGTTTTCTGGGTAACAAAGGTGTCTTGTGGGACTTCAGCGGCTGAGTGAAAACACCAGAACAGAGGTGCAGGCGTTGGTGAGTTGATGGGAAATGAAGCACGAGGTAGAACAACCCTGACTTCACGGGTGAGACAATAAGCTTTGAGTGCCCCAAGACAGCCCCAAGGAAATGTCATAGAATCATAGAATAGTTTGGGCTAGAAGAAACCTTCAAGATCATCGAGTCCAACCTTTTCCCAGCCCTACCAACACCACTGACCCACGTCCTTCAGGGCAACATCCACCCTTCTCTTAAACACCTCCAGAGACGGTGACCCAACCCCCTCCCTGGGCAGCAAGTTCCAATGACTTACAACCCTCTCAGTAAAGAAATTCAGAGCTCAGTGGCTGTCAAAATCAAGAACAAAAGGAGAGAGAAAATCACATGCTAGGAGTTGCTAGAGAAAGAAAGGAGATTAAGAGGGACCACTGTTTGGCCATTGCCTGGGTCCTTTTATTGCCCACACCTTGAATACGAGAAAGAGACAGAGCCAAAGCGGAAGCCTCCTCAGAAGGTCAGTGGGGAGGTTTGGCAGCTCAGACCAGCTCACCTTTCTGGCCCGGCCACACGAGGTTGGAGCAGGGAGGCAGTGAGGGGACGGTGCTCAGGCTGCACGTGGCCATCTCTGGGCACGCAGGAGCCACGTGTGGCCCAAGGTGTCTGGCCGGGAGCATCTCGCCCGTGAGCTCTGTTCTCGCACTCTGTCAGCACTTGCTTCTACCCACAGTGGGAGCCAGGACCTGGGGAGACACAGCGGTTTGTCCAGTTGTGCTCGGAGCTGTTTCTACACTTTGTAGGATTTTTCTCAGTCCTGACACTAACTGAGCCCCTTGCCCCGGCTTTGCTCAGCTGTTCTCAGGCTTCCTGGCTTTTGCAGCAGAGCAGAGGCTGGAGGGCAGCATTTCTGTCACACCAGCCCACATCGTCCCTCAGCTGATGCTCTTGGGAGGGCCCTGGTGCCACCAGAACAGGTGGATGGGGCAGTTCTCCTGTGCTGTCAACATGGCATTCCCCGAAAACTTCATCTGCTTTGGTGAAGCGCTTTGACCAAAGAGGGAGAAAGAAACATCAGCAAACTCCAAAATTATTTGAGCCCGTGAAGATCAGCCAGGCCAAGTGCAAGGTCCTGCACCTGGGTCAGGGCAACCCTCGGTACCAGCAGGGACTGGGGGATGGATGGGTCGAGAGCAGCCCTGCTGCTCGTGGTGGGGGTGCTGGTGGGTGACAAAAAAGAACCATGGTCAGCAGGTCAACCTGACCTGACATGGTCATTTCAAAGGTATCAAATGGCACCAAAATAAAACTGGATGTTTAATTTCAGAAGGCTTGAGGCGGGGGGCGCCAAGTTAAGAAAATAACCATCCTTTTGGGATCAGTTTCAAGGAGCTGCTCACAGTGGAGCAGTGTCCCCTGATGTTCAGAGGGACCCTCCTGCGTGTTGGTTTGTGCCTATGGGCTCTGGTCCCATCCCTGGCCACCCCCGAGAAGAGCCTGGCTCCGTCCTCTCTGCACCCTCCCTCCAAATATTTATACAGACAGGTGAGACCCCTCCCCCAGCCTGCTCCGATCCAGCCTGAACAGCCCTGGCTCTCTCGGCCTTTCCTCACAGCAGAGATGCTTCAGCCCCTTTATCATCCTCACTGGGCTCTCTCCAGTATGTCCCTGCCTCTCTCGTACTGGGGAGCCCAGCACTGGACCCAGCACCCCAGGGATGGCCTCACTGGTGCTGAGCGGAGGGGAAGGACCCTCCACCTGCCGGCAACGCTGTGCCCAAGGACGCGGGTCACACACTTTGCTGCGGGAGCACGTTGCTGGCTCGTGGTCAAGGTGCTGCCCCCAGGACCCCCGGGGCAGTTCCTGCCGAGCTGCTGCCTGGGGGGTGGCCCCTGGCACATCCTGGTGAATGAGGTTGTTCCTCCCCAGGGAACTTTGCACTTCTGCTTGCTGAACTTTATGAGGTTCCTGTTTCTTCAGCCCATTTCTTCAGCTCTTGCTCCTCCTCTTTACACACAGCCTGGCCAGGGCTCAGGAGCAGCCCTGGCTGCTCTGGGTGGCAGCTCCTGTTGTCTCAGCTCTCGCCGTGGGGGTTATTCCTTCCTTTTGCCCGAGCAAGAGCTGTCTATGCAGCCCGGGGAGGCTTCCTCCTGCCCCAAGAGTGTTGTTCTCCAGTGCTGTGATGCCCCAGAGCACCACAGCTCCTCTCGACACAAGGCACCAACAGTTGGACACTGGGTGTTCTCATGGTGCTGCTTGCACTCTGTTGCTGCTCAGGAGAGCCAGAGCCAAGCCCCAAGGGCAAGGCTGTAGCCAACAGTGGCACAGCCAGCCATGAATCCATTTTTTCTTGGAAAAAAATCCAGATTAAATGTCAGAGGGTGGGCAAAGGGTGGAGGGAACCCTGCCTGGGACATGGCAGTGCCCTGGAAGGCTGCCGGGGGTTTCCAGCATCCCCCTTTGGGCTCTCCCTGGCTGATTGTTTTCCAAATTGCTGAAGTTTAATAGTATTATCATGTCAATGGGCCCAGGCTCAGGCTGGTTAAGCCCTTGGTCAGGGCAGGCAGAGAGATGCTCCCCAGCCCCTGTCCTGGCCCCTGGGCTCCTAATCCCCCACTGGCCGGGAGCTCCTGGGCTCCTGCCCCAGGCTGGCTTTGCCCAGGGGTTCGGGCTCCCCAGACCCTGCACTGGGGCACCCAGAGGGATTTTTCCAAAGCTGTTTCCACTCCCTCTGTGTGCGCAGCCCGCGGAGAGCGAGAGCCGTGTATTTGAGCCCAGTGACCATTCCCCCAGTCTCTCAGTCAGGCAGGGCAATAGCACAGGCTTTTTTTTTTCAAAAGTGATTTCATTTCTTCACAGCGATTTGTTTTTTTTCACAGCGATTTGGTCTCCAAAACTCAAAAGATCACCTCGGGCGTTGCTATTGCAGTGGGGACATGCAAGGGAGAGCAGGGACAGCTCCAGGGACCTTCTCCAGTCCATTGGCAACGGACACAACGGACACACCAACGGACACACCAACGGACACACCTGCTGCCTCCCCGGCCACCACCCTGGCTTTGAAACACCTTCCACCTTCATGGGGGCAGTGACATGCTGAGGTTCTGGTTTCCCACCAAAAAGCCGCCAAAGAAACATCAGCAGCACCTCAGGGTGGTCTGATGTGCCTGGGACTGTCACCCACCGCAGTGGCTCCTGTCCCCAGGGGGTGGCCCTGCAGCCTGTCCTGCTCCCTGCCCGCAGATGCCAGCAGCCCCTGGGTGCTGGGTCACAGAGCTCAGCCTTGGGGGGAAGGAGCTGCTGTGATGCCTTGTGGGGGTGTCCTGGGGCGAGCATCCCAGTGCAGGTGTCTCTGTGCGAGTGTCCCCGGGCAGATGTCCCAGTGTGGGTGTTTCTGTGCAGGTGCTCCTGGGTGGGCGTCCCTGTGTGAGCATCTCTGGGTGGGTATCCCTGCGCAAGTGTCCCAGGGCGTGTCTCTGTGCAGGTGTGCTGGTGCAAGTGTCCCGGCATGGCTGGCCCTCTATGGGTGTCCCCAGCTGCGTGTCCCTGAGCAGGTGGCCCGGTGTAGATGTCACTGTGTGGGTGTCTCAGTGGGAGCATCTCTGTGTGAGTGTCCCCGGGCAGGTGTCCTTGGACGGGTGGCCCTGTGCTGGTGCCCCAGTGTGGGCATCCCAGTGCCAGTGTCCCCGGGGTGTCTCTGTGCCGGTGTCTGCGTGGGTGTCCCTGTGTGGGCGTCCCGGTGCCGGTGTCCCAGTGTGGGTGTCCCGGCTCTGTCCCCGGGGCACAGCCGGGCACCCGGGGGGTTCTCGTTCCGCAGCCCGCGGGGTCTCCCTCCCGCCGGGCGCCGCCAGGCCCGGTAGCGGGGGCAGAGTCCCCCCGGCAGGTAGGGGCGCGGGCCGCGGCGGGGCGGGGGCGCCCCCGGTGCGGCGGCGGTGACAGCCGGGGGCGGGCGGGCCGGGGCCGGGGGCGGGGGGCCCGGCCGAGTTCCTGCCTCCTCGGGAACAAAGGGAACTCTGTCTCGGCATCTGTCACCGCCGCCCACCCAAAACTTTTCGCCGCTCCTCGGCCGCCCGCCCCGGCCGCCGCGGGAGGCTCCCGCCGCCCCCCTCCCCGGTCCCCCCCCCTCCTTTTCCCCGCTCCCGGCACCGGCGGCGCGACCCCCGGCGCGGCCCATGCGAGGGCCCAGGCGGCGGCGGCGGCCCGGGGGTAAGAGCGGGGCCGGGGCGGGCGGGCGGCAAACATGGAGTCCCGGGCGGGCCGGGCCGGGGCGCGGGGCCGAGCGCGGCGCCTTTGTGCGGGCCGGGCCGGGCCGGGCCGGAGCCGCCCCCGGCGGGGAAAAGTTTGTGGGAGCCGGCGGGGGGGGGGAGCGGGGGGGGGGCCGGTCCCTTCCCCGCCTCGCTGCTAAACTTGGCCGAGGTTGTTTGCTCGCCCGGGGCGGGTTCGGGCCGGTCCGTGCCGGGGGCGGGGGCGACTTTCCGGCTTCTCTTTCTCTCTCCGTCGCCTCCCCGGGGCGGGGGGGGGGGCCGGGGCTGCCGCCGCTTTGTGCCGCCGGGGGGGGGCCGGGCGCGGCGCTACCTGTTGCGGGCGGAGGAGGGGGGGGGGCCGGGACACACACCCACCCCCCAACACCCCCCCCGGCGCCCCCCCCGGGCCCGGCCGAGCCCCCGGCGCTGACAGCGGAGCGGGGGGGGCCGCCCCCGGCCCCGGCCCCGGCGCACAATGACCCCGCGTGGTTCCTCCTTCTCCCCGCGGGAACTCCCGGCCGGCCCCGGCCTCGTTCTCCTGCTGAGATTTATTTTTCCACCCCCCCCAAACGGTTGTTTTCCCGCTGCTCGCCGCCGACCCTCGGGGGCTGGGACCTCGGGGGGGCTCTGCAGGCAAACGCCGGTGCCCGGGGGGGCTCTTGTCTGCCCCGGCCGGGTGAGGAGGGGGCGTGGGGGGCTCTGCGGCCGTGTCCCCCCTCCCCTGAGCGAGACCCGCCCGAAGCTCTCTGGTTTCCACCTCGGCAGGCTTCAACCAGGAGCGGTCAGCGGGCAGCTCCACCATGTCCGACAGCGACCTCGGGGAGGACGACGGCGCCACATCGCCGGACCCCTCGCAGCCCAACAAGAGGAAGAGAAGGGGCAATCTCCCCAAGGAGTCGGTGAAGATCCTCCGGGACTGGCTGTACGAGCACCGCTTCAACGCCTACCCCTCGGAGCAGGAGAAGCTCAGCCTCTCGGGGCAGACCAGCCTCTCTGTGCTGCAGGTAGGACACGGTGACGCCTCTGCCAGGGCGCTGGGGTTGGGCCGGGAGAATCACGGTGAAGATCTGAAAGGGTGCTGGAACCTCTCGCCGCTGAAGGGAGGGGCGGCAGGGAGGCAGAGCCACCTGCACGTGGGCAGCGTCTTTCTGGGGGGAGGTCGGAGCCCCAGCAGCCAGTTTCGTGGCAGCGTTGGAGCAGAGCTTTCTGGCCGGCCAGAAGATGGAGGGATGGGGATGGAGACAAACACGCTGTTGTTAGTTAAAGCCGCCGCAGGTGGGAGGGTTTCAGGGGGTGCTGCTTTACCCTGTCGCCCTGGGCACCCCTCGATGAAGGCAGAGCTGGGCAGGGGACACCCATCCCCGGGGAGGGCAGCCAGGCTGGGCTTTGACCTCAGGTGGGACATGAGCAGCACCAAGGAGTGGCTGGCCCGCCTGGCCCCAGTTACACCAGTTGTGTTAAGGGGAGCCCGGCCCAGCTAAGGGCTCCTGGCTGGGAGTCCCCCTGCCCCACTCCTGGTTCCGGGCTGGTGTTCTCCTTCTGGCGCTGCGATGGGTGCCCAGCTGGGGGTGTAAGCAGGGCTTCTCCTTCCAGCTTTGGCTTTCCCCCACCTGCTGCTGGCGGGGGGGGGGGAGGGCAGGAGAACCTGCCCGCAGCTGCCTGTCCCTTCAGTCCTCCAGGGACCCCCAGGCTGGGTGAGAGGTGGATGGGGGCTTCACTGTGTTCCCTGGTTGTGGGGGCACAGCAGGATGCAGCTCTTGATGTGTTGGGGGAGCAGCCAGCGGGGCTTGCAGCTGAGCTCCTCTCCTGGGATCCATCTCCTTTCCCCACCGCTCCCCACCCTGCTGGCCCCCTGGCCTGCCCCAGTGCGTGGGCAGGGGCTGTCTGCTTCCCCTCTTCCCAGCCAGCAACGCAAACTGTCTGTTCCATTTTAATGTATTCCTTTAGAGATCTTTAGATGCTGGCTGTGCAACAGGTTTGCCTCCAGGCAGCTGCTCTGAGGGGTGGTCCTGGGGGGGCTAGAATCAGAGTCAGAGGGTAATGGCGATGGGTTTGGGGCTGGGGGAGTCCAGGCTTGTCACAGGCTGGGGTTGGCACGGCGGTGTCTGCCCCGCAGGGGTGCCCCCGGGCTTGTGGCAGTGGGATGGCTGTCAGTGCCCTCTGCTCTTTGGGACCGAGGGGCGGGTGGGCAGGCATGGGGGCCGGCATCGAGGGGTGGCCTTGGTCTGCCCCTTGGTCCCCCCCTGCAGCCAGCGGGTGCCTGGCCAGGAGGTTGGCCCTCCTTGCACCCCCCCCAAGGCTGCCCCTGTGCCCCCAGGCAGGGGGTCTCAGCCCGGTGGCATTTCCCAGGGCCAGCCGAGAGCTGTCGCCGGGATTTGTGTCAGTCTGAGGTGATAACAGGACGCAGTGGGGGCTGCTCCATCCGATGAGGAGAAGCCCATCGGAGTGGAGGCGAGGGGCTCCGTGTGGCGAGGCTGGGGGGGTTCCATCCATCGGTGCGGGTCTGACCCCTCCTGATTGCGGGGCTCCAGCGGCCCAATGCCCCCCAGGGTTTATTTGTGCCTCCCCACGGCCGGGGGAGCTGGAGCCCCTGGGGATCAGGAGCACAGCACCCCTGGGAGACGGGGCAGCCGTGGGTCTCCCGTGCAGAAAGTTGGGAGGTGGTGCCGGCTCCTGGCGAGGCTTCCAGAGCACAGCAGGGTCCCAAGGCTGTGCTCTCCTGTGGGGTGCCCGAGTGATGGTCCAGAGTGTGCTGGCCATGTTTTAAAAAAAAAATAAATAAAAGATTAGCCGCTTGCCTCAAAGCCAAGGCATATCCCAGCTCCCTGGGCAGGTGAGGCCGTTTGGCGTCCTGCGGTGTCACCGGTGGTGGTGTGTGCCCGCAGTGTCACCGGTGGTGGTGTGTGCCCGCGGTGTCACCGCTGGCTGTGTGTGCCCGCGGTGTCACCCGTGGCTGTGTGTGCCTGTCTTCATGACGTGTTCTCCAAAGGGAGCTGAATGCTGGAAGGAGGGGAGGACGGGCAGGATTTGGGGGGACTCCTGCAGAGCAGGTGGGGCTTTTTCTTGGGGGCCGAGCCCTCCGGTTGGGGCTTACAGCGGTTGATGGCCGTGGGATCGTGAGATCACATCAAGGGGACCCGGCTGAGGCTTGCAAGGGAGGGTGTTAGGAAGGCAAAAGGGGGTGAGACTGTGTACTTGAGGGTGTTAAATGCCAAATATTGTCTTAAAAGACAAAAAAGGGACAACTGAGATCTTGCTCTGATCGAAGTTGTGGTAAGTTCTCTCTCCCCAGGGGAAGTATTTTACGTAGCTGTTGATTTGAGAAAGATCAATCTTTTTATCTTCCCCTGATTTATTCTCTTCTAATTGTTCTCTAGGAAGAAGGCAGCTATTTTAATGTAACATTTTATATAAAGCTGCTGAAACAGTACATGGCCGAGGCTGAATGCGTGGCCACTATGTTTCCAAAGGGCTTCCAGAGGTGCAGCCGCAGAGCTCTGCCCCTTTGTTGCTCGAGTGTTGGGAAGAGCCCTTAAAGTTGGCTGTAACCTCACGCGTTGGCACGGGAAGGTGTCAACGTCCTGCTGCCTCGTTTTAGGGCGTGGGGGGGCTGCAGCTCCACGAGCTCATGGTTTTAGGGTTCTCCATCCGTCTCCTGTCCAGGGTGGCAGCAGGGCGGGCTGGCAGGGCTGAGCGTCGTGGGCGTGCAGGGAGGGAGGTGCTGGAGGGGAAGCAGCCAGTGTTGGGGTTTCCGTGGGCGGCTGGGCAACCCCTGCCAGGGGCAGCTCTGCCTCTCGGGAGCCCCCCAGGAAGGAGGTGCAGGGCGGGGAGACCTGTGGTACCTGGGGCCGTTTGCTGGCTCTGGGCGGGGGGTTTTGCCGGCTGGGCTCGGGGCTGACGGCGCTGCGCCCCTCTCTCCTCCCAGATCTGCAACTGGTTCATCAACGCCAGGAGGCGGCTGCTCCCCGACATGCTGCGCAAGGACGGGAAGGACCCCAACCAGTTCACCATCTCCCGCCGCGGGGGCAAAACCGGCGACGTGGCGCTGCCGCGGGGGGGCCGCCGCCGGCCCCGGGGTGCTGGTGGTGCCTCCCGTGACGGCCGCGGGGGCCTCTAAGGTGCTGTCGATGTCGGTGTGCCCGCAGGTACTGTGCCACCCCGCCCCGGCGCTGGGCAGCAGCCTGGCGGTGGTGGGCGCCCACAGCCCCGAGTGGGAGAAGCCCCCCTCGGACCCTGCCCCCAGAGCGTCGCTGGGCGCTGCCGGCAGCACCGTGACGCTGCTGGCGCGGGCCGAGGCGGGCAGCCCCACCAGCGGACTCTTCAACACGCCGCCCCCCCACGCCCCCCCGAGCTCTTCGGCGACGACTTCAGCAGCTTCCAGCTGCTGGTGGAGGTGGCCCTGCAGAAGGCGGCCGAGCTGGAGTCGCAGCGGCAGGGCGGGCAGCTGCCCCCCCCACCCCCAGACTGAGCCCCTGGGAGCCTCCGTCTCCAAATAACCGCCCTGGGCCGGGTCCCGCGGGGTGTTTTTCCTTGGAGGGGGGTGCCTGACCCTCCTGGCCTCGCCCCACCTGCCTGCCTGCGCCCCCTGACCGGCTCGTCCCGGGGGGGCTTGGGTCTCGCTGTCGGCTGAGGGGGGAGAGGAAGGACTGTCCCATCCCACCGGCCTCTCGCTGGGCAGGGCACCCCCTGCCACCGCCTCTCGCTGGGCAGGGCACCCCGCTGCCACCGCCTGCCGCCGAGGACGGTGCTGCTGCGAGAAGACCTCGGGGCGGCTTTACTGACCCCTCGCCGCCGCCGCTGCGGAGCTCCCCTGGGAAAACCTGCTGACTTCTCTTTCTCCTGTGAACCAGGGTCCAGCCAACAGCGTTTCTTCAGGGAGAGAGAGAATTACTTGGTTGGGTTTTTTGGTGTCTGTTTTAAGGACTCTGGATGAAAAGCTTTTTCTCCCACATCTCCGATTCCCCCACACACCTTTTTTTTTTTTAAAATGTGTTTTCCCTTTTGTTTGTGGAGGGCCTTTCTGGTACCTTGTGCTGGCAGGAGCTGTGCCTTGCCCGGCGAAGGGCACACGAACTGAAAACCTGAAGCCTGTGGCATTTTTTCGCCCAGAAAACTTGGGACCCTCCCTCTTCTGTTTTAGGGTGTTATGGATGTTGCCGGTAGAAATCTCTATGGTGCTGTTTAGCCATTTTTGTTGTTGTTGTTGTTGAAACGTTTTCCCTTTAATTGTGATTTATTATATGATTATTTTTTTTTTCTTCTATAAGCATTTCCACAACTTCCCCGTGTTTCTCTTGAGTTCCTGCTGAGCACACGCACGTCGTGTCCCGGAACGCAGAGTGCACCGCAGAACCTGCGAGACACCGACAGCAGGCTGTGCTGGGGGTGGATCCAAAGCCCAGACTGTGAATTTTGTATCCAACTTCTTTATTTTCTGTTTTATTATTATTATTATTTTTTTTTTTAAAAAGAAGCATTTGGGAAGAGGCGTGTTCTGCAAGCACAGCGCTCGCAGCCTGTAGATTGTGGTTCTTGGAAAGCAGTTTTCTTGCCCACCAAGTGCTGACGAACTGCCCTGGGAAGGCGAGGGCTTGGAGTCCCATCAGTCCCCCCACCCCATCCCATCCCATCCCATCCCATCCCATCCCATCCCATCCCATCCCATCCCATCCCATCCCATCCCATCCCATCCCATCCCATCCCACTCCACCCCATCCCACTCCACCCCACCCCTCGCTACATGGTGCTGGTGACCTCTAGTGACAAGTTGGTGTCCTCTGGGAGCTGGGGGGGTGCCCCTGGCCGTGCCCGGGGCAGGTTTTGTGTCTCTGGGGCAGTTCCCAACTGGGGTCGAGTGGGCGCCTGGGTTCTGCGCCGGTGCGGGCACTGCGCTGTTGCTGTTTCACTGTCAAACGTCAGCTCAGTAGCGACACGTATGCGCCTCCGTTCTCTGTCCCGAGAAACACTAATCCCAGGTAATTAGCCTGATTATTAAGTTGCGTGCCTAGAGATGTGACGTCTGCAGGACCTGGTGCTCAGCGGCTGGAGCCGGGGGCGCTGGGGGAGCAGCACACACTGCGGGGTGCTGGGGCCTGGAAGGGAAAAGCAGGGATTTGGGGGACTGGTTTGTCCCCTCCCCACCCCTCTGCTTTTCGTCAGGGGCTGTGGGAAGGGTTGCCAGCGCCGCACGGGGTCGGCCGGGTGTCCCTGCCCCGCGTGGGGACGTTCGCCCGTTGCCTCCCTCACCCCCAGCCCCGCTTCATGCCCAGCCTTTGCCCTCTGCCGCCTTTGTGGGGGAAGGCCCTGGATTTTAAGGCTCTCTCCCAGGTAGCCCTTCCCGCTGTCAGCCCCGTTTCCTCCCCCAGGGCAGGGAGAGGCTTTTCAGTCTCCCCCCTCCGTGTTTTGCCCCCGTCAGACCAAAGTGGTTTCCTGGGCCAGGAGGAGCGGGGAGGACAGGGATTATTGGATTGAAATGTACGGAGCAAAAAAACTACTGTAAATATCTTTTCGTTTGTTCTTCTGTTGTCAAATAAAATTTTTTTTTTTAGGTTTTGGGGTTTGTGTTTTTTTTTTTTTTTAAATACGAGCTGTGAGCGAGCCTGGACTGTGTCCATCGTGGGCCACTCGCTGCTCCCTCACCGCCGGCCCCAGCTCCTGACACGCGGCCAAAGCAGCTTAAGAGGCCTCGGGAACTTTGCTGCCTGTGGAAAAAAAAAACGGGTTTGGTGCCTGGCACGGGCCTGCACCCGCCCCAGCAGCGTTTGGGCTGACATTACGCTCCCGCTTCTCCCCGCAGCGTTCGATCTCGATGCCGGGGAGCCACAAAGTGTTGGCGGCGGCAGCGGAGGCTGATGCGGTTGTGTCTTCCCTCCTCCCGGCCTGCAGCCCAGAGCCAGACGCCATCGCTGCGGGCCCCTTGGCATGGGGAAAAACAAAGTCTTGGTGGGGCTCAGAGCCCCACGGGTGGGCAGGAGCCTCCTGGAGACCCCAGGGATGGGGGCACGGCCCCAAACCCGCGGGTACCGCAGCAGGGCTGGGCTGCGAGACAGAAACACTCTCTGCCGCAAGCGGCTGGAGACGGGCGGCTACACCAGCTGAAGCCCTTTGCAGCCCCCCAACCTCACCGCAGGGCTGTGGAGTGACCCCCAGGGCTGCGGGAGGATGGAGGCACCCGGGCTCCAGCCCGGCCTCGCTCCCACAGCCCCAGGGAAAAGCAACAGCCCCCCCGCCCCCGGCCCCGTCCCCCGGCACACGGGCAGCGCTGGGCTGGCGACACGGCCGCCACCCTCACCCCGGGGGGCGCAGCTCTGCCCCCTGCCCACCGCCTCCAGGGGTCCCGCCGGCTGACCCCGCTCCGGCCCGGGCTGGCGGCGTTCCCTCCCGCGGTGCTCCCCAGTTCTCACGGTGGCCCCAAAACACCCCCGGGGGGGGGGGGGGGAGGCGGTTCGTGAGCCCCTCCCTGGCGCCTGCACCCCCCGTCACGGGGCCAGGAGGCGGCGCCCAGCGGGCGGGGGGATCCCCGCCCGAAGCCACGCACCGAGCCCGCGGGGACGTGCGGTGCCCCCCGCCTCTCGGCGCTCCTCGGACCCGGGGGCGGCTCTCCCGGCCCGGCCCGGCCGCCCCCGGGCGCGGATCCCGCAGGCGGCGCGGGCACAGGCGGCGCCGCAGGGCGGGCGGCTCGGCCCGGAGAAGCCGGGGAGCCCTCCCGGGGCACAGCCCCGCGCCAGGGCCGCGGTGAGGTCCGGGGGGTTGTGCCCCGGGGACACGCGGCCCCTCAGGCCCGCCAGGGCGGGGTGACCCGTCGGCCCGGCGCGGGGGCAGCCCCGGGTGCGGGCCCGGGCCCGGCAGCGCCTTCCCGCCCCTCCCCGCCGGAGGCCCCGGCTCCAGCCAGCCCCGCCCCCTCCCGGCAGCCTCAGCGGCCATTGGAGCCCGAAGTCACACGGCGTGTGGTGATTGGCCCACGGGACGAGCCACCCCGCCCACGGGCTTAGCCGGAAGTACGTCTGACACGGAAGACCCACCGGCTGGACGCCGTGGGGGCAGCCATTTTGTTTCACCGGCCATTTTACGGCAGGGAGCAGCCATTTTGTTCAACGTCACGCAGCTCCGTGATTGGCCGACGGCCGTTCCTTGGCGACGTCATGGCCACGTGCCCTCAGGCAGCAATCTGATTGGCCGCCGGCTTCCTTTGAGCCCGGAAGTAGCTCAGACACCGGATCACAGACGTTTATATAAAAACGTGTGCGCGGAGGGGATCGCGGGCGTGACGGGGTGTGCGCGCGCGTGTGAGCGTGCACAGCTGTAAATGGGTGTTTTTAAGAAACACACACAAGTTTCTACCCATTGCATCCTGTCAGCTGTGCCCTGAAAGCTGCAGAGATTAAATGTATGTATATAAAAGAATAAAAGATACATGACAATGGATGCAGTATGTTACAGACACCGCACATCTATATTTATATGCCTATAAAATGCACACACGTACACACCCGCACGGGTGTAAATCCAGCAGCAACGGAGGGCAGGGCCCTACCCCTGGGGCGGGGGTCCCGCAGCCAATCAGCACGCGCCACATCACCGCGGGGGCGGGGCTTCCCGCGCCACAGGCCTATGAGGCGCAGGGCGGGGCGGCCACACCCCGCGGCCGCCATCTTGGCTGCCGGCTCCCCTCAGCCCCGGGCTCAGCCCCAGGCAGCGGGAAAACCCCCCCCGGGCGCCGCCTCACTTCTCTTTTCTAGTTTATTTGACCAGCCCGCCTCACTCACTGAGGGCCCGCACGTCTCCGGCCCCGCCCGGGGCAGCTCTCCCGGCCGGCAGCAGCCCCGGCTCCTTCTGGGAGAATAAAAAACTAAATAAATTAAAAATGGCACTGTCAGAGATCGCTCAAAGTGCATCCCGACACCACCCTGAGGAGGCAGCACCTCTGCCCACAACGCCGTGAATTACCGTATTAATTATGGCCAAGCCTCCATGGGAATCAAACCCCCCTCCCCGCCCCGCCAGCACACAGCGGGCACGCCCCCAGCGCTCAACAGTTCGCTTTTATGGAGTTGGGTTTTTGCTTTCCGGGTCGCCGACACCCTCACTGAAACTTCGCCGGGATTGCACCCCCCTCCCCGTGAAAGCAGCTCACGACCTCCCGAGGTGTTCAAACAACGTGAAGGGGAAAAACCAACCAACCCCAAACCGAAACCCGCCGTAAATCCCCAGCGCCGTCGCTCCGGGTGGGGCGGGCAAAGAATTGGGCGGTGGGAGTTCTGGCTCCCAGAAACGGGATGGAAAAGGAGACCTACGAAAGGGGAAAACGGGCTTAAAAAATATTTCAGCCATCCTTCCTCTGCCCGGAGAGCAGGGAGAGAAGGAGGACAGGGGAAAAAAAAAAATAAAATAAAATAAGAAGTCATCTGATTACACACAGGGTATATATTTTTACACACACTTTTACACACATCTAAATATAGTACATGTAAAAATATATGCTGTACATGTGCCCGTTGTCACCCCGGTGTTTTCAGGACACCGCCCACGCCGTGCGCCTGGGCCCGGCGACGTGTGTAGGAATTCAATGTACAGGTAACTACCAAGTGTTTCTGTGCATATGTACACGTACATACAGGCGGGCAGCCTTCCCCCCGCCGCCCGCTTCTGTACAAAACCCGCCCCGAAACGCCGCTCCCCACCCCGGTCCTTCCTCCTGCTTCCCCAGCCCGCTCGGAAACAGGTCCCCCAGGGGAGCGGCTTCTTTCGCAAGCGAGCGGGATCGAGGGAAAAAAAAAATTTTGTGAAGGGGAAAAAAAAAATAATTAAAAATAATCAAAGCGAAGAAGCATGTGTGGATGGCGGCCGGAGTTGCTCGGTGGTCCTCCAGCTCCTCGCTCGCACCCGGAGCCAAGCTCCGTCCCGTCCCCCCCTCGCCGGCTTTATTGCACATTTTGCTCCTGGGCTGCGTTTTGACAGCTCAAAACTTCCATCCCACAGATCCTGCTCATCCTCCTCTCACTTCAGCAAACCAGAGGAATACAAACCCGCTGCCCTGGCCCCCGTCCTAACCCTCCCAACCGCAGTATTGCCCCGTCCAAAGGAAAAAAAAAACAAATCAAAAGAGACCCCAAAAGGCTGCTTTTGGGAGCAGAGGGCAGCAGCAGCGCACACTGACCGGGCGTTCTCTGCGGGAGCTCTGCGGAACAGAGGTTGTTTCTAACGCGGGAAACGAAGCCATGCAAAGGCGGGGAGAAGGGGAGCAGGAGGAGGTAAAAAAATAAAGGGTGAGAAGGAAGAACGGAACCGAGGAGGAGGAAGAGCACAGCACGGCAAGTGCTCAAGGCTTCATGTTTTCTTGTCCTCTTCTTGTAAACAAGCTGGTAATTCCCATTAGACAGATCAAGTAAAAAGACTGAAGTTCCAAGTCGAGGGGCTGGAGTTTCCAGGAGTCCGTTCAGTCCGTTCCGCAAACCACCGCAGCAGCCAGTGAGAAAACGAGGGGTGTGTTTTTTTTTTTCTTCTTCTTCTTTTTTTCTTTTTTTTTAAATTTTTTTAAAATCTTCATTACTTAAAGCTGAGAGAAAAAAAAAAAAAAAAGCCAACTCAGGAGCCCTTTTCAAGGATGGCTCATTGTCTCTAGACTGAATAAATCACACTAGTTGAGAGAACCTTTTTTTTTTTTTCCTTTTTAATGACTTATAAAAACCACGCGGTTCCTTCCTCTGCCCCTTCTCCGCTCAAAGGCGGGTCTGTGCCTCGGGTACGTAGATCTCGATGCTGTCCGCGCTCTCCGTGGCCGAGTTCTGCCGGACAGAGGCCGCTCGCTTGGCCGCCATCAGGCGCTTGCGAGCCTCCTGGCGCTGCTTGTCTGAATCAGAGGCTTTGTCCCGGTTCAGCTGGGATTTGGACTTGGCTGGCTTCTTTGGCACTGGAGGGGGTGGTTTCTTCTCTTCCTTTAGGGAGACAGTAAGGAAAGAAAAGCCAACAAACAAACATAAAATAAAAACGCGCATCCAGAAGCCTGCCCTCTGACACGGCCAGGGCTCTCGCGGCGCGAGGGACCGAGCGGTGAGATCGCACGGCCCGTGGGAGAAGCAGCAGCAGCAGCTCTCGAGCACCTCAACATGAGGAGAAACTTCTTTCCTGAGAGGGTGACAGCACTGGAAGAGACTGCCCAGGGAGGGTGTGGAGTCTCCTTCTCCAGAGACTTTAAAAACCCGCCTGGACGCGTTCCTGTGTGACTGCTCTGGGTGACCCTGCTCTGGCAGGGGGTGATCTTCAGAGGTCCCTTCCAACCCCCAACATTCTGTGATTCCAGGACCTAGGATTCCAGGATCTAGGATTCTATGGCACGAAATCAGCTCCCCCAATTCCCCGAAACGTGCTGGTTTGCATTTCGCGGCACGGAGGCCCCCGGTGGAGCGCAGACTGTCACTCTGCAGACTGTCGGGCCCAGCACAGCACAAAGACTAAAGTGAATCTGGAACTGCAAAATTGTACTGCGCCGGCCTGCCCAGAGCCACAGCCTGGCTGCACTTTCAAGAAGTTCCAGCAGGTGTTTCCTGTACCACAGTTCAAGCTGGATTCATACAGCGTTTGTGACGCTAGAGGCCTCTGCTTCACTGCCTGAAGCACACACCAGCGCTCCTTGCTCTGCTCTCTCCGCTGTGCAACTACAAAACTGCTCCTCTCCAACTCGAGAGGAATTCTCTGCGTGCTTCAAGGCTGCAGGTGACACTGCACAAAGGCACGATGGCAAAAGCCCTAGAGATTGTGTGTTTGCAGACAGAAACAGAGTTCAGACACCCAAAATACCCGCTCCGGCCCCTCTCAACCGCCCCACGCTCACCTTTCTCTCCGGTGTCTCGGCCAACTGCCAGCTGTTGGCTTTCAGGTGGTACAGCTCATCAAACTTCATGCTGATGTCTTCAATGGACAACTGCAGGAGATCCCAAAAGCCAGCGAGGTCCTGGGCTGTGGGTCTGGGATTGGCATTAGGGTTCTAGGAGGGAAAACATGGGAAAAAACAACCAACAAAAACACGTTTTAGAAAGAAGACACCCTCCTGACAAGCAGAGCAGTCTGCACAACTCACACATTCACCCCCTCGTAAGTCTACCTGCCATCAGTGAGCCCTAAATACGCATCACTGACAGTCAAAACTACGTCTGCAAAGATCAGGGGATGGAGATCCCGACTGTATTTCTCCTACAGGAGCCTGAGGAAGGATCCTTAATGAGACGCTCTCCACAGGGGAAAGCAACAGCTCCCGCTCTCCCCAAAGCTTCCCAGCTAGCCCTAATCCCACAGCAGGAACCCGCAGCTGAAGGTCCTCAGAGCTGGAACGCTGGTTTCTTACACAGAGATCCCGATTTCAGGGTGGGTGATAACAGGAACGGACACAACACGACGCAGAGCACAGCTCTGACACCTGGAGAACCTGCGTGCCGGGGTACAGCAAGCCAAAGCAGCCAGCACAGCTGTCACGAGCAAAATTACTTTGCCGCATCCCCTAGCAAAATCTGAAAGCACTGGTATTGTTCAGGCTAGGCTGAAAAATTTTAAGTAGCTTAAATTTCTTCCAAGAATAGATTTTTTTTTTTTCCCCCCAGTTCCAAGACACCTGAACTGCCATCTTAGGCCTGGACTGTCTCAGCAAAGCACGGGATCAGAGCTGAGCGACTTGGCACAGAGCACCAAAAGGAGAGCTCAGCACAAAGCTCTGCCGAAAACCCGGCAGCTGCTGGGGCTCCTGCTCATCCCTCAGCTGTGACCAGATGGAGATCAGCCAGCAGACGCTCAGCACTTCACCCCCTCCTCCTCCTCCCCAAATTTCTTTAAGTACTTTTTTTGCAAGTGACGGGGAATTCTCCTCTAAGGAAGCTTGCAAAACCCACACCATGGTAAGGCTCGAGGGGAAAAACAAACCACAGACTCCCATCCAGCCCCACACCGGCCCCGTTCAGCTCTCAGCAAGGGCAAACCCTCAAATTACATTTGAAGAGATCAGATTCAAACGGTGCTTTGTGACCAACGAGGGACAATCCCACTGGGACAGTTTCACCATCCACATGATCTCTGTGCAAAGCAAGCATGTCTGGAGAACAGCAAACTTCTCAAACATTCCCCCCCCTTTAGCAAAACCTCAGTGGTTCACCTCAAAAAGCCCGTCAGAAGTGACAAAAGAGGTGGTTTCCAGGACACGCAGCGGTACAGCCAGTCGACAATTCGGACCCGCCGAGGCTCTCGGTGGATTCAGCGTGCCCTGACCAGCAGCTCAAGAAAATTCCCCTGTGCTCATGTAAACACCAAGAGGAACTGCAAACACTCAGCCCTAAGCAGAGCCCAGCCCAGCAAGTGCCTGTTCGGGGGAGAGGCTGGGGTGTTCAGCCTCCCAGTGCTCAGCTGCCGGCTCAAATCGGCGTCCACCCGTCTCACCAGAGCTCAGGCTGGAGGCTGCAGCTGCGCTGGCTTTGCTCTGACAGCAGCAGCAGCCTGCTCAACACCCCATCGTGCTCCTGTAGCACTGCTGAAACGGGTACATCCCCTCTGCAAAAGCAGGACAAAGCGATCCAGACTCACCAAGTTTTGTTCACAGAGGCCGTGGAATTGCTGGAACTTCTGTGACATTAGTAACTGCGCGCTGCCCACGGCACTCAGGACTTTGCCTAAGACTACGGGAGAGAAAAAGAAAAAAAAAGAAAACGACCTCAGTTGAACAGGCTATTAAATGCAGCAACAAAGTTGAGTGTTTCTGGAGCAAAGAAACCCTCTTGATTCATTAGGAAGGGACTTTCAGAGATCCCCAAGGAACTAACCGCTCTCAGGGAAAGAGGGTGTATTGCAGCTATGATCCACACCTGCCTTTGCCACCTATTTTTTATATTTGCCACCTCCTTCTAGGGCAGGCCGGAGGCAGGCCAGACCAAGGACATCACACCAGAGCAGGGTTGCCTTCAGCCCATTAGACAAGCCCCCAGCACAATCTCCAGGAGCAGATCTGCCAGCACCACCCGCAGATTCACCACCTGCTCTTCCACTGCCGCACGAGGTGAGGGCAGCAAGGGGCAGAGCTGTCTCCAGCCACCATTTACCAGAAGGGACTGAAACTCTGGCAGGCTAGGGCTTTTAGTACCCAGGGCTTCGTGCTGCTCTTAGTGGGCTTTTAAAGAAGCCTCTGGGCACAGAAACATTCCTCTGCTCGCTAATGGAAAAGCACTGCATGGGCTTTTCTCTTCCAACGGCACGGCTGAGAGCCACAGCCCAGGCAACTGCACCACGAGCGGGGATTAACTGATTCCCCTTCTGCCCCTCGGTCTGACGCTGCACTGGCTGATCAGTCCCGAATGTTTCTAGATCGTGGTGGCACAAGAGCAAGGCGGGCTCTCCCCACACCCTCTAACTCCTCACTTACAGAATCTACTAGGAGGTTGCTCTCAGTAGTCACAGATACACCACCACACTGGTCTCCGTGTCTTTTCCTGTCACTGGCACAACAAGGGCACCCCCGAGCAGGGAGAGCCCCAGCAGCGCTGGCCCGGGCAGCATCTTAGTGCAATAGGATTAGAGATTAGCTCCCCCGAGCCCCAGCAGGGACAGTGAGCTATAACCGAGTCTCACCGTTATTTCACCTTTCTTGGGTATTAAAAAAAAAAGGACCAGACTTAAAACAAAGCTCCCCTGTCCTCTGCAGCCTCGATACCCACTTCTGTCGCTCCGTACGCACCACGGGCATGATTTTCACTGGAAGGAGCGCAGGTTTTGCCAACTCATTTGAAAATAATGGAACAAGCCCAGCTGGGACTGAACCCAACAAAACCGAGCGGCCTTGTGCTCCCCGTGCATGTGCTTTTGGTGTATTTAGCACAAATTCAGTGAAGCTTTCCCACATGAAGAAACCTGTTTGCTGCGAAGACAAGCCCACCGATTCAAGAAATCAAACAAGCTCCAAAGCCACGCTCATCCTGCCCCGTTGCCAACTAAGTTTCCCCCTGCCCGCTTGCAGACCATAGGCTAGGCAGTGAGGGAGATGCCCCAGCCTCCTGACAGCAACCCAGTTTAGGCTTTTAGCAGCTCTAAACGGTCCGAAGACTTGCAGGGGCTGGTGCAGCATCACGGTTATTATTTGTTACCCCATGTGCTAGAGGAAGCCACCTTGTCCTTTCCAGAGCCAAAAAGCGTTCCGTGTGCCACACCCGTCTCCGTGTTCCATCTCTCTGGGGGCTCTCAGAAGGCGGATCCAGCACTCAGCTGTAACTCGCTCTCGAGGGAGGAGCCGCTAGGCCGCTCCAGAGTCGCGTCCAGGGGCTGACCCCACCTACCTTCTTCAGAGAGATTGTTCTCTTTGGTCTCCTGGTCCATCTGGCGGCACCAGCCTTCTAACCGCTCCGTTTCCGCCTGCAGCAGCTTCAGAAACCAGTACCCGTCCCGCCGGCAAGCTCCTGGCTGCGTGGGTTCGGATGGCGAGGTGGAGGACGTCTCGAGCCAGGGGTCAGGAGGAGGGAGAGAGGAAGGCTCCAGGGCTGGGTCGTTGTTTTCTCCATAGGAGAGGTTTCTCTTAATCTGTGAGGGCTTGGCTGGTTGCCTGGTAGAGGCATCAACACCAACGGAGTTGTTGTGTTGGGGGCACTCAGCAAGGCTTCTCTCAGATGATTTACAGCTAGAGTTATTAGGTTCCTGTGTGTCAGAGTCTGTGTCCTGTTTGGAGGACATGCTGCGAGAGTGGCTGTTTCTAGAGAGATCAAAAGCAACCATCAAATGGCAGAACTCAACCCGGCCGGCCTCTCGCGACGCAGTTGTTCGTTCCGCCAGCGGATGAGCCTCGCCCTGCCCCTCCTCACAAACAAACACACACCACACAGTCAGACAGACAAAATTATAAGGTTGCCTGCTTACTGCAATAGGCCGTTCAGAAGAGAGGACTGACGCACACCTGTAATTACATCTTGTACTTTTTAAATTTGCTTTTTATTTAAAATTTCAAACTCCCATGGATTTGGCTGTTTACACAGCAAGTGCTTTTTGCAGCGGGTGTGTGCTGTGGAGGAAGAGCTCTCCGTGGGCCCCCATTCAACACCACTCGTTGGAACAAAGAAGGGGACAAGGTCTAAGCGAAAAGTGGGGGAAGCGCAATTTAAAAGAAAGGAAACTACGAAAAGCTTGCGTCTTTCACTTACCGCCACTCGTCCTCTACCTGTACCCCGATGGACTGGAATTTGGTGGCTGGCGGAGGAGGCTCCTCTTTTGCCACTGGCTGAAGGCAGTCAACCTTATTAAACAAAAAAGAAACACAGACAAAAAACAGACACGAGAACTTGCGGCTGGAATTCATGTTAGTAGACCAGGAGCGCTGCACACACACACACACAGCATGCTGACGCCACACGCCATGTCGAGGGGCATCTCGGGAGAGCAACGAGGCTGCTCTGCCTCTGCTCGAACCGCAGGACTGTCTCCTGCCTGGGACGTGCCCTGAGGTGGCTCTGCCCCCGGCACGCCAGGGAAGGGCCGCATGTCCTCGGGGAGCTGCTGCGTGCAGGGCACCCGGCACGGGCAAAGGCCAAGAGATTGAAGAGAGGGCAGCGATCTGATTAAGACTGACAGCAAAGCCCAGCTTCTTCTCTCTCTCTCTCAGGGACTGACACCCCGCGAAGCTCTGGATAAGAGGGTTAGAAGGTTTTAGGGAGGAAATCCAGGCCGTGGGGCAGGTGGCTTGAGAACCATCTCCGAGACGGAAGGAGAGGAAGGCAGCGGGCCTCTCCAGCATGAGTTCTCTTGCCTTGCCGCCCTTTCAGCGTGTGCTTTGCCCCACTAGCCCTGCAGAAAAGCTTTCGCTATCACATGTCCCTCAGCGGCCAGCCAGCTTCACTGCACAGCCAACAGAGAGCTCAGCGCACACACACGTGGGAGCTGAAAGCCCAGATCCTGCACTGGGACTCAAGGTCCCACCTGCAGCACGAACCACACTTGGGACAGAACACGCACTCGCCACAGGCATCCACCTCTAACTGGGAAACCTGCCCCCAAGAAGAGCAGATCCATCTGCAATGGATGACTTAAGTTTTGCCGAATAAAGCATGGGGTTATGCTACTCAACGGGTTCTTATTTGACTATACAATCAACAGCTCATTTGCATCCATTTCCACAGAGTTAAATGCTTCCAGCGAGAGAAGCAGCAGCCCGCTGGGAACGGTGAAGTAGGGAGTCCACCTGCCTACAGCCCCAGGACCACGTCCTGCTGCAGCAGCCTGTACTGCGTGCATGTCAAGCAGAAGAGCCCACCCCTCAGGAGAAAGCTGTCCCTAAAACCACGAGGGACAAGGAGCAGACCGATGTTAAGTGACACACAGCACGGAGCACAGGCGCGCTAGCGGCAAAAAGCCTCTTTAGAGGGACTCGCCCAGTTAACACAGTCCCACTGTTTTATGAAACATTTTGGTTTTGTACTACAAGAACTTTCAGGTCTGTTAGGGAAAAGTTTCTGCTGTATTTCACTCCGGGGAACACAAGCAGTTAGTCGACAAGGCAGTTTCTCTGGCTACTCTGAGTTGGGATGCACACCTGGTCACACAAAACGCCCACGCGGAACGGATGGGTTAAGGACATTGCTTAGGACAAAGGAGAACAAACTATTCCATACTTGTATTCCTATCGATGACAGCTTTCTCTTGGGGATATTCTCCACTTTAGGCTCTTCGCTAGTCAGAGTCCCTTTGTCGCTTTTCAAAGTTGCATTTTTCTGGGGTAACTCTGGAGTATCTCTTGCCGGAGTCACGATGCTTCCCCTCGTCACGCTGGGCGTCCTGGTGCTGTCCAAGCTGTCCGAAGAATTGCTGAGTCCCGACTGGCTCGTCACCTCGCTCTTGTGGTCCTGGCTGTCCAGGTAGGTGTCCTGCGCCGACTCAGTGCTGCTCTGCACAGTGACAGAGATGAACGGCTTTGATGTGGTCCGAGGTGGGACAGGAGGTGGAGTCTTTTTATATGCCACTAGGCATGATGAACCTGCAGCGATGGAGGTGGGAAGAGTGGAGAACGCAAAAGACAGATTCGAGGGAGAGAGAGAGAGAGAGGTACAGCAAAAGAGAAAGAAAAAGCAGGTCAGTCACAACATCCAAGAGGAGCCTCCAAGTAGAAGCTGGAGGCAGAAACGCAGAAACAGCCTACAGCCAGCAGCTCACACCGGGTAACCCAACCCAAAGCATGAGGGGAAGCGGAAGGCAGAGCCAGAGCTAGCTTGCAAAAGAAGTCAAAAGGAATACCATGACGTGTGAAAGGCTGGAAATGGAGAAGAGGTACAGAAAAGCCTCCCAAGAAGGCTACAAGGTTTGGCAGGTGTAAGCCTCCACTCTGGGGCAATTTTCTTTGGCTAAACCCTATGTTTTAGTGTCCTAGGACAGGCAAGTGTCTCAGCTCTTTGTCCCATCGGTTGACAAGTTTCAGTGTCTGGACCAGGGTGGTGTTTTTTCCTACAAAAACGGAAAGAAGCCACAAAGTTTGTTAGATGCCGACAGCAGGAACAAACGTTTCCACAGTAGCTCAAACACCTAGCTGCTGCCCGGCAGGGGAAAACACACCAGTTGGATGCAACAGCCCAAAGGTGGCGCGGCTGCTGCTGCTCCGTGTCCCCGGATACAAGCAGCAGCCAGGCTGACGGTGTGTTCCCGGTGGGCAGGCAGAGCACACACGCCCACCACGTGTACGCCCAGATCCGCGGCTGGCCCCGCAGATCACGGAAGAGCCCCCAGGGGAACACGGACAGTGGCAACGGCCTCATCCTGTTCCTGTCTCTGGCTTGACAGGATGGAAGGGAAAACACGCGTACAAGGTGGATCCTGCACGGCTGCGCTTGGGTGCTCAGCCTGCCCAGCTCCCGGCCCCTGGACACGAAAGCCCCGAGGCCGAAGCCCCACTCGAGCTGCTGCCCAGACGGGACAGACTGTGCTGGGCAGGGCATGGCCACACGAGCCCACTGACCAGTCACCTGCCCACACACAACTGAGCCCTTTGAGCCCCCACCCCCGTACTCCCCAAATCACCAACCCCCCCCTCCTTGTCCCACTTTTGGTTCCTCCCCTAAATCTCCCCTTAAGTCCTGTGCAACCCCAAACTGCTTCTCCCCCACACCCCAACAAGTGTCCCCAGCCTTCGGCAGCAACCTCCTTAGATAGGTCATCTCATGAGCTGCTCCTCACGGGTGTCACACGTGGACCCCGGGGCTGAGGCTCTGCTGGGGTAACCCCAGGAGAGGCTTGGACAGGGGGTTCAGTCTCAGGGGCTCTTGGCTTGGTGTCCCACTTGCCATTGTGTGTCCCTATTTGTCCCTGTTCTGGGCTGATGGCCCCTGGGACAGCCCTGGGGACAGCCCAGTAGGGTGTGATTTGGGCTCCCCCTCCTGCTGCTGTCTCTGAGCCCTCTGTGGGCACACAGAGGAGCTTTATCCCCTGCAAGACCTCAGCGAGGCGCAAACCATCCTCTCTCCCTGCACAGCACCGTCCACCCATGCACGTCACCTTCCACGAGGGCCACCTTCCCAGAGAGGGAAACTTAGTTCTGCTGCCCCCAGGGACTCACGGGTCTGTGTGGCCTCGGTGTGCCACGCCCCTGCGGTCCCCGTGTGCCCCAGGAGGGAGCTGCAGGTTTCAGGGTCACCCTGTGCCAGCTGGGCAGTGCCTGCAGGGACCCCCCCTTCCCTCGCCGCGGTGCGTGGGTGCTGGGGCACAGCTGGGCAGCGGGCTCTGAGCACACCAGCTCCAGCACCACCCCGGATCAGGGAGGGCCAGGTCAGCCTGTCCAAATTGCTCCTGATGTGCCAAAAGGAAACAGGTCCCCATTCCCAGACATGGGGAGTTTGCAGTCACCGAGGGGTGTTCACAGGGCAGTCCCTTCCCCATATTGTCAACGACAAACCAGGTGTCCCCCCTGTTAGTCACCGCAGTACAATGGCGTGGGAAGCTCTGGTGGTGGCAGGGCTGTCACTTGCCTTGGTTCCCTGCTCTGACCCACAGTCCTCAGTGTCCAGCAAAGGGGATCTGCCCTAAAAATGGAACCTCGTGCACCATCCCACTCCACACACACACCTTGCCCAGCCCCTGACATGCAGATGTTGACAGACACCAGCACACGCTGCCCAGGTCACCCCATCAACAACTGTACAAACCCAAAGCCCATTTCCACACGTTTCCCTACGACAGCTCTCAGGACCTCAGGGGCTGTCCTTCCCTTGGGTTCCCTGCTCCAGCCCGTATTCCCTGATCTCAGCAATTCGGATTGCCTGCTCCCACCTCCCACCGCACTGCCAGGCCCATACACACCCCCCAAAACACCTGCTGACCCCGCGATAGCCAGATATGCAGATGCAGAGCCAGACCATTTGCATTCAGCAACACAGTTAGCTTCACCATTTCCATCCCCAAATTTAGCACCGCATTAAGGAGAATCCTTTCACTCCCTGGGGAGCTCGATGGCAGGCAGAGGTACCTGCTGATTCCCAGCACAGTTTCCACAGCCACCCCGCAGGGGAGCTCACACCAGGGCACCTGACAGACTTTTAGGTCTTTCAGGACAATTGGACACAGCCGACTCTGGCTCAGCCCATCACAGGGTGCCTTCCTTTCCCTGCGTAATTTTAGCACAATTAACTGAAAAGCATCAAACGCACCTGATCCAAATTGACCGCAGGAACGGGAAGGGGTGTTTCAGGCGACAGGAGCATCCAGCAGCTCCTTTTCCTCCCCAGACAGGCCACCTGCCTGCAGCGGAGGCTGCCCAGGCTCGCGGGGTACCCAGGAGGGGTGTCCCAGCTGCCTCACACGCTCCAGCGCGGTCAGAGCTGGTCCCGAGCACCCCTGGGGGCCCAGCTGTACCCGCTGTGGGGAAATGGCACCGCTGCGCCACGTGCCTTATTGACAGCATTTACACACATCTACATTTACACGTCCCAGTATTCCCCACATTAACAGCTACAGTTCCACTGCAGAGAAGGAACTACAAGGGAGGGGTCACAGAGAAGGAGGAAATCACGTTTCTGAAAGCATTTATATGCCCAGAAGCACTGTAAGGGCACAAGTGCTACCGGAGAGCCAAGGAGCCTACGACAGGGTTGCCAACCGAGCTGCCTTTCAGTGTCAATCTGGACGGGAGCTCAGGAAGGCACAAGCCCCACACCAGTTCCCCCAAGTCCAGCGTAAACCGAGCAGTGTCCTGATGGCCACGAGAGCAGGAGCTGCTCACTCCAGCCCTCACACCCCTCCCGACACACGGCTGCAGGAGGGACTTGTCGCAGGGAACCACGCAGCTGAAAAATAACAGGCTCCTCTGTCTGGGGACTTGGTTATTTTTCAGCTTGATCAGTCCCCAGTGCCAGCACGTGCCAAGTAAACTGCATCGGGCAGCCTGAGCCCAGAGCCGCCGCGTCTCCAGCCAGCGACGGGAACTTATTATGCCATTTAAAATAACCCACCAACTTCCCTAAGAGGTCAGATGGAAGTGCTTCAACTTGTCAAATTCAGGTGCCAGAACACAGCTACACACATCCTTTAGCCAATACTCATTCGGTTGTGCAAACAGCGTGTAACTGCTCTGCAAGTTCATCCCTCACGGAGGACTGAAAGGGCACTGGCACCGCCTGCCCACCCGGCAGCCCTTCTCCATCACCTTTCCCAGGCACAGTGGAAGCCCTGACACCCAGCACCAGCTCAGGAGCGTTTCGCATCTCTCCACTGGGATGCCTCTTTCAGAAGTACCGGCTTAGATGGCACCACTCGTACAAGCACACGCTGAGCTGTGTCCCCAGAGCTCGCCTAAGCCCACGGATGCTGCTTTACAGGACCTGGTTCATGGCACAAAGTGTCAGCACAGCAGCAGACACGGAGGTGCTGAAGCAACAGAGACTGCACGATCGCTGCCTCTCTTTGCCCACGGGCTCTGCTGGACATTCCCAAAGGCCTCCTTAGGTGTGCTGCACGTTTGGTCACGTTAAAACGTGCTGTTACAGGCGTTCATCTGCTCTGCCCAACATCCTGACTGTACCACCCGACACAGGGCACCAGCGCAGCACGCTTGAGGTAAAGCCTTCCTCGTGAGCACAGCGACGAGGGCTCTGCCCCATCACAGAGAGCTCCCCCGGCCGTGTGGCTGAACCTGGCTGTGTGCTGGAACAGCTCAGCTGCCACCAACACCCTCCTGCGCGCACACCACCGCTGAAAACGGAGGGAAAAGTTCAGCCACAGCCACGTGCTGGGGAACACGAGGGCAGCCCACGTCTTTGGCCACCCTCACTGCTGCCCTCCGGAGCGAAGCGGCGCAGCAGGCCGCAGCGAAGGAAGACACCGAGCACCCCTGTGTCCATCCAGACTTCTAATTAAATACCTTGTCTCGCCACAGCCTCTGCTCGCCCCCAGGGAGGTGCCCAGCCCTGGCACACCAGCTGCCCCGGGTCCCCGGTCACCTCCGAGCGGCGGGAGGGCTGTGGAGGTTTCGCTGTCGTGTTTACCAGCAGCACAGCTCAAGTTTCCCAGCTGCTGTTTACACCCACGGGGCTGTAACGCAGTTGGGGAAAGTCGATCGGTTGGTATCCGATATCGAACGCCGCAGCCAGGCAGAACGAGGGGAGGGCAGCACATCGGCACGGAAAAGCAGTAGGTTCCTGGGGTAGATCAGTGGTGTTCAGGGTCAATAAGGCAGATTCATAATTCATCCTTCCACCTACACACAGGCAGTAAAAATACTGTTTGTGCTGCTCTACACACAGAGAGAAACTGCAGCGTCCCCTTGTCGTGTTCCTGGGGATCCCTTCATGACAGCCAGCTCAGCTCAGGAGCACCACAGATTTTGCTGGAAGGGAACCACACAGTATCAAGAGAAAAAAAGCCTCAGTAATGTACATGCAGTCAAAGGGTCGACTGTGTGAGCTATAAAAACAAGTCTACGGCTCTAAGAAACACTGCAAATGGAAGAAACCCCAAAAGATCAGGAGCCTTGAAAAACTGGGGATGCTCTGATCAGTGCTCTGCAACTATAAAACCTGGACTTTTGACTGTGGAGCAAACCCCAAACCCTCCCCTTACCTAAAACGGGTTTCGAAAGCCAAACATCGGAGTAGGTCCGTCAAGAACAGCCTGCCCTTCTTCCCCCCACACAACTCTGAACTAAGCTGCAGGGTTTCTTGCATCTGTGAGAAAAGACAAGATACTGAGAAAGCCAAGAGCATCCCAGTGTTTCTGCAGGAGACCTGTGTTACCGGACCAACAGAGCTGGCAGCCTGCCCTCCTGGCTCAGAGGCCAATCCCACCAGTTTGGGGCATTCCAGTTGCTGACTCACCCCCCCCGCTTCCACAGGGCTACAGCTCAGGGGGGCATGAATTTGCTCTTGAGTTGCTGCAGGCCACAGCCCATTATACTTTTAAATCAGTTTGTGCTATAATGTGAAACTACAACCCACGTGGGCGCCGGAGCGGGTACACATCTTATTCTGCAGCACCGTCAGCCAAGTTTGCTTGTGAACATCAGCTGTGCTCCAAAAAAAGGCACAGAACCACAAGAAAATGTGGAAGCTCTGCTGAAGCTTCCAGCTTTGCAGCGCTGCACTCTTCCTGCTCGTAAGATCTTGGAAGGCTTATTTAAGCGAGCCGTTAGAATTCACAACTGCGCTGCGGATGAGTGATTTTTGGAGGGAGGGATATCTGTTTATAGGTTTCCTCGTGTAATTATTTTTGGAAAGCGGCGAGTTTCCAAATTAGCATCTTTCACATGACATTACCTGCTGCTCTCAGGGGTTTGGGCAATACTCACTGAGGCAGCAGAGCTGTGTTTTCAGAGCCTGAAGAGTCTCCTGACACCCAAACCAGCCGGGCACGCTGTGATCCTCTCCTTCCAGAGGACCAGTTGCTTCTTGAAAGACTCGGAGTCATAAAAGAATAATAAACCCAGCAGTGCCTTAAGCTCAAACACCACCAGGCTGTGCTTACCTGCTCAGTACCCGGCAGCACCGCCACGACGCTTCATTTTAGATTTAACCATCGCAATCGCCCTCAAGCGTGTGGCTGGCACGAAGCGCCCCGTCATTTCGTTACGATTGCTGACTTAACACAGCCTGGTGATACTCTTCATCGCTCCAGCGACTTCAAGGACCTACTTGAGCCACCCTGATTTTTGTTCCTGTTATCTCAAAGGCTCCAAAAGCCAGTCGGTCGGGAAGGCGAGCGAGGCTGCCCTCCGAGTTATCAGCAGGGCTCGGGCTGCGATCGCGCTGCTGCTCCACGCATCGCCCCTTTCTCCAGGGGAAGATCCGAAGAAACGACCTCATTTCCTTGTGCGCAAAGCGACGCGTTCCGAAATAATCCTTCCTGGTGCAAGGCGAGCTCATTTGTCTTTTAAATGAAACAACCCAGTAATCTTGCAGCAAATGAGAACCTCCATCAGTTGCATTATCCCCTCGGGGACTGTGGTCACAAGTCTTTGGGCTTGTGCTTGCCACTGGGTCTCTAGGTGGAAGGAGGCAGTTTCCAATAGCAAAGGGAACTGGAACAGCCACATTCCAAGCAGTCTGACCTCTGATTTTCATCAGCTCGAAGAGCACTCCAAGGGTGAACCTATAATGAACTGCAGGATGTGTTGTTTGTAGAGAGTCCAAGTAAAAATGGTCCCCGCTTACAACTGCTACTGAAGACAAGACGGATCTTTATTGATTTTACGGTTCACAGCAATCACTTCAGACCTCATTTTTCTGCTACAACAAAATGTTTCCAGCCTTTGGGGCCTTCACCACAGCACACAGGCCTCATCAAATGTGTATCTGGCCTGCAGAGAAGCTGTTGTTTCCTTTTCTCTGCAGACTGAAGGTCAAGACACCTGCATCAGAGGCACGGACAAGAAACCTACCCAAATTTTACCAGTCAAAAGGAAGGCAAAGGTAAGTGACTGCAGTTGTTTAAAGAGACTGTTTATGGAAATTCTATAAATAACTACTCCACTCACTGTCTTCCCTTCATAAATATTAGTATTGATCTTTGAAAGAAGAAAAAAAACCCAGAACACCTCACCTTGATGCTATATATAGGAAAACAAGCACCCAAGAAGGAAATACACTGCTGCCCGTGACTAAGCTGGGGAGTCAGGGCTGGGCTGTGGACCCTCCTGCCCCAGTCCTCACCCCCCCGAGCTGTGACTTAAATCCCCAGCAGCAGCGGCACCTGGGGCGAGTAGCTCGCCCGCCTCGCAGTCCAGGCCGGGCACTCCTCCGCAGAGGCTGAACGGGCCCAGAGAGACCTCACCAGCCCAGCAAAGCCCTTCTGAAGCTCTCAGATAATCAAGAGGAATGTTCTTCGTGCTTCTCCAGCTCCTCACAGCTCTCAGCTTTGCTTGCTGTACCTGCTGCTTGCTTATAAGCACTCTGCTGGCTGCTCCTTATGGTGACAGAGCTGATAAATAAGCCAGGTTACGCTTGTAAATCACACAGAGGGGGCTCCAGGTGCTCCTCCCAAGCAGCAGCAGCAGAGGAAAAGCACTGCCCAGCTGAAACCTGACCACACGACAGCATCCCGCTCACCTGGAGTCCTTCTGAAGGAGGTCGGTGGAGGAATTCAACCTTGACCTTCCCCTTGTTATTGCCTTGCTTATCCTCAGCATTTGGCCCCAGCACAGCTCAGTGGGTAGAGCAGCAAGTCCTGCAGCCTACCCAGGCATGGCTTGGAGTGACAGCTGGGACAGGGGGACCAAGGAGATGAGAGATGAGGGGCAGCAGGCTCATCTCTGCCACTGAAGCAGCTTGGGGCCATACCCTGAAAACCTGAGCTGCAGCCATTCCTGCCAGACAACCAGATGGCTTTTGCCAACCCAAACAGCTACAGGGAGTGGCTATTTCCACTTGAAGCCAACAGCATCAACTCACCTGTGAGGAGAGCACAAGGAAGGGAGATGCCCTTATTACCAAGGACCATTTCGGGGTACTGGTGGACAAGAAGCTCAACATGAGCAGTCAGTGGCACTTGCAGCATCAAGAGGCTGCATCAAGAGGTGAGTGGCCAGCAGGGCGACGGAGGGGATTCTCCCCCTCTGCTCCAGTGCTGTGTCCAGTTCTGGAGCCCACAGCACACGAGAGATCTGGATGTGCTGGAGCGTGTCCAGAGAAGGGCCACGAGGATGCTCAGGGGGCTGGAGCCCCTCTGCTGTGCAGACAGACTGAGAGAGTTGGGGCTGTTCAGTCTGCAGAAAAGAAGGCTCCGAGGAGACCTTATGGTGGCTTCCAGTATCTCAAGGGGGCTACAAGAAAGCTCGTGAGGGGCTTTTGAGGATGTCGGGCAGTGACAGGACTGGAGGGAATGGATTGAAGCCGGAGATGGGTCGGTTCAGATTGGACGTGAGGAAGAAGTTCTTCCCCATGTGGGTGGGGAGACCCTGGCACAGGTTGCCCAGAGAGGGGGTGGCAGCCCCGTCCCTGGGAGTGTTTAGGGCCAGGCTGGATGGGGCTCTGGGCAGCCTGATCCAGTGGGGGATGTCCCTGCCCACGGTGGGAGGGTTGGAACTACATGGTCTTTAAGGTCCCTTCCAATCCTGACGATTTTATGATTCTATGATTCTCCCCACCTTCCTCTGGAGCACCCCCACACACACTCCAGCTCCCCGCTGGTACAGCCTGTACCACATTTGTAGGGTACATTTCAGCTACCTGGCACTTTGTTGCAGAAAGAAAAAACTTCTTAGCTGTAAGAGAAACACCTATTTTCCTAAAGCCCCCCCACAACCCAGCCAGAGAAGCTAACACAGCTGCTGCCTCCTCCTCCTCACCACTGAGCAGCGAGTGCTTCCGTGTTTGCAAGTATTAAAGAGCTTTGCAGACAGGACTTCGCTTTTCAGCTGCAAAACCACTTGCAAGTGCTGGTCAAGCAACCCCAGAGCTTTCAGAGATGAGTTCAGGTTCAGCACCAGCCTGGGTCACAGCACTCTTGCAGATCTCCAAGGCTGCGCTGGCAGGGCAGTATTTATCACCCAGGTACTCATCTGCCTCTCCCTGTAAAGAATCAAGGGACTGTCCTGCACTTGCTTGATCGCTGCCACACACAGCGAGTTATTGAAAAAACAGAACTGGGGGCATCTGCAAGAAAGGACCTCAAACTCAAGCGAGCATCTCTCAAATGTTCCAGTCACAGAGCACCCCCCACCCCGTGCAATTACAGAAGCAAAGGGCTCCCGGAACATCAGCTGCGTGGTGTCAGACTGACAGTTCAGCTTTCATTCTGAAATACGCCACAAAACGCCCTGTGCAACCATTTGTATTCTCTGGTCACCCATGACTGAGATGCCTTTAGGGTGAGCTGCAGCATTAATTAACAGCACTGAGTAACCACGCTGGGCAGACTGGGGACTGCACGGGGGTTTAGCAGCCTCTTCTGATTAGAGACCTCGGCCCTGTACTTTGTGGGGGGGGAGCAGAAACATTTAACTAGTGAAGGGAAGACTAAGAGGTTTGTGGTCTCTTTACATGAGGAACTTTGGATTTTTCAATGTAGCAGAAGGCTGAGCTTCTTGGAGATGCTCCGATTTAGAATTCGTAACAACATTTGATGAGAAGAATTATGCACTCACACTGAAAACTATTACACTGGGAAGGCAAGGAAGCTTTTTTTGTAAAAGCCATTTGTAGAAGGTCACAAATTTGAGAGGCACGAAGTGTCAGATGACACCGCCCGAGAATGTTGCTGTTTAAAAATCGGGTATCTCGCACTGCTGGCAGCCTGACTGATTCGGTCATCTCACAGGGACACAACACACCCCAGATGCTACGGAGAACACCAGCCACTCCCAAACCCATCTGCAGCAGCTGTTGCTGGGGCTTCTGCTGGTATTAGGAGAGACATTGCAATTTCTCCCCACCCTCCCTGAAGTAATTTTGAGCGCAGGCTTTAAAGCGAGTTGGAGGCAACCCCACTCTGCTCCAGCCACGCATCCCCCAAGCCGTCTGTCTGTCCTGGGGCACTTGGGCAGGTCTCCACTCCAGCGAGCAGGGAGCGCTTCCTTCTCCCTGGCCAAGGTGTTAATTCATTAACAGGAACCTAAACCCCCCAAACCAACTGTCCTGCCACAAGAGGTCCCTGGGAAGAGAAAAGCCACAAGCACAGTCCCAGGAGCAGCAGCTCTGCTGTGGCAGGGGTGCCCAGTCCCTGGGGACAGAGGTTCACTGCCCAGCTCGTGGCAGCGCACACACGTTTTTCCACAAAGGGGATGAAGCGAAGAGGATGGTCCGGCAGGTCAGCGTGTCTTTGCTCTGAGCTGGGAGTCAGGGTGTGCTTACCCCTCAACATCCTCACTAATGAGGGCTAATGCTTGATTAGCTTAATACACTAAGACATAGAATCATAGAATCATAGAATGTTAGGGATTGGAAGGGACCTCGAAAGATGAAGCAGCAGAGCTAAAGGGAACCCCAAGCCCACAGAACCCAGATTTCTGCTCATTGTCCACACTCCTGCAGTCTCCAACCAAGGCCAGGGTCCGAGGCCGGGGACCTCTTCCAGGAATTCAGCCATCACAGCCGCAGTCCCCAGCGTGTCCCAGCACCCGTCCTGCCAGCTTGTTTGACACGGGCTGGGCAGCAACAGACACGGACTGATTCCTTCTGCTGCCAGATCTTGCCTTGGCCCCACAGACCCTGGGCTAAACCAGCACAACCAGGGCTGCAGAGCCACCAAACCAGCCAAGCCCCCTTCCATGAGCCTACACAGGCAGACCTGAAGACAGAGCTGCCTCTTCCCCACTGCCCAGCCACCTCCGGCACAGAACAGCGAGCAGAGGCCGTCAGACAAGCGCCAGCATCACCCTAACCCCATGGCAGGTTTTCACACGTGTGGAAAGCTCTCAGTGACAGGATCCCTGCTTGCTTTTAAAGCCACACTCTGACACGCCATTTATTCCTGTTTGCCTTTGCCCAGGGGACCAGAAATAGCAGGAGGGCAAACCCACGTGGGGGTATCACTGGCGCCGAGGAGCTCCCATCCCAGGAGCCGGCAGACCCGGCAGGGCTCGCTGCATCCCCCAGCAGCCTGCCCAGACATCTCCCCCCGAGCCCCCTCTTTGCCTCGGGATCCTTTCACCCACCCAGCACCACGCTGGCTCTCACCCAGGCGTGGGCACAGACAAAGCGAGTCCCTGGCTGCGGTAGAGCGAGGATCCCAGGACGGGGCTGCCTGGGAGAAGCCTGAAACTTTCCTGCACACACAGCAATGGCTGCAGGGAACCCACACTGCTGCTCTTCCTGCCCCCCAGGCAATCCCGCCGGTACCTTGCCCATACAGCAGCTACTCCTGTCCAGAGGGTCATTGGGAAGGGGCTGAGCTCGGAACCATCAGTGTCACGGAGACAGAGGATTTCTAGACAGCAGACGTTGCCATCAGACCCTGCTGCTGGGACAAGCCACGGGGACTTCCCTGCAGTGCCACATCTTCCATATGATAAGAGAACACGAGACTCAAACTGGAGCACGTCCCGCCTCGCAGAGCCCACCCCGAGCAGCAGAGCTGGCCGCCAGCACGGCACACCACCACTCGCAGGGCTCCGGGGGACGTGAGGACCACCTTGGCAGCGTACAGACCGCAGATCAGCCAAAAGCTCCTCAGACGGTGAGATAAGCTGCACTGAAAGATGCTGCCATGACAGGAGAGCAACAATCCTTTCTGCTGATACACCAAGGCACCATCCACCCCATCCCGCTGGTGCAGAGCTGTGCAGTGATGCCCAGGTGTGGTGGGTAAAGCTCACCTGGCAGCAGCAAGAGCGGTCCCAGCGGAAGGGACTGTCCACGGGACCTTGCCATGCTCTGGCTGCCAGGGCAAAAGCACAAACACGCAGCACTCGGGGTAATTCTAACACCGTCAGCCAGGAGACGAGAGACAAGCCTGATCTGCTAGCACAATGGAGGGAGAAAAAGCAGCTAAAGGTGTCCAGAGATTTGTATTCCAGGGAGTATTTTTCAGGAATAGCACTTACTGCAGTCCCTTCGTCCTTGTTTTCGAATACAGACCGTGGCAGTCTCGAAACAACAGTCCCTTCCCCGAGGGGCTGGGCAGTCCGTTACTGCCAACGGAAGCTTTGGGTTCAGGCCAGTTTTGGCTCTGCAGCCCCAGGTGTCTGTATTAGAACGTCCTCGGAGACACCCAGGACACAGAAAACACGAGAGGAGCCCTGCTCTGAGCTGGCCACCCCAGCACCGCTGCCACATGGCAGTGACCGGTCTCCACACTCCTCTCCCTGGTTAACCCTGCTCTTTCTATAAGTTTTCCTTAGGATTATGGCAGCACACACATGAATTTAGGGCATAAACGTGAACCGGACGTGAATTAGCCAGCACCACCAGGTCCCTTCCCCACCAGTTAACCTGTCAGCGCTCTGCAAACTGCAGAGACCAGGGCTGGGCACTTAGAGGAGACACCAATACAAGGAATGACTGAGAACCCTGCATTTATCCCCTGCTATAGCCACTTCTAAGTGCATCGAGGGCATTAGTGTTAATCTTCAAAGTGTTTAGGAAAGCTAGTTTAATTAGGCAGGCCGCATTAGTTTCTCTCCAAGCTAGCAGTTTCTAGAATATCCCGCAGAACTGAGTTCCACCAGCTAATTATGCACCGCATGAAATATCTTTTCCATTCGCCATCGCTCTGCTTTGTGCAGCGTCACATCACTCGGAGGACGGCACACGCAGCTGCTTTTAACTCGCTTCTCTGCCACTGCAGAAGTCCGGGGAATTTTCACACACCTCCTCAAAGTCACACCCAGTCAAAAAACCATATGGCTAGAAACCACGTGGCATCGCTCGGAAAACCGAGTCTGTTCTTATCCATGTCAAAGCTCAACAGCTCAAACTGACTATTTTGGGATAAGCTGACCGCTAAAGCACAAATCAAGTCACTCCCAAGCACTTGCTCACATGTCAAAGGAGACGCATCGCAAGCTTCACCACGGAGGCAATAAGCTGCGTTTCTGAGCACAGAGTAAGTGCAACGACCCAACTGCCTGCCCTCTCAGAAAGGGGAATTTGTCCACCCAGTACGGTACCAAGAGCACAGTTACTGCACAGCACCTCCCTTTCAGCTCAGTGACCAGCCCCTCAGCCCACCAGTAACCACCCCACTTCTTGCCCGTGACCTTCTCATAGTTGGAGGAACGCAAAAAGCTCCCGGGCAGCAAAAATTGCACCCAAAAGCCTTCAGGCAACCAAACCCACTGACGCTCGTTTGGTCCGTGGTGCTCGGGGAAACAACAGAATAGGTTTTGCAAAGACTGCACGGCTGCTGCGGCAGTTTTGGCACGTTCCCACCACCAGACGGTCACGGCAGCAGCGTGGATGGGTCACCATCATGTTAAGTGTAGCGTTTAAACACTGTTCGCAGAAGAGCCGGCCAAGAGGGTGCTGAAAACACTGATGGCAGCCAGCACCTTGTCAGCACGGGCTGCGATAACGGGAACAGGGCTGCACTGGTGTCAGCAACAGCCCAGTTCCCATTTGTACGATCGGGGCTCTTAGGGGATCGCTTTGTCCCCGAGAACAGAAGCAGCCAGCAATTCTCTAGCCTGCCTGGAAGATCTAGAAACTGCCACCGTTGCTGCTAAAAAAAATCTCGAGGCAAGCTAAGAATTAATTTCTCCACTACCTTATTCAGCATCACAGTTTTTAGTCGCTGCATCCCAAATCTTACCTGATCCAGACAGCGAATCGCTGGCATCTGCTGTTCCCACTTGCTCACGGGACAAGATTCCAGCTGTTTCCAGCAAGGGCGAGCACTCAGCGATGCCACCAGCAGCAGCAGAGGTTGGTTTTGCCAAAACATTATGAAAAACCCTCGCCACGCCCAGACGACCAGAAATTCTTTGTAAGCTAAAAACAAACCCCGCCCTGTAGCCACAGGGCCGGAGAGAAAGCACATGTGTCAGCAGCGGAGGAGACGACGACGACGCAACGCGGCCTCCGCGCGAGGGAGACGGGGCAGGCACCGGGCTGGGTGTGCATCTCCTGCACCCCGCCAGCCCGTGGAAAAACCTAACCCTTAGTGAAGGCTGCCCTCCCACTTGGACATTTGCTGTCAGGCAGCCAGCAGCCGAGATTTCCATCTTCAAAGCTACAATCATCAAGAGGTTTTAACAGATGCAATTGAAGCTATTTCCTCCTTTAAGTACGTACAAACCAAGATGTGGCAACGTTATGCTAATACCGAAGAATCAAAGTCAAAATTGCTGGGAAACTGCTGCTCGCTGAGGCACAGGACAAGTTTTGCGTGTTAGAGAAAGCCATTCCGTATTCTAATTCGCAATTTAACATGGCATTAGTTATAAGATTAAAAAAAAAAAAGTCACATGAACACACAGAGAAAAGGCTGCTCCCTCTCTTCATTAGCATTAAATTTGAGAGTGGTTGGCTCTTGCACCAACCAGAAGGGGCAATGTCGCAAACCTCTCCTCTGATCTGAAGAAGCAAGGTGAGCCCTTGGAGTCAGAGCAGGCAATTAAGCAAATATTCCAACCTTCTAATCCTTTTGGCAAGGGTACCAGAAAGCTTTTGAAAGCACAGCTGTTACCACCGCTTGGACTTCTGAACGCTCCCCTAGGAACCAACCTCTGCATCCTGCAGATTTCTTCTTTCTCCGCAGCCAAGCACAGCGAGGTACGGAGAGCCAGGGTAACACACGACACCAGCAACGCCGTTCTCCCAGCGGCCGAGGGTCCCCAGCTTTGATTTCTGAAGAATTTCAAACATCACAAGCGCTTCCAGAACAATGGTCCCTTCTCCCATCCTCCCGAGGGAGGGGGTATCCAGAGCAAACGCGGCACTTTCTGGAATATTTCATTTCGGGAACCGAGCAGGCCATTTGACAAAGGAGCCACTGTGCAGGCTCCAACTCTGAAGGGAAAGAGCACAACAAATCCCAAGCGCGAACTGAGAGTCTTCCCCGAGCGCATCTGAGGCTTTAACATCTGTGCCCTAAATAGCTTCAAGCCACCGACAAGTCTTCGTATCTTTACAGCTCAGGCTGCTTTTACTGTAGGCTCCAAAACACCAAGCTCCTAGTTCACAGCCCCAAAGTGTCCTGTAATCTTTCAAATTAAGAAGAGCCCAGATCACCATTTCTCAGCCACAAACACAGGCAGTAGAAGGTCTGGATTCAGGCGTGCAGCACCTCTTAGCCCACACCCAGCTGGTCCTCCAGCTTGTAGAACCTGCCAAAAAGGTACTTTGAAGATCTAAGACTATTCACAGAAAAGGCACACACGGGAGGGGCCGGTGAAGAGCCCCACCACATCCATTTAACAGTCAGGTTCTAGGCAACAGAACTAAAGGTGCTGTCTTGGTTAGGCTGTTCTCATGCCGTTCCCTCTGCCACGGCTGCTCCTCTCTGTCCCGAATTCAGTGTTTGACACGATGACGCCCTGGCCTTCTGAGGAGGGTTAACAGTAAAACTCAGTCTCCAGCTGGAGAGCATCCCCTGACGCTTTCAGGAGCCTGTTCAATTGCAGAACAGACTACTCCATCTGCCCGCCTCAAAAGCTCTGGGCTAGAAGACTTCTTGGCTCGATTTCTCACCTTGCTTCTATTTATTCCTTGTTTCCAAATGAGTGATCGCCTCTCCCTCCACTCTCTTCAACATGACCAGCTGAAAGCTACCAAATAAACACCATCCAAACAAAACTGAGATCTTAGGGTTGTTGTGAAGGATGTTCCAAAAAGCTTCCTCGTGGGACTCCCCCCTGTACACGCTAAATACCAACAAGCACAGTGTGCAGAGCTTTCAGCACCGGCACTTCTGCTTGTCCTGATCTGCCTCATGACACCAAATGGAAGAGGTCAGTCTGACAGGTGCTAAGGAGGTAACAATCCCGAATTTAGAGTGGCTTGAGGAAGGTGATGAGAATGACCTTGGCTGTTTTCAAGTTATTTCAGCAAAAGGCAGTTTATCGGAGTTGTTTTTGGAAGAAGCTGCTCCTTGCTGAGGCACAGCTACCCGACCTTCCCGGAAACCAGCGCTCGCTTGATCTTCCGGAGCTGGATGGGTCTCCAGGGGAGTCTGCTAAAAGACACCCCACCCCAGTTACTTCTTAGTCTAAAATGTCGTAAAAACGTGTCATGAGTGGGACTTCCACGGCGCCTTGTGAAAAATCTTAAGTGAAAAAAATCCCAACTTTACGTTTATTTGAAAATCCCAGCCAAACCAGGCACTTTAAAGATTGCCCAAGGCTGGAGTTACTCCTCCACTTGGGCATCTCCCCGCACTTGACCAGGCAACAATTTTAGGTTGGGAACAAATCACTGGGTTCAAGCAGCCACTCCTTGTCCTGTCAGTTGACCAAGACAGGCTCTACGACCAAACTCGCCCTTCCAAGCGCAATGCCAACCTTGCGACGCGGGGCTGCCCGGGGCAGTCGCTGTGTTTAGCTGGAAGGGGTTGCTACGAACGCAGCGACAAGGGGCTGCCCGGGGCAGGCTGCCAGCTCCTCGGGGGTCGGTCCAGCAAGTGCTTTCACCTCGCGTGGCTTTGCAAAACAAGAACCACCAGACAAAAAGAACCAAACAGTGATGGTGTAGACACTAACCGAGAGCAGCGTTTAATGTGTGGCTCACAGCAAGCTTGGGGTCAAGGGGAGCTTACGCAGCGGTGACTCTCCAACTGCCTGCTCCAGGGGTTCACCTGCCAGCAGGAGCCCCCGTCAGTCAGAGGAAGAGTATGGCGAGGCACAGCAGGCAACAGTGCCTTTGAGCACTGCCCTTGCTCCGCCCTTCTCAGCTCAGTGTGAGCCCCAGAGCCGCACCTGAGCAGGGACCCTCCACAGGGGTCCAGCATTCCCCGTAAAGGAACGATGTACTTGAGGGGCTTAGGGTCACTCCTGATGTCTGTGATACCAGGCTGGGGAAAAAAATGAAATCAATCCTTTCTACATTTTCCTAGAAAGCACTTGTAAGAAAGCATTCAGGTTGTTCATGTATCAGAGCCACATGTTCAGAGGAAGAGATACCCATGAAGTTTCTTCGATATAGGTCATTGCAGAAGAGGTATGACAGACATCCAACACACTGAAGATACGTCATAGTGAGCAACTGAACACTGCAAAGGTCCATCCTTTAGGAGAAGAAAGCTGCTCTGAAGTCTCAGCCAGCATTCAGATGAAGGTCAGTGGAACAGGAGGACTCTGCCAGAGGTCTCCTCTGCACACCTGCTGGCAGCCAGGCAGGAGAAACACCGAGAATTCGCCATCAGCCAGAGAACGACGCAGCAGGGAGAAGCGCTCTCACAAAGCTGAAAGAAAGGGTGTGCTGAAACTGCTCCCATTACAGCACAGGTTATTGCAGACCTAGAGTGCAGAAATTAATTTTCCTCCTCAATATACCTAGAGAAATTACTACGTTCTCAGCCGTCACCACACAACAGCAAAAGAGAGAAGTCTCCTTTATCCTCCAACAGCCTTTCAAAGGCCCAAACCAACCAGAGGTGCTTTGGAAGATAAATTAATGGTCCTGGGGCAAGTGAAGAGGTGGGACAACACCAAATAAGCCCCTTCAATTTTCAAGCACCTGATTTCTATTGTCTTCTACTCACAGACACCTGGTGAAGAACTGGAAGCTCTCCCCCCTGCTCCAGCTGCACACGAACACCCAGTCCGAGGGGCTGGTTTGTTCCCAGAAACAAGTGGGGCCCGAGCAGCCGCCGCCCTGCAGGAACCCCCACGCGGGGCTGAGCAGTGCCCACTGCTCCGCCGGCTCCAGCCGGCACCCGGCCGCGCTGGCGGCTGCACGAGGACTGTCCTCCCACCTGCCTCCAGGGAGGCGAGCGAAGGGAGGTGGGACAGCCCTTCCCATGCGAGCAACCCTTCCCCGCGTGCCAGGGCTGGCGTCTTCAGCACCAGCAGCAGGTTAAGAATGAATTCAGTTTTTAGACAGGTACATAAAGCTGCTCTGTTGGTGTCCCCGGCTTCCAGAAGACACGGGCTGCCTACGAGGCGACAGCAGACAAGCTTCATGCCAACAAGCCAGAGCCCTGACACGGTGAAAACAGTTTCGCATTGAAGCGGTGACAGGAAGAAAAGTCTAACCCCTTTTCAGCAAGAGATTCAGTTCTGCTATTTTTCGAGCTGTAACCATGAAGCACAGCACGGCTGAGGAAACAAATCAGTAACAACTTACTTTGGATACTGTTTTGTAAACAGATGCGTGGCCAGTTATCTAACCGTGGGAATGCTAACGAGCAGGCTCTGAGAGGGAGCAGCGGAGCGCTCACAGTTATTTCACTCTAAGCTTGGAGCAGCTTGCATCATCTCCATCAGTAAATTTCCACACGGCTGCAGCGTCAGCAGCTTATGCTGCAAGTCACCTGAAAGAATCTGTGAAGTGCCACCGCCCTTGGGTACCACAGGACTGCCCCCTCCTACCCTAGCCACTAATAGACACCACCACTAGGGCAGTTAGAGTAGGTATTCCTGCAGCTGACTCTTAATTACATTAATTGACAAGAGATCTGACTCAAGGGCTGTAGAGCTGGGCCTCCCCGTAGCAGGGATGCCTTATCCTTGGGGAAAGGGTGTAATGACAGCAGTGAGTCACCTTACACACACAGCAGGCCACCACTTTGACACAATTTACACCAGGACAGCCCCCTGATTTCAGTATGATGTGTCTGCCGCAGCAGCCTTCACTTGGAGCCTTCCTTACCTGGAGCCCTTTAAAAGCTGCCCGCAGCTCGCGCAGGCACCTGAAGGCAAGGCGTGAAAACAGTAAAGGTGGGGTCTTCCACCCAAGTTAACAGAGCAAAGCATCAGTGTGTGTGAGATGCACGGACAGAGGAGCACGACCGACACCGGTGAAATCAAAGGAAATGCTGAGCACAGAAGCACAAGGGAGAACGTGAACTCGGTCACGCCGCCCACCGCGACACGAGCCTCACAGAGCCGAGCTCAGGGCTGGGAGCACCGAGAGCGGGGCTGCAGGACCAGGCCAGGATGCTGAAGCTCCCACCTTCCTCCTCCCGGTGCCGAGCAGCCATAACTCCAGTTACAGACCCAGCCATCGCTCCCCGCGGCGTGAGTGGCAGGGAGCCCATGGGCTGAGGGGTCTGAGGTTTCTGAACATTGAGCTAACGAAGCAGAGGACAGAAGATGCAGGTTAATTTGTGGTTTCTCTAGGAACACAAGCATGTGGCACTCTGCAGTACAAATATTAGTACTCTGTTCAATTAAGTACTGCCTTTCCCCAGAGCCACAACCTGAAATACAGCACAGCCTTCAAAACTGCTGCGGGAGAGGACACGTTATCTCTGGGGCAGTACAGTCTCTCCTCCAGGACTACTCAGTTTGAAAGACAGTTTTAGAAGCACTCCCTCTGCAAAAATCAAGGGAGAGAGTTCATACGCGACAGCCATGCTGAAGGAAACGCTTAGATTTAGGTACAACCACTTTCAGGTGCTTTGAGCGAGCTGGTAAATTCTGCACAAAAGCATCGCTGCACCCAAGTTCTGCCGACACGGGGAAGTGTGCGCACACACAATCTCAGGAAGCAGCCAGGAACGCGCTGGGAAGTTGAGTCCCACCACCCAGACTAAAGCAAGCCCTGATCTAGTGTCTTAAGGACTCCAGCCTGATCTTCTTCGCTCACTTCTGCGGTGGTCTTGAGGTATGAGCATGACTTAAGGGGAATTTTAACACAGTGTGCGTTTCCACAGGCACCAAAAGCCTGGTATTGCCAGACTGCTACTTTCATCGTGGGGAAGTTACATTCTGGGGCCTTCCCTGTTTTGCCTGTGGAGCCAGACGGCAGCAGCAGCCCTCCTTGTTACTGCACGGAGCGCTCTGAACACAGAAAAGCACAATGGCATTAAAAGTAGAGACTGGTTCTGGCGAGGAAACGATCTTGGGAGTTCCCAAGTCCAGGCTGTTATCAGAGAATGCTCTCAGGAATCTCAGAACTGCTTCACGGTTTAACTCAGCAGCCCCTGCCCAAATGAATTAATTTGCCTTAAGGCTCTGGTTCTCGCACATTAGATGCGTGAAGCTTCAAAGCATTAAAGATATTTGACACTTGCTTTAGATTTCACATATACAGTGAAATACGTACACACATATACCTGTGCATTAGTCTCAGAACAGTCACCAGTTTTAGGTATGCACGGGTGAGGGTAGCCCAGCACAAAGAGCAACAGCACAGAATAACCATCGCCTCTCAAGTTTTAAAGCTACCGGCCTGGCCGCAGTAGGTGGCAAGTCAGACTCCATCCTCCAACACCTCACTGTCATTTTGAGCGTCCAGCACCTTAACCGAGAGGGAGGTTGGCCTGTGGTCTCCCTGAAGTCGCCAGGGAACAAGACAAACTGAACCCGAGAGCAAAACAGAAGGCACAGCCCGAAACCCTGCAGAGAGATCACACTTCTCAAAACCCCAAACCACGGCTAAGCCTACATTAAGATCACTCCACCATCCCCGTCCCATCGCTGTTCCACTTAATTGCTAATGAAGCTGCACATGACTCTGAGCAGCCTAACGAGGTGAGCAATGAGCACTTGCTGCCTCTCAAGGCAAGAAATACAGCCACAGCCTCAACGAAACAGTTAAACAACTGCACTCTAAGGAGCCCGTGCAGAGCTGGAATCACAACACTTAAGTTAGTCATTTCCAGTATGCTGGAGAACAGTGGCTCACATCTTTACACCCCAGCACCTAGAGGTACCAAGTACCAATTCAGATGTGTTGTGCGTCCTGCCTTCTGGAAGTACGGATCAATGCTAGAAAAATTAGGCCTCTTAATCAGAGGCTCCTTACTGAGGAAATTCACTTGCTTCTCGTAAAACAGGGAGACTTCACCATAAAGGCAGTTAAAAAATGTATTCACAAATCTCACCATAAGAGGAAAAAGGAACTCATCTGTAGTTTTTAGATACTGGAACATGCAGAAACAGAGCAGACACACCAGAGTTTCCACATGCACAAGTTCCACTGCTGAACATGCAAAGATCCTCCTTCAGCACACACCGCTGGGCTGTTTCCTTGCTCCATTTATGATTGTAGCTACGTGAAAACCCCAGCTCTGCCTTTCACCACTTGGAGCTGCAGGAAAACAGCAACCAGAGGATGAGCCCACAGAGCTGAGAATTGCCATCAGCGCTTCCCAGCAAGAGAGAGTCCCCTGGCAGGCCACCAGCCCCGTCCACTGGACCGTGATGCATTACACAAGACAAACGCCGAGTCAACACAGCCATAGTCAATCAAAAGCTGTGCTGAGCTTGGCAGGAATCAGCTGCAGTACTGATGAACAGGCTCGGAGAACCTCAGGACAAGAGGCCAATTGAACAGCATCCACGGTCCCTTCAAACAAGCAAGGCTGTCAGTAACCGGACGCCAACTGCGTGAGGAGAGCAGGCAGAATCCACGACCTGCCCACAGCGTGCACGGCTGCTGCCAGCACGGAGCAGCTTCCTCCTGCGTATGTTCACCCTTCCATGAAAACTTGAAAAGGATGTGGAAAACTCAAGGAAGGGCTTGGACATGGAAAACTCAAGGAAGGGCTTACACGAGTTCTGGCTTCTGAGGACACTCGCTGCAGGAGGTTACGCTCCCTCTGTGGCCAGGTGTGCAGGTTTTCAAACTTACTGACAGGCTTCTTGCAATCCTGCAAACAGGATTAAGCACCAGCTGGTCTTAACGCCGCCTAAGTTAAACTGACAGTTCAGCTTTCGGCACCAGGAGGAGTTCAGTTCAAAAAAAACCCCACATCTGACTATTGCCCAGCTACGCTTCCCTTCGATCTTTAAAGTTTCTCAGCATTGCACAAACCACGGGACAGCAAGTCTGCCTAAAACATGCAAATACCACTGACACAGAAGTGATTCACGTCCTTGAAGTGTGTCACCACTGGCTAGACAGGGAGATCTTTAAGACTGAAAGCAAAGCACCGCCCTCGTCCACTTTGTGTTCGCCCCGCACATGGCACCCCACCAGTAAGCTGTGCTCTGCGTGCGTGCAAAGAGTCCCGGCAAGCGCAGACCTTGGTTCTCTCGGGTTATCTTCCTTCTGCTGAGGGGTTAGAAAAGAACAGACAGGGCTTAAAGAGCAAATGCATTTTTCTTTAAAGCAAAGGGAAGGACTGTTTTGCCACCCACTGACCAGCAGCTACTAAGAGGTGAAGAGACACCAAGAAAAAAATCCTACTCTACCATTCCAAAGCACGGCAGCTTAGCTAGATGGAACCGGAGGCTTCCAGACACGTAACTTCATTTTGGGTCATTTACTTAAGAGCACCTTCCAGCTTCACATCATCTTACTTTTCTCTTTATCAGTTTGCTTTGAGCACAAATCCCTATTTTGTTAACCTCCACCTCCGGGTGATGTTTGCCGGAGCAGCCACTGCTGCTACAGGATCAGGCAGCTCCGGTTTCGAAGTCTTTATCAGAGATCAGACAAGACAACTTGATTTTCGTCTCCAGGTCCTGGCTTGCAGCACACAATCCTTTGCCTTACAATCTGAACGAGCACTTGGTGACACAACCCTTAACCAACTGCTGCTGAAAGAATGCCCGAAACTTCAGGGCTGGAAAGATGCCCAGACAAGCTTGTAGCCACTTTCACTACCTTATCTTCCAGGCAGGAATGCCATTTCCCTTAATATCTCAGATATACTTTTGAAGAGTTATTCTGCAAAAATTGTCAGTGCCCACTTGTTCTTTTAAGCTTGGGTAATCCTTTCCATCACAGAGGTGACCATCTTCTGTAAAGATCTCTTTTCAAACTTGTTTGAACGACAAGCATGTGCCCTTACATCTAAATTTCAGAGAACTCAGTAGAACACATTCATCTGCAGAATATCAGGTTCTCCTCAATTACTCACTAGTACGAGCACCTCACTCCTTCCTTCTACAAGTGCATCACTGCAGATGCCAGCCGGGCCAGTCCAAGGGCTTCGAGAAACCTCCAAGTCCTGAGGGAAGGGGTCTGGTGCGGAGGAAGAGGGCATCACACGATGCAATTGCAACGTTAAAGCACCTGCACTGAAGTCCAGGGTGGCGAGCGCAGCTCTGCCGGGGGAAGCAGGCGAGAGGCTGCAGCCCAGGAGCAAGGCAAGCCGGTGCACTGGTATCTGCCTGGCTGCAGCAGAGGAGGGGCCTCCGCCTCCCCTGCTGACCTCTTGCTCCCCAAAGCAGCACAACGCTGACCTAGTTTTCCTTTGGCTTTGCAGCAGCAGCCACGGAGACCCAAGGAGAAAACAAGCGACACCCGGAGACCTGGCACTTAGAAGAGCTGCTCCTGTTGAGCCCATCCCACCGCTGGACGATCCCATTCCTCAAAAACAAGAGTTTCCTGCCAGAAGCAACAGGGAAGGGAGAAGAGCTTCCAGGCTCCTCCGACTCCTGAGGCCCGTTCAGGCAGTTCTTCCCGTTTCCGAAAGACAGGGCTACAGAAGCAGCCTACACAGCATCTTCTCACAAACTCATGATATATAAGGGATTATTCAAAACCTAGCAGCGGAGATTATAGGGTGGTCAGATTATCTGATGTGTACTTAGTGTTTAAGTCTGCCAGAAGTCATCCCTGGCAGAAAGAACAGTGACTGAGAACATCAGATCACGGACTCCCCCACAGCATTATCCCCAGCTGACCCCCTCGGGTGCAAATAGGTTTTGGGGATGAGGAACGGAGGGTCTCATTCTGAAAGAATAAACCATTTCCCAGCAAGCAGTAAAGGAATTTGTTGGGGTTAACTGTGTTTAGAGAAGCCCATGAGTAAGGGCAGAAGGACTAGTTTCCTAGGAAGCAACCTATGCATAACCTTTAGAGGGAATCTCCCAACACTTTGGAATTACCGGTTTTGCTGAATTAAGGGAAATCTCATCTTGATGAGGCAGTTTTCTACACGAAGTGAAAACTGAAAGCATGCTCAAAATACAGCCAAACTCACAAACCACACATAATTTGTAAACGAGCTTTTACCTGTTTTCCTGAACGACATCTGCCTGCAAGCTGTAGTCCTAAATTTCAGTCTTAGACCTTTACGTGTTCATTTTCTCCTCTACAGTAACTACAGTGCCAGAAGCCTTAAGAGTCGGGTCGCCTTGGCGTGGGTTGCTCCACAGCCCTTGGAACAATCTGGACAGATGTTAGCAACGTCAGGAGTGACCTGAAATATTTCCTATCCTCCAGTTTTTACCTGATGTTGGTTAAAAAGCAGGTTTTAGCATCTTTAGCTAGGCAGTTAGCTATTTGAACATCAACAGCACCACAAATTAACACGGTACAAATGCAATTGGCCTTTCAGGTCCATTTTCTCCCTGAACAGGACACTTAGAAAGGGTTCCAGGGGAACAGACAAGGTGAAAACCACCTTGTCCTCATGCTATGAGCTACTCTAGTCTTCTTAAAACTCCAGCAATTTAGGAGATAAATTAGAAAAAGAAGAGGAGTCTGTCAGCAGAACTGCTGGAAACCAGTTTTGATTCTTTCAGGAAAACGGCCAGAAATTTCTCTCACCCTGAAAAAGTCAACTTGTTTCAGCTTCCACGCTACGTGAAATTTTATCCCTTTTGTCTGAACACAAGGCTGCTTAAAACAATTGAAACACAAGGGAGAAGATGTACACTTGTGCTTGCCAAGCGAGTGCCAGCCTGGAGAGATTACAACTCAAGAGCAGCCCAAGGCACGCGGTGCGGGTGCAGCACACCGGGTGCAAGCTGAGCAGGGGAGGGGGCAGCACCCAGAGCACCCCAATCTCACCCCTGAGCTCCAGATCCACCCCACACACAGGGAAAATGTGCCCCTTCCCTGGTGTCAGACTGATACAGACAGAAAAGTCACAGAAAGCACACTGCTGTGATGCTGTGACAAAGCTCCTTCATCAAAAATAACAAATAATCGGGAAGCATTAGCTACCTGCTAGTCAGGCTGGGCACTGAAGAGCCCCTGCCTCCCTTTCCTCAGGAGGAGATTAGTTAATGTTCGAGCAGGCTGGCACAGTGTGACACGCGGGCTCAAGTACACCGTGACACGTTCTCAGCCAGAGCCCTCACAAGAAAATGGAAAAAGCTGAGAACAAGCACGTGACAGAACATACAGAGGAGAACACATCCTCAGGTCACAAGTCACGGCATTTCAGGAAATAGGAAGGAAGTTTCTGGGATTTTGGCAAAGGCCAAAATTAAGCCAGAAGAAGCCCAGGTCTCTGCTACGTTACCGTCTCCACCGAGCTCGTACATGAAGTCACACAAGTCAAATCCTGTTGGCTTCCCTGATCTCACCGCCCAGCTACCCCATTATGCGCCTAAGTATTCCCACAGCGGAACGAGCTGTTTCAGAAGACTTGGAAAGCCAAGTGTCCCCCAACGAGTTCCTCAAACTGTCCCCCTGGTGACAGAGCAGCTTTTCTGCCCCATGTCAGAGCTGGCCAGACAAGCTCAGCGTACCCGTTACCCAGCCCCAAGCAGCACAGCGGGTCCTTGGGCTTCCAGCTTTGTTACCAGGGCTCAAGTGAAGATTTTGGGCTTCCTGCCATTTATTCACTTATTTTACATAAGTGAGCTCAACAAGGCACTGCAGCTTCGAGAACGTGGTTATACTGCATCTCTTCTGCCACTGCTACTGAAGGAACTGCCTTAAAATCGCAGCTGTAACCCGGCCTCACGCACCTTCCCTGGAACCTACCAAGCTGCCCTGTTTTCTCCTGGCAGGTCTCGATTACTGGGGTGGATGGGGTGAGGGGGAACATTAACAACTACCTCCCAGCCACTCGCAGTGATGCCACAGCTTGTGACATCACGACTGTCTCTATGGCGACACCGCAACACAACTGAATCCCAACAGGAGGAGGCCAATTAGAACGAGAAAGCTCTTTTGTGGTCAGAATCACAGTAATTGACAGAAATAAGAGAAGCTGTTATAGAAAGTACACGGCTCCAACAATAAAAACCTTGCTTTTAACGTGCCAGGTGAACCCAACCCCCTCAACTCCCCACAGATAAGCACAAAAAAGCCCTTCCAGGCTGGAAAAATCACGATATCATTAGCTACCTTCCCAGCTCTAAAGAACACTGAACGCAGCCTGGATCAGAGGGATCATTTTTCCTCCCCCCTCTCATCAAATTCTCCTTTCCATTGTAGCCTACCCCCGCGCTAAGGAGGCTTCTCAGCCCATCGGTTCAAGCAAAGCCTCCCAAGTGCCATTCAGCTCGCTGGAAGAGAGGGTAAAACACACAAAAGAACCCAACCCAAGGCTGCCAGTCCATAGTGACTCATGCCAGCAAAGACTCCGCCTTCAAGGATGGAGCATCTCATGATTTGAAATGGATGATATCGACAAGATCCGGACTCTTTAGGTACCCCCACCACGTTGTTTTCAACCTCCAAACCCAGCAGCAATCTCTGCTGGTGTACATTTAACTGTTATGCTGCTGCTGGGGGCGTGTTAAGCCAAATCTAAGTCCCTGACTGATCTCCACCCCGCAGTGCTGATCAGGAAGCACTTGGTGCAGTCCCAGAGATAAGCTGTGGCCAGGAGCAACACAAAGCCTGCAGCGAGTCTCCAGGGCAGAGCACACCACGGACAGGCTTTGAGCCTCAGGCACCTTGACTTTGTCTATAGACTCTACCCATGAAACACTAACGACACTCAGGAGCACATTTGCAGGATTTTCGTTTTTGCAAGCAAGTCTAAAACGTGCAGCAGGCCATGGATAAGTTTGGGACGTGCTTTCCAAGAAAGCAAGCTGGAAGGTGCAAGCCACAGCGTGAAGTCTGGCCACTGAGTGAGGAGCGCTGTCCCCAAGGCAGCAGCTCGAGCACAGCAACACTGAACACGCTCACGACTTGTGGTTGAACCTTCGAGGGCAACGCTGCTTCCCTGAGCTGCGTCGAGCAAAGCTGTTCTGTTCCTCTCCTGCAGTCTGATGGGACAGAGAGGCCTGTCCCCCCTGGCACAGGACACGGAGCACCCAGGTCCCTGCACTGGTTTGTGGCAGCTGGGCAGTAATCAGGTTAGCAGCTGGTTTGTGATAAGGGGCACAGCTGGCTCAAGCTCTAATTGAGCCAGCTTAGCAAAAGTGATGCTGAAAAGCATCACACCACAGGAATTAGTGCAAAACAGATGTAACAGGTACCCTCAACAACTGCAGCAGATGCAGTTCTCAGCCATAATCCATCCAAGCCAGCGTTTTACACACAAACTGCAGTGTGACAAAGTCATTTCACCTGCAACAGCAGGAGCTGAGTTAAGGCATTAACAGCAACCAGGGTTGTTGCTAGGATTCCCCCGGCCATTAAAAATGATCCACCCTGCGAAACGCTTCTGAGAGATGGGACAACGGGACTTCCTCCAGGCACTGTCACCAGCAAACACAGTCGGCTCAAGCAGCAGACACACACATTCCTTCACGCCTCCTTCTGCAGGACAGCACCTGAGCTGCTCTGGCTTCAGAGCTCTACCCTTCCAAAAGGTTTTAGTTTACTCCTCTTTAGTTCTGTGCTCGGTGTCCCTGGTATATGAAGCTGTTCACCCAGAACTGCAATCACCTGCTGTCTGAACACATACCATCACCCACACCCAAAGCACGTTTGCTAAGAGATCAAGAACTAGAAGAGAGCAGAAAACATGATTTTCTGTACAAATCAAGCCTTGCAGCACTAGAAAAAGACATTAGCTACAGAAGGGAGAGAAACCTAAGTGAAGCAGAAATAACAACTTTGGAAACAACCAGCTTCTAAAGTTATTTTTAGAGTTGCCTCCTCCAGCATCCGAGATATTCAGAGACCTTCAAAAAAAAAAATCAAAGGTAAGCGCAGAGGAAAAAAAGCTTCAAAGTTTAGTGCCTGTCACAGTCGGAATGGCTGGCCCAGTTCTTGTTAGGCTGAGCACAGCTCAGCCTGTGGAACTCACCGCAGCGCCGGCACCGCTGCGGCCGGGCCCGGCCGCAGCGGTGCCGGTGCTGCGGTGAGTTCCACCAGAACTCTGTGAGAGCTTGCTTAGCAACCCGGAGCATTTTGCAGCACTCATCTCCAGCAAGCACGTCAACGGAGCAGCGATAAGAGCTAATGTGTGGCGTGATACCACCATTAGCAGCGGCAGCCTCCAGAACGCCCGAAAAGATTGCAGGGTGACGGGGAGATGCAGCTACTGAGAGCGTCGTCGTGCCAAAGGCAAAGGCCAACAGCAGCAGCGCCGTGGCCAAGGCAACAGGTGAGCAGATCTCTGCTTGCCAGCGCCCAGGATTCCCCCGACTTGAAGTCTTGCTCCTCCTGGCACACTTGAGGGTCACTGAAACTCAGTGCTTTTGGATCAGGTTAGCTCCTTGGTCGAGGAGCGGAGCTCAGGAGGTGCAAGCACTCTTTTATTTCCAAGGGATCAGAATAAGCAGCTGTCTGAGCACCGGGAGAAGTTTTCTAGCTCTGTGCTACTAAGATTTATCTCTCCAAATCCTGGAAAGTCCCAGTCCACATTGTATGGCACTGGGCATTACACCAGCTCCGTGCTGCCAGGGAGCTTGCTTTGCTTGGAGTAGCAGCACTAAGAAGCCAAAACTCCCAGCCTGGGACTGCTGCTGGAGCAGCAGGTCAGACAAGAAAGCACTGGTAGCCGTTCAACAGAGCGCACCAAAACCTGGAAGAGTTCCTGGACAGAAAACATCATGACTCAGGACCCCACGTGTGGGCCAAGCTGAGATGCTGAGAAAAGCCTCAGGGCTCAAACAAGAGAAGGCTTCCCAACAGAACAGTTACTCGAGTGACCTCACATGAGGCAAGGCAGAGCAGCCCTGCAATACCGTGCCCTCACACACGCTCTTCTCCACGACAGCAGCACTGACCGATGGGGCAGTCGAGCCACAGCAGCACAGCTCCTCGCTAGGACCTCCCGGAAAGGGTCCAGGAACACTCCTGGGGACAACCCCACAGTAGCCTCTGGGACACTTTCTCTAGCTCCAGACACAGCAACCTGTCTTATGTATAAGACCTAAGAGGGATGTAATATCCATGCTTTAACTTCCCAGTTTTAACGTCCAGTTAATGCAGCTGCAGATATGCCCACCCCAGGCTTGGAGATCCCTCTTAAGCACAGCAAATGCCCTGCTTTGGCTCTGTTCAGTTAGATCCTCAGCCACTCCCAGAATATAAAAAAAGAGGACAAATACTTCTTAGAAGTTTGACTAATCTTACGACAACAACTTGCAATAAAAATTCCCTTTCATCAACTCTTAAATACTTTCCAGCTTTCATCAAATATCACTTGTACCATGACAGCGCATCAGTAGACAGGCAAATGCAACTTCTAATCTTTGCTTTAATTCCAGCTCTGACAGACTTGTACCGCAAGCAAGACTTTACCTTTGAAACATTCAGCACGAAGTTTCTTGGTCAGCTTCAAACTGGAGAGACAACGCAGTAGCTTAAGCTTTGATCTATCAAAACTAGGTTCAGAAGAGAAGATCCAATGCAGTGAAACCTGTATAGCTCAACAAAGAGTACTAAATCAGGTACGCAGGATTGACAGTCAACATGTCCTTGATGTAAATACTAATGCTAGTGCTGAAAATTTATGCATCTTTGCACTGTCCTCTTTTTGAGCGCTGCTGCAGCAAGCTCGCTGAGCACTGAGACAGCGAGCCTGTCTTCGGTGAGTCCCTTTTGAAGAGGCTGGTTTTGTTTCCTTTATGTCACCAGAAAAGCTCATGAAATGAATGCCCAGAGACCCTGCAAAGCAGCAACGAGAACCATGGCTGCCGGGACAGAGCAGCAGCGGGCTGGCTGCAGCACTCGCGGTGGTACCGGACATCCGCACACGCGTGGCCCCTCCGTGCCTTTAATCGGCGATTGCACGGCGTGAGATCAAGCCCACCCGCAGGAACCCCAGGGGGAAGCTGGGGAGAATCAGAACTCGGCTCTTTTCCTTCACAGCATTGAAACGCAGCGAGGAGGCCTGGCAGCGCTGAACCCACAGCCCTGTCCTCTACAGAAATCGAGCCGAGTCTCTGGTGCTGCTGGAGGACCATTACTTTGCTCCCAGGACTGCTTGTCACCGCTCCCTGAGACCAAACCAAGAGCCCACGGCACAGCACATGGACACCGGTACTGCCCTACCTTGCGCTGCCCAGCAGATCAGGCACCAGGCTCACGCCGGCAGATGTACCCGAGCAGTTGGCTCACTGTTTTCAGTGGAAATCACAAATGCTTTCGAAATGGTGCCTTTCTGACCTACAAGCCGTACCTTGGCAGCCCAGAGAAGCAAAGCACGGGGCTAAGGCCCAGGTCAGAGCTTCAGCTGTTGTTGCTCTTGCCCACCCCTTCCCCAGGGGACAGAAGGCTGCCCTAGTGCACCCACCTGTGCCCAAGGGCCAGCAACTCACTGATTTTGCAAGACAAATTGAAGCAGACAGAATTTCCACTCTCCTCATCAAGCAGCCCGTCTGCAAACAGTTTAACTTCCACTTGTTTCAAGGCAGCTCATGTCAAACACCCTGGTGGCATTCTGTCCCAACCTCCTCCCCCTCCGCAGCGGGCAGGCTGGCACGGGCACCAGGGGAGAAGGGAGGGATAAACTTACTTTTTCGGGAGCTCTTCCAGAGGGGCCCAAATTCACCATTCTCCTCCCCAAGCCCAACTGCAGCCTTCACGGAACTTTATCTGACAGCCCGAACTCTAATCGCCTTTCCAAGCAAACAGCAATCATACTTAATACTTGTCCCCTCCCTTTTTAAATCTGCTCTGATAGGAAACACACGGACAACTTTTCACTGCAGAAATTACAGTGGATTTTTCTTGAACAAGGCCACCCGCCTGCACAGCCTTAATCCTTCCAGCTCACATATGTTACTGTAACTTGCACTCCGCTGAATCCAATTATGCCTCCTCAATCCATTAAAAAAAAATATTTGAGGTTGCTGCGCAGGTTGCACAGAGCAAAAGTATCAGCTGAGGAGACCAAATCCAGCCTTGCTGCAGCGTGGCTTTGCAGCTTTATTTCTGCACACAGGCATTATTAGGAAAATTAAGTGTCACAGAACAACTTCTACAGGGTCCAGTGAATAGTTCACTCCAAACTATTTGAGTCTGGACCAAAACAACAGGAGAAATCTATACGGGAGGCACAAACTGACATACAGCTATTTGTAAGTCCCTGGCAGTTATTAGTTATCCATTAAAAGCTTTTTAAATTATATTGCTCTGGCAGCAAGCACAGCTAGGAATGAGCTCACGGAACAGCAGGTCTCCCGTGCATTACACGTTAGGCTGGGGCAGCAGATGAATAACCTTGAGCTAAGGAGCCAGAAGTGTCCACAAACCTCAACTGCAGGCACAGATTAAGCAACCGAGTATCCAACTACTGACTCACACACAGCTGCAAAGCGAAACGCAAGCTCTCCCCGGCAGCTGACAATGTTTGCCCCGTCAGCTAGAAGGCTGGGACACCAGCTACAGCCGCTCAAGTTCCACAAAGGTACCTGTTGGCCTCCGAGCGCTCCGTGGTTTACCAGATCCCACCGTATTCTCAGTATTTGTGGACAATCAATCCACATGTAACAGAAACAGAGTTCTTCCACCATCACCTGTGCTGACACGGACCCGGCAGCGGCTGCACAGCATCTTCTTGTCTTTTCAAAGCCGACACACTGCACACCCCAGCACTTCAAGGGCCAAGTCACAGATCGTGGGGCCCTCGGCTACACCAAAACCTCTTGATGCTGCCACTACAGAAGTGGAATGGAAGCTGCAAGCCATAGACGCAAAAATAGCGTACAGCAGTTTAGTGCTTGCACCTTAATGACGAGCTTTTAGATTTTCCACCCCTGCAACATGTCAGATAAATTCTGCAGATAACCTTCTGACTATCTGCGTACCGCCGCAGAGTACACGCACGTAAATTATCTGAAAGACAAGCAGGCTAGACTCGATCACTAGACTTACTTTTCCCTACATGTTCAAGAACGTGTAACCTCATAGCATCAAATTCCTGTTGGAAGAGCAATTACCAGTAAGTAATTTGGACCCTCTGGAGTCAAGTCTGCCAACTTACACGACTTGGCAATCTGGCTTGTTATCATCCCACATGATTGGAATTTATTTTAGGATCCAATGCCACATGCTGCGGGGTGGGTTTTTTTTTCCTTCTTTCTTCTTTTTCTTCTTTTCCTCCCCCCAACTGGCAAGTTACAGCCTGGGATTCAGAGATCCTGATTCCATTTCCATCTCAAACACACATTTCCTGCACAACCTGGGGTCAAGGTCCGTAGCTTTGCAGAATAAGTAATATTAGCCCCATCAAGAGCACTCTGGAAACAATCCTCCTTTTGGAAGGAAGGAGCAGAAGCGAACAGAATCACAGAATCACGGAACAGTTTCAGCTGGAAGAGACCTTGAAGATCATCGAGCCCAGCCTTTGTCCCAGCCCTACCAATCCACTAAACTATGTCCCCTAATGCAACATCTAGTGGTCTCTTAAATAATTCCAGGGACAGAGACTCAACTCACTGGTCAAAACCAAGCATGACATGCCGACCTTCCAGCACAGCGACACCTGAGCTACACCTGCAGCGAAACCCGGCGCCGTTCAGCCCAAACCCTTGGAAGGGGTCTGGCGGCTCAAGGCTGGGCTGTGACACCAGGTAACCTCAGCCACCAGCCGCCCTCCTAGGCCAGGAAAGAGCCTTCTCCAAGCCTGCCCTGGCAGGAGGTGCTGCTGAACGCCTCGACCCAGACAACACCCTCCTCTTCTCCAGGGGAGAAAGAACCCAACAACAACGGGCAGCGTTCCCCGGGGGAGCAGGCGTTCCGTGGAGCGCTGCTTCACTTCCTCCAGCACCTTAACACTCCTTAAAGGCCTTTAAGCCCCGGCCTGACCTCGGCGGGACGGGGACAGCGCGGGGCTCGGTACCGCCGCCCCCCCCCTCCTCCCAACCCCTCCCCGGGGACAAGCAGCGGCGCCGGCAGCTCCCCCCGCCCGCACCCCCACGCAGCGCAGGCGGCATGCGGGGGACAATGGGGCCACCCCCGCCCGCCGGGGAGGAGCGGGGAGCCCCCCTAAACCCTTCCACCCACCCACCCACGGGGCGTGGGAAGCGGAAGCGCCACCTGCGATCCCGGCGGGGCGGCGGGGCCCGGCAAAGCGGCGGCGGCAGCAGCAGGCAGGGCGCGGCACCCCCGCCGCGGAGCCATGCAGGGCCCGGCCCCCGCCCGCCCGCCGCGCCCCGAGCGGTCACTCACATTGCTTGAGGAGCTCCAGACACAAAGCCATGGGGAGACACAAAGGAGGGGACCGGAGAAAAGGAAGGAGGGAGTAAGGAGAGGGGGGGGGGTGTGTGAGAGCTAGGCCCGGGCCTCTCGGTAAAGGGGGAAAAGGACGGGCCGCAGCCGCGCCGGCTGCTCCTCGGGCGGCCGCGGAGGCTGGAAGGAAGGAGGAGACGCGGGGAATCCGCTGCTGCTGCCGCCGACGCCGCCGCACTCACCGCGCCCGCCCGCCGCTCCAGCTGCGCGCCGCGGGCGGGGCCGCGCCTTAAAGGCGAGTCCCGCCCTCCCCTCCCCTGCGCGTCACCGCCCCGCCCCGCGCACGCGCGCCCCCTCCCTCACCCGGCGTGCGCGTTCACGGGCGCGGAGGTGGCGCTCGGCTCCCGGCGCGCGCGGGGCCGCTGAGGCGCGGGAACGCGCCTCAGCGGCCCCGCGCGCGCCGGGAGCCGAGCAGGGCTTTGTCTCCGCTCCGCGGCGGCGGAGAGAAACGGATGGGGAAGGGGGCGACCGGGAAAAGGGATTTTTTTTTCCTCCCGGTGCGTGGTTCACGGCTCCGGCCCGGCGGGGAGAAACGGGCTGCGGCTTCCCCTGCATCAGCCGGAGGGGCTGCGTTTTGTGCCCCGCCGGGCCGAGCGTGGGAGCATAGGGTCGTAGAATCATAGAATTCTAGAACCATAGAACCATAGATTCTGTGATTCTACAGAGTCGTGGACACCCTAAAGAGCCTCTGTAGAGCCTCGTAGACCTCCACAGATCCCTATAGATTCACTATAGATTTGCTGTATAGAATCGTAGAATCAGGGAATCATAGAATTCTAGAACCATAGATTCTATGATTCTACAGAATCACAGACACCCTATAGAGCCCCTATGGAGCCCCTCTAGAGCCTCTATAGATTCACTATAGATTTCCTGTATAGAATCGTAGAATCAGGGAATCATAGAATTCTAGAATGATAGATTCTATGATTTTGTAGAATCACAGACACCCTCTAGAGCCCCTCTAGAGCCCCTCTAGAGCCTCTATAGAGCCCCACAGGCATCCACAGATCCCTATAGATTCACTATAGATTTCCTATAGAGAATCATAGACTCATGGAATCATAGAATCTTAGAATCATTGAATCATGGAATCACGGAATCACAGAATTCTAGAACCATAGATTCTATGATTCTATAGTATCACGGACACCCTATAGAGCCCCATAGACCTCCACAGATCCCTATAAATTCACTATAGATTTCCTACATAGTATCATAGACTCATGGAATCATAGACTCATGGAATCGTAGAATCATGGAATCACAGAATTCAGGTATCATAGAACCATAGAATTGTAAAATCATAGACTCATGGAATCGTAGAATTGTAGAATCATGGAATCATAGAATTCTAGCACCATAGATTCTATGATTCTATAGAATCACAGACACCCGATAGAGCCCCTATGGAGGCCCTATAGGGCCTCTATAGGGTCCCATAGACCTTCACAGATCCCTGTAGATTCACTATAGATTTCCTGTATAGAATCATAGACTAATGGAATCATAGAATTCTAGAATCATAGAACCATAGAACAGTTTTGGCTGGAAGAGACCTTCAAGATCATCGAGTCCAACATTTTCCCAGCCCTACTAACACCACTAAACAATGTCCTTCAACATCTATTCTTAAACATCTCCAGGGATGGCGACTCAACCCCCTCCCTGGACACCTGCTCCAATGGCTGACAACCCTATCCAACCTGATCCCTATAGAGCCCCTACAGAGCCCTATAGAACCCCATAGAGCCCCATAGGGCCCCTATAGCATCCCACAGATCCCTATAGATCCCCTATAGAGCCCCATAGCACCCCTATAGTGCCCCACGGACATCATATAGAGCCCCTATAGAGCCTCTATGGAGCCGCATAGACCCCCATAGGCCTCCGCAAATCCCTGTAGATCCCCTATAGATTTCCTATAGATCCTTATAGATCCCTATCCCTATAGGGTTCAGGAACCCTATCCAACCTGAACTTCCCCTGGCGCAACTTAAGGCCATCAAGCGGGAGCGATGGAGGATGGAGGTGTGGCGGGGAGCCCGCCTGGGAAGAGCCACGCTGGGCTTGGAGCCCTGGTGCAGCCGGGCTGGGTGCTGGAGGGGTGTCCGGCTCCATCCCTCCCATCCCACACTGAGACGCGGGAGCCTCAGCCAGACCGCGGGCAGGGCGGGGCATCTTCAAGGCCACAGCCACACTCGCAGCACAAAATGCAGACCATGCAGGCAGGGGCCTCGGGCAGGGCTCTGAGGGTAGCAGTGTTGCAACGTGGCTCCTGCCATGCCGGCTCCTCACTGTTCCCATCAGTCTGTGGATGCTCAGATTGATTTCTCGCTCCTCGGGTTCTCGGTGAGTGGATGGGGCTGGTCTGCAGCAAGCAGAAATCAAAGCGCCCCTGGGAAACGCTGAGCTCCGGCACTGCCGGCTCGGTTGGGCAGGGCTGGGCCGCCACCTTCAGCGCTCCGCGATGGAGTCGCTGTGGATGTGCTGGTGCTGCTCGTGGAAACAGGGCAGCAAAGTGGGGCCGAAGGAGAGGGTCAACCCTGAGACATGAGACCTACAGCCCAGGGCCTGTCTCCTCTGCTGCCTACCAAAGAAAACAAAAAAACTCGTGTTCAGCTCAACTGCTTCCAGGCTTGGGAGCGATGAGCGGCTCTGGACCGAGTGTCGGGGCTGTGAGCGGCTCTGCGGAGCTCTGAGCCAACTCCTCCCAAATCCTCAGTAATACCAACATCACGGCTCAGTAGATAGAAAAAGTAACGGAAAAGCACAAAGGAGAGGAACAGCGACCCAGCACAAGAGGAAGATACACAAAGGTGTCTGCCAGACCCAGCCGTTGCTCTCCAACCAGGGTGGCCTCACAGGCAGAGCACGGCACCGTGCGTGGGCTCGGGGCTGCTGCTCTCTGAGCAAGCTGAGCACCCCTCGGTGCTTCCATTTCTGCTTCTCGCCCGTAAGGACGGCACTACTGACCCCCTCTCCTGCCGTCGAGGCTGATAAAAGCAAGCGACAAGAAGGACTTAGCTTTCTGACTGTATCACCAGAGGAAAATGCTGGCAGCTGCCTTTCTTCTACTCCTTGGTGGATGTACCCTGGGAGACGGCAGGCTTGCCCAGTATTAAGCCTATGGGCAGCCACTCCCATCTCCCCTGCATCTGCTTGTGTGGGCACAGCATCATGTGTGGGCTGTGGCTCCCCCCTCCCCGGGGATCTGGGCAAGTGACATTTTTTTGGAGGAGCTCAAACCCATTCCCGGGTGCCAGCGAGGCACGTGCACGAAGCAGGCAACAGAACGAGAGCTTGCTGCGCTGGGTGCTGCCTGCAGTAGAGCTGAAACCTGGCAGAGATATTGAGTTCTGGCGGTGGAGTTTGAGTGCGGGGCTGTAGCCGCGGCACAGGCTTCCTGAGGAAAAGGGAGTGCTCGCTGGGCACAGGGCTTGGTAGTGGAGTTTCCATAATAACACGGAGAAGATTAGAGGCGAAATATTAGCAGGTAAGCGTGGAGAGAAACAGTTGCTATGCCCTTCTCTGTGTGCTACAGGCATATGTATACATCATGGAACATGTACACGTGCCCCCTTTTCCCTTAAAACACTGATGCAGCATCCAACAGAAATCTTTCCCTGGCACGCGCGCACTCACACACACACACACACACTCACTCTCTCTAATCTCTCCTGCTGGTATGTCAGAGAAAGCTATTTCTGGAACGTGAAATCTAGGTCAAAAAGAAGGAGAAAATCTGAAGGGAATGATAACAGTCTCTCTCCTCAAAGGCCGTACGGGGTCACCTCTGGCTGATACGATTAGCAGAGGGGCCGCAGCGGCGCTTTACTCCTCAGCTGCTTGTGCACAGGCTGAACAATGCGTCCAGGCTCGCTTTGTTTGCTTCCTTTGCCTTCATGCCACTACTTTTTCCCCTGAAAGAAGAGAAGGCTGTGACAGCCGGGCGAGGAGAGAAGCAGAACTTGCCTTCCTACCCAGAGACCAGGTGATCACCGCACACAGAGGAGGAGGAGGAGGAGGTGGAAGGATGCCTGTACCCATCCCTCGCAAGCCAGCGCAACGTGACTTTCCCAGAAGCTGTGGAAACTCATCCCGCAGTGAAGCAGCCCTCAGGGATTTGGTCAGCACGATGCTGCTTTGTGTCATGACGCTGCACGGAGGTGTGCAGGCACTTTTATCTCTCCTCCACTGAGCAAGAGCACCCCCTGCAAGAGCACCAGTGCCAGGGGATGGGGCTGGAGTCTGCCTTCTCCCTGGGCAAGGCAGGGTTCTCAGCACAGCAATCGTCCTGGGAGCCATCTCTCTAATTTTGTGGTGAAAAGTGTAAAGAAAGAAAGAAAAAAAGAAGCAACACAAAGAAGACGGAAAGCAGAGGCATGGCTTTGGGAGCATCTTTCCCAGGCAGAGCTCTCTCGGCAAAGCTCTGGCACACGGGTGGGCACGAGGTGTGTGCAGCCCTGGCAGGTGTTTACGGGAGTGCTGGCGGCTCTCAAGGATGAGCCTCGTGCCTGGCTCTGGTTGGGGTCAAGGTTGGGCTGGCCTGAAGGGCTAGACTTTCTCGAGCTCCTTCTCTAGGTGCTGCGGTTCCTGTGCTGGGCTGGGGACCCGCAGCCAGAGCTGCCATCACAGGGTCAGCAGAAAGGGAGAACTGGTGGGTCGTTGCCCTCCAGAGCTCACACTCTCAGGGACATCTTAACCATTGGTAAGAAGGTCAACAGAGACAGCCCAGTCCTAGAGGAGGAGGCAGAGCTGGATTCCCTGGCCTCCCTGGAAGAGATCTGGGCGCAGGACAAGAAGCTGGGCACCCAGGCTTTCTGGGAACAGGCTGCTGAATCCCAGGGCAGGATGCTCTGAGCAAGGGCAATGTTACCAGACAGCATGGGGAGGGCTGAGGAGAACTCAAGTTCCTACTAGCTTGGTGGGAACCTTCTCTGCTGTCGCTCATGCATTGAGCAGAGGCTGGGCTGGGGTCTCCGTGCTGGAGCTTCTACCTCCTTCTGCTGTGCTTTTTTCCCCTCTGCTTTCCTGTTTCCCCTGGACATCAAATATTCAGCTTTGTTATTGCAAGCAGTCTATTAAGCAGGCAATTCCCAGTGCTGCCTCTAATAAGAAGGAGCTGGGGCTGGGGAGCCCTTTGTAATGCTCAGGAGGCGGTGTGGCTGTCGCCGAACGCCTGGCAATTAGATGAATAGGTTTCACTGGGGCTTTTGAGGCTCGGGCTTCGCAAGGCGGAAAGCTTTGTTTAAGGCTGATCAAGGGCAGCTCATCATCTGTCTTGCCGGCTGTCAAATGGGAGCTAATTGCCTTGTAATGCACGAGTGACACAGGCGTTTGTGGGAGGGACTGGCTTGTCGGAGGTGTGACAGCTGTCAGGGCTCTCCCACCCGGCCGTGCTCCCTGCGCAGACCCCGAAACTGGCAGCCCTCCGCGATGCGGAGCTCGCTGCACCTCCTCAGCTGAACCCCTCCACTTTAGGATTCAACCCCCATGCTGTCCTCCCAACAGGAAGCCTGTGTCGGGCACAGCATTGCTGCTGCTGGTGTCTCTTTAGGTGTGGCCCCGCAGAGAAGAAGCCCAGGACCCCTCTCAGGGACCAGGTACGCGCCGGGAACGTCTCCTCTGGGCTGGTGCATGGATGCTGGTGCAGGAGGGTGTCCAGGGAAAGGGGACGGGTGGAGGCTTTTATTTGCTTCATCGCAGAGCCCTGCGTGGAGCAGAGGCCACGAGCAACCATTAGACCTGCAGACGATGGTGTGGTGCACCCACATCTCTCTGCTGGTCCAGACTGAAGCCATCGAGCTGAGAGGTACCAATCTGCTGCCTGGGACACCCTTCTCATACAACACCAACCAATTAAAGCCTCAGTGATGCACATTTGCAGAGGGAACTGATTAAAGGTGTGACTGCCATCTAGATATGCCTCCTGCCTTCCCCATCATGCACACGCACAAACACAGATGCTCCTCTCTGCTCCCCACCCCCTCCATCAGAAAGTCTTCCCTCCCCAAGCGCCAGCAGCCAATGCGAAGGGCTGGAGGATGCTCTGGAAATCAGCAGATCTCTGCTGGGTCAGGTCAGAGGGAGGTGGCAACCAGGCACTTTGAAAACCCCTTCTGTGCTACGCCTGCTGTTGCTTCCTGGTGTTAGCCTGGATTTGCAGGAGCGCTGAGCTCAGCACCGGCTACACTGCCCACACGGAGCAGGAGTGGGCTTGCAGGAATGAGGTGAGCTGGAGTGGGAAGAGCATGGGACGGAAGCAGAGCAGAGAGGGTGGCAGGAAGGAGGGACAAGCAAGCAGCCTGTCCCTCCCAGGGCATCTCTTCCAGTCCCTGCCTCATTCTGTGGGCCTTGACTCTGATGACCCTGCAGCACGGACCACTGAAGGGGATGGTCATGTCTCTGGGTGGGAAGGCCTGAGGCTGGACACGAAGGCTGCTGGTGTTCCCCTTCCCAATCCCTGTTCTCCTGTACCCCACCAACAGCCCACTTCCACGCTCCGGCAGCTTTGCCCGCAGCAGATATGCTGAGGCTGCTCTGAACCCCAGCATAGCACCATGGTTCGGTGCCAGAGCTCCTGCCAAGAGCAGCCTGCCCCACCGGACCCGCCTCCCGCACCCCTGGGGGTGACAGGGCTTGTGTCTGCCTCCGTGCCTCCACTGTGCAACCCTGGGGAGATGTGGGAGCTGTCCTGCCTGCTCTGGCATCTCTCCGGCGCAATGGCCAGGCACCGTCACGTCCAGGAGCACCCAGGTGTCACCTTTTCTAACCAGTGCCCAAAACTGTTCCTGGGATGGGTCCCCTCAGCACCTCACGCCCTGCATTATGGCTGAGCACTGGGGCTGGCTGGGAGCCAAGAAGGACACGGGCTGCCATGAACAAAATGATCTCAAAGTGATGCAGATCAAGTGACTCGAAGCATCGTGGAAAGGTAAGAGGTTTCTCTACTGGTAAGGGCTTGCCAACTGCCCTGAGCATCTCTCCGGAGCTTATTCCCACTCCTTTGCACCCCAGCAGGGGCCTTGCACCAGCCGAAATGCTGCAGTGAGGGCAGAGCTGCTCCCCACGCTGCGGCTTCACATGGCTGAACCTCTCAGCTCTGCTCAGGCCTTCAGGAGCCATTTGCAGAAGCAGCATCTCCAGAGCAATGCTCCTCCCTGCCGCCCACAGCCTTTGCTTTTCCAGGAGAGGCACGGACCACTGCGGAGTGAAGCCGCTGCTGCAGATTGTGCTTTGGTAAAGACAGCTACACGTGGAGCCTGGCTGCACCAAACATGTCCCCGGGCCAGGGCGGTGCTGGTGTCTGCAGCAGGGAGCCAGCACCAGATCATTTCTGGATGAGACAGAAAACCAGCTCTTGCATCTCTTTCCTTCCGGGCTTTCCCAGCACTGCGAGGTCTGAGCAGCCTCACCCCTCCTCGGGGGGATGGAGTCAGTCCTGACTAACAGTGGAGGGAGAGGCCAGGCTCTTGTCCAGTACAGTAATTACTAATCAAAAGAGAAGGGCCTGGAGTGAATAACGCCTGCATCCAGCGCCAGGGCAGGCGTCTGGAGCTGGGTCTAATGCTGCTGCTGGCTCAGTGCTCCAAGGCTGCAGGGAGCTGGGCTCTGGGGCTTGGGAAGCCTTGTTAGCACCTTGAAAGTCAGAGCAAGACCCGTTCTTTCCACACACCAGGGATGTTGGGGTCTCTGGGGTCTCTGATGGAGAGGGGCAAATAGGACTCGGTGCATCAGACATTCATGTGGCTGCTGCAATTCTGTCTCTGGGAGAGAAAGCAGTTGGAGCCAAACCAGCCAGAGGATGAACTCCCAGTGTCTCGCTGTCAGGAGACTTTGCAAGAACAGTCTCTAGGCAGCACCCTGAGGGCTGAGTGTCCCAGGATCATGCTGTCTGCCTGTTACCCCTACCTTCAGGGAAAGGCACTGGGGTGCAAGCGCTGTGAGCCCGGCACGTAGCACTGCTCTGCCTCCGCATGTGGCTGGGCTGTCGCCTGGATGGCACAGGAGCCATGCTGGTGACCCCCGCGTTCAGCACACTGCTGGGGTCCCTGTTGGCTGGGGTCCAGCCCCACGCGGCCACAGCTCCTGCCCCTGCCTGTGGACGGGATCAGACCTGCCTGCAACTCCGCTGGGCAAAATCACAAACCCTGTGGATCCGGAGGAGGCAAATCTGCACCATTTGCCTTTACCCCCAGATCCGATCCCCTGGACCTGTTTCCAGGAGTTCTGCCCCGTGTGGGGAACCTGCAAAGAAGTTCATGGTAAACCCCAAAGCCTTGTCACACCTCCGTCACTGAGGGACAGAGGCAGATGCCTTCTGCTCTCCTTCCATCAGCCCCAATTTCTGCCTCTGGCCGAAGGGGCTGCAGAGATCAGGGTGTGCTCAGACCCTGGTGAAGCCGGTGTAGAGTCCCGGACAGATATTTTTGTTCCCACAAATTTCACAGAGAAGTTAAACCTGTCAACTGTAGCCTGCATTGAGGTAGTAAGAGGTGTAGTGGAGAGGAGGAAGATGGAAGTTATTGGCAGTGTAGGGCAGCAGAGCTGCTTTCCTGTGCTGCATGTTCCCGCAGCCCCCTGGGCAGAGTGGGCAGGGGGTGTTCCTGGGCAAGGGGGACATCCCGCAGGCTGCTCCTCGCCCCAGCGCTCAGGCTTGGGTTTGGCTTGACTGACTGATACCCTCCCTCACCTCTGCAGGCTGTACCAGCCACGCCGGCCAGATCCCAGCAACCAGCGCCCGTCTGCATCCAGAGATCCATCCCCAGCCATCCTAGCACCGTGCCTGGCTGCCGCTCTCCCTCTCTGGCACAGAGCAAACCCCCATAAGCCCACAAAAGTCTTGGACGACTACGGCAGGAGATATGGATATCCAAGGGCAGCACCTCACGTGCCCGACACCTGCCAGGGTGTGGGCAGCAGCGTCCACCGTCCCCGCTCGCCTCGCGCCCCTTCCCCTGCGGCCGCCCGCCGCGGGCACTCACTGCTGTTGGTGGGCAGGGTCCTGCTGCCGCTGAGGCTGCCCGCTGGCGGAGGGGAGATGGAGCGGACGGAGCCCGTGTCCTCTTCCTGGGAGCAGCCTGCTTGGATGGCTCGGAGGTAGCTGTGGCTCCGGGAGCGAAAGTAGCTGGGCAGAGGCAGGTCCAGCACCTCGGCGGCGGCCGACTCGGCCTCGCTGTAGGTAGAGTCGCAGACCGGCTCGTACTGCTCCCCCAGCTCCGGCTCTGGTGCCTGCATGGGAAGAGGGGCAGAGGCTGTCAGCCCCTGGCCACAGGCAGCCCTTTCCCTTCCCCTCCTGCTCCTTGCCCCATGGCCGCTCTCCTGCCACTCCTGCATGGTCCCTCTTATGGCAGACGAGACCAGGAGGTGCAGCGGTCGGTGCTGTGGGGTGCAGGATGCCCGGGCTGTGCTGAGAGAGAGGGAAGAGGGGACCCTCCTTGAAGGTGAGAGGGTCCCTGCTTGTGGAGTAGGAGAGACTTACCACCACAGAACCCGTGGAACACCCCTCAGTGTCCTGATGGAGAGGCTGAGAGCACATGAAGCTGACGTCCCTGTCTCTGACAGGTCCCCCTGCCCCACCAGCACAGCTGCGAGACCCCAGCCTCAGCCACAAGACCCTGCCAGGGCAGGCATGCTCCTCGGTGGGGGGAGATGGCCTGGCCCTACAGTGGGGTGCAGAGAGGGTGGGGAGGTGTGGGCTGGGGGGGACAGCTGCCACACTTGACCAGGGACAGGCTGCCTGGACTGGTTCTGGGTGGCACCTTGGGGATCCCACGCCAGCCCCATCCTGAGGGACCAGGAGAGGGCTCAGCGGTGGGCTGCAGTGAACCATGAGCTGAGCAGGGGCAGCTTTGCTCCCTGCTGCTCCTGCTGCCCCCACCTGCCTCCCACCCATGCCCCCAGCTCTGTCCTACTCTCTAGTAGCAGTGGCTGGTCAAACCTGGGCTCAGGACAGCCTTATCCAGGTTAAACTAGAGCCAGCCTAAAGCAGAGTGCTCTGAAATACAAATGAGAAACAATGAGATCAGCCCTGATGCCCGCTTCTGTCCCTCCTGGACCTTTCTTTGGCCTCAAGGACCACCTCTGGCATCTGAGCTCCACAACACTTGGCTCAAAAAGTTCCGCTGCTTTTCCCCTAAAACTGATGATCCGTGACCCCCTCCTGGGGCCAGGGGCACTGAGCTCTCCAGCTGCTCTGCAGTCCCCGGGTTGGAAGTGCTGCCTCCTCCTCCTCCTCCTCCTCTTCCTCCTCCTCCTCCTCCTGCCGCTGGCCCTGGGCGTGGGCTGACCCCAGAGCCTGCCTCACACCCTGCCCTGGCTGTCCCGGCTGACCCAAGGAAGCTCTGTGAGGAAGGATAAGGGAAACACCAGCGGGACGGTACCTGCTCTCCATGGGTAAATATCTGAGGGATAAGTGAGGGGGGTCCAAAGATCTGGAAGAAAGAGTTGGAGAAGGTTAAAGGCCAAGAACGGGGGAGCCCCTCACACAGACAGCTGTTGCACAGGGACTGAGGACGAGGGGAGCGGACAGCCGGTAGCCCTGGGCCACCACTGCTGACACTTCGGTACAAGCTTCAGAGCTCATAAGATGCCAAGCAAGATGCCGCACAGGCCCCTCAGACAGCAGCACAAACACGGCACTGCCAAGCTCCACGGGACGCCGCCCAGCCGAGAGAAGCTGCTGCTGCTGCGTTCAGCCAGCTGTACACGCCGTATATCACCGTATAGACACAGGGCACACCTGGGACACACAGCGCAGGGACACCCCTTGGCACGCACAGGCTGCCTGCGGCTACTGGGCAAGGGCTGGTGTGGCTCCCAGTTAGCAGCATCTCTGTGAAGCCCCCAGCATCAGCCAGCACCTCGCACCGTGGCCAGGAGCAGTGATGGGCCTCTGAAACCCAGGGTGGGTGGGCAGCCTGAGGGCGCCACATCGCAGAAACTGTCCTTCATCCTGATGGGGATGGCCACCTCACTGCTACCTCCTCTGTCCTCGCGCCAGGAAGAAGCCACACGGAAGCGATGCTGCTTTCTCTCCATCGCAAAGCCATGGCACAGACTCGGCATAAGGACAGACGCCTGACACACACTGCGCTGCCTGTGGGGAGGAATTGCTTCTCTTCTCCATCCCTGCTCTGCAGAGCACATCTGCCCTACGAGCTCTGCCCCGCACGAGCTGCCCAAAATGACCCATCCTGGGAAGAATCTGGGATCAAACTGTACCCGAGGGAAGAGACTTGGCTCTGAGTGCCGAGGCTGGCCCTTCTCCACAGGGCACAGCTCAAAGTGGGGACCAGCAGTGTTGGGGGTCACCAGCTGGCTCTTTCTGGCCACTGGTCCCCTTGGTGTGACAGGTGAACAGTGACATGCACACCCAGTGAACCCCAGGCTTGCAGAGGTTTGCAAAGCAGAGGCCAGCTGGGACAAAACCAAGTGGACTTGTCTTTCAGAGCTGGGGATGCTTCCATGTGGGAGGACACAAGGGTCTTGCTGGACACACAAGGAGGGTGTCGGAGGTCGCACAGAAGTGAGGGCAGGGGAAGAACTGCCTCTGGCATGGGATGAAAGGGCAGGTCAGACCCAGCAGGGGATGGTACCAGCACACACTGGTGGCTGTACCAGCTCCATCCTGGATCAACAGACACGCAGTTCGTGGGAGGCCAATAAATCCCAACCCACCCCCACTTGAGCTCTCCCTGATGTGGAGGACAGCGGGCAGAGTGCGTGTGATGGCAGCAGCCCCACACTGGAGCGCGTGCAGTGGCAGTCGGTGTGCCCTGGGTCACAGTGCCACTGCTCTGGGGCGGGGGCTTTTGCCTGGGCAGGTCCTGGCACATCGTGGGCTGCTCAGACCCTCCAGCTCCAAGAGTCTTCTGACATTTTCATCTGCTAAATGGCAGCTTTGGACAGGGAGAGAGCACAGGCTCAGCCCACCTGTTGTCTTCACGCAGAGACTTGGCTTCAGACACGGATTTACACGCAAAGGACGAGAATGCGACGGTGCTGACCTGTTCTCTGTGCAATGAGACACCCAGCACGTTGCTGCTGATGGACAAGGAACGAGACGGACCACGAGGAACACGTATGCCCGCAAATGATGACCACTACAGGCACTGACAGCAGCAGAAGCCAGCCGTGGGGCCAGAGAGGCTGGGCTGGCAGGGAGGAGGGCTCAGAGCCCCAAGCACCCAGCACAAGCTGCTCACCTTTCTCCATGCACGCTCAGGATACCCACTTTTCTGCTTTAACCCCTGCCTCCCGCTGCTGCCCTTGATCATTGTGCACAGACGGAGAGGAGCAGCGCAGAAGAGGCCCATGTGTCCACATATGTCTGTGCAGAGACGGGACGTGACAGAGGCCCAGAGTGACAGCAAAATGGCTGGGTGAACCTCGTGGTGCCATCGCTGCTCTGGGGATCTCCACCTGCCTACTGAAAGAACAGGTCCCCATCCCGGGGCTGGGACAAGCACGTGGGACCTCTGCGGAGGCCTCACCCAGGCATGGACTCTCTCCTGGCCTGTGAGGCAGCTGGCTTATAGCCACACAAGCCCCAAGCTACTCCAGAGTAATCTCAAGGGGAGGCAGAGTGTGGGACACGGAGTTAAACCCAGTTTGCACCAACTGCATCCCAGAGATCGGGGTCAGGACATGGTCCCCCCTGTGGCGAGGAGTTTGTCACCATCAGCATCCTCGGTTTTGCCCTTCCCAGGAGACCTGGAATATCCAAGGAGACATCCCCAGCTGGCTGGCAGGACAGTCTTCCAAATTACGGGCACTTTATTCCTGGGGGCACTCTCTGCTACATGAGGGTTGAAGTCCTCAGGGCTAAGCAGGGTTACTGGCCCTGGTGGCCTGCTGCAGGGTCCCAGGCTGGATTCTACCATTTGCACAGGTGAGGTTGGCCAGGCTGGGTGTGAGCAGCTTGCAGGGGGACTGAGCAGCCTTGCAGGTGACTTCTGGGTGGTGACACAGTGGGACCCAGAGCAGGCCTGAGCCTCACCCACCACTGTGCAGCATCGCCCTGGGCCACCATACCCGTGGCCATGGCAGAGGGACTTCAGCTGCACCAGCAGTGCTGAGAGGAGGCAAAGCTAGAGGGAGGGGGGTCTAAAATGAATCAGAATTAAGGAGCTGGCCTTGATTCTCTGGTAAAGCCACCAGAGAGCAGTGTGTGCAATTCCTGGGGCACAGCCAGTACCTTATTTTGAAGGGGGAAGAAGATGTTCCTCTTTCCCCTCCTTTCTCCCCAGGTTGTGCCGGTGCAGCGGCGCTCAGCGCTCCAGCATCTCACCTGGTTGATGCAACTGGACTCGTTGACACTGTCAGAGATCTGGTTGTATTCTTCCTCCCAGGTTGGGAACTTCGGAGGTAGGAGGATCTCGACAGAGTCCAGGCGGTCCAGGCTCCTGTCAGCAGAGAGAGAGAGGATGTGAGGGGTGTCCCCATGGTGGGTGCAGCCCTGGGGCTCTGCCAGGAGAGCCAGATCACCTCTGCCCACAGCATCCCCTGCCAAGCACAGGCAGAGGTGGCAGCACAGAGAAGATGCTGGGCACCAAGTCCACCGCTCGGCCCCTGTTGCAGCTCCCAGAGAAGCTGGAGCTATCGAGTCTCGCACATGGGCGAAGGTTTATGTGCTGCAGAGGAAGGAGAGGGGACAAGACCTCGGGTGTGGCTGCCCCTAGGAACGTGCTGCAGATGTCAGGTTAGTCCAGCCAAACCCCAGGGAGCATGTGGGATCCTTGTCAGCCCTCAGAGCCACAGCCCTGGTGACAGACCAGCTCTCACCCAGGCTGATGCTGGGGGCTGGGGGTCAGGGAACCCCGATCTTCCCTGCCTGGACTGGTGGGAAGGCAGTGTGGGAGGTGGGGTGACTTTTAAACGGTATTTTGTGCACTTTACAATCGGAAACATCTGCAGGATTTTTTATTTTTTTATTTTTTTAATTTGCAGAGAAGAACCCAAAAGATTATCTGAAAGAAGTTCAATGGGAGTGAAGCCTGAATGACAGTGCTGCAGGAGCAGGGCGGGGTCGGTATTTCCCGAGCAGATTTTGCTGCAGGCACTGTGAGAATCACTGTCCCCACGCACCAGGCTCAGCAGCAGCCTCTGCAGCAGCAGAAGAGTGGGGCTGTCGCTGAGACCACAGCTACAGTCTCTGCTGAGACCCAAGGGCACAGGACAAGGAGGGATATGGAAGGACGGGAGAGATGTGGGAGGAAGAGAAGGGATCTAGGAAGGATGGGGATGAGGATTCTTCTGTCCCACCCCAAGCCCCTGCATGAAGGAGTCCTTGTCACAGCCCAGCTGGGGCACAGTGGAGGACACGGTTGGCCACGCCAGCCTGGGTGAGCTGTGGGGACTCTCCCTTTTGAATCACACACGGTCTCTGCAGAGGACCCTCGGGGTGCTGCTTCCCCCCTGTCTGGCAGGGCCGTGGGTGCAGGGGTCTGTCCTTCACCATGCTTGAGGACAGTGAAGCTGTGGGCAGGGTGTGTCCCAGCTGGGCAGGAGTCCTGTGCAGCACAAGGACCTCCAGGAAGGACCATGGCAACTCCTGAGGCTCCATCCTGGGGCATGATGAGAGCAAGGAGTAGGGGTGATGGAGGAGACATTCAGCCCCCACCACCGAGCCGCCAAGGGCAATGTGGCACCTCAAGTCCTGGGCTCTCTATTTACTGCTTTGCTTCCCTTGGTCTGAGAAGGTTTTGCCCATGAGGTCACTGTGCCCCGTGGCGTGAGGCAGTTGTGTCCCGGGGCAGGCAGTGTCCCTGCCAGCCTCCGTGTGCCCATCCCACTGGGCTCCACCCTGACCCACCCTCGCATCCTGCCCATGGGGAAACCGAGTCACAAGGCGGGTGGCAGACTTTGGAAGGGCAGAGACTCTCTCACAGGGACGGATTGCATCTCACTCCTCTGTGCTTGTCCTGCAGCCCCCCGTGTCCTCAGCTACAGGTCCAGTGCCCCTCGGCTGGTGGAACCCGGAGATGCCCCAGCAGCTCTGGCCAAGGAGACCAAAGATCGTGGTGAAGGCTGGCACGGGGCTGTGCCAGGGCACGGTGTCCCCGTTGCTGTCCCGAGGGTGTGCTGGGCTGCTGGGACACCCTAGGGGGGTCACACCATCCCCAAAACTCCCTGGTGAGGGGTGGAGAGGTGAGGGGGTGGTCAGCAGATGGCAGCCGTGCTCATGCTCCGGCACTGGCTCGGCTCATGCTCTGACCTGTCCGTGCTCCACACGCACCGGCCAGCCTGGGCCAGAGTGGAAGGACAGGCAGACCAGGATCCTCCTGCCCCCACAGGACCCTTCCCTCCAGCAAATCTCATGCTGGAGACCAAGTGTTCTCAGCAGTGGCTGTGTCCTGCTCGAGCCTCTCGTCTCCCACATACCTGCATTGTCCGGCTCTGCCCCTCCTGCTCAAACACCTGCCCTGCCTCAGCCCCCTCCTCAAAGCTGCCTGTCCGGGGGCTCTGGCTAGACCCCAGCAGCCCAGGTGAGGTCATAACCTGATCAACATGACCTGAATGGACAATGAGCCCAAGACAGGAAGAACTTCAGTCTCTCAACTCGGGTACAGAGTTCCAGATCCCTGGATCCAGCTCTGCTCCACCTGAAGCAGATGTGAAGGCAGAGAGCAGAGACAGATTCAAAACACGCAGTTCCAGGGCTCCTCGTGGTTAATTTTGTAGCAGAAAGCAGCATCTGGTCTGACCTGAAGCCACCATGAGAGGTCCCCACACTGCCTGCTGCACCCTCACCTCCTTCTGGCTCTGTCAGCTGAACATCGGCTGCTCCTCTGCGGTGGCTCCTTCCTCCTCCTGCCCCTCTGTGCTGCTCACACCCTCCTCAAGTCACAGCACTGAAACACTGACAGCCTGTTACAGCCCCTGGGTGCCTTGGTGGGGGAAGCAGAGCAGCTGGCGAGGACACTGCACAGCATCACCTCGAGTCAGGGACCCTGTCCTGCAGGGACCAGCCTCTTGCCCAGCAAGGTTTTGCTGTGTTCCCCTTGCTCTGCTGTCTAACTGGCTCCAGCCACTGTGGGTCTTCATCTCTCAGTGAGTGGTCCCAGACCTCTCAGCTCATCTCTCCTGGCCTCAGTGCGCCAACGAGGCACTTTCTGGCTGCCCCCACAGTCCCTGGGAGACCTGTGGAGCAAAGCAGATGGCACAGTCCCAGCAGCCCGTGGGCTCTGTGCCAAGTGTCCTCAGCCACGCTGGCTGAGCATCTTCACATTTAATGGCATCACGGGGTTGGGATCTCTGCACTCCCTGGGAGAAGCAGATGCTTAGAGAGTAAATCCATCAAAGGAATGCTCTTTCCATCACTGAGGGGCCAGGGACCGGGAGCAGGCTCCTAACACCAGCGCTATCTGGAGTCACCAGGATGGAAAGTTCTCACCATTCCTCCGCCACATCTTCTCCTGTCCTGTTTGTCTCCTCATCTGCCTGCCCTGTGGGCAGTCTGAGCTGGTGTGCAGGAGCCCTGCTGGGCTCTGACCCTCACGTGGGGTATCCATGGGGGTGCTGCTGGCTAGACCCCAAGGGCTGCTTCTGGGGTGGCCGCTGGGGACCTGTGCAGAGCTCCCGGAGGAGCTGCAGCGTTACCTTTGTGTGGTGCTCTGCTCACTCAGGGACTGTTGGGTGGCCTTGAGGTAACTCTGCCTTCGAGCTGCAGTTTTTGGGGATGGTTTGGGGCTGGTTTCTGAGTCTTCACTATCGTCATCCCCCATGGCTTTGATGTAACTCCCGCTCCGCATGCGCCGGCACGGGATCTCGCTGTCTTTGTCCCGAGACAGCGTGTTGTTCCACTCCCCCTGAGGCACCTGCAAGAGTAAGGGCAGCATGAGCAGATGTGAGGGATGGCACGTCTGGGACCAGCGGGATCGTGGGGACTTGAGGGGATTGGTGGCATGATAACCCTTGGACCCTCAGCTGGAGTGTACTGAGAATGGGCAACACAATTCCTTTCCAACCCTCCCTTACCAGTTCATGCCAGGCAGCCCTGTGTTTGACGGCCTCTGTTTCAGCACATCTACCCACAGCCATTCGCCCCACCACTGTGGCAGACCACGTTCACACTGGACCATGCTTACACAGTTGACACAAGCTGCACAATGCCACACACAACAGAGAGGGAAGAGTCTCACCAGGTTTGTGCTGGGCATGGGGACGGGGGTGGCACGTGGTTGTTCAATGCAAAGACCACGCTCATTTAACGTGAAGTGTTCACATCAGGGCGATCGAGAGCTGTTGTAAACCAGGACCTGTGGATCAGAGCCCAGACCTTCTCTAGGTCCAACACCCTTTAAGGTTTCTGAGTTCAGTGTGACTCTTAGCAGCTGAAATTAAGTTCTGAAGCCAAGCCAGGGCCTCTAGAGTCCCTCTAGAGCAGCTCAGGAACATACACTTTGTGCTGGCCTCTCTGCCCAGAGATGGGCAGTGCCTTGTGCAAGAAGAAAAGCACTTCTAACTTCACTGAGGTGACAACTCTGCAATTAATTTAAGGCAGACACGGTCTCTTGTTCCCTCATTAGAGATGGATGAGCTGATGATTCCACTAGGGTCCTGAAGCACGGAGCAACCAAAGCAACCCCTGACACTGCCTGTGCTGTGAAGCGTTCGTGTAGGTGGTCGGAGGCACAGCCAAGGTGCTCGGCCAGCAGCAGAGCCAGACGTCAGCCCAGGACTGACAGGGGAGGAGCTGTGGGACAGGCCAGGAGAAAGCTGAGGCAACCTGAGTTGCCAGGAGCAAGCCTTGTTTTTTTGGCTAATTTAGTTTGTAGCCAGGCTTTGACCTGCCCTTGAGCTGAGGAGACGTGGTCAAAGCAAGCAAGGGGAGCTGTGAGGAATGCAGCCATGTGCAGACCATGCAGACACCGGGACAGCCTGAGGCCTCTCGGTCTGCTGCGGGAAGCAGGCGGGCTGGGGGGAGCCTGGGGAGCTGCAAAGGGTCGTGCTGCCGAGAGCATCCACGTCGACTCTGCTGGATGGAGCTGTTGGATTTGCCCAGCTCCTCAGGGTGCTGTGGGATTAATCACCCAGTGTTTACACAGTGCTCTGGGGATGCACAGAGCTGGGTCGCAGAGAACTGCAATGAGCCAGAGCCCTTCCTGTTCCCCTCCTTGTTCACAGCAGGAATGTTCTGTGGAAGCCAGAGCTGGCTGGAGGGTGCTGTCTGCTGGTCCTGGGGTGCAACATCCATAGAGGAGCTTCAGATCTGCCGGTAGCGGCTTCTTGTTCTCCTGAGAGGGCACAGCATGTACCAGATGTAGGCTCAACCCACGTGCAACAGAGCTAAGCTCACTCTGAGGGCTTTCTTCTGCCCCACGGAGCTGGGGGCTCAGCCCATGTCCCGCCAGCCAGCTGCTTGCTCGGTGTGTGAGAAGGGGTGATCCCAGCGCTATGCGGAGCAGAACCCAAACAGCCTGTGGGACTGTGCGGGCAATGGGGTTCCCGCCATGAACCAGGATCTGTGTTATGAGGGGACACAAAACGAAGAGCCAGGGTCATCGTGTTGCCCGTGTGTGAGATCCAGGCAGGGACTGATGGGGAGCGTCTCACACACGAGACACAAGCCTGGCCAGGGGTCCCTGGCCCAGCTCGCTGCTGCAGGTTTTCCCACTCTGCCTCCTGCAGAGCTTTGTGCATAGCAATGGCTTCTGGGCTGGCTGCTTGCAAGACTGCCCAGCTCAAGAGCTACCAGGTGTTATCTGGCAGGTTCCTACAAAAGTAAGAGCAGGGAGCCCTTTCTCTCCTGGGTGTGAGCTCTCCCTCTGCCCCAGCCCAGCTGCCTGAGCCAAGGACAGAGCGAGCTGTAAGACCTCAGGCTCCTGCGGCTGCTCTGATGCTGCTGCATGAGGGCACGGGCTGCAGGTTGCTCAGCTCTGCCTGAGTTTGTGCATCTGCTCCCTGGTCTCAGGAACCTTCAGGTGCAGGCACACAAAGACTGTTTTCAGCACGACTCTGTTGGTGCAGGCTGTCTACAGCAGCATGAGCCAAGCACCCCACATCGCTGCCTGCCCTGTACGGATGCTGTCCCTCTCCTAGGGACCAGCCTCCACCAGCTTCTCCGTCGCATTGTGACAGCCTGCTGGTCCTAACTGAGCTGCCTTATTTCTCCCTTCCCTTGCCTCTCCTCTATTAGCACATTAGCAAAAACCAAATCTGCTCCCAGGGTGCTCCACATTCCACTTCAGCAGCATCAAGGGGAAGGAAAATGCTTGGCAGGACACCCTTTGAACCCGGTGCCCCACACTGGAGTGTGTCCTGCACAGGGAGTCTGCAGGGACTCCCACCGCTCTTGCTGTCATGGGACAGGAGCGCAGCACAAGTGTTTCAAAAGTGCCACTCCTGAAAAGACAAGTAGGTGTCCTTGGGCAGCTTTGACAGCAGTGCAGGTACTTGGGGTGCTGTTCGGGATCCCCCAGTGTGCTCCTCTGCACCTTCAGGCACCTGACGATGCAAGGACACTGTCCCACAGCCTCTGGGTGAAGGGCCCAGAGCACCTCCTGTTCTCAAGGGACAGACCTTGATGGTGGCCAGCACAGCACCTCGATGGCAGCAACTTTCCTGACCCTGGGCTCTGAAAACAGCCCATGTGTTCCAAACGACAAGGCGGAAATGAGGGCCGCCTTGTGCTGCACCTCAGCCTGGCACAGAGAAGATGAGAGGCCCCTCACAGGCTGCGGGAGCCTTGCTGCCCATCATGCTGTTCTCCCAGATGTAGGCTTGGTTCTGCCCACAGTGCTTTGGTTGGTGTAAAAGGAGTGGGAGCAAGAGGAGTCGAGAGCCTGCATAGGTGGCTGCTGGCTTGAGGATCCACTCAGCCCAGTGGCTGCACAGGGACGAGGGGCGGATGGCAGAGATGCTCTGAAAGGGCTCGAGGGTGCGGATCCTCCTTTCTGCCTGAGGTTGAGGCATCTGGGATTCGGGCACGTGTCGGCTCCTGGGAGCTGGGCTCCCCTGCCACCATCCTGCCACCACACCACGCTTTGCAAAGAAGCAGTGCCTCCTGGCTCTTCTTTGAGCAGATTGTGGAGGCGGAAGCAGAGGAGGGGCCACCCATTCCTACCTTAATTCTGCCTCCCAGTCACCTGGAGCATTAACAGAAGGGAGACAGAAGGGAAGGGGAAAAACCCAGTGCTGGGTGCTGGGCAGGAGTGAAAAAGCTGCACTGCTCTGATCGCTTGGGTGAGGTCTGAGGGAAGAGAGACTTGCAGAGCAAACAGGGTTTCCACTCACGCGTGTGCCAGCTCCAACATGCAGCCCAGCCCTGCACACACCGACATGCACCGCACACAAACGCGCCCGCCGGGACGCACGGGCCATGCAGCCAGGCTCCAACGCAAAGAGACCGCGCCTGACGCGGGCACACCGCTGCTCCCTCCAGCGCCGGATCCCTCGTGGCATCCCGAGGGCTTCGCGTGCTCTCAGGCATGTCATCAAGAAAGCAAGCTGGAGCCCAGGCTGCCGGCGGGCAGGCTACCCTCTGGGAGGCACCTGGGCTGGGTTTGCTGCCCCACGGGAGCTCCGTGGGCTGGCGTGAGGGCAGCCAGCATCTGTAGAGTGGCTGGCACTGAACAGGCCACCCACTCTGGATTACGAGTTTATTTCTGGAGCTACTGGGGGTTAAGGAAGCTTCAGCATGGTCTGACGCAAAGTGGGGCTGGGGAGGCCAATCTGAGTGATGTAACGGGTCAACGGTGCCTGTGGTTTGACTCTGTCCCCTGGGAGCCCTGACACTGCCCGTCCCTTTGATGCAGTATCAGTATCCACAGACATGGGTCTGAGTCTGCGTCTGGGGCAGAAACGCTGCTCAGCCCTGCCTGCCCCTGCTCAGCCCCTGCCCGGGGCATCTCTTGCTCCAGGGAGCTGCCTGGCCACTGGGATCCTGAGCCCTCAGCCTCTTCCCTTGCACTGCCAGCTCCACGTGGAGCCCGTGGGAAGGGAGAACAGGGGACAGGGAGCACAGCCTCCCTCCCTGAGGATGGTGCTCTAAGGATAGTGCTGTGTCACCTTGGGGACTTCTCCTGAGAAACCCCTCACCCTGAGAGGACAGGCCTGGACCTAGAGCTGGGGTGATCACCCGCTCTCAGCTCCAATGTTTGGGTCTGGGCCCACGTGGACCCCCAATAGTCCCCAGTGAGCCCCAAGAATACCCAGAGCCTGCAAATGGGGCAGGGAAGGTGAAGAGCCTTGGGCCTTACCCCGCACTGGAGGCTGGGGGGGTCCTGTTTGTCCCCACTCTGCTCCTCCTGCCCTCCCTCCTGCCAGGGGGGCACTTCACCTCTGGGACCCACCAGGTGTTCCTGCCTTGCAGCAGCCCGTGAGCTCTGTGCCCTGCCCTCCGGGGCTCACACTGCACATCGCTCAGCCCCAGCATCTGTGACCTGTCGGTTTGTGGGAGCACCAAGTTTTCTGGACAGGGTGCCCGCTGGCTTTGCTGGTGAGATGCTGCTGGCTACGGGGGCTGCCCCTGGCTCCCAGGATGCCGGTCACACCCCGGTGCCCCCCAGCGCCCCTCCGACAGCTGCTCCCTAGGCTGCTCCCGCTGCGAGTCCAGCGGCGCAGGCTGCCGACCCCGTCTGATGGTCCCAGGAGGGTCAGGGCATGGAGGGAGCTGGGCGAAAAGCTTCCCCTCAAAACAAGATCCCTACCTGGCCGCTGCCTGCGTCGGTCGGCCCGGGGCTGAGGGGCTGGTCCCACCTCCGCGGGGGCTCGCTCGGCGGCAGCGGGGCGTCCCCCGTGTCCTCCCAGCCGAGCGGTGGGGCTGCCCAGCTGCTGGCCGGGCTCACGCCACCCAGCTGTGCCCACAGCCCGGGGTCAGGCTGTCGAGAAATGGAGGCTCATTACATGGGTGGGGAATGACGAGCAGGGCAGCCTCACACCCTGACCGTGGACAAACCCTGGGTGGGGAGGGGCTGTCGGGGTCACATTTGGCACCCAGGGCTGCCTGCGCTGGGCTGCGCACCTGGAGCTGGATTAATTTGTCTGCAGCTCTTTCGCTGCCTAACGCCTAACCGAAAGGAGGGGGGCAAGAACACTTTTTTTCTGATGACGTTTCTGATGCAATAAGTCCCTCCGAAATTTAATTTGCAGCAAGGTACTGGAAGCAGAGTATGCTTCAATAATTCATTGCTCTTTAAAGCTTCGAAGCCCGCTGGCCACAGCCAGGGGAGCCCGTGACACCTTTGCATTAAAAAGGATGCTGGGAGCTTTACACAAGCCCCCTCCTCCCCCTATCCAGGCCTGGCTTATTTATATTCATTCTTCTCTCTAGGGCACAAGCAGGTTTGTGTTCTTCGAGCGCCTCTTTTTGAAACCACCACAGTGACCTGGCGCTTGTCGGTGATGGGGTGGGGGGGAGGTTCAAACCAGCATTAGCCATGCAGGCTGCTGCCATGCAAGCGGGGCGGCTGGCTCTGCCCTCCTGGCCCCACAGCCCTGCCCAGGGGCAGAGAAGCAGCAAAGGCAGCCATGCCCTGCAGAGCTGCAGGTCCTACCAGCGCTCCGGGGAAGCTCTGTAGAGCGGGGCTTACTGGGCACGCCGGCACATCCTTGCGATGCGTGGATATAAGGGGTTAAGCGTTAGTTGTTACTGGTGACCTGCAGACCGTGCTTGGCCAGAGGCCGTGGAGCTGTGTGCAGGTAGGATGATGTCCCTCGGCATGACCAGCTGCCTGGGTCCCGGGTGGGAACAGTTACACGTGGGCAGTTACGTGCCCGGCTGCCCAAATCCACCCCACCACAGCATCTGCAGGGTCTGGGTGGGCAGTGGGGACGTGCTGGGGCCCCGCTGCAAACGGGGATCGCAGCAGAGGGTGCTGAGAACGTCACCTCTTCCCAGGGCTGCCACGATCCAGCACGGGGACTGGGGGTCCTGGGCCAGTGCTGCAGGTGGGGCAGCTGGGCCCCACCAGCACCCCTGCAGGAGGTGTGGTGGTCTGTCCCCAGGGCGTGGGTGAATCCACCCCCCCTCCCAGCCCTCTCCTGGCGATGTGACTTGAGGTGGCAGCTGAACCATCTGGAGATGTTTGGTAGGGTCTAGCTGGCAATACCGGGCTGACCGAAGGGGTGTCCCCTGCCTTCCTGCTCTCTCTGCACGGAGCAAGCCATAACCCCCCCGCTGCACCCACCTGCAGGTAGTGGTAGGCCAAGTCTTGATGGCAGGACTTGGATTTCAGCAAGGCTTTATCAATCGTGGCGGAGGCTTTCTGGCACACTTCCCGGGCATGGCTGAGGGTCAGCGTGGACCAGGAGCCCCTCTTACTGTAGTTGGAGTCATTGTTGATGGGGATATTGGTGCAAGGGGTGACCTTGAGGTCGTTATTGCTCTTGGAGGATTTCAGCATGTGCTCGCTGATGGTGTTGTAAGCGTGCATGAAATACTTGGGCTGGCTGTGGTCCGGCTGCCGTCCCAACGTCATGAGGCCCATGGGGTTGCGGTAGCTGCAGGTGTCGCTGTCTAAGTTGTCATCGGAGCTCCACCAGCCTGATATGTTGGACCTGGTCCTGCGCTTGGGCTCGGAGGTCTTCGCTCGATCTTTGCTCTTGCTCCTCCGGTTTTGCTTGGCGTCATCCCCTCCCTTCTTGCCGTTCACGTTGCCTTTGGTGGGGCCCTCCAGAGACTGGGACTTGGCGAACAGCTTCTGGACGGAGTGGACGAGGTGCCGGATGCGCCCGGGGCTCTCGCTCCGGTGCTTTGCATCGCTCCTCTGAAACTGGAGGGTGCTGAAGCCGTCCCTGTGGATGGGCAGCTGCTTCTCAAACTGGTCGAGGAGGTTTGCAGGCAGGCGGTTGATTTTAGTGGCTTGGGCATGGCTCGGGAAAGGGTTGTCATCCGGGACCTCGAAGTGGGAGTTGTAGTGGATGCGGGGGAAGGTGCTGCTGTTGGAGATCTGGTTGTTGAGTGGAAGGAGACAGTCGCCATGGAGGGTGTTCTGGGCTGGGAATCGGGGGTCCATGGTGAAGGAGTCGGTGGGGCTGAGGAGATAAGGGTTCCTGTCCTGGGGGGCATAAAGAGAGTCTTGAGGGGAGTCCAGGTTATCGGAGAGGTGGCGGCTTCTGTTATCTCCTAAGCCCTTCATGGTCCTCGTGTTTCATAGACCATCGCTCAGGGATGGTGCAGCAGAGCCCTTGCAGGAGCCCACCCTGCTCCCCCGGAGACTTCGCTGCACCTGGAGGGAGAGGAGAGGTGCTCAGAGCCTGACCAGAACCTCTCGGGCAGCCACCACCACGGCATCTGTGCGAAGGCTTTCCCAGCTCTGAAAGCAAATGCCACCAAAGTTAAGGGATGAAGGAGAGAAGTGGGATGGGAGAGAGATAACACGTCAGGAGGGGAGGAGAAGGGGCTGAGAGCAAGGGCTGGAGAAAACAGGGAACAGGAGAGAAGGAGGGGAAGGATTCATTCTTTCTAGCTGCAGTCTGAGTGCTTGTGTGTCCCAGTGCTCAACCACAGGCTGCTTAAATAATGCTGCTGCTATTTTTCTGGTCCCTGCACATGTTTATTTAAGAGTCCCTTCCCCAGCCAGCACAACAAAGCCTAGCAGGGGCTGCCAGCAAATCACTGCTCCTGTCCCATTTGTTCAGGGGGCTTAAGAAAAACCCCCACTGTCAAACACTGCACGTGGATCTTGCCTGAGCCAAAGGAAGTCTGGAGCTGAGCATCCCATCTTCTGCATCACACTTTGCGTTTCTGTGGTTACTGGATCCCGGAAGGGGGCTGGCAGCCCTGCTCTGTGTGCTGCGTGCAGCTGCGCTAATGCGAAATGATGTCAAACGTCTCCTCTCCAACGAGCGCCCCGGCTTATGGCATGTTTTACCCGGGAGGAAATTGTTCCAGCAGCTACGATGAGAGCAGAGGTGTTTCTGAACACTCACAGCCTGACCTGAGAAGCTGTTTGCTGCTCAGTCGATCTTTCCTGCCTTGCTGCATCGCTCCTGGGAGAGCTGTATCACCCTCTGAGCCCAGCTGTCCGTCCCTTGCCGTGGTCCTCTGCCACCACAACGGGCTGAGGTTGCTCCTCCGTGGCTGGTTCAGCAGGTACAGGTGTCCCTGCGGGGGGATGGAGGGGGCAGCCGGGCACAGAGGGTCCCTGCAGGGCAGGGAAGCTCCTCACTGGAGGTTTCTCCAATGCACTTACCCCGTCTTGCTCGGCTCAAAGGGATCCTCATCTGTGCTGGGTTTTACAGGGGAAAAAGACAAACTTAAAGAAAACCATTGAGCATATAGATGAGTTGTCAATCAATGAGTTAATTTTCCATACTTAAAAGGTAATTGAAATCATATAGCATAAAAAGTGATTCTTATTCCCTTTCACCTTTTAGTTTAGTTTCTGATTTCCTTATGGGTTTAGTTCAAGTATTGCTTAAAGGCAAACACTGAAGCATCCTATGGGTATAAAACCCCAGAGAACGAGATTCTAGATGACTACTTCAAAATCCAAGGCCCGAAAACATGTACCCATAGCTGAATGGCTGCTCCTTGGTAAGATGAAGGGGCTGTTCTGGGAGCTGGGATGACAAGATCTGTGCAGAAGAGCCATTTTCCAACCCTAGGATGTTCCCCAACAAGGACCTGGAAGGGGAAACAGCACCTGGATCCTCAGAGCCTCTGGTGAGTTCGTGGGAGAGAGAAAACCATCATTTGCTTATTCCTAGAGAACAACTAGGATAATGGTGTGACCCTGTGAGAAGCAGAGCTGATAGTCTGGGCTCCTGGGTTCTCCCTGTTCAGTCACTAATTTGACTCCGGTCTCCCCAAGGATCTCCTCCTGCACGCGGTCTGGTCAGCAGAAGTGGCCAGGACAGAGCTGGTGCGGGGAGCAGAGCCAGCAGTCACTGAAGGGTGGCAGCAATAATTGTTTGGAAGCACAAAAAAGAAGTGCAACATATCCCATAGTTTTACTGGTTCCTAAAAGTCTCCATCTAACTCTCGTGTTCCCAGGGGGTCAGCAAATCGAAGCCGGTGGCTCTAAGGCTTTTGGAGGCTCTAAGGCTCTAAGGTGGTTTGCAGGCAGCAGCCCAAGCTCCCACCCTGCTCTGACAGATCCTGCTCCTGTCCCTGAATCCTGCTCGGGGGGGGGGTGTCCTGCCAGTCATCCCCGAGAGCACATCCAAGTGCACTTGTAGGCACTGCGGCTGCCCCCAGCACCCACGGCTCTTGTCCCTGGAGGACCCTGTGTCTCCACACAAGGCTTGCTCGGTCCTGTTCCACCTCTCCTGAAACCCACTTGGAGAAGCCGTGTGGCCCCATGGGGTGGGACCTGCTGCTTACCTGAGCCCTGCAGCTGGTCCAGCTGCCTTCGCCTGCACCCTGGTGTCCTGCCACCTGGCCTGGCCTTTGGTGGTGTGGGAGAGATTGTAGAATCATGGAATCATTTCGGTTGGAAAAGACCTTTAAGACCATAGAGTCCAACCGTTAACCCAGCACTGCCAGGCCCAGCACTAACCCATGTCCCTGATCCCTCCAGGGAGGGCGACTCTACCACTTCCCTGGGCAGCCTGTGCCAGTGCTTGGCAACCCGTTTCGTGAAGAAATTTTTCCTAATGTCCAATATAAACCCTCTCTGGTACAACTTGAGGCCATTTCCTCTTGTCCTATTGTCCTCAGACCTCTCCACCACACAGGCGGTGCCCATGTGTTTCGGGAATAAGGCCATGGCTGTAATTCTGGTCTGCGCTGGGGGAACCTTGATATTAAACCTGCCCTTCTTGCTAAAACACCCAATGCAACATCATCCTTGACTAGTGTCCAGTTGCTCATAGTTCCTCTGGGTGCTACTCTTCTCCTGCTGTGCTCTTCTGCAGCTCAGTGCACCAACTCCTCTGGAGCCCCTCGCCCACGGGACAGCACCCATGGGAGCAGGGTCCTGGATGGAGAAGTGTCACAGAAGAGAGACTCATGGATGTGCCAGGCAGCTCTGCTTCTATCTTGTGCAAGTTGGCATCAGCACAGTAGTTAAAGAGTGGTGACGAAAAGCACCAGTAGATGTTCTCAAAGGAAGCCCTTGGGGCAGAAGAGAAGGATGGGGTGTGGAAGGGCCCTAGACTGAGCCATCCACCTGGTCCTTTAAATTCCAGATGGCCATGACTGGGTAAGTTCAAGCCTGCCTGACTTTGAGGCGAAGCCCCACAGGTAGCAGGGAGCCCAAATCCTCACGGAATACCACCTTGGTCTGCCCAGGCTCAGCTCTGCCTGCCCTGGCATCTTTTCCCCATCCTTCCATGCCCCAGCTCCAGACTCCCAACAAGGTCCTTCACTCGGGCTTGGTCACTCGAGGCCATCCTGGCCCTGACGGACGCTGTGCTTCTCCTGTCACACCACACTACAGGACCCAGACAGTCCCTAAGGAGACAATGCAGCTCTGATTTAATTACAGTGGAATGTCTCTAGATATTGATAGTAAATAAATCTTTTCCTACAAAGGGCAATCGATACTTGAAGCAGAAATCTCCCAGGCACTCCTGAAGGAGACTTCGGCCCCGTTACTGCTTCGCCCAAAAAGTGCATCAGCATCACTGCTTTTGTGTTCACCAGGCTCCAGAATAAAGCAAAACTGCCTTAGGACTCAAAATAAATAGGGAAATGAAAATAAGTAAATTAAATGAAAATAAATGAGATGCAATGAAGGCCTGGCTTACCAGGGCAGAGTAGGGCTGGGGGCTGCCTCGGGATGGCTCGACGAGCAGAGGAGCAGGGAGTGAAGAGGGGCCTCGGGGACAAGCGGAAAGGCAGGAAAAATTATATTTGAGGCAGGACTGGAGGGCAGGAGCAGAAGGGATGGACAGCAGGGAGCAGGGGAGGGCAGGGAACTCCCTCTCTCCCAGGCTGGTGTGTTCTCATCAGGGATGGACACTTGCTTCTCTACGGCAGAGAGTTTATCGTTGCCTTTTCCTCCTTGCAGGGCTGCCAACAGGTCCCCACCCTCCTGCCTGTCCTGTGTGCCCTGGGCATCCCTCCCCCTGACAGCCAGCACAGTGCGGGCTCCCAGCCCTGCTGCTGGGCACCTGTCGGGGCAGGGCTGGTGGGACCAGCCCCTGGTCCCCACGCTGTGCCTGCTGCAGCCCCTGCCAGTCGGCTTCCCTTTGAGACGGATTAAACTGTTTTCATTCCATTTCAATTGCTCCCTGCAATCCTTGGCACTTCCTTGAGACTCGGGGTCAGGGAAGGGAAAAACCTTACAAGCCTCTTCGCCGCCATCTTTTTAATTTGGAAGGATGTAAAAGCTGGAAATTAAATCTCTCAAATCCACGATCCTGCGGCTCACAAACTGTCTCCCAGGACAGCTGCCCGGGGCCACGCTGTGTCCCCCTGGCCTGAAGCAGGCGCCACGGCGAGGAGGTGGGCAGCCTCCGACCCTGGGGAGGGCACCTGGTCAGCAGAAGGTCCTGGTTAGCAGATGGTCACAGCAGGGGCTTCCCGAGCACGGAGAGGATGCATCCCTGAGCCCAGAGGAAGGGGCTGGCTTTGCTGCATGGTCCCATTGTCTTCCTTTCCCTCAGCTTGCAATTTTTGCGGTTGCCCTTCCTCTTCCTTTGCTGATGGTCAGAGGTCTCTGAGGTGCAGTAGATCCCCAGCAGGGTGGTCCCAAACCGTCCTGGAGACCAGCTGGAGCCAGCTACCCCTTGGGCACAACTTACCACAGCAGCACTGCAACTCACTTACAGCGGCACCTCCTGCAAAATACATCCGCAGCTCCAGACACCGAGCAGTGTATGAAAATTTGAATCATGCAGGAGATGACAGCCTTGCCTGCAGCAGCTTCCTGCTCAGCAGGGTCTCCTCTCCTCCCCAGCCGAGTGCTGCCAAGGCTTCCCTGGCGTAGGACCCACAGCTGCTGCGCTCGTCTGCTGTGAGCGGGAGATGAGGCTGGTCTGGGCGGTTGGAAGATGGTTCGCTCCGCTTCGGGAAGGCTGAATCACATCTTCATTGCGAGCTGAAAAGCCTCCGTTGTTGTAAGAAATGGTTCAATGATTGCAAATATTTGTCTGTCTGTCTCTTTCTAACAGTAAGGAGATTAGGATGACCCGAACTCTGGGCAGAGCAGGAGGTAACCGAAAGGAACTGGATGGGGAAGAGGAGAGAGCTGCGCCGCAGTGCAGAGACCAGCAAAGCAATGATTTCCTAGCTATCTGCCCAGTCCCACTCTCACGTGCCTGCCCAGTTTACGGCTACCCATCCAGCCGCTTGCCCAGCCAGGTCCTGTTTGGCGATTCTTTGAAATGATGGTTTGTAACTCCGGGCAGAAAGTGTGAGCGAGATGTCTGTCAAAATGTCACCCAGGACAGAAGTCCAGTGAGCGTCCCGGGGATGTCTGTCTGTCTTTGCGATCCCATAAAGCTCTGAAGTTTCAACTATCCATCAGGGATACCTCTCGTGGCAACTCCAGCCTGTGATGTCTTTTCCTGCCCACCCTGCACGTGAAGAACTGATCTCCCGTCTCCATTCCACTCTTGGACACTGGCTCCACGTCGAGGGCAGGGAGAAGACAGGGCAGAGGACAGGGCGAATGCTCTGCCCTCTCTCAACAAGAAGGGGACAGGAGGAGAAAATGCAGTCCCTCCCCTTTCCAGCCTCACTGCGCTCGGCTTCAGTCCCTTTCCAGGGTTTCACTTCACAATCAGCTGGCGGACGCACGGCAGAGGAGGCAGCCGGTGTGGTGGGTCACCAGGCAGGGCTTGCTCCTTCTCCCCAAGCCTGGGAGGGCACAGGGAGCTCCCTGAGCATCCTGATGGATTTCTTCTCCTCATGCACACGTGTTGGGACTGCAGCACGAGGGCAAACACACGTCTGGGTGGCTGTAGGTTCTGTGTGCATGGTGCAGACACAGGTACAGGGATCAGGCTTGACCTGCCAGGAGTTAAGAGGGAGGTCAAACCTACCTCTGCAGCTTTTGTGGCTCGAGGTGCTGCATGTGGGTGCTTCTGCTCCTGAAGAAACCGAGGAGCTGCAGGCGCTGGCCGGGTGGCTGCATCCCACCTCCTGCGGGCAGCAGTGGGTGCGGGCTCTGTGCTGTTTCCTTCCCTTTCGCCGTGCCCTTGGCACACATTTTCCAGGTAAGAAGCCCATGTCTCCCTGGGCACCCTCCTCTCCGAACACAACCATGGCTGCCCTGGTTGAACGGTGTCTCGAACCAGAAACAGGCACTTGAAGAGCTCTTCTTTCTCCCCACAATCACAGTGGAAACACCAAAGCTGCTGCCCCTATGCTGCATGCCAGCCCAGGGGCCTTCACCCTCACAAAATCAAGGGAGGAACCTTCCACCTTCCAGGAGAGCTTTTCTCTCTCGTCCTAACCTCTGCCATGCCTCATCTAAACAACATAACGCACCACAAAGTCACTGCACCCGTGCAGAACACCAGCACCAGACATACAGCCAGACCTTGGTCCAGGTGGTGCCAGCAAGAAGCCAGAGACCCTCCGGCCAGGCTTCTTGCTGGCATTTATACAACGATCACAGCCTTACTCAGGTTGGAAGACATTTCTTGAGCTCATAACCTTCACCTGAACAGGACTGGTTGGGGAGGGACATGCACTGTTGAGGCAGGGCTGGCCACGAGGGCCAGGAGACCATTCAGGTGCTGCTCAGGAGAGCCAGGTGGATGTATCAAGACAAGCTGCCTGTAAAATGGGACTGCTTAAGGGCACAAGTCCTCCAGAAGGAAGAAACCCCTGTCCTGATGGAGCTGCCGGCACCGTTTGGAGTCAACTAGCCCTGCCCTCTATTGATCAGCTCTTCCAGGGCTCCGCGTACCATAACCTCCCACATAAACCTCAGCCCAGCCATCCAAGCTAGCTGCAAACACATGGGTGGCTTTTATATATAGAAATCTAGCAGCATGCTAATAGCTAGCTAGATAAGGAATAAATGATTCGCAACCTGCAGAAGAAAAAATGACTCCCCTCAGCCCGCCGCAAGAAGCTTAAGAAATTGTGTACTGTGGTGTAGGTGACGTCGGTCTGCCTACACGCATGAATTCAAAGGTTCCCTGAATTAGCAGGCACACTTCATGTGGCATTCAGCGAGGGGGGCCGCTGGCTTCCAGGGCGTTGCATTAATGATGATTCAAGGCGTTCAGAATCTAATCGCGGGGGATAAAAATAGCCAGCTTCTACTTGGAACAATTCATTACACAACAGACCTTCCTCCAGCCTACTCGTGCCCCTCGCTTCTCTCCGGGAAGCTCACCACCACTGCCGGGAGCTTTGTCCCGGGGGCAGAGTGGGTCTGAGCAGCCAGCAATGCTGCTGAGAAGAGCTTCAGCCAGGGCCTCCTGAGGAGCACTCATGGGGTTAGTGTCACTTGGAGACATTATGTCACCACCGAGACATGTGACAGCAGCACCAAGAGATCTGAGGCACTCCCACCCTGTGCCCCTCACTCTCCAAACAGCAATGGAGGGGAGACAGCAGCTTCCAGCAGGTCATGTGTCTCACCCACCTGGCGTCCATCCTTTGGAGATGGGGGAATTGCTTTATGAGGGCCAGCCTGCCCCTTGCCTGAAGGTGTCCCCATGGGCTTGCCCAGCCCATCTCCAAGTCCAGCTTCCAGGCAGCTAACTCTAGATGAAGCAAATCCCAGCGTAGGCAAGGAGCTCAAGAAAGCGTGCGGCACTGATCTCTCAATGCTCCCGAGTCCCACGTCACTGGTGGAAGGATTTCCTCACAGCTCACTTCACATGTGAATAAGTAGTTTGTGCCTTTTAAATGTGGAATCTACCCGAGGCCTCACGGTGGCTGACTGGTGGTCTCCTGCTTGCTCTTCAGGCAAAGGGATATCTCTGCTGGGACTGCCAGCTGATGCTCACTGGGATGATGGGGAGAGATGGACTCTAACTGGAGTCCCCAAATAGACAGAGAATATTTTTTCTTCCTTATATGCTCTAGATACTTTTTTTTTTTTGTGGTAGCAGCACATCCAAATGCTGTGAAAATAAAGGGCTGCAATACGATAAAGGTTTTTGACTTCAAGTGTTGACTAAGCTGAAGAAGCAGACGAATTCCTGAGAGAGAGAGAACTTACTTTCATGCAAATGTCACTGGCAATAGAATCAACTCTCAAGGGAACAAAACGTCAGAAACTTTACAACCTATTTGTCTGTCCCTAAATAGAAGTTTCCCAAAGTTCTCCAGAAGACAGGATCTGCTCTGAAGGAGGAAATGCAAACCACTAAATAGGTCAAAGGGGACAAAGGAAGGCAAGGTAGGAAAGGGAGAGGTTTCAGGAAGAAGGCAGGAGAGCTGATGAGATGGAGAGGAAGGACGAGGATGGTGAGCAAGGGTCACCATCTTTTGAAACCCACCTGCACTCTCTGCTCTCTTACAGGTCACCTGGGGCACGTGCTGGTGACAACCTGGCATGTGTTCCAGCTCATCTGGCAGAGCAGCTAATGAGACCACTGGGGACCAGAACTGATTTGTTCTGGTCAGTGCAGCTCAAGCGGCCTGGAGGGGTGTGTGTGTGCTTGCAAAGCCAGCTGTGGAGCAAGGGAGGATGAAAAGAACTTAACAGAGCTGCCCCTGAGCTTGCTTACGCTGTGATTCCTAGGGGTGGAGGTTGTCCACACTTGTGACACAGAAGGAGGTAAGCCATTCTGCTTGGCCCCCTGTGCCACCACCCTGCCCCAAAACCACCCGCCAGATCCTCCTGCCTCTCTGTGCTACCAGAGCAAGCAGCAGCCCCAGGACCGGGGGCACCGAGGACCAGGCAGATGAGCAGGAGGTGGGGACAGCTGGGCGGGCAGGGGCAGGCTCCTTGCCCTTGGTGCTTGTGGCAGGGTAGAACCGGCTGCTCCGAACGGCGATGGCAGTTCCTGCTGCACCACCAGGTCTCTGCAGCCTTGCAAGAACGTTTGTTTTGCTCCAGGGCAGATGTTCCTATCGCCTAAAGATGCCGGTGAAGCTAGGCAGGTCCAGATGAAGCCAGGCGGGGCTCTGCCTGCGTTTGGGATGCGGGATGGAGATGCTCTCTGGCAGTGGAATTCCTCAGCGACTGAGACAAAGCAGCTCACGTCAGCTGAGGGTCCCGGAGCAAGCGGAAAGCGAGTGGGGAGAAACCAGCAGCTCCCTCTGCCATTCTTCCCAGAGAACAGACTGAGTCTCGTCTGCAGCCTCCTGTGTGCTCAAAGCTCCGGGAACACTTCCTTTGTCTCAAACTAGGTCAGCGCGGAGGCGTGACGTTACTATAGCAATCGGTATTAGATTTCATAACTTTATTTTAGTGATGGGTGTGTTGCAGGATCCACTACTAGATGGAGGGAGGGTTGTCACTGAAACACCCTCTCCAGCCTCCCTTCCCCAGCCTCCTTCTCCCTCCTGCTCCGCTGCCCTTGGTACCACAAGCACAAAGCAGTGTCTGCCCAGCCCACTCCCCCTCTTGGCTGTTTCTAAAGAGTCCCAAAGCCAGCCCTGGGCCATACTGTACCTGTCACAGCTTGCTGGGCTTGGGGACTAGGCCAGACTCAGCATCCTGTGCACCTTGTGTCCCCCCGGGCTCCAGAGCTGTCCCTCATGAAGACCTGCCAGGCAGAGACAAAAGGGAGAACGTTCTCAGGTCACAAAGAGCAGGGTGGTGTCTTCCTGCCAACAACCTTGCCAGACCATAACGCTGATGCTGAACAGACACAATCACTCTGACTGACACCCAGGTTGTCTCCATTAAGTGGGGCTCGTGTTCTTCTGTGCAGACTGGAAGGATGGACTGGGAATCAGCTGGACTGGGAGAAGAACGCGCGAAATGCCTGGGCTCCTTGCTTGGGGGCACAGGGCTGGGGGGAGCCCCTTTGTAGGAAAGTGCTCTTCGACTTTCCTTCCCTTGTTTCTTTGCCATGAAATAATCCCCAAAGGAGCCCCCTTGCTGCCTGTGGCTGTATCTTTGTTTCTCGGCCATGCCATACTGTCCTGAGCTCTGCCTCATCTTCTGGGCTCTGAACTGTGGGAGAACAGAGTCTGGTAAGACAGGGAGGACAATCCCAGGGATAAATCCCCTGACGGGAGTGGCAGATGGCAGCCAGTTCCCTTTGGTGAGTCCCAGCTATACACCTGCCAAAGCCTGCATCTTGCTCTCACCTATCAATGCTGCTCATTCAACTTTTGCTTGAGCAGCTCACACTGTAAATCTTTTCCATCTGGTCACTAGGTGCTACTGTACTGCAGCTAAAGTGTCGTATGTCTTCATTGTCATTCACCATCAGCTACACTGCAAACAACTGAAAAAAAAATGCTCCTTGTATGAAAAGCAAAGTAAATAAATATGGGGGGAAAGCCATCAACGTTTCTTAATGACCTCAGAAACCCACGCATCACAACAGAGAACACAGCCTGAAATCTTCTATCGGTCAGACTAAATATTATTTGGGGTTTAAATCACTTAATTTCCAAGGTAGGCTTGTGTGTATGCATGCATGTTCTCTATTGCACACTGAGAAGATGCAAGCACGGCGCTGGAACAATCTGGGGAATTCAGCCAGGGATGGGAACGGTAACTCACAGCGAGGAGTCAGCTTTCCTACCATGGTATATTTTTTCATTCCTAATTGAACAGAGAAGACCATCTGGGTCTTGAGAAGGTCTGCCTAGAGCTCCAGGGGGCTTTAAAAGAGACAAACCCCAGTTTCTTGACTGGGAGGATGTCTGGAAGGTTGGGACAAGGATACAAACCTCAGCAATTTTCCTAGGAAGGCTAGTGGCGGGTTTGCTTCCCTCTCTGGTGAAGCGGAAGACGACCAAACTGGTGCCCTAGTGCCATGGATAAGACAGCAGCTCCTTGTGCCCTGAAAGGAGAGGTGGGCAATGCAGTGCCCATGGGATCCTGCTCTCTCTGCCACCACCCAGCAAGAGCGGTTTTCTCCCCATTTAATGCCTGTGGGGGGTGTGGGTCTTTACAGATATCCCAGGTACAGGGTCTGCTTGGTTTATGAGAGAGGTGACATGTTTCCTTCCAAACACGCTCAACAGCCCTCATTACAATCTGTAGTAAGGAAGCAAAGAGTAGATAGTTGGACAGATACAGAGCAGGTAGAGAATAAGAGGCATTCAGATCCTCTAACGGTGGATATTCCGATAGACAGGAGAGTGGAAAGCCTGGAAAGATCAGAAGACTGCCCTCCTAAATCTGGTACAAACCCTCTTCACCTTCCCACTAGCTCTGTACCCCTTGAACCCCAACAATGCAGAGGAAATGCTTAAAGGCAGGGCAGGCACCCTGGGGAAGCCAGGCAGGAGATAGCTGTTGTTAAGGCAGTCACATCTGTCCCCAGAGCTCACTTGTCTTCTACACCAAAACATTTGTGTGAGTTCCTTGCTGCTGATGGGCACTCAGCTGTGAAAACCAGAGACAGATGCTCTACCCAGGAGACACAGAAAAACTGCCTCCACCTAACCAAGGAGGTCCTGTTTTGGAGGCATCAGCTCCTGAGGACAAGAGACAACTCTACATCTCAAACACAGACATTCCAGAGCTCAGAGATGTCAGCGGGGCTGTAGGTTGCTGCCAAGAGGCCATTGCTCCCTGCGTCAAACATGGTGCTGTGTGAATGTGGTAAGATGAGGTATGATGAGTCCAAATGCAGTAAGATGAGGTAAGATGAGCCTGGGTGCTGCAGATGACCACAGAGCAGTGAATGCATTGACACCATCCAATGCTGTCACAGCTCTCTCCACACAAAAAGTGAATTCCAGCTACTTGTGAGTTAAGGTTTGAGCTGGTAATCCAGACATGTAGAGCCTGCAGTCGCAGTCTGAATGGGCAGTGCTACCTGAAGCCACCCATAGCACCAGCACCTGTCTGCCAGCAGCTCTCCTGCTCTAATGCCACCAGTACTGTCATGAAGGAGAGCATTATGTACCACTAGAGCCACTGCTGTCCATCATGCAAGTCATCAGCATGCGCTGGCAATGCTCTCAGCACACCTCCTGGGTGCACAAGTATCTACCAGTAGTGCCCAGCATCCTCCATCACCACCAGCAGCTACTTGCACTTGAAGTATCAGCTCAGCACTGCCACCACCCATCAGTGTCTCTCAGCAGCACCCACTGGGTATCCCAGGGTACCTCCAGGAGTGGTGCTGGTCCTGGGACCCCTTGGCACAGAGCGACTCTGATGTGGGGGAGGAGTAGTGCCTGGGCTCCAGGCCTCCACTTACCCTGCAGATTTCACAAAAATAAAAGGTGCCATTAAAGCTCTGCAGGAAGGTCTGTAATACTGCTTTTGACTTTGCACACTACTGTTGCACTGAGAACGCAGTGCTATAATTACCTTTAATTAATATCAGCATCAACATCCCAAGGAAATGCAAATGAGCAGTTGTGCCACCAGCACAATTACATTACATCAACGACCAGCGATCCACCTCCATCCTCCTCCTCTTTCTCCCATTCGCAGAAGCACCTTGCTCACATCATGGCCGTTGTGTGGAGGGGGTGGGATGGGAGATGACATGTGGAAGGACAAGCTGGTGAGATCCCCATCTGGAGTACTGTGTCCAGCTGTGAAGCCCTCAACACAAGAAGGACATGGACCTTTTGGAGTGGGCCCAGAAAAGGCCACAAAGATGCTGAGGGGGCTGAAGCACCTCTCCTCTGAGGACAGGCTGAGAGTCTGTTCAGCCTGGAGAAGAGGAGGCTCCTAAAGGGGAGACCTTAAAGCACCTCCCAGTGCCTGAAGGGGTGCAGGGAAGCTGGGGAGGGGCTGTTCAGTGTAGTGACAGGATGAGGGGCAGTGGTTTTAAACTAGAGCAGGGTAGATTTAGGTGACACAATTAGGAAGAAATTCTTTACTATGAAAGTGGTGAGATGCTGGCACAGGTTGCCCAAAGATGTGGTGGAGGCCCCATCCCTGGGTGCATTCAAGGTCAGGCTTGATGGGGCTCTGAGCAACCTGATCTGGTTGAAGACGTCCCTGCTTCCTGCAGGGGGTTGGACTAGAAGACTTTTAAAGGTCCCTTCCAGCCCAACACATTCTATGGTTCTATGATTCTATGATGATTCTATGACACACACTGCTAGGGGAGGTGGTGTAGCCCCAGGCAAGTGGATTGCAGACCAAGGGGAATTGTGGGGAGCAGGGGCCAAACTGGGGTCCCTGAGCTTCCAGGCAATGAAGGCACAGGATGCTGGAGGAAGCAGCCAAGTGTCCTTCCAGGCAGTCTGCATGCTCTCATGCTGGTGTTTCCTCAGGGCTGTCCTGCTGATGGACTGATGTCCCTTCCCCACGTGAAGCAAGACACTTTCTGGTGAACTAGAGTCTCAAACGCTCTGCAGCCAAACCTCACTGGAGAATGAGCTTATGATTATTGCTCCTCTGAGCCTTGGCCTAAGAGAGGAGAGGCACAACTTTCCCCTCGTTAGCCCATGTAGTTCCGTTGGACTTAAAGTGTGACTGGAGAAGACCTTGAAGAGACTGATCTGGTGTTCACGATCCCTGGTCTTGCCACCTCAGAGATGACTCCAAGCGAAGTGACAGAAAGAGGGAACTCTGAGTAGAGGATTGCCTGCTGGGGTCTGCAGACGAGGTCAGGTTTTAGTCATGACTGAGCAGCGGAAACCACTGCTTGCACAGCAGCACGAAGTGAAGGGCAGGGTGGTTTTTTCCTTCCAGCCGCCCACTCCTGTGGCCACAGCCTGAGCAGAGCAAGGCAAGCTGAGCAGTCATGGCAGGCATTTCTGGGAAGGTGCAGATGATGCTGGGATTTAATTTCAGTGCAAATACTGTGAAATGTTACAGGTTCAAAAAGCAGCATTTTGGGCTGGGTCCGTGTGAGAAAGGGAGGTCCCTCATCTCCTGCTGCAGAGACCTTCTGCTTCTCTTCCAAATTTGAAAGAGCCTCAGCAAACTCATTCATGGTTATCAATATGTCAAGGGGGAGTGTCAGGAGGACGGAGCCAGGCTCTGCTCAGGGATGTCTCATGACAGGACAAGGGGCAATGGGTACAAGCTGGAACACAGGAAGCTCCACAAAAATATTAGAAAAACCTTTTTCCCTGTGTGGGTGCCGGAGCCCTGGACCAGGCTGCCCAGAGAGGGTGTGGAGTCTCCTGCTCTGGAGACTTTCAAACCCCACCTGGACGCGTTCCTGTGGGACCTGCTCTGGGTGACCCTGCTCTGGCAGGGAGGCTGGACCAGATGATCTTTCAGGGTCCCTTCCAACCCCCAACATTCTGTGATTCTGTGGTTCTGTGAAACTGCCCATGTCTGCTTCTTGCTAAACCTGAGAAGAAACCAAGTCCTTGTGTCAGGGAACCAGAAAAATGACCTGACTGGTCTTCTCTACCTTGCAGTCAGCCTCACATCAGATCCAGAGCTCTGGTACTCAAGACAGGCCGGGAGCCTGAGTGAAGATCCTGCCAGCAGAGCAGGAACATCTGCAGGGAGAGGGGGATGAGCAGGTCCAGCAGAGGGGCAGTGAGAAATGGGTGAAGAGCGCAGCCAGGCATGCAGGCTCCCAGTGATGGCAAGCACTGTTGAATGCGATGCTCCCCTCCTCCTGCTATCATCCCTAGCTCCAGTTCCTTCTAATGCTTAGATTTACAGGCTGCAAATTCAGGTGTAGTCATTGCAAGCCTCTGGCCTGCTCTCCTTTATGAAACAGGCCATAGCGTCGTTCTGTCCAAATCCAGCAACAGAATGGATATAAATATATGTGTGTTCTTGTACCTCTAATCTCATAACCATTTCTCTGGATAAAACAAATATGCTTCGCTCCTTTGGGTGTCCCAGAAAGAATTAAATTTTGTATGAAGGATGCTTGGGGCCTGATGTGAGAGCTATCGCTGCTTCACATTGAAGGAAAAAAGGATGCTGTGGAGAGTACAGATGAGATATGGCTGTTCATAAGTGAAGAGATTTGTAGCCAGTATTAAGATTCTTCTGAAAGACGTATGAATGGAGAAATATGTGTGTGGAAGCACCAGAGGAAACAACTGAGCAAGGGTGGGTAGAGCTGCAACGTCCTACTGAACCGCGAGGAACGCGTTGCCCTCCCCGAGCCCAGGGGGCTGGTGCTCTGCAAAGGTCTCTGCACACGTGTCTTGTCATCAGAAAAGTTCTGTTCAGGTCACAGGAGGAGGGAAACAAGGTTAGAGCCCATTGCATGTGCTGTTCCTCTTCCTACCTACTCAACAGGAAGGTACCCTGGGCATGGAGACAATGGGAAATAATCTTGCCTAAGATTTATGGAGGGTGAAGTAAGCAAGAGGCTGAGGCAACAGATCCACCCATCATGACCACTGACTCCTAGGGGGCGTAAAAGACTGATCCAAACCCCCGTCACTGTCAGCCACAGTGGGGACCCAACACCAGTCCTCCTCCTCTTTAGTTTTATACACAGATGAACCCAGCAAGACCTCCTGGACATAAGCCTCGGAGCTTGTGAGTACATGAAGGAAAAAGACTCGGGAGAGAGTGAGTTTGCATGACTCAAATCTGTGTCGTTTGAAAAAAATACCACCCTTCCTCCTGGTAAGACATTATATAACATTTTGGTTCATTAATTTCCTAAATAAACACACAACCAACTAGGGTCTGCTCTGCCTGACTAGAGATTGGAGCCTGGGCAGGCCAGCAGCACCAGACAGAGAACATAACTCCCTGTGGGTGGAGGTTACCAGTTCTTAGCATGGGAACAGCAGAAACCAGCTCGGAAGTTCTCACTGGAGGAATGGGAGACAGAGTTGGGTGGAGCAGGACTGAGCCTCTCAGGTCCACGCAGTGAGATAGCCATGCCCATGGTGACACCCAGGAGGGAAGACTGATGCTCCTTCTGAGGGAACCCACGGACCAGTGGTATTCAACATCTGTCGGCAACATGGACAGCGGGATCGAGGGCACCCTCAGCAAGTCTGCCGACAACACCGAACTCTGTGGAGTGGTTGACACACTGGAGGGAAGAGATGCCATCCAGAGGGACCTTGATAGGCTTGAGTGTTGGGCCCAGGCCAGCCTCATGAAGTCCAACAAAGCCAAGTGTAAGGTCCTGCACCTGGATGGAGGCAAACCCAGGCACAAATACAGGCTGGGCAGAGAGGAGATTGGGAGCAGCCCTGAGGAGTAGCACTTGGGTGTGTTAGTTGACGAGAGGCTCAACACAAGCCAACAGTGAGCACTTGCAGCCCAAAAAGCAACTTGTGTCCTGGGCTGCATCCAAAGGAGTGTGACCAGGAGGGCGAGGGAGGTCATTCTCCCCCTCTCTGGTGAGGGCCCACCTGGAGCACTGCATCCAGTTCTGGAGCCCACAGTACAAAAAGGACATGGATCTGCTGGAGTAGGTCCAGAGGAGGGCCACAAAGTTGGTGAGAGGGCTGGAGCACCAACTGCATCTTGGCCTGCATCCAAAACAGCGTGGCCAGCAGGGCAAGAGAGGAGATTCTCCCTCTGCTCTGCTCTGGTGAGACCCCATCTGCAGATCTGTGTCCAGCTCTGGGGTCCTCAGCACAGGAAGGACATGGACCTGCTGGAGTGGATCCAGAGGAAGCCACAGAGATGCTCAGGGGGCTGGAGCGCTTTTGCTATGAGGACAGGCTGGGAGAGTTGGGGCTGTTCAGCCTGGGGAAGAGAAAGCTCCTAAAGGGGAGACCTTACAGCATCTCCCTGTGCCTGAAGGGGTGCAGGGAAGCTGGGGAGGGGCTCTCTGTCAAGCAGTGTAGGGATGGGGTGAGGGGTAAGAGTTTCAAACAGAAAGAGGGTAGATTTAGATTAGACATTAGGAAGAAATTCTTCCCTGTGAGGGTGGTCAGACCCTGGCACAGGTTGACCAGAGAAGCTGTGGCAGCCCCATCCCTGGCAGTCCCCAAGGCCAGGTCGGACGGGGCTTGCAGCAACCTGCTCTGGTGGGAGGTGTCCCTGCCCAGGGAAGGGGGGTTGGAATGAGACGATCTTTAAGGTGCCTTCCAACTCAAACTATTCTATGATTCTACGATTCTATGATTCTGTGATTCTATGATACTATGCACCTCAACACCACCTCTTCCAAGAAACTCCACGTTTCTTCCAAGCTACCATCTGCCTGACCTAGCAGGAGTGAACCCTGCCAGCAGTTACACCAGGCATGCAAGAAAAACAAACAACTGCCTCCAGCCCCTTGCTGGCTGACTCGAGCTGAGAAAGGGGTCTGCGCTGAATGCTCACTAGTGCAGCAGGACCAGGCTTGAGCCAGGGGAGAGAGGATGAAGTGAAACTCCTTTGGTGACTGCAGGGCAGGCTCAGGGCCCCACAGATTTGTTGGCTACAGCCCACGCCTAGGCAGGGCATGGACTGCAGCAGTGGCTGTGCACATGGAAGAGGTCTTCCAAGAAGATTATGTATGACTGGAAACGGAGGGAGGCACTGAGCCAAAGCCAAAGAAGAGCAGATTCCTCTGTGCCTACAGCTGCACACGCATTCAGCCAAGGATCGGCACATGCTCACTGTCTTCGCTGGCTCTTACTTTAACCTTCAGCTGATCACGCAAAGCCAGAGGACACAGGGTTTGATTGCACAGGTGGGGTAGCCAGGAAGAGCTGAAATGTGGCTACAGAGCAAAGAGCAGGCCAAAGGAGCTGGCTTGGAGCCACCTCCTCTGCTGCCCAGCCTGCTCCCAGCCCAAGGCTCTGCATCATCTGTTCTTGCTGCTCTCCTCCCGCAGGGAACTGAGGAGCCTGTTCTGGTTGGAGTCTGAAGGGGCTTCCTGCTGCAAAGTGCCTGTGTCCTGCCCGTGTTCTTGCCACTGCTCTTGTCCCAAGTGCTCTTGCCACGCTCCTTGCTCTCCCTCCCTGACACTGCTTGTCTGCTCAGGTTAGCGAGAGCTGACATCTCTCTCTGGGGCTGGACACAACCAGACACAGCCACTCAAAATCTCAGCAAAAAATCCCTAAACCAGGTCTGCCACACAACCATTCACATTAAAAAGCCCCATGCTTGCGTAGCTCCTGCTCAGAAGCTCTTGGCCTTGTCCCTTCGTTGGCTCTGGTGACCCGCTGTGCTCCTGAGTGCTCTGGCAAAGATCCTGGTGTGACATCTGGGCTAATCTGTGTTATCTAACTGGGTGCCACTGAGGCAGAAACCCTTGGACCTTCACGGGGCAGGTTTCTGCTCTGTCCCTCTCACCTGAGCCTTATCATAGAATCATAGAATCATAGAATGTCAGGGATTGGAAGGGACCTCGAAAGATCATCAAGTCCAATCCCCCTGCCAGAGCAGGAACACCTAGATTATGCTACACAGGAACGTGTCCAGGCAGGTCTTGAATGTCTCCAGAGAAGGAGACTCCACAACCTCTCTGGGCAGCCTGTTCCAGTGTTCTGTCACCCTCAGCCTTGTTCTGATGTGGCCCCCAACTGCCTCTTTGCAAGGGATAGAAACGACGAAGCACAGGACGAAGCTGCCTGCGGCGAACCCCAGTAAGGGCAGAGCACGCTGGTGCTAGGAGAGAACAACCCGCTCAGTGTGAGAGTGTGTGTGCATGCCCACTGTGCGTGTGTGCTGCTGCTCAGGTCGCGTGGCTGGAAGTGCATCAGGCTGGGTTTGACCAGCCCAGTCAGAGGCACTTGCTGGGCTGCACTGGGCTGGTTTGGGCTGTACTGGGCTGTGCTGGCTACACTGGGCTATGCTTGGCTGGGCTGGGCTGGACTGAACTGAGCTGGGCTGGGCTGGGCTGAGCTGGCTGCACTGGGCTACGTTTGGCTGAGCTGGGCTGTGCTGGGCTGTGCTGGGCTACACTGGGCTGTGCTGGGCTGAGCTGGTCAGGGCAGCTTCGTGCATCGACCGCAGCCGAGCAACATCATCCTCGCTGTGGTAGGAGGGAGCTGTCGCTCTGACAGCGAGAAGAGCTCTGCAGGTGCCTTTAACGAGATGAGTAATTCCCTTTCAGTTCTTTAATCAGTCACTTTCCATTAGTGTGCCAATCGTTTTTTTCCTTAGCAAACAGCTCTTTCAAGAAGGGTTTTTGCTGCATGTGCTAGGTTGGGAAAACACTGTTCCCAGTGGGGGTTGTGTCGTTTTTTTCATCAGGAGGAGTTTCCCCATGGAGGTCTGGGCTCATATGCAGAGCAGGGCACAGCTCCTGCTCACCCCTGGCCCACAACGGGGATGAGAACCCAGCGCAGAAGCCACTTGCTGCTCTCAGACTCTTGGGTGGCTGTAAAATAGGAGGTCATCCCAAACCTAGAGGACTGTTGTCCTGACTCCAGCAGTGTTTAGCTACAATTGGCTGTTGCCTTGCTGAAGCTGGGCGTCTTCCTGCACATTGAAAGTGGAGAAGATTTGCCCTTCCTCAGTGCCTCCCACCTGGCTTTACAGGTCACCTCCCAGGCTGCCTGAGCCGGACAGCTGGACTTTCCCGCTGCTCCGAGCAGCATGCAGAGGTAATGGAGAACCCCACCAGCCCACGGAGGGATTACGTGCACGCTGCCAGGATGGAGGCACTCCTGGAAGTGGCCCATGCTGGTGGTATACTGGACACTGCGTTTTCCAGAGCACCCATAGACTGGCTTTCCTCTCTTGCAGGCAGATATTCTGATCCACATCCCTATCAGCCATTTTTTTTTCTCTTTTGAAAATTCCTTAGCTTTGTGCTCCTGATATCTCATGGCAGTGAGTTCCACAGGTGAATTTTGCTTATGGAAAAAGGATCCCACCTTGATCACTTTCCCTGATGATTTGTCCGTGTGTTAGGGAGGAGAGTAACCAAACCAGCAGTTCCCTGCTTTGGGGGAGCTCTGTTTCCCAGACCTCAGCCCCATGAGTTCCTCTTTATTTATTGCCATGTGAATTTTGGGGGCTAGGACAAGGTGCTGCTGCTCAGCCGTGAGTCTCCAGATGCTGGGCGAAATGGGTTGAGCATCATCCCACACCACAGGGCAGGACCAGCTGACAGCACTCCTGCCTCTGATACCCCCTCTGCCACCTACACACTCCCTGAATGCTGCTGCACGGGAAATAAAATTGGAGTGGCAATGAAATATATGTGCCCCAAGGGAGAAGAGTTTGTGGTCAGTGTGGCACCACTACTGGGCTTAGGGCTTACGGGAGGGTAGGGCCAAGCCTCAAAAAGAAGGTGTTGAGTAGGGAAAAACAGCAATGTGTCCCAGACCATTTCTTGGGATGGGGGGATAGATCAGGGCAGCAGCCAGCTGAAGAGAAAACTGCTCTGAATGAGGCTGTTTCTCTGCAGCTGTGATCCTGCACAAAAGGTGGCATGTGGCACAACCAGGCACTTCTCCATGTGAACCTCTGTGCCACAGGCTCCACGCCCCTGTGGCAGGACTGGGATGAGGCTCCAGCCCCAGGCTTCATAGCTTGGGCACAGCAAAGCTGGGCTCTGGGACTACTTCACCTACAGACCCTTCAGAGCAGCACGTGGGACAGGTCCTTCCTTTCCCTGGTGAGTGGCACCTTGTTCATAGGAGCTTCCAGAAGGGACGGTCACACCACAGCTGGTACAGCTCTCAAGAGACCAGGGTGAAGGAGAGGCATACACAGAGATTTTTCAGTTTCTGGCTAAGATTAGGAAAGCATTGCTTCTTTCAGGCTTTCCTGCAACTAAATTTGTTTGGTTTTTCACAAGGAATAGGCGTAAGGGTGTGGTTCCTCCCACAGAGACACAGCGGTGTCCTCAGCTATAGAGGCTTGGTCACTCCATGGCTCAAGAGCGGGCATTTCCACGGTGCTTTGGACACAAGCTGTGTGCTCGGGCACTGGCAGCTGTAGGTCATTCAGCCCCAGATTCAATGCAGATATCCAAGGTGCTTCTCCTCCACCTCATCTCCGTCTCGCCAAACTCCTCCAAAGATCATCCTACATCCAGGTCATAGAACCATAGAACAGCTTGAGCTGGAAGGGACCTGAAAGACCAGCTAAACCATCTAAAGCTCACGTCCAACACCAAGCTCCTGGGGCAGAGGCTGCCAGCCCTAAGCCAGAAGTTTCATTTTCATTTGAATAATGAAGATGGGCAAACCTCAGTCTACCATCCTTCGGGTGGGCTTATCTCCCTCCCCTTGGAGGACCACTGTCCCTTGCTCCCTTCCCCTCCGGAGCGAGGGGAAGCTCTGTCTCTCCGAGGAAGACTGAGCCACTTTCCTTTTCCTGGCCCAGGATGGGATGTCCAGGCTGGCCCAGCTTCCCCTGAGTCACCAGCAGATCTCAGCTTCCTTCTGCAAGGCCCTGGAACCAGAGCCCTAATTACAGGGCAAGCCTAGCGGAAACAAGCTTATTATTTACGAGGCTAATGAAAATTAATCATGCCTCCCCCTCCCTTTCTTGTGGGAACAGTCATCTTAAAGAAAGCAGATTATAAAAGCATTATGGGCAACCGCTGTGCTGTTTTTTGGCTCTATCCAGGAGCTTGTGTGTGGGCTGTGGGCTTTGTTTGCAGGTCACCTGAAACTCAAGGGTTAAAAGGACCTAAAATGAAGTGCTGCTTATTCTCCCATTTCCTGGGGCTGAGACGGGAGCAGATGGAACTTGTAGCCCCAGCACTAAGCTAGAAGGACTGTAAAGCCCTTTGGTGCTTTTCCAGGCAGCTGCTGCTTCTCCCCAAGCCTGGACCCCCTTTGGCATCATCTGTCTTCTTGCAAACAGGGAGCGGTGTGGGGCTGGTCCCAGCCCAGCGGCTCAGAGCCCACCGAGCCCAGGAGACCGGGGCATCCCCCAGGGTGGCCCAGAAAAGCCCAGTTAGCTCCATGCAGGTAGGCAGGTCTCAAGAATCCAGTGGCTCCACACACCAGCAATGCACAGAGAGACAGTAAGGACTGTGGGCAAAGCCACATGGAGGAAAACATGTCCAGGAGTAGTTCATGTCGCACAGGTGTGGAAAACCAGCATGCTGTACCTGCTGGAATCACTGGTTCTGGAGTGAGTGCTGCTGGCCTTTTCTGCTGCTGGCTTTTTGCAGCAAAAGGATGAACCCTGTTAAGCGCAAAAACCCCTCACTCAAGGGAAACTGAGGCATGGGGTAGGGCAAGTCAGTCAGGGAGGCAGGGAGAGACCTCTAGGCTTTTGAACTCTGCCCAGCATCAGCTGCTGTGGTCCCCACTGTGGAAAGAGCTCCCAAGGACGTAGCGTTGCATGCCCTGAGCTCAGAGCTGCCTTATCTGCCTTATCTGCCCCCCACATTCCCCCTTTTCCACACCCACGAGCAGCCTTCCTCTCCCTGGGGCTGCGCAGGCGGGGAGTGGGAGGAAGTGGCACAGGGAGAACGACCCCAGGGCACCCCCGGCCAGCTTCAGGGCTGGTCACCTGGGTCAGGACCTGGGACGGAGGGAGATGAGGACCAGGCTCCAGAGCCAGGTTGAAGAGATGTTTCCTGCCAGGCGTGCCTGGGCAGCCCCGAGGGAGCGCTGCGTGGAGCAGCCTCACCCCAGATCTCCTGCAGGCTACCGCAATCATTTAGTGTTGCTTTGGAGAAGGCAGGAAATGAGCAGGAGGTCAATTTTCAATTTCCCAGATGTGTATAACCAGTTGCTAGCAGGCGGCCTGAAAAATAAATCTCCATCAGTCTAGTTACCGCTTAATTAAACATCACTAGCTACATGTATTCCCCAACCCAGACAAAGCCGGAGCTCATCCGCTATTGATGTACAACGAGACGGAGCCGGGGCTGGGGCACAGCTGGTGGGAATTCTCTAGCCAGAAATTTCAGTCCTGCTGCCCAGCATGCTGGACTTGTCCTACACAGGCTGGGAATCTCTGCCTCAGTTTCCCTTGTGTCGCCCTGGGACGGGGATAGCTGCTGTGATCTCCCCCAGAGGTGGTTGCTTCTAGGGGCATTTTGCACAGATGACTGGAATAAATTTGGTGAAACAATTAGAATTTGCTTCCCTTTTGCATAGTTTGGAATAAAGAAGAAAAGAGGGCCCTGTGCGCGAAACACTTCCCCGCGCTACTACTCCGTGCGAAAAAAAAATCTCATTCTTCCAAGGAGAAAATCATGCTCGGTTTTCCATAAGAAAGTGTGATTTTGGTAAATGAAATCGGCCATTTCAGAAGCAGATTTTGGTAAAAATGACAATTAGTGTTCTAGAACTGTCATTGGAAATGGCCCTGGTGCCCAAAAGCAGTTTCGACAAGACTCACCCACTGGATCCCAGCTACTGAAGCCCCACCACCCAACGAATGTTGGCTGGTGAAGCAGGCCTGGGGTCTGAGTGCTGCAGTCCGCTTGCACCCGGGGCCTCTCCTACCCTGAGATGCTTCCCAGTTCCAGGTGTGGGGCAGCTGCAGGGCTGCCCAGACACTCTGACCACAGGCTCAGGAGAGAAGACTCCCTTTCCCCGACACACCTACGTGGTGTGCAGAAACCCAAGTGCCGCTCTCGCACGGGTTCTGTGCTCAGGGTGCTTTAGGGTCTGGGTGCAGCCAAGGTGGGGGAAGGAGAAGTGAAGGGGCAGTGGGGGCTGCTCTGCAGCCTCTGGAGCACGTCAGGGCATGAAGGGAGTGTGAGCGTCGTGCTGTCCTGCTATGCTCAGGAAATGTCTCTCCCAGAAGCATCCTCCACTCTCGTTCCAGCCCTCTTTGCCGTCGTATCAGACTGAAACCACTTCCTTAGGAGCAGGAGCCCAGAGAACAGCTGTGTCCTACATTTTGGGCATGTTGTATCTCTCGCTCCTGGGAAGGGACTGACTTGGCAGAAACACCTCGGGTCAGCTCTCCCGACGGGCCAGTCAAAAAGTGTGAGGCCCTGTCTCCCACTCAGCCCCTCGTTCTCGCCTTCCCTACCTGCATTTTATGAGAAAGGTGGGTTTAAAGCAAAATGAAACCTCCTGAGCTGAAAAGCCAAGGAGTCGAAAGACCAGACTGACTGGGATGGGGAAAGCCATCCTGGCTGGTGGTAAGACCCACAAGGACAGAGAGGAGACATTCACGGAGGGACAAGGACGGGCTGTTCCCTGATGGGAATGACAGAGAGAGGTTCCCTCGGTTTTGGGACCACCCCACTGGAGCTGAACCCCGTTGCTTTCTTCAGGTGGTCACCCTCCCTCTGCTTTTCTGTTTACTCCCCGCCGGTGACTTTTTGCTCACACACTATTCTCACCCAGGTTTGAAACGAGAGGTAACACTATCCCACCAGATGACCTAGCGAAAGAAGAGCCAGCATCAGCTCGCGTGAAAAAGAGAAGGTGACAAGATGAAAGAATCCTTTTCTACTCCTCTCATCACCCTGCTTGGCTTCAAAGCACCATACAAAGATTAACCAATTAATCCTCCCAACACTCCTGGGCGGAAGAGACATATTAACATGACTCTTGATTTAGACACAAGGGATGGATGGGCCAGGAGATACCAGAGAGGCAGAACGGGTGGGTCACGTCAACCGCTCTGCTCTTCCCGCAGGTTTGTGAGCCGGTGGATGTGTGCCGGTAGCCAAGTGGTCCTTGGGAGGGTGGGCAGAGGCGGAGGAGGTGGAGCGGAGGGCAGAACAGGGAGCGTTGCACAAATACACGAGGAAAAGTCAAACCAGAGCACAAGGGGAGGAAGAAGGTGAGCCCTGTTGTTTGCCCAGACAAAGGCTGCAGGACGGCGAGATGGGGAGCTCAGCAGCCCCCCTGGAAGAAGAAGGAGACTTGCAGGAGCACGTTCAAGGGACATCCTCGAGAGTTGAGGGGCATGGTTGATGCAAGGTTGACACTTTGTCACCAGAAGACCCTCCCTGCTCAGGCTGAACTGCATGGCCTGACCTCCAGGGCTGTCTGTCTCCATCAGCTTCCCTCCTCCCCTGCAAAAAAGCCCAGCTGAGGCAGAGGTGGGTGTTTGCTGAAGCAGACGTGGGTGTTTGCTGAAGCAGACGTGGGTGTTTGCTGCAGCTCAGCAGGACGGCACCGTGCAGCAGCGAGCAGTGCGGGGTCTCTCTGGGCTCTTTATTGGGAAGACCCCCTCACCTCGGAGCTCATCCCGGGAGTGTCTGACACCCCGGCAGCTCTTGTTGCGGTGGGAGAGGTCAAGGGGGCAAGTGTATAGCCAGAAACCAGGAAAGAATAATTTTGAGCTAAAATGAACATTCCTAAAAGCAACCTGGAAAGTCAAAACAATTTTATCTGGGCCCAAGCAAGAGCTTTCAGTTCCAGCTTTGACAAATTTTTATGAGTGTCATAAAATCAGACTCTGACACTGTTGCTGAGGCATCCTGGAGAGGAGTATTGAGGTAAAGCATTTTGCCTTAAAAAAAAAAAAAGAAAAAAGATTTTTGACCAGTTTGATAGGTATAAGTTATCAGAAGATCTAAAAAATCAAAAGGTGGGTTTTTTTCTTTTTTTAAAAAAGACAGATTTTGGCTGAAAAATCTCACTCCTCACAACTCTCCTGCCTGGTGGAACATGGAGGAGGGCATCTTGCAGTCACCGCCTGAACCACGCTGGGCCGGCTGGACACCAGGGCTGGCAAACCCCCAGCGACCTGCTGCTCCACGGGCAGCCTGGGGTCGGGCTTTGGGCTCAGACGACGAGCCGGCAGGGTGCCCAGGTGGCCAAGCAGGCCAACGGCATCCTGGCCCGGGTCAGCAATGGTGCTGCCAGCAGGACCAGGGAGGTGATCATGGCCCTGTGCTCGGCTTTGGCAAGGCCTCACCTCGAGTGCTGTGTCCAGCTTCAGGCCCCTCACTACAAGAGGGACACTGAGGTGCCGGAGAGGGCACAGAGCTGGGCTGCCAGGCTGGGAAAGGGCTGAGAACACAAGTCGTGTGAGGAACGGCTGAGGGAGCTGGGGCTGTTCAGCTGGAGGAGAGGAGAGTGAGGGGAGAGCTCAGCGCTCTCTGCAGCTGCCTGAAGGGAGGGTGTAGCAAGGAGGGGTTGGTCTGTTCTCCCCGGTGGAGAGTGACAGGACGAGGGGAAATGGATTTAAATTGCACCAGGGGAGGTTCAGGTTGGATATTGTGAAGAATTTCTATACTGAGAGGGTTGTCAGGCACTGGCACAGGCTGCCCAGGGAGGGGGTTCAGTCGCCGTCCCTGGAGGGGTTTGAGAGACGGGTGGACGTTGTGCTGAGGGACACGGGTCAGTGGTGTTGATGGGCTGGGACAAAGGTTGGACTCAATGATCCTGAAGGTCTCTTCCACCCAAAACTGTTCTCTGATTCTCTGATTGTACGATTCTACGACACAGCACCACAAGGGCTGGGAGAGGAGACAGGCACCGGTGGGTGACAGGACGGGGGAGCATGGCCCGGGCCCCTCCAATATCTACAGCAGCCGGTGCCTGGCATGTCTTATGGAACCTGCCTCCACGGCTGATGGATTCTGAGGGGGACGTCCTGGTCCTTCTAGTCCGTTCTGTCACACAGGACTTCAGGAGTGAACCCACCCATCAGTACTGCCTCTTCTGCCATTTCGTATCAGACATCCTAATCACAGCACAGCAGTGCTAATTGCAGTTATCTCTCCTTATTGCTGCTATTTATTATTGTCAGACCACGATCATGCTGGCACTATGAATTCATGAAGCAATAACACAACGTGGCCTCTGCCTCTGTGTCCATGGTCTGAAGACCTAGTGGGAAGAGAGGGACCATTTCTGCTCCCACACCTCGTCCCATGGGCTGGAGGATGCCACCCATCTGCACCTGTAATAAGCCCACAGACTGGGCTGGGCCAGGATGTTAGAGGAAGAAGCCATCATACCCCTAACTACGGTCACATTTAACCTCATGTCCTAACCCCCACCTCCTTAGCAGTCCTCTGCAATGCTCCTGAAATGTGGACCACATCTTGCCTGTGTGCTGGTTCTTGTAATTTCTGACCATGACACCCTTTATCCTGGACTGGAACGTAATAAATAGATGAAGCATCTTAATTCTTGCTCTAGTAGGCAACATCTGCCTGCAATTTCTTCATGTGCCATCCAAAACATGGAGCACAGAAAGTGACGCAGCTGCTTCAGCAGTGATTTTGAGAGGATGGAATGGGCAGGGAGCCATCTCTCCATTCCTGTTACACATTGCAGGGGAGAGATGTAAGAAGCCCCTGGGCATGCCAGTCCTGCTCTCCCTGCAGCACCTCCCCACAGCCCTGATTTGTGCTTTTGTCTGAATCGCCAGCTTGAACATCTCCAAACATTGCACCATTTCTTATGCCCTTTAGCTGAACTCTTTCTTCTTTACTCCAGTGTTTACCCAGAAATGCATCAACAGACAGTTGTCGCAGCCCCTTTCTTTGGACAGCCCAAACCAGCCCAGCACCCTTGGGATTTGCAGGTTGACTCCCTTAGGATTGGATTTGCTGGGATCTTGCATCGAATGCTTCCTCTACCTTCCTCCCTGAACCCTTTTCGAGATCACTGCATGCCAGGATCCCGCTCCCTGGTCCTGTGAAGTGTTGTCTGCGTTCAGCACTCCTTGCAGCCGGCTGTTAGAAAAGACATCAGCTGTGACGAAGCCGGCGTGCCAAGCGATGCAGATCCATCTGTGGTTGCTCCTGGGGCTGGTGGGAGACTGGCCCACCTTCCGACAGCCGGGGTTGCTCCTCGATCTTTGCATCTGGCCTCCTGGGCTTCTCCAACCCAACTGTTTCAGGGGATCTCCAGCGTCCTGGGATCTCCAAAGTCAAGCCAAGGTCCTGCTGTTTTCTCGGGAGTCGAGTTCAGCTGGGCCAGCCCAACCGCATCATGGAGAGGCTTGCCTGCTGTGCCTGAAATTAGAGCTGCTAAATTTTTAAACACAGCAGCGCACCAAGGCCAAAACCAGAGATCAGAGGCTCTTCCCACTCGTCTGCCCACAGGTCTGGAAAGACACAGTCCATCTGCATTAAGATCTTACAGTCTTTTCACAGAGATTTTCTGGAGATGGCTACATCTAGTTCTGGGAGGCTCAATTCAATAACGCAGGAGGAAACCTGTCGCAGAGCAGGCCGTGCTTTTGGGGTGGACCTGCACTTATACAGACACAGATGCACTTGGTACTAGAATATGTTTTTTATGGTTCCTCTGCATAGAGAGACGGAATCCAATATAATTATTTCCTTTTCCTCCGAGGGCCCCTGCACCAATTAAGCACTAATTGAAGGTTCCAGGTCAGCCGCCACCAGCCCAGACACACCTCGCTGTTTTTTCTGCTGTCTTTCCTACAGCAGCCCCAGACCTGCCTCTATCTCTCCCTGCCCAGAGAGCTCTGTCCCACTGGGGCAATGTGCAAACACTCAGCTATGGAGAGGAGACTTGTGGGTGCGGGACCTCAACGTCCCTTCTTGCCTTTGCTTCTGCTAAGCTAGTGACAGAGATGAACTCTCGGCCACTTGTCAGAGAGGCCAGACAGTGAGAAAGGGAGAGAAGCTGCTGAATTTCTGGGGTAGACTGGATTCTGCGAGCTGAGCTGACTGCTCTGCCTGCTCCAGGTAATGCTGACAAGAAGCTCAGGAACCAAAGTGAGTCAAAAGGACTTGGCTCACCTGGGATGGGCAGGGAGCTTGAAGAAATCTGAGGGTTCCTGGAAGTCACTTTTGTGGTTGGAAATTTCCAGATGAGGATCATCAGATTGGAGAGCTGGACCAGACGTGTCATTTGGACATGGCACCAGAACCCCTGACAAGAAACTCCTCGTGGTTGTGGTACCTGGGCTCAGGTTTTGGGTTTCTGGGGGCTTGCTGTGTCTGGCAAACATCTCACATATGAGCATCTGCAAGGCCTGGGGACAAGCAAATCCTATTGTCGCCAGACAGTAGGAAAAAGCATCGACAGTCAGTGCAGGGTAGAAAGGCTGCCCCAGAACAGCACTGAGAGATGGCTTAGCATTCCTTACTGCCTCTTTGCACCCTTCATCCCTCCATCAGCCCCCCTGGCTCCACGGGGCTTTTCTGGTAAGGAGGCAGAGGCGCAGGGCAGGGAGAAAAGTGAGGTGAGCTGCCTCAGCCCTGCTCTCCCACCAGATCTGTGCCCAGAGCTGCCTTGTGCCTGCAGGAGCCTGCTGCACCTTCACCCCTTCCCCACCGCCCGCCCGCAGGGGCATCGCTGCTTTCTGCCCGTCTCCTCCAGCACCTGCACTCTCTGGCCATGAGTCTCCAAGTGCCTGATTTGCAAATGGCATTCATGTCAATGCTGTTTGGTTTTACACCGAAAAAAACCCCTCAAACTAAAAAACAGTGCAGCATTTCTGGCTCGTTTTCTACAGAGAGGCACTAAGCTGCCCATGGTTTGCCTGGTGACGTCCCCATTGTCCCCACGCTACAGCCCAGCCCTGAGCCTCAGCCAGACGTCGGTGCCTGGCCCCCGGCTCCCAGGTTGGGGAATGGCCTCAGCTCAAGAGATGCCTCCACCCAAGGGCACAGTGTGGAGGGGATGCACGCAGGGAGAGGTTTTGGAGCCTTGGGGGGGAACAGCAAAAGGCCAGGTTAAACAACAGAGGGCACCAAGCTGCATTCAACAGGTGCAGGCACCGCTACGGTGAAGGGGAGGCAACCCTGAGCGTGAAGCAAAGCAGCTTAAAATAGGCTGGCAGTAAAAAAAAAGGAACAACGAGGGCAGAAGCAAGTCACGGAGACGCTCACTCTGTGACTCACATGCAACCGAGTAAACACGATGTGCCGAGGGCTGAGGAGGACCAGTCCTGAAGGGACATGCCCTGGCAAGTGCCAGGTGGGGAGCTCCCACAAACTGGGGCTTGGGCTTGGCTGGCTGCTGGGAGAGCTGGTCGGTTGGCGCTGGCTTTGCTTACCGAGGGGCAGCTGGAGAAGACCCCAGTGGGTGCCCACTGACACCACCAGTCAGCACAGCGGGAGATTTGGCCTTGATGAAGCCGAGGGAAGGACAAGGGGAGAATGTCCTCGGAGGAAGCTCCACCAGCCCAGCGCCTGCTTTACTGGGCAGGCTGGCCAGGCCATGGGCACACGTGGGGGACACCGCTGGAGCCCCCGCCAGCCCTACTACCCACCCTCCTCTCGCCCCAGCGATGGCCGGCAGCCAACCCCCCGCACATGCCGCTTCCCGCTGCCGCCACACTTGTCCCCGCACTGCCCCGGCATCCCTGTGGATGGACAGAGGATGCTGGCAGGTCCCACCCAGCATCCGGCAACAGACACCGCCCAGCCAGAGCCCCATGTACCTGGGGGGTCCGCCGAGGCCTCCCGCTCGTCCTCCTCCCCGGCCGCAGCCCTCCCGCTCCCGTTCCCCTCGGCGGTTGCTACGGAAGGGCCGTTGCCAGGAGATGAGGCGCTGGATCCGCTGGATCCCCGCGGCGGGCATCCCGCCCATCTCCGCCGGCCGGGCAGCGGGGAGAGGGCTGGCGGCCATCCCCGTGCTGCCCCAGCCGCCGCCGGCTCACCGGCCTTGGGCGAGCACGGCGGCACTGACCTGTCTGCCAGGAGCCGGTGGCGGCGAGTGCCGCCCTGCACAGAGCACGGACACGCACCGGCAGCACCCAGAGGGAGATGAAGGTGAGAGAGACCACGCCACGGGGCTCACCACCCCCGTAGCATCATCCCCAGACAGTCAGGAGAACACGACAGCCAACTCAGCGACGCTGACACCTTCCCTGCCAAAACCAGAGCGGGTCTCGCTGCAGCCTTGCAAGGCTGTGTTTTGCAAGGGCAGGTGCCCACCACCCCGCCAAAAACTGTTTTAAGCGGGTGATGCCCGAGCTGCCATGCAGCCCCTCTCCGGGAGAGCACGCTCCCGGCTCTGATCCGCTGCCATTTTTGGGTTCTGCTGCTCCTCGCTTGGGGAAGGGGCTGTCCTGTGGCTCTGCCCTGGGAAAAAAACCCCAATACAAGCAGTGGGAGGAGCCCAAGGAGAGAGAAGAAAACCTGATCCTGCTTGATCCCCCCTCCCAGGGAGCTGGTTTTGGACCCAGATTACCAGAAAGTGTTGTTTTTTCCCCCCTAAGGTTGGATCTTAACTCTCTGGTTTCAGTGCAGCACAGAGTGCCTCAGTGGGAAAGGGAAGGATAAAAATGAGGAGGGGTGCAAGGACAGCCCTTTCCACAGGCAGCTAGCTGCGAGGGGATGAATTCTGTACCCTAATCTTCTGGCTGCCTTAGAAGTTCCTTGCCAAAGCAGAATGTGACGAAACCTGAAATCCTGACTGTTCCTAAAGAAAAACCGAAGCAGAAAGGACGGCAAGCAAACAGGCTCCAGGCACCCAGGGCCCTTCAGAGGGAATTCTGGGCTTTCCTTTGTCTCTAGCAGGTCGCTTTTTAGCAGCTTGATCCTATTCTTGCCATTTCCTAACATGAAGCGCACAACAGCGAGCAGGATGCGCTGCAGCCACTGTTCCCAGCCCGTGACCCACGGGCAAATTGTAACCTCTCTGCATCTCCCAGTGCAAGGTGCTGGTCCTCCCCTCTGCCCTCACACCATCTGCGTCCCATCTAGAAGGGGACGCAAAAAATGAGAGCCTTTCCCAGCGTGGCTTGTGGTTCAAGGGTCTCCATAAAGGACTTTGGGTGGCTGAAATCGCTCATTTACTCTGCTCCGCTCAGCACCCTGCTCTAGGTGCCTCTCTGGCAGCAATGCCTCATGCAAACGGCTCAGAACAACCATCCCCTCTTCACAGAGGGGGAAACTGAGGCCCGGCAGCACACCCAGCAGCACTCTGCAGGGCTGCATCCAGGTGTCCAACTTCCCAGCTCTCTCACTGTCTCATTGAGTAACCCAGCTCTGGTTCCAGGAAGCCAGAAAATTGCTTCTCGCTGTTATATGGCAAGAAACAGAAAAACCCCAAGTTTACCAGAATGCCAGTCCTACGGGGCAGTTATGGGTTCTACCACACTGAGGGTCCATCGACAACACACAGTTGTGGGGTCCACCAAGGGGTTTGCGAGCCCCCTTGTTGGCCGCCCAGCAGGCCCTGGAGAGCCCGGCATGTCTGCAGCTCCTGGAGCAGATGGTGGGCAAATCTGGGAGGCTGAGGAAAGCCCAGGGTTCTAATCAGAAAAGGGTCTGAGCACTCTCTACACCAGGAGAGCAACCCGGAGAGGGGATACCAGCAGGCCCCTGCAGACTGTGAACCCCTCCATGCTTTGGGAACACCAACCCCTGGAAGCAGCCCCGGTGCCCAGCCCTGGCATGGCAGCCCCGCGCCCTCGAGCTGTGCAATGGATGCTGGCCGTCAGCCCAGCACGCTGCTCAGGGTCACAAAGGGGGGTACAGCCACCCACCAGCGGGCACAGCCGGAGCAGCTCCCGCCAGAAAGCCGTCACTGCGGGCTCCACATGTCACGGACGCCTCGAACAAGACCACATCTGACACGGTCGCCCTTCAGCTTTAAAAATCTCATTCTGGGTCATTTATTTCCTTGCTTCTGAGACATAAAACTGGACAGGACAGGCAGGCAGCTGCGCTGGGCTTGTGTGCCCCGCAGACATCTGCGGACAGGGCCAGCGCAGCTCCCACCAGCTGACTCCCTGCGTGAACATCACATCTCCCTAGAGCCGAAGAGCAGCCTCTGCTGGGAGTTGGAGCTGGGGCCAAGGAGCCAGGGCTGAGCCACACCTGGGGGAGCAGGAGCATGGGGTGCAGGAGGGACTATGGCTGCCCCACCTCACACGCAGCTCCTTGTGGGGCAGTCGCCCTCCGAACCCTGCAGCAGTGATGTCTGCAGCCCTGGGAACCATTCTGAGCTGCAGCTCGGAGCTGTGTAAATCCTGGGGAATACCTGTAACCCCTGACACCCAGCCTGCCTCAGGAGTCGGGTGAGATTCTCCCTGTTCGGGTGCTGGGGCACAGCCTCAGCAGAGTGACTCTCATGGGCGCTGGGCTGGGCTCAGGTTCATCCTCTCTGGATCATGATAGAAGGGCTCCCTGGCAGCGCTGCCACCTAGGGCTTGGCCACATCTGGCTTTAAGCACCCTGTGACTGTTCCTGGCTCCCAGGGCCTCAGGAACTCCTTGTAGAGCCACCACTTCCACTCAGGCAAATCTGCCCCCGGCGTCTGGGGTCTCAGGCTTTACCCCATCGCAGAGCACTTCTGACATCCCACTCCTGGAACACTGGACATCTGCTCCTGAGCACGATGCTGGCATGAACCGCACGCCTACAAACCTGACCGTGGCCTTTCTGAGCCAGGAGATCAGCCAGGTATTATGTGAGGCCCTCAGCCAAACTGCAGAACAGCTTCAAAAGCATACAGCACGTAATATAAATGGAGAGCCACGGAGGCAAACGCTCGCTTGGTCCCAAAGAAATGCAGAGAACAAGACAGAAAGGGATTATTGGAGTTAGACCTGGGCTACGAACAGGGCAGGGACAACACACATTCACCAAGACAAGCCTGAGACTTGAACTCCTCACAGGAGAAGAAGATAATAAACCATCAAAGCTCTTTTATCCAAAATTTACCCAAAATTTACCCCCAGCATTGCCTGCAGACCCCGGATTCACAGCTACAACGTACACTGCCGCACGTCCGCTCTCACAGGTGACTCCCCAAATCCTCCGTTCACCACTAAACCATCTTACATATTTCATTTAGAAGAAAATAATAAAAAACCCCAAACCACAGCAAATACCTTTTTTTGATTGCAAATACCAGTTTGCAAAGCCAAGCCTGCCGGTGCTGGGGTAACTGGCCAGACCCCTGCCCCACCTGGGGAGGGTGCAAATGGGGTGGGGGATGTTTCGCCACACACCAATTCGCACCTGAGCCTGCACCAGCCCTGCTGCAGTCGCTGCCGTGCCACTTTGCACTTCTGCAGGACACTTCCGAAGCTTTTCGCCCAGCTCGGAGCCCAGCAGCTGATTTATTCATTCACAGGGACACGCAGCACTTGGCCAACTCCCGTGGACTACTCGGCTCGCAGCGTTCAGCATGGTCTTCACGCGCCGCAGCTCCAGGAGCCACAGGCTTATGTGAAAACCCAGCTTGCTTCCCTGTATTTTAAGCAGCAAATCTCTGGCCTTCTGATTGCAGCGGTGCGCCGGCATGCCAAATAGCTCGAAAAATGAGGAAGAAGCAAATACATCGCCGCATGTGGTATTTTCAAAATCGTCAATCTCCGGCTTTCCAGAAAGCCAAATGTGACATCTGAGCATCTAACATTGATTGTCCTGGTTGCCCATGTCTGCAAACATGAGGCATTTCTAAAACCACTTCAGCACCTCTCTGCAGACCTTCTTGCCAAAGTCTTACAGAGCACAGGGAACCTGGGACCATGGGCTGACGTGTGTCACTGGGGACAGAGGATGCCAGGGCTAACAAGGGGGCCTGCGTGACCGCTTCCAGGGGGGACATAGGATCCTCAATGTGTCAGGGGGGCTCAGGGCCCCCACAGTCTTTCCAGGTGCCCTTCTCACTACTGAAGACAGTGAGTTAGGTGGGCCAGCCCTGACCTGAATGTCCGCAGGGATGGATCCTACTGGTGGTGCAAAGCTCCTGCCTGTGAGCACTGGCTTTCACCCCAGCCAGCTGTGAGCACCAACACCCCTCCTTCAGCTCAACCCCCCTCGTGTGCATCCCGGACACTCCTCCCCAGGCAGACGCTCATGCCCATGCCCCCCACGGCCTCCCCCAAAGCCCAGTCGCTCTCAGACGCAGTGCTGGGAAGATATCACATGACATTATCTAGGTCACAGGATCGCCTCTGCCCTTCCAGGCGTGCACATGCATGCACACACGTGCCGACACGCACACACGTGTGCAGGCACACGCACAGAACAGGGGCTGACACAGTTCCCCAGGCTGTGACACAACAAGCCAGTGCCACTAAAAGCACCCAAGAGAAGGAGGAGCAAAGGAGAGGGAGACAAATCCGTTGAGAAGACCCCAGGAGTGCTCGGGTGTCAGCGACAAGCTGGGGACAAGCAGGATTGCAGAGCTCCTGAGGGAAGAGCTCCCGGGGATCTTCTAGCTCCATCTCCAGAGCTCTCCTTGTATGTGCCAGCAGGCTCTGGAGGCTTGTGTGTGGCAACGTGGGCTGCTTTTGTGACCCTCACCCATGTCAGTAGGTTAGCTGCTCTTGTAACCTGGGTATAAGCCTTGTGCCAGCGGCGCCAGTGTCCTACGTGCTGGTCCCTGTGGCCTCTGGGCACCCTGCCCGTAGGAGGGGACTGTCCCTCCCCACTGGAGCGGAGCAGGGCAGAGCACAGGTTTGTGCCACAGCACTGTCCCCAGGGGCTGCCTGTGTCCCACCAGCCTGATGCAGCGAGGGGGAGCGGGGCTGGCAGCGTGAACACTCATCTGTAGCTACTGGTACCCCTCGTGTTGTGCCACCTCATATTTTTGATGGGGTGGATACTGGAAGCTCAGGCCTCCTTCCAGGGATGCTTCAGCACTCGGGCTCTGGAGATAACTCCTCTCTGAATCCCCGTTAAGTCACTTAAACCTTGTGGTGCCTCAATTCCCCATCGGTACAGTAAGGCTTAGCACATATTTCCTCTCTCTGTTGTACCAGGATAGCTCATAAGCCATCGGGGACTGGAAAAGTCTCTGAATATGAATTTGTGTCTGGCTCACACAGCGGGGCCCTGGGCTCTTTAGGGCTAATGCAATCAGTTGTGCTGTGTCTAGCAAGGAGAAACACAGCGCTGCAGGTGCTTGTTCCTGTGCTCAGAGGTGGGAGCTTAGCAGGGAGGACACAACACATGCTCCCAAGGCTGCCGTGTCAGTCCCAGTTGCACCCGTGTAGCAAACCTGATGGTCCCAGCTCAGGCATTTGAAGGCACCAGTTTATCTTGTGCTGTTACCTGACAACAGGCTCTTTGCTAAGGGGTCAGGATGGGGCACAAACAGCCTGCAAAGACCAGCCGGCTGTGGTGCTTGTGCATTCACACGTATTTACGCTGCAGAGGAGCGCAACACCTCTAATGAGAGTTATGCTCACCTCAAGCTGTAACGAACACCCTTCTCTCACACTTTCCGTACTGCGTGCCTTTGCCTGCCCTTCAAGGATGGCTGTGTAAGGGTGATGCAAATCAAGAGTGACCAGAGGAAATGAGGCGGTGCCGACCTGAGCTAACCCTCAGACACCCCTAAATCGTTGGGGCCGAGCATTCCCACCTTGGCTGCTGTGGCAACACCCTCAAGGGGATTCAGCAGCAGAAACTCTCTGGAAAGGTGTGCAAGCTAGTGGGGCTGCTACACAAAGCGCCCAAAGCTTTCTGGGGGAGGTCTTTGGGGAAAATGTGGGGATTGAAGCAGGGAATTCGAAGATTGCATGATACTTGTTATAGGGTGGTTCAGAGAAGGGTCAAAGGTGGAGAAAGGGAGGGATCCAGGTAGAACAGGGAGGAACAAGCATGCAGTCTGTCCTGCTTTCTTTCTTCTTCTGGGTGGTGCATCCTTATGTGATCCAGATCCGCTCATGAGTGTCGAGTCAGACCAGTCAGTGAGTGCAACGGGCAGTGCCGGGGCCAGATCCTGGAGAGACTGAGGGTCTGAGAGATAGATACTCGTGGACGGAGTTTTTTACCCCGAGCTGGGAGCCTCAGGATGGGAGTCATGTAATATCTTCCCAGCACTGCTTCTGAGAGCGACTGGGCTTTGGGGGAGGCCATGGGGGGCATGGGCATGAGCGTCTGCCTGGGGAGGAGTGTCCGGGATGCACACGAGGGGGGTTGAGCTGAAGGAGGGGTGTTGATGCTCACAGCTGGCTGGGGTGAAAGCCAGTGCTTGCAGGCAGGAGCTTTTCACCACCAGTAGGATCCATCCCCCCACAGGCACTGCCCTCCTGCCTGCCCTGCCCAGCTGTGCCTGCAGCCTGCGTGCCCAGCACTGATCAGGCTCAGCCTTGCTGCCGACAGCACCTGCCAACATTGGTAGGAAGCGACTCCTTATCCCAACCAGATCCCTGGGACCTTTGGTCCACAGGATTGGACTACCCTGAACAGCCCTGGCCAAGGTCACGATTAGAAATAAACATCTGGGCCAGGACAGGCTGAGAATCCTATTAATCGCTCCGTTGCTCTGTGGTTTGTTTGCACGCTGCACCTGAGTAAGTCCAGCTCAAGAGCGTCATTGTCGAAGTTGCAGCTGGGATGCAGGTCTGGCATGGCAGCCCTGAAAGCATGCCAGGAAAGCTGCCTCTTGGCACCTGAAGTTATGTGTTAATAGCAAGAAGATAATATATTGAGCCCTACCTAGTCCTGCCATTGAAACTATTTATCATCGGGGCATCTTGTGCTGCTGGCTGGTACGTGTAATGTTCTGCCAGGCAGGATGAGCTGACTTACCGTCAGAAACACTTCCAGAGACAAGACAACACCAGGATGCCACGGAGCACCTGCCTAAAATGATTTCCAGCCATCTCCCACTTGCAGCCCTGCACACAGTGCTGCCCCTGTGGGAGCTGACTCCATCCCACCCCACCGCAGTACTGAAGATTTTTCTTTCTCAGCTCTTCCAGGGGATGCTCCACTCTTGCTTTACACAGGTTTAGCAACAAGCAGCTCATTCATGATTATGTGAGAAGCATGCGATGGACTCGAGAGGGCAAATTCACGCTCCCACACCCAATCCAGTCCTTCAACCAGCCTGTGGGGCTTCTGTGCCCCAGGGTCACTGTCCTGGTGGCTGGAGGGGCTCTGACCCGTTCTGCACCAGCCATCCCCACCGGCCTTTCCCCACAGGCTCTTTTGATCCACAGATCTCAAAGTGCTTCTGAGCCCTTCAGAAGGGACACTGGGACATGATGATTTGCTCTTTCCAGGCCTGCTGTAGCCTGGGTTCCTGCTGAAAACTCTCACGCTGCACTTGGGGACTAGGGCTGCTGGGACACGTGGGTAAAGGCTGTGGCACTTACTGAAGTAGCTGCTCTGGGGAAGGTGGTCAGCAGGGACTGATTAGCTTGATCTCCAGGGCATGAGACAGACCATGCCGTGCCCCCCTCATTCACCCCATGACTGCACCCCACTCTAAAAACATTGCTTGACTCACCAGAAGGCATGCTTGGAAGCATTTTTTTGCCACTGAGAGAGTAAAAGAGAATTTTGACAGGGAGACCACAAGCTCATCAGAGTTCCCTGTCTCCTCCACCTCAGGGAGCGAGAGAGAGCAGGACCAGGCAGGGGAAGAAAAAGGGCTGGGTAAAAACGGGACGTTTACACTGTCAGCTGCCTCGGCGTCCCGCCCACCTGTGACTATCTAAGAACAGCTGGTAATGTCATGCACGGCCAAAAAAGGGAGTCGCAAGCACAAGAAGGAATATGGAAGAGTGCAAGGGGAAAAACCGCACCATCGCTCGTGGCCCACTCGCCTCCTCGTCCCTCCCCGAGCTGCAGCAGCGTGGATGCAGCAAGTCCCTCCAGCTTTGAAGGGGCTGTGCTGTAGGATGCTGAGATCCCTCATTAGCTGGAGGGCTTTTTGAAGTTGCTGGTGTTGGAAGTGGAGATAGGGCCAGGGCCCAGTGGAAGCCCGTGAGCGTCTTTCCTGGACAGGGGACCCTGCACCCCACCATGAGCCCAGCTCCACAAGGCTGGCGTGGTCCTGCCACGGGGCTCAGTGCCGGCTGGAAGCCCCCGCGCAGGCTCTCCTTCACTCCAGAAAGACACTGGTGCCGGCTTTAATTTAGCAAGCTGGGCACTAGATGGACTTAGCTCTCTCTAGGCTTGGTCTCACCGTGATCTAGGAGCTCCTAGAGCCCCAGTTAGTACATTAAATCTTCCTTTGCTTTGAGGTGTCTCTGCAGGGCGCAGCAGCAGGGCAGCAGACTGGTCACCCTCTGTGTAAGCACCAGCACTTGGAGCTCTGGTGCCTATCTCTGCCTTCACTGGAAGCTGAGGGTGCTCAGCATCCCTCAGGATGTGCCTTGAGGCATCTCCTGCAGATGCCCAGTTGCCCAGACTTGGGAGCAGGGTTTGAATCTCCAAATCCAGCCCCACAAAGACAGAGGTGTGACTGTCCCTGCAGCAGCATTTCTGCATCGATGGTGAAGCTGCCTGTCGTGCCTGTGCTGCACCAGAAGAGGCTGAATGCTCCAGGGACAGGAGAAATTTGGGTCCATGAAAGTAAACACCCCCCTACTCCAAATAGCAGCAAAGCTCTGGCCCCCAAGAGCTCTGCTGATTTCCTACCTGCAAAAAAACCCCAAGGGAAGGTGGCACCCAGCCGAACCAGGGTTTAATTTGCTCTTGACAATCCAGACAGTAATTATATTACCAGGTACTGGGGTTTTCATTGAAGGCCCCATGCAGATGTTACTTTTCTGGAGCTGACATAAATGTGCTCATTAGTCTTCATCAAAGACACACACACTCCCCGACTGTCTCCCTGCGTGGTGCCCCTCCACGCTCACTATCGCTTACAGGGTCCCTTATTCCTCCAGGACACGCGGACCCAGGAAAGAGCTTCTCTGTGGGGACAGCCGTCGGCCTTGCCTTCATCACCAGCCTCGTCCCTAATGTCACCCCTGTCCCCGTCAGCCCCCAGCTCTGCCACCAGCCTCTCCAGCACTGGCATCATGGACCAGGCAGGGCATTTGGCTTTCCCGCAGGCAAAGTCTTGCACCTCTGAGATACTTTTTTGGGTGAGCCAGGGAGCTTGGCTGAGGGGGCCACGATGCCCTTGCCAGTGCCAGCGATGGCCCAGCCAGCCTCACGCTGCCCACCTATCCTCTTCCCCACAGCAGGGCTGGAGAGGATCGAAAGCCACGAGCTGAGCACCCTGCAGCCTCTCAGGGCTGTCTGTGCAATTTTCGTATGGAAATGCACAGAGCAAGTTTGTGGCATTGCCAGTGCTAAGTAACCCCTCACTCTCAATCTGCCTAAAAAAGCCTCTTCCTGTAGAAAACACTTTTCCAGCAGCAAATGCCACTGGATCCCTGTTAAAGTGCCCGACCACTGGAAAAGAGCAGTGGACAGGAGCCTGATGCCCTTGCCGCGGAACGCTCCCAGGAGCTCTGCAGAGCAGGGTGGCCAGCCTGCAAGTCAGGAGTAAAATCAGGCCCTAGATGACAGCTCCCTGTCTGATATGCCTTTCTTGGTACTTCTTCCCTCTGCCATCATTGATCTGCCGTTTGGGGGGAGGTTGTGCAGGGGAGGAGGGACTTCCCAGCTCAGAGGCCTGTGCTGTGCACGGCACGGCGCATCTTCTGCCTGCTCAGCACGGCAGAGCAGAGGGGCAGAGCTCCACGGACCACGCAGCCTCCCTTCAGTCGCTCCCAGCAGTCATTCACGAAGGCATAGGCATGACAAGACAGCAGTGCAGCTCGCTGCCACCCCACCGTGTCACAGCCCTGCAGCTGTAAGCCCTGGTCTCCCCTGTCTCTCCACCCTTGTGAGGGCTGGGACCCTCGTCCTGGTGCTTCCAACCCACCCGCTGGGTTTTGCGGGACCAGCCATGGAGAAAGCGCGGGGGATGCTTTCCCCAGTGCTCAGCGTTCCTGGAGCATCGCACCGATCCTGTACCCCTGCTAGGTACTCGGTCCTGGTCTCCCTCAGCATGACCCCTCACATCAGCCTCATCAGCTCAACATCAATGTCAGCGTGATGAACGTCGCTGCCGCCGCGACGCCACCACAGATGGCAGGAATCCTGATCCTGACCCACTCTTCCATCCTCCTGGGTGGTGACATGTACTGTGTCACCTCAGCACAGCATGGGTGGATCAAACAAATGGGAAAAGCCCCTCCGACCACCTCAGATGCAGCACCCTGCCTCGGCTGGGGATTCGATCTGCTGGGGGTTTGGCCACCAGCACAGATTTTCCCAGAGTTGGTGATTTCCTTCAAAGTCCTACTCAGCTGATCCGGAGAGCACCCTCTCTCCATAACCTCTCGTTTCCTCCATCACTAGGCACGACGGGTCCAAATCCGTGGGGCTGAGCTCCACGTGGAGCTCTGCTGGGCCTGCCTTTTGTGGACCAGAAACAAGGGCTCACTTCAAGATACTTAACACCCAGATCTCTTTTACCTTCCTCACACGTCCCTCTGACTATTCCTGCTCACCTCTGCTTTATCGTGATATCTCCTCCCTCCTGGAAGCTGGAGCTGTTCTCTGACCTCCAGCCTTAGAAAATCAAGCTGTCAGGCTCACCGAGGTGCCTGGTTTCCCCAGACATCTTATACTTGGGACCTGGGTTGGGAGGTGCAAAGCTAAACAAGCAAATAATGGCAAGACCCTCCAGTTGGAGGGACAGACGTCCTTCAGGACAGTCTGACTCCCTGATGTGACTGGGTTAACTGTGGGGGAGATCAACCTGCTCCTGACTCCAAGAGCTTCCAAACAGGCGTAACATTTGCTGCTTCACTTCTGCCTCCTACCCCCTGTGTCCTCCCTCTGGGGACAGAGCTGCTCCTTTGCCTGCACAGCGGTCCTCGCAGCGGCACTGGGGTGCTCTGCCAACAGCACCGCTCCCACCAGTCGCCACGTTCCCCCCTCTCCAACTCAGCACTGCATTTGCCTGCATGCTCAAAGACTCGTACCTTGGATTTGGCACAGCTTGGCCTAAAAGTCTGGAGAGGGTTCAGATCCTCTGGGAGCGGTGCGGGAGTGCAAGCGATTGCACAATGGGGTGTGCACCCTGGGAGGAGATAGGCTGTTGACCTGAAGACAGCCCACACAGCAGGCTCCCTGAATCCAGGTCACTTTGTGAGTCACATCACACCCTGTGAGGGGTTTTATCTGGGACTGCAGCACTCCGCTAACTCACAGCAGTACACAAGGGCCTGTGTAGGGAGGAGGAATTAAGCCTAGGGTGTGTGACTGCACCAGAGACTTCTGGTCAGGCCCTCAGGTACTGTGAGAGCCACGGAAGACAACAACATACTCGCTTACTTTCCCCGAGGCAGCTGCAAACGCTTGTAGCTGCCCCATCAATCACATCAGAAGAGCGGGCACGGTGCAGAGCCGGGCAGGGCTTCTGGGGACCAGCCTTTCTCTCGTGCCCTGGGTGGCTAGCAGGACCTGTCTGCCCCGGGCTTGGCATATGCCTGCTGCAGATCAGGACTACGGGATGAAAGCAGGGACCCCTGATGGACTTTCAGAGCCTAAAAGTCGGTGGCACATCATCACGGCTCTGCGGAGTCAACCTCACTTATGGGATCCCGTTACCGACAGCCTGATTGGACTAATAATAACAGCTTTGTTAATAAAAGGTGTTCTAACAGATACTGGTTATGATCTGCATCCCTCCCACCTCGACCTCCTGACTGGGCAGAGGGTCCACACACCGCTGGCAGGACAGGGCAGGGTGAGCTCCTCTGTGCCACGACGGGCTCCTGGAGGTGGGAAAGTCTTGGCACAGTGGGGATGGCTGCCCTCGCTCCTCAGCTGGTTTTCATTCCTGACTCCCAGCACTCAGGGCAAAGCCAGCTGAAGTCAACACTCCCTGGGGAGCAGATGCTGCAACTCGGGGAGCAGCCAGAAAGGAGGCCAGGGCACCACTGGTGAAGCATTGCCATGGTGTGAGGAAGCTGCTCTGGGGGTCTCCTGAAGCCACAGGGATGAGGGCAGCTTCCCCGGGGGGCCGAGAGGCTCCTCCATTTAGGCTCCCTGGCCCCTGCAGACAGCTGTCAGCTCCAGCTCGCTGCTTGGCTGCATTTGGGACTGTGTCCAACTTCATGCTTGGGGGTCCTGTCTGCTGAGCCATCCCCAGGATGCCACACTGTTCCTGCCAGCTCCAGGGGTCACAGGGTGCTCAGAGTCACCTTCCCGAGACGCACTCGGACCAGACAGAGCTGAGAAGGCAGGCACTCTGCAGCTCCAGGAGGGAGAGGTGCCGAAGGCTTGTAAACCTCTGATCCTGTACCAGCAGCAGCTCCAGGGACATCTGCTGACATTCAGAACTGCAGGCGCAGATGCACGAGGTCTAAATTTGCACAGCATTTGCAGCGGGGAGCTCAGAGACTTCTGTTTATTTTTACAAACGTGGAGAAAAAAAACCCAAAACAACCCACCTGATTCAGCTGTAGTCTTTCCACACGCCCAGTGGTGACCTACCACTATGGCTATGAACATGACCTACCTGGCTGGCCCAAAATGTACCCCTGGCTGTGCCATTCAGAGCCACCCTCCCCAACAGTGGGCAAGGAGAAGCGAGCATGGCCACACGTGTCGTCTGAGCGGCAGGACACGGGCTTTAGCAAGCAGGACACTGAGCTCAGTGGTGCTGGGGGTCGCTGGCTCAGCCCTTCGCCCTGTCTGGCATGGTGTTGTCCTGCCAGGCAGGCAGGTGGGTGCTGCTGTTTTGGGTAGCGATGCTGCACAGGGGTGCTACACACTTGAAAATAACTCCTGCTCCAGTCCCCGCAGAGCCCGCCCACAACACCTTCTCCTGGCGCCAGACCTGCTAATTGCTCAATCAAAGCGACTGTGAAGAGGAGATGGCAAACAGGTGTAAATACCCAGTAATGAAGATTAAACAGCCAAGCCTGGAGGCTCTTGCAGAAGCTCTGCGTTGTCTTGTTGGTGAAGAAATGCCAGGGAGCTGCTCCTATGAGGCTCGGTCTCTGCAAGCTGCAGCTGTTCAAGACTTGGGAATGTTCACACCGAGGCACCAGGGATCCCCAGACGAGCTTGGGAACGCCACTAGTGTCCTCTGCTCAACTATGGCCATCCATCTTGCTCAGCCTCAGGGGTAAGAGACGCTGGAACTTTGCTCAGTCCTGCCTTGACCTTCCTCTTAAGAGCCCCAGCTTAATAGCCTTGGGCTCTTTGCAACAACCCCCCCAGAGGAACCACAGAAAGCCACTGCCGTGTGAGAGAGCCATCAGTGGAGCCTTGTCTCACTTGAGCAGCAGGGCAAGGCACAGCTGTCTGTGGGATCCAGCTCCAGGTCCCAGCCCCGCTCTGTCCCCAGCCCCCTGGGGTGGCTGCAGGCCGGGCACAGCACCTGCAGTATTTATTGGTTTTGCCATTAGGATAATACTCTTGCTGTGTTAGAATAAATGGGGTGTGCCATTGTCGTAGATTGCTAAATGGCACTATATTGCACAACTAATCAGCTCCTGCTTCAGCAACCCAGAAAATGCACTATTTTTGTCTTGCTGTCTATGGGTAGGAATTTCACTCCAAGTAATTTCTCCCAGGGACTTGGGCTCCCACAAAAATCCACCTAGCAATCACATCCTCAAGACCCAGAGACCTTTCTGGCTATGGCCAGCAAACTGGCCCGCTAGACCTCCGCCCTAGCTTCTGCAGACACCAGCTCCAGCAGGTCACTTGCGCTTTCAAGCCACTGGGGCAGGAGGAATATCAACTGGTGTGCCTGCAATAAAGGTTACCACATCCACTGCAGTTTTGCCAAAAGTCTACAACGCAGAGGGGTGGACACAAGATGAAAGAGGGACACGGCCCTTGTGTGAGCCCCCTGCAAGGTGGATGTTTTGCTCTGCAGAGAACAGACAGAAGGAACAGATGCTTGGTCATCTCAGAAATATTATTTCCCTCTATCTGCAGCCTAAAACCACTGTGGTGCTTTACAGTGAAAGGCAGCAGGGCAGCCTTCAGGGCCTGGCATGGCCGAGGCATCTGGAGGCTTTTCCAGGCTGCCGCGTGATCAGTGCAGTGAGCAGGCTCACTCCTGGAAGCTGCTGAATTCCCAAAATTCTCAGCACCGGTGAGCATGTGGCACAGGGGGAGACCTTCAAATGAGCTAGTGGTCAGGCACTTTTCACCAGCCTCCTGGGCTCCCAGAGCACTGTCATGACTCATGATGCTATATATATTTATATACATAAATTTGGAATCAAAGGCCCATCAAATCGTTAAAAATCTGCTTTTCCTGCACGGCCCCGAGTTTGCTGGTGCTCCTGCTGCTCTCGCATGTGGCAGAAGCATTCTCCCAGCCCTGCTTTGCCAACACTGGAGGGGGAAGAGTGAGATTTCCAAGAATGACAGATGGGTGAAACCCCCGACAGCCCGGGGGACAGCGTGGGACCCAGGGCCCTTCCAGGGGTGGCTGCTGAGATGAGATCCAAGGGAGGTTATGGAGGTGCCCAGCCCAAATGCAGTCTGGACACCTTCCACCCCACTGTTCACCCTCTGCCACCTCTGGCTCTAGGCGGGATTGGGGCTTCTGTCTCCCTCCCAGGACACAGATGGGTCTCTGGATGAGGTGACAACCCACAATCTCACCTCTGTCCTCACCTGACTGGCTATTTATGCTTGTGGAGAGTCCACCGCAGCACTTGAACGCAGATCTAGTAGCTCAGTGCTCTTCCTGCCTCTTAGCTCTGAGTTCTGTCTAGGATATGATGTGGGAATCCGTGTCACCTGCAGCGCAAGCCGGTGAATGGCTTCCAAAGCAGCTGCTTTACTTGCAGGTTTAATGGATAGCTGAACTTCTACGGCCTTGAGAGCAGCCTGCTGGATCATAGCACTGTCCCTCTCAGGTCAAACCAGGCTTTTGTCAACCTTTATTCTCCTCTGGGCACCACTCAATCTGTTAAGTACATCCCAGGAGGTCCAGAGGCCCCACCACCTTCACGGAGCACGGGGACCCAGCCTCTTGGGGGATTCTTCTTTCAGAGGTGAAATTTTACTCCTCTGCCTGAGACTAAAAAAATGTAGAAACCTCCCATTTTTCCCCCTAGTTGTGTCTCCCTCTACACCACTAGAAATAAGAGGAACACTTTAAGGTGACAGGTAGACTGTACCTCAAATGACCTCAGTAGTTTTGCTTCAGGTGCCAATGCTGGTACCCTCAGAAACATCCTCCCTACATCATTCATCTTTTCACTGGGTTAATATTCTCAAGACAGCATCTGTGCCCACTGAAAGGAGCAAGTTATGATCAATTTTACCACCTTAGTTTGCAGTTGAAATACTTTGGCCATGTTTCCCCCATTTGACTCCTTAATTCTATTCATTTTTTTTTTAGAAACTTGGATAAATTTTGAATGAACAGCCCTGCAAGTGTCTTGGCCATCTCTGTGGGAAATGAGGTTTTCTGAACTGGTAAACATGAAAAAGGAGAAAAAGAAAGAAGTAAAAAGAAAGAAGAAATGTCAACAATAGGAAGCCCGTGTTCAAGTTATACATAATATATTATTCTGCCACATGCAATTTATCTTCTGACATATGCTGCTGTAGCATATGGCATATGTATAAAAGAGGGAAATGCAGAATCAGGGAAAGACTGAGTTCCTGCAGGTTACCACTTCTGACGGGGCTGTTATTATTTCATTAAGGTGCCGGCTGCACTCTTGCCTACAGCGGGACCTTGCAAGGGGTCTCTCCTTCACCACCTCGTGCAGACGGGTTCAGAAGCCATCGGTGCTCCAGCCAGCCCCTGCCTGGGACATGGCAGTCCAGCACTGCTGAGGAAACAGCCCCTTTCATCCCCAGCATGCAAAACACCAAGCATGTGAGGGTGGTGAGACTCTGGCACAGGTGTTCAAGGCCAGGTTGGATGGGGTTTGGATCAATGCATCCTGGTCGAGGATGTCCCTGGGGTTGGAACGAGACGATCTTTAAGCTCCCTTCCCACCCAAAGCATTCTGTGATTCTGTGTATTTTGCTTTAAAGAGGTGCTTTTGTATCAAGGTTTAAGCAGATATTTAAAATGATGAACTTGATTAAGTGCTTTGCTGAAGATGACCTGCAGAAGGAAGGGACTAAATGTGAAACAGCAGGTAGGGGAGGCGCAGGAGAGGTGTGGGGCTCGCCCTGTAAGCAACAGAGCTGGTCACAGTCCATCCAAGCAGAAATCCCAACCAAACTCAAGGAGCAAACCTCAGTAACCCAACTGCTAACAGCCTGCATCTTCACAGCCGAGAGAACTGAGCTACTTCTGACTCGTGACACTTGTGCTTGGCAGGCTACGTCCTTGTGGATGCCTCCGGCAAAGGAAAGAGGGCTCAGTCTCTCTGGGCCGACGCTGCATAAACACCCTCAACCCCCCGCATCGCTCTCCTTAGACAGCGCAACTTATATCATCAGTGTTGTCATTTCAGGATTTTTGCTTTCACTTAATCACTTTGCAGAGGCTGTCTTAGCAAGCCCTCCACAACACGATTGCACACAGTCTTTGCAGAGACGGTCACGGAGGGCCTGTAACTCTTCTCAAGAGAGCTTTCACACAAGGACCTGGGGAGTACTGTTCTCAGCTCCGCGGGCTCCCGCCTCGGCTCCCGAGGCTGCTGGGGACTGGTGTCACGAGGCTGGTTTGCTTCCCGGCGTGTTATTCACTGGCTTTATTTCCCAGCCAAGAGAGCTTTGCAAATAATAATAAGTAAAGGATGAAGGGGATGGCACGGGATGATGAACCAGGGTTTTCGAAGGCAGTTCTGGATTGCCAGCAGCACCAAACAGCCGAGGGTACCGCATAGCCTGCCCTGCGCCGAGACACTCCTGCAGCCTTGAGTACATGGGTCAGCAACAATTACACTGTCAAAGAGCACGGTGAGGCTGTGTTTTCACAAACAGCCTCTCGTTTTTCTTGTTGCCGTCAGGTTTTTGATCTCCTTAACAGTAGAAACTCCTCGATTTATTCCCGTTCTCTGACTGCATTGCCACAACAGTTGGGATTCGACGCTGCTATAATCTTTCTGGACTATAAAAAAACAAGTCATGTCTTTCGGTAGCATATGGTTCTCCCCTTACAACAACAGACACCAGAACTTTCAATTAAGTTTCTGGAAGCGGCGCCGCAACACACATGACTCATTTCAAAAGTGCACTAACAAGGGAAATGATCCCGTTTTTTTGCCAGACCTCCACTCATCAGGAAACAAACAGTATCTGATGTCTCGCTTTCTTTATCCATTGACGAAAACAACACCCTTCCCCGTCGACGCTGAGCTCGGGTAGAAATCGTCCAGCGAAATATTATAATATTTGATAATAGTCCTGCCAGCACGGAGCTGACTCATTTAATGTAGTGTGCTGCTCCCTGAAGATTGCTTTTCAGCACGGCAAACAATTAGCTAGTTCATTCATCCCAGCTTGAGAATGGTAGATAGTTACAGGACCACGGGTACGCTCCTAACAGGAGCTGATTTATCAACAATCATAGCTGTTGCTCCTGTAATTAATCTTATGCTATTTCCACACACACCCCTCTGCTGACACTCCGCTCCCAGCTCCCGACCACATATTTTATGCTCAGAATGGCACAGGAAGAGTTTTGATTTCCCACTGCTGATACAGGAATGCTCAGGCAAGGTCGAGCCGTGACTCCGGAGGCTCACCAAACCCTCCCCTTGGCTCCCGTGGGGCTGAGCAGAGACACCCCAGACCCAATTTGCAGTAACCACTGCTGCTGCTGTGCTACACTGGTCCAGGCTGGGATCCACATGCACAGCCCCATGCCAGCCCACGGACCACGTCTGCTTCTTCCCAAGGGAACAGCTGGTTCAGTCCCCACGTGCCCCAGGGCAGGGGATTGACCCTCTGCGCGCTTCCATCTCTGAGGGTCTGTTCTCCCTAGTGGAGAGTGACAGGACGAGGGGAAATGGCCTTGAGTTGCACCAGGTGAGGTTCAGGTTAGATATTAGGAAGAATTTCTTTACCGAGAGGGTTGTCAGCCACTGGAACGGGCTGCTCAGGGAGGGGGTTGAGTCGCCATCCCTGGAGGGGTTTAAGAGACGGGTGGATGTTGCCCTGAAGGACGTGGGTCAGTGGTGTTGGTAGGGCTGGGAAAAGGTTGGACTCGATGACTTTGAAGGTCTCTTCCAGCCAAAACTGTTCTATGATTCTATGATTCTATGATTAAAAATGAGGGGAGAATCCTCGTCCCCCACCCAGGTGGGAGGGCAGGCACCATGGGAAAGATTATTTATCCAAGGTCATGCGTCAAGCAAAAATGTTGTGGGAGCTGGGTTTCCCAGCGAGGGGCTTTAGGAGCTGGAGGCGGGAAGCAATTGCTAACCCCTCTGGTATCTCTGCCTGCCGCTCCGCTCTGACTCCTCGGCGCTATTATTTTTCTGACTCAGCGATCCTGCAGTGCCCGGGCGCAGCCAACACTTCGGGCACTGGCGGGACGGCTGCCCCTGACCCCCACCTCTGGGGCGGGTACCGTGTCCCTCCTCGGGGATCTGCTTCCCAGCTGGGTTTGGCAGCTGATCCAAACCCTGTTGTTCTGTTCCTTTGAGATGTGTTACACGCTTGTATTTTCCAGATCACAGGGAGAAAATTGCAGATCCTTGGCAGCGAGCGTTTCTTTATCTCACATCCCTGCGAAAGAGACAGCTCCTGGGATATTTTCCCTCTAGACTTGGACTTCAACTGGAGATTTATCTTATGGTGTGTTCATTGCTCTAACTATTGCCAGCGTGACGAGGATGACCTCAACACCCAGACAAATGAATGTTGCGATGAGTTCATCATCAGCATCCCTATAATTACCACCCAAATACACATCCTGGAAAGCAGGAGAAAGGGGCGATGCCCAGGTGGAGACAGAAGGGACGACCTCCAGCACCATCTAAGGTTCAGGACTGCATGGTCTGGTTGGCCGTAAGGAGCCGTCTGTCCCAGCTCTCCACTGGCTCAGTGTGGAACCAGGGCACAGGACACCTCACTTGGGGATTCCTGGGGCAATTTTCCAGTTGTCGCCATCGCCCTCACCTGTACCAGCAACTCAATCCTGATTACTGAGTCAAGACAGTTCAGTATTTCTTTGTAGGACATGGGGACATCTCCTTCTGAGAAGTGCCCAGTCATCTCGCTGCCGTGTTCAGCCTCCAGCTCCCTCCTCCTAGAGGCAACATAACCCTCCTGGAGCTCACTAACTGGGACAAGGACCTTCTGCCTGACCCACTGGCTGCCCTCCTCTCTCCCAGCCCCCTAATATTGCCTCCAGCAAGGTGCCACTGCAGCGGTAAAGGCAAGGCGAGGTCTTTCTACAGTGTGCCCTGACCAAGGGTGTTGAGTGACTAGGTCTAGTTGCTTCTATGAGATACCAGGTGAAGAGCTTTGGCCAAAAGTGGGGAAGGGGACGTTCAATTTGAAAAGCATTTTATTGGTTTTAAGTGACTTCTTTTGTGGCAAGTGTGCTGGAACAGCCACCCTGTTTCTTTTCAACCTTAAACGTGCCATTTTGAAACTGCAAGGTTTGGGGCTTTAACACCGAAACCTCACGAATGAAAAGAAAATGAGCATAAGCAGGATCAGACAGCGTCCAGGGGCATGAGGGTCTTCAGTTTCCAGTAGATTAAACCCTTCAGGATGGTATTTTTGTCTTTTTTACTTGGTTGAGAAATGTCTCTTTTCCTGTTTTGATCCAAACCAATTCCCTCTCCCACCCTGGGAAGTCCTGCACTCAACCCCAACTTTCACACAAACCCTGATGGATCCAGGATCCTTCTGAATGTGCTTCATTTGAGCCCATTCGGTACCACTCCTGTATCTCTTCATGAGCCTGTTCCTGGCTTCACCCCCTGAACCACCATATAACTCAATCTCCAGCCAGAAAAAAACCTTGCAAAAGGTGCTGAATCTGCTGGAAGCTTGACTCACCTACATAAGGAAAGGCCGTGGTTAGAGCTCATTGGGGCCATGGTGAGGATCTGAGGCTCTGTGCTTGGCTGGAGCAGAGCAGAGCCAAGAGAAGAAGCTCCCCCGTCCCTCTGCTCTGACCCAAACACAGGCGGACTGTCAAATCCACCGGCAGAAGCCCGCTCACCTAATCCACCATAGAAATATTGACCATTAGAGCTGGATAAATGGGAAGGAATTGCTATCAGCTCAGAGACAATCCCCAGACCAGAGGAGAGACAGAATGAACCAGCTTATTATTATTATTTAATGCCTATATTGTGAGAACAGATGAATAATTCGTTTGCGAGGCTCTGCATGCAAAGGCCGTTATGAAGCTTAATTCATTAGTGCTTGTAAAGTGACTTGAACTCGTGAGATGAAAGGTGCCCTCCGAGTGCCAAGTACTATTACGGCTCCAGTACTGCAGATCTTTAATAAGGATATTGAACGGCTCCTCTGAGCCAGCACATTGCTTTTTAACTTCTTTATGGCTGTTTTTACAAGCGCTATCCTAGAGGGACTAAAAAAAAAAAAAAAAGTTGCGAGGAAAACAATGAACCTGAAACCACAACAGCAGGAGAGGGAAACCAGGCACCCAACTCCACCCTGGCGGTGGCTGGAGGGGATCTGGCTCTGCACAACCGACGGACCGGGGCGACGACCCTGCTCCACCACGCTTGGTCTTCCTCCGAGGTGCCCCACTTGCTGTGACAGGAGCCGTGTCCCCTGCGCCATCCCAGCTCAGCTCTGCCTGCTCACAGGGAGTGCTGGCGGAGATGGTTTCCCCTGCAGAGCGGGTGATGGGGCTGGCTCTTACCAGGCTCCCCGGGACGCAGAAGCACAGGCCAGCTGCACGACTCCACAGCAGCAGTGCTCACGTCCCAGTGTGCTTCCTCCAGACCCCTCTCGGCTCGCTCTCTGCCAACGCCGTCAGCCCTCCTGCTCTCCTTGCTGGTGAGCAGCCTTATGCTAGCTGGCGTGCTCTCCTTCCCCATGCAGTGAGTAGACTTTCACGGACTCCCTCTGTGGAGATGTTGTGACAACATCATTTCTCTGCCCAGGGCAGCCGCTTGCTCCATGACAAAGCCGTTGTAACTCAGCACCATGGGCTGCATGTGCCCTCTTTGGGAAGCCTGCTTCATAGAGTCATAGAATCACAGAATCATGGAATGTCAGGAGTTGGAAGGGACCTCTAGAGATCATCCGGTCCAACCCCCTGCCAGAGCAGGGTCACCCAGGGCAGCCACACACGAACGTGTCCAGGTGGGTTTTGAAAGTCTCCAGAGCAGGAGACTCCACACCCTCCCTGGGCAGCCTGGGCCAGGGCTCCAGCACCCGCACAGGGAAAAAGTTTCTCCTCATGTTTAGATGAAACTGCCTATGTTCTAACTTAAACCCATTATTTCTTGTTCTATTCCTTCATGTTCATCTTCCTGCAGCTATTGTTGCTCATTTATCAGGTTAGGAACCGTGGCCGTGAGTGCACAGAAAGCCCTTCCCTGCCTTAGCAAGGTGGGACGACCCTTTCCTATCTGAAGTCCCACCTCAGGCATCTCTAATTGCTGCCGCATTTCCCGTAAACTGCGATGGGTTTTGAAAAAAACAAAACACTTTCTAAAATTTCTCGCTCGGAGGAGAGCAGAAAGCGCCGGCGAAGCACGCTGAACGCAGCACGCTGTCGCGCCACCAGCACCGTCTCCAGATGACCGGGAAAGCGGCAACTCCTTTCATCGGAGGAAAAAATGAAGCCTCCAAAGAGAAGGCAGTGACCTTCTCCTCTGCCTTCCCCTCCGCCTTCGTCAAATGTTGCTGCAACCAGCAAAACTCTCTCATTATCCACAGAGGGAGCTTTCACAAATTGCTCAATAAGGCATGCCGAGTGCAGCGAGCGCCCGCCCGGCCGGTGCTGGGCTGCTTGGTACGCCGGGACGAGCCGTGGCCTCGCCTCTGCTGGGGCTCGAGATGGGTAAAAGGACTCGTCATTTGCTTTAATTATTCCAAAGCCTCTCTACTTGCAGGGAAATAAAATATTTATCAGACTCGTGGCTTTGGCAAAGGAGATTAAACCCAGATTTTTAGGTGCTTATAACATTTAATTGGCATTAGTGTAGGATGGCTTGTGTCGCTGAAAACTAAAAGGGTTTTTCTGACCAGCGCCAGCCTGACCTCTGGAGAACTGTCCCTTTTCAGTGACCTCAGTGTCGCCCGGGGACCAAGCTGGTGCCCCAGTGCCACCAGGCTTCTCTGACAGCACCAACTGCTGTGCTGCCGGCAGACAGAGCATCCCAGGAGAACGTGGCACCTTGAGAGAGACTGAGGCACCAGCGAGGGCTGAGGAAAGAGGACGGAGCTGGTCATGCCTGTCTTCGGCACGTCGGGAATTCTGGCCCAGCTTCAAAGCCCATCTCCAGCTCTGGTCGCACCACCCGATTGAGGTGGCAGATCCTCACGGCTGCTCAACACGTGCCTTTGAAGCAGACCGGTCCTGGCAGACGTCGCTATCTTTCCTGAGTTTTTTGCATGGACACAGCCTTTGCAGCCATCATTTTGGGGTGGCCCATCAAGTGCCCTCTTGTGAGCCCCCAGTACCTACCGAAACTCCTTCCTTCCCCACGGCCGAGCCCAGCTCAGCTCTGCCTGGCAGTGTCCTTCCTGAGCAAGGTGCCCGGGACGACGCACACCCCAGGGCAGATGAGCTGCCTCCAGACAGCTGGAAAGCAAAGCTCACCAACATGGCGAGGAGACGAGCGAGGAGCGCCCACGGTGACCGTCTGTAGCAGGGAGGAAGCTGGGGGGAACGGACATACCAGATTATAATGGCTAAACTGCTAATTATCCTCTGCCAGTCTTGCAGAAAATCTGTTCTCTCTCTCTTGCATGCCCAGTATGCACTCTTGCTGCCTTGCTTTTTAAAGTGATGCTTTATGTCTGAATAAAAGCAAAGGACAGTTAAATGGTGCCGTCGAAAGGGATGGAGACCAACTGTCCCGCTCGGGGGTTTTTCCCTTCGGGGAGCGGTTTTGCCAGTGCTGTGTTTGCCGGGCTGTTCTCTGCAGACAGCTCAGGCTGGCTTTGCCCTGCTCTGTGTTTTAGCTCTCGGCATAGGTGGGAATCGAGCGATCCTTGCTCTCATGCCATGCTTTTCCTGTTGATGCTGACAGCTTTGCAAGAGCTTGGGAAACAAGATTTCCCTTTGCCTTTATCCCCAGAGTAGAAACTCAAGTGCCAGGGAAAGAAATTAAGAGAGGTTGAACCACAACCCTGAAATCCAGAGAGCTGCATTCGGGTCTGGCATGGCAGGAACAACGCAGCAGCCTTGCTTCCAAGAAAACCTCCTGCCACTGAGATCAGAATCAATCCAATGAATTTTAAAACGTATCTCCTCCGTGTTGCTCTCTGCTCCTGCACCAGCTCTTACGTTTGCAAACCTACATGTGCTACCCCAGTTCTCTGCCTTCCCCAGAGTGGCTGCCTTTCCAATAATTTAATGCTTTCCTTTTTCAGACAACCTTGTCAATGCAAAGAGCGGGTTTTTCATTTCAGGATTAATGTCCCCAACTCCACTCTTCCCAAAGGCTTACGCAGACATTAAAGAGGTAACTCTTTGCTTTCCGGCAGGCAGAAAGCCTCTCTGCCGTCACCTGACTGAATTAAACAGAGACATCAAAAGAACCCGTCAAATTCAATGTGACCAGACGGCGAGTGGAAGTCGGAGAAGCATCGAGGCAGAGCAAAGACTCTGCTGCGGCAGATTTAAAAGAGGACAAATCCTGTGGAGATTTTCCCCTTCAAGGGAAAAGAGGATGAAAGCACAGAGGTTCACGCAGTCCCGAATGCGCAGGATGCACGAGAGAGACTGGGCGCTGCGGCTGCAGGCACTCGCTGCCCGGACCGCGGCCGCTGCCCGTTTCCCACCGCGCTCAGACCTGCCTTGGCATCAAACGCGGCAGGTCCCTGCTGCGCCCAGGCCTCGGAGCTGGCTTATGCAAGAGGCACCTGTGGGAGATGTGACGTGCTTGGTGTCTCAGGGGAGAACCAAGGCTGCCAGGAGCAGGTCCTGCAGGGCTCCCGGCGACCTCACGAGTGGCTCGCTGGCCATGGTGGGCATGTGGCCTGCTCCCACACACACGCCTCGTTTGCATTTCATTCCAGCTCAGCACAACCCTCCGATTAGAAACACACTTGATTCCCTTCCCGAATCGGGGCCGCACTCCTAATCTGCTCCATCAGCCCGCAGGCGGGTTAGATACGCAACACGGAGCTGCAGTGAATCCAGAAAACAGACTGCCTTGATGCAAAAAGTGAACTTGCGTGAATATAAATCAAGCAGGCTCTGATACACAAGGTTGCTATGACAGGGGTACTTCAGAGTATTTCAGTTAATTAGTACTTAATTAACTCTAATGCCTTGAAAAACTCTACAAGCCATACAAGTCGGTCCGTGTGCTGTCACTCCTGGGTCCCCACCTGTTTAGGCAGCTTACCCCAGCCAGTTTTCGCTTAAAGGGAAGCTGCAACGCGAAATGCATTATTAACTCGACCTCTAGAATCCTCCCATCACTCCTCATGAGATGCTTTTTAATATTGAGCCTTCCAAGATGAAACATATGGAGATGCCGGGGATGAAAGAGAGGCTCTGAAGCCGCGGCGTTTCAAGTGACTCCCTGAATGCCTGGCCTGGCAAAGGCGGGCAGGGGCACGGCACGACGGCGAGGAGCGGATCCCCTCACCCAGGGCATCGCAGGGCGCTTGGGTGGTGGAAACCAGCCCCTCCCACAGGGCTGGTGTGTGGTCCCTGCCAGCTCCTGCCCCAGAGGTCCCTGTCAGGCCGGGGAGGTGCAGGTGGGACCGTTGGTGCTGGGATTTGGGCAATCCAAGCCTTTTCCAAGCGCTGGCGCTAAAGCAGGGGGTGCGACAGGGACTGAGAGCTGGGTGAGGCCTCCCGCCCTTGCTGTGGGATCCTCTGAAGAGGAGGGAAGCTCCCAACCACAGGTTGAGACTCCTGCTGCTCGGGCTCCTGCTGAGCCCACGCGACTTCCTCTTGCCTTGCTGCCCCACGGAGTGACTGCGGCTCGCAGCGTCCAGCAGAACCAGTCCAGCCCAGCAGCCCTCGGAGGGGGGTTTCCAATCGCCAGTAAGTGACAAGGGCAAAGAGAGTCATGAAGGATGTTAGAGGACTGAGTGATCCTCCCCAATCCTTATGCAGATCTCAGACATGCCCAGAAGACATCCTGCAGCAACAACTAAGAGAGCAGCCCGGGCTGGCGTATGGAGGGAGAGGACAGGAGAAGAACAAGGGAGAGATCAAAGAGGAAGAACAAAACCCCTCAGGAGGAAGGATCGCAACGCGGAGGCTGCAAACCCACGAGCGGGAGGCACAGCACAACTCACCCTCCTTCTCTTTGCAACAGAGCCCCCGGGCAGCTCGCCGCACCCCAGCAGGCTGGCTGCCTCGCAGGAGCAGGTCTGGATGAACACAGAGCCTGGCTAAAGAAAAGGACAAACCCCAAACGCGGCGGCAGGAATCACAGAAACCCTTTTGGCTGGTGGGAACTCCCAAATGTACCACAGTTCCTCCCAAGGGGTCACTCTGCAACCACACGTGGTCACCACGACAGGCTCGGAGGGGTGGTGGGAGCTGAGACTTCTGCTAGGCAGCACGGGAACCCTGCCAGCAGCGCTTCGGGGTACCCCGCTAGCACACATTACTCGGTTGGCTTTATATTGAATGCAAAAAAGCAGCAACAGCTGGAGATGAAATCTAATTTTCTGGGGGAAAATATGAATAAAAGAGAATGTAACTGCTGCGTGAATGAGTTTATGCTCTGTCAAGCGCTTGTTACTGCTCCGGCACAGCCTGTGTCACACCGCAGAGGGCAGGTGATGTTAACATGTGTTCTGCCCTGTCCACTCTTCTGCCACAGCCAGAAAGAAAACAGCACCGAGCGCTGCCACCGTCACTGCGGGCTCGCGGGCGTACGAGGTAGAGAGCGGGAGTATTTCACCACGGTGAGTTCCAGGGTTTCACTGACAGGCTGAGGACGAACCAACACCCCCTTGGCCTCTCGCAGTCACATCTCCTGCGAGCTGCCTTCCCTGAGCGCTTGCAGGCAAACAGCTGATCTGAAACTGTAGCCGCAGGGCCAAGCATCCCCCCTTCTTGTGCAGCCCCCAAATTGCCCCAGAGGGTCCTGGGCAGTGCCCAGCTCCTGCAGTGGGGACACCATCTGGGTGAGCGCTCGGTTGAAGGGCCACCCCAAGCCAAGGGGGCATCCAGGGAGGATTTCCTGGTGGCTGCACACCAAGGGCCCTGGGAATTTGCCCCTGGACCCCCTCAGCTGGGCAGAGGACGGGCAGCATGGGGAGAAGCGAGCGCACGGTTCGCTACGGAGCAATCGGCGCAGAGCTGGAAGCATGAGGGAGGGGACGCGGCGCTGAGCTGCCAGTTCTCCGAAAGGCAGCTTGTTTGTGGGTATGAGCACAGAACAATCCTTCACTGGACAAAACAGGTCCTAATCCTATTTTTACGCAGTGGTAGTAGATGTGCTCTACAATACCCAGTGCGGCTTTGACAGGGGGAGAGACATCATGCACAGAAAAGGAAAAAAAACCGCGCTGAGTACGGCAGCCAAACCGATACCAGGACTGGAGAGGCTGACTTATGGGCAGAGACTAAGGGAATTTAATCTGTATAGCCTAGAAAGATGACGCCTGAGGGGGAACATGGTAACACTATATAAATATCTAAAGGGCAGTTGTACGAAGAAGGGGGAAAAAAGTGACGCATGCACCAGCCGTGGGAGGGATGCGATGGACCGGAGAAAGGAACAGCTTCCCAAGGGAGCGCGGCGGGCTGTTACAGCCTGGTGGGCAGAGAGCAGAGCAGTGTGCCTACAGCTCGCACGTGGTTTCCAGCCATGGCCAGGGTCGGATCAAGGAGGACTGGGAAGGAGGAAGCGGGTACAAGCAGCAAGGGAGCTGTTCGTGGCCCTTCTGTGGCACAGGTGTGGCTGCGCTGGGTGGGGGGTCAAGGTGGCACCTTCCCTGCAGGCACCAGACGCCTCCTGCTGCCCTTGCTATCTCAGCTTCCCAAAGGATGCTCGAGGACCAAGGCTTCTAAACCACTAATCCTTTCCAGCACAGCACGTCCAGAACCTCCCTGCAAGAACTGACCTGCTTCTGCCTTGGCCATTAGGAAACCCACCTCGGCTGGGGTCTCTTCCTTGGAGCAGATGATGAAGACACCATCCCCAGGCTGTTTGAGCACAACAACCGCAGTGGTCCCAAAATGGAAAAAGGAACGTTACGCCTTGATGTCTGTGTTTCTGCCCCTTTTCCCTCTCTTCCTTGCAAATTCAAGTTGCTTTTTACAATCACATTTGCTTCTTCTTCTTCAAAAAAAAAAAGAAAAAAGAAAAAAGATTTTTCTCTCTCTGCCGTTGCCATGTGAAAAACCCACACAAACAACAGGAAAAACTGGCTACCTCTACGCAGAACCCAGCACAGCAACTGCAGAGCGACTGTCAGCAGCCTAAAAAAACAGGGAGAAAAATAGATTTTTCCCTTCAGCCCTTTCAGACACATGACTTGGAGACTTATTATAGTAATAACAGGCAAAAGATTTTCTCAGAGGAGAGGCCGGTCTCCATTTGTTTCTTCCTCGCACTGATGAAGCCCTTTCACCAATTTAAATGGGGCAGATTCTGCTTTGAGCTGCCCTCGTTTGGAGCCGAGCAGCCGTTGGGTAACGAACCTCCCCGACGTACGGAATCCCTCAGACTCGGGTCCTCACGGAAGCCCACGCCGTGGGGCAGAGCCTTTGTGAGACGGCGTTCAGTCAAACCTGCCATTAATTGCTCTCTACCTATTACAGCTAATTTGCTTGGCCGGGAGCCCAGAGCGTTCTTCGCGAACCACCAGTTTACCAAACAACGCGGCGCAAAACAGGGAAGCGGTGAGCGCCGGCACCGGCGGCTCTCTTCCTCCTCTGGCGAGCTGCCGAGAGAACAAACAGACGGGGTCTCGCCATCCCCGTCCACCACCCTCAACGCCCGGGGATCCTGCTGGGAGGCAGGAGCTCGAGCAGAAGATAAGCCTCCTGGATTGATCGTCCTCGTGCTTATCTCCAAAGGGTTTGAAACCAGAACGTGTTTGGATCTGCACATTTTCAAGTGCATCTGTAATTACCCAAGTTACTAGGAGGAGGTGAATCTGAGAGGCTGACACTCCATTGAAGCACGGTGCCCTTTAATTCCTGCCCGGCCAGCTGTGGGTTGTCATGGAGACTACATCTGTCACCCACTTCTTCACAGCCCTTTTAAATAACCCCAAGCTAGCCAGACCTCTCCTGTTTTGGTCTCTGCCCATTCCAGATTTTGCTCTCCCCTCTGGTCTCTCACGAAGGTGGGGGATTCCCACCAGAGGTGATGCTGGGCAGGCGCCAGGCTCTGCCCAAGCCAACCCTTGGGATGGAGGGGACTTCAGCCCAGGTGGGCTTGGAGTAGGAACGGGTATTGGTCCAGGAGCAGAGATGCCCCAGATTATCCTGATTGATTCCCACGGCTCTTCTAGATTCCCATCACTAATCAGGAGCAGACCATGCCCAGCACTGCCACCTCTGAAACCAAAGGCATTCCGGGCTAGACTAATCCCTTCCCCATCCAAGATGTCTTGCGATGGTCTCCATACGGATTCTTCCTACATCCTCCACCTAGAGCTCAACGACCATCATCCAGCAGCTCCTTCTCTGCTGCGCTGCCCCTGCGGTGCGGACATCTGGCAGGATGCTCGCCGAGGTGAGGGCTCTGGGGGGATGCTGAGGTCAGGAGACCCCAGGAGATGGGGAAACACTCTGGTCACTGGCACAGACCTGCCTCGCAGGATTCACCTTCCTTATCTGCCAACACAGCGTTACAAGAGTTTCAGGTTCTCAGCTACCCCAGTCTCACCCCTGGGATAGGGCTCAGAGTAAGGGTAGCACAGGAGGATGTTCCCTGGTCTCTGTGCTTCCAGCCACTCCACAGCACCCGGGGTGCAAGTGGGGCCATCACAGTCCCAGAAAAGAGCTGGGCTGAGAGCTGAGAGCTTTCCACCTGGAGGCACACACCTCTCACAGGAGTTAAACTCATGACAGCTCTTCAGCACAGCAACCCAGCAAGGCAAAGGAAGCCTGGTGCCCAGCACCCAGGGCTGGCAGAGAGAAGACCAGAGTCCTGGATGGACCCCACTTGCTGTCTGAGCCCGAGTCAGTCTCAGCTATCCACTCTTTTCTCAGCGTGCCTCAGTTTCCCTTTTGCCCTGCTGAGCTGGTTTGCAGGAGGCTGTCAAGCTCACTTCACTCATGCCTGGGCGGCGTATGAAGCCCTGGGACAGGGGTACTGCCCAGGTGGTGCGTTCTGTGTCTCACTAAACAACAGCCTTAGGCTGACTCTATTTCCAGCAGCCAGGGAAAGGGGAGAGCATTTCAATGCCTGGGCAACACAGACAATGTATAGTCCAAGGCTAAAAAGAACAGCAGTGACAGAAAAGAGATATTAGGGCAAGCGTCACTCTTCATTTAATCCCACTGGATCTATTCTAGCAAAGCAGTGGATGAAGTGGGCTGCGAACATTTTTATACATTTCCCCGGCCATTCTCAGACACCTTCGGCTGGAAGGTTCAGAACTGTTTCCTCACAGTGCCCTTGCTCTCCAGCCTGGCAGAGCTCCTCTAGGGGCAAAGGCCCGGGCAGGACCTCACGCCCCGATGACAAAACGGCACCGGACCCATTCGGCGCACTTCCCCGGGGGCTGGTGAAAGGCTCACGGCTCGACCGAAGGAGTGGAGGCTTTCCAAAAGTTGCTCTGGAGGGTGTAAGCTGGTGCAGGAAAATGAGGTCCCTTTTGGTACTGTGCATCCAGCCCTGGGAAAAGCCCTTCAGCCCACCTCCTGGACTCCTCTGCACCGCGCACCTGCAGGGTGCTGGCGAGAGGGTGGTGGCCGCTGGTGAGCCCTCTCGAGGCTCAGCACAGGTTGTTCACCTGCTTCCAAGGCCACGGGACTTGGGACAGGTCACTGCTGGGAGCTGGGCTGCTTCTGTGCTTTTACTGCCAGCACACCCCTGCAGAGCAATGGAGAAGGAAAAGGGCTCAAAGAGAGAGACAAAAAAAAATTGCCATGGATGTGCGCCCTGGTCAGTGGGAGGAGGACTGTGGAGGTGCAGACAACACATCGGAACCCAACCACGATGGCCCAGAAAGGCTGTGCTGGTCAGTGAATCTAGATAAAGACCATGCAAGATGTACCCTGCAATGAGGGATCCTGCCTTTATCATCCTCGGGCTCCCCTCTGCCCGGGTGAAAGCTCACACCCGGCGCAGAGCTGTGTGTCCGCAGCAGCACATCGCCCCTGCCCAGCTCCACCGTGCTGCGCGGTGGGGAGCAGAGGAGCAGCCTGCGCCCTGGCATGTCCCTGCAACCTCCTCCGTTGCTCAGCCTGGGCAGAGGGAGACGTCGGGTCCCACCTCCTACCCAGTGCCTAGAGGGATCTGTTCATTCCCTTCCTTTACTCCCTTCCCTCACTCCGTCCACGGCTGCAGGACCCTCTGCCATCTGGGCACTAATCACAACATATCCTGCCCCTTTCTGTCCCCAAGTCAAGCCCAGACCTTGCTGTTTACAGAGACTGAGCAAAGTTGAGCGCAGAGAGGGGAGTGGTAAATGCGGGGAGGCATTTGCAGAGCTGTGGCCAGGAGGGTCTGTTTGAACATCTAATTAGATCACAGCAAACCTCCCGAATGGCAAAGCTACAGCCCTGTCACCCCCTCGAGACATCGGGCCATGCCTGGATTGCTGGCTGATTCTGATCTACATAATTCACCGTAATCCTGAAAACTGACTCAAGCAATGAGGTTCATTGCACAGCTCACTGGATTTAATCCACCACTCCAGCGGTGCTAACGAAGCTAATGGCATAGGCAGAGAAGGAACACATGTATAGCTAGGAGGCAGAGATAAAGCATTAATCCGACCATATGCTTTCAACCCGCTTTACTCTTCCACCCTCACCCCAATGTCCTTTTGCAGCACTGGGGGAGACCAAAACCATCAGGAAGAAACAGGGAGGGAGGCAGACCGTGCCCTCAGCCAGCCGTGTGCACTCGCATCGCTGTGCGCCCGCAGCGCTTCGGGTCAGAGCCCCGGGCAGGGCAGGGCTCGGAGGGGCCAGGGGGACCAAGCCGGGATTAGGGTTCTGGGTGAGGGAACAGCTCCTGGGCAGAGATGTGGCACCCAGGCTCATTTCTAGACAGTCCATCCACCCCAACCTAATGCGCTGAGACAGCCTGACCTGACACCAAACCTTGTGTGTGTGTGGGCAGCATCGTCTCCACCTCAGCCACAGCCTCCAGCCGAGGGAGCCGAGGGTGTGGAGAGCCACGCTCGCCTATCTGGGGGAGAGCAGAGATGAGTCTGTAGGATGGAGACAGGCCCGCCAGCCTGCACCAGTGCCCGAGGCACGTTCCCACAAGGAAGACACAAGCAGCACCCACTTTCCTGCCAGTTTTCACCTGCGGACAGCTGGAGATGGGCTTTGTTACGCCAGTGCCCAGCGCCCGGCACAGCATAGGGGGGCACTGCTCCCTGCCTGCTGGGCATCACCTCAGACCTCAGCTTTGGAGAAGTTTCAGCAGAGAGTTTGGAGAAGAGATCTTCTGTTAGTGAGCAAGGGGAAGGAGATTGCTCTGTCTCTCCCCGGAGGCTGGCACAACGAGCCCAAGCATCTGCAGCTCCTTCTGCCTCCGTGCTGGGAAGAGAGCAGTGCGGGAGAACCAGGCACACAGCAACCGCCGCCCAGGAGCAGCCTCCTCAGCTTTTGTGGCTGTTGAAGAGGGCCTTGAGCCACCAGCCAGCAACCAAACCCCTCGTGCCCTTCAGCCCTCAAAGCCCAGGTGGTGCCTGGGCCATCCCGACTGCAGGAAGGAAACCCTGCCATTGCTGCCTTTGGGATCTGTCAGCAGGGAAAAGTGCTCTGCAGAGGCAAAGGCATTCAGAGCCCAAATTAGCCGCACTGGGCTCAATCTGAGATTTTGACAGTGGATGCCAAATTTATTTCCAAACGCACTCTGGAAATGTCACCGTGCTGGTCGGAAGGAATCGGGTACATGCTCCCTTTTAAATAGAACCAAGCATATGGGAGGAGGATGATTAGATTGCTTCCAAGCTGCCAAATTTCTTTGCTGCAGCTAAAAATCTTCCCCAAAATGTCCCAGCCCACAGTGTTTCTGAGCACTGAAGTCTGTGCCGAGACCTTTCCATTGACAGTTGTGCTCTGTGCAAGAAAACACATCCCTCCAGTGTGGTCCCAGGTGGTCCTGGCTCTCAAGGGGCTGCGGGGGTCTCCTGCCTCCCCTTGCAAGCTAAAGCAACTCCTCTCCTCCTGCAACCCTACCCCGGCAGAGTTTCCTCCTCCCTTTTACCCCGGCAAAAACCAATGATCTCAGACCATCCCCTCTCCTCTCTCATCTCCAGCTCAGCACCTGCCTGCTCAGGGCAGAGCCTCTCCAGCAGGAATCCTCTCCTTGCCAGAGGCTGGACGATGTTCCTCTCATCACGGCCATGCAGAGCCCGCTGTGCTGAGCCACCGCATCCTCAGCCGCTCTCCTCCCAGCTCACCCAGAAACCCAGCACGCCCCAGAACAGAGGGGCCAAAGCCACTCGGTGCCTGGCAGAGGGATTCCTTCTCTCTGTAGGTAACTCCCCAGGGAGCGGAGAGCACGGTGGCCTGACCAAGAGAGAACATGTGGTCAACACTGGCTTCCAAATCTTGTGCCCCCTCCTGCCTAGCCTGCTTGAATATCTGCCAGCCCAGTGTGTGGGACAGCCAAGACCAAGAACACATTGTCCTTTCAAAACCAGCCTCCACCAGCCATCCTCATCTTCCCAGCAAGAGTGAAGTACACCCAGAGTCGAGGGGACCAGGAGCAGTGTCCTCCCTTCTGGTGCAGGACTAACTCGTGACATCTCCGAGTCTAGAGAAATGAGGGGATGCTTTGGCAAAGGGGCACCAGAGGAGCTGATCTGCTGGCACAAAAATCTCACTGTCTTACGTCTGCCCCTACCCCCTCTATAGCACTTTTCATGCCCAGGACTCCAAGGAAGGCACGAGGAGAAGCCAGTAGTCCTGTCCCTGCTCAGCAGACTGGGGAAACAAAGCACATTGCAAGGAGGCAGCAAGCCCCAAAGCAGCTGAGAGCAGAGCAGAACATCACCTTTGGAGAATGCAGGTCCCTGGGCAGCATTCCACTGTCCAGGACACCCTGCCTCTGGGCAGGCTCGGGGTCCCAGAGCCAGGAACTGGCCCAGAACACGCTGTAAGGCGGCCGAGCCCGGAGGCCACACGCAGGAGGATTGTTGAGCCCAAGCAGCTAAAGGAAAGTGTCACAGCTGCTCCCAGCTCCGCTCTCAGCCCACACGCTGCTGAGTGGCGGGTGGGAGGTTTTTCTCTGCATTGCAAATCCCTTCTTACTTGAGCGCTGCAGTGCTGCTCGGAAGGAAAACAACCCCTCTGGAGAGAGAGCAGAGGGGTCCAGAACAACACCGGCACCTTCTCCTGCCCAAGGCAGGTCCTGCAGCCAGCCCCGTAGACAAAGCTGTAGATAAAGCTAAAACTTCCCCAGCAGGCAGCCCGGCTGCACACAGCATCCATCCATCCATCCATCCATCCCCATTTTCCTGCGCTCATCTCTGGCACAGACAGCCCTGGTTGAGCTCTCTCTTCAAACCCTGGGAAGCGGGAGGAGAGGAGGAGAATTCCAGAGTCTGCAGAGGCCGGCTCGCAGCAGAACAGGAGCTGTGAGGAATGGTGGGAGCAAAGTGCTCGGGCAGGGTGCAGCAGCGTCCCCTGCGCTTTCTGTGCAGCCCCTCTTTCTGCGCAGCCCAGTTTCTGTGTCCCTCCTCTTTCTCTGCAGACCAGTTGGGAAAAAAAAAAAACCTGGACCAGGGGGATTTGTTCCCTTCTGGGCACGTGGTGTGGAGCAAGCTACTCATTTCTGCCTGGTCTGTGTAGGAGCTGTGCACTGAACCTGCAGGGCTGTGCTCTGCCCCTCTCCCAGAGGAGCGATTTCACGCTGCGAGATGTTCGGGTTACTCATGATCCTGACCTGTCAATGCATCTCCACATGTGCACGTCTGCAACACCCAGCACCTGCTTCACATGCCCAGCAGCAAGTTCTCTTGCCAGACACACGGCACTGCTGGAGATCTTTTGGGAACCCACAGCAAAACAGTCCCCGTGTTTGCGGGTCCACAAGCTTCCCCATCACCAAGTTTTTGGGAGCCACCTTAACCAATGTTTGCCACCACTGTCCAGGGAGAGACAGGTTGGTGTTGTGCTCCATCAGGGAGTGAGGGAATGTGGAAATCCAGGGGCTGTGTTTGCAGGGTTCTTTAGAGGTGACAAGCTTTCGGAGGGGTTCAGCCCCTGGGTGATGAAGGGGACAGGAGCACTGTGGAGTAGAGATTCAGTAAACGTGCAAGGGGTTTTGGATAGAGCCCATTTGGACCAGGGAGCCTCTCAAGAGGAAGGCATGCTGCCTCTAAGAGCCATGACTCTTCCTCATCTACAGTCTTGGAAACCAAACAAAGGGGACTTGGAGGGAGAGGGGTGATGTTCTCAGGAGGGCTTTCGCCCAGGGACAGAAAATGCCTGTTACATGTGACCCAGTCCACTTGCTAGGAGGAGAAAGAAAATAAAACTAGAAAACCTCAAAAGCAAGGGACAGCAGTACCCAGCAGCACCCAACAGTAGAGAGCCATTGCCAAGGCAGGGGCCTGGGGCTCCTGGCAGAAAGCACGATGGGGATGTGTGGTGTCAGGACATGTCAGATCCCCCTGCCCTTGGCCAAGCCAGACCTCTGGCTCTGCCTCTGCAGTCCCATTCTCCCCACCACAGCACCCACCAGTTGACCTCTCTGAACTTATTCATCTCAACCTTTTAGAAGAAGCCATCCACCCACCCACCCACCCATCCACCCAACCACCCATCCATCCACCCACCCATCCATCTATCCATCCATCCATCCATCCATCCATCCATCCATCCATCCATCTATGCACTTGGCCACCTGTCCCTCCATAGTATTCTCTTTTATCTACACACAACCCAAATCCATCGGCTGTCTAGATTGCTATTTACTAAGGAAGGTAGCCAGGCAACTGTTAGGATCTCCATTTATTAGCTCCAGTATGTGTCTGTGGGTTTCTCTGCAGGGAAGAAGGTGTACTATACTTGTCTCAGCCAGAAGATGGATCTGCAGAGGTCTGGGCATGGACATAGCTTTGAAAACGTGTCCTGGGGCAACAGACACCAAGCCTTAAAGTCTGTCTTTTGCTTTTATTCAGTCTCTAAGCAAGCAAGCTCCCAGAAGGAGCATGGATGCCTCCACCAGAAGCCTTCAAGATGTAAAAACCACAACAGTCCCACAAGCTCAGCACGTACAGATGTGGAAGCTGACTGTTCAAGCAGGCCAGACCTCTTCCCTTTGACAGACGGGCTGGAGCCTGCAGTCAGGTGCCAGGTTTCATGGCTCCGCGTTATTCGTGCTGTCCTGTGCCAGCAATTCTCCAGGCTGAACATCAGCTCAGAGCACTCTCTCGCAGCCAACCCTCACCCCTACAGACACACCACTGCTCCAGGTTGCTCCAAATGCTCTGGGAAAACGGGTCCTCTGCCATGCTTCGTTACAGGTGTGCTCAGGGAATAAGTTCCTCTCTCAGGAGAACTAGAGGGTATGGGCCAGGCGTTGGGCCGCACACTGTAAATACTTGCCATGCCACCCTCTTCCACCCCCTCCTTCTGGACTCAGGAAGCAAGACTTTGCAAGCCCCTCATCCTTCCCAACCAGGCTGGACCCTGGCTTTGGACCAAGCCCTGGGGCAATCCTGCTCCTGTTCATTGGCTTTGCCTGCAGCACACAGCAATAAGCGATGCTGGAGCCTTAGATTAAGCTTCTCTTCGACATACCGTAGAAGGCCATTAGGAGTAAGAAGTCCTAGCTGCCTCTTCCGAGAGCTCTGTGGTCTTTAATCAGTCTCAGTCCTTAGTTTTTAATTTCAGATTCTCCCCTCCAATGCACAAGGGCTCTGCCGTCCCCCTCCCACGAGCCAGCAGCCCCCTGCAGCCCCACGGGAGAATCCTCGCAGGGGCTCAGCGACAACAGCCCTGCCAGGAGCCCAGCACATCCAGCCATCACTACCTCCACACCCAGGCTCAGAGCACGGGGTGGTTTGTGCAGTTCTCCAGCACACACGGTGACCATCCCCAAGGCCTCTGTGCACAGACAAAAGACAGCACAGGGAGGGGGGCTTCTAGTGCAAACCTTCTTTCTCTTTTCAATGAATTCGAGTTATGGTTTCTCACTAGCGACAGGCAGCAGGAGGATTACCATGATACAGCCACATCTCTGGGGGAAGGGGTCGTTTTGGTTCCAAATTCCCTGGGTGGAAACACAAATGCAGAGTGAGACCAGAGCCCTGATGAGACATACGGCAGGAGACAGGCAGTCACACCTGCATTTTCTGGTACTTTCAAGAAGGGTTATGATAGAATCATAGAATTGTCAGGGTTGGAAGGAACCTCAAAGATCATCTCGTTCCAACCTCCCTGTGCCATGGGCAGGGACATCCCCCGCTAGATCAGGCTGCCCAGAGCCCCATCCAGCCTGGCCTTAAACACTCCCAGGGATGGGGCTGCCACCCCCTCTCTGGGCAGCCTGTGCCAGGGTCTCCCCACCCTCATGGGGAAGAACTTCTTCCCCACGTTCAATCTGAACCGACCCATCTCAATCTATTGAGTTCAATCCATTCCCTCTAGTCCTGTCACTGCCTGACATCCTGACAAGCCCCTCACGAGCTTTCTTGTAGCCCCTTGAGATACTGGAAGCCACAACAAGGTCTCCTCGGAGCCTTCTTTTCTGCAGACTGAACAGCCCCAACTCTCAGTCTGTCTGCACAGGAGAGGGGCTCCAGCCCTCTGAGCATCCCCATGGCCCTTCTCTGGACACGCTCCAGCACGTCCAGATCTTTATAGCACAAGTCCTGACTAGTGAGAAGGACCCAAGTCTCTTTTCTGGAGACACGTTTCACTTAGCACCCTGTGCAGAAACTGCAGGCTAAGACAGCCAGGAACAAAATCCTGTGTTCTGAAGGTGCTGAAGCATCCAGCTGCTCTTAGATGGGTGCCAGGAAGGATCTGGCCTCCTTGGCACAGAGCGAGCAGATGGAGGGCAGCAGCTCCAAGCCCTTCTCAGTGGCTCCATCGCCACTTTCATGGGGTTGTTGTCCAAGGGTTGCTCACAGAGAGCTTGCCTGGCACCGGGCACACACCAGGCTTAGCCGTGCATCCCCAAATGCCACCACGGAGTCCACCACCACCACCACAAGGATGCTCAGGGCAGGAGCACATCCTTGGCCCTGACCCTGGAGCCTCACAGGAACACAAGCAAAGACATCTCCAGGGCTTTTCTCCTCCCCCATCCAGGTCAGATTCACCTTTTGACTTCCAAGGTGCTCTGGTGTGCCAACAGACTGCCAGGGAGGACATCCCATCCCATCCCATCCCATCCCATCCCATCCCATCCCATCCCATCCCATCCCATCCCATCCCATCCCATCCCATCCCATCCCATCCCCACTCCTCTGCTCAGGAGCTACAAGAGGGGCTGGTGGGGCATAGAAGAGAGAGGCACACACATGTTGGAGGTAGATGGGGATTTTTTTCCTCACCCTTTCCTTAGAAAATACAGAAAGGAAAAAAAGGAAGAAAAAAATAGCAAAATAAAGCAAACCTGACAACTCCAATTTCTATCTTAATGAATAAATGAAATGCATCCCAAGAGGTAATTAAGTGCTTCGAACCAAACATGTGTCACCTACAAAAAAAAAAAAAAGCAAACAAAAACACCCCCAAAAAAACCAACCCAGAGAGAAATCAAGCAACTGCAATTAAGGGAAAGAGACAGATGGGTGACTGCCGGGCGGGGGGGAAGCGGGGAAGGCCAGCCCTGCTCCTGCTGCCCAGTGTCCTCCCAGTCGGGGAGCTGTGGGTCCCCTGGGAGAGGAGCAGCCCTGCCCATGTGGCCTCCCCACACCCAGGGCTGTTCCCAGTGTTTTCTCCTGCCCAAAGGACATCGCTCTCCCCTGTGCAACCACCCTCCTTTGTGCTCCTGGGGACTGTGAACATTTGCTCTCAGGTCTCTGTTCCCAAACCAGCCACAGAGCTTTGTCCCACCCATCCTCCTGGGTGCAGCCTCCAGCAAACACCCGAGCCCATCCCATTTCATTTCCTTCTGGCCCTTTCCCCGTCCTTGGAACTACAGTGTGTGGGAGCTGCCTGGAGCGTCACTGTGTCTCCATCAGCACCAAAACACGTGCTCGGTTTGCGTTGGTAATCTTTGCCTTTTGTGCGTGTGCTCCTTAGGAGGAAGGCTGGAGAAGGGATTTTCTGCAGCGCAGAAGAGGATGAGGTAGTGGTTGTGTGTGACCTCAATCTCAGTCCAACACGGCTGCCAGCCCAGGGGCACAGCCCAGCCCTCCATGCATGTATGTCTGACCCACACTGTCACCCCTGTATCTACTCGAGACCTCTGCACCACTAGCACCACCTCGATGTTAAGGAGAAACCTCCATGTATGCCAGCCTGCAGAACACAACACGCCTCTCCCTTCTCCATGACCCCAGAAGGCTACACTCCTTTACTGGCCCACAGGGTGGACAAAAAGATCAGCTTGGTTAAAAAACATCGCGGATATTCCTGTGAAAGCAACCCAAAGGAAGGGTTTGAGTAGCTGCCGTACTGAGAAAGCCACATGCTGGGGCAGACTGTGCTTTTTGGAGAAGCTGCTACTGACTTCTAAGGGGCATCAGGACCAGGACAGGGCACCCACACCGGCCCCTGCACTGTCTCCCACCTCTCGGGGTCCCACAGCTACTTATGCTGACCAAGCCTCCAGCACTGCGAAGGAAAATCCCCTGTCATGCTCTTGATGCTTATTGGATTTTATGACCATGTTCTCCCTTAGGGAGGCCAAATCCAGCCCTTTTGAATGTTTGGATTTGGCTGAGCTGCTGATGGAGCCGGTGTCACATCCTGGGACGTGGCAGGAGATCGCTCCTGACGTGGGGAAGGCATGTGATTTATTCCTCCACAGGTTGGCCCTGCCTATTCACCACTTCTCAAGTATCTGCTGCTTTCACAACAAGTTCCTTCCCAATCGACCTTAGCGGCTGTGACAGCACTGCTTGAATCCAGAGCCCTGCCGCTTGTACAAGCTCATCTTTATCCTTGGGGGAGGAATACAGGCTTTCCACACACTTGACAGGGCTGCAACCGTTCCCTGCAGAAGCCTCCTTCTCTGGCTTGCCGCAGGGGATCAAGCATCCGCATCCTCCTCTGGCCAAATGAGCCCTCAGCAGGACTTTGGGGACAGCCACATGTGTAGCTGACAGTGGAGAGCAGAAAGCAAACCGTGGTGAGGGGCAGCCTCACAGATCCCACTGCACCTGCACCTGGTGGGTGTGTGTGGCTCCTGGGTCTGCTTGTCACTTGGTTCATGGCTGGCCTGGTCTCCAGGGACTCTTCCCCACAGCCAGAGCAGGAGCCTGCATGTCCCCGTGCTCAGGCATTTCTCCAGTATTATCACAGCCCTCCCTGTCCCCAGACACACCCGGGGCCATGCAGCACCTCCTGCCGGCTCACCTCTGCGCCCCAGAGAGCCCCCAGCTCCCCCTGCCCTGCCAGCAGTACCTCTCCTCCTTCACTGACAGCGCTCAGGGAAACAGCACCCCCAGAGAGGACTTCCAATGCCCACCTCTTGCCTTTCTCCCCAGCGAAACCCCACGGAGCAGGACAGTGACTCCAGGGGGGTCCTGCCCCAAGCCTTGCCCTGCCCGCGGCACCCGCAGCACTCACAGTCCGGACGCGGCTCTCCAAGGTGACTCTTCTGCCAGGACGGTGTCGTCATTCACGAGCTGGAGGAGCTTGGTGGTCCATGCGCTGGCTGCGGGGCGCGCAGAGCCAGGAGGCAGCTCCGTGACCGTGCTCACCAGGCTCCTTGGGCTGGGGAGGGCAAAGACAAGCGTGAGTCCAGGGAGGCATGGACTAATCTCAGTCCCTTCCCCGTCATGAAAGAGTCATCATCCTCCAGTCCTCCCCACCCCAGGCCCTTTCAGTGAGGGAGGGATCCAGCAGAGATGCTCCTACGCCAAAGCACCCAGACCACAGATGCATGACCACCTGTCAGGGTCAGAGCACACCCGTATGCAGCACGTCTCCTTTCCTCCAGTCCTCCCCAGCTCCCCATTGCACCTTCCCTGGGAGCACTCTGCGTGGGGCTGCCCCACAGGGCACCCATCGGAAGGACTGGGAAAGCCCTCGCAAGGAGCCGCCGTGCAGCAGGGACTGGTCTCAGCTCACCAGTCCCTCGGCAGAGCAAAAGGCAGGGGCAAAGAGGGAACCCAGCAGCAACGCAAGTCCACCCCTGCCTTCTCCAGTCCTCCTCCAAGTATGTCCATGGACTCCTGAGCTCTTCAGGAACAACCAGTCCACCACGAATGGGTGGTGGTCACACTGCTGAGGACAAATCCTCAGATGTCACCTGAACCCCTGAAACGAGGCAGCACCATCTCCCTGGCTCCAGCTCAGAGACTAACGACTGGGCTCCAGCTTGAGGAGGGCATCCAGAAAGGCCAACAGACTCCAGGATGGTGAGCAACCCACCCTGCTCCAAAGCAAACCTTATGACTGTTGGTGTACTTGGGACATCACAAAGCTGCTCTCAGAGGCTCAGAGATGGGATTCAAGCCATGAAAACAGTCAGATGTGCCACCAAGTAAAGAACGGAGGACATTCCCGCTGCTTTCAGTCAGCCTCCCTGCACCCGTGACATGCACATCTGTCCTCCCCATGCACTTTGAAAAGAGCAGCTTACACTCTGATCGGCTTAGAGGAAGAAAACTGCATTGCAATAAATCCAGGGAGGGAACTGACTGCCTGGGCTTTAATCTGAGGGGAGCCTTCAAGATAAGAGCATTAAGAAGTGGGGATAAAGCAGCCTTGGTGCAGGAATGGTCTGAGCTGGTCCCTCATCTGGGGAGCAGCAGAGCAGAGCTGGCTGTGGCCTGTCCTGGCACCTGAGAGGGACTTAGAACATCCCTTCAAACACGACCTGTCTTTCCATGCCTGCACCCTCCCACAGTGCAGGAGATGGGGGAGCTCTGAGAAGGGCAGGGCAAAGGACACGGAAGATGACTCCAAGAGCTTGTATTTCATATCAGGAGCCTGAAATCCCAAATGATAACAAGGACAGCACCTTTCTTATCAGGGGACCTTGGAGCAGGGCGGGATCACCCACAGGCCCTCCTTCCAGTAAGGACATCTGGCACCTCCCAGCTCTGACTGCACCTGAGCTCCAGGCTGACGCTGGGTGCGCTCCTCTGGGAGGTCCTTCTGTCTCCTGAATGTGGGGCCGGAGGCAGCTCACACTCTGCAGAGCTCTGCTCCTTCTTCAGAGGCGTTCAATGACAGCCATCACCCTGGGGCATCTCCAACCCATGCCCACGGATGGGACAGCAGTTCCACAGCAGCAAAGCAGACACAACCTGCTCTCCAGCTTCCTCCTCCAAGAAAACACCTTTTCTTCCTTCTGCCCCTCCAGAGACCAGCACCAGGGGACAGGGAGAACATAAGACATGCTGACCTGCAACCTCTGATGAAGGCTGAGGTGGCCAATCTGCTCCCACACTAGGTTTGCACCCGGAGGACCTTCTATGTACAGAAGCCACCTGGGATGTGTCAGTGGTGAAAGCACCGGGTGGAGACCCCGCTCCTGCCAGTGCGATCTCTTTGGTGACAGTGGGGACTGAGCAGGGAGGGGGCAGCTCCTGGGAAGGTTCTCGTGCACTCAGCTGGCAAAGCCCTGGCTGACTGCACAGCTCCGCCGTGCTTCTGAGATGAATGGAGACAGCCCTGGAGCCTGGTGTAAGTAATTGAGGGAAGAACATTTGTAAGGCAGGAGACAGCTGGATTAAAAAGGTGAAGCCCAAAAAGCAAATGAAAAGAGAATCATTGATGATGGATGGAAAAGCAGTAACTGAATCCAGCGTTTTCCTGGAAGTGCTGTTGAACAGCAGCAAGACAAGAAGAGCTGAGATCAGACCATCAAAAGAGCTTGGGCAGCCACAGGGGCTTGCAGGACCTACCGCAGCCGAAAAGGCACAGTCAGTTGCTGAGCTCCATTTCCCAGCCTTGGTGGGAGATGCTGGTGTGTGTCCCACAGCCCGTGCCTGCTCTGTCAGCCAGTGTTAGGGCCACTGCTTGCAGGAGCCGTGCACATGAAGGTCTGCTCCAGGTGAAGTTCAACAGAGTGACCATCACTCCCTACCCAGCCCAGCCCCTACCGTGCATGTTCTGCTGCGCTTTGTCATGTCCTGGCCCTACCTCTGCAGAGAAGAAATCCCCAAACATCTTGCGCGTCCTTCTTGAGGCCGTTCAGAGAGACTGCACAGAACACGCTATAAAGGTCATTACTGCAGTTTGCTTTGTTAATTGCTGCTGATCAGACAGCTTTCGTGGCAAGGGGGGGAAAAAAGACATTTGGGTAGAAAAAAAAATAAATCAAGTTCATAAGACAGAAGAGTTCAGAACTCCTCTCTTTGCACCAGGTGCCAAGCAAACACTGGTCACTGCTGCCCAGGGAGGGGCTGTGAGCGCCAGGTCGAGAACCTCAGGATAAGTCCCATCCACGGTGCAGAGAGCTGAGGAGCCAAGGTGAGCCGCTGCCCAGTGACTGCTGCACGGGCGGACTGAGAAGGGGTCGGACTTGCCAGCCACAGAGAGCTTCCTCTGCCCACCATGGTGAGGACAGACAGGGGAGGTCGCAGCCCCATCACCCTCAACATCCCTCCCCTGCGACTTTCCACATCCTGAGCCTGCACCCATCAGAAGGTGCAAAGTGCTGTGCCACCTTCCCTGTCCTGCACCAGGCCACCTCCACACCCTCCTGGCACAGCCCAGGGACCAGTCTCCACACACTCTACTTTTTTTTTTTTTTTTCCAGGACCAAGGCAATCTCCAATATATTTCAATTTTTGTTCGCACAGTCTCAAACACTGACCAGGTTTTTCCATCTCCACTGCCTCTCAAGTCACTCTCTGCTGGCTCTAAAATTCATCTGGGACCTAGAGAGCAGACCTGACTGCCTAATCCCAAGCAGGTCACCTGCTACAAAGCAAAGCATAGGACTGCCCCAACTGGTTTTCTTCAAAAACCAGTTTGCTTCAGTGTCCTGGACAACCCCCCATATTCACACAAGACCCTGAAGCAAACCCTTTGCCAGTAGGAGGAGGTTTCCCAGACCAAGAGAGATTCATCCCAGCCCCATCATTTGCCAGTGGGCTGAGGACAGTGACACGAAGCTGCCCCAGGGTTATCCCCACACACTACAGAGGGGTTGTACTGCCCCTGCTGCAAATGCTCCACCACGCTGCAGATCCTGCCACTGCACGACCAGCAGAAAGATCACCCTCAGTGCACATCTGATGAGCCTCTACATCTGTCTTGCACCTCCGTATCAGGAGGCACGGAGGGGTAATGAATGATCAAATAGATCAGAGGGAGCCAAGGGAAGACCAGGGATGGAGGTTATAGTTCCCTCTTGGCCTCTTCATCCAGCAAATTAGGAGCCAGAGCCGCCCCAGGAGCATCCATCTCAGAGGGATGGGGACTCCGGGTGAGGCAGTACTCACTCTGTGCAACATCACTACCTAAAGAAGCAGTCGGGTTCATCACGAGCAAGATGCACACAACAGAGAACCACCAGGCCACAATGCAGTCATTGAGGAGAGCTGCCGGGATCCCTACAACCAGAATCACTGAAACCACTCAGTGAGAACTTAAAATCCATATATAGGATATTAGTGCTGGAGTCCAGTCACACAGCACACAAATACAACAGGACCTGTACGTGGGGACATTGGCACTGGGATTTGAGCAACCAGCTCCTTCCCTTCTGGGCTCCACGGAGCTCCTCGGGAGGTATAACCATCACCCCCAGTCCCGGGGCAGTGGGAGTGCCCCCCAGACCAGGTGCCTGTTAGAAAACCCATCAGCAATTACCTCAGGTGAAGGTTCAAGGCACAAACAGCCCTTGCTGAGCTGGGAGGAGCCCTGAGAGTCAGACAGCAACAAACCCAAAGGGGCAAAGTGACTCCAGAATCAGAGGAGTGGACATAAGTGTCTGGGAACCCCTCGGCAGAGACAGACCGGAGACACCTCCAGCAGCAGCAGTTCCTTCTGCAGCTGAAACCTCGACGGCAGAGTCCCTCCCTCAGTGCCGGAGGTGGTTCAGAACTTCGGGGAGAGTTCTCAGAGCCACCAACCTGGAGGACTAGAGTGGGGCTCCGAGGTCAAAGCTCCTCTGAGAAAGCCAGAGGGGCTTTTCTCTGCTAACGCAGAGGGCATAAGGTCCCCAGAGGAGAGGCTCTGCTGGTCCCTTCATGTGCCAGGCTGGATTTGGGTGTTAATGAGCTGGAAAGCACAGGGGTGATGTATTTCAGCAGTTCTTGAATCCCAGAAGTGCTTCGGCATCACAGCAAATACCCCATAAAACATCCAACTAGCAGCTGTACTGTAGTGCTGAGGTTCACTCACTTCTGTTCCCAGCGCTCTCCCGCGAGATGAGGGATCACCGTTCGCACCGCTGAGGTTTGTGACGGGAGCACACAGCAAACCTTCAGCCCCAGTGGATGCCAGCAAGAGTGGGGGGTGTCTGGGGACCCCCATCCCAGACTCCCCAGAGGCAACGGGAGCGGCTCCTGGATGGAGCTGCGGCCCCACGCGACACTCGACTGAATGGAAAAAACCCACGTGGCTGCACCAGGCGCACACCCCGTCTCTCAGAGCCCCCTCCCGAGGCCACGGCAGGCCTCCCCACCGTGGGGCAGGACCCCCACGCCCCACGGCGCGGGGAAGGTGAGCCCCAGGGCTGCTGTGGAGCAGCTGCCGCGAGCGCTTGCTGCGGGGCGCTGCTGTCGCCTGCCCGGCTTGCCAGGCTGTTCCCTCCATCTGCTGAACCCAGCACGTTTATTTCTGTGTTTCCAAGTTTGATCAGATCGACTCTTCCACTTTAATCTAATGAGCGCGCTGAGCTGAAACAAACACAATCTGTGCGCGGAGGGCCGGGGCAGGATGTCTGGGGGCACTGTGGAGGCACCCTGGGGAGCCAGCAGTGTCCCCGTGCAGAACCCGGACGGGTTTGGTGGCCCGAGCTCCCACCCCTCGCCCAACGCACACCCGCACGAGTGTCCCCACCCTTCCCGGGGCTGAAAACCTGAGCACGGAGAGGTACCTCCGGAGAGAAGAGCATCCTCCTCGGCCCTGATCTGGCCACGGCTCTGCTGTTTCCTCCCCTTCCTTGCCCATTTCCCGCGCTGCTTGACTGTTCCCAGCTAATTACCCTACGGCGCTGTGGGCACGAGCCACGTGGCAGCCAGCATCTGCGCTGGCTCCCAGAAACGACCTTGGCCGCTCAGAGGACAGCAGGAGCCTTTTTGCCTTCCAGGCTTCCCCTGAGACAAACAAGAAACCTTCAGCGGGAGGGACGACAAGCACATCCAGCCCCTGCGGTTCATCTGCACCAGCTCCACCAGCTCCAGAGCGCGGCTGGAGGCGCCGAGCCTGCAGCTCCCCGCGCCGGGATCGGTCACCTCCACCAAGACCCTCCAGCACCGACTCCCCACAGAAACTCCCCAGCAGGATTTACCACCAGGCTCAGGCTTGGAAGTTTTTCTCCCCTCTGCTTTTCACACCCAGCGCAGTAAAAACCCCGAGACGGGTTTGTTTGCCTTCCCGTGGTGTGTGTGCAGTGGAGAGGGGAGCTCGGCCGCGCTGCTTTGGCCTGAAGAGCTTCAGGGGAGAGCACGGGCTGGACGTGGGGTGCTTTAGGGAGCGGCATCCCTGCCGCTGTCCTGCTGGGCTTCCTCCTTGGTGTGATGGAGCAGAAAGGAGGGAGCTCAGCAGAAGGCACCGTCTGTCTGCAGCTCTCCGCAGCAGGGACGACGGCCTTTGGGAGCATCCGACCTTGCACCCATGGAAAGCCCCAGGAGCCCCGTGGCTGGGACACCCCTCGGGGTGGAAGGCGAGCTGTCATCTGGCAAACTGGAGGGGCTGCCTGGGTGGCAGCTGGGAGGCTGGAGGCAGGGCAGGCTCCTTCGGGCTGCCCAGCTGCCTGGGAGCCGCTCAGCTGGCTCGGCCGGGCTCCCCAGCTGGCCCCGGCGAGGACAACCCCACACAAGGAGAGGGCTCAGCTGCCAGTCACGGGCACTGCCAGGACAAACGTGGGGACGAGCCGGTCACCCACCGCCGTGGGCAAGGCAGGGGGACATGGGGAAGGCCCCTCGGCAGCTCAGAGGGAGGGGAGGAGGCAGGGCTGAAGGACTCCAGGGGACAGGGACTCCCGTGGGGCTGCCCATCCCTGATATCTAGGGCAGTGCCCGGCTGGATTAATTTCCACACGTTGCCTCTTACACCTTCCCTCAGCCCAAGCTTGTTTTGACCTGGGTGCCGAAGGCTCAGCAGCTTCCCAAGCTCCTGTGGCACTTTGGGAAGTGCCCCCTCCCTCCCAAGCTCCCCGGGGATGAGGCGCTGAAATCCTCGGGGAGCTGAGACGGTGACACCAGCGTCCCCACCCCGAGGAGCTGAGCACCCACCCGGCTGGGGTAAGGCGGCTGTGTTGGCTTAACCTTGAGCCTTGCTGCGGTAAAGCTTTGTATGCGGCTAGGCTTCCTTTAGTCTCCTCCCCAAACAAAATCCCCCAGCTCCCTCCAGCTATCCATTTGCAGATTCTTTTTCCTTAAAATAATAACGAAGTCCGTGCCATGAGAGGCTCGCTCTTGCCCTGCTTTAATAAAGAGAGAAGATGAAAAGACCAGGAGAAGATTTGCTTTTGCAGCACTGTCGCTCCCGGTTCTGTGCTCTCCGTCCTTATTTCTCATTCTCCTTTCCAGGAGCTGCCTGTAACCCTTTGATAATAACCTCTTCTCTCCCAAAAGCAGGCAGTGTCCTTTCGTGCCTGCGCAGCCAGAGAAACGTCACACTTTCCCTTTGATGTCAAGATAATGTATAGATGTAACGTCATGTGTGTGTGTGTGACAAATGCAAACAGCCAGCTCTCTGTCCCAGATTTGGTAACTTAGGGAGAAAAAGGAAAAGCTAGGAAAAAAGAAAAATCTTAAAATGAATTCTCCCTGTCCGCCACGTGCACACAGAGCTGCCTCTGAGCTGCCTGCCTTCCCCAGGGGCCTGGGACCCCCAAATCCTGCTTCTGCCATGGCTTCACAACCATCCTGGCATGTGCTCGGCAGAGGAGAGGAGCCCTTACAGCTACGCCAGGGTCTCCAGGCACGAGCCAGACCTGTGTGTGCTGCCGGTACATGAAGGGAATGAGATTTAATCCGGCTGATCCCGTGGTTTTTCTAAACCAGGGCCAACCCTGGTGTCAATGCTCCCACTTCACGCAGAGCGGCTTGATTCAGAGCTGCTCCACGAGGTGAGGACCTGTGCTGGGCTGGCTTCTGGCTCAAGTGCCCGGCACCACCTAAACCTCCCCGGCGAGCGTGACAAAGCGCGGCAGGTTGGAAGGCGAAGCCCACGACAGCGATGACAAGTTGCTTGTGATTACCTGCAAGCACTTGCTCACCCCGGCTCCGTGACTCACTGCCTGGGCAGGAGAGCGAAGAGAACCGGGGCGAGAGCTGGGGGAAGCTCACCCGCAGGGCCAGGACGAGTTGTGGCCAGGCTGGAACCTCCCGCAGTCAGCACGCACCAAACGGGACGTTTCACGTGGGGCATGGCCAGAGCAGCCAGCCTGAGCACGTTGGTGGGACATGCTGTCTCCCAGAAAGCCAGAGCCTGTCCCTCTCCAGATCCAGGCTCCGATGGGGCACAAAGGTCCCGTAGCTCATGGTGACCCTGCTTCTGTTGTAGCCAGGCCTGGCTTGAAGCTTATCTTCCAGGAGCCTCTTGTTGATCCTCAAAACAGCCTCTCCCCTGCAGACTCATAATTTTATGTAAGACCAGGGAGCACAGTGAGTGCAGCTCTTGAAGTTCCCCGGCTCCAGCCACAGCGACCCTTCCATCCCCCAGAGACCTCCCGGAGCTGTGTGACTCTTCCCACCCCTCCACGGACACGTGGGCAGCTGCCTCGGGGTGCAGTTGTGTGGGGGTTTGCATCAAAACCAGCACATGTGGTTTCCGACGCCTCTACATGTGTGACCCTCCAGCCTTCCTGTGAAATCTCTGGCTTTCTCCTTTCACCCCCAGCTCTGCCCCAGCATCTGCCCTCAGCATCCGGGGAGCTGGCACCGGGGTAAGAAGATGCCCTCCTCCACCTGCCCTCGCTGAATGCCCCAGACCATTCTCCCCTATTAATGGGGATCAGGAAGAAAGGTTGAGTTTATCTAAGCCAGAACTGCTAAGAGCCCTGGAACTCTGCTCAGTCATTAACTGGTGAGTAAAGCGCGCTCAGTGAGTCACCGATGCTATTATAAACACTTTCTTCTAAAGGCTGTATAGAAATGCAGCAGGGAAGTGGTGTTCCTTGAAGTCACTGGTTGTAGCTGTTTCCTTGCATCAAGATCTCTGCTCTGCAAACTGGGACGGTTCTATTCCCCTGCCTGTCCCCTGCCCAAGGCTGTGCCCCCCAGAGCCGGGCTCTTCATGCCCAGAGTGACAGAAGCCACGTCTGCACCACTCCCATGACCTCTCCATTCTTTGCGGCTGCACCTCGTATTAAACCATTTGCAAAGGTTAATGCATGCAGCACAGATACGCCTTTCCCAGATTAATTGCTGCTGAAGAGACCAGCAGCAAGGAGTTGCTCAGCGCCATCCACAGCATGGTGAGGGCTGCATGACCCTCTCCCAGCACGCCACCACTTCTTGGCCCCCTCAGCCTGCCCAAAACACCAATCCCGCCTGTCACCGCTGTCACCCAGAGCTTCCGATGAGGCTCACCACCCGCCATCACCCTGCTGTCCTTCTCCTGGCTCAGCCCCACTCCACACCGCGGCCACGCTCCCCTCCTGCTCTTGTGCATCCAGGGCAGTGGCTGTGACCTCTCTGTGAGCCTCCATCTCCACCTCCAGCCTCTGCCTTGCTCCCTAGGGCGTGGCCTTGCTCTGTCTGAGGGCCACACAGAGACACTGACACTTGGGACAGGCTCTGGCCATCACACCAAACTTCAGCTTCACACCCTGCTCTTGATGGCTACCAGTCCAGCCCATCTCCACGCCGGCCTCCTTTCCCTGCTCATCTAACCTGAGTCTCCCCCTGCTTGCTCTGCCCACTGCCTCACCCTCTGTGCACCTCCCACCCTCACTCCCTCTTCCTTTGCATTTTTCAGCTTCTCGGCTTTATTTTCCCCTTCTCGGGTCTCATTTTATCCTCAGCCATGAAAATGCAAATACTTACCAGCACACCTAAGACCAAATTCACAGCGGGATGGCTTTCCCCAACCCCATCTCATCCCAACTCTGCACACAACCAGGTCACCCGCGGTGCAGGGGGCTCTGCCTCCTGCTGGCTACATCACCCTGCGTCACCAGCACCTTGGGGACAAGCAGGAGCCAACCTGCTGCAGGGGCTGCCATGCTGGTTATTTTACACTGGATGGCATAAAGAGAAATGAAAATTCCCAAGCTCTGGAGAAGGAAGGTGCGGAAGGAAAAGACTGGGGAGAGCAATTCTTGCAGAGACTGGGAGGGCCCTGCCGAAAGCCCTTCTGCCTTATCCCTGCCCGGACGCCTTGCCGGCTGGGGCCAGCTCTTCTCCCTGCTGCCACCCCCTGTGTCCTGCCCAGGCTCCAAGGCTAGACACTAAGATCTTCCTGTTCAAAAGGATTACAAATTACTGTCTGATCCACTAATTAGGAAGGGAAGATGAGTGTGCTTCTGACAGTGATGTTTAGCAGCCATTTAGAAATTGCTCTGAAGGCAGCAAGGCGCTGTGAGCACACCGCAGCGTGGAGCCGCATCTGTTCCACGCCAGCAAGCCCAGGACCACCCCGTTGGCACCACCGCCAGCAGCTCCCCTCGCCTCAGGGGGCTCTGCCCGGCTTGCACGGCTCCTGCAGCGAGCCTTGCCCTTCTGCAGAGCTCATCTGGCTCTCAAGGATGTCCTCAGGCCATTTGGCTCCTGGCCTCGCTGCCATTACTTCATATTTATTTAACAAAATTAAAACCTGCTTAGTGGGGCCAACTGAAGGCAGGGGAGACAAATCGGATCTTCGTGCTACTGCCAGAGAAGGGCAGCGTGGCGTCGGGCTGGAGGCCACCTGCGCTGGGTCAGGGGGATGCGGACCCTCCTTCCCTTGACTGGCAAATCATGCCAGGGGGACAGCAAGTGCCCCAGACTGCTCACACCACTTCTTGGCACCCCCCCTTGTCTCCTTCCCTGAACTGACGCTGGTGGTGAGGAACTGGGGAAGGATTCCAGGAGGAAAGCCCTGACTGGCACCTCCGTGCTGGGATAGGACTCCCTGAGAGTCACAGGGCTCCTTGTGCAGCCAGGCACTGCCGTGCCTCCGAGAGGACCACCCCAGCCCCGTGGCCCCTGGCCAGGCATGGCAGAAGCATCCCCATGCCTGTGAGTTTTGGGTGATGCCCGACACGAGTGTGTGCAGACAGCTCCCCCACTGCTCCCAGCCACACAGGGACAGCAGAGCTGGCCTCAACCCCTTGTGAAGCCTTGCTGTCCCTAGCAGGGCCCCAACACAGTTTCCTACACGACCAGGATTCGCTCTCCTGGGAGTTCAAACAGAAGATCAGGCGGCTCTAGGACCATCTCAGGAGCTGCTCTACAGCTTTGGCCTTCCCAGAAGTTATCCTAGTGCTGACCCCCATTCCCCAGGATCACACCCTTTCTAAAACACAACCCACCGATGAATCCAAGCAGCTCGGTTACCCCCAGAAGCGCTCCCTGCAAAGACTTGCCGAGGAGAGAGAGCAAAAAGCCACAGTTCAAAGCGTGTGATGCATCCCCAGGGCACAAGGGCAGAGCTACCCCTGCCCTCACCTCCCGGGACAACCTTGCTGGGACTCGACATCTGCAAGACCCAAGGAAATGCAGAAGGCAAAGGGTGAAATGAGAAGCCTCGGCAACAGGGACCAGCACCCACAGAAGGGCAGCTTCATGACGGAGATGAACCCGGCCAGCTGAAGGTATTGTTAGATTGAGTTACAGTGGTATTAATGAGTGCTTTCAATTTTAATGAAGTTAATCTACCTAGAAAAGCTCTTTATGCCCATAAACACATGATGTGAGAGAGAACAGGACTCTCAGCCACACTTGTACAACAGTGAAGCGTGTTTTTTGCAGACACCTACTAAACAGCGATGCCAGCACAACAGCTCGGAGAAGCTGCAGCTCCCTGCACCGTGTCGGCTAAACATGGAGCTCAAGGTACATGGACTAATAGGGGAGGTATGATTTCGTGTCTCCATTACAATGAAAGTCAGAAAAACTGTGAATTTCAGGGGAAAAATATATATTGCCTTTCCTCTACTGCGGAGAAAATGGTGCACACAGGACAAAGGACTCATGGAAATGCTGAGGGGCCCCAGTTCAGTGGAGCACGGGGGCCCACTGGGGTCTCCTTATCCTCTCCCTTTTCCCAGTGGAGAGGCCACTCTGCTGGCCAGGTTTTTGCAGAAGGAGTGATGCTGGAGCCGATCTCCAGCCTCCTACAGGCCCTTGTCTGCTTTGGTCAGCAGAGGTTCACTGTTTTGATGCCTCCAGTCACTCCTGGAGCAGGGTGTGGGTGACTTGGGTTTGATGCACTGGCTCCTTCCCCAGCTTGGTCTTTCCCATCACTGCAGAAAAGAGGAGAGTCACATCCTGCTTCAGAGGAGGGATGACCTTCTCAAACCCACAGATTTGGAGTTTCTCCTCCCTCCTCCTTGTGAATCCTGAGAAATTCTCCTTCTCAGCAATGCCAGCTGAGGTCCAGGTGCCAGAGGACACAAGGTCTCCCTGGGGAGCAGCTGGTCCTCCTTGCCTCGAGCAAAGGACAAACAGAGCCCCCCTACACAAACTGATCAGAGAGCAATCCCGTCACATCTGCAGAGAGAGGAAAGAGTAGGACTGGCACTGGAAATTAAAACATGTCAAGGAAAATGACAGATTTTTCCACCCAGGCCAGGCAGGCTGGGTCTCTGAGAGCTTTTGTGCTGGGCCAGCAGCTGCTCCCATCATTGGGGAGAGGTGGGGGGGCTGGACTGGGGGTTCTCCCTTGCTGGCCTTCACACAGCACCCACCTGGGTGCTGTGGGGCAGTTGGGACACACTTTAAGGGTTCCTGGGCTACGTTTGGAGCAGAGGCGAGTCCTCACCAGCTACAGCAATGGCTTGGTGTCCCACCGTTTTGGCTTTCCAACCAAAAGCCCCTGTCCCTCCAGTCCTCCCCATCCTCTGGCAGCATTGCCAAGAGCAGGAGATGCCACACGAGCCACCAGCAGCATCCAGCCCTGCTCCCACCCCTGCTCTGCTCACACCATTGTCAGCAGCTCTGTCACAGCCTGCTGGGGCTGGGGAAAGCTTGGGGGTTCCTAATGCTCCCCCCCTATGCTGGGACCTCACCATGGGCTGCTACAAGCCACCCTCACACACATCCCCCTGCCAGCACCGAGGCAGGATGGTGCTTGAGCCCATCGCTGTGGAGGACCTGGGGAGGAGTGGGGCTGCCAAACACACTCCTGCTGCCCAGCACATGCAAAAAAAGGCTGGAGTTGATGGTTTTTGACGTCAGAACCACAAAGCAGGAGTTCCCAAATAGCTACAGCTCATCTTCTTTGGCAGGACCAGTCCAGAAGGGTCAACTGATCAGCACGGGGATGGGCAGAACACTCTGGGGCAGAAATCAATAGTCGGCCGCTTAGTGCCTAGGTTGTGGTCATTAATCAGTCAATACGAGAACATCACAGGGTGTTTAGAGAAGAGCTGTGACACTGAACAGAAGTGAATGAGGCCAAGCCAGAACAGGCCCTAGCTTCTCTTCTCCCCCAAAAGAGCACCCCACCAGGGCAGCAGGGAGCTCCGCCTTAACAGGAGGACTAGGGAGACGGGTGCCACCAGGAGTCTCTGCGCTTCTGGAGCTACCCCAGGACGGTTTCATGGATGCTTTGGGGGAGAAGGCTCTCCAGGGGCAGTGCTGATGTGGTTTGGGATGCCCACTAATAAGGTGAAGAGCCTGCCTTGGAGGGACCCCTCAGTTTGTCGGTGGGGACCCCTCGGCCAGCTTCATGTCCCACAGCTTGTCTTGCTGCGGCAGGCACTGCATTTGGTCACTTCTTGCCACAGGCGTGCAGAGGCGCACGTGCTGATCCGCGCTCAGCTCCTGCCAGCATCACCTCACTGACCCCTTCTTGTGGGTCAGCAGGGTCCACCAAAGCCACCAAACCCCATGGCCCTGGAGAGGAGACACGGTTGTCTGGCAAACAGACCAGGCTTCTCGGAGCAGCACGGGGAAGGAGGGAGCAGACCAGTCAGGACTCATTACCTGGAAGCAGCTCACCTTTGCTGGGACAACCAGTGCCACCAAAGTAGGGCTGCCAGGCTCCCCGGGGCCGCGGTGGCACAGAGGCTTTCTCAGCACGCTGCACAGAACAGGGCGTATCGTCTAATTATATCAGCTCCGTCCCACAAAGAGGAGCTGGGAGCTGGGGTGCCCTATTTACACAGCCCTCCTCGGGTCCCTGGCAGCTGCCACGCTGGCACCAGCCCGGCCTTTGCCCAGGAACCACGATGGCCCCGCATACGTCAGCCTCATCGGCTGGAGAAGGGGAGCAGCAGCCCCCCACTGCCTTCACCTCCACACCCGCTCCCTGGCTGGGTGTTTGCTTCTGGAAGCGTGGGTCTGGGTCAGTGTCTGATGGATCAGTGGCCTCTCTCCATCCCCACTGCACCACCTCACACGTGCACCCATGCCAGGAGCCACGAAGGGGTGTGCAGCGAAAGAACGCCAGCTAGCGCCGAGTGGGTGGCACAAAGACCCCAAGATTGACAGTGTCCTCACACCTCTGTGCCCCACCTGCCCAGCATTTGCTTTCCTTCTCATTTCTGACCCAGACCCCATCACCAGCGGGGTGGGTCACAGTGAGCCCACCCTACAGAGCTGTAGCAGCCCTGTGCCAAGAGCCTTTGGGGGTTGCTGGAGCCATCAGGAGGTAACGGCCACCTCAGGCACCAAGGATTGACAGCACCAGGGCTGTGCCATGAGCACGGGCAGGGCAGGCAAACACCTCCTGCCCATGACGAGAGAACTGGACTGAACACACTGATGCCAGGGTTATTCTCCTGCTTCGAGGGTGCCAGACAAGGGGACCAGGCGAGACCCATGGGTGCTCAGAGCTGGTGCCGTAGCGGGGCACACAGAAGAAGAGGGTGCCAAGGGGTTGGTGGATCCCATTTTATCCTCTGGGTTTACCTTCCAGAAACTTCACTGTGCTCTGGAGGTCCTGGGCATGGGACCTCACACAGGACCTCTGGATTCTCCAGAGGGTCAGCAACCTGCCCACATGGTGCTAGAGGCTTGGCTGTGTATGTTTGGACCTTCCCAGGAGCTGGCCTTGGGGGACCCCCGTCACCCCTTGCACCCCACCTCAGCCGTGGCCCTGGGAGCCACTTGGGCCATTGGACTGCTGGTGGCAGGTGGGATGCCAGCATCCCAGCACAGCCCTGTGCCCTGCTCTGGTGGGGCTGCCAGGAGACGTTCCCTGTCAGCCCCAGCCCAGGGAAGCCCAAGGGCTGGGGAATGCCTGGGGGTCGCCTGGCCCCTGCCACCAGCCCAGCGGAGGGGCTGTGGGCCGAGAGCCGATGGGGAAGCGCTCCTCACCTGACGTTATTTTGGTTGCTAGGTGATTAAATCATCCATCTGCTTATGACAGCACGGCAGAGCTGTGAGTCAGTCCCCTTCGTAGAAGACAACAAAGGGTTTTTCAACTCCAGCCCACCTCCTGCCTGTCCCTGGGTCCGTCCGTGCCTGCAGGACACTTAGAGGACAGAGCCTGCCACACGCCGGGGGAGCAGGACCCCAGCACCCCCCGGGCAGGGCAGCTGCCAGGGGCAGACACGCTGCCATGGGTGGGCATCTTCCAACCTGCTTCTGGTGAGCAGGACCTCCAGGGCATCCTGGAGAGCAGTTGCATCCTCACAGCACCACCTCGCAGGAGGGGTTTGCCTCTTTGCATTTAGAGCAGGTTTGAGGGATGAGATGAGATGAGCCCCTCTAGAAGTCGAGGGAGCTTTGCTGATTGCCCCCCCAGCAGAGCCCAGCACCCCCAGCACAGCCAACCCAGCACCTGCCACCTTCTGCAAGGCTCGGCTGCACCCGCCGCAGGGACGTCACTAACGCAGTGCACACGGCAGCAGTTTGGGAGAAAAATAACATTTTCGCAAAGTCTTTTGGAGGAGGAAAGTGGGAAGAGAGAGTGTGTGCGTGTGTGCATGCGTACATTTGTGAGAGAGCAACAACAAGAGCCTCGCTCCCTGCCGAGAGGAAACCATCTCAGTTTCCCGGAGAGTGTTCAGACAGTGGGAAATTAAAGCCAGGACCACAAAATGCATTTGGAAAGTCCAGTTTTCATTAGCCAGGCTCCAAGCCACGTGCTGACGCACAGACCCCTCTGCTGCCGACTGAGCCGGGAGACCAGCTGCTGGGTGAGGGGCTGGAGGCTGCCCAGGACCCTCGGCCCCTGGATCTGAAGCCCACCAGGGCCACTGGAAACCTCCTGTGAGATGCACGGGAGCTTCACGGCAGAGCAGGAATGGGGCAAAACCATAGCAGAGCAGCTGGGAGCTGCCCAAAACTGGTGACATTGCCTTCTGCCACTGCAGGGGGGCAAGTGCCAAAAAAACTCGCTGCCTGTCCCGTCCCTCCTGTGCCGGGGGCTCAGCCAGCACCGAGGCAACCACAGCAGCATCCCACACCCCGGGAACTGGGCTGGTGGCCTCCCCACAGTCCTCTCAGGTCTCCCGGCAGCTATCACGACTTCTAAGTGCAAAGAGACTCATTAATGAAGTGGAAAAGGAGGAGGAGGAGCAAGCTGAATGGTCTGTCCTAAGGGACAGTACAGCAAGGAGGAGGAGGAGAGCACTCGAAGTTGATCTCAGGATATGCAGCCATCAGAGGCAGAGGAATGACTGTCCACAAAATAACTGGGGGTGGAAAGGACAAGGGGTCCAGCTGGCTGGGCAGCCTGCCCGGGGACCCGTGCCAGTACCAGTAAAAACCAAAGAGGTGTGGGAGGAGAGTAGGGTGGGGATGCTGCTTCCAGAGCCACAGAGCTGCCATCAGCACCCCAGCCTCCGTCAGAAGGTAGCTCGCTGAGCTGGCAGGAGGCAAAGGGAGGTCAGCAGAGCCACGGGCAGGAGGGCTGGGTCCTAGGACATACCCATGGCACTGCTGGAGGAGCCTCCCCAAGGCTGTGTGCTCCATCCGCGCTCCCTGCCCAGGACCTCAGGTCTCCCCATCCTGCCGGGTCCCACCACTTTGCCGGCTCCTGGCGCGGCAGTGAGCCTGCACCTCGCCAGCAGCAGCACTGGTGGAGGGAGGGCGACAGGCTGGGCTGTGTGGGAAGGACGCTTTTCTTTAGCACCTCAGTTCCCAGTCTCCAAGCCATCTCCGCAAGGGCCTGGCTGCCGCGCTTGTGGGCAGCGCTACAGGAGACTGGGGGGGGAGCGGGTGCTGGGCTCCTTCTGGCCACCAGCCCCTGGCCACCAGCCCCTGGCCAGCCTGTCCTGGAGGCCCCAGGAGCGAGTCTGTCTGCACCACATGTGGGCAGTGCCAGAGGCTGCCAGGGAGCAGCAGGAGGGGAAGGTTTCCCTCCCAAGCTTGCAGCTCCAAGCAGAGCAGTGGAGGCATCAGGGTGGTGGGAGCAGTGGCTGCACGGGCAGCAGCTCCAAAGCCCTGGGTTCCCCAGCAGCAACTCTTCCCAAAGCTTTGTGACAAGCCCTGGTCTGCAGCAGCCTCCCGTTCCCATGTCACAGGGTTTGACTCCCTGTGGCTCAGAGCCCACGACCTTGGCCTCCGCTGCTCCAGTGCCGGGCAGCAGGAGGGCTGCTCTCCTCTCCTCATGCCCTTCAGGGCTCAAATCCCACAAGCAGACCCGTCTGACCCGCCAGGGCGAGGACACCCACACCTGGCCAGCCCCAGGCAATGACTGAGGAGCTCATCAGGAGCTTAGATGCCACCGTTCCTGCCCAGCCCTGCTGCCCCACACGCTGCCACAGAGGGCACAAACACCTCCAGCGAGCACCACCCTGTCATTTTGAACTGGGGAGAGGACACAGGCCATCGTGCTGTGATGCGTCTGCCCATCTGTGCATCTCCAGCCTCCAGGACATCCAGCGTGCTGCCCGGAAAGCACAACCCAAACCTATCCCTGGCATGAAATTGGTTTCCCCGCCCCAGAGACTTTTACCCACAGCAAGCGGGGAGTAGGCAGGGAGTAGCATCAGTGTTGATGAACTGACAGGCTGAGAAATCCTTTGCGCTTCAGCCAGCTGAAACGCTTCCTCGAGACAGCGCTAAAAGGATTCACTGGGCTTTGGCCTCTCCCCAAACCCGCAGCAGTGTCCGGCTGAGACAAAAGGAGGGTGAGCTATTTAGGAAATGCCAAACTGATCCTTTCTGATCGTTCAGAAATTTGCTTTACTGCTCAGAAGAAGAAAATCGCTGGAAAATGGACCTTGTCCCTTAAACTGTGTCTGCTCAGTCCCCACACCAGCCCCGAGTCCCGGCTGCCTCGGCAGATCTGCCCCAGGAAGGGGGTCCCTGAAGTCTGGGCTGCTCCCACCAGGCTCGGTGCTCCCTGGGGTCTCACCAGGAGCCGACAACAGGCACCACCACTGCGGGTCCAGCGAAGCGCGGGTGCAAGGCAGCAGGTCCCAGCCTGGCTGAGGTGTTCATCTCAAGGATTTGTCCACGAACCCCGAGCCGAGCCGGCGCAGCAGCTGTCCCCTCCCGCCTTTCCATGATAGGAAGGATTAATCGGATGAGGGAAGCGGTGAAGGAGTGTCAACTTCATTCCCGCAGCGAAGAAACTGTGCCATTAAAATGCTCTCTCCTATGACACACACCGAGCCTATTTCAGTAATAGTTTGGCAGGGGAATAACATTACGGAGCCTATAAATACCTCATGGGGTGCTGCTCTCCTGATGAGGCAGTAGGACGCGGCCCTTTGCCCACCCTGGTGCTGGCCCCAGAAGGCACAGCCACCATCATCACCATCACTGGAGCCCAGTCTGGCCCTGCCCTGCTCTGGGGGGAAGGACAGAAGGACACAGAGCTGTGTAAGCCCTGGAAGCATCAGAGGGGATGGAGCGGAGCCGGGCAGAGGACGGAGGTGAGAAGATGGTGGCGCTGGCACCCAGAGCTCCTTTCCAAAGCAAACTGTGGGATCCCTGGGGTTGCAGTAGAGGACTTGGGTCTGACTAAAACCAGTCTGACACGCAATCAGCCCGTCCGTCCTCATTAGGGGGTGCCTCAGGTGCAGAGGAGCATCTCACATGAGAGGAAGTAGCAAGTGAGGCTCCTCAGGGCACAAGCTGATGCCCTGAAACATCCCGGTGACATTCGCGCAATGTTCTTCACCGCCCGCGCTGCACGGAGGGAAGCTGTTGGCTGCGAAGCCCTGGGCCATTCCTGGGCATTGAACGTGAGAAATCAACCACACATCCCCAGCGCCTGCTCCTCTACCAAGGCACTGAGACAATGTGGACGAAGAAAATACCTTGCCGCATCCCAGAGGGACGGCAAGTGGAGGGGAAGAGTTGGGGAGAGGCGCCCAGCGCCCCAGATGCCAGCGCAGCGCGGTGCAGCGAGGGGAACGGCCGGGACCGTGATGCTGTCACACATTTGTCATCTCACAAGGGAAACCGTGTGGGTGGCCCCCATCCTGCAAAGACACGCTGAGACAAATGGCTGAGGGATTTGGGTATTAAATACTCGGTGTTAGGGGACTTTCATTACACTCGTCATGGGTCTCATGCTGCTCTTCCTGAGCACATTTAAGCCAGCGCCGAGCAGTTTTAACACTCCTGCCTTGTACAGCGAGCTGCCACGTGTCTTCCCTCCTCACCAGCCAGTCCTCTGCCCACCTGCAAAGGTCAACCCTGTTCTCCAAAGCTGCTGCCTTCCTCCTGCAAGGAGAACTCCTCCAATTCCTCACCAGTTGGTCCCTGGGGAGCACAGGAGACAAGAAAAGTGGAGACACCAAACCCAAAGGCAGCTTCTGGGGGTCTGAGGGGTCCCGCAATGTCAGAGTCACCCAAAGGATTTGCACAATGGTCCGCAGTCCTCAGGGAATGCAGGAGCCAGACCCAGGGGACATCTCAACCATCCTGCAGCCAGCAGAACATGGGCTTGTGCCTGTCACAACCCCCCTGCCCATCCCCAGTGGGCATAAAACCACCGAGATCGCCACAACAGCTCTGGAAGTTGTACTGCGCTTCCTTCAAACAGCTGGAAAGCTTTGCAGAGAGCTGCGGTGAGCCAAGGAAAGTTCTCAAGAAAGGTAATTTTCCCATGCCCACTAGACCAGCCATTAGAGGTGGGAAAGGCTGAAATCCATGAGATTCTGCCTGAGCAAATCCAGAGCTGGCAAGTCAGCGTCCAGCCTCCTCTAACTTCCCCTGTGCAATGTCTCTGCCAGCAAGAAGGGGCTCAGGACTCCTTTTCTCTCACACACACAAAACTGTAACACGAGGTCACACACGGAGCCCACTGGAAACTGCCGGTAGTTGCCTGGTTCTTGTAGTCCCCAGAGGAACCCAGTCAAGCTCCCAAACAAGACGTGTAAGGAGATAGAAAGTGTGAAATACAGGGGCAGCATCGTCATTTTTACGCCACAGATGGCAGGACACACAAGGCCCAAGCTGCAAGAGGTTGGTGCAAATCTTGGGGAGTGTCATTTCAGCTGGCAGCTTCCAGCAAGACACAGCACCTCAGACAATGGCTCGTGTTGGGGGTTCCCCTCACATCCCCAAGGAGAGGAGCTGAATCTTCACTTCCATATATGCTGCATAGACCTAACAACACGCCCCCAAAATGAAGAATAAATAATCAAGCAGACTCCCTGCTCGAAACAACTGCCCCGACCACCCTAGCTGTGGTCTGCGATCCGTCCTTTGACCTTCCACAAGCGAGACCAGAGCGCTATCCTCAAAGGCAGCCTCCTCTCGTGAAGGGTGGGCGATGCCTCAGCCCGACCCGGGGTGACTCAGCACACCATGCTTCAGGAGACCCAAAAGGCTGCCCAGGGCTGCAGGATGGGACCACCCGCTGCCTCCGGCACCAGGCATGGCCAGCCGGAGCGCTCAGCCAGCATCAGCTGTGGACACAGGAGAAGAAAACCCGCTCCAAGGTTCAGATCAGCACCTTGAACCCCGTCCAAAAAAAGCAAATGGGAACTCGGCACAGCTTCTGGCAGCCAGGTGCTGCCTCGCCTGGGGCTCACACCGCTGAGTACGACTGACGCCTTCGGCCGGAGCCCTGGGCAGCGAGACCGGGGGACGCAGGTGGCACGGGGGTCCTTGCGGGGACACTGTCTCCCCTCCTCTGCGGATAGCGGAGGGATGATGTGGGCAGCGAGGAAAAGGAGGCTGCCATCTGGATCCAGGACTGTTCATCTCTGACGACGGCGGGAGCAGCTCAGTGCTTGGGAGAAGCCTGATTGTGGACAGATTAGAGGGGACGCGGCATGTTCGCTTCTATCCGCGCCATGCTGCTGTTACCCAGACTGAAAATAAAGCCTCATTTTTCATGCAAAGATGCACAATGGTTAACAGAGAAAAGCCTGCCTGGGAGGCATGCAGGTATCAAACCAATTTCAAAACAGGTCTCCAGTTACTACTGATGTTTATTTGATTTACATTTTTTCCTGGCTTGCCAGATGTTTATGCTCCGGGGGTCAAATTCAGCCCTGCACCACTGGGCTGGCGAGTGGGGCTGTATAAAGGTGCAAAAGTCTCCTGCTGCAGAGGGGCACGTTTCCCCAGAGCTGCTCTATTCCTTCGCCACTTGCAGCCGTGCTTCCTGCTGTACCGGTACGTCATGTACACTGCGAGGAGTGAGGCAGCCGAGCTGCTGCTGCGGAGATCAGAACTGGCCTTGCACACACCAGCTGCTGAGCTCGGATTTGGAAAAGCCCCATTTTCCTGCCTGCTTAAGAATCAGCCCCGTGTCTCAGGAGCAGGAGTGGCGGCTCCGACCAGGCGTTAGCTTCCTGCAGGAAGCCTCTGGGCTGGCTGTGCTTTGTGCTGCCTCAGAGGAGAAGCAGTCGGAGGCAGATTCACAAGGTTTCGAGAGTCCATTTTGCAGGAAGAGCTCCGAGATGCCCAGGTCCTGCAGGCTGCCAGCCCCTGCATGTCCGCACGGTGCAGCAGGTGACAGTCCTGCACCAGGGTGGTGGCATGGTGTCGGGAAAGTCACCAAGGCTCAGATCCTCACAGGCATGTTGGTGCCATCCTGAAACCAAAATGATGGCAACAAGGCTCTAAAGCCTGGGCCTCACCCTTGACCTAGGGCTTCCTAACTGAGAGCCCGTTCCAGAGTTTGTTCTGTGGCACCTCTCTCCTGGAAGGGGACTAGCATGTGGGGGGACACTCGTCTGCTCCTCCAAAAGCCTAATGTGAGTGCAACGACCCAATCACCACCTCAGGACCGCTCCACACCACTGCTACAGCCAGCGGGGCAGGCAGGGAGCCTGCCCGCTCCATCCGCCAGGGAACAGAGGGCACTGCCCTGCCGGGCGCTGCCACTCACTGCCACCCGGCTCCAGCTCCCCGCAGCCCCTCCAGCTCCCCGTAACCCCCTGAAGAGCAGGCACACCTTTACATGGGCAAAAACCAGCGGTGAGGTTCAGGCTGGCAACGCCTCTCCCTCGGCGGTGTGGGGGGGTTCCCAGGGATGTACAGGGATGCTCGCAGCCTCCCCGCACCTCTCCGCCTTCCCCACACGTGTCTGCTCCCTCCGTGACGCTTCTGTGTTCCCCGGCACACACCCACAGCCCCCGACACCCACCCGCAGCCCCCCCCCGCCCCGCCCCGCAGCGTGCACACACGCGGGCTGGCATCGCCCCCCCCTCGTCGACCCCCCCGATGCACACGCGTGGCCGCGTCACGCACACGCGGAAAAGCGCACACGCACACGGGCAGGCTCGGGCTGGGGATGCTCCCACACACACACGCACACGCGGAGGCTCAATGCGGTTGTCACGCACCCTCACAGCCGCATCCCCGCCGCGAACGCACCCGCCGGCTCCGCAGCGGATCCCGCACGCACAAAAACCACGCACACCCGCGGCGCTCAGCCCGGGGCTCTCGCACAACGCGTTGAAGCGCAAGCGGGGGCCGCCGGGCAGGTGCGGGGCTCTGGCGGGCAGCCTGCGGCACGCCGCGACCCGCACCGCCCGGCCCCGCCGCCCCCGGCCCCGCGGCCGCCCCGCGCACAGACACGCGTGGGGTGGGACGGGCCACGCCCCCCGGGTGGGTGCTGGGTCTCACACACACACGCGCGATCGCCCCGCAGCCCCGCAACGCCTTGGTGCCCGGCCCCAGTACCGTCCAGCCCGGCCCCAGCACCGTCCAGCGCGGCCCCCGCATCACCGAGCGCGGCCCCCGCATCACCGCGCCCTCTCCGGCCCCCAGCACCGTCCGGCCCGGCCCGGCTCCATGCCGCTAGCACTCCCCCCCGCCTCCCTGCACCCCGCCGCATCGGGGCTGCCGCCGCGCCCCCCCCCCCAGCCCCGCAGCCCGCCCCGTCGGACCGACCCCTCCGGCGGGCTCCCGAGAGCCGCCGTCCCCGCCGCAGCCCCCTCGCTCCGTGCCCACCCCCGGTACTGACCTCGCCCGGCGCGGTCCCGCAGCGTCCCGGCGGCGGCGGCGGCGGCGGGCTGGGGGGGGGCCCGGCTCGGCTCGGCCCGGCCCGGCCCGGCCCCGGCCGCCGCTGCCCCCCTGCCCGCGGCGCGGTCCGGCCGCCTCGCCCCTATGCGGAGGCTCCAGCAGCGGCACCGAGGCGATGCCCATTCATTCGGCTTGTCCCCCCGCAGCCCTCCCCTTCCGCCCCGCGCTCCCAGCCTCCGGGCTGGAGGTGGCTGGTGATGCTGCAGCGGTACCCAGAGCCCCCGGAGAGTACAGTGCGGAGAGGAGGGAGGGAGAGGAGGAGGAAGGAGAGCAGAAGGAGGGAAGAGGAAAGCGAGAGAGGGAGATGGCTGCCCCCAAAACCAGAGCTGGATCTGCAGAAGACTCGGGGATTTCCACGAGGCAAAATTCAGGGCGGGGAGCGGAGCGGGGCCGGCGCGGCGCCCTCCGTCCAGCCCTGCGCGGCACCCAGGGCTGCTGCGAGGGTTGGCAAGGGCGAGCAAAAGCCCGGGGAAGGCAGGCGGTGGGCACAGCCCCGTGCGGAGCCCCCCCTGCGCAACCGAAAGGTCCTACCTCCTCTCGCTCAGCGGGTCACCCACCAGGGGGTCACCAGCCACCCCATGCAGGAGCTTGGCCTTAAGGACACATGAAGCTCGTGGGGCGCCTTTGTCGCCAAGCTGGCACGCAGAGCCACGCGTGCTCAGCCCCTCACCCGCCCTTGCAGTCTCCCAGCCTTGCCATCCTCAGACAGGGCTCCTTTGCCCCCTGCACCCCCTCAAAAAGCACTGGGGTCCATGTGTCCTGAGCCCCAAGATAACGTCCTGCACACCACGTCAAAATTTCTCATTTTTTTCCTAATCTGGGTCTTGCTTAACTCTCTGGAAAATAATCCACTGACCATCTGCCACAGTGATGTTCATTTACAACCTTGCACAAATTAGGCTCAACTGTTCATTTCTTTTGCCCGTGGCTTTTGGTCACTCTGTTGCACGTGTATGTCTCCTTGGGCACCCACTTGCCATGGGCTGGGAGTGACCTTGCTGGGCCCAGCAGCCAGCACTGGGCTGCAGGGGAGCATTCTTGCTCCTCATGCTTTCTCTGATCTCCTAAGGATGCTTTGCTCCTCACTGAGGGGGAAGGCAGCCCCTCTGCGCAGCCTGCCCAACCCCCACAGTCCTCTCCTGGGAAGAACTGAGGAACCTCTCTGGGGCAATCTCCTCAGGTGCCCCTCTGAGGTGTGTGCAGGGCAAACAACGAGCTTCTAAGGACCCTGAGCAGATGGATCCATGCGGAACCTTGAACAGGAGCTCTTGGGCTTCCTCCTGTCATGGATTCACAGCCGGGTATCGATGGTTTCAGAGGTGACTGGCTGCTAATTCACGGACCTGGCTGCTTTGGGAGGCCTGACCAGGGCTGTCCCATGAGAAAGTGAGGCGTTCAGAGAGCCAAGCCATGGTCATTTCTCAAAAATAATGTCATAGCTGCTGTGCATCTCTGCTAGAGGCTTCAGAGTCAGGCCTGAGGGACGAGTACAAGACACTACGAGCAGTTATCACCATTATTTTCTCACTACTTTGCCCTAATGCTTTCACAAATGTTGAGCTTGGCTTTCTGGGGAAGAGCCTTCATTCTCTAAGGAAAATGGAAATATACAGATTTTTTTTTCCTTCCTGTAGCAGATTCAGCAAAAGTGCAGCTGCCTTCACAGCCTTGAATGCAGAATTGACCATTCAGTCCGTCCCTAAGGGGAAATGACCAAGAAGAGAGGAACAACGAGCCCCACAGTGCTCGCTGCACCCTCTAAAGTCTTTCTCAACCCAGGCATTTTCCTCTCCTAAGTTTCAGGGGTGCTTGTTTCCCGTTGTAGAGCAATGAAGGCTGCCCGAATGTTTTCACACACCCCCTCAAAATGCCTGTCAGCTCTGGAATGGTTTCTCTTCTTGAATTCCAATTTGTCGGGTTATTTGTCAGTGGTGGAGGCTGGAGCCCAGAGGTGTGGGGACAGAAGGGAGCAGGAGCTGAGTGAGTGACTTACTTTGCAAGGCACCACGCTGCTGTGGAGGCAAAGTGCATTTCATCTCTGTCAGAGGCAAGAAGGCTTCTGGAGTCCTGTGGTGGGAGAAGTCAGTCTTGAGTCTCTTGGCTTTGAGAGGACGTGCCTTTTCCACCAACCTGCCTGTTCCAGAGCCCTCCCAAGCCTTATGTCAGCCCCGACTGCCTGAAAGGGAATGTAGATGGAGGCATGAAGGATGCTAGTTCTTGCTGATTTTTACCATGAGTGTGTGTGTGCTCCTCAGAAAAGCCACTCGGTGTCCTAAAAGGTCTCCAGCCAGCTGCAGTGCCCAGGGTGATGGAGAGCAGCCCTGGCAGGCTGGCATGCTCCCTCCTTGTGCTTTTAGTTAGCAACCCAGCAAAGCCCACGTGGAGCAATAGGATGGTGGGACAAAGAAGGATATCGGGAGTGAAGAGCGACTGGGGAGGTTTGGCTGCAAAACAGCCCAAAACCTCACTTCGCAGGTGTAGAGGAGTCAAGAAGGGTCCTGGACTCTAGCAAGAAAGCCACGGGCATAGAGGCTTTTCCAAATGGAGACAAATGATTTCCCGTCATAGTGACAAAGAAGAGACAAGCAAGGCGGTGCAGGAAGAGGTGACACACTCAAGGCAAATGTGAAACCTTTCCAGGAACCACTGTGGCAAGTATTTGCTAAAGTGGCTGCTCTTGTCAGTCCAGAGGGAAGACTGTTTCACTAACCAAACAACAACGTGCCTGAGCCCAGATGTCTATTTAAACTGGAGGAATTAATAAGAAAATGTTTATCTGGAAGCAGTGTGTGGAGAGAACGTGTGGGACGAGGAAGCCAAGCTCAAGGTGGTGCAGAGCAGCGCAGCATGGAGGTCTCGTCTGCTCGAGAGAGGTGGGGGAAGGCTCTGGTGAGAGGTGAAGAACTCCGCTCTTGCTGTGCTGCAGTTGGGCTGATGCTCTAGACCTCCACCAAGAAACGTCAGGCAGACTGGCTGATTTTTTTCTGAAAGAAAAAGACGAGTCTGGCACAGCACGGTAGATCTGAGAGTCACCATAGAGATAGTGTTCGGAGTAGTGGGTGGTGGAGATTACCCAGAGATGATGTGTGAAAGGAGAACAGGAAGGGCTGAAGGACAGGATGTTGTGGGCATCCAGCAGCAGAGGGAGGCGGGCATAAGGAGAAGGCAGAGAAGCAGATAGGAGAAAGGCAGATAGAAAAACAGGGAAAGGCATCAGAGAAGCTCAGAAGGACCAACTTTCTCATGTGTGAATGTATGGAGACCAGGAGAAAAATCAAAGATGAAGACCGAGCATAGCTTTGAAACCATCATGAGGACCCTGGACACGTGTCTCTGTGCTGAGCAAGTGAGACAGAAGGCAGAGACAGTGTGAGTGCAGAGGTGGAGCGGGAGAAGGCGTGGGGGAGATGGCACAGCAATCTGAGAGGATCTCTGCAGGCTTGGAGATGTTTGTGCTGTAAGCCTGAGGGGCTCTAGCATAGGAGAGAGCAGAGTCGAGATGAGGGAGGGTGTGAGGGGGCCGTCCCTATGGGAGGGAGGGGATGGCACTGCCACGAGAAACGCAGGGATCCGGGAGAGTCTCACTGAGGTGTCAGGGGAGATTTGTCTCCACAGAGCAGTGGAAGAGGACATGGGTCTTTTGAGAGACAGGATCTTTTGCATCCCTTATGAAGACAGTGGCAGGATGCTGTGTGGGAGATCACTTCGCTGAGAGGAACAGTCATTTAGGCAGGAGAAGGCAAAACTAAATGCAGAAGGAACTGTTTTGAGTCAAGGAGCTGGCCTGAGTTTGGACCTTGCACTGAGGCACCGTATGAGCAAAGGGCCCTCGGTGTGTGGTGAGAACCAAAGCCACCCCCATGACACAAAGGCCCTTCTATTGCAAGTTTTCTCCTGCTGGAAGTTTAGCTGGTGAATGGCTTTGCAGCCCACAGGACAGTCTTTGAATGCAGCACGCAACTCTGCTGTTGAGCAGAAACCGTTCCTGGGGCAGAGGATTGCTTCAGTCTCCCAGGGTGACATAATTTGTCTGAACATTCCAGTCATCCCTGACCAACCGGTCACGGACAAGAGAAGTGACCCAGCTTGGCCCTGCGTGAGAAGCAAGCAAAGCTGGGCAGGGACGGGAGCACAACGTGTGGAGAGGGAGGTCAGAGGAGAAGGAGCAGATGAGGCGGCAGCATACAGCGATGGATTCAGCGCTGAGCAGGCACCAAGCAATGTTGCATCTCTTGAGTCTACAGGACCCTGAGAGAAACACCCATGACTGTCTTAGGACCTGGGGGTAAGGACGAGACACAGAGAACCCAGAGGAAGGTGCTGCAGGGAAGCAGCCGTTCGTTTGCAGGGACCAGACCCCAGTGCTCTCAGACCCGTGGAGGGGCAGAACGTGATGCGCTGGACACAGATGGATTGGCACCTCCCTCCAGCTCACGAAGCTCCGAGCTCATGTGGCACTTCCAGTGAGATCCTACACCCCCCTGCATGTCCGGAGTGCTGCCTGTACCTCTGGAGACCACTGAGGGCTGAAAGGCCAGGAAATCCACAGTAAAATCTGCTGCAAAAGATGAGAGGTGCGTGCACAGCATGGCGCAGAGCTCCTGCACCTCCCAGCTAGGCAGAGGCCAGGCCTGCTTTGCTTTGATCTTCTGTCAATGAATCACTCAGAAGTCAACTCTCTGCTCCTTGCTGAAATCAAACGCTGGTGAGTAACAGCCCCTTAACTCAGCCACAGGCTCAAACCCTCAGCCTCAGCCTTCCCGTGCTCTCCACGTCCTCTGCCCCCGCCTTGGTCTTAGGTGGCAGCTCTTACAAAAGCCTGTTTCACCAAGATGGAGTGGCCCAGCCTTTGCTACTCTTTGTCATAAAATTCCTCCCAAGCGGGTAATGGCTCATTCCAGGCAAGGTGGCTTTGCTGGGTGGCCCACATTCTCTCCGAGAACAGATGGAGTGGTTATTTCGTGGGCACCTCCAGGCAGATTATGGGTCTTTTACGCTGCCTGAACAAGCTGGAGACTATCAGCACCTCTGGGGAGAGACACGTTCCGCACAGACAAGGTGCATCACCTTGTAGTTGATGATATCTTGGAATAAAAAATATCCTGCATGCAAAAGAGGGCACACCAAGAACTGAATACTCATAAGGGTGAAATGGGTGAATGAAACTCAGCCAGAACTCTCACGTTTGCAAGGCACCAAATTCAACTCAATACATGATGAGCCAAGCAAGGAGAACAGTAGGGGTGTAGGTAACAGGCCATGCCTAGCTGAGAGGATGCCAGGGAGGAAGGCTGAGGAGTAATGGGATAAAACTGAAGGAAAGCTCTTAGTAAGATTCAGAAAGAAGCTTAGGCACTTAGGGAGAAGAGGAGCATCTGCAGAAGGAACAAACAAAGGTCAGCAGAGCTCCTGCTCCAGACCAAGAGCCGCTGGCTGCACAGGACAGGACCACAGTTAAGCGCATTAAGAGCATATAGTGACTTCTTTGGGAGTGTTTGCCATGAGCCACTGTTGGACATACAGTGTCAGACCAGACAGGCTCTCAGTCCGCTCCAGTGTGACTGTTTGCACATTTTTACTTCAGGAAACCATGGTCTGGGCACCAGGAAACAGCTTGCGATAGCGGTTCCTCGGGAGATACCTGTATATTTAGTACCTGCAAATCTCTGGGTAGTGTTCTATGAGAAATGAGTCTGTACCAGGAAAGGAGGAGGGAAATGAATAAGGCGGTTTCAACCTTCCTCCCATGTCTCAGGAGCCCATCTTGTGCACGGAGCACGGCCGATGGGCAGTTCTGCGTCTGCCGCGCCGGGGAGCAGCTGAGCTACAGCCCCTTCTCCTGCCAGACCAGGGCAAGGGAGGCCAGAGGTACGAGGGCCGGGCAGGGGCTGTATCCATCAGCACGTCCGACCCACGGGATGGCCCAGGGGTGCCAGGGCTTTGCTCCTAGAGACTGTCCCTTGCTGCTCTCCTCTGCTGCCAGCCTGGCTGAAGAGCTCTAGGGGAGGTGCTGCGAGCAAGGAAGGACAAAACGCTGCTTTGCGAAGAGTGCAGTGAGTCAGTCAGCTAATCCGAGGCAAGAATCTCTTCCAGAAAGGAAAGATAAGGAGGAACCTGCTTGTTCTGCAAGGATGAGGCCAGGGAGGCTGTGTGGCAGTGCCTGCAGAGCTGCACCAGCATCTCCCCTCTGCATTCTGTTTGTACGGGCTCCGAGCTGCGTCCGCGCGCTCCCGTTCAGCCACCGGGCAAGGGCTCAGGTTCTCAGGCTGTGGGAAGTCCTGGGCTTGACCCACAGAGAGGAGCCCGAGCTCCATTCAGGCAGGGTTCAGAGCTGGTTCAGAGCATGTTTCATTGCAGCGTCAGAGTACCCTGCCAGCTCTGATACCAAATTTCATTCCCACATCATTTTATGTTCTGCCACTCCAGCAGTGCTGGAGGGTGTCAGGGTCCTGGGCCAGCCACTCTGCCTTAGTTCTCATCGAGTTTAACTTCAATTTAATCACTGCTGAGCGCCTGTGCCGTGAACAGTGAGGAGGGACGCTCGTACCTGCACATCGCAACTGAGATCATTTTATAGATGCTTGTTGCTTGGCAGCCAAAGGCTTAGAAGTGTCAATTTCTAATTAAAACCATGCACCCAAAATCTACACACCCTCCCCAAAACCCAGTATTTTTATCCATTGCTCTCAGCCGCAACGGGCACGGTAATAGCTCTCAGCATGCAAAGAGCCGGGAACCAGCCACATTTCTGTCAGGGAGGATGCAGGTGAGATATACGCACCAGCTAAGCAGAAATGCATTCAATTAAAAAACAAAAAAATAGATGCAGCCTGATAGGAAGAGAGATTGAGGATGTGACCCAGAAAGAGAAATGAGGAAGGTTTCGCTGGAGCACACAACAGGCGCCGCAAAGCCAGCGTGATAACCACAGGAATGATGGCAGCGTAATGTCGCTCTCCCATGTGAGATGCAGACGCAAATGAGATGGGGACCTGGGGACCCTGGGGACGGGCAAGGAGGAGCTGAGAGCCTCACCTTGCCGGGCAGTGGCTGCAGCCAGCACCAGGCAGGCAGCGTCCCTCTGCCCTGGGTGTCTGCGTGTTCTCCCGGGGCCAGGATCCTGCGCTGCCGACTGGTCAGAGCTTGCTGAAAATGGGGTTTGCTTATGGGAACTGGTCTGTGCCACACCAGGGTCTGAGGGCGAGCTGATGCATCCAAGGTAGTGTGGGTCTCACCCATCTCGGCTCCAGGCTCTGCTTGGGCAGGAGACACAATAAACCCAGACCCCCGTGGCACCGTTCCCCTGGCAGAAGCAGGAGGTAACTCCACGGTGAAGTCTAAATCATGAAAAAAATCAGTCTCACTGAAAAGTATGATAAGATAACTTACTGGGTTTTTTTAAAAAAAATATCCATGTCGTTGGATTACAGATTTGGAGTGGTTAAAAATAATAATTGTTGGCAGTTGCATTTGCTTTCTGATATATAGACCTTCAGAGTTTGTATTTCTAAGCTCTCGCTTAGGGCTGCGGAGAGCACGGCTGCTTGCAGGAGCAAACTGCCTCACTGGAAAATTTGTTTTATTTTTGGACAAAAGTTTGAAGAACCTCTTTTTAGCATTTTTCTCACAGAATAATTCCGGGTTTCTGCTTCTAACTGACATTCAATTTCAACATCTGAGCTAGGGATAAAATGAATATTTTTACAACCTGACTGAATTCAAACCAAGATGCTTAGAAATGACGAAGTTGTCATCTGCGGAGCAAAGCAGAGGTGGGCAGGCAGCTACAGCCATGTTTATGGAGTTATGCGGAGCTTTATTTGCCCAGTTCAGACCGGAGGAACCTTCCCTGACTTGGCTGCTGGTCCCCCCACCCCAGCACCCTCCAGCTGGGGGCTCCCCGGAGGAGACTGGCTCTGGACCCCAGACCCAGTGCAAGCCCCAGGGCAGGGGCTCTGGCTATTTTGGGGATGTTTTACCACGGCGAATCGGCCTTGGTAGGTGGGTAATCTTTTCCATCACGTTGCTCGCCTTCCCTTTCCGCTATATTCAGCTGATCTCGGAAGACATTTGATTGGCAGGTCATACCTAACACATTTTCTTTTAACTTTTCCAGTTCCCTCATAAAAAAACATCCTTAGAAAAAAAGACTTTGAGACCTTATTTTCCTCAAATGGAGTATGCAACCCTGAGCTGGGCGCCAGTGTGAGATGTTTCTTCTTGTAGACACACCGAGAATATTGTTTTCCTGCAGGTACGAAGGGTCTCACATCACATACGCCATAAAACAATCCTCTAACCAGCGAGGCAAAAACCTTCAATGGGTAAGAGTGGGACCCTTTTTTCTTTCACGTGCATGATGGTCAAGCTTAATTAGTTACTACAGAATAATTAAAATCCCCTTCTCCTGGCTCAGGTACACAGCTGCTTAATAAAGAATGTATCAGGTGCAGAAATCTCAGTCGTTGGCTCCATCTCATTACCGAGCGGTGGCCCAAGAGGTGAGGCTGTGGCGGGCAGTGGGGACGGGGGGATGTGTGCTCCTCTCCAACAGGACAAAAAGAAAAAAAAAAATCAGGTTTTGCTTTCGCAGGGTACTTTGGGAAAAGGCAGCTGGGGAAAGAAGCAGCTTTTAGCTGGAGGCAAGAAAAATGCAGCTTCCAGGTAAGCGGTGGGTTTGGCTTCCCTCAAGAAAAACAGGATTTCCAAGGACTGAGAAGCAGAAAACACAACATGTGGGATCACTGAGCTATCACAGAGCAATTAGCTTAATGCCAGTGTGGAGGAAAATCTAGAAATGTTATGAAGTGGGGTTTTTAACTGGATAGAGAGGCATCCTCTGACCAAAGGTGCCCGATGCAGAGTGGGAGAGCATGGCTGGTCTGAAGCTGCAACATCAGCATCCCATAGGCTAGAGCCTACGGTTAATTATCTAAACAAGCCAACTATAAGCTTCATAAAAGCCCGTAAAAGCTTTATAAAAAGCCTAATAGAAATAGAAATAGCTGTGCTTTGTTTTTAAAATCACACCACGCATCATTATTAGTCTTAATTATCTCCCCGCAGTGTGGAGATGCCACGGTTTCGGTTGGGTTTGTTTTTTTGCCGTTTGTTTTTCAGACGCAGAAAGCACACCAGGCACACTTTAGAGATGAAAGAGAAATGCAGGGAAGGCTGTGGTGTCTCAGGAGCTGAAGTCCTCTCAGCTCCTTCAGCTGGGTGCAACTCTCTCTGCCACTTTTTCGACTTCAGCATCCTGGGGGTTCACGCCCTGGAGCTCCCGCAGCCCAAGGGGCTGGAGCTGAATTTAGCTCTTATTGTTCCCAAGGGCAGTGACGCAGCTCGGTCTCAGCCCTGGTGCAGCCGGGGAACTGCCACACAGCTGGGATCCTGCAGCACAAGCAGAAGAAAGGAGGCGGCAGAGCCACGGAGCAAATTGAGGAACTGCCTCTTGAGCACCGGCTGCAGTTCTGCTCCCCTCAGCATGTGCAGGAGTTACCCCTGGAAAAAGCTCTCGATGCCTTGCTCCAAGTGAAGCCGACAGCAACGAGGTCCAAACCGCCCCAAAGTGGTGTGGAGAAGTGGGGGCAGAGCTGTGGGACTCCTTGTCACAGGATGCTGTAGGTGCCAAGAGTGTGCAGGGAGAGACGGAGACCAGAACACTGCTTGAAAGTGGTGAGGGTTCAACAATAATGGGTGTGAAAAATAAATAAATGGAAAGAAATTAAATCCACGGGCAGGTTATTAAATATCCAGAATCTAGATGTGACTTGTGAACTCCCTGAGCTGAAAATGCTGCCCCCCCTGGAGCAGTTTGGAGGGGAGAAGGTATCGAATGGTCCAGCACCTTGCACTGGGGCACTGAGCAGAAGCCATCCTTGGTTCTTCAAGCGCCACCTGCAATCTCCTTGGTCCTCTGAGGGCACCAAGGTGACCAGGTAGGGCTTACCTGGAGCTGAGGCCACCAAGCTGGGATGCAGCCAATGGATCTGCACTGCTGCCGGTGGAGCCCAATTTGGTACTGCAGGCATCGTTCCATGGGCACAGAGATTGCTCCTGCCCCTCACGGGGACAAGCATCTCCCCACCGTGACAGTGGAACCCCCAGAAAACCTGGCTCGGATGGAGAACGGTCGTTTCATTATTTCAGCATCATTTCAAAGGGTGGCAGAGGCTGGGTGCTCCAATCTGGTGTCTCTGTGGGGTCAGTCTGGTGGGTGCTGCTGCCTGGTGGGTGTCTGTGGGGCACAGGAGGGGGCAGCAGCAGCACTGCCAGCCTGTCCGCCTGCCCTGCTGAGTGCCTGAGGGGTAAAAGGGGCTGGTGGGCATGTGCCTATAAATGCCACGCTGCCCGCCTGTGGGCATAATTGGGGCATCAGTGCTGTCCCCCCCGGACAGATTTGTAGCATCTCGGCGCTTTGCCCAGCTCCAGGTACCGCCAGCACGTTCTAGCACAGCCCTGAGAAAACAGGAGAAAGAAATGGATGGATCCCCGGGCGTGTTAAGATGAATGGGTTATATCCACCGGGCAGCGCTGCCTGCTTAGCATATATATGAAAAACCCAGTGGGACAGAAAACGCCGGGCTCGCCTCGCGGCTGGGGAGGCTGGGCAGCAGGACACGGCGGGGAGCTCGCTGGGGACAGCTGGGTGAAAGCCCACCAGCAGGATTTGTGTCCCGACAGGGCTGCAGGTGTTCCGACGGGAGCCAGCGGCCGCAGTGTTGATGGAGATGGGAGGAGGAACGGAGCTGCCGCTTGGGAGCAAACAAGTGTCTGGTGATGCTGTGGTGTCGCAGCCCATGAAGGGGGTTCTCCGGGTCTTCATAAGCTGCCAGAGCAGCCAGGACGGAGCGAACACCATGCAGCTCACCCCAGACTGGCTGCTGCTCCTCCGCGGGGTGCGGAGTGAGAAACAGGTCCTCGAACCAAGCGTGTGAGGAGCGACGGAGCACAGGGTTCGGGCTCCTGGGCTGACACTGCGGCCTCCCCGTGGAGATGGGCACGGTGCCTGTCGGTGAGGAACCGAGTTAGGGCCTTGAAGGGAAAGCAGGAGCCTGATCGTGACTCCCTGAGATGCCGTTTTCTCTAGCGACGTGAGAACCCCAGCGCTCAAATGAAATTTAAAATAAAAATATTAATTCCGCCATTTTCCCAGGGATACAAACTGTGTTCCTTCACGTTTCTATCACCCAAGGCGTGTCAGCAGCAGGACCGTGCGTCACGCGCCAGGCACACGCTGGGGTAGAGGATTCCAGCTCTTCCATGATTTTATCCACATTGCTGGGTTTGCTTTGCATCATTCCGAACAGCTCTTAGTTAGCATTGATTGAAACATCTTATTTTCTAGATCAAAGTGTTTCTTTGTGTTTTAATGAAATACTTTGACACACAAGCTTTGTGTTAGTCTAAAATCATTATTTAATTCATTGAAAACCGCTGGTCTTCTAATTAGTACGCCGTGTGCTTTCCTTCCTATCTTGTTCAAAGTGTCAAAACATTGCGCGATGAAACAACTCTATTAGGATACACCAGCGGTGCTTGTACACACCGTGATGTGTCTTTCGATATGATGTGTACACTGGACCACTATGGCAAAATAATAATAATAGCAGTGCAGTAAATCCTGCGAATCCCGAGCTCGCTGCTACTCCTGGAGGCGCCCAAAGTAGGGGAAGTCGGGCTCTGCAAGTACACCGGGATCTGCCCTGGAAGCAAGAAGGTCAAGGGTGCAAGGACGATGTTCAACAAACACTTTTCCACCCTTTTGTCTATTTTTCTATCCAGGTTTTTACACGCGTGTCTTCCGTCCCTCCTCTGGCCATTCGCAAAGCTCTTTTTCCCCACAGATTTATTTCTCTGCTTGCCTTTCCGTCGACATACATCCCTCGTCTCCGCTCAGAGAGTGACTAATACACGCGCTGAAACAGGGAAATGCACTCTGCCAGTCTCCTCAGCCTCCATTATGAATGCGGGGAACATCCTGTTTTCACGGCAGGTTTGCAAAACGTCGCCAATATTAAAAACGGCCTCTTTCCCCAACCTCTGGGGAAAGTCTTAAAAAAAAAAAAATGTAAAAAATTTTAAGTGCGGTTTGGATTGTTCTCAGCGTGGAAACATCCCTTTTGTGAATCTCAGCAGTAAGGCTCAGTTTCAAGAACAAAAATCTCAGAAGCGGAAAAACGGCGTGCCAGAAGTTTTGGCTCTACAGAGCCGAGATCCTCCCTTTTTCTGCGCGTCTCAGCTCGCAGTTCGGTACGACCTGCTCTGGGAGCACAGGAGAGAAAAGTCTTTGGCTTTATTAATCAGGGACCACGTCGTCCCTCCGTATAGATCACCCCACAGGTCCATCGCTCACGCTCCTGCGGAGCTGTGCTCTCAGCCCTTGGTGCGAGTCTTATTTATTGCACTACAGATGAACCATGAAAGGATCTCTAAAGCTTTTCCACCTCCTGAGCAGCTCCTGCACCTCTGTTTATCCAGCCATGTGCTCGCCTGGCAGTTGTCTGCCCGAATCCGTCCAGGCAGTGATTCAACACAGCCGGAGATTTGCGAGTGCTGCAGCCTCCTGCTTAGCAGGTAACATGAGATCCTTGTGCTCTGTGTGCCCAAGAGACAGAGTTAATGGACAAAACCAATTTTATCCTGCATTTTTTCGGCCGCTATCATATTGCAGGCCAAGACTGCGGCAGGAAGACACCTGTAAAGGGCTCTGACAACCTAGAAATGAGCTGCTGGGGAGGGACAGAGCCATTTTACTCCTTGTCTCACATGCAGCTTCACTTAATTTCAGCCAGTTCAGAAGGGTTTTGTCCAATCCGGGGCTGGACTTTCTGCAGCCAGAGTGGGAGCAGACTGGGAGAGAAGGGGTGGGACAGCATAAGGAGGCGAGCAGGGAAGGGCAGGGCACCCCCTGGCATCTGCGTTAACCAGAGCATCCTGCTCTCTTGTTGATCTTCATGGAATAAGCAATACTAAAGGCTGTGTTCTGGGGAAATAAAATCACATAATTGAAGGGAACTGTCCCATCAGAAAAGTCGAATGCTGTCCGGTGGTTGGGACCTGCTCCTGGAGGGTCCTTGGGGTGGAGATGGGGAGATGAGGAGGACAGGAACACAAGTTATTCGCTCTGTCACACACTGTGGGAGCTCGGCCAGCACAGAAGCTGGCACAGAGGCGGTTTGAAACACGCAAAAGGAAGGATCTATCCATACAAAGAGATTGGAGACCTCCTTGCCACAGGGTGTTGTGTTGGCAAAGAGAATAAAGGGATCTGAGACAGAAGAAGTCCAACATCTGAGACAATGGTCTGCACACAGCCTCAGAAGCCTCCGAACAAGCAGTTGAAGAAGACATTTGGGGCTTTTCACGTCTCTTCCACTTTTCCCTGAGCATCCTCCACAGAGGCTTCTGGCAGCAAAGCCTTGAGCTTTTAAGTTCCTTTCCTCAGTCCCTCTAACACAGGTATTCCTCCCTCTTTTCACATTGCTCATTTGCTCTTTTCACAGCAACTGTTCAGCACCGAGCACCTAGCCTGCAGTCCAGGAGGGAACTGGGAATGGTGCAGTGCAGGCAGCAGGTCACGGTGTGACTCTTTATCCCCAACCTTTGATAGCGAGCTGCAAGGGACAGCCGTGCCTGCCCGAGCGTGCCTTCCCTGGGCTGCAAAAAACAGCCAGAAGCAGAGCAGGAATTCTAAGCCAGATGCACAAAGCCGTGTTTCGTTCACTTGGTATATTCTGTAAAGCAAGGGTTTGGCTGATTTTTGTATTCATTTTGCATCACAGGTCAAAGGGAAACAGTCCCTTTCGCGTTGCACTACACAGCAGAGCCTGCCAGGCTGTGGCGAGGGCAGGGCTTTGTCAGCGGGGTCAGTCCCACGGGAGAGGGCAGGCACGGGTTCAGGCAAGAGTCACCATCATCGTGTAATGAGACAGGTCCAAAGCCCAGCTGGGAAGGCGAGTCAGGTCAGGATAAGGTGTGGTGATGTTGATCGGGCTCAGACACAGCCCCGTGACCACCCAGCAAGCCCTCCCCAGTGGAACAGGGCAGGGCTTGAGCCAGAAAGTCAGTCCTTGGGGCAGGGTACAGGGGAGCTGTGTTACAGGTATTCCATGCATGAGTCTGAGGGCTCTCTCACCCTTCCTCAGAGCATAAGAAGCAAAATCAGTGGGTTTGTGTTTCTTTGGAATTTTCAAGAAACTTAATGTCAAGGTGTGCCAGTAGCGTGTGTTCCCCTGGGAGACCAAAGTTTGGATATAAAGGACAGTGAGACACCGATGAAATGAACTGAGGCTGAAGTGGTGGAGAAACCACACACGGGGCAGCAGGATCCCACACGAGGACGTGGGGAGCAGCATTGGGTCCAGGCAGTGCCTACTGAGCCTGTTGAGGCTGGAAAAGACCTCTGAGATCATCAAGTCCAGCCTGTGACCCAACAGCATCACAATGGCTAGAGCATGGCACTGAGTGCCACATCCAGCCTCTCCTTAAACCCCTCCAGGGACTGTGACTCCACCATTTCCCTGGGCAGAGCATCCCAATGTGCTGGGTGGGGTGAGCAGGACCTCTCCCCAGTCTGGGAGCGAAGGACAGGGGCTCCTCCAGCACTAAGCACCAGCGCAGCTGTGGGGAGACAGGCACGGAAGAGGCAACTACAGAAATGTGTCACTGACCCACGTCTTGCCATCCCTCCTCTCTTGCCCACTGCGTTCTTGAAGAAGTTCCATTTCCCATTCTCCCCCTGCTGACAGCAGCAGCTCCTGGCAGGGCACACGGGCCACACTGCTGCCAGGTGGCTTTGGAAGCTGACAGATTCTTCATCTGAAACTGCCTCAGCAAACTGACAGCCCCTTGGTAACTGCAGCGCCTAATCTCAGCTCCGGCACCCCAAAAAGGCGTTTGTAGGGATACTTCGTGGTGCAGACCAGCACCTCAGGCAGTGGGTGGCACATGCTGGCTATGCACAGAAGGGCCTCAGAGCTGAAGACAATGTCAGTGGACACCAGAGAAGCCCCTCCTATTGGATGTTCTGAACCCTCAGAAGCATGTGCTTGGTTTCCCTCGGGGCATCTCCCAGAGCTGCAGGTACAAGCAAGGCAGGAATTTACCTGAGGGGAGGAGCTGGTGGTGGCAGCAGAATGCCTCCTCTTGCAGGCACAGTTACAGTAATTCTTCAGCTCCCCATGATCTCAGCTGTGACCAAGGAGGGGAGAATGGCTGTATCTCAACCCTCTGTGTGCAAAAATGTTTCTCACCCTGCCCTGCTGCTGCCTGTCCCGAGCCCCACTCCTGCAAGGGAAGGCTGTACCAGCTCCTTCCTCCCCACCCTGGGCAGCTCCTTGCAGAGGGAGGTCACCCGTCACCCTTCACAGACATTTCCTATCCGCTCTTTTGAATCGAGAGCCTGCAGACCTGTGTGCTGCTCCCTCTAAGCTCCGAGCTGGTGTCCTCTCCTGTAACAACCAGACCCTCTGTGAGGTCAAGCGAGTGAGAATAACTCACGCTCCATGAGCCAGCTGGTATGTCTTCCTTTGGTGAGTGAATCCTAATTGGTTTGGGGTTAGTTCTGTGTCCTTCTGGTGGCTTTCTGAGCTTTTTTCCCCCATCTCTGAATTGCTAGAGAACCTCATCTTGTATCAGGCATCCGCTAGCCCTGGCACTATCGCCTCTTTGGATTTACAAGAGACACAAACTCCTCTGCGCTCGTCGCTGATTTCTGCACTTCATTCAGAGGCACTGCTCAGCTGCTCAGGTTTTGTGCAGAGTGCGGAACTCCTCAATTTTCCCTAATACCCTGTGATCGTTAGCTTCCTCTGCCTGACTTAATTGAAAGCATTAAAAACATCATGTGCTTCAGAGCAGGCTGTTGTAAGAAATGAAGCTGCCTTCTCACAGTCTTCCCTCTCCAGCACACCCACTACTTGCAGAGAAATGGGGAAGCACCGTTTAAGCCATCTCTCCCACCCTGCCAGCTGCCCAAGAAGCTGTGCCTTGCACGGGCTTTTTAGCACCTCCATGCTCGCCTTCAGGTCTGCCCATCAGCTGTGGTTACCTGAGATCAACCTCCTGACATCACAATCTGTCACCAGACCAGCCTGTCTCCTGTGAGGACCCTGAAGTCTTCCCCTTGCTCAGCAGAGGGGAAGGGATACTCCATCCTTTGCCTACAGGTGGTGTCATCCCCCTCTGCTTTGGTCCTAGGGGGCTGCCCCACGGTTAGGGGGCTCTGAGCCCTGGCTGTCCTGGAGGTCTGCCCACTGTGGGACTGGCAGCAACATCCAACTAGCAGGTACCATGTGCAGAAGATGGACTGAGAGAGGGCAGCCTGGGGCATGGTGCACCACAAGGATGCCTTTACACAGCTTCTGAAGATCCACGCCATACACCTCAATCCCATCTTGCCAGCCAGGATGAGGGCACAGACCAGCAAAGCCTTTGTCACCAGGAGTAAATGGCAACATGGCTGGGACCATCACCTGCAGCCTTAGTCAGGGCCTCCTCTGAGCATCTCTTCTAATGTCATCCATCACTCATTTCCCCCAAAACAGCCAACCATCTCAGCTTGTGGGGCCACGGGAGGCTCTGAGGACCAGGATACCGACACCGTAGACAGAATATAATGACACAAATGCCCCATAACACAGGACTCAAATTACTGAGGTACTGAGGTGACCATCTGGCTCTTGGGATTGATGGAAACTGTCCCAAAGCCTTCATATCCTCCACCAGCCCAGGGCTGGGAGGCTTCAAGCTGCTGGTCCCCTCAGAGCCAGCCAAGGCAGAGAGCAGTAACAGCCATTGCACAACGTGTGGCTGGAGGAGGTGATCTGAGACCTGCTCTCAGGAGATGTGCCACCATCTGTTGTCCTCAGCTGGTGCCCTGGTGAGAGGAAGCCAAAGCAGGCTCATTCCAGAATAGGGAGGTTTTTGCTGTGACTAGTGACAGATGGATGGATGGATGGATGGATGGATGGATGGATGGATGGATGGATGGATGAAGGAGCACTCAGAGCCACCATCACTGCAGCTGTTGGAGACCTACAGCCTTGCCAAGCACTGGCCTAACCATAGTGAGGGAGTCACATCACGAGAGTTGAAACCAGCCCCAAGCTACCACAGCTGAGGCTGAACATGACAACCATCCTCTCTGCCCATGGGTCGTTCACAGAGGATCCCAAATCCACGGAATTTGTAGCAAGAGGCAGGCTCCACCTCTTGCTTATGCAAGGTCATATATATCACTACAGTTCACTAAATACTGTGATAATGCATCAAAGGCCTGGGTGCTACCATCAGCATGCCACAGGCTCCCTTCCACTCTTCTTTGCAACTAGGGGAGCAAGGGATGATGCACAGGATGAAGCACATCTCCTTCTCCTTCTCCTCCTCCTCCTCCTCCACCTGCTCCTCCTCCTCCTCCTTCTTCTTCTCTGCCTCCTCCTCCTCTCAGCACTGCTGAGGAAGGAAGGTGAGGTCCTGTGAGGCACAACACTTGCCTCATTCTGCCATTAAACATCAAGTCAGCCCAACAATCAGCTGTTATCAGCGCTGGCGTGCTGGGACAGTGCGCAAGAGCAGAGCTGGCTGCACAGGGCACTGCGTGTGCGTCCACACGAGCGAGAGACGAGGGAGAGCACAGCACCCTGCAAGAGGTGTGAAGGTCCCAGGTGGCCTGGGGTTTTGGAGCTGTGCTGCTTTTCCATACCTCGTTTGCTAAAGAAGAGAATCGCGGGTCCCAGAGCTGTCAGCCTCGTTTTCAGGCTTCACCGGAGAGAGGACGGGAGCACCGCTGGCAGAAGGATCATCACCGCTTCGCAGGTGGAGCAGAGGGGAGTGGTGGTCTCCGGAGGGGAAGAAGTGTTAGACTTGAATGCTCAGCTTGAAGTATAAACTCTCAGAGCAGCCACTCTCTTCCTGTATTTCAGCGTCACAAAATCTGGAAACAAAAGCAAGTGTAACCCTCACCTCTGCTGTGTCCCTTTCTGCAATGGATGCTGAGGAGCAGCTGAGCATGAGGTGCTGCACCTCCTGGATGAGACGTACAGCTGTGTCAGACATACATCTGGGAGAAGAGCTCTCAGGATATGACCAGAAATAATTCCCCTTCTGATCATTACCTTCACAGTCAGAAAAACCTGATCTTGAGCTAAATTGGAGCCTTGAGGAACTGAGCAACCTTTAACCTGTCTCAGAAAGCCCTAAAGGTTTTCTTTCTCTTTTAAAAAACCCAAGAAATTGACTGTCCCAGAAGAACACCTGTCCAATCTCACTTGATTCCAGCAAGCGACTTACTCTTGCCTAGCAAGCAGCTTGGGAAATCAAAAAGCCAGCGCCAGCCGCAGACAAGAATTGATAGGAACAAGCCCAGTAATCAGAAAGGCCGGAGAGCCATAAAGCTCGTCGCAGGAGGCCAAGTGTGTCTCTGGTGTAACGTGGCTGCAGCAGGGACTGCACATCTTGGGGACAAACACAGCCTGTCCTTGGCAAGCAGCAGACAGAAAATGAATCTGCTCATTTCTGCTAAGGCATCCTCTTGCTCCCTGACCAAACGGTGGGACTTCAGGGGCCAGACTACCCTCCATCCCCATTTTCCTTGGGTGGGAGAATGCTTCGAATTGCATTTATTATTTTACATAAGTAGGGAGTTTCTGTCCAGGATATTATGTCTCAGCCTTGGGACAGTGTTGCTCCTGCCCCGTACCTGGAGCTGTGGTTGCTCTGTGCTCCCACTGCAGCTCCTCACCCGTCTTGTCAGTGTGGACGAGGCTGCAGAGAAGGGAACGAACGGTCCAAGGACTCATCCTGCTGCTCCCCTTGCTGCAATGACCAAAGGGAGACAAGAGACGACGTGAGTCTGCAGAGGACCCAGAGGAGATGGGGTGCGGTGTGTTTTACCACGGTGGGGCCACGGCGTGATCCCAACAGCTTGGCAGGTGGCCGGAGCCTGGCAGCACGGGGCTGGTGCCGAGCCTCTGTCTGGGCAGATTTCCTGACTGATTCAGGGACAGACTCGCACACCATGCGAAAACCAGCCAGATCTAATTCGCAGATTGGGTTAGTGGAGGAGACATAAGCCAATCCACTTAGTGGTTTTGTTGAGCCGTATACGGCTAAACCAGATTAGGGGCAGATGCTCAGCCGGTGTAAGGTGGCACAGGGCCGTGGGAGCCTGGGACAGAGCACCAGCCTGCTTCCTTCCCAGTAATCTCTCTAGTCTCGAGGGGCGGCGCAACACAAGTGCCAGAGCTGCAAAGTGACATTAATGCAGAGGGATGGGTTAAATGGGAGGTTCGGAGGTAGCATTATGCATGAATTTCTGCTTTGTCTCACTCCGGGCATCTCACACCAGCCCTTCTGCAGAGAACAGTGATGCACAAAGTGCTCAATCCCTTTTAGGAGAGCTGCCTCTGACTTTGCTGAGACCCCCTCGGCTGGGATGTTTGCCTGGGGCAGTTCACAGCCCCAGCGCACACACCCTGCTGCAGCTCTGCAGCCGAGGGTTTCTTGCTTTGCACAAAGAGGGGATAAGGAGAATTAGGGAGACCTTGCAAACTTATCCTCTCCCCCTCTTCCCAAGCCTGCAGAGCAGACTCCGCACAAATATCCTGTCATGCTGAAAAGCGAGCTCAACTGCCACATCCCTCCCCCAGCTGGCTCTTCAGCCACGGGACTCCCACCGCTTCCAATCTCTCTCATGAAGCATTTCTCAAGCCTCATTTATCTATGGATTAACTAACTTAATTTCTCCCAGGAGAAGAACAGGACATAGCAGGCACTGCAGTGTCTGACTGAAGGCACTGAGAAGATCTCCATCCAGCTCTCAGATGGATCCCTGGCCTATGAAGACCTCATGGATGCCTCAGGTACCCCGATTTCCAGGTGAATATACCAAGGGACCAGTTTGATTCATTATTCAAATCTTGTTAGACTTTGCCTCTCGTGGATCAAGAAACAGAGGCTGAAGGCATATTTTATCCAGAGCACAGATCTGAGGGGCTGGGTTTTTTCCTCAATATTTGGTGAACAGTGTTGTTTCATCCCAGTTTCCAACTTTTTCACCTCAAGATGCTGCTGATTCACCGAGACAAAAGTAAAGCAGGGAATTGGGCAATCCCACATATTTTCAACTCATTCTGTTCCAAAAACTCCTTGAAAACCTCAACATCAGCACTAAAGTCAAGCCATATTTACCTGCGGCTGGAAAATGAAGCTTAAAAAAAACCCTTCCCACAGAACAGCAACTTTGGCAGTGGAGCCTGCAGGATTCCTGTTCTCCCTCCTGCACAGGGTGTCTGTGCAGAGCAGGAGGGGACATCAAGCCACAGAAAACACAGGCTTGAGGAATGGTGGCAGCACCTTCCCAGCTTGTGCTCCAGTGCCAGCTGGGGGCTACTGGGAAACACAGACTACACCACGCTGACCCCAAAGGGCTCGTGAATTTTCCTCTGGGTCATGGGTGCTGCACTTCTTGTCCCCCTCCTTGCATTCATACACTCCAAGGATAGAAGATGAAATGAGCCAGTTGGATGAAGAAGGGGCCAACTGGGTCACAAGGAGAGATCAGAAGGGTCCACGAGACCCAAAGGGCAGGGAAGCGGAGATGTCTTCCACCACTTGAAGACTCCCCAGGTTCAAGAGAGACAGGGACCTACTGGAGAGCGTCCAAGGGAGAGCTACGAGGGTGATCAAGGGACTGAACATCTCTGCTGTGAAGAGAGACTGAGAGGCCTGGGGCTGTTCAGCCTTGAGAGGAGACAGCTGAGAGGGGACCCTGTTAACGTGTAGAAATATCTGAGGGGTGGGGGGCAAGGGGAAGGGGACAATCTCTTCTCAGTGGTGCCCAGCAGTAGAACAAGGAATAATGGGTATAAGCTAGAACATAGGAAGTTGCACTTCAACAGGAGGAGAAACTTCTTCCCTGTGCGGGTGCCGGAGCCCTGGCCCAGGCTGCCCAGGGAGGGTGTGGAGTCTCCTGCTCTGGAGACTTTCAAACCCGCCTGGACACGTTCCTGTGTGACTGCCCTGGGTGACCCTGCTCTGGCAGGGGGTGGGACTGGATGATCTTTTGGGGGCCCTTCCAACCCCCAACATTCTATGTTTCTATGGTTCTAAGACACCCATCCCTCCTCCTGATCCTCCTGATAGGGATGAGCTTTGTAGAGCAGGGTTCATGGTTGGACCCAATGACCTGGATTTCCAACCTGAATGATTCAGTGATTCTATGATCCCTCATGATGTCCCTGGCCAGGGCAGCCTCCTTCCTTCTCTCTCTCTTCAGACAACAGTGCTGGGGAGCCCGGGGAGCCCATCCCTGGTGGCTGGGGGCTGGCTGTCACAGGTAAGCCAGTGCAAGGCTGGCAGGGGCTGTGGGCAGCACCTCTGCAGCGGGGAAGGGGATGCAGAAAGGCAGCTCCCCCTTCATCACCCACCCGAGCAAGTGAGCCTGTCGGTGAAGGCTCCTGCGGCCGCAGCCGCCCGCTCCAAGCGGGGTTTGCTCCAGTGAATGAATGAGGCAGCTGATGAATATTCAGAATTGGCAAAGCAGATCGCTTTCAGCTAAATTTGATCACAATACGGGATAAATTAAGCCACAGGATGAATGCATTTGAAATGAAGATTAAAAGAACACACTGTACAAAGTCAGGAAAGTAGGTTTAGCCAAAATCTGACAACGTACACAAACAGACGAAAAAAAGTTCCTTTCACCAAGCAATTAATGAGGTCGGGATCAGCCTCTCACCAAGTTCCTATGGAAACATCTCTTTTTTTTTTCTTTTAAAAATAAAGGGGGAGGGGGGAAAGAGAGAGAGAGAATGTCTGGGAGAGAAATGATGCTTAAAAGGTCCACAAATAGAGGGAGGTGCTGAACACGAGCAATGTCTGGTGAGAGATAAAACCTCATGTCAGGGGAAGCCCGGGGTGGGCAGGCAAGGGAGGCTGCCAGGCTCCCAGCCCTCCACCACCAGGGCTCGAAGGACGGACACAGCCACAGCCCTGCAGGGTGCTGATGCCCAGCAGGTCTCCAGCTTGCTGCAGGTCCTGGGTCGGGGCCCTTGTGGCTGGTGGGAGAAGGGAGAGAAGGGGGGAGCACTTGGGTTTGCCACAGGAGCAGAGCTGGAGAGCTTGCAGGAGACTGAGGTGAGGAAAGCAGGCTCAGGCCACGTCTGCTGCCAGTTTTGGAAAGGTCCAGATCATTGTGGGCCCCTTAAGCAAAGCCAGAGACAGAACAACTGCTTCGGCTTAAAGATAAATGGAAAGAAAGGCCCTGCCCTGGGGAAACTGAGGTAGGGAGCTGGCAGAGCAACCCGCCCCAAGGCTGCCAAAGACCAGAGCCGCCAGCCCACCTGGCCACCTGGCTCCCAGGGTCTCTGCCCCCTTCCCTGGAGGTAAGCCGGGCACTGCTGTCACCTCCGAGGGTCCCAGCAGCATCCCTGTCCCAAGGGACCTCTTCCCTCTGTCCCCACGCCCAGCTGTGTGCACGCTGGGCACACGGGGCAGGCGGGCAGCTCTGGGCGAGCAGCACCCCTTCGCTCGGCGTGTACCCGGCCTTCCCCGCCACCAGTTGGTGAGAGGGCCCCGACTGGGGCCAGACTGGGCACAGCAGCACAGGGTAGGGGTCACTGGTCTCAAACCACCCAGAGCTCGAATCCAGACACCCACCATCCAGGGACCTGCTGGACCACCACGCCTGCCCTGGCGGGTGGGCTCCTCCTGTAGCCACAGGGCTTGCAGGAGGAGGAAACGAAAGGGCTGTCTGTCAGGCTGACACGAAGAAGTCTATTAGCAGCCCCTGGCAGGTGAGAGGAAAGCATTAGCATATGGAAAACGGGGGAGGCAAGGCAGCGAGTCTGGGACTGTTATGATTGAGCAGACAGGTGAAACCCGGGAGGTTATAAATAAATCCCCTGCGCACACCCCCAGCCATGCTTCTGCCAAGTCTCTAACAGGCTCGGAAACGCATTCCTTGTCCCTGGGTCTGGGGGACTCCTGCACCGGGTGGCAGGCGGGCAGGTTGTGGAGCAACCTGTGTCCATCACGGCAGCACCAGCAGCAGAGCAGGAGGCAAGCCCAGCTGTGGAGGGGAACTGGGGCTCCGTCTGGCCAGGGCCAGCTGTGGCAGCGGGGCTGGGGCAATGGCTTTCCTCTTGTACCCTTTCTGTCCATGGCTGAGGAGCCTGATGACCCGAGGCAATGTGATTCCCTCTCTCTCCTCTTCCCGCATCCACCCGAGAGGGTGTTTATTGCAACATCTCTGCCGTGTGACGTGAAAAAGCCACCAGTGCTGGAGCCAGCGTGAGGCACAGCGGGAGTGACCCCAGGGGAGGGGCAGGCAGCAGCGGGCACAGGCAAAAGCCAGCGTGTTCAAGCCAGGATTCTGAGAAAGGGACCTAGAAAAGGAGATGGCCACTTGCACCAACTGGAGTAAAGGCTGTGGGGTGCAGCCCCCCAGGAAGGCGAGTGCACAGGCAGGTGCCACCCCAGAACGGGCAGGAAGGAATACAAGACACAGCGGCAGGGTCTCGTAGGAGTTCAGAGCTGAGTTCAGGTCACCAAGGAATACAAGCCCTGTTCCCCTCCCCAGCAACAACAGACCTCACCGAATTTTGAAGCACAGGGGGACCCACAGCTCTGTGCACACAAGCAGGTTTCCTAAGCCTGCCTGAGTTTGCATGCTCAGTTCAGGTGGCAAGGCTGGTGGCCTGAACTGACTAGCTATGAATCCTGCACACAAACATCCTGGCAGGCTCCAGGATGGCTTCTTGCCCTCCACATGTCCCCCTCCTGCCCCATGGTGAGACCTGGAGAGCTGTGTTGCTGCTTTTGCTGAAAACCGCTGCTGCATCAGGAGTATTTATTCAGCTTTTTTTTTTTTTGCTAAAAGCTCAGGCTGGGAAAACAAAATAACAGTGATTTTTGCCTTTTGGGGAGCTTTCCACAGGCAAGGACAGAGAAGAGGTCAGAGGGAATGAAAGGAAGAGCCAGCTGCAAGAGACCTTCCTTCTTGTTTGCCAGGCTCTTCACTGCTTCTGCAGATTCCAGGCTCCTACCTCAGGCCTCTGTGATCCCACTGTGTGCAGCGGGTCTCACCCCTTGTTTTGTACACCCTAAAGGATAGCTTGTCTCTGCACTTGAAATGCTAAATATGCCTCAGAGTCACCCAGTGTGAGAGCATTCGTTTCACAGCCCAGGATTTTTGGCCCAGCACCGCAGCTGGGGGAGCAGCCCAGTGAGGTGGGAGATTTAACATGGTGCCAGGGCCACAGACTGGCTGTGGGTAAGGGACAGCGCAAGTTCACAGGGTCCAGAGGCCAGATGTGCTGGGAGAGACTGTCATCAGGTTGTCTTCCACAAGTGCAACCACCCTACAGTGTGGAACAACCGTCCTGGAATGACCTCTGAAGAGCTGGACTATCGAGAAGCTGTAGAATCACAGAATCATTCAGGTTGGAGAAGACCCCTGGGATCATCGAGTCCAACCACGAACCCTACTCTACAGAGCTCACCCCTGAACCATCTCCCCCAACATCGCATCTCAACGGCCTTTAAACACCTCCAGGGTCCTGCTGTACCTCCCTGGCAGGGGCAGTGCAGTCTGGAGGGGGGATCCTTTGTGTAACCCCTCGCTGTTCCATCACCCGGTGTCACCTTGCGAGCAGCAAATACTAAGTGTCCTGCTCCCCCTCCTCGCTTCTTGGAACCGGGAGTCACGGATCACCCGCGGGGTTGCAGCAACACGCGGGTGCTGAGTCGTCTGCTCTTGCAATTAGTGGCAGTCATTAAAATGAGTGCTACATTAATTATTGCTGGGTCACAGCTCAGCCTCCAGGTCTGTCACTTGGCCAAACTCACACTCGAGTTGGCTCCCACTTCTGGGAACTGCCCAAATCTGCCGTGTTCCTTTGGGGAGGTGCAGGCAGTGCGGGCACCGTCCCCAGCTCCTCCTCGCTGGGCTCTGGCAAAGCAGCTTTGGGAGGAAGACTGAAAGCAGACCCCCTGCCTGGGGGTGCCTGCCACTTGGGCCACTAGCCACAGGCCACTGTGGGCCAGACAGCTTCTGACACCTCTGTCCCAACTCCCTCCCCCTGCACCAAGTCCTGGGAGAAAGCCCAGCAGGTCACAGCTCTGGTGGTGCAAATGGTGTGGGGGAACTAACCCCAGAGACCCACCAGGGGCCAGCGTGACCATGGCAAGTGCCAGATGGGTACATCCTCCCCAAATTAGGGACACCTTGGAGAGCAGGAGGTGGTTTTGAGATGGAGCAGCTGCAGAACTGCTGTCAGCCAGGCTGCCAGGACCGAGGTGGTCCCAGACATAGCCTGTGGCCCCCTGCCCCCAGGCTGCAGTTAAGCCCACCCAGCTCCCCCGTGACTACACTGGGTTTAATTCACCACGTCCCCACTTGTACCACAGTGCCTGTTGGCACAGAGCATTGCAGTACTGACTGTGGGCCAGGCTTTCTGCCTGTAAACCCTTCCTACCCCAGGAAGGATGTTCCCATATTCAGATATTTTGCAGGAGGCTAATGGGTTTGAGGAATGGCAGCTTTTGGGTCTTTCTCCGAAAAAGAGGGTAGGGATGGCAGTGCCAGTGGAAGCTGTGAAACCAGAAGCGGAGTTTGGACAAATCCTGCATCCTCTCAGCTCTTGACCTCTTACAGGCCGTGGCTGGCCTGTAGCAAAAACTCTGTTCTGCTGCAAGCTTTGGTCTTCCCTGTTTCACGGAGCTGACGGCTATTGACTGACTGACGCAGAGGGACCAGTTTCTTCGATGCTGCCCACAGCAACTGAACTGCACCAGGCTGCAGCCAATGTCTGCTGTGGGCTTGTTCCTATTTCCAACTGCTGCTGTGAGCACCAGCGGGACCAGGACGGCAAGTCTCCTTTAAACCCTTTGCATTCATTCCCTACCCTCACAGGTACAGGAATAAAAGGGTCATCTTGGGTCAGATCTTATGCAACAAGAGGCTACCTCTTATAAATTCTGCCCTGAAGCCATGTAGATACCCAAAAAACCAGCACGGTTTTGACAGAGTCATCAGAGGTCCACTGCAGGTCACCTCCCCTCCTGAAATCCTACTGGTGAAGTTTCAGCATGCTTCTTCCCGACTGCCTAGCCTGGCACAGATTTCTTCCTGCATCTTTCTCCAGAAGCAGATGTTTAAAAAGCTCTGCCCGACTCTTACTAAAAGCCACATGAAATTTTCATGTTCCCAGTCTGCTGGGACAAGTTTAATGATGTTTAATAAAGGCTGATCATACCTGAACTTCACAGCGGAGTGCTTTTGCAGATTCCCTGGTGAAGGGAGCTTGGAAGAGTTTGTCCCCACTGCCTCTTCTTCACCTGACTTGTCAGCATGAGGAACAAGCTACTGTGAGTCACGTGGCATTTGTGCTTATGAGACAGCAGAGAAAACATCATGCAGTTGTGGGTATTCTGTGTAAATGAGTCAGCATGGTCACAACATACTTTCTAGGTATTAAAACCAAATACAGCTGGGTGTTATTCTGAACCGAGATCGTCTGGGTTAGAGAGTTCAGCCAGCAAAATGCTCTTACTCTCACTCAGAGAAAATGTCTGGAGGTGGCGGGTCCAAGCAGATGCCAATCTGCTTAGCTAGGTAAGGCCAATATAAATGGACAGGATGCAACCCAGTGTTATCTTACAACAAGCCCTGTCAGTGCCTGCCTGAAAGACCAAGCAATTCCACCTCCGTTACAGATTTGACCAGCACCTTTGGGACTGAGTCCTCTCCTGGGGCAGGAGCCGGCAGCATCAGCCTGAGCCTTGCACTTCTCTTCAGAGGTCTGAAAGGAGCCTTCAGACACTGTTCAAGACCACTGGGAGCTACAGGTCCACCCTGTCCTACATTCAGAGGCACAGCACCATCTGCTTATTTTGGGTTGACCACCTGCCTCCTCTCTTCAGTAACAGCATCTCTTTGCCAAGAGGTTGCAATGGAAGGGCTGCAGGTAGAAGGCACCCAGCCAACACCTTGTCGGAGAAGTGCGCTCGGTGTCGGGGCTGGCGCTGCCCTTGGCCTCCTGTCCCTCCACCTCTGGCCCGGCACCGCTGGGAACAGCAGGGTCCCCAGGCCTGGGGCAGCAGCTTGTCCTCTCCTGGAGGCACCAAGAACTCCAGCCAGAGAGCTAGATCCTGGCAGCACACAGCAGCGCAAGGAAACAGAAAAGCCAGCAGCAGCTTGGACAGCCCTGGGCACTGCATGGACACAGCGTTGGCCAGGACATCAGGATTATCTTTCTCCATTAACTAAAAGCACTACGGGAGTGCTGGCACCCACCTGGAAAGCCATCAGGGACACGCACGAGGACATTTCTCACCAAGAAGGGCTGCTGCTGCTGCTCAGCATTTGCTTCTGGGAGGCTTAGACCCGTGTTTCCCCTTGAAATAACAAGCCTCTTTATATTCAATATTTATGCTTGGAAGGAGGGCAGAGGACTTTCAGGCTTGGACTGCTCCCAAGGAAGGTCGTTTGCACACTTTGCCTCGGCTCGAATGGGCTGGAGTGATGACAGGTGGGACCGCAGAGGGCTTAAGCACTCAGAGGACAACATCTAGCAGCAATGAAAGGAGTAGAAAAGTGCAATAACATGGACTCGGGCCATCCTGACCTGGGTGACCCCTTCCAGACAGCACCCTTGGGTCCCACTCTGGCACCCTGCAAGAGCACTTGAGCATCCCCTCCCAGCACTGCTCTGCAAGGCATCAACTCTACAGACACTCCCTGGGTTGCCAGCATGTTGGTTCCCCCATCGACTCACACCGCAGAGGAATAAAGCTGTCAGCAGCACTGGCAGTGCCAGGAGGAACAGGCAAGCCCAGATTACGAGCAAGAATGTTTTCTGCTCATGTGGAAATCAAATTCCACCTGCAGTGGCTCTCACGGGGCCAGCAGCGACTGCAAACCCACCCACTGCTCCCAGGACACCCAGGCAGGACCGGGAATTTCTCTGCAAGGGGAGCAGCAGGACTTCAGCCGAAGGAGAGGGCGCGGGAAACGTGTGGTGCAGATAAGCCTGCCCTAGGGCAGCAGTGGCAGACCTGAAGGCCACCCTGCCTGGGCTCCACAGCAGGTCACCAGCCTGCGCCCTTGCTGATGCCTGGGCAAGCTGAGAGTCACACGTGTCACCCCCAGCGCTGTGTCCCCACGGTGCAGCCCCCGGTCCCCGCAGGCAGCGCCTCTGCGGAGCTGCTGTCACCCAGTGCCATGGCACAGCCGTGCAGGGCTGCGACTGCTGCGTGGGGAGGGAAGGGTGACCTTGTCCTATATTTTAAAGAAGGCCACTTTTCATCTACAAAAAGCAGCCAAATGAGGGCAGCAGCAGGGAGGAGGAGAGATGAGCAATGCAATGCGGCCACGAGGCAGAGGCGATGCTCAGCAGCGTTCTCTCCCCTCCCTGGCACAGTGGGTGGCTGGAAACAGGGTGTCCTGCCGACCTCATCTCTGCTCCCCCCCCTGCCCTGCCCTGCCCCGTGGCAGCGAGGGACGTGTGGGGAACAGGAGCTGGGGGGTGCAGGGAGAAGGGCGGCGAAGCTGGGCCCAGAGGGGCAGAGCAGGGCTGTTTGGGCACAGACCCACAGCTCTGAGTCAGGGTCCCTGAATTTCTTCAGACAAGGGGTCGGTGTGGCCCCCTCAGCACCCCTGCACCCCCCACCAGCAGCCACAGGCCCCCCCCGGCCCTGCGACAGACTGTCAGCCCTGCCCCGCCTCTCTGACACCGACAGTTTCGAACACCACCAGAAACGTGACCCGGGACCCCGGCACATCCTGTACAGGTCCTGCACGTGGCAGCCCTTATGTCCTCGATGAGAGGTAACAATTCTCTGCAACATTGCCAGGTCAGGTCACCGCAGTCCAAAAATGTCCCCCACCCTAGCTCAAAACATCAGGAGATAACCGGAGAAACCCAAGCGCGTGGTCAGCTCTGCCAGGGAAACACAAAGCTGACTGCACCACACAGACCCCTCCGCACGCGCTTCCCAAGGGAAGGGTCCTCTGAGGACAAGCCCTGTCCCTGTGAGCAGCTCCAGCCCCAGGGAAGGGGCTGGACGGTGGCCGAGGCTGGAGAGGAGGCATCCCGGCTGTCCCTTCTGCTGGCACCGAGCTGGGGCAGGAGAGCTCCGCCAAGCATTTGGTGGGGCTCAGCCTCGCGCTGCAGCTGTGAGATTTCACTCCAGGCTCTGGAAAGCACTTCAAAGATATTCTTAAGCGTTTTGCTGCTTCAGAGCTTTAATGATAGTGCATCACTTGGTTGGCAGGAGCTGAGAGCTTCCCTCCTCGCTAGCGACTAAGCATTAACAGAGGAAAGGAAGGCTGCATTAGGGGTTGATGCTCTCCACTCAATCTCCCATTTTCTGGGAGGAAAGGCTGCTCAAGCGCAGCCTTAATGGAGAGCAGCAGTTCCTGCATTCCAACCCCAAAGCTGGACGGCTTGCTCAGGTTTAAACAATTTGAGAGTTTCTAGAAAAAAAGGCCATGGTGTCTGCAGAGAGGAAAGGACAGGGAAGGTCAGAGCAGGAGCGCTGAGGGGACACAACTGCCTCATCTTTAATCCTTCCAACAGACGCAAAATGTTGCTCTGGGCACAGGGACCTGCCAACGTCCCATCTTCTGCGCTGCAGAACTCTCTCCCTGCCTTCCTACCCCCTCATGTGCAGGTACCTAAATACACTGGATGAGGCACCTGAGCATCACTCTGGGCTGGCCTCCTGCCTTCTTGGTGTGAGGGCAGGCTGGAAAGAAGCTAGTGCAGTATCCTTCCCTCAATCCCTCCCTCCCATCCATCTCCTTCCAACCTCTCCTAAACTTTGATGGTATCACAACCCCAGACGACTTCTCCCAGGCTGCTGGGAGCCCACGTCACTGGGGATGAGGGAGCCAGAACCGGGGGAATGTTTCCAAAACGCCAGGGTGTTGCTCAACAGGCAGGGAGGTCAGCCCAGAAAACCATGTCTATTCTGTGGATTCACTGGAGATGCTCTCAGAGAAGTCCTCAGATGATTTGCCTCCAGAAGTGGACATAATCTGAAGCAATTTCCGAAAGGGTATTGTCCCTTTAGTGGCACAGCCACTGGCTCTGGGGTCAGACCTTGTCTCCACTTCCTTGGAACCAGCTCCTCTGGGATGGACTCAGGGCAGCAACCCACGGAGCGGAACACGGGAATGGAGGATCATTATGGGACACACCAACCTGCCTCAGCGCCACAGCAATGCCTCGTGCATTGTATTGTGCCAGCTGAGACAAAATGAACAGTGACTATACAGTAATGTACAGCAGCGGGGTGGAAAAGAGGCATCAGGATATGCTTGGCCCAAGATGGAAGGGGATGGGGGGGAAAGAAACTTAGTCACAAAAGCACTTCTGCGAAAATCTACTCCATATCTGGGAGGAAAGGTAGGGCAAGGAGTCCTGAGGCTGTGCTGAGCTTCAGAGGTGCAGGACAAGCTCCTGTATGGCCCCGGAGAGCAGTGAAGAGCTGTTAAAAGCTGCTTTTCAGCGCTGAGGGAGGAGCTGGGAACCCGAGCGAGAGCCAGATGGAAGCGAGAAGAAAACCCCACTGCTGCTGGTGGAGGAACGAGACCTCCACAGAGCTGCAGGAGCAGTTTTGTTGCTGACTGTTTTTACAAGGGGTTAGGCTAGGTTGATCATTAATATTAATGTCGTGGTAAATTATGCATCTTACGCATTTGCATGAAGCATCCCCCAGTGACGCTTTCTGCGCTGTTAGCCAGCCTCCCCCTGAGCACCAGCAGCCTGCTCACAGGATCGGTGGCTGCATGTCGAAATGTTTTATTCTATTAAGAAAACAAAACTCAAAGCAAAAAGGCAAACAGCCCGCCGTGGGGAGCGCACCCCTTCCTGGCAACAGACTCCAGACGAGAGGGGCGAGCCAGCACCGTCACCTTCCTGCCCGTGGGACGGAGCAGCCAAAGGTAGGATCCCTCTACCAGGGAGAAGGTAAAGGTCACCTTCTGACCACCCACCCTCTGCCCAGGATGGACAGATCCATAGCCCTGAGCTAGAGGCAACAAACCTCTCGCAGCCCAGATCTGGGCTTCTCTATCTCCTGCCCACACCTCTGCCTCCAGTTCTCTTGTCATGAGATGCTTGGTTCGTTGAATTCTGCTCCTGTCTCCTGTTACTGCTTGTATGAGCCCAAATTGTATCATCATATTACTATCAAGCCATTCACCTGATTTTCTGGTACACTGTGTCCTCATCAGGAGGCAGCTCCTTCGCAGCTCAGCGCTTCATTTGGTACCAGCCAGACAAATTGTGTCGCAACGAGCCAAGCAACCATCTCTTATCTGTCATCTGCCACGTGCTGCCCGTGCAGCACCACACGCGCCTCCGCGCTGGCCACTTCAAGCCCTCGCTCTCGAGCCACAAACACAGATTTACTGCCATGAGAAGCTCTGGACAACCTGCTGGGCGCTGCTGTTCTGCAGCATCCCAAACACCGACACAAAGCCTCATCCCAAGCCACCAGGGCCGTGCTGCTGAGCTTGCTCCTTCCCCTTCCCATCACCGCTGTGATTGTGCCCCTCAGAGACACAATGCCCCCGTGAGGGACTGGAACCAGGATGCTGCAAAACACCGCTGGGGCACCTCGTGGCCCCCCTGACCACATGGGGCCACCCCATCCCTGCTCAGGAGGTCACATCAAGGCTCTGGAGCTCCCTCCCTGCTTGACCCACAAGGATGGAGGCACAGACAAAAAAAGACTTCACAGCCGAGGAGGAGAAGCCTCTCACGGGCTATATCAGCGCTGAGCTGGGAGGGACCACGCCAAGAGCCACAGTTTGCTCTCCAACACTCACCCCAAATCCCCAAGTCAGTGCCAAGGGCCACAGTTTGAGCACAAGCCAAGAGCCAGTCGCCAACCGCAGCACGCTCCCCGACGCTTCACGCAGGTGTGTGAGGCAGGAGATGGTTGAGAAGCAGAAAATGCAAAGAGGAAAGACAAGACACTTGTGTGGGACTGAGGCATCTAGAAGAACCTGCTTTAGTCCGTAGCGGAAAAGCCACCTTCCAGAAAGAGCCCTCCTGTTCCACCAGCTCCCATGAGCACACCCTGTAGTGAGGGACAAGGACTCATCGCTGTCACCCGCAAACCCCACAGACTCTTCTTCACCAAGTTCCATTGCATGGGAATCATAGAATCACAGAATGGTTTGGTTTGGAAGGGAACTTAAAGATTATCTAGTTCCAAGCCTCCTGCCCTGGGCAGGGACACCTCCCACCAGAGCAGGTTGCTCCGAGCCCTGTCCAACCTGGCCTTGGGCACTTTCACAGCTTCTCTGGGCAACCTGTGCCAGGGTCTCACCACTGTCACAGAAGAGAATTTCTTCCTAATGTCTAATCTAACTCTCTTTCTGTTTGAAACTGCTGCCCCTTCTCCTATCACTACACTGCCTGACAGAGAGCCCCTCCCCAGCTTCCCTGCACCCCTTCAAGCATAAGGTCTCCCATTTGGGAGCCTTCTCTTCCCCAGGTTGAACAGCCCCAGCTCTCAGCCTGTCCTCAGAGCAGAGCTGCTCCAGCCCCTGAGCATCTCTGTGGCCTCCTCTGGACCCACTCCAACAGGTCCGTGTCCTTCCCATGCTGAGGACCCCAGAGCTGGACAGGTCTCACCAGAGCAGAGCAGAGGGAGGATCTCCTCCCTCGCCCTGCTGACCTTGCTGCTTCTGATACAGCCTACAACGCGGGTGGCTTTCTGTGCTGTGAGCACTCCTTGCTGGGTCATTTTGAGCTTCTCATCAACCAGCACTTCCAAGTCCTCCTCAAGGTTGCTCTCAAGCCACTCATCCCCCAGCCTGTGTCTGTGCTTTGGATCACCCCAACCCAGGGGCAGGACCTTGCACTTGGCCTTGTTGAACTTCCTGATGTTGGCCTGGCCCCACCTCTCCAGCCTGTCCATGTCTCTCGGGATCACATCCCTTCTCTCCAGCGTGTCGATGGCACCACACAGCTCGGTGTCATCAGCAAACTTGCTGAGTGTGTGCTTGATCCTACCATCCATGTCACCGACAGAGATGTTAAACAGCACCAGCCCCCATCCCTACCCCTGAGGACACCACTTGTCCCTGGTCTCCACTCAGAGACTGAGCCATTGATCACAACTTTCGGAGTGTGACCACCCAGCCAGCTCCTCACCACTGAGTGGGCCATCTGTCAAGTCCATGTCCCTCCAATTTAGAGATAAGGATGTCATGTGTTGAATGCTTTGCACAAGTCCAGAATGAGACAGATATTTGTCCAGTTCTCCTTCAAATATCTTTTCACAGTTCTGGTCTTTACGACATCCTGTGAGCAACTGCTTGAGAAGAAAACCAGCTGCTGGGTGGAAGGATGCTTTCAAGGTCATCAGGCACTTCATTTCCCAGCAGCCCTATGGAAGCTGTCCCAGGTGTCACCTCTCCGGTTCCTCAGAAAGTGTATTCAGCCATGGCTGCAGTACCTGAGGCATGGGCACACCCCCAGCAACCCCAAACAACACCCATCACCACCCCCACCCCTGTCACTGCAGAGCAAGCACATGGACACTGACACCCACAGGGTCCCCCAGGACGCGCTGGCTGAGGAGGAGACAGACTGACAGCACTGGGTGAGGGGGAAGCAGTGACAGGGCCAGGTGGCTTGCGTGGCCAGCTGTGGTCACAAGAGCTCCTACAGGACCACACAGTCACCCAGAGCTGAAATCTTCCCAGCACTGAGGTCCCTTGAAGGCCCCATGGAGGACAGCTGTCCCTGCTGCCCAGCAAGCACAACAACAGGAGGCCAGAGCCCCAGTTCTGCCCCAGATGCCAGCAGAGCAGCCCCTGAGCCCTGCCCACAGCCACCAAGGGATGAGTCAGTGCAGGAAGGCCACTCACGCGTGGTGTGGGTGGAGCAGAGCAGCAATTTCTTCCCCAGCAGACTATATTCCTTGCAGGAGTCCTTTTTACTTATTTCTTCTTACGGAGCACAGCAATCAGCTGCTCCTCAACACCTCCGCACCTGAGGCAGCCACACGTGGGAGGGGGACGCTCTCCAGGCAGGCAGGCACAGGCCACGGCACCACACGCAGCCAGGGCCGGGAGCTCTTCCCAGGGCTGATGTGACGCCGAGGTGTCAGGGCTCGACCATCCAATCTCACCCCTTGGTTGCTCCCATCTGGACCCTCAAGGTCACCACAGCCCCGAGTGCTCGTGGGTGCTGTCACCACGCCTGTGCTGCGTATTTCAGCCTCTCCAACCACCCCACGGGCTCTGGCAGACAGGCGGGTACCAGTGTTGCCCCAAGTCAGATGCAGCCTTGGCTGGGGTGCACAGTGATGGAGAAGCAGGAGAAGCAAAGACGACGTTTGAAGAAGCCTTGGGTCTCCTTCCAGCTCCGACACTCTCTCACTGCGCAATCTGAGATCATCCCAACCAGCTTCCCCAACTGAAACACAAGCCAAGTCTTTGCCAGCTACACACAAGCAGTACTTCTAGTGCTTGGGCCGCTTCAAAGCACTTCCCAGGGACAGCTGCAAACTCCATCCACCCAACAAAGCCCACTGCAGCTCACTGGATCTACCTGCGGCCCAAGAAGGCGAGCAGCCCTCCCCAGGCTCTGCAGGACCTCAGGACCTCTGTCTTACCCAAGTAGATGTGGCCCCCCTCTCCTTCCAGCTCTGCCAGTGTGCTGGATGCTGCCTTGCCAGGTCCTGGGGCTCAAGGAGAGGATAAACAAATGATCATGTTGTGAAGGCGCTTGCTGGAAAGGCTGTCGGAAGCAGCGCCGTTCACAAGCTGTGCTTTTTGGGAAGGGGAACCAGGCTGAGGACAGCACCCAACTCACGCTGTGCCTTACGCCCCACTAAAATATTAGAGCTGGTTTCGATCAGCATCACGACAAGAGAGAGCAGTTCTCCTCCAGTGAGCATCTTCAGGTCCTGTCTCTGCTGTGATCGAGCAGAAAATGTGACAGATGCTGCCCAGGCAGGATCATTCCAGGGGAGGTGACCTCAAGGAAAAGCTCCTCCTGTTGTCCTCCACATTAGCTCTCCTTGCTTGGAAGGACACAGGGAGAAGGCTTATTTCCCAAAGCCTTCACCGCACATGTCAGCTGCACGGGGAACTGACGGGCACAGCACTGCCCCGGGCGACTGCTGCCCAGCGAAAGGGTGACTGAGCTGACAGAAGGGCACGGGGAAGCATCGATGCCCCCCATATGCTGACAGGAGGTGCTCACCCCATGGAAGATTGCACATCTCAGACCCAGCACAGCCACCAGCCTGCAGGACAGATGGGGTGTTCTTGCTTTTGCATCCATCTCCTCCACAGTACACAGCGGAGTTCAGGACAAAACCAAAGTGCTCAGGGCTGTCCCTGGGGCAGGTCGCTCCTTAAGCACTGTTACTCTCCAACCAGGCAGCTCAGAAGCACATCAAGCTGCCAGAGGGACATCCCTGCAGCTCTGCCTCAGCTCCAGGCAGGGCTGCACACACAGCAGCACCCCTCATCCTGCTGTCCTTCAGGGGAAACCCTGCTCCTCGAAGTCATCTTCCCACCAGCACATCTCCAACCCAAGTCAAGCAGTGACTGCCAGATGCTGCTTGGGTCACTCGCTGTAGAACTGGGACCTCCCATGGGAACCCACACATCTCCATCCCTGCTGTGAGCTGCAGAGACCTTTCCCTAGGCCCGGCCCTTGCTGAGATGCCCCCCGGGAAGTCCTGCTGCCAGGGCCCTGCCAGAGGCACAGGCTCAGCACTGCTGGCAGCCCCTGCCCCATCAGAGAGGTGTGCAGCACCTGCGGGCTGAGCAGCCCAGGAGCACTTGCAGCCCTGGGGTTGAGGCTCTTCAAAGCCTGAAGACCTGGCCCAGCACATCACAGAGGTCTCCTTCCTCCCTTCCATGTCCCCAGCCCTGCAGCTTGGTCAGATTTCGCTGTCCTTCCTCATCATACCAGACACAACCTGTATCACTTCCCCAGGTCCCACGGTCAGCTATCCACCCTACCTGCAGCACCCCTCACGCTATTCAAACATCTCCCAAAACTGCATTCCTAGAGTCCTCCTGTCAAATCCAAGCAAGCATTCACTTTTCCATCTCCTAAAACCCACTACTGACTCATCTCCTGATGACACAGGCCACCATCCACACAGAAAGATCTTTAGAGCAAACCACTGCTTTCCTTCCTAAACCTGCAGGGGTTCAAACAACACAGTGCTCTCATGGAGACCCCACCACGTGTTTTCCTGGCCCCTGAAGGGCTGCTGGTGCCACGCAGGGCCTCCACAGCTGGGAGGGAGTGGGATACCTCTATCTTTCTCTGTATAGTCTCAGCCTAGCCCATGGCCCCTCCAGTCCTCAGCCCCGTGCACCAGCAGCCTGCTCAGCACTGAATTGTTTCAGGATGGAAGGGACCTTTAAAGGTCATCTAGTCCAATTCCCATCCTTCTTCCCACCTCCAAAGAACCACGTCTTGCCAGATCTAACTGGTGCCTTCACCACTACCAAAACAGCTCAGGCACAGCCTCCATTCCTGCCTCTCTTCAGGGCAAAGAGCTCTTCCACTGCCTCGTTTCAGGAGCAGCCCCACCACCCCGGGCACTTCCCGTACACATCTGACATCCAGCCATACAGTAGGGCAGGTTCGTATCGAGGAACCAGCCAGCCGTCACAGCGAGCAGGGGCCAGCTCACAGCCAGGGCGAGGGCTGTGCTGCTGGTGGCACGGGCAGCCAGCGGCTGAGCCGCGGTGCCTCAGGCACCCACCCAGCCACCCACCCATCCCCATTCCCTTCGGGAAGCAACGAGGTCGGGGAGGCAGGAAAGGCACAGGGAGCTCTCCTCTGCTGCATTTCCCCATCGATTCACAGCAGAACCAGAAGAAGTCAAGATAAGAAGCAAAGGGGAAAAATCAGTGGGGTGGGGAAGAGGAGAAACAGCTTTGAAAGACAGCACCGTTGGTGAACAGCCGTTGTGAGGCAGCAGCTGAGCAGGAGAGCGTGTTCCTCAGCTCTTCCCTCACCTCCACTATCTGTGGAACATATCTAGATGCTGCTGGCTTAATTTCACAGACACAAGCCTTTGACGTGGGCACCACAATCAAGGCTGTACCAGCCAAACAAATCGATTTCAGTGCCCCGCAGCAGAGCTTTGCTTACCAAGACATCCTCAGGACACCCCAGGCCTCAGTCTCACCTGCTCCTTACTCCACAGAGCACTTTACACCTGCTTTGCACCAGTGCACCCTCAGCACATTCATTGTGCATCCCGAAGACAAGGGCTGGCTGCCCTTTCCTAAGCACCCCTCTCTTTGGCACTGCAGGAGTAGAAACAACACAGACTTGAACCCTCCCATTGCTCACCAGGTGAGACGAGAAAGAGCACTTTTGGGAGGCATTGGTAGTAACCAGGGGAAGCAGCAGAGCTGTTACTGGAGGGTTCAAACCCACCCAGTCACTTGGTAACTCCAGCTGTGCGATGCGTGCTGGCAGCTCATCTGCACACCTACGGCCTCGCGTACGCCAGCTGCTCAGCCAGCTCCAAGGGACCCTACCTGGCGGCACTGGCAAAGCCAGCCAAAAGCTGCTTTTACTGAGTGGTGACCTGAAAGGAACATCGAAAAAAAAATAAATGAAATTGGTGGCACAAGAGAAAAACTGCCGTTTCCTTTCAGTACTGAAGCACGGGAAGACTGACGGACACGGGTCACGGTAGAATTGAACTAGGGCCCCTGGCACAGTAAGAGAAGTTGTCTGGTCTTCTGAAGTAGCAATAAATGTTTTGTCACCGCAGAAGCGAAGGAAGAGGAAGAAAAAGATGTAAATCAAAGGTAACATTTTCTTTGTGAGTTTGAAAGAACCTTTGCAGGCAACAGTGGATAATAAGGGAGGTGGAACACCTTCTTGCTAAGGCAGGAGAGCTCTTGACCTGCCTGCTTCTGCTGAGGAATGAAGTGAATGAGAGCCCCAGGAGGAACATTAGATCACACTGGTTATTGGTCTTGTTAAGAAAATAAGTCCATTAAATGAACACACTTGGGCAGAGTGAACTTCCAGCAGCGATGAACATGCACGGCCCTCCCCAGTGAACTCCTGCTAATGAAATAAAGCCATTAGAGGTCCCGAGTGACCACGCGCCGCAGCTGGGTGACGTGTTTAACAGGTCCCTGCTGGATTGCACATGGAAGGTCTCTCAGAAGTCTGTAAAGCTCGCAGCGCCAATCAGCAGCCTCTCAAGTGATGCTTCTTAAATCCTGAAGTGGCTGTTAGAAAAACAAAACAAAAATACCACCAGACAAGAGGCCGTGCTTAGCACAAATGGAAGAATTGAGCCCAAGGGGCCACCCAGCGCTTCTGCCTGAATCGTCTCCTCTCCCCGGTTGCTGTGAGGTCTGCCGGCTCGTCCCTGCCCCACCACCTCCCACCCAGAAGCCGGGAACTCATTTCAGTGAGGTTTGTGAATCTCCCAGACGCAGTCAGGTGCATGTGGTGCGTGGGGCCGTACCGCATGTCACCGCTGCCCCAGGTCTCCCCGGAAAAAGCCACCCCCAGCCCAGGGTCCCCCCAGCGCACACATGGGTTTGAGTCACCTGCCACTTAACCTGCCTGAGCGGGTCACCGCAGTCTGGAGGGCACAAGAACTTACGCAGAGAAGGAACAAGCAGCACTGAGTAAACTCTTATTGATGTAGCTACACAAAACCCTCCAGCAAACCGTACTGAAAGAACAATTCGCCTTCCTGCTACCGGGAACTGCTGACCTCCACTTGGAGGGAACAACCATCCCTGAAATGCAGATTACTGCACAACTACCTGGTGCAGAGTCTGTGTTGTTGCTCTGTGGAGAAGGCAGTACCGCATGCTGGAGCAGCCAGCCCCTTTCCACACCAATGTCTGACCGCAGGACCTCAGCACACGTGTGAGGCATCAGCTTCCAAGCCAGGACATCCAGCACGGACTTGGGATACATTGACAGCGCAGCCAGGGATAACCCACTGCTTTAAACAGTTCCTTGGGCTGGCTGGAGTAAGACTGTCCCCAGCATGTTACCCAGGCATGAATACTCACTGCTGCCGAGTACTTAAAACATAAGAAAGGACCAGGAAAATAAAGTTGTTCGCGTAGCATGTGTGCAGGAATTACAATATTCAATGCCAAACCTGTGAAGATGGAGCCACCCAGAGGTCCTTCTCCTTCAGTGAAAACCCTTTCTTTGCAAAAGGAGCAGCTTTCTCGATCCAAACAAATTTGAACGGTAAAATTAGTTTTAAAACCCATGATGAAGCCTGTGCTCCTGTCAGCGATGCTCTGCTCTCCCCGCAGGCACCTTCACAGGAAAGGCAGAGCAAGCGGCCCCTCCCTCCCAGAACACAAGTAAAGATATTTTGGGAGGGGAAGCTGTGAAAAAGCACATCATTAACAGGAACATTCACTCACAAGCTTCTTACCAGTTCAGCAAAATTATAAACAAGCAAGGGGAGAGTCTCACAGGTAACTTAGGCCACTGCTAACGTCACAGCTACAGAATTAGCCTGGGGTACCCAGCACAGGCTCCTGGAAAAAAACAATAACTTAACAGGAACCCCTACTGTTTAAACAAAGCTTCATTAAAAACCAAACCAAAACAGACACATAAAACTCACGGGATGAAACAGGTCAGATTCTTAATTTGTGTCCATTGGAGACCCTTTCCCAACAGACGGGGCCACCTCTCACTCAAGTGCAAGAAAAATCCCGAATTCTGTCTAAGTAAAAGAAACAGCTCTTATTTCATGTGACATCTGGTACCTCCAAAGCGAGGACAAATCCGTGCCCACTTCAGCTCAGAGGGAATGTCTGTTCCACACCTACCTTTTCCAATAATAACATCTTGGTGTCCCTCCTTTCCAGACCTCAGCAGCCTCCTGTGAGGCCGCAGCTCCCCCTGGTAGCTCCTGGATGCCACCTGCTCCTCCTCACACTTCCAGCTGCTCCCCAGCTGAGGGAGAAATCAGGGCTTTTTTAATATAAAGCAATGAGCTTTTATTATTATTATTTTTTAGGAATACCTTGAAACTTGCAATCTGTATTAGGGTTTAAATTTACTGTCATGTATCAAAACCACAGTAATGACCTTCATGCCATCCTCTTGTCCTAATGAATGCAGGCACAGCAATCAGAGCCGAGGAAAAGAAGCAACTTTTGCTTTTAAAAATCAGCTTCTTGTGAAACAAATCAAATCTGGGCCCCGACCTCCAGCCCAGCCCAGGGGTTTTGAGTAGCTCCAGCAGCCAGCGCAGAGCTGCTCTCCCTTCTGCTCCCTGCCCACCCACTGCCTAAATTTTTCCCCACGCTTGCTTTCCAAATATCAGTGAACTTCCCGAATTATTTAATGGCTGGTGGGAAGAGACATAATTTTTAGAGACCTCTCAGCAAGTCAGCCTTGCACAGCATCTGCGAGACAGTCACTGAGCTGCAAACTCACTCGCAGAGGGGAAAATATTCAAGTGATCTGAAGTCTGGGAAACTTCTCTGCACTTGAGCTAAGCACCTGGTTTGAGCCCATGCAGGACAGGGATCAAGAGCTGTGTAGACACAGCTCTTGCCACGACAGCTGCGTGAGATGAGATGTTAGCTTCCTCATCCCTTCCTTCTCCCTCTCACTTCTCGCCTGCCCCAACGTGAGACCTGGCAGGGGCTGCCTTGGCTTGCAACTGCGCCACAACGAGCACAAGCACGATTTTTGTTCCAAATCCAGGGAGCCCCTTGAGCCGAGGCAGACAAGTGCCACTGGAGCAGGAGCTCAGCTCTGCTGGAAGCAGGCACGGTGCAGAGTGGGCACGTCGCCGGCTGGGTTGCAGCTGCACACCCTGTTTCTACGATTCCTTCTCGAGGGAAGCACGAACCCCCCGAGCAAGCTGGAACAGACCCACCGAGGCAGGCGGGGCAGCCGGCAGGACCAACACACTCAAAGCAGCGGCTCTGACGCTCGCTCCGTGCATATGGATTTTTCCTCCTATTGATTAGTCCAATTGGAGTTTGTTTATTTGTATTAAGGCTGCCTCGTAGCTCGTTTAGGCTCTCTTAACGAGGCCCCTGCAGAGCCTCCTGCGCTTTAATTACAGGCTCCAGCACAAGCCATGCTTCACGGGGCACCCTCCCACCGTGCTCCAGCTCTGCTCTGGGGTTTGTACGACACTCGCTCTGAGGTTTGACACTTGCCTCCGTGGGACTGCTCTGCCCAGCAGCCCCAGCGGGATGAGAGATACACGTTCTTGTGGAGGGAGCAGAACGGGCTGACCGCACCAGGAAGGAATGACCATTCCCAGCCCAGCCCTTTTATAGTAACGGGGCTGTGGAACAAGCCACTGGCATAGCTTCGCTAGACAATGAGCAGCAGTATCAGGGGAAGATTATTTCCTTTTTCAGAGAAAGGAATCAAGATGTTCCATTTCATCTTTTTCCATATTCCAGGAGCTCAGTGGCAGCTGCTTCGTCTGCAGCGGCTGGCATGGGCCATGTCCAGCTGTCAAAGCAGCAGCAGAAATACACGTTGCTCCAAACAAAGGTGGTGTATGCCTAAGAGACCCTGAAAAATGTCTCATTTCTCTTAGATCTTAAGAGGCACGAATGCCAAATGAAATCTTAAGAGGCACGAATGCCAAATGAATATCTATGATTTCTTATTTCTGTATTAGGAAAATAAGGGTAATCGGGCAGCACATTCTACATCTTTGAATTTGCAGGGCTGCTGAGACAAGAAGCAACTCTCTTCTCTGCGCTGCAGGACAACATGGAGGCTCTGCACAGGATAAATGCCACTGAGCAAAAATTCTGGTTTGGCTGACATTACCCTGCATATGGGGGAATAAAAAAACAAACCAAAAAAAGGAATAGCAGCTCTCTGAGTTGATCACACTCGCACTGGGCTGTGCATTGTAACTGCAGCGTGCAGAGCAGCTCCTTCGGGGGTACCCAGCGGTCAGCTCACGCCACCGCGGATTCACGAGTGATTAGCCTCACCTAAGGCTGAGCAGGGCTCGCGCTCCAACACAATCTGCAGCGAAAACGCATGTCACGGGACAGGAACGGTGCCAACTTGCCTCACCTGCACAACTCTGGCAGCCCGACAACTCTCCACGTAGGTGGGAGGCCAACATACCTCACGCTTCAGTGCCACTTCACAACGTGCCGTAAGTCGCTTGTCCTGACCCTAACTCATTGCTGCATCAGTGCTGCAAACCCAGCCCACAGCACCCTTCAGTAGCTTGCAGTAACGTGGATTTACACACACACACAATCTCCCTTTTGCTTTCAGATCATTATATTCATCTTAGCTGGAAGAAGAGGTGTGTTATCCCAGCCATGGCCAGCCTAAGGCTATATAAGGGCAGGAAAATATTCCTTCTATTACATGTTACCACTTCCCTTTTACATCCTCCTTCCTGCTGACTTCAAGAGGAATAACAGCACTCTTTTCCCTTGTAAATTTATAACCCCCGCTTTGCAGGCATCCGATACATGTGGCTTTGTATGTGCCAGCCTCCTTTTCCCCCCAAAGTGTGCAGCTGAGCCATAGAGCAGAGCTGAATTCCCAACACCTCCACCTGTGTTTAGCCAAAAGTTCAGCGCTTCTGTTTCCTCCCTAACGAAGGGACAGCCCCCTCACCGGGCTCCTGCTTCTCCACCTGTTTTGTCGGTCTAACAAAGAGACACCAACTCTCCCTATCACAACCTTGCGAAACCATAGAAGTACAATTATATTCTCTTCTCTCAGTTGCTAAAAGTGTAGTTCACGGGAACCTAACACTCTGGAAGTTATTCCTTTTGAGATTTACCAAAAACACGTTCAAAACGAACGTATCCATCAAACAAGGGGGAGCATTGCCAGAGCAGGCTGCGAAGCCCCCTTCTCCCTTCCTGACAGGCTCTGTGCTACCTCTGCTGTTCCCATCCGTGACCCATGTTTTGCTCCACAGCAACAGCACCGGGCACCAGGTTGGTGCCAAGAGCCAACAAACCAAAAAGGTATCTTTTGCAACTGGAAAGACAGCACTGCCTGTGGGTACAAAGAAAGAGCAAGAAGACGAGAGGAGAGCACAAACTACTGTAAGGAAGATCTCAAGGGTGTTAAGGACTAGAAAGCATGGAAAGATTTAAGGACCAAACGTTTGCCAAATTGGAGTAACCTCCCCTAAGGGCCTGTGGTCAATAGGGAGTCCCTCTAAAATGGGCAAAGCAAGTGCAGAGCCCTTGAGGAAAGGGAGGAAGCGGCACCAAGCGGTAGATGAGAGCATCTGGCAGCTGATTCCTGCGGTAAGTTCCCCGATTACCTGGAAACACCTCATCACGTACCTTCTTCCCAGAACCTTGGCCTTCTGCCGTGCCACGCACCGCTCCACTAGTTGTCTTTGGATGTCACAGGCACCGTCACGAAGCTACTTCTGGGCACCTCGACGAGAACAAGTGGGCACTGGCGCTGTACCCATGAGCTTTGGCTAAATAACTAAAAGACCACTCGTACAGACGTTTTCTGTAGGAGGGCTCTCTGGAGATTTATTTTGAGCTATAAAAGACTTAACAAGCAGCATTATCTCATCAGACATGCATACAGACAAATTCCTGAAGGAGCCTAAGTAACACGTGACTGGTAGGATGCAGCCCTTGTGAAGCTCTGAACGAGCACCTCGAGTGTTTGGATGGGCTACCTGTGGGAAATGGGCAGAAAGAAGAGACTGTCACCAGAGAAAATATGTAGGATTTCCAATTACAACAAAACAGAAGATCCAGTTCATGTGGAAGTCTGACCTTTTATCTCTTCTTCAAGATCTGGGTGACTACTGTCCAACAACTCTATTTCTTGCTACCAAACCGTCAACTTTCTTTTACATCAGGCTAAACAGAGCATCAGCAGTGAATACAAAAGACTTCAACACAATGAGAGGAATAAGATACCTCAGTACAAGCATCCAGCAGAGTTTTGAAACAGTTGTGGTCACATCCGTGTAATGCAAACCTAGGAAGAGCAGAACTCAGTTCACAGCCTGGGTTCAGGCTCTCAAAAACTGCAGGAACCATCCACGTGGGCTTACGCTCCTCACTCAGGAGGCATCGAAGGCTCTGGGTGTAAACCACAGAGGCTCTGCAAACAGGGTGTCACCTCCAGCCCAGGAGGACAGAAGGGACCGGGGATCTAGAGGTCAGCTGAGTAGAGAAGATGCTGCAGAAGAGCCAGGGAAAAACACAAGGTGTCCAAAGCAGCCACGTGACAATATTTAAACTCCTCCAGTATTTCTGGTCTCCTCACAAAGTTAGGAATCCTCCTGGATTTTCTGCTTCCACAGCAGGAAGAGGGGTCAGCTTCATTAACAGACTTTAGGAAGCTCTCAAGGCTGGAGAAGGTGTGGAGAAAGAGTTATTTTAAAAAGTCCGTTGTTTCTAAGCCAGCCTTTCGCTTACTCCACCTGCACGCCCTCAGGAAGTTCTACCACTACGGGAGCGCAGTCATCAGGCTCTGCCTCGAAGTCCCACTTAAATTTCTTCGTTAGGTGAGCCTTGAATTTTTCAGCCTTTCTCCTTAGGGTCCCATCCACAGCTGCGCTGCACGTGCAGGAAAAAAACACCTAAAACAACAGAGCAGAGGTCAGTAAGAACTCGGCCACGGCACAAGCTGTGCATCTCGCTCCTAAAAGATGGAACCAACGGGGTGCACCAGCAAAAGATTCAGGTTAGGCCACAGGTACCAGTCTGGCAATCACACCAGCTCTGGGGCCACCTGAACAAAGGCTGCCCTTCTCCTCCCACCCCGGACACCCTGCCTTCATCCCGCTGAGCCAGGCTTAGCGATATTTGCACTAAGGGAGTAAAACTTTGTTTCAGGCAGGAGTATGTGAGTAATTCAGGGTGTACTACGCAGTTCTGAAGCACACTGTGAGCAAAGAAAAATGTCCAAGCAGAAAGGAAAAAAAAAAAAAAAGAAAAAAAAAGAAGACTCTCAGTTTTCACTTGCTACAGCACATGTCAAAAAAGCCAATGGGAAATTTTACCCATCATGGTTGGATGGACCAGGAGATCCTCCCAAGTATTTCTGTAATACGGAATCACCAGGATACAGAGGAAATTTAGTGATTATCTTGAAGGGAGCTCTCTGGAAAAAATCCAGTTATCCCCAGTACAGCCATTCTCTTGAGCACAGGGCACTGAAATCCGGACTAACCTGTACGGGTGGCTCCCCCGCACCATCGGAACACACACAAATCTCTTAACTTTTCACAAATTCACAGTGTTTGTTGGTACTTTGAGAATTAAAGCACCTGTGTATGATTAAACAGGGCATTTGACCTCTCACCAGCCTGCCTCTGCTCCTCTTCTGAACTTGTGATCCAGAATTAATTTCCACAAAAAGAAACTTGTATTTCACAGCCAAAAAAAATATAAAAAGAATCATTGCAGGACAGAAGCGAGGGGAAAGCCCTCTGGGAAAAAGCAGGCTCTTATTTGGGAGAGACCTACTGACAGCTGGATAAAACACTGACAATGAGCAGCAAGGTTCGTTGCTTTGTTTATGATCATTTGCCTTTTCCTTGCTCGTTCTACCGTGAAACTGCCTCTTTTGTAACAGACCTCCTCTTACACAGCAAGGCTGCTATTAGAAAAAAAATAAAAAATTAAAGGATTACACTTCCCCCTTCTCCTCAATGAACTGCACATTAAATTAGTTACTTCTGCAATATTTTTTTTCTTTAAAGACTGTTAGGGCTGCCTATTCAGTGGAGGTTATGCCGTGCTCTTCTCGCCGTAGATCAAGCTCCAAAAATAAAGTTGCTGTATTCAAAGCTGAGCAAAAGCTAATGCAGATAATACACTCCCCCCCCCACACACACACCATTTTGCACCTGCCCACACCCAGTCAAGACTGTTAGCTCTGTGTACGTAAAGCAACTGGGTAATTCAAGTCCCAGGGGTTCTCCGGCACTAATTCATCAGGAGAAGTCCCACAGGAGCAGGGAAATTTTTTAGCAAGGAGGGGATCGGTTCAACCATGAGGCAAATTTCTTCTTTGTTAATAGGAATGTGGTGACGAGGGCTTAGCAGGGATTGCTGAAGCCAGTTCAGCCACCTACAGGCATCCCCTTCTACTGCTTATGTAAAAAAAAATCCTGAAAACCCCAGACTGATGAGATCCAAGGGCACGCAAGACTCAGCAATCCAAAAAGGAAAAATAACCAGCTTCCAAAATTCCCACGGGATGGAAAGAACGGTTGGTTGACACATTCTTTGTACTAGTGGAAATCCACAGCGCGAACCGTTGCTCTGCGCACGCGCTGCAAAAGCAGAGCTGGGTTTTCCAGTCCTGTAATGGGATGGAAAAAAAGCCACCACGATTACGGGAAATCTTCAGCTTTGTTTAAGGTTAATAGGAATGGAAAAGCTTCTTAAATACTATCAGTGCCCTAAGCTCAACAAGCTTTTGCTGCGACCTCTCTGCATACATTCAAGCCGAGCAAAAAATCAGCATCATCAATCTTTTATGCCAAAGTTTTGGTGTGTGGGTTTTGGGTTTTTTTTGTAAAAAGAATGAATGGCATTTGGGAAAAAAAAAAAAAGAACAAACAGACATCATCTTGCTTTTGGCTCAGCTTCTCTCATAGCTGCTCAGCTCAATGTTGTCACATGCCTTAAAAATGTTTAGAAAAAGCAGGCAGGTACAGACCAGTCACATTAGATGTGCCACCCCAGAACTCCAAAGCCGTGCCAGTGCTGACCTCTCTGCATGTGGACAAACTCGATTTTATACTGCATTAGACACTTCTAGGCATAACTTGAGCAGATCAAACTCTGAGATGGCAAGCGAATGACATCACATTTTTCAAGAGGTTGCTGCAAACGTACCTGTAAGGTGCTGGTTAAAAAGTTGTCCTGGGAGACGATGTCCACAAAAAAATCAGCTGGGATTTCACTGAGCTGGTGATACAGCACCGAGATTAGATTGACGTAAAGGTCTGGATACCTCCCTATGGCATCTTCTGATCGGCACAGGATGTTTAAGAGCCTTTTCCAGTGCTCGAACGCATCATAGACATTCCCGATCAGGAAGCAGATGAAAGCAAACTGCAACTCAGCTGTGTATGTTCAGCAAAGGGACACAAAACGAAAGACACACAAGACTAAAAACACATCCAAGGCACGTGTCCTCTCAAAAACTCTGCAAATGATTGCAAAAAACCCCGGGCTTGCCTTTTCGCACATGCATTCTGCCCTTCCAGCCATTCTGCTAATAGCAATCGATACTCCAAACACGGACTATTTCCTAGTGGTTTGCTCTCCTGCTGGAGAAAAAGCAAAGCATCGCTGGGCAGATCCGCCTGTAAGCGTAACCAGCACCTTTGGAGAGTGACTTTACAGCCAGAGTAAACAGCCACCCCAGGGCTTCCGCTGGCACCCGGGCACTCTAAGTGACATCCAGGTAAGGAGCCGGACGCTGCTGTTAGTCTGCCAGCCCTCAGTCCAACTGTGCCCGGGCTTTCAGAACGACACAGGAGTGCAAATGCTACTGCCCTTCAACTCAGGGGCTGTGGGAATGCTGGGAGAGGTGAGGGGTCCATGAACTGATGGTTTCGCCTCGCTGAATTACGAGCCGGAGCTCGTCTCCCTGGACGTTTACCACCAGCTGTTTTGCCAGAAGGAGGGCGTCACCGTTTCCTCAGGTAATTAATTCTCTGTATATCCTAGAGATGTCTTTGATAATCTTGATAAAGAATAAATTGTATAACGCTAACATAGAAAAAAATGGAAGAAGGGAAAACCAAAGACTTACTCCAAACTTAGTAACCTCAAGGCTCTAGCTCAGCCGGGTTCCCAAGCCCTCCCTCCATTCCACCACAAAACAAAACCAGGCTCCAGGGCCTCCGCAGATCTTACATTTATTTATTTGTATCACAAGGAGTCAAAAAAGGCTGGCAAGTCATCGAGAGACCCTGTGACCGGGAGCTGCGAGCAGCCCTGGCTGTGGATGTCGCCAGCAAACCCCAAACGCCGCCACGGAGAGTCGCCAGCTGCTCGCAGCAGAGCTGCCACCGCTCCTGTCGGGGAGGGGACCGGGGCTGGGAGAGCCCGTACCACCTCACCACCCACACGGGGAATAACAATTGGAAAATTACCACGTTCAGCCCCGTTCAGGGCACCCAGGACTCCGTGAGTTCTGTTCCCCCACTTAACAGTCCAATTGCCAGGCTGGTGGCAAGACAACAGGGCTCCTCTGCGTGAGATGGAGCTCACGGCCACCTGCGATTGCTGCTCTTAATTTGAGGCATTCTGGGCTCCGAGCGCAGCCTCCAGGAGCGAGAGAGGCAAATGTGTGAGCCTGGAAGCTCTAGACACCAAGCACCACGTCCTCATCCTTCTGCAAATGGAACCAACCCTTGAGCTGCTAAAAACTCCACAAACTCCTGCCCTGTGATGCCTCAGGGTGCCAGGCAAAGGAGCCCACAGGATGGGTGCAGGTTTCATTCCCGGGACCCTAGCTTTACAGAGAAATGCCTTTATTCTCCCAAAGCACCTGAGAGCTCTCCCAGGTGATCTGTGCTTGTTTATGTTCAGGTTGGGTCTCAGGCAGCCCTTCCTCACGGAGAGGGTGCTCAGGCACTGGGATGCTCTGCCCAGGGCAGGGGGCAGTCACCGTCCCTGGGGGGGTTTGAGGAGAGGCTGGATGTGGCACTCGGTGCCGCGGTCTGGCCCACGTGGGGGTGTTTGGACATAACCTGGCCTTGATGGCCTCAGAGGGCTTTCCCAGCCTCACCAATTCCGTGATTCCGTGCTACTCACCCAGCAGCTCCAGAGGCTGGCTGGCGTAGCGCTGGGCCAGCACCCGCTCCAGCGCGTAGCTGAGGTCCATGCTGTGCCTGGTCACCTCGGCCGGGGTGGCACCCTCGGGGTACGTCTGCTTGGGCAGCTCCGTGAAGCGGATGCGGGTGCCGGCCCTGGGCTCCATGCGGGGCAGCCGCGCCAGGCCCTCGGCGTAGCTCCGGCACTCGGCGTCGAAGCGGGGCAGGCGCTGCTCGGCCCGGTCGCTGCTGAGCCTCCCCGCCGCCACCGGCAGCACCTCGGCGAAGGCGCAGATCTGCCCGCTCTCCGGCTGCAGCCTCTTCACGGCCGCCTCGCTGACGAAGCTCGTGAGCGAGACCCACTTCTTCAGGCGCTCGTAGGGGTAGGGCCCGAGGAACGGGTCCAGCTCCCGCAGGTTCTCCCGGAGGGCCTCGGCCTCCCCCTCCGGGGCCGGGCCCAGCGCCTCGCCGGCCGCGTCCCAGCGCAGCAGCCGGAGCTCCCGCCGCCGCAGCGCCAGGAAGAAGCCGGTGCGCGGGCCCGTCTCCCGGCCGCCGCCCGGCCGGGCCGCGCTGCAGTGCACGAAGTGGACGCCCGGCGGGATCATCTTGACGCCGCGGAACCGGGGCCCCACGGCCCAGCTGCTGTAGTCGATGCCGAACTCGGTGCCCTCGGGCACGCCCAGCATCACCACGGCGGCGCCCTCGAAGAAGAGCTGCCTGGCCAGCTCGGGCTCCAGCCGCGGGGCCGCCATGGCACGGCCCGGCCCGGCCCGGCCCGGCAGGACAGGACAGGCCGCTACCGGCACCACCGGGGCCCGAGCCCGGAACCTCCGCCCAGCGCCCCCCCCGGTCCGCCCCGAAAAGGGCCCGGGCGGAACGGTCGGTCCGAGCGCGGCCGTTCCGGGCACGGCGGTTCCGCGCCCCCCCGCCCTGGCTCCCGAGACCCCGAACCCGGCGGCTGTTCCCTTTGGGCCTGCCGGGGCCTCCGTGGCTGGCGGCTGCTCCCCTCCGGCCGGCGGTATCACCCCCTCGGAACCCGCGGCAGGTCCAGTTCCGCTGGGCCCCTGGTGTCCCCCAGCTGGGGGCAAGAGCCCTGCAGCGGGACAGACAGACAGACGGGAGCCCTGCAGAGGGACGGACAGACAGCAGCCCTGCAGCGGGACAGACAGACAGACGGGAGCCCTGCAGAGGGACAGACAGACAGACGGGAGCCCTGCAGAGGGACGGACAGACAGCAGCCCTGCAGAGGGACAGACAGACAGCAGCCCTGCAGTGGGATAGACAGACAGCAGCCCTGCAGCAGGACTGATGCCACGAGCCCCATGTCCCCCTCGCAGGCCGCCAGGCTCCCCAGGCACACGCTTTCGGCGTTCGGAGCATCCTCACGAGCCCCGTCGCTGCCTCGGGCGTGTTTGAGCATTGGCAGCTGGTCCCGTCTCCACCACCCCCAGCCCGGTGTAAACCTTCACTTTAGTCAGAGCCGGGTCCAGCATTTCCATGTGCGGAGACCCCTGGCTGCTTGGCCCCCCCTTCTCTTCTCCATCCTCCTGGTGGGAAAGAGTCCACGGAGTCCCCGAGCTGATTTAGCATCAAACACATTTATTTCACTTTTATTGAGTACAAGAACAGTGAGCACACACGCATACACCACCGAGCACTGAAAAGGAGTGTGACCGAAGGGGGGAGAGGGAGAACAAGGGAAGAGAAAAGGAGTTAGTGAAGGAACAACAGAGCGTTGCAGTTGGTTGGTAAGGTGCTTCTCAAATAAAAATAAATAGTACTGTTATTGTTACTGTTATTATTACTCATGCAATCACAGGCCAGGTTTGGAATGAATCTGTGGGATCTGGTAAAAACAGGCACTCGTGTCTCCCACCCCTTTCAGCAGAAAGGCCCCTGGAAGAAAACAAGCAGTGATCCGCCGTCTGAAACGGAGCAGGGCGACGGGCAGGCTGGGAGAGCTGAGCCCGCGGGGGCCTCGGTTGGCGCTGAGCAGCAAAAAAACCCCACACCTCGCCAGGCAAACAAGCAGTGAGCTTTTTTTTTTTGCCTTTTTTTTTTTTTTTTTTTTGCAAAGGTTTGAAACACTGCCACCCGTTAAACACGCCGCGGAAGCCGGGGACTGGATCTGCTCACTCCAAACGTAACTCATTTCAGTCCAAGCGCACGTCAAGTCTAACTCTGTAAGGCCACTAATTTTCGCAGTAACCTTTGATTTCATAACTGTACACAATGTCAAAAGCAAGTATCTAGTTTCACAGTAGCCTCTTGTTGGCCGTAAAGGTGTCAAAGCCAGGTGGGCTCCTCTGAGCAGGAAACCCGCCGTCTGCTGAGGAACACCAGCACCACGGGCAGACCAAAAGTCCTCCGCCACCCCGCCTCTCTCCCGGCAAGCGCCACTGCTGCTCCCAGCTGGTTTGGGTGCATTGAGAAAACGAAAAGAGAGAAAAGTAGCCTCTTTGCAACTGCCTCAACTCTTTTTTTGTTTGGGGGTCTGGTGTCTAAAGGTAGCTGAAGGCGCCCGGATGGAAGCTGGGGAGACCCTCGCAACCTGCCAGCACTGGCACCACCCAGCAGCTCTGTCCGCTCCTCAAATTGCCTGTGCTCAGGCAGGAGGAACCTCTCTGCCAGAAGGAGAATAGACCTCACCGGGACATAGGAGCAAGCAACTGGTGAGCCAGGGCTGGCAGGGAGCAGGCTCCCTCCCAGGACAGCAAAGGAAGCGAGCGGGGTCTGCCTGCAACATCCTCTCCTGCTCACTCTCATCCCCCGAGCCGTTGCAGGAGCTGGCAAAACGCACCTATTTCTGTGTGAGGGGTGGGAGACTAAAGGCAAAACGGTGTAGAATCGCGGGCCCTTCTGTTTCTGCAGGAGCTAGGGACGATTCCCAGAAGGAAACCCGTGTATTTCCTTTCCGTTCTGATTTTGGTTCCAAGTTTACCCTAACTGCCTGGTTCACAGTGTACGAGGCCCTGGGCTTGGCCCATGATCCCCTTCCAAAGGCAGCTGGAGAGGAAGCCTGTGGCTGACGGCCGAGCCGGGGGCAGGCAGCTCCCCCGACACCTCCCCGACACACGCCCTTCTCACGCAGAGGGCCCGGGGGGCTCTTGTCCAGCCGGGGATGCTGGGGACGCTCTGCAGCGATGGAGGCAGCACGGTCTCGCCACTGCCCATCCCCAGGCAGGTCAGGGGAAGGACTGCCACTCGGGCAGCCCCTGCCATCGCAGAAACAAGCCCTCTGCCTTCGACCCTACTGCAAAGCTCAGCAACTTCATTACTGGGATCCAGAAACAAAGCAAAACCACCCCAACCGCTGGCGCGGTTCCGTGGGCTGGAGGGGAGCGGTGACGAGCTGCCGCCTTGCTCTCAGGGGACTCCTGTGGCTCTGTGGGATTGAGAAGACAATCCTGCCTACAGCTGCTGGAGCCGCAGCCTCAACCTCCTTCCCTGCCCCTCCAAATCACCCCTGACCCTCCAAATCCAACCGCTGGGCGCTGCAGATCAGCCGGCGGGACATCTCCCATCTCTCACCCTCGCCCCTCCCTCACGAGCAGCGGCTGAAACCTTCCCCGTTCTCTTCTCACGGGACAGAGAGTCCCACGTGCGACCTAAGAGTCTCAAAATACACCAACCACAGTCAATCAAAGAGTTAATAATTCAAAAACGCCTTCGTCATATTTACCAGCACTGTTGAATTAGGTCAGTATTGTTCCCTCCCTCCCCCCTTGTTATATATAATAATATACATAACTTAAATGCACATCCATATGAAACCCCTACAGGCTGCTTTTTTTTATAAATGAGAAACCATATACATACTATTCGTTTTGTTTGAAATGAAATCCGTTCTTAAATACCTTCAGAGGACAAGAGGTTGGACAAGTGCACAGAGAAGAAGATAAGGAAGGGAAGGGGAAGAGTTAACAGAACCCCAAAAGATGCAAAAGAACCGGCATGGAATGAGGAGAAGGGCGAAACGACACTTGCGAAAATAATTCAAAGGTAATAAATTCAAAGTTTTTCTCTCTTCTTTCCAGAGGTGGGGAATGGTTTCGCTTCTGCTTGTGGTTTTCTGTTTCAGTTTGCTTCTTTCTTGCTTTGTTGCAAAGCAGTTTTCCTTTCCATTCAGTGTGCAACAAATGAACTCATGATTGTGTATCCTTTAATGTAACATGCAAGATGGTGGCTTATTGTACTGTTAACAATATTACTGTTGTTATTACTATGATTTTTTTTTTTAAATCTGATTTCATCACCAATCCGGTAAATTCTTCAATTTATCTGCAGAGGGTTGGCTCTGTTTGTTGGTGGTGTTGTTTGCTATACTTTCCCAGCATATAGCAGCAGTGCAAGGATGCGTTTTGTTTCCTGTTTATATATATATATAGGTATGTATGTATATATATATATAATATATTTGCTATTCCTTTTTTAAAAATTTTTGTCTCTCGCCATGAACATTGCAGCCAGGATGTCTATGTCTTGCTGACAAATCCAGCATGAAGGCTCCTTCTCCGCTGTTCCCCAGGTTTGAACGCAGATGCCGACTTCCACGGACATGTTGGTCAAGAGTCCTGTACAAGGCAGATCAGAATGACCGGTCACGGGCAGGCTGATTTCTTCGGCTATCAGGGGGCTCCTCTTTGCACTGAACAGTAAATTTGAAAACACTCGGGGCCATGGTTTGCACTTAATTACCAGGACCTCTGGTAATTAGCAGGAATTCTTAATGCACTGGAGTATGGGGGAGGTAACTGTGAGCCACTGCTCCCACACTTTCAGCCATTCCATTAAAACCGGGCGGCTCCCTAAGCGATGCAGAAGCGCCTGGGCTTGCTTCTTTGTGCTGTGCAACGCGAGGCAGCATTAGGCAGATGCAAAAGCCTCTTCTGCCTTTCCGAGCGCCAACGGAGCTTTTTCCGAGCTTGAAAGCTACCAATCACAAATCTTTGTGCCATAAAGAAACGCGCAATCACGTCTCCAAAGAAGCCTTTCACAGTGCACCTGCAGCTGGCTGGTGACAGAGCTCCTCATACATTTTTCAGCAGCGAAGCCGCCTTCAGAAGCTCGCCCTCTCCTTTCCACCGCGCTCCTCCGCCCCTCGGCTGCTCTGGCACGGAGGTCTGTCGGGCTGGGCCACAGCCAAAGAGCCGCAGAAACACGGCCGATGGGGGAGCAACGGGGTCGGAGTATCACAGAATCACAGAGTATTAGAGGTTGGAAGGGACCTCAAAGATCATCTAGTCCAACTCCCTGCCAGAGCAGGGTTAAGAGTGGGTCAGGACTCCTCAAGCCAGCTTTGCCCTGAAGAAAAATGGCTGGGGAGTCAGCGGCGAGGTGCAAACCTTGTGTGCTGCTGCCTGCCACCGGTACGGGTACAAAATGAGAACCTGAGGATCTGAATGGGAGAGCTGGGCGAAGGGGAACCTCACGAAATTCAACAAGGACAAGTGTAGAGTCCTGCGTCTGGGGAGGAATAACACCAGCACCAGCACAGATTAGGGGGCGTCCTACTGGAAAGCAGCCCCGTGGAGAAAGCCCTTGGAGTCCCAGTGGGCAGTGAGTGTCCCTGGGACAGCAACGGGCCCTTGTGGCCAAGAGGCCAGTGGGATCCTGGGGGGCATTAAGAAAAGTGTGTCCAGCAGGGCTGGGGAGGTTCTCCTGCCCCTCTGCTCTGCCCTGGTGAGACCACACCTGGAATACTGGGTCCAGTTTGGGGCTCCCCAGTTCCAGAGAGACAGGGACCTACTGGAGAGAGTCCAAGGGAGAGCTACGAGGGTGATCAAGGGACTGAACATCTCTGCTGTGAAGAGAGACTGAGAGACCTGGGGCTGTTTAGTCTTGAAAAGAGACGGCTGAGGAGGGATCTTATTAACACATAGAAATATCTGAGGGGTGAGAGTCAAGAAGAAGGGGCCAGTCTCTTTTCGGTGGTGCCTAATAATTGGACAAGAAAAAATGTGTATAAGCTAAAACATAGGAAGTTCCACAAAAACATGAGAAACTCTGTTGTGCGGGTGCCATAGCCCTGGCCCAGGCTGCCCAGGGAGGGTGTGGAGTCTCCTGCTCTGGAGACTTTCAAACCCGCCTGGACACGTTCCTGTGTGGCTGCCCTGTGTGCTCCGGCAGGGGGTTGGACTGGATGAGCTCTGGAGGTCCCTTCCAACCCCCAACATTCTATGATTCTATGAAGAACACATTTTTGTTTGCAAACGCTGGCCTGATACTTTGGACTGGCTTTGCAGAACCTGTCCCTCCACAAAACTGGAATCACATCTCTCCCTCCCTGCCCCACAGGGACAAGCAGGTCCTCCCTTCTTTGCATGCAAATGATTCTGACCCCTCTGCTGAGCAGGACAGCAAGGTGACATCTGCAGAACTGCTTTTGGTGGCATGACACCAGCTTTCTAACCACAACCAGGTGGTCACGCCCGGGGCCACCATCACCCCGGAACTGCCGGCCAAGAGCTCTTAGTGCCGAGGAGCAGTGGCACCTCCAGCACCTGCAGCTGGTGGGGATCAGAGACACTCGCCCGGTGACACCCACCCCTCATCCCACAGGTCGAATTCATACCTGGGAACTTCTCCACCTACCTGAGGCTTCTTGTCCCTTTCCTCTGGAGAAGGTTCTGTTTCTCTGTATACCACAGCTTTGGTTACCAGCATGTCAGGATGCTGTAGTTTTGCCTCTTTGATTGCTAAAGCCAGTGCCTAGAAAACAGACAGATCAAAGCATTTATCAACCCTTCTCTGAAATCTGGCGCGCTGCCCTCAGCCAGCCGCAACCCGCGGACGGGACAGAAAGCAGCTGGAGCTGGGTGGGATTCCAGGAGGACACGGATGCAGAGGTTCAAAGCTGAACCCACAGCAGCCTGGCAGAAGAGGCTGGGGCCCAGCACTGATCGGGGATTTGAGCACCACTGGGATGCCCCGTGCACTGCCCTTCTCTTGCTGTTTTTGTCTCTAAAGGTGCGCTACGTGCCAGGCTCCCTACTGCAAACGAAACAAAGGAACAGTGGCAACTCCCTCTGCAGTAAAACCCTAGAAAATCTACAATAATAACCTAATTAAAATTATTATTATAATTCTAAAAATACCTTAAAAATAATCTTAGAGTTTTTCAAATACTTGAGCTCTTCAATTTTTCTTCCTGAGCAAAAAATCCCAAAGGGTTAGGCCACAGGAAAACAACCCCGTGGCCCCAGAGATTTGTGTCTATCCCTGTTATTTCACCATAAAATTTGTCTCTTTTTGTTCCTCTGTCACGGAGGCAGATGCAAAACACCGTCACTTGGGAGTGAGTCAAGCTGTGCTAGAAAGAGAGGGACAACCTGGGTCACTCTGGAGTGTTTCAACAGAGAAAGGGCAACTGGAGAGGTGTTTTAAGGAAATAAAAAGCTGATCCCATCATCAGGCTCTGTGCTGGGACGTAACCTTTACTACTGCTGCAGCGGGCGCTGATGGGAGCTGGGCTAGGGTTTCATGTGGGTGCCCCTGCACCCCGCGGGCACCTGCAGCACCACAGAGCTGGTAGGTTTGGGGCCTCAGGGGTCAGTTTTTGAGGAGAAGGAGTAAACAGGTATGATGCAGAACCAGAAGCGTGCAGTGCTGCAGCCGGGGGCGGCCAGAGCCGGGCAAAGCCAGGGCACCCTGCTCCTACCTGGTCCTGGTCCACGTCTTCATCTCCTGTGATAATGATGCGCTTCTCTATTCGGGTCTCTGAAAATCCTCCTTTCACAGTCTGCACAAGAAGAGGGAAAGCACTCACCCACGGGTGTCCCACAAGCCAGCTCCTGGCAGAAGTAGCTCTGCCCACGGGAGGAGGGACAATGTCAGCATCGCCTGAAGAGCAACCCCTGCAATCCAGAGTATCTCCCACTACCCTTGACTTGGTGCATGGTTAGAACTGTCAAGACACAGCCAGCCACAGTTGGGGAGGAAAGGAAAAGGGCCAGGTAGTAGATACCAAACACTCCTTCCTTCCTGCTCAGGTCCCTCACTGAGCTTCTGATTTCATTTACATGTGCTTAGTTTGGGAACGAAGTGGCTGTGGGTGAGGTCCTCCGATGCAGCGGCATCTCCTTCGTTTCCTACTGTCTCTCCCCCTTGCCTGCACCTCTCTAGCTCTAATAAACCCAATATACCCCACGTTAATGTGGCTCCCACAACTGACACAAGGCGAGATGCTCCAGCACTGGTGCTGTGGGATTCTTTGGCCTGGGGGGGAACCTGGAGTCTGGCTCTAGGTACATGTGGGAACACTCGCTCCAGTGGCACAGGCAGGGACTGGCAGCCTGATTTGGAGTCCTCTCCACCCCTGCAGTTGGCTTCAGGAGGTCAGGGACACCGCCACTCTCCCCTCTCGCCCTTGCAACTCACTGCCTTCCCCACCTACCACACGGGAGGTACCAGGTGGGCACGGCGTGTGATCTCAGCCCCCGTGGGCAGTACGCAGGTGACCAACACTCGACGCCTGGCAGTCCTTGTCTGCCATGCCCCGCGGTGACGCCTGGCTGGCTGGGACAGGCAGCACAGAACGGCTGAGCCAGGCGCGGGGCGCTCAGCGCGGGGCACAGGGTGCTGCGCTGGCTGGCCGTGCCCCCCGGAACAGCGTGCGTTTTTTCAGCTTGTAAGGAGAGGGACATTTCCTACTGTACGATCCACAACCTAAATCCACCCAACCTCAAATTCCAGTGCCTCGCACCGGGAACCCCCCGAGGTGCCCCCTTTGGAGCTGCTCTTACCTTGGTAACGTGGGTAGTGGTGGAAGTGGAGAGGGTTTCTGCAGTGGCACTGAATATGCTGGTGAGCACATCCTTCCCAGCGGTGATCTGCAGGACAGAGAGCGGGGACATCAGCGGGGCTGCTACGGGGGGTGGCTCCCGAAGAGCTGGGAACTTCCCACCAGGATGCACCTACTCAGCCAAGCTCGGGAGGGAGGGAGAGCAGCAAGGGGGAAAAGATGCTGCACTGTGCTTCCAACCCGACCTAGGGTTTGGGAAGGGGGTCCTAGGGAGAGGTTTCCCCAAGCGCAGAGCTGCAGAAAAGGGACTCTGCAGCACGTAAATGATTTCATGGCTGCATTTTGCTCTTCCTCATCCATCCTCAGGGCTGCCTTCCTCCCTCCCCACCCCTTGGCCTGGCTGGTGGTGCCACGGCCCCCTCACCGGTGAGAGTGAGCGAAGGTCCGTCACGGGAACAGCCCCTTTCCCAGCCTTGGTCCCGTGATCCTGTAAGAAGAACACACGAGAGCGTTGGCTCAGATGCAACGTGGGGGCAAACACAGCAGGTCACCCTCCACAGACATCCCTGGTGCAGCAGGGACCCCCACCTCCAGTACAGCCAGTCCCAGACCCGTTGGCTGGAGCAAAGGGCCCACAGGGGACAGTGGCTGCCCCACCTCCTGAGGGGCCAGCCCCACTTACTGAGGTCACCGGTGCCGTCTCTGTGGTGCCAGCGGTGGTCGTGGGGTCCCTGCTTCCCGGGGTGCCTCCATCCACCTGCCAGGGTAAAGGAAACCCAGTGAGCCTGGAGGTACCAGGGAGAGGGGGACACTTGCAGCGACGGTGCGGCCGTCCCTGCTGCCAGAAGCCGTGGAGGGCCGTAGGCACACACGGTGCAGCATGTATGGTGGCTGTCACCCTGTGGAGACACCCCCATGTGCCAGCGCTGCCCGGCAGTGGCACGGCAGATGGGGCGAGGGGTGCACAAAGAATATCCCTGGGTGGGCTTCCAGTTGATGTTTTGGTGACTCCAGCAAGACAAGGGTGAGCAGAGGTCCCCGACCACTCCACTCAGCCACCCGCCCTCCCAGGGCTGCTGCCTGGGGACAGGTTTTGCTGGGCTGAGGCTCGGCAGAGCCATCGGGGAGGAGAGGAAGACAGAGCCACCATGTCACCTGGGCTGTGTCTGTGGTGCTGACCCGGTGGGGAGCGGAGCCGTCTGCTTCGGGCTTCTTCATGCCCAGGCCAACGGTCACAGCGTCTGTTTTTGGAGCTGATGACTGCAGAAGAAACACAGCAAGTCAGGGCACGACACCAACAGCGCCAAGAGCTCCTTGTGCACCAGCCTCACTCCTTTGCAGGTGCCACACGACATCCTGCAAGTGTCACACCGAGCCCTGCCCAGGCAGGAGCAGGGGCCAGGCTGCTGCCCCGGGCAGAAGGCCACCGTGCCAAGTGTCCCGTGTGACTGATACATCTCACATCGGACCTGACGCTCTGTCCCTGAAGCTTTCAGGGATTTTTTGGATAGATTTACAGACGCCAGGAGTTAGAGAAAAGCGGTCCTCAAAAGGTGGGTGAGACCTACCAAATCCCCTTCACTCCCGTCCTGCAGCAAGTTCATAACCTGCACCAGCTCCCGACTGCGGTTACACCCGCAGCGTCAGAACCTCGGGGGAAGAGAGGCAGGTCGCCAGGACTCTCCCACTGCTGGAAACGGGAGCTGCCAAGGGCTCCTGCAAGGAAACACTTAGCCAGTGCTCAGCGTTCCCCTGCCCAGCGCTGGCCACGGGGCACCACGGAGCTGATCTCCCATGCCCCCAGCCCGCCTGTGTCCCTGGAGCCCAATGGCATCAGGTGCTCCACACGAGGCTTTCCAGGCTGGCTCAAGGAAAGCTCCCTTTAATTCTGCAGCTTTTTCCTGGCTCCAGGTCTGGACTCGCCCTGGCAGCTCCAGGCAGCGTTGGGAACTTACCTGCCAGGGCTGGAGAGCTGCCCGGGCGCTGACCGGGCAGGGGACCCGGCGCCGAGGCAAGGCTATGTTTTGCCCGAGCTCGGGGTGGCTCTACTGTCCCCTCCCTGTGGCATACATTCGTCTTCCACCCACATGCTGCATGCATTTTTCCTACCTCGCTATCATCACTCCCGGCACAGGAGCGACCCTCCACGAGCTTTGGAGCGTCTCCCCCAATCCCCCCCCCAGCCCCGGCATGACCAGAGAGGTTAGTCAGCAGCACGTTTCTCTTCGCTACACAAACCGGTCACCGATTTCATGCAAGACACGAGGACAGAGCCGCTGGTTAGTGAGACGCGCCCCTCCTGGCTGCCGCCATGCTGCGGTGGGGCGAGGGACGGGGCGGGCAGCCGGATAAGGGGATTAAGAGGTGACGACGACTTGTCCTGGTTATCGGACGCACAAAACACACGACAGAGCCATGCAACACAGACGACAGCGTGCATCGGGGGAAACAGCTACGCCGGACGGGAACCTGGGGTGTTTGAAAGCTAGCATGCTCTTCCAGACCATGGTGGCAGCGCACAGCAGCAACACCGGGCACCGGGAAAGGAACATGGGATGTGATGGCACTGAGACAGTCTCGGTGGAATGGCGTCCCTGTGTACCTCTTGTTGGGAGACATCTGGGCCGGGCTGGGAGACCTTTTCCCTGCCTTTGACATCCTCTTCGAGTCCAGGAGCTACTTTGTCAACGTGCTGGAAGGAAACCAAGCCTTCATCTTCCGTTTCGCTCTTGTCCTTGTCCAGCTCGGGCAGGCTCCGGGAGATGTCCTCGAAGGCCGTGCCGTGGTAGTCACCGATCACCGTGAAGTCCACCTCTGCTTCCAGGCTGGAGGTTGAACTGACCGTGATGCTGGAGCACTTGCGCTCAATGGCCAGGTGGTTGTCCTTCAGAAAGACTGAGTCCTTCTCCTGGTCCTGCTCCTCATCGCCGGTGTCGCTCTCGGGGGCCCTGTGCCGAGGCGGCTTAGCTTTCTCCTCGGCGCCCTCCCTCAAGCCCGCTCTCTGAATGAGACACAATGGCGGAGAGAGATGGGGACAGTGAGGACGGCACGGCGCGGCAGCGCTGGCAGTGCCGGCAGGGACGAGGGGAGGAGGAGGAGGAAGAAGAGGAGGAGGAGGAGGAGAAAGAAGGCTGCAGCAAACATCACAGAGTCGAGTCAAACACAACTCAAGCATGGAGACTGAAACCCTTCTGACAGCAGCGACTTTGCAGGGGGTGAGGAGGGTTATTCAATCTGATTTTGCCAAAAGTCTACTGGTAATTAATCGGCTCAGAAGAAGGGCAGTCACACAGAAAAGCTCGGCCAGCTCAGAGGCACTCGGTGCACCCGGTGGAAGCTGATGTGCGCGAAACAACAGGTCTGTCCAGAAACATTCAGAGATAGCTCAGACGCCAGCGCTGTTGTACGGCAGTAAGGTCGGGCGCTCAAACAAAACGAGGGAAAAGCAAATGAAGGGAAAGGAAGAGGCAAAGAGTTGGAAAGAAAAGAGCCCCATCAGCCACGCACAGTGAAGGAGAAGCGAAGGAGGGTGCCAATTCCACTGAGCATCGCCCCGGGGGCAGGAGGACCACCCCTGCCGGGGCCACCCCACGGCTGGATCTGCCCCCCAACACATCGCTCCCCCTCGAGAGGCCTCACACAGCAAGGGCTGAGTCTTATAAGGGTGACCCGGTTGAGCGTTTGGTCAGTGTAATTGACAGCACGAACAGAGCCAAGGGATGACCTCCCTCTGTCAGCTCTTCTCCAGACATGGACATACCTCTCAACTCCACCATCAGAGAGTACGTTTCCCCTCGCCACGAAGCCACGGGAAATCTAGACCCGTGCTTTAGGCAATCGAGACCCACTGCTGGACTTTAGGAAATCTGGACCTGTTGCTGCACTCTGTATCTCGCTCTAGGCAGCTCTCCCTTAGGAACAGCTCTAAGCCCACTGATGCCAGAGGAAACCCACCTCCTGGTGCAAGCGTTTGCAGCCAGAGCCATCCCTCCAACGGCCAGGCTGGGCTGGCACAACCTTGCCCTGGCGCTGCTGGGAGGTTGAGAGGTATGAGAAACAGGGTGCCAGACAAACCGAAGAGGAACACGCCTGCATACATGTTTTTGTGTGTGTGTGTATGTATAAATCTATACATAACAGCTCTGTGATAGGGAGAGGAGCTGGAAGCACACAGCCCTCGGCCGGTTAAGGTGAGCTCTCATACTACAGAAGAAGCAGTTAGTAAAACAGCACTGAGACCTGGAAGACCACTGGACCAGCAGTCTTTAAATTCTCTTCTTTCGGGTTGGATTTTATTGACGGGTCAGATAAATCCTTTTCTTCCTCACTTGGCTCCTGAGATTTGCTCTGGATTAGAGAAAAGGGTTAGTTGTAAGGAAACGAACTCTATGGGAGCTGATCTAGCGCTTACAAGAGCGAAGAAAGCTGTTTCATCATCCAGCCACCAGCTTGCTGAAGACAGGGGAGGGCGGGTGAGGCCGGCGAGCTAAGCGAGAAGGGGTATCAACGTAAGAAATGCAAGGGTGAAGCTAGAAGCGTGGGCACGCCGCTGTGGGCTGCGTGTGCGTGTCCCTGGCGGAGTCGCAGCTCCTTCAGCCACCCCCCGTCTCCCTTTCTTGCTCCTGGACACGAAGCGTGGGCGCCCGCTCTCGGGTTTAGCGAGCGGCATTCTCCAGGGAGCCAAAATGTCAGGGAGAGGGGTGTCACAAAACAGAAGCTGATGAACCAACTGGCCAGCAGGTCTGCATTCAGCAAGTAAGCCTGACCACACACACATACATAGAAGGACAAGGGATGCAAAGCGACTGCTGTCAGTCAATGGATGTGTGAGGAGCCACTGAACATGATAATAAAGAGCCACACAACATGCGCATGAACTTTCCGTCCGGACAGTTCATTGGAAGAGTTACCACGGCTTCTGCCAGCGTGAGTTCGCAGCCAGAGTCAGGGGAGGCCAGGTCAGCACTGTCTTCTCCTTTGTGCTCCACATCAACAGAAACGTCTTCCTCCAGGACGGGAGGCTGGGAGGCGTCTCCTGAACCAGCCCCTTGCCCAAGGGCCGAGAAGCCCACACCAGACGCAGGTCCCGTGTCCAAAGGCATGTCCTGTGCCAGCCCCGCCTTCCCATTTCCTTTTGCTGGTGTCTCAGCTTCAGGCACGTGCTCTTGTCCCTCCTGGGCTGCCCTTCGCTCCGCTTCGCTTTGCTCAAACATCTTAATCTTACAGGCCACTGAGGTCTTCCTGTAGCTCTCGCTGTCCTGCCAGCTACCTGGGGCCGCAGTGACATCTCCACGCTCCTGGGACACAGCTCCTCTGCTCCCAGACTTGGTCTGAAGGGTCCCACTGCTCGCTTGCACCTCTCCTCCACCGCCATGGTCCCAGGTAGAGAGATGGTACGTCTTGCTTTCTTGACAAAATCCTTCTACAGGGGAGGGGGAGTGCAGGTCACCAGCAGCTTCTTTGGGAGGAGACTTATCCTGCGGTGGCTGCCCCGGAGCAAAGTCGCTGTCCCCTGCAGTTTTTCCCACCGTTGGGCTCCTGCCCTGCAGATTCTGTCCCGCATCCAACTCCAAGTGCCAGGGTGGCTCTTGTGCTTTGGGATCTGCAGCGTGGAGCAGCCCTTCAGCCACGGGACCCTCTTGGGGCAGGTCTCTCATTATGGCCTCAGTCTGTTGTTCTGGTTCTTCTGCCTTGGGAGGCAGCTCTTCCAAGGAAGAGTTTTTGTCATGGGACCATTCTTCCATCCCACAGCCTTCTTCTCCAGCCAGCTTCCCTGATGTGGGCCTTATGTCCTGGGACAGCTTTTTTGCCATGGGCTTCTCCTCGTGCAGTGGCTCTTCCATGGCAGAGACATCACTCTGGGTTGCCCTTGCTGTGACAGCGTCCACGTCCTGGGCCACCTCTCCTGTGGCCGGGTCTCTGACCTGGATCAGCTCTGCTGCAGCGACTGTGTTTCGGGGTGGTCCTTCTACAACAGGGCTTGCATCTCGGTGTGGTTTCCATGTAGCAAAGCCCATGTCTTGGGGCTGTTCTTCAGACTCGGGACTGGTGCCCAGGGGTGCTGTCACCTCTGACACAGGGCTCACGTCCTTGGGTGCTCCTTTGCCTACCACAGGGCTTGCCTCCTTGCATGCCACCTCCGCGGTGGGGCGCGCACCCTTGGCTGTGCCCACACCTCTTGCAGGGCTGGTGTCCCAGGACAGGTCTCTGCCCTCAGGCTCGGTGCCTGGCACTGGCTCTGCAGGGACCGGCCTGGGTTGGTGGGGAAAGGGTGCAGGGACAGGAGAGCTGGGTTTATTCCCCTCCGCCCCCGCGGTGGTGTGAGGGTGACCCTGCCACGGCACAGCAGATGGAGGAGACCTGGTCTGTATCTCTTCCATCTGAAGAACCTCTCTGGCACTTTTCTCCTTGTCGCCACCTGCTACGATCCTTCCTGAGAGCCCCTCCACTGCTGTGCAGATGTCTGGGCTCTGTACAGGGCTCCTTCTGTGCTCCTCAGCCCCATGGCCACCCTCTGCCAGGCCACACGTCCTCGAGCCTCCCAGTGGGCTTCGCAGATCCATCTCCTCTGGTCCCAGCTCTCTGGAACACGGTAGGGCGTCACCTCCCTCGGGTGCTTTGCAGCCTGTCAGCTCAGCAGATGACTCCTCTTGCTGTAGGAGCAGCCCGTCTTCCCGCCCCAAGGTGGGACATCCCGCCAGGCTGGTGCCATCACAGCCTGTCCCGGGAGGCTCCGGAGTTCCAGCAGGTTTTCCAGACACTGCCCCGTGTTGCTGACTTGCTGCGGAAGCGGGTTGGAACCCTTCTGCTGCAGGTGCCACGTGCTCGGGTCCCTCCCTGGATGTGTTCACTGTGGCTTCTGGACTCTCCTCCAAGTCAAGCCATCCACCGGTCTCCAAGAGCAGGTGTGTTTTATTGTCCTTCACCTCCACCTCTGGATCTCCCAAGTAGATGATCCTCTGGGTCGCAGAAGTCTCCGAGCTGTCGTCACTAGCCTTCACTTTGATTTTAACGAGCTCTGTGGCTGCAGCTGGCACTCTGGCCTCCTGCTTCCTGGAGGCTGCAGAAGCATGCTCCTTGGAGACCACCTTGCTTTCTCCCTGGGGAGGCTCTGGCCCCAAAATCTTGGCCCTTTGCCTCTCTCCAGACTGCTGACACGGCTTGGGTAGACCTGGCTCACTGGTGGCTGCCTCCTCGCCTCGCTCTTGGGGCTCCTCCTCGGCGCTCTCAGCTGGCAGGCACTCTGCCTCCCGGCTGGGCTCCCCCCTGGATTCCTTCTCATAGATCTCATCCTCCCAGACAGACTCAAAATCCTCTGGACTAGCGATCATTTTGGCTCTTGTCCGGGTATCCAGAGCTGCGTCTGCTGGCTCTTCCTTGCCTGCCACTTCCTCGGCTTTCCCTACTGCCATCTCCACCTTCGATACGCTCGCGCTCATTTTCATCTCTGAGGTACCTGCACGTGCTTCTTCTTTCTTGACTCCCAGAGCTTTCTTTAGAGCTACCGCTTCCAGCCTAGGAGTTTCTCTCTCTATAAATACCCAATGCTCCGAGCCCTGCATTGCAATTGGAGCAAGAAGAGTTAGCATCAAACATACTTTACCTAAGTGCTGGTGACTGCAGAGTAACAGAAAGCTGACTTGCCTCAGACAGGGCCGATTATTATTATTACTCATGCAAGAGTCGGGGCAGGGTCTATAGAAAGAGCCTGACAACTCGCTGATGGAGAGGAAGGACTGACAATAAGGGGACTAATGCTGTGACAGGGACTGAGCCCCTCTATCCTCTCCAGGGACCACGTTTTGCTCTGGGTGGTGCCTCACTGACATACCTGCTTTGTTGGAAGTACAGAAGTGGGAGCAGACACGTTAACATGTCTCATGAGGCAAGGGAACACAGCTGGTTAAACCCAACTGGGGCTCCCCATCTGACTGCTGTTTACAACTGGCTCTAGCAATCTCCACTGAGCAAAGGGTGAGGTTTCATTGTAGGCAACGGTCTGTGTTCCAAACAGCTTCACTCAGCTTCATCCACGTACCCTACAACTACATCAGACTGCCAGGAGCATGAGCAGGAAAAGAAACCACTCTTAGGCATCAGGAAGGCACTCCCCTCTTCCTATTATCAGGTGCTGCTGCTCAGATTCACTCTAAAGTCCATCCCTCCTTTCCAGTTCTCTCATTGGAAGCAGAAGTTTCTAGCAATGCTGAAACCAAGAGGTTCGGAAAAAGTAACCTGTAAAAGGTTACCTGTGAAATGCAAAAGACGACCACGGGCTTGGCAGCAGAGACAGCTACGGGCACTGCAGCAAGGACCAAGCAAAGGTTGTGGAGCAAGGTCCCTCAGCCAAGACCCAGTGGGTATGTGCTGTGCCCACCCCGCGTGTCTGTGCTGCTGTCAGGGCAGGATGCTGGATTACGGGCACTACGGACACTTTGTACCTTCACGTGTTTGCCCTCCAAGACAGCTAGAGACTTCACCAGCACCAAGAACAAAGCGAGGCTAAAATTCAACCATTTCTGGAGCAGAAGGTCAAAAAACACCCACGAGAAGAGAGCAGCAGGAAAACATTCGCACCGATGAGGAAGCCCAGCAGCCTCCCCAGCCACCGTGCCGCAGGCAGCACGCGTGTGAAGGGCAACGCTGTGGGCACGGTCCTGCGGAGCTCGCCACGGGGCTGGCTCTGCCTGTGACACGGGGCTGAACCAGCCTGGGCAGGGCTGACCCTCTGTGCACCTCCAGCCCCAGGGAGGGGGGAGGCTGGCTGCCCTCTCCCTGCTCCAACTGGGGAAAAATCACCCATGAAAACACGAGCCATGGCTCCACGCGGAGGTGTCAGGGTGAGTATCTGGAGCGGTTGTACCCGAAACAGAAACCTAATAACTGATGCTGATTAAGGGGAAACAGCGGGGCAGAGGGAAGTAGAGCGAGAGGGAAGGGAAAAGAAGGTGAGATTAGAGGAGAGAGAGAAAAGAGGAAAACCAGTCAGTAGTAGAAAGGCTTCCACAAGCAGAAAAATGCCACCTCCCAGATCCTGACTTCTTTACCACGTGCCAAAACATGTGAAGGTCTCTTGGCACTGTGCCCCAGAGCTCGCCCTGGCAGCCGTGGCACATGCACAGTAGCAGCACCCTCCTCCAGAGAGGGAAGACAGGTCCTCAGCCACTGCCCCTGCACCCTGCCCCAGCCCTGCGCACCCACGCTGGAGGAGCCAGGTCTTCAGCAGAGCTGTCCCACGCATCGCTCACGCAAGCCGCCACGACACCCCTCTACCCTGCACCTCCAAGCACCATCTGCTCTCCAGGTCCCTCCCTTCACACCTGCCCGCAGCGCAGGTTTTAATTCTTCCTAGTCCATGGAAATCGCAGCGGAGGCAGTCGGTGACTGCCAGGAGCACCAGGTCGTGCACAGTCGGGTTTGATCCACAAAAGCGACGTGATCGCTAACTCGGCAGCGGCGTTGGCCTGCCAGGAAGCCAGGCTGGTCTCTGGCATTCCCTCAACACCAGTTTTCCTAGTCAAAAGCGATGCTTGTGGGTGTTTCAACCAGAAGACTGCTTACTTTCTGGAGGGTACAGCAGCTTCTCTTCTGCTCCTGCACTGCGGTCTTGTTGCTGGACCCTTTCTGCCGCTAAGGCAAGGATGGACAGGTTGTGAGCACTGTACAAATCTCTTCAGAGAAGCTCTTTTGTCCTCGTTCCCTGGCTGCAAAGCAGAGTCCTTTGGTGAAGCCCTTCCGTGGACAAAGGTGATGAGTTTCTTCAGGCCCCTTCTCTGAGTTAAGGCTTGAGATATAGCTAAGACAAGTCTTCCGAAGCCTGGAATAATGTATTCACACACCTCCTAATCAGTAAGGAAAGCTCAAGACTCCAGATTAATTTCCAAACCAGCTTCCCTCTCCTCAAGCTTTGTCAAGATGAGCACAGCCCACTCCACAAGAACGCTGTGGTGGGATCTGAAGTCTGCTCTGGAGGGCTCAACGCCAGCTCTGGCCCCAGCTCTGGTTCACGGCAGCCCTTGTGTCTCCAGAGCTGGATACTGGGGCATGTCCTCGAGGAAAGGAGAGAACTTCTGGAGCTTTGGAGGTCAGTAGGCTACCAGGACAGAGCGTCTGCCAAGGCAGGAGCTGAGGCCAAGAAATGATGATGCTGGGAAAGGTGTGCCCATAGAGCTTCCCAATGCCTATAGAGCTTCCCTCCTCCAATGCATCTGCTCAGGAGTATTTGGGAAGGTCATTCTCACCGTGCCCTACAGGTCATGGGAGAGAGTGAGCTGGGAGAAAGGAAAGAAATGACAGCACGGAGCAGAGAGAACCTTCTGCCCCGAACAAGGCCCATAACCTCAGCCGAACCTAGGGCAGGCAGGAGGCTTCTCCCTTTGGTATCCTTCAATGTTCCTGCCACCTTTCTTTGCTCCTCAGGGAGACCCAGCTCACCCGAGAGGAAAGCACGAGCCTCACGACAAGGAGGGGAGAATGAGTGAATCTGAGACCTTGCTTTGCCACCCAAAGCTGAAGAGAATCTCGACGCCTCCCAGCCCAGCAATCTGGTCCCCCAGCAGAAGTGAGGACCGAGGGATGGAGGGAAGGGTGAAGATGTGTGTAGCTGGGGGTGAGAGATCACAGGCACCGAGGGACTTTCTGGCTGAGCATGATGAGAGCTCCAAGCTCTGCAGATGTGCTCTCCTCATGCCATCACCCTCTTGGGACCACAAATTCCTCAGTGACCCCAGGCCAGGAGAGGACAAGTTTCCACTTATCAACTGCTGAGTCTCAGCCACCAACACCTGGAGAGAAATGACCAGTGAAGCCACTGGGCACCTGCACCCTAGCACAGCCCTGGCACCCCGAGGGTCTTCCAGAGGGTCGAGGGGAACACTCTTTGAATCAAGAGGTGTGTGTGCATCTCATTCCTCCTGTTTCTGTCCACCAGCTCCTAACTACTGGCATGTAAAGGGTCCCCACGTGGACCAGGAGATGCTGCTGCAGCGCCCGAGCTTCACTGAAGGTGCCTGTACCCTTGTCGAAGGCCACGACTGTGCCCAAGCCCTCGCTCACACTCATACTGCCTTCTGCTCCAGCCAGCCCAGGGTTCAGGCTCCCACTGTGCTGGCCCTGCCCCTGCCTCATCTCCTCCCTGCCCAGTGCTGCTCCTGCTCCGCTGTCCTCCCTGGCAGCACGTGTCCACCAGAATCCCCGGGCACCGCAAGGAGGAGTCCAACCACACCAGAAACAAGTCTCAAAGACCAGTTTTCTTCTGCTCACTGGTACCTTCTCTCAGTTGTCCTGGGGAACTACCATCATCACAGGAGATGAACCCTGCATGCAAGCAGCGCCAAGAGCCCGCGTTCCTCCCCCTGCGCGAGGACGTCAGAGGCAGCACGACCCTGCTTTGCACAGGCATTTGTCCAACATTTCTGATGCCTCCAGAGATACCCTGTTTCAAGGTGACCGGGCCTGGGGCAGTGGAACTGCAGCCAAAGTGAAAGGAAAGCATGAGGGGTTGCTAAAGACAGCTCGGAGCTGCCTGCCTGCCTGCCCTTGGAGCAGACACGGCTGTGCCACAGGGCCAGCACTGCCTCGGGACCCCCAGCACTGGCCTCTAGCGTGAGCCCCTCACCCAGAGCACAGCCAGCCTACTGGGAGGGTTCTCCCAGGACCCTGTCTCACTGCCCAGAAGAAAGCTGGGGAGCAGATTTCACCCACAGCCCTGTCCTGGAGAGGGATCCTGCCCAGCACTGGAGAGGGGACCCACCCAGGGGCGCCAGCAAACAGCTCAAGGTCTGCTCAGGGGGCAGGAGCCCCCTCGGCAGGCTGGCACAGGGGGGCAAACTGGGAGAGCCAGGGGTGGGGAGAGAAGAAGGATGGTGACAACCTCAGGAGAGGAGACAAGGCTTTTCAGTGTGAAAGACTCCATGCTTAGGGAAGCTCCGTGCTCAGATGCAAAATCGTCTAGGGTGTCCTCTTCCATCATCTGTGCCAGCCCGGAACCCCCAGCACCCACAGGGAAACAGAAAGAGACAGAGAGAGAGACACAGAGAGAGAGAGAGAGAGCACATGAGAAAGAAAGAAGGAACAAATAGTGGGTAGATGGGTGAGTGGGTAGATAGATGTGTGGGTGGGTGGATGGATGCATGGATACATGGGATGGGTGGACGGATGGACAGATGGACGGGTGGATGGATGGGTGGATGGATGGGTGGGTGGATGGATGGGTGCATGGATGGGTGGATGGATGAGTGGATGGAAGGATGGACGGATGGATGGATGCATGGACAGAAGTCACAGCTATGCCAGCTCTAGATGCTCCATTTACATCTCTGTACTTCATACATTTGCTTGTAAAAGAAATGTGGGGTGAAGTCCTTCTTCCTTCTCCCAGCTCAGCACTTTGACAAAGGGCTGTGAGCTACCCTCTGCCTGCAGCACCTTGCAGCCCCGGGTCTCTGGTCACTGCTGGGCACCAGCAGGCACCTGTGTGCATGAAGACCCCCCGGCAGCCCCACCGCCCTGCACCCTCCTCCCAGCCCAGCCCCATGCCCTCACCCTCCCAAGACTGTCCTGAGATGGAGCCCAGGGCCAAGCAGGCCACACATGTGGCTCCACGCGTGTGCCACAGCAGACCTGGAGCTGTGCCCATCCATGTGGGCGCAGGACAGGCTCCAGAGCTCCCACAGAGAGGAGAGCAAGGAGGGAGGGGTCCTAGTAGGGAGAGAGTCTCCAGGCTGGCAGTGGGGATGTCCTCACCACGTGCTGCCTGTAACCGTGCCGGCCAGGAGCCCAGTGCCACAGAGCACTCGGCCACGTCACATCCACAGCCCTCACAGGTCCTGGCACCCTCAATTCCAGCTCACTCTCCTTCCACACTCACGGTCAAATCCATCAGGTAAAACACCAGGAGGGGAGGACGTGTGCGCAGGATGCCCGCTCGCCCCTCCCACCACCTTCGTCCCAGCTGGTGAGAGCACCTCTGCAGGCTCTGGGTCCTGCCCTGCTGAGGACACCCCTCGGGCATGAGCTGCACCGGGCACTGCTACGCTGCAGCCCTGCTGCTACGAGGGGCCAGGAAAGCCCCATCTCATGGGCCAACAAAGCCACGGCCCAACTCTCAGGTACCTCCAAAACACAGCCCTCCAGAAAAGGATGAGAAGTTCAACTGCATGCGTGCCTGGGCACAAGGGAAAGTCGCTACCAGCAGTGTGAAAACGGAGAGCTCGTTACAAAATTTAGAGACAAGGGCCCGGCCAATGTCCCCTCCCTCCACCGCCTGTCCCCACCACCTGATGTCCAGCACACGCCTCCTGGCCAGCAGAGGAGGCAAAGAGCCAGAGCCCGACAGCTGAGGAACAACTTCCCAGTGAACAACCTGATCCCCTCCATTAGAGAAGCAGCAGAACAAACCTCGCTGGCCTTTTCTGGGGTTCCCTTTGGTGTTTCATCCTCATGCTTGGGTGAGGAAGAGGCTGGTGAGGAAGGCAGCCTCCTGTCCCGGTCCCTGTGAACGAGCTTGCTGTTGGGCTCCTTCAGGGTCCGTTTCAGCTCATTGATGCTGGCCTGATGCTTCAGCAAAACATCTTCTGGCTTGTCTAAAAACTTGGGGAAAGAAAGACGAAGACAACTGTGATTAAAGCACCAGCCGAGGCAAAGGAGATGAGCAGGGGCACTTGGGAGGGTTTGAATTTAGGGTCTCGGGAGCCAAACGAAGAGCATGACAGAGCACCCTGGTCTGCAGTTCTTACTAAGACTGTTGCAGGGAAGAGCAAAGGGGCAGCGTGTGCCTGAAATCACACGGCAGGCTTCCCTCCATGGAGGGCACAGCACGTCCCTTCAGCATCTCCAGCACAGCCTGCTAAGGACAAGCTAAGTCACCTGGAGGGAGATGCCCTTGGGATCAGCAAGGGGCTGGGTCCTGCTGGCAACACCAGCAGCCTCCTCTGCTGCCCTCTTGTGCAGGCACGAAAAGAGCCTGAGTCTCTTTCCCAGCAGGGCAGGAAAATGGCACTTCCACCAGAGCTCCTTTGAAGGGGGCTTCTGCCAAAGGGCAGGAGGTGAAGGACTGGGCAGAGATGTCCAGCGTGGATCCAAACCTGGATCTCCATGGACCAGCCTGGACCCAAGGGCAGCCTGGGGTGGGGTCTGGCCTGCTGTGGAGACAGGGGAGCTCAGAGCGCTCAAGTGCAAGGTGGGGTTTAAGCATGGGGACATCGTTCTGTGACAGTGCAGGCACCAGGGTGGCTCCCCTCGTCCTGCTGCAGAGGTGGGCAAACTGGCTCAGAGCAAGAACCAGCAAGAGCAAGAACCCTGACTTCTGCTTTCAAGCTCAAACCTCTTTTGAGGTTCGAAAGGAGTCACCTAAAACACCCCCCTGGCATTTCTCCTCAGCAACAGCCCAGAGAGCCAAGCGAGTCCCACGACTAACCCTACCACATCTCCCAGATCCTCAAGGCTCGGCGCAGCTCCCACGGTGGACCCGCATGCCCGAGCTGTGGAGAAATCCTTCACGGTTTGCCCACCTCTGGACTCGGGGTGTGCCAGGGGAGCAGCACATGCACATGCAGCGGGGTAAGCGATGAGGTGGGCAGGAGAGGGACCGGGACCGGTGCCCACCGCCCCGGCGGGGTCTGCCCTGCGGTGACACGGGGAGGGCTGCGTGGTGCCAACACGACGAACCCCATCATGTTTGTCCCCATGGAGAGCTCCAGAGAGTATCTACATCCCACCGCCAGAGGAAGAGAAACCCCCGAGGAGCAGCTGTGGATTTTAGGCTGGGATGAATTGTTCCTGACAGGGGGTGGTCCACCACGGACATGGGAGTTTGCGCAGGGGCACAGCCTCCCTGTGCTCTGTGACAGCCCGCTCTCAGACCAGGCAAATGGGGGGTGTCAGCACCTGCCCCCCGAGGAAGCTGAGTGAGCGCTGAAGGCAGCTCAGAGCCCGGTTTGGTGGGTGGGATGGGAGCCACGGGGCTGAGGGAGGGCAGAGCCAGTGACAGAGGCAGCTTGGGGCAGGCAAAAGCAGAGCGCGGGTCAGGGAGCCGACTGGAGCGATGGGGCCAGCTTCCAGCGGGGAGCTACGGGCTGCGGGGCTGGGCGGCGGCGAGGAGACACGAGGCGAGGACACGGTGGAGTCAGTCACACGAGCGGAAGCCAGGTCTTCCCAACAGGCCAAGGACTGGGCGTGGGGGCCTGGCCGTTGCACCTCGGGAGGGCTCGTGCTCACACGTACGATTAAGGACTGCCTTACTTAGTGGGATAGAAGATGCCGTGGGCGCGCTGGGGCAGATGCGCAGCCGCCTGCTCAGCGGTCAGGCTGGTCAGGCACCCCAGCCCCCGCCCTGGCGCATCTTGTATTCCAGTAAATAGGGCGACACACAGTGTTGCTTTGGGAAGGATGGACAATATGATGCACCGATGAGGGCTAAGATACTCCAGAGAGAGAATACCTCCTGTTTGTGCCTGGGGGTTGTTTCGTGCTCCGGCTGGCAGCAAAGAGAGGGTTAAAAGTAACCAGCAGCAGGGTCAGTCGAGGGAACTCGTCACAAATATCACAGTTAGGTTGAAGGGCTGGCAGGGTGCAGAAGGACCGGACCCCCCTCCCTTCTCAGCTTGGGGCTGAAACAGGCTGGGGTGTCCCTGAGCTGGCCCAGGCATCGGGGCAGGGAGCGGGTGGGCAGTGGCAGGCACAAGTGGGCACGGGTGTGCCTGGCCTGTCCCCATCCTTGTCCCCAAGAGGGGCCGCTCCCAGGTCCAGCCCTGCCTCGGGACAAGCCTTGAGGCCCCCTAGAAGGTTCTGGGGAATCAGTTCAGCCAAGCCCCTGTGACAGCCCCTGTGACAGCTCTGTTTCCACCAGTGAGGCCCAGAGCCATGTCCCCAAGTGTCCCACCAGCCTTGGGCACAGCTGGCAGAGAAAGGGCTGCAGGGGACGATGCCCCGAGGTGACACTTGCCCTGCTGCCTGTGCCAGGTCCCCTGCCTCTCCACCCCCACCCTCCTCTGCCCATCCCGTCTGTACCTTCAGCTCCTTGATTTTCGTCGGAGTGGTCACCTCCTCGTCCTCTGTCTCAGACCGTCTCCTGCTGCCAAACTCACCGTCCTCATCCTGCTTCTCGCCCTCCGCCCCGGCGTCGTGGTTCTCGCTGACGGAGGCTGGGCGCGAGAACTCTGCCCGTGGGGGAGAGCCCGGGTCACCTCAGCCCTGCCACCCCCAACCCTCACCCAAGCCCCCCAGCCCCTGCCCCCCTCACCCTGCCACCTCAGACCTGGGGGCTGAGGAACCCCCCAATACCCTCCAGCAGCAACCAGAGGTCTCGGGGCACAGGAAGCTGGGGGAGAGCCCCGTCTCCGAGCTGCCTGACCCCAGCCCTGCCACGTCCCCCCCGCCCATGTGCAGGGTGAGCTATCACTCAGGGTACACACAGACCCTTTGCCATGGGGGAGACGAGCTGAGCAGCATCCCCCTCGCTCCCGCCAGCGGACCAATCTCCCTCCCCCTCCCCAATTTGGGGCATACCTCCGTCAAGGCTGCGAGACATGGTGTACCGTTTGCTGGAGGAGCGCTCGAAGAAGGGAGCCGGGCGGTCGATGAGGGCGCTGGCCTGTCGTGTCTGCGCCTGCGTCCGCCCGCTGTAGCGAAACTTGGAGCCCATCACCAGGAAGCCCTTGGGGGGTGGCTCTGGGGACACCAGCCTGGGGGTGAGAGCGGTGGGACGCCGTGAGCCAGCCCCAGCCGTGCACTGCTCCCACCGTGTACCCGCCCAGGAGAGGCAGGAGCGTGTCTGCCTCTGAGAAGGGAAGCCCAGAGAAGGTCTCCTCACCTGAAGAAGGTGTGATGCTCTATGCAGACCTTCCAGAGACGCTTGGCAGAGCGGTGGTTGGGCAGCTTGAAGCCAATGGTGCTCTCGAACTGTTCGTACTTGGGGGAGACAGAGACACGCTGTTACAGGCAGCTCCTGCCCTAGAGGACATGATGGGATAGGACCTGTCTTGCCAAGGCCCTGGGGTTCCCCTGGCAGGAGCCATGACCATGCACAACAAAAAAACCAAACCAATCTTCAAAGAGCTGCTGGAAAGGTCCATGCACGGCCCTGCTGAGTGGTGGGATCACACCCCCGCACTTCTGGCCTAAGCGCTTTCCACAACTGCAAATGGCTTTGTGCTGCAAGATGAATTCCCTCAAGAAACAAAAACCTTTTACAGCTCGTTTTGGCGAGAAGCCGTCACTCTCCGCTTCAGTTGCACCGTCCTTGCCCTCTCGCCTGCTGGAAAACGTGGGTGGGAGTGCGTTCTCCCATCAGTGCACACCAAAGTGAAAAGGGAAAATAACGCCGGAAAACGAATGAAAAAACCTCCTCATGTTTGGGGTGGTTTTTTGTGAAGCATGGAAGAGAAATCAAAAATGGCCTTCAAACCCCCCCCCTCCTGGGCGATCTCCCTATGCCAGTGGGGTCACAGTATTTGGGTGGTGGGGAAAGGAGCCCGCGGTGCCCTCAGTCTGCTGAAGTCACTTTGCCAGCGAGAAAATAAGAGCACCAGCAAGAAAGCATTTGCTGAAAGCCTCCACATGCCACAGGAGATGTGATCTCTTGGCCAGCACAACCATCAACCCGGGAGCCTAGGGGCGAGGACCTCCCAGCCAGGCAGAGCAGACACCCTGCCATGGCTCGGGACCGTGCTGGTGCCCAGCACTAACCTCACCCGGCCGGATCTTGATGTAGAAGTTGCTCCTCTTGTAGGAAATTTTGAGGATCTTGGGCCAGGCGAAGCGGTTGATCCTCAGCCGGTCCCTGTAGATGAGGAGGCCGTTGGCGCAGACACCCAGCATGATGTCAATGCCCTCCGAGTCCTGGAGAAGACAACAGGGACACGAAGGGACTGCTGAGCTGCCCAGTAAGAACCAGTCCAGCCAGCAGCGCCACACAGCCTCCTGCCCGATGCTCTGCTACGGCAGACTGGCTGACAGAGAGGTCACTGAATCAAAGACTGGTTGAAGTTGGATCTCTGGAGGTCTTCTGCTCCAACCAGGGCCACCCAGAGCTGGCTGCCCAGGACTGTGTCCTTGCTGAACCCTCGCTGTGGGAGTAAGGGGCTGGGCAGGGAGGGGTGCACAGGCAGCAGGGCGAGAGGGGGTGGCACTGGTCATCACTTTGGTGGCCCCGTGGCCCCGTACCTTGGCGTGGTGCAGGTCTACCCCATACATGGAGAGCTTCTTGGCGTTCTCTAGGAAGTGGATCTCCGCTTCCCCGGGGGTCATTCCCCTGCAGGGAGACAGAGAAGGGGACACGTGGCCAGGTGGGCCAGCTGCCTGATGCCTTCCTCACCGCCAGCCCGTCCTCTCCCAGGGCTCACCGGTAGGTCTTGTGCAACTCCATGATGCGCTCCTCCAGCTCCCGCGTCTGGTTGGGGGCGAAGCGGAGCTCGCTGACGTAGTTGCCCACGTGCTCCTCGGCATCGTAGTCGCCCAGCTCAGCCTGCACAGCATAGGAGCCCAGGAGGGCGTGCGTGACGAAGGAGCAGGGCAGGCGCCCCGTGATGATGTCCGCACGGAGCTGCAGGCACAGGTAGTATCTGCGGGAGGGGGCAGAGGGTGAGAGCGGGGCGGAGGTGTGCACCGGAGCAGGCTGGGTCTCCCCGGGAAGGGGCAGTAGGCACCCCACCTCACAATGCTCTCTGCAGGGATGGCCACCTCCCGCGGCCACCTTCCCCGTGCCGGTCTGCGCGATTTAGACGTGCCAAGGCGGTGAGGGGGCAGCGAGCCCCCTGACATCTCCCGGCTGCCCATGTCCTGCCCAAGCCCTGTCACTCCCCAGGCTCCCAGCCTGTCCTCTGGGAGCAGCTGTGCCCGTGGAGGGGTGGTCCTCACCTTGTGATGTCCTCCGTGAGCTGGGCAGGGTCTGGAGGGTAAAACTTGACGGTGAAGGCAAAGTTCCAGGGCCCGCCTAGGGAGGGGAGAGAGCAGTAAGGACAGCATCCCCTGTAAGGCTGCCACGACTCCCCCTGAGCCTGGCACAGGGCAGGGACAAGTGGCGTCCAGAAGCTGCCAGGAGAAGAGCCATGGGGACACTTGGGAAAGGAAAAACGTCACAAATTCGGGAGGTGCCAGCTCAGTGTGACTACCAACATCACGGCAAAAAGCTTTACATGTTCCAGAACCTGACTCCTTGGGCAACAGCCCTTTGGCCACCCCAGCAAGGCAATGTTCTGGGCAAAGGCACCCCAGGACCTGTCCCAGCAAGTCCCCACTCTTCCCCTCATCCCTGTCCTCACTGCTCCGGGCAGGTGGGGATGGCATCCAGAGAGAGACCAGGTCTCAGCCAGCTCTCCCGCGGCACAGAAGGGGTCCTTTGCCCTCCGTGCCAATCATGAGTGAGGAGAGAGGTGGGTCCCAGGCAGCCAAATGAGCAACAGCATCCCTGTCCCCAGGCAAACTGCCAAAGATCCCCTCCAGGGCAGGACAGCCACAGCTGAGGCACCCAGGAACCCCGTGAGATGCCCCAGGGCTGGGGAGAACGGACCCTTCCCAGGGACTTACTGCGAATCTGCTTCTTGATCTCCTTGGAGGGGTCCAGCCAGTTCTGCAACGAGGAGACAGCAGGTCAGGGAGGCCCCCACCACTGAGGGGGTGGCCACGGAGCAGCCCCCCTGCTCACCTTCTGGCTGTCCGAGTCGCAGAAGGTGAGGCCAAAGTAGTCCTTCTCCAGGAGGTTGAGGTGCTCGCACACCAAGTCAAAGAGGATCTGGCCTCTGGCGTGTTTCTGTCAGACACATGGAGAGGGTGATGGTGAGTCAGATCCATCGTGCTGCTGGAGACCCGGCAGGGAGCACTAGGGAGGCTCGGGGCTGCTCTGGCCTTCCAGGTAACCACCAAAACGTGCTGGGCTGCCACTGGGAGCAGCCCTCTCACTCGGCAGCACCCTTCTGGGGACACCCAGGGATGGGGCTTGGCTTAGCTCAGCCAGGGACAGTGCCAGCAGCAGGTCCCATGAGCCAGGGGGACCTGATGCCTACCTGGCTCATTCCCCACCACACCAGGAGACAGCAATGCCAAAGCAGTGAGGGGTCCAGCCAGCCCAGGCACCTCTGCTCCAGACAAGCAAGCTGGGACAAACATGCCCCAGAGCTCGGGACAAGGTCCTTCTCAACACCCTCCCCGCTGGTGGCAGTGCCAGCTGAGTCTCCAAGAATGGCACAGCGAATGAGAGCCATGAAAAGCCTGAGCCACGTGCAAGGACGGAGGGCACCCTCGTTATCTGGTCCTTTTGAGTTCCCCCAAATTTCCCTTCATTATCAGTAGCGGCAAGACCCAGGCTTGCTCATGGAAATGGAAGAACAATCCCTCTCTGTGCGTATCTGCCTTCCAGCCTGGCAGCTCCCACCTCCCCTCTCCAGGGCACCCACTTACCACAGCACCCTCACCACACGCCCCAGGAGGGCAGCCCAGGGCACCGGGCAGCACAGCCCCAACTGCACCCCCGGGATCCGCTGCCGGGCAAAGCCCTCCCAGCGGTTGCAGAACCACAGAGTGTTGGGGGTTGGAAGGGACCCCAAAAGATCACCCAGCCCGACCCCTGCCAGAGCAGGGTCACCCAGGGCAACCACACAGGAACGTGTCCAGGCGGGTTTGAAAGTCTCCAGAGCAGGAGACTCCACCAGGCTCCAGCACCCGCACAGGGAAAAAGTCACTGTTCCTGCTGCCCCAGGTTTTGAAGGCAGGGGCTAACCCGGGACACGTGCCAGGGTGTCACCCTGAACGGTTTGACTCCCCTTGTGGCTTTTTACTTAGTTAGGCCTTAATTAAGCAGGTGGGCAAGGCACAACTATTCCCCCGGAGCCTGTGAGAAACGCAGAAATGCAGCACCAGCTTTTCTACACCAAACCCTCTCCCCTATGCCCCAGGTGGCTTCCTTAGAAAGCAGCAGCTCTCTAAAAGTTGACCCCATCCTCTGCGGCAGAGAGCTCACCCTTACCCGCGCCCGGCGAGGGGCATCGCTCTGCTCACGAAGCCACCAGCAAGCCTGCAACCCAGGCTCCTGCTGGCACGGCGGTTTTTGCTTGGCCAGCGCAATGGGGAGTGCCAGGGGCAGGACACAGCGACCAGCGGCTCCTGAAAGCCGCTCCTGCGCCCCACGAGCCCCTCTCCAGGCCCTGGGGTGCTCCACTCCTTCTCTTCTTCAGACGGCTTTCATCTCTGTGACAACCCAGCTTTGTGACAAATTCTAACATTAAAGCGACAGCCGGGCGTGTGATCAAAGGCTTTGCTGCCTGTGCTGGGGCGGAGGGACAGAGCCCCCCCACCGCCAGCTGCCTCGGGGTGCTCACTCGTCCCAGGCAACTCCTTATACTCGCACCAATCCTGCGCAGCGCAGACCTGTGGAAGGCAGGACGTGCGTGCGGATGCAGGTCTGCTCTGTGCAGCCAGCTCCGAGCCACTGCCAACAAAAATCCCGTCTGCCCCCTCCCAGCTGCAAGTGCAAGGGTCTCACCTGGCAAAGACTCCGGGATTTCTGCTCCCAAACAACCTCAGCTTTGTATTTTTAAGCAAAGTTGGCAGTCTTTAAAAGCGTCTCTCCCACCAGGATGATCCTACAGCTCAGAGCAGTGCTGCCTGCCCCAGCCTACAGGCAGGTGACAGCAGCAAGTGCCAGGGACAGGAACAGGCGCTCCTGGCAAGGACTTCTCCCCCGGCTGCCTTCGCCCCTGTGGCAGGGACACCAAACCCTTCCTCAAAACCCAGCCTCAACTCCTCATTGAATCCCCCCAGCCTGTCCTAGTTGGGAGAAGTCTTTATGGGGCGGGACAGCACGGAGTGAGAACGTGAACACGGAGAGGATGGACGCCAACTCACCCAGGGCAGCTGCGAGGGTCCACTTGTCTGAGACTTTCTGAGTGCACACACATCCTTCACTGCAGCACGTGGCACAGCACGTGTTGCCTGGCAGAGCTCTATCCCCTCATCGATTAACCTTCTGCTTGTTAGACGCTGTTTCCTATCGTGAGTGGGTACCACATTTGGATTCACTGCGCTGAAGTCTCCTGCTAGGGTCTGTCTTTCCAGATTTTTCCCCTACTTTGAAATTTCAACTTAAACGGCTATTTGCATGGATCCTTTTCCCTAGGAGAGGGGAAGCTGTCCTTGGAAGAGCCCTGACATCGGGGACTTGCTGGGCTAGGTAGGGTCCCCAGGCTGAGACATGTCCCCTCCTTGGTGCCAGCACAGCCTCCCGACGCTGGGACTCACCTCTACCTCACACTCATACTCGGAGGCATCGAGCAGGGTCACTCTGCAGAGTGCACTCTTCACTTTCTTGGTGGTTTTCTGGGGTGACTTCTGGGTCTTGCTGGGTGTGGTTTTGTCAGAGAGCCCATCCGTCTCACTGTAGTCCTTCTCCTCCATCTCTGTGCCCTGGAGCGGGGACATGCACAGGGTTACCCAGTCCCACTGCTGGGATGGACAGACAGACAGACCGATGGGGAAAGCCCTCCAACAGCAGGCAGAAGAGGGCAAGGGCAGGGGGGGCTCATCACCTCTTGGGAGTCCGCAGCCAAGCCCAGACCCCCCACCCCATCTCACCAGCACAACCACAGTCCCTGGAAAACAGACACCCGTGAATTCAGCGACCGAAGCCTCCATGCCCAGTGCCTGCTAGCAGCCCCACGGCTTCGAGGCTGGCGCTGGGGCGCAGCCGCTGCTCGAGGCTCTGCCAGCTCAGTCCTGGTGCACTGGGTCACCCACTCCCTTCCCCATCCAGCAGCCACGGCACTGCCATTGCCAGCACCGCCAGTGCCTCAAGGTGCTGCCGTCCTGCTCCTGCTGCCTGTCCCACCCGCACGGTCCCGTGCAGGCAGCTGGGAGGCAGAGACCCTTCCAACGCCCTGCTTAGAGGTGCTCCCCTCTGGGATGTTCCCACAGGGCCAACAGCACCAGGGTGCTGCTCATGCCGCAAGGACATGGCGATGGTGAGCACGTCCCCTTCCTCTGCCGCAGCTCACGGCCCCTGGCTGCCACCCACTCACCGGCTCCGTATTCCGGGCGTCAGGCTGTGCCCCAGGCTTCTCGTTGGCCTCAGCATCCCGCCCGGCGGGGCTGGCGGCCGCGGCGGTGGGACCGTGTGCCGCCGCCTCCAGCTGCTGCTGCGGAGCCTCCTCCTGAGCGTTCTTCACCTCCGAACCGGGGCCCGTCTCTGTTGTCATGGCCGCTGGTCACCCCGCTCTGCCACCGGCACCCAGAAGGAGAGATGGGAGGTGTCACCTGGGTGCAGGGCGACGGAAGAGACCGGCTGGGCAGCCTCGGGGTGCAGGTGTGGGACCTGCCCATCTCTGCCCCATTGCCTGCCTGCACGGATCCAGCGCCAGGCACCCGGCTCCCTGCCGGGAGGTGGCTTTGCAAATACCCGTATTTTTTATCAGTGGGAGAGTCTATTCCAGGATGAAAAAAACAGGCTGTGAGTCAGGTTAAAGGCTGCACTGACACAGGAAATTGCAGACACGGACAAGTCCATATATTGCATTTCCCCTCTGGACTTCCCAGCAGCAGCACGCTGGGTTCCCACGGCCAGCGGGACAAAACCTGCCTCCAGCTGCCTGTGCCGTGCGAGATGCAAAAACAAACCCGGGGCCAGGGCCAGGGAAGGGGAAGGCGCTTTCTGTGCTGTGGTTGCTCCGTAACATGTTTTCCCAACCTTTATGTTTTCAAAGCTTTTATGCAAACGCAGTGTGGGGCTGGCGAGGGCTCCTGGGACAGTTCCTGCAGCGAGAGCCCTTTGTGACCGTCACCTGTCTGTCCCTCGGGCTGCTCAGGCCCTACCAGCTCCCCATGACCGCGGTCTCTAGGCCACTTCCAGCCGCATGCGCTCCGCTGGGATGGCTGGAGCGCCTGAGGGCTGCGGCCGGACAAGCTGGGCCAGTCAGCAGCATCTGCCCAGGGTAACATCACCCCCCTTGCCCACACGAACAGCTCCAAATAGTGCCTGCAACACCAGAGAAACTGCGCTTTTGCAGGAGTGGGGAAGCCCATACAGGATATTTTTCATTCTCATTTCTGGGCAGGGAGCTGGCCTCCCCCCGAGCTGCCAAAACCCCAGGGTCTGCCCCAGCTCTGGCAGCACTAACAGGGGAACAAGGTCCCAGCACAGCTCCAGGTGACAGACCCAGCCACCCTGGGGCTGGAGGAGTTGCTTGGTGACATGACATCCCACCACCTCCTGTACGTCCCAACTACCTAAACGTTGTTCTAGCAAGCACTGGAGAGCAAGATTCCAGTCAGGACCACGCTCTAAGGCAGGCAGGGAGAGACGCTGTTTAGAATCACAAGACCACCTAGTTCCACTCGCCCTGCGATGGGCAGGGCCACCTTCCAGATTGCTCCAAGCCCCGTCCAGCCTGACCTTGAACTCCTCTGGGGATGAAGGATCCACAGCTTCTCTGGGCAACCTGTGCCAGTGTCTCACCACCCGCATCTTTAAACATTTCTTTCTTATGCCCAATCTAACCCTACCTCCTTTCAGCTTAAAACCATTACCTCTTGTCTTGTCACAAGTAAAATCTTTGTCTTTCTTGTAAGCCTCCTTCAGGTACTGGAAAGCCATCCATCCCTCAGTACGTGCTGGGATTGCCCTGACCCAGACACAGGACCCTGCACTTGGCCCCACTGAACCTGATGAGGTTCACACCGGCCCCCTCCTCCAGGCTGCCCCCATCCCTCTGGAGGACATCCCGTCCCTCTGGCCAACCAGCCCCACTGCTCAGACTGGTGTCACCAGCAAACTTGCTGATGTTCTTTTACACATCACACCACAGCCTTTTAGGTGCCCTCAGCAGCCACCTGCCACCAAGAGACATCAGCTCAGCTTCTCCTACAGACCCACATTCAGCTGAGGGCACAAGATTTCCAAGTGTATTTTTTCCACAGGGTTGCTGTCATCCCTCTACAAATTCAAGCAGTTGCACACTTCCAGCCCCAGTCCCCGTGTGGATCATTCCCAGCCGCTCCCGTTTGGATCTCAGCGTGTGAATTTTTCAGTTGACACAAAATTAAATTCACAACCATTGCTTTGGCCCAAAAACATGCTGAGTTTTTCACTTGAGGTTTCTAAACTTTCTCCCTGCGCTGGGAAGCGCCGACCCCTAAGGGGGGTTGTTTAAGGGTGGGAGGCTGGGAATTACCCCACCTCCCCCAGCCAGCCCTCCTGCTGCATGTTAAGCCCTAGTTCAAACCTTCTGACGATGGGCAAGGAGCCTGACCCCAGGACACGAATTGAGTGAAGCAGGTTGAGAGCATCACCCAGGAGTGCTCTGGCAAAGGGGTCTGGTAAGCCCCCAGGGACCACCTCCCCGCTCTCATCGTGGCCTGGCTTCTCCTGCCCCCCTGCTTTGGGATCCCAGCCCCTGCCCAGGACCCCACAGGACTCAGCCCCACTGTCCGCTCTCCCTCCTGCCCTGGTTGCCAATGAGCTCCCTGGCACCAATGGGCTCACGTGGAGCCCATCCCCGTGGCGTTGTTCCTGCCCCAGCAGCCCAGAATACGGAGGAGGAGGAGGAGGGACGAACAAGCTCCCAGTGCAGGATGGGCTCGGGGAGGAGCAGGACACCCCTTGGCTCAAAGCCATGCTGAGAAGGCTCCAGTCCCCTGCTTGGGGCTGCAGGCTCCCCGCTGGGGTAGAAGGGTCCCGGTGATACCCTGAGGGCGATGGGGCTGGGAGGGGAGCTCAGCACCCCGAGGACTCAGCACGCGTGGTGAGGCAGCTGACACCACCTCTCCCAGCCCCTTCTCCCCCTGCAGGGACCCAGATATTTTTTTCCCCTGCGGACTTTCATACAGCACTCGAGAGCTTCAAAAGCAGCTGTTTCTTATGGGAGCATCTCTGTGCCTTGAGCAGGAACTTGCCCCGATTTAAAGGCGGAAAGGCTGGTTGTGGGCAGCACTCACCGTTGCGCTGCACTTCTGGGCTGTGAAGCGCAGCTCCTGCTGTCCCACCTCACCCGACAGCCCCCCGCAGACCCCGGTGATGGGGGGCCATGGGTTGAGAAAGAACATGGGTCCCAGTATCCTACCTAAAGGGACAATCCAGCTGATGAGATCGCCCTCAGAAACCTTTAGAAGAGGTTTAGAGTACAACCGCGGCAGGCTCGACGGAGAGCAGAAGTGCCGTCCCCAACCACTTCATTCACTGCTAAACATCACCCGCGGCAGGAGCAGGACCCAGGCCCTGCAGGCAGGCTGTCCCAGCCCTTCCCAGCACCCAGCCTCGCTCACGCCTGCCTCCGTGGGAGCGAAGCCAAGGCCCAAGGCCGGCAGCTGCCCGGGCAGCGGCTGGCAGAGGCAGCGGGTGCCATCCCCACAGACCCCTCCTCTGTGCCCGGCGCTGGCTGCAGGGCTCCTCTGCACCCACAGCCCCCCGTGCCACGTGCCAAGCACAGCCCCGGGTTTCAGCAAGGGCTGGCAAGCTTCTGTCGCAGCTGGACCCAAAACGGGCTGGGGGATATTCTCCTCAGGGCAAACATCAGGCGAAATGGATGGAGCCGGTTGGAGCTGAAGGCTACTGAAAAAGGTGACCGCAAGAAAGCCTTAGCAGGATCAGAGACCCGCTTGTCATGCCTATAATCTCCTCCCATCATCTCTCTGGTTGCTCTTCCCTCCCTCGGTGTTTTCCTCTTCCCCCCTTCAAGCTGGAGTGTGGATTCACGGCTTTCCCAGACACTCTGCCCCCACGCTTCCCCAGCACATCCCGGCTCCAGCCTCCGCAGCACTCCCCTCCCAGAGCCTTTCCTTCCCTGCCACCTCCGAGGGGGTTTTCCCGAGCCTGCTTTCCCCTTCCCCACTCAGTCCCGGCTGCTGGGCTGGTTTTCAAGGCTGAGCATCCATCCCCTTTTGCTCCTGGGCTCTGCCTTCTCCACCTCGCTCCCCGGCGAGGACTCTGCCCATCCACAACATTTCACTTCTCGGACAGGGGCTGGGATGAGTCTCTCTGCAAAGCCCCGTCCCGAGCACCCAAACAGGTTCCTGCAGGCTCCAGCCACACTCGGGGTGCGCAGAGCACCGAGCACCCTTCTCCCTCCCCACTGCACTTGGCAGGCACTGAGGGCCTGGGGCGCTGATCCTGGCAGCACAGCTCACCGTCACACTGCAGGACAGACGGCTGCTGAGGGACAGATGGACAGGGAGCAAGCCAGGCACAGGGAGCACCACGCAGGGGTGGCAGTGGCAGGGGGTCCAGCTACTTGTTAGACCCCCAGAACAACAAAGGAGCTCACCAAGGCAGGGGCATCCAGCACCCCTGCCATGGAGCAGAGGCTGAGCCAGCAGGGCACGGGCAGGATGAGAGCACCAGCAGCACAGGCAGTGCCCTACAACCATCCTCGGAATATGAGGAGCCCTGGCAGGGAGTCCTGGGTATCCTCCAGGGACCAGGAAAAATTGAACAAGGAGAGTGGTCCCCAAAGCCCTGGCAACACACGGCATCCCTGTGCCTGCTGTCCCCCAGCCCTCAACCCCTGGCACCAGGGGACATGCCAAGCCCCAAACCGCTCTGCAATGCAGCGGGCAGCCCGGAGAGCTCTCCTGTGCCGCTCTGCCGCGAGGCCACAAATTCATACGAGCTGCCTCATTTACGGTGAAGGGCGGGCGGGGATCAAAAATGCAGGGTGTCCCCAGGCCCTGGAGACTGCGCGCTGCTCCTGCTGGGTTGGCAGGGGCAGAGATCTGCACTGCCCCAAACCATTCCCTGGCTGCAAAAGTGCCCCATCCCCCCCCACTCAGGCTCCAGGACCCGCATCCCACCCGGGCTGGTGCTCCCTGCGCTGGGCTAAAGCCCGGAGCATCGCGCCGGTCGGCAGCAGCTCAGCAGAGCAGTAGTTGCCTTCTCCCTACCTTGGTGCCAGCTGCCCATGCCTCCGGTACAGCCGGTCGCTGCCGGGCTGACGCCGCGTCCGAGGCAGAGCTTTCTGCAGAGCCGCCTCTTCCCCAGCCCCGACACCCCCGCGCAGTGATTGATGTGTACCGCAGCCGCAGCCGAGCTGGGAATTGGGCTGCCTTCCCATCCCACTGCCAGGCTCCCCCCTCGCCAGTAGTTCTGTGTCCACAGCCCCTCGGCGTCGGCGGGAGGGTCCCGTGGGGATGCTGGTGCCAGCCCCATCCACCCCCTCTTGCCTGCAAATACCTGATTCATCCCAGGCCAGGCACCAGAGAGCCAGCACAAGCTGCAATCCTGCCAGAATCCTTCTCCACGCACGCAGCAGCAGGGAAGGAGAGCTCAGCAAGGAGCTGCATCCACTATACATCTTCACCCCAAGTCAGTCTGACACTTTCCTGCATCACCCCCTCCACCTCTTACACAGACCTTAGGGCAGCAAACAACGGGTATGCAAGCTCCCCACCTGCACCAGTCAGCTGGGAGACAGACCAGCCCAACAGAAGCTCTTTCACTGCCCCTGTGCACAACAAGCGCAGAGCGTGACACCCAGCGCATCCCTGCCTCCAGGGCACGTGGCTCCTTGTCCCTGCTGTGTCCCCTGGGAGGGACACCACCAAGGAGCAAACCCTGGGGCTGGGCACCACGTGCATCCCACCTTCAGTGAGTGGTGGGAAACCCAAGCACAGGCAAGGGCACCGTAGCCAGGGGTGGGCAGGCAGGGCTGGCTGTGGCTGCAAAATAGGTTGGTAACAATGGTTGGACTCGATGATCTCAAAGGTCTTTTCCAACCTAAACGATTCTGTGATTCATTTACCAGGTGTAGGCAGAGTGCTGGTAGGGGCAGCGCTCAGGCAGCACCCACCAGTTTGGACACACACGGATAAAAACACCTGAGCGCACAGAGCTATCAGGAGCCCCAGGGGAAGAAGCACAAGCCTGGCAAAGCCTGGTGACTTGCTGGCAGACTCCTGGCAGGCTCCTGCTCTTGGGGTGCCAGCACCCACCCGCATGGTCCGGTCACACAGAGCCTCTGGATACAGAGCAAGAAAACCTTAACCACCCCATTGCTCACCAGTGTGAGGTCTCCAGATGGTACCATGGGGTGGGATGTTCACCCAGGAACATCAGCCCTGGGGGAGACAGGGACCAGGTCCTGCCCTCACCCTGGGGGGTTGCAGCCATGGGGCTGCTCTGCTCCCCTCCTGCTGCAGCCAGGGCTGGTGTTGCCCATCTCTGAGCTCCCACAACTGTCAAACCTCCTTGGCCAGAGCTGCCGCATGAACAAGGAAGTGGAGAGATAGAAAGTGGAGGGAAGAGTCAGCCCAGAGAGATGACGAAACACAGGCAGGAAAAGGGGGGGCGAGAAGAGAGAGATGGCGGCAGACAAAGACCCCAGTACCCGAGCCATGTCTCAGATTGGACTCAACACAGGACGGGAAAGAGCTAATTTATTGTGCTGTGCACGACCCCCCAGCTCAGACAAACCCTCCAGCCCTTGGAAGCACCGTCCCAGGCAGCAGGAGCTGCTGTTTCTCGGTGCCTGTTTGTCCTGGCTGGAGCAAGGAAGACAGTCTGGGCAGGGGTGAGAGACAATGACCACTCTCTGAGCAGCATCGAACCCCACGAAACATCCCTGTGCTGGCTCCATAAGGCAGCTGTGGGAAAACAGGAGCAGAAAGGACCTTCTCTCCATCCCTGGCAAGAAGAAATGTTGAACCCAGCCAGAGGTGGCAGGTTTGGAAGGGACCCACTGTGCCCACTACCCTCTGATGGGGGTGGAGGTGCCTGTGGAAACACTCTTCTCCCTGGCTCTAAAATCTGCCACTGGCAAGACCCAGGGGGTGCACAAGGCTTTGGGGAGACCTGAACAGCAGCACGTTTCAAATGGGGTTCTGCTGTCGCCTTGGTCCCTGTGCCTGCACTGCACTCCATCGAGGACCCCACTGTGCTCTGCCAAACCCCCCGCGCGCTGCCCACGCTGTGCACGAGGACCGAACCACAGAATCCCAGGCCAGTTGAGGTTGGAGGCACCTCTAGAGGTCACCTCATCCAACCCCCTGCTCCACCACGGCCCCCCAGAGCCAGCTGCCCCGGACCGTGTCCTGGTGGCTTTTGAGGATCTCCAGGGTTGGAGACTCCATCATCTCCCTGGACAATCTTGGCCACCCTGACAGCGGAGCAGTGTCCCCTGATGTTCAGAGGGACCCTCCTGTGTGTCAGTTTGCACCCGTGTGCTCTGGTCCCATCCTCAGGCACCCCTGAGAAGAGCCTGGCTCCGTCCTCTTGTCAGGATGTTCTGGAAGTGGCCGAGGGCAGCACACGTAGCTGGGCATGGGGGGAAGTTGCCCCATGGATGAGCTCCCACACTTTTCACTCTAAGGAGAAGCAGACAAACCGCCCCAGGGTAGCACAGGCCAACTCATGTAGCACTTTCTTCCCTTCAAAAGGGAGGGGATGGCAGAGTCCCGGCAGAGCCCAAGAGACCTCCACGCGCATTGCAGCTGCGGTACCTCCTCACAGAAGAGCTCCCCTGACTGTCGTGGTGCCACCTGGCTCGGCCAGGAGCCTGCTGATGCCCATGCTGTCCCACAGAGATGTGACTCCTGGGCTGGGCCTGACCCTGCACCTCCTCCCACACCAAAAAACTCCACACCAAGACCCCTCCTGGGGGAGGGAGCAGCTTGGGGACACACCATCTGCTCCAGAAATGCCCCCCTATGCAAGCACTGAGCCAGGTTCCTGTGCAGGTGGTGGCTGCTAGCAAGTCCCTCCTTGCTGCCACCACCCCTGCAGACCCCGCCACACAGTTTCCTCATGTCCTTGTTATCCCACCCGGCACAGGAGGTCACCATTTGCATCCCCATTGCACCCCGAAGTGCGATTTGGTGACTTGGGTACCCAACCATGGCGGGACCCAGCTCAACTCTTAGAAGAGGTCAGGATCTTAAATTGGTTTTAGTTCAGCATCACAGCAAGTCCTTAGATCCCAGCAGAGAACACTGTGGGGACAGAGGGGCATCCCCCTCCAGCAGCCTCGCAAGGTTTCGAGGCATCTGGAAACCTGGAGGAAGACAGGAAAGCTCACGGAGCAGTTCTGTGTATCTACATTCAAGGTTTCCCCTAACCCCAGAAACAGCCTCTGATTTTGAGCATTGAAACGTTTCTCATAAATAAAACTAAACAACGAGAGCACGTGTGGCACAGCTGCCCTCCCCATCTTGGGGTGCAAACACCTCCCCCCAGAGCAGGCTGCTCCAAGCCCCATCCAGCCTGGCCATGAACAGTTCCAGGGATGAGGCATCCACAGTTTCTCCAGGCAACCCATTCCAGTGCCTCATCACCCTCAGAGTGAAAAAACTCTTCCTAACATCCCGCTAATGAGCCAGGTCTGGGGCCCCAACCCACCAGAGGAAGCCAGGGAGCAGCCTGTCTGCTAGTGAAGACTCGCAGCTCCAACGAGGAGCAGGAGGGCAGCAGAGGACGACCCTCTCCAACACACCAAAATATCGCCCCAGGGAAGGTTGCAGCTTCCCAGGCTGCTGCAGAGAAAGGCACAGACCCTCTGCAGGTGCCCAGGGACAGGAGAAAAGAGCTTTTTAGCTTTTCATAGAATGGCCTAGGCTGGAAGGGACCTTAGAGATCATTTAATCCAACCTCCCTGTCATGGGCAGGGACGCCTCTCTACTAGATCAGGCAACACACGGGGACCCAACGCCCAAGGCAAGGACAACGCTGAGACCTCAGAGGTTCTCAAGCCTTGCACGCAATTATCAAAGACAAGAGACAAACATTTTAAAGGCCAGAAGGGACAGAAGAGGGATAACAGGGTGGGGAGAAGGAAAAACAAGTGGGGTCAGAGCCGCAGCGGGGTGGGGAGCAGCACGTGGGCTTCCCCCGCCAGACCTGACACAAAGCTCCCCAGGAGATGGGCTTGCCGGGTGCAGGGCTCTGGCATGCACCAGACCCGGGCTCGGCTGTGCAGGGAAAGCCTCAAGGGCAAGAAGGAAAGGGACCTCCAGCCCTTGTCACCTGCCCTGGAAGAGACAGGGAGGGGACAGGCCATGCCACCAAGCCCAGAGGGGCAGGAGCGGAGCTGCCTCTGCGCTGCCCCACAGCCGCCTTCATGAGCCCCACGTGCTCCCGGCCCCCCTCCTCTCCCATGGGCTCCCCACCAGGTCACATCCCCCAGGAGCTGAGACACCATGTCCCCCCAGCCCTGCTCCAGCACCGCTGCAGCACGACGCAAGGAGTGCCCACACACCAGACGATCAGTGCTCAGGAACAAATTTACTCTGATTCCCTCCTGCTTGATACCCTTTATCCATCCCCTGTTTGTCTTTCAGCAGCGACTAGCTCTGCCCAGGCTGCTTTCCCTGCCTGTTTTATATTCAAGATGTACGCGTAACGTATGTATTATATACATTAACGCGCACTATCGCTTCAGAAGGTCCAAATCCCAAAGCCACCACAGTGCCTGCAGCGACCGGCACTGCAGTTCCCGCTCCCACTCCCGCAGCTCCTAAAACACACGTGCGGCATCGCTGGACTCCAGCTGCCGCGGGGAAGATGGTAACTTGGAAATTTCCATGGTCTGAGGCATTTTCACAGATCGGTAAAAGGACCGACAGTGTCAAAGGAGTTTGAACAAGTCACAGGGCTGAGCAGGAGCCAGAAATAGCAACCAGGAGCCTGGCTTACGTCTGCTGGGAAGGACCGAGGCAGGGGCGGTCAGACACCCCCCACCATGCTGACCCGCGGCAGAAAGCAGCCTTCAAGCGGCTCCCTCAGTGGAGACGGATGGCAAGAGGTTCACAGCCTTAAACAACCTTTCTTACCTGGCTCCGACTCCACCTTGCTGAGAAAATACTTCACAAGTCTCACTTCAATACATATTTGCAAGCAACAGCATTTGTCTCCCTGCAGAGCCCAGGAGAATCTGTCCTTGGGCGTCCAAGTGCCCGGACGCTACAGACATCCAAACCAGGGACAGACAAAACTCCTCAATGACTTGCAAAATGCAACCAAAAAAACCACCAGCATCAGGCTACAGCTTGCTGTAGGGCACCTGGCCTGCAAAAATCCTTCAGGAGGAAATCAGAGGCTGGAAAGTACCGACCTGGACACACGTGGACCTGGACACGGTTCTGCAGCCTCTGGCCCAGCTGAGAGCTACAGCACTGAGGACGGGGCCAAGCCTCCCGAGGGGATTACACCTCTGTGCAGTTTGGACAGTTTAGTTCTCAGGTTGAGGGTATCTAAGCCTGGAAAGGACAGGGAAAGATGCCCAAATAATATTTTCGAAGCAGAACAATGGTACTCGTCTGCCATCCTCAAGTTGGTTCAGAATAGCTGATCGGATTGACAGCTGTGCTGGGGGTCACCTGCCAGGGAAAAGGAGGCAGGCAGCCCCACTTTGAATGGGAATTACAGAAACCTCAGCTCAGCAACGAGCCCCACAGCACGGCTTGCTGGGACCAGAGCTGCCTCCCACGGGGAGGAGGGGGGTTGTCTCATCCTCCTCACTGGCTCACAGGAGGGCAGGGGTTGCTCACGACCAAAGAGGTACATCAGGAGGTCCAGCCCAGCAGGCCACTGTGCTGTCACGTTAGGACAATGACAGCTGGATGTTGCCACCAGCTCACCAAGGTGCCAACCCACCAAACCCTGCCAGGGAGGGGACCAAAAGGTGGAGGCGCTCCCTTTGCAGGCAGAGCACATCTCCCTCCAGCTCGGTGCTGCCGTACCTCACAGCCAGGCTCAGGACACGCTTAAGATGAGGGAAAGCATCTTCTCTCCTTCTTCTCGCCCTGCTCTCCTTCCAGACAATTAATTTCAGCCCTGCACCAGCCCGTGGCTGTCTCGCAGCGCCGCTGTGAATCATCGGCAGCGAAACGCTGACTCACAGAGGTGAAGCTCCGGATGCGGCTGACGCGGGAGCCCGGGTCCCCGCAGCCTCCCCGCGAGCTCGCCCGCTTCCAACCACCCTCCTTCACCGCCTCTGCAAGCCCTGGGGAGGCCGCAGCAAGCCCTGCGCTGCAGCGGGGAGATGATGCTTCGAGAGGCTGTTTAATCCCGCTTGGCTCAATGCAGGGAGCGGCTCCATCCGTACCTGCCTGACGAGCCTTCAATAGTCTCCCGTGGTGGAAACTCCCACTCCGGCATCTCCCCAACGCTCCTGCTCTGTAGTTTGGGGCTGTGGTTGTCCCTGTCCTGAGGAGCCAGGGCACAACTCCTTCTGCCTCTCAACTCTTTCAAGCTCTGCAACTTGTCACCATCCCCAGACCACCAAGACCCCCCCACAGGAGCAGCCCCTCCGAGAGCCGGTGCTGGCAGCAGCTCAGCCCTGCACGGAGGAGAAGGCAACACCCAGGGTAGCTCACTGGGCCCAGGGACAGCAACTCCCCTGCAGCCACCATTCCACGAGCAGGACCTGCCTCCACCTCGATGGGAAAGTGCCTTCTCAGGTCCATCAGGTTCCAGCTTTGGTCCTCCCAGAGGCAACCTGGAAGCCCTCAGAGAGCAGCAGGTCTGCAGAGCCACTGAACCAAGGCAAAGACAGGGAAGCCCCCGGAGGACCAGCCCCAGGAGCTACTCTCTGCTCAACACTGAAAGTGTAGAAGATGGCAGAGACGTGGGCAGGTGGGCACTGAGCACTGCGGGGTCCAAACAGAAGCATTCAGTTCCTCCTCCTGCCCTCAGAGCCTGGGCTGTGCCATGAGGGTCTAGTTCCCGTGCCCTTGCTGACTGTAACTGGACGGATGGATGGACCTTGGGGTTCGCTTCTTGTCTCTGGCCGACTCCTGTAGATCCCTGGTAGCTGGGACTGCGAGGCTTTGCAATCCCAGCACTGAGACTCGCCATCTGGTGCGTAACCACAGCTTTCTAAGACCCCTCATGCCCACACACTTGTCTCAAGCCCCCTCTCTACATTCCTTCCTCCTGTCCCACTACTGCCTCTGTTCCTCAGTCACACAGATGGGTGTTTTAGCACCCAAGTCTCTTTCCAGACAATGTCTTTGGATGCTCTCTACTTACAGTAAAGCAGTTCTTCCATTCCCAGTGACCTGGCTCTTCTGCCCAGCAAGCACTTCTGTGTGCACACAGCAGGCAGGACCAAAGCACAAGAGAACAAGCATCCACCCCACGGGCACCCTGTGCAGCAGGACTCGATTAGGCAGAAGCAGCCAGGCCCTGGGAGAAGCTTTATAGTATACCCATCCTCTGTTGCTACCACCCACCTCACTCAGTCCTCCCTGCAACCACAAGGTTCTCGCAGGCATTGTCCCTCCGTCCATACCTGAGCCTTGCACCACGTGTCCGTCCACATCACTGCACACACACGTAGCGTCACAGCCACACTGTCCACGCCTCAGCCTTCTCCCATCACCTCCAAGCCTGCTCCTTCCCCACCTACTTACTAGGAGCATTTGGAAAAGAGATGTCAGACCAACATGGCATGAGGATGGGCCCAGCAGGATGGTGTGAGCTCAAGCAGGTAACACTAGGAACATGAAGGAAAGTGTGAGCATTCCCTCTTTGCCTCAGACGCCTTTCTCAGCAGATCTTGCACTGGCCCAGCTGAGCTCTGCTGCTTTGTCCTATCAACCAGACCAAGGCTGGGCCACCACACAAGAGGACAGCATCAGAAGGACCCAGCCCTGCCACAGCTCCTGCCTCCAGGTAGAGAAGAGTAACAAGGTTTGAACTCACTTGTGGAGGAGATCACCACCAGCTAAGCACAAGAAGCTGCACAGTGAACCTGCAGGGACGCATCACCTCCCAGCCCTCCAGAGGAGACGACAGGTCTAGCCCAGAGCCAGCCTGGCACTGGAGGGCAGGGAGCTCTTGTCAAGACTGGCTGGACCAGTCCCTTCCTGAACACGGGTCCAAGCTTGCCCTATCATTGGGTCTTAAATCAACTCAGGGCTTTGACGGCTACTGCAGACACCTTTGCCAGGAGAGGTGGTTGCTCTCCAGCCCCAAGCAAGCCTGGCGAGCTTGGGCTGTTGAGGTGGCGTGCTCTGCGACCGCCGGCCTGACCTGGAGCTCCTGAGGAAGAGGAAGAGCTGAAGTTCCTGAGCTGAGGAAGAGGAGTCAAACCCAGGGCTGAAGCAGCTGCTGAGCGCACGATGAGAAGTGGACCGTGGCTCTTCATGAACAGGGTGCACGACGGCCAGGCTGGAGCTGCCAAGCAATGAATTGGGTCATGTGGGGAAAACTGTGAGAGCAAAGGCAGCAAGGATGAGACGATCCTGTGGCACGCGAGGGCACTGATCCTGTGTAACACCTCCACAAGCTTCGATTTACACCACATGGAAGGAGCCCACGGTGTGGGGCTGTCCCACCCCTCTGAACAGGGCTGGCAAAGCCGCTCCTGCAGCAAGCTCCAACTTAATTGACACGTGTTGAATCTGTGTTTGGGCAATTATGTATTTATATTATGGCAGCAGTTGCCAAGAGCCGGGACATCTGCTCGCTCATCATGCTCGAGGCAGGCAGCACAGAGACATTTGACCCCAGAGCAGGATGCTGGATTTTTGCAAACAGAGCTGACAGGCAGAAAAGTATCTCCCCCACCACAAACCACGCTGTCCTCCACCGGCATCGCCCTTGGGAGACAGGCAGCGACCTCCTGCCCACGCTGCTCCGGGGTTAATAGAGCAGCCTGAGCTTGTGTCGCCAAACTACACGCTGGAAGCTGGGCTCAGCTCCCCCGTGCAAAGCATCGTGCCATGGGTCAAAAATGAATCATAAGAAAGTTAGAGCGGGGGAAGAAAAGCCTAGTTAAGATGCCGCTGAATTCACAGGGAGAGGGCAGGGCTGTCCCCCAAGTCAGCCTGGAGCTAGGCAGTGACAGCAACCCACTGCCTCCCCTGTGACGCTGCCAGCGGCGAGAGCAGCCGGGGCAGAGCCCGTCCCGAGAGACCAAACTCCTTCCAGCCTGCTCGAGCCCCAGTTTTGGCCCCAGCCCTTTTGGCACCAGGAAAAACCAGGGAAGAGGAGCGTGACCTCTGCTTCGTCCCCAGCAGGGGACACAGGGCTGCACCGCCTCCTCCTCCTCCTCCTCCTCCTCCTCTCCTGGATGCAAAAGCAGCACATCCTCCTCCCTGCTCCCACCACGCACAGCAGCCCGCGGTCATTTTGCAAAAACCTGGGTGATTTTGGGCCACTTTCAACAAGGTTTCGCTCCTACCCTTTTTCAGCGACGCCTCCCAGCTGACCAAATAAGTTCAGGAATAAATTGCTGTGCCCCCTCGCAGCAGAGAGCTCGGGAAGCCCAGAAACACCTTCTGCACACCTGGGTTAGCACGCAAAGGAGGTTGTCCCAGCCGGCGGGCGGGTCAGGAGAGCGGTGATTCAGGCCTGACAAAACCACCCTGAGCTTCTCCAGATGAAAGCGCGGCTCAGACACCGCCCGTCCGTGAGATGAAAGAGATGGTGCCGGCTGCAGCCCCGGCCACCCAGTCCCCTCATCTGCCCTCCCCAGGACAGGACTGGCAGCACCAGCCTGATGCGACAGCTGCGTGTCCTACGGCAGACCACGACCCACCCGCTTCACACCCTAGGGATTTCTTTTCTTTCCTCGGCACCCTGAGTCCCTCTGGTCTCACTCGTTTTCCCCTCCAAAAGCCAAGCCCAGCTGACACCCTCAGCCACACCAGGCCCTGCCTGCAGCTGGGCAGCAGCTCCACAGCCTTTGGAGATGCCAAATGTTATTCCAGAGCTCTCCGGTTTCAGCTCCAGCCCCTCCAGCTCCCTTGCCTTCATGATAACCACTGGTAAAGCCAAACGCCTGCCCACCCGCAGCTCCCCGAGAGCCATCCCTGCTGCCCTCCGGCCAGCCACTCACCCCAAAGCAGCTCAGCAGGCAGGCGGTGATGGCCACCTCGCCACCTCCTCGGTAAGAGAGCCCGGCTGCAAGGCTGCACCCTGCCAGCCCCATCGCTGGCTCTCAGGGACAGGGGCTTCTCTTGGCTGGGCCCCTCTGGGCCCTGAGGACAGCCACACCACGATGCAGCACCTTCACGCTGCTGCAGCCCCATCAGCTTACAGGGACCCCCAAACTCAGCCCAAGTCCCGTGCAGGTACCCACTGGCAGCTCAGCCACTCAAAGGACACAGCAAGGAGAGATCCTCGCACCGGGATCCAGCGGCAAATGCTGTGTCAGAGCCCGTGCAGACACCAGCAACGCCTGCCTACATCCTGCCTGCTGCTCCAGCAGGGAGCCCAGCGGGCTGCGGGAGTTCATTACAGCTTCTTGCAAAAGCCAAGGAAGCGCAGCTCGGCCCCTCCATACGTCAGGCAGCCCTGCGAAGCCAGGAATGTGCCTTTTCCAGGCAAACACATACCTCTTAGAAGGCATGTGTGTGCTGTCAGCAGAGTTCAGAGCGCACTAGGAGCAGGGAGACGGGAGATTGATGATACGGTCGTGCACTCGGGGCATTCAGCTCTTCTGGCAAAGGTCCAGCAAGAAGCACTGGCTGAGGGCGGGGGGGAAAGTCAGCTGCTTAACATTCAGCACACAACATCCTCCAGCAAGGTGGCACGTGGAGAACTAGCCCTGTGGATGCACTCAAGGGTTTAAGCCACCACCCAGAGCAATCTCCCCATCCTGCAGCCCCCGAGCAGTCACGACACAGCCCCTTCCCACGCTGCAGGGTGTCACTCCACCCAAAGACTTTTCGAGTGCCTTACAAACACCCAGCCTTGGGAAGGGCAGAAAGAAAAGGGACTCAAGGCCACAACTTACTTACGCAGGGCTGCAGTCATTCTGAGGGACAGCCCTGAGCAGGGACAACTGAGCAGCATCTCCCCAAACCCACCCGCACCACCCAGCCCTCCTGTAGCACAGGGGACATCTCGACACGGCCACCACCTAAGAAGGACCAAAGGCTCCATCGAAGGAGCTCTAGGTCTTAAGAAGGACCAAGGCTCCGTTGGCACAACTGTCTCAAACATGCTGCCCCAGTGTTTCACAGCCAGCCTGCCCTGCACCCACAGCTGCCAGCCCGGCCTTGGTTCTGCACATGAGCCATAGGATGCAGGAGCCCTGAGCATCCCCACTTTTCACTCTGCTTTGGTGTGAAATGGCAGAACCAGGCAGGGAAGCAGCACAGACCAAGGAGGAAGCCCAAACAAAAGGCTCAACAGAACTTCAAGACACCTTCCTTCCCTGGGGTAAGGGTCTCAGTGTTCTGGGGCAGAGGAACCCCAAATCAGGGTTCAGCAATGCCCAGAGATGCCCTGGGGGGCCGTTCTGCCCCAGGACCCTCCCACTGCGCTGCCCGGGAGGATGCGGGCAGCCAGGCAGCGGCGCAGGGGCTGGTACCCAGAAAGCTCCACCTCTGCCGGTTGCTTAGCAACCAGCATCCCGCAGAAGCCACCTCGCCCGCACGTCCCTGCCAGCTCTGCTGCAACGGCTCTGGCAGATGAGGGGAGACCAGAAGCCCCCACCTGGTATCCACCAGCTTGCCCCTGACACACCGGGGATGTGCTGGGCTGCAATCTATCCCTGTACCCCTTGTCTCAGCACCCGAACTTCGCCTCGGATCCAATGCCTATAGGAAAAGGGAGCAATGTTTTTAGATGAGACAGCCCTCCCGCCCCAAGTCCAGCTGATAAATGCTAGATAGGGAAAGGAAAAGGACAAATGGAAACCACTTCACACCGTCTGAGCCCAGCTGAAGCAGCTGGCCTGGCTGACCAGGAGCAAGCATCTCCCCCAGCACCACAGAACCTGCTTTCCCAGGGATGTTGCTGCACCTGAGCCTGCCCTGCTCTGGCCAGCATCATCCTTCACAGCTTGGCTCCCTCCTAGCAGGTCCCCAAGCTGCACGTCACAAGGCTCAGCATTGCTGCTGCTTCCCAACCGAAAGAGGCCAACGCATTAGGGAAAATCCCTCCAAACGTCTCAAAATTCCTTGGCAGGGAAGAAAATGCTACAAGATCACAGGAAGAAAAGCAGCGGTAGATCAATAAATAAAACAGGCAGGAGCTGGAACTCAAGGAAGAGAATTGTTCTTGCAAATGTCTTTTTGTACGCCGCCTGCAATTTCTGCTGCTGTTCATCTCACTTCTGGGCGAAGACAGATTAGCTGGCTGGGAAGAGAAGTAGGAAATTGCTGTATCAACCATGGAAAATCAAGACTGGAAAAATAGACCTGGGGCTTCCTTAAACTATCCCCAGCACTGGTGTCTCTAGTAGAGGTCCAACCTCTTATGGGTCAGACCCAGAGGGCAAACCAAGCTTTTTCCTTCGACTTGCCACCTGAAAATCTGATTAATCATCAGCACTGCAAGAAATCAATGAGAGCATAAGCCCCAAAGCATCACTAAAAAAAAGGTGAGGGGCTTCCACGAGCTCTCAACCCTGCAGTAACGGTCCTTTTGCCCTTGCACACTCACCCGGGGCCACGCCAGATGGCAGCAAGATGCTACCAGCACCCCATGCCCAGGTCGCTCACCTGAATCACAAAAAACAAAGGTTTTTCAATGAATCTCAAGCAGGGTGCTTGGATTTTTGTAAGGTATGGGCAGGGGATACTTTATGCCACAAAATCACTACTACTCTAGGTATTTTTAAACAAACAAATTAAAAAAACCCACCCTAAAACTCCACTCTTTTTCGAATGTAGGTTTAATAAGGCACAGAGGACGGGTCAAAGGCAGCAGCAGCGCCAGGGCAGCGCCCAGGAATCCAGCCCAGGTACAACACCAAGTCTGCCACTTCGTTTTGCCCCAGTACCACTTCTCCACTTCCGTGCAAAAAGATGCCAGAGGGCTGGCAGGAATCAGAGTCATTTAGGCGATGCACAGATTTAACTCTGTCAAACTGCTGCACAAACCCAGGGTCAAAATTGGGGAGAGATGCATGGAGACCCCCCAGCTCCCACTGCAGAACTGCTCCAGTCTGGGGTTCTCCCACCCAGCACCCGCCAGCTCTCACCTCACGGCAGGGACCCACCGCGCCAGCCGGCCTCCCAGGCACAAGGCAGGCATTTTCTGGTAAGCAAATATTAGTGGGTTTCTCTCGCTTTTTCCCAACCCTTCCATTTCACCTCTCGGACAACCCTGAGCAGTTGTTTTTCTCGGTTGTTTAATCTCTCCCCAGGTCCCAGAGGATGAGCATTCAGTGCTTGCAGAAGCTCATCGAGCTTTGATGTGTCTCAGATTCTATCCCCATGCAGGTGACGGGTATTGGGGGAACTTGGACAATTAAATGACAAACAGAAGGAGGGGCTGGAGGAGAAGTTGAAAATAAATAAATAAACAAAGAGGGGAGAAAAACCAAACCTGAATGAAGCCTCTCATCCCTACCTCATCCAAGGGCAGAGCAGAACCAAGGTGGGCAGAGCCCATGGAAACCTCCTGCTCTTGCGCTCGGAGAGGAAGGTGCCAGTCCAGGCACCCTGGGCACAAAACCCCGCTCCTGGCACGGGAGGTGCTGTGGCCTGCCTGAACGCAGGGGCCGCCATCGCTGCAGCCAAGCTCGCCCCACCATGGCACAACACAAGGGAGAAATTTGTGCATTCATAGAATCATAGAATGGCCAAGGCTGGAAGGGGTCTTAGAGGTCATCTAATCCAACCTCCCTGCCACGGGCAGGGACGCCTCTCAGCTAGATCAGGCTACTCAAGGCTCTGTCCAACCTGGCCTTGAACACCTCCAGGGAGGGGGCAGCCACAGCCTCTCTGGGCGATTTATTCCAAAGTCTTGCCACCCTCGGACTGAAGAATTTCTTGTAATCTAAATCTATTCTCCTTCAACTTAAACCCATTTCCCCTTGCCCTATCAGTCGACGCTCTTGTACAAAGTCCCTCCCCAGCCTTTCTGTAGGATCCCTTCAGGTATTGGAAGGCAGCTCTTAGGTCCCCCCGAAGTCTTCTCTTTTCAAGACTGAACAACCCCAGCTCCCTCAGCCTGTCCTCGTAGCAGAGCTGCTCCAGCCCCTGGATCATCTTTGGGGCCTCCTCTGAACACGCTCCAACAGTTCTATGTCCCTCTTATGGGACATTCTAGAAGAGAAGTTGAGACTTCCCAAGAGATGGGGCTGCCTGTCTCGGTCACCATGTGGACAAGCCGAGGGGCAGCAAGGCCCCCTGCCACCCCCACAGCATCACCCCACCAGGACCCATACAACAGACCCACTTGGCACCCATGTTCCTCCGGCTCTCACCAGCCTGCCCTGACTTTGCGGCATCCATCCAGGGCAGCGGTGTGGCCACAGCCACCGAGAACCCCTGGCAGGAGGGCTCCATCACCTCTCAGGATAAGGCAGCACACATCTCTCTCAGCACCATGTCCCCTGCAACAGGATCAGGGGCAGCCACTGGGGCTGTCACTGGTGGGAGTGACGCGGTGGGACGGCAATCCAGCCGGCACGGCCCCAGCATCTGCCACGTCTGAACATCTCCGTCTCCCCGGCAACCTGGGTACCGGCACCTCCTTAGTGTGCAGCAAAAGCCATGCTGAATCCCTAGCAGGATTACAGCAGCCCTCTCCCTTCCCTTGCCCTCCTGGCCTCTCCATCCAAAATTCATCAGTAAAACACAACCTTGTGGTGAGGGACAAAGAAAGCATCGTGCCAGGGGGACAGGGAGAGGCAGCACTCCTCCTCGCCCTGATGACCACCACCACCATGGGGCTTACTGGGCACCACTGGGCTTTTAGCTGAAGGGAAGCAGCGGCCGCACGCAGAGTGATGGAGGCCATCCCCATGCCGGCTACCTCAAATGGTCTGGGCCATCACGTGCACATGGGAGCAGGATAAGGATCCTCCTGGCGACACCGGTGGCAAGGAGGCTCAACCTCGATCCCCACCCAGCACGTTCAGCGGCCTCTCGAGCTCCAAAAGCTCCCCAATGCAGTGCAAAACTCCCTCCAGTTCCAGCTTTGCCACCACCCAACCAAGTATCCTGCACTCTCTGCAGGTGGGGAAGGACACAAGCCAAAAACCTGAGTGCCAGAGCATCATCTGGCTCCATGAAGAACTTTCCAGAGGTCCTTGAGCAGTGCCAGCCATGCTGAGGACCCTCTCAGCACGCTGAGATGCTGTACACAGAGACACAACAAGCCCCCACGGAAGGAGCATCCCCTAGGGTTCCCCAGGGAGGCAGGAGAGTCCCGGCACCCCAGAGCTGCACCCTGGGGGGGGCTGAGCCTGGCAGGCTGCAATGAGGGGAGCAGATCACGCCCCACAGAATCCGCTGGCAACTCTCAGCACCCGCTCCTGTAGCTGCTGAGGATGGGAAGCGGCTAAAACGCTGTTTAACCCCTTCAGCAATGGGGAGGAAAGCCAAGAAAGGAAAATCAAAAGCTTCTGTCCTACAATAAAAGAGAGAGCAGCAAGGACTGTGGGGGAGCTGGGCTGAAAGAAGCCCGGAGAGGTGCCACAAGCAGCACCCATCTGTTGGAATATGATGTCCCAGAGCGTAGCCACGCCAGGGCCGGGTGCTCTCCTGGCCGTGGTCCAGCCTCCACATCCACCCTTGGAGGCAAAGTCCTGCAGATCCCTACCCCATGCCACACCTGCTCAGAGGCTGCCTACAGCTTCGATCCCTCGGGTCCTGCCGAGCGAGAAAAGCTGCTGAAACACCAGTCCCAGCAGGCAAGTTCCCTCCACAGGGATCTGAGAGCAGACAGCTCTTCCTTTACACCCAGCCCCAGTGGGATCACCAGTTTAGCAAGGCAGGAGTCCATCCCAGCCCTCTACACCACTCTTGGCCAAAACCAGTGGCGAGGGTTGGACATCACCCAGGAACAGAGCTCCCTGCCACGCTGAGACCTGCCGAAGACTCGAGTGAGCGCACGGGGAAGCCCAGCTCCTAGCTGAGGTGATACGGAAGAGGTTAAAAGCATCAGCCGAAGCAATCAGCATGTCTGGCCAGAATCCAGCCTTTCCCAAGCCGAAGTTTGAGGGAGCTGGCAGCTCTCCCCAGCCTCCAGGGCGCGCATTGCCACATACCGCAAACCTGTTTGCTCAGCCGGGGCCAAAGCAGCTGGGATGGCACACAGCAAGCTTCGTTGACCAAGGCATGTCTTGCGGAGAGGATGGGCCCCAAATCAAGAGGAAAGTGCACCAACAGCCCCGAGGCAGGGCGCGGGGAGCCGGCACAGCGTTGCCCCAGCACCCGTGGCCATGCCAGGGTCTGGCAGGGGTCCTGTCGCTGCACGGGGCGAAGGGGAGGGAGGAAACTAAAATGGACCAACAGCATTTCTTAGGCAAAAGGGGATCCGTGCAGCGTCCTGGGCTGATTTTTATAATAAGGAGTTAATCTTGCCCAGGGTGTTGGGGAGGGACCTCGGCAGCCTCTCTGTGCTCATCTGCACTCTGTAGTCACTAGAAACTGAGTTACAGGGCTCAACCACCTCAGTGCCGCACCTGATCAGTGCTGGGAGTTCTGCCTGGGGGTTTTTTGGATGGGGAAAGGGCAGCCCGAGAGCTGCCACAGCCAAACAGAGTGGTGAGCCCAGGCTCTCCAGGGAGACGCTGGGACCACCAGCACTGCAGCCGTCCCTCTCCTCCTACTCCAAGGCTCGGGGAGGGACAGGACCAGAGCAGAGCAGGCAGGGGTGTTGCAAACCACGCGGACCACCCGTCACGGCGATGGTGGAGGGCAGCTTCCATCCTCGCTCCATGTCACCCCTGCCTCTGCAGCAATCGCCGCTCGCAGACACGTGTGAGCAGAGGAAGGTAGAGATTGCAGGTCAGACAGCCTCGGGCGCTAGGATGGAGCAGCCAGGGGAGATCAGCTGCCTTATGTGCAAGAACACAAGAACAGACACTCTGGAGAGCATGAGGCCAGCCTGTAAGCAGCACAGTGGGAGAGGAGAGGGGCTTGAGGAGGTGGAGAGCACCCAGGGCAAGGGGAGCCACCCAAGGGAGCCCAGCTCAGGCACAGGCTTGCCCTGACTCCTGTCTTCTCTTTCCTTCCAAAGGAAAGCCCAAGCTATGCCTACAGACATTGTCCTCTGCTCTGCAGCCCCAGAAGGGCCCTGTTTGGGGTCTACAGCAGTGGCTACAAAGTGCCATTTTCCCCAAGGTAACGGTCGTGCCTCGTGCACCATTTCCAAGGAGGATGGAGCAGTTAAGTTGAAAGAGATGCCCAATCACCTCATCCAACCAATGGAGGACCATCTCCTCCAAGCAGGCTCCAAGGAGACGGTCCCTTCTCCTCACCCTGCCTACCGTACCTCAGCAGCCAGCCCTTCACAACACCCAGGAGGGAGGATATCACCTCAGCTGTGAGGGAGCTGTAGAAAGAGAGAAACGAGCAGTTCATCACCAGCACAATCACTGTGCCACAACCGGAGCGTCACCAACGCCTCCAGGAGCGCGGGGACACCTCCCTCGGCACAAAGCAGCAGCTGGCCCGGGTTGCGCTGGCAAGGCTTCGCCTGCCCGGACTTGCCGGGTTGCTGGGACCCGCAGGCGACCGCCACACGGCCGGGCGGGTCTGCCTGGAGCGCGCAGCCGTGACGCGGTTCTACCGCACAAGAGCTTCCCCAAGTTCAGGAGCCGAACGCTCCCGCGTCAGTGGGGGTCTGTGCCCGACCTCCCAAGCAGCCTGCCGGGTGCAGAGCCCCAGCGCGGAACCACGCAGGCACCGCAGCCCATGCTGGAGGGAAACTGAGGCACGCAGCCTGGCAGGATCACACACTGAAGCCGGGCCTGCACCTCTGCTCCTGCCAATTAGAAAATGGGTCTCCCACCACGCAAACTCTTCAAGCACAGAGACAGGACAAGACACCCAATCACCCTCCTTGCTATCCCTACAGACGGCGGGGTACAGCCCTGGGGCTCCTGGTGCCCAGTATTCAGGTGAAGAGAGATGTCCCATCTTGGACTCGGAGTGAGGGTAGCCCTGCTCTCCACCCAGGCTCACCTTGCAGGTCAAGAGAGAAAGCAGACGCGAGACCGTGTCCTCGCAGCTATCCCTGCCTGCGCGCCGTCTGCAGGACACGCACGAGCAGCTCATGCCTGGTTTCACGTGGACGGCACCGTGCAAACCCTCCGTGCCCTCCCCAGCCAGATGGACCCCAGGGGTCTCCAGAAAGGCCTGGACCACAAGCCCTGGACTCTTCCAGGCATCCCAGCAACTTAAATCTGCAGCTCAGACCTATCGCTGTCCTCTCCCACCCCTCGCTCCCAGCTGCCGAGCGGTGCCAGAGACCATGGGACATGTCTCAGGTCAGCTCGAGGACCTGAGCTCCAGGCTTGGATCCACACCCAAAAAAACACAACGGCTGGTCTGCAAACACATCACCTTCCTCAAATCCTCCACACAAAAGAGAGCACGGAAGTTCGGCATTCAGCGTGACGTCCCAAAGCCGCTCCGTCAGTGGGCAGCTGGTAGGTGCCTTCCTGCTGGCACAGGGGCTGTTGCCCAACTCCAGACTAAACCAGGAAAAAAAACCCAACACAAAGAAAGCTACAGCAAGCCCAAGCCCAGCAGTTTTGTGCTTCGGTGGGAGCAGGCCAGATTTCCAGTCCTGCCCGGGGTTTCTGGCAGATCAGCCTCCCTGCAGCACCGGCTCCGTGCTGAGAAACCCCTTCTACGCTACAAAACCCACTCAGCCTCGTGTGGGATCTGGAAAGGAGAATAAAAGCTTTCAGGATAAACTCACGCTGCTTCCAGGGGCTGCCCTCAGCGTTCTGCTCAGGCACAATTCAGAACCTGCAAAGAAATTACATTTGGTTAAAAAGGAAAAAAAAACAAAAAAACCCACAAAAAACCCAGCTCGCTTCCCAGAGATGGTGGCAAACGTGTGGAAGGACGTTAGCCAGGCACTTCAGCACAAGATGGTGCCCACGCGACTCGAGCACAGCGCTCGGGCTCCGTACAGATCTGCTCGCCGGAGAATGTAAGCTCCAGATTACGTTCGATGCCGCTTTACTCTCAAGAAGAGTGATGTGAAAACAGCACCTTCCCAGGCAGCCAGCCTGCCCGCTGCGTGCCTCGCGAGCCAGCTCTGCTCATTTGAGTGATAAAAGCAAATATTTACTACAGGCAGTGCCGCAGAGCCAACACACCTCTGAGACGCGAAACGGATCCCTTCCTGGCTCGCACCGCCGGGCGCTGCCCAGGTTCTCCTTTCTGGGCCATCTGTGCCACCCCATTGTCACCCGTCCCCCCAGCTCACCGGGGTGGTAACGCCCAGGGCAACATCTGGTGGGCAGGACCCGCAGGGAGCCAGCGCCGCTCACCCGCCCGTGGAGCCACCAGCAGCTCTGGCAGACCAGGAGTCAAATCAGCAGTTTTAATAGGAACAGCCCCAATCATGCAACAGCATTTTCGGGGCCATTTTTTAGACGACAACGGCATCTGACAGGGGAGGAAAAACTGCCCAACAGTTACAGGAAGGAGGAAGCACAGTCTCACAGCACAGCAAGGATACCATCTGCTTTTCCAAGGGTTCATTTTCAAACATACCTTCAACAGGCAAGAACCATCCTCCCACGAGCGCACAGGCAAAGCAGGCGGGATGACCCGCCTATGCAAAGCAACCCCCTCTCACACGGATTCAGCAAAAACCTTTCACTCTCCACACGCAAACATCAGCTGCGTGTAGCCCTACACAGCTTGCCCCGAGCGACACGGATCCAAGAGCTCGCTCGGGGAATAAAAGCTGCTCCACTTTTCATTTGGACAGAGTCCCCAGGCAGCACAGCCACACGCAGCGACCGATCCACGTCTGGGGCTCCAGCCATTCCCTCCGGGACAAGGACAGGACCTTCTGCTGTCCCCCAGGGAAAAAAAAACTGATGCAACAAGGCCGGGAGCTTCTGCACTTCCAAAGAAACAAAATCATCCTCAAGTGGGGAGAAATTGCAACCCCAGATGATTTTGCATGAGAGACATGGGAAGTGGCGGGAGTTACAGCCGCCACCACATGTCTGGTCCTGTCCCAGCTCTGCCACTGTCACACGAGCAGAAGCACAAGCTGGTGCTGGGCAACACCAGCGGCTCCTGCTCCCAGCCCGAGATGGTCACACAAAGCCACGGGCATCTGTGGGGCTCTCTCTCCTCTTTGGCGCAGCCTCCGTGGCCCTGCTCCTATTCTGCCAAGCCCACCGACTGTGGGGAAGGAGGGGGTGCTGCTCCTGGGTTCACATGCTCGGCTTTCTCCCACCCCAGCTCACGGGCAAGGCAAGAGATGCGCCCGAGCAAGCAGAGGCACAGCCGGGCACGAGAGCAGGCAGCTTTCCACAGACCCTGGTACCCAGGGCTCGCCAGGGCTGCCCCATCTTCCTCCTGCGAGGAGGAGGATGGGGGATGCAGTCACCAAAGGCAGCGCAGCAGCACGGAACACTCGCCAACCTGCCCGTGTCACGCTGTCAAACAAAGCCCCTGTGCTCTCCATCAGACGCCAAGCGCGCCTCCTTCCCGCGCTCACCAGGGCGGGCTGCACCGCCGCAGGCTCTGAGCTATGGACATTTTGGGATCTGAGCTACCAGAGCAATTAGTATCATATTAATGAATTGTTCTGAGGGTACAGGCAGTGAGAATGAGACCCTCCCCCAGCCCTGCCTGCAAACCGGCGGCTCCCCGCCACACTCCTGCTAGCAAAAATCCATGCTAGACTGCATCGTGATCTCCTGCCACGCAGCTCACCCCGGCGCCGGGCTGGTGCGTTCACCATCTCAGCCACAGACAGTGCCTGGGGCTTGAAAACATCCCACAGTGACCCACATTGTCACAACATCATCATCACAATCATCCAGCCTGACCCTGACGGGGTGAGCTGTGGAACCACAAGCTGGGACGGCAACGGCAGGCAGGAGAAGGCGACGGATGGTTCCTGCACGGGGCAGATCTGGGTTGGGACTGAGCTCCGGGGCTCCGGCAGCAGCACAAGTGGGCTCACGGCGACGGTGGAAGTTGCCACCAAAACACAGCCGCGTTTTCTCTACGTCCTTGTAGTGCTTCCAGTGGTCACCCTAAAGTCAGCTGCATTTCTCCCAGAGGTATCACACATGAGGCTGAGGTGACCAACAGGGTCTGTACTACTAGAAAGCATTTTTTGGTTGCCTGAAGAAGAGCCAGATCAGACCTTACAGAAGGTTTCTCTTGTCCTGGCCGGTTCACTCTGCAGGACCTTCACCTACCAGGACTCGCAGTAAATCTGCTAGAAGAAAATACTGCTGAGAAGTCAGGCTGGAAGTTTCCCCACCCCAAAGTTCACCATCACTTCAGAACGTGCAGCCTTTTAGAAGACACTAAACTGAAAAGTAAAAATCATTAAACAGGACTGGATTTTTAGCTAAACCCAGGACAGGTTTGTATCCTTGTCAAGACCCAGCTGCATGACCATCCCTTAGGCCTGAGGACAGCATCACTCTCCCTCTCCGAGACCTTCGCCACGACCCTCTCCTCACCAGCAGAGACCCGAAGCTTTCTTGGGTGCCACAGCATGTCATGCTCAGCAGGAGCTCCTGGCAGCAGAAATACTGTCAGATCAATAGTGCAGCTAATGAGAACACATAATTGCTTCTCTTCTACGTGGGGGTACTGGCTCCCCAATAGGACCATGAAAGAGAAAAACCTGCAGGACCCCTCCCAGCAGCGCAGCCCTTCACACGTGGCCACCCCGGGCGGTAGTCCCGGGCAGGTGGGCAGGAGGAGGATGCAAAGGGTTGGTCCATCCCCTCTTCCACCCCACAGTCTGCCAGGGGATGTCCCACCAGCCCCTGGTCTGGCCAGGGTGCCCTTCTGCTGGCGCCCACCCTGGGCAAGTACAATTAGCTGATTACAAAGGGGAACAAACGTGTCATTTAAAACGCACAATCAGATTTCCCGGCCCTTCTGCCCATAACAACACGTCTCGTGAAATGGCTCATTCTGTTCTCTCGCAGAAAAACGTGTTTCCCTTCAAAAGCCTGATACGAGATGGGGGTGGCGGAAGGAGGGATAAAAGGCAAAGCTAAAAATACCTTCCGAAAGATATCACGACAGCGACAGATTCACGGGGAAAGGAGGTGGGAAGGGGGCTGTGAATGCATTAAGATCCTGTTTAATCTCTCCCGAGCCACCTAAAAAATCCAGAAACGATACCTCAAGGTTTCCTTTGTGCAGGAGCTGACTCCACCCTGTGTTTTCCTCTCCATCTGATGCTCGGGGAAGGATAGCAGCACACATCTCGGCTCTGCTGCCAGGCAGCGAGCGAGCGGGGCCCCGGCAGTGGGTTAGTAGGAGCAGAGGGAGGAAGGAGCGGGTGGGTGGAACCTGGCAGCAGGGCTGGGCTGTGAATCCTCATTCAGCATCGCCTCAAACGCAGGATGCGGTTTCCCACTACCGCAGCGCCCGGTCCCGGCTTCCAGCCCTCATCGCCCATGCTTTGCAAAGGAGCATCAGGTCTTTGGGACCGAGCAGGGGTCGGGAGAGCGAAGCCCAGCGAGACGGTTGCACTTACAGCCGGTGGGCAGAGGGGCTGGTTTGGGGAAGGGGGATGGAGGAGATCGCGAACCGCTCGCCCATTTCATCTCCACAAAGAGGCCAAGTGCCCCAGTAAAACTGCTGACCTGCTGGCAACCAGGGATCCGCAGCTTCAGCCTCATTTGTCTCGTGTTTTGAGCACAATAGGGTCAGCCCAGGCTCCTCTCTGCTCTGTGATCACACCCGAGGCGGGATGCTGCTCGCCCAGCCCGGGCTGCTCCCGCACCCAGCGCCGCCTGCACCGGCCTGAGGCACTGCCGGGGGCAGACAGTGATGGTTTGCAAAATGCAGACCATTAGCAGGAGACGGAGAGAAATTCCTCTCCATTAGCACCCAGATTTTAAGGCTCTGTCTGCTACTCCCACCCTCCCAGAGGGCAAACCTGGGAGCACTCCCAGGCATGCACACACTGACCCATTCTCAGCTTCAGTTTAGAGCACCCTCAGCTGCAGACTGGAATAAGGAGACACCAAGTATTTGTACCAAACCACCCACCCAGGGCCCCCTTCCGCACAGCCCCACAGCTCCCTGTCCAGTCCAGCACAAGGAGAGCAAACCTTGCCTCCCATCCCCAGCGGTACAAAAGCTCAGCCCAACAGCTGCCTCTGTGCACCCCAAAATGGTTCGACACCTTGGAGCAAGGCACTGTAGAGGCAGCAACCGTCACACATGACAGGGGACATCGACAGGGCACCCCGCTCCGCACAAGGGACATGCTGTGTGGAGGGGAGAGCTGCTGCAGAGAGCAGCCACAGCTTCCATGGTGTTTGCCCAGATCTCCTGCTCCTCCCTCTGAGGCACAATTAGGTCCTGGACAACACACAAGCTTCCACCCCAGGGCTGGGAGGGGAGGAAGGATGGATCTGCAGCCACAAGGGAATACTGCAACAGTCCCCACCGCAGGCAGTCTCCTCCCGCCGTGCTTCCCATCTCCTGTAACCCAAACAAGGGGATGTGCATGGTCCACTGGGCAGGTTCTGGAGAGGAGCCCCCAAAGGAGACTGTCCTGCAGCTCCCACAGATACATACAGCTCCTTCCAGGCTCAAGTGACAGCACGAGCCAACAGTCAGCGCAAGCCCAGGCTCAAACCCCGACGTCCCCACGCAGAAGGTGCTGGCCAGGACCGGCCCCTTCACTCAGCACCACAGAACCTCACGGGTCTCTCCAGCGCAGTCGTCCCGGCTGTGACAAATCCAAACCTGCTGACTCAGAGCCACCCGACTGCTCTAATGAGAACAATAAGCCACGCAGCCATCACTGTCACAGCCTCAGCGCAAGCACATTTTTAGATGCCGTGTGAGAGTCACGGATTTGGAGCTGCACGAGTCTTCCAGCACAGGAGCTTCGGGGACTCGGGGACCTCCACCGTTTCACGTTCCTTCTTTTGCATCTCTGCTCAAAACAGAGCCTCAGACTCGGCTCAGACCTCCAAGTGACAGGCACCACATGAAAGTCTACTATATAGCTAAACACAGGCCTTACAGACGCCCACGCTGATCTGCCGCAAAGCTTGAGCCCGTACTCAGCCCATCTCCTCACACACGCTCCCTTCACCATCGGCATCCCAGCTGTCACTCAGGCGCCGCAGCGCCGTGCCCAAGGCGGCAGGGAGACGGCCCCGGTGCACGGCCAAATAAAATTAAGGCAAAGGACACTCAAGCGATGTCTGCGGGATTGGGCAGGAAACTCTCGCAGCACGCCCAGCAATGGCCAAGCCCACCCCTCCGGCCTTTCACCGACCATTCTCTGTGACTTCCTAATTTAGAAATCCTAATTACTTATGCGAAAGATTTCTTCTTTAGGGGACAAACTTAACCAGGCACCTGCCCAGTCTGTCTGTCTATCTCTTCCAGTGATGAACAAGGAGGAAAGCCGGCACCGCAGGGCGACGCTGGAGTTATACGTGGGACCAGGGCTCGGTGCTGCCAGCAGAAAGTGTGAAAGGTTATTCTGTAAATCAATGAGAGATCCAGCTCCTCACCAGGACCAAGGTCATCACCCAGAGCTTAACAGGGAGCTCCACTGCCTGGGGCAAGAAAATTGATTTTTAACATTTTCCCCATTCTACACTGCAATGACTTCTTCAACTGACCCAGCCACCCCTCCCGGTCTCCCATAAACCACGTGCCAGAAGACACATGCCCTAGAAGGTTGTTGTAGTGGTGGCAACCATGGCAGCAGCCCAGGAAAGGGAGCCTAGGAAGCCCCGTGCTGTCACTGGACAGGAAAGGTACCAAAGCCTTCACCCTCCACACACCAGGAACACAGGGTCTCTTCTACACCCCTGCTTTTTGACCAGAAATACAACACTGGACTTCAGAAACCTTTTTTAGAAGCTTCCTCCAAACCAAAACATCTCTCCCCGAGAGTTTCGGAAAACGCTGATTTCTCCAAAATTGGTTAAAAAATAAAAATTCTGGACAGTTCTAGTCACAACATCAACAAGCAACCGAAACAACAGGAGAAGAGGACATCACCTGCAGCCAAAGCCAGCTGACCATCGGCACAAAACAACCCAGAGCTGCAGCCCACCCTCGGTGACCTCCCCTGCCCTGCAGCCCAGCCCAGGGCTCGGCTCCTCAAGGTGATGTCTGCATTAAATCCAAAGTTGCAAGGACGGCGCGCAGAGGAGCAGAGGCTGCAGGGGGGAGGCGGCTCACACCCCCCGAGGGACGGGCACATCGTTGTACTTTGACACTGAACATAGAGGAGGTTACCCCCACAAAAGGAGGGAGAAAGAAAGTGGTTGTGGACAACCACAGCCTCCAGAACATGCCCTGCATCTCTGCACGCAGCAGAGACCAGGGTCCTGATCGAGAGCATGGCTCTGAGCACCCTGGGGATGCTTCCACAGAGAGGCTCCACACCTCCCAAACCAGACTCTACAAAAATATACCTAAAGAATAATTCCCTTCTTGGAAGGATCATCACCCAAACTCAGCTGGCCCTCAGCTCCAAACCCGCTTGATGTCAACGAGGCCATACAACCGAAGGCCACCAGAAGTGCCCTCCAGCCTGCGCAGCCACGGTCAAAGGACTGGGACACATGCAGGGTCCTCCAGCAGGGTGGCAAAGGACACGGAGATCTGCAAGACAGCCCCAGGGAGCAGCCCTTGGTAACAACGTGCTTCCCATATCTCGAGTCATTTGGAAGCAAAAATCCCTTTGGAGAAGACTAGCGCGAGAAAGCCAGAGGGAAAGTGGCAGCGAAGCACAGGAAGGAGACGGATGCCTGGGCTGGTCTCTCCAGGGATGCTGGAGAAGCCACACCTCATCCACAGCAGCAGGGAGGCGGCTGATCAAGAGTCACCTCACACCATCTACAGCTGAAGCCAACGCAGCTCCTCCATTGCCTGCTCCCGCAACACATTGTGAATACTCAACTGCGCATCCCCAGGCCATTGTTTGCCCAAAGAAGGGTCTCCACCATAACATGCCGAAGGCTGGGCACGGCCGGCGGGGAAACAATACCACCGCAGAAACAGCAAGAGAAATAGTGAGAAACAAGACAGAAAAAGGCCACGCAGGTCCTCTAGTACAATCTCCCGGGTAACCAGCCTATGGAGAAAATGCTGAGCTCAAGGATACCTCCAGAGCCCACCTCCTGCCATATGACGAGACTCCAAAAATAACCACAGAAATATGCGAGGACCCAGTCCAAGTTGTTCCTGGCTCTCTCCGCATTCTCCCTCCAAATGTAAAACCGCCTCCCCTGAAAAAAAAATTTAAAAAAAAAAAAAAAAATCACAGCCCGGCGGGTTACACGCTCTCGGGGCAAAGGATCCCTGCGAGGGAAAAAAAAAAAAGGGGGGTGCAAAGGATCCGACCCGCACCCCGCTTTGCGGGCTGGGAAGCGCCTCCGCCGGGGGAGTCGCCGCCCCCCCCTCCCAGCTCTCAGCATCCCACCCCGCAGCGGGACACGATGCGGGATGCAACCGAGGAAAGGGGGAGGAGGAGGAGGAGGCCCGGCTCGGGAAAGCTTCCCCTACCCGCACCCCTCCCTTCGCAACGCATCGCGGGGCGCCCGACCCCACCGACGTCCCCCGCTTCCACGCCCGGGGGTGCTCACCTCGATCTCGAAGCCCGCCGAGCTCCGCCGCCGACCGGCTCCCGGGCGCGGCCCCACGCCGCAGCGCCCCGCCGCCTGCTGCCCTGCCCCGCCGTGCGGCGGGAGCGTGCGGGGCGGGGCCGGGCGGGGCGGGGCGGGGCGGGGGCGGTGGCGCTGCGGAGGGGGAGCGGCCGCTCCCCCTCCGCAGCGCCACCGCCCCCGCCCCGCCCCGCCCCGCCGGTTGCTTCCAGAGGTTGGGCGCGGTTTGGTTTTTTTGGGGGTTGTTTTTTTTTTGGGGGGGGTGTCTCCCCGCTGTGCGGCTTTTGGGTGCGGGGATGCATCGGGTGCAGGGACGCATTAGGGGTGTGGATGCGCTGGATGCACAGCAGGGATGCCCTGCGTGCCAGAGATGCCCTGGGTGCAGGGAGACCCTGAGTGCAGGGATGCATCGGGTGCAGGGATGCATTGGGGGTGTGGATGCATTAAGTACAGGGAGGCATTGGATGCACAGCAGGGATGCACTGGGTGCAGGGAAGCACTAGGTGCATGGCAGGGATACCCTGGGTGCAGGGATGACCTGGATGGAGGGATGCTCTGGGTGCAGGAATGCCCCGAGTGCAGGGATGCATTAGGTGCAGGGACACATTGGGGCTGTGGATGCATTAAGTACAGGGATGCACTGGATGCACAGCAGGGATGCACTGGGTGCAGGGAAGCACTAGGTGCATGGCAGGGATACCCTGGGTGCAGGGATGCACTGGGAGCATGGACACACTGGATGCACAGCATGGATGCCCTGGGTGCAGGGATGCCCTGCGTGCAGGGGTGCTCTGGGTGCAAGGAGGCCCTGGGTGCAGGGATGCATTGGGTGCAGGGATGCATTGGGGGTGTGGATGCATTAAGTACATGGATGCACTGGATGCACAGCAGGGATGCACTGGGTACAGGGAAGCATTGGGTGCAGGGGTGCATTGGGGGTGTGAATGCATTAAGTACATGGATGCACTGGATGCACAGCAGGCATGCACTGGGTGCAGGGAAGCACTAGGTGCATGGCAGGGATACCCTGGGTGCAGGGATGCACTGGATACATGGAGACACTGGATGCAGGGATGCACAACAGGGATGCCCTGAGTGCAGGGATGCACTGGATGCAGGGATACATTGGGGGTGCGGATGCTCTGGATGAGCAGCATGGATGCATTAGGTGCAGGGATGCACTAGGTGCACGGCAGGGATACCCTGGGTGCATGGATGCATTGGGTGCAGGGATACACTGGATACAGGGATACGTTGAGAGTGTGGATGCACTGGATACCCAGTATGGATGCACTGGGTGCAGGGATACACTGGATGCACAGCATGGAAGGCCTGGGTGCAGGGATGCATTGGGTACATGGGCGCACTAGAGGGATGCCCTGGGTTTATGGTGGATGCCTCGGGTGCAGGAATGGATGCATGGGGTGCATGGACGCAGGGATGCACAGCACAGCTGCAATGGCCCCTATGGCCGTCGGTGGAACCTTTGGGGAAATGCGATTGATGCTCCTGAGCAGGAGGAATGAGACCAGAGGTGCACCGCATGCTCAGCCTCGTTTGCCTCGCAGATGCCAAGGGGTGAAGGACCGAGGGCACATGTCACGCTCAGGTTTGTGCTGGGTCTGGTTTCCTCCTTCCTGGTGCCCCGTGCTCGTCCTGACTTGTTACTCAACACCCACCAGCTGCTGCTGCCCCACGTGGGGCTCTAAGCAGCTCGTTGTGCCCCAAGACTTCCCCATGGAGCCTTGGCTCACTCTGCTCTCTAGAGCACATCTGCCAGCCGTCACTGCCTTTGTTCTCTGAAGTTCACAGGGCGCACCTCCACATGGGACCCCAGGAAAGGCAGGTCTCCAGCAGTGAGGGGGAGGCTTGGGGGCTCCTCCTGGCAGAGGAGGTCCAAGCCAGCTGCTTCTGCTTGTCCTCTGCAAGCCAGGGCTGGCCTGGGGCACCTCGGCACCGTGTGTCACCTGCCTGGCAGCAGCGGGTGCCAGGGCTGTGACACCCAGCTGCCTCCGGGTGCTGCTCCTCAGCTTCCTCCCTTCAGGAAACCTCCTCCTCCCGCTCACAGAGGAAGCCTGACCCCTACACCGCCGTGACTGCGATGAAGCTCTGGAACAAGGCAGGCTTCCTTTTTTACTGCTTTCTAAAGTGCCTCCTTTATGAGCCGCGCTGAGGCTTTTTTTTCCTGACAAACCACATACCAGCAGAGAGTACCAGGAACAAAATGAGGCTGCATGGTCCAGTGGTTCGAGCCAAGGCAGCGATGCCAGCAGGATTGTGGGCTCTAATCCCCCGCTGAGCTGTTGACTCACTGTACAAACTCAGGCAGGTCCTGCTTCTTTGTGCCTTGGAGAAGCCCAGCTGGAAAGTTGGGTAAATAGCAGGAACCTCTTGGAAGAGAAAAAAAAACAAAACAAAATACACCTCATCTAGCCAAGTTTGAGGGAGGGCATTCATTTACAAATAAAAGACAGTTCAACTGGCTGCGCAGATTCCCCTCGCAGGCACGGGTTTCACCTCCAGCCTGCCACCGCTGTGCATCCTTCAGGGGCGATGCTGAATCAGTGCTTTACCTCGCCACGGGGGTGGCTGTGCTGCCAGTGACATCATCCGTGTCACGCCACGCTGAGCGTGTAGGGAAGTTGTACAGGAGGAAAGCTGCACCGGATTGCTGCGAAAAATAATTGCAATCGTAGCTCTGCACAGGGTCTTGAAGGACTGTTACCGTCTGTTTTCATCTGCCAGGTCTTTCAAAGGAAAAAATGGTGATTTCTGCTCAGTGGGTCAGGTTCTGTCATACTCCGGAGGAAGATCAAGGAAATTTAAATGTTCAAATCACAGAATTACAGAGTGTTGGGGGTTGGAAGGGACTTCTAGAGATCATCCAGTCCAGCCCCCTGCCAGAGCAGGGTCACCCAGGCCAGTCACACAGGAACGCGTCCAGGTGGGTTTGAAAGTCTCCAGAGCAGGAGACTCCACAACCTCCCTGGGCAGCCTGGGCCAGGGCTCTGGCACCATTACTGTGAAAAAGCTTTTTCTAATATTTTTGTGGAACCTCCTATGTTCCAGCTTGTGCCCATTGTCCCTTGTCCTGTCACTGGACATCCCTGAGCAGAGCCTGGCTCCGTCCTCCTGACACTCCCCCTTGACATATTGATAACCATGACTGAGGTCACCCCTCAGCCTCCTCTTCTCCAAGCTAAAGAGCCCCAGCTCCTTCAGCCTTTCCTCACCAGGGAGATGTTCCCCTCCCTCCATCATCCCTGGGGCTGCGCTGGACTCTCTCCAGCAGTTCCCTGTCCCTCTGGAGCTGAGGGGCCCAGAACTGGACACAAGATTCCAGATGTGGCCTCCCCAGGGCAGAGCAGAGGGGCAGGAGGACCTCTCTGACCTACTGGCTACTCCCCTTCTAACACACCCCAGGATGCCCTTGGCCTTCTTGCCCACGAGGGCACACTGCTGACTCATGGCCATCCTGCTGCCCACCAGCACCCCCAGGGCCCTTTCCCCAGCGCTGCTCTCCAGCAGGGCAGTGGGTGACCACACTGGCAGAGTTACAAGCCCGGAGAGCCTTAGTAGGGTTCCCCACTACCCACCGCAGGGAGAATTCCCCTTGCAAAGCTAAGGAGACAGAAGAACGTGTAGAACAAACTCCTCCAGTGAATGCCTCACTCCCGTTCTTGCACTGGTGCAAATGGCCCAGCCTGAGCCATCCTCCTGCTACTGCCAAGCTAAAACCTGAAGCTCTTCAACAGTCCTGAAGACACAGGGAGTGCAATCCATGGGCATACCTGGCTGTACAGCCCTCTGCCTGCTGCAATGAGGAAAAGAGCTTCATTTGCAAAACCCATCAAAACCCTCTTCTGGTTATTCAATAAGAGCCTAATGAACTTTCTTGCATCTCTGTCAGGTTCCTGTCACAGTGATGGAAGCAATGGAGATGTCTGCTCCAAACTTTGCAAGGCAGGGTGGCAGGGAGGGAACAGCACGACTGTTTTTTTTCCCCCCAGAAAGCATTGACAAAGCGTAACTTCAACAAGGTTTTCAGGAGTTTAACTGAAAATTTAAAGACATTTAAAGGAGATGACATTTGTTTGGTTCCTTTTTTTTTCAGGTAAATCAAATAGAAATTCCAGATAAACCAGTTGTTTTGAACACCAAAAGCAGCCACTATGCAGCTGGGTGGAACTGCCTCTCTGTCTGCCCCTTGGACACTAGAGATCTTTGTTGCCTTGTGATGCACGAGGGAAACCTCTGAGCCTCCCCCCGAGGGTGATGTGAATGCTGTGAAGTGCCTGCAAGCTCTGCTCGCTGCTGGCCGGCAGCTCCAGGGGAAACCCGCCCTCGGGAGTCGGGTCGGCTCTGCAACCCAAGTGAGGATCTCCTGGCCACATTCCCACTGTCGGGCAGAACCAACTTGAAACAACAACATAAGAAACCACAAATGCCCCTACAAATAAACAAGGGCTGGTATAAATTGCAAGGGCTTGCAGATGTTTCATGGTTCGATGTTAGGACAGGTTTGGTCACCAGGCTCTCGTCAGATCTCCTTGAGAGTCTCCAAGCTCTTTCATCCCAGCAAGTTTTCTCCTTACTCTGCAGTGACTGGCCTGGCTTTATGGGACAGAGAGCAAAAAGGACCAGAACATCCTCCAGCAGTGCCCCTCGAGTGTATTTCTATATGGAAGCCTGTTCTTCCTTGGTGAAGGCAGAAGAGATCAGGGTATAACTTCAGAGGTGCAGATACAAAGAGCAAGCCTCCTCCAAGGAAGCTCTTGGAGCTCCACCTTCCAAGCACAGAGCAAACTCTTATTCAGCCCCTTTCAACACCAGCGTCGGGGAAACACGCTGCCAGTCCTCAGCGATCATTGCAAAGCACTCTCCATCAGACTTAGAAACACAAGGGTGCAGCAAAATCTGACGTGTGGTTGTGTTCTTCCTCGCTTCCCGCACCGGGTTAACCCGCACCCATGTGTGCACGCCCGTGTGTGCTGGTGCACCAACAGCTCTGCCTCTCCCGGCTGGAGGCACCAGGGTCAAGCCCAGCATCTCTCTGAGCCAGCTCTCGGGATGCAGCGGAGGAGCTGGGTGCACCCAAACCCTCGCTTCCACGAAGCCCAGGAGCAGGGAAACAGGGCTGTGCACGCCTGTGTGTTTTCGGGAGGAGGTTATTTTGGGAATCCCCGCCTAAGCTGCCGCTGGTGCTGATGCTCTGCGATAACAACCTTTCATGCCTCTCGCTTGTTTATGCAGGGCATGAAAAGGCCTTTTGTGCAGCTCGGGGAGCTGGCTGCCAGCTGGGATTAGTGAGAAGCTCCCTGTGTGCTCCTCCGCTCCATCCCCCTCTGCAAAGTTGTGCCCGCAGGGGTGCCCGCAGGCCGAGGAGGGCTCATGGAAACAGCCACCTCGCAGGAGAGGGAGCACAGCTCCTCGTGTCGGACTCCTGGGCAACTTCTGCCCTTTATACGTTTTGGATGATGGGAACACAGTGCTGAGCTCAGGCTGCTTCATCTCCAGGAGGTCCAGGCATATGTTTCCATCCAAAGAAAAGATTTCCAGCTCTTGATGCCATGCTCCTTCAGTGCGAGGATATTTGAGTGGGATCCAAAGCTCAGAGAAGTCCCTGGAATGGAGATGTCATCAGAGACATCAAACCAAGCCCTTATTAGCCCTGTGCGTCTAGAGCCCTGAAGTCTTGGCTGATGAGCAAGCCTCCCATTGCCTTCATCCTCTGCTTCCCAAGGAACAGGACCTAGCACCCAAATGCTGTCAATGCCTGCTGACCTTCAGAGAGCTGAGCATGACCGCAGACACTTATGCACATGATGGGGAACTAGGAATAAAAGGGGCAGGAAATGCATTTTTTAAAAATTAACTCAAAGGGATAAACGACCCGTGCAACGCTTACGGCACATCCCACCTTGACACCTTGCCCAGGCGGGAGGATTGCAGTGGAAAGAAACGCAGCACCCCCAGGAGATGGAGGAAGGAGTGTTTGACCTCTTTGAAGGGCAGGGTGCGGGCTGCCTGATGCCACCCAGCAGAGCTGTAGAGATGCAAAGTAACCACAGAAAGCTCTTGTGGAACAGCCCTCTGAGCAGAGCTGTGGAGCAGATGGGGTTCCTAGCCAGCGGTGGGGTTTGGACGCAGCAGTGAAGAGCATCACAGAGGAGGAGGAAGAAGAGGAAGAGGAGGAGAAGAAGCCCTGTTCTCAACAAACTTCCCTTTTCTAAGATGGAGAAAAACTCTTCATCAGGGAGTGTAGTGCGAGTAATGACCTTAATCTGAAAGAGGGTTAAGGTAGACTAGATGTAAGGAAGAAATTCTTCCCTGTGAGGGTGGTGAGACCCTGGCACAGGTTGCCTAGAGAAGCTGTGTCAGCCCCTCCCTGGCAGTGCCCAAGGCCAGGCTGGACAGGGCTTGGAGCAACCTACTCTGGTGGGAGGTGTCCCTGCCCAGGGGACAATATGACCTTAAAGGCCCCTTCCAACCCAGATTGTTCTCTGGTTCTATGATTCCTCCTGTCCTGTGAGCTGCAAGGGGGAGGAGGAAGGGCTGGGCAGGTCCCGTTCCCAGCAGCAGCCCCAGCCCTCAATGGGTGTCCTGCGCCACGCAGGCCATGGGAGCTGCTCCTCCCTCAGCCGGGCTTTCTGCACTGACCGACTCGATGCAGTCACCAGCCGTGAGTCCCTGCAGAGCATCAGCCCCATCCTGATTAGTAATGTAGCGAGGCTGAGGCTCTGCCCCAGCCTGCACGACAAGTAGAGCAATGGGGTATCCCGTGCATTTGCATCCTGACACTGCCAGGAAAGCTCAGTTCTCTTGAGGGGAGCCCCTGGCATGGGTCTGACATGCTCTGATTAAAGGGAAGGCTCTGATGGCTTAATTAACTGCCAGCTTGAAGGTGGCAGGGATTGAATGAAGATGAGTCTGACACCAGCCTGTCCCACTGAGAACGGCTGAGACCCCCAGCAGCACCAGCGAGAAAGCAGGGAAAGATGAAAAACAAGGTGCAAAACGAGGAGTGGATGAAGTCACATCTGCTCCTTTAACCTGCTCCACTAATGGTGCCACTGGAAAGATCAGGTCGTTGTCACAGCATCCCCCAACCGAGCGTCTCCTCCTCTCACATGGTGCCTGTATCTCTCAGCTGCCCTCGCTGGAAGGATGATGCTCCTTAACACCGACTGTCCTAAACTGCTCTGCTCTGGGGAGCCACGGTGGCGGGTGCAATATTAATTACAGTGTTGAGTGCTGAGTTAGGGGGCTGCACGGGCAGAAGATGATATTTCTGCCCAAGAACCTGGTTTGTACTGCAGAATCTCTCCTGCTGCCCAGGCTACTACTTTGCAGTGTAAACATTTTGAGGTTGTAGGGATTTTTTTCCGTTAAGAATCACAGACGTGAAGGGAACAACAAAACAAACAAACAAAAAGCCATCCGTTCTGGATTTCAGACTTCCAGTTACAACCTACAGTGTCCCAGCTCGTGAGCCAGGTGACTGTGTGAAAATCTCAAGCTTCCCACGCTTCTGGGTACAGCAAAATGTGAAACCTAAAAGCTGGAACGGCAGAAAACAAATCAAAAGGGTCAAGAATGATCTAAGAATGTGTTTAAGGGAAAAACGCACAAAGCATGTGGGACTACTACAATCATCTGGCCTCTTCCTTGCACAGCAAAGCCTGGAGAACCAGCCCCACAGCCTCCCACAGGGACCAGGACTGGGGCTGAGCAGGCAGCGTCTGGGGGAGGCACGAGCAGTGAGGGGTGATGGTGGCCTGACCACACTCCTGAGGAAGTCAATGTCCTCCACTGTACGAGTAGCGTCTCAGTCATAATTTAAGTATCTCCAATTACCAGCCACCAGGTCTTGCTGCACGTATCTGCCTCTGTCACACACAAGCCTCTCCCCATGCTGGTGCCTCTGTCTCCCATCCCCACCTCTGGGCATTCTCCTGGAGAAGCCCAAGAAGCTCAAGTTCTTTGTTCTGCTACTGTCAGGCAGTATCTTCTGAGCCCTCTTTGGACCTCTTTCAGCTCCAGACATGATGCTGGTCAATGTTTTTTGGGTTTGAGACAGACCCGAGACTCAGTTTCATACAGGAAGGGTTTGGGATGGGTGTAGGAAGAAGGACACTTTCTTTACCAAGGGTCCCCAGGAGCCTGTGCTCCACTCCTGGACTAAGAGGTGGGCACGACCCCCTTCTCTGGTGATGCAGAGGTGGGGAAGTGGTTGTAGGGATGTGGGTCACAAGGAGCAGAGACTTCGCTCCAGTACCTTCAAAGCAATTAGTACAGCCCATGGTGACTGACGGTGTCTTCCTGGGATGTCTCCTGAATGAAGGAAATCCATAAAAACTTTTCCTCTGGATACAATGCCATAAAACCATAAAACCACCTCCAGGAGAGCAGGGCCCCTGGGCTGCAGCCTGTCTCACAGGCAGGGAGTGACTAGGACACTCTCAATTGCCTACCCCTAGGCAGCATGGCTGGCAAAATGACTGCTTGGGCCACTTTCCATCAGGCAGGAGAGGTGGTCCCAGGCAGTGCCAGAGCCTGCTCTCCCATCTGCTTGTGACAGCAAGGCGGCTGCTGCAGCTGGAGCCTTCTCTGCTTGTTAGCTCCAAGCCTGTGCCATCTCGTGTTCTGAGGCAGATCTGGTGAAGGCACAAAAAGGACTTAGTTTGCTCTGCAGGCAAGAGTTTGGACTGGGCTTTACCCATTCTTGTGCATGTGCTGCCAGTTTAATCGGGGCAAGGGGCAGGCAGGGCAGGATCTCCTAGCTCACCCCCGCTGGGTCCCAGGCAGTCCCTGAGATGGTGAGTTCCTACTGCTTCACCCCAATGCTCAGGAGCACAAGTCTTTGGTTCAGCTCTGGCAGGAACTGGAATGCTGCAGCTCCTGGGGCAGGGGAGCCTCTTCACGATGATTAACCAGAGGGAGAGTGGGCCAAAGACACCAGGTCCAAACCTGACTGGTACCAAACCTCTGCCAGGAGAGAAACTCGGGGTGCTGGAAGCAGGATCTTTGCCAGCTCCCTCTGTCCACATGCAGGGGTAGGCAGGGCAGCTGCTGACGGGTGGCTGGACCCACACAGGTGACTGTCTGAAATGTGAGGGAGGGCTCCTGCCCACCCCAGACCTGCCTGCCCCATGCCTGCTCTCTGCCTGTCCCAGCTGCCACCAGTGCCCATGGGCAGCCCGACAGCCTTGGTCCATGGCAAGTGTCCTGCCCAGGTGTCAGGAGCCCCCCAACAACAGGAAAATTGCCACCGAAACCCAAGGCAAAAGCTGGGCGAGTGTTGCTGGTTTAGGTGGTGGTGTAGGTTCAGAAGCCATGGTCCTCTCCAGCCTCCCAAAACAGTGAAATTCCTGCTCCCTTGCTGCCCTCTCCAAGTGGTTCTGTCTTATACTTGTTCTGCCCTGGAGCTTAGTCTAACCCCCTGGTCGTAGGATCATGTAGTTCTAGAATAGAAATAGATATATCAAGATCATAGAATCATATAGTTCATCACATCAACAGTCTAACCCCCTGTTCAGAGAATCAGAGAATCAGAGCATGGTTTGGGTTGGAAGGGACCTTGAAGACCATCTGATGGGGACTGCTGTGACCCAAGCCTTGTCACTGCCCCACTCACCTGACACTTACCCAGACCTGTGCAGTTCATCTCTCTTCCTCACTCCAAATGCTGGGCATGCTGGCCAGCCTGGGAGAAGTTAGTAAGAAAAGCCTGACCCACACTGCTGGGTGGCAGCCATCCCTTCCAGCAAGTATTAGTGGCCAAATTCCCAGCACTGGGCTCGTGGCTGTACCACCGACGCTGGCTGTGCCCGTGGCAGCGCAGGGACCGGAGCAGAGCCCAGCCACAGCCAGGGCCAAACCGCTGCTGAAACCTGGGGAGCAGCTCTCCTCTCCTTCCCGTGGTGCGAGGGAGGCTGGCTGAGTCTCACACAGCCTCAGCCCACCAGACCCCAGCCAGACCATCATATGTCCCATGGGCAGGGTGATGCAGGCAGCCCTGAGCCCCAGAAAGGCGCTGGCTCACGCTCTCCCTGCATCCGTCCGTCCCAGCCCCTTGCAGGATGCGATTGATGCTGCGGTGTCTTGCTGAGCTCCCCTCCTCTGCATCCCTGGCTGATGGCAGCTCTCCCCACAGGGCTCAGTCCCACAAGCTGCACAGGAAGGGGGTCGTGGGGTCGTCAAGCTCCAGTGAGGACACAGGACCCTTGGCCTCCACCCCACGAGTGTCACGGGATGAGGGAAGCACTTTCCTGGGGAATGCCGCCCCACTGAGACGTGGGAACGCAAGCCTGCAGCTGAGCTGATGAGAGAAGTCCCGGCTGGGGAAATAAACCCTGTTTTGTCACAGATTCCTGCCTCCCTGGACTCCAAGCAACCTCTAGTGCACTTCTGGCATGAGCTGCCCCCAACCCCACGGCCGAGGGCACAGAGAGCAGTGAGCAGCCTCCCCACTGCAGCCATGGGGCTGCCAGGGCTCAGTCCCCCCCCACATGATACAAAAGCATTTCCAACACCTCCACAGCCAATTTCCCTGGCCCAGGCTCCCTGGCAGCAGCACCCGGTGAGATCCCAGCCTTATTGTTGCTCATCACACACAGGGTCACAAATAATATTTGGAAAATATGTGCACGCCCAGGCCCTGCCAGGGCTATCCAGCTACCCAGCTGGAGCTTCTCCCAGCAGCACAGGATCAGGCCTGAAGGTGGGGTGCTCTTTTCAGGGTATTTATTTGCATTGCTGAGATCATAAGCCCTGTGTCAGCTTCGGCTGATGCTGGTTAATGGGACCAGAAGTGAGGAGGAGGGTAGGGGCCTGCGAGGGCAGCTTGCAGCAGCAGCAGCTCTGCTCCCTGGCTGGGGCTTCTGTGGTTGCCCTGGTCTTTTTTGAGCCCTCGCAGACAGTGCAGGGCTTGCCTGAGGCTCCCCCAGCCCCAGCCCAGCATCCCCAGAGCCAATGATCAGGGTGACCTACTCCACCCCTTGCATATCGCTCTCCCCTGCAAAGCCAGCTTTTGAGGGGGTCAGACACATCAAGGCAAACCAGGGGTCCACACACCCTCCCTTAGAACATACCCTGCAAGGAATTCAGCCTGGCAGGGTCCAGGCTTAGGGCCTCCTCATCCTCACAAGCATGCTTTCCCTGCCCTGGAGGGGACTGGTGCAGGTGCCAGCTTCCTCTCTCCAGGACTGGGCAGAGGAGGATGATGGCTGATGGCCTTCGTGAGTGGGCAGTGCTGGCAGGGCTTCGTGCTGAGGGTGTTTATGTGGACAACAAGTCCAGATTGCTCGAGTCAGTCAAAGAGTCAAGTCCTGACACGCTAAAATTGAAGCTATTGTATATGAGACCCGGACCAGACGTAAGCACCAACACAGAAGTGCCAGTGATTTCCTCTTTGCATAAAAGCAGTTGGACTGGCTTGTGAGAGCACTGGGGAATTCATCCTGCTCCCTCGGTGCTTTGCACATAAGACACATTTTCAGCCCTTTACTTTTCATCCACCCGCCCCGCAGAAGCGCCGGTGCCAGCCCTGTCGGTGCGCCGGCGCCGGGTGTCGGGGCACTGATCCTTCTGGCTGACAAATCACCCACCAGCCAGACAAGACCTGGACAAACCAGGCTGACACATGCCACCACAGCACCTCGCTTTCCCAGTCCACCCAGCACTGTCTGGCGTCGCTGATCATCCCCAAAGGCCCTGCAGACACATCGATTTATTTGGGCAGTGGAGAAAGGTTAATGGCTGGTGCTACAGAAAGCAGCCGCTGAGCTGCGTTGAGTCAAGAACTGTGCTTTGCAGTGCTGCAAGGGCTGGAGCAGGCTCAAAAATTCTCTCTTCACTGCTGCAAAACATAAGAATGTGCCCTGCAAATGCTCTGCAGGTTTGCCTCACAGCCCTGCGACATGAACACTGTGGCAGCGGCTCCAGCATCCCTGCTGTGGAGCCATACATGCTCTGCCTTGAGTCCTGCTGAGCCTCCAGGCCACACATGCGAGATGAGACGCGTGGGCTGCCAGTATCTGCAAGCAATGATCACACCCTGGTACACGGTTTGTGACGCCCCCGCAGGTCACCCTGCGCATCGCTATGCTTCAGAAGGATTCAAGGATCAAGCATAGGCTGGGATGCGTGTGCCTATCTAGACCCGATGCCCTGCAAGGGACATTTTCAGGCAAAAGCCCCATGCAGGTATCCTCAAAAATACCCCTCAGGCTGTCAGAGCTTGAGCACAAGCCCACGCTGGAGCAGAGCCAGGTCCTGCCTCCCGGCTCCTGCAAGGACAAAAGCCAGATGCATCAGAGGGGCTGGCAAGACACACATCTGTCAGACAGATGTGGAACAGCCTGCCCCGTGGGGAATGGGGCCCAATTTCTAACAGCTGGGTGCTGATTTACCATCTAAAGGGAGAATTTCCTTCAAAAAGCCAACTTAGCATTAGATCTCATGATCCATGTCAAGCTCTCGTCACTCTTGGCTGCAGAAGGTGGATATTCTCTAACTGTGCGAGCTCTTTGCGGTTGTAATTGCTGGGATAAATACGAGCTGATCATTTCTATTAAGGAAAGATTTTAGAACCAAATTAGCATTATCACCTCTTATCTAATGCTGATAACTACGTTTCCCAGGCCAGCTTTTTTCCATGACAAGACTCCGAGCAGCAAACAAGCAGCTCCCTGCTGTCACATTCGCAGCCCAAGCTCTGCAGCCCAGGAGCAGCGCAAAGGAGTTGAAATTAGCTGGAAAAATGACTCTCAACCAGCCTTGCTAAATTGCCATGAAAATTTAACAACCCAAGCGCAAAGCCTCTTTGCCTGTTTGCTTTTCTTCCATCAGGGCAGAGAGAAAGGCAATCAAGTCCTATTTTAACACACCTGTCAAAAACGAAGGGCAGCCTCAGTCATTGGGCTCATGTGGTCCCAGGGTCACCGCGTGTCGACGGTTTGTGAACGGCCACCAGTGAAATGCAAGCAAGACCGCAAAACATCCTACCCCTTTGCACTGCTACAAGCAGAGCCTGACCCCCTGTCAAATATGTGAAGTTCTGGGTGACAGCTCTGCTTTTAGAGACAGTAAGCAGGGAGCTGTGCACTCATTTTTCCGGCCACGATGAGGAAGATGATGGCCACAGCCGTGAGGGAGCTTTCAGCACCCTGACACCCCAGCACCTATTGCCTGCACGCTGAGGGTGTCTTGAGCAAGAAAGTAGATTTAGACTAGATATTAGGAAGAAGTTCTTTACTCTGAGGGTAGTGGAACACTGGCACAGGTTGCCCAGAGAAGTTGTGGAAGCCTCGTCCCTGGAGACAATCAAGCTCAGGCTTGATGGGGCTCTGAGCAACCTGATCTAGTTGCAGATGTCCCCACTCACTGCAGAGGGATGGGACTAGACGGTCTTCAGGGTCCCTTCTGACCCAAACCATTCTATGATTTACTGCTAAAGTGCTTGAGGCTCCCCTGGGAATACCAGAGTGCCAACCGCATTCCCACCCCCTCTTCCCCTGGAGAGGGAAATGGATGGAATTTTGATTTACAGCCCAGTGGGGACTGTAGCTCTTCCCCAGATGGCAAACAGCCAAGTCACTGCAGGCTCCCCACATCCTCAGCTCTGTCAGACCAAACTTCTACATCCTCCAAGTGAAACCGAGTCCTTCCCAGACCCTCTCCTGTATTTATGGCTGCCTGGTCTGGGGGTCTTGTCCTGCCCTTCTGCCCTCACACTTGCATGGAGGGACCTGCAAAGTGAGCACTGGTTCCACCTGGCATGGAGAGAAGTTTACCAGATACCAGCTGGCTCTTGGTTTTTCTTTAACCAAGAGGTTAAAGGGAAAGTTGAAGGGCTCCCTGTCCTCCCAGAGAAACACTCCTGAAAGTTAACGATTAACCAGCACCCAATAGAGAAGGAAAGAAACACCCTGTGAGGCTGGAAGCTGTTTGCCTGTGTGTCCACCTGGTGCCAGGGAGAAAATAAATCTTATTTAGCCTGCTCAGACCGCAAAATCACAAGGGAGAGAGGCAGAGCTCTGCAAGGCTGAGCACCTTGAATGAGCCTCAAGAGAAGAGAGGAGGAGGTGGGGAGGGTGGGCAGCCATGTGCTCCGCAGGCCTCCAACCCGGTTCTGCCTGATGGGCTTTGCCAGACCCTGACAGCTGCTCTGAGGGTCCGTGTAGAGCTGGGGAGGTCCCTGTGCTGAGAAGGCTTTAGTGGGGCTGGGCTGAGCCTGGCACACCCCCACTCAACAACCTGCTAGCCTGCCCCATCCCAGGGAGACCAGACCTTCAATCTGAGCAAACCTGAGACCATCTAAGGGCTGTCCCAGCCAGCATCTCCGACAGACACCCACCCTCCAGATGATCCTCCTCACCACAATTCTCTCTTTCCTTTGCTGTTGTGCTGCATGACCCGGCAGGGGGGCTTCCCAGGGGCTGACGGGCAGAGATAGAATCATAGAATTGTTAGAATTGGAAGAGACCTTAAAGATCATTCAACTCCAACCTCCCTGCCATGGGCAGGGACATCCCCAGCTAGATCAGGCTGCCCAGAGCCCCATCCAGCCTGGCCTTGAAAACTTCCAGGGATGGGGCTGCCACCGCCTCTCTGGGCAACCTGTGCCAGGGTCTCCCCACCCTCATGGGGAAGAACTTCTTCCTCACGTCCCATCTGAACCGACCCATCTCCAGCTTCAATCCATTCCCTCCAGTCCTGTCACCACCCAACATCCTAACAAGCCCCTCCCCAGCTTTCCTGTAGCCCCCTGAGATACTGGAAGACACAACAAGGTCTCCTCGGAGCCTTCTTTTCTGCAGACTGAACAGCCCCAACTCTCTCAATCTGTCCCCACAGCAGAGGGGCTCCAGCCCCCTGAGCATCCTCGTGGCCCTTCTCTGGACACGCTCCAGCACATCCAGATCTCTCTTGTGCTGTGGGCTCCAGAACTGGACACAGCACTCCAGGTGGGGTCTCACGAGAGTGGAGCAGAGGGGGAGAATCCCCTCCCTCGCCCTGCTGGCCACACACCTCTTGATGCAGCCCAGGCCACGAGTGGCTTTCTGGGCTGCAAGTGCCACTGACTGCTCATGTTGAGCTTTTCGTCCACCAGTACCCCCAAGTCGTTTACTCCAGGGCTGCTCTCAAGCCAGTCCCTCTATCGGTGCTTAGGATTGCCCCGACCCAGATGGAGGACCTTGCACTTAGTCACATTGAACTTCATGATGGCTCGGGCGCGTGCTTGGTACCCTCAGAAGAGCAGCCTCCACCAGCAGATCTGCTGGAAATGCTTCTTTGGGGGTGCCAAGGGGGAGCACTCGGTGTCTCCAGGCAAGACCATGGCTCCGTCTCGCACACAGAGACCTGAGCTTCGCGCAGCTCGTGCAGAGTGGAGGGAGCTCGCTGCCGCGCATACGGAATGGCTTTGCTGGGGACGGCCAGCACCCTCCACGTGATGCTGATGAATGTGGGGCTGGGACAGGATGAGGCCCCCTGGCTGGGCTCCTGCCCTGGCTGGAGTCAGGAAAGCGATTCAAATGGAAATGTCGTGCTGCTGAATTAAAAAGCTGGTGTGAGAATAAAGAGGGAGAGACCAGGAAGGAGGAGGGGTGCAGCTGGAGGGATGGGGAAGGTGGAGAGCAGGAGGGGTACGACAGAAGGAAGACGATGGAGGAGATGCAAAACAGCTGCACGGAGATGTGGGGGAGCAATGGATGGTGTGGCAGAGGGACCGATCAAAAATGGGAGCACCCACCTTCCCCCATCTCCCCTCTCCCCTGCTCCCTCAACCCCCAGTGCTGGGTGCTCTGGCTCAGCTCAGCCTTTCCCTGCCTGGCCCCGATTTATAGGGGAAGGCTCCCCAGGGTGCCTGGCACAGGGGGATTTCTCCAGGGTGCCTTGCAGCCCCAGCGGGCAAGCCGGACTGCGAGGAGCTGCTGCTCTGCCTGCTGTTTTGGAGCAGTGAGATCCCAGCCAGCCTTTGATGCATCATGATGTGGCCCCAGGAAAATCGCCTCGCAATCCTAAAACCTACCCTACATTTCTGTAAATGCAAATTAAGCCAATGACTACACCAAGCATCCTTGCTAGACCTGAGAATAAATGATCACTAATCTCTTCATGGAGATTTTTAGTGTTTTGCAAGGCTTTTCTCATATCCCTGCTCAGGCTTCACCCTGATGGACCCAGACAGAACCTGAGCAGCGTCACCCGCTGAATGCCCCGCAGCAGCACTGCTCTCCAGACAGAATTTCTGCACAGCATTTCTGCACTGCAGGGTACCTGCTTTGCATTTGTCTTTACCGAACCGCATTTTATCAATTCCAAGTAATTTCTAGGTGATTAAGCTTTATTTTAAATTCTGATCGTGTCCTTCAACACAGTTGCAGCCCTTTGCTATCTGTTTTTATTTTAGCATTTTATAAGCGTAACCACTATTTCATCAACCTGTCAGCTGATGAAAATATTGACGAGGACCTGACCCAGGACAGACCTCAGAGGACCTCACATAGCACATCCTCCCATTCTGATAGCACCTGAGCAGCCCCTGCTCTCGGTGGTTTTTAACCAGTCGGACACCTACTCCAGTGATGTTTCAATCGTGCTCCATCGTCTGTGTTTCCTAAAGAGCATGTCCTGTGGTACAGTGCCAAAAACCCATGAAAGTCAAGACATGCCATATCTACTGCTTCAAGACATTCCCTACCTACCATATCAGCTGGGCTCCTTCCCCATCAGTGATGGAAATCAGATTGGTTCAAGGTGGTGTATCATCGGTAAATCCCTGTTGTCTGTCTACAAGTCTTTTAAATACCTCCAGGGATGGTGGCTCAACCACTTCCCTGGGCAGCTTTTCTGGAGATGCAGCGCTCAGGGACACAGTTTAGTGGTGGTCCTGGCAGTGCTGGGTTAACAGTTGGACTCGATAATCTTAGATCCTTTTCCAGCCTAAACATTTCTGTGATTCTTTGATTCACTAAGCAGGTCACATTGTCATAGAAGGTGATCAGGTTAGTCAAGCAGGACTTGCTTGTGTCCCTGGGCAGGACTGGGGAAAAAGGCAGTGTCAGGGAGGAAGTTTGCCTTCCTCAAGCCTATCCAGGGCTCAGGCAAGACCTCTCCTTGGCACCAAGATGGGACCACTCAGTTCAGCCTTTCATTTCCCCAAGGCACCAGCATGAGCTCATAGGGATAAGCAGGCAGGGAAGGCAGAGAACAGACAGCATCCAGTAGCCGTGTTCTAAAGTTGGCACACCCAGAAACCCTGCCCCTGGGCTGCAGCACTCCTCTCTGCCTGGTTTGAAGCTACAAGGAGGGCTCAGGGGAAAGGACTCGAGCCTGAGAAAGTGCCGGGTCCCATCGTGGCAATAACATCTCCCTGGCTGTGTCCCTGGTGGTGCTGAACATGGGCTCATGCTGGGTCCAAGTGGGCTGATGGCACCCCAGGCTGTGGGGCGAGTGGCTGGAGGAGACCCCGAGCAGCTCTCTCAGCTGAGGGGGCTCCAGCTGGCCCCGGGGCTCAAGGCTGGGTCACACCGAGTGCAGGGACCTGAGGAAGGAGCTCGGTGCGCGTCTCTCGGAGGGCTGGTAGCGTGGGTGGCAGTTCCAAGGCTGTCGGAGCTAGCGCCTGCTCTTTTGCAGGTGGCGATGCCTTTTGGGCTGGGTTGGGTTTTTTTGACACGATTGCACCGGCAGAACATGACAGAAGAGGCTTTTTCTGACAGTGCTTCCTGCTCATGCCCAAAGCTCTCCACCCCCTCACTGCAGATGGGTTTCGGCTGCAGGGAGAGGAGCCCGGTGCTGGGGAGGAATCCCTGCAGGCACCGCGCTCTGCCCGTCAGCCCCAACCCTGCGACATCGCGTCCCTGCAGTGGCTGCCCTTGCTGGACCACGGCATCTCTGTGCTCCCAGAATAAGGGCAGAGCAGAGATTTCTACAGGTTCTTTTGTCCTCGACATCTGGAGAAACAACTGTATTGTTACTCCAACTTTTTCAGCTCCTCGTTCTTCTCTCTTCCTCTTCTTGCTGCTCCCCGACAGTGCCGCACATCCCAGGTCCTGGCCCTGGCTGGCTCTGCCACATCCACATGCTGTGTCCAGCTCTGCTGGAATAACCCAGCACAGAGTTCCCCAGTGGTGTTGAACTTCCTCTCAGGATACCCAGAGGTTGCTTCTCCTGTGAGGTCCAGCAACTGTGGAAAAAGAGGGCTGCCAGCCCCCAGGGCAGCCTTGCTGTTTGTTAGGCAAAGGCTGATCCGCTCATGGCACCAGCTCAGCAACGCAGCACTGAGGGCTGATCTCCCATGGCCAAACCTTCTGGCACCGAGGCGCAGCAGGGGATGCTGTCCAGATGGAGTGGGATGTATTTGCTGCTCCCCAGTAAATGAACGGAGGTGGGGGGGATATGGGCCAGCAGCAAACTCCTTCCCACTGCATCACTCACCAGCTGGCCTCCTGCAAGATGCAAAATGCAGGTGCCATCCCTCAGCTCTCAGAAGGGCTAAACTTTGCCATGTACCATGGATAACTGAGAGCTGTGAAGTCACTGATGTAGGGGGAGAGGGAAAATCTCCCCTGGGGAAGTGAGGAAGGGCGCTGACCCAATCAGGCCCTCGGGAAGGCTGTGCCAGGCTAGTGATGCCAGAAAGCTGCTCCCTGGTCCCGCCCAGGCTGCAAGTCTCCGTTCTGGAGTTTTGGGGACACTCAAGGCTGGGTGTGCACCAGAGCTGTGTAGCTCCAGCCGGAGAGTGAGTCAGGAGAGGAAGCAATTAGCTCTGCGCTGGATGCCTGATGAGTCATTCCCTCTGCAGGCTCTCCTCCAGATCCACCGCTGGCAGCTGTGACACCCGGGGTGCAGGTAGCAGGGACAGGCGTTGGAGCGGCTGAGACATCGCCAGGGAGGTGTCAGTGCAGGCATGGCCAGGATGACTGATGTTAGGAGGCATGTCAGACCCCCCCAGCTCAACCCTTTGCTGGCATCCCATCGTCTCTCATCCTTCACCTCCCCACTGTGCTGCCAGGGCTTGTGTCCCCACACCGAGACTGCAGCCCCCTCCAAGCCTGCAGAGCTCCCGTGGGTCAGTGTGACTGTCTGGTCAGGCTGGTGATAACTCACACTCTAGGCATCACATGTGGCTCAGCAGGATCTGGAACGGGAGATACGCCACGGCAGCGCCTTGCCAAGGAGCTGTGCCAGCTACTGGGCTGAGAAGTGTTTCAGAAATGGGTAAAGATGGCAGAACACGGCCAAAAAGATTGTCTGCCACAAAGTTCAGATGCTCAGGTTGAGATGTCAAACTTTCTAAAAAGTCCTGGCCAAGGGCTCAGTGCCTGTAAGAGAGACCAGATTTTCCAGAATGCACCGCTCCTACCGGACCGAGACTAAAAGCCAAGGCAGCCCCTGCAAAGCCCAGCCCGGGAGCCAGTGCCTGTGCCTGTCAGACAGGTTCCTAACCTTCAGGGTGACAGCTGCCCAGATATCTTCCAAATAACGATGCTTCTCCACCTGGCAAAATAAAGCTAAAACCAGACTTGGCACATTTCTAAACGCGGTTTATGAGGAAACACAGAGCTTGCGGTGGAGTAAAGCAGTAAATTCTTGGGATTCCACTGAGCAGACGACAAATGACAAAGCAGCACTGAACCTTTAAGTCTGGAGAAAACAGAAAGCTGTTCCTAGATTGAAACAAAATCTGTAATGGCTTTGTAGAGTCAGAATTCAGGTTATGTGGGTGCTGACAAGTCCTTGTTTCCCTTGTGATGTAGGATTCTGCTTATAGGAACCAGAATCTGCTTTTCCCGTGAGTCCGGTACCCACACGGTGCTCTCCTTCCTGGCTTCCTCCCAAGTTTACCAGGTTCTTGATTTCTGCTGGTTCTGCTCCCACTGCTACCTCCAATCATCACCGGAGCTCCTGGGGTTGATACAGAAATAACACTCACAGCATTTGCTTGTGATTTCTGTGGGTTTAAGGTTTAAACGTTTGTTCTTATGTTTGAGTTGTACTGAGCCGTCTTGGTGATAAGATAAAAAATTCTTCATGTGGGAATTTTTCTAGGTTTAGAGAAACCCAAACACTACGATACATGGAAGGAAGAGCTGAGAGCAGTACTGGGTGGCTTGGCTGGAGGATTCTACACTCAGCTTCTATTCTGCTTTCCTTCTTTGCCATCCTCCAGCATCTCTCTCCTCATCGCCTGTTCTCGTGTTCCAGACTCATTCCTTTCCTCCCGAGTTTTCTGGTTTATGCTATCACCAGTTTTGGCCTCAGCTGATGGCTGACGGCAGACAAAAAAAAGGTAAATACCAGCCTTGTTCTTGAATCAAAGCCTGTTTTTCTAAAACTCTGAGAGCAAACAAAGGCAATTTCCTTAGAAACCTGGATCCTTCCTCCAGGTCCCTTTCCAGCCTGCATGTGGGAGCTTCTCTCCATGGCTCCTCCTGTAGAAGAGGAAGCCACCTCCTCCTCACTGATACCTTTTTTCTTACTCCGGTCCTTGCAGCAGCTTCTAGGAAATTAAAACTTTCCTGAGTCACACAGGTCATGGTATGCGAGGGTGGAAATGTGCCTTCTGCGAGGTCCGTCGAAAGCTGAGCTAAATACTGTCTGGATCTGAGGTGCAGAGCAGGTTCTGCAAGGTGCCATTGCTGTGGCATGCTCAAGAACCTGTTTGAGACACCCTGACCAGTAAGAAAGAACACGAAAAGTATTGGGATGGTGACAGATAAAGAACACCTGGAACCAGCTCGTCTTGATATCCCTCATCGTATTTCATGGGAAATACAGTTCTTTGCCCTTTTGGGTTTGACCTCACTCTGCTGTGCCTTGGATGGACTTTCCACCCTCAGCACCAGGCTGAGACAGGAGAAAGACAGCGAATAAGGCAAGGGGGACATCTCCGTGGGGCTAACGCAAACCACAGCTCATGTAGAAAACCTGGGGTTCTGCCACCATGATGCTCCTCAATGCTGAGAGTGAGTGAAGAAGGACTGAAGAGAGGTCATCCGAAGCCCCAGGCAGTGTCCCATGGCCCCCTTCCTGTGAGCTGGGACCTGCAGGCTGTGAGCCACCAGCAGCAGCGGCTCTGTGGTGCCCAGGCTGGGCCACCAGCCCCATGTGCAGAGCAGATGGCACCCAGGCACTGCGAAGCACCTCGTTAGCACTCATTAAGCTGTATCCATCTCCTGTGAGCTGGGGAAATACTGCTCGGCTGCCCGAGTGGATGGCACATCACTGAAAGACTCTGATCTGCGGTCCCTGGTGTGCTGCAGCAGCACAGTACCAGGACATGAATCATCTTGAACGTGCCCTTATCCCTGGAAGATGCTCATTAATAAGGACAAAGTGGCCATAGTCCCTCAGTTTGACAGCTGGTGACCTTTGTCATGAGGGATGGCCCAATGGGCAGCTCCCGGGAGCCCAGGCTGGCCTCAGCGTGGCTCCTTCCTCCCTGCCCTGAGTCTGGTGCCAGTTTTCTCCTTCACAGCCCACAGCAGAAGGCGACTCTGAATTTTTCACCCTAAGCCGTCAGCTTGACGCAAGAAACTTTCCACGGCCTGGAGTGCCCAGTGCCCTTGGCTACTGGCAAGGACAGAGGGGGCCACAAGCCCCACTGACCACCCTGCTCTCTCCATCTGCCTCTCACACTGGCAGCAGGACAAGAGCTTGTAATAACTCGCAGGACACAGTAGCCTGTACCTGTTATTTCTTGTTTGTAGCCCAGCAGATCCTACAAGTCTCAGCAGGGTTGGGACATCACAACTGGGATATGGCAGAGGGATCCGGAACAGGACACATCAGGAAGAGATCCTGGCTCCTGAGCTCTAGGATCTAGACTGTACGACTGTGCCTCATCTATTCCATACCCCTGCTGCTCTGCAGAGCATTTCAAACATGTGACTTAGCCCGGGACCCTTAAATAGCGACTACATCACATTTATAATTTTAGAAACGTGGCTGCTACCTTCCAACTCTTCCCAGGTGAGAAGCCCTGGCTCATACAGACACGTGGAGAAACAGAGGTGAGTGTTACTCCCTGCTTTGCCGCGGTTGGTAAGTTTATAAATGCTCACAGGGCTGCAGATCCCTTGGCAAAGAAACACGTGTGCACTCCCCTCTGCTCTGACAGCGCGCAGGCAGGATTCGTGAACCAGTTGCGATGGGGGTACCTGCCTGGGCACCTTTCTAAACTCCACTGTGCACCTCAAAGTACCTCAGCAGGATTTCTTGTCCCCTCCCATCACTGGCAAGAGAGATGTAAACCCAGTGGTACCCACAGGGGTGCAAACTCTCTGTATCTATAGGGGTGCAAACCCCCTGTACTCATAGGGAAACATGTGCTGAGGAGTCCAGGCACACCTGACTGTCCTTCCTTCCTGAAGACTCAGGAGCCCGACCTAAGCCTGCCCAGCCGCCGCTCGCTCACCGTAGCGTGTGCCACAATTAGAGTGAGGGAAGGGAGAGCGGCGCAGATGGCACGAGGAAAACAGCAAAACACACAATCTGGCTGTGGAAAGCTGATACGGAGCAGAACCCTTGGGAGAGCCGAGCAGAGCGGGAGGTGCAGGTCCCTGCACCAGCTGTGTCCGGGTGGATAAGAGAGGAATGGTCTCCAGTCAGGAGCAGCTGTCCCCATAGAACATTTATCACACTTATTCTTAGATCTCCAGTCGCTCCGAAGAGTCCAGCTCCGTGAAGATCCTTGTGCTACAGCCTTAATGCTACAGCATCCACTGATTATAAAAATGGGGCTGGAAGTCACCGACCTGGTGGGTGGCTTAGTCAAATTGCTTCCCCAGTCCATGCACTGGTTTCTCCACCAGTAAAACAAACCATGTAATTCTGCCTTCTGTTTAAAGTGCCAATGGAAGCCACCTTGTCTGAGCTGGGTAAATATTCGATATTCACAGGCCATACCACATGGTCTGTTCTCCAAGCAGGGCGATTCCCCAAAGCGGGTGTTGCACGTGCCCGGGCGACGGGCACACCCCCAGCAGCACAGCACCCTCTGAATAAAGCTCCATCCTACGTGGGGAAAGCAAAATCTGGCAGGAGAACACAGGCATCCCACAAACAGACACGGCGCTTGGAGTGTGGCCATACCCGAGCAGCTACCCAAACTGTCAGAAAACAAGGGAAGAGTTAGTTACAAGACATGAATGAGAGTCCAGGGAAAAGAGAGAAAACAGAGGGAGATGTGAGAGAAACCGAGCGCCAGACGTCAGCTGTCGGGGTGGATCCCTTTGCAATGCGAAATGAGACCGTGTGCCTAAACGGAGAGGGCTGGGAAGGCAGCGAGGGCTGGGCTGGAGGTGAGCTTGGTCTGTTCCCTTGGCACTTTTTAGTCATTTTTTTCCCTAAATCTCAGCGTTGTTCCATGGATGGGGAGGACTTCCTTGGTGTCTTCTCACCTGGAAGAAACCGGGCAGAGGGCTTTGCTCTTCATGTGAGGGAGCGGCAAGAATGCTCAAAGCTCTGCCCGGGATGGATAATGAGCCTGTCAAGAGTATCTGGGTCTCATGGGGGTGACGTAGTTGTGGGTGTCTGCTACAGACCGCCCGAGCAGGGAGCAAGAGATGAGGCCTTCTTCACGCAACTGGACAAGCCCCATGTTTGCAGGCCATGCTCCTCACGGGAGACTTCAGCCCCTGTATATCCGCTGGAGGGACAGCACGGCAGGGCACAAGCAATTTAGGTTTCTGGAGTGCTCTGCAGACACCTTCCTAACACAGACAATCGAGGAGCCGAGGAGGGAAGGCTGATGGATGTGATCCCTATAAACATGGCAGAACTGGTCAGGGATGCAAAGAATGAGGACAGCCTTGGCAGCAGATAGCATGATGTTGTGGATAGCGTTCAGAGTCCTGAGAGAAGGGAGCAGAGCAAAAAGCAGGATCACAAACCTGGACTCAGGAGAGCAGACTTTGGCCTCTTGGAGAATCTTCTTGGAAGACTCCCATGGGATGCAGTCCTGGAGAGGAAAAGCGTCCAGGAAACATGATTTGTTTTCAAGAATCAACTCCTCCAGTCCACCTTGGCAAGCAAGGAGTCAAACAAAGTCTCGAACAAGCTTGAACAAGGTTCTCCTGACATAGAGAAGAAGGGTATAAGAGGTGTAAGCAGGGAGGACAAGGCTGGGGGAAGGCAGAGACACTGCTCAGGTGTGCTGGGATGGGATCAGGAAAGCCAAAGTCTGCCTGGAGTTGAGTCTGGGACATGAAGGACAACAAGAAAGGCTTCTACAAGGTACACCAGCAGCCCCAAAGATGATAAAGGGACTGGAGCATCTCTCCAGGCTGAGAGAGCTGGATCCGTTCAGCCTGGAGCAGAGAAGGCTCGTGATGGATCTCACTAATGTATACAGATAACTGAAGTTGGATGCAAAGAGGACAGAGACAGGCTCTTTCCAGTCATACCAGTGCCAGGACAAAAAGCAACAGACACAAACTGAAATACAGAAAGTTCTATTTAAATATAAGAAAAAGTTACTCTACTCTGAGGGTGGTTGAACACAGGAGTAGGGTGCCCAGAAATGTTGTGGAGTCTCCATTACCTGGAGCTACTCAAAGCCCAACCAGACACGGTCCTGACCAACCTCCTCCCCTTGACCACGCTTTGAGCAGGGGGTTGAATGAGACACCTCCAGCCCTGCCTTCCAACCTCAGCAATTCTGTGGATCTTTGTTGAGTAACTTGTTTAACGTCACAGGATGCATAAAGAAAGGGCCATCAGATACTCTGCAATATGGGAAAAAACCACAGTCCTCTCCTTCAGCTGGTCCTTCAGCTGCCGCACGCAGGATCCCAAACCCAGCCCAACCCCTGGAGAGCTGCACATGTGTCCTGAGCCCACGGCTCAGCCGTGTTGTGAACACAGGCAGAAGACTGTGCCTTGCTGACAGGGCTAATCCTCCTGCTGCAGAGCAGCCTCCCCGCGACACGGCTGCCCTGCACACGTGAGGGAGACGGCGACGTTTCCCCAGGCTTCCCACAAGGGTTCAGGCTGCCTCAGCCGAGCAGCTCTGGCAGGGGTTTCTTTTTTTCTTCCTGCTCCGTTTGCCTGGATTGAACATATCTCCAGAACACCCCCATAAGGCTCAAGGAGTGTGGAGGGAGACCAGCTCACATACATCATATCAGCAACTTGTGTGAGAATAAACCAGCAAAAGCGCTGGCCTGAACCCCAAGTGCAGGTGGGTGCATGCAAGGGAGAGGGGTTTGTTCTCAGAAAAGCAGGTCCAATAAGAGATCTGCCTACCCGTCATCCCTGAGCATGATGGCAATGCATACCAGTAACAGGGCAGTGATACAGCAATCTGTTTTGCACACAGGGAAACTGAGGCACAGCAAGAGGCTGGGCACACTTTGCAACAGTGCTGGTACAGTCGTGCCTTGTTTTCCATCTCCAGCCAAGGAGCCTGTCTGCGAGGTTGGGGTGCTCAGGGCTTTGGTGGAAGCAGCTCGATTTCTTCCTCTCCCACTGAGGTACTGGTCAGATAATAGAGAGGACAGCACGAGGACTGGAGCAGCCCAGTGACTGCCAGCTGTACCCAGTTCCATCGGGCAAGGAGAGCAGGGGGTGCCTGTCTCCTCCCACCTCTTTGGGATGATTTAGGATGATGAAGAATTTGGGGCCAACACAAACCTTCTGCCACACATGCAGCACGCAATTAATTGCTTTACTGTCTTCAAGGTTTAGGAAAACAAACAAAAAAAAAAGACAAACCCTTTCCAAAAGAACATGATGTGAGACAACTATATTCCCAAGAAGGATCCAAAGAGAGATAATAAACTACACGTGGCAGATGTTAGTCATGCTCCCAGTTGGACTTAATGATTTTAAAGGTCTTTTCCAAGCTAAACGATTCTACGATTCCCTGCAGAGCCCTGCACCCTGCCAAGGTCCCTGATGCACGGACAAGGACCACCACGCTGTAACTTCTCCCAGCCTAGGACTAGGGAGATCCCACACTCCTATTGCCCTGGGCGCGATGGTTTGGAGGCATGAATAAAACCGATGAGCAAGAAACCAGAACATACATTCATGTTTGTAACATCCTGACAGCGAGGACCAGGCTGTTGCTCTTCCAGCCGCCTCTCTTGGCAGGAACGCTGCAGGGCTTTGGGGTTCCACAGCCCCGAGCATGCACGTGGCAGGGCCTCGACCAAGAAGGAGCATGGCCCCAGGTGACGTCTCAGAAGTTACGGCACCTTCCAATTCCACGTGGCTTTGGGGGACATCCTGTCCCAGTCAGGGCCACCCCAGCAACGACCACCCAGCAGGGGCGGCTGAGCTGAAGGTGAGGATGGTCTCCCAGCACCCTGACGAGAGTGTGTTTCTGTTTGCCTGTGCTCAAACTGAGCCCTCAGCCGGTTTTGGCAAAACCACCCGCTTTTACAAGCAGACGGGACTGCTCGCAGTGCTCTCACCCTTCAGCGTTCCCAACCCCGGGTCCAGACCTTCAAAAACTCGAGTTATTTTTGACTGAGCAGTTTGGGGACTTTTCAATCACCTCGGAAGTTCAAGATCAGTGCCTTTTTTTCCTAAGGAAAAACCCTTAAGGTGCAGTTGTGTTCTCCATTTCAGCAACATAGTCCTGAGGGAAAAACAACAGACATCAACAGCTGAAAACACAGCTCTTGCTTCTGGAGTTTCACCTGTGTTCAGAACCAAGCCACTTCACCCAGCCCTGGTTTTGAGAGGTGACGTGGGCATCAACCATCTCTTCTGTGCAAGGCCACCAGAAGCTAAGCTGGTGCCACCAGAAGCTGAGCTGGTGCCACCAACGAGTCCTGCGCAGCCGCACTCCAAGAGGGGACACTGATAAAAGCAGTCAAGCAGGTCAAGTTGGAAAACTAACTCCTTTAAACAGTGTCCCATCAATCCAAATAAGGGATCAAGGTTTGCTTGCTAATTGCTTCCGTTAAGGAAGATTTTCAGTCACTGCACCAGTCTTGATGTGGAAGAGGAGTGTGCTGTTGTGCACAGAAACAGCTCTGATGCCAAAATCAACAATCAACGGTCTGGAATTGATGGGGTTTGTGTTCTTGGGGCTCTCCAGCTCAGGAGGAAACAAGTACCTCTCTCTACATTGAAGGGAACCCCCCATATGAGGGCTGGACAGCTCAGGGTGCATAAAGAACAGCAATCCACGTGCAGGGCAACGTTTTGTTTTGCCTTTTTTTTTTTTTTTTTTGATGAATTCTGTCCTAAATCAGAGACTGAGTAAAACATTAGAAGACTGTGATGTTCATTCTGCAGTGAAATGTGGTAAATTTTGCAAAGTCGAAGGCAGTGCACAAAATCACAGTGAACGCAGCTGCTTGTTGAGAGGGTTAATGAGGTGCTGTTCATTAAAGTGTTTGAAAGTATTAACTGTTCTTGAAAGCAAATTGTTGTTCTTACTCCCTCTGCTTTCCCTGGCAATAGCGTTGCCATTTGCAGTCGTGCTTGTCCTCTAGTAACTGATCTCTCTGCTGTCCAGCGCTCAAGAGCCTAAGGCTGGCCATAGATTTTCCCCATCAGCTGACTTGGGGTACCTCTGGAACACCCCATGGCTGTCGATGCCAGTGTCACATTACTGAGCTCTCCACAACCAGAAACCAACTCGTGTGGATATTGGGAGCTTCGTTAGTGCTCTTTCTCACAGCAAAACCCCAGGGCAGCCTCATCCCCGTGGGAGCTGGCATTCCCATTCGAGAGGGACCTTCTGCAAAAGGCAGCAGCAGGCCCGTGTCCCCGGGCTGCTCTCGAGTACATCTCGGTGCCCCCCGCCTGGGCGTCTGGCAGGCAATTTTCACCACAGATGCGTTACCAGGCAGAGAGCTGCTCTCTGCGTGCGCCGGGAAATATTGCCCCGGGAAAAAGAAGGGTTTGTCCACCAGCCTTCCCTCCTGCCCAGAAGGGTGGGATGGGTGCAGGACTTGCTCTGTGCTCCAGGCTCACCCTTCACCATCCCAGGGCAGCTCCGCATCCACTGCCCACGCCCCCGGCACCGTGCTGGGTACTGCCAGCCCGGCTGCGTCAGCGGCAGATGGGGAGCTCTCCAGCCCCCTGAGGGGAAACTGAGGCAGAAGGGAAGCGACTTGCCCAAGTCGAGACACGAGGCAGGAGATTCCTTGAGCTTCACATCAGGTTTTGTCCACTTGATTTTTAGGGCTTTTTCCTTCCTTTCTGGCACAGCTTGCCTGAAATGTGATGTCTGGCACCGAGCATCAGCCACGCTCACTCTGCAGCAGAGCGGGCAGCACAGGTGAGCTCTGCTCTGCCCACTTCAGCGCTGCATTAACGTTATCTTTCTCGACAGGGGAGGGGGAAAGACATCAGTGGGAGCCCTGGAAAGAAGAAAACATGATAAGCAAATCCTGGTCATTAAGATGTGAGGTTTGCTTCATTTTCCTCCCCTCTCAATCTGGAGGGATTAACATCAGCCAGATAAGAGACCCGCCAAGGCACTTCCAGCAGCCTCACTCAGCCTGGCCTCAAGTTAACTTCCAGCCAAGATGATTTCTGAAAGCATGGGCATCTCTCTGCAGCATCCTCTGAAAAAAAAAAAAAAAGAAGAAAAAGAGGGCCAGAGAGGAAGCTGCTCTGGAAGCTTTTCTTGCACAAAGAATGGTTTTCCGTCAGCGACTCTGCCGGCCCGTGACAACCGTGTCCCCATCTTACCTGGGAGCACTGCCAGCAGGGTGATATTTACACAGCTCTTCAAAGCCTGCCAGGCTTCCACCAGGCACAGAAAAGGGCCCAGCATGGTCCCTGCCCTGGGCACCCCCAGCTTGCAACATGCTGCGGGATGGGACAGCTCAGGGCAGCCACGCTCTGCCGGGGCTGCACACGTGGAAACAGAGCAAAACGCAACCCTGAGCACTGAGAATGAGCTGTTTGGGCTCTTGGAACACGCACGGTTTGTTCGCAGCTAATAAAAGGAGCTCTTCTCCCAGCGATGCTGCCCTTGGCTCTCTGGGCTCTCAGCAGCCCTTCTCCCCTGCCTCTGCCATGGAGAGGGTGGGGGGAAATGTTTTGCTTCTGGTGAAAGCTGAGCTCTTCTCCAGCCTCCGGGATGTGGAGGGGACCAGGAGCAGCACAATCAGCCCCTTGGACCACAGACACCGGCCACAGTGGGCTGAGGTCTGGGCAGGGCTGGGGCCAGGGGTTTTGCATGGATTGAGGTGATGAGCCATGGGCCAAAGCTGTGAGAGCCACGCCTGCACAAGCACTGGGTAACTCCTTCTCGTCCTCAGCCCGGTGATGCTGTTGCTTCTCCTAAAGCCAGACTGGTTTTAAGGCTGTCTCAACACAACAGCACCAAAACAGGAGCCCAAAAGCCTGTGGCTGCAATGTCTTCATGCACAGGGCAACTGAGGACTGCTGGAGCTTTTTTTAAGTTAAGTTTGTCAGAATAGGGCACCAAAAGCTCCTTTTGTGTTTCTTCGTCTTACAGGTGCAGCTTTGAAGAATGGGAGCATCACTGTCGAGCGCGTGCTGAGCTCTGTGAGCTCGCCAGGGCCAGAGCAGGAGGTCGGGAAGGGAAGAGGCAGATGGGGTTGTGCAAAGGCAGCAGGCAGGGAATTGGGGGGACACAGGGAACCGTGAGCAGCGGCAGAGGTAGGAGGAGTCTTAAGGAGAGGAGGCAGAGATGGATGTTGGCTCTGCCCTTGTCTGTGTCCCTCCATCCCTTCCAATGAGGAAAATCACAGAATCATTAAGGTTGCAAAAGACCTCTAAGATCGCCAGGTCCAACTGTCAGCCCAACACTACCATGACCGCTAAACCATGTCCTCAAGTGCCATGTATACACATCTTTTGAACGCCTCTAGGGTGTCCCCACCACGGCTCTGGGCAGCCTGTTCCAACGCTTCACCACTTTCTCAGTAAAGAAATTTTTCCTAATATCCAATCTAAATGCCCAGGCTGGGGGGTCTGGCCAATACCAAAGCAAGGCCAGCTATCCTTACTCTTGTCTTCGTAGCCAACCAAACACCTTCCTGGGAAATTAAGTGTTAGTCTAAGTGTCCGGAGCCTCTTTTCAGCTGTCTCTGTCCACCCTCAGAGCAGAAGGTTGCCGGGAGCAGAGTCAGCCTCATGCACATTGCTGTGACACCAAGGTTCAGGCTTTCCTTCTCTTTGTGGTTGCAAGAGCATCCATTCATCCCAGCGCCCTGCAGCCGTGTGAGATTTCCAGTGAGGACAATATCAACATCAATCACAGCTGCCCCCCTCAGAGCTGCCTGAGCACAGCACCTGGGGCAGACCCTGCAGCATCCATGGAGCTTCTCCGGAGGCTTCCAGGGCCTTCCCTGCCTCTCACTGACCTGCACCTTGGCTGCAAATAAAGGCAAGACTCATTGTCCCTCTTGTGCAGGGGAGAAGCCACAGACCTGTGTTTTAAGTAAGGCCTGAGACTTGGATGCCTCAGGACTTGGGCACCTAAACAGAAACTCCCACAGGGAGACTTTCCTTGAGCTGTTTGTGGATGCGACGAGGTGCCCCAGAGGTACCTGGACCACTGGCTGGGATGGAGGCTCATGCTTAGGAAGGCTTCAGCTCACCAGCACCCAAGCAGCTCCACCAGGCACCCAGATGTGTTTGCAAATGGGGTCCCCTGCTTTCAGTGTGGTGCACCTCAATGCAGCCTCCTGCAGTCCCAGATGGCCTCGCCCTGGGGGGTCACTTGTCCAAATCCAGGCAAAACTTCTGACTGCGTATCTGCCATCAACCCCTGGGTGCTGTCAGGTGCTTCCACACCAACTGCACAGTGAATTCCAGCACAGCTGCCTTCACCCTGTTCCCGGACACATGACTACATGTCCCAGTCGCCCTGCACTGGGCAGGATCAGAGACTTTACTAGGAAGGATCTGCTTGATACGAACAGGGAATCTCCTGTCCCTTCAAGGGCAGTGTTAATTCTTCATGCTCCAGCCCAGGACCCGCTGCACGTCGGTGCTGCCTGCAGCTGTGTGCCGTGGGGAAGGCTGGCACTGGTGGCCAGCTGGCTTTCATTTACTGCTCCTGCAGAATGGGAAATGCTTCGGTCTTGCAGTCCGAACCAGGGACATTTAAACCATGAGGATATTTTCTTTATCTGAAAGCCAAGAAATTCTGTGTTAAGGAATACTTCGAAGGAATAAAGACTCCAAGCCCTCTCTGCAAAGACAGATCGGTGAAGGATTGGAGAGCCCTGGCTGCAGAAGAAAGGTGCCTTCAGGATGCTCGGAGGTGCCTTTAGGCGACAGAGCTGGGATTCTGTTAACTACAAGCCACAAATGCTATTTTTCTTCCTCTTCTCTTGTTTAAGTTCAGCCAGGCAGCCCCAAACAGCTTCCCTCTCAAATGCAGCCGTGTTTGTGCCAGGTCCAAGGGGACTGACGGCACCCCAGGCTGTGGAGCGGGTCGCTGGAGGAGACCCCAAGCAGCTCTCTCAGCTGAGGGGGGTCCAGCCGGCCCCGGGGCTCAAGGCTGGGTCGCACCAAGAGCAGGGACCTGAGGAAGGAGATCAGTGCACATCTCTCGGAGGGCTGGCGACGTGGGTGGCAGTTCCAAGGCTGTCAGAGCTAGCGCCTGCTCTTTTGCAGGTGGCGATGCCTTTTGGGCTGGGTTGGGTTTTTCTGACACGATTGGACCGGCAGAATACGACAGGAGAGGCTTTTTCTGACAGTGCTTCCTGCTCCACCCCCTCACTGCAGATGGGTTTCGGCTGCCATGAGAGGAGCCTGGTGCTGGGGAGGAATCCCTGCAGGCGCCGCGCTCTGCCCGCCAGCCCCAGCCCTGCAGTGGGGATGGGACAGGCAGGTGGCCACCCTCTCCTTCTCTGCCTCTTACTCAGAGGCAGACAAACCTGGGGCTCCACATGCTGCTGTTCAGTTTTGGGCTCCTCAGTTCCAGAGAGACAGTGACCTACTGGAGAGAGTCCAAGGGAGAGCTACGAGGGTGATCGAGGGACTGAACATCTCTGCTGTGAAGAGAGACTGAGAGACCTGGGGCTGTTCAGCCTTGGAAGGAGACGGCTGAGAGGGGACCTTATTAATGTATAGAAATATCTGAGGGGTGAGGGGCAAGGGGAAGGGGACAATCTCTTCTCAGTGGTTCCCAGTGATAGAACAAGAAATAATGGGTTTAAGTTAGAACATAGGAAGTTCCACCTCAACATGAGGAGAAACTTCTTTGCTGTGCGGGTGCCGGAGCCCTGGCCCAGGCTGCCCAGAGAGGGTGTGGAGTCTCCTGCTCTGGAGACTTTCAAACCCACCTGGACACGTTCCTGTGTGACTGCCCTGGGTGACCCTGCTCTGGCAGGGGGTGGGACTGGATGATCTTTTGGGGGCCCTTCCAACCCCCAACATACTATGATTCTACGATTCTATGATTCTATGATTCTATGTTGGGTGGAATCGTACCTGAGCAAAAGCAAAGCCGCGACCACGGCTGCTTGGCTCCGGCATTCAGAGTCCACCCCCAGCAGGGGTCATGGGCTGCTGAGCTCCTGCAACCAGCGCAGCAGCTCCAGCCTGCCCGGCCCTGTAGCTTGGTCTGCGTGCTTGTGCTGCTTCTGATCTGCAAACGGGACAGCGTGTCAGCTCTTTCCACAAGCTGAGAGGAGGTTGCATGGAACAGGATAGTTATTCACAGCTGAGTATACCCATGTGGACCAACTGGGCTGAAAGGATGGGGCTTCCTCTCCCAGAAAGGAAAAGCTGAATTTCACCCATAAAGCAGAGTGAGTAACGTCGATTTAGGAACCCAGAATTTAGGAACATGGACATGTGTGCAGCACTGAGGGGTGACACAAAGCAGTGTGCGAAGTGAACCTGTGACGTCTGCTTGTCAGAGGGAGATTCACTCAGCACTCGGGGCTGTCGGGGAGACGCTCCCAGAGTTTCAAACGCCTCTGTGGGTTGGGAGGCGGACGGTGACCTCTCTCCAAGGAGCAGCACAGACGCCCTTCCCTTTCCTTTGTTCTGGGTGCTTGTCAAGGTGAGCAGGGATTGTGACACTGAAAGTCAGTTCCCCATGTCCAAGTTCCTGAGTCTCATATCAAGGAGAAACTCTCTTTGTGCTGGCGGATGGGAAGTAGCTAACGAAACTTTAATTGCCGTGTCTGGTGAGAGAGGGGGAGCAGTTGTTACTCGCCTCCCTCTCACAAGAAGTCCCCAGGCAGCACCAAGAGCTTGGGCTCCCTTTGATATGATAATCTCACCGCATATGAGAGATGCAAAAGCAGAGTCAAAGGGGCTGAGGAAAACCAGATAGGCACAGGAAAGGCTGGAAAACCAGTGTCATACCTCCTGGTTTCTTCTTCAGCACAAGGGAGGCAGCAGTGACCAACGGGCAAAGCCTCGGGGTGCTCGGGGCAGGGACCTCTCGAGAACTCAGAGCAAAGCTCCTTCAGCCCTCTCCACCTCTGTCCCCACATGTGCCACCTTGGGAAACGACGGGAGCCGGAGAGGACACTGGATGTACATCTGCCTGTGAGAATCAAGAGCTGCAGAGAGCACCTGCCAAGGGTTTTGTGGAAACACCCCAAGGAGGTTGGATCGTCAGCCGTGGCAGTGGTGTCACATCACCCCCAAAGAATAAACACGGCAACGTGTGACCTGCACAGATGCGTTCAACACCCAGAGAGCGCATACGAGGAGAAGGTGGGAGATTTCCTGCCTGAAGCCAGTGGAGAGAGGATTGTCATTTTTCAGGAAATTCTCCCATTTTGAAATTCCTCCTAAGGCAGACAGGTAAAGGAAAAAAACACTACGTTCACGTTTTCACACCAGAAATCGTTTTGGGAGTGTTGTTTTTCAGCAAACTTGGTGCATTTCCTTCTGATGCTTTGAAACGTCGCATTATAACGTGATTCACAACAGAAAATATGCTCTTGGGATGGAAAGGTGCTTTAAAGGAAGAGCTTTTTTTAAGAACTATTTTCAAAGCTGGGAGTCACTGATATCGACAACTCGTACAGAAAATCTGATTCCAGAGAAACGTCATGGAGGAAAATACTCGCCCAGCACTTGTGTGAGCCGGGTTCTCTGTCAGGCGGTTTGGGGGGGGGGTCCCTGGCCCCTGAGTGAGCGGTTGGGCGGGAGGGGGGCTGCTTTTTGCAGCTCTGGTGTGCAAATGGGGGTGAGCAGAGGAGGCTGCAGCCGCAGAGGGGGCTTCACCGAACGCTGCCAGCTCCAAGGTGCTCCCTGGTGCCCGCCGGACCGTCCTTCCCTCGGTGCGGGGCTCATGTGGACGAATCTGGGGAGACCCTCCCGCCGAGTCGCAAGGGTCAGCCTGGACCCCTCTGCTTTCTAAACTTCCTCACGAAGAGGAGTCTTGGTGTGGCTGGACCCAGTCTCAGGCGCCAAATAAAGGAGAGTTTGGACCCCGGGTTCTGCCGTAGAGTTGGTTTATTCTATCACTCACCGAGAGTAATCCCGAACAAAGAACTCCCTGCTCAGTGATATCCTTACAATCCACGTTCACCCATCCTCAGGCAATGGGTCAGACCAACAGTAATATCTGGGTCTGAGGTCTTCTTATGCCCCACTGGATCCTCTCTCTGTCTCCAGGCTGGTTATTCCTTTTCTTAACTTGTGTTGAGGATGAGGTTACCTTATTTTTCACAGGATACAGCTTTTGCTCCACGAATGTGGCTACTTCACTCTTCACACGATTCAGCGGTCTCAGGTCCTTCCTTCGTGTCACAAAGTGCGGGTTCAGTGTAAGTTCACCCCTCGTGGCCCCAAGTTTTAGCAAGTCTAGCGACTCACGCTAAAGAAATTATGTTAAACAAACAGCACACCAAGTCACACAGAGTGACCCATTCAATCTAAAGTTTACTTACTCGAGTTAAACAAATATCCCTTAACACATGCTACGCGAAGTCGCTCAAGCTAGGCAAAGCAAAACAAGTTTCAATTCATCCTAACTTTAAGCAGTCCCACAAGTAATTCTAATATTCTACAAGTATCTGAATCCCCAACAGCAGCACATCCAACCGTCACCGGCCGATGCTTCGCTGACTGTTCAATAATTTTTCCTAAGATCAACGTTCTTCCAGAAGCAACCGTTTCCCTCCCTGCGCAGCACCTCGGGGGCCTTTCGGTCTTATTGCGACACGGTCAGACACCAGTGAAAAGGGTCCCTTTTCGGCAGGGGGAGCCACGAGAAGGGGCAGGAGCCGCCGCGGGAGCGACGCGCTGGGCTCAGCGCAGGGGAAGAACGCTCGGGTGCGTGTTCGGAGGCACAATAAAAGCCAATTAGACACATACAACAGATTGTAAGCCTCTTGCGTGCTGTTAAAAAAAAAATGTTTTCAGCTTGTCTGCCTTCAGAGAGCTTCTCAATAACACAGTTTCACTCCGGCTGAGAAATTAGAGGCATCCCGCCCACGCCGCGCAAAGCCTGACATCTCCAACAACATAATCTTCCTTTTCATTTTTAACCAAAACCAACCCCAAAAAACGCCTCAACATGACTTATCATTTGGAAGTCGAGCCAGATACGGTTACATCCACAACGGCTGGAGACGATCAAATGGTATTACGCCTTACAAACAGCAGATCTGCAGTGCCATTGCAGCACACACGGGTCGAGAGACTGCCCTGGGCCAGCTCCCAAAGCCTACGGTGCATCCAGCAAACCGCTCCAGAAAAGACAGTGACAAGCGGGGTTCCTCGGGGGTCTGTTCTGGGTCCAGCGCTGTTCAACATCTTGTCAGCGACACGGACAGTGGCATCCAGGGCACCCTCAGCACGTTTGCTGACAACCCCGAGCTGTGTGGGGCGGTGGGCTGGCTCGAGGGCAGGGCTGCCATCCAGAGGGACCTGGACAGGCTGGAGAAACGGGCCAGGGCAAACTGCATGAGCTCCAACAAGTCACAGGGCAAGGTCCTGCCCCTGGGTCGGGCCAGTCCCAGGCACAGACACACACCGGGCACAGAGTGGGGTGAGAGCAGCCCTGAAGAGAAGGACTTGGGGGTGTTGGCAGACGAGAAGCTCACCCTGAGCCGGCAGGGCGCTCGTGCAGCCCAGAAGCCAACCCTGTCCTGGGCTGCACCCAGAGGAGTGTGGCCAGCAGGGCAGGAGAGGGGATTCTCCCCCTTTGCTCTGCTCTGGTGAGACCCCACCTCAAATCCTGCGTCCAGTTCTGGTGTCCCCACCCTAAGAGGGACATGGAGCTGTTGGAACGAGTCCAGAGGAGGCCCCAAAGATGATCCAAGGGCTGGAGCAGCTCTGCTGCAAGGACAGGCTGAGGGAGCTGGGGCTGATCAGCTGGAGAAGAGGAGACTCCAAGGGGACCTTATCACTGCACTCAGTGCATGAAAGGAACCCGCAGGAAGGCTGGGGAGGGACTTTGTACAAAAATATCCACTGATAGGACAAGGGGAAGTAGATTTAAATGGAAGAAGAATAGATCTAGATTGGATCTTAGGAAGAAATTCTTGAGTCTGAGGGTAGTAAGACTCTGGAACAGATTGCCCAGAGAGGCTGTGGCTGACCCTCCCTGGAGGTGTTCAAGGCCAGGTTGGATGAAGCTTTGAGCAACCTGGGCTGCTTAAGGGCATCCCTGCCCATGGCAGAGGGTTGGATTAGATGACCTCTGAGGTCCCTTCCAGCCTCGGCCATTCTGTGATTCTATGATTCTGTAATTCTATGATTATAATATCTGCTGGATCTTCACGTTAATAAAGGAGCCAGTCTGCCCTTTGCTGAGCTGCCGCCTGTGGCTGGCAGGGGCTGGTTTGCTGCAGGAGCGAGGGCAGAGGAGCTCCCGCACGAGATGGAGCAGGGAGACAGGCAGATGCTTCCATGAGAAGATGCTGAGCGTGAGGAGCCAGCTCTCCCGTGACACTGAGGGCAGGGAGATTAAAACAGTCCTGGCTGTGGGCAGGAGGCAGGATGGGGGAAGGAAGCACTTCTCTGCCACATCCCCATCCCCACCACAGCTGGCACCGAGGGCACCCACTGCCCCAGCACCCAGAGGAGGGAGAGGATGAGGAGCTGCTCCCCGGCACAGCCAAAAGCCCCCGGAGGGGCTGCACAAATGTTGGGGGCTTCTCTTGCCAGTGCCAGGGAACGGGCAGGCTTGTTTCTCTTCATTTTGCATTGGCTGCCAGGGCTCATGGCTCTTACAGGCCATGAGAGGAAACATATTAAGAAATGGCGACCGAAGGGAGTTGGGAAACGGTGGTGAATGCTGACGCAGACAAGCTCTGGCCTTTGAAAATATAAAGGAACAGGAAATTTCTATAGGTCCTTGCAAACCTCCCATAAAACTGCAGCACCAGAGTGTCTTAAAGGCTTAGAGACAGCAGAAAAGAAAAAAACAGCCTGACACTGTGATCTTTTCTAATTTTTATGATATTTGAGAGCCTATTATATTTTTACTCTTTTTCCTGACGTCTGACTCAGAATTTGAGAAAATTTAATGCTGGCATTACTGAATAAGAAATATGATGTGAAGATAATTTTAGTTTCCAAAGAGCCTGCTTCAAATGGCTGCGATTTTGCTTTCAGCTTGTGCAAAAAGCTGGACTGACACCTTTTCTTGAATAATGCAATCGGGATAACGTCCTTGGCTTCAGGGAGAGGTCTGGCACACGGCCCTGCCCTGCTTACACCCTGCTCAAGTGCTATTTAGTGCCTACCAGGGGATTACAAGCAGGGAGTGGGCTTTGTCCTGGCTCCCTGCGCAGCAGAAGATGTCATTACGCTCCAGGAGAGCTGGTCTGCAGATGGATCTCTGCGTTATACACTTGCAAATAATCTTCATCTGAAAGTACCCGCCGCTTGTACCGTTGAATCCAATGTTCAGCATAACTGCATCCGTTATCTGACGAACCTCAAAAAAGAAAAATAAAATAGCAAAGCGAGAGGGCAGGAAGGTTGCTTGTCATGGAAGCATCCTTGCCTGGCTTTAGCTGTCTCTCTTCCTTCCTCGGAGCTGCTGACCTGCTCCAGATGTGGGCTGAGACCCCTAGAGCATGGTCGAGACCCCAAGAGCGACTGCTGATCCCTCCTCTACTGGCGCCTGCCCGCGCCCGACAGGCAGCAGCCAGCGATGCCAGGCTCGCTGCGGCTCTTCCCTACCTGTCGTGACAGCTGCCTCCTGCCAAGCTCCCCCGAAAGGATTTTAAACGTGTCATTATCTTGCATCTTCCAACGAAATCAGCCCCAAAGCTGCCTGGCTTATCACTGAACGTGCAGTAAACAAATCCACAGAGGTGTGACACCTCGCATTTTTTCGTCCTGCCGAACAGCTCTGACAGCGCTCCTTACGGGGAAGCACTCGGTTAATCCCGGCAGCCACCCAGGGAGGATGGGGTTGAGCAGGAGGGTCGTACTGATGTGGGCAGGGGAAGCAGCTCCCGTCATTCGGCTGCCCTAGCGAGACGCCAAAACCGCCCTTCATCATCAGCTGAAGGGAGGGCAGGGCTGGGCATGGTGTGCAGGGTTTGGTTGGGGAGATGCAGGCTGGGGACAAACCCCCGGCACCCACTGCAGGGCCCATGGTCTCTGTCTTCTTCTGGGGTTTTTTCGAGATACAGCTGCAAAACACTCTGTTCTGCTGCAACATCTGCTACAGAGGCAGCCAGGTTCTGCTTGGGTGCGAGGAGGGTGCCCTAGCACCCACCGTCAGCCAGGACAGTCTGCTGTCACCTTCCTTCTGAGTGTCACCAGCTCCCTCTGATCTCCTAGTGCCTGCAGCCTGGCTGTGGGGCAACCTGCAGCCCTTCCAAGGGAGAAGATGGGTGGTCTCCCCCCAAATCACACCCCAGGACCCTGCTCTGGAGCTGAGCCTGCCGTGGGAGGCAGGGGTGTGGGGTGATGGTGCAGAGCTTCTCACCCTGAGCACGGGAACAAAACCCCGACGAGCCGGCAAAACGGCCCTGGAGGGCTGGGGAAGGGATGTTGCAGCAGTCCCAGGGGCTGCGTGGATCCACAGCATCAATAAATCATACCCGTCACCTCGGGGTCTGTGTGAGCACTCAGGGCGCGGCGGTGCCTGGCCGTGCCGTGATGGATGGGCCACAGGACCATGGGGCCATTCCCAAACGCCATTAGGAAGGCAGAGTTTAAGAAAAGGTGAAGGCTGCAATAAAGAAAAGGCCTAAAGCGGTGGAGTTAACCTCGTTAATTGGTTGGTATCATGTATTAAAAATATATCTGGTTGCTGATGAGCGATGTGTTCAGAGGAATATTTGCTGTGATTTACGCGCAGTCCCAAAAGACACGGTGAGATGAGACGCAGTGTCTTTGTCTCACGCTCATCTAGCGGCATCCTGAGCATCAAAAGGAGAAGGGGCTCTCTGTTCTGCAGAAACAAAGAGACAGGAGTGGGGAGTGCTCCAGTTTTCTTGTCTGAAGCAGCCTCCAAGCTAAAGAAAGCTGCTGGGCTACTAAATCCTCCACCAGCTGGAAAGGCTCACCGAAACACAGAACGAGCATCCTGCCTCCAGGGTGATGAAGGACTGGAGAGGCTGGAATTAAACCAACCACAGAGGAGAAAGGATGGAAACTATGGTCAGGAGATGCAGGTCACCGGTTAGAGATGAGGGCTGCAGCGGGAGAGGGGGAGATATGGATCTCCTCTGCATAGATCACAAATGGCCTGAACTCGCATGCAAAAACCTGTGCTTTTCACTGGCAGGGAGCAGAGTCCAGCCCCCAGGAGCTGCTCAGCAGCAAACACAGAAACACAAGTTAGTGCTCTGGCAGGACACAGAAGCTTTAAGCCTGGAAAAGCCTCGAGCTGTCTTGGGGAATGTTGCTGCTCAGCAGATGTCAAATGAGAGATGGCCGAGAGACCCTGGGCGGGTGAGGGAAGGAGATGCAGTGGAGCAGCACACCTGGGACATCTCTGTGTGTCCCCCCCAGTAAGCATTGTGCGACTGCCACCAGTCGTGTGCGTGGCCAGGCACCGTGCTCAGCACACCCTCACACCTCCGCCCCGCCAGCCTCCGCCCCGCCGCTCGCCCAGGGGTTCAGCCTCCCTGCTCTGGACTTGTCCCCTGACAGCCGGGTCTTGGTGTGCTCAGTAAGAAGGTTCATTCAAGCATAATCAAGGACTCCAAGTCACCCAGGCTGTGCTTTCCAGAGAGGTGCTTCCCAGAGCAGCCAGCCAGGAGCATGTCCCACCTCTTTGCATCCATCTCTCCTGGAAACCCAACCGAGAAGAGCCGGGCGGGTGTGCAGCAGCACCGTGCTGCCATGCCTTCCCGCCTGAGCCTGGGGCTGCTGCTCTCCTCCCCAGCTTATCAGCCCGGCTGCATTCCCCCATTTTATATTCCTCATCTGGAATGAATCCTTCTCTCAAAGCCGTCTCTTTACAGGATGCGGGGGATCTGGCTTTCCCTGAGCCGCAAAGGGCAGAGCAGCTCCACGCGTCTCCCTCAGGGGGATTTAAGTGCCAGGGCTGCACTCATTTCCCTCTCGGTCGCGTGTGGCTGTTGCTATCACAGAATAACGAGTGGCTTTGGAAGCAATTGGATTTCACAGTGTATCTTAGTCCTAAGGAGCCACATTCCTGCACAAGTCTCCATCCTTGGCTGTGCTGGCACCTACCACACATTGCAACCTGTGTGGAAACACCTTGGGACAGGAGCTCGATAGCTGGGAGTAAGGGCCAGGGCTTGCTCAGGATGGCCCAGATGCTTCAGCCCCACAGGAAAGGGCCAGGGGCTACTTACAGCCAAATACTGGCATCCTAAAGAAGGAAAAGTGGGTAAAGCCTCACCAGTGTAAAACTTCTATGAGTTACCTCAGCGCTGGGAGCAGGCACAAGGCCCCTGGATATGGTGGGCAGAGGATGGGAGCGTGGTGGGGAGCAAAGGGAGGGGCTCTGGGCCACCTCTATGGGTCCTGCCACCTCGCCCTGGGCAGCAGCAGCTGCAGCCCCTAAAAACATCTCAGCCCGTAATTTTTTGCGGAGGACAAAAGCCATCAACCAAGTCCTAATTAAAAAACAACCATGAAGCAAAAAGCACAGCTAATTGCTTTTTGACTGCAGCACAAAAGCTGCTCCTCTGCCTAATTACACTGTGAAAATGAGAAGAATTTAAACAGGAATTATAAGTAATCGCACACGCAAAGGAATGGGAGTGAAAGCCTATAGAAACCTGAATGCCTGCCTGAGCACAAAGGCGCAGGCAACAGCTATAAGAGGGGGATGACGAGGAAAGTATTTAAGACTCATTATATTGAGCTAATCGGGTGCTCCTCGAGTACCTTTCTCCTCAGGCGCTCCAAGCACCTTGTGCATCGTGGCAAACTGAAGCTCCACAACACTTTGGTGAAGTCCTACTGCTCAAAATCACCATCTGCCTCTGGCAGGCAGGTGAAATGCACTGTGAAGCAACAAAAGGAGTCGCTTGCCCCCCTCCCCAGGTCAGCAATCCTCCGTTACAGTCCCCACATGGGGCAAAACCCACTTCTCCCACCTCCTCTTTCTGTCTGAACCACAGCTGGTGGGGCGAGAGACCCCGTGAGGTCTCCTGAAAGCAGAGCAGAGCCACAGATAGGTGCTACAGGCTCTCTGCGGGGCAGGCAAAGGTCAGGTTCTTGTCTGGGCAAACGGTCCCCAGGGATGGAGAACCAAGACTCAAGCCCTGCAGCTCACCTTGTCGCAAGCCCAGGGCTACGTGGTGGCCCAGGCAAAAGGAGCTGGTGGCCCATCTCTGAGGTAGTGGCAGGCCCAGAGCATCACTGGGGAAAAGGGAAAAAAATATTTGATTCCTAGAATAATCAGTGGGGGAGAAAGAAAGTGGAGAAACAGGGGGAGGAAAGTAGGCTACATCGAAAATCTCAGGGTCCCCGTTGGAAGAGCAAGTCCTGTGCTCCTGAGGGCTGGATGGAAATGATGTTCAGGAAAGACAGAAACAGTCAAATTAATGTTTCCCACCCAGCAGAGAGCTGACCCTCAGAGCTCCCTGTGCCAGGAGGTCCCTGCACCCAGTACAAGGCATGAGGGCACGGCACAGGACAGCACAGGGTGCCTCTTCACTGAATTGCAGTCCAAGATCCAACTCAACCCCACCAAAGAGAAGACTCTCTGTTGTCCCGAGGCTCTGGGCTCCTCTTGGACAGCCAAGTACCAGCAGAGCAGTGACACACAGGAGATGTTTGGGCAAGAGGTAACATTTCCCAATGGTCAGAGCACAGGAGGTGACACAGGCGGGCAGGAGCGTCATTCTGTCTTTGTCACTTCTTCCATTGCACCCATGGATGCATCTTGCAGAGCCCTGGCAGGGCAGGCAGAGACCTCTCAAGGAACTCGGTGCAGGAATGGCTCACGATCATGTGCAGCCATGAGCTGCGCTACTGAGAACTGCCCTTTGCACTAAATTCCCTGCTCGGGTCCGAATCAGCCCCAGATGTGCATCAGCCACAACAGGATTGTTCCAAAGTACTGGCGTTACGAAGTGGACATAGTAAACAAAGAGTGGTCTGTGTCCCGTTCTTGGGTATCCTTCCTTGTGAGGCCGTGGCTTTAGCTGGAGCCATAGTCATAGCCAGAACTGTGGTTTTAGCTGGTATGTAGGAGACTTAATATGCTTGAGCAAGCAGAATCGGTGGGAGAACGGAGGTGTGAGACACAGGTATTCCACAAGGAGAGCTTATGCCCAAGGACAGGATGCTCTTAACTTCAAAGACAGAATGCCCCAGGACTCCCAAATGCCATTAAGATCTGCAGAACAAGACTATGCCAGCCTTGGAGTCTCCTAACAAACACAAGGACTTAACTGAATGGAGCCCATCAAAAGGACACTCTGATAAAGACTATCATGATGAAGTAAAACGACCACCTGACGACCACCGAAAGACTGTATTGCGCATGCAGGAGGAGGCAGTAACATATGTTAATGATTTCTCAGAAATTGCATGAATATGCATATCTAAACTGTATGTAAGCTATATGTTTAGCCCTTCACGGGGCACACACTAGATGGATATATCCTCGGTGTGCCCAGCGCTGCAACAAAGAATACCTGCTTAATAGACATCAAGGCTATTAAGTTCTGATTTCAGCCTTTTCACGGCATCACTTGTTTCTAGGAAACTACAGAAAACACAGAAGATTGAGGTGGCTTAAACTGGAAAAAAGGAGGCTGAAGGGAGACCTTCTCACTCTCTACAACTCCCTGAAAGGAGGTTGTAGCGAGGTCAGGACTGGTCTCTCCTCTCAAGCAACAAGTGATAGGATGAGAGGAAATGGGCTCAAGTTGTGCCGGGGAGGTTTGGATTGTATATTAAGAAAAAAAATTCACAGAAAGGTTTGTCAAGGCCTGGCTCAAGCTACTCAAGGCAGTGGTGGAGTCCCCATCCCTGGGGGTGTTGAAAAGCTGGGTTGATGTGATGCTGAAGCACACGGGTTAGTGGTGGATTTGGCAGTGCTGCGTTAATGGTTGGACTCGATGATCTTAAGGGTCTTTTCCGACCCAAACAATTCTATGGTTCTACAGCTTAAGCCCAATCACTCCCACCTGCAGTGAAAGACAGGAGAGCGCTCTCCCTCTGAAATGCCAGGTGCCACACGTGAATCGATAGTTCATTTCTTCCCCTTATCAGAGGGGATTGGGGAAGGAAAACATGATGAAATCAAAGCAAATGGAAATGACATGGCATTAAGCTGATGTCTGAGTGAGCCCTGCCGTATCGGTTAGAGGATATTCACTCCTCACGCTTTCTGAGGAGTGCCGAGGTACTGGCACTTCCCTATTGAATTCAGAGGTGTTGGGAGATGCAAAAGCTGGAGCTTGTGCCTTTTCTCAGTGGTGATGATCTCGCCTTTCATAGCCAGATCTCCACAGGTTTCTGAAAGAAAGTAATTTCTTGGATATGTCTCAGTCCCCAGAAACAGCGAGGGGGAAATTGCTCGCCTGCAATTAAAGATTTTTCAGTGGTAAAAGCAGCATCACAAGGTCTGGGATGACAGTGTTACCCAACCTTGAAGGTCCCGTTTCATAACTGGCAAACACAGCCAGTGTTGCACCACAGGATGCTCTTCCAAGGTTACTGTGTCCACCAGGTGGCCGGAGAGGTCTCCATGCATGTTGCCACCCCTCAGCCACATACTGGTCATACTGGTCATACTGGTTATTCTATGGCAGGGCTAAAAGGCCACCTAGTGCCAGCACTGGAGGGCCCAGCCTTAGAGCCTGTCCCATCAGCAGGCACGTTCAGCCCCGGTAGGAAAGTCCAAGTATTTAACTTCAATAAATCCTGACCACTAATTGCCCAGTTAGCCAGTCTGATTAGCTGTAAACTGCTTGGTGCATGTCACAGGCGTCACCACCAGCCCGCTGTGCCACCACGCCTGCCTGTGTCACTTGTAAATACAGAATTACTCTGACCTTCTGCAGGAGGGTGCTGCTGCCCCCGACTCCTCTCAGAACATCGATGCCTTGCAGAGGGGACAGGGGAGCACATGGCGGGCTGGCACCTCCCACTGAGGGACCAGCACCAACTCTCACCTCACATCCCACTGAGCATCACAGGCGCCACCTCGCAGGAGATGATTTAAATGTTCAGCTACCTTACATCAAAGGCTGCTTTGGAAGATCCTGGTCTACCTCACTGTGCCCACACGCCTCTGAGGCAGCCAAAGGTAAGTAAGATTTGAGAGGAATCATGTCCGAACCATCTGTCTTCTCCAAAATCACATGGTGCTCTGTGTTTGCCCTCAGTCATCATCAGAAAGCAGATGCTCTGCTCAACGGCCTGGAGACCAAGATAAGCACATGAAGTAATTGAGCTCCAGCTCACGTCTCTCCCTTGCACCCCTGGCTTGATGTGTGCTCTGGACACAGGAGAATCACACACTGGGATTGGATCAAATGAAAGATGCTGGAGAATGGGAGGGGTGCCCGCAAGAAACAGTAGGTATTTTTCTCTCAGAGAGGCTTTTTCTACAGAGAAAAGCAATATAGCCAGATTAAAAAAGAACTGAGCGTAACAGCATCCAGCCAGCCAGGCTGTGATCATCACTCTCTGAGTCCTTCTGACACCCTGGGTAGAGCTCAGCGCCTTGCTTGGTACAGTACTCTGATACGGGAGGTGGTTGATGGAAAAGCATCATCTTCCTTGCTCCTTTGGTGTGGCATCTCTTCCGAAATGCTCTGCAGTAAGACCTTGCAGCCAGGGAGCTCTCCAGGCTCCTCGCTCCTGTGAGACTGTCTGTCCACAGAAAGCCCACCCTGGCAATCGCCACCGCCTCCAAGCTCTCCAAGATACACGTGGTGCGCAAATCCATTGCCAGAGTCTTAACTGTCATTAATCAGACCCAGAAGGAGAACTTGAGGAAGTTTTACAAGGAAAAAAGTAAGGCTGGCACCAGCTTCTCTCACACAAGCCCCAGCAGATGTGCAGCAGGAGGCTGAGGAGCATTGGGCTCATCCAGACGTGGGCAACTGCAGTCTGGTCACCTGGGCAGGAGAGGCTGGGACCCAGCGAGGGAAGTCAGGAGCAGGACTGCAGGGAGAGTTGGAGGGGGTGAAGGAGCAGGCACGTATGGGCTGGGAGAGAGGGCAGCTCTGGGCTGGGGATCTGGCACGGGAGCTCATTATTCAAGCTGCGAGTAGGTTTAGACTAGACGTTAGTAAGAAATTCTTCACCGTGAGGGTGGTGAGACCCTAGCACACGTTGCCCAGAGAAGTTTTGGCAGCCCTTCCCCAGCAGTGCTCAAGGCCAGGCTGGACGGGGCTTGCAGCAGCCTGCTCTGGTGGGAGGTGTCCCTGCCCAGGGCAGGGGGGTTGGAATGAGACGATCTTTAAGGTCCCTTCCAACCCAAACCATTCCGTGATTCTATGATCATTAAGACTCATCAATCCTGATCTGCCTCTCCTTCTTCCTCCTGCCCAAAAAGCCAGGGTTTGGGTTTACCTCAGGAAGGGGCAATGTTATTTCTCATATTTCTTGCAAATATTCTTCTGCCTCAGCAAACCAGCGCTGGCTTACATAAGAGGCCTCAGGGATATTTGCAACAGGCAAAGGCGTTTGAGCGTGCAGGAGGTGCGTTTTGTAACAGTGTGCGCTGGTGCGGGTAGGCTGGGGATGCGGGCAGGGAGCTGCTGCGAAGAGAGACCAAGCACTACAGTCCCAGAGCTGTGGTGGCACTTTTAGGTCCTCTCCCCCAGAGAAAAGACCCAAAAACAAGGGATGGCATTCTCCTTGTCGATGCCCAGAGCCAGAAGGGAATTACTGGTACGGACTCCCTTTGTTTGCTCATTTTGGCTGAGCAGAGTGTCTCCTTCCTTGCCCCTTCCTTCAGCCATCCTCACCACCAAACTTCCCACGTGTTCCAGGCAGCACCATGGCAGCTGGGTTAGAGGCACCTTCCCAGCAAGAAGAACCCCCCAGCGTTCGTGCTAACCAGCTGCAGCTGTGGCGATGGCCCTTCAGGAGGACAGCTGTCTGACCCGTCTGGTTTATTAAACAACCACTGCCAAATCTTTGCCACGTTTCAGCTGACCGATAGAATCGCAGAATCACAGAATGTTGGGGGTTCAAAGGGACCTCCAGAGATCATCTAGTCCAAACCCCCTGCCAGAGCAGGGTCACCCAGGACTCTGGTGCAGAAAGCCTGGAAGAAGGTCTAGGTACATCCCAGGGCTTCAGACCTGGGAGCAGTGGAGCTGGAGCATTTCATGGTGTGAGGACTGGTTATGTTGGTTCTAGGATGTTTACGGGTTCCAGCACTTAGGTCACCTGGGATCAGTCTCAGCTTCATGTGTGTAGGCCTCTTGCCTGAGCCTACTTCAGCCAAACCAGCAGGAATCCCAGACACTTTGGCATCTGGCTGGCCCAGGACTCTTACCAGGGAGATGCAGGGCGATGCTGGGAGCTTTGGAAACTGGACCTGCAATCCTTCTGCGCCTGGCTCTGCATTTGTACCAAGGGGTGGCAAAGACACCTGCCTAGCCCTCGTGTGCTTTGTCCCCTTTCACGGTGCTGGACCAAATCATGACAGCAGACCGAGCTCCGGCTGAGCTGAGACCTTCTGCTTGTGCATCTCCAGCAAAAGCTGACAACTCAGTAAGACCCTGTGCTGGACTCCTGCACAGGTAAATCCTCTTCCCTGGGCAGATTTACCCTGCTCTCAGTACAAAGATAAAGACAGACATGTAGTGCAGCAAACAAAAAGGACTTCTCCTTGAGCAGTGGCTGCCTAATAGGTTGTTACAGCAGCGTGGACACCTTAGAGGTCAGAGCATTCCCCTCTGCACTAAGAAAGGATAAATATATCTAGGCCAGCCCTTGCAGCCGCTCGTTCAACCTGTTCTTCAGACCCTTGTAGCTAAAGGGCTCCACAAAGCCCTTCGGCAGGCTGAGATATAAAAGCTATTTTGAACCAAAGCTCAAGGGTTGTGAGTCGGGCACTGTGGGCTGGGGCCAGGCTGCCCACGGGCACATTCCTCTGCAGTCCCCATAATTCAGTGAACAACAAGGAGGGTGGTGCTGGCAGCCCGAGGCAAGTTTGCTCTTGAGTATGGACTCTAAATTTCAGGGCTCTAACACCAGGACTCACAGCCAGAATAAGGCAAAAGACTGGTGGATCACTCACTCGGATCAAGTCAGGTATGATCCCACAGCAGAGGCAATGGGGAGATTCCATTCCTGCTCCCCTTCCACAAGCTCTGCTGTTTCTGCACGTGCTGGGCTAGTTTTAAAATCACCAGGCTTTTAAGGGGTGTTGGGGCAGCTGCTGAGTAAGAAATCCTGCAGTAGCCACCATCTGGGCTCACTGGAAGAGATGATGGCCCTGGTACCAGGCTGCACAGCCCTGCCCAAATTCTCCCCCACCCTATTCCCCCCGTGCAGTCCCCCTTGTGCCATCCCACCGAAGGCGTTGCAGCACCCTGCACGGCAGTTTATTCTATTTGCACATGCCTCTTCGAGTTATAGATTTGGCCTTTGTCTTTGTTATTTGTGTCTCCAATTCTTCCCCTACTAAGTACGCCCGTTGCTATGGAAACCATTACTCCATTGGCGTAAGTAATCTTCACGACTGCCGCAAAAGCATCGAAAAGTCAGTTCATGTGCTGCACCTTTTACTCAATTCAGTTAGTTGCTAATTAGCTCTTGCCCTGAAAGTGATCAAAATCTCTGCCACCAATAATCCAGGGGGAAAAACAGAGTTTTGACTCGCTCCTTTGGTCATTTTGTGCTAACTCTGCATGGCTCAGAGAAACCCAACAGGTAGCTGCTGGAGTACCAACCACCGTCCAGTCCCTGGGTGCAGGAGGACCACAGGGCATCAAGACATCAGGCTGTGGGAAGCCCCCAGCAACTGGCACCTCAACTTGCTGAGAAAAGCAGAGTCCCAGCGTTACAGAGCTGACAAAGCCATTGCTCCAGGCTGTGCAGCATCCCAGCACAGCCATAGGGGGACTCCTGGGGGAAAACTTTGCATGGGAACCCACCAGAACCAGTGCACTCCAGGCTGAGAAACCCTCAGTTAGCGAGACCAGCAACCTCCCTCTCCTGTGCCAGGCAGGAAGGGAAAACGTCGCTTCTTCGCCATGTGCCAACATAATGGGTCCTCGTGACGAGAGAAGAAGAAGTGTGTGGCAGGGACCCCCTGAGCATCTCTCGTGGGCAGTTACCACCTACAGCAAGGCCAGCTCTGGCTCTGCCAGGACAGACTCTGATGTATCCTCTGTCAGACGTGTCCTACACCTCAGCAATGCCTGGGCAGTTGGTTTCCCAAAAATTAACCGTTGTTTGCAACATGCCAAAGCTTATCTGAGGGTTTACATTAATGAGAGATGATTAAACCTCCAAACCAGGCTCTCATGAGATGTCTGATGGCAGGGGATGGCAGCTGAGACACCCGCCACACACCCTGGCTGCGCTGGGCTTCACCTGCACCTCACGCGGGTGAAAAGTGATTGACCTGTCAAATGCTTGACCTGCCCTTGGCAACGGCAGACGTCTTGCTGGAAATGGTGCTTTGACTCAAGTCTCAGCCAGATTCGTGGCAGCGGATTTAGATGGATCCGAGGTGAGAAGCAAAGGGCAGTCTGAGCAGTGCATGTCCTCGTACCTCTGCTCGGTGAGAAGGGGCTCATCTGAGGATGCTCCCAGACAACAGCCTCACTGTCTTTTCAAGTGCTGCTGAATGTGAGATGTTAGACGAGCACTTCTGGGTCTCTGGCGAGGGCTCATTATACAGAGTCCAGCTGATATTGGCAACCAGACAAGCCCTTTGGTGTAGAAAGGAACAGGCAAAAAGCAGACTGGAAAAACGAACCTGATCCCAAATTACTCCCAAAGAAGTTGACACTTCCAGCGATCCATCCACAAGAATAAACTCAGGGAAATCCCCCAGATTGTGGTCAGCCATTGAGAGACTGCATCTGCAGGCTACAACAGCATGGACCTAATGTGTCAACAGGATGGGTCAGACTGAGCTGCTGGTTTATTTCTCTTCTTTGTCTCTCCACAGGGAAAATTTACTGCCATTCAAATAACCACACAGCAATTAATTCTTCCTGCTTGCTCTGTTTGGCAGCCACCGCAGCAGGGAATTGATACCAACATTTCCGAAGGTCAGGAGCAGCGCTACGCTGCCCTTTGCCATCCCTGGGAGCTCCTCCTGCCCCAGCACCCCTCTCCCTTCACCAGTTTGTGAGATGTTACATGGGTGATCATTCCTGAACGAAGAGCTTTACTGAGCTGTTGCAAGTAGAGAGGGGTTGCTTTCATCAGCCTGCACTCAGGCTAGTCCGGGGAGAAAAGGAACAGCTCAGGCAGGGCTGTCTCTGGGGAATGGGAAACACACTGCAGCCCCTGAGAGCAAACGTGGTGTACTGGCCTTATCTCCATCCCTGGGTGGCCTGGGAGCCTGCTCGCTTCTCCTGTGTGTGCAGACCTCTGGCAGGCAGCCGGTGTGGGTAAGTATGTCTGGAGCACACCACGGGCTTCGTTCCATCCGCTGGGAATGGAGCCACTTGGGACAGGAGGACAGCTTCCTTTTCCACCGCAGGGAAACTGCTTGCAAACCAGTCCCTGAGCCCTACTAGGAACAGCACAGGAGGTTGGGGCAGCGCAAAGGAGAGCAGAGGCGACGGCAGTGCCTTGGCAACGGCTGCCCAGCAGTACAGGGCAGGGTGTCAGAGCCCCACCCTGCTCAGCACCCCCCACCTTCAAACCTCATCCCGAGGATGCTCGCGGAGTGAGGTTAAGACACATCCAGGACAAGAAGGGGTCCTGGACCTGCTCTCTGCAGTGGGAAAAGCACTCACAGTCGTGTGTGTGTGGAGGCACAAGACCCAGGGCGCTGCGCTGCGAGATCCCTGGTGCATAATCCACCACCCACAGCTGGCACCGCGCAGGCTGTGGCCACCTCTGCTGCAGGAAGGCAAAGGGTTCATTAGCATTAGAATTTGCTGGCACCCAAGAACCCGGGGTGTTCCTGGGGTCTCTGGATTTCTCCCTCCCTCTGGTCCCACCTCAGTAGCCCCAGCACAGACCCAACAGGACCTTCTGCATCCCCTGGGGTGAGGGTCTGGGGTGAAATCAGAAGAGTGTGCTTGGCTGATCCCATCCCAACAAATGTCACACGGTGTCTATGTGCCACCTATCCTCTCTCTCACCCTGTACAGCTCACTCTCCTTCCACCATCCTTGTTTTCTTAATGAAGCCCATGGCTTGGTCCCAGCCCCCACGAGCCAGAATGCTCTTTTCAACCTGCAGGGACTCAGAGCAAGAACAGTCCTTGCTCACAGGGATGTGCCATTAAATGCACCTAAAGCACATGGCAGGCAGAAATGCATCAAGTTTTACCCCTTTTCCTGGATGAACGGAAAGTATTTATTTCCCTCATTCTCATTCTCCTGCCTGGCTTGTGGAAAAGGCAAATCCCTACCCTGTGCCCTTTGTATTTGTGTCTGGTGCTCAGACACCTCGCTGGAGCTCCAGCCCAGGAGGGTTCGGGGATGTTACAGTCCCAGCACCATGGGAATCTCTGCACAGTGGTGGCCCTTCAAGCCCACCACACTCACCAGTGGTCTCTCCAGCGTCTCCTCCTCTCCTCAGCACACGCCTCAGGAGGCAAAGACACAGGAACGATGCTCAGGAGGTCACAAGACTGGCAATCTATGAATCTTCAACAGGAGAACTCATAGACCATCACCTCTTCCAGCTGTTACCCTGTCTTGTTTTCTTTTTACTCATGAGAAACATGCTTCTCTAGCATGTGCTGCTACTTCCTCAAAGGCTTTGAGATGTTCTGTGGTCAGCACCAGCTAGCTGGTGGCTGGAGGGACCAGAGTCTCCTCTGACAGGTCCTGTCTGCTCAGTACTGAGGACGTGAGTGCTGGAGCTCCTCTGTTCTCAGCTGCTTTTTTCAGTCACCTGGGGAAATCAGCACTAGCTGCCAGCAAACCACACCCCTGGGGAGATGCTCTCGGAGAATCTAAGACATGCAAATTGCTTCAGGGAGAGCTCTGCAGCTGCTGTTTCAAGCCCATTGCAAGAATGAGCAGTGAGGATGGAAAAAGGAAAACCCATGTCAGCTGTTTAAATCAGAGGCTGATTCAGCAGCCAACAATTACTCAGACAGAAGAACTCCAAAGAGATCTCCAACGAGAGTTTGGGAAGAACCCAAACCCTCTAATACAAAGGGCCCAGTCCCAGACAGAGAAAACCTTTTGCTGGCAAAGGACTTTGAAGAAAGCTCTTATATAATCCACGGGAGACGAGAGCTCTTCTTTGCCAGCCGACTGTCAGGTTTCTCCCACTCAGCTTGCAGAGCAAACATCTTCTTGCTCTGAGGTTGTATAGCACTGTGGACTACAAAGTCCCAGCCCATGCCTGGTCTTCCACCATGCTGTCGGCATCCCAGGAACCCGCAGGGAGCTCAGACAAGATCTGCAAAGTGAGAATTCTTCTGCACTAGTGCCTACCTCAGAGTGGTTTGGTCCTGCAACGTGAGCTGCTGCAGGAGGAAGCCCGATGTGCTGGGAGCTGCAGATTTCAGTCACTGCTGGCCCTGTTCCCTCAGGGGGACTCAGAGGACAAGGCTAAATGCTTGCAAATGGAGCAGTGTCAGGTCAAACAATCTATTTTCCATCCCTTCCCAGCAGCTCCAGCGTTATTAGGAGATGCTGATGTCTCCAGATTGATAAATAAGAACAGAGGAGCTGCAAGGGAAGGTCACTGGTAATCGCATGCGAGACAAGCTGATTGCCTTTTCATACTGTCGAGTGAGGCATTTGGCTTCTTAAGTGTCCCCCTGGGCTGAACCTTACCCTGATATACGCCTCAGAGATAGCTTATCCTGGAGAGTGGACATGATGCGGAGGGTCCAGGCCAGTTTCTGACTTCCCACAGCTCTCCCTGTCCTGACACAGCAGCACAGGGCTGAAATGCAGCCGCTCCGCCCCAGAGCACTGCGGGGTATCTTGCTCCAAGGCTCAGCCCAGCTGGTGGCAGATCTCTACTGGAGCAGGATCGGATGCCGGAGGCAGCGGGAACATCCCCGCACATCGCCCACGTCACCACAGGTATCACATGTGGCGAGGTCAGCATCGCGACAGCAAGAGCCTGTCGAGGTCCCCTGTGCCATCTCATGGGAAATCTCAGATCCGCGGGTGGCAGGAGCAGCCAGCACCCACAGATCTGCTGCCTGTGGCCCCGAGGAGCCCGGGCAAACCCTCTGCGCCACTTGGAGGTGCCAGGGGTGTAGCCAGCTCCAGTGTCTTCATACCATGTGGCAGATGCTACAGGCTGTGGTTGAGAATCCAGTTTGTATTTTTCTGGAATAATGGATGCATTTCAGTTTTTATTGGGGAAAAAAAACGTAGCTTATTAAATGACTCCCAATCAATCTTCCACCTAGGTTTGTGCTCAATGCAAATTAAACCATTCTCATAAACAGGCTCGTTAGCAAGCCAGCAGGTCATGGGAAAAATTAAGCCATGAATTAAAACATTTTCTTATATCTGTAAAATCTATAACATCTGTAAAATCTGTAAAGCCTTTGAGACGGGAGGAAACTAAAAAACCATCGACTCAATAAAATCTGGGAGACAAATTAGTGAACCATTCTTACAGAAGCTATCCCTCCTTGAAAAATCCACAAACACGCTGATCTCCCACTCTGTGTCACTTCAAAGGTACAAAGATGCTCTCCTTTCAGTGGCACCTTCCATTCCAGGCATCCTAAGTGCAACACAAAGATTGCCCAGTTGTGCAAGCAAGTTACCTGCACCGGAATCATTCTTCCCTTTAGTTACGTGTGGCATTAAATATCTCTCTCACACACACGACGTAGCTCGGAGATATTTTCCTGGATTTACCGGGTTAATTTTGAAGTCTAATCATGCAAAGATGTGGCAGAGAAAAATAAACTCAAGACATCTTAATTCAAAGCCCAAAGATAAAACCTTCATGGAAAGCAGTTTGCACTGCCGAGAATAAATCTCTATCTCAGCTCATGTATAAAGATCTAAGAATAAATTATTTGATAATGTTTATCCTTGCCACATGTGTGAAAGTCGTAGAGCATTCATTAGATGTTTGCCTTTCAGGATAAGCAGATGAGCACTGGCTGCTGGGCTCTTGACTTAACAGAAGTGCTGAGGTCCTGCTGGAGTGAATGAATTACATTTCCAATCCCCGGACAGCCAAGGGCGGTTGCCTGTCAGCCATTGCCCAGCCCAGCCCCACTCCCATGTGCCAGGATGTCCCCGCTTGTCCTCCAGCCCTGTCCCAGAGGGGTGGCATCACCTCATCCATCACCATCCCATTCCTGCCTGCTCTTCCCCAACACCTCTGCTCACCAGACCTCCTGGTGCTGGGGCTCCTCCGTACTTCTCCAGAGCCTCTGACGGCAGGGTCCCACTCTCCTGCTTGCCTTTATCGCAGTGCTCCGGCCAAAATCCCTGCCAGCACCCCAAGGAGACCCTCCCACGAACGAGGCCGGTGCAGTCCAGCAGATCGAAGGTGAAGAACCTCCACGTACCCCTCAATCCATGACAGCAGCAGGTCAAGCGTTCGGCTGTCAAGGCTTAACCCTTCCAGAACCATTTTTATTCATGCTCCCCTTTTGCAAACGCTGCTCCTTCCCTGCAGTTTGGAAGGAGCTCTGGCAGGTTCCTTCTCTTATGGAGATCATCTCTTTGAATTTCCAGCCCATAAGCGTTTAGGTTTTATTAATACCGTTGGGAGTGGGGGTTTTAATGCTAAATAAGTTTCAGCCTGAGCCAAGGAGGCCAATTATCACAGGCAGCATAGAGAAGGATTCACAGGAAGGATTCACAGAAGTTGAAGAGACTTTTTTTTATTAAAAAAAAAAGAAGAAGAAAGCTGTGATTAATCCCCTCAATGCAAAGAGCATTTTCTGTGACGTCAGTTTAATGAGTCAACACTTCTGCCACAGTGCTGCCAAGTCCCTCTGCTCATTCAGCTCCTACAATCCACAGAATTTCTGCTTTTTGTTCCGAATAAAAAGTGCAGAACCCCAGGGGGAAGGAGAACAGCTGGAGAAGGGCACAAAAGCCCCCAAGGGTGGCATGCAAAGGGATGCAGTGAGGCACCATCCTCACACCAGACACGAGGTTTTGGAGCCCCATCCCACCCCGAGATCCCTCCGTGCCAGTGACCGGGGAGGGCTGGGGGAGCTGGGCACGAGCCCTTCACGGGGCTGCAAGCGCTGCCCGTGCCTCGAGGATGCGGACAGAAGGGGATGGGCAGGGCTGGGTGTGGGCAGACCCTGCTGGAGAGGCGGTGGCTGGTCAGTGATAGCCACCCGGGCCACAGATCTGGCACTGGCAGCATCAGGAATGGGCGGGCGAGCGCTTATCAGGGCGTCCCAGCCGGCTGCACCTCCGAAGAGGCACCCCCCAGTGAATAAATTTCAGCCAGGCCTGACACGAACGGAGAGCAGATGGACAGAGGCTGGAAAGCAGATGGAGAGAAGGAAATTTGGACATAATTTGAAGGCCCTGAAGGGTCTCGTTAGGAAAACACACATCACGGGCAGCTGTCTGAGCGGCAGAGCAGCCTGCAACCAGCCATGAATGCAAAGGTGGGAAAGGGGAGGACGCAAGAGGAGGCAAAGCACCGTTCCCACTCGTGAGCACATCCCGACCTGCTCCAGCCACCGGTGGGGTTGAAGAATGACTAGAACTACCGAGAGACACCACGCACCTTGCCTCAAGCTTGCTTGAGGTGCAGGCAGTGATGGCAGCTTTTCTCAGCTCTTGAAGTCATCCAGCCCACGCCACTCCACGCAAATAAAGTCAGGAAAGGCTGAGCCCCTGAAACAGCAACAGAGCACTCCTGGGGGTGTCCTTCACCACAGCCAGAACCCCTCATGCTGGCAGACGCCAGGCTGGTGTCATGTCACTGCCCGGCACGGGAGCGGTGGGTGAGGCACAGCCCCGGCGCTGTGCCCACAGCGGGTCAGGGCTCCTGGGCTGCAGCACAGCAACCTCTGAGGGGCTTGGCAGAATCTTCAGGGTAGTGATCATCCCCGCAGAGTCAGCACTGGTGAGGCTGCAGCTCAAATCGGTGTTCAGTTTTGGACCCCTCACAACAAGAAAGACATCGAGCATGCCTAGAGAAGGGCAACAGAGCCAGGGAAGGGGCTGGAGAACAAGTGCTGTGAAGAGCGGCTGAGGGAGCTGGGGCTGTTCAGCTGGAGAAGGGGAGCCCCAGGGGAGACCTTCTCGCTCTGCAACCCCCTGACAGGAGGGGCAGCGAGGGGTGGTCAGTCTCTCCTCCCAAATAACAAGCGATAGGACAAGAGAAAAGGGCCTCAAGTTGTACCAGAGGAGGTGTAGATTGGAGATGAGGAAAAAAAACCTTCACCAAAAGGTTTGCCAAGCACTGAAAGAGGCTGCCCAGGGCAGTGGTGGAGTCACCACCCTTGGAGGTATTTAAAAGCTGGGTAGATGTGGTGCTCAGGGGCACAGTTCAGTGGTGGGCCTGGTTGGCCTCGATCTTAAAGGTCTTTTCCAACCCAAACGATTCTGTGCTTCTCCCCTCTCCAGCACCCTCCTTTCCCTGCCTTCTCTCTCGCCCTGGCGGGCAGCGCTGGCTCCAGCTCCGTCCTCAGCCCCGAGGCTGTCACAGCTCCTCACGCTGGAATGAGGGCAGGAGCCAGGGAGCTGGAAGGGGAAAATGGGGGAAATGGGAGCAGCTTTGCTGCCTGTGTATGGGTCTCTACACCCCTCTGCTGGGCAGCCGGTACAACTGCTAAAGAATCATAGAATCATAGGATCGCAGAACGTGGCAGAGAATCACAGCAGTGGGCAGGAACGGGGGCTGGCAGGAGAGAGAAAAAAGAAAAAACAACGCCCAACAAAGTGTTTTTTTAAAATGACAGTGAATAAGAAACAACCTTATTAAAATTTGCCGATGTTGAAGACCTCTGCTGGCCCCATGGACAGCCAGAGTGGAATCCATGCTAACATCCCCCTGGGGTGTACAGGGTCAAATTGAAGATTTTCATCAGGAGAATCACCACAAGAAAAATAAGATGGGAATACTTGCCCTGCTCTTCTAGATATATGGATATCTAGACGACCTGGATAGTGGACACACTAAAAAAAACCTAAAAACATTCAACTTCTATGTACTCGTGAGGCAGTGCAGGTTGGAGATTCTAGCTTGGAGACATCCCAAATAAGAGGTTTTTTAGTCTAAGCTCAGCCAAAGCTTTTAGATGCATTCTGCGGCACGCATGTCATGGTTTAAGCCCTGCCGACAGCTCAGCGCCCCCCAGCCGCTCGCTGCAGGATTTGGGGAGAAAAACGGGAGAGTAAAACGTGAGAAAACTCGTGGGTTGAGATAAGGACAATTTAATAAGGAAAAAAAACCCACGTGCATCTGTGCTTGGCTGCTGTCCTGAACTGGGCACTTCAAAAACTGTGTCCAGAGGGGACCAACAAGGCATATGATGACATACACTGACATGTCACAACTAAAAACAGTAGAAAAATGTCACATCCTTTCCACTAATGCCCAGAAACAGGCCCGGTGAGTTCAGCACTTCTCTCCAAATGTGTCAGGAGGTCCCATTTTTGTCCACAGACTGGACTGATGCTTTCAAGTCAGTGGCTGGGCTGACCTAGAGCAGTGGCTCCGAAGGAGGTACTGAGGCACAGCATGTGAACGAGCTGCTCGAACACCAGCCCCCCGGGAGCTGTTAACATTTCTTGTGCCTTGGCTCAGAGACTTTTTTTTCTTTTGTGCCATGACTGGATGACGGTAGCTTTTGGAGCCCTCACGTTTTAACAGGCTGGTGCGGCTGGAGGACTAAAAATCCATAGGAAATCATCCATTTAAAGCACATTGATCTGCAGTGGCCTGCCCCTGAGACAGCACTTTGTCAGTTTGCTTTCTTCCCTCCACCCTGTGGAAGAGAACTTGACCCCCTGCAATGCTCCTTGAATCTGAATTTTGGGGAGGAGGAGCCATGAGGAAGGGACCTTTGCAGGCAGAGCCTTGTAGATGGCCACAGGGGGACCTCACACCCTCTGGTCTCCCTAAAGCCTCTGTTCCCCACAAAGAAAGATGAAGATGCAGGTACGTCCGCAGCGAAAGACCCAGTAATCACCGATACACCTGCCAAAGCCCCGAACTGAAGTTGCTCACGTTTCAAATGTGATTCCAGGCTTGCCCTCCAGCACCAGTGCCTGTGGGATCCACACACAGGAGCTTTGGGAAAAGGTGTGAAAACCCGCCAGCCTGCCCATTTTGCCTCGTGAGGAGCCCCCGGGTTCAGAACTGGGCTGTCTGTCAGAGAGCTGGGACGAGGATGAGCTGATGGGAGAGGGAAGTGTGACACAAACAGTCAGGCACTTGACAGCAGCACCCTGAGACGCCAGTCTCGCAGCAAACTGCTGCTGCATAATAAATATATGACATGCATATTTTACACTGTTTTCATGAGCCACTCGCAATATGGCCATACCCGCTGCTGGCAAGATTGGAGAAAGAACATGAATTTCACACCGAGGGCTTCTCCGACAACAGATGATAAGAAATAATCACTGGCCAAATATCAGCCCTCAACAAGACAGACAAATTACACATGGAACTGTTTATTGGACTAACAATAACGGACCCATAGAAGGTTCCCAAAGCCAAGTTCTGCTTCACCTCTCACAAATTATGATTAATTAGAGATTTCAAACCTTTGCACTGAGAGATTAGAGCCTTTTGCCCTTAGGAGGAAGAAATATGAATTGGAATTTCCTCTTACCTTTCTCTGTTTCTCTCTTAGTCTTATGAGCCCAGGATAAAGCACCAAAACTTTGAACTACAGGCTTGCAATTTCCATTTCTGCAGCGCCAGCTGATTTGGCAGATCAGGCCATCAAACTAATGGATTCGAGACATTTATCCTGGGTTCCTGGGGGTCAGGAACACACGTCCCTCTGTGTGTAAGAAAGGCTGTTGATTCAGAGGCAGAACCGGCTGCTGCTCATGGATGTCAGGGGCATAAAAAAATAGGACACAACAGAGGTATGGCAGGGGAATGGCCTGGATCCAGAAGGATGAAGAAAATCATTGGATCTTATCTGCATCTCCTTCGAGCAACATCCATCAGCCTGCCTGGACTGCGTAAAAGGTGAGGTCCAGCTCTGGTCACTTTGTGAAGGTTTTACAGCCACTTCTTGCCTTCCAGGGTTACCACCAGGCCAGAAGAGAAGGCATGAGACAGCGTGGGGCTGAGGCCATTCTAATTACAGCCAAGGATGGTCAGACAGGTCCCTAAATGGCTTTGGAATAGGGTGAGCATTTGTCATTCTCCTTCTAGGCACCAGGCTGGTTCTAACCCAACCATGAAGCCCCCCAAGGTGGGACAACGCTAGAGGAAGGAGAAACAATGTGAAAAAAACACCCAAATAATGGATTATGGGGGACAAAGTGTGAAAAAGGGCAGGGGTGTGAGAATCAAAGATTTGAAAATGGCTTGAGGGGGAGACACAGAGCATGGCACCCAGTGAGGAGGCACCCTGAAGACCCTTTATCCCTCCTCAAGTACAGGAGCTGAAAAATCAAACATGGCTGCAAGACCCTAATGCGATTCTTTCCTCACTTTCCACGCAGCCTCAGCAAATCTCTCTCTGTTGCCATCTGCTGAGAGCTTTAGATGTTCTCCCAGAGAGAGCCATCACATAATGGGGTCCTTAGAAGTCTGAAAGACACGCCAGCCAGCACTGGTGTATCAGCATCCCTTGGAACACGGGACTTCATATCCTGCACGGAACAGGTTGCCCGGGGAGGTTGTGGATGCTCCATCCCTCGACGTGTTAAAGGCCAGGCTGGATGGAGCCTTGGGTGACCTGATCTAGTGGGAGATGTCCCTGCCATGGCAGGGGGGTTGGAACTAGGTGATCTTTGAGGTCCCTTCCAACCCAAACCATTCTATGACTGTAGGAGGTCACATCCTCTGTATACTTCTAAAAAGCATATGGGGCTCGAGTCCCATACAGGCCCTGTGCACGTGGCGACACCCACACGGCTCCTCTCTCTCGGGATGCGCTCAGCACACGAGCCATGGGAGCTGTTCCGCCTGCGTGCTTCACTGGCCCAGAACTGGGGAGGTCCCTGGGCCCCAGGCAGCTCTGCTTGCCCCATCAGCAGGACGCGTGGTTGCTGCTAACGAGCCAGACCACGCAGCGATGGAATCGGGGAACCGCCTCTCCTTTCCCTTCCTAGGCACTCCCTTCTCCCAGCAAATACATTCCTAGTGCCGCTCCTCCCTTATCCCCCTCTCTCTCTGCGCTGCTTTCTTCTTTACCGTTTTGGGGATTCTTTTTTTTTGCCAACTTGATGTTGCTTTGGGGAGTAGGTTTGTTGGATTATCCCATTACAGGAGGACCAACCCACTCGTTTGCTTTTGCTTGACATCCCTGCGACGGGGACGGGCAGGGCCTAAGCTCAGTTCCTTGCTGTCACGAAAACAGGCCAGAACGTGCCGGGACTGCCTGTGCTCACCCATGCTCTGTATGTCTCTCCGCCGAGCCATTTCTAGGGCACTGTGTGGGGATATCAACCCAAGAAAAGGAAGTGATAGAAACACCAGCTGAGGTCTCGAAGCTCCAAGGATGCATAGAGAATGCTCTTCTGGTGAATTTCTTTTTTCCCTGTTGGAAGGGGCAAAGAAATTCCTCATACTGAGAGGCAGAGACGTTGAAATGAGTGTCATCACCTACAAGAGAGCAGCTTTTATGGGCTGTGACATAAGTACAGACATGCAGATCTTTCAGAAAATTATTTAAGGTTCTGATCCAGAAGAGCATCCACTTGCAGGGAAGTGCTTAACAACAGGCTTAGCTCTCCCTCTTATCCTCGAGCTCCACTGCAGGCTTACACACTATCTGCTACCGAGCACAGGGCGTTTTAGCAAGAACTATCTAGTTGGGTTTTTTCCAGCAAGTCTTAGCATGCAGCTCTCCTACTTCACAGGTGCCAGCACAATCTCCAACGAATGTTCATACCCAAGGTTTTTAAAATTCGGGCCAGTGAGTCATTACCCTCTTATGAGGACAGGAGTGAAAAATAACAGAATATAACTGCAGTAGGGAGAGGACCTTTCTGATCAGACATTATAACCCACAGTCATCTCAAAGGAGACACAAATGACTTGAATGAATCATAGAATCACAGAATCATAGAATGTTGAGGGGTTTTTATGTTCTAAGTTTTTGGAAGAAGTCATCCTTTAGTTGTGTGTACCCAACACCCAATGCAATGGAATTACTGTCGATGGGAGAGGCTCAGTGATACTATTACATTTTAGCAATAAACAACTGCACTGCTTTTCCCACTTTATCTATTTCTGAGAAAGCAGAAAAAGGTGCTTCAGAGCTTGTCCTCTCAACACAACAGCTGAAAGCTGAAGACCAAGAGTATGGGATGCATTCCAACTCCTCCAGGAGAACTTTTATTTCAGTAGGCTCAAGGTACAGCATCCTTCGCGCTGTTCACCTCTGTGCTGCGAGGGCTAAAAATAAAAAAAAAAGCCTTCTGAAGTCTCTGCACGGAGCGGATGAATACAACAGCCTGGCTAATCGCCAGATTTACTCACGAACTCCAAACATCTCCTGGCGAGACTGTACAGAAGAACTACAACAGGCCTGTAAATTACTGAGTACCTGCTAAAGTCTTTAAAAAGCAGACAGAAAACCCAACGAACTTACTAAATCGCCAACAGAAAGCGGAAAAGACTCAGAACAAGGCAATTACATGCACAGCCCGGGCCCGCTCGGCCTAGGCCTGCGTGACGGCCCTTCGGCCGTCACGCAGGCCTAGGCGGAGCGGGCCCGGGCGGAGCTGACAACGCCGCCGAGAAGCCGCTCTGTTCCGCAGACCACGGCGGGACAGGAGCCACCTCAGCGGCGACGGAGGGGCCCGGCCCGCCCGCGGGGCGACGGACAACCCGTCCCCGGCGCCTCTCTGGACCCAGGCCGCGGCCCTCCCGCCAGAGCGTGTGCGCATGCGCACAGCGCCCACTCCCCCCTCCTCCGCGCAGGTCCGGAGCCACCCGCGCATGCGCTGCCCTTCCCCGCCCGCCGCGCGGGAGCGCGATGACGTCAACGCAACCGTCTCCTCCCGGGCGAGCGTCGTAACGTCCGCAGCGGGCCCCGCCCCCCGCTATAAAAGCGGCGGCGGGCGGCGGGCGCCATTGTGCTGCGGAGCGGGCTGCGGCTGTGGAACCCTGCGGGCCTGCAGCGCCGCGCCCCTCTCGCCGCTCTCTCTTTTTTTTTCCCCCCCCACCCTTTTCTCTTTCTCTTCCCTCTCCCCTTCCCTTTCTCCTCCTCTCCCTCCCCTCTCCCCCGCCGCGGACATGCCGCGCGTCTACATCGGCCGCCTGAGCTACCACGTCCGGGAGAAGGACATCCAGCGCTTCTTCAGCGGCTATGGCCGCCTGCTCGAGGTCGACCTTAAAAACGGGTGAGCGCCGCCCTAGGCCCAACCGAGCCCCCCCGGACGCCCCGACTCCCTGCGTGTATGTGTGTGTGTGTGTCCCCTCTCCCCGCCGTCCCCGGGGCTCCCCGACCGCGCCCGCCCCCCCCCCCCCCCCCCCTCCGGCCCCGCTCCCTCCCCCATGTTGTGGGGCCGCTCCCGCTCGCGCTGCCGCGTGGCGCGCGGCTCAAGATGGCGGCGGCGCGGGGGGAGCGGGGGCGCTGCGGCGGGGCCCGCGCCCATTGTCCCGCCTCGGCAGCGCCTGACGGGGCCTCTCTCGTTCCTCCCCTCGCCTCCCCTTCCCCCCTCCCCTGCCAGTTACGGCTTCGTGGAGTTCGAGGACTCCCGAGACGCCGACGATGCCGTTTACGAGCTGAACGGCAAGGATCTGTGCGGGGAGCGTGTGATCGTGGAGCACGCCCGCGGCCCCCGCCGCGACAGGGACGGGTACAGCTACAGCAGCCGCAGTGAGTACGGGCCCGCCTTTGTGCGAGCTTGCGAGGCTGCTTCGGGCCGGGGGGAGCGGGGGGTGGAGGAGGGGTGGGGGGCGCGGCTCGGCCGTGTGGGCAGGGCAGAGCCGGGGGTGCTGGAGCGGATGGGGCCGAGTCCCGTGGGGCTGGGGGGTGTTGGGGTGTCGCTGCCAGGCTGGTGGTCGGGGGTAGCTGGTGCATCGCCGGGAAGCGAGCTCTGTGCCTGCCCAGGGAGGGCTGCGGGCGTTTTGCCTGGCCCCGGCCTTGCACTCAGATACCGCCCGAGAGACTTAGGAGGGCAGATAACGCGAAGCAGTTCTGGCCGCAGAGTTGCGGCCTTCTAGAAGAGGGTCTCTCGTTAATTAGAAACGATGTGCTCTGCTAATTTAAGGGCTGCAGCGTGCTCTGGAGCGTTTAGATGAAACGGTGATGTTGCATCACTGACGTTAATGAATAAAGGCCGTTGCGTAATGGGGATAGAAGCACTCAGCTCTGAACTTCCATTTGAATGTTTCGGATGACTGTGTGGAAGGGGTGGGGGGAGGTTTTCGAGCAGGAATCTGTTGTGCTGAGTGCGGGATATTGTAAATGTTTCTATGTTCGGCTGACTTGCAAAAAGCTCCTTGAGCTGAGCTGCGTAGAACTTAACCTGCCGGCCTCGTGCTGTAACTGAAAGGACGGAGGCTCGCCTTGCAGCAATCTCTAGAAAGCTCGGTGTTGGGGGGGGCGCGGGGTATCTTGTCTTGTTTTTTTAAAAAGAATCAAATGTAATGTTGTTGAAAATTGTTGCATGTTCAATTCCAACTTTTTTAACAAGTCCTTGATGTTTCAATTTAAAAGTGACCAGTGGGGCTGAGGCTGTGTCCACTGAGGCTAAGATGACTGCCTTTCCTGATTGGCCATGGCTTTTCCATACATTGTGTGACCCTTGCCCTATGACCCTTTGGCTGACCTTACCGGAAGCCATGACGACAGCAGCCTTTTGCCATTAGACGCAGGGTGATGGTGAGGATTCCAAGGGTTAGACAAAACTGGTTAAACTGAACTAGGTGACTGTTACCTTGCGTGTGTTGTGGCCAAACCACCACCAAAAACCTCATACTGTGATGTAAGTACTTAGTGTAACTAGTAAACGTTTTTGTAAAAATGTAGAAATGCATGTAATCAGTTAAGTTTTATATTTTACAATGTTCTGTAAAATAAAACTTAGCAAGGTGAATCTAATAAGGAGCAGTCACTCTCTAACAGATCTTAGGAGCACAGACTTGTAGGATTTTAGTCTGTTTGATTTGCCATTAATATAGATCCTGGCAAAAAATTGCAAAGTTTATTGGAGGCTTAGAGAAATAAAGTCCTACTCCAGTAAATATAACTGTTTAACTAACTTTTTCAGAACGTTTAGTTTTCTTCATGCTAGGAGACGACCTAACTTTGTTTCTTTGTACAATAAAGGTGGGGGTGGTGGCGGATATAGCAGTCGGAGACAATCTGGAAGAGATAAATACGGACCGCCCGTTCGTACAGAGTACAGACTGATTGTTGAAAACCTTTCCAGTCGCTGTAGTTGGCAGGATTTGAAAGTACGTATTAATGTTCCGCCGCAGAGCCTGTTGTGACTAGCGGGAGGCAACAGCTTCCTTTAATATTGTTCATTTTGATTTGGGCAGAAGTGATTGAGAAGTATTTTTGTACGACTGTTGACACGCAATTAATGCTTCTGGTGTTTGCTCAGACTCGTCTTAAGCCAGTGCGCTCGCGTGGAACGTAAGCGCGTGGAACGGTTACGTAACTTCTCGTCTGCTCCTTCCCTAAAGGATTTCATGAGGCAGGCCGGGGAGGTAACCTATGCAGATGCTCACAAAGAGCGTACAAATGAAGGAGTGATCGAGTTCCGCTCTTACTCGGACATGAAGCGTGCCCTGGACAAACTGGACGGCACAGAGATAAACGGGAGGAAGATCAGGCTGGTGGAAGACAAGCCACGGTCAAGCCACAGGCGATCGTACTCTGGCAGCAGGTCAAGGTAACTTCTGGATCTTGTTGGTCCCTGTGTCGAGACGGCTTATGCTAAAGAAGGGGTGTAAGTAGCCCCACCTGCAGCAGGTGCCTTCAGTCGATATTTTAGGAGTAGGAGAACCTAGAAGGAATTATTTAATGTGATGCAGCAAAGTCAGGCTTGAGGGTTTTTCAGATGCGGAACATCAGGTGTAATTCACGGAGACAGCACTTCTGATCTGGGTGGATTAATTGTACGTCTTAATTTGGCCATCCTTGGTTTTGAGAAGTTCTTTAGCAGCTTTTCTCTGTTTGATAGTGTAGCAGGGCACACCAAACAAAGAATAAATACTACATTTCAAATGTTTCTAGGTCACGATCTAGAAGGAGGTCTAGAAGCAGAAGTCGTAGAAGTAGGAGCAGCCGCAGCAGGTCCCGTAGCGTCTCCAAAAGCCGCTCAAGGTGAGTGATACTTTGTTCTGTGTTGGTGCAGGAATTGTTACTTTTTGTTTGATAGATGCTTACGCCTGCTGTAAGGGCACTTCATGTGGAATAATTGAACTCTTCGTCTCTTTTTTGAAAGATCTAAATCCAGGTCACGAAGCAAAGACCGCTCACGTTCCAGATCTAAAAGCAGGAAGTCTAGATCAAAGAGCAAGTCAAAACCCAAGTCCGACCGGGGCTCACGCTCTCACAGCAGATCCAAGGAGAAGTCCGAGAAGTCTCGGTCCAGATCCAGGTCCAGGTCTCGATCTCCCAAAGAAAATGGTAAAGGGGATGCTAAGTCTAAGTCCAGGTCAAGGAGTAGGTCTCGCTCCAATTCTCCACAGCAGCAGCCGTCTGCCAAGGCTCGCTCCGAGTCGCCGCCCAAAAGAGCTGCGTCGAGGTCCCGCTCCAGATCCCGCTCAAAATCCCGCTCACGATCAAGATCTAGTTCGAGAGATTAAGACTAGAACTCTCCTCTCACGTTGCACACTATTATGGAACATTTTCCTACTTGTCAGGCCATTAGTGTTATGTTAGTACTTCAGAAGTTGGTTTTTTTTCTCTTGCAGGAGTCAATGGCCTAAGAACTAAGTAATGAGTCATAAAGGTTTCATTTGTATCCCAAATTCGACAATACGAGATCGCATGGTGGTACAAAGCAGGGAAAGTCCCCCTTTTGTAGAAATTCAGCTAAAAGTTTGATTTTGTAGCATTTCCGCAGGAGTAACTTTACTCTCAAGGGCAAAGTGGGTTTTATATTAAAAATAAACTAAATATATAAACAGGCTTAAACCTGAGCTTTTTTGAAAGTATCGTTGTTTTCCTATTTTTTTCATGGTTTTAGAACTATGGGTATCATTAGTTTATAAAAATAGGTTACAGCTTGCAACCAAAGGCAGGATTGCCTTGCTGGGCAGGTCAGGTAGTACTCTGGTTTATCTTAATTTGGGGAAGCAGGCTGCAAACTGTATAAATTAGTAACAATACTAAGAAGATTTTTAGACCAGCAATAAACTCAAGTTGGAGCATTTGTGTTGTACCTTAACTTGCCAAAAGAACATTCCCCCCCCCCCCCCCCCCCCCCCCCCCCCCCCGTACTGTGACTGTATTAAAGGTAATAAAGGTACTCTGGAACCTGCATCGTACAGTATTGCTGAAAAAAAATCCTGCGTTTCAAACTTGAAAGAACGAAAGCTTTCTGACCTTTTTTTTTTGCTTGAATATCAAGTGTCGCTGTTGCCGGACACTAACGTGTCTCCTGGATGTGGTCCGAGTCACTAGTATGTTGTATGGTTTGTCAGCCTCTAAATACCTATTGGAGATGAAAACTAGGTGAATAAAACTGTCTTCCCTCCCTTTTGACTCATTTATGTTAACGTTTCGCTTCAGACTAGAAGTATAATCCTATTGTGTGTAAGTCTGGACTTTATCGGTAATGTAATCTCTCTGAGCTAGAGTTCTAGTCTTAACAAAGGCTTTGCTAAACCACAGTTGCCAACTCACTTAAATTGTGGAATAGGACTCATCCCAAAAATTCCCCTTTATAGCTAAATTGATTTTTGTAACATGCAATAGCAAACATTAGAACTGCCTTGTACTCTTTATACAACGTGTAGTTTGACTTGTATAAAATTAAATTGGTGACTCAAACTCTTGTGTTTATTGCAGCGTGATGGGGTTCTCTTTCTGCCTCTTGTGCTGGGGAGATCACACTTTATCCTACTCACCTTTTTTGCTGGAGTAGCTTCTTGGGCTTGGTAAGAGGTCTTGAAGAGCACTTGGGTTTGTACTTCCCATTTGTCCCAGAACATTGTCCTTTCTCCCAGCATGACTGGGTGTGGAAGGTTTTGCACGTCTGTTCGGGTGCAAGGAGCGCATCAAGTCTGTGTTCACATGTGACTCAAACGTTTTTTTCTTCCCTGGAGTTGCACTGTGATCTAAACGGTTCTCTGAAAACAAATAGTCGTTTTCTTTCCTGATTTTCCAGACACGGTTTCCTGATTGAGAAAGCCCATGGCATGCCAGTAGCTGCGTTAGTGCACGCAGGGGTCCCAGAATGAGTGGAGTTCATTTTGCTTGATTGCTCAGACATACACTGGAACCTGAATGGGAGCAGTTACGTGGCTTGTGTGACCTTAAGATCAGGTTGCCGTTGCTTTTCCGTGCTGTTTCTACCCCAAGCCTGGAAAAGCAGCTGTGTTTGAGCTGCAGAGCCAAGCTTCCCTGGGATTGTGTAACTGGAGTCTTCAAGAGCTATTTGTGGCCTGACTAAATCCACGCTGCTGCTGCTACGTGCATTTAGTACTGGGGGTTTATTCTCTGCTCCTGGAATGAGGTGACTCCTGTGTTTAGTTAATTCATGAATTAAGTTTTGTGTTTTGTTTTGTTTTTTAAACTGAAGCTATTTTAGCTAAGGTGTATTTTAGCACAACCAAAAAAATGACGTGTGGTAGTTCTGGTTGCTGCAGGTGGTCCCTCTGCGTTGCATTTCAAATGTGGGTGAGTACTCGGGGCTTTATACAGAAGTCAGGCTGTGCAAGAATAGTTTAATGCAGGTTTATAGCCCTAAGCTGCACTTGGGGGAGTATTTGCCTCCCTTAAACTTATTCACACAAAAGCTTTAACCCGTTTTGTTTTTATTTATGCTGATCATGGAGTAGGTCGGACTTCCTGGAGAATGGCACCTCTGATTAGCCTCCAGGGGTTTCTGTAAAACACCGGTCACACTCCTCAAAACAGGAGTTGAGCTCAGAGCTCAGAAGATCCAAAGGTATATGTGTATTTTTCAGTATCTCTTGTGTTTTTGCAGTAATGAAAATTACTCTCTTTTTTTGCACATGCTTGTAGGTATTATTAACAGCTTGTTCCTAAAAGTGATTTCCAGTGCCAGCATGAGAATGGCTTGGCCTTATGGGAGCTGTTAGCACCCCAGTCTTGGTGGCTTTTGCCAACTATATTCTTAGCCTTCTGAAACGAGGTTGTTATGACAATGGCTATGTTTGAAGTCATCTTTATTCATGAATTACTCACAGGGAGGTCCTTGATTGGATTTAACTGATTTGCCTGTAACTTCTTTAAATACTGAAGATTTGTTTTGCTGTTACTGGAGCCACGTGCACCCTCTCCCTTGGCTGCGACGCAAATGAGAACCGGCCCTTTACTCTGCAAGTGAGGCAGGGGTTCCTTGGCATGGCTTGCATCCTTGGGGATTTGTTTTCTGTGGAAACCTGGTGAGATTTCGGTAGCGCCAGATACCGAGCCAGTGCAGTGAAGTGCGAGGCTTGCCGTAGCTCCTCGAAGAACCCGACAAAACCCAAACACTGCGATCCCTTGAGCTCTGTCAGCACCGCTTGTGCTAAGAGTGGAAAACTTAGTCTGGTGTCTTTGCGATCACGAGCGTGATTATTTCTGAGGTCTCTTGTAGGTTAAAAAGCGTGGTTTGGATAAACACAGAAAACACTGTAGTAGGCTCACATGCTTCTGGCTGTAGCCTGTGCCTGCAGTGGTGGCAATAATCGATGGCAAAACCATCCAGCATTGCTCATTTCTCACTTTTTAACCTAACTGTGGAGCCATTGTTTCAGGGATGTACTTAGTATTAGGCACCTGCCTCTCCTGCAGTTGGTATAACCAATATGAATTTGTTCTCATAAAAACAAAAGAGAAGCGAGCCTTCTTATCAAATGTGGAGTGCAGGATTGACTTAAAATGTTGGTGTCTCAGCAACTCGGGAAGGAAAACTCAACATTCTACCATCAAAGAAAAGTGAAACTCAGTATCTGCGGCTGTATTTGGAGTCTGTTCCTCACCTTTTTGGGTATTTAAAAAAGCATCCCTCCCTGCATCTTGGTGTTGAACAGAAATACGAGTTCATCCTGTGATCAGTGAATCATGTGGCATAAAACACCTGCTTTGGGGTTCAGTGGTGGAAGTGCCCCTCTCTGCCTGTGTCTCCCTTAAACCCAGGCAGACAGCAGGCAAGGGTTCCTGCTTCATGTCGAGGAGCTGAAATTTTCCTTGCGCCCTTTCCCTGGGCAGCAGGGACGCTGGCTGTCAGGCACAAAGGGGGATATCTGGTATTGAAAATTTATTCTTGCTCTGAGTTTCTGGGCAACCCATCGTTTGTGTGCTTTGAACTTCACCTCCATGACTGCTGCTGTCAGGAGGTCATAAAAGAGATTTTTTTCCCAGCTCACAAAAGTGTTTTCTTCTGCACTTTGAGTTCTAGCTCAGTGCTTTGATGGCAGAGAGAGCAAATCCCTGAGGTACTTGGTCTGGTGAAGGGACAGGCTGCAAAATGTGATTATTCCTGGTGGAAGTAGTCGACTGACCCCAGTCCTGAAGCACAAAACAAGGCAGTGCTTTAGAATTTGGGGATGACCATGAGTGTGTAGCTGGCAGGAAGGTCATTTGATTGTCCCCAAAGACAGTGAATGGAGCAGATTTACACTTCTCTCGGATATGTCCGCACCACGTGGTTTCAGAAGCTGATGCTGCTGCTCTCCGAGTCCACGCAAGTGGTTCTGCTTCAGCGAGTCCCTGTGCTGCTATGGAAAAAAATGCGGCGTGCTTCCGTAGGCAGACGTACGGGCTTGTTTCATGGCAAGCATTCAGAAATCGTCGCTTAAAAAAGAGCAAGAGATGGGCTCGAAAGAGGAGGATTTGGAACGCGCTGCCACAAAACACACCCTTTGAAATGGCCATTTATGTTACATCGCTAAGAGCAACAGGTACGGTGTGTCAGCTTGCTGTAAGGAAGAGCACAGCTTCTGTGTTTGATGTACACCAAAAGAAGTATCTCGCTGAGCAGTATTGCTATTCTCAGAGGGAAACTATGAGTGGCTGAATAGGGGACACTCCTTGCTCCTACTACATTCCTACTTCTAAATTTTGTAGATTTGGAGCCCAGAGTCAGGAGATGACTCTGTCTCAAACGAGATTGTAACTGTCTTTGCACGAGCAGTGAGGAGGGGCATTTCAAACATGATCAGGAGATGTATTATTCACATAGAGAATAACTTAGCTGCTATTTCCAATTCCTCTTTCTAGTTCAGGCTGGCGTTCTTATATCCAACGGCATCCACAGAACAATTACATAAGTCAAAGAGCAAAAGCTGGGAAAGCAGGAATTTGGCCTGCAAATCCCAGAGGTTCAGCTGAGCTCACGTTTGGCACGACCTTGGGAGCTGATGCAAAATGCTGCCATCATCTGAAATGTTGATCGGAGGGTAAAGTTCCCGTGATGCAATTAGCAACATCTTTGCTGTGTTTCTTGTGTGCTTTGTAATGTTGATTTAATGTGAATGAGAACGTGTTAGTTTAAAAGGCGAGAAGCAAAACTAACGAATATTATTGCTTTGCGTAGTGGCAGCTATTAATAGTTCAAGAATTTTACCCTTTCTCCCTTGTGTTCTTCTGTGGTGTCAAAGAGCAGTGTGGGCTCTTAACTCTCAACGCTTCTTCACACATTATTTTTGGTAAATGTATATGTAGGTGTTGAAGGGGAGGTTTCAGTTGTTTCATAATCCGATAAAATCAAAAAAATTGAAATAAACAAACTGCTCTGAAGTGCCTCGTAAACTTCTACCCTTTTAGTCACATCTGTCGACAACGTGGCTGAACTGGTTGGCTGAACGCAAGTGAGCTCCTCCGTAGGAAGGAACAGGCTGCAGCAGCTGAAAAAGTAATGGTGATAAGATGCCTAGAGCTACTGCGTGCTTTGGGAGGTACTTTGCCAACAGTTTGTGCTAATGCTCAGGTTTTGGACATGATTCTCTGCCTCAGGGGCTACGTGCTCTTCCTACTATTCACAGAACGTGAATTCTGCTATTTGGTCTGGTTTAGAATGTCTTAAATAGACTTAAAAAAAATTAATATTTTTACTCATTTGAAAAGCGTAAGTTTTGCCTTTGGGTGAGAACTGTGCTGTCGTGTGGATGGAGTTGTGGGGGGAATTCCTCAGGCAAATTTATTACTGGTGTGTGCAGCTCCTGGAACAGGATAATCCCATAAAAGCAAGTACGAAAAGTTAGTGCTGTTGGGTAAGTAGGTGTTAGATAGATCCCATCTCATCTGCTTGGTGTTGTACCGAGTCGATCTGCTGGCTAGAGAGCAATGCTTCTCCTAGAAACGGGTAAAGTGCGAAAGGCTTTCCTGTGCGTTGCCTTTGTGTTCCTTGTTCAGCTCAGCGTCCGTTCTCAGCGTCCTTGCTCAGCACCGACATGAGAGGAAAATAACGTATGAAATGGTCTCTCATGTAGCAAGTAGCAAATAGGTCAAGAGAGGTCCTCCTGCCCCTCTGCTCCGCCCTGGTGAGGCCACATCTGGAATATTGTGCCCAGTTCTGGGCCCCTCAGCTCCAGAGGGACAGGGAACTGCTGGAGAGAGCCCAGCACAGCCACAGGGATGATGGAGGGATGGAACATCTCCCTGGTGAGGAAAGGCTGAAGGAGCTGGGGCTCTTTAGCTTGGAGAAGAGGAGGCTGAGGGGTGACCTCATTCATGGTTATAAATGTGTCAAGGGGGAGTGTCAGGAGGATGGAGCCAGGCTCTTTTCAGCGGTGTCCATTGACAGGACAAGGGGCAATGGGTGGAAGCTGGAACATAGGACATTCCATAAAAGTATGAGAAAAAACTTTTTCACAGTGAGAGTGACAGAGCCCTGGTCCAGGCTGCCCAGAGAGGGTGTGGAGTCTCCTTCTCTGGAGACATTCAGAACCCTCCTGGCCGTGTTCCTGCGCGCTCTGCTGTAGGTGATCCTGCTCTGGCAGGGGATTTGACTAGATGATCTTTGAGGTCCCTTCCAACCTCTAACATTCTGTGATTCTGTGATGTACAGTATAGTTAACCTGAGGGAGCAACAGCTGCCCTGGGGTGGCATCTCCTGTTCTGCTCAGCTCTCTGGCACGAGCACGTCTTTCAGCGTGGAGGAAGAGCTGAGAGAAATTGGGGAAATGGAAGAAAATTCCGAAGGGGCCTCTCTGCTCTACCTCATCTGGGTCTATTGGCTGACAATTAAAAATTGCCGCTCTGTGAGCTGGAAGTATAATCCACCTTTTGCCATCATTTAGGTGTCACCTCTGTACATCTGACAAGCCAGCGCAGAATTGTTTTGCAGTTCTCCGTACACAAAAAGAGTCAGTGAAACTGAATTCATTATTTTTTTCTATGGCAAGCATCACCAGGAACGGGGAACCTGTGGGAGAAGGTGAATGCGGGGTTACTTTTCAAGGGACTGAGTTTTGCTCCATTCCCGACTCAAATCTGTCTGAACCTCCTGCTGCAGTGTAGAATGATTTTTACAGGAAGACCTTTTTCTGAAGGTTTATTTGAAAAGGGGGCAGAAGGCAGCAGCAGCAAATGAAATACCTGTTGCTTCCTGATTTTCAGCATCTATTGCTTCATCAGAATCTTTGAAGATCTTTTTTTACTGTATTAAAAATTTTGGAGTGCCAAACTCAAGGTGATAAAAAACTGGCAGATATGCTAGAAACGAAGAGCTTGTTTCTCTGCTCCCCAAAGTGAGCAAGAGCACGCCTTGCCCAGATTCGGCACAGCGGGAGCTGGTCTGCAGTGAGCAGGCAGTTGCCTCTCCCCTGGCCAATGCGTATCGAGTGCTGCTGTTTTCAGCTGCCTTTTGTGCACTTTTGATCCTTGTGCTTCAAGTCTTGGTTCCTTCCACTCCCACCTTCTGCAGACAAGTGGGACAGACATTGTGTAAGTGCCTAAAAGGCCATAAAATACTAAAGGGTGGGCAGGTAAGCTGCTGTGGGTTTTGACCAGAGAATTTAGGAAGTGCTGCTCAGCACTGTGCGAGAGCAAGTCCTGCCTTTCCTCCAGAGAACTAGTTGGTGTGATCCTTTTTCTTCCCAGTTACCTTTGGGCTTTCATGTAAACATTCCCCAGTTATTCTCTGAGCCTGTGGTATGAGTGCTGAGGAGGAGAAACTTCCCCCACTTAGCTGCGGCAGCCCATGTCTGTCTGCATCAGGTTTGGTCTCTGGGGGCTCTTGGCTGCTGACGAGAGGAGGACACGTTACCCCCTGTGATGTAGTTCAATTCCTCTCTGAGGGCACTAAGGTTAGTACTGTTCGCTTGCAGAAGAAACAGCTTCTGGCTTTCAAGCCCTCCTGTCCCACCTAACCCAAGAGAGAAAAACAGTGGAAAACTGTGTTTCAGCCACCTCACAACCCCTGGGCAAGGTGAGGATGTGGGATGCTGAGACAGTGCTCTACATTTGCCTTATGGTGCCCAGCACCAGCTCTGGGCTCCTCAGTACTGTGTGGCAGATGCACTCAACCCCCCTTAACCAGACCAGCAGCAGTTTGATCCAGGCTCCCAAGAAGGGGAAGGTCTGAGCTGTAGCCAGGCCAAGAGCTCTTCCAGGAAACCCACAAAGGAGCAGAGCGACCAAAGCAAGCTGTGGGTGCAAGGGCTCTCGTGCAAATCTCTCCCATTGAATGCTATGAGCCTGCCACTTCGTCACATGAATACGAGAGCCTAAGTGAGCCTCCTCTGAGCTCTCCCTTCGCGGCAGCCTGGCCAGCAACGATTGCCAGCAACGAGAGCTTTCACCACTGGCAGATGGGTGGACGAACCCGGTTTGAATTCCCCCTGGACAGCAACTGGACAGCACACCAGGCAACTCCCTCCTGAGCGGTGACACCTCTCGATGTTAAGAGATATTGGTTGTCCAGCTTAAGTTTTAAATAGAATGAAGCACACAAAGTTCTAATGTTGCATGGTTTAGTGTGCTGATTGCTCAGCTTTGCCTATTTAGCCTGAGTAGCTGAATGTTCCAAAGCCTTAGGCCCAAGCTGTAAATGTCCACTTAGATTTACTCAGCATGTACCTGCTTAGTCAAAATGGGGCCTCCAGAACCTGTGTAAACCAGGAGATAAGGAGGCTTCAAGGTTACAGCCACCACCTGCAGCTGGAAGAAGGAACGGGGTGGCCGGGGACAGAGGAGGAATTCAACAAGGAATCAGCAGGTGTCAGACCCGAATCTTTTTGTGGACACATTGAGGCTCAGGAAGACTCCACACCCAAATATTACTCTTGGATCGAACTGTCACAGGAGGGGTGAGTGAGCAGTCTGTAAGTGTCCAGGGATTTCTTTGTTCGGGTCCATCTGTCCTTACGTTGAGCCTTTTCTTCTTTTTGGGACCCCCTTCCTGGAGACCTCGTGTGCGAGCTGCCCCTGCTTGCTGTACAGCTCTATTAAATCATTTATTTTTGTGATATCTGATGCCTGGGAGTCTGCTTTGGGAAAACTGGGGCTCGAACTTCGGAGTGAACTAGCGCCAGAGACCCGAGTTTGAACTTTGGAGTGAACTGATGCCGGACACCCAGAGGAAAGGGATCTGGGATAAGCACGCTGAAAAGTTTGAAAACCTCGCTAAACAATGTAAAGGATTAACGCATCCAATCCTTTACCTCTAAACATATTGAATCTAGGACCGTAATGTGAGGTTAAGTGGTTTTATTTTTGTTTTTTTTTTTCTTGGTTGGTTGGTTGGTTTTAGTTGGGACAGGCTGGCAGGGCCTCAGGGCAGACTGGATCAGTTTTAGGCTGGTAATGTGAAGTGAAGTGGTTTTGGTTTTGGGGTTTTTTGTTGTTTTCTCAAGGAGAGGCACTACGCCCAACATTGGGGGTTATCTTGAAAAAAACCCCTGTGAGTTCATGGCTAAATCGGGACTGGGAGTGGATCCGGCTGCACCTGGGCTCCTTTCTGAGATGGGGTTTAGAGCTCAGGGGCTTCCTTCTGAACCCCTGACCCAACGGAGGGTCTCATTCTCTGTGAAAATCCTTCCCAGCTAATTCTAACTCCATTTTTTTTCCGTGGGTTTTAGTCACCACAGACTGTTTAACTGGGCCGGAGGGGGGTCCCGGCTTGAGGGAAGGGGGATGGAGGGAGGGGGGGGTCCCATCCCCACGTGAGGGGAGTGAGGGCTCGCCATCCCGCTCGTTTCCATGGCAACCCCTCCCTCCCTCCTTCATCCCTCCCTCCTCCTCCTCCTCTTCCCCGGGCATCTCCCCGAAAATCCTGCGGCGGGATTAAACCACCGCCACTGCGGCGTGGAGGAATACGCGCGTTGCCATGGCGACGGCGCTCATTAAGTGCAGCCATCGCCGACCGGCCCAATTACCGCCCCCTCCCTCCTCCATCCACCCCCCCCCCCTTCACCCCTTCCTCACACACAATCCCCCCGCCTCAACACACACCCCCCTACACACACCCCTCCCCGTTTGTGTGTGTTTCGGTGCTCCGCGGAGCTGCGCAGCTCACACCGGGCCCCGCCGATGAGGTAAGGAGAGAGGCCGGGCTTGGGGGGCGCCTTCCAGGGGGGTGGCGGAGACGAGGTGCCCCCTTCAGCCGGGCCCGTCCCTCCGCCTCGGCCGGGGAGCAGCGGCGACCGCCGCTGCTCCCCGGCCGAGGCGGAGGGACGGGCCCGGGAGGGCCTTGAGGCGGCCCGGAGCGGTTTTAGGCCCGTAATGCGAGGCGAAGTCGATTTGTTTTATGTTTTTTTGGCCTTTTTTTGTGTTGTTTTCTCAAGGCGAGGTGCTACGCCCAACATTGCGGGGGGGTTATCTTAAAGAAAAAAGGCCGCGCAGGTGCTTATCTCACCAGTACAAGTTCTGGACTGGGGCGGCTTACTGGGTGCGAGGCGTGACAAGGGAATGGGACTGTTCTTTCTTGGTTTTGGCTTTTTTTTCCCCCCCGTGGGGACGCGCCGAGGTTGGAAGCGTCTTCCAAGGTGGACGCTTGATGGCGGTTCTGCAACTGGAGGTGCCACCGTCGCGGTCCTTGGGAGGGTCTGGCGGCGCGGAGGGCGTTAGTCCAGCCTGGCGGGACGCGGAGCGAAGTGTGAGGGAGCTCCACGTGCTCTAGGCTGGGTTCTGGATTTATTTCTTGACTGGTTCTAGAAGAAGGAGCCGGCAGGGCGCTCGTGCAGCCCAGAAGCCAACCCTGTCCTGGGCTGCACCCAGAGGAGTGTGGTCAGCAGGGCAGGAGAGGGGACTCGTGGGCAACAGGTGAGGTGCCTGAAGACTGGAGAAAAGCGAATGTCACTGCAGTCTATAAGAAGGGCAGGAAAGATCACCCAGGTAACTACAGACCGGTCAGCCTCACCTCCATCCCTGGAAAGGTGATGGAACATCTTATCCTTGGCGCTGTCTCTGGGCATGTCAAGGATAAGAAGGTTATTAGGAGCAGTCAGCATGGCTTTGCCAAGGGGAAGTCATGTCTGACCAACCTGAGAGCCTTTTAGGAAGACATAACCAGGTGGATGGATGGTGGCCGTGCAGTGGATGTGGTCTGTCTGGACATCAGCAAGGCCTTTGACACGGTTTCCCACAGCATCCTCATAGGTAAACTGAGGAAGTGTGGTCTGGATGACCAAATAGTGAGGTGGATCACTAATTGGTTGAAGGGAAGAAGCCAGAGAGTTGTGGTCACTGGGGCAGAGTCTGGCTGGATGTCTAGTGGGATCCCTCAAGAGTCAGTGCTTGGGCCGGTGCTGTATAATATATTTATCAATGACCTGGACGAGGGATTAGAGAGTGTTCTCAGCAAGTTTACTGATGACACGAAACTGGGAGGAGTGGTTGACACCCCAGCAGGCTGTGCTGCCATTCAGAGAGACCTGGACAGGCTGGAGGGCTGGGCGGGGAGAAATCTTATGAAGTTCAACAAGGGCAAGTGCAGAGTTTTGCACTTGGGAAAGAACAACTCCATGTGCCAGCACAGGTTGGGGACTGCCCTGCTGGAGAGCAGCGCAGGGGAAAGGGCCCTGGGGGTGCTGGTGGGCAGCAGGATGGCCATGAGCCAGCAGTGTGCCCTCGTGGGCAAGAAGGCCAAGGGCATCCTGGGGTGTGTTACAAGGGGAGTAGCCAGTAGGTCAGAGAGGTCCTCCTGCCCCTCTGCTCTGCCCTGGGGAGGCCACATCTGGAATCTTGTGTCCAGTTCTGGGCCCCTCAGCTCCAGAGGGACAGGGAACTGCTGGAGAGAGCCCAGCGCAGCCCCAGGGATGATGGAGGGAGTGGAACATCTCCCTGGTGAGGAAAGGCTGAAGGAGCTGGGGCTCTTTAGCTTGGAGAAGAGGAGGCTGAGGGGTGACCTCAGTCATGGTTATAAATATGTCAAGGGGGAGTGTCAGGAGGACAGAGCCAGGCTCTGCTCAGGGATGTCCAGTGACAGGACAGGGGGCAACGAGTGTAAGCTGGGACACAGGAGGTTCCACAAAAACATCAGGAAAAACTTTTTCCCTGTGCGGGTGCCGTAGCCCTGGCCCAGGCTGCCCAGGGAGGGTGTGGAGTCTCCTGCTTTGGAGACTTTCAACCCCCGCCTGGCCGTGTTCCTGTGCGATCTGCTGTAGGTGACCCTCCTCTGGCAGGGGACTGGACTAGATGATCTTTTGAGGTCCCTTCCAGCCCCCAACATTCTGTGATTCTGTGAAGGGAACTGACGGGAGGGCTGGGGAGGGACTTTTGACAAGAGTGTCCAGTGATAGGACAAGGGGAAATGGATTTAAGTTAAACAAATTTAGACTGGATCTTAGGAAAAAATTCTTCAGTACAAGGGTGGCAATACTTTGGAATAAATTGCCCAGAGAAGTTGTAGATGCCCCCTCCCTGGAGATGTTCAAGGCCAGGTTGGACAGAGCCTTGAGCAGCCTCATCTAGTTGAGCGATGTCCCTCCCATGGCAGGGAGGTTGGATTAGATGATCTTTAGGGTCTCTTCCAGCTTAGGCCATTCTGTGATTCTATGAAGATAAAAGACTGGACACGTTGCCACATTTCGGGGTCATGTGTCAGTCCTCTTCGGGTGTTTCTGCCCGCTTGTAAGGTTAGTTTGTACTTGTTACGCCCTAACTGTGCAGGTCTGGGTGTTGTGGCAGGGCTGAGGTGTTGGTGGGCACAGGTGTCCCCGTTGGGTCCCTCTCGGCGGTGGCTGGGGTCAGTGCCCAGTGGGAGCTGCCCAGGCTTCAGGCTGCCTTCTGGCCCCTGCAGTGTGGAGCTGGGATGGTGTCACCTTTGGAGTGTCACCTGCTCGTTCTCCCCACCTGTGGGGCCGAGCAGATCCACAGGCCCAAGAGCTAGTCCCGGTGGCAGTGAGGCTCCTGGGGACAGCAGGTGACAACCAACCCAAGTGTCTCTGCTGTTACCTGGGTCTGAACCTAAAGCTGAAGGCTGCTTGCTGCTCTCTTGACCTTCTCCCTCCAATCTCTGTCTTCACAGACTCTATTCGCTGTTTTGAAATGTGCCACACAAACAGCCTCTCACTGCACAGAAGGACTTTTCGTCCCATTTTGAGATGTTGATAAATACCACGACCTGTTCCAAACCTCACCCCGTGCTGCCGCAGGACCTAGGAGGGCTTTGCAGCCCCTGGTTTGTTCCAGAGGAGGCATTGCCTCCTGGGTTTAAAGCAACAGTCAGATTTGGAAGGGAAGAGGGGGGTGTGTGTGTGTGTGTGTGTGTGTTTGCCTTCTTCCACTGTGCCAAGTGTATCACTGAGTGTGTTCCTGTATCTGTATGGAGCAAATACTTTCTGCAGTGCCATTAGTCTCTGAAACATCTGCCCTGGACAATGCCAGAAGATGGGGAAGATCCGGAGGAGCAGCTCCCGGCCCACCATGTCTGTGCACAGCTCTGGTGTGCTGCTTGCAGGTTTTTAGCATGATCCTGGCTGATGCTTTTTCTTAAAGGTTCAATTTTGCCACTGGAGGTAATTAATCCATGCCTCGGCTGTTGTTCAGGATGGGGAAGTTCTTTGTTCCTGTTGAGGAAATTACTGAAAAAATAGTTCACAGAATCACGGGCCTGATCGAGGTTGGAAGCATCTCTGGAGGTCACCTTGTCCGACCCCCTGCTGCATCAGGGCCCTGGACCGTGTCCAGGTGGCTTTTCAGGATCTCCAGGGATGGAGACTCCTGGACAACCTGTGCCAGGTCTTGGCCACCCTGGCAGCGGAGCAGTGTCCCCTGATGTTCAGAGGGACCCTCCTGTGTGTCAATTTGCAACCGTGGGCTCTGGTCCCATCCCTGGCCACTCCCGAGAAGAGCCTGGCTCCATCCTCTCTGCACCCTCTCTCCAGGTATTTATACAGATGGATGAGACCCCCCCCCCCAAGCCTGCTCCGCTCCAGCCTGAACAGCCCTGGCTCTCTCGGCCTTTCCTCAGAGCAGAGATGCTCCAGCCCCTTCATCACCCTCGCTGGGCTCTCTCCAGTATGTCCCTGCCTCTCTCATACTGGGGAGCCCAGCACTGGACCCAGCACCCCAGGGGTGCTGAGCGGAGTGGAAGGATCGCTTTCTTCCACCTGCTGTGACATTCCTCCTAATGCAGCCCAGCACACCCCTCGCTGCACATTGCTGGCTCAGATTCAATGACGGTGTCCACCTTTAGCTTTAGCTTTCCAGCTGGGTGGCCCCCAGCATGTACCAGTGCAGATTTCAGGAATATTTAAAAGTCTGAGAAGCCACAAAGCCAATCAACCTGTTAGTCTTGTTTGAAATATAGTTACTTTAAGCTACTTTTGTGATGAAAAGAAAGATGTATTTTGACCAGACTGTGCTTTGTGAAGTGCTGACGGGGATGTACTGTGTCTCTCTGCTGGGAGCTGCTTTTCTTCGTGCTCCTCCGTGGCCTGTTGCATGCAGCATGTCCCTCCTCAACCAGCTGGTCATTCCCTGGCTGTGCTCTGTCTTTGCTTGTTTTCCAAGCCCCTATGTCTGTCTCTGGTCAGAGCGCTGGTGTGCCAACACCCAGCATTTCTTATCTGGTGAGCTAGAAACTTTGTGAGCAGTAGAACCAGAGAAGCTTGCTTGCCTTAAAATGTGTTTTGTAGCCATTTTCCTTTGTACATGTGACTCTGTGTGCACAGATGAGCTGTCCCCAGCCGTTCTCTGCTGTTTGGGAAGTTCAGCCCGTACTCTGTTCTGATGCCCTCCTCTGCAAGGTGAATTTGAAGGTTTTACTCGGATAGAGACCACTTTTATAGAGACATCTCATCTTGAGATGGTGGAAGTAGGCTAGCACAGAGATGGCCACATGGTGAACGCGGTTGCACAAGAACCGCTTTACTGGAGCAAAGCAGGTCAAGAAAGAGAGTGCTTCTGGATTAAAGTTGTCTGGAAAAATTCCTCCTCCCAGCCAGCACGTTGTGGAGGGACCACTAGCTAGCATGTATGTGTGCCTAGGGTTTCCTAGGGTTGCTTTTCTCTCTTCTGGCTTCTCCAAAGTGGGAACCCGAGGTCCTTGGCTGTCCCTCAGCAGAAGAGAGGAGTGGACGTGCTGAGTTTTACGTCGCTGTGGACCTAAAGGAAAGGCTGAGTGGCAGCTTCGTTGGGGAGTGGGGCTGACCTACACCCTCTGTAAGACATACAAAGTTACAGTCGAAAAAAATGGTGAACTCGGGGCCTCACTGCTAAGTCCAAAATAGCCTTCACCTCTGTGATTACTTGCTGTTTTAAAATCTGGATGGTGGGATATTTGAAAGCTCCTAAGTGTTGGCCTAATTCCGCTCCTGCCCAGATGGGCAGAGTTTTATCAGATCTCGCTGGGGAACATGTTGGCCAAAAAGCTGTTTAAGATCCCAACTAAATAAAAAAAAATAGGAAATAAATAAACCTTTTGTTCATCATCTAGAGCAGTCACTAGAGAGGAAATGTGCTTCTTGTGCTGATTGTTGTGCTAGTTTGCAGGAAGCATGGTTTCCATCCTCGGGGGTTCTCAAGACCAGACTGGATAAAGCCTGGAGCAGCCTGATCTGATGCTATAGCTGACCCTGCTGTGAGCAGGAGGTTGGACCAAAGACCTCCTGAGGTTCCTTCCAGCCTGAATTATCCTGTGATCCTTAATGGGTCTTGTCAAGGCTTCCAGGAGATGCCTTGAAGTGATCTCTGAGGTGGTACCTGCCTAGGCTCTGGCTTCATGTGCTGAAGCAGCCAGACTTGTCTCAGCCGTGGGCATTTTGGTGTAGGCACTGTCCTGTCTCCTGGGCCAGCTGCTGCCCCAGGGCCAGGGAATTGCAGAAGGCAGCTGGCAGGGCCACCGTGGCCAGGTCCAACTGGGAGCTCAGGTCACCAGGCAAGGTCTGAGATCAAGCCAGGATACCAGTCAACAGGTCGGGTCAGATCAGTGCTGCTGCAGCTTGGCATAGACAGGCCAAAGGTGGGCCCATGGTTGGGGGTCCCAGGGGAGGCTGGTCAGGGCCAGCAAGGCCCAGGAGTGCTCTCAGGGCCCTGACAGCTTGCCTACTCCTTGAAATTCATGGCTAAGTGAACTGGTTGAACATCACCAGTCCTGTGAGAAACTCAGCTGCCTGCAGTGGACATTGTGTTTCGCCATTTGACTCCTGTCACTTGTGAAATTCTCTCTTACAGCTGATTAGAAGATCAAGGGTGACTTCCCAGGAGGAGAGCTGGAAGGGGAACATCAGAGACCTCTGTCTCCTCCAGGGTAGGATTTGCCAAGCCGCAGTCACGGTCTGCACCAGAACGGTGTAGACCCTACTGGGAACCAGGAGCAGCCATCACTTGTGGTGAATCTGCTGTGCTCGTACCATCTCATGGTGCTGCCAGGTAAGAAAAAAACCCTCAGCATTTACAGGCTCTGAGCTGGGATCTTGCAACGGGGGCTTTACTAGGTCATGTTGGTACCAGCTGTGACCTTCGTGCTCTTCTCTGTTGGATTCAGTGGGCCTTTAACATGTCTTACAGGGGTTTCTTCTGGGAGATGGTAGAAAGGAAGAGACCATCCTCCACAGTATCCTTCTCACTCCTTTGTCATGTTTGTGCTTGTACCCAGCTTGATTTCTTTCTTGCCGTCTTCCAGTGCCTCGCTCTGCGTACAGGCAAGGCGATGGACAGCAGAGCAGAGATGGAGGTTGTGAGGAGCACGAAGGGGAATGCTGCTGGGGAGGTCAGCGTCCACGTGGTCACCACCGAGAGCACTGTGCAGAGCACCCACCTGCCAGCGACTGCCTTCATCATACCAGGTATGCAGAGCAGTCCTGTCTAGCTGGTGCCTCCCCAACCCTCTCCCCTCACATTGATATCTCATGCTTCTTGTATATCTGTGCTCCTCCCAAACCGTGGGAGGTGAAACTGTGCTGCTGTTGCCATCTTAGAGGTTCTCTGTGGCTGTCCCATATCACTTGGATGATTTGAGGCTGATCAAAATCTCTTGAGTTTTAAACCAAAGCCCTGATGTCCAGGGCCCTGTGTCAGTGCAGCCCAGTGTGCTGGGGCATGTGGGCTCCTGGGTTGCCGCTTTATCGTAGAGTCACAGAGTATCTCAGGCTGGAAGGGACCCACAAGGATCATTGAGTCCAACTCCCGGCTTCTCACAGGACTACCTAGAACTAAACCGTACAACTAAGAGCGTCGTCCAGACGCTCCTTGAACTCTGACAGGCTTGGTGCCGCCACCGCTTCCCCAGGGAGCCTGTTCCCGGGACCGACCACCCTCTCGGTGAAGAGCCTCTTCCTCATGTCCCATCTGAACTTCCCCTGACGCAGCTTCATTCCATTTCCTCGCGTCCTGTCGCTGGTCACCAGAGAGAGGAGATCGGCACCTGCGGGAGGTGCAGACTGCGACGAGGGCACGCCTCAGCCTCCTCTGCTCCGGGCTGAGCAAGCTGAGCGGTCTCAGCCGCTCCTCCTAAGTCTTGCCCTCGAGACCTTTCAGCACCTCGGTCGCCCTCCTGGACACGCGCTCGTGGTTTGATGCCCTTCACACACCGAGGTGCCCCAGCCCACCCCCAGTGCTCGTGGTGGGGCCGCACCAGCGCGGGGCAGAGCAGGAGAACCACCTGCCCCGGCCGTGCTCGAGGCAGCCCAGGGCACAGCTGGCCCTTTGGCTGCCAGGGCACGCTGCTGACTCCTGTTAACTTGCCATCGACCCACGTCCCAGATCTCTTTCTACGGGGCTGCCCTTCAGCCTCTCATCCTGCAGTTTGTACATATAACTAGGGTTACCCTGTCCCAGCTGCAGAATGTGGCACTTGGCTCTTGTTAAATTTCGTACAGTCGGTGATTGCTCAGCTCTCCAGCCTGTCCAGATCTCTCTGTAAGACCTCTCTACCCTCGAGGGCATCCACAACTCCTCCTAGGTTAGTGTCATCTGCAAACCCCTGTAACATGTGTTTGACTCCTCTATCCAGATCATTTATAAAAACTTGAAAGAGCACTGCTCCTAAAATTGAGTGCTGGGGAATTACTGGCCACCAGCCTGATGTAACCCCATTAACTCTTTGAGCCCAATGTGTCAGCCAATTGCTCAGCCACCGTACTATGGACTTGTGTAGCTGTATCCTGGACACTTTGTCTGGAAGGATACTGTAAGAAACAGTATCAAAAGCTTTGTTAAAATCCAAAACCCCAACATCTGCTGGCTTCCCTTAGTCAACTCGATGGGTGACCTTATGATACACACATTAGGACTTCTTCATCTAAGAAAAAAAGGAGGGTAGTCATAATTGGAGACTCCCTCCTGAGGGGAACAGAGGGCCCTATCTGCCGCCCAGATCCAACCCACAGGGCAGTCTGCTGCCTCCCTGGGGCCCGAGTTAAGGATGTTATCAAGAAGCTTCCTGGTCTGGTCAAACCCACGGACTATTACCCGCTTTTGGTTATGTAGATCAGCAATGATGAGATAGTAGAGTGACGGCCAGAAGCAATCAAAAGGGACTTTAGGGCACTGGGGCAGACGCTAGAAGGATCAGGCGCATCTCCCTTATGAGGAAAGGCTGAGGGAGCTGGGGCTCTTCAGTTTGGAGAAGAGGAGACTGAGGGGTGACCTCATTCATGTTTACAAATATATCAAGGGTGAGTGTCATGAGGATGGAGCCAGGCTCTTCTCGGTGACAACCAATGACAGGACAAGGGGTAATGGGCTGAAACTGGAACATAAGAGGTTCCGCTTAAACTCGAGAAGAAACTTCTTCTCAGTGAGGGTAACGGAGCCCTGGCACAGGCTGCCCAGAGAGGCTGTGGAGTCTCCTTCTCTGGAGACGTTCAAGACCCGCCTGGACACGTTCCTATATAGCATTATCGAGGCATTCCTGCTCTGGCAGGGGGATTGGACTTGATCTTTCGAGGTCCCTTCCAATCCCTGACATTCTGTGATTCTGTGATTCTGTGATAAAACAAAATTAAGTTAGTTAAGCAGGACTTTCCCTTGTCAACCTGTGTTGGCCTGTGACCTGTGACCACTGACTGCATTGTCTCTCAAGTGTTTTTCTGTAGCTGCCAGAATAACCTTCTCCGTAATTTTACCCGTCACTGAAGTGAGACTGACAGGCCTATAATTACCAGGATCATCCTTCTTACCCTTCTTGAAAGTTGGGACAAAAATTTTCAGCCCAGTGGACCAATGTCTTTCAGGAGGTGTGCAAGTGAAATAAGAACGTGTGGTCGGTGAGATCAGGGGTGTTCTTTAGAAGCTAATCTCCCAATTTTTACTGTTCCCGATGCCTCAATACCCACTGGTGAGAGGCCCTGGGCTGCAGGGAAGAAAAACCGAACTGGAAGATGCAGTCCAGGAGCTCCCTGGTCATGGGAACAGTCTGAGATTAGGCTGAAGTGGGAAGCCCTGACTGTGGGTAGTGTTGGTGCCATTTCCCAGTACAAGCCATTGCTGCCCCCAGATCTTACTGGGTCACGCTGCCTGCTTGTGGGTGCTTTAGCCCACAGCACTGAGCGCTTGTCTGGGAGACTGTCCTGTGTCATTTTGTGCTGCCTTTGAGCCTTGTTTGCATCAATTCAATGTTCTGTGTATGCCTCTGGTTGTTTGTTTCCTTTCTTCCCTTCTCAAGCAAATGCCACTACCATCAACCTTCCCACGAGCACCTTAGAAATTCAGCGATTCCCCCGGGAGCCACAGAGAAGCACAGGGGCTGAGAGGCCAGAGAGGGGAGCAGGGAGTGAGCCCATCACAGCTACTGTCATTCCCCAGATCAGCGGGGTGCAGACCTGCAGCACAGTCCGTGTGCTGGAGTGGAAAGACGGGGTGGCTACTTTGCCTGGGAGTAACCTGCGGGTAAGTGTAGCCCTGGGCCACCGTGTTGGCCCTCCCCATCACTCCCTGCAGCTTCTTGCCCTTGGAAGTGGCAGGTCCCCAGCCTGTGCCAGGCAAGTGGCCACCAGGATGTGACGTGGCCCCTGGCAGCACCCACACGCCAGCTGGAGGATCCCTTGGCTGTTCTGGCTCTGCAAGGCTCTTGTGCCCCATCCCTATGCCCCCTCATCTTGTGAGCTTTGCAAAGAGAGTGCACACATGGTGCCTGGGGGGGGTTGCAGCAGGTCTGTCCTGCACAGGGAGGCAGAGGAATGCTACGTGCTGTGCAGAGCATCTTTCCAAGCTGTGCCATGGAGTTGGCTCTTACCAAACTCGTGCACTCGCCCTGGAAACCCTGGCCCAAGGCAGGCAGTGTGCTGGCCCCGGCAGGCTCAGTGGCCAGCATGGACCACACGGAGGGGCAGCAGAATGGGTGGGTTTGGTCCTGTGCTCCCCTCTGCCATCAGAAGATTTCTCCTCTTGTTGGACACACTAATGACTGAGCCATGTCCCTCTCATTCTCAGAGTTTGCATGCACCCACTAGCTTTCAAGTGGTATTTCTGTCCTCCTCATTAATTATTTTTCCTTGTTTTTTGGTTCAATGACATAGTTTCGAATAAATGAGTATGGGACGCTGAAGGTGGTGAGTGCTGATAAGATGCCTCCAGTGGAAGCTATAAAGGAGGATCACACAGAGAAAGATGGGGACTCAGAGGTGGCACCCGCCAGCAGGGACAATCCTACTGTGGCTCAGGGTAAGGGCACTATGGTGGCACTTCTGGGGAGGGTACCACCATCCAGCGGGCATTGTCTGGCATAGACCCTGAGTGAGGCAAGTGTCTCCTGCTTTCTACTCTCTTTCCTTTGCTGCACCTTGTGCCTCAGTGCTCCTCTTCTGTCTCACTCAGATGTGCTGGAGCAGACCAAGCTGCCAACAGCAGAAAGCATGTGCCACTGTGACACCTGTGGCCGGAGACACGTGTCAGACGTAGCCCGGGAAGGCAGGGGCTTCTGCAGCGAGCACTGTCACCAGCAGTTCAAAGAAAGGTAAAGGAAAAAGAGTCTGTTCCATGCAGAGCCATATCCATCCCTGTGTCTGCCCTCCCTCCCCTGGTTCACATGCTCCAGCAAGGGGTGCAAGCGCATCTGTCTCTGGTGGGTGCTGGGGCCCCTACTTGTTTCCCTCTTTCCTGTAGGCAATATCCTGGGTGCACTGAGGGCGAATGAAGACTCGTTTCAGGGGACAGCAGGGAGCACAGGGGTCAGATTTTTCTCCTGCCCAAGTTGTGGCCTCATAAATATGCAGGAGCAGGGCTGCAGCAGGAGGTGGCTGTGGTGGGTGCTGCCAGACTGTGTAGCACTGTGAGGAGTTGGTCACATGGGCATTTCCAGCCCCTCTTGCTTGCTCACATGTGAATCCTGGGACTTGTTTTCTAGCATCTTTGTATGATTCTGATGCAGCTTTAAGCCCTGCTATGAAACTAGATCGCTTCTGATCCATCCCTGAGTTCAGGTTTCTGACACCCAGGCATTGGAGGGTGATTCTGGGCTGTACCTTGGTTCTGACCTCTTGCCAACTTGGGTGCTAAGATAAGTCAGGAGGCACAGGACCACGTGTGAGTAAGAAATGGGGTGACAGTGATTCTCTAGCAGCCACTCCCTAATGGCCATGTACTGTGCCACAGTGGTTTACTCTCCCGTCCTCCATGCAGGTCTGTCATTGTGGAAAACTCTGCCAGCAGCACCAATGCCACCGAAATCCTCAAGCCGGTGAAGAAACGAAAGAGGAAGGACTACCAGAGCCCCTCGGAGGAAGAATATGAATCTGAGCAAATGGTAGGGAGAGGCCGGGGAGGGCGTGTGTGTGCACGTGTTGATGTCGAGGGTGGGCCCTGGGCCCCCTGCATGCCCTGCGGGGGCGCACGGTTCTCATTGGGGCTCGTCAGTGCTATGTCAGCTACATGTTGGAGTAACTTGTTGTCTGTTAATGCCAAAAAGACTTGAATGTGTGGAGCATCAGGGCTTTGAGGCACTTGGCTGGCTGTTTGGCCCGCCGTGCACCTTGCGTTGGGCAGTGCTACCATGTCCCGATGGGGCTGTGGGTGTCGAGCGCTCTCAGCTGCTTTCTTGAGTCTGGGCCACCTAAGTAAGTGTTGAAGCAACAGAGTGTCTCTGTGATGACTGTCCTGGGGAAGGGAGAGTGACTGTGACAAGGTACTGCCAGCCAGCCCTGACTGTAGCAAATCCACTCAGGTGTGATTGCTGCCACTCAGCACCAAAATCCCCCTCAGGCTCCCATCATCAGATCCTCTTGGCTGCGCATTTCTGGGCCAAGCATCGGTCAAATCGCGGACTTTGTGGAGGCACAGTATGGCCCTTGGCACCAGCATAAACCTCAGTGCAGATTTGCAACGTGATGGGTTTGTGTTTTGTTTGCTCTCGTGTCTAGGAGGAAAAGCCGGAAGGGAGGAAAAACTCTACGGGAGACTCTGCCATCAGCAATCTGGAGACTGATGCGTGGAACGGGAGCCAGCACGGTACGGAGGGCTGGGGGCGGTGGGGCGAGCGCTTCCACCACCGCTGTGGGGTCTCACTGTGGGGCTGGGCGAGCATTTCGGTGCTCCAGCAGTTACACGTCCGCTGCAGTGTGCTGGTACACGTTCCTGAAGGCTTGTAAGCTCCTCTGCTTGCTTGATCCTGCTCTCTCTGTCTCTTTCCATTTCTCTCCTTTCCTCTCTTTCTCTCCATGGGAAGGGGGCAGCCTTACAGATACGGCTGTGTCTTCTTCAGGCATTGAGCCGTGCTGTACGGTGCTTCCTGGTCCTTCCCCTTGGGAGCTGAATTTATTACTCGCTCGTGGATTCCGTATTTGCTCCAAGAGGCACTATCCTGAGCAATAATATGACTCTGCATCATGTCTGGCTTTGCATCCCCTGGATGCAGAAAAAGACCAAGACAAAAAGTAAAATAAGGAAAAAAAAAAATGCTGGGACAGGAATAAAGCAAATCTTTGATAAGAACTAGTTACCAGTAAAGCTTTACATACATTAGCTGAAAGAAGGTGTATTTCTGAACTGGCACGAAGGTGGGGAACTTCCCTGACGTGGTCGGGAGGGAGACTCACAAGTTTGGGAGCTGCTCCTGTAGGTCTGGTGCCGGTGAAGCTGGGTGATTTGGGGTTGTCTCATCTCGTAGGGGTTCTGTTCCTGGAGATCAGAGGAGATCTCGAATGCAGAGCTGTTGACACAGAGGGGAAGGAGACAAGCTGAGGGATGCAGTGTCTGCTCGTTTGAGGTTTTTCTTCCTGCGGTGTGATGGGAGTTAGGGGGAAGGAAAACTTGGAAAAATACTGAAAATAAGCATTTATGGGAAGCCTTTTGTCTTTGAATAGTGGAAGGTCATACTCAAAGTAATTTTGAAACGGAACTCTTCCAGCTTTGTACTCCTCTCCGTAGCCAAATGTAGGGACAGTAGCAGGGGCAGATGTTTTTAACCCTTGATATTACACTGAGTTAACGACTATTAAAAAGGACTTTCACACTTGCTTGCCAGGTCCTTTTCTCTACGGTCCCATTCCTGAGCATGTAGCCTTCCTTGCTGCATACAAGTAAGCAGTGCTGAGCCTTATTATTTCAGGATTTTATTTTCTCTTATTTTAGAAGTATGTCAGCAAACAAAATACACACCTGGATGCTTCAGTGCTCTATGTTCTATCTCCAGGTGTGTTTATCATTCTCCAGAGGTGCAGAGCTTGTACTTACGGATTCCCCAAACATGCCTGCCCCTTTTTCCTGTATCCTAAAAAATAATAAAGGTGTTTGTCACTCTTATTAGTGAAGCATCTAGGTTAGTAACTTTGCTTACTGAAGCTCAGCTTCAGCAAGTTCCTATTTTTTTTATTAATTTTTTTTTCTCTATCTCCACTTCCCCTAAGCCCAAGGAAGGAAGGAGTTGGTCCATTTTTTCTTGGTTTCTGGCCTGCCTTACCCAAGGCTGTCTGCCTTGGCTGGGAATTACTCAGAGCTGGACTAGGCACAGCACTCCTGGAGTCACTGTGAAGCTGGGAGAGAAAGTGGCTGGAGAGCAAGAGACTTGAGTTGTGTCTTGTGTGCCTTGGGCATGGCCTTTGTGGCCTTCCCAGGTGGTTGAAGCCATGAATGATCACCTCCCTGCCTACGAAGAGGCGACGTTGTCGTCTCTTCTTGAATGCTGTAAGGGTAAATACATCTCTAGGGCATCAGGGTGGCCTTGGTGTGCTGAGGGGGCTCAGGTGGTTGTCTCGGAGCAGGGGATAGCGGAGTGGTTGGCTCTGGAGCGGCGGCGGGAGGCCAGCCTGCTGCTGGTTTGACTGGCTGGGGGAGCCCCTTGTGGCTGGGAGCGATTCCCAGACCTCTGGACGGATCCTGCTGGCTGTCCCAAATCCTTCAGCGCTGTGGCCATCTCGGATGTACTGGCTGGAGGAGGATGAGTTGCAGAGGTGTCCTGATGCTTTGCACAGGGTGGCTTGTCCCTCAGGCTCCTTAGGTGCCTCACTAGAGCGTTGTACAGCGGCAGAGGACATTTGGGCCACGGGGAGCAGCGTGAGAGGGGACCTGTTGACTCTGTCCTTCCTTGGCCGGCTGGCCAGGCTTGCTGGAGAAGGGGCTCTGGTAGGACGGTGCTGAGCTTTGCAGGGATGCAGGCCTGTGCGTGAGCAGGATGCGGCCCCAGCGGGACCCGTGCGCTCGCCTGCCCCACGCGCTGCCCCGAGGCAGGCAGGGACGGGGACTGGAGCGGACCCTCAGCGACGCCTCTTGTGTGTGCGTTTGTGCTGCGCTCAGGTGCCAGTGAGGAGAAGAAAGAAGGCTGGTCTTGGGCGTCCTACTTGGAGGAGCAGAAAGCTGTCGCTGCCCCTTTAGATCTCTTCCAGGATGTGAGTTGGGATTTTCCTGTCTTTTTCCCTCTTTCATCTTCTCTTTGCTTTCCCTTTTTTTTTCCCACCCTTCCTCCTCTCTTCCTTGCTTCCCTGTTTTGCGGGACTGTGAGCAAGCTCCCTTCTTCACCTGGAGGTGACCAGTCAGCCTCCAGTTTTGATTAGCCCTCAGTCCCGCTCCCCAGCAGGGTGCTCTCCCCCATCCCAAGCACCCTACATTTGCCTGGGACGCCCCTGTGGCTCTAGCAAGGTGATGGAGCCTTTCCAGCCCTTCCTCAAAGCCGGACGTGGGCTCTCCTAAGGCCACATTGCTGCACTGCACCCCTGCTCCCAGGAACCTGGTCACCAGGGTGCAAGAGGAGCCAGGGCCATGCCCCGCTCTCCCCAGCTGCGGCTGTCAGCCCAGGGACACCCTACCAGTAGTGAGAGATGCAAACCCACAAGGAGTTGTAAGGATGTGTTTTGGTTTTTTTTTTTTCTGCGGGGAAAGATTAAAATTTGAATGACAACACAACATGTGGCCCACAATCTCCTGGTCCCAGCAGCTCCCGTTGCCTGATGGTTGCTCCTTGCAGTGGTTCTAGATCCTCCTACCTGTGTCGTTTTTTACATTGTAGTTTAATTTTTGTTTCCAGTACCAAGTAGCTTCCCAGCACAAGAATGGCTTTAAAGTGGGGATGAAGCTGGAGGGGATCGATCCGCAGCACCCGTCAATGTACTTCATCCTGACAGTGGCTGAGGTAAGGGCAGGACTTACCATCTACCTTGATTCCTCCTCACACCCGCGCAGTGGGAGGCTCTGAGGGAGGGGACTTGCTACCGGGGCTGGCCCGTGAAAGAAACAGGCTTTGGGCCCTCACCTCCATGTTGCTTGATGAGACGAGCTGATGCTCCAGCACCTCAGTGAAGCAAATGGAGTTTCCTCCCAGTTTGTAAGGGCAGAAGACAGTGCTATGGGACAGCTGCCATGCCCCAGTCTAGCTGGTCTCTCCATCACCCTGACACAGCAAGACCGTGGAGGGAGAGACTGTGGTGATGGAAACAGCTGCTGATCTTCAAGCTGATGCCCCTCAGACAGGTCTGAACCCTTGAGATGGAGAGGGTGGAGGCATCCTGTTGCTCTTCCTTGTGCCCATGGGGGCCCTGTGTGCCTGCAGTCATGTGGCAACTGAACCAGCCTTCCCTCACGGTGCTTCCCAGGCAGCCGGGGAGATCAGCTGTACAGTGGCGGCTGCTGTTCATGCTGCTGGAGAGGCTTCACCAAAGCAGCTTGTCATTTAGCCAAAATTCTGCACCAGCATCTTCCCCAGGCCCAGAAAAGGGAAGCCTTGCACTTGCTGGACCCAGCGAGGTGCCCCACCACAGCTTCTCGTGCCCCAACCTGAACCTCCCTTCCTAGGGCTGGCTTGTGGTGGCCTTGTGCTTACCTCGTTCTGTGCGGGGCACCTTTTGGGACTGGCTTGTGCCTCCTGGTTTGGGCACTGGCCTGTGTGATTCTTGGCTTCCTTGAGTGAAACACTGAGGTTCTGTGCAGGAGGGGAGGTGTGTGTGATGCTCAGCCAGGGACTGCAAGAGGTTTCCATGGTCCTTTCCTTCTCCTGCCCTCCCTGCTGGTAGGTGTGCGGTTACCGGATGCGCCTCCACTTTGATGGCTACTCCGAGTGCCACGATTTCTGGCTGAATGCTGACTCCCCTGACATCCACCCTGCTGGCTGGTTTGAGGAGACGGGGCACAAACTCCAGCCCCCAAAAGGTAAGAAGTTAGGAAGCCTCTGTTGGTGAATGCTGGTGAAGGAGGGGGACAAGTAGTGGGCCCCCAGCTGGAGCTGGGAACAGGGTGGGGAGGGCCCAAGAGGAGATGCTCCTGTACCAGGGGAGTTCCACAGGAAAACCTTTCAGGCTCCCATCATGTGGAAGATCTTTGCTTGCTCCCTTTTGGGGGCAAAGCCCTGTCACCTCGGATGTCCCAGTGCCAGGCTGGAGGCCAGCAGCTCTGCCCCAAGGCAGGTGGAACTGATGCTTTACAGGGAGGAGCTGAACTCTGGATTGCCACTCCGCTGCTGACATTTTCAAGCACCCCCAAAATCAGCCATTGGGCCTGAGCCATGGACTTTGGGTTTCCCAGGATTGCTTTAGGCCCCGTCCGTCCACAGCAGGACACAGCTGGCCGGGCGAAGGCTGGCTGGGGAAGGCTGGCCTTGGCCACACGACCTCCTGGCTGCTCTCTGAACTTGCTGTTCTCATTTCCCTTCCTGAGGGGTTGTAGGTTATAAGGAAGAAGAATTCAGCTGGACCAACTATCTGAAGATAACAAAGGCTCAGGCAGCTCCGAAGCACCTCTTCATGGTCCGAAACACCGTGAGTAGCAGCTTCTCCTTCCTGCCAGGTGTGACTTCTCCCCCTTCAGCTGAGCAGAATGCCTCCGCTGGTGCTCGGCTTTTCTCTGTCCACCCCACACTTCCCAAGCCCACAGTGCAGAGCGCCAGGAGAGTGTACTGCTGGCATTTGCTTTTTGAGATGGGGCATGTTTGGCTGCTGGGGATCTGTGGCTTGGATGCTACTTTGGTCTGATTCACTGTTTCAGCCAGGTCAGTCCAATGGACAGTTAAATCTGTTGCAAGAATATTGGTGAGGAGAAGTACCTGCTACTATCAACAATTATTTTCCAAAACCCCTCGGTTAATGCTTCATAAGTATAATTCTTCTGTCTCTGTTTTGCTTTTTCATTGTTTCTGTCTCTGCCTTTATATTTTGTATGGCAATTTGGGTGAGGAAAGTGGGAATATAGCAGAGTGCAAAATGCTGTTGGTTTCTTTGTCAACTGCAGAGGAAACTCAACCTACTGATAAATCAGCCTCTCCAAGTTATTTACTGTGTCAAAATCCTCCTGTTCATTACTGAAACAATCCCACTAGTGTGTCTGATGCAGCATTTTGCACAGATTTTGAATCCCAAGAAGGAAAGGCGAGGTAGGATGACGGGCCCCATCCCAGCTCCTCCTGCCAAGCCTAAGGCATTGGTCACTGGAGGAGCGTGACCACAAGCCTTTTGCAACAAAATCTGAATCGGTGCAAGGTGAAGGCTGTTTCTCTCTTGGAGCTTACTATTTTTAGAAGATCTTGAGGATCTGAAGACTTCTTTTCCTCTTTTTTTTTGTGTGGCCAAGCTGAGTTGCTCACCATCTGCCTCTTTTCTTTCATGCACAGCAGGGCACTTTCTGGGATTCTAAATGGTCCTGGGCCTGCCTGGAGGCCTGGAAGGGTTTGGGTTTTGGGAGGTTTGGGCAGGTGCCTCCTTGCAGCAGGCAAGGGAAGTGGTGTGGAGGGTGCTGGAACCCACGGCTCTGAAAGAAACCTGCCCCTCTCTTCTCTCAGCACGAGGCTTCCCCAGGCTTCGAGGTGGGCATGAAGCTCGAAGCTGTGGACCGTATGAACCCTTCCCTGATCTGTGTTGCCACAGTGACTGACGTGGTGGACAATCGCTTTTTGGTGCACTTTGACAACTGGGATGATACTTACGACTACTGGTAGGTGCACAGAGGCTTCCGTGGTGCAGATGATGGGGAGATGCCCTGCCACTGCTTCAGCAAGGGTGACAGGGTACCCAGGAAAACGTGGGGCAATCCCAGCACACTCCTGCAGATAGGCCACTGCTAGTCCAGTGAGGCAGAGGGTCACCCCCCTGTGCTGGGGGACAAACTTTTACCTGTTTCATGTCACCTCCGGGGACGTTGCCGTAGTCCTGGGGGGCAAAGACAGATGTGACTGCATTCTGTGGGCTTGCCCTGAAACCTGTTTGGGAGATGGGACTGTCTGCAGTGCAGAGACTGCACTCTGATCCTAAAAAGAGCTCCTGTGTCTGCAGGTGGGATTGTGGCTGGGGTAGGGAGGTGTCCCAGTTGTGGCTGGTTAAGGCCAGTTAAAATGGGCAGTTAGTGCAATCAGGGTCCTGAGGACAACTCCATTTCCTTTCACAGAATGACAAAATTGCCTAGGTTGGACTCTGTGATCTTAAAAGTCTTTTCCAGTCATCAGCCTAGCACTGACAAGTCCTTGACTAAACCATATCTCTAAGCACTATGTCTACATGACTCTTAAATGCCTCCAGGGATGGAGACTTCACCACTGCACTTGGAACCCATTCCATTACCTTTTGAGTAAAGAAATTCTTCCTAATGGCCAATCTCAACTTACCATGGCACAACTTGAGACCATTTCCTCTTGTCCTGTCATTTGTTACTTGGTTGAACAAGTTACTGGAGGCCTCTGACCACTTACTTCTCACCCTGAGGGTGACCTTGGTGTCTGCAGAGGCTTTTGCTGATGGTGCAGGTCTGGGGGCTGCTGCCAGGTGGCCTGTGCGGGGCCCCCGCAGCTCATGCCAATTGGTGGTGATGAGCCAGGTGCCTCAGCCCTGTGTAAGAGCTTGGTTGTGTTTTCTAGGTGTGACCCCAGCAGCCCATACATCCACCCAGTGGGATGGTGTCAGGAGCATGGCAAACCCCTCACACCTCCCCAAGGTGAGTCAGTGGCCTGGGAGCGCAATCTACACTGGCATGTCCCCTTGGGGATGGCTTCCTGGGGTCTAGGCATGGGGAACTTGGGGGCACAAACCCCATGGCGCTTGCTTGTCTGAAGGCCCAGGCAGTTTCCTTCAGCCAGACCACTGCCAGGGAGGTGGCTTGCTCCTCAGGAAGCTCCTGTGCATGTGTTGAGGTGCAGCATGGTGGTTGTGTTGGGCCAAGTGGAGACATGAGGATGACCCAAGCTGTCTGTGCAGGCCCAGATGTTTCTGCTTCCTTGTACCCTGGATTTCGTGGTCCATAAGAAAATAGTAGCACTTCTTGATGTTTCTCAGATTCCCATGTGCCTGGCACAGACTTGGTTGGTCCTTCGAGGCAGTAGGAAATTCTGGAGTACTTGCCATCTCCCTGCTGGCATGTCTCACCTTCTGCATCTTTCCTTCTGTAGATTATCCTGACCCTGACAACTTCACCTGGGAAAAGTACTTAAAGGAAACAGGAGCATCTGCTGTCCCAGCTTGGGCCTTCAAAGTGGTGAGTGCCATGTCATCTGCTCCACTGTGCCTGGGCAGGAATTTGGGTTTTCTCCATTGTCAAGTCTTTGTCTTTATGAAACGTGGAGTGATGTGCAATATGCTCCTGCCACAGGCCTAGTGTTTGGATCTACGCTCAAGTTTCAGAAGTCAGGGATATCCTGTGCAAATAATTCAAAACTAGGAAGAACGGGTAGTGTGACCATCATTTTGGCTAGACGGGAGCTGGGTGAATGGAAATCATTTAGACTTTCTTGATAATTGTTGTCTCCAACTGCAGCAACAGTATCTGTTGCCAAGTGTGGCTGCAATATAGATCCCCAAAATGTCTCTTAGATACCTTCTTTCCCTGGGCACAGCGTTCCTACCTTGTTAAAACACAGCTCAGGCCTGGGAGGCCTGTCCCTACTCCCTCCTGTTGTTGCTGTGAGCTGGGCTGGCGCTTACCCGGAGAGGCCAGAGCTGGGAGCTGGGCTGCAGGAGCACACGCTGCTGGGAAAGCCACTGAGGGCTGCGGGAGCCCAAAACGTGGCCCTGCTCCCCACTGACCTGGGTTCTTCCTGGCCCTAGCGCCCGCCACACGGCTTCCTGGTCAACATGAAGCTGGAGGCAGTGGACAGGAGGACTCCCACCTTCATCCGAGTGGCCAGTGTGGAGGATGTTGAAGATCACAGGATAAAGGTGGGTGCTGGAGTCTCGTTGCTGAGCCTCCATCCAGGCACTGTACTGGCTGGCTCCTGCCCTTCCCAGCTCACTGCCAGCTGCAGTGGCGCAGGGTGTGGAGGTCAGTGGAAGCACACTGTGCTGAGGCAGGCAGGTCCCAGCTCTTGGCTTCAGGAGTGGAGGAGAGCCTTGTGCTGCAGTTTGGCTCTACCCTGCTGCTTGCTGTCAGCTTGGAGGGCTCCAGAGTTCCTCAGGGAGGTGCCCTAAGGCTTGAAGGGTGATGTCTCTGCTTGTCTCCCCAGATCCATTTTGATGGCTGGAGCCACGTCTATGATTTCTGGATTGATGCAGATCATCCGGACATCCACCCCATAGGCTGGTGCTCAAAAACTGGGCACCCGCTGCAGCCTCCTCTCAGTAAGTCCTGTGCCCGAGACACTCCCGCGTACCAGGATCCAAGTGTGCCAGCTCCCTGCTGTTGCTGCCACTGGCTCAGGCACAGAAACAGGAGGGCAGGTGCTGGCCGAGGAAAGGCTTTTCCATGGAGTTGTCAGTTGGAAAAGTTCTCCCTGTTTGGTGCAGGCAGGGAGCCCAGAGCCCTGGCTCTGCCCACGGCTGCAGCCGTTACACTCTCCCCTGTTTCTCTTCTCGGTCTAGGGCCAAAGGAACCAGCCTCAGCTGCCCATGGGGGCTGCCCAACCCTGGGCTGCAAGAGCATTCCTCACACCAAGAGCTCCAAGTACAGCTTTCACCACAGGTGAGCTCCTGAGCACAGCTCGGAGGGGCACAGCTTCCCTGCCAGCCCCTGCTGGCCCTTCCTCTGCTCCTCCACGTCTGCAACCCCCACCAGCAACCAGCCCTTCCCTGGCCCATGCCTGGGTCTTCCCGTGCTGAACTGCAGCCCTTGCTCTCCCGGAGGCGGCCTAGAGCCCACGGCTGGTGTAACTCCTGTGAGCTCCTACCCTGTGCCTCTCCTGTGGCACCCAGAGCCCCTGGGGTGCCCTGTGTGGCCCTCCACCTGTGGGGATGTATGGGCTACACAGGGCGCAGTGCCTCTGAGATGCTGTTCACTTCAAGGATGATGTTTGTCGTGCCCCTCATGGATGCCTTTTGCTGTGAGACTGTGAGCTGGGAAGTCCCGAGAAGGAATAGCGCATCTCCCCCAGCTCTGTCCGTCACCTGTGAGACCTTTTCCAGGGGAAACCAGGCATGATGCAGTGCTGACCCCAGCACGACAGGCTGGCGTCAAGAGGAGCGAGTATGGTGGAGGATCTGTGCATGGGGAAGGCAGATCTGACTCCCAGGGGTTTCCTCTACTGGGCACACTCATGACACTTGCTTCCTCCTCACCCTGAGGCTAGTCTAGATGCCTGTGGGGGCAGGGAAGGGAAGAGACTGTGAACCCCGGTGACCTGCTTGATCAGCGCTGTGGTGACTTGCACAGGGTCACTGTGACCGTAGCGGAGAAGGTGGGACAAGTGTTTGTACCTAGAGGGACTGGCTCTGCCCATGCACCCAGCATGTCACCCTGGGAATTTGTTCAGCACGTGTTTACTCTGCTTTCTGTGGCCAGGGCTACAGCTTCCCCTGCTCAGGGGCTGAGGGGTGGCCTTGCTGACTTGCCCCCCGGCATGCTGCTCTGAGCTGTGTCCAACACTTGCCTCCCCTCTGTTCTCTAGGAAGTGCCCCACGCCAGGTTGCGATGGGTCAGGACACGTGACTGGGAGATTCACAGCCCATTACTGCCTCTCAGGGTGCCCGCTGGCGGAGAAGAACCAGGGCAGGCTTAAGGCAGACTTGTCCGACACCGAGGCCTCAACTCGCAAGAGGAACCTGATTGGCTTCCCTCAGCGAAAGAAATCTCGGCACCACGGGAGGTAGGGGCAAGCCCAGTGACCCCACACAGCGATGTGGGGCCCCTGTGCCACGACCGCCGTCCCCGGGAGGGGTGGCCAAGCCGGAGAGGCTCCTTGACCATGGAGGCATTTGTCCTTCCAGCTCTGTTGGGCACCTCTCTTGGTTTTCTTCAATATTTTGTGTCTTTAGCTGTCAACCCTTTGGGTCAGGGTCCAGGCGGTAATCCTTGCTCCCACTGCCAAGGCATTGCTCTGTGCGGTGTGGAGAAGGGCCCTGGGGCCAATCCCAGCCCAGATGGAAATCAGTCTTCCTGTCTCTTTAGAGGGCGACCTCCAAAGTACCGGAAGATCCAGCAGGAAGACTTCCAGAGTAAGTGCTGTCCTCTGTCACGTGTCATCGCGGGGGCGAGGCTCGAGGAGCTGGCTTGGTGGCTCTTGGAGGCAGGTCTCTCTTGGTTTACTTAGTCAGACCTCACGCAGGTGAGGAGCTTGTGTCCGACTGCCAAAGTTGACCATCTGACACGCAGCGTCCCTCATCACGTCTCTTGGTTAATGTCTGTGGGTCTTTGAGCACTTTAGGGTAGGGAATTCGGATCCTCTCTCTCTGGCAGTACATTTTTGCCCCCAGCGCTTTGTCCTCTTCAGACAGGGGTGCTGTGCCTTCGTCCTGTCGCTGCCATACCCTAAAACATCAGTGTGGTTGTGAAGCGCCAAATTATTGCTGCAGTGCAGGAACTGATGGTGGACGGTTTGCTTGGCATTTAGGTCAATGACTGACATCTGTTCCAGCCAGTAACAGTCTTACTGTGGGCTGTCCTGCTGCCTACCCCAGCACTGGGGGTGAATGAAGGGGATCTCTTCTTGAGAGCCGTCCTTGAGTCCTTGGAGCAGAGAGCAAGGGAAAAACTTTGTTAAAAATGTGAAACGAACTGAATAATGTGGGATGGCGTTCTGGTTCAAAATTTGACATTTAAATCTAGTTCACTGTGGAGATAAATGACTGAAGGTGGTGAGAACACGGCAAAGCCAAGCTTGTCTCTAAACTTCTTCCCCTGCCATCCACAGCCCTGCCAGACTGAGCACTTGGCTACACTGATAGCCTGTGAATTCAAGGGATGACTACTAGCTCTTGATACTTGGACCCACGAGACAGTCTGCTGCCAGCCTTGGGCCTTCCCCTCAACAGAACCCTCCTCAAGGCTTGTAGGATAGGATGAGGTGGGATGTTCTCATCCTTCTACCTTGTATCACATCTTGTGTTTTCATTGCCAGCTGTTTCTTCAGACAATATGCACCAGTCACTCTTCATGTCTGCCCTGTCTGCCCACCCCGACCGCTCCCTGTCGCTCTGCTGGGAGCAGCACTGCAAACTCCTGCCGGGCGTGGCTGGCATCACGGCAACTACAGTGGCCAAGTGGACCATTGATGAGGTGAGAATGTTTTTTAAGACCATGTGCTGGCTCCTAACCCACTGACATGGCTGGGAGCACTCCAGCTGGCTGTGCAGCACCATGGCCCGTGCACCAGGCGTGGAGGTGCTTCAGCAGCTGCTTCCCTGGGCTGTTGAGAGAGCAGCCTGCTCGTGGGGAGCTGCCAGACATGAGCCCTGGTGTCAGCTTCTGGGAAGCATGTGTGGAATTAACAGATTCCTGCTTGGCTTCAGTGTGACCCTAGCCCAGGGCAGGCAGGTGAAGGCAAACAGCCTGTTACAGTTTTCCAAAGAAATCAGTGGCGTCCTTGCCAAGTTAAAAAAAATTTAACTGTAGACTCTGCAGGTAAGAACTCACTTCCCTGTTTCTCTGATAAAGAAGGCTTTACCTCAGATTCTTCATTGTCACCTTCATTCATTTTCTTTGTCATTGGTCTCTCTCAAGGCCTCAGTAGCTGGACTTCTGGGCCCAGCAGTCAGCTTTGCCCCATTTCCCCATTACCCTCCCGTGTTCCCCTCTCCTGTGCCCACTCCTCGGTGGGAATCATCTCACTGTGCTGGAGATGGCTTTTTGAAGGTGAAGCTGCTGTAGCATTTGCAACTCGGGGGGCTGGAGGAGGCCAGCACTTGTGCCCTGGTCGGGGGGTGATCTCTAGGCATGGGAGGGTTGTGTGTGCCCCAACAGCCACCTGGTACCTCGCAGAGCACAGAATGCCCGTGTGGGAGTGAGGATGGGGGTTCATTAGGTGGGGGTCTCCAGCCAGAAACATTGCTTCTGACTTGACGTTTTTCTATCTTTGTTCCAAGGTCTTTAGCTTTGTTCAGACTCTGACGGGTTGTGAAGACCAAGCCAAGCTCTTCAAGGATGAGGTGAGAAGGGCTGGAGTAGGGGTGGCCAAGGACAACTGGTGGCTAACAGGGCAGGGAGGAACTGGCCAGTAGCTGTCCTGCAGTGGGTGGCTACTGAGTGCTGAGATCACATCTCGCACCCAAGTGCTGGGAGGGGGGATGCTGAGCCCCCAGGAGCTGTGCTGGCCTCTTCTCCCAGCACGGATGAGGGGGGATCCTCTGAGGAGGCTGGGGATGGGGGAGCAGGAGGACCACCATCACCTTCTGTGGGAAGCTGCTTATTCCTCACCCATTCATCCTTTCCCTCCTGCATCCTCTCACCAGCACAGCATTTCGGTGGCAGGTTCATTGTTTTTAGCCCCCTCAGTGTGCAGACACAGAGGGGCTCCTTCCCAGCATGTGCAGCACACGTAGGGCAGCCTGGTCTGGGCTCACTGGGTACAACACGTGCCCCAGTGTGTTGATAAATGGTCCCTGTGCTTTCAGGGTGCTCAGGCACACAAAGCTGAGCTGGGGGCAGCCTCCACGCGTGCTGGGATGTGGATCAGGGTGTGGACAGGTGTTTGCTTGGAGCGGGTTCCTCGCTGCCTGCATGCTCTGCCCATTGCACCCTGGCACAGAAGGCCCTGGCAGGGTCTTTCCCTGCTCGCTGCCCTGCTCCCAGCGCTTGAGCTTGCCGCTCTGCTTTATCTGGGGCAGCATGGGAATGCTGTGGGCGGCCCCTGCCCTGCTCCCTGAGATCAGCTGTGGCACCTGGCTGAGAGTGAGCACGCGCATCCCCAGATCATGCCTGCGCTGGCTGTCCTTGGAAAGTCAGAGCCTGGGTTTTTGGTGAGTGCCTGTGTCCCTGCTGTCCTCTCCAGATGATCGATGGCGAGGCGTTCCTCTTGCTGACGCAGGCTGACATCGTCAAGATTATGAGCGTCAAGCTGGGCCCGGCACTCAAGATCTACAATGCCATCCTCATGTTCAAGAACACTGATGACACCTTAAAGTGACTTTTTGTGGTCCGGTCAGGACCCTCCCTCAGCACTGGTGCTGCCAAACTGGTCAGGACAGAGATTCCCCGTGACCGACCACAGCTTGTCATGTCCTGCTCATGTCCTCTCGGATGCCGCATCGCCGTTCTCCTGCCGGGCCATCTCCCACCCTCTCCCCTCTGCTCCACGCTGCCCTTCTCCTCCAGCGCTGGGTGCAGGCTGACCCCAAGCCTTGGGGGAGCTGCGGGGACACAGGGTGGACATGGGACTGGCCTGTCTCAGTGCGACAGCTGCTCCCCACGTCCTGCTGCCACTGCACCGATGTGGGGGTGCGTGTTGAGGAACGGGGGAGCAGTGCAGAGGGTGTCAGCCTCCAGCTGCTACACCACTGCTCAAGTCACCCAGATAAGGGAAGGGACTGACTGCCCCTGTACCTGCTTGCACCTCTTTAAAGGCTGGTCTTGGCTTTTGTCAGCAGCTGAGAGAGATTTTATATTCTTTCCTCCTCAACGTGCTCCTCTGGGAGGGCCTGTGCTAACAGGGATGGTCTCAAGGAGCTGCTGCTCACTTTGCCTTTTTCTCTGAATTCTTTTAGCTTCCCCTTTTGAGGCCAGATGATGACTTTGCTTTACCCCTTCACTGCCCTGGGAACCAGTGGCCCACCTCTTGCCCATTCCAGGAAGCAGTATGTGTCCTGGCTGCTGCTCTGCCCACGAAGAGCATCTGTGCTTTGTTTCTCTTTACTGTAATGCAGCAGCCCCAGGGCCCTGCGGGGCTGGGTGGGTGCAGAACGCGCTCCGTTTCCTCTTGCACTTCAGGCTGTCTTGGCCAGTCCTTGGGAGAAAGGGTGCTTGGTTAACTCGTTCCCTTTGCAGCAATTAAAAAACCTCTGCAGAGGAGAGTTGGGCCCTCTTTGGGTCCCAGGTTCAGAGCAAGGCCCTTTCTGGAGACAGCTGCCAAAGACAAGAAGCGTCCATTCCTCCGTAGGCAGATCCACTGCTCGCTTCTGAAGCTGTTCCCAAGTTGGCTGACTCGATTCTGCAAAGCTGCCTTCGCCCCCTTTTTTGCCCTTGGGAAGCCCTCAGGCTTTGCTCTCTGAAGAGCCAGATTTTTGCTGCTCCTGGATTCCTTACCTGCAGAGCTAAAAGAAATTCAGCCGTTAACTCTATTTTTTTCCCCCCTGTCCTTTCAGTGACATAGCACCTTTTCAGCAAGGGCGCGGGTGCTTTGGCAATGCCCATGTAAAACTCCCTTGTGATGGAGGAGAGGCTGGGAGTCCCGAGCCAGGAAAGCCAGCATGCCTGCGGGGTCCCGGAAGAGTCCCGGGCTGCTCCCGACGGCCCCTCTGTCTCCTGGCATCACCCACGCTGCTCTCAGTCGGGTCATCCTTGGTGCGCGGCCGCTGTGGGTGCTGTGGTGGGGCAGTGCGGTGCTGGAGGGTGACTGCCTTCCCCCAGGGCTCTCCACAGCCCGCAGCGATGCGAGCCAAGTCCCACGTCTGCTTTCTTTCCCATTCCCAAGAACAACATATTGGTAGCAAAACAATTTTTCCCCCTTTCCCAGTGCCCAAAGACAGGGAGGAAGGGATCTTAGCAAGTGCACCAGCAATGTGTCTTGGAGCAGCACTGCCTTGGGAGCCGCTGTCACACCTGTCTGAGGCTTCCCAGGGAAATGTAGCATTTTGACTCTCTTTTATTGAATATTTGGGGTCACATCTGACCAGCTCTTGAAATGTTTGCTGCTTGCTCTTCACGCAGGACTTGCGGCTAGTCCATGTATTTGTTTTGTCAATGCTTGGGTTTGATTTAGGCAGCTCTCCCTCTCCTTGCCTTTTTTTCCTTTCATCTCTTTAAGCACTGCAGTGTGGCGAGCGGTGGAGAGAGGGGGAGTAGGAAGGAACAGCCGTGCCCCCGGGTGCCACAGTCACTCCTCGAGTCACCCTTGATCCACAGTAAATGGTCTTGAAGTTGGCCTCTTCGGTTCACGGGGAATCTCTTTCTGGACCACTGTGTGCTGGGGAAGAAGAGGAGCCCTGGGACCTTCAGCTGTGAGACTGTGAATGGTGCTGAGACCTCTGCTGGTGTCATCTGGAACGGAACGGCTCCTTTGCACAGGACATGATGATGGAGCTTATAAGGAAACATCTTACGAAAGCCTAAAGCATCCTGTCCTCGTCTGCTCCTTTCCCTCTTGCTGAGTCATTCCTCTGTCAGGGGAGGGACTAAGAGCTCTCCCTGGGTGCTGGGAGAGGACTTGCTACCCAGCTGTCACGTCAGAAACTAGCACAAAGGATGGAGAGCCCTGCATCTCGTGGGGCTACCCTGGAGAGCAGAGGTGGTGGTGAGCTCAGAAGAACCCTGCCGAAGGGCGACGGGAGCCATGAGCCGGCCTGTGGCTGGCCCGCAAGCCTGGCTACAGCCACCACCCTCAGCTCTTGCTCTGCCGTTGGGTGCCATCAAGCCATGCTCTGCCCGGGCACCAGCAAAGCAGGCAGAGGTGCACGGTCCGCACTGGGCCAGCCGTGGGCGTCGGCGGGAAGCTGTGCCCCTGGCGCTTCTGAGCTCCCTCTGCGAGAGCGGGTGCGAGCCGGGCAGGACCTTGGCTGGCACAGCTGGAGCCCAGGTCTCTGCTGAGTCCGAGCTCCGCACGGGGAGCCGCCGTCAAGGCAACGAGCCTCCCGAGAAGAGCGACGTGAGGGTCACTGCTGTGTTCATTACCTGCTGTCTTGAGAATCCGCTCATCAGCCTCTTAGACCGATGCAGCCGTTTGGGTACGAAGCTTCTGGATTCATCTGGGTGAGAGAGTTTCAGCGTGTGTAGGTGGTCAAGGGCTATTTACTGTTAAAACTTGTAACCTTCTTTCCTTTTACAAGCAAACCAAACCCAAAGCATTGTGTGTATGTGTGTGTGTTTGTGTGGATGGGTGTTTGTGGGAGAACCAGGTCTCTGTGGCTGTGGAGGCAGCGGGCTCTGGTCCCAGGCTCTGGGGCGATGGGTCCTCCGTGAGCGGTGGTTCTCTCCGGTCCTGGCAGGGAAGCCAGGAGAGGGAAGGTTCACTGCACCCCCGGCCTTTGCTGGGTCCTCCATCTCCACAGAGCATTGAGTGGGAGATCCCCCTTCAGGGAGCATCAGGGGCAGCTGTGACCAAGGCAGAAGCACCAAAGTTTTTCATCCTTCCCCTGCTGCCTGACCAAACCCCTCACAGGGATGTCCACGGCCGTGTCACTAGGAAGCCAGAGAGGACAGTGAGGCTGAGTGGGCTACAGCTTCCTCTCTGGCGTTTTTCTGAGGGGTGCAACTGCAGCCAACATTTCTAAGACCATTAATGAAGAATTTTTCAAGTCAAATGTTGGTTTTGAGTGGAGGCCCCCAAGCCTGAGCTCCTGTCCTTCCTGCCCCTGCTGCTACAGATGGAGTTGGCAGGGCTTAGCTGGAGCCATGGGAGGTGTCCTCCTACCCTGTGCTCCAGGCTCAGGTGTGGCGTATCTTCTGGGGTGACTGCTCCGCAGGTGTCTCCGGGTACGTGGGAGCAGTTGGAGCCTCTCAGGAAGGTGTTGCTCTCTCCTCATGGAAATGGGCCACATCGGGATGGCGGGAGGCCAAAGCCTCCATACCTGTGAGAGCGAGGAGGGCGACTGTGCCTGCCTCTGCCTTCCTCCAGCGCTTCCCGTGTCGGTCGCGAGCGCTTTTAGAAAAGAGAGAAACCCTCCACGTTGTCTTGGGGGGTTGAGGGCTTCGGGCAGCTGCTGCCTGCGGAGGCAAGCGTGGGGACATGAGTGCAATGAGGGGAGGTGGAGAAGAGGAGGCAGCTGCGCAAGGGATGTGATTTGGCTGCTTCTGCTCCTCTGTTCCTCCCTCCTTAACCTCTGGGAGGGGACCCCTTGGTGCAGAGAAGGAAGGACCTGAGCTCCCTTCCTCCAGTTCACCCCTTCCCTCTGGGGCCTGAGGCTTCCTCATCCGTGGCAGAAGGAAGGGGGGGGTGTGGGGGGGTGTTTTGGAAGGAGTGCGATTATGGTAACAAAAGCTTTTTGCACTTTCATTCATTTTGCACTTGTTTTTTAATTTTTTTTCTCCCCGCATTTTTGATATTCGCACCTCCTCTTTTTGTTTTCGTAACAAAAATACGTCTGTTGTAGCCAGTGAAGCTATTCTGGAACTTTGTGTCCTGAGTGTACAGAGGTTTAAAGGTCCTATATATATAAATTTATGCCTGTATGAAAGTAAATTTATATATATAGATCATGGTGTGATGTGTTTTGTCAGTGTTTTAAAATAATAAACGAATGTGAGCAATGGCAGCCTGTGCCGCTGGAGCCTGGTTATTCAGACCTGTTGCCCCCCCTGCCCCCCCCCCCCCCAGGAAAGACGATTGTCCCTTCTGGGGACGGAAGGACACAGACACCCCAGAGGGGTGGGGGGCGGGTCACTGTTCCCCCGCGCCCCTTCCGTATCCCCCCCTGCCATGGGCGTCACCCGTGACGCAGAGCCCAAAGCCCCCCCAAACCCGGCTTGTTCCCCCCACACTGACACCTGGAAGGGGAGGAGAGGAGGTTTATTTAATCCCACTGCAAGATGCTGGAGAGGAACCCCTTACTGGTCCCAGTTCGCTGCTGTCCCCCCAGCTGGGCCGCTGCTGGGAGCTGCACGTGGCCTCGGCCACCATCAGAGCCAGCAGGAGCAGGACCCCGGCGCCCAGGGCCAGGCGTGCCACGTTGCTCCAGGTGTAATCTGCAGGGGACAGGGAGGGACCATCACTGGGGGGCTCCGGGAGGATCCATCCCCCAGGAGTTGCCAGACCAAAGGATTCCCAATGGGGGCCCAAGGGGACACAAGGGATGCACGTGGGGCTCCTGGGGTGAACGGACGTGTGGCTGCTGGGGAGCTCCTGGGATAAAGAGGGATAAAGGGAATTTCAAAGGGAGCCCCCAGGGCTCCTGTTGGTGCTGTCTCCCACAAAACTGCCCTCAGGACACCTCCCCCACACCCCTCGCAGTGGCACAACAGCAGGAAGGGGGACAGGAACATGGAACTGGCCCTCATCTGCCAGCCATTTGGTGCCACTGGGCTGTGGCAAGATGTACAACTGTCCCTGGTGAGGGCATAGGTGTCCCCTGACCCTTGTCCCCCCAACTGGTAGCCTAGCAACCCTGGGTCTGTAGGGTCTATAGGATATCTTTAGGATCTCTGACGAGTTGGCAAGGCTCTAATGCATCTGAAAACAGCTGTAATCCTTTGCTTGACCACTGTTACGGCTGCTTTCTTCCCTAACATCCTCCTTTCTAGTTCCTCCAAGATGTGGCAGGTGCCAGGGAGTAGGAAGAGAAGAGCGGGATGTGGCGGGGGGGACGTCTCACCTCTCACCACCAAATCCAGGGGCTGGCTGACAGCAGACCATTCGAATGAAGCAGCCCTGGTGAAACACTGGCAGCTGTAGCGACCCCCGTTGCCTTTATGCACACGGGAGATGCTGAAATCATCTCCTTTTGGGAGTAAAACAATGTCTTTGACCCGACCTTCCAGGTAGAGGAAACAGCCAGCGCTGGTGTTTGCGATGGTGCAACGGAAAGTCACGTGAGCTCCTGCGGGCACATCGTTCCCAGGCAGGACAGAGAGGACAGGTCTGGGGAGACGGAACTCTGTGGGGACAGGAGAGGGCATGAGAAGGTGCCAGGAGTCACCGGTGTCTCCATGACCCCCACCCCCATGGCTCAGGCAGAGGTGAAGGTGGTCAGGGAAGAGGGGAAAAACCCTGCCCATCATGTGGATGGGGAGGCCAAGTGCCTGCAGGCATCCCCGTCTGCCCACGTGGCAGCTTACCCCTGTGAAGTGGTCACAGCCCATCCCTCACCTTGCACCATGACCTCCAGGGTGTCGCTGCGAGCCAGCACGGTGCCTCCGTCCAGGTAATGGCAGCTGTAGGGACCTGCATCCTCTTGGGTGGCATTAGAGATGGAGAACTCGGCCCTGCTGCCACGCAGCTCCAGCGTACGGAGCCAGTGCCCTTCCTTGTACAGCACGAAGGTCCCAGTGGCACACCGGCAGCTGCAGCAGATGGTGGTGGAGCCTCCTGGCGGGATCACCCCTGGCGGCTTCAGGAAGATAGAGATGGTCAGGGCACCTGTACAGGGAGAGAGATGCTGCCAGACAGACAGACCGACAGGGAGGTTCCCAGTGCCCAGCTGCCCTGTGGTGAGCCTGGGGCTGGCTCCAGGCCCAGCCTCCACAAAGGGACAAGTTTTGCTCTGTGGGGCTGGGGAAGAGCCCTTGGAGATGGGTGGGGGACCAGAGATGTTTCCCAACTCCCCATCTACCTCCTCACAATACTCACTTGGTGTAGCCTGGCTCTGTGCCACCAGCCAAGCACCTGCAAGAGAAACAGCTGTGAAACATCTCTGTGGAGTCTCCGGATGCCTCCTGTCACCCTCTGGGACAGCCCCCATGGCCTCTGGCACTCACCGAAGGCTAAAACGTGCATCACCAGCAGTATCATGTCCCTCTTGGTTGCCTCCGCCCTCGGCTCAAGCCGGGCTTCTTCAGAGGAAGGTGTTGGCCAGAGGCACCGAGCAGCCGGGTGACTTCTTGTGGGTTCTGGAGTGCCCTCGTTGCCACAAACCACCTTCTGTCCCACAGCTTGGGTTTCTGCAGACACGATTGCAGGGCCAGGATGGTCAAACTGGAACCAGAATGTACCAGTCACTCATCTGAAGCTGGGCACCCTTGACGACCTGGTCATAGGGTCCTGCAGACCTTAGGAAAGAAGCGATTGGGGTTTTTGTTTCTCTTTCTTGGCTCTGGTCACTTGATGGGGAAATAGCTGTCTCTCAGCTCTTGCAAAATCAGCTGATGTTTTGCAGCCAGGGCGGGGCAAAGAGACAACACAAGACTCTTTCTGAATCTCAGGGAGAAAGCTCTTAACAAAAAGTAGCGTTATAAAATAGCTGTTTAAACAAGACAGAGGAAAACGGGGACTATAGAGAGCAAGTGTCGAAGAGTTCGGGCTTGGCCAATCAAACACTGACGGATGCTCTCTAATAACGCCTCTCCCAGCCCGACAGGAAGGGAAAGGGAATAAGGCAGGGACACTTACGATTGGAAAAGAGAACTAAACCAGCTTTAATAAAACAGTACTAATAAGGAAATAATGAAATTATGAACTATATGCAAACTGAATACCAAAACCAACTGCCCCCTGATGGCAATCCCCAGGGACGCTGCAGAGCAGGCAGCACCGGGGCAGCCCCAGGCTCGGTGGCAGAAGGGAACCAGGCACAGGGGCTGGAGTCGGGGACTCGGGGTCAGGATCAAAGGCGGAAAAATGGATGGAGCCCTCCTCAGACACCTGCCATTGGAGAAAAATCCATAGCCCCCCTCATCCCTCAGCTTTATACTGAACATGATGCACGTGGAATGAAATACCTTGTTGGTCAGGTCTGAGTCACCTGTGCTGTCCGTTCCTCACCAGAGGTGCAACTTTTTACTTCCTTACAACCCTTTTACTTCCCAGCACCTGAACGTGGGGCCCATGAGACTCAGAGACCTTGGTCACTACAGGAGCGACTGTCAGCCAGTCCCTGGCAGTGACTGCAGACACCACCGTTATCACTTCCAGCAGCAGGCACTATCTACACAAACGTGTGAATTTCAGAAAGTGCCGCCTCTTAGCAGACTGAGCTGGAAAGGAAAACCACTGAATGGGAAATTGGTTCTGTTTTAGCTCAAACAAGGACAGCACATAAGTCTTACACCCTTTCAGAGGCAGGACACCCCACTTTCCTGCAGCATTGATGGACCCCTTGATAGATTTTTCCCATGGCTCACTGCACAGCTCCCATCTGCAGAGCTGTGCCCAGCATCCAAAGAGGTGTAAAACTGACTTGTGGTCTATATTCCTCTTTTTTATTCTGTGCCATTAGAAGAGATATTTTATTACTCCATTTGTTGTCAGTCTTTTCTCACCCAGGCCCAGGAAAACCTCTGCACCTACTTGTAGGTCTGGATCCACCCCACAGGGCTGGCTCCATTCCTTGTCCATCCAGACCTCCCCAGACCTATGTTGGAGCAACAACGAGGTCCTTACTCCAAGTAACTCCTCATTTCCACCACGTCTGGACAGTCCTCCAGCCTCCCCAGCTGCCAATGGGTCTGGGTTGGCCAGTGGCGTAGCCAGAGCTCCCTTTGGCAGTAACAAAGGGTTAATCAAACAGGGGAAGCTGCTTGCACCTTTGGTTCATGGGAAGCAGGGGAAGGATGTGGTGTGGGACTGGAGCTGTTTCGGGCAGGTGGCAGTTCCTCCAAGGACCCGACACTCTCGAAGGCTTCAGCAGCTGTAGCTCCCTGTAGCTGCAGCTGCAAGCAGGACGTGCTGCCCTCCTCTGACTGCCCCAGCAGGAACAGACCCAGCTCAGGGCAGGGCAGGCGGTGGTTACGCAGCTGCGATCAAGGGTGAACGGCCACAGAGGCCACCGGACTTCTCCAAGAGGCTGCGCCGTGTGGTCCCTCCCAGACCCTCTCTACCCTTTTCTTTCTTTCCCCTTCTGGTCTCCCCTGGAGATATCATGGAGTATGAGAAGTTTCACAGCATGGCCTCCTCCTTTTCTGGGGCACCTCTTCTGGTCTTGTCTCTCATCTAAGCCCTCTTTGCTTCTCCCAGGCTTGCCCAGCTCTTGGCACCTCCCTGGACAGCCTTCCTCCTGGCCCAGCCAGCTCAGCAGCCTCCACTGTCCACAGTGGTGCAGGACACCAAGCTGCTCTGGCCTCACCAGTGCCCCGTGGGGAGCACCCAGCTGGCAACAGGTAGAGTCCTGACACCAGAAGTGTTTCTACAAGGAGTCCGAAAAGATGCTGCACAAGCCAGTTCTTTACATGCGCATCCACCAGTGCCGAAGAACCGAACCCCTCAGCGTGGGCTCATCCCCCAGCGGCTGCATCACAGCCCGGCTGCATGAAAAACTTGCTTCACTTCTTACCACACGGGCAAGGGTCAATGTCTCTGGCACTCCTGCTCCTGGCCAGCTTAGCCCTTTCTGCGGTTGGACTTCCTAACCTTCTGTCGCGGGTTAGGGCTGGGCTGGCCACCAAACATGGACAGACGCTCTCTGACCCCCTCATCCCCCCCCTAAATGAGAAGGAAAAGGGAATGAGGCAGAGAGACTTAGGGGTTAGGAAACTAAAACAGCTTTAATGAAAATAATGGAAATAATAGCAAAATGATACAGAATGATACACAACTATATATAACACCGAGGTTGCAGATTCGATCCCCGTTGGGTCCCCATGTGTTGCCTGATCTAGTTGAGAGGTGTCCCTGCCCATGACAGGGAGGTTGGATTAAATGATCTCTAAGGTCCCTTCCAGCCTAGGCCGTTCTGTGATTCTATATATAAGCCAGATATCAAATCTGACTGCCCCTCGATATCAATCCCCACTGGTGCCGCAGAGCAGGAGGCACTTCAGAAGCCCCGGGCTCAGCAGCAGCAGGAGCTGGATACAGGGAGCTGGATTCGGGAACTCAGGATCCGGATCAAAAGCAGGAGGTCGGATGGAGTGCCCTTTGGACACCGGCCATTGCAGAAAAGAGAGAAACTCTCATGATCACTCAGTTCATACTAAATATGACGTAGGTGGGATGGAATACTCTCGTTGGTCGCCTGTCCTGTCTATTACCCCCCAGAGGTGCAACTTTTCACTTCCTTGTGACCCCTCTCACTCCCCGGCCCCCCAGCGTGGCACACAGGAGCCAGCAGTGGCCTTGGGCACTGCAGGAATCAGTATCAGCCAGAGTGTTGCGGGCCTTGCTGGCGCCATAACATTGCAGCCTGCGCTTGGGAGAATACCTTAGATTCTTTGATCCTCGAGGTCAGCCTGCCCGTGATGTGCCTCCCTGAAGTAAACAAGTCACGGATCGTTAAGGTCAGTCTGCCTTTGTTCTGCCTCCTTGAAGCAAAACAAGGTTACAAATCTTTCTTGTTTGTCATTGAGAACAAAGACACTGGACATCTGGAGATGCAACGTCCTGACAGTTTAAGTGTAGGCATATTAGATGTAACCGCACCAATCAGTAACTGTTGTAGTAGATAGAATGTAGTAATGACCAATGAGACAATAGAAAGTGTAATGTACTGAGAGTTGAAAAGAGTATAAATGTTTGGTAGAAAAGAATAAAGTTGGATCTGTTTGTTCGCGCTCATATTGAGTCGTTGCCTGCAGTTCCTGTTTCTCCAGCATGAGGCTCCCCGCATCTTGGTGACCCCGACGTGATCCTGCGGGAGCTGCCGTGCGATGAAGAGGAACGTAAGAAACCCGTGGCGGTTGCGACCGGGCGTTCGAGAGAGACGCGAGTGGCCACTGTCGACCGGTGAGTTGGAGCTCACAATACGAGCTGTTTTTGTGCACGGGATGGGAAGCGCTGCATCAGCGATTGAAAAGGCGACCGTGGAAGCCATTTTATGTGTGGCTCAAAGAGCAGGGGAATCGCTGGATCGAACCCTGCTGACAGACTTATTACATTGGGCACGGCGCCGTGGTTATTTAAATGACTCAATTGACGTTTTTAGAGATGCTGTGTGGAAGGAGGTGGGGCAAGATATTTGGGAAGCAGTACAGACAGGGAATAAGGAAGCGAAAGCAATAGCCCCGACATATCGCCAGTTACGATTACTGATAGAACGCATGGGAGCAGATGCTGAGGTAGAAGTTGCTGCTAAAACACTGTATACAGTTGCTGCTGAGAAATTGGCTACTCCGTCTTCAGATTCCTCAGTAAAAAACTCACAAGATAGCCCTCTCCCGGTCGCCGCACCGGCGCGTCGAGGTCCTTATGATGATCTCATCCCATCATGGGAGCCACCCGAACCCACTCTGCCCCCACCTCCCTCAGCTCCCCCTGGGACTATTGATCCGGCGACAGTGCCGTTGCCTGAAGATATGGAAGTAGATGAATCCCTAGAAATGTTAATTCAGAAACAGACAGACGTTATGACCAAGCTGTTAGAAGAAATGCAACGATTGGATAAAGGGGCGCAGTCTAACATAATTCGAGAAAAATACCGTAAAGCTCATCAAGCTATAGTAGATGGACTCAAAAATTTTGAAAAGCAATTTGATAAGGCTGAATCTTCTGGTCCTCAAGGTAATCGGCGTGTTTGGGTGATTAACATGTTAAAAAACGAGGAATGGGACTATGAGTCAGCTAATCACTATTTAGAATCGAACGGAGAACCCCGACTAACAGAAATTGAGATAAGTGACATTCAGGCATATCTCAAGTGTAATCCACCTAAAAGAGGGGGGTTATATCATACCTTATCAAAATCAGACGGTAATGATGGTATATCTAATATGTTACAAAAGTGGTGGAAAGGAGGCGGTGAGGGCGGATCGCATAAACTGCCGACGGAGGAGGAAATTCCTAAAGATCCTTCCTTTGATATGTCTAAACGGTGGAGAGGTGTCTTTACTAACGCGGAATTAACAGGGGACTTTCAGTTACTCGCTGCTCCTATTATTCGAGATGCGCAAGGTGGTAGCAATTGGCACCCACTAGATTGGAATCTGATTTCGCGTTTACAGAAAGCGGTCTTAGACTACGGTATTGATAATCGTCTAGTTAAACGGCAAGTAGAGACTCTTATTAAACATCAGGAGTTAGTTCCCTCTGATATCAAGTCCATTTTTGAACTCATTTTGGGTCCTACAAGCTATATGCTATTTTTGCAAAAGTGGCAAGAACGTCTGGAGGCGGCACAGTTAGACAATTTGGGATTGCCTCCTGATGATCCATTACGCTTTGCTAGTCTGGACCAGCTTATGGGGCAAGGTCGTTTTATAGACCCGCAACGCCAGGCAGCTTTGAGCCCTCGCATTTTAGGACAGAGTAAAGCTGCTGCGCTTGAAGCTTTTGCTGTACTTCCTCAAGTAGGGAAACCGCGACAACCGTACTTACAAATCCGACAAGGAGAGGATGAAGCCTTTTTGTCTTTTGTTGACAGAGTAAAGGAAGGAGTAGAGGCTGCCCCTGATATTCCTTATAATATGAAAGACACATTAGTTAAAGAAATAGCCATTCAGAATGCTAACGCGACTTGTAGACGTCTCATTGCAAGTCTCCCTTCTGGTTCATCTCTTACACAAATTATTGAACGTTGCTCTAATGCTCCTATGGAAATGGAAAAGGAAAAAGCTGCAATACATGCTACTGCTCTAGCTGCCGCCCTAACAAAGAGTCAAAAATCTAATGCTTGTTATAATTGTGGTCACGCAGGTCATTTTCGAAAACATTGTTCACTACGTAATCAAAAACATTCTCCTCCTAATCCTACTACCACTACTACTTTTGTTGGTTCTTGTCACCGCTGTGATAAATTTGGTCATCGGGCTAATGATTGTCGATCTAAATTTAAAAAGGACGGAACTCCTTTGTCGGGAAACGGGAGGGGCCGCGTGGGGGGCGCGGCGACTCTTCCCCACCAAAACCCCTCACAAGTCATCCAACCGCCCAGGAATCCAAACTGGACCCCCGCGGCAATAGAGGCTGCCTCTCCACAATGTGTGCAGCCACCAAAGGAAGCGCCGGAATCGATCTGGTAACAGCTGAGTCTATTACGGTATCTGATGATTCCGTGCATCTAATAAATTCTACCAGTTCTGGTCCACTTGGGAATGGGTTGGCAGCACTATTGATTGGAAGATCCTCTGCAACAAAGCAAGGTATATTCGTACAACCAGGTGTTATTGATGCGGACCATGTGGGAGTTATTAAAATTATGGTTAGGGTGTTCTTACCACCTCTGTTTATTCCAAAAGGGAGTGTTATTGCTCAACTTATACCTTTCTATCCTCAAGTACCACAAGAATCCCGCTCAAATGATATACGACAAGGAGGCTTTGGAAGTACGGGTCCTCTAACGGCTTTTGCTGAACTCTTGTCATCTAACAAACCCCTGCGAAAGGTAACCATTACCCTACAGTCAAATTGTGGTGAAAATAACTCTTCTTTTCAGGCAGAAATGATGCTAGATACTGGTTCGGACGTTACCATAATCCCTTTGTCAGCGTGGCCTGCTTCCTGGCCTACAACAATTTTACAAGAAAAGATCCTCGGAATCGCTGGTTGTGGTCTCACATCTCAAAGCAAAAATTTTGTATCCATTACAGATAGCGAGAAAAATCAGGCGTTTGTTAAACCTTATGTCATGAGCACCCCCTTGTGGATCATCGGTCGCGATGTGTTAAGTCAGTGGAATGTCGTCCTTACCAGTAACCATTTTTAGTGACGGCCGCTGAGCAAAAGGATGCTCGACCCACAATTAAGCTGTCCTGGATTACGGAAGAGCCTGTGCGGGTTGCTCAGTGGCCCATCTCAGCAGAAAAATTAGAGCATCTACATGAATTAGTAAATGAACAATTACAATTGGGACATTTAAAAATATCTCACAGCCCCTGGAATACCCCTGTTTTTGTAATTCAAAAAAGGTCTGGAAAGTGGCGTTTATTGCATGATTTACGAGCAGTTAATGAACAAATGCTGCCATTTGGGGCCCTTCAACCGGGTATTCCGTCACCTGCTGGACTCCCAAAGGAGTATCATCTCTTTGTAATTGATGTTAAAGATTGTTTCTTTAGTATTCCTTTACATCCAGAGGATACTAAGCGGTTTGCCTTCAGTTTACCATCTATAAACAATAACGCTCCTATGAAACGATATGAATGGGTCGTTCTCCCACAGGGTATGCGTAATAGTCCTACTATTTGTCAATGGTTTGTGGATCAAGCGTTACATCAGTGGAGGGAAAATAATCCTAATCTCCTCACATATCACTACATGGACGACATTCTAGTGGCAAGCAAACAACCTTTGTCTATTGATAAGGAGAAAGAATTGTTGTCCAATCTTGAGCAGTGGGGGTTACGTGTTGCAGAATCAAAAATCCAACGAACTGAACCTTGGTTATACCTAGGTTTCGAGGTTACCAGAAATCGATTTAAACCTCAAAAATTAACAATGCATGCAGTAATTCAAAATGTGAATGATGTACAAAAACTGTTAGGTGACATTCAATATGTTCGTGCATGGGCCGGTATCAATAATTCAGATTTAATCCCTCTTCGCTCTTTGTTAGAAGGTTCCACAAGTATTACTGACCAGCGTACGCTTACCGAGGAAGGTAAGACAGCACTTGCTATAATCTCTCGAAAAATAAATAACATTTGTGTATATCGATTTGATCCACAACTCACCATTGGCATCTACGTTTTTAATTTAAAAGCAGAGCAAATGGCCCTTATCGGCCAGACCACTTCTGATGGCAAACAGTTTTTTCCTTTGGAATGGGTTTTTACTAAAAGTGTACCTACTGTCTCTGTTCTTCGACGCATTGATAATTTGGGTGAACTTATTCTAAAAGCTAAGCAGCGTGTTCGACAAGTTTTCGGTACTGAACCTACTACTGTGACACTTCCATTTAAAATGTCTCTTCTTATCGAAGAATGGCAATTGACTTCTGTTATTTTTGCTACTGCTGTATTAGGTTTGACTATTGATAACCATTATCCACAAAGCCCAATATTTTCTGTGAATCTTCCTTTCAGGAGTGCCAGTGTTCGTTCAGATTCCCCGCTCAAGGACTGTCCTACTGTATTTACTGATGCCAGTGGTAAAACTTCAAAATATGGTTTTTCTGTGAAAGTCGAGGGAAAATGGCAGTCTACTGTGTATACTGCACTCGGAGTGTCTGTACAAATTTTAGAATTGAAAGCAGTTATACTTGCATTTGAACATTTTAACTCTACACCGTTTAATCTTATTTCAGATTCTCTTTACGTTAGCTCTATTCTTGAAAGAATTACTGATGCGCTACTGGGTAAGTTTGCCAACCCTCTTATTGAAAAAGAAATACTTTATTTGTTAAATTTAGTTAATAGCCGTCATTATCCTTTTTTCTCTACTCACATTCATAGTCATACCCAATTACCTGGATTTCTCAGTGCAGGTAACTCTGTGATTGATCAGGCTGTAGCAGCCCCAGTAGTAGGGCTGACTCCTTTTGCCCAAGCTGAACTTTCGCATCAGTTTTTTCATCAATCAGCACGCAGTTTACAAAAGGAGTTTGATATTTCTCGTCCTATGGCCCGTGGCATTATTGCTATGTGTCCAGACTGTTCCAAATTACCTCCTCTACAACAGACTGGTACCAACCCTCGTGGATTGGAGGCTGGTAAATTATTTCAATCTGACGTTACAATTTATCCTGCTTTTGGTCGGTGGCGTTTTGTTCATGTTACTATTGATTCCCACAGTAAACTTGTGTGGGCCTCCGCAATGACAAACATCAAAGGCCGCACGACATGTCGCCATTGGCTGGAAGCATTTGCTGTTTTAGGCAAACCCGATATCCTCAAAACAGATAATGGTACCAATTATATTAGCCGAGTAGCTCAGTCTTTTTTATCTGCCTGGGGTGTTCAACACCAATTGGGTGTCCCTTATAACAGCACTGGACAAGCCATTGTCGAACGAAAACATCAGGACCTTAAACGCTTATTTCGAGCGTTACGAAAAGAAGGAGAACATACCCTCACACCTCAGGAAATCGTTATGAAAGCGGTATATGTTCACAATTGGAAGACGTACATCGATGTGGTAGATACTAAACAACAACTGACGCCCATTCAACTTCATCATCAAAGGAAAGGATCCTTATTAACACACGATGTTTCTGTACAAATTTGGGACCCCGCTACACAAAAATGGTTTGGACCGGTGAGATTATTAACTTGGGGGCGGGGTTATGCTTGTGTTTTTCTAGGTGACAAATCATCGTGGGTACCCGCGAAGTGGGTGAAACCGTGGATAGCGAAAAATACTGAAGAACGTAGCAGCCCAATTCAGGACGAGGTGACGCAGGGAACTACGTCTACGGCCTCTTTGCTCGATACTGGAACAAGAACTACAGATATCATTACCACTGGTACCTAATACTGTAGCATTTCGGAGAGAAGTTGAGAAGCTTACAGTCACTAAAGTGTGTGGACTACACTGACCACCTTGTGGCTGCACAGTGTGGCTCCAAGGACATTTTTACTGTGGAGGGTGTGGGAAACTGGTTTTTTTTCTTATAATAGTAGAAAGTGGTTTTTAAGGTTGTTTAGTTTGTAGGTATAGGTTTATCCCTGTTATAACTTCGTGTTTAGTTTAAATATCCAGAGTTGTTTTTAAGAGAAGGAATTAGCCTTGTTATAGACACAAATCAATTCTATTATAAACTAGTTAATTATTGTCAAACATACTGATACTGTACAGTCTTAATATTTGAAGAATTGCAAAAGTCATAATGATCCGCCTGATGTTCCTCACCTGTTTATGGATTAATTGGACATTAGCAGACTTCCCTATGACGAATTTTTGGGTACAATGGGCAAGTCAGACTGGCAATGATGCTTTTTGCTTACATTTAACATCAGCTGCTGATCCCTTTAAGACATGTTTAATTGGAACACCTGTGTCCCCTTTTCAATTGGGTGACTGTAGAAAAGCAAGTAATAGCAACCACTGTCTTGCCATGATTGTTAAGAATTTATCAGTGCCACTTCCTTGGGATCCCCAAGAGCTGGATTTACTAAACAGTCGAAAACCAAATGGGTATGGGTGTATTTACTTTGGTTCCTGGAATTTGTCACTATCTCCAAAACAAAATTGGCTGACTCCCCATAAAAATTTTAATCATTCTGAGTATTGTGGATCTCGCCCTTATGGTTGGGGACCTGGACATTTATATTTAAAAATCACCTCTCCTCTTTCGTTACCGCCCCACATTTACTTGATTTGTGGCGACCGTGCTTGGCAAGGAATTCCTAGCTTTGCTCACGGTGGTCCTTGTTACCTTGGTCATTTAGCCTTACTTGCTCCATCTAAAGAATTTTTTGCAACCTTGCATCATACCCGAACCAAAAGAAGTATTTCTCTGTTGCCTCCTGACTGTAATGACGATGTGGATCTATGGGGTCCCACAGCCAGGGTTTTTGCTTCCTTAATTCCTGGCATTGGCACTTCTCATGCTTTACAACAAATTCAAAAACTGGCATGTTGGACAGCAAAACAAGCTAATGTCACTACTCAAGTAATATCCCAATTAGCCCAAGATATGAGCAGTCTGCGTCAAGCAGTCCTTCGAAATCGTGCTGCCATTGATTTTCTATTACTAGCTCAAGGTAAAGGGTGTGAGGAAATTCAAGGAATGTGCTGTTTTAACCTGTCGGATCATAGTGACTCGATTCACAAACAACTATATTGGCTTCAACAACATACACAAAAAATTACTGTAGGCCATAATCCTTTTGATGACTGGCTTTTGTCTTTTGGAATTCCTGCCTGGCTTAAAGATGGAATTAAGATGGTTATAATTATTATTGTTGTTGTATTGATTGTAGTTTGTATGGGACCTTGCATCATCCAATGTTTCTCTGCTCAGATCAGAAGGCTAGCTGATGCCGTGTTTGATAAAAGAGGGGGAGATGTTGCGGGCCTTGCTGGCGCCATAACATTGCAGCCTGCGCTTGGGAGAATACCTTAGATTCTTTGATCCTCGAGGTCAGCCTGCCCGTGATGTGCCTCCCTGAAGTAAACAAGTCACGGATCGTTAAGGTCAGTCTGCCTTTGTTCTGCCTCCTTGAAGCAAAACAAGGTTACAAATCTTTCTTGTTTGTCATTGAGAACAAAGACACTGGACATCTGGAGATGCAACGTCCTGACAGTTTAAGTGTAGGCATATTAGATGTAACCGCACCAATCAGTAACTGTTGTAGCAGATAGAATGTAGTAATGACCAATGAGACAATAGAAAGTGTAATGTACTGAGAGTTGAAAAGAGTATAAATGTTTGGTAGAAAAGAATAAAGTTGGATCTGTTTGTTCGCGCTCATATTGAGTCGTTGCCTTCAGTTCCTGTTTCTCCAGCATAAGGCTCCCCGCACCAGAGCTTTCTGCATCCCAGCCCCAGGCAGTGACTGTGACATCAGGGGTTATGGCTGCCAGCAGCACACACTGTCTGCAAAAACACGCTGCCAACTTCAGAACGTGCAGCCTTTTAGAAGAGACTGAGCTGGAAAGTAAAAATCACTGAACAGAATTGGGGTTTTCAGCTAAAACCTTCATTGCCAGATGAGTCCTTGCTCACCATTGCTGAGCAACTACACCTTCACCCGTCAAGGTCCATCCTGCGTGCCCACGGATGAGCTTTTTGTCACGTAACGTAACAGTCACCAGTTCCAGGGGCCATTGGACTGCAGTGGGACAGCTGGCTCCATCCTTCTGGGGCAGCAGCAGGTGCATGGCACGCTGTCCACCTGACCGGCCGGTGGGTCCTGGCACTGTGGGGGGGCCCTGTCTCCATCCCTGCAGAGCAGGAACATCACACCCCAGTACTGGTACATGCATCAGATGCTCATGGCTGTTCTCCGTCCTACCACAGCTCTGAGGCTCAGGGGGATGAAGAGTTTGGGGGAGTGTGGATCTGTATGGAGAGGGCATGAAGCCAGGAAGCACCAACCTGCACACCATTGTGGTCAGGAGCAAGGTGACAGAGAGAAGGTGAGAAGCCTGCCCTGAAGAGGTGTCCCACTGCATCCCCTAAAATTTGCCCTACACTGGCCCCAAGGCAGCACATCCTACAGGTGTCCTTATCGCTGCATGTTCCAAGTGGTCTCCACGACTTTGTGGTCTTCCTGCAGCCTACATGGGCTGCAGTCCGTGTAACCTCAATGTGATGTTCTTGTGGTTCTCATGGGGACTGTGTAGTCAATGTGATTTCCTGTGTTCTCCTCATGGCCTGGAACAGTCCATGTGTCCTAAACTGGTCTCACATCACCTATACAGCAAAAGTGATCTCCGTATGATCCTCACAATCCACTTGATGCAGGCCCTTCATCCAAGACAGGCCAGTCACAGGCAGGAGACCAGAAACTACCCACCCCGGGGTAATTGTCCTTAGCACTGATGTCTTCTTGTGACCTCTCCCTAAGGAAGATGGTGACACCCACTGGCATGTTGCTCTGCCTGAGCAGCCAGCACCCTGTAGTGAGATGGTAAAAGACTGGGAGGTAGATGGAAAGATGGACGGATGGATGGACGGATGGATGGATGGAAGGATGGCTGGCTGGCTGGCTGGCTGGATGCCTGGCTGGCTGGATGCCTCCAGCCCCACAGCCACATCATAAAATCATAGAATCATAGAAATATTCAGGTTGGAAAAGGCCCTTGGGATCAAGTCCACCTTATAACCCTACTCAACAGACTCCACACCTAAACTATCTCCTCCAACACCACATGTGAACAACCTTTAAACCCCTCCAGGGAAGGTGACTCAACGACCTCGCTGGGCAGCCTGTGCCAGTGCCCGACTACTCTTGCTGGGAGAAGTTTTCTTCTGCCATCCAGCCTAAATCTACCCTGTTGTAGCTCGTGGCCATTCCCCTCTAGTGTTACTGCCAATTACGTGCGAGAAGAGCCCAGCCCCAACCTCTCTACAATGTCCTGTCAGCCAGTCGCAGAGGGTGAGGAGGTCTCCCCTCAGCCTCCTCCTCCTCAAACTAAACAGCCCCAGCTGCTTCAGTCGCTCTTCACCAGATTTATCCCCCAGCTCCGTCGCACTCCTCCGCCCTCGCTCCAGCCCCTCGAGATCTCTCTCGGATCGAGGTGCCCCAAACTGGACACAACCCTCGACAGCACCGAGCACAGCATATGCCCCCGCCGCGCCCACGGCCCCCCCGCCCCGCCGGCCCCCCGCGGCCCCGGCTCTCCCCGCCCCTTCCCTCCGCTGCACTTCTGGGCTACAAGGCGGAGCCGGGGGGCGGGTACAGCGGGGAATCGAAACTGCCGGCTCGCTCGGGAAGTGCCGCGGGGAGCGGCTGCGGCAGCGGTGGCACCAGCACCTCCCGGCACCTCCCGGCACCGCTGGCACCTCCTGGCACCTCCCGGCACCTGCCGGCATGGCTCTCCGGCAGCCGAAGGCGTGAGTGGGGCTGGGGGGCACCGGGATGTTACTGGGAGGACACTGCTGGAGTGTTACCGGGACTGGGGAGGCACTGGGATGTTACTAGGACTGAGGGGACACTGCTGGGGGGGGGGCACTGGGGTGTTACCGGGACCGGGAGGGCACTGAGATGTTACTGGGAGTGGGGGGACACTGCTGGGGGGGCATGGGGTGTTACTGGGACTGGGTGGGGCACTGGGGCGTTACTGGCACTGCTGGGGTTTTACTGGGGTTTTACAGGGTGGATGGTCAGAGGGTGCTGGGAGTCACTGGAGGCTATCAGTGGGATTAGGGGGTGTCAGGTGTTACTGGGGAGACCTGTAGAGTTACTGATGGGAGGCAGGTTATGGGGAGAACTCAGGGCTTGCTGGGGGGGCTGTGGGGTCTTTTGGGGTTGCTGGAAAATCCCAGGAAGAGATGGGTGTGGGGGGGCTTGGGGGTGGTTGTTTCAGTGGGTCCCAGGAGCAGACAGGGTCCTTGAGCCCCCAAGGAGGGGGACATCCCAGGGGATCCGAGGAGGACATGAGGGTCCTGGTCACCCGCGGACGCCAGCACCCCCCACCCACTGTGTCTGCTCTGCAGGGAGGCTTTCTGCCAGCGTGCTCCCCTCCTCCTTGACTACCTGCACAGCATCCTGCAGAAGTACCCTGACGGGGGGCAGATCCTCAAGGTGAGAACCCCCGAGAACCCACCCAGCCGGGCTCCCTGGCCACAGGCAGCCCAGGTGGGTGGTGGCCCTGGCCATGCACTAGCCCCCCGGACCTCGCTGGCCGGCTGGGGGAGTGGGTCAGGGCTTTTCTCTGGGGGCTGAGGGGGCCTGGGGCTCCGGTCACTGATGATCCCTCAACACAGGAGCTGGTGCAGAACGCCGACGACGCCGGCGCGACCGAGGTCGTGTTTGTGGCCGATGAACGGGAGTTCGATATCACCATAGGGGGTCTGAAGGGCACCCAGGGTGAGCAGGACTACGGGGACGAGGAGAGACTGGGCAAAGGGCATGGATGGCACCGACAGGGACTGGGAGGGACTGGGGGATGCTGGTGAAGAATTGAAGAGGGATCAGAGTGGACTGGGGGAACTGGAACCAGTGAGGTGTTCCGGGGTGTGTTGCTGGCATAGAGGTCACTGAGAGGATTCAGTGAGTCTGGGGGGACTGAGGGGGATTTTGTGGGGCTAAAGGAGGGACTGAGATTGTGGGGACACTGAGTGTGGGTCGCAATCACCGCTACATGTCCCAAGTGTCCCCTAAGCCCTGGTCCTGACCCCCCAGGCCCAGCCCTCCTGGTCTACAATGACGCCCTGATGGCCCCCCGGGACTGGACGGGGCTCATGCGCCCGGGGGTGTCACACAAGCGGAAGGACCCCAGCACTGTGGGACGCTTCGGACTGGGCTTCACCTCTGTCTACCACCTCACTGGTGAGTAGCACCAGAGACCTCAGCTGGAGCTGGGCTGGGGACAGGGCTTGTGCTAGAGGCAATGCAGATGCTGGGGTGTACTGGGGAGCACTGGGGGGTTGCAAAAAGGAGGGCTCTGTCTGAACTGAAGGAACCTGAAGCCCCAGGAGGCTGGGTGGCAATGGTGGGCACGGCTGCAGGGGCAAGCTGAGAGGATACTGGTGAATTGGGGTTGAGTTGGGGATCATGGGAGGCACTGGTGGGGCTGAACCTGAGGGTCCTGAGTGGCCACCTGGGGCACTGGTGGGTTGGGACGATCTGGGGAGGCCCTGGTGTCCATGCCATCCCTGTGGCCTCATGGTTTCCATGTCTCCAGACCTACCAGGTGTGCTGAGCCCTCCATTCTTGGGGGTGCTGGACCCCGAATGCCAGGTGCTGCCAGGTGCCGGTGGCCGCTGGGACGTCTCTGCAGCCCAGGACCTTCCTGGCCTCTTCGAGCCCTTCTGGGCCGGGCTGGAAGCTGTGGGACAGCACCGTGGCTCTGCCCAGGGCACGCTCTTCCGCTTCCCCCTCCGCCGGCAGCCTTCAGGAATCGCTGCGGGAGTCTCCAGTCCTGAGCGCCTCCGTAGCCTCCTCCAGAATTTCCTTACCGAGGCCCCTCTTGCCCTCCTCTTCCTCCGCCACATCCGCCGCGTGGCCCTGCACCACGTAGACCCCAATGGGGTCCAGACACTCATGGGGACCCTTGTGGCTTCCTCTTCGCCTCTTCCCATCCCAGAGCCATCGGGGGATGAGGGGCTGAGCCTGATGTGGTGCCTGGTGGCCCTGCAGGGGGATGGGGTGGAGGATGGGAGCAAGTGGCTGGTGGCCACAGGCAGGGCCACGGAGGGGCCGGCCGTGGCGCTGGGCGCGGGGCTGGGATGCTCCCCTGAGCTGAGCCTGGCACACCCCCTGCGCGGGCCCTGCCGGGGGCGACTCTGCTGCTTCCTGCCCCTGCCAGCCACCGACGAGATGGCCACGGGGCTGCCCGTCCACGCCAGCGCTCCCTTCGCCCTCTCTGACGACCGCCGCCACCTCCACTGGCCCCAGGAGGGTGAGGAGGGTGAGAAAGATGCCCGCTGGAACGCTCTGCTGCTCCTCGGCCTCCTGCCGCGGATCTACAGCCACATGGCTGCTGTGGCCGCTGCTCTGCCAGGCGTGGATCCCTACAGCATCTGGCCGGACCCCGAGCACACGCCAAGCCATGGCCGCACCCACAGTGTGGTGACCCATGTCTGCCGGGAGCTGGCAGCTGCCCGCACCCTGGTGCCGGCCGCAGAAGGGGCCGCGGAGCGGCTCCGGGGCACTGAGGCTGTGCTGCTGCCCGAGGCCACGGGGGACGTGGCAGCATGGCAGGCGGTTCGGACTTTCCTGGTGGCAGCTGGGGAGCCGGTGGCCAAGGTCCCAGCCCATGTCCGGAGGGCGCTGGCTTTGGGGATGGCGGAGGATGTGCGGGAGGCCACGGCGGGACACGTGCGGGAGGTGCTGCGGCACGGCGGGACCCGAGGTCTCTCGGCCATCCAGCAGCTCTCCCTGCTGCGCTACGTGGCCGGGGACGGGCGCCACAATGAGCTGTGGGGTCTCCCCCTCCTGCCTCGCGCCGATGGCACCTTTGTGGCTTTTGGGACCGGATCAGCCGTCTACGTGGACACGTCCGACTGTCCCCGGTGAGTCTGCGGTCCCGGGCAGCCCCATTCCCTGTGGTGAGCCAGCTGGCCAGGGCATGGCTCTCACTCTTGTGCTGGAACGGGTGGCAGCGGTCACAGATTTGGGCACCTCACTGGGTATCACTGGGTGAGAGCTGAGCCAGGTGTTGAGGATGCTGCCTGCCCCCCATTACCCCTTTAGCCCCCCAGCAGCTGCATTTGTCCCCACAGGGAGCTCCTGCCCGGCTTGGCCGGGTCCTTCCTGCCCTCGGACCTGGAGCTGGGCTTGGACACCCTCCTGCGGGACATTGCCAGGGCGGGTAAGAGACAGCGGCGTCTGTGGTCTGTGGAACTTCTGGGTCCCCTGATCTCCCTCTAAACACCAACAGCTTTAGGTACCCCTGGACTCCCTGGGGCTCCTCTGCAGCCCCAATATCTGCCCGTACCACTCTGATACTCCCTGCTCGTGCCTGGGGTCCCTCATCCCTGTCGGAGGCCGCTCCCTGGGCTTCCCCCATCCATTGAGCACCACTGTAGTTCCTAAGCCTCCCATTTGATGTGCCAGCTGAACCCAGGGCTGCCATCTCCCTGTGTCTCTGGGGACTCCCCTGTCCTTGCTGTTCTTCCCACATTCCCCCATCCGCCCCCTTTTATCCTGGATGTCCCTGTGTTCCCCACTGGAGGATGTCTGTGGCCCCCAGTACTGGTCACCCCAACACCTCTTTCACCCTCAGATCAACTCTATTCCCACCAATCTGGGATTCCTCTTGTTCAGAGAATCCACTGTGTCTCCAGAGCCCAGGTCCCCCCATCCCCAGTTTGGAGGGCCCCCCACCCCCTGCAGGTCTCGGGTTCCTTCCCCCACATCCTGGGTCCCCCTGCCAGGTCCCACGTACTCCTCATCTGGCCTCTGCCTCTTGCACACAGGTCTCTTCCCCAACCTGGTTCTGCTGGACCCAGCGGTGACTGCCCAGACCCTGCCCTCGGCTCTGCCCCTCACCTGGACATCCCAGAATTCAATGCCAGTGACTTGGTGCCCGGCCCAGGGACCCCCCCAGCCCCCAGCCTCGTGGTTCCCGGCCCTGTGGCAATTCCTGGCTCAACACGTGGAAGACCTGAGCCCTCTGGAGGGGCTTCCTCTCATCCACCTGTCCCCACTGGACGCTCCCAGTATCTGCCTGGCCCCGCTGATACCCCAGTCTGGCCTCATCTTCCAGGCATGGGAGGGCCAGTGCCTGCCACCCGCTGTCGTCTCTGTGCTGCAGGTCCTGGGTTGCTCAGTGGTGCCGCCGGGCGTGTGGCACCGCTCCCTGCCCCGCTACGTCCTGCCTCCGTCCCCGCTCAGCGCCCTGCAGGCTCTGGGCAAGCGAGGGGCTGCAGCTGTGGCCCCGCTCCTGGCCTTGCTGCCTGCTGTGGATCTGGTTGCCCTCCGGCTCTACCTGGCGGACATCCCATCCCTGACAGAGAAGGACAAGGCCACACTGGCTGCTCTGCCCCTCTTCAAACCACTGCCGTGCTTGGCCACCCCGCAGCCCACGCAGCTGGTTCCAGCTGGCGGCACCCTGGCGCTGGAGACAGAGCTGGAGCTGCCCAGAGATGTGGTGCTGCCAGAGGCCACATTGCAGTGCCAGGACGAAGTTGACCGGCGGCTCCTGGAAAGACTTGAGAAGCCCCTCATCAGTGTAGCTCACGTCATGCTGGAAGCCGTCAGAGCCGTGGCCCGGGGTGCCTATGCCGGGCGGGCAGCCGAGACACAGGCTCTGCTGCTCTGGGTGCTGCAGCACGGAGACGTCCTCTTTGCGCAGAGCCCCCCGCTCCAGCAGGCCTGCCGCAGCCTGGCCTTCCTGGAGACACCCAACGGCCTCGTGTGCCCGCCAGACCTCTATGACCCCTGTGAGACCACCTTGCAGGCACTGCTGGGCCCCGAGCGCTTCCCTCCTGCCGCCTTCCACAGTCCACCTGTCCTCCGTGCCTTGAGAGCCCTGGGCTTGCGGCACGGTGAGGGGTGCCTGACGCCTTCGGACATCCTACAGGCTGCAGCGCATGTGAGTGAGGGTGACGCAGCGGCTCTGGACAGGGCTCAGGCATTGATCCAGGTCTGCAACTGCCCCAAAACACTGGCTGGCTTCAGTGCTGCAAAACTTAAGGAGCTCCAGGCCCTGCCGTGGGTACCTCGTTCCCAGTGCACCGGAAAGCCCGAGCAGCCCTTCCTGCCCCCCAAGGAGCTGCGGTCCAGCCGGTACCAGCATTTGGTGGGACTTGCCATGTACCTGACGGACGCCTTTGTGCCAGAGGCAGAGGAGAAGCTGGGGCTGAGTCAGACCCCACCACCAGAGAGAGTGTGGGAGCAGCTGAGACGGCTGGCAGGGTGCAAGGACGTGGCAGAGGCAGGTCCCGCACTCCAGCCTGTCTACCGGCACATGCAGGAAAACCTGAAGATCTTTGGGGCCGCCCCGGATGGTGCTGTGGTGTGGACCGGGGCTGGGTTTGTCCTGCCGCGTGATGCCGTGCTGGGCTATCCTGAGGGGCTGGAGCTGGGGATGCTGGTGCCCCGGGTGCACTCTGAGTTCCTGCCCTACAGCTCCCTCTTCAGTGCTTGGGGGGTGGAGGCGACGGTGAGCGAGGAGAGGGCAGTCGCAGCCCTGCGCTGCCTAGGGCAGGACATAGACAGACGTGGCTCCAGAGCTGGCACCGACGCAGAGTTGAAGGTGACTCTGGCTGTCCTGGAGTGGCTGAAGAAGCGGGGGCACCGAGGCGAGGGCACGGTACCGGTTCCTGTGAGGATCCCGGAGGGTCTGGGCTTTGCCCTCCGCCCAGCTGACTCTACCGTGTACCTGGATATGGAGCTGGAGGGAGAGGAGGATGCTCAGGAGGTGGTGCACGAGGCAGTGCCATCCAGCACAGCCATGTTCTTCGGCACGGTGCTACTCAGTACACGGGTGCTGGGGCCAGAGCCGTTCGCAGTGTGCGGCCCCTCAGAGCCCATCACCTTACGGCTCCGCAACATCCTCCGGGAGTACGGCGAGGAGGGCGACCTCTTCACAGAGATGGTCCAGAACGCAGAGGACGCCAGAGCTACCGTGTGCCGCTTCCTGCTGGACCTCCGAAGCTGCAGAAAAGTCACCTCTGGTCTGCTAGACCCTGGCATGGTTACCTGCCACGGCCCAGCCCTCTGGGCCTACAACAATGCCCTGTTCACAGAGGATGACCTCCGTAACATCACACGAGTTGGGGCTGCTACGAAGGAGGGCCAGGCAGGCCGAATCGGGCGCTTCGGGCTGGGCTTCAACTCTGTCTACCGCATCACAGATGTGCCAGCAGTGCTGAGTGGTGAGACACTTCTCATCTTTGATCCCAATGGCACCCATCTGGGCAAGCACATCCCCAGGGCCGGCTGCCCTGGCATCCGCCTGGACTTCTCCAGACGACCGCAGATCCTCCGTGTCTTTGCTGAGCAGTTCTGGCCCTATCATGGTATCTTTGGGTGCCGCCTGCCCAAGCCAGGACCCTTTCCAGGGAGCCTTTTCCGCCTGCCTTTTCGCACTGAAGAGGAGGCTGTGGTATCACAGATTTGCTCGGAGGCCTTTGGTACAGAGCGCATCCAGGCCCTTGGCACCAGTTTCCTCAACTCTAACCGGCTCCTGCTCCTCTTCCTGCAGAAGGTGAGGGAGATGTCCCTGGACACGCTGCCAGACAAGGCCACCTCTGCGGAGGACACCATGCCTCTGGTCAGGCTGCGGCGAAAGGAGCTCCGGGACTTGGGGGCACCTGGGGACCCCCCAAGCTGGGCAGCCATCGAGCAGCTCACAGCCTACGAAGAAGACTCGAAGACCACGTGGCACTACCTAGTTTTGGTGTGTCAGGATGATGGGGAGTTGCTAGAACTGTTTCACCAGCACACACGGGCAGAGCTCCATCCTCCGCCTCCCACGGCTGGTGTAGCCCTTCCTCTCGCCCGTACAGCAGATGACAAGTGGGAGCCACGTCTGGGTGCCGAGGAGGGGCAAGTCTTCTGCCACCTTCCCATGCCAGTTGCCTCAGGGCTGCCAATCCACGTGCATGGGGCCTTCAGCATCCTCTCAAACCGCAAAGGGCTGTGGGACACAGCAGAGCGCGGTGAGTGGAACCGGACGCTGCTCCGCAATGCTGTGCCGGCTGCCTGGCTCCGGGCGCTGGACCACCTCCGCACCATGCATGAGGCAGGTGAGCTGAAGAGCTACAAATATCACGACTTCTGGCCGGACACCAACACTGCCCGTTACCCCTTTACGGAAGCTGTGACTGGTTTCTACCAGGCTGTGGCTGCAAAGAATGGCCCCAGGCTGTTTTCTGATGGCTGCTCATGGTGCTCGCTGCGAGACGCCCGCTTCCTGCACCAGGCTGTGGTCAGGCACCCCAAGCTGGGTGCCGTGGCAGAGCGTGTCTTTGCCACCACCCTTCCCCATCCCCTGCGAGCTGTGGCCTTGCCAGAGCAGGTGCAGAGGGGCCTCGGGAAGGCAGCGGATGCTGGCACCTATGACTGGCCTCGGTTTTACTGCGAGCTTGTGCTTCCCAACTTGAAAGACCTCTCTGTCGTTGACCGGGACCAGCTGGTTCTCCACGCGCTGGATATGTTCCACGTTGATGTGGATAAAGTGCTGCAGACAGTGTCCTGCATCCCTGCCACCCCTCATGGCCACCTGCAGTTCATCAATCACCTGGTGCATCCCAGAGGTCGCACCGCCTCTTTATATGACCCGGAGGATGGGCGCTTCCCCACTGGGCACGCCTTCCTTTCCCCAGAAAGGCTAAACCAGCTGGAGAGGCTGGGCATGGCTAAGGACTCAGTGGCCCTGCCAGAACTGCTGGAGCGGGCAAAGACCGTGCAGCTTCTCTGGACCAAGGACAGTGCCCAGGCCTGCCAGAGGGCTGCCTGCATCCTTGAGCTGCTTCGGGATGCGGTAAAAGAGAGGGTGAGCAACACCATGCAGGCAGCTTTCCAGGCCGTGCTTTTCCTCCCTGCTACACCACCTACTGGTGAACGTGTGCTGTTGACAGCTGCCCAGCTCTACCATGATGTCCACGCCCCACTAGTGGGACTCATCCACCCTATCTTGGCTCCTAAAGCTCTGGGGGAAAACTTCAGCCTCCCCAAGGAGGTTGCATCCTTCTTGGGGCTGGACCGGCAGCCACCAGCAGCTGCAGTCCTTCAGCAGCTGCAGGCACTGAGCTGTAGCTCCAACGCTCTCCCTTTGAGGAACCTGCAGGAGAGCACCAACTGCTGCTACAAGTACCTGGACACAGTGCTCCAGAGAGATCACTCCAGCTGGGATGAGGTGGCTTCTGCAGTGGCCCAGGGAGAGCCCTTCATCTTGGTGGGCTCCCACTTCGTGCCAGTCATGGCTGTGGCCGAGACATTGTCATTTAAAGCTGTCCCATATCTTCACCAGCTCCCAGAGCAGTACCGGCTCTACAGCCAGCTCTGGAAGTGTGTGGGTCTGCGCCACAAATTCTCCTGGGATGATTACGCCAAAGCGCTCTGCAGCCTGGCAGAGACGTATGCTGGAGAGCCGCTGCCAGACACGGAGCTGGATCTGGCCTTGCAGCTGGTGTCTTGTGGCTTGATGGGTGATGACAAAGAGCCAGATGCCTACCAGACCCAGCAACTCTTTCTACCTGACCAGGAAGGCATATTGCGTCCCCGGGACAAGCTCCACTTCAATGACACACCGTGGATGCCAGCGGACAGAGATGTCCTGCTGTGCCATGACAAGCTGTCCCGAGCTGCAGCCCTGCACTGTGGGGTGCCTACCACACGCCACCGGGCACTGGAAAGGAGCCGACTGTTCACTGGAGACCTGAGCCTCTGGATGCAGCCATTTGGTGCCTGTGAAGACTTACCTACACGGCTGAAGAACATCTTGTATGAGTACCCATCATGCGCTCATGATATAGTGAGGGAGTTGCTCCAGAATGCGGATGATGCTGGTGCAAGGCTCGTGCACTTCGTGTGGGACCGCCGGCAGCACCCAGTGAAGGCCACTTTCAGTGAGAAATGGAACTCCCTGCAGGGCCCTGCCCTCTGCATCTACAATGACAGCCCCTTCCAGCAGCGGGACATTGATGGCATTCAGCGTCTGGGGGTTGGTGGCAAGCAAGGCCGGCAGGATGTCGCAGGCAAGTATGGCCTTGGCTTCAACACTGTCTTTCACTTCACTGACTGCCCAGCCTTCCTCACCGGGGACAGTGCCCTGTGTGTCTTTGATCCCCATCTCTACTACCTGCCCATGGCCACGACTGAGAGTCCTGGTGGGATGTTTGCTGTCAACCCTGAATTCAAGAAGACCTTTCCAGATGTTTACGGCACCTTCCTACCCTCCCTCTTCAACCTGAATGAGGGTGTCCTCTTCCGTCTGCCCCTCCGCACTGCAGCTGGGGCTACCATTTCCAAGGTGTCTGGCATGGTTGTGAGGGACCAAGACCTCATGGACATGAAGAGAGTACTGGCTAAGGAAGGTGAGGAATTGGTGCTCTTCCTCCGGCACCTGCGCACTGTGATCTTCTCTGAGATCCCCCCAGACGGGGAGCAGTTGTTGGAGAATCTGCGGGTGGCTACAAATCTGAAAGATGGTGATGCAGAGCTGAGACGGGCTTTTCAAGCAAGATTGAGCGAAGACGTGAATAACAGCAGCCCCACCTCTGTCTCCTATATCATGAAAATCGAAAACAGCATGGCCAGGGCCAGCACCAAGTGGAGGGTGATCTCCCAAATTGGGGTGCAGAAGGGGGCTGAGGAGTCTCCGGTGCCTGGGCGGTTGCCCCATGGGGCTGTGGCTGCCTGCCTGAAGCCATTGAGCTTGAACAACGTCACAGGTAGAGCTTTCTGTACCCTCCCACTGCCACTGACCACAGGGCTGCCTGTGCACATCAACGCCAACTTCTCTGTGGATGTGGCCAGACGCAATCTCTGCCAGGACCCAGGTAGCACAGAGGCAGCCTGGAATAGATTCTTGCTCCAGCGCTTGGTGACTCCACTGTACTGTGCCTTTCTCACCAGGCAGTGGAAAGCCCTGAAGCCCGAAGGGCTCCAGTTCAAGTCCCTGGAGGTCTGCCAGGATCACTTGGTCTTCCGCTACCTCCAGTTCTTCCCTGCTGTGACAAAGGTGCTACCTGCCTTTCAGGACCTGGTGAGGGATGTCTATAGGCACCTCAGCCACGCACGCCTGCCCCTGGTGCCTGTGTATCACATGAAGCCACCTAAACACATGGTGACAATGACCTGGGCATCTCCAGGTGGTGGAGATGTGCTAACAGAGCCGTACTTCCTCATGGAGAGGCCTCAGCAAGCTCTTCAGGAGGTGCTGCAGCACCTGAACATGAACCTGGTGCCCTCATTCATCCAACTGCGACAGATCTATGAGAATCTCCGTGAAGCCCGCGTGGACGCTGTTGCTTTTGAGCCAGCCTCTCTCCGGCGCTTCCTCAAGGCCCTGGCACTCCCTGTGCCCTGCACGCTGGCTGAGACACCTCTGGGGACCACAGCGAGCTGCTCCATCCTGCTGTCACACTGCCTGAGGACCTCGGATGTGGAGGAGGCAGAACTGGAAGGCCTGCCCTTGCTGGCCACACAAGATGGCCGCCTGAATGCTCTCAGCATCCACCACCCAGTCTTCCACAACTCCTTTGCCCATCTCTTCCCCAACCACCGCCACCGCTTTGCCGAAAAGTCCGTTTCCGACTTGCTTCCATCTTGCTTTGTGAAGAAGCTTGGCTTCCTGGAGGCCACACCGCTCATCCAGGAGGCATTGGCTCAGCTGAAATGGAACACAGAGGGAGAGAACTGGCTCAAGGAGCTGTGGAAGTTCTTCGGCAGTGTGGTCTGCACAGCCAAGAAGTCCAAAGACGAGTTGGATTCATTCATGAATCATCTCCAGGATGTGGTGGTGCTGCCTGTTGAGCAGGATGGGAAAGACTCAAAGCCTCTGCTGCCGCTGTCCTCCCTCCACAATGTTCTTTTTGAGTGTGGCACAGATGTGGCCAAGGTGCTGCACAAACTGGGCATCCCTGTGCTCCGGCTGTCCCTGCTGCCTCGTGATTTTGCCCAGGACTACCTGAAGGCAAGGGCACTGCAGGCCACAGAGCCCAGGGCTGTGCTGGCCCAGCTGGTGAATACCAGAGATGGTCTCCGCTGGAAGGACCTAAACAAATGGGATGTGATTTTCCTGCTGCGCTTTTTTATTCAGGGAAAACTGGATTTGTCAGCACTGCAGCAACTCTGGCTCCTGCCTCTCTTCCGGAAGTATGATGGGAGCTACGTAGCTGTGGCACCCTACCACAAGGTGCTGTTGCTCAAAAGCCACTTCCACGAACCGCCCCCGGGTGCCCAAGCCCTGTACAAGCTGGAGAAGAAAATGTTGCTGCTCACAGCAGACCCGATCCACCAGGAGCTGGCCAAGGATATGCAGTGGGAGGTCATAGATGACCATAAGCTCTTTGAGACTGTGATGCTGCCCCGGCTGTCCCAGCTTACAGCACGAGAGCTTACGGAAGCTCTGCGCTTGTTCTTTGCACTGAAACGCTTCCATAACTTTAAGTTCAATAAAGCTGTCGTGCAAGCTTTTCAGACTGTGGCCTTTATACCTGATGCCTGTGGTGTGCTGCACCAGGCCTCCTACTTCTACAGCAATGTGCCCTCCTTCAGCACTCTGCGGCTCCAACACCGCTTTGTGCCCAAGTCTTTCTTCAGGGAGCTACGTTGCAACCCGGAAGATGTAGAGTGTTTCCTGCTTCAGGCAGGGCTCCGCACCAGCCTATCTGTGGAGGATTTTGTGGAACTGGCCCTGCAGATAGAGCGTGAAGCCACTCAGGTTATGTGCCACACTGAAGACCTGCTGGCACGACAGCGTGAGATGCTCAAGAACCTTGGCGACGTGTTGGAAGATGCCTCATCAGAGGGTTTCCTGGAGCAAATTGCCTCAATCCACTTCCTGCCTCCACTGGACATCCCCTCAAACTTGATAAACCTCCACCCCCCTTTTGCAGCCTCCACTAAGCCTGTGGCCCTGAAGGGCAGCGTTTACCACTGCCAAGAAGATGTGGCAGAGTTCCTGTGGACATCAGCCACCATCCTGCCAAAGTCCTCTGCACTCAAGAAGAAATGCCTGGAGCCCATGGGGGTCCTTTTGGAGATACCCACCGCCCTGGTGGTGACCAACCTGAAGCAGGTGTGCAGGGCAGCCTGCCAGACACCACAGCAGGTAAGCACACGGGCCAACGTGCTCCAGAAGGTGTACAGCTTCTTGCAGATCCATCTGAAGGAGGTGAATGCAGAGAGCCTAGCTGAGCTGCCCGTGGTGCTGGCCAAGTCAGGGGACATGGCTGTGCCATCGCGAGTGGTGACATCCCTCCCAGACGAGACTGACTTTTACCCCTATCTCCTCACACCTGACCCCCACGTGGCTGTCTATGGAGACCTCCTGAAACACCTTGGAGTGGCCCTGTTCCCCACACTGACTCACTACAGTCGTGTCCTGGCCCAGATCCACCAGGAGAGCCATGTCAGTGGCACCCTCAATACTACCCAGAAGAAGACAGCCCTGCTGGCCACGCGGCACTTCTTCCAGCTGCTGCGAGACACGCCAGAGTGCCCCGATTTCTCGTCTGTGGACAAGCTGTACTTGCTGAGCACAGCTGACCGCCTGGAGCCATCCGACATGCTATACTTCAATGACTGCGTCTCCTCCAATACCTCCAGGGCTTTGGGGAAGACCTTCATGTTCATGGCCGAATTGCCGGGGACTGGGTGCAACGCCTGGTGGCTGCTGGAAAAGCTGCCATTGCACCTGCGGCCACGGGCACTCTCAGAGGTGACAGAGCAGCAGCTGGAGGAGGGCAGTCTGCGGTTGTGTCGCTACGGTTCTCAGTGCCGTGGGCAGAGGCATCTGCAGACCCTCCTGGTATCCCCATGGCTTAGGATGGGGCTGGAGTCACTGCTGCAGTGGCAGAGCCACAGGGCCACGAGCAGAAGGGAGTGGGATGGTGATTTTGCGGTGGAGCAGCTGCAAGTGCAGTGCTGTGAGGACATCCGCACCGTGCTGGTCCACCGTGGTGCAAAGGTGGAGGGCAGCTCCCAGTCACGGGTGATCCATGTGTGCCAGGCTGGTCGTGCCCAGCCACTCCTGTACATCCGGCACGCAGAGATGGTGCTGGACCGCCACCAGCTGAGGGTCCTGGAGACACTAGCGCAGGAGATCAATATCATCCTGGGTGGGCAGCTGGAGGCACCCGCCTTGTCAGTGCTGCGTGAAATGCTGGTCTGCCAGAAGCCACAAGACGTGGTCCTTGTTCTGGAGGAGAACGACGTGGCACTGGTGGGTGCTGCACCAGAGCCAGAGGAGCCTGTGAGCACTACCAAGCACCACAGCTGGAAACAGGAAGACCGTGGCTCCCAGTTGTGCAATAAGGAGGATGTGGCCCCGACTCCGTCCATCCCAGAGGCCCAGCGGTGGTTCCGGCAGGCCAAAAGTGACCTGCAGGCAGCCCACAATGACATCAGGTGTGGCTGCCCCGACTGGGTCCTCTTCAAGCTGCACCAGGCTGTGGAGAAGGCGCTAGTGGCTGCTGCACTTTGCCATGGCAAGGACTTTAAGACTCCAGTGAAGCTGGTGGGGCTGGCCAAGTGGTTGGAGGCTCAGGAGCCAAAGCTGGAAGGCCTGGCAGAGAAGGTGAAGTGGCTGCGTGGCTGTGGCATGGATGGCAAGGCCACACAGTACCCGAGTTACTACCCCTTCCCTGTCATCCCCAACGAGGCCTGCAAAAGCGTGGATGAGGAGGAGGTCCTGAAGAGGGTACAACGAGTGCTAAAGAGGCTGCAGGACCACATGGACTCTTTGTGAGGATGTCCTCACAAAGAAGGCACTGGCAGCTGGGCCACAGGAGTGCCACGGATCCACCAGAGACCCACCACAGAGCTCTTGTGAACTCACCGTGGACTTGCCACAGACCTGCTGGAGGTGATTGCAGGCTGTCCAGCCCTGGAAGGAGGGCTTTGGGGGTAGATGGGGGGCCTAGGCCACTGAAAGTTGTGGGGTAGCACGCACCATTATCATGCCTTGCGAGCGGGGGAAATAAAGTCCAATAACAAATGTTGCAGTGCTGGTAGACCCTTGCCTAATGGTGTGCTCAGGGGACGTGGAAAGGGCACGGGCAACTGGAGGCGTGTGGAAGGTGGAGGTGGCGATGAAGGGCTTTAGAGGAGTATGGTGGGTCGACTTTGGCTCGCCACTCCCAGGAGTCCAGCAGCTGCTGTGGAGACAGAAGAGAACAGTTGTCTACTTTGCCTGGTCTCTCTGAGACCCTTCAGTGCTGGGCTTGCTGAGGGTTGAAAAATGGGAGCTGTTCCCTGCCATGGGAGACAGTCCTCCACTATCTTCTCCAGTGTGGGTCCTTCCCACGAGCTGCAGTTCTTCATGATCTGCTGTGGCACAGGTCCTTTCCATGGGGCACTGTCCTTGTGGAACAGACTGTTCCAGAGTGGGTCCCTCGTGGGGCCACAGACCTTGCCAAAAGATCTGCTCCTGTGTGGACTCCACCCCATAGGATGCAGCCCCTGCTCCCCTGTGGGCTTCTCCTGGGTGCAACGCCCTGCAGGGCATCTCCACCTGCTGCGGCGTGGGCTCCTCTGTGGGCTGCAGTCTCCATGTCTGTCCTACCATGGGCCTCCTTGGGCTACAGGGCAACAGCCTGCCTCACCATGCTCTTCACCATGGGCTGCAAGGGAATCTCTCTTTGGCACCTGGAGCGTCTTCTCCCCCTCCTTCTTCACTAACCTTAGTGCCTGCAGAATTGTTCCTCTCACATGTCTCCCTCGTCTTGCAGCTGCTGTTGTGCAGCAGTTTTTACCCGTATTTTAATAAGCTCTCACAGAGGGGCTACCAACAATGCTGACTGGCTCAGCTTTGCTCAGCAGCAGGTCCACCTTGAAGCTGGCCACAACTGTCTCTGGCTGACATGGGGGCAGCTTCTGGTGTCATCTCACAGAAATCACACCCCTGCAGCCCTGGACACTACCAGAACGTGGTCACCTTGGCCCAACACGAGGATGATGAGGTGGTGTCGAGGGGAGGAGCATGGGGGACTCGAGATGGCAGGGGAAGTGGTGTCAAGGGCTTGGCTGAGCTGGCCACTCAACACTGACGGATGCTCTCTAAGAACCCCTCTCCCTCCCCAAATAGGAAGGGAAAGGGAATGAGGCACAGAGACTTATGGGGTGGAAAAGAAAATTAAACCAGCTTGGCTAAATCAAGAACAGCACCAACAAGGGAATAGTAAAAATAGTGGAAAAAAACATTAAATATATACAAATATGTACAAAACCGATACCGAGCCCATGCGATGGCCTGGCACGTGTAGACCCACAGGAGTATCAGGGGGCAAACCTGGTGACTAAGCACACGGAAAAGGCTGAGCTGCTAAATGCCTATTTTGCCTCAGTCCTCATCAGCAATGCCGGTTGTTCGCTGATCTCGAGCCCCCTGAACTGGAAGACGTGGATGGGGAGCAGAATTCAGCCCCCACCACCTAAGAGGAAATGATCAGTGATCTGTTGTGCCACTTTGATGTGCACACGTCTGTGGGGCCAGATGGGATCCACCCAAGGGTATGGAGGGAGCTGGCAGAAGTGCTTGCCAAGGCACTCTCCACAGTTTCCTGCAAGTCCTGGCTAACCAGGGAGGTCCCAGCCGACCGGAGGCTACCAGATGTGATGCCCACCTACAGGAAGGGCCGGAAGGAGGATCCAGGGAACTACAGGCCTGTCAGTCTGATGTTGGTGCCAGGAAAGGTCACAGAGCAGATCATCCTAAGCGCCATCACCCAGCACACAGAAGACAAGCAGGGGATCAGGCCCAGCCAGCACAGTTTTGGGAAGGACAGGTCTTGCCTGACCAGCTTGATGTCCTTTTATGACAAGATGACCTGCTTAGTGGATGTGGCAAGACCTGTAGGCATCGTCTGCTTGGACTTCAGCAAAGCCTTTGACGCAGCTTGCCATGGCATTCTCCTTCAGAAACTTACTGCTCAAGGCTTAGGTAAGTATGCTCTGCTCTGGATAAAAAACTGGCTGCAAGGCCGTGCCCAAAGGGTGGTGGTGAATGGAGTAAAATCTGGCTGGCATCAGGTCCCAAGCAGTGTCTCCCAGGGCTCAGTACCAGGGTCTGTGCTTTTTAGAATCTTTCTTAACGATCCAGATGAGGGCATCAAATGCCCTCTCAGTAAGCCTGCAGCTGACACCAAGTTAGGCGGGTGTGTCAATCAGCTGGAGGGTAGAGAGGCTCTACAGAAGGATCTGGACAGGCTAGATCAATGGGCCAAGGCTCATTGTATGAGGTTCAATGGGGGCAAGTGCTCGGTCCTGCTCTTGGGTCACACTGGAAGTCCACGGACTTGGGGACATGTGGCTGGAAGACTGCCTACAGGAAAAGAACCTGGGGGTGTTGGTTGATAGGTGAATGAAGATGAGCCAGCAGTGTGCCCAGGTGGCCAAGAAGGCCAACAACATGCCAGTTTTTACTAGAAAGAAGGTGGCGGCAGGAGTAGGGAAGTGATTGTCCCCCTGCAGTTGGCACAGGGGAGGCCGCCCCTTGAGTGGTGTGTTCAGTTTTGGGCCTCTCACTACAAGAAGGACATTGAGGTGCTGGAGCGTGTCCAGAAAAGGGCAGCGAAGCTGGTGAAGGGTCTGAAACACAAAATCCTCTGAGGAGCGGCTGAAGGAACTGGACTTGTTTAGCATGGAGAAAAGGAGGCTGAGGGGAGACCTTGTCGCTCCTTCCAACTCCCTGAAAGGGGGTTGAAGGGAGGAGGATGTTGTAGGGGTACAACAGAGGATTGGTGAGGAGGACTGTAGGTACGTTCAAGTGGCTTGCACCTGGGGTGTCAGAAAACACACACATCACTCTAGATTACTGCTTGGCTTTGCATGTTCGACAAGCAGCATACCTGCCTAGGTAACAGATGCCTGGGGTAGATGCGGGGGCATCTCATAGAATGTTCAGGACCGGAAGGGACCTCTAGAGATCATCTAGTCCAACTCCCCTGCCAGAGCAGGGTCACCCAGGGCAGCCACACAGGTCCAGGTGGGTTTTGAAAGTCTCCAGAGAAGGAGACTCCACGCCCTCTCTGGGCAGCCTGGGCTTCTTCTCTGAGTCTTCCTCTGGGAGTCGACATTGCCAGTGTCCCTCCTGGGCGGCTCGGCACCTTTTGGGCCCAGCTCTGCTTGGGAGCTAATGTACGCCTACAGCCAGTACTAGGGCTAACAGCTACCTGTCTAACACACACGCACCTAACAGATGGATAGAAGCTGTGGCCACTGTTTTTGGAGACAAACCCCACGTCCCAGGCACGGGATGAAGCCCCGCTCCCCCCCAGGCCTCAATCGAGGAAGCCAGCCCGTGTGTTCAGAGGAGCCCCTGACAGGGGGCTGCAGGAGGAGCCCAAGAGCTCGAGGAGGTGGTGCTGTGAACCACAGCTGCTGTGTTGCAGCAAAGTGCTGCAGAGGCAGCTCCGGACACGACGTCTGGCTGAACGTTGAGCCAGTTCCTCCAGTTTCTGGGCCTCTCCTGCAGCTGGAGTGGGTACACAGAGGATATTTAAGCCCACTGAGTCCTCAGGGCTGGACAGGATGCCCCCAAAGTGCTGCACCCATCATCGCTTCCTGCTGGCAGAGCAGCTGCTGAGGCCAAGCGCCAAGAGCATGCTGAACCAGACATCACAACGATACTCTTGATCCCTCTCCTAGAGGTGATAACATCACTGTGGGGAACACAAACTGTGTCTAAGAATTTACACACCAGCACCTTGTGAACAAGTGAGTCGATGTTGTACCCAGCAACTACTTAACTAATAAAAGTACGGCATCTAACAAAATTGGTTTTGCACACTTTGGTCAGATCTGCAGTTGTTAGAGCTGATGTCATCATCCCTCTGCTTCTTTCATGATCTAAATGACCCTGGAACTGGTCTCTGTACAGTTACTTGTCTATGGTTGCACATAATGGGAGGGTTTCAGGGCGGAGTTGAAGGGGCTGGGATGCTGGCGTCAATGGGCCAGGGCCCTTCAGACACTCCTACTTAACCATGAATATTCAGGATAGAGTGCAAACTTTGCAGTTTTCTTAACAGTTTTCATGCAGCTTCGTACTGGAAAGATCAGCTGGTACAACAGGTGGAGAAGGAGGTTTTTCCTGTTTGACCGTCAGGGTCACACACTGTTCACCAAGGTAGTAGTTAACTGAGTTCATAAAGTAACACAACACTATAGACTAAGTAAAACCATACATGTATGGATACATACTGAAGTTACAGTGACACAGTTCCACTTAGGCTCAGAAGACCTGCATAGGTCTTGTAAAGAGGACTGCTGCTCAATGGCTTTATTGTCTAAGCATGTTATTTCAGTAGCTTTATTGTGTAAGCCCGTTACTTTATATAAATGCCTGCCTTCTTAGCGACTATACCCTGCAAGAAGTACTGACAGAAAGAAAACATCCTCCCCCAGAGAGTGCCGAGAGCTGAGTAATTGCCAAAGGACTTGAAGTCAGACAAAGGGAAAGGTGGCAGGGGGAGATCGAGACCACCCGCTCGATTCAAGCCGAGGAAAACTTGCCCCCCCTGCCCCGCAGGGAGCATGCATGCTAATTTACACGTCAGATGAGGCTAATTTAAAGCTACCTAGCCAATAATAAAAGGGATAGTAATCACTGACCAACAGTAGTTGTGAATTTAGGTATGTTTATAACAAGATAAGTTGTAGTTCCTCGGTGTGGTGTTCTAACATTGTGGAATTACCACCCAGCACCCATCTCTGCGCAGAAATCAACTAAACGGCAATATCTCGTCTCAGTGTGCGAGACTGGCTTATTGCACATCGGGAAACCAACTCAGCTTGAAGACAACAGCACTGTCAATATGCAAATATAATTACAAAGCACAATAAGACAGTGAGTACAAACCCAAAATTGTTTCAGTGGACAGTTGTACACCTAGGTCTGGGAGCCAGGAGGTTAACCACCCGCATAGACTTCGGGGAGATTCTAGTTTAGGGGACATCCACGTCTTTCTTCGTGTAATATTTTAAAGTTAGTGTTTATCTTGTTTGTAGCAGTTTGATTTTTCTGGTCTAGATGCACGGCACGTCCTGTGTGGATGGCTGAGTACTCTGGGTTTGTCGCGCCTGGAGAAAAGGAGGCTGAGGAATGACCTCGTTGCTCTTTACAGCTTCTTGAGGAGGCAAAGTGGAGAAAGAGGTACTGACCTACCCAGAATCCAGTCACAGGACACATGGGAATAGCTCAAAGCTGTGTCAGAGGAGATTCAGACTGGATGTTACGAAGAATTTCTTTACAGAGAGAGTGGTCAAACCCTGGAACAGGCTTCCTGGAGAGGTGGTAGAAGTCCCTCCATGCCTGTCAGTGTCTGAGAGGCATTTAGAAAATGCCCTTAACACCATGCTTTAACTTTTGGTCAGCCTTGAAGTGGTCAGGCAGTTGGACCAGATGATTGCTGTAGGTCCCTTCCAACTGAAAATATTCTGTTCTACTCTAGTTGCATGCAGAAAGCACAATTGCTTCAGTTCCCAAAGAGATACAGTTAGATGGTGGATGGGATGGTCTGAGAAAGTAGCACTGCCAGCGGAGAAGGAGGATTGCTACAGTAAAGCAGTGGGTAGAAATGGCAACCTGAGCTGTGTCCTCGGTAGAAATGGAAGCCTGAGCAGTTCTAGTGCAAACTGAAAAAAAAGAGGCCTGGCAGCAGCACTGAGGAAGGTGGCGGAGCTCTGCTGGCTTGTCTTGGCAAAGAGCTCCCCTCCAGCTTCTGTATGCAGAGCACAGAGGCCATCCTGAGCACAGCCACTGCCCCAGCAGCACGCGAGGTGAGCTGCTCTCTGCTTGAGTCAGCAGGGAAGAGGCCATCTACTGCACTGTTCGTGCATTAGAACATGTTTGTAAATCTGCTTTGACAAAAAGGTGAAATCCCTGTCCCTCATTTCTAAAACCCAGTGTCCTCACTATCTCTCCTGGGGAGCAGCAACTCCTGCTGCTGCTGTTCCAGGCACGGTGACTCCAAGCACATCCCCAGCGCGCTGGCACCTGTCGTGCAGCGCGGATCTGCCGGCCCAGCCACCCCGTGTGCCGGGCTGGCTGTAGGTGTCATGCTTCAGGGCTGCCTTCGCAGCAGATGGGAATTCAGCCAGTGTCAGTGAGGTTAAGCCAGTGGCACAGCAAGAGTTTTGCCTGGCGGCACAGCATCTTCCCCGCCTCCTCTCAAATCCCTGATAAAAATAATTAATTAAGCACGTGTGAAAGCACAGGCTGCCACCTCCTCCTTCAACCAGTCACCACAAGGAATCATTTTTTGGTCCCAATTGACAGAAGTGGAGCATGACAAAGCCCTTGGGTCTCCCTGAGGTGGCACAGAAATCCGTGTCTCCACGCGGGCGGTGCACATCTCAGCAGCAGCCGCCTCCTTTGAGGCTGGGGCAGCTTCAGGGTAGGACCACTGGACAACAAACCCCCGGCCCCGCTCTCCCCCAGCTCCTGGGGCTGGCTGTGCAGCGCGTACAGTGGCCTCCTGCACCCGCCTGCTGGGCATCTTGAGGCCTCTGAGAGAACGAAACAGCCCTGCCATGAGAGCAGGGGCTGGCAGAGGAAGACTCTCCCTCCTGCCTGGGTCAGCGATGGTGCTGCCAGCAGGCGCAGGGAGGTGATCATGGCCCTGTGCTCGGCTTTGGCAAGGCCTCACCTTGAGTGCTGTGTCCAGCTTCGGGCCCCTCACTCCAAGAGGGACACTGAGGTGCTGGAGAGGGCACAGAGCTGGGCTGCCAAGCTGGGAAAGGGCTGAGAACACAAGTCGTGTGAGGAACGGCTGAGGGAGCTGGGGCTGTTCAGCTGGAGGAGAGGAGAGTGAGGGGAGAGCTCAGCGCTCTCTGCAGCTGCCTGAAGGGAGGGTGTAGCCAGGAGGCGTTGGTCTGTTCTCCCCAGCGGAGAGTGACACGACGAGGGGAAATGGATTTAAATTGCGCCAGGGGAGGTTCAGGTTGGATATCGGGAAGAATTTCTTTACCAAGAGGGTTGTCAGGCACTGGCACAGGCTGCCCAGGGAGGGGGTTGAGTCGCCGTCCCTGGAGGGGTTTGAGAGCCGGGTGGCTGTTGCACTGGGGTTGACAGGGCTGGGACAAAGGCTGGACTCGATGATCTTCAAGGTCTCTTCCAGCTGAAACGATTCCATGATTCTATGCCCCCGCTCTGGTGCCGCTGCCGGCCCCTCCGCGTTCTGCCCCGCCTGCAGCTGGGAGGGGCTGCGTGCAAAGGTCCCCGGAGGGCGGGCGACCCGGGGCCCGGCTCCGAGCGCTGCCCGGGGGCCCTCCCGGCGCTCCTGCCCGGAGCAGCCCCAGCCCTGTCCCCCCAGCCCCCTGCCCGGCCCGGCCCGCGTAGGAAGAGGCGTTGCGGCCGCCGCCGCCTTCCCCTTCCGGCCCCGCCGCGCAGCCGCAGCCGCGCCGCCGGCCGGAGCGCTGGCCGGAGCCCCGCCGCGCTGCCATGGCGCCCAGGCGGCGCTGGGACCTGGCCGCGGCGGGCTCGCTCCTGCCGCTGCTCTGCGCCCTGCTCCGCGCCGCCGCCGACACCAGCACCGGCCGGGTAGGGGCGGGGAGCGGGGCCCGGCGGGGCGGGAAGCGGGGCCGGGGGGGGGCGGCCGGGCCGGGCCAGGCCGCGGCCCGGGCGGGGGAGCGGGAAGCCTGGGGCCGGGCAGGGGCGCTGGGTTGTCGCGGGGCCGGGCAGCGGCTCCCCTGGCTCCTCCGCCGCCGCCTTCCCATCGGCAGCCTCCGTCCTGCCGCGCTCGGAAGCGGCCGGGCTTGGTTGTCGCCGCCGGGCTGGGCTCGGGTGCCGCGGGCAGCTCCTGTGCCCGCGCCCGGGCGGGCTGGGAGCCGGCGGGCGAAGGCGGCCGTGCCCCTCCTGCGTGCTCCGGAGCGTCAGCCTCCCGGGAGGAGCTCCGCTCGGTGCCTGTGCGGGCTCCGAGCCCTGCCCCTTGGCCACCGCCGCGCCCGAGTCCGGCCGGGAGGGCAGGGGGTACGCGGGGCAGCCCCGCTCAGCCGTGGGGGCAGCGCCAGCGCCTCCCGCGCTGCTCAAGGGCAGCTGGTGTTGGTCAGAGCGAAGGTCCGTGTGTTCGTGTTGGTCAGACCAAAGGTCCGTGTGTTCCCGCGCGATGCGTTTGTCAAAGGCATACGGTGGATGCCAGAGTAGTGACAGCAGATGTCCAGTCTCCCAGCAGTCCTGCAGCTCGGCTTTGCCTTGAACCGTTGGTGATGTCCGTGTCGAGTAGTGCCGTACATCCAGTGGCGCGGGGAGCTTAAATATGCCTGGCCCAGATGCTGCCTTACACCTCCTTCCTCCTGCTTTGAGGCCAGGCCTTTCTCCATTCCCAATGGATCCTGGTATCATCACCACAAAGAAATAAGAATTGTTCACCCTCTTGTGCTCCCCGTGAGCCCCTTTACTGTTGCTGTGTTAGGGGAGGATGCACCTTTTCTCTCCTCGCTGCGCTGAGCGATCAGAGCAGCACATCAGATGGTTCATCAGCATTTGTGTGTTGAGGTCTGTGTCCTGGGGGTCAGGGGCTGTCCTTATGGCTGGAAAAAGCTTACAGGGTGTCAGATCAATCCTGATCTGAGTATTCAGTCGGAGGGCTGGGGTGTTGGCCAGAAGAAGGGGGGTGTGCATAAAAAGTTACAGTGAAAAGTTTGTGAAAGCAAGGCTTCATTCAGGTTTGATTGTCGTTTACGCTTAATGGTGAATTACTATTCCTTTTGCTCATGGTATCAAAGTGAGGGGAGGAAAGAGAAGGAAGAAAAAAACAAATCCTGGATTAATGGGTGTTTTTGAAAATGCCATCATTAGCATTTTGACAAGTTTGACATGTGGTTCGATCTGAGGCTGCATTTTGGCAGGGAGGCAGAAGGAAGGGACAACACTCCTTCAGGAGAGTTGGTTGTTCTTCTGTTCTGAGTGTGTCTTTTTTGGGTTTGGTTTTGTTTGTTGGGTTTTTTTTTTTGGTGGGTTTTTTTTCTTCTGAACTACTTCTGTGCCAGTGCAAGTGTAAAGCTGAACCTTTGCGTCTGCGGGGATTGCCCGGGTTTGTTAAACCGTTTGCTTGGCGTGCTGAGCCAGAGGCAGGAGTGGGCAGTGGGTTGTTAGGAGTGTGCTGCCGTGGAGACTGAGAAATCTCAGGATGGCAGGGTGACAGGATGCCTCTGGAACAAGGAGAGAGCTTCTTGGGCATTTCTGGAGCTCCAAAGACCTAACTCTACCCCAGTTACTCAGTAGGGTGGCTGGCCATTTTTAACGGGCAGATCTACCTTGTCCTGTCGTGATGGATGGTATTAATCTGGGGATCAGATGATATAACCACACTTAACCAAAAAAAGAGAGATGGTTGAATTTTTTGGGCTGGCTTGTCACTTTTTCTTTTGAGGAAATGTTCTGATCTGTTAAGTTGAAAGCTTACCGTGGCATCTTACCATCTGTTTCTTTCTTTTTCAGGGTTGGTTAAAAACTTACGGCTACTTACTTCCATCTGACAGCCAAATGTCTGCCTTGCAGTCGGGAAAGGCTGTGCAGTCTGCAGTTGCCTCTATGCAACAGTTTTATGGAATCCCAGTAACAGGAGTTTTGGACCAGACAACTATCGAGTAAGATTAATGTAGGCTAATTTTGTCTTCCTTAACGCATTGTCATACTACCTGGCTATTATTCCAGCTATGAGAAGTCCTCCAAAAAGATAGATTCGACTGACTCAGAGAAGTCTTAATTATGAAAAGATGTCTCTAGAGAAAACACATGGACAACTTCACCTTTTCTTTTTGCCAAAAGTACCGTTTGCGAGAGTGAGGAGAGACTTGTTAAATGCCCTTTGTACGTAGATAGGCACACAGCAGAATGTGAATCCTGTGAGCTTCTGAAGGTGGAGAACATCAAGGTTTTCTTCTGTTTCCATCACTGTCTGGATTTAGGTAAAAATCTGGCTCCAGGAATGGCTTCTAATGTATTTCTTAGTTAATTGGAGTCGTGGATCTCCATAGATGGCATTTGTGAAGATCCATAGCTCTGAGTTGAAGTGAGCTGTTTGTAGTCTGATTGTGACAGTCAAACCCACTTGACTGCCAACAGTTGCCATTTGTTGGACGTTAGATGTTCTCTGCTGGGTGTTGACCTTGTGTTACTTGTTTTTTGTGGTCGGGGTTTTGACAGCCCGGGAGCATTGGTCTAAATCACCTAGGCTGGAGGGACTTTGAAGGCTGTTCCCTGTAATCCGTTCCTCAGTGCGTACTGCGAAGCGTGGTGTGGAGCTGGTGGAACTCTTTCGGGGCTGGAGGCGGTGTGTTTTACCTGTCTGGCTTCCTGACATCCGATTGCCTGGATGTCCTGCACTGGCTGCATCTGTCTGCTGTTGGTCTGGGCTAGGGGAGCATCTGTTGGTTAAAGCAGAATGCAGTTATGGTCTTAGTAGTGTTTTCTGGGAGAAAGAAGGACCTCATGGTGATCAAAAAAAAATGCACCAATACAAGAACTTGCTTGGGCCCTGCCTCAGAGTTTTCCTGTGACCTTTTTGTATTGCCTTTTTAGAGTGTGCTCTGCCTAGTTCTTCATCTCTCATTATAGCACTCTGCTAGCAGACGGGACACAGTAGCACAGAAGAAGAGGGCACGAAGGAACCAAATAATGTAAAGAACAAAGGGGGTTGCCTTTATGCCTTCCAGACTACAAGAAGAGGGAGAGACAGAAGGAGTGAATTAGACAAGCAGAAATCATCCAGGACTGGGAGCGACTCTCCAGTCAATGTAATATTCCCTCCTTTAGCTCACAGGAAAAACTTCTGGTTCTCCCCTGAGGAATAGAGAAAATTGTGTTTATTTGCTTTTCAACTTAGTTGAAAATGAAGTGCTTTTTAAAGATAGGGTTTTTCTATATGAGATCTCTTTGCAATCAATAACAGTTTATAAGTAAATGCTGAAATGGAGCCAGAGAGCAAGGTTGTGTATGTGGAGTTGGGGTGTAGAAGCTTGCACTCGGGGTGCTTATGAGTTGGAAGGGGGTGGGGGAAGAAGGGGTGATGATGTTGGGGTGCTGGTTTGGAAAGTTGGGGAGCTGCTTCTGCTGCCCTGTGGGTGACAGGGAAAGGGAGCAAACTGCATGTGGGAGTCTCTGCTTTAATAAGTCTCTGATATCCTACTTTCTGAAGGAAAGCATTGCCCACATTTTACTGAGTTTATATACAGGCAGGGGTTGATGGGTGCCTGAGCACCCAAGGGCTGATGGGTGAAAAACCTCAATGGTTCCCTCTTCTGAAACTGGACCTCTCCAAAGGCTTGAAATCCCAGAGGCGACAAAACGTGTGTGTGCTTTGGAGGCATCTCCTCTGTCCTGAATCAGTAGCTCCATGTGTTGTGTGGCAGGGTGGGGCAGGAGCACCTGCCTAGAAATTACATGAAAGGAAAAAAAAGGTCTTAATTTCTCTTGTATGTTGAGTTGGAGGGGCATGTCTGACTGCACCTTGTTGGGCTGTCACTTCCTCAGACGTGGTGGTGGAAGCTGGGCAAAAGGAGAAGAGCTGGCAAGACAGGCTGGCTCAGAGAGCTCTGAATTGCTCAGGCATTTGCTAAGCTGTTGTTTCAGTCTGTATTAGGAGTTTTGAGATTGCAAGTGTGAATTTTTCTGTCACTTCTGTCAGTGTCATAAGCTCTGTCCCTTTAAAGTGACTTTAGAATCAGAGTGCTAAGTTACTATTTTCTATGGGTTTTTTTTTTGTTAGACAACGAATTCTGCCTATTCTTTTTACACTTATTACAGAAGCCTAAAGTTTTTCGTTTTCTTCCCCACATGCCACCGAATCCCAAGCTGCTTCTTTCCTCCAAGTGTGTGGAGGTTACCGTGCAGGTGCTGCCAGTGGGAGTGGGGAATGGGAAGGAATGCCACCACTGGTGTCGCTTACTGGTGCGTGAAAGGAAGGTGGAGTGGGGGTCCGTTCAGCAGAGGGGCTGTCTTGAGGGCAGCACGTTGAAATTATGTAGTTTTCTTGTGAGGAGAGCAGGGGAGCCTTCTCATACCCTGCGTTGTCAGTGCCTCGGCAAGCTTTGCGTCTGCCTGCAGCTGGTGGATTGTGTTGTGATTTTATGGATGTATTGCTGGGAGAGGAGGCCCGCTAGCGCCTAGCGGAAGCGGGGACTGTTGTGTTGTAATCGATCCCACGGCCCTGGAGGGAACCAAGGAAGAGTCTTACTTGTGTTGGAAGCGTCTTGTGCTTTGTCTTGAGGCTGTTGGGTAGGTCCCTCGCGTTGGGATGCACCACACAGATATTGAAAGCTGCCACTCCCAGATTGGGAGTGCTGGATTCCTCTGCTCAGGAGGCTCTTGTGGAGGGTTTGGATCCTGAGCTGGGGAAAACAGTTCTATCTGGACAAGAGCTGGATATCACTGCTTTTGGAATTTACCTGTGTGCTTTTGGAATTTTCTGCGTGCCGAGCAGCTGGAGGAATGCGGTAGTAATATGTAAACAGTGCAAGTATAAATTGTGATGACCCAGTGTTGTTGGTGCCCAACTGAAAAAAGGCAGGGGGGTGGGGAGAAGGCAACTGTAGGTATCTGAATCCTGCTTCAAATAATTGTCTTTTGTTGTCGTTTCTGACGTGATGTGGTTTTATGCATCCCCTGGAACACAGAATGGGTTATTCAAACCGCTCGGTGAAGAATGGCTGTCGAAAAGTTCAGCTAAAGAAAATCAGTGGCAGCAAGCTACACTTTGTGATTGTTTTGCCGGAGATCTGCCCTGCTGGGAAGGGATGAGCTGGCTGGATTTGTACCCTGGCCCACTGGGTTAGAGGAGCGCCCATATGTCTGGGTAGTACGTTGAAATCAGGAACTGATCCAGACAAACATTCTCAGCCTGACATTAGCACAGGCTGTTGCTGGGTACTGCCCAGCTCTAACCAGGTAGCTGGGCTTTTTTACTAGGTCTGTTTTTGAAAGTGTGTAGCTGGAACAGGCTGGGGTAGAACATGGGGTTTCAGACAGGCCTAAGTGCATTGAAGTTGAGAGAGGAGTTTGGCAGCTGCCTGTAGCGTAAGTGTGTTGGCAGCTCTGCGAGTGCCGATACTGCCCTCGCAGCCCAGGGTGCCGGTGTTGCACCTTGCCCAGTCCAGGCACAGCCCCGTGTCCGTATGTAGTGACGGAGCTGGCACGGGGGCAGGGAGTTCGACTCTCTTTGAGGGCATTAACTTTTGGTGGGATCTCTGTGCAGTTCCGATTGGCTCCGATAGCACGGGGCTGATCCTTGAGGCAGCTGATTTCCTGCAGCCCGCTCGGCGCAAGGACGGCGTTTGGGAGAGGGATCTGCCGTGTCCAGACGTGAAGCAGATGCTGAGGTGTGAGGGATGTGGTGATGTGTCAGCACAGCTAGCGCGGTCCTGGAAAGTCGTGGTGACTTCTCCTACAGTAGTGCTCCCTGCTGCCTTTTTGTTTTCTGGAGGATACCAGTAAAGACAAACCAGCAGATCATTTTCTGGCTGTAACCAGGGCCTGATGATGGTGATGTTCGGAGTACTGGAGTTCTTATGAAGGTCAAGAGATGAAAACTGAATTCACACTACGGTTTGTGTAAGGTTATGCTAAAAACTCTGTACCGTATCATGTGACTGGAACTTTTTTTGAAACCACTTCAGAAATATCTAGGAGAATAGAGGCTGCAGTAAGCCTAACATCTGTCTAGCAAAGTGGTAGAAGCAATGCAGAAGAAAGCAAATAAAGGACACTTGGGAAAACACAGTGTATTGAGGTTGAATTAATGTGGCTTTTCTAAAAGCAAACCTTAGATGTACCGCTTTCCTTTGAAGGTGGTGGCAGGTGTGTGGGCAGGACAGATCTGATTTCCACAGGTTGCTTAGAGTTTTGGAAGACTTACCATGCTGATAAACACAAGGTAACGTAAGAGGGGAAGAGCTGTGCTAGCTTTATGTACACAGCTTGGCTTCTTGTCAGGTATGATATCGACAGCAACTCTCATTTGCTCTCTTCTTGGTGGGGAGAAGATGACAGGTGACTGCACTGAAATTTGTCATCACCCGTAGTTTTTACAGATAGGAAATGGATTAAAGAACGGTCAGCTGCTTGGCTGCCTGAACTGAGACCGGGTATGTGTGTTGTGAGAGAAGTTCTTATGAGACTGTACAAGGCGAAGTGTCCGTCTATTTTTTCTTTTCTTTTTTTTTAAAATTATTTAAAAGGTATCCTGGAAAGAAGTCTTGTAAACCATCTCCTGGTGATGGGAAGACACTCTCTTCCTGAAGGTGTGGGGCTAAGATAAGATAGATAAGATGTACATTGTTTAGGCTCAAACGTGTGGGCACGCATGGACTAATACTTGCCATTGGCTGGCTGCAGCTGCTGGAGGAACGTCTGCTTTTGGGAGCCAACAGTTGTCCCCCAGGTGGCCAGGGATGTGGGGGAAGCCCTACTGAGGAGAGGGGAGAGAATTTGGTGTCCTGTGTGAGAAATCTGCTGGGATTCATTGCAGTACATGTCGCCATGGTCTTGTTATGACCATGTTTTTGCATCCCATATCCTAGGGTGTGTTCTTAAGGCGTTGCTTCACAGTGGACCCTTACCTTTGCCATCAGAGTTGGATCAAACGCGTAAAATGCCTGAGGGATGCCGGTCGCCGTGTCTGCAGCAGCAGCCCAAGCGGCTGTTTCTTCTTGTCAGAGAATCATTTAGATTGGAACAGACCTCCTGAGATCATAGAATCATAATCATAGAATCATAGAACAGTTCAGGCTGGAAAAGACCTTTGGGGTCTTCGAGTCCAACCATTAACCTTACACTACGAGTTCACCCCTAAACCATATCCCCCAACACCACATCTCAGCGACACTTAAACACATCCAGGGATGGCGACTCAACCACCTCCCCGGGCAGTCTGTTCCAGGGTCTGACCACTCTTTCCGTGAAGAATTTCTTCCTAATGTTCAGTCTAAACTTGCCCTGTTGCAACTTGAACCCGTTCCCCCTGGTTCTGTCCCTAATGACCTGTGAGAAGAGACCAGCACCAACCTCTTTACAATGTCCTTTCAAGTAATTGTAGAGCATGATGAGGTCCCCCCTCAGCCTCTTCTTCGTCAAACTGAACAGTCCCAGCTCCCTCAATTGCTCCTCGTAAGGTCTATTCTCCAGGCCCTTCATTTGCTCCAAGCCCCTGCTCTGTCTGAGAGACAGCAGGCTGCCCAGGACCATGTCCAGCTGGGTTCTGAATACGTCCAAGGAAGAAGACTACCCCTTCCCTGGGCAACCTGTGCCAGCGTTTGACCACCCTCAAGGTGGTGGAAGGAATAAACAGAAGAAGGCTGGAGGTAAAGGAGGGAGGGGAGGAGAACTGACTTCTCTGATACTTGTGCATGGATCCTCACACAAGGGACAGCATCCTGTGCTCTTCCAGTTCACCTGGTCATAGAGGCAAGAGTTTCCTACGTCATGAGTGGCATCAAAAGTCAAGGGTTATGGGGAGGGTCAACAGAATGTCTGTGACCCACAGATTGATCTGTTCTGGCTGTTACAGGTGAAAGGCTTAGTTATTATCTGGGAGAGTCATGTTTGCACTTGTTCAGTCCTACCGAATGAGTTACGAATGTTTTCTCCTGGCACAGGGACACTTAAACAAATGGCGAGTGGAGAGAGCAGCGATAGGAGAGGTTGATCCCAGTGCACCCACACGTGCCGTTTTGATCCGGGTCTCTTTGGTGGCGTTAGCATCATTAAGCTCTTGTCAAGCATAAAGGCTACCTGATATGGTATCTCTGTTTCCAAAAGGAAAAAACTTACTCTTTTTGGTGTGCTGAGCTCTGTGGATTGCCAGCAGAGGTGGGGCGTGCAGCTCTGTGCAAAGAGGCTAAACCCAAGAGAGGGAAGGCTGAGCCCGTGATATCTGCATTGGCCATCCCTCAGAGGTTTTCCAGTCACTCCAAATTCTTTGGAATCTCTTTTCCAAATTCTTTGTTAACTTTTTCTTTCCTTTCAGGTGGATGAAGAAGCCTCGGTGTGGAGTTCCAGATCATCCCTACCTACGCCATAGCAGGAGGAAAAAACGCTATGCACTAACTGGACAAAAGTGGAGGCAGAAACATATAACCTACAGGTAGAGCCCCATCCCTGCTCCTTTTGGTTTGAGGAAAAATAATGACCTGTACTTGTTTGGTATGAAAATTTTGTAAGTATTTTTAAAATTGGATTTTCCCTGTGATGCGTAGTGAGGCTTTCATTCTCAGAACATGGTGGAGGGGAATACTTTCAGAGCCCTGGAGTAACTGAAGAGTCTATTCTCAATTAGACAATAACCAGTCAATAAAGCTGCTGAAATCCCAGACATCAGTTGTGTAATTTTGGCAGGAAAATTCTAGCGAGGCCCTTTCTGTTTCCTCAGAAATCTGAGGCTGTGCCCCTCAGACCATGACCCTTCTTTAACAGACTGTTAAAGCAGAAGGAACACTGTTGTCTAAAGGCATGGTGCTTTCTCCGTCTACTCATTTGCAACATTTAGCTGAGTATTTTTGGGGAAGTTTCACTTTTGCTCATGTAGTAGAACTCTTGCTTTTGTCCAGACTTTAGACCTGCTGAGGCAATGTGCCAAAGTGGGCTACAGCTGTTAAATGGATGTTAGGTAGTGACAGTTTCCCAGAGATGTCTTTTGTTTGAGTCGTAGAATCATAGAATCATAGAATGTTGGGGGTTGGAAGGGACCCCAAAAGATCACCCAGTGCAACCCCCTGCCAGAGCAGGGTCACCCAGAGCAGGTCACACAGGAACGTGTCCAGGCGGGTTTGAAAGTCTCCAGAGCAGGAGACTCCACACCCTCCCTGGGCAGCCTGGGCCAGGGCTCCGGCACCCGCACAGGGAAGAAGTTTCTCCTCCTGTTGAGGTGGAACTTCCCATGTTCTGACTCAAACCCATTATTCCTTGTTCTGTTGCTGGGCACCACTGAGAAGAGATTGTCCCCTTCTTCTTGACCCCCACCCCTCAGATATTTCTATACGTTAATAAATCTCCTCTCAGCCGCCTCTTTTCGAGACTGAACAGCCCCAGGTCTCTCAGTCTCTCTTCACAGCAGAGATGTTCAGTTCCTTGATCACCCTCGTAGCTCTCCCTTGGACTCTCCCCAGTAGGTTCCTGTCTCTCTGGAACTGGGGAACCCCGAACTGGACCCAGTATTCCAGGTGTGGTCTCACCAGGGCAGAGCAGAGGAGGAGGAGAACCTCCGTAGACCTACTGGACACACTTTTCTTAATGCCCCCCCGGATCCCACTGGCCTGTTGGCCACAAGGGCCCGTTGCTGTCCCAGGGACACTCACTGCCCACTGGGACTCCAAGGGCTTTCTCCACGGGGCTGCTTTCCAGCAGGACGTCTCCTAATCTGTGCTGGTGCTGGTGTTATTCCTCCCCAGACGCAGGACTCTGCACTCGTCCTTCTTGAATTTTGTGAGGTTCCCCTTCGCCCAGCTCTCCAGCCTGTCGAGATCTCACTGGATGGCAGCACAGCCTGCCTGGGTGTCAGCCACCCCTTTCAGTTTTGTGACATCGGCGAGGGTGCACTCTGTCCCCTCATCCGGGTCGTTGATGAAGATATTGAACAAAACTGGACCCAGCACTGATCCCTGGGGAACACCACTGGCCATTTAGGCCCTTAGCTTTTTGAAAGGCAATTGTCAAATGACACCAATGCCAATAACAAGGTCACTTCAAAATAAAATTACCCCCTCTCTGGTTGGGAGTATAGCCTTTTAATTTTTTTTTGAGAAGGAAAGGAGTTTGCAGAAGAGTATAATTAAGGACTGTAGACATTGAGGAGAAGATACAGGTGGGCAAGGCTAAGAAAGAAAGTCTGTAGTCATGAGGTAGAAATATGAGTTGTCAGGTTTTTAGGAAGCAATGCAGATGAGTCAGAGTATTAGGCAGTGCTTATTAGTAAGTGTAGACGTTAGATGAGGGCTGTAGTTTTGTTGGTAGCTTTACTTATAACAGCAAAACTGCATGCACAAAGTAGCATCTGCAATAAATAAAGATCCTTTGGAAATGGAAGCTGTGTAGATGTGACTGTGTATGGGAGTTACAAGAAGTCTGGGATGTATTCTGCAAATTTAAACAACTCTTCTTCTTCTTTCACGCAGCGTACACAACTATACCCCCAAGGTTGGAGAGGTTGATACGAGGAGAGCCATTCGTCAGGCCTTTGATGTTTGGCAGAGAGTGACACCACTTACCTTTGAAGAGGTCCCATACCATGAAATTAAAAATGACAGAAAGGAGGCAGATATTATGATATTTTTTGCTTCTGGTTTCCATGGAGACAGCTCTCCGTTTGATGGAGAAGGTGGATTCTTAGCTCACGCTTACTTTCCTGGACCAGGAATAGGAGGAGATACTCACTTCGATTCAGATGAGCCGTGGACTCTGGGAAATTCTAACCATGATGGTAAGAGTTGCAGATCATTTCTCAGAACAAAGATAAGTTGAACGTAGACACACTGGCAGGTGTTGAGCCGGAAAGTGGTTGATTAGTGGAGCTTTGGTCTCCTGTACAATGGTTCAGATGTTTTCGAAAACATATATTCTATCTTCAATGGGTAAATATTAGTAAATTTGTGACTCCACGTGCCTCTGTGCATGTGTGTGAGTGTTGAGGAGTGCACAGAAGTGTGTGACTGCTGGCCTGTTAAATCTCAAGATTTGGACCCAAGTAGCTACAGAAACTAATGCTCTGGGAGGGGAAAGGTGAGCAGGAGAGTGTTGGAATGTAAACTCCGTGTCTTGTGGAATTCTTAACAAGTATAAAAAGTTAGTTGTAATGACGAATAGAAAGTTGAGAGAGTGAAAACATTTGAATATCGGGTCATTTTTATCCTTTCCCCCCCCGACCTGAGTAAGGTGATGATTCCTTCCATCAGAGGTTGGGGCTGGCTGATCTGGTGAGGAAGGCTGATGGTTAGGACAAGGGTTTGTGTGGTGTTAAGCAATGAAGAGCTTCTGCCTCTTTCTGGCTTTATCTTACTCTCTAATTGCAAAGAGCACTCTCTCACCTATTTTCAAACCTTTGACTGAGGACACTGACGACTTGTGAAATGTTTAAGTTGGAATTTAGGTAAGAATTTTACATAGTGTTGTTGGGGCCATGATGTCTAAGGACACGTGCAGAGGTAATGTCTTGCATTAGACCAAACTGTAGCTTGAAAAGGAGAAAAGCTTTCAGGCATGCAAGCTGCCTTCGGGCCTGACCTAAAAGTGACAGTTCGCTTTCAGAGTGGAATGCAAACTGAGAAAACCTCTCAGAATTTTGAGTCGGCATCTATCAGATCGTCTTTGAGAGGAAACGGAGCTGGCAAGTTCAATGTGGGAATGCTAATTTGAAGGAAAGCCGAAATGATACGATAACTTGTCTTCTCAGGGAAGAAGGAGTAATGTTTCCTGGCGTTTTTAAATAACTGGATTAGGTGCAGGCAGAGAGGGAGAGACATTACAGCGTGTGGGATGTGGAGGGGGGATAGTGTGCTGAGTTTGGGAGGTCGTGGTGTGGCAGAGAAGCGGTGTCTTGCTGTCTTGAAATACCCTTCATTTTATTTCTAGGTTTGTCAGGTTTGGGTTTCCCTTGAGGATCAGAATTGGGGAGCAGAGGCCGAGTGATTACCTTGGGAGAGCTGCTTTTGCCATGGTTGGGCGGGCTCGTGCTGTGTGAGGGATCCCTGCGAGGTCGGTCTGGTCCCAGGAGTTATTTAATCTCAGCTCTGGGGTGTGAGGGCGGTTTATGCACAGGATCTGACTTCCCAGTAAGCCCATTTCTGAGACCTGGGAGTGCTGGTGTCTGGGATAGAGCTCCTTACGGGAAGGTGGAAGGGAAGGTTTCGACAAGTTGTGCTTGTTTTTCTCCTTTCTCTTTTTCCACACAAAAAGCTTCCTTCTGATGGTGAACGCAGCAGGGTTGGGAGGCAGCTTGAAGACTGGCAGGGATGGCTCTGGGGAAAATTTTCTGCTGGGTAGGGTGTTCTAACACAGATGATCACTTTTGTTGAGGTTTTTTTTTGGTCAATTTTTAGGATGGTGTTTGAGAGCAATGTAAACAATGAGTAGAGGATCTTTTTTTTTTTAATAAAAGCCATTTCTTATGCAGCAGCCATGTGGCTCTTTCAAAAACATGATGTATTTCTCTGGTGTTCTAAGTCGTGAGCAGTGTCTTCAAAGCGCATGTCATCGGTATTTGAGGGGTTGGTGTGCACTCTGAGTGTGAAAATTGATAGAAGAGTTGAGATTTCCATTCTGGGCGAAAAATGACATTGCATTTGTTTTCACATAAACATGCTGCATAGACTGGGTGGCGTGGTTATCCAGAAACTCTTTTACAAGAGTCACCAGTGAGGAGGTTGAGAATGTGTCCCCTCCACCTGGGGGAAACGCTGACAATAGCACATTTCATATGTTGAAGGGTGGCAGGGCTAAGACGTTAATCAGGACATAATAGATGTGGTAAATTTGGTTTTACCTGTGTTCTTAGCCTTGCTATGCAAATGTGAAACTCCTCGCTGCATGATCCAGGCATTTTTAGGAGGTTTTCTCCTTCTGTTTCTCTATTTTATGTCATTGGAGCTCTCACTAGCTCCAGGTTCTCACCTCTGATGTGTTTTACTTGAAGTGCTGTTAGCAGGTCTTTAAGAGTTTCCTGTTGTTCAGAGGCTTCCTGGCCTTTCCTCAGTTCACTGCCTTTTTTCCTTGGAGACAAGATGTTAATGAGGACAATATTGTCTTTTTTAACAGGAAGTGTGTCTTCGTGTCCTTATGTGTTATGGTCTAATGGGGTGGTTCAGTCTGGAACTGAAGAAGTCTCTTAGTGAAAGAATAAAAGCACTACATCAGCGGATCAGTAGCAAAGCTCATTTATTCAGATGCAAAAAAAAAAAAAAAAAGGAACCGTTTTGGCCATTCAGCATCCATTCAGTGATTATAGAAGTCTTAAAATAGCCACGAGGTAACTTTACATAAACCTGCAAGATATCACCGAGTGAAACATTCCGTTCTTGCCAAGAATGTCTATTAGTCGAAGGAAAGATTTGAACAATGTGCTTCAAAGCTCTCTTAGCCTTGCAAAGATTGTAAAGGTGAGTCAACAGAGCAGGGTGCTGAAACCAGCACTGTAGGTCCTCGGAGTGTTTGGCTGATCTATTTAGTCCGTATAGTTCTGTTACAAACCATTTCGATCTGGAGCTTTACATCTGTTGGTCTACGCTCGTCTCACTGCGTGGTGGCACCGAAAGAGTTTCAGCAAGTCCATGTTTGGATGCAGCTGTCACCTCACAGAAGAATTGTTTTGGAGTCTCACTAGCATTTGTACACGGCTAAAGGTGGAATCCTTTCATGTGAAGTCTTACCCAGTCAGGAAAAAAAAAAAAAGAAGAAAGATTTAAACAGACCTTTCTATGAAAACAGCCATCTCTGATTTGTACGTGGAGAACGTGGTGTATCTTGCTGGTGAAAGGTTCTATCTTGTGAAGGTACCTTGGGGTAATCCGCTAAGTTTCACCAGCAGTTTCATCACACCAGATAGCTAGTGGGGATTTATATGCCTGTTATAATTTTGCACGATCATTATTATATTGATTTTGCCCTTTGTGGATGGCATGACCATTACCATGTCCCTTAAAATGATTAGTATAATCATAATAGCTATGATGCTGGGTTTTATCTTTCTGAGACCGTGGTAACAGGCACGTGTGCCAACACTTCTGTTACCTCCTGCTGTGAAGAGTGATCCTGCAGAGGCTTTCAGAGTGAATGCAAAGTTTCCTTTCCCCTGGAGATCAGTTACAGCTTCACTCATGCACACAATTCCTTTAGCCAAGTAGTACTGTGCTTTCCATTCATAACTGATGATTTATCACCTTAATTGTATTGCCTTCTCTAACAGAGCCATACGCAAGCTGTGGGAGATTAATTTACATAATATTATGGTGAGGATGGGGAAAACCAGGTATGAACTCCTGGAGCAGTCCTTATTAACTGGGATTATGGGATACAGGATTCATTTGATAGGTTTTCAGATGAGAATGTCGGTGGGAGCACCTAGAAGCACAAAGCGGAATACCGGAATTTGGAAGGAGCAAGGCAAATCAGAGAAGTGGTGTGGCAAACAGAATGCAACTGGAAAAGAAGAGGAGTGTGGTTTTACATTTAGAGAGAAATCATTGGCACAACCACACGGTGAGGAGCTACTGGCGTGGTCACAGCTGCGGGGACTTACCTCGTGTTTTTCAAAGGAAGCAAAGGCAGCTCTTGGCCTTCAGCTTATCCCAGACTTGTGGGAGGAAGGGATCGCTCTGGCTTATTAGACTTTAATGTCTGGGCACTTGGAGGCGATTGAAGCTGGTTTTGAAGTCATTGGTACGTTGTGTGTAGCCACTGACAGACCAAGTGGCCCCTCTTGGCTGCTTAGACCCAGCGTTTGGTCACCGAGCTGGCTGGCAGTGCAGGCAGGCTCGGTGTCCCAGCTGCTTGTGTTACCACGAGGGACACCAAAGGTGGCTTCGCTCTGCTTTTTCCAGGTTGCGGGTGCTTTTTTTGACTCAAAATGTGTTGCAGAAACAGCCCAAGCAAACGTTAAGTTGCTCCTCTGAAGGCTCACAGCCGCTGACATACGTTGCTCGCTGCAGGCAGCAAAGCCTGTGCCTGGGAGAGGGTCAGCAGGCTTGGCTGTGTTTCCAACAACATTTGAAAAGGCATCTTGAGGGGCTAAAAGCGAGCTGTGTCAGTTTGAGTACCCGTGTTACACAGCTGCTCTTACACCCCTCTGACAATTCAAACATTTTTTTTTAAAATCCAGGTTTATTACAGGAAATAAACTTTAATCTCCAGTTTGACATTGTAAATAGCATTAATAACTGCAACGGTGATACCTCCTGTCAGTCTTCCTGTGCAATCCAGATTTCATTCCAGAGTGTCTGTGTACCAGGCACCACACTGGTCAGGAAATGCACTGAGGCAGCGGTAGAAGGCTTCAAGTGGAGCAGGATTGATTTAGGGAAGGCATTTAGAGAATCTTTTTAATAGAGAATCTTTTTAATAAATCAAGATAAGTACTGAGGTTTCCATGCCCTGCCCCAGGGATCCAGGACGAGAATTTTTTTCTTCCAGCACATGCGGAGCTGAGCTCCGAGAGCCTCCCTGCCATCTGCTTGCTGCGTGGTGCTGTAAGTGGAGGTGTGCTCAAGGGCAGCTGCTTCAGCTTCTTTGGGAAACGACCCCAGCTGACAAGTTATTCCCGTCGCGACTCTAGTGTAACTCAGACTTCATATCCGGTTTGATCGTTTTGCAGTTCGCAGGATTCATCTTCCAGGTACTCTTCCACGCGGTACAGATTGGCACCCGTGTCGCCTTCTCTTTGTAAATGTAGGCTCATCACTGTGACTGCTCTTTAGTTGTTGGCAAGAAATGCCGAGCTTTCCTAACAGCAAGTAAACAAACATGTTCCTGTATATCTTGGTGGGTTCCTCCAGAGGCTTCTTTGGAAAGTTTCTTGTTCAGGGCTTCTGAAGAAAAGCCAAGTAGAAAGAGTGACAACGTTTACAGGACGCTGCCAGAACCCACATGGGAGATGAGACCTCAGGGGTTGCTTTCAGTGCCAAATCAGTGCAGGGGCTTCTGCAGCAGTTCTAGAAGAAAAGGGCCTGAACCTCCTTCTGTGGAGGCTTCTGTTAACCACCGAGGAGAGGCACTGGACAGATTTTTCTCTGTGATTTCACCGCAAGGATTAGCATCGTTTCAGTGGGCAACAGAGCAAGCACTCCTGAAGCCGCCAGCTGGACATCGCGTATGTTCAGGAGCCTGAGCAGGTTTTTCAGGACAGCCAAATGCTGTCTAAGCTGACTAACGTGAACGTTCAGCAAGGATCTCAAGGAGAAAGTTTTGATTGTAGTAGCTAATTTTGGAGTAGAGCCTTACTGATAGCCAGCGAGCGTGACACCTCGTTTTACCTGTCGGTGGGGGGCGTGCACAGCTCTGAGCTGACGTTTAAGCTGCCAGTTAGCGTGTGCAGAGTGGTGTCTTCACTGGAGATTTACTGCTTTCTATCCTGGCAGTATTATTATTGCAAACTTTCTTGAACCTTTCAACACTTGTATCCCCGTTTGTAAAGATGGCATCCTCTCACCTCTGCGTTTGCACTGGAATTCAGCTGCACCGAGGCATTTAGCCAAGCTTCGAGGGAGAGCTACTCTCCTAGCGCAGCTTGGACTGCTCTTGATAAGAAACCAGGTGTGCCAAATGAATTTGAGCTTGAACGTGAATGTCCTGATAGTTTTTATTCCTGCTATAAGTATAGAGTTCTTAAAAGTGCCCAGGCCACTGCAAATGCCTCTGCTTGGAGTCTGTCCCGTTTAGGTCACTGAGCCATTCGGTCCATCTCGGGTGCCTTACAGAGGATATGTCACGCTTCTGATCCTTGTTGCCTTTACTGTCACATCCGCGTACGTGAATCTGCTCACTTGGCTTGAACGACCATTGGAGATCCAGTACAGAAGGTTTCTTCTCTAAAAATGCAGTCACTGAGCAGTGACATTATACTTTAGGGACTGTGTCTAGCTAGGACTGGCTCTTCTGTGGACTGTCTCAAGCAGTAGGTGTATGGCTTTCCCAGATTCCTGCATCTTAAGAGAGGTGAGTGTCTTTCAAAGCCCGAATGAGAAACAACTCAAGAGCAAAATTCGGTTTTCGTTCCCAGATTCTGGCGCTTAGCTTGCAGACTAGTGCTCTAGGTCTCCAGTCAGGCACTTTAGGTCTCCACTCAGTTTGAACTCCTACACAAGGGGTTGTGCACATGCTTCCTCCCATCGCTGTCGTGTTTCTCTCAGCACCTCTTTCTCTTTCTTCCCCTTTGAACAAGAAGATGGCCACAGTGCGAACCAGATAAGGGAACGGATGTCGCCAAAAGTTGTTTGTCTTCCTTTCTCCTGGTCTGATTTCCCTTAGAGCTGTTCCAGCTCTTGGGGCCAAATGAAAGAGTAGGTAGAAATGGGCAGCTGGGGCAGGAAAAAGGGCTGCTGCCCTTTCAGCTGCCAGATGCACATCTGATCATAAAACCACAGTAGAATTATTGTGTCTCTACATTCTGGGTAGGGTTGTATTTCTTCGGATTTCTCTGCTACTCGCTGCCTTTTTTTCTTCCCGCTCTTCATTCATCTTAAACTTTTCTTATTCCTCATCTGGATATTTTTGCAAAGCCAGCCACTTGTCAGTAGCCTGTAGTTGAAACTGGTGATGTTTCAAGTTTAAGACGAGCAGAGTGTGATGTTTGGGGCCCCCAGTACACGAAAGGTGTCAGTAAACTGGGAAGGGTCCAGTGCAGGAACACTGAGGCGTTAAGGGACTGGAGCAAGGAGAAACCAGAGGAACTTGGCTTGTTCAGCCTAGTGAGGAGGGTGGGTTGGGAAAGAAGCATCTAACAGCAGTCTTCCACCTGAGGAGGTAACATAGAGAGGAGAGAGCCACGCTCTTCATGGAGGTGAACAGAGAAAGGAGCAAAAGACAAGGGCTACAAGCTGCAACAAGGGTATAAGGAAAAAAATTCACTAACAGAGTGGTACGACTCTGAGGCTGCACCTGGAGAGGTCATGGAGACTCCGTCCTTTGAGACTTCCAACACTTGGTTGGATGATGCCCTGAGCAACCTGATGTAGTTTTGAGATTAGCCCTGCTTGAAGCAGAAAGTTAAGCTTGATGACCTCCAGACATACCTTTCAATCTAAATCTTTCCATAATTCTTCAGCGTTGCCAAACAGAGTTTTCGTTCCTAGAACTTAAGAGGAAATTGCAGGTACTTTTCATGGCAACTCTGAGCTCTAACAGGGTATTCAGATCATAAAATTCTCTTTTCTATGGGCAAATTCCCTTCTAGGAACAGGAGTCTTTTAATATTGGGATTCCTCATGGAGGACTGCTGGTGCTCAGACGTGCATGAACAATATTTTTTGCTTTTGATCTACTACCTCGTACTGCTTTTGGTTTAGTTGTGGGGTTGGCGTTGTGTTTTTTTTTAAATACAAGAATGTAGAAGGTTTCTGTAAGCACTCGCTAGATTGATCATGTAACCATTGAACGTATGTTCTGCTGGGCTGTGTAACAAGCCCTGAGAGCAAGCGGTACGTGTCAGTAGGTTTGGCGTTGTTTCACCTGGCCCTGTAGTTCTTTGTTATCAAAGTTCTTTATTATCGAAGTGTTTCCCATCACTTTGGAAACACTGCTGACTAAACAGCCTTTATCTTGTTTGATTTATATTGGTTACAATCTCGTGGTGTTTTAGGTGCGGGGAGGGCACTGAGAGGAATGAAGAGGACCCAGGGTTTTGGTTTTGTGGGGTTTTTTTGTCTGAGATTTCTGTTGGTATCCGCTTTTCTAGGTTGACTCGCTACTAACTACTTGCAACCCACTTACCTGACTTGTGCATGCTTCCCAAACAAGAAAATGCAGCTTCCCTTAACCCCTGTACCTTCACCCAGCGTATTGCCAGAGCTTGGTAGTCTTTTCTTCTCAATTAATTCCTGTTTCCCCTGTGTTTTACCTTGCTTTCTGTCTCATTTCATTCTTTCCCATGTTCATTTTCTATGGAAATTCCAAGACCAACAGAAACAATCTGCAAAGTGTCAATATAATGAGCAGCTCGACAAAGAGCACGTGTACTCACAACACAGTACACATGTAATCTTTGTGCTATTTGGCTATTAAATACTTTTTAAATTTTCTTTCTCTAATTTCTCAGGTACAGAACATCTCCCCATCTAAAGAGTTTTGTTCTAACAAATGGCATTTTGAATCCATCATTATTTTTCAGGCTTCTGACACTGTTGTTGAAAACGAGCGTCGGTGTTTTACAGAGCGAAAATCAGAGCTGCTTTCAAGTTACTCACGTGTCCTTTCACGCAGAAGATCTGTCATCTCAAAGACGTTCATATAGATGTTGGAAGTCGAGTGGGGCATAAATTGTAATAATTGTAAACCCAATTTATTCTGTCAGGCCTTTTTATGATACTTCGCTCTACCAGATCATGCTGTTGGTCAGTACTTCTGTTCATTGAAGAAGACCGGTTCAGAATTTAGTCTCTGGAACCTACCTGCTTAACGTTGGTTTCATCCTGTAACTGCTTAGAGAGACTTGTTCCTGTGAGCCAGAGTTCTCTAAAGCCATATGCTAATACCGAACCAAATTTGAGCAAGCGCATAGACACATGGTCTCAGGACAGCCGGTCACAGTCAGAAGAACTCAAATCAGGCAGCTTAAATCAGCAAGAGCTTGAGATGACATCCCTGTCACGTCAATCCAAACAGGGAAGGCTGTAAATAGAGAAATTGCAAATTAGATATTTTTTGTTTAACAAACCTAAAGTGGAGAGAGGAAGCCCACAAGCACACACGGGAGTCTTCTGTCATCAGATTCTTCTTCTTCGCCACCGGACGGGATCTCTGTAAGTGATGCTTTCTGTTGTTGTACGTGCTGTCATCGCACAGACACCGCAGCGGCAGTGCAGTGGTGCTGTGCTGGGGCAGTCTGGATGTTAAGGCTCTGTGCTGTCAACAGTGCTAGTTACTGATTATTTCTTTATTATTTCTTGCTTATTTCTTTAATAAGAACCACCTGCAGATTCCACTTTAGAACCAGTGTACTTGTAAATACACCTAATGTTCACAGTGTTCTATAAAGTAAATTATTACCCGTTGCTTTTGTCAGTAATTGTTTAATACACAGAGTATGAATACAGGTACTTAGGTATTTGGGGTCCTGCTGATTTCTGTGTAATCAAAGTAAAATATTTTACTTCTTTCCACAGCAAAATACTCCGAGACATGGAGGAAGGAGCCAGTAAGGACCAAAATTGTGTGTCGTTTCCTTAAAAGGGAAGAAAAAAAACAACTGTAAAATTAAAGAGAGGTCATGAGATTCAAGGTGAGCCAAAAAGTCTTTTTATTGCTGCCTTCCTATGTAAAGTAGAAACAGGTGATGTGAAGCAAGCCAAAACACAGCAGTATCCGTAATAAGACTCGCTGTACTCCACTTGCTGAAGGGGAGAGAAGTAGAATAACAGGTGCTCAGGCAGAGAAAAAAGAAAAATAAATGCATCTTAAAAAGAGTTTGCTGGTCATTGCAGTCAGAGGTTGTTTGCAGCGTCAGCAGTGTAATGATCCCCAGTACTCTAGATTTTGACGTCGCAACCAAGTGGCAAACTTGGGAGTTTTGTTTTGATTTTATAGTTACCTTCTAGTTGTTCCAAAGTTGAGTCAAGTACTAAATTCTTTCTGTAGACCCTGCTGCGTTTAAATACTTTCAAAATATAAAGCCACCAGCAGAACTGCTTTTCAGGGTGGATGGAATTAAAGTCGTATCTACATTTTCCATGGTTTTCTGAGTATTTTTCTTTTCTTTACCATCTGTTCTATAGGGAATGGTGTGCTAATGTCGTCAAATATGAGTTTTCATTTTGGGATTGCTAATTCTTTGGTATCGAATTGCGTATTGAATTATGACCTACACTTGGGAAAGTTTTTTTGGCAGCACACTTTTATTCCACTGAGTGTCAGGCTGCCGAACCTGCTGACACAGTCACGACTTGCCCTCTCTCTGGCTGCCTGCTCTTGCCTCCACATCGCTCACTCAGTTTTGGTCCCATCTTTCCAGAAAAATATTTTATTTGTCCTGGGAATTCCTGCAGGAGGTTGTCCACATCCGCGCTGTGTCGGATGGAGCACAGCTTGCGATGTTGATCAGGTCTGCACCGCAACTAACTGACCTGATTTGCACACTTGCCTTTCAGTTGCTTTTAAGCAGATGTACAGGCACAATAAGGCCAACTACGTGTCTTTTGTGATATTTGGTAACATAATGTGGTTTTTTGTCCTTCTGGGGTTGCTTGAGCTCAGGGAGATGAGTTTGATCACGTGGCTGTGGTCCAATTTCTGTTAAGAATGATTCTGTCGCTCATTCTTCTTTCTCCAGTGAAGCTGTTTAAAGACACTCTTAAAGGGTTTTCATGAAGTCCTTTAGATGCACCATATTCATTGCTACATTTATAAAGATATGAGCAAAATGAAACTCGTGTTTCTTTTTAACGCATATTTTCTTCCTTTCTAGATACAAAAGCAGTTTCCCACATCTCACTTGATGCAATCGAACGGAAGAGCGGTATCACCACTTCTTAAGGGTCTTCAGAAGATCAAAAAGATTTTCTTGAGCCAAAGCATCTTGTGGAGGTGAATGGAGGAGACAGACCTGCCAGGTCTGAAGATGCAAGAACCAAGGCACAGCTTAGAGTAGCCCTAAAGCTCCTTTACGTTGTGCTTGGAAACCAGTTGTCTCTACAGCGGAAGGGATCATTTTAGTGTATTTAAAGCGTGTTTAGTTTGCACTAGCTTTTTGTAATTACCCTAGGCGTGTTATTGTCACAACCAGTGAGCTGACTTCTTCAAGTATCTTTCTTGCTTTAATAAAATTTCAAAATTTAACCTTCATCTGTCTTTTTAATTATGTCTGAATAAACTGCAGTATGTAGATACGTTAACATGATGATACAGTTCCCAAAGTATAAAACCAGTGTGACAAAGATCAGAGATTCACAGCTGCTTTTCTGTTATTAAGCACATGTACAATACTATTTGTACTTCTGTTGTCTTAGAAGCTCTGCCCTGGATTTACACTCTGGTGTGCTAGGTGCTCTGCTGAGTCTGCCTGCACTCATTACAACAGTGTATACAGCTCAGGGATAAATACTGATGGTAATACCACAACATTGCCATAGTAGTGTCCCCGTGACCTATCACTGTAAACAGGGAGTTAAATGGGTGTTTTTACTGTCTTACAGCAGTTGGATACTGTATTATGCAGTGAGGTACTTTGCTGAATAAACAAAAGGTTTTGATCTGGATTTTCATAACTAAAATGTGTGAAACCGTACAGGAAGGCACGTGTAACAGTTTCACAGAGAAAAACCTTTCTCAAGATGTCCGTTACCTGACTTTACAGCCATTTTTCCAGCTAAAGGTGAAAATTAGAGAAGCATGAATGATGGATTATGTGACTAGAAGGAGGATCATACCTAAATCAGATGGTTTGGCATCCTGATAATGGGTGATATTTTGTATTGTTACGGGTGTGACCTCCGTTATCACTTTCTCTGGTGATAACATTTTGGTAAGGAAAACACATCAGCAGCTTGAATCGTTGTTTCTTTATGTTTTAGCATAGCAGGTCAAACTATTTGCTCAGTGAACCAACCTTCAAAACTACCTCCAGTTTTAGAGGGTCATCCTCTCTCTGGTGCTTCCTAGTGGACTTTTGGATGCCTCCTGAGAATCTGGAAGGAGAAAGCTCAGGCAGGTCTCTGACCAGACCTGTTTATTTTGTACAGATGGTGCAAATGAGCAAAAAGGGTTAGGTTTTCTTGGGACTTTTCCCTGCAAACATGAAGCAAGAGTGATCAGTTCCATTTTCACCCTGCTTGTCTTACCCGGGTGGTTGGTACACGCTGAATCAAAGTTTTACTTCTTAATCGGTCTTGGTCTTGGAGGAGAGGGTTGAGCAGGAAATCAAAGAGTTTTATCTAATTGCCTGACCTTGTTTCTGTGTGAGTAGCAAAGTATCAAGCTAGGCTGTTAGCTCTCCCTTCTGATTCTTGCTCCCCGAAGATGGGCTGCTGTTCAGATCAGAACTGTGGAGAACAGGAAGGTCAGAGACTTTACTGCGTGTTCAAAAACTAATGGAAACAACTGGAGGGGCACAAGCTCCTTCCAAGACTTTTGCAGATCGACTGAGCGGACGGTTTCCAAACAGCACACGAAGAGCCATCACAGCTCCAAGCTAAGGGCTGTGGGAGGAGATGAGGATGCTTTCAGGAAATAGTTTTGCACCTTGATGTTTTCTTTTCAGAAATCCCAGCCCACCCTATGAAAAGAAAACGGACGGTGAGTTCTCTTGCAAAAATAAAGGAAACTTCTTGCTTAATGTAATTGATATAAGCTGACCCCTCAAGAGGAATAGGGTGATGAATCCAGAGCTGGGTTTTCGAGCACTCTGTGCTCACAAAATGGACTTAGAATTTTTTTCTGCTGTCTCCACTTCCCACCAAATAAATTCTGTCCACTTACCCTCCAAGCCTTAGCTGCTTCCAGCCTTGGAATCCTTTTACAGAGTATAGCAGGGCGGAGAAAGCAGAGGACATGGGCATGCTGGTGGGAGAGAGCTTTACCATGAAACTAGTTAATGCGTTTTATACTATCTTATTGTACATTTATTGGCTTGTTTTGAACATACCAGATTTTTCAGCGATGGATGAGTAATAAATTAATAAGTAAAACCCTATTTGGATTTCCTCAGTACAGAAATTCTGGAATTTTAAATACATACATGGCTAAATTTTAGCCCACATATAGTTTTGGACGTTTGTATTTGAAATGTGTTTGTATATTTCAACGAGTCTTACATATTCAGGTGCTTACACCCTCCAGCTCAGATGTTCAGACAGTTTAACCATTTTGGTGTGGCATGTGTGACCAGTTGAGCAGTGTTTGTTACTGACTTGATGTGTACTGAGATGCTGGCAAAACAGCCTGCTGTGAAGGCTTGCAGACCTCTGAAGCTGTCTTCTCATGTTTTTATGGGTAAAAGTGAACCAATAAGTATTTAAATAGGGGAGATAATTCTGCATGTATCGCTGCTGTAACTCTTGTCCCAAGGAGGGCTCAGCTGTGTACACAAAACCTTTAAGATCGGTGCAGTCTGGAGCTGTAGGAAGCGGAGATACGCCGTTTGGAGATGCTGCAGGAGTTGGCCACTGCCAACTGTTTTCTCCTGCGTCTCATTGCAAGTGCTCTCGGTTTGTGCCTTGCCAAAAAAAGCGGAGAAGCCTGATTCAGGCACAGAGAATAGAGAGACTCTTACCTCTGTCATCGTTGGCTGTGTCTTCATCCCTCACACAGCGTGGCCTGTGTCACCTCCCATGTCAAGGTGCCCTCATGGAGTAGGACATCCAGGGACCACAGTAGATCAAGGAGATGAGCGTCCCAGATCCATGGGACTGAAGAGGAGTGTGTGCCTGTAACGGAGTTGAAGGTACCCCTGCTTCACACTCCTACAGCTTCTGGACCAGACGGGGCTCCTCGGCCCTTTCTTTTCCTGCCGGGAGCATGTTCTTTCTTTCCTTCTTCCTTCTACCTCCTGTCACTGGGACCCAACCCAACCTTTCCCCAAGTGGCTCTGCCTGCTGCAGGATGGTGCTGCCCCTACTCGCCTCCTGCAGCCGTGACAGTGCCAGGAGTGAACTAAAAACATGTTGAGGAGCCTGTTCTAGACGGGCTGCAGTTGTCCCAGGTACTACACAGGCTGTGGTGGGTGTTAGGCTTGGTCTTCTCTGTCTTTCCCCCTGCCTTGCCAGGTGCTTTACAGATCTACGCTAGGATTTGGTGATCCGAGTCAGGTCGGAGCACGGCACTGGAGGACCTGGAAGGGGGACAGAGCTCCCTTCCCACCACGTAGCCTTGTCGATGGGCACACTGGCAGTGCTCTCGCCTCTCCTGGCAGCACTCCGATGAAGAGGCAGTGGTATCAGCGCAGTCTCTTTTGTTGGCCGCGTTCTGTAAACTCTAAAATTATAGAGTCTACAGTTGGAATCCTTCCACTCCAGGCAACTGCCCGTTTTACCTTGTTCTGAAGGTGGTTGTGATCACGAGTAGTCACGGGCTAGAATCCTGCCCATTCTGTGACAACGACTGTAAAAGCTGCACGGACTTTGAGGACTAAAACCATCTCCAGGAGCTGACCCTGGCGCTGTGGCCTGCTGTGCAATAGGATAGCAAAGCATTTGCTTCTTGCTTGAGGAGTGTGCGTGGCGTGGGATTGTCTCAGGCTGGGGCTGTGTACTCACCTGGCTGTCCCTTCCTTCCACAGGGAACGATCTCTTTCTGGTGGCAGTCCATGAGCTGGGACACGCGCTGGGGCTGGAGCACTCCAATGATCCCAGCGCTATCATGGCTCCTTTCTACCAGTACATGGAGACGCACAACTTCAAGCTGCCCCAGGATGACCTCCAAGGAATTCAGAAAATCTACGGTGAGCAACACTATCCACTCATCCATTTACGCGGAGCTTGAGTCTAGTGAGTATTTTACAGCTGCAGACAGGCAGCCCCCAAAATGCTTGCAACTGGGGGGCTGGATTTCTGCCGTAGCTGAACGGGGAACCGCTTAAAGCCCTTGATCCATGGCCAAGGACCAGATGACTGTCCCGGTGGCAAGAGATTTGCACAAGTTAAGATAACCAACCCTCTGTGATCTCGCTGCTGCTCCATCCCTCACTGGGTCTCAAATACCGAGGAGCACTGGAAAGGGAAAAACAGGGAATTGCTGTACCCAAGGTTTGTCCATTAAGAGCAGCTGGTGCAAATAGAGGGGAAGAATGCAAAGGACATGGAACATCAAGGAAAGGTAAAAAGTACTTACACTTTTTTTTTCTCTCCATATGTAGAAGGTAGGGAAAAAGGTTTGGATCTACTTAGGGAACACTTCATGTCCAGCTGGACTTTGTTGTACGACATGTGCCACAAAGACGTGGTCTCAAGGAAAAGAGAGAAAAGGAGGCAGGGAGATTATGGGAGAAAACCAAGGGGCTGAAGGTGATGTGGTACCATGGGATGGGATCGTGGATAGCAGGGTGTGAGGACAGGGACTTGCAGAGAAGAATTTGCTGAAGAAGACTCTGGGAGCAGAGAGAAATGCAGATTTTGGGAGCTACAGTCAAGGGAAGGCTGAGCTAGGAGATGCTAGTGAGTATAGGTTGTGGCAGCCCATGGGAAGCAGGTTTAGTCAAACATCCCTGATTTCATTCTTTGAGGAAAGTACAAGTTTGAAGAGAGGTTACTTAATAAATGCAGCATAGAGCAACTGTGCTATGTAACTATGCAACAGTTGCAGCTGCTTGACATCTGGAGTCAAACATTAGCTCCTGGCACCAGTAAAGCAGATATTACGTGAATTAGACCTGAAAAACAAACTTGCAATATGGGTCTCAGTAGGAAACTTGGTGTTTCTAAGGAATTGCTGCTGCTATCAGTTGCAGACCTGACGCTGGTCAACATTTGTGTCAGTGATATGTCAGTGAATTTTCAATTACTGCTAATAAAATTTGTGCCAGGACTCTAAAGCAGTACAGCAAGGCTTTAGAGGTCTAAACTGCATGTCAGTTGTTTGAGTCTGATTTTTTAATTTTTTTGTGTGTGTGTGACTAGAATGAGATTCATTTGTTCACATGTCAATACCTAAAGATCTCTTTCTGGGTTAGTTTCCCTGACTTCTGTCTGGACAACGGGTAAAAAAAGGCATTTGCAGAGGACAATTCATCCTCAGCGCACAGCAAGTATCCAAGGAAGGTCCAACATTTCAAATAAGATGGCTTGAAGTACAGCAGAGGGGAGCTGGCTCTTCCCATTAGCGCAGCTGCAGATTTCTGTTTATGCTTTATTGCAAGGATGAGGTTGCATGGCAGTTGTCCGATGGTATCATTTAATTTTGCATACTTTAACATAGTGTATATTCACATAGTCAGGATAGCAGAGACTCTGGATGGTTTTGAAATAAAGCTCTGGGATAGTAGGTATTAAACTTTCATTAAATAACATACTGAAGTTTCCATTTTTGAAAGCTGCTGAAATGTCACGATGTTGTTTCTGTTTTGAAATGCGGGTTTAGTTCCTGTGACCTTTGATTAATCAGAGAGAGAAAACATAATTTATCGCTGACAGTGAAAGTGCAATCAAGAAAAAATTCCTGGTTGCTCTGTTTTCAGATACCTTTCTGGTCAGGGAGCAGGTCAGGAGGTGACAGCTGTGTTCCTCGCAGGAGTGGCTGAAGCTGGTGGGGGCTGTGGCTGAGCTGGGGACCAGCACTCCCCGGCACGGCTTGGGCAGGAGCCGGTGCCCAGGGCTGAGCCGAAATGGGGCTCCTGGGGCTCTGGGCAGGAGCGGAGGTCCCGGGTGACGCTGCTCAGGGCCGTGAAGACCCGTGAGTGTCCTCAGGGCGCTGGCAATTTGTGGGAGCACCGCAGGGCGTCTTGTGCACAGCTGTGACAGAGCAGGGAGCTCAGAAGCGTGCTGCCTGTGGCTGCACTTCCCCGTATTTTTCACTTATATTGTGACGTTAAACTTCAGCCACGTACTGTGAGATTCTCTGCATACGATATAACATGCTTAAAATGTTAACGGATCTCCAGTGCTGCGTCCAGTTTCGGGCCCCTCACTCCAAGAGGGACACTGAGGTGCCGGAGAGGGCACAGAGCTGGGCTGCCAAGCTGGGACAGGGCTGAGAACACAAGTCGTGTGAGGAACGGCTGAGGGAGCTGGGGCTGTTCAGCTGGAGGAGAGGAGGGTGAGGGGAGAGCTCAGCGCTCTCTGCAGCTGCCTGAAGGGAGGGTGTAGCAAGGAGGGGTTGGTCTGTTCTCCCCAGTGGAGAGTGACAGGACGAGGGGAAATGGATTTAAATTGCACCAGAGGAGGTTCAGGTTGGATATTGGGAAGAACTTCTTTACTGGAAGGGTTGTCAGGCACTGGCACAGGCTGCCCAGGGAGGGGGTTGAGTCGCCATCCCTGGAGGGGTTTGAGAGCCGGGTGGATGATGCCTTGAAGGACGTGGTTTAGTGGTGTTCACAGGGCTGGGAGAAAGGTTGGACGTGATGATCTTGAAGGTCTCATCCAGCCAAAACTGTTCTATGATTCTGTGAAAGAAAGAGGTGTGAACACATTGCTCTGTGGCAGTAATTAGGGATCGGTTTGCTGACGGTCGTGGAGTCATGCAAGGCTCTTCTCTGAGGCTTTGAGCTGGAGGGGTTGGTGGTTACGGTGGTAACTAGTCCTGCATGGAGAAGAAGCAGCAGCTTCTGCAGTAGGGGCCTCGATTTCCCAGGCTGAGATTTCGGCCCTTAGCACAGAGTTGCCATTGAAAAACTGGAGTTTAGTTTAAAACTGGTTTTTACTCTTATGGTTCACAAAGAAAAGATGGAAAATGCGGATTGTGTTTCTCCCTCGAACTGGAGGTATGAGAACAGATCCTTTCATCTGAGCTTCTTACAGCTGAGAAGGGACTTGCATCCTTCTTGTAGCTCTAGCAGGAACAGGCAAGTAATGTGTTCTGTTTCCACAGTGCCAATCTGCTTTGTTGTTCCTTGGGAGTGCCAAAAGCCCATCTACCAGGGCAGCTGTCCAAAAATCAAAACCTCCTGCTTTCTTGCTGCTTTGACAATTCTCTCCAGTGCAGCAGCATGTGCTCAGTACCTATTATTTAGGAACTTAACTATGCAAAATAAGTCATAGAGACAGAGCCACTGCCTTGCCTTTTTAAAAAATAAATTTAATTAAACCTTCCAATCTTTTATTCTATTGAAGTTGCTAGAAAAATGAGCAGAGGCTTTACTAAAGCTTATGTCCATTTTGCCTCCTTCTTCTGAGATTGATACAGTTCAAATGTATTTTTTATATTGCATATGTGTGCATCCATTAGAAAAGAAGTATGCCTAAATCTGTCATGTAATGACTTGCTGAATGATGTAGTTATTTTCTGCTGTATTTATTATAAAACTCACCTAAAGAGGCAGTAGCTTATGCAAAATTTTGTTTGTGCTTCATGATGATTAGTATAAAGTCAATGTTTAAAACATTTTTTCCCACTTCCGAGCTAATGCTGAAAAGGCTGGCAGCTCACCTGTGTTTGACAGAGTAGACGGCAAGACAGACCAGCAGTGTTTCCACCTTCGGGTAGGTGCTTCTTGTAGCATGCTTCTTGCCAAAACGAGGGCAATACCATGACCATCCTTTACAGATCTTTTTCAGAAGGATATTTCCCTCTGTGTTTATGTGCCCACATCACAAGTGACGCGCCCAGGAAGGAATTAAACTAGAAATTATACCATGATGTAGGTCCCTGGGTATTCTGTTATGCTGGCTGCCTCTTTTAATTTTACTAGTGTTGAGGTCAGGGCTGCGCGCCCTGTGCAGGTGGAGGGAGGAGACATTCTCGGTTACAGCCCTGTCCCACAGCCTGAACTCATCATCCTCCTGGCTCTCCTTCACGTCCTGCTCCAAGTACCCTCGCGCAGTAGGCTGTGAAGCAGCCTCTCGTGTTAGGAATGATTCTTCTGCCTGGGGAGCAGAGGGGTTGACGTGATGTGCAGGAGAACCACTTGTCCACACGGATGCTTGGGGCTGGTAAATCAGGTCATAACCTTCAAGGTGCTTTCAAAGCCTAAGGTGACAAAGGAGAGGTCTCCTGATTGCTCAAAGGTAGACCAAATCTTTGAGCACGGAGACAACCTCAAGGATCTGGGTTGTCCCACATCTCTCTGAGGACGTGTCAGGCTCACGCATCTTTTGCGCAGCTCAAGAGAGAAGCTCGCCGTCAGCGTACAAGCTGCATCTCATGAGGGCTGAGGGCCAGGATGTTCATGAAACCACAGCAGCCCCTGGCTAAGGAACTAGACACCACCAGCTCTGATACCCAGGAACAGGGGATCAGCAGGGAACAGTGTCCATGAGCAAATAGCAGCCTCATTACTCCTGTGCAGCAAGTGTGGGTTTCATAACCTCCCTCACCTTTTCCCAGTGGTGGCCCATAGAGCAATCGCAGATCCTTGTCACCTACGTGTGTGTGTGAGATGGCTTGTGATGGAACAGCGGAAAGACCTGATGCAAAATGCTCCATGTGGTGACAACTGCATTGGGAGTGGAACCATCAGAGCAAGCTTTGCTGTCATGCAGGACCTGGAAACATTAGGCATAGGATTGGAAATGTCCTCTTGGACACGGGAAGAGAATAGAGTAACATCCAAGACCTTATCTATAAAAGCTGCAATACCTGTCACTTTGGGATCCATGCTCCATGGTGCTGTGCTCGTAGGAGGGCAGGGGAAGGAAAATGCCTGGCAGTAGGAGAGCTGGAAGGATCTGCCCTGGTGCCACATCTCTGGTACGTTGCAGAGACACCAGACTCCCTCTCTGTGTTGCATCCCTTCATTTGCACCTTCCTGCCTGTCCAGACACTCTGTTGGACCCAGCAGGAGATACCAGGCTCCACTTCTGGCACATCCACCGGGTCTCACCTGCTGTATGCCGGGTTTCCGTTCCTCCGAAAAACAGGCAGGGAGTAACTGCCTGCTTCCCGGTCCTGTCCTTGGCGTCCACCTGATGCCTGGAGGACTCTGCCGCAGCACAGGGACTCAGCCGTGCCCGCATCAGCCCCGGAGCTGCACACGTTGGGTGTGAGAGGAGGCAGCTGATCAGCTGCCTCCTGATGAAGGGGGAGCTGAGGGGAAGCCCACCTCTCTTGGGAGGTTTCTCAGCTAATGGAGAAACACTGCTTTATGTTAGAGCTGAGCATGAGATACTTCTCTCATCCTACAGATCTTCCTGAATATTAAAAAAACATTCTGTTTTGCAGTGGGCAGGTTTCTTAAAGGTTTTTTTCCAGAGGGAAACTGGTCTGCAAGCACCACAGCTGGAGCATCTTGCAGAGCCCCAAACTCTCATCATTTGCCTGCCTAAGCCTGGGAATTTTGGACATGGTTTTCTTGCCCGCAGAGCAGAGAACCCAACTGCAAGGTGAATCCCCTCATTACGGAGCCCAGGAGAGCATTCCCTTTGGCTTAGCCCAAGGATTTCAGCCATAGACGCTTGTCTGCCAGGTGAATGCTCTGTCACCTGGGTGGCAGTTGGTCCTTCAGAGGAGAACGTCTGTGCAAGAAGGGCTCAGGAAACCCCTCCCACCACGGAGCGATGATCACGAGGGCCTCGACTGCCCCGTGGTTGGGTATGCTGGGCGTGCCGGGGCTTGCTCTGTGGACTGTAGTGCACTGTGACAAGGATACCCAAGCTAATGGAGATAGTTCATAGTTCACTGCTGAAGTCTAACCCCAGACCCACAGAGCGCTCTGTGGGCAGGTTTCCCAAGCGAGCCTTTCCTGAGCTGTTGTGGATGGAGCATCGCTCGTCCCCGAGATAGTTTGTTGGCAACTAGCTCTTTTAACATGAGCAGGGACCTCTCTCCACTGCCCTGGAGTTCACAGAGGAGCCAGGTGGGTTTCTCTCTCCCTTACTCATTTGAATCATGCATTTTGATTTAAAACTGAGGAACCTTCCCTGTGTACCCAGACAGCTGGTAAAATCCTGCAGAAACAGGCAGGCAGCGCAGCTTTTCACAACCAAAAAGACTCCTGCGTTTTATTCAGAAGCGTTAACTGCCTGCCCGTAGCCTGGGTGATAGTTTCATTCTGGGAGTGAATATTGAGAAGATAAAGACAGGCCTTTGTTTGCAGGTGGATCGTTGCCTCCCCTGATCTGAAGCAAAGGGCGTCCTCCGTCCTCGGCAGCGGCAGGCTCGGAGAGCCGCCTGGCTCGCGCGGAGCTGGCTGCGACAGACGCCGAGCCCTGCGCCACGCTGAGCCTCCAGGCAGGTGTTGTGCCCTTGAGGGAACACTCTGTCAATAGCCAGGAGGACAGTACGATTATATTTTGTCCTCACCTATCGACACAGTGGCTCCTAAATGCCTCCTCTCTCTGTGTTATCTTCACAGGTCACCTTGGTATTGAGATGGTCTGCGACAGAGGAAGCATGAAGGGAGGAGGCTAAGTGCCAGTGGCGGAAGTCACACTCTGAAGGTGATCTGCTGTGACCCAAAAGCTTCCTGACTTTCTTTGCCTTGTTGTGATAGGGAGGAAGAAAGTCTTCTTCTCCACACAGTGTCTGTAAAGTCCCAGCAAGTTGCTTCCCTCCAGAACGTAGTTTCCAGCTCCAGGAGGTTTCTTACCTTGCTTCCCATCTGGAAGTGGCTGCAGGTTCAGCCCTAGGGGTGGGTTCAGCTCCGCTGCTGGGATCACACACAGTAAATAGGTGACTGGGTTCAGGCCCAATTGCAGACCCGTGCAATAATAGCCCCTCTCACTTAACTTTTCTCTCAATGAGATTTGCTCTGACTGATTCTCTGAAGTTACTTGGAAACATAGTGATGTGCCAGCACCTCTTAAGTAAGTCTTTGTTTACATGGTCATCTGTGCTGCTGATAAACCTGTTATATCCTGCCTTTAGCCGTCTGCTTTGGAGGCAGGGTACTGTGGTGAGATTCTGGAAATAGTAATGACTGGCAAACCGTATAGGGTCATCGAATCACGGAATCACAGAATGTTGGGGGTTGGAAGGGACCTCCAGAGATCATCCAGTCCAACCCCCTGCCAGAGCAGGGTCACCCAGGGCAGCCACACAGGAACCTTCTTCTTTCCTGCCAGGTTGTGCTCTGGTCTTAGGAGATGATAGCATCTTTCTTCAGAAGTGGACAGGCTGTGCTTCTGCTGTCCATCCCCCTAAAGATCAAATCCTGCCTGCCTAGCACCTGGACCCAAGGATTGTCATGTTGTGTGTGAGCTCCTGTGCAATTTGCATGTTCATAGCTGTAGGATTCCGTGCCTCCTGTAGCTCTAAGTCCATACTCAGTGACAAAGCAAAAGTAGCAATAACCACAAGAGGAGACAGGACTTCAATCAGGATAAATTAGAAGGCCCAGAATGCATAAAACCAAGAAGAGGAGCACAAGACAGCAGGGGAAAATCCATGGCTGGCAGGGAGAGGCAGTAAGAGGAACAGCTTAAATGAAATGACAAAGTCTGCGTCTAAGTGAGTTGCAGTACTACCTGCAGAGCGTGTGGGAAGCCTCATCAGCGCCGGGTGCCTCCTTCAGAGCAGTGTGCTACTGCTCGTTTGGCCATTGCAAGCCGTGAGTACGTCAGGCAGCCCACCTGCCGCTCTTGGTCCTGACTTGCCATCTCTTTCCGCTGCTCTGGCAAACGTTTCCGTTAATGCACATCCCTGGTTCACCTGAGCCATTGCAATCTGCACCATCCCGACTGCAGCGTGTGCAGCTGCTTCGGCCTTGCAAGTTTGCTGCATTCTGTTTTGGTGGCATCTTAGGGCTAATACAAACCTTTACATCGGTCGCCTGGAACGCAAGTGCTGTTTTAACTTTTCTGAGCGGAAGGCTGTGACAGGCTTTGGGCACTGAAGTGGAACGTGAGGGAGCGGAGCGTGCCTGCTGTCCAGCAGCAGGGCAGGGCGGGCTGTAACCTGGTATTCTCGGCTGGGAAGAGAGAGTGACTCTTTAGTAATTCCAGTCATGCCTGAGATGTTAAATTTCTAGCATGTGACCACAGTGGTCCCTATTCTGCATCTTTCTACCAGATTCTTTGCGTCCTTGTGACACATCAGACCCATTCATTTTCTTTAGGTATTGCTCCTGTCTTACTCGTTTCTCCTTTAAAAGAGAGGGGCACAAATTAATGTCCTGTCCTCATGGACACCCTCTGTAAAACTCTATTTTTGCTCTCCTTTGAAAATGTGGAGGTTTTGGCTTGTTCTCTCTGGAAATCCAGACCTGCTGTTGATTTGAGCCTTTCTGTTGGTCTGCTGTCTGAGAAGCAGAAACCGCCGCGACTTGGCAATCCCTCCCTTTCACGCCGTGCCTGTCCAGCGAGCAGTTTGAATCCGTAACACCCAAGGAGTTTTTGGGTCCCTCCCGGCCAAATTCCCTCTGACAGCAGGCATGCCTCTCCGCACTGCAGAACGCTACGCGTCTCACCCTGTTTAAAGGCAACCATGCTCCTTGTTGTGGGGTTTTTCTACCTGCCTCTCGCAGCACGGAGATCTACCCTGCGCCAGAACAGGCGGCCGTCTTCTACCAACTACCAAACAGATTAAATTGTTCCACCGTATCAGTTAAACTGAGCCCCACAGAGGCTTTCCTGATCGATACATGGCAGCCGAATTGCAGCTCTGATTTGGTCAGCGCACGGCAGCGTCGGCCTCTTGCGAAGGGTGGGGGACAAACACCTGCAGCTCTTGTGCTTCCGTAACGACACGCTGTAGTCTCATTTGGAAAGATGATCCCTGTAGCAATGTGTTGGCAGGGAATCCCGTCGTGTAGGACACGTTAGAGTATTTTCCGTGTTATTTACAAAACACGTCCGCTCAAAGCCGTGTGGGTGGCAGCACGAGAGTGAAAGGATCCCACTGCTGTTTAGCAAGAGACCTCCAGCGTGCAGTGAGTCACTGGTGATTCTTCTCCTTGCTTGGGTCCCCGTCAGGACTTGCCTTCCCCTAATGCAAGCATTTACTGTCTCCACCAAGCATGTTTCTCAGACTTAATTTGTTCAGGTATTATAACAAAAACCAAGTGCCATTTTGGGCAGGTCATCAGTTTCCTGCTTCTTTAATTCACCAAAGCAGGAGCTGAACACTGCGCTCCTCCCATTTGAGCAAACCAGAACCCTGGTTTTCTTTGCGTAAGATCCATCTGGGACCCCTTTCCCCATCCCCACCCCTTCCTCTGCAGCGTATCCCACCGTACTCAGCCCTGCCTCCACGAGCTTTCCAGCCTGACCCAGAAGCGCCGGCCAGCGTGGTGCTTGTTTGAGCCATTGCACAGCCCGTGTGCTTCACACCACTACAAGTTCCTCATGGCAAATAATGTTTTTAATAATGTTTTAGCAAATAATTAGCACAATTCCCAGTGGCAAGTATCACGATTTGGGAATTTTGTTTTAAAGGACTTCATGGTGTGCTAAGGTACTGGGCACTGAAGAGCTGAGAATGGAGGGGGGTGAGAAATACACAGTATCAGTGTAATATTTTGATCCGTGTCAGGCAGCTTTTCTAGAATGATTATCAACAGAGAATCCTCACGTAAAGGATTTCTGTGAGCAGTATTTGATATCTTTTATTAAAGTTCGGGAATAAAAGTAAATAAAAATAGTTGCTAGTAAAAATTGCTCGTGGCACAAAATGCCGCGTTGTGAGGACAGGAGACCTGGAAGAAATATAAAGGTCTCTGTAAAAAGCTTTAGAAAAGAGCTGTAAGCCTGACAATCTTAAAACCAAAAGACATTGCAGCAACAGACAGAAAAAGCATCTTCATCGAGGTCTGTAAATGATTACATGTTGAAACACTAGAGATAAGGAAAAAAACAACTGAATCTAAAGCTGCACAAACTCAATAGATAAGACTCAGAATTTAGCAATGATGGGGCTTAATCATTGCAATAATTTTTCTGTGCATTCTAGAGGATTTTCTGTGGCTTGAAACCTGGAAAACATGGTGTACCTGCACCAGAGACACTGTGCCCTCCACAGGACTCACAGGAGGAGGTTTCTGGCCTGGCACTGCGGGAAGTTGATTTTTGCTATCTAAGTGGTACTTTCTGAACATCAAATCCAGAAACCTGCACACCAGGTTCTTACCCTTACAACTTTAATAGCAATTAAATGTGTTGGCTTTCTCTGATAACTTCTTTGGCACTCACTGGCTGTGATGGTTTTCACTAACCCAGTCACCCTGCCAGGATGAGTTAAGTGCTCATTCATCACGGGAACCCTTGAGAAACGTAATATTTAAAAGCTAAGTTGACACAGGGGCTTGGGCACCCAACCATCGTTGTCGGCAGCACAGTTCAAAATGTTTACCTGCAAAAGTCATCTTCTATCCCACAGCCCCTCTGGGTGTCTAAATCCTACTAGTTAAATTCCTTCTCTGAGTATGGGCAAGGCATAGAGTCCAGAGTTTATTACTCTTAATTAAATCATCTTCTGGCAGAGTTGTTTAAAAGCAGACCTCTGCTCCAAGTCTTAAAAGTTGCTGGTATTTTTTTTTATATACCTTTTTACATTCCTGCAAGCCTTGGCAGATCTCAAAGCTGAGCTGGGTAAGGATCGAAGGGGAGAACTGTGCTTGTGGGGGCATCATCTGAATGAGAGCACGTCCCTTATTGTGGCTCTTCATCCGAGTTCCCCTGGTGTTCTGAAAGCAAAGGTCACTGACTAAACTGTAATAAAGGGTCCTGGTTTTGGCTGGGAGAGAGTCGGCTTCTTCCCAGTAGAATCCTCGAATGTCTTAGGTTGGAAGGGACCTTAGAGATCATCTAATCCAACCCCCTGCCATGGGCAGAGATGCCTCCTCTCGACTAGACGTGTTACTCAAATCCTCGTCCTTGAACATCTCCAGGGAAGCAGCACCCACAGCGTCTCTGGGCAATCTATTCAAGAGTCTTGCCACCCTTGTATTGAAGAATTTTTTCCTAAGATCCAATCTAGATCTATTCTCCTTCAATTTAAATCCTTTTCCCCTTGTCCTGTCGCTGGACACTCTTGTAAAAAGTCCCTCCCCAGCCTTCCCGTAGGTTCCCTGAAGGGAACCTCCAGGAAGGCTGGTATAAGGTTCCCCCAGAGACCTTATATTGGTATTGGAAGGTACTGGAAGGCAGTGATAAGGTCTCCCTGGAGTCTTTTCAAGACTGAACACCCCCAGCTCCCTCAGCCTGTCCTTGCAGCAGAGCTGCTCCAGCCCCTGGATCATCTTTGTGGCCTCCTCTGGACTCGTTCCAACAGCTCCATGTCCCTCTTAGGGTGGGGACACCACAACTGGACGCAGGATTCGAGGTGGGGTCTCACCAGAGCAGAGCAAAGGGGGAGAATCCCCTCTCCTGCCCCGCTGGCCACACTCCTCTGGGTGCAGCCCAGGACAGGGTTGGCTTCTGGGCTGCACGAGCGCCCTGCCGGCTCAGGCTGAGCTTCTCGTCTGCCAACACCCCCAAGTCCTTCTCTTCAGGGCTGCTCTCACCCCACTCTGTGCCCAGTGTGTGTCTGTGCCTGGGACTGGCCCGACCCAGGGGCAGGACCTTGCCCTGTGACTTGCTGAAGCTCCTGCAGTTTGCCCTGGCCCGTTTCTCCAGCCTGTCCAGGTCCCTCTGGATGGCAGCCCTGCCCTCGAGCCAGCCCACCGCCCCACACAGCTCGGAGTCGTCGGCAAATGTGCTGAGGGTGCCCTGGATGCGCCTGTTTGTGTCTCTGACAAAGATGTTGAGCAGCCCTGGGCAGCAGCTGTGGTTTTGGCCAGTAGCTGTGGTTTGGATCTAGTGTGAGAGTAGTGCTGATCACACACTGATGGTTTAGTCATTGCTCAGCAGTGCTTGACCTAAACCAAGGATTTTTCCGTTCCCTGTGCTCTGTCAGCGAGGAGGCGCACGAGGAGCTGGGGGGGAGCACGGCCAGGAGAGCTGACCCGGAGCAGCCAGAGGGATGTTGCACACCGTGGGGTGTCAGGCTCTGGGTACAAACTGGGGGGGCTGGCTGGGAGTGGGGATCACCGCTTGGGGGCCGGCTGGCTCAGCTGGTGGGGAGCAACCACCAAACCGTCAGTGTGTTACCGCATTGTTCTCACAGTAAATCAAACCACAGCACTGAAACAGCTGCTTGGAGGAAAACGAACTCTGTCCCAGACGAAACCAGGACATAAAGTAATTGCTTTCTAATTTCTAAATTCCGCTGCGCTGCCCTTAGATTGTCCCACTGTTCTTTATTCTGATTTTGCTTTGTTTTGGGGAGGGGTTTTTTTTTTTTATGTTTTATAGTCTACTAAATGTTTCTATTCAAGGGTTATCACCTTTCATTTCAGGTAGGAACGTGAGTGGGGTGGTTCTTCCTTCCTTTTAGCTCCAGCCTCCTTGGGAAGACCTACAAAAACATACTGGCTCTTCTTCAGCTCTTATTGCTCCTCTAGTTTTGGGACACCTTTCACAAGTGGACGCATCTCGTTCTGCTCCCCATTTCTAGGGAATGAGCTCTGCATGAGGAGTATGTAAATCCCTCGCAGTGCGTCCAGCCTGTTGCCTTTTATAAACCTACGAGGCAAGCACAGAAAATCCAAACTTGTCCACTTTGCTGAATGTTTTCCTTTTCACTTCTAGGTCCTCCTGTTGAGCCCCTGGAGCCAACCAGGCCTTTACCGACTCTTCCTGTTCGCAGAATTCACTCCACTTCGGAAAGAAAACACGAGAGACAGCCAAGACCTCCTAGTCCTCCTCTGGGTGACAGGCCAGCTCCTCCTGGCACAAAACCGAACATCTGTGACGGCAACTTTAACACCGTGGCTCTCTTTAGAGGAGAAATGTTTGTTTTCAAGGTACTAAGAATTCCTGCTTAGCCACGAGCCTTTCTTTAGTTTTATTGCCAGAAAAGATTAATAGAAGTATACAGTAGCGAGACTTGAAATGTCTGTGAAAATAGCTCTGTTCCCCTGAGGCTGATAAATGAGGAAACTTAGAAGGAAACGTAAGCAGCTGGGCTCTGTAACATCTGGGAACAGTGCCTGACAGGATTCACAAAATGCCCAGGCAGCCTGTGCTCCTAGAGGTGAACTGGATGCACTCGCAGAGAATTCAGACACCACCAAGCTCAGAGAGGAACGACCTTTAACGCCTGAGAGCAATACCAGTACCTGAGCAGGGGTTAAGCCGCTTTGCCTCCTGAGACGGTGCCAGTTGAACCCAGGGCTTCAGGGAGCACTCAGCCTCCCCAAAGCCCTTGGGGAGTTTGAGTTGACCTTGCTTGTAAACTGTGGCCAGGGAAGAAGGAGAGGTCAGAGTGTCGTGAGTATGGAAATCCATAGTCTCATTCCCAAAACACCTGCAGCTCTCACTCTGCCCAGCGGGTGTGAACGTGGAGAGGGGTACGTTGAAGGTCATTAAATGGACAAACCACATCAGACGCAGAGAACACTTGACCTGAAAACAGCTGGAGGCTGGGACGGTATCTGGGAGAAGTCTCACAGGCTCTGTGTCCTACTCTTACTTATGCCTGAGTATCCAATATGGTTTTAACGAATGATCTCGTAGCTAAAGTGATATTTAATATCTTTTGTGCCTTTGGATGTTCTGTGCTTTGCATAGTCACCTCGTGAGGTTAAGGCTGTGTGGCTCTCCTGGGGTCTGATAGTTGAGCTCCAGTTGGGCCAGGAGACACACAGAAAAGTCACTCACAAACGAGTTTAATTAATTCTTATAACTGTGGGCTTGCTTCCCCCTGCTCCTTTTTCCTCTCCTTCTTTCCACCCTTTTTCACAGCACCAGCAATCAGCTTCTCACCTTTTTGGCTGCCACTTTCCCCACGAAGCACTTCCCTCACTGGAGACAGCGTTGGGCTGGGTTGAAGCTGTCATCCGAACCAGGACTTCTGTCTTTAGTGGTTACGGGGCCCAGGCAGGGATTAGTGATGCTGGACGCCCAGCCTGATCTGACTGCAAGGTAAAAATGCTCGGTCTCAAGACGCTTCTGGTTTTCTCAGGATCGCTGGTTCTGGCGTCTGCGCAACAACCGAGTGCAGGAGGGATACCCCATGCAGATTGAGCAGTTCTGGAAAGGCCTCCCCGCAAAGATCGATGCAGCCTACGAGCGGTCCGATGGAAAATTCGTCTTCTTCAAAGGTACCGTACATTTCAGGACAAGCTCACCACGTCTGCCTCACATCACGCTCTTTTGTGAAAACAGGTACACCGTGTTTACCTCCTTCTCCTTTTGCAAGGGGACGCTTTGAGCCGCCACTAATCCTTAAAAGATAGTGTGGGCTGGTCTTGTCAGTACAATCTCAGTATAAAGCCAAGAGTGATGAGCGGGAGTTGGGTTCCCTGTGATAACCAACAAATAGCTCCCATTTCCCAGGGAGAGTCAGTCTCCTGCCTGTCTTCTTGTTTCAGCAGGACATTAGGGCCTCTCCAGGTGTCCCAAACTGTATTTCTGGACAACTGTCTCCTAAAGAGATGAAATGACCAACCTGGCATTCACTTTAGCTCCTTGCACTGTGACACTGTCTGAACAGGATCCTGTAATGTGAGGGCAAGTTGTAAGCCAGGAGGAGTGGCTGGAAGACATCAGCACGCCCCTGTGCAAAGCTGCAATACCTGGTCTGCTGAACTTAGGTCTCCAGCTTCAGCCCCTCAGTTCAACAAATCAAATTAAAAATTGAGAAGGCTCAGAGAAAAGCAACAGAAATGATGGAGAAGTCTAGGCTGGCCTCCTGCAAAGAAATCCTCAGCCTGAGGGGGTGTAAGAGGAGTCTTTGGCATCGTGACTGGCCTGGAGTAGGTAAATGGGAAAGGGTTGTTTAACATCTCTTCCAGAGCAAGAGCTGAGGAGCAGCAAATGAAATCAGGTTTCAGGTTCAAAAGCTGCTGAGGAGCAGCTGTTTCACATAATACAATTAAGCCTGGAAGTCCTCAATATTCCAGCTGCGGTTCATTGTGGCTGTTTTACATTTGTATGGATGCAACTGCTGATTAGGCAAATCCGTTTGTTGTTTGTGCCCCTGTTCATCCCTAGGAGATAAATACTGGGTTTTCAAAGAAGTGACGGCAGAGCCAGGCTACCCGCACAGCCTGGTGGAGCTGGGCAGCTGCCTGCCCCGGGAAGGCATCGACACGGCTCTGCGCTGGGAGCCGGTGGGCAAAACCTACTTCTTCAAAGGCGACAGGTACTGGAGGTACAACGAGGACAAGAGAGCGACGGACCCAGGCTACCCAAAGCCCATCACGGTGTGGCGAGGAATCCCGCAGGCTCCGCAGGGAGCTTTTATCAGCAAAGAAGGCTGTATGTATCCGCAGTCCCCGTGCCCCGTAGATTGGTAATAGCACGTCCACCCTGGGAGGTGGGTTGTTGGATGTGGGGTGCTCCGAGTATTTCCTGAGATAGGAATCGAGTCACAGAAGCCTGCAGGGTCACGCTGGCACCTGCAAGCACCAGCAGTCTGAGATCTGCTGTAACTTACATTTTCCTTCTCGTTTCTTACCTGTAACACTGCTACAGCCTGCCTGATGGATTTTGAAGCTTGCTGTGCTCTTGAGTAGGTGGTTGGACCTCCAGAGGCTCCTTCCAGCACATTTCTTTCTCTGATTTGATTTCTTCTTCCAGTCAGGGAAAGAACTAGCAGAAAGGGGCTTGTGCTGTTGAGGTCGTGTTCAAGTTTGGGGCTGCAGTGTGAGGCGAGGGCTGGAGGGCTGAGCCGTGGGACTGCAGTGAGCCAGCCAAGCTGGAGGACTGCTGCAGGAGACCCAACCTGCAGTGGCTTTCACCACTGTTCCCTTCTCCTTTCCTCTTTTTTTTCCCCCAATCACTTGAGAGACAAGAGGATCTGAGGAGACGGCAGGCACTTCAGACAACATGTAGCATAAACCATCAGCCTTTTATTAGCAGCAGGACAAGACAGCTCCTTAACAAAGGCCAAATTTTTAGGCACAGCTTGTCTTAGCCAGGGGAATGGTGCTCCGTGGGCAACATGCTCCCCAGGCCAGGGTTATGGCTTGTCCTTTGAATCCCAGCTCCAAAACCCCCTTTGCTTTTCAGTGGTTTTGGGATGCCCTGCACGAATGTGTTTTGTTGGCCCGGGCACATCCCCACGCAAGCACAGCTTATCAAGTTGGAAATTATATGGTGAGAAATGTTTTCTTTTCTCTCCTAGTTTATACCTACTTCTACAAAGGGAAGGATTATTGGAAGTTTGACAACCAGAGGCTGAGTGTGGAGCCAGGCTACCCCAGGTCGATCCTCAAAGACTGGATGGGCTGTAACCAGAAGGACGTGGAACGAAGCAAAGACCGACGCCTGCCCCACGACGATGTGGATATTATGGTGACAATAAACGATGTGCCTAGCACTGTAAATGCGATCGCAGTGGTGATCCCTTGCATTTTGTCTCTGTGTATCCTTGTCTTGGTATACACGATCTTCCAGTTTAAAAACAAAGAGGTGCAGCAAAATGTTGTGTATTACAAAAGACCTGTCCAGGAGTGGGTATGACACATTTCAACTCCTTGAGCTGATGAGGACTGTGGACAAAAAAAAAAAACACAAACAAAAAAACAAATGCATTGAAAAGCCTACCAAACATAACTACTTCAGTGACCTACAAGTTTTGGACAGCCTGGGACCGAAAGAAGCAGGAAAACTGGAAAAAACCACAGGCAGCCTTGCAGCGTGGAGCCTTTTTCCTTCTTACTGCCTCAGTCGCGCGTCAGTCTCGGTGTGCCATCCTCCACAGGCTCCCTCCGCTAACATCGGAGTCTTCAAGACAGGTTTCAACTGACCTGGGAAACTTCCTTCAGTTCCCTGCACCAGTGCTCCCTGTTAAACCCAGCATTCTCCAGTGTAGCTAAACCACCTCTGAACAGAACCATTTTTTTAATAGCTGTCTCGTAAACCGAATTAAGATCATGAAACATACGGACAGGAACAATTCAGTATCGTAAGCAGAAGACATTCTGATGCTGAACCATTCTAAAAGGTCTTCTTAGTTTATTACGAAATCCAGGGGATCTCCTGGGTACGATTTTCCAATACCTGCTGGTCAGATGTTTTGTACATTCATAACCGAACCACCGCTGCCACTCGGCACAGTGCACGAGGAACCACTGAGCGCTCAAAGAGGGACGCGAGCGCAGAGCAGAAGCTCGAGAAGCACCAACCCAGACACCGTAACGTTAGCTGGCAACATGAAGCCCTGTACTGGGACACTCTGAAGACAAAATAATTTGGTCTAACAAAAAAAAAACCCAAAACGATTATGAGAATACGCGATTTTGTTTTGGGAGCCATTCGTGAAAGAAATATTGAAATGTCAGATGATGTTGTTTTAAGCTCCCGTTAGCAAGAAACAAGGAAGCGATGCTGACCAATGTACTGAGAAACGTGTAGAGACGTAGACTGCGCTCTGCCCCGTTAACATGCTGGGAAAAGATGAATTGTTGTTCTGTGGCATGTGTACCTAGATTGTGGAATTTGTATGTCGGGTTCCAGGAGAGTGGAGATTTTTTTTTTGGAGTGAGATTGTCATTATATTTTGCTGAAATAGTCAAGGTACGGTAAGAATTAGGCCTGTTGATAAAATGAAATCCAATCCCTGTAGATGTTACAAACATTGTATGTCTTCGGAATTTGGGGGTTTTTTTTGTTTTGTTTTTGCTCACTTCTTCACAGGCAAATATTTGGCAAGGCCCAAAGGAAGCATGCCAAACAGCAGAATGAGTTCATCACTAGCCACGTTGGATAGAGACATAAAAATCAGGTAAAGGCTGGGTAAATATCTGAACTTCTGGCTAGGAACTTCTCACAAGCCTCTTCATACAACAGTAGCTTCTGCTTATCCCTCTTACAGTTGTGGCTGGGTTAGGATGTTGTGTCCTAACCACAGACTTTGTCCATTTTTGTGGTCGATGCCGGTATTTCTACCATGTTAAACGAGAGTGGAAGAAGAGTTTCGTGCGATGCAATGTAACGGTGAAGTCCAGCCCTGCACAGAAGTGCCATTCCTGTAAAGCCTGTGAACTGCTTTGCACACTCTAAGGAACAGGCGATTAGCCTAAGCCCTCTGCCTATAACTGAATTTTATTCAGTGCAATGGAAGTGCAATGCACCGAATGTCCACTTAGTATAGAAAAAGTACAGCTTTAGGTAATGTCAGCTATGGGGAAAAAAAAAATAAAAATCCAAGGGTGGATTTTTAATCCAAAAAAATCCAAGGAAGGATTTTTAATCCCAAAAAAAAAAATGCAAGGAAGGTTTTTTAGCACAGACATGCTAAAGCTACTCCTAATTACAAGGATGAAGACGCAAAAAGATTGTTAACCTTCTGAATTTCTACCTAGTGCTCAAATGTTTGCTATGGTGAAGCAGGATAGACAGATACTTCTAGTGAAGCCCACCAGGACTGCACAACATGTGGTCTCCAATTGTATTTTGTCCTTCATAATTGATTTGCATAGCTGAGCTGTTTATTGTGTTTAAACAACAACAAAAAGAATTACACATGTATTACAAAATAAGTGAGAAGCTAGTAGATGCAAAAACCTGTAGTTACAAAAGAAAAAAAAAAAAAAAAGTGATAACGTCTCATGATGGGTGAAGGAGTGCAAAGGACCAAACGAAATCGGAGCTACCAGTTAGACACCCCCCTCCCCGCACATGCTACTCCGTGCGTTGCTGTGTGTCCTGTACATGTGGTCGAATGCACACGCGGAACGCCACAGCCACATGGCCCATCGAACTCATCTGTACGCTGCCATCTCTTCTGGGACTGGGACAGCCCAAACCTTTGAGCAACTTCCAACAGCCATCATTAAAAAAAAAATAAAAATTTACAACTTAGAGAAACGTCTGGTTTTTGTTTGTATTCCCTCCTCCTGCCCAAAGGTGGATTCATTCAGAACCCGGTGCTGAGTCATGAGCTGTACAGGCAGGGCAGGGCTGGGGCTGTAGCAAGTTGAACTATTTCCTCGATCTGTTGCGTGTTGCCTCGTGGAGCCGGGCCCCCAAAATTCAGCCTTTCCAAAGTTCAGCCTTCCTCAGAGAACTGCTGCTTCAAGGAACTGGACCAGTAGTTTTTTAACCGTCTTTTTTAACTGCTTCATAACTGGCTCCTGGTGCAGACATCACCTATTTGAGTTTTCCAGGGGTGTGAGGGATCTGGGCACAAGCCTCTCTATTCATGTGAGGGATAGTTGTACACGGGAGCTCTTTGCTGGGACCCTGTGTCACACACCTGGTCAGCGGAGCAGTGACAGCCTGCTGCCCACTGGCGGGGCTGGAGCAGCGCTGGGGAGAGCTGACCACGGTCCTCTCCCTGCACAGAAAGGTGGCACCAAGACCTGTTGCCCCCACAGGAGCAGGGAACACCGGTGCTTGTTCATCTCTAATCCCACAAGCAGGAGGCTCTTCCCAGCGTGCTCCTGCCATGACATGCACTACCCGGCGTACTCGGCCGAGGCGGGGTCCTGGCACAGCTCTGCCTTGAGCACAGCAGCTGCGGCCCCTCCGGCAGGCAGCCCACCGCACACTGCACCGCACACTCCATCTTCCCCCTGCCACCCTCAGTTTTTCACTACTTTGCATAATTTCATCACAGAATCACAGAATGTTAGAGGTTGGAAGGGACCCCAAAAGATCATCTAGTCCAACCTCCTGCCAGAGCAGGGTCACCTACAGCACAGGAACATGTCCAGGAGAGTTTGGAATCCCTCCAGAGCAGGAGACTCCACACCCTCCCTGGGCAGCCTGGGCCAGGGCTCCGGCACCCGCACAGGGAAAAAGTTTTTCCTAATATTTTTATGGAACCTGCTACGTTCCAGCTTGTACCCATTGCCCCTTGTCCTGTCACTGGACATCCCTAAGCAGAGCCTGGCTCCATCCTCCTGACACTCCCCCTTGACATATTGATAACCATGACTGAGGTCACCCCTCAGCCTCCTCTTCTCCAAGCTAAAGAACCCCAGCTCCTTCAGCCTTTCCTCACCAGGGAGATGTTCCACTCCCTCCATCATCCCTGGGGCTGCGCTGGACTCTCTCCAGCAGTTCCCTGTCCCTCTGGAGCTGAGGGGCCCAGAACTGGACACAAGATTCCAGATGTGGCCTCCCCAGGGCAGAGCAGAGGGGCAGGAGGACCTCTCTGACCTACTGGCTACTCCCCTTCTAACACACCCCAGGATGCCCTTGGCCTTCTTGCCCACGAGGGCACACTGCTGGCTCATGGCCATCCTGCTGCCCACCAGCACCCCCAGGGCCCTTTCCCCTGCGCTGCTCTCCAGCAGGGCAGTCCCCAACCTGTGCTGGCACATGGGGTTGTTCTTGCTCAGGTGCAAAACTCTACACTTGCCCTTGTTGAACCTCATAAGATTTCTCCCCGCCCAGCCCTCCAGCCTGTCCAGGTCTCTCTGAATGGCAGCACAGCCTGCTGGGGTGTCAGCCACTCCTCCCAGTTTCGTGTCATCAGCAAACTTGCTGACAACACTCACCAGTAAAATAGGCTTTTTTTTTTTCCCCCCAGGTAAGTTAGAAATGTTCCGGGATACGCAAACACTACAGTCAGAACAGAAGTGGTCCTCCACTGTAAGCAGGTTTAGTTGTACGAGGTTGCCCAGGGAAGCTGTGTCAGCCCCTCCCTGGCAGTGCCCAAGGCCAGGTTGGACGGGGCTTGCAGCAACCTGCTCTGGTGGAAGGTGTCCCTGCCCAGGGCAGGGGGAGTTGGAACTGTTCTATGATTCCTAACTTAGAATTAGCCATTAAACCTCAAGGGGATCTCCCACCTTACACCATGAGTATTTGGGGTTTTTTTTAAAAAAAAACCAAAACAAACCTCTGTGAAGGATCTTGACAGAAGCTTTTGGATGTTAAACCACATCATGGCAGCCACACCTGCACAGCCTGTCACTTCTTCCTGTACCCGGAGTTGTGAGACATTCATTCCTCCCTCAATAATCTCTGGACAACTCTTCTCCACCCTGTCACATTCACCCTGGGCTTGATTCCAACCTTTCTCGTAGCATCAGGCTTATCTGTCTGGCACAGCGGGAATCACCTATAGTTCCTCAGCTCATTCCTGCAGCCCTTTGTAACACTCTGGAGCCATGTGTTGCCGTCCCCAGCCTGCCAGCAAGGGCGGTGCACAGCCTGCGGGAGACTCAGGGGGACCTTCTCACTCTCTACCTGCACGGAGGGTGCAGTCGGGTGGGGTCGGGCTCTTCTCCCGGGCAACCAGTGACAGGACGAGAGGGCCTGGCCTGAAACTGCGTCAGGGGAGGTTCGGGTTGGATCTCAGGCAGCCCTTCCTCACGGAGAGGGTGCTCAGGCACTGGGATGCTCTGCCCAGGGCAGGGGGCAGTCACCGTCCCTGGGGGGGTTTAAGGAGAGGCTGGATGTGGCACTCGGTGCCGCGGTCTGGCCCATGTGGGGGTGTTGGGACATAACCTGGACATGATGGTCTCAGGGCTTTCCCAGCCTCACCAATTCTGTGATTCCATGACGTAATTCACAGCTGCTTCTTTCAGCAAATTCATTTTCAAGGATCCTGAGAACCTGCAGCAGCAATGCCCAGCTCTAGGGACACGGGACTTGATATTATTGACTATTCCTTAAGACCTTCTGGCATCGCCACTGGAGAGTGACACCTCTGAGGCCGAGCACCTGAGAGAGAGGGGTCAGTCACGCACGGTGCAGTGCTCCGAGCGCCTCAAGCTGTGCAGTGCCAGGGCTGCCACTCCCAATTCTGCTGTTCTGTAACTCTCTGCCCGAGCTGTCATTTCTCCCTTACTGTTCCACCCTGTTCTTCTCACCGTCTCGTCCCCATGGCCCTGCACCCACACGCAATGACACTGCCAGGCAGGTTCTCTTGGGAAGTAATTGGTAGTAGCACGAGAATCTCGCTCCTTCTTTCAAACCCTGGCTTCTTCTAGAGTTTTTAGTTTACAGAAGTACCAAAATGTAACGAACAAAGTACATGCGTTACTCAAAGCCATGTATTTCCAGAAAACCCTGGCAGCCACTGTGCAACACTTGCATCTGATCTACACATAACACTCAAAGATGCATCACAGATTTACAGATAACGATGCCTTGTTTGGGCTTTCTTTTTCTACTTAACTCCAAACATAGTTTGCTTTTTTGACCGTTACTGAAGACTGAGCACATCTTTGTTCAAATACGTACCTCCAGGCCAAGAGTCTGCTCTTGCACTGCTCAGTTTATCACTACAGGTGTGAACTTTGGACCCTTGAACACAACACACTTCACGCTCAGCTGCACTGAATTTACCTGCCTATAAACCCATCAGTCAGTCCTCGTCCTCACTAGTCAGAATCCATCAGCACGGGCAAGCTTCCCCGCACCAGCCCAGCGCCTTTCCTCAACAGGACGCAGTAACGCCAAACATCGCGATTTCCAGCGGAGCTCCCTGTGGAACTCCGCAGGATCTGACCATTTACTCTGACTTTTCCCCCCCTCCTCAAGCATGTAAAAAAAGCAGCTTCCCTCTCACGCCATGGGATCACTCACCCTGGGTCCTTAAAAGCCTTCGGCACAAAAACTGGCCAAGTGCCTTTCAGAAATACAAAGAACTGACAACTGACTTTCTCTGTATCCCGATGGACTCTGAGAACTCCACGCTACTCTCTCAAGAGATCACGTGTGCATATTTCTACTAATTTCATTCTTCATTATAGTTCCCGTTTTCCTTGCACATAGGTCCACCTTACTAGCTCAGGACTCCCACAAACCCTTGTTTGGAACGGGCAGCACGTTTTCCACCTTCCCGTCGCGAAGCTTCAATGCAACTTCTGCAAGAGGTCACACACCAGAGTTGGCAACAGCCCTGTCTGCCGCCTGCCTCAAACTCTGGTGTATCACAACCCCCAGCACCGTACCAGAGTCTTTTCCTACTTAATGATTTGGATTACAGAGACTGGATTGCTTTTCTTGTTTAGGTAATTTTTAACACATAACACACATCGAGATCAAAATCAGAATTCCTACCTATCGACAGCAATGGAAAAAACAAAAAATTACAGAAGTTCCAGAGGAAAACTTCAGCCTTACTCACTTCCCACTTGATAAATATGTGCCAACAGTGGTAAGAGCAGATTCTGCCATTTACACCCAAGACCAGAGCCCTGCGAGGTGGCCGAAGGAAAGCAGCCCTCTGATAAACAGGCCCGAAACACCAACACTTGTTCCCCGCGGCACCGAGGAGCCACGGGCTGCTCACACGCTTCCTCAGCGGCAGCCCCTGGCCGTGACTGTTCCAGACAGAACGACTTCTGTGATCAGAGAAGTTCCTATAATCATCTTTATTTTAAGAGTTTCAAGAGCAACCTTTAATCCACCAAAACTTAGAAAACCTTCCCTGAACACCCAGACAGTAAACCAAAAATGGAATTTGGTATCAGACGTACAAGGGGCTCTTCTGTCTACCTACAGCAGAAACATGACTCTTCAGTGAGAGCGTGGAAAGAAAGGGCAGCGCCGCGTACGTACGTGCTGAATCGGACCGCTGTGCAGCAGGACACTGATGCATTATTTAAGGCAAAATAATCTCTAGTGATCGATATCCAAGAGCCACAAGAGTGAATATTTTTGGGCTAATCTGAAGGGCTCAGTCAGTGCCACAAAATGAGAAAGCGCAGCTGAAGAACTGGAAAATGTCAGGTAGGGATAGAGAATATTCCTTACTTGTAACTTATGTGTGTTATTTGTCAGGTTTGGTAAGATGCTTAGTTTACAAAACACTAAAAAAAGTTGGTTTTGGAGCCTCTTCCTTGGCCTAGGCCTGCAGAAACAACATCAGAAGGTCTAGACGTCTGCAGTCCGAAGAGCAGCTTGACACTTCACTCCTCAGGAGCTTTCTGCAAAGCAGGACCCAACATCACCTATGTCAAGCTGAAAAGACAAAACAGAAAAAGGAGATTTAGCAGATGAGCAGAGAGGGCATTTCGAAACACCAGCACAGTCAGTTCTTGACCTCCAGTTACAAAGATCCAGCAGAAATCTCCCTTCCTAGAACACGAGGGTCTACGGAAAGCGAGAAGCAGAGCCGGGTGGTAAGAACCAGCCGTGAGAACAGCGCTGTCACGCCGGCACAGGCAAACCGGGCACTCAGCCTGTCTAGGCCGTCATCAAAAGCTCAGAGCGAGTTTAATCAGGGCTCTGTTACGCTCACAGACATCCAGCCTTTACACCCGTACTGCAAAGAGCGCGTTCGAAGGATTCTTCACTCCAGGAATTTCTTATTCCTTCCTCACGCCATAAACTGTTCCCTTACGTTCTTATAATCATGGAGAACTCGGCCAATAAGTTACAGTGGCCTCAGCAGCTCGAGGGCACAGCTCTAGCACCACAGCAATGACCACAAACGCTGTAACCAGACAAAAACCCAAGCAAAGTTCTCATATGACATTCATCTACCTAAACCTTGCAGAAAAAAAAAATAAATGCATACATTAATGAAGGGGAAAGGTCCTATACCACTACCACCCCAGGCAGGAAACAAGAAAGCCTGCCTCCTATTAAAAGGTAACTTGGACAAAGCCTTTGACAAAAAGGCTCAAAAAAAAATTTAAAGGCAGCAGCCATAAATCAAAAAGATTTAAGGCAGCAGCAGACAAGCTCCAAAGTCTTTCTGGTTCCAAAAGTGGTTGTAGCAGGCATCTGAAATAATGATTTTATGCATTACAACAATCAAATGCCCAGACGTCAAGCAAAGCCATTGGCATTTTAACTTTTAAAACACGATTGGTTTAAAAAAAATCCATTTGTGTCGCAGCTAAGCACCGAATAGCTAGGAAAAAAAACATTTCAAAGTTGAAATGGATACTAACTCTCACAAAAAGTATCAGAACCGCAACAAAACCCCCTTACACTACCCACACAGAACTAAGCAGCCTTATGAGCTACAAGGAAACAAACCCCTCTACACCCAGGTAATTGTTGTCAGTAACCGAACAAAAGGAAAGAGGAAATAAAAAAAATAAATTAATTTTTTTTAAAAAAATATTGACTGAAAACAGATAGTTTTATAGTTAAATCTTGCCTGTTTTGGTCACGATTACACACAGAGCTGGGTGCTCCTTACCTGTCAATCAAAGAATCTCTCATGTTGGTAGCGATAGTGCTTGGCTGAGCTTCATTCAGCTTGAAGATACTCTCGATGACCGAGAGCTCGGTGCTGGTCGTGTCCAGCCCGCAGAAGGCGCACCAGTCGTTCACAACCATTCCTGCTGCAATGACCTCGCTGCCCCGATTCACCGTTCCAGCCTGGCAAAAAACAAAGCAGCAGGAGGTAACCGGGCAGGCCCACCGCATCCGTATTGCAAGTCTGTAGTGGCGAGCCTCAACTCGCACTCCTGAAAACCTTCCGCCACCAACAAACTCATGAAGATGGCAGATAAAAGAGTAACGGGCAGCCTTGAATCTCCAGCAAGAAAATTGTGTGGTGTTCAGTGAAGGAAGGTCTAACAAGTAGGAAGCACGAAGGCACCGCAATTGTGAAATTCACAAATCCAAGGAAGCAAGCACAGGATCTTGTTGCTTTTTAAAAAATGCTGCCTTTGGCCAAACCACAGACAATCTCATGTTCTGCAGGAATCAACCATCACAACCTGCATAATCCCAGGAGAACAAAGTTTCAGAAGCAACCTAAAGGTGCTAAACAGCTTCTTCAGACTCAGAAGAGACAGGGAAATTGTCTCGTAAGATTTGGCCTCTCCCAAGCCGCCTTCTCACTTCCCACCTGGCACAGCTCTGCAGAGAACACAGCACCTAGGAGCCCACGAGTTGTGGAAACATTAAACCTGAGAACTAGAATGGAAGGGAGCAGCAAGAGAAAATACAACCTCAAGAACGCCTTACCACAAGTGGGACCTGGAGCAACGAAGACAGCTCATCCTGATCATCGATGGAAGTTTTGGGGTGCACAATTCCTCCTTGGTTACTAAAAACACAGTAACTTCCCACCAGCACTTGATCTGCTACCGTTTGTCTGAAAACCTCAACCTTGAGTACATCTGCCAAGATCTCTTCCGTCTCCTGCAAAGAGAAAGAGAGAATAAAGCCCTCAGCAAAACCACGTCGCACAACTTGAAGTGCGGCCGTCCCCGCAGGCAGCCCCTGGCTGGGATCCTCCCCTCCGAAAGCCGCCCCACACTCCCACCGCCCGCTGCAATCCCGTCACCACAACGCGCTCACTCAACCCCGGCGCTCCAGACACTCCCAGTTACCTGCGCACGCTGAGCTGGGCCTCTGTCACTGGACGTTACTTAACAAGAAACACTTTTCCCCCCTCCTTCTGCAGGACAGCGATCCTGTCTATGCCTGGTCTCTGGGCTTTCCCTGTGGACCCGTCCCCTCCCTGTCCCAGAGCACTGGGACAAAGTTCTATCCTTCAGCATAACTTCTACCTACCTAAAGAACTGCCTTCCCCTCCAGCTTGTCGCTGCGAATTATTTCGAATTCTCCCTCTCCAGCCACCTTACCTTGCTTCTTACACTTAGAACACAATATGCCACAAAGACCATTACCTTCCCCGTCACCCCACCCCTTTCCTTTCTTTTCCTTTGCACTCCCAACGCCAACCCCATCTCTTCATCACCTTTAGCACAAACTGAAAGCAAACGCTGTAAAGACCTTCACTACACGCAGCGACACAACACACGTCGCTCTAATGCCACTTCCCAACCATAGAGTAGCAGCAACTTTGTCTCCTCTACCCTTACTTTATCACACAAGAACGCTCCATTTTTCTCTCGCCCCACCACATTCACAGCCCCTCTCACCTGTTTCAGCGAGCTCAGCAGGAGCCCGTGCTCCTGCTGTAGTCCTGACTAAACTCTTCTTCATGTCCTCTTTACTACCCACACGCACACACTCTGTTGTTATTTGTTCCACTTTACACAGACAAATCAAACTGCGCCCGACAACGCTTCCACATCCCACTCCTGCCTCGCTACAAAGAGCGTTCGCTCCAGCTTGCTGAACGGGAGGGCACACGCTGTACGTGGGGCAGGGCCCAAACCCACAAATAAAGATAAATATAGCAGAAGAGGCAATCAAGTGAGGAGTTCAGAATCCAAAGTCCAAAATCTCCGGAGAAGGAAGGAGACACGAGGCAGCAGAGCCTCCCGCGCGACACCAGCTCAGCTGGTAGCACAGCTCTTCTGATCCCCACGGCACCGACAGCGACCCTCAACAACTACAAACCCAAAGTGCTGCCTGGCAACCACTGCGCGTGCACCGCTGTGGATTTAAAAGCGTTACAGAGCCAAATACCCTGTCGAGATCCGGGTGAACAAGAGCTACGTAGTCGTTGCAGGTAGTGACATTGCCCAGCGCTGAGAGACGCTCCTCCACGCGCTGAATTCGCACAGAATCTGGGAGACTGTTGCGGATATGCTGAAGCTCTTGGTCTGTCGTACTGCTGGGGACCAACAGGCCATGTCTGTTGCCTAAAATAAATAAAAAAATAGCAAAAAGGAAAAAAAGAACATTTCCACAGGGCTTCCTACTTCCCTGATGTTCACATAACGGTTTGAATTGCCCTTGCCCTGTCCACTCCTCCCCAGCCCAGAATTCAGACCAAGAGAAAAAATGTTATTTAAAAATCAGGTAGCACCGAGGGCAACCAGCGTGAAGCTCAGACTTATCTTAGAGCAGAAATGGGTACATGGCACTATCTTTAACCACTTCTCTTTTTCAAGACAACTAAAGGAAGCCTGAGGTTCTCAATTAAACATCTGACTTGGGAATTTCCCCTATAGATGCCAACTGTTCCATAAAATGTACAGATGCTGCTTGCTTGTCTCACTTTACAGGGGCAAAGCAGTAAGACGGGGCAGACAAAGACATTCTTTTCACAGGACCAAAAGTCCCGCAAGAAGTTTGTCTGACTGAACAGGGTCTCGCTAGCCAGGGAGAGACGAAAGACTTTCCTTTGACTTTCACATCTGTCAGTGCCTCCCCCCACCCCGGGCTCTGCCCCTCCAGTGCTGTAAATAAATCACTATCCTGAAGAACAGTGAAACTTCTCCCAGTTTACCAGAAAAGGAGACTTCCACGTGTGTCCAGCCCATCTTCAAGCCCTGAGAGGCCAACACTCCCCAGCAGCCCTGCTCTTCCGCACTGGCCGAGCTTTGGTTTTCCCACTTTCACTCCTCCTCTTCACGCACCCGAACCATTAAAAAACCACCCTCCGAGGAAGGGTGCTGCCCGCTGAACTCCCCGCCGCAATCAGACGCACAACGCGCGGCAACCGACCACGGGATCGCTGTCCCTCCCCCCCGGAGCCCCTCCCGGGCTCCTCTCGCCCCGAGCCCCGGCCCGGCTGGAGCCCCGGGGCGCCCTCACCTACCCACACACATCCTGCCGATGATGCGGCAGCCGGCGATGGAGGCGTGCACCACCGGGATGGTCCCGAAGAGCTCCCCCTCGAAGACGCTGCAAGGAGAAAGCGCCGTCAGGCACCGCCGCGGGGCCCAGCGGGGCGGCCGGGCCGGGCCGGGCCCTCGGGCCTCCCTCACCTGTAGAAGTTCTCGGAGCCGCCGATGGCCACGAGGCAGTAGGCGTTGGTGAGCTTGGCGAAGCAGCCCAGCTCGTTGTTGTTCTCGAAGCTGGCGCGGACGGCCATGGCCGGGACGGGCTCCGGGCGGCGACGGGCACACGGGGCAGCGGCGGCCGCGGCCTCTGCCCGGCTCACGCGGCGCCGGCGCTTCCGCTTCGGGCGGCGGCGGGCGGGAGGCGCGGGGCAGAGCGGCGCCGGCCCCGCCCGCAGCAGCAGCGCCCCCCCCCCGGCCGGGAGGGGCGATCGCGGCCGCCGCCGCCGGGGCGGGGAGCGGGGAACACCGGGCGGGCCCTGCCCCGAGTGCGGCCCGGGGACAGCCCGGCCCCCGACCCGGCACCGGGTGGCGGGGAACGGCACTGCAGGCCGAGGCCACCCGTGTGCCCCTGGGCACGGCAGCGCCCGGCGGCAGAAGGGTCACTCCCGTGCAGGTGTGCCACCCCCCTGCAGATATGCCGCCCCCCCAGATGTGACGCCCCCTGCAGATGTGTCACCCCCTGCAGATGTGCCACCCCCTGCAGATGTGCCACCCCCCTGAAGATGTGCCACCCCCTGCAGATGTGCCACCCCCTGCAGATGTGCCACCCCCTGCAGATGTGTTACCCCCCTGCAGATGTGTCACCCCCTGCAGATGTGCCACCCCCTGCAGATGTGCCCCCTTGCAGATGTGCCACCCCCCTGAAGATGTGCCACCCCCTGCAGATGTGCCACCCCCCTGAAGATGTGTCACCCCCTGCAGATGTGCCACCCCCTGCAGATGTGCCCCCTTGCAGATGTGCCACCCCCTGCAGATGTGCCCCCTTGCAGATGTGCCACCCCCCTACAGATGTGCCACCCCCCTGCAGATGTGCCACCCCTGTGCACATGTGCCTCTGATCAGGACTCTATGATCTCCAGTCCCTTCCAACCCCCAACATTTTGTGATTCTGTGTGCCACCCCTACGCAGACGTGTCGCCCCCTGTGCAGATGTGTCACCCATCCCTGTGCAGATGTGCCACCTCTGTGCAGATGTGCCTGGGACCCTGCTCTGGCAGGAGGGTTGGACTCAATGATCTTCAGAGGTCCCTTCCAATCACCAACACTCTGATTTTGTGATTCTGTGTGCCACCCCCACCCAGATGTGTCACCTTTGTGAACATGTGCCACCCCCATGCAGATGTGTCACCCTCATGCAGATGTGCCACTCCCACACAGATGTGCCACCCATGATCCAGGCAGCACCCGAGCACCTCCTGAAGAGGAGCCACCCCCATCCAGACATGACCTGGGTGAGCTGCCACCTGTGTCACCCCACCCATGAGCAGAAGGCCCCCTGGGTGCCACTGACACCCTGAGCAGGTGCCAACCACGCACCCACCTCCTCCAAGCTCAGGGCTGCTCACCTCCCCACCAGACACAGATCTTTCCAGCAGAACTGCTCCTTTATTTTTAACCACATTACCCTGCCTTTGACCATTTCCTTTCCAGCACGGGGATACAGGCAGAGGAATCAGCACGCAGAGAACCTGGGTTCACCCTCAAGACCTCAGTTGCCAGCTTCCAGCTGTAGCACTGGTATTGCTGTAAAGTTGGTGGGAAATGGTTCTTTCCCAAAAGGGTAAAAAACACATAGAAAAGTGGGTTATGTTTAAGTCATTTTCTCTCTCCTGCCGTGATATAGTAATTGAAAAATTGACCTGTACTTGCTAACTGCATCTGAATCAGTCATCTGCATATCGTAGAAACAGCACAGACACCTTTTAGTAGGAACAAGACTAATTCACCACCCGTATTTTGATTTCAAGCCCCAGATACGATGATTGGTGGGGAAAAGCAACCACTTGAAAATAAGACCACAGGACACCTCGAGGCCCGGGTCAGAGTTCGAACCGACTGTGAATGTGTTTAGATTTTAACTTGTTGTACTTGGTGATCAGATCCAGCTTACTGTGCCCCAGAGTCATTCTTTTCTCAGCCCCATACGCGCTGTTCTTTTCCATCAGCATGTCCTCTGTGAGTTTATCATAGCAGGGGACTACAGGCTTTTTATCTCGTTTGAGGTGGTTGTATGGGGAGAGCAGGTCCAATTTTCCTTGTCCGGGACTCTCTCTTTTTTCCAGCCCACAAAAAGCGTTGTCGTTTTCTGCTGGCGGTTCCTTGGAGGTAGCAGCCGGCCCTTTCTGCTTCATGCTTGTCCCATTGCTGCTGGCACCCTCTGAAAGGGACTGCAACGTCTGCTCGGGTCTTGGTGGGGAGCAGTGGCTGCTGTTAGCCTTACCGTCCCCTTGGTAACTCCGTTTATTGGAACTCAGGGCAGGGGAAGGCTCCGGCTGCAAGAATGTCCTCGCCGCCACGACATTCGGTTTGTGATACAAGGATTTATTTGGAGGGCTGTTTGGCAAGTCTGGTGGCTCTCCTTGCTGCTTAGGGCAAGTGGGCTTCAGAGACGTGTCTTCCTTCCCCTTCTTATTACCAGAGTCAGAGCCTGAATCTCGCTTTTCCTGGTGTACGTTGCCGCTGGAGTTTTTCAGAAAGGGAGACACCTTTATGCTCCTGATGCTCACATTGGAAAGGCTGCTGGAGGGGCTCGAGGTTTCAGCGTCGTTCACCTGTGGGGGCTTTAAAAGGGAGTTGGCGGCTTTGGAGGTATTCTGAGAAGAGGGGCACGTTCCAGGATCTGGCACACAGAAGCTGGTCACCGCTCTGGACTCTGCATACAAGTACCGGAATTCCTTCTCAAACTCGGCCACAATCTGACCACGGAAGTGAGTTGCCAGGCTGGTGTGGACTTGGCTGCAAAGCCAAGTGAAACTGCAAAAAAAGAAAAAAAGAAAATAAACCCACGTGTAACTTCAGTTGATGCAACGTACTATATGAAAACACAAACAACGCACAAGAGACATCAGCTGGTTTTCCTCAGCCTTATGGAGGATGCACAGCAGTATCTGGAATATTGTGTCCAGTTCTGGGCCCCTCAGCTCCAGAGGGACAGGGAACTGCTGGAGAGAGTCCAGCGCAGCCACAGGGATGATGGAGGGAGTGGAACATCTCCCTGGTGAGAAAAGGCTGAGGGAGCTGGGGCTCTTTAGCTTGGAGAAGAGGAGACTGAGGGGTGACCTCATTCATGTTTAGAAATATATCAAGGGTGAGTGTCAAGAGGATGGAGCCAGGCTCTTCTCGGTGACAACCACTGATAGGACAAGGGGTAATGGGCTGAAACTGGAACATAAGAGGTTCCGCTTAAACTCGAGAAGAAACTTCTTCTCAGTGAGGGTGACGGAGCCCTGGCACAGGCTGCCCAGAGAGGTTGTGGAGTCTCCTTCTCTGGAGACATTCACGACCTGCCTGGACACGTTCCTGTGTAGCATTATCAAGGCGTTCCTGCTCTGGCAGGGGGATTGGATTTGATGATCTTTCGAGGTCCCTTCCAATCCCTGACATTCTGTGATTCTGTGATTCTGTGAACTGGGCTCTGCCTACAAAGCACAGCAGCACCTTTTCTTCTCTAGCTTCCTCTTGCCCACGCTCTGCCCGTAAGCGAGGAACCGCTGTTCCCCACTCCCCACCCCACGGGCGGTGGGCAGGCCTGTCGGCGCACGCAGGTGGCACTGCGGTGCGCGGGGTCTGTGCCAGGTGAGCGGTGGCAAGGAGAGCTGCCGCTGCTGGAGGTGCTGTGGCTGTGGGACAACGGGGCACCGCAAGGCTCTTTCTGCCCAACTTGTATCACAGACTTCCCAGCCCAGCCTTTGGGCAGCACAGCACACTGCGACCGCACCTTCCACAGAGCGCAAAGGGACTGTCTGGGGGATATCCAGGCATGCCTGGTCTCCTGCTCCCTTCCCTTGCCTTGGCAGGAGCCACAGTCTCATGTCCATAACATCTCTAATGTGATGGACTTGAAGGAGCTGCTTAGGCAGGCAGGAGGGTGGGGAATGGAGGTGTTGGGCACTGCCTCGAGGAGCAGAGGTCTCCAGAGCCTCACAGGAATAGCTCAGGACAGGAAAGGCTGATGCTGTTTTCCAGAAGCATTGCTGGGAGATTCCCCAGACTGCTTCCAACTTTTCCTTGCTGTCCAGTTAGGAGACACAGGGTGTTAGAAGTTCATGAGTCCTGTGCTCAGCAAGTCCATCCCCCTGCTCTCACAGTGCAATGTCTTGGGATCTTTACTGGGAGTTTGTTAAGTCCCACCTTAAAACAAATTAGGTTTTGCCTCAGCCAGGGAAGAACTTTCACTAATTGACACTCCACATATTTTCCTGTCTACAGACAGTAACCACATTTATCTTCCCAATCTTTATTTTCCTAGGTTGAACAGGTAAGCTTCTCTTACAGAGTAGGCTCCCCAGGCTCCTGGTCATCCCAGTCATCACCTGCTTCTTTGATTCATTTATTCAAATCAAGTCAGCAGACTAATAATTAAATAAAATAGTTAAATAAAAGAGAACCTTCGCAGATGGAAATATGGCTGCATTATCAGCTGCTGAGACTTTGACAGGAGCAGAGCAAAATCACAGAAGTTACAGGAGAGATTCCAATTATTCTTAAGTAAATGTCATTTCAGGACGAGATATTGGCACTATGTTTCGAGATCTCATCCATGTTTACTTCAATGTACGCTGGAAGCCCAGAGCAAACACATACAGCCCCACAGAGATGTGAGAAGAGAAAAAAAACAAACAAACCCAGTTAAAAGCTGGGATGGCTAAATGATGGAAGAGAAGCTATTATGACCAGAAGGCCCATCTTTCAGAAAGGTTGGGTCATGCATTACAAAAGGCATAAGAAATAATATCTGGCTCTCTTTGGGGCTAGCACATGGTCCACAGGAGTGCTCAGATAATGCCTCTGCATCAGTGGTTGTTGTACAGGAGCTTGGGATGATCCCTGCCTCGAATCCGCCTTTATACAGAAAATAAGGGAGGATCAGCCTCATTCTGAAATCTCTGTAGAGGAGATTAGAAAACATATCAACCAAGCAGATAGTAACGAATTAGCAGGACCAGGTAACATTAAACCAAGAGCGCCAAAGGAATGCAAGGATGAAACAGCTCAACTGCTAACCAGGGCGTGTTATCTCCCACTTGAAAGTGCCTTGATTATCGGAACACTGGAAGGTTGCTAATGTGACATAACTTTTGTAATGTTCCAGACCATTAAGTCTCGTAACTGCACAGCACAAATTAATAGAGGCTCTCCTAAAGAATACAAATAGTGGCCATACAGGTAAATACGGTATCACAGGAAAGGCGGCTCTAGCAAAGGAATGTTACCTCTCACAAAGCTGTGAGACTTCTTTGAAGAAATCCAAGAGTCCAGAAGAAATCCAAGAGTCCAGACAGGGGAGATTTGGTGCAGCCTGCATCAACCTTGTCAAAGGCGTCTGTCCCAGGGCCCCTGCCTGGCTCCCAGGGGTGCTGCCGTTTCCACCCGCGCTGCTGACAGCTCCTACACGGGCGTGCTGCCCCTGCACCGCACAGCGCTCAGACACCCCAGCTCAGGACCTCCACCTCTCACCCACACCCTTGTGCTCACCTGAACTCCTCAAAGCCTGAGGAGCAGGGCACCCGCTACTCTGACAGGGCAGGCTTGCACCCCTTGCACTGGGAGTCCTGTCCCATGACCGGCGAGAGGAGCCTGGTCAGTCAGGTGGGGGGTAACGCCTGCCTGACCTGCTCACCCAGCTAGTGCTGCTCTGCAAGTGGTCATCTTTGCTCTCCTCATTCTGGCTGGGAGGTCTCAGGACTCCCACTCAAATGATCGAGCAGGAACATCACAACAGCTCTGGCCTCACCTTAGCAGGAGGCAAACAACAGGTCTTGCTTAGGTTTTCTTTCCCTCCCTGGACAGCGACATCCACCTGCCAGCTGCTCCCAGCTCCATCTGACCCAAGCACTGCCTCCCTAGAGAAACGCGTGAGAGACACCCCCAGCACCTCCTGTCACCCACATGAACTGCTCTCCACCTCACATGTCCAGCCTCACGACTGTCCTCATCACTGATGCTCCTTATGGCTCTTTCCCCAGTCCCAGCGTTACCGTGTCCCAGTCTCCCGTGCTGATCCAACGGGGCCTGTCTGGGCAGGACCTGGAAGGGATCATCCAAGTCCCTCCTCCTTGCCACAGGACACATTTCCATGATAGGACCACGTGGCCTTGCTGGCCATGGTTGGATCCGATGATCTTAAAGGTCTTTTCCAACCTCAACAATTCTATGAATCTGTGGCTGCTCCCAGCCCTACAAACCAACAAAGGGCTTTTCCTCCATGAATGGCACGAAGGAAATAGCCAGGGAATTATTGGCCTCTCCTGGTATAAAAATAAAACACTGAATGAAATTAACAGGTTACAAATTCAGCACAGATGGGAAGAGGTGCTTCTGTGGTGTATTGGGTTTCCCTGGCCGGATTTCGGCAGCAGGGGGGCTCTAGGGTGGCTTCAGCAAGAAGCTGCTAGAAGCTTCCCCCGAGTCCGATGGAACCCGTGCCAGCCAGCTCCAAAGAGGGACCCACCGCTGGCCAAGGCTGAGCCTGTCAGTAGGAGAGGAACCCTCTGTGAAAACATATTTAAGAAATGGGGAAAAAGAACTGTGCCACAACAGTGAGAATACATGGAGATACCAAGGCCAGTGAAGAAGGTGGCGGGGGAGGATGTGCTCCAGGAGCAGAGAGTCCCGCGGGTCATGGTGAGGACCATGGTGAAGCGGGCTGTCCCCCTGCAGCCCATGGGCGGGGTGTAGATGTCCACCGTGGGGTGGAGAACCCCACGCCGGAGCGGATGGATGCCTGGAGGGGGCTGAAGCCCGTGGGAAGTCTGTGCTGGAGCAGGTTGCTGCCAGAACCTGTAGCCTGTGGAAGAGAGGAATGCCCACGCTGGAGCAGGTTGGCTGGTGTGACTTTTGTGACGCTGCGGGGGACTCACACTGGAGCAGTTTCCCCTGAAGGGCTGCGCCTCAGGCTCAGGAGGGGTGGGTTGCCCCTCGTGGGGTGTCTCCCATTGGGCAGTTTGTGATGAATTGCCCTTCATGAGACAACTCACGGTGGAGAAGAGAATGTGAAGCTTGTCTCCCGTGAGAGGGACCCCACAGTGGCCCTGGGGAAGAGTGAAGAGTCCTCCCCCGGGAGTGAAGAAGCAGCGGTGGAACCAACATCGGCTGAACTGACTGTAACCCCCACTCCCTGTCCCCCTGCGCCGCTCGGGGGGAAGAGATGGAGAAACCGGGATTGATGTTAAGCCCGGGAAGAAGGGAGGGATGGGGGGAAGGTGTTTCTCTTTTAAGATCTGTTTTTTCTTATTTCCCACTACTCTTCTCTGATTTGTTCATTTAATAAATCTAATTTCCCAAAAATCGAGTCTGTTTTCCCCGGGCTGGTAAATGCGAGTGATCTCCCTGTCCTTCTCTCAAACCTTGAGCCCTTCGATATGTTTTCTCCCCCTGTCTAGCGGAGAAGGGGGGTGACAGAGCAGCTGTGTGGGCACCTGGCCGCCCGCCAGGGTCAAACCATGACATGTGCCCAACACAACTCAGAGGCAAGCTGGGGAGCTCCTCCCTGCAGGCCACTGCGTGTGCTAAAAGTCCGTGGGAGGAAGGGTTTTCCTGGCGTTATTTCTTTGCATAACGAACTGCTGCAGGCAGAGAGCCCTTACCCGGCTCTGGATCACCCTGGGACACAGATGACAGGAGCCTGGGAGAGGCCGGCTGCAGGGCAGGATCCCGTCCCTGCCTCGCTTGGACGCTGCAGGAGCAGGACCCGCCGGGCAGCCGTGCAGCTCAGCCTCTGGCCAGGAGATGGGGGTGCAACATCACCTCCCGGGGGCGGGGGGCACCTGCCCGTCCAGCCACAGCGTCCCCTGGGTCGAGCACGGGGCGCCAAGAGCAGCCTGCGGTGCTCCGGCCCCAGGCTCAGCACCCCCCTGGACACCAGGATGAGCTCTCCTGGGGTCGCACTGGCTTTCCTGCAGCTGTACCAGACAGGGGCTCGCACTTCTTCAGCCTCTCCACGTCAGCTGTTTGCAGCTGATGAGATACCAGTTTGCAGCAGCAGGGGTTTTTTGCATCTTCCAGTAGTGCCTCTTACCCGTTTTTATTGTTTTTCTCTCACTTTGGCTGTCAGAGGCATTCTTTTCTTTCTGCATGCCAATATGAACTCCTACGTGTAATTTTTGCCCATAGATACTACGTAACGCTCATAACTAGGCCTTTAATTTCAAGTGACATTTTCTTTGCTAAGATGACAGCAGCCTGTCTTTACTGTAGTAATCTCGTTCCGTTTGCTTCCAATGCACTTGAAATCATTTCCACTCCTCGTCTTTCATCTTCATTTTGACTGAAAGCAGCGCAATGCATCCAGGTAATTTGGGCATCCCATCCCACCTGCCTCTTCCTTCTAATTCAGCCTGACAGCAGCTTGCCTTGCCTCTTTCTTCTGGATTCACTTTTCATTTATACACCTGAGGACTTCCTCCTCTTTGCTCTGGTTTGCTCCGCGGGGTTATACATAACTTACCTTCTGGCAACGTTCGCTTTATCGCTACACGTACCAGTCTGGCGTTTCCCTGCTGATACACCGTGCTTTCCATTCCTTATGCGCTCCCTTTCTGCTTAATTGTAATTTCTTTCTTGAGGTGACTGTTCATTGAGTTAGATCTGGAAATTGCTCTTAAGAGCTCTTTCCTCTTGCTTGGGACAGGGATACCTGAGAGTACGAGCACATTTCTTTTAAAGAAATGCCAAGCCTCCTCCAGCTGCCACGTAGATTTGCCTGTCTGCTGCAAAACACGTGCTGAACAAACACTATACTGAACAAAACACTAGGCTGAAGCCAGGTGCAGAGCTTCGGTAATCCTCTCCACTTTCACCCCTCACTTCTTCAGTTTCGGTTGTCACGTCAGCTTCAACCCCAAATGCTGAGTTTCACTCACTACAGCAAACGACGAGCTCCCTCCTCTCTGTGCCAGTGGCAGGTCACACCCCGATACTTTGAGTGTTGTCCATTATGAGCCGAGGAATTTAATCTCCTCTAAGGCAACTCAAACAGCCATGTACCTCCCTATCAGGCTGACAATACCACCTCTTTTCTCTAGTCCTAATCTGGTAAATGTTTAGTTTTCCTGTTCAAGATCCTGTTTAGCTCTAGCCCCACTCGCCCTTAGCCTCCTCCCATCCGCTGCATTAGTGACCGTCTTCATATCCTTCACTCTCTTACACTAAATAAGTGCTCAAAGAAACATACTATTTCTTCTGGTGCCCAGAATAATACTAAATAACTAGATATAATTATAGTTAGGATTTTAGGTTATTGCTTTTCCTAGCTACCTCAATTAACCCTGTTTTTTTCTTTGTCTTAATTTAGAGGAAATATAAGGTTAAAGATAGAAAACACAGGGAAATAGCAATTAGTTGAGGGATCTAAACTCATTTTCCTACAGTTAAGTTAAGGGCAGTGAGCTTCATTCCTATATTTAGAAAAACTCTCCAAAAATGTGCCCGATTCATACCTATGGGCAGCAATATATTAGAATGAGTTCAGCTTGCCAAGAGTATTTTGAAAAGGGATTTTACAAAACTATCAAGGAAATCGTCAGCACAGAGAACGACAGTATCAACATATGGGGTTCAATAGGAAAGTGTCAATATGTATCGACATTACTCTTGCTGCATACATCTAATAACTGCATACAGGGCTCATAGGAGAGAGAATCTGATGGCTGCAGACACAACTAGAGACTAAAATTGGATTTCAGGCATGGTCCGAGCATGCATTTGTGGAGAAGAGTCTCTTCTTACAGCTGAAGAATTAAAAGACACTCACTGAGTATCTGAATAGTCAAGGATAGAGTAGGAAAGCACCCCTCTGCAAGAGAGGGTGCACAGAGACTAGCCAGCTGGATTCACCGCCAGCGTAGAAGGATGTGCTGGAACTCTAGAGGGGTCTAGCATCTTGAGGAACAGGAGATGTTGCGTCTGGAAAAGAGACAACTGACGGTCAGCGTGGTAACTGTCCCCAGGTTGTACAAACCAACCTACGTGGAAGGTACTAAACTGGGCTGGGGTCCGTCAGAGACAGAGAGCACACGAATGATGTCCTCCGTGACTCAGTGGTCAGGCAGGTGACAGCAAAGAATGAAAAGCGAGTTGCTGGCTGGGGTGAAGGATGGCAGAGACAGATGGATCCAAGCGGTGGAGCACCACAGTGAAGCGGCTGGTCGGTGTCTTTGTAGGTTTCATTAATGTAAAAAGAGATGGGATGAGTCTCGGGGGCAAAATAAAAGCACCTAAGTAGGAAGCTAAAAAGGATCGTGATTTTATTGCTAGTCTTATAAAATGCTCTTCCATGCTTCAAATGGGTCAGAGAAGTAAAAGAGCGTTTCAGGGCACGGTTATGAAAGCTACGTTAGGGAAAGGATGGTAGAATCATAAGGAAATAGAAAACTGTAGGTGACTCGATGAAGAAAGCTGGATTCGATCTAAATGAAACCTGGCTGCTGCACAACATAACACAGAAGATCCAGGGAGGTTTTAAATTAGAATTGGAAGCGAAGCTGTGATGTGTAGAAGGCCACACAGTTTGCGACTGCCAACGGTCTCCAACAAGCAGATCAGATACAAATGTTTACAAGCCTACATAAATCTTTGTTTTGCTTTGGCCTGGCCGGATTTTGGCGGTGGGGGGGGAGCTGCAGGGTGGCTTCTACGAGAAGCTGCTAGAAGCTCCCCAAGTTTGATAGAGCCAATGCCAGATGGCTCTAAAGAGGGACCCGCTCCTGGCCAAGGTTGAGCCTGTCAGTAAAGTGATACGGGAGGAACGCCTCTGTGAAAAACTGCACCATATCAGCTGGCACAGAGATGGAGGAGTGAGAATATGTGCAGACACCAAGGTCAGTGAAGAAGGAGGGGGGGGAGGATGAGCTCCAGGCGCCGGAGCAGAAGGAGTCCCCCGGGTCCGTGGTGAGGACCATGGTGAAGCGGGTTGTCCCCCTGCAGCCCATGGGCGAGGTGCAGATGTCCACCGTGAGGATCACCGCGTAGATGTCCACCGAGGACTCCACGCCGTGTGGGTGGATGCCTGAAAGGGGACTGTAGCCCGTGGGAAGCTGCATCAGAGCAAGTCGCTGCCGGAACCTGTAGCCTGTGGAAGAGAGGAATGCCCACGCTGGAGCAGGTTGGCCGGTGGGACTGTTGTGACGCCGCAGGGGACTCACACTGGAGCAGTTTCCCCTGAAGGACTGCACCTCAGACTCACGAGGGGTGGGCTGCCCCTCGTGAGGTGTCTCCCGTTGGGCAGTTTGTGATGAATTGCCCTTCGTGGGACGACTCACGGCGGAGAAGAGAGCGTGAATCTTGTCTCCCGTGAGAGGGACCCCACAGTGGCCCTGGGGAAGAGTGAAGAGTCCTTCCCCGGAGTGAAGAAGCAGCGGTGGAACCAACGTCGGATGAACTGACCGTAACCCCCACTCCCTGTCCCCCTGCGCCGCTCGAGGGGAGGAGGTGGAGAAACCGGGACTGGTGTTAAGCCCGGGAAGAAGGGAGGGATGGGGGGAAGGTGTTCTGTTTGTTAAGATCTGTTTGCTCTTTCTCACTTCTCACTACTCCTCTCTGATTAGTTCTTTTAATAAATGTACCTAATTTCCCTAAAATTGAGTCTGTTTTGCCTGGGACGGTAAATGCGAGTGATCTCCCTGTCCTTATCTCAAACCCTGAGCCTTTGGAAATACTTTCTCCCCCTGTTTAGCAGTGAAGGGGGAGTGAGAGAGCAGCTGTGTGGGTACCTGGCAGCTGGCCAGGGTTAACCCACAACAATCTTATTAGCTAAAGAAAGAGATAGACCTTGGGAAATATCAGAGGTGAAATGATGACTCTGACACAGGAGGTATCTCAGAAACGTACTGTGGAGAAGAAAGGTACGGGAACAGTGTAACTGCAAGGGTGAGTTACACAAAACGGGCAAACAGAGATGTGTTGCTGGGGCAGTGGCACAACACATTGCAGAAAAAAAAAAGTCAAGTAAGGTAAATGATATATCAACAAAATATTGCTGTTGGATTACAGTTCCACTCCCAAACAGGAAAAAACAGAATTAGGGCTATACTGTGAGCTCTCTGAGCAGAGTGCTGATGGTGGTTGTCCATGCAAAGGAAATGCTGAGAAGGTGAGAAGGCAGAAAGCAAAGGAATAATGGACATATTAAATGGAGGCCATTACCAGCAGAGCTGCAAAAGCTACATTTTGGACAATAGAAATGACTGAGAAACTAACCAGCAAACCAACAAAAGGAGAAATAACATTACCAGTTCAGAAAGTTAATTTGGGAAGGTCATTCATCAGAAAAATAACCATGACGTGCCCCTATCAAATGTTCTTTCAGGACCAAAATAATCCACAACAGTAATACTTTACTTAGAAAAAAGAAAGTGAAGAATGCTGTTAAAAAGAAATTCAAAAGAATAACCACAAAGATTAAATGCTTGATGCAGCACGAAGATTAAGATGCTATATTAGAGTCTCAGAGAAAATGTACCTATCAAAACAAAGACACTGTAAAACATCCAAAAAGTCACCACAGTTAAAAGGTACGTTAAAGGAAAATATTAAAGTAAACAGCCTTCAAAACCTGGAAGTCAGCAATTTCCCAATTATTAAGCAGTGAATAACCTACCATTTAAAATTGAACATAGCAGCAGAGGAATGGAAAGCAGCAAACGTGCACCTTCTAAAGAGCTCCTGGAAAACTACAAACCAGCCAGCCTTATTTCCATACTGGAGAAACTGGTAGAAGCAAATAGAGGGTAAAAAGATTAGCTGCATAAATAACTATAATCATAATGCTGGAGACTCAGCACATTTGTGTGGCCGTGCCTCCAAAGGCTCTCGCAGCTCTTTGAAGGAGGCAGCAAGCACACAGATGCGCACGATCTGCTTGATGTTGGACACCCGAATTTTCAAAGAGGTTTTCACACAGTTATTCAGCCAAGACTCTCAGAAAAATTAAGTGATCAGGGAGTACGAAGGAAGTTCTTCCCAAGGAGTAACAGTTGATTAAAGATGGGATACACGTGTGAGCAATAGTTTTAATTCACCCAGTGAAACCCCCCAAGTCTCGTGCTGAGGCGGCTGCTTCAGAAAAGTCCTGAAGAATTGTAGAAACCGTCCACGTTGGAGTTCATGACAAAATCATCATGGGTTGTCAAAAGAAAACCGAACAATCAGAAGCTGGAAAAGGATCTGCTGGTCTAGGGTGAATAAGCAATAAAACGATAGACAAAATTCAATGCCAATAAATCCAAACTGTTGCCAACGCCCTGACAGCCTCCGCATATTGTTGAGTCCTCAGATATTAACACTTAGGAAAGAGGGCAGGGTTCCCCTGGACAATTCCAAAAAATAAGCGCTTCAATGTTTAGCACCAGTCAAAAAGGGTGGGTGGGGATTTCTCGACCACTCCAAGTAGTTCTGGTCAATTTGTTCTATGAAAGATAGACTTTGTGATTCTGTGATGAAGGTGCAGTGGACTGGATGATCTTTCACACACAGAATCACACAGAATGTTGGGGGTTGGAAGGGACCCCAAAAGATCATCCAGTCCAGCCCCCCTGCCAGAGCTGGGTCACCCAGGGCAGCCACACAGGAACGTGTCCAGGCGGGGTTTGAAAGTCTCCAGAGCAGGAGACTCCACACCCTCCCTGGGCGGCCTGGGCCAGGGCTCCGGCACCCCCACAGAGAGAAAGCTTTTCCTGATGTTTTTGTGGAACCTCCTGTGCTCCAGCTTGTACCCATTGCCCCTTGTCCTGTCACTGGACATCCCTGAGCAGAGCCTGGCTCCATCCTCCTGACACTCCCCCTTGACATATTGATAACCATGAATGAGGTCACCCCTCAGCCTCCTCTTCTCCAAGCTAAAGAGCCCCAGCTCCTTCAGCCTTTCCTCACCAGGGAGATGTTCCACTCCCTCCATCATCTCTGTGGGTCCCTTCCAACCCCCAACATTCTGTGATTCTGTGATCTTTAAGATCCCTTCCAACCCACATCACAGACCCAAACCCCTGACCCAGAACAGCAGAGCAAGGAACTGAACCTGTGCTCTAACCAGTACGCTGACTCCAGGCTACAGGGAGGCTCGATGTTCCTCCAGCTGTGGAGTTCAATCCAGCTGACATATGCTCAGTTTTAGCCATTCAAAACTGAGTGGTCTCAGTGGTTTAATACCCAGCCCCTGCAGTCGATGGAGATGGACAGATGTTCTCAGGCAGCGATTCACTGCATTTTTCTCAGAAACATGTCTTAGGATGCTCCAAATGCCACCAGATGTTCTCCATACTTTTTGTATAGAGACTCTACCCAACCAGTTTCAATCAGGTTCTCCCATTTTTCACTGCCTGAGTTTGATAAGGTGAGACTTCCACCCCTGGGGATGATGATGTTGGAAGCAGAGGAGAAAGCGCAGCTTGGAGCTACAGCACTGATGAGGGCACCGGGAGACTGAGGGTCCAGCATGTGCTGGCTGAGAAATGTAAAAGAGAATGAGAGAGAGAGAGAGAGCAACATTCAAGGAGACCTGGCGAGAGGAGAATAAAACATTGCCAGGGCACCAAATTCACAGAAATATCAGAAGAGTCTGTCCTGGGGAATCGCACTGTTTGGGAAGCAGAAGATGATGTGCAACAGCCCGAAAATACCGTGGGGAAAGATCTACAGGTAGAAAGGGTCTAGTAACAAAAATGCAGTACGAGAACGGTAGTCCCAGCCCTCTTATCAGAACAGTGACAGTGTTAGCTGAGACTACAGAGGCTGCAGAATCAGAACAGGCTGTAATAGTGGGAGACTCATCCACTCATATACATACTAGATGAATGCTTCACTGGGATGAGCTGTGGAGAAAAACTTTATGGAAGCAATAAATGACTACTTGCCAGAATTAATTAGTCTAATTGTTTGACCCACAAGAAAAGACACTATTCAGGATGTGGTCTGGAATGATGCATGGGACTGGGTTCCAGGGGTAGAAGTGGAAGAGCCCATTTGCAACAATGCTCACAACAGTTTTAACCCTGTAGTGGGAGAGAGCAATCTACATAAATGCAGCACGTGGATATTCAATTTCAAGCAAGGTAACTGCATAAAAATGCAGCAATTAGTCAAAGAAGAGCTGAAAGGAGCGGTCTGGGAACCCCAAGATGACTACAGTTTGTAGGTTTTTCAAAAATGCTGCATTGGCAGGTAAGAAATGGGTGGGCTCGTTTGACACCTATGGGTCAAAAGGGACATTCAGCGATGGCAAGGCCACAGTAGACATCTTAAATGGATTTTTTGCATCCGTTGCTAATGCTCATGACACCAAGATATGCTTCACTCCCACGAACCAGGGCCCCTTTGTTGAGGACGAGGAGGTTTCCAGTATGATCCCATCAGCAGAGAGGGCTCTGGATGCAAGCCCACGTTTCACTGGAGCTGACCTCATGGCAAAGTGTGCTGTGATGAACAAGGCACAGCCTCTTGGAAGAATCACAGAATCACAGAATCACAGAATGTCAGGGAGTGGAAGGGACCTCGAAAGATCATCAAGTCCAATCCCCCTGCCAGAGCAGGAACGCCTCGATAATGCTACACAGGAACGTGTCCAGGCGGGTCGTGAATGTCTCCAGAGAAGGAGACTCCACAACCTCCCTGGGCAGCCTGTTCCAGGGCTCCGTCACCCTCACTGAGAAGAAGTTTCTTCTCGAGTTTAAGCGGAACCTCTTATGTTCCAGTTTCAGCCCATTACCCCTTGTCCTATCAGTGGTTGTCACCGAGAAGAGCCTGGCTCCATCCTCGTGACACTCACCCTTGATATATTTGTAAACATGAACGAGGTCACCCCTCAGCCTCCTCTTCTCCAAACTAAAGAGCCCCAGCTCCCTCAGCCTTTTCTCATAAGGGAGATGCTCCACTCCCTTAATCATCCCAGTTGCCCTGTGCTGGACTCTCTCCAGCAGTTCCCTGTCTTTCTTGAACTGAGGGGCCCAGAACTGGACACAAGATTCCAGATGGGGTCTCACCAGGGCAGAGCAGAGGGGAAAGAGAACCTCTCTCGACCTACTAACAAAGCTACTGCAAAGGCAAGTTCTGCCTCACAGACCCGCTGGAGTTTGGTGAGGGGTGAGCACATGCATAAAGGGAGTACAGAAAGGTCTTGTTATAGAGGAAAGGTCTTGTTATGGACGGAGAGCTGGTGAAAGCACAGGGTGCATTGGGTAGGTGCTTACTAGTCATTTCTCAGTTATTTCTCAGCATGGGTAGGACCAGAGACTGGTCCTGGGACTGGTTTTCATCCTCTGGGTGACCTCAGGCATGGACGGGGGCAGTGAAATCCCCAGGTTTGCAGAGATCCTCAGTTCCTTCAGGTTTTTGGATACCTCGTTGAAGGTGGGGAAATCCAGAAGGACCTCAGAGAACTGAGCAAGTGGACAAGTATGCGGCAGATGAACTTCACTGCAGGAAAATGTGAGGTACCCACAGGGAAAAATGATCTGTTCCAGGGCTGTACGATGCCGAACCTGGAACAGCTCAGGAAGGAGCTCAGAAACATCGCCAGCAGTTCTATGAATCATCAGCAGTGTGCAATGGCAGCTAAAAAATGCCACGAATGCTGGCCGCTGTCAGCAAGGCTGATGATGACAGAGAACATCATTTTGACCCTCTGCAGCACGTTGGTGCAGCCCTATCTTGGGGTCTCTCTGCATCTCAAGAAGGGCATAGTGAGGTTAGAGAGGGTGCAGAGAAAGATAACTAAAATATCTGAGGGATGCAGCAGCTGCTGCACGAGGAGAGAGGTAGGAAAAGGGCAGGGAGGGTGGGTAAGATGAAGGCTTGGAAAACTGTGAAAGCAATGACTGAGCAGAATGTAGGACGGTTGTTTTACCCATCTGCAGCACTAGAACTAGGGGCACTTCATGAAATTAGTGGGAGATGGGTCTAGAGCATTTAGACAATGAGTGAGAGCACAGACAGAACAGGCACTGAAGGGAAGAAGCAGTGATGCCTGCAACTGTTGTGCATGCTGTGGGAGGACAAGGGGGACCACAGAGAGCAGCTTTGGTTTCTCTACCCAAAGGGTAGAGACAGATTTTAGGCCAAGTGGAGTATCATCTGACCTGGAAGAACATTTCTTTTTTTTTTTTTACACATTTTTAAGAAATGAAGCAGCACTCATAGACAGATGTACTCAGGAAGTGTCAGTGCTGGCAGCTGAGCAGTTAATGCTGTCTGAAAGCTAAACAGCAAGGTCAGAGCAAGAGGATGGAATAGCAGAAGGCAGAGCACCAAAATGAAACCCGACATTTTTATGAGGAAATGAAGAGGAGAGCATATAATTATCACGGAGGCACAAAATAAAAACAAATAAAAACGAGAGCTACATTGTTCAGTGGTTTGGTAAAGAGTATTTTCTCAGTGTCACCAGTCTTTATCACAGTAGTTGTTACTTTTTCTTACCTGTATGTACCAGCAAGAACTTGGTCACAATCAATTAGGATAAACTTCTCAAGGACCTGCCCAGCAAATTTCTTGCCCGCTTTACTGTAGTATGTGTCTCCACTCACACATCTTATGCGCATGTTCTGAAACCAAAGAAAAGCAGAATTGGTAAGGGGATGTGCATTGAACTAAAGAGAAATGTTCCTTCCTGTGTCATTGGTGGACTCCCTCTAGCAGGAGCTCCTCTCCCAGAGGCAGAAGGCAGCAAGGCAGCAAGTATTTCTTGGCTTCTACATACTAAGTATTTTGTCTCACTGTTTGCTTCTACAAGATAAAAATATCAGCAAATTTTAACAAGTCACACTTAGGTAGGAATGCTGGTTTGAAAAAAATTTGGAGATTCCTAAGGTCATGTCTGAAGTATGTGAGACTCTACAATTTCTCCCAGATTATTAATAATATTGAACTAACCACACGAGCTGATGACTCTGTGTTTAAACTAAATTTCGACCCATAACAACTAGCCAGTTTCTAATCAATCGAATGTGCTGTTCTGATTTTACACAGCGACAGGCTTCCTAAAACCAAAATACTGTTCAATGAGAAGCAAACTCGCTCCTGCAGTGACCAAGGTCACTGCTGGATCTCATGTGCCCCACGCTGGGGGTGCCAGGAAGTAAAAGGGTTGTAAGGAAGTAAAAATGTCACACTCGCAGGGAGGAGCGGGCAGGACAGGTGATTCAAACCTGACCAGCAAAGTATTCCATTCCATTCCGTTCCGTTCCGTTCCGTTCCATTCCATTCCATTCCATGGAATATTCAGTATAAAGCTGAGAGGTCACAAAGGTCAAGTCCTCTTCTTCAATGGCCAGTGTCTGGGGAGGATTCCTTCTGTTCTTCTGCCCTTGATCCTGACCCATGGACTCCTGAATCCAGTGCCCATCTGCTGCTGGGTCCAGTGTGGGGCCTCCTGGCGCTGCCTGCCCTGCAGCGTTGGTGGGGATTGCTCCTGGGGGGACGTGGGGTGGTGGTGGGCAGGAGAGGGGGTTGGATTCAATATTGGGTTTGTCTGTATTTCATTATTTTCTTATTAGTACTATTATTGTTTCATTAAAGCTGTTTTAGTTTTCTTTCCCTATCCATAAGTCTCTTTCTCTTATGCCCTTTTCCTTCGCCTTTGGGGAGGGAGAGGGGTTATTAGAGAGCATCCGTCAGTCACTCAGTGGCCAGCCCAGCTCTAACCCTTGACATGTGCCTACATTTTAAGAATTGCCTTTTATCAGGACATTTAAAAATTATGTTAAGATTTTCTGTTGTTGTACTCAAGTGAAGCAGACTTGACCCTCATCTGTTCAAAGAACTTCTCTGATGAAACTTCAGCCCGTAAAACCAAATGCCCAGCACAAAACACGTATCTTGGTATCCAGCAGGAGCCTTTCTCGTAATGTGAGGTTTTTGCTTGTAACAAAAGCTCCGTGCACCTCAGCTGGCGAAGGCAGAAGAGAACAGTCACTGGAAACAGTTACTGGCCTGCTCTATAGGATACAGTGCCAAACAAAACATCTGGTATGTAAACAGCCATCCCTAAGGCTGCACCCGAGCTGGCCTGCCAAAGCACCCCTCACTGCCCCGCCAGGCCAGCTCCCCAGCACCCAGTGGCTCTGGCACACCTGGAGCTCTCACAGCAGGCAGATCCCTTCATGGGCAGCTTAGACCTGCCTAGCATCACCTCTGCAGAAGACCAAGACCCAGGATGGCTGGTACGGGCCGTGCACACCCACGGGGCCATTTTGCCTCTTGGGTGAGGTGGGTGCTGCCCATGGCTGGTGGGTGCTCCTGGTGTGGGCAGCAGCCTCTCCCCTGCTGTGCAGCAGCTTTCAGACACAGCAGTTTGCAACAGCAGCGCTGCAGACAGAAAACTGGCACAAATAGTTGTGGTTCTCCTACAGACGTTCTCTGCGGGGCGCAGACCCACGGCCCTGCCACCGCCCCTTCCAGGAGCTGCTCCCTGGCACGGGTGTGCCCCCTTCTCCCCCTCCTCCTGCCCCCAGGCAGGTTGAGCACCGTGGGCTCCCCAGGCTGCCCGTGTACAGCCAGGGACTGGCTCGCCCGGTCTCTGGCTTCACGTGGGGTTCATGGGGCAGAAGTCGTGCCTCAGGGGGTGAGGAGGAGGAAGCAGTCAGCCTGCGGCAGATGACTCCGCTCCTGATGGCTTTCCTCTTCCGTCAGGAAGGAGGAAACATCTGCAGGCAGGAGGTGGGCTTCCTGGAAACATCTGCTGGGGGAGCTCCTCACAGCAGGGTGGGAAATGCTCAGCTCTCCCATGGCACCGAGGAAGTCTCCCTGCTCACACAAGGAGCACCGTTGCCTTCAGGGCTTCATAACAGCAGCCAACCTCCTCCAGACTGGTGTCCATCCGACCCAACAGTCTCTCTCTCGCCGTGGGCAGCGGCAGCTGGGGAAGAGCAGGAGGAACGCAATCATTGATGATGGTGCACCATAAAATTCCTGCTGATGCTGTTTTCTGCTCAGGGAATTCCCTCTTATGGTTTGTCTTAGTGGGAACCCCTCCTTGGCCTCTTCTCCAAGCACTTGTCTAGTCTCCTCTTGAATTCATGGAAATTTTCAGTAGGGACAGAGCTGAAGCTTCACAATCTTTGGACTGCAGCTCTCACTTGTTGCCTTCTTGTGGCCCAGAGCATGTCCTCTTCTGTCACCTGTGAGAAGGGAACAACTTCTTCCCCATAAGGATGGTTGTGCATTGGAACAAGTTATCCAGAGAGGTTGTGCAGCCTCCGTGCTTGGAGATTTTCAAGACTCGACCAGGTAAGGCCCTGAGCAACCATGTCTGACCTCAAGGTGGTGACGCTTTGAGCAGGAGGTTGGACTTGAGGACTTCCTGAGGTCTCTGCCAACTTGCGTTAACCTGGGATACTCTGAAGGGCCACCACAAGTTGCTGATGCAGAGCAAGATACGCTGGATGCTTGGGAAGGTGTTCACCTAATCCTGTTGCCAATCAACAAAAGGATTTTTTTCTTCCAGTGCTGAGGTCTTAGTAATATTAGTTCTCACTGGGAGGAGCTTCCTCACCCCCACAGCAAAGTTTTAACCACTTCAAGTAAGGGATATCCCATAGATTTGTCAGCACAGTATTTCTCCACTCCCTCTATCCTTGGCAAGGCATAAGTTTCTGCTATCTGGCTCTTTTTTGTTTTTTCTAATCCCATCTTCCTCTTCCTCTTAGCAATCTAAACAGGCCCTGAATTGTCCAAATATTAGGAGAATGCTACAGTCTTGCAGGAAAACCAGACTGCAAGGTGCCACTCTCACTCAGTTTAGACAGGAGTTTTAGGCTCAGCAGATGGTCACTTGACAAAATCCAACAGAAGTCTTCTGCTGCGACCACTGCCAACGCTCGATGCACCACTGCGGGATTTGCTGACGTTCAGCACCAGGATTTGACACCAGTGGGCTCACAAAATGTTCCTAGAAATAAAGTGCTGGAGGGGCAATTGCCCCAAATTCTCCATTGAACCCCAAATTGTCAGCAATTATTCCAAATGGAGATGGATGCAACATCCTGTTGCAACTCAGACCCAGGAGTAAAATACGTAGCTCATTCCACTCGGATGCAAATATCAAGCATGGATGTTAATGTCCTGCTTGAGAGGCATCAGCTGAAGAGGCACTTACCTGCCCATGAGTCACTGAGTGGGGGAGGCAAGTGTTAATTAGCCGTTCAAGCACAAGACATGACGTCAGGTCTAACAAAGAGACGGAGACATCTTCACGGATGTAAACTCCTAATTTTAATTAAAAACAACGGCCATGCTCTTGGACAAGAAGCAAATAAAATAAATCTTGGAGATGGAATTCATTGCGATCCACCAGGTGACTTGAGTGATGCAGTTGCTTAATGAAAGCAAACACGCTGCAGCATGAACAGCTGCCGTCTCAAGAGGCAGGATGAAATGGGTCTGGCTCTGGCTTGTGAGAAGCAAGAAAGGGCAGAGCATCACCAACACGGGGAAGAAGGAAGCCTCTCTAAATTAATCTTGGGGTTAAAAATGAGGGGAAATCAAGACATTTGTAACTTCATCTATTCTGAATGCTGTAAAATATTTTTTTTTCGCCTTTTCCCCATTCTGTTTTTGTTAAGAATGGTTTCGAGGTACCTGGATAACTTCCAAGCGCTCCCCGCCGGGGTGAAGGGAAAACCTATTCAATTGGCTGGAAGAGAACCATTCCTCCAGGGAAACCTACGCACCCAGTGAGGGAGCACAGCCAGGACTGACAAATGACAACGAAAAATCAGCTTCCATTGACAAGTGGTGGTCAAAAAGGATACACGGGAAGCAGCAAAATACTGGGGGGTACACTTCTGAGACTGCAAGTTGCCAAGAGAGCTTGTCATGCTGACACATTAATTTTTATGGTTTGCCTGCTCTGGGCACCACACACCACTGCTGACGGACATCCCACGAAGTGGGGAATCAGGCTCTTCACAAGCTCCTCATGAACCCACAGCTGAATGGCGAAGCCTCAAAGTAGATCTTAACACGAGATCTTTAACAGGCAGCTTTACAGCCCAGCAGCAGGGCTGGGAGGAAATGGTAGGGTTTGCTTCGGGACATCTGAAGGGATTCCGCGCTTCCTTTCCCCACCCAGCTCTGGCCAGAATCTAAACCAGGCTCAGGGATCTGCACTATGAGCAATTTAAGCCTTGCAATTCTATGTCCTAGAGCAGGGGCTGAGGGGGGACAAGGAAAGGAGACAATATAGGTCCACACGACCCGAAGTTTTCTGTTCTGCCTCTTTCTGCCTATCTGCAGCAGCCCAGGAAAGCGTTCAGTAATGCACTGCATCTTACTGGCCCTGACCTCACACTTCTCACACGTAAAACTAAAATGAGCACCACAAAACATCAAGATATGGGGCTAGGAGGCTCCTCCACTCCTTTCCCTCTGCTTCCAGACAGATCTCAATCTCCTAGACCAAACAGCCAAGGTCTCTTAGCCTGGGACAGCAGGAAAAGGGACAGGTCTTAGGGAAGCGGAGGGAGCAGAACAAAGAGTACAGGTTTTTTATCGATTCCAGCATCTGTTTATCATATCCAGTGTGTGACTGAAAACTTACTGGGAAGTCGTCTTGAGTAACAGCCATTTTATTGCACATTTCCACAAAATGCTTCAAGTACTTTTCATCCAGGATCAGGTAAACAGGGACGTGCCGTCTGCTTGAAGCTTCCAGCAGGTCACAGAGTATTTCCATGTCTGTAAACAGATCCATCACAATCGCTATCACCTAGCCAGGAGAAAAGAGGTGGGGGGGAGTTAAAACCAAGAGACTGCTGAAATTTCATGTCCAAGTGAATTGTGCTTTAAACTATGAATTAAGTATTTGAACTTCCTGAGTTACTGAGACGAGTGGAGATTGCTTCTGGACCTCTGTGTTTCCCAGCCCTTACCCCACCACGGCAGATAAAATCGATTTTAATAACTGTGAAGACATTCCCCACCCAGCTACCCACTGTCTCATCTGCCACTCACAGAAAGAAGCAGCTGGAAGGGTAACGCACACGCACAAGCTGAGTATCACTGATGCAACAAGCATGCATTGCCTAAAGCAAACACACCAGAAATAGAGCATGGAAGAGCTGAGACCGACCAAAATCGTTATTCGAGCGGTCCAAGTGACTCCACAGATGACTAGCCTATTCATATAAAGCAGTATTATTTTTTCCAGGAAGGACACGCTGCCAGGTAAGAGAGAAGGTATCTTGATCAAGTGCATACATGTCCTTGTTCCAAGATTACATCCTAGACAACCAGACAAAATCGTAGAATAACATGAGTGGGAAGGATCCCTCTCCCTGCTGGCAGCAACTCCTGCTAACGCAGCCCAGGATGCAAGTGATAGTTAGGAAACCTAACAGTAGGAGGAAAGACTAACACTAACATTATTTAAAATAATAAAAACAAATCAAGAAAATCTGCCTCAGTGAACTGAAGACTTGCAAGGTAAGGTCTCCAAGGGAGCAGTTTCAAGAAGGAAAAGATTTTTAAGGAGAACTGCCAGTTCTTTAAAGGATGAGATTGAAGAAAGCCACGGTAACCCATCCCACGGCGGAGATGGGGTGGGAGGGAGCAGACTTTGCTACACGAATTCTCAGAAAACTGAAACAAAACCACAGAAAGTGGAAGGTAGGTCATGGCAAGTAACTGCTACAAGCTAGTTGACCCAGAACTAGAAAACTCAAAGTACGGTATGACCTGTAACCAGAACAACAGATCAAGGGAAATCTACCAGGTGACTGGAAAAGCTGTTCCACTGTTCCTCCCAGAGCGAGGCTGCCAGCAGACACCACCAGGGAGGCCCTTATTTGGATCAGGAAGGGACTGCTGGGACCCACTTGTTGGGCGTCACTGGGCGAGGAGTCAGGGGACGTCTCGGGGAAGGAAAGAACGAAGAGGCCAGAGAGCAGCTCCCGAGTTGGATGATTTGTCGGGCCTGACAAACCTCACCTGAGGGTGCTTGCAAAGCAATTCAAAGACTTTAGTCTTGAAAAATTAACAGCACTGAGAACTCACGGAAGGTGGCAACCCACTGGGAGACTGGAAAAGGTAAAGTAGTGAAGGACTTACTGACAGGCTGGCTCCATTGCAAAAGTTGAAAAAATATGGACCAAGTGCTTCAGCCCCAGCTTTATCATGTCTGAGCAGTAAATAAGGTAACTGGTACTTCTAAGTTGTGTGCATCGCTGATACTGATTTTTTGCACCTAGTAAAGGGTGCACAAATAAAGATGACCCCAAACACACTGAGTTCTGGAGTCATGCTCTGGTGGCCTAATCAGCGTGTGTGCCCTGCACTACACCCTGCAACGAAATGCAGGGCAGAGTCTGTTCTGCTCCTCATCGTGCATCCCCTGGGAATCCGGCTGTCAAACACCTCCTCTGCTTGTGTCAGAGCATGGCCATGAGTGCAATTCGCCCTTAAACAGTCCAAATCCCCCTACGGAGCAGACCATGCAGGGTGAGCTTTCCTCTGCTACTTCTGCTCAGCTCTTCAAACAAAGACACCAGTGAGACTGACTTTTATGTGCGTGGTGGTTCAAGCTTTAAATAGGAAAAGGCTGATTCATGTTCATGGGTCTGACCTGGAATAGATTTGGAAAAAGAGGAGAGGAGAGCTACAAGCATGACTGTCCTTGGATGTGGGGACGGGCTCATGTCTCTGCCCCAGACCAGCACGCTGGCTCCAGTTCACCCACTGCTCAGTAGCTCCCTTTAATAAATAATAAAATAATAAATTCCCTTTTTCCAGGCTCCTACTCACGGCCAAGGTGCTGAGCATGGGCAGCTGCCACGGGCAGAGTGGTTTCCCCATGCTCTTCTGCCCAGTGTTCTGCTTGGCAAGCTGGCTCCTCTCAGCCCCACCAGGAAAGACCTTCTGCACCAGAGCCACGGCAGAGGAGGGAAGCGATGCCGGTCGCTTCCTGCCCCCTTGGGGATTTAACCCTCTTGCAGACGGACAAGATTTCTTAGCTCCATCTGATTTGTCCCCAAAGATCGTCTCTGTGATGATGCTTTTACACAGTGTCACTGGTCCTTAACATCTTGCAGAAGACCCCAGGCTGAGCCCAGCACGGCAAGTTTGGGAAAGAACCTGCCTGGAAGTTGGTGTGAACCCACAGGACAGCTGTCATCAAACTCCTCTCCCGAAATGCAGCCATCTGGCACGGACAGTGGAGTCAGCCCTCAAAGAGCTCTGAAAGCAGTGAGAAGCACCTTCAACTCCCCAAATTAATGTTTCTATCAGCACCAGATACCACTGAGACCCCCACAAAAAAAAAAAGCAGGACTTTGGCATATCTCTCCACGTTGGCCTTCAGCCAGAGACCAAAGACAACTCAGCCCTAAGATTCTGCCGGACCACCCATCCTCTAACAACGAAGCACTAAAAAGAATTACAGCGCAAACCTTACGTAAGGCCTCAGGTAAGTCCCTCTCAGCCACGTCTGCCTCACAATAGTCCAGCTCATCCCAAACTTAGGTCTGAGGCAGCCTTGGCCCTGAAGACAATTTAACCTTGGCTTGGGAAGCCGGTATGATGGAGTCAAGGGAGACTGATGCTCCTTTGTCCCCAGACCCCATGTGCTCAGAGGCACTGCCTGTCCCAAGCGTGCACGGTGTGTCCACACCATCCCGCTTGTCCCTGTCAGTGCTCACAGGGTTCAGGCAACAGAGTTTGGGGATGTTGCTTGTCCCAAAACAGCACTGCCAGTCTGTGGCGCTCGTGGTGAGAGTGACGGGGCTGCGCAGGCAGCAGCACGGCGGCACAGCGACACCCGTGTCACCCAGTGCCCTGGGCTGGCTGCAGCCAGCTGCCAGGCAGAGCTGCACCTCCTGACAGCACCATGGCAGGGCCCCGATGTCAGCGTGGGACAAAGCACCCTGGGCAGGAGGACACCAGCTGGTGCAAGCTGGGTGGAGCCCTGCGCAACAGACTCATGTTTTCCAAAGCGGGTCTTCGCTTGGCATCAGGAGGTGGAACAGGCTACACCTCTGTTCACGGCCTCCTCGCATACGGTCCTTCGCAGGAGGGATCTGGGTAGAGTTGCTCCTGGGTGGTACTGGCCAGCACCCACAGCCAGTGTCAGGCACAAAGGCTGGTAGCCCCAGGCATGCTGCGGGTTGCAGCAAGGAGCAACACCGTGGGGAAAGCGAGGCTTGTGCCCTGCCACGGCCTCGCGTGGTGGAGACGCCGGTGCTTATGGTGGGGCTGCTCGTTCTAAGGGCAGGTGTCACAGGACAACCATAAGGGCCACTTCACATCACCACACTGCTTTCTATCACCATATAATAGAATCCTAGAATGTCTTGGGTTGGAAGGGACCTTAGAGATCATCTAACCCAACCCCTGCCATGGGCAGGGATGCCCTTAACCAGCCCAGGTTACTCAAGGCCTCATCCAACCTGGCCTTGAACACCTCCAGGGAGGGGACATCCACAATCTCTCTGGACAATTTATTCCAGAGTCTTGCCACCCTCACACTGAAGAATTTTTGCCTAAGATCCAATCTAAATCCATTCTCCTTTAATTTAAATCCATTTCCCCTTGTCCTATCACTGGACACTCTTGTCAAAAGTCCCTCCTCAGCCTCCCTGTAGGTCCCTTCAGGCACTGAGGGCAGTGATAAGGTCCCCCCGGAGTCTTGTCTTTTCAAGACTGAACACCCCCAGCTCCCTCAGCCTGTCCTCGTAGCAGAGCTGCTCCAGCCCCATTCACACCGTGCCACTTTATATCACCGTATCCTCTCAGCAATCAAAGCAGGCAGCTCTTACAACGACATCAGGTTAAGCCCAAAGTCAAGAAGTGTAGAGGGAAGAAGATCCTGAAAGCCTTCGCCTTGAAGCCTCCTAAGAATGTATTGTCACAGAAGTGAGGTCTAAAGCCTCAAAGATGATTTCCAACAGCTCTGTGAAGCAGTGGAAGTCAGGTACCCAAGGACCATCTCCAATTCAGGCTCCCGACAACTCACATCTCACGTTTAAAAGCCTTGGCCTTGCAAACCTGCATGCCCAGTGCCTCCAGCCCCTCGGTTCCAATGGTGGGAGCCTCACCATGGTGATCACAGCCTCCAAGGCCATGGTACAGCCTGGACGGGTCTGGACATTGCAAAGACACGGCTGCCCCACAGGCTCTGCAAAATTCACACCTCGTGATTGTAGGGTTAAACCATGACAGTTCTAAATCCACTTCTGGAAACTCACAATTCAGCAATTACTGCAGTCATCACTTTGGGAATTACAGCACTTAGCAGCACCCCGCTGTGGTTGCCATCTGTCTGGTTTCTAACCAGCACAGCTGGTTTTACTGGTATTTGCCAATAGCAGTGTGGGTTTGGTCATTACCGGAGTGTGCCATTTGAAACGATACATTGCTTCTCTGGGGGACCATGAGGGACCCTTCTGCCACCTCACGTAAATGCAGACAGGCAGGCAGCGCCAGAGTTTTGCAAGAGGGGCGGAAGAAGGAGCATGGACAGCTCAAAATAGATTGGAGCTCATCCAAGAAAAATAAAATTGTAATAGTATTATCAAATGAAGGCTAAGGTGTGGCTGCACTGCATCTTCTTATGTCTGCAAAGAGAAAAGCTCAAATCTGGAAAATACATCTTCAAAGCCAGCTGGTTAAATAGAGCAAAGCAGAAAGACAAACCGCACCAGCAAAAGGGACCAATAAAACAAATGTCCTTTTTGCTGATTTGACAGTACAAATACGCTGTTGCAAAATATGTCAGCTGATGTTTTTCTGTATGACTGTACAGGAGAAAACAGCAAACAGCGTTTCAAGACACACGCCTGCCCATCTATAGGACCCAGGAAATGCATTCAGGGATCTCACCATCTTTCCCACCAGCACCGTATCCCCCTTCTACGTTAGCTGTAAGCACACAGGAGGAAAAACGCCCTAAAGGAGCTATATATGACAAGAACTTAAAGTCTAGTGGAGAAAACATCTGAAATGCAGAAACAGTAGCTGAAAGTCAAAAAAGCAAGCAGTTCTCCGCACAGTTGCTATTGGCACTTCCAGCAAAAGATGTTTTTACCTCTGGGTTGCTCTTTTGTCATTAAAAGACATACAGGTAACATCCGTTTGGATGGCTGGGTGAGCTAAATGACTCCGTAACCACTTAAAGATGTTTAACTGAGGTTTTGAATGAGCTGGAACTGCCGTCAGTCATGGAGTTAATCATGGGCAACACTGGCCAGAGCTCCTAACCTAGAAGCCAGTAAAACACCAGTAATAAACCAGTAAAGTGATTGAAAGCTCATTCATACATTTCACACAACAGTCAAAAACACCATGTGAAAATTCCCAGCTTAAAGATAAAGGGTTGAAGCTTGTCAGGCGCTTTTTCAATCCAAGCAAAAAAAAGTAAAAAGCTCAAAATGTACTTATAGTACCTAAAAAATAAAGCTCCTACTGCCTGGGCAATCTCCCTGCAGCAACAGAGAAGTTCCTGGGAACAGAGAAAGCAGCAAGATGTTTTTCTTGTGGTTTAAAGGATCAGAATATCACCAGAGATCCACGACATGTGCTAAGTGACAAGGTCACATTTCCCGGTAGCCGTTTACTTTGTGCATTCTGCCATGACTATGTCCTAATCCCCATTGCTGAAAAGGACACAATAAGTGTCTCAGGACTTTTCAGATCATTTAACACATCATAGATCAACTGCCTGCAAGGACAAACAAAGCTTTTTCTCATTTACTTCCTGGACAAAACTTCTCGTATTTGCCTACAAAGGTGCAACAGAAGTTCAGGCATTAAGCAACGGCTGCTTTCAACTGAGCAGTGGCTTACGTGGCAAAACGGTTTTCTTTTGGATGAAAGATCCCAATTTACTCCGTATCACACCCAAATCCTGATGCTGTGTGGTTCTTTGATGATGTTACGCCCCACAGCAATCTGAGCTGCTGGGGACGATGTAACTTTGTTCGCTCCGCTCTGCACATGGGGACAGAAGATCACACCCGTGATCTCAGCCAGCCTGGGAACAGCTCGTCTTCTCGACACGGCTGAAGTCCAGCCTTAGCACTTCTTTATCTCCCATGTTCTGCACTAGCAAGTAATGAACTTAAGGAGTGCCCGTAAAGTTAAATAAGAAATTACTGGAGTGATAAGAGAAGCTGCCTTGAAGCAGACCGGTCAAAAGCGAACTTTGCACTAAAAGTTTACTCAATATCGTCACGCTATCGAGATGAAACACTACAAAAGAAAATGGAACAGATGAAAAGAAACACGAAGAGGACAAAGACAGTAAAAGCTCAAAATGCGTCTGAGATACAGTTGTCCAAGCTCCTGCTTTACTACACTGTGTAGTGCCAAAGTAAAAGAAACAAGAAGGAGCATAATTTAGTGAGTAAATTCATGCACATTGCTTGGTAGGCAATTATTGTAGTCATCCAGTTTTTATTACATCCAAGGACTGGCAACCTCTACCCAGGAGAAACTGCATGATGGGGCAAACGGGCTGATCTTAACTCATCTTCAGAGAGGCACAGACATCAAGTCTAGAAGATATGATGATGCATTCTAACCTACTTCAAGCCACAAGGCAGGGCTTTTCAGTCCCACGAGTTTACTCAGGTCCTGTGCTCTCCTCCAGCAAGTCACCAGTGGCACCTTCTCATCCAAGGGTCGAGAAAAGCCCTGACCATGCCAACGCCCCGGCAGAGGGGCTGGCTGGAGCACCCTCGCCAGCTGAGGACAGGGAAATGTTAACACCACACACCCGGCCACTCACTCGCTCCAGGCTTTGGTACTGAGTTTTGCATACCTGCAACTACGGAGCAGAGCGCCTTAAAGGGCACTGTCTGCATGACGCGAAGTCCCAGGTGGAAAGAAATTACCGAAAGGAGCGGGAACAGTTACAGGTCTGCTAGACAGAAAGCAAATGCATGGTGCCAGACATCCAGAGAAGAGCAAACAGCTTGGAGCATGTGTGGGACCAGCCACTGGGACTTGGGTGCCGCGGCACAAGACCCTGCTCAAGGCACGCAGCTCTATACGTACCGTCCGCGCCCGGCTGATCAGAGACCGGAGCAAATCCTTAATGCTGTTGGTTTTGTTTCTTTGGAAAATCACAGTGGCTTGAGTCTGGCCAGACACTGTGAAGAGCGGTGTCCCTGGCCACCCCAGCTCCAGCTCTGGAGGGTGCACATCAGACATGAGTGGGAAGTAGGTGCCAGACGTTAGCTCAGAGTTGAGGGAAGACCCATCACCAGCGTCTGCGTCACCGGGGTCGGCCTCTTTGTCTTTCATTGCGTCGGGATCTGGAAAGCTTTGGTTTCTCTGACAGCTCATATATTCCATGTCCAGGGCGGAAAGAAAAGGCAGCTCCCGCTCCTCAGCGATGGCACTCAGGTAGCCGCGTTCCCCCTGCTCGAGGAAGGCGTCTATGGCAAGCCTGGCTGTTTCACTGTGCTGGAGCACCAGTGGGGTGGGCTCCCTCCACCACGGCTTCTTCAGCTGCTCCAGGCGGCTCTTCAGCGGGCCAGACACCCCTTGCTGCCCCCCCGTAGCTGCGGTGGAACTGGGGTCTCACCTCTACTGCCAGGTAGTTGAACATGGCCGGAGCTGCCGACGCCAAGAAGTGCCTCTCCAGCTGGATTAGTCCTCTGTCCAACTCCAGGTCCCTCCTGGTCCCCTTGCACTCCCGAGCTCTTCCCAACAGGTTCCTTCAGGACTCAGCATGAGCTCCACTCCTCCGCTCTGGAGTTAATCACCAGGTACAGCCTCCCACTCTGGGGGAGGAGCCAGCTTTCCCCAGCTCCCTCCTTGGCTTCCTCAGAAGTACACCTGACACTTGGTGCTTAGAGTATCCCTTTTGCAAGGGGAGGAAGATCAGCTCTTCAAGCTGCTCCTTCCCTTTCCTTTTAAATGATTCATGTACTGCCCTCCCCTTCCCTGCCGAGAGGTCCCCACCCTTGGCCAAGCAGGCTCCAACCTGTTTTGTCCCTCACTGTGCTCGCCGTGGAAATGCAGATCCTGAAACTTGTTCCTGCTTGAAATTTGTTCCAAATCAAACACGCTCCTCGGTGTCAGTTATAATGAAATACAAATATCCCAAGTGGGTAATCAGCCTCGGCCAAGAAACGTATTCATCGCCGAACCATAGCTAACGCTCCTTCTTAGCATTTCTTGGGAACCTGGGCTCTGCTAGCCTGGCACCTGGCAGAGGAGCCACAACACCCTCTTTTTTGATATCCCAGGACCACAGCGATTTGTACGAGGCACAGCAGGAATCTAACACAGCTCACGTCATTAGATACCACAGGCTACAATGGCAAGAGCTCGTGTGGTCTTTTAGCATCTCCCTGGAAACCCTTCAAGGAAGAGACATTCAAGCTCAGGAGTGTGGTGCTGTGTGAATGACGACACTGTCCACCTGCCGTGCATTTTGGAGTAAATACCAGGTTCCCGAAAGCATCATGGAGCTATTTTTGGAGAAACAATACAGGCAGGCATTAATATGTGATTTAAAACGCTGTGTCAGGAACACAGCACTGAGAACACAATGTGGTACATGAAACGTCGTGCACGGGAGGCTCATGGGAGCCCCCAGACTGCGATGTAGCCCCCTCCATTCAGCTCACTGACCCTGAAGCTACTCCAGAGACTGAAGAACTGGCTGGATAGCTGATCTAATCAGCCAGCCTTTTATCCACGTTACAAACCCCCTGTAGATTAAATCCATCCAGGCTAAATTAAGCCGTCTAAAAGCTAAATGTCTGCTCTCTAATCCACCGGGCTATAAGCAGGGGAGGGAGGGAGCCGTGCCGAAGCGCGAACCAGCACATTCAGACACCAAGTTCAAAGCCAGCCGGGATGAATCATGTCCTCAAGGGACTGTGGCTCTCCACGAACTACAGCTGGAGCAGGACGATTAGTTCAGATTAGCTGTCTACTCTTTAGATCCCTGAAGTCAGAACGAACTCTTACTGGGACCGTGTAAACTGCAAGAAAGGAAGCAGAGGTACATTCAATCCCAAAATTTAAATTGCCTGCCCGAGCAGCACTAGAATGCAGCAAGCAAGTGCTGAGTTAGCAGGTGTGGACAATAGATACAGGACAAACTTATAATAAAGCTCCAGGCATACAAGTGTTACAGGTGTAAATAGGTATTAAAGCAGCTTAAAGAATAACATTAACATAAAATGTGAGGTGAACGGCCAAATGCAATGTAAGGAAGATTGGGACAGAAACAAAGGGAGGGGCTATAACACGATGGGCTTTTTTCTGGAGCTGCTTCACCAGGATGATAACGTCACCTTGGTGACAAAATAAAACAAGGGTGCATCACCTTACGATTTGCCTTCCTAAAGAGCTGGAAAGAGTGTGAATTTTAAAAAACTCATCAAATGCTTGTCTTCTGCTTGTTTCCGCCCAGGGAGGTGGTGAAGTCATTATGCCTGGAGGTGTTTAAGGAGAGGCTGGATGTGGCTCTTAGTGCCACGGTCTGGCCATTGCGATGCTGCTGGGTCATAGGCTGGACGTGATGATCTCAGAGGTCTTTTCCAGCCTCAACAATTCTGTCATTCTGTAAACAACTGCTGCTGATTCTGTAAAGGGATTTCCACCCTCTCTAGCTGGTGTTTGGGAATGATCTAGTCTCTCTCCAATAACTTCTCATGGACCTCAGCACACGAAAGCACAAACAACATAAAGATCTCCAGCCGAGCTTGGCTTTCTTCAGTGCTGGTGGGGAGAGGCAGAGATTTCTAGGGAGCTGGTTATCTCACCCTGCAGCAGACACCTGAAACAGGTCGGATGAAATGTGCTGTGCAAGCGCTTATCTCTCTCTGCTGAGCAGAAGGAGAGCTCAGGCTGCCAAAGTCAGTGACAGAGGTTTACTGTGCAGACATCTAAAATTAGATGAGAGGTGTCCTGAACCTGCTGCCTGCTAGAGAGATAGATGTCTATAATTGGCACTCCATGGACTGATTGGCCAACACAGGATGTGGGAATCGCAACAGCCAATTCTTGCCAGCTAAAAGCAAGGATCTTATCTGGACGTGTTGTCTGCACAGCTTCTGCGACCAACAAGGGGAAAATTCCCTCTGGCTGAGCACACACCAAGTCCCACTTCCAAGTCAATGTCCCCAGGCAGCTTAACTCCGGCCGATACCTGAGCTCAGGCAGGACCCAAGCATTTCCACCGAAGGTACCTGCTGCTTCCCCTTCAAGCACAAACGGAACGAAGCCTGCCAGCTTGCTTCATGACAGTACAGGTCTTGGGGAGCACTCACCTGGGAACACGAGAAGCCAGAGTTGCTTTTTTCCTCCCTCCTCTTTATTTCAGACTGAAACATGCTGGTGCTTGAACACGCTTATCTGTAGGCATTTCTGGAAGCCATCTGCACAGCAACGTTCCACTGTGCAGAATTCACAGGCCTGATGTAAAAATGCAAGCACAGGTAGATAAGAAAAGTCCAGATTTCAGTTTCTGCACTGAAGTCTGTGTCAACACTGAACTCACAGACAAGTCAAGCCTCCCACTTTCTTGTCCAAGGTTCTTGAGCACGGTGTTACAGTATCATTCTTCTAAAGGAAGGGGCAGCATGCAAATTCCTTGTTTCATTTTTGACATTCATATGTCAAGACTCTTCCAAATCAGGGAGAGACAGCTGTGCACCCACTCAGCTGAAGGAGGGCAGGGGACACCAGTTGCCAGCTAGAGGCCAGATGATCTAACCGCCAGTGATGGCAGGGAAGGGAGGCAACCCTACCTCCTTGCTGGCTCCCGTAGTGGTGTGCCCAGCACACAGGGTGACAGTCTGAGGTCCCTACCAGCCACGTGCCATGTAGGGAAGCCAATGTGTGGCCACAAAGTTGCTCTGGTGACCATTCAAAGTCCAGCCCTGAGCTACTGATTCACAACTGTCATGAGAAGGACAGCAGTGCATCTCCTCCCTTGGCTGCTGCCTTGCACCGAACCTGTGAGGAAGCCCTGTCAGACATCTCTTCCTTCTCTCCTTCCAGAGGAAATACACAGAAGCAGAATTGGTGTGGTCACAGCAATGGGTCTAGTTACCAGGAGGAAGAGGGAACGAAGGGAAGGATGTGGGACAGTGAGCAAATCCTCATAAGATGCCTGGCTTTGACAGGATGTAGAGCAGCCCAGGAGGCTGGCAGGTGGCGTGAGGAATGAACGAGCCCAGGTCACTCTCTTAGTCAGTGACGTAATCATTAATGAAGGTTTTGCATGTGCAAGACTCCTTGCTTCCTAAATAAGCACAAAGGAGCTGTTACCTCCTGAGAGAGCTGCAGTAGCACGCCAACACCAACAGGATCCAGTCTCAGCAACATGTTGTAGGGTCCTCCGTTGACAAGCCTGCAGAAGACAATGAGAACAGGACAGCAGATATTTCTGGTTCCTGCATTTGCATACAGGAAATTGTTTACTCTAGTCTGCCCCGGGACCCTCAAGCGGATCTACTGCCGCTTGATCGAAACTCCTTGGCTGCTCCCAGCACACCACATGTGGAGGAGCAACTGAAATGTAACAGCAGAAGGTGGAACCACGTTCAGGTGAGCTCCTGCTCTGCGATCCCAGTGGAAGGCTGAGGCCCAAACATCACTTCTGTTCCACAAGAGAGCGGAGCAAGCTGTCAGGCAGGTTGAATGACTGTAAGCAAAACAAGGACTCCCTCAACATGTTCAGCAACTTCAGACCTGTAGGATGCACAGGACAGCCCTAAACACCTGACGAAGGGGCAGCAGTAAAAAAAAAAAGCTCACAAGAGGAGTCTGGGAAGGATCACGCGACTATTAACATGTAACAGCCCCTGCCCCATCGTAGTGCAGGAGGGCAGGCAGCCCACAGCACCAGCGGGTGATACTCCCTTTGCAGGCAGAGAAGAGGTGGGTGCTTCACAAGCACAGCACAACTGTCTAAGCAGCAGAGCCTACCACTCACTCATGATGAGCCTCAGGGTCTTTCCTACGTCCTTGTCAACTTTCCCAGGCTCCTGTCGAAGCTTCTGTCCCTTCCTTGACTTCTCAGGCCTTCAGGAAAAGGCAGAGAGGGCTGAGGGCCAGGCTGTGCAGACACAATATGCCCAAAAGATGGAGATATTGCTCCCTAAGGCAGGCCACAGAGTGGTGGAAGCACCATCACTCAGACTGCTGGAAGAGAGGTTGTGGAGTCTCCTTCTCTGGAGACATTCAAAACCCACCCAGATGTGTTCCTGTGTGGCTGCCCTGGGTGACCCTGCTCTGGCAGGGGGCTTGGACTAGATGATCTCTAGAGGTCCCTTCCAACTCTCCCCATTCTGTGATTCTGTGATCCAGCCTTCGGATACCGAATGCCAAGCCAAGCACTGCAGCCCTGTTCAGCAGAAAGAACAGGACTCGGGTTTACTGCAGTCTCTTGTGGAGAAATGGGCAAAAAAGTCTTGATTAGAGTTCATCACAAAAGAAGAAAAGAGAGATCAGAGCAGGGCAAATGTGAAAAGGCAGACAGGAGCCTATACGGGGGGATGTCCACCAAGAAATTAGCTGCCACCAGCATCATCCAAAAAGCCTCACAGCTAAGACCCCAACGAAACACTTGCACCGGGGCCTGAGGAGCTGGAGAACACCACAGCAGAAGACTTCTGTGTTCATGGCACAACTTTTAGCAGAAGAATTAGAAAAATACTCAGCCATCTCTAGGTATTAACATAAACATTTACAGCTCCCAGCACTGGCCTGTTCATCTTCCTGGAAGAAAGCACACACAGGCCAGTTTTGGAGGTCAGGGTGGACAATGAATTGCTCAGCGTACCTGAAGATCGGATCAGCAAACTTCTCCAAGTGCTCAAGAAGTGTCTCAGCACATCTCTGGGACGCAGACCACCTTTGCTGTGTGCTCATAATTAAACTGGTCCCGCAGAAATGCTACAAGTAGACTGCACCAGGTCTATGCTGATTGCAATTTGTGAAGGAAGATCTCCTCTGCAGGGCTTTGGGAGTTGGAGAGTGTGGAAAAAAATGAGAGCGGGTCACAGGGTATGGTACAGCTGTCAGACAGTCGGGGACAAAACCACCTTCCCCGGTCAAAAGTAAGTTACAGCCATCACTTGCACATCAATAACCACTTCAAAACACACGGCTGTGATTTTGTCCAGCGTTACTCCAGCACCGCCGTGTCACAAACCCGTGGTCTTTGGGTTAGTATGTCCTTGATATCGCAATGGTTCTCTGTGCATGTCTTAAGTATTGAGCTACAAGGTGCCTGCTCCCCAGAGTTGTGTCACACAAGGGTACATCGCTGGGACCCTGTTTGCAGCCCCTCCCAGCTGATGCTTTCCCTTTGCTACTGTCCTGGGTTTAGCTAAAAACCCAGTCCTGTTTAGTGATTTTTACTTTCCAGTTTAGTGTCTTCTTAGAGGCTGCACGTTCTGAAGTTGGCAGCGTGTTTTTGCAGACAGTGTGTGCTGCTGGCAGCGATAGCCCCTGATGTCACAGTCACTGCCTGGGGCTGGGATGCAGAAAGCTCTGGCTGATACTGATTCCTGCAGGGCCCAAGGCCACTGCTGGCTCCTGTGTGCCACGCTGGGGGGCCGGGGAGTGAGAGGGGTCACAAGGAGTAAAAGGCTGCACCTCTGGGGGGTAACAGACAGGACAGGTGACCAACAAGAGTATTCCATCCCATATATGTCATATTTAGTATAAATTGAGTGATCACAGGAGTTTCGTCCCTTTTTTTGTTCATCCCTTTTCAGCCCTTTTCTTCGTTTCGCCTTTTCTGCAATGGCCGGTGTCCAGAGAGGACTCCATCTGACCTCCTGATTTTGATCCAGATCCTGAGTTCCCGAATCCAGCTCCCTGTATCCAGCTCCCGCAGCCGCTGAGCCTGGGGTTTCCCCAGTGCCTCCTGCCCTCCAGCACCAGTGGGGATTTCTATTGGGGGAGGGAGTCGGGTTTGATATCGGGCTACTATCTATAGTTGTATATAGTTCTTTACTTTTATCTTTTCACCATTATTTCCATTATTTTCATTAAAGCTGTTCTAGTTTTCCTTCCCTAGCCCATAAGTCTCTCTGCCTCATTCCCTTTTCTCTTCCTGTTTAGGGGCAGGGAAGAGGGGGTTAGAGAGTGTCTGTCCGTGTTTAGTGGCCAGCCCAGCCCTAACCCGCGACAGCTACTCTTCATCTACTCTACGTTCATCTAACTTAAAGCTCTGGTGAAAAAATTTGCTCTTACTCCATCCCTGGTTTCTTTTCTCTTATTTGCCAGCAAGTGAGGCTGGTCCGTGGCGAAGTCCCACTGCTACGTCGGGAGCAGCCATCCTCACCCAAGGGCTTGGTGCGGCAGAAGCACAACTGAAAACTTCACTTTGTGAGGGAATCTGGGAAGTGGTAACTGCACTTTAACAGGGCTTAGGCACCGGGGCAGTACAGGAATGGGGAGATCATCGAGGATGTGGGTGTTTTTAGCACTTCAGCTGTCTAAAGAAGCAGGAGAAAAACTGTTAATCACCAAAAGACAGTGTGAACACAGAAGCTGAGATGACACAGAAAAACATTCACCCACCTGGAACACAGAGTTGGCATCGAAGGGTATCACACAAGTCTCCCCTCACTCCAAAATGCCTCTGAATATCAGTCTGAAGCAAGAGACTAAGGAATTTTGACCCTGTGGGAAAAACACGCACCTACGCTCCCAAAACAGCAGTGAAGGAAGACACGGAGCATTGGTCCTTCTTTTCTGCCCACAGGAACAAGAACACCAAGATCTAGCTGAAATAACGAGTGCTTCCTAGAGGCTCATGTCTCGCGACTTGGAGACACCTGGGAAAGTCGGGGAAAAAAGTTATTTGGAATAATAAGCGACCTCTGGATTCCACGTACGAGATACAGATATATATTCACTTAAAATACAGTGAGTTTCCAAGCGTATTCTCTGAGATCACTTCCAAAAAACCCGGCAACACAAAGAAAGGACTGCCCATGAGCAAAACACCTTCAATGCTTCCCTCTGCAAAAGCTCAAAAATGAAAAAAGATGGGCTTCAGAACGTTTGGTTAACCCCCTGCCTTCTGCTGCACTCAAGGCAGCGCTGCCCTCGGCCATCACTTTTAGCGGCTCCTCACGGTTGCTGTGATGCTTGCAAGGTGTAGATTTTGCTACAGGAAATACATTCTCTCTCAAGAACTCTAAATTCTGGTTGTGAAAATGTTTTATATATAAAACATTATAAAATATATTTATACGGACATACTGGCAGCGGCATATTCGTAGCCTCTCTGGGGTAAGAGGGGTCATATTCTACATCCAAATCCTCTCTCCGGGTAATTAATAGCCGGGAAGCAAAGTCTTCTCTTGCCCTATGTAGCCGCCAGTGTATTTTTCCTCTCCAACAGCTTACCCTGTTAATTCATAGACAGTTTCAGTCTTATTCTCTTAGCAGGCCCCACACACTTCTGTCCAAAACACACCCCGAGTGCTGGCTCAGCTCGGTAACAGCGGGGCGGCCGAAGGCATTTTACGGACCGAGCAGAGCACCATGATTACAGGTCTTTATTCTCAGATGAATAAAAGAAACACAAAAGCAGATGCCAACGACCACAATCCGGCACCACGATTTCTGGAGCCTCCCGCCCTCAAACGTAGGAAAGGGCTCGGCTCCGGCCACGCGGCTGGCCCGGATTCTGCGTGCGAAAGGCGTCGTCACCTCCAGGCAAGCGGCCCCACGAACTCTTGGAGCTCGCTGGCTTCACGACGTCGGCACCGCAGCCGCCCCGCGATCCCCACCCCGCGCGCAGCGCCAGGCTGGGCAGGGGGGCGCTCCCAGCCCTGTGATTCCCAGGGCATGGATAACGTGACTCCGGGTTTAAATTACAGAGCAGGAAAGGGGTTAAAGTTTAAACGACTGTTTTGTATATGAATTAATGTATGTAGCTTTGAGCCAAAATATCTACCATTAATTTTTCCATCTATTTCAGGAGCAGTAAGATACACAAAGTAAAGTTTATTTTGGTACTTGGTATACTTCACTCTCATTAAAAATAAATTAATCAGCAAATTCCTACACAGCTCGGCCTTCTTTTATGTAAATACAACCCAGCTGTAATGAATTACAAGGTGTTATTATCTCACACACACTGTATAATACTTCACACATAAGAGGTTTCTCCGCTTAGCTCAGCTTTCAACAAAAGCATCTTAAATAAACTGCAAGCGAGTTGTTTGGTCTGTAATGTTTTCACAGCGAAGGGATACACCTCACACATAGAGGGTTTCTTTACATGACTCATTTTATAACAAGTTAAACTGAGGAACTTCGCCTTGGAAAAAAAACAACAAAATGCCTTTTTTATACACAGAAGGTGCTCTAAGAGAAGATAAAAAAATAAAAATGGAAGCCCACGTTTGGGGGCCTATATTGTGCGTCCCGTTGCTCCTTACACAGAGAAGGGATGTCAGAACACGTGGTACCAAGAAAACAGCTTCAGAGGAAGGAAGAGTCACAGCCAGGCACAGTCACACTTTCACCAGATTAAGGATTAACAAATGGAGGATTAATTTCTCAAAGATTTTCACCTTTGACTTTCGATTACTAGTTTTATTAGGAAGAAGTCACGGTATCACAGGGCTTATTCTCATCCAAAGCACAGAGAAAACACACACACACCGGTTTTGCCCAGACCGACATTTATTATTGACTCGGATGTCAGACAGGAGAGAAATGAAACCTGATTTTGTCACTGACCTGGAAGTAGCCTGGTGAACCACCCGCCCACGCAGCACAACACCTCAGCCTCTGCTGATCTCATCAGCAGAGCTCTTGCTCCCGTAATTACCGCGTCGGTGCGATGTGCCTGCACAGCCAGCTCAGGTTGTCACCGGGGTTGACGAGTCTTGCTTAAAAAGCCCCGGACCGTCGCTTAGGGGGATGGAGGACAGCAAAGCTGTGTCCTCTTAAGAGCCACAGACAGACATAGGGATGTTTTCTCATAGAGAAATTCTTAGACCACAAGTCTAAAAAGAAAATGGCAATATCAGCAAGGCAGACCGAAACACCAAGTACTCTGAGGCAGCTTTTAAAGACAGACATCCACATTTGGGACTTTATTCTCATTAAGATGGCTAGAGTCACAGGGGATTACTGGGGACTGTGCATTACTCTTTACATTCTCCTACCCTTGTGCAACAGAGCAGAGTTCTTAAAAAGGATTTTCACAGAACCCTTCAGTGTCCGTTAAAGCAATTCTTGACTCCACTAAAGCAAAAACGGACCGTTCCATCTTGACAGCAGGCTTTTAAAATACATCAACACCTAATATGCAAAGCTCGGATTCGCACTCACAACCGTTCCGTGAGCAGAGGAACACCGTCGTGTCTCTGCGTAGCAGCTTTCCAAACGAGGCAAAGGACAGAAATGTCTTCTCGAGATAACTCTAAGTCACGGGAAAATATCGAGTTTCCTAAAAGCAGAAGGCAGGTCTTCCCTTCCGTCAGCAGGGACCACGCAGCGCCACAGAAAGGACAGAGGTTCTCAAACCGACTAGCACGTGTTTGCGGGTGAATATTCCAAAGAGTACGGCTGTCTGTTGGGCTACTGAGGCACCGTGGATAGAATATCTAATTAAATATTTTCCTTCCAGCAACAAGTTTTCCTGCCTCAGCTCAGTTCAACGTGAGGCACGCTTCCCAAGCCGACCCGACCAACTGACAGAAACGCCAAGGCGCTCTCAGAGTCCTTCGTCGTTGTAAACAGGGGAAAGGGGCTTGAGGATGCTGCGGGCGTCGCTCTCCACCAGCGGCCGCCAGTTCACCTCGCCCGTCAGCAGCAGGTCCTCCCCGCTCAGCGCGTCCAGGTGCTGCACCTGCAAGGACAGGGTGTTAGCGTGAGGCGTCCCATCGCCCGGTCAGGCTCCCCAAGCACAAGTTGCTTCCCGGACAGAAAGCAGAACAGGGAGGTTTCAGCGCGCTTGCGTCATCCGAGGCAGAGCTAAAAAAGGTAATTTCCGACTGCTTAAGCGTCATGGCAAGGCTGGCAGATAAGTATCTGCAGACCCACCGGAGCTGACTGCGTATGGTCTTCTATTAAACACCTCAGCTAATGCTTCCTCTGAACGTTTGGCAGCAGGACAAAGAAGAGCCACGCAAAGCAAGCGTGAGTCATTTTATCTTCCCGGCAGTTAATTCAGATGACACACTGCTAGTACCGTCACTGACACCGAGTGCTCTCATCAAGTGGTTTCACATAGACCAACGCTCTTCACTGTAGAAAAAAAAGCCTGAGCAGCAGGGAACACCTGAGATTTACAATATAGAAGCACATGAGCCCGAGGAGATGAACACGGAATGAACGCTCGTTCTCACAACACAAGAACTGGGCACGCAATGCAATTTTAAGGTGCAACGTAAGGAAAATAAGAAAACCTGCTGTCACACAGCATAGGGTTAACTTGCTGCCACAGGACACTGTAAACACGAGTGTGTGTAAGGAAAAGTCCATGGAGGGTCAGTAAAAGACCTCTGGCTCGGGAAGTCAGTGAAGGCAGAGTGCCTGGAGACTTGGCAGGGAAATTCTACACATGCTTGCTCTGTTCCGATACTCTTCTCTGACATCCACTAATAGCCACTGTTAAAGCCAGGATCAGCAAGAAATTGCAGGAAAGACCTTGTACTGGAAACAAAAGATTATTTGACAAGGAGTTTCTCAACAGAGGAAGGAATACTCAATGGCCACAGAGGGTGAGGCCAAAGAGCCACCAAAGCACAACATCCTGCTTCAGTTGCATGAGGAACAGCTGAGGGAGCTGGGGCTGTTCAGCTGGAGGAGAGGAGAGTGAGGGGAGAGCTCAGCGCTCTCTGCAGCTGCCTGAAGGGAGGGTGTAGCGAGGAGGGGTTGGTCTGTTCTCCCTGGTGGAGAGACAGGACGAGGGGAAATGGATTTAAATTGTGCCAGGGGAGGTCCAGGTTGGATATTGGGAAGAATTTCTGTACTGAGAGGGTTGTCAGGCACTGGCACAGGCTGCCCAGGGAGGGGGTTCAGTCGCCGTCCCTGGAGGGGTTTGAGAGCCGGGTGGGTGTTGTGCTGAGGGACACGGTCAGTGGTGTTGATGGGCTGGGAGAAAGGTTGGACTTGATCTTCTATGTCTCCTGCAGTTAAAATGATTCCATGATTCTATGATTCAGTCACTCAGCGACAGCAGATTCCCCAGGAAAAGTTAAGTCCAAAGCATGCACACAATGTTGTTTTCTTGGTTTATTTTCCCTCCCTCTCAAAATTGGTTAGGTTGGGCATTTTGAGCCTGAAGTGGTTGCTGTGGATTTACCAGCCCTGCACAGACTCCTCTTCGTAAGCCTCGGCAGCGCCTTTGAAACCCACGTGCAACTGTAGAATCCTGACCAAGCCGTGGCCACGTTAAGTCCCCACACACTCATACCAGCGAACAGACCTTTCCTGCTCACTGCTCCTGTGCCTTCAAGAGTTCCCAGAGCTGTTTCGCCCTCCTTCTCAGCTGTTCTTCAGGGGGGAATCCTACTCATTGCTAATAAAGCACCTGTTCCATGCCATCCCTACTGCTCCTCTCTGAGCCTTCTTCAGTTTTTATCTTTCGGGTTTTTTATTTTTTTTTCCTACTTTATTTATTTTTTAACTTATTTTTTTTTAATTTATCTTTCAGGGTTTTTTTTTATTTTTATCTTTAGTGTTTATCTTTCTTGATGGTCAGAATCCAAACCACACGCACTATTCAAGATCACAAGGGTATCATTTAAAAAGTGGCACAACACGGCTATTTTATTCTCTGTTCCTTCCTTAGTAGTTCTGAGCATTTCTTTTACTGCTTTTAAACACTACAGAGTGCTGAGCTGATGTTTTGATATAATAAAATTATAATCTCAAGGACTTACTCCTGTGTGGTTACAGACAGTTCAGAGCTCGTCAAAATACACGTAAAGCTGGAACTGTTTTTCTCAAGTGCACACTTCAGAGCTTCCTGCAGGAACGACCTGTCTTCACAGAAGCTGTGCTGATTTTTCCCCAATGTGCCACATGTATGTTTTGTGATCACTGTTTCCTATTGAACTGCTGATAGCTTCTGTCATATCCTTTGCTAGAATATACAGAAGCGTAACAAATTTCCCGCTTGGCAGCAAATTGTCCCAAATTACACACTTTTAATATGTGTTTGCTTCCTGCTAATCACAGAATCACAGAATCATTCAGGTTGGAGGAGACCCCTGGGATCATCGAGTCCAACCACTGACCCTGCTCTACAAATCTCACCCCTGAACCATCTCCCCCAACACCACATCTCAACGGCCTTTAAACACCTCCAGGGCTGGGGACTCAACACCCTCCCTGGGCAGCCTGTGCCAAGCTCTGACCACTCTTTTTTCTGTGAAAAATTTTTTCCTAATGTCCAGTCTAAGCTCTACCCTGTTGCAGTTTGAAGCCATTCCCTATTGTTCTGTCGCTAATTACTCGTGAGACCAGCACCGACCTCTCTACAATGTCCTTGAGGTAGTTTTAGGGAGTGATGAGGTCTCCCCTCAGCCTCCTCTTCCTCAAACTCAACAGGCTTCAATTGCTCTTCATAAGATTTATTCCTCAGGCCCTTCACCTTCAGCGTTAAACTTTCCTACAGCCTCACTGACGTTAAGCATCAGCAACCTTAAGCATTGAAAAGCCTGTCCCTCCTGAAAAGGCCTTTAGCAATTCCAAAAGCGCCCTGAGTCACAGAATCACAGAATGTTGGGGGTTGGAAAGGACCTCAAAAGATCATCCAGTCCAGCCCCTAGTCCCTTACAAAGTTGATCTCTCTACTTAACCTTACCATTTTCTCAGACACATGCTGAAACACAAGTTTGCCGACGACCCCGAGCTGTGTGGGGCGGTGGGCTGGCTCGAGGGCAGGGCTGCCATCCAGAGGGACCTGGACAGGCTGGAGAAACGGGCCAGGGCAAACTGCAGGAGCTTCAGCAAGTCACAGGGCAAGGTCCTGCCCCTGGGTCGGGCCAGTCCCAGGCACAGACACACACTGGGCACAGAGTGGGGTGAGAGCAGCCCTGAAGAGAAGGACTTGGGGGTGTTGACAGACGAGAAGCTCAGCCTGAGCCGGCAGGGCGCTCGAGCAGCCCAGAAGCCAACCCTGTCCTGGGCTGCACCCAGAGGAGTGTGGCCAGCAGGGCAGGAGAGGGGATTCTCCCCCTTTGCTCTGCTCTGGTGAGACCCCACCTCAAATCCTGCGTCCAGTTCTGGTGTCCCCACCCTAAGAGGGACATGGAGCTGTTGGAACGAGTCCAGAGGAGGCCCCAAAGATGATCCAAGGGCTGGAGCAGCTCTGCTGCAAGGACAGGCTGAGGGAGCTGGGGGTGTTCAGTCTTGAGAAGAGAAGACTCCAGGGGGACCTTATCAGGCCCTCAGTGCATGAAGGGAATCTGTAGGAAGGCTGGGGAGGGACTTTGTACAAATAGTGTCCAGCAACAGGACAAGGGGAAATGGATTTAAATTAAAGGGAAACAGATTTAGATTGGATCTTAGGAAAAAATTCTTCAGTACAAGGGTGGTAAAACTGGAATAAATTGTCCAGAGAAGTTGTAGATGCCTCCTCCCTGGAGATGCTCAAGGCCAGGTTGGATGAGGCCTTGAGCAGCCTGGGCTGGTTAAGGGCATCCCTGCCCATGGCGGGGGGTGGATCAGATGATCTCTGAGGTCCCTTCCAACCTAAGACATTCTAGGATTCTATGAAAAACAGTCTCTTCAAATCTCCATCTGGTCCTGCGTATACTATTGACGTTGCAGAGAATGCTGTTGTGCTGATTCTCATTTTCAATTCCCAGACAGGAGCCTACACTCTTCCTCCAGAACCTCTCTCACCCTTTTTCTGTCTTTGACACCCACCTGGACTATACTCTACCAATGATTCCTAGAAACCTGGTTCACAAACCTCCTAAGGGCTGAGAGGACGAACACTACTTAGTATTGTTTTCTTCAGGCAATAACTGAAAGAAACAGAAATAATTCTGGAACACAAAACCTTTACTTCTTTCCCACAAAGGTCATCAGGAGACTATAAAGCTCCGTGTGCTATTTCCTTACGAAAAGGTTCCCAACTCTGCAACACCACTTATAATTCTACAACAAGCCACAGCCCTTTTGTGACACAGTTTTGCCAAGCCCCTCCATAGATCAGGTCCAGAAAAAGACGAGCAGGATTGCTTTCAATATTCCGTGAATTTCTCTGCAGGCATTTTTCAAACTGCAACAAAGACTAGGTTTTATAATTTTACCTTTCTCTCCTTAAAAAAATCATCATTGCGTAAGAAACTCAGTTGTATTTTTGAGAACCAAGCTGCATAATATACGAGCAAGTAAAAGAAAAATTTCGTGTTCTAAACAGAAGAATGAAGAGAAGCGGCACTATGAGCTTTAACGTACCTGTTTGCGCACATATTCTACGAGTAGCTCCAGGTGCCGAGGGTCCTCACAGTTCTTGTTAAAAAGGTTTCTCCAAAGAGCTGCTGCCAGAACGTGATCATCAGACAGGATTCCCTAAAGGAAGGACAGAGGGGGATTAAAACTGCATGTGAAGAGGGGCTCAGGCAGTACAGTGGATGTGGTTTATCTGGATTTCAGTAAAGCTTTTGACACCGTCTCCCACAGCATCCTCGCAGCTAAAGGGAGGCAGTGTGGTCTGGATGGTCAGACAGTGAGGTGGGTTGGGAACTGGTTGAAGGGAAGAAGTCAGAGAGTTGTGGTCAATGGGGCAGAGTCCAGCTGGAGGCCTGGGTCTAGTGGGGTCCCTCAGGGGTCAGTGCTGGCACCAGCACTACTCAGTATCTTCATCAGCCACCTGGACAAGGGATCAGAGAGCACTGTCAGCAAGTTTGCTGATGACACAAAACTGGGAGGATGCCCCAGAAGGCCATGCTGTCATCACAGAATCACAGAATGTCAGGGAGTGGAAGGGACCTCGAAAGATCATCAAGTCCAATCCCCCTGCCAGAGCAGGAACGCCTCGATAATGCTATATAGGAACGTGTCCAGGCAGGTCTTGAATGTCTCCAGAGAAGGAGACTCCACAGCCTCTCTGGGCAGCCTGTTCCAGGGCTCTGTCACCCTCACTGAGAAGAAGTTTCTTCTCGAGTTTAAGCGGAACCTCTTATGTTCCAGTTTCAGCCCATTACCCCTTGTCCTATCAGTGGTTGTCACCGAGAAGAGCCTGGCTCCATCCTCGTGACACTCACCCTTTAAATATTTGTAAACATTAATGAGGTCACCCCTCAACCTCCTCTTCTCCAAGCTAAAGAGCCCCAGCTCCTTCAGCCTTTCCTCACCAGGGAGATGTTCCACTCCCTCCATCATCCCTGGGGCTGCGCTGGGCTCTCTCCAGCAGTTCCCTGTCCCTCTGGAGCTGAGGGGCCCAGAACTGGACACAAGATTCCAGATGTGGCCTCCCCAGGGCAGAGCAGAGGGGCAGGAGGACCTCTCTGACCTACTGGCTACTCCCCTTCTAACACACCCCAGGATGCCCTTGGCCTTCTTGCCCACGAGGGCACACTGCTGGCTCATGGCCATCCTGCTGCCCACCAAGACTCCCAGGTCCCTTTCCCCTACACTGCTCTCTAATATGTCACTCCCCAACTTATACTGGAACCTGGGGTCATCCAGCGAGACCTGGACAGGCTGCTCTATTTCATGAAATACACCAAGGGCAAGTGTAGGGTTTTGCACCTGGGAAAGAACAACCCCATGTGCCAGCACAGGTTGGGGACTGCCCTGCTGGAGAGCAGCGCAGGGGAAAGGGCCCTGGGGGTGCTGGTGGGCAGCAGGATGGCCATGAGCCAGCAGTGTGCCCTCGTGGGCAAGAAGGCCAAGGGCATCCTGGGGTGTGTTAGAAGGGGAGTAGCCAGTAGGTCAGAGAGGTCCTCCTGCCCCTCTGCTCTGCCCTGGGGAGGCCACATCTGGAATCTTGTGTCCAGTTCTGGGCCCCTCAGCTCCAGAGGGACAGGGAACTGCTGGAGAGAGTCCAGCGCAGCCCCAGGGATGATGGAGGGAGTGGAACATCTCCCTGGTGAGGAAAGGCTGAAGGAGCTGGGGCTCTTTAGCTTGGAGAAGAGGAGGTTGAGGGGTGACCTCAGTCATGGTTATCAATATGTCAAGGGGGAGTGTCAGGAGGACGGAGCCAGGCTCTGCTCAGGGACGTCCAGTGACAGGACAAGGGGTAATGGGTACAAGCTGGAGCACAGGAGGTTCCACAAAAACATCAGGAAAAGCTTTTTCCCTGTGCGGGTGCTGGAGCCCTGGCCCAGGCTGCCCAGGGAGGGTGTGGAGTCTCCTGCTTTGGAGACTTTCAAACCCCGCCTGGACACGTTCCTGTGGGACCTGCTCTGGGTGACCCTGCTCTGGCAGGGGGTTGGACTGGATGATCTTTTGGGGTCCCTTCCAACCCCCAACACTGTGATTCTGTGCACACAAGACAACCCCATTACTCTACTTGGCAGCTGACACTCTGAGCTGTCGCAAAGCCCACAGCCGAGGTGGACTGTACACATGAAAAGGCACCAGCTTCACTCATTCCCAGAATAGAAAAGCAACTCCAGCCTTACATTAATTTACAGAGCAGCCGGTAACAAATCTGCTGGCAAGTTAATTTGGGAAAAAAATGGGTCAGGGTATTCAGAATGATGGAGCAGGCAACTGTATTTCCACGTCATGAAATCTTTACCATAAAAACGCTGGCCTTACACGGAGGACAGCACCACCTCACAGAACTGCGTGAAGCCTGTGACACTTGGAAAAGGAAAAAATGAAGATACTTAATACAAAGTTGCAGAAACGTCGTGGGGACTTTGCTATTTTGCTTTGCTTTTCTATTTTTCGTTCTAATTGAGAAAGAACTCGTGATCAAGAACTGCCTAGATTTTTTCCACTTAAATTTAATACTAATTTTGGCTTATACAAGAATCATATCCATGAGCACTTTCTGTCACAATTCCCTCCTCTTTCATTGTCTTTTAGATTACGTGGCGTTATCACCATAGTCTCCTAACTCCTGCCTTCTGCTGACACATTTGCCAAAGCCAAGAGAGGACTTCAAAATATCCAGTTAAAAATAAAAATTCAACATTTGCATTTAATTTAACTAGGCATTTTGTTACCAAAAAGTGTTAAAAAAAAACCAAAAAATCCCCAAAAACGTAGACACATCCCAGTTATACTCAAAATTAGATTAAATACTTGCATGCATAACACTGTCCACAACTCTATGAAGTTTGCATTTACAAGAGACTAATAATGGGAATGACCGTGCAAAAAATAGTGCCACCACGTGAACCAGAGCATCTGAAGAGCAACACCCACCAGAGCTAAAAAAAAAAACCACCAAAAGGGATGATGTAACTCTGTTTGCTTCTTGAAAGTCCCGCAGGCACTTGTGCCCATTGGTGCTTTTGCCTCCTCGTATTATTAGATAATTCCTCTAAATTTCCTCTTAGTTAGACTCCCTATAAATACTCTGTTTGCTCTCAAAGAGCACGCTGGGATTCAGAGGGAGGAAACGACCGATGGCCAAGCAGTGGCAGTGAAGCGCTGCAAGGAACACCCCTCGTTTCACGTGCCATGGTTTAAAGCAACACACTGTGCTTTCTTTTTTCGTAGAAGCACTTTCATCCAAGGTGTAAGATGATTGCAAGAATTAAGAAGTCTGCTTCCATAACATAACATTTCTCCAAAGATACATCTGGCAAATATTTTGCCCGTCTGGAGAATTCTGAGTCCATGAATTAGATGGGTTTGCACATTCTCTGGAAACATCCTTCTCACCTCATCATAACCAAATAGAGCTGCGTAGAAATTTTCCACCATAGTTCTCATATCTTCCCTTAGAACAGCAGAATTAATCTGAAAAATAAATCAGAAAATCATCTGTAAAGGCTCTGAAGAGGAGCCGATCAGAAAACAAAACACGTTCTACCAGTTTCACTCGGAGGAGCGCCTGGGCCACCTCGGCTGGGATTTAGCTGTAAGTAACGACGTTAGCGCAGTCAAACATTTCGGCGCAATGTGCAACACAGCTCCGTTAATTCTGCACCCAAAAGAAAAAGGCGGAGTTACTCGTAATGTATTAACGGCAGAAAAACCCGCAGCCAACAGCACCAACGTCCAGCTCCACGCGTGGAGAAAAACCGCAGCCGGGGAGAGCGAAGGTGAGGCTGTGCTTTCGGCGGCTACGATAACGACGGCCCCGCCGTACTTCAAGCAGGTTTTCCAAGCCTTGGCTCATTCGCACAGGTCTGTCAGAAACTCAGAGGGTTTGCAACATTTTTCCTAAAGCAGGGACTCCAGAGCTGGATGTGCCATTACAGTACGAGTAGTGCCATGCTGAAGACAGAGGCATCGTCCCCAGCACTGCTCCGTACCTACGGGCCAATATTGACTTTCTCATTCAGGAATCGCACAAATTCTGTTCCTACAGCCTCTCACCAGAAGCGCAGGCTTAGTAGCTTTTGATTACGACTAAATTTCTTCTAGGGTTTGTGATGATCCAGCTACTCTCCCCTCTGTAAGTGTGACTCAACCCAAGTTCCACACTCACTTTTAACTGAATCACCAGTTCCTTAAGTATTTGTGGGTTTGGCCTAAGCCACCCTTCGCCTTGCAGAACCCACCCCACGGAGCTTAAGACGGAACCAAATGAGCTCAGCTGCTGGGTCCAGAGAGAGCTCAAACACCTCACGTGCATCTCCCTTACACAAACTGTCCTTTTGCCTTTTTACTTCTTTTTTGCCTGTGCTTTTTACTTCTACCGATGAAATGATTTAATAAGCAATTTCTCTCCCGAGGGCTAAGCAACACTTGCATGGGTAAAGTTGCTTCTTTGTGCCAACTCTCAGGAGAGATCTAAGAGACACTAAGTGCTTCTCTACAGCCCTCGTGGGCAAGAAGGCCAAGGGCATCCTGGGGTGTGTTAGAAGGGGAGTAGCCAGTAGGTCAGAGAGGTCCTCCTGCCCCTCTGCTCTGCCCTGGGGAGGCCACATCTGGAATCTTGTGTCCAGTTCTGGGCCCCTCAGCTCCAGAGGGACAGGGAACTGCTGGAGAGAGTCCAGCGCAGCCCCAGGGATGATGGAGGGAGGGGAACATCTCCCTGGTGAGGAAAGGCTGAAGGAGCTGGAGCTCTTTAGCTTGGAGAAGAGGAGGCTGAGGGGTGACCTCAGTCATGGTTATCAATATGTCAAGGGGGAGTGTCAGGAGGACAGAGCCAGGCTCTGCTCAGGGATGTCCAGTGACAGGACAAGGGGCAATGGGTGGAAGCTGGAACGTAGGACGTTCCACAAAAACATCAGGAAAAACTTTTTCATGGTGAGAGGAACAGAGCCCCGGCCCAGGCTGCCCAGGGAGGGTGTGGAGTCTCCTGCTCTGGAGACTTTCAAACCCCACCCGGACACGTTCCTGTGCGATCTGCTGTAGGTGACCCTGCTCTGGCAGGGGGTTGGACTGGATGATCTTTTGGGGTCCCTTCCAACCCCCAACACTGTGATTCTGTGTGACTCTGTGATCTCGCATACGACAAGTCTCAATGACAACTGTGCTCATGCCCGCGCGCCTACGTACGAGACCATGTCTCAGAGACGGGTTTTACAAAAAAAAGAAGCTGCAAAACCAGGGATGCAGGGCAGGACCCCAGTGCTGCCAAGGGCTCAGCCCTGCTGCCTCTGATGCACGGCTTATCGCGCTTGCGACACTGTGAACCACATGTCCTAAATACTGACTGAGTATCCCAAAGAGCACTCCACTTCGTAATTACGCCATGGCTTTTCTATCAAAACATGGGTTTTGCCATGCCAGCAAATCTCCAGTTCAAATGCTCTTCCGTTAAACTGCTATCTTTTTTCATCTGTTGATTTTTATAGAAGTGCACGTAGTGCAAAGCACAAGGAAAATTCCTTTTATGTCAGTTACTCATATTTTCCCATTAATATAAACTATTAAAATTCAGGCAGATATTTTATAGGCTACCAAGATTTGGAGACTGGTTATTACCAAATGTTGGGGGGAAAAAAAAAAAAGAACTAAACATAAGAAATCAGAGGGTTAAATGATGACTGCAACTTCTGTAATGACTTAATTAAATTTTTATTGAGTACATAAACTATGATGTCATTTCTACCCAACCATGCTCAAACTCCTATGCATGTCAGAGTTCGTGGTTTTTCTCAATAGAACGTACTTCTAAATAAGCTGCACTTCTACAGCTCTAATAAGGGGGAGCAGGTCTCATGTAACACACTCAATAAATTATCCTTCCATTTTAAATAAACAAATTCCATGAGTTATTATATATTTGCCACGCACTTTTTATGACATAATAAAAATGTTACCTCAAGGATTACTTAACACATAGTACAAATGTTACAGCAGGCAACTGCAAGGGGCAAAGAAAACAAATAGTCCCATTACAGAGACAAGTCCTGGACTCTACATCCCTAGGGAAGCAGCTTTCTATACTAAAAACAAAGTGCAGCAGCTTTAAGTTAGCAAGAAACAGATTGATGAAGGAGATAACCAAGTTAAACAAACGTGGCAATAAATACATCTTAGAAGACGAACAGTTTAAAATATAAAATATTACTTTAGGGATGGAGCAGTATCTTAGGCAATAAAATTACATTTAAAGGACTATAATGCAGTTTCTGAAGAATAAAGCTGGCATCGGTTAAGCAGAAACGCTGTAGGAAAAATCCTTCTTCATAAAACAAGAAAAAAATTAGTAAATCCCAATCAGTGTTTGTTGGAAACGCTTCCCCCTTCTTGTACATGTTCTTACCACTGGCACGTTTCATGATCTTGTTCGTCATGATTCTATTGACTCTTCCACAGTTTGTTATTAAGAGGAAAAACTGCCAGACAATTCCAAGTGAGTAATTGCTAATAGCAAGAAAAAAAATCAGTAACATCTGGAGCTCTTCTAAGGACTTAGCCCCTTCACCTTCTTTGGAACAACCCACTGCAGAGCTGTCACCAGAACAAGTTTATAGACCCTCGCCTGAATTGGCACGCAGAATTATCTCAGTTCAAAACAAGGAAGACATTTTCAGTACGTCTCTTGCATTTATAAGACCTTAAAAAAAAAAAAAGCGTACAGCTACAGCTAACGTATCTTCCTATCGCGTGTCACAACTTTCCACTGAAAAACTCGATGACCCCACTTTCCGCCTGCCCGAGGACTACAGCACACGACGACTGCGCTTGCGTTATTCTATCGCAGTAAGAAACGTCCCCGTCAGCCTCACGGAGTTCCCTGCGCAGCATCCAACAGCCAGCCGGCGAGGCTCACTGCTCCACCAGGTAATTCACAACATCGAGCCTCGGTTAAGGCTCTGTATTCTAGCCAAATTTCTAGGGAAGCAAAAGCACACATGCTGGACACGTATGAAAACATCTTCTATACGGGCAGAGCTTTTAAAGTGAGAGCTGCTACAGGCTTAGTCCATATTCACGTCTCCTGTTGGATTGAAGGCATTCTTTTGTAACGATTCTCCTCCTAAACCCCATCACGGAGCTTTGCAGAGAAGTCTCAGGGTGCAGAAGCTGGAACACGTGCTCTCAAGCCTTTGACCTGCCCAGAAGGATCCAGCCTAGAGCCAGTGTGGGGTGAGGAGCACCCCTGGGGAGCAGGGACACTGGACATGCCCTGCTTCACTCACAAAACGTGCTCCTGCCAGAGCACACTAAGTGCCAGTGCAGACGTAGCCATGATGCCCACGGACTCCACTATTTGAAAGCACTTGAAGAGGAGTTTCTTTCTGGTCAGGCTTTGGCCAGCGCGTGTTGCACCCTTGAGCTATTCGAACACGTTAACCCACCTGTAGACTGCAGAGCCAGAAGGGACACTTCTAACTGTACCTTGTACAAGCACGAGTCGTTGGCCTTCATGCAGTGATTCCTCTCTTTAGGCCCTAAGTTCTGGTTGAACGAGATTTTTTTTATTCCCAGATTTCAGCCAGAAGAAATGATTAGATCATAGAACCTGAGCCTCTGCGTATCACAGACCATTACATTCCGCCGAGTTCCCTCTGTCCTAAGCTCAATAAGCTGTGTTTGGCTAAAGCGTATCACCCTCACGGTTGAACATGTGTATCTCATTTCGTATTTGAATTCTCTGGCTTAAGTTTCCACCCTCTCATTCTCGTTATACCATTCCAGCTAGAATAAAAACCCTCTTCTGTACAACTCATTTGCCCCTCTACCTGGACACTGCAGACATGAGCACAGTCGTCTTCTCAAACTAACAATGTTTACGCACATACTACAGCATCAGCGCGCTCCTGTAGTACTGGCTTGTGTTGATACAGTAAAAATTAATCCATCTCTCGTGGAAAATGAGTTACAGGGGTATGAGTGTGCACTTCTGTCGTTACGACCGAGTCTGCTCCTGGGACTTCCATCAGCCCCACTGCCACGACCATCTATCGACTCCCACCGACACTTCTGGGTCACTGGAGCAGCGCTCAGTCTCAGCAGGAGTTCCTGAAGTAGATACAGGACAAAGCTTCCTTGGTATGGAATGTCACTCCTCAGACATTTAGGCTTTTTTATGCATCTTCTCTGAAGCCGCATTTGGAAAGAATGACTCGTCGTATGTAGTTTACATGAGCTATAATTAATAACCACACTGAGTTATATATAGGCTTTTCAAGTGTTTGTTGCCCTTTCAATAAACACACATGACATTTACTGAGAAAACCTGCATACAGACCTTTTATTGCCTCCAATAACATAACTGCTACTTGTAGGACAGTAATTTTGAAAATCACCGAGACTGTAGCTAAAGAACAAAATGATTAAATCAATAAAACAGATTAAAAACATCTCTGTAGCAAGGGGGCAAAAAGGCCAGTTCCCTCAGGCAACCTCACGTAGCTGTGAAACGATAGACACCGCAGAAATTTTTCCAATCTTCATTTTCTGAGTCTTTCACTAACCACTCTGTTACTTTGTCTGCAAACGAGCTTACTGCCTTGCCACAGCTCTGAGTCCCCACATGCCTCATGAAATACTAACTTTGCTGATCAATTCTCCAATTTTCTAACCAAGAGTGACTCTGTAATGCACCTCAGCAGAAAATTAACTTCAGAAAATACTCTTTAAAGCCTTCTCCAATGCTCAGTGACCACCTACTTCAATGCTGTATTAGCCCAGACAAAAGCAAAATGTTCGATGGTACCAGAATTGGTTCCTGCCTAAGTCTTCAACTCATAAACCACCACATTACTGGAAAAAGACTTCTGTGAGCTCTGCTACCTTCCCGGCAATTGCCTAACCATCGATAATGCTCCTTAAGAGTATGTTTATCTCAAGGAGACTTAAAAAAACAACCACTACCTACGTATTTCAGAAAAACCAGATGGTCTAGCTGCCTAGTGTCAGGAAAACGAGCTTGTGCCTACTTTGCAGTCTATTAATTTGGCAGCTCTGTCACGGTAACAGCTAAAGATGCGGAGTAGAACAATCTTGACACGGGGGCTTGTTCTGAACTCCTTTGTCTCCGCAGCACGGGGCTGGCAGAGCTCACCGACAGCCTCTCGCAAGAAAGATGAGGGGAACGAGGTTTGGTCGCTGTGCTGCCTGGTCGTGCTGGCGCTCTGGAAGGGCGAGCACTTGTAGAGGGGGTTTCTGCTAAAAGCCTAACACTGATCATGATGCCAGAATCAAGAATTCAGTCTGATAATTCAGTCTGAGGGTGCCAGCGCCCTGGCCCAGGCTGCCCAGGGAGGGTGTGGAGTCTCCTGCTCTGGAGACTTTCAAACCCGCCTGGACACGTTCCTGTGGGACCTGCCCTGGGTGACCCTGCTCTGGCAGGGGGCTGGAATGGATGATCTTTTCGGGTCCCTTCCAACCCCCAACACTCTGTGATTCTGTGATGAAGGTGCTGTGGGCTGTTTCTGTTGTGGCTTCAAACTGCAGCAGGGCAAACTGAAGCAGAACTTTATTATCTGTGTTTTGCTCTGGCCCAAGACAAGTCCAATTTTTAATTATAACGTCTCTGAGCCTTCTGTAATTCTCTTCTTTCAATGAGCACAAACCTGTTTCTTCCTTCCTAAAATTATCTTTTCATACTTTTAAAAATCAGTCCCTCAAAAAATGTGGTGCAGAGGTCTTAAATTCTCATAGAATCACAGAATCACACAGAATGTTGGGGGTTGGAAGGGACCCCAAAAGATCATCCAGTCCAGCCCCCCTGCCAGAGCAGGGTCACCCAGGGCAGCCACACAAGAACACGTGCAGGTGGGGTTTGAAAGTCTCCAGAGCAGGAGACTCCACACCCTCCCTGGGCAGCCTGGGCCAGGGCTCCGGCATCCGCACAGGGAAGAAGTTTTCTCTAATGTTTTTGTGGAACCTCCTGTGCTCCAGCTTGTGCCCACTGCCCCTTGTCCTGTCACTGGACATCCCTGAGCAGAGCCTGGCTCCGTCCTCCTGACACTCCCCCTTGACATATTGATAACCATGAATGAGGTCACCCCTCAGCCTCCTCTTCTCCAAGCTAAAGAGCCCCAGCTCCTTCAGCCTTTCCTCACCAGGGAGATGTTCCACTCCCTCCATCATCTACTCCCTTAATCATCTAATTCATCTGGCATTCTGTTCCCCTTTGTTCATTTTGCAGATCGCAACAGGTGTTGCTTCTGCCCTGGCAGGTGGCACGACAACCACGGCTCATTAGATGAGCCCAGACAGTCATCAGGTCACTTTGCTGACTCGGTAGGAATTTCACCTGAAATATGCTAGTGCAATTAAGAAAAAAGAGTAATTGCTACCTTTCCCATAGGTTTTAGTAACCTCACGAGAAGAGGCTACGTTTTATGTACAAGTAAGAGCAAGAATGATCCTGCTCTTACCAAATAGATCATATTGCCCTAAAGGAAAATATAATTAAAAATAAAATTTCCTTCCCCAAGAACAAGTTTCTATTGGACAGGAACAGCACATCACCTACAAAAGCAAGCCGTATCTCTTGTAAAAAAATCCCCACAGAAAAGAAGTTAATTTCATCTCAAAATAGAGTGACAACTGCTAAAATCCACACAACCAGTAAGCATTAGCAAGCCTCATCCTTGATGCTAACACTGAACAACCTTTAGGCAGTGACTGAGGCCAGGACAAATGCAAACCCTCGCTCTCACCACCTCACTCCCAGATCCACGGTTGCAGTGCCCAGCAGAGTGCCTGATTTGCATTTGCTCCGTCAGACTTCCCACTATTTCCGAGCTCAGCCCTGCTCATACGTGACCTGTCTGACATTCTCCCATCAGTTCCACAGTTTGGTAAAATCCTAACTTGAAGTCACATTGCTTTCACCTTCTACCAATATTCTGCACCTTCTGGTTTCAATCATAAGCTGAGAAAAACCCGGTTTCCCCAAGCACTCCTCCTCCCCAGGGCTTCAAACACACACATGCCACAGAATAGTTAACAGCTAAATATTTTCTTGCCAATATTTTAAGAGTGCAGAAGGTTCCAAATTGCTGGTAAAATAAACAATGCCAGACTGTGAAAACTCCTGCCTGCCATATACTCTGATGTTAACAAGAGTTTCTTTATTACTGTAACCTTTCAGGAGCGAACAAAAATTATTTCTCTACCCTAGTTCTGCCCTCAAGTAAAAGGCAAAGGAGGAAAGCGAACCATGAAAAAGCTGCACGGTAATATACTGTGAGTTTTCCATCTTACTTCTGTATTTCATTCAGACTTGATGCTGCTGTGAATAAAAAAACCCAAAACTTCTAGAAGATCCTAAAATCGTGGGCAAGGATTTGAAGAAGCCAAAAATTTCCTTACACACTGCTTCCTGAATAACACACCTACGGATGGGTCATCTTCCCTCCTGCGAGTACATAATGAAACAGGAAAAGCAGAAGGGCTGAAATTTAGGATGCTCTCAATGAGACACATACTTTTCAAGCTCCTTGGTATGTAGCTCTGTCCTCTGGGGCTTTAGCCAGAGACTTCCACCAATTACAGGGTCTCTGGCATTTCCTCACTTTTAAAAAACGAAGTCTTCAAATAGCATCTACAAATTGAAGTTCTTGCTAGCACTCGGAGCCTGAACGAGACAAATGACTGCACAGTTCAGCCCCTGACACCACTGGCCATTACCAGCCCTCTGGCACCCACCGAATCCACGCGCAGGTGGGAATCCATGCCCAAGCCGTCTGAAACCCAGTTCAGGTCAGCACTGCTCATGTCACACACCCAGACTGTACCGACCCCATCCTCCCTCCCTCTCACCCACGTTCTATGTGCGGTCGCTCTTGTGGCCACGAAGTCACCTCACATGAAAATCAGCGTGGTGTATGCTTTGCCAGCAACAAACAGAGCTCTCCAAGATCAGATACGCTGGTATTTTGGTCCAGTCTTTTAACTTTCTGCACTATTTCCTGCTCTTTAAATACAGAAACTACAACATTCAAGTTCTTGCAGGAGTGTAATGATAATGAACGAGCTAGTACTGACAGAGACAGAGCAAGTGCTGGCTATGACCAGGAACAGAAACGAAAGACCCAACAACCGAGGACAGACAAGGGAACAGAAAGAATCTATTGAGATTCCCAAGCCAGAATGGAAAACAGAAAACCACGTCACTTTGCCTAGATCTTTACAAAAGCATCACATGCCAGTGCTTACACCAAAGTAGTAAAAGAAATCAAAGAAGCAAGCATGAAAGCAAGCACTGGAATTCCTCAAAGTATTGCATTTGCACCTCCTGATCGTTGTAATTTCTTCTGCTGCCGGAGATTTTAGCAAAAGCAGTCAAACGTAAGAGCTCCATAGAGTTGCCAGTTCTATAAACAGATAGAACGGGCCAGAGAAATCCAAAAATGAAGTAGCAAAATTAAATGAGTTCTAATAGGAAAATACAAACACTTGGCAACCTGCTTACCTACCCCGGCTACAAGGCACTGTCGCACGTGCACTGCGAATGCAACGAGAGCGTGTCTGCAGGAGAATTGAAGACCGGCCTTTGAAGGAGTTTGACAGTTCACGTGGCACAGAGCTGCTGGCAGGAGAGGCTGACCCAGACTGCCAGCCCCCGGTACGTACCACAGGCTATCCAAGCGAAAAAACCCAAACCACCGGTGAAGACAGTCTGAAGATGTAATGCCAGAGTGAGCAACAAGGCAGAGAGATGACCCTTGCAGCATTTTTCAGAAGACGTTATCAGTGATGTGTAGGTCAGAGAGAAAAAAAGATGAGGCCCGGGGATACCAGCAGAGGAAAGCACGGATGATGGTCAACACGCAACCAGGATTTCGGATGGGAATGCAAGTGTTCATGTAAACAAAGGAAGGAGTTGAAGAAGACAGATCTGGAGCTGAAAGAAGCAAAGTCATGAAGATGCTTCCACGCACAAGGGTGAGTTTGAAGCAAGCAGACAAGAGGAGAGATCCTGAGCTTCCACTTTGGAGCTTTGCAACAGGAGGCTGCTGGCTGAGGGCGCTGAACGAAGGCAGCCCACGGCCACTGAAGGAGAGAGGCAGCACGCCAGGGCTGTCTGCCCGCACAACTGGCACTGACGGCTGTAAAATCATTAGTGGGAGATGAAGCAACACAAGCAAAGGGAGAGATGGTGGTGGTGCCAGCCTGATATACAGGAGTCCTGCAAGGAATCAGCAAGAGAGGTAAGAAAAGGTAGATTGATAAACTAATATCTCCACAAGATCATAAGTAGAAAGGAAGAACTATGTGACATAGTGACAGAGGGGAAATGTGAAAACACGCACATATCCTGAAAAGGGAACTGGAAACTTCAGTGAATTTAGGCATTAGGGTAACACAAAAATGACCGAGGACAAGGAATAAGAGAAAAACCATTCAGAAGGGGTGCAATGCATTAAGGTTTTAAATAGTTGCTTACGTACTGCTAGTAAATGCCAAGATTAGGCATACCTGAAAACAGTCATACAGTGAGTGTACCCCGGAGCAAACCAATCAGTGGGGACGTAAGCCTCGCTGGAAAGTGTGAAGCATAGAAGGCAACGCAGAGAAGAGGACCATGCTCTTCTAACAGGATACCAGGGCTGACAGAGAACAATACTAATTACTACATCTGTACAGGTAGAAGCTTGACGTTCAGACTGAATGCATTGGTTGTCACAGAGAAAACAAAAAAAATTATCTTGTATGCTGTACCTCTTCCTCTCCCAGAAACCATCACTGTAGTCCATACGGCTGCATTCCTGTTTTGCCCTCAGAAGCAAAGCAATAAGATGAAGTTACTAATCCTTCCCCAAAATAAAGGTTACAGAAGAGATCCCAAGTACCGAACAGACCTCACTTGGGCCATCCTGCGTGCTGTGACGACAAATCCAGCATTTGTGCAAAATACAGCATTTCAACCACTCCCTAGTTTAGCCAGAATTAGCCTTGGGAAGCATTCAGCAGAAGCTGGATACGTACAGAAAACCAAACAACTTCTCCTTGTCAGCAGCAGGTACCAAACACCACCTGGTACCTGCAACTAGAGCCTCCAGGTACGGGAGGAAGGGAACAGCCAGAGTCACTTCAGAAGGTGGGAGAGGCAACTGGTGAGCTGGGAGAGCCAACGACAGCTGCGCCCTGTTTTAACTGAAGCCTCAACACACGGGAACTGTTACGGGTGCCGCAGAATCCGCCAGAGACACAGAAAGAAGTCGTGCACTGGAAGGGAATGAGCAGCCTCTCAAACGCCTGCAGCACCCCTGTACCATATCAGAACCTTAACTCACGCTCGAGATTTTGTCTTTCAAGACAGGCAGGCACCAAAACCCATAAGGAGAAGTTAAGCTATTCATTCCTGAAAGGAAGCAGAAGATAGCAGTGAATTCTACCAGCAATGAAAAGCACAAGCAACAGTGTGAGAACAACACAGAACCTCTCAGTGGTTTGTTTCACTACTTTGATTTAGAAGAGACACCTGTCTTGGTATTTTTCTGCATTTAAAAGTAAAAAGGAGCCTAAAAGTGCATTCACGTTTTCACTGCAGCAGCTTAAAGTTGTTAAAAGAGAACTACGACTGCAGCACGAGAGACCTGGGTCCCAGGACTCTCGAAAGGCTTAGCCAAGCATCTCAGCTGAAGAATTCTGGGGCGAACTCCGGAAGGACAGGAAGCTGATAACATACGTGCCCAGCAGATGTAGCATAACAACGTGTTACTTAATCCCGGACTGCCTGCAGGCAAATCACAAACTGGATGGTGAGTGATGCACAAAGCGCTGGCAGGAGCCAGGCAACAGTGACAACACAGCTGCTGCCTCGTTCTGCTGAGCCCAGAGACTCCAGCAGGTTCTGGGAGGATCGTTTCCCTGTTTGCACCATCGTTTCTACGCTATCAAAATAAAAAACTGCAGCTGTGGTAAGCAGCAATTTCGTTGCTCAACGTTTGAATTTTGGCAATTCCACTATGTTCTAGGGAGTACAAGGAACAGAGGGCAGCACTTAACACCTACGAGCACTGCAGGGTAAAATCGGTTTCGGCACGCGAGTCCCACTGGTGCCAAACGTGGGGAATAAGGAGAAGGGTATTTCTAGAAAAGGTGCAGTGAGGCAGTTTCCAGCGTACTTCTTCCAGGCACCAGAGGGAGACACAAAATAAACCACGGACACAACTTCACAGTAACAGGATCCAACACATCTGGGAAATTTAAATTGATTTTCTTATGCCAGACTCTACAAAGAACTGGGGCAGCCGAGTTGAAATGAACCCAAGCATATATTATACCTCGATTTCAACCCCGGGTATCCTTGGCACGCCCCAACCATGCCTGTATTTCAGCCAGCCAGGTGTGTTAGTTCCACGGGCGCTGGTTCTACAACAACGACCTTAAAACCAACATGAGAAAGAGATCCCTGTTTCAGAACTCCACAACCTGGTAAAGCTAAATTTGCATCACTATGCACACTGTTTGTTCAGACCTCATCACGGTCAAGGTATTTTCAAGGGAACATTCCATACACGTGCGTTGCCCTGCAGATTTAGGTTATTAAGATTTCCAGAATCAAATTAACCGAATTTACTCTGGAACAGCACCCGACACTATAACTCATTTATGAAATAACAGAATACACGAAACTTGCTGTGAACTTCCGAGCTCCTGGAGAAAAGATGAAGGATCGATGAACACTAAGTGCAATGAAAAGGCAGCACACAATGCCTGGCACTTATTAAACAAAAATAGCACAAATCCCACATACGGTGAATTTGTGTCTCACTGATTTGGCAAGTTGGGTTTGTTTGTTGGGTTTTGTTCGTTTGTGTGGTTTTTTAATGGGAAATTGTACATGTTTTTGAAATAGTCAGTAAAAAAAACTCCTAACTTTCTTCTCCTCGAAACATCCCAGTAAAGTTACATATTTCAAAACATAGACAACCTGAAATTAAAACTTTTCCTCTTTAGCGTTTTTTTTAAAATAAACCCTCTTTCGACTATACTGAACACTGTATCACACCCCTCAAACAAAATCACTGCCTTCTCTATAATACTTTGCTCCAGTGCACCTCCTCCACGGCAGGTCCCCCCGCACCGCTCTGCCAGAACCCTGCCCGCGCCGCCCATCCTCCTGTCCCAGCCCTCCCATCCTGACAGAGTTTCTGTTCTGAGCATCTCAGACTGACTCCCTGATTTCCCATCAGGTTTTAGAGAAAGCACAACAGCTTCCCCGCTGTAGGGGAGTCAACTGCAATAGTTCAATTTGCGCCAAGATCAAGCTCTATTTTTAAATTGTATTTATTTTACGCCCCGTCCTCTCACCCTGCCAAGACATGCTAGAACCTTACCTGTCTCACTCCAACCACGGTTTCTGAGTCTTTATTTAGAAGTGTCAGATTTGCTTTCCACAGTAAGAATAATCTAAACCGAATTGTGACAAGCCTAGGAAGTTTTGTAGCTACTGTAAGGTGAAACAGCATTTTTAACCATCTGAAGTCTCAGTGTGAAAAGAGCATCAAGAGAGGATCACAGAATCATTCAGGTTGGAGAAGACCCCTGGGATCACCGAGTCCAACCATGAACCCTACTCTGCAGAGCTCACCCCTGAACCATCTCCCCAACCCCACATCTCAACGGCCTTTAAGCACCTCCAGGGACGGGGACTCAACCCTCTCCCTGGGCAGCCTGTGCCAAGGGCTGGCAACTCCTTCTGTGAAAATTCTGTTCCCACTGCCCAGTCTAAACCCCTCCCTGTTGCAGTTTGAAGCCGTTCCCTCTTGTTCTATCACTAACTACCTGTGAGAAGAGACCAGCATTGACCTCTCTACAACATCCTTCAGGTAGTTTATTCCTCTTGTGTGTTTGCATAATTGAGAAAAGGGTGCTCAAGCTCACAAGAGCTCAACTCTGCTGTCTGAGCCACGGGACTGATTCTGACGGCGTTCCTTCAGATGTACACCAACGCAACCGAGAGCAAATTACGGGTCACCATACATAAACAGCTCTAGCCAACAGGATAACAAAGACTGCACTGTACTATGCACAGCAGAGCCAATAAACGAATTCAAAAGACACCTAGATATGTTCCTGAGGAAAAAAAAAGAAGGTGGCAGGGGTCTAAGTGGTCTGGTGGGAAAACAGGAAAGTGAGATTAAGATAAATTAAAACAGGTTTGGCACACTGGGTTCGACAGCCCCTCCTAGTCTTATCTCTTCTGCAGCTTTTGGAACACATACAGTTATAAAATTGTTATTTTGCACTGAAAAAAAACTTACCTATTTCCAAAGCAGATCGCCACCATGAGACAAACACTATTAAAGTGGCCCTACAACAATTCACAGGTATTTGAATAAAGCCTGATGGATCTAAGACAGCACGTGATCTGTATTAGCACGGGGTTCTTGGAGGAGGGGGAGGGCAGAGAGGAAAGGGTATTGGGATTTTTGGAGGGTTTTTTGGGGGGAGTTTAGGTCTTTTGGGGAGAAGTGAGCATCTTCTTTATGTTTTAACCTCGTGTCTACTGTCCAGTCATCAGTTCCAGGGAACTCCAGTATCTACAAGTCCTTCTGATCAATTCTAAGGGTATTAAAATACATTTGTACTTAGAACAACTACTTGTATAAGCACACAGTTACTAAAAGACAATCCTCGGGTTGGTAAGGTTAACGATCAGGTTGCTGAAGAGGTCTGTTAGGAAGACAGACAGCAGCGATGTCCAGCCCTGCCCAAATTCCTCTTCCAAACCGATTCGGCAGCCGCCAGTTTGCTGAGTGTAAATCTACTCCCCGTGAGCCACGAGGTGGAGATCTCTGGCAGAGGAGGGCTGAAAGGAAGTCTTTTACCCAGCCTAATGTTACTATTAACACTTGGAGCCATTGCATCAAGCCAATTTTTCTGTTTGTTTTTAAAGCTTGATAGAAATGTCACTAGTGGAAAAATTAAGTAAAGAGCACTGGTTAGCCACAGAACTGGACACACCTGGCTGCAAACCCACCAAAAGAAACTGACTTCATTAGTACTAGGGACAGCCGAGTAATATTTATACCCGAAATATGCCTGCACCAGTAGAATTTGCTGAGGCCACAGGCTCTCCGTGTGTTTTTACAGCTGTGTCAAGTTTTGGTTTCTGACTCTTGCCGACATTCAGGAGTGCTGAAGGAGCTCGGGCTAACAGGTCCCAAAACTTTGTAGCTGAGATTTAGATCTCAGCAATTTTAACAACGGGGTTTTGAAAGAATACAAGCTCCATTAGGAGTCGGAGCTGATGTAAATTAGTAGTTAGAATGCCTCCCATTCTAGCGCTTTCGGCTCCAATGAACTTGTCTATGAAAGAGCAGACGGCATATTTTAACAAACCATCAATATCAGTTCAGGAATACAGTACCCATTTTCTGCATCGAGGGTTGGAATTGTCGCTAGATACGGAAACGAGCTGAATAACCGCAGCTTTGCCTGTCAACAAGTTAAACTAATTGTGTCCAACCAGAGATTTCATACAGGTGCTCCGTCACTTAGACCACAACACAGGAATGTACCAACCCGAGTCAAACGCTGACCCTTGATATCCTGCATGACAGAAAAAGCAGGGCATGGCATTTCCTAACTCCTAGGAGCTGTGCGGATGACAACTTAGTGCCCTAAGAGTATTCAGTCAAGTTTCTTTTCATTTAACTTCTGAAAAAGGTTCACGTCCTGAAATTCGAAAACCTCAACAGAGGAAAATCAACGACATCTTTTTGTCTGCTATTCTTGTCTTGATACATTTAAATATCTGCGTTTGGAGATCCTGATTGCAGGATTCAATTACTTGAAAATAAATAGCTATTACACATATTTCTCAGTCAGCTCCCAAACCCTTTGTCATTTCCTCAGCTTCATTTTAAAAGAACCATTAGGGATAAATACAACAAGATTAGCAAGTAGCACCCAGCTCCTAGGGTGACAGCCTTTTACCTATTTACCACTTAAAACTCCTGGCAGTTGCTAAAGCTGAGATGTAAGAAAGAGCTCAGTGAGGGCACATCTGTGTGAAGAGGAGCAAAGCGACGGAGAGTGAAGAAAGCAGGGAAGAAACAGAACTGCACACGCAGGGGCACGGGTGAAGCAGCGTGTTACGCCAGGATCACTAGCACCGAGGATGGAGAAGAAAGCGCTGGTAAGGAGCAGGGGAACAGCTCACCTCTTCGAACATCAACGCACGAATTACTTTCATCTAACATACAATGAATATCACCGGGAGAGACTAAAAAGTTCATTCATCTCGACAAAATAATGACCGATGAGGAATAATTACAAGATTAAAGAGAAGAACCACAACAAATCACTCAAAGATTCTGCAAGCCCTGTACTTTCACAGACACTGCGAGGAAGAGAACCGTCCCCATTTCCAAGTTCCCATCTAGGAGAGCTCACTAAGCTCTCACACACCCGCAGCGCCTGCTCTAGTTAGCTCTCACCTCAAGAGTTCACGTTCTCTCAGAAGGAGTCTCATTAAAATCAATGGGCCTCTGTGCAGCTAAACTATATTAAATATACACACAGATGTAACTGTTTTTGAGATCAAGCCTATAAATGTGTACATACTTCATTTAAGCATCAGCTATTGCCACATAAAAGCGACGTTAACACTAGGTTACAGTCAAAAGTATATTACAGGAATCACATTATTGCAAACTAAGCTTGCTCGTTATTACGCTGACTTTATCATTATTGCAAACAGAGATTGCGAAATTTAATTTCAAGGATGACCTGAAGAGACGCCGAACCTGCCAAGGCCGAGGATGGATGCTACTCAGGCAACTTCAGGTGTCCTGACAGTTGCATCATACAGCAACCACACCATCACAACATGCAGGTATTAACATCTGAGGTTTCAGACTGGATGAAAACATGAGGACACTGGGAGGTTTCTTTACACTTTGGGCAATTTTGGGGAGCTATGGAACAGTTTAGTTTGCAGAAATGGAAGGCCTGTGCTTCCCTTTACAAAGACCTGACTGTAAGCACTATCTTCTTTTCCCTTAAAGTTTACTGAAAAAAACCTCGATGCAGGTCTAACTTACACCGTGCTTCACTTTCAAGTTCTGCATGCCTGCAAACGGCTAGCTTTGCTCCTCTTTGCCCTGTGCTGCTGCTTCAAATCCTGCAAGGACAGCTACAAGATGGCATTTGAGATTAGTTCATGTAAGACAAAACTAGGGTCAAAAGGAACAGAGAAAAAAAAAATCTGTTCCAAAGCAGCATTCTATATGCACACGGGGAATCAAAAGATCCCTGAAGATTTGGGGGTCTCTGGGAGATGGGGTGTGTGGCTGGGGGTTTGGTTTTGGTTTTTGGGGTGGTTTTTTTTTTTTATTTTCAAGAAGGGTAGCCTTAAATTTACACCTGGCACAAAGATCTGAGCTGTTTCCAGCTCCTACAGAAAGCAGGATCAACCACTGATACGACATGGAAGGCACTTGGAAGGACAAAAATTCATAAGCTATTTCAGTCAATCTTTTTTCTCTGGTTTTATTATCTAATTTGTCCAGGCTCATTCACGTGGTCTTAGGGCATCTGACCAGGAAAGTGGAGACTCCCATACTGGAATTTATGTAAGTCTATTAATATAGCAAGAAATTCTAAGAGGTCTGAATTTAGATTCGATTCAAACAATTAAGAGGACAACTCGTCTGTAAGAGCAAGCTGTGACAGAGTAAAGCCAGGGAATTCCCAGCAACTAGGAAACCAAAGGCAGTGCTGATGGCGTAACTGAAGTTACAAAGACTCAACAACTCTCTAAAACCACACACAAAATAAAAGATCAGAGAGAACCTTCTTGAATTACTAACTCACTGGTTAATTCTCTTGTCACCAGCAGGAATGCCCCAGCAGCCCCCCAAGCGTGGCTGATGACTCGGGTTTGACAATATGTTGTTACCGCTCTATGAAACCCGCCACTCCTCTAACAGTCTAATTTATTTCAATCACAGACAATACGTTGAATCACGGAGCGATTCTTTTCTTTTTCCACAGCACAGGAGATGGTTCCCAGCCCTATTCTTCCACTGGAGTGCCCTGAAGTTCGGCATCCTCAATCACACTGGGTCTTTGACACCACTGTGATCCTATCTCCTACCTGCATTGCTTCTGGGCTGCCTTCTCCGCAGGTTATCAGCAACACAAGGCTGGAGGAGAGCACTTTGCACACATTAAGGTTAGAAATGACCTTTACAACTAACATTTACAACTAACATTTACAACTAACTAGCATAACCTTTCTCAGAACAGGCCATAAAGATCCAAACTTGTTCTTCCTTCAGACTTGCAAACTATTCTCTCCTTACGACGTTTCTTTTGTGACAAGGACTAGGGATACTAAGAATCCAAAATGAAAAATAAACTAATGGCTAGTTATAGCCATGTACAGGAACTTAACACAAACCTTCTCCCTAAATTTTCCTTTTACTCACCATCCTAGACGGAGAGAAAATTCAAAGCTCTGCTGGAATTACTCAAGTTGCAGTTAAACACCTGGCACCGGTCATGTTTCTCAGAGCCTTACTCCTAATCTACAAATGCCCATTCTGTTACACCAGCAGCTGTTTCTGCAATCACACGGCAAACCACGTGGAGAATTAATTGCTTTCAGACAAATCAATATCTTCATCCAGGCCACGGTGCAGTTTCAGAAGCAAGGTCAGCGGCTCAGTACAACAGGCAGAATGTCTGCAGGAACAAATGGTCAGGAGCAACGGGCTACACGTGCCAGCTTACAGAAAGAAACAAAGAAGCATCTACAGGTCGATTCTTACACATTCTTCTAAGATATGCAAAGTTACAAAAGCACTGAGAGACAGGAATCATCGAGATTATCAGCACGCAGCTGACTTACCCCCATCACCTTGCCACGCTGTTCGACATCCTCCCACATGCAGTGAACTATGTAGCGACACATGTACTTTCCCGTGCGACCCTCCTGCTTCATTCGGACCAGGCACATCCTGCAAGAACAGAAACCCCAAATTCACAGCTTCTAGTTTTTCTCCAACTGTAAAGAGTAAATCACATATATTTTCATTTATTTAAGATTCTCCTTACAGTATTTGATTTTGTGATTAGGAAAAGAAAAAAGCACATACAAAGATCTTTTACTTTTAAAAAAACCCAACAATTACAAACTTTTCTGTTCTCTACTCAAGAGCTGTATCTGCTGGATTTTGGCCAATCCAGCTGTGGAAAAGTGATGGTGGACTCTATTCTGGCTGAGAGTGCTGTAATCTAGTTAATCTGTGCTGCAACCTGAACTCCTCAGCCTGAAGAACACAGCACCCTTTGGAGCAGGAACAAATGACTTGTCTAATCCAAGGCTACCAGCCAGCTGTAATTCAGTGTGCTGTGTTTAAGTGCTGGAAGAGTCAGAACTAGCCAGGCTGTGAAAGTTTAAGCAAGTTACATTAGTGATCTCCTAAATTATTTCAACTGCAGGGGTCTTCCGATACATGTTCAACCGCTTGGCAAACCTCCCGCGCACAGTCTACGCTGGAAGAACTCACAGGTTTGTAAGCGCATTGTGGAATCTTAATGAGAACAGCAGGCTGAGTTCTTTACTTCTTTTGGTTTTTAAGCATTAAAGCCACTTGAACCTCATCGCTGCTGTTCTGTCTGAAAAATAAATCATCGGAACAAAAACCTTATTTTGCCCCTTTTACAATACCTGTAACCAGGACGAACTGAAACACAGGCTAATCCTTCCCCAAGAGGCCAGTCCTGTCGCCAGCCCCACCTTCCCTACCCCACTAATGAGCTCCGCTCCCGCGTTACGAGCCACAAGTGCCAGCCCAGGAGCGACGGAGCCACCGTAGGTGAGGCGATGCTCAAACGCTGGAGCTGAAAGAAGCCACCGCTCTGCGCAGAGACGTGCTGCAGGTGGGAAAATGCTCACAGGAAAGTCTGCTCGGAGCTTAGGTAAAAGCAACAGAGCAGAGCCGCTGGAGGCCGCTCAGAAGCAGCTGCCTACTAACAGCAGGGAGTGCGTCACAAGAGCGAAGTGACGAAAGCGATGATTATTTTTTTATTTGTTCACTTCTTTAGCAGACATAAGATCCGTGTCTCCCTATAGGTATTAAAAGTATTTGGTGATCTGTGAATGTCAGCTCGACAGGGAGAATCAACACATGAAGCTTGTCTGTTGAGCTGATCTGAGAAAGGACAGACGCCAACCTTTACGATGGATTCTATTTCGTCTCCTGATTAGTAAAGGGAAGGTATTTTTAACCAGCAAAGGAAGCAAAACTTATTGCCAGTGATGAGTCAGAGACAAAACTAACTGAAGGCAACCAAAACTGCATTAGTCCTATATTCTATTTTTTTCTGATTAGAACCATATGTTTAAGACCCACAAAAGGGCCATTCAAGTGAGACACCACAACCTGATGTCTAGATGGAGAGCTTCTGAGCATGACACCGGCCAGCGTGAGAGACAGCTCGAGCCCCAACACAAGCCAGGTGGAGCGAGGTCACAAGACTGGAGAGAGGGACTGGGGCACGACGAGTGAACCGAGGGTGGAGTGACTGAGAGGGTCTGGGTGGAGGGTGGGCAAAGGGAAGAGCAGCGGTCCCCAGAGGGAACGCTGGGAGAGCAGTGCCAAGTTCTGTCTCAGTGACAGAACCGTGTAAGGATTTGCACTGCTCTGTAAGGTTTCGTAAGGTTTGCACTGCGACAACTCAGTGTCTGTCCAACAGCCCCACTGCCCCAGCAAACGAACGCAATTAGGATGGTATCAAGAAATGAATCCTTGTCTTGCTCACAGAAAAAGACAAAGCTTTCTGCTAGAACAGCGGTCCAGAACTGAGAAAAGCAGTCCAGTTACCACAAAAAAAAACCCCAAAAATGGAAAGAGCTTCAAACTTTTGTGTCTTCCATTAGTTTCAGAAAGTTTACTCCTCTTGTGTGTTTGCATAACTGAGCTGTATGAAAAAGTTAATTAATAAGAGTTACTGTACCCCAATTTTCTACTCTCTCTTAACAAGCCAAAAAGAAAAAAGACCCAGTTTAAAAGATGAATTTTTGGCTACAAAAAGCATTTTTATACTTCTCTTGCTGAATACGCAAGCTGAGGGAGGGGAGAGATTAAGAGTGGTTTGGCACGAAAACTTCCTCCCAAGCATAAATACTTGTTGCTGTCCAGTCTGCCTCCAGCGGTGGCAAAGCAGGAGGAGAGAGCAAAAACTAACAACGGGGCACTGCCGGGCAGGGCTGGAGGGGTGCTCACAGCAGAACCTGCTGCCCACGACGCCTAAAAGGCGGCTCTGTGTTTGGATGCACAGTGCTGTCACAGAGCTGTTCTGCAGCACCACGAGTGAGATCATGGAATTCTGCAGTTTATTTGAAAACTTGGTAGTTTGTTACTACACCTGCTGTCTGAGGTCTGAAAGACGCAGACTCTTTAAAGACCATAAACCTTCTAACTAGATCAGCACGGTGTGAAACGTTCCCTCGTTTCGCTACAGAATCTGTTCTGTAGTTTAAGTCAAATACTGACTCATCTTCCTCAAGCCACGAAAGCAAAATTATTTCAAACTATCTTTAGAAGGCTACCTACCTGACATTGGCTGGGTTGGATTATTTATGCTGTATTTAAATTGTGCAGAGAAATAAAAATTACATAAAAGGATGCCTGAAAAGGAACAGGAGCAGCTGCAACCCAACCCGTCTTAGATGAGATGCGCAGTTTCCTGCTCTGTGTTGTGACATCCACTTCTACAAATAGTGGTAACAAGCAGAATTCTGAACTCTTGCTAATCATGTTTGCACGTTATCCTGTGTCTCAGTCAAGTTCACTAACTACTGTATTTTCAGCTACATACAGGTCTTTGCTGGGATGCAAGCTGACAGAATTGAACCTGGCTGTGCAGTCTGCCTCTCCCTGGTGCCTTTGCTTCGGCCACTCCCTCCTGCTAAGGCAGGACCAACTAAATGCCTACGGCATTCCAGATAATCTTGTTCTTAAAAGTTTTCTCAAGCAAGATTCCTCTGAAGTATTTTAAACCCTTTTCCCCCTGCCCTCTCCACCACAAAACACAGAGTTCACTCCCTTTCTTTTGAAGCAGCGTATTTCAAAATGCTACGGTATCCTTGGTCTTCTCTAGGCAAATCTGAGGAACATTTTCCTGCAGGAACAGTTTTCTACACAGTTGGTGACTCTTATTCTTCTCTGGACCCTCTCAGACTGATCAACACTTTCCCAAGCGCAGATTTCTTTAGGGCAAACAAAGCTCCCTTCAGACTGCCACTGCCCCAGAGAAGGCAAACCCAGACGTGGAGATGAACAGCTTGAGATTTTCTAAAAGGTCAGGACCTTTAAACAGAATGAAAGTCCTCCTGACATGAAGGTGCAAACCAACAGAAACGGCCTATGAGAGCATGACCTTCAGGAAAGAATACTGATAGGTTGGGTTTCGAAAGTATAATTTTAGCCCTGCACTGGAAGACACCAGAGCGTATCTAAAGGAACGTTACCTTGAAAGAAGTTACCAAAACCAGAGGCTAAACACAAGAGTCTCATTTTCCCCCCTTTTCTGACTGGAGGTAAGTAGGAAAGTGTACTCGCAGGCAAGAAGAAAGAAGAGACAAAGCTTCAGAGGACCCTCAAGAATCCCTAACACAGGAAGATACGCTCTGACAAGCATCTGAAGTCTAAAAAAGGTGGGATGCAACAAGCACAGAAACACGGTTGACTAGAACATGATGGGTGATGACAACAGCAAGAAAGGAGGCAGGGTTTACCAACCTGGGAAAAATTCTCATCTTCTCTGGCTTCAGAAGACACTCCAAATCACCTGAAACTAAAACTCTGAAGAGGAGGGAAGAAGTAACTACACGAGAAAGTGATCTAGGCTGCACTGCAAGGGGGAACAGGAATGTTTCAACGTATGATGATCCAAATCTACAGGGTTAGGTCATCGGCCACCAGATGAGGAAGGTTTCTAGCCTTTGATGCAGGTGGTCCAGCAGGAAGGACAAAAATACTGAAGCCTTCAGACAGAGGTAGGATGTCCTTGACCTTGTCAGAGCTAGCAGAATCAATAATGTGGTGCTCCCACTTCACTGAGGTCAAACTGATTAAAAGAATCACAGAGAACAGAGCAATAAACCTGACTGTGAACGCAAAATTATGTCATGGAAGGATCCTGGTCACAGAGCTAATCACAAGCAAAGCCTGCAGCAGGGTTCTGGCACAGGCTGCCACGAGAGCTGGTGGAGTCTCTGTCTCTGGAGATGCTCAAAGCCTGCCCAGATGCTGCTCTGGCAGGGAGGCTGGATTAGATGATCTCCAGAGGTCCCTTCCAAGCCCCAACATTCCGTGGTTCTGCGATCCAGGCAGTGAGCAGGCTTATCACGGGCTTCTCTGTATCCTGGAATATCAAACTTGATCTTTCCTTTGCGGTGCAGCACGACAGCACTCCTTAGGTCACGCTGCCAGGAACACGGAGAAGCCAGGCACAAAAACCTTGGGAAAATGAACCTTCAGTGCTAACCTCCACCGTTCAATTTTCACTCCTTTTACACAAAGCAGCGGGATGTGGTTCCTTCCCGCTCGTGCAGCATACCGCTGCCAGCCTGTCCACGACAGCTTAAACATAAGATCACTTCCACTTCCCTCGTTAAATGTCTCCTTAACATCACTGCCGCAAAGTCTGGCAACCCTCGGCCTTCTCCAACACAGCTTTGATCTTCGAATTTTTGTGTCTTATCTCACACTAGTTTCACCCCCCTGGTTTGTTTCTATGCTTATGGTGAAGGAAGATGATGCATCTTGAATTTGATGCTGTGTGTCACAGGGTACATTTTCCTGTCAGGGGGAAGTTAAGAAGATGTGAAAAAAAGTGTGTTCTTTGCAGATTCATGTTACGCCTCTTTGCTTTTCCCCAGACACTTATAAACAGTTTGGTTTTGAACATTTCTTGCAGCAGCTTTCCAAATATCTGCATGAATCAGCTTATCAATTAAAATTTTTAAGCCTTTTTTTTTTTTCCACAGGGAACAGTAAGAAATAAACTGCAAATCTTAAGAGTTTTCTTTACTTGATTCCACCAATTTCACTAACCAATTATAATTTCAATGGTTTTGCTAATTTATTCACTCTCCAGTGAAACAAGCTGCCCCATCTTTCGATATATTGAGGAGACAGGAAATTAAAAGGAGGGAAAGGGGAAAAAAGAAGGCAAGGAAAGCAGGGGCCTATGCTTAAGAGCAGCTATTTCAGTACAAACTTCCTTTCAGCCTTCGGATAAGCTGAATGTACATCTATGGGCTCCAGTTTCCTGAAAGATCTGGCACTTCACAAAAATTACTGTACTCCCTAGTGCATCCCTCTGACCCTTGTAAGCATGTAATGCTGGAGGAAAACCTGATTTTTTTGGCTACCATTTTCACAAATGAAAAAAAAATAAGGGGGGGGGGGGAAATCACGTTTAAGATGTTAAATATTTTTATCTGTAACCAAGCTGGCATTCACCAACGGGCACGTATAGTTCAGAGGTGCATGAAAAATTGCCATTGCTGTAATTCGCTAAATGCTTCTGATGACCAGCAACTTCAGTCACCACAAGTTCTCCCAATTTAAATGGCTTTCACATAAATCTAAACTTTTCCTAGAACACCCAAGTAAGATTTTTCCACATATGCTGAGCAAGGCTTTTAGAAAACTCATGGCAAAGATCATTCCACTCCCGAGGACCTCAGAGATGTAGATGTTACCTTCTCTGTGGGACTTTTTGCTCTTTAGTAGAGAACTGCTAAAATGCAGTAAACTGAATATAACTACTATTATCAATAACCACGGAGACTACTTTTGCTCACATTAAGGTACATATCACAATTTCCTGAAAACAGTTATATTACTATTTTACTTTTCACTTACCAGACATGAAGCTGGGCTACTAGAAACCAGGAATTCAAAGTATCAGGCATGTGGCACCCTTGATGGGAGGGAAAAAAAACCACAAAACAAAACCAAAAATAAATATTAATACGAATTTTATCACTTTTTGCACCTGTCAACAGAAATTTAGTGCACTGAAACCTAAACACATTTTAGTAATTGAATACCTGGCCCCAAGCAGTACACACACACCAGAAGCAAACATCATGTGCTGTCACGCTTGTGCTTAAACTCGAGGCACCACGCCGTCACGGGACACGGTAGATTCCAGAAGATTTCATGTGTTTAGAACTCAGATAATATTTACAGGGGGGGAAAAAAAGGATTCAAAATTGAGAACCAGACAAACACGTGGCTTCTAGCTCAGGAAGCCCCAAAGCAGTAGAGAGCAACAGGGATTATCAATGCTTGGCTCCGTTCTTACGCTCCTCCTTTGCCCCGTGCGCTGCACCCTGCCAGGGACAGAACCCTGCGGTGGCTGCGTCTTTGCTCCAACTGGGCTGTCCTGATTTCCTACAGGGCTGTGCAACCCCCGGCCCTTGGAGCGTACCTCCCCCCCGCTACAGATCTGCACGTGCCATTGGGAAGCGAGGCTGGAGATTTAGGCTACGTGGCACAGAAACCATCTTCCTCTTCCTCATGCTTGAAAAGCACAGACCTACGGCCGTGTGCCCATAAAATCCTTCTGGTCCTGACAATACTGCATCGTCCTCTTAGGAAGTCACTTCTACATCTGTTGTCTGGAGAAGTTTTCAAGAGGAGTACCTAAGGAGAAGGATCTGACCTTGGCCCTACCCAGCCCTTGGTCTCGTCTGTTCGAAGCGAGCCGTAAGGTGGCCAGTGAGCATTCAGAAACGGACTCTGCAGTTGGATGTGCCCCAAGGGAGTCAACTTTATCTTCTGTGTGTTGCATACAGTCCCTCCCAACCCCTATGCTTCTTGGCTCTCAGGTGTTACCCAGGAGATTCACCTGGATCATGATGCAATACTCTGCACAGCCCCTTTCTTTGTAAAAGCCAGCTATGGTCAGGCAACCACCAGAAGAACCAAGCAAATAATCGCTGCTCCTCCCTCCTCGGAGGGATGACTCCATCGGTGCCTGGGCGGTGCCAAGCTCCAGCATCAGTGCCCCCTCTAAGTCTGGATAAAGACGCTAACAGTCCATGTTTGGAGACTAAACACAAGCTTCCCTCACCCTTCTCCCCTTCTGGCTCTCTCGTTCCTATTAGAAATAGCTCATGTGCCTAGAAATGACTGCTTTGACCTGAAGGCGTGCCAAGGCACCTCTAACTAGGGCAAGAGCACACAATGCTTGCATTAACCAAACCATTTCATTAAAGGAAGGTTCCACAGGCAAGATTCGGAGTAAAACACTTAGTTCACCGCCAGAGGTTTCTGAAGTAGAAGGTCCCATGTATCAGTCTCCCACCACAGAAATCACTTTTCAGTGGAAAGCAAAGCTCACACCTCTCCTACTGGAAATACAGAAAGTCTGTAAAGACCTATTCAGTACCCAGGAGGGAAGAATTTTTTTCTCTAACTTTCCAAGTGTTGCACTTCTATTTTTGTAATTCATTTTTTAACGTCTACATTAGGACTGTCTATGTGTTAAATTTAAAGGAGAGATGGCTTCTTTAAACTAACAAGCTTGCCCTCAGATAGAAGCTTTTTAAGAAGAACGCAGCTCCAAAATTTGGGGATTTGGAACACCTTATTCTGGAAAACTGAGGGAAACAGAACGAAAGAGAAATTTATTCCCTTCAGAATACAGTTAGATAAGTAAAAAATATCTAATGGTAATTACTGTGATAATTATCACCTGGGGAATAAATCTCTTCTGTTCACAGAACACACCCTGCTCCTATGTCTGTGTATGACAGAAGATGTGAACGCTCAGGATTAGGCGGGCATGCCTCTTCCTCCAGTCACATTCTGCACTTAAAATTCACCGGGTGAGGGATGCAAAACTGGAACGTGAACTAACTATCACGACAGATCATCTTTGCCACTACCACAGTTTTAAGAAGGACGCAACGGGAGAATATCCCCACATCCTGAAAAAAGCAGGCGCGCTCTGGTTGAGCAGGAGAGCGAGCAGCAAGTGCCTCTACGGCACTTGATGGGCTACGGGAGGCAGAAGAATCCAGAGTTCTGTGCATAAACTCCAGCCTTTTCAAGGTGCTCAGAAGCCCCACTGGGAGTCATCTCTCTACTCCTGCAGCTACGTGGCAGTGGGGCAGTTTAACAGCATCAACAGTTCAAGGCGAAGCCAAGGTAAGCCTACACCCCACGCTCATCGGGGCAAACTTCAGCGTAACTCTCAGTATCACCTCCCCAATCCTAAAAGTTCTTTTGACTTTTCAAGTACAAGGTTAGGCACAAAAACCACCCTCTTCACTGATGGCTCCTCCTTCATTTTGTTGGAACTAGCCGAGCTCTGCAAGCTTTGTGCACAGCAAGCCTGGCACCAGTAATCTTGCTATTCCCTCTACTATTTCTCTACTCTCCTTAAACAAGAAGTCCTAAACTTGCTCCACAAGCGGCACATTTGGGCTGCAGGCTCTATAGCAGAGTTCCTAAAGTTCCGTCCACGGATGATTGCAAAACAAAGAGACAACAGAATGGCACGTATAATAAAATTAACTGCAGCACAATACTAGAGAGTCTCAATTAAAACACCTCCTTTACATGCTGCAGGGGCCTCATGACTTGCATATCCATAGTCCGTATTTTGGGAAGTGCTGCTCTAACGCGTAATACAGGGAAAGGCAGCTCAAAGGGCTTGGACTGTGTAACAGAAAGTCTCAGAAATTTCACCAAGTATCAGCAGAAACATGCCGAGACAGCGAGAGAGCCTGTAAGACATGAAATGCTGTCGTTGTCCTAGTACTCGATACCACCCTGTCCAGTCTTCAGTCCACTCTGCCAGAGAGCTGCCTGACAAAACTCACGCAGCAACCCGCGCTCCGTAAGGTCACGCTGCAGCGGTTACTCGCGCCGCAGCACGACCACATCCGAACAGCAGGTCCAGAAATCCTGAGGGTGGCTCTCTCTGAAGAACTCGTTCTGATCACACGGGGTTAACGAGCCCACAAACAGTTTCACACCTGCGTGGACGGAGCGTTTCCAAGGCCGGCTCCGGAGGTTAACAGCTCTCAGAAACAGCAGAGCAAAAGCTAATAAGCTCTCCAGAGACCACGGCTGACTCTGCGCAGTTCACCTGAATATCTCAACACCGCGCAACTGGAGCCACAGGTCCCCAGGGGCGGCCAAGCAGGCCTGCAGACGGCCACCTCTGGCTCCAGCAGAGCTGAGCCGGGGCGCTGCAGCACCGTTACTACTCTTGGGGTCCCGAAGCCACGGAATTCATCGTGCGGGTGTGCAGCACCCACGCTGGCACCGTCCCAGGCACAGCAGTGCTTGCTATGTCACCAGGGGAAAGGGTTTAGAGTTAGTTGCTTCCTCTTCCCGCTAGTGCCCCAGGCTGCTCTTTCAAGAGTGAGCTATAGTCGTGGCTTAAGCAAGGCCCGGCTTTATTTGGAAAAGGAGCCACTCAGAACAGAAAAGAAACAGCTCCTGACTGACCTAGTTTGATGAGGACATGATGAATTGAACTGAAAGCTGGCTATCTTGCTTCATATCATGTTCTGCTCCCTTAATAGAGTACTCACCACCCATTTTATGCCACAGGTGCTGTCCATCAGACTCCTCCATGTGCCACTTTAATTCATTAACACTGCAAATCAGCGCAAAACTGGGCTATTTTCTTTCAGTGACCTCAACCATTCACCAGAGGACATGACAATTGTCCAGTCCAGAGGAGAGGCAGTGGAAGATGGGGATGTGAGCGAGCCCCTTCCCTTTGGCCACTACTTCAACCCAGCTGCCCATGAAGCTCCTTTTTGAACACGGATCACGTGACTGCTAAATTTTAGAGCTAATCCCCCAAACAGCTGCAGCTGTAAGCAGATAGCAGTAACAGAAACTTCTTATATTTGCTTTCATATGAAAGCAATTTCTTTGGAACCACGACAGGGTTCTTCTAACACCAAGGGGTGCACTGTGCGCTCCGTCAATCTCAGCAAAACAAACTCTCTTCTTCTTTCCGTAACAAGAGTCTCGAGTCAATGCAAACACAGGTTTCCTTGGGTGTAAATTCAGAGACAGACTGGCTACAACTTGTCCTGCAGAGCAAAAAGACAAAAGCAGCTCACACCTCTCCTACTGGAAATACAGAAAGTCTGTAAAGACCTACTCAGTACCCAGGAGGGAAGAATGGAGAAAGTGGTGGAAGTTAAAGGAAAAGCTGCCTCCTGTCTGTGATATGTTTAAAGTGAGGGGCAGCTCTGGGAATTTTCTCTTTAAAACTAAGACAATATCAAGAATACAACTGAAGTCATTTTACTCAGTACTGAGCCTGAAAATCTGTGCCATTATCTTTTCCACAGATATGTTTCGAAATTCCTTTACATTTTAATCTAGGGCAACATTTATACGTCTTCGTACAATTAATCTGTTAAGCAGAGATAGCAAAACACCAGTTCAGAATAGCAAGGCCTCTACTTGAGAGGCAAATGTGACAAACAGAAGAGAATTTATCTGAGAAAGCCTGAGAGGGCACCCAGCTGCGGAGAGGTGTGTGCACAGGAAAAACGAGGTTCTGATTTTTTTGCTCACTAATGACGAATCCTACTGCTCACAGAGTTCTCTCATTCCTGCAGCCGCTGAAGCCACATCACAGCTTTGAAAACCCTTTTGAAAACCGTTGGAAAATCTTGCAGCAGCAACGGCGTACCCTCAGCGGGCTCTGCGCTCGATGAACACACGACGTCCCTTCAGCTGAGCTCTCGAGAAGCGGCAGCAGCAGCTCCAGCCGTAACAAACAGGTGGTAGCTCAGGAATTCAGGGGACAGGCCAGACCCAGGCAATGGGTTTACCACCAGTTAAATCCCACTGACAGAAGAACAAACTATTACTGAAGCTTCTATTAATCTCAGAAACACATCTTCCCTATTCACCAGAGAGATCTGATACTAACAAAAGCAGCTACAGATTTTACAGCTATAGCTAAAGCAACATCAACAAGCCACCCCAATTCAAGTCAATATTATTCCTAAACACTTAAAAGAGGAACTTGTTCTCTGTTCTAGTCATACCATCTGCTAAGCATGAGATGTGTCCTGGTTTAATGCTGTCATGGTCAGCAAAACATAGAAAGCCTCCAAGTTCTAGCCAAATTTGCCCCAGCTTTGAGGAAGAGACAGGTAGAGCCTGCGATCTAACTGACCCTCTATCACAAAAAAAGTTGTGCCTCAGTGCACGGGGATGGTTCTCACACCGCCAGCCCAGTCATACCAGACCTTCTCACAACTGGTCATGGCCCACAGTAGGACACAGACACCGTGGGACCACAATAAAAAGGGAAGCGAGATCTGGATTCTCAGTTTATCCCAACCCTGGTAATAAAAAAGGCAATATCCTTCAAAATCCACAATATTCTGGGTTTTACCTGTCCCACCCTAGTTCTTGTACATTCAGTTTCTGGCTGACCAAGCGCTGTTAGGACCTGACAAGTCGTTCTGCTGTCACATTTATTGGTATAAAGATATCTAACGAATTTTCATCAGAAGTTCCCTCACCAGGGCAGCAGTCCAAAAACCCTCGAGTCCGTTACTTACTGTTAAAAAATTCCTCATAGTCAGTTTTCTCCACGCAGCACGTGTACATGCGCAAAGCTGCTACCTTGATTTTCTAAAGAGAAAGAAAAGACAATACTTAAAAGTATTCATCATGAGGCCTACTGTTTTTGTTAAACACATGGACTATAATTTTCTGAAAAGACTTCTTTTGAGAATCACAATCCCTTGGAATTTTCAGGAGCACATTAACCTGTTACATCTCCCAGGAGTGACACAAATACAATCTTGACTCGAGAAAAAAAAAAATTATATGGCTTCTTGAATACTCTTCCAAATCTAGTAACACTGTCATTAGAAATAAAATAAATGAAATGGCTTCCCTTACAGAGACTCCAAATACGCCAATTCACCATTCCTGGTTTCTTCCAATCACTCTAATTGATGCATATCACGCAAAGTGTTTTGTATAATTTAACTTTTTAATATTTAAGAAGTGACATACCAGACATGTCCCACAAAAATGAAAAATTGACCAACTAAGCTTCACAAGTGAGACAGGAATCTCAAATGACAAATGACACGAGGTATGCTCAGGTGCTCCAGCAGTTCTAACTTCTGCCTGCCAAGAAACCAGAAACTCCTTCAGGCATCATCTATAATGAAGATACATGTGCTGAGGCTTGGGCTGTTTTGTTTCATTTTCTCTTTCCTTTTTATATTTTTAGTGCCATATACTAGGGGTCATCTCACTGTACTACAGAGACGAGCACGCCGCCTGTCAAATGGCCCTTGAAATTACCAGAAAAATTCAGAAGTTGCAACTGATCTTCCACTGTGGGAACACAGAAGCCGTTCTTTTTCTTATTTAATAATCTCAGGCTTCTGTCAAAAACCAAGTATACATCCAGAATTCTTGCAGTAAAATAATTTACACTGCTTACTGGAGTTCCAAAGGTTTCCTTTTTCAAGGAAATGCTGCCTGGTGTGGGAGGAGATGCCCCCGGTTAAAGCCCCAGACCAAGCACTACTACACGTTAAAAACATTGTCAGGAAGAGCTCCTGCGATGCAGCCCTTAAATACGGCAGGTAACACAGGAGACACCGGTGGGATTTCATCAGCGAAGTTTTAGGGTGCAGAAGAGGTGTGGGGGAAGGGAGAAGAAAATGGAAAGAAAGCAGAGAAAGATTAAGAAACTTCCCTGAGAGAGCACTGGGCAAGGCCGAAACTGAACTCGGGTCTCTGGGGCCCCAACCACAAAATGACTCTCTCCAAGCCCAAGCTCCCCAGCCAAAGGCAGTAAAGAGCAGCAATTAAGGGGAGCTCTGAATCAACACTTAGAACTAACAAGAATCTTTATTACAACAATATGTACTCCAGCACATGGGAGAAAAACTCCTCTCTCCCGAGCTTTAGCACCACCTGATTAAAAGGACCTGATGTGAACCAAAGTACCCAACCCCGCTAAGCGCCGCTCATCTCTTCTTTGTAACACTCTTTCTGAGGAGTGAGACGCGATCAGGAATGGTTTCAGATCAGCCTCAGAGGAGGCCCACTCCGCCTCGCGGATATTCAAAGCCCCTGGGTTTTAATTCTTTCACAGACAAGCCCAGCCCTTCCTTCAAGCTGCCTTTATACTGTGAGCCAGCTCCGAGCAAAGAAATTCCATCTCTTCTTCCTTCCACGTAAGGAAGTGAAGGTGTCTCTTACAGAGCTGCTCTCATTTAGTCGATGTTAACAACAGCTTTATGAAAGGACTAGTTAAAAAAACCACACCTATTTCTGACTCTGCCCTCATCAGCTACTCAATCAGCAATCGTAACCTGTCTCACTAGTGTCTGTTTGAGAGAGTCTCCTGTCACAGAACTACAGAACACTGAGAGAGGTTCAGAGAAGGGCAGCAAACACCAAAACATGAAAGAGCCCAAATAACAGAAACAAGTTAGGCTGAGTCTCCACGGTCCAGAGAAAAACTAAGATACTACGGAATATGTGAGTCTACAAAATCCTCACTGGAGGGGAGAATGTGAACATTTGCTCCAAGGAAAGAATAATCACCTTTTTTTTTAAAGTACAAAACTAAAAGGCGCCAACTGGAAACAACTGTACTTCCTTCCCCAGTGGGTATTCAAGCTACGGAAACCCCTGATACTGGATGCTATGGATGCTAAAAACAAATAAGATTTCGAATTACAACTGGACAAATTTACAGAAGAAAAATCCCTCACAGAAAAATGCCCAGTTTCATGCAGGAAGTCCTGAAACAGGCAACTGTTGTGGGCTGGAGAAACACAGGAGAAAAGCATCAGAATGTGTTTTTCCTGTAATTAAACTCGTTCTAGAAAACTGCTATTGGTCGTTATCAGCAAAAAGATGATGATATATGTGGGCACTTGACTTAGATAGTAAGGCTCTTACTGGGTTCATTGGTGCACAGATGAAGTGGAAAATACAATACCTGAAGAAATTCAAGAAGGCTTAAGACTCTGTGAATTAAATACAATATTCCTACTTATGCCCCTGACAGCAATGCACAGATTGAAGGATGTGCTGGCCATGGATCATTATTCCTCACATCACACAACAGGAATTTACACGGGTAATAATTAGAACTTTTCCATTAAGCACTGCTCCAATCACAAGGAAAAAATAAAGTGGTTTTTTTCCCGTTTGCTTCTTAGAACTCTGAAAGCATCAAATAACCAAAAGAATTATTAAATGAATGCTTTACCCATCTGCTGTACTTCAGCGGTCCTGTGAAACCCATTGCTTCGATGATCCTTGTGAAGGCACCCACTTTCTCTTCAGACGGCTGCAAGGAATCCTTCGCAGAAAGATGCTGTGAAACCGAAGTATCACATAATTCAGGCTTGGCAACTAAACCTGGCAAATCCTCTCGGTGAGAAAATCTCCAAGTTTAATGGAGAATTTGAGGGGGATTGTTTACTTTCTTCGTTTCACAAAACAAAAACATGTTTAGGCTTTCTTTGGGAAACACTACACTGTTTCTTCCCCGTGACATTCTTCTGTTTACGAGTGCGTAACTACTTCGATAAAACTCTCCTGCTGGAAGTTCAAGTAGTCTCTACAGAAACCTGCTTTCTGAAATATGGCTCCCGTTCTAGATTCCCATATTCTTCCTAGAAGTGTGTCTTTACTTGGACTTCAATCTTTTACAGATGAAACCAGCAAACAAATCACAGAAACAGTCAACAAAGCCAACTTCTGACGCTCCCTCTCTGACTCTCACAGGCAAATCCTATCCTACAGCAATTATAAATTACATAAATTAATCGGCTTCATCTTAACACTAAGAAAGCGACACGAACCCACCGTCCTCGGTGAAAAGCTCCCCCAGGCTGGTTGTTATTCCCTTTACACAGTTAATCTAAATGGTACTTGCAGGAAATCTAGATCAGGAAAGTATTTACTCCCACTGATCTGCAGTGTGTGCAAACGAAGACAAATACTCTCTTCCAGTTTAACTACACGCCTTAAACACCACAGGACTGATAAGAAATCTTTATGGGAATATTCTGCCTCTAAGCATCCTAGGAGTAGCAATAAGCTCTCAGTAATTACCATTCATATTCCAGCAAATAATTTCTAATGAATTAAGTACGCAGTACAAACATTTTGCTATCGATGAGTTACTCTACTTTTAACCCATCCAACCAAAATTTACTGCACGTCACTCTCCTGCATATGCTTGAGGAATACAGCTGAGAGTCATTATAACCTGAGCAAGCTCCCCGACCAAAGAAATGTTAAATTGCTTTAAGTAGCTGGAATTTTACCCTGAACACTTCCTCCTAAGACATGAACATACTAAGAAAAGAATTTTCTTAGTAGGGAAGCAATTTAGCAACGTAAGAACTGCCCTATGTGGCCAGAACAAACGCTCAGGCCAGGACACCAGCTCCAACAAGGACCCGTAGCAGATACTCACACAAGACACAAAAGCAGAGAAAAAGAGCACACCACCCCCACAGCTTCCCGACGTGTACCTGCCCAGCTTGTGACAGCCGTTCCTGCGCTACAAAATTTATCCACATCTGCCTTTTGGCCAGCTACAATTTGGACGCACCTTCAGCACCGCAGCGTTTAACTTCCCTGACACGGAGTTGTGGTACATGAGCTTCACAGTTTAGTTCTGTAAAGAAAAAATCCCCTTCTGCCTGTTTTAAAACCAACCAATCTCACTGGATGCTCCCAATTTTCCTCGAAGAAGCCACAACCAACTATTTCCTATTCCCCTTTTCAGTCTTTTTTTATTCCTTTTATAGGCCAGCATCATACACACTCTCAGCAGAGATCTCACGTCCCAATTTTCATCTCCTCCACAGGAATTAAAATCATACTAAACCTCTAGTGAACCCAGGCAGATTAATTTTACTACTTGCCTCTTCTCTACAAAGGCACTACAATATCTCCCTCAGCATGGATTTTTCACTACACAGAGGAAGTGAGGTTAAAAACCAAAATCGCCTCAAGCCGACTATTGTTTAGCTCATCACCACAGAAAATGACTGGTGGGAAAACACTAATTTTCTAAGAAATGCCACGATGTTTTCATCATTCTTCTGCAAGTCTGCCTGGACTAGCTCAGGACACGGAGAGAAGAATTTAAGCAGTGAGCGTTTGGCCCAGCCTACGGGCAGAGGGACGCAGCCAATGCCAGCACTGCGGCCAAATGCAATTAAACAGTCCTATAAGCAAACATAAAATCAGATCTAGAAAACGTAGAGAGGAAACTTCAAAAATATGTCTTATAACTCACAAGTTCACCAAGACACCAGAAGGGGCACAAGCCCACTTGAGGCCAACCTTCCTGCTCAATACTTGAATTTCAGTGTTCAAAGTGAGCAAACCTCTTAGTTTTGACACCAAATATCAACCCGAAACAACTGGTGCTCATCGTTAATTCTGAGGCGCTTTCTCACCAGGGGGGCCTCCTGCTGAAGGACTGCACCGCACGGAGAGGACTCCTGTTGGGGCACTTTGTGACCAACTGCCTCTCGTGAGAGGGACCCCACGTTGGAGCAGGGGAAGAGTGAGGAGTCCTCCCCCAGAGCAAGAAGGAGAGGCAGAAACATCATCTGATGAACCGACTGCAACCTCCTTTCCCTGAGCCCCTGCGCCGCTCGGGGGGTCGAGGTGGAGAAGCTGGGAGCAACATTAAGCCTGGGAAAAAGGGAGGGGTGGGGGGGGAAAGTGTTACTTCTCAGATTTGCTTTTATTTCTCATTACTCTTCTCTAATTTGATTGTTAATAAGTTGAATTAAATTCACCAAATCAAGTCTGTTTTGCCCGTGATGGTAACTGCAAATGATCTCCTTGTCTTTACCTCAAACCTTGACCCTTTCACGATATTTTCTCCCCTTGCCTAGCTGAGAAGAGGGGGTGACAGAGCGGCTGTGTGGGCACCTGGCTGCCGGCCAGGGTCAAACCGCTACAACCTTGCCATGAAGATCTTCAGGCCACTTGCTAGATCTGTCCGTCCCTTTAAGAGCCCTGCTCTGCAAATGACACTTGTGCAGGTGTAAGAGGGGAGGTGCAGGCAGGCAGAGGGACACGGGGTCCGCACCACGTTTGAGAGCCGGGATTCTACTCTTAGCTCTGGCCACGGGAAATTGTGCAAGACATTTTGGAGTCTTCAGTCTCTTTGCAAAAAGTATGGCTGCTCACACGGCTGAAAAACACTGAAAACTGGACCAAAAAAAAGAAAAACGTCTACTTAAGAGCTAAATGAAATCAGCAGCCAGGGGTTCTTTCCTACCACACATCTCCTTGTTTTCCTTCCTTTTGTCTATCCATATCAAAATAACCAAACTAAAATACTTTTTTGTATTTACCTCTAATTCTCCATCAAGGAAATACACAATTAGGTAGATAGCAAACTGGGATTGCTGCTTTTACGCAAGTTTTGCCCATCAATCCTTAACTTTCTTTTTCTTTCTGTCCTCTCACTTCTTGTGCACACACTGAATTTTACCATTTTCTTCCCACTGCATTAACAAGAGCAGGACACTTATTAGTTGAGAGACGCTGACTCCTTTGGACTAAGTGCTAAACTAACCTTAGGAAGATTATTCATGCTCCAGAAATCTTCTATTCCAAGACAAAAGACAACAAATGTAAGAGATGCAGAGACCACAAATTAACAAAACAGTACAGACGAACAGGAAATAAATTACTGCACAATAATTAGTCATTATTAGTAGACTGCACGACAATTTTCAGTGTTTAGCAGATAGTAAAACTATCATCACACATTACTCCCAAGCTAAAGAGTCGGGAAACATCTTGTCGCTTTTAATATGTCTGGGCAAGCTCTGTGTTTCCCTTCCTAAATTCAAGAGAGGAACATCTGTCCCTCACCCCAGTAACTGCTCTCCTTAACTTATTTTCTTCTCTCATTGGAAAGAAGCCCTCAGGCTTATCACTGCAACTTTCACCCCAGATACTCCAACTGTAACTGCACCTTCCTGTGCTAGCACTTCATCTTCTGGAAAGGAAAAGAGAGCGCTTCTCAAATTATTGGACCCGTTGTTCAAACTGTACTAAAACATTTGATATAGAAGTTGAATAATTTCCTACAACGTGTTTTGCAAAGTGTTTTGTTATCCCTGTTTGTACAAACCCCAGCGCAGAAAAGCATCAAACTCTTCAAACCTTATTTGTATTGTAAAACGATCTGGTTTGTTGCGTGACGGCTCCATTGGCTTGAATCAATCCACCACAGCATTTAGGCAGTTGGAAATGGGCAGTCTTGCGTCTCTAGTAAAAACAATAAAAGAAAAAGAAAAATATGAAGAAGATATTGACTAGCAAAGACTTCACTTGACACCAACTACCTGTAGTTTGCTTCCACGTCAATTACGGTTCAGTGTAATCCTGAAAAACTTTATATCCCAAAAAGCACAAATTTATGATCAAAACTGTTACAAACAGAACAGCTGTCCACACTTAATGCTCCCCTCCACACACCGTCTAGTGTTCTATAAAGGTACCAATGGAACGGACTGGCAGAACACTCCACTCAAAAGCCACAGGCTATCTGCTTTGATTTTCTCACACATTACTTCTAATTATAGGGTCTGTCTGTTAATAAGGAACAGCTCTTTTTCCTGGCCTTGCAAAGAAACAGAGTGTATGCTATTTCTGTCTACAACTTCATAGCCCCCTCAGTTGCCCTTGTGGCCAGGACTTGAGAAAAACAAATTGCAGGGTAAAAGCTCCCACTACAACCCCTGTAACTTCACAGCACGTCACTTGCATGACAGAGCTACTGCCCAATGAAGAAAACTATGAAGTAGGAGTGAGTGGGATCTCCAGGTAAGAAGCTGCACACAGAACAGAACACCTGTCATAGCCTCTCAGCACAGCCAGATTAACAGTAACTTGTTTATGAACAAACCCAAGTAAATATGCTGGTTGGTTCACAGCAGTTATTCCCAGGAGCCTACTGAATCTGCTGGTGGCTCAGAGTAAGCCCAACCTGATCAATTCACTTCCCAGCTGCTCATTTCCCTCCCTACTCCCAACATCCTACACTACCCGACAGGGACTGGCGCTTCACAAGCATTGTTGTGCCACAAAATCACCGGTAATTTCCCCAGGACTGGAAGGTCTTACCTGAGAAAAGAGCTCAGAGTCAAAGAGCATACAGGTTACGTTTCTAAAACTCTAAATCACAGCTCTAGGATACACGTTGTAATATACAGGAGGTCAAAGAAGAGGCTTGATCTCCTCTCGTTTCACTGTATGCGAGAAGGAATCCCTCTAAATCCGTTCAGATGGCCTGCATCTATTCCCACTTCCTACACATTTTTCACCACTTTATTATTAACTGCTCTGACATGATATTCTAGCTAATTTACAATGGGTAGGCACAACCCAACGCTCTGCCTGCTATTACACAACTGGAAGCAAACCGCTCAAGCAACACTACTTAACGTCACGATGTGGCAGGTAAACACACCACCAGTACGAGAAAGTCCAAGGCTACTGTGGAGTGGAGACATCCTACAAAATGAAGTCTTGGAAATTACACGCAATCGTGACTAGCTTGTAATAGCTGCTTTGGAAAAAACAACACCTACATTTGGGCTTCTGCATTTAATCTCTTCACGACAGATCATTTGGATCCAGTAGGAGACTACACAGCTGGAATGAAGACATCTGGGTAATGAACACCAAGGGTGTAGTAACAAGTGGGAGCTCACTCTCTTACAGTAGCAGAGAGCTTTTCAGTCGCCTTGATATTTCAGCAACCGACAGAGAGTGAACACTTCAGGAAGCCTCTTTATTTAAAAACCCATAACTTTTTCTCGCTAATTTAAACTTAATCCCTTTTTTTTTTTTTTTTTTACACACTTTAACATACTCTGATATCCTACCTGGAGAGTACTGCAGAGCACCCACCTACACCGGCCTCGGACTGCGGCTGTCTGCAATAACCCGCTGCACGCTGCTCTCCACTGAGCCGCTCCAGCCTGGCAGCTCTGGAACAGAGAGAGCAGCAGTGAAGAAAGGGACACAAACACTCAGAACAGTTTCACTGTCCTCCCACTTCAGCAAGTTCTATTCATTTATACAACAATCCTCAGGTTAAGCTCCTAACACGCACTTGACAGAAGTAGAAATTTTGGTTTTTTAAAAAAAAAATCCCTCACCTTCCGGCACAAGCACGCAACCCAAGCGTGATGGCAGAAGCGGGTCACTCAAGGTAACGCTGGGCTTTCTACATTGTCAAGCTACACCACGATTTGTGTATCTATACAATAAATTCAGACACTTAAAAAGCATTCTTCAACTGATTAGGTGATCTCTAAGAAGCGCTCATCCAACTCTCAGCTTCCGTGCATGTTTGCCTAACTTTACTCAGGCACAGCTAAGAATTTCAGTATTTCAAAAATCCCTACTGTCCCAACGATTTTCAGTGAAGATAATTACCTTCTGTCAGGAAAATGTCAGGTAGTATGGGAAAGGGGCAGGGTTTTCCTTGCCTGCACCTTCTTTACACCTTCCATTTCCTGCAATATTCAACTTAGTGCAATATTTACCTCCTTCATACACACTACTGGAAATAACGTGTGTGTTATTACAACGGCATGCTTCTTTCTAATAAAGATAGCTTCATTTTGAATAGGCCATAAAGATGATCAAGACACTGGAGCATCCAACCTATGGTGAGAGATTTAGCTTTGAAAAAAAAAAAAAGACTTCAGGGAAATCTTATCACGATGGGGTGGGCAGTCAAACTCTTCTTCAAGGTGCCCGGTGAAAGGACTACTATGGGATTAGCAGAGATCTGCCCAAAAATCAGACACAAAATCGACCTGAGTTCCTGTTCCCTCTTCCTGCACAGCCAGCGCTGTCCCTCAGCCCCTCACAGAGCTGCATTTAATCCATTAAAGGAATTTACAGGAGTTTTTAAAAAGTGTGAAGGAGGGATGTGCTACCCTAACAAACAGGATTAGGGTTCACTACTACCACACCCTCCCGCTTCTACTGTAGCGAGGCAACCTAGTTTCTCCTTTCTCCTTAACATCACTACCCAGCAGGTAAAATTCTCAAAATGATACATTTCTACCCAAAAAGACATTTCAGCTCAGTACCCCAAAGTACTTTGTGAGGTAATCCAGAGCTCCGACACCAACAGTTAAACAAGCACTTGTGTGAAAAACAAATCAACCATTTTTTTTAAATAATTACTACAAGATTCCAAGGCTTATGAGAGAATTTTCTGAGGCTTTCTCTTTGTAACGAGAAGGAAAACATGCCTAGGCTGGGATAAGTCTTAGAGCTTGAATATACTGGGGTTTATAGCTGTTGCAAAGCACTACTCTAACAAAACTGGACAGAGACGTATGAAATAAGCACACACACACTTAAAAGGTGAGATGTGATAATCAGGTAATACAGAAAAAGACAAGAGCAGAAAGCAGCAGAGCATCACAAAGGGAACACCCCAAGCAAAGAAATCCCCCCTTTGCAGAACAGAACCTCCCCGTCAAATCACAAATGCTACCTTCGCTTCTCCATCTGGCCAAAAGAAAACGTAGAGCGTAAACCGAGCAGGATTACTCAGGGACACCCTGCAGACAGCTCAAGCTCCTGCCGTGGCTAGGTGCCTTGGCAAGATACGGGTGAGCGAATATCACTACGCTCTTCTAAATCCTCATTGCAACCATTAGGAAAGCCTTAGGCAGCAGCCAAACTTAGTAATCAAGTTCTGCTCTTAGGTAAAGAACAGCTTTATGGTAATGGCAGCACTAACTAGTAGAGCTGAAATGTTTGTACCACTGTAGCACAGCGAGCTCTGGAAAAGGCCTAAAGGCTAAACAAAGAAAATAATCCTTTATTTCCAGTACAAAGAAGAGACACTGAAAATTTCAGGATTAATATTCATATGATTAGGCAACTATTATACTGTAAAGCAAAAGCAGATGCTGGGAAATGCCAAGGATCACCAAAGCTCGAGCTGAAGCACGTTGCTGCTGTCAGAAGTGCCCTGCCTTCAGATCACAAAAATGGCAAATGGCTACATATCCACTCCTCCAAAGAGAATTTCTTCTGGCCAGGATGAAAAGCTGAAACAGCTTACTTTGCCAGCTGAGTGCAGCTGGCAAGGGAGTTGCCCAGGGACAGGTAAGCCAAGGAGACAAGTCCTTCGCCTTCTGCAAGCAGGTTTTCATTGCCAACCCCACCCAAGGGGTTCGGCTCCACAGGCAGCTGAACCCATCTGGTGACTCCTTGCTTCTCTACCACTCTCCTGCTCCGCTCCTGCCTGGTTTCTCCCTCCCTTTTTGCTAGCAAACACCTCTTTAAAGTATTGAAACTGCAGGAAATTATTTTCATGTCACCAACAGTTCTGGTGCTTCAGCATTTGGCACGCAGGAAAAATGCTGGAGAAAGCAACGGCAGGCAAGAGCGAGAAGACATGAGCAAGGAGAAAGAGCAGGAAGGGTGGGAGGCAGCAGGAACTTCAGCTCGGTGCTTTTCTGCTGCTCTCGGGCACGTTTGCTCTCGGTTGCTTTCAGCTGGAGCTGAAAGGGCTCACCACGCTGGTAGAAACCACACCCCGAGACATGAGTTCCAAGAACTTGGTGGACTAATTTCACAGGCGGGTATTGCCCTCTGACTAAAGGCCTTTCACCTTCTGATCCAACCCGCCGGCACCGGCCGCCCCTCGGTGTGTGCCGGGACGGGAGCAGGCCCTGGGACGAGCTCCCCTTTTCTGGACTAGGCAGGGGTACTCTGCTGCCAAGACTTTACAGAAAAAGCACACAAATGCATGAGCAAGAAAGGAACTGCATAATTAAAGAACCCTCGCTCATTCACCGGAACCCAATCCCTTCCACCCAGCTCACAACCTGGAATCTTCACAGGGCCCTTGCTACCAAGCGCCCCTGCGGTGAGAAGGGGATGCCCGAGGGCTCCCCAGTCCCCGCAGGGCCCCGAGCGACGGGAGCACCGGACTGAGAACTTCTCCAGCCCCGCTCAGGAGCGCCAAACCCGCCCGTAACTGCGGGGAACCGCAACCTCCGGAGGGGAAAAGCTCCGCCCGCTCCTTCAGCGGAGCCCCCCCGCCGGGCAGGGGGCAGGGGGGCGCGGGGCGCCGCACGCCCCCCGCACGCCGCCGAGCGGCCTGCTCCTCCTCCTCCAGGCCGGGGCCGCGGCGGGGGCGGCGCCGAAAGACCCCCACGGGGAACGCGCCCGGGCCGCGGCCGCCGCCGCCGCTCGGCTCCCGGCGCGGGGGAAGCGACCCCGGCGTCCGCCGCCGCCACTCACCGCGGCTCGGCCCAGCGCCGCCATCGCTCCGCTCGCGCCCGCCCCTTCCGCCCGCCCCGCGCCTGCGCCGCTGCACCTGCGCGGGCCGGGCCGGGGCGGCGCCGTCCGGCGGGAAGGGAGCGCGGAGGGGGCGAGGGGGGAATCGCGTCTCTGCCTGTGCCCGTGCCCGTGCCCGTCCCTGTGCCCGTCCCTGTGCCTGTGCCCGTTGCCCGTGCCCGTGCCCGTGCCCGTGTCTGTGCCCGCCGGGCACGGCCGGTCCTCTCCTCTGGGAGGGGTCTCAGCTTTGCAGCTGAGTCACCGTCCGTGGGGACATTTGGTGGGGGCGCGGCTGGGTGTCCCTGGGGCCGCGATGGGCTGCACCGCGGGCAGGGAGGGGATCCTCCCCCTCTGCTCCGCTCTGGTGGGACGCCCCTGCAGGTCTGGGTCCGGCTCTGGGCTCCTCAGCACGGGACGGGCACGGAGCTGTTGGAGCGGGTCCAGAGGAGGCCCCAGAGATGCTCAGGGGCTGGAGCAGCTCTGCTGTGGGGACAGGCTGGGAGTTGGGGCTGCTCAGCCTGGGGTAGAGGAGGCTCCCAAAGGGGAGACCTTGCCGCACCTCCCAGTGCCTGAAGGGGTGCGGGGAAGCTGGGGAGGGGCTCCTGATCAGGGAGTGTAGTGACAGGGCAGTGGTTTTAAACTAGAGCAGAGTAGATTTAGATCTGTCATTGGGAAGAAGTTCTTTGCTGTGAGGGTGGTGAGACCCTGGCACAGGTTGCCCAAGAGGTGCAGGAGGCCCCGTCCCTGGATGCATTCAAGGTCAGGCTTGCTGGGACCCTGAGCAACCTGCAAGGGAGTTGGGACTAGATGTCCTTTAAAGGTCTCTTCCAACCCAAACCATTCTATGAACCTGTGATTTAAAAGCTGTGTAGATGTGGCGCTCAGGGACACGGTTCGGTGGTGGATCTGGCAGTGCTGGCCTAACAGATGGACCGATGATCCTGGAGATCTTCCAGCTGAAACGCCTCTGTGATGGGCAGCAGCGAGACGTGACAGCAGCAACAGTCTCCTGGCTGAGGCCGATCTGGCTGCCGCAAGCAAGAGACAGAGTCGGTGTGAGCCTGCATGGGCACTAGCACAGGGGTTGCACAGGGTAGTACCAGGAGAACGTGGCCAAGACCCTCACAGCAGTGTCCCCACCAGCCCCAGAGCCAGCACCTTGCCTCCAGGAGCGATCCCACCCGTCCCTGGTGTACGTTCCCTGCTCCCCACTTCTGCCCACACCAGCTTTCACAAGGCTGCAGGGTGAACGTGAGCAGCAGCCCCGTGGGTTGAAATGAGCTGCCTTGTTTTGCCAGGTTAGTATTAACCTGGATCGCGTCCACGTCACCTCACAAATGTTAGTCCGGGTGCACGGGAGGCTGGTGCAGATGTGAGCAGGAGCAGCTGGGGCAGAGAGCAAGGCTGCTCTTTTCAGCAGCAGCGCTGGCTTTAAAGGCTCAGGGAGCTATAATGTTCTACTCCTCTCTTTCCCAGCACATTTACTGGGATGTCAGCTTCTCAGGAGGGCAGTAACAGCTGCTTTAATGGCCCTGAAACTCCACAGTAGTCCTTAGAAATCTTTCGTATGTTCTTAAATGTCAGGCCTCAGGGGGCCAATGGAATCACCTGCTTGGACTTCCCTTCCACAGGCGTCCCAGATCCCCGTGCCTGCAGCCGGTTGTTTCCAAGATGTTCGGACTCGCTGCAGCTATCTGCTGGAGTAGGCTTCACTGTATCTGACAAGGTGTTTTGGGGGAATCCTGCTGAACACACAGTGGAAAAATATGACCAGATTTTAGTAAAACGGACTGTTCTGATACGTGGGGACCTTGCTGGACACCTGGAAGATAAAACTGGACTAGACTTGGGTAAAAACAAGCTGTTCTGAACAAGCCACCCAGGATAATAGTTGATGAATGCATTAAAAAGATCAGGCTGGGAAACTGCATGGAAGCATACATGAACGGGCGTGACTGAGATAGTCACAAGGACGAATGTATCAAGAAAAACATAAATCATCCTGTTTGGCTTTATAGTTCAGATACAGAAAACTGTATCTAAGCGGCTCTTGGGGACTCACGTGCGCTCTCACGCTCTGTCACACGCACGTATATTCACGCACAACTTCGCCTCTGCTTTTGCTCCTGCTTTTACTCTGCCAGTGAAAGGCCTTGCTTTCAAATCAGACCAGGGGCTGTCGTCTCCTTCATTGCCGCAGAACGAGTTGTTCTGACGCGGGGCCGGGTGTTGAACCACGCAGGGAACTGTAGATCTGTGTCAGGGATACGCTGCGTTTCGTTTTGTTCCTGTGCCTGCGGCTAATCCTAGGGGGGAAGGCTAAAGCCAGCTCTGCTTCCTTCAAATTGCTTAGCTGTCCTCCGCATACTAGACTCAAAGTAACATTAGATACCATTGTTAGCAGCAATTTTTTTTTTGTGAAAGCAAAATGTTTACAGCTTTCTGAAGCCTCTTCTTTGCTGTTTACGAGATGGAGTCATGAAAAGTGATGAAGCTCAAGAACCCCTACAGTGTATAGTCCTACAGAGAAAGATGCCCCCAACACAAGTGGCCGATCCAAGCTGTGCCTAACATTACTTTTTAACAATTTTGATTCTTTTTAGCATGTGTAAGCCAGCACAGAAATTTTTCTATTCTTCTTATTGCCATTTTGATCCAGTCTCAGGTGGTTTTCTACTGACTTGGCTGTTTTTCAGGACCATAGCCCCATTTAATTGCAGGTACCTGATTTGCAGAGTATGTTAAGGAAAGAAGAGCTGCAATGGAAGAGGTGAGTATTATCAACTGGGAGACCAGGACACCTGATAATGAAATATTTATTAAACCAGAAATATTTATTAGACCAGATTCAGTGAACTGCTAAGTAGTGATAGAAAGTGCCACAAGACTGGCAGAGAGGCAGAGGCCTCTCCAGCATAGTTGCAGTGATTGCTTTCAGCATGAAAAATTCAGAATAAAATCCATTAATCTTTATCAGGGCAAAACCTGAAGATAATTAGTGTTTTACAGACGCAGCTCAGCCTAGGTCACCATCAGCTCTCCTTGGGAAAAATGGAACAAAGGCTGCCACCAACAATTCCTCGCTGGCCTCAGAATTCCGCCTTGTCATAACTGAGCATCTACCTACACCCAAATCTTCAGTTTTGAGAAATTGTCGTTTTCACCTGACGTCAAAGTGTTCCAGGCTGGCTATGATGCTTAGATTTTCGGCTTATTTAAAACGTTTGCCTGTTCTTGGGTGTTCTAGGCTATAGTGGAAACTGAGACTTTGATTTTGGGTTGTTCTACTATTCCTTGGCTGCCATAACTAACTACAGACACTTGCAAATCCTGTAGGTATGTAGCTAAAAAGATTGTCTAGAATATCCTCTGCTCCCGGTACTCGATGTACTTAGACCTCTTTGTTGCAGGTTTCTCTGATCTGCACCTTAAAGTTTCAGTAAGGAGATTCCCATTTCCATATGAAACTTGTTCCAATATTTCACTGTGGATGTTTTCTCATGCTTAACGTAAAGATGCTCAGTGTGAGCCCCATCCTTCTTCCTTTGGTGTCAAGTTCCTAAAGGTAACAGGAGAGAGCAGAGTTTGGCTGAGACTTTAAGAATTCAGCCTCGGGCTGTTTGCTGGGAGAAGCACCGTGGAGACGTGGAGATACTCTTGGTTGGTTCTTCTGGAGCTGAGCTCTGCAAGGTTTTTTTTTTATATGTCCTGGACCTGGTTTCACTGGGACAGAAGCCCAGCCCAGCCAGGGTGAGCATAACTTTGTATACTGTATATTGGCACTAGTATTAATGTTAGTTTTGCTGTTTCATTAAATCTGTTCTCATTCCAACCCATGTCTCTCTTCTTCTTTTCCCAATCCCCCTTCTCAGATGGAAAAGGGTCATCGGGTGACAGAACAACTGCGATAGTTTAGCCCCTGAGACAGCGTAGACAAACCTTTATCATATCTGATAACAAATATACATATATTTCCTTGTAAGAAAAGATAACGAAACAGTTTTCATGTGGTTTTTTGTTGTTTTTTTTAACGTAGCCATTTTTAAAGTAGTCATTTTTTTTTGAAGTAGCCATTTCAGTAGTGCCATCAGAAATAGGAAGCACAAATGAGCGTGTGGAGCCTATAGTGGCAAAAATACAAGGCACAGCACGGCGAGCCACGATGCAGGTCCCATGTGGCCTCTGCTTATCTCTGCCTTGAGGAACGCTCGTGTCTTTCAGAGCAAGCAACAGAGTACTGAAAAGTCTAAGGGGCTGCACCCCAGAATTTCGCACGGTGAGAACTGCCCGATCTGCCAAGGCAAAATCTCCGGGTTACGTTAATCCTGATTTTTCTGCCTTTTAGGCTTCAGAGACAGGCACCTCTGTGACCTCCTGCAGTATTTTTTACTTGCCACATTTTCTTCTCTTCTCCAGCAGCCTTCTATGCAGACCACTCTGCAGTCAGAGGTTCTGTGTGTAACTCACCAGGAAACGGATTTGCTGTGTGTATTTTTTTGTTTGTGTATTTCTTCCCAATTTCAAAGACTCTCCATATGCTGCGCAGAGGCCCTTGACCTATTGTGGTCCCGAGATTGATGCATTTAACCTCTCCCTGGCTGGTCCAGTGTCATTACAGTCATTAGAGTTCTTTTTTTTTTTTTCACTTGATTAACAAGGAATGACAACTAACTTTTAAACAAAGGCATTTCAAAATATTTGATGTTCCTGCCCTCTTAATTTCCTATCAGTTCATAAGTTTATTTCAAACATTATCATCTTCACACAGAAAAGCAGAATGATCGTTTTTATGTAGGCCTGTGTTTTGATATTTTAAAATGTAACTGTGCAGGTTAACCAACCATTTTGAAATATTCTAAATATAGCAAGTCCCATACCGGCTTCTTGTATTTTTCTTTTCTTAGTCACATGAAGAATCAAAATCAACTTGATAAAGCAATTGTTAGCCCAACAGTTGCTGGGGAGAGCTCCCTCCTTCTGGAAAACAAATATTCTTTAGCCTAGGGCAAAAGTACAGATATTTCAGCTTCAATCTTTCCTCTGCTCAGCCTAGAATTCCTGTGTAACTGCAGATTTAAAATTACATTCCTTTTCCTTTTTAGCCAGCTGCTCCTTCTTCTGCCGAAGAGAGGTCGAAGGAAATCTTGGGATCGCATGGGGAAGCGATGTCTCCCTGTTTCCTGGGACGGGCAGGCCCAGGGCGCTCCGTAGGCAAAACAGTCCATGCGGGAAGTCCAGGGCGCTCTGGAGATCACGATGAAGAGGAACTCCCTTCAGGTCCAGCAGGTCTGACAAAGAGCAACGCTGCCAGCCGGCCCTGCAGCTGCGCAAGTGTCCTCGCAGGAGGCTTTGCCCTGCGTTCTGAGAGGCCCTTGGGTGCACCAAGAGAGCCGGCGCGGGGCTGGCGCTGCATCCTGGCTCACGCACGCGGTCAGGGCTTGAAACCCAGAGGGTGAGAACAGGCCCTTGGAGCCCTGGTACCTGTGCATTGACTTCTTCCAGATCTCACTTGGATGCCTCTGCGCTGCTCTTATCAGAGCTTGGGAGTTCCAGGAATGCAGGCGGGAGCCATCCGACTGCATGGGGAAGCCCAGGTTTCCTGGATATCTGGCTCTGGCTGCATGCTGAGGGAAGCGGCATTGCTAAGATTGCCCTGGTGGCTTATAACAAATTTGTCGTATTTTGTTTCCACGATATTTTTCTCTTTGGCATACAAAGGAAGTTTGAGACCAAGTCCACCTTTAGGATGTCATTACGAGCTGAAGAAAAAGACTTTTAATGGAAGCTAGTTATATTTTTATCAACTTAAAGATGTTCACTCCTCTCCATAAGACTGCACGCTCAGTTTGGGGTGTGCATACATTTGCCACTGCTGTTTCCCAGGACAAGTGCTATTTTAAAATTTGAAAATAAGACATTTTTTTCGATAAAAGTACAATCCTTGCAATGTGCTGCGGACCTTGAAAGGTTTGGCAAGTATGGGGATCGGTTCACTGATCTGGAATTCCTTGGCTGGGGCTGCAGAGCAGTCCTTGCTCTGGTCTCCAGGAGGGAGTTACCCCTCTGCTGCACCAGTGCTGCAGGAGGAAAAGCAGACGTGGAGAACAGGCTCCTCAGCGCTGTGCCTGAGCTCGGGAAAGCCTAACAAGCAAAACTTGAACTGTTCAGGGGAAGTAGAGCTAGGACCTGATTACTTTTTCCGAGCTTCTCTATCTTAGTGGCTGCTGCTACTGTTAAATGTGATCAACTCCTGTTTGTTCACTTGAGCTCGCCGTCGGCGCTCGCTGTTTGCTGGGGCAAGCCCAGGACGTTTCCCTCCCCACCTGTCAAACTCGAAGTGTGCTTTGGCCCCCTGCCATCGCCGAGGCTCGACGACTCGAGCAGACCGCTTCAGGAACAAGCCATCCCAGTACTTAAGCCGCCTCTGCTTCATGAGCTTTTCTTCCCATCTGCATGCTTTCTGAAGAAGAAAGTGTTTGCTGGTCCAAGAGGTTTTCCACTTGCGCCTCCTTCAGCTTTCCATTACCGCTCAGAGGTTATATGGGGTGCAGTGCTGTACACTGTACTGTACTATATGCAGAGGTGTTCAGACTTAATTTATTCCCTTCTCCTGGATAAAGATTATTGCAGCTGTGTGTTTTGGAAAACTATCAATGAAGGGAGTTCAGCTCATACAACACACTTTCAATAGAGTACTGTACTCTATATTTCCAGGTTCTGTTTTAATTACACTTGCATATTACCTTGGAGGAAGCTGAAATCTGGAAAATGTTTTCTCATATACCATGTCTTAAACCTTCCTGACCTTCTGTTTTATACCAAGTACATTTATGTTTGTGATGAAAACCATATAATATGGGGCAAGGTTTGCCTGTCCGGGATAATCTATCAGAGACCTGCTGTCAGTCCCTCCTAGCAAAGACGGGGCGATTTTTCTAAGAAGTGTTCACACCATCCCTCACCCCACTGCCTTCCAGCGATCATTCCCTCTTCCCTCCCTTCACGTGGCACCCAACAAGACCAACCGGAGCTGGCCATGTGTTGTGAACAGGGCAGTGACCCTCTCCTGTGCCAGCAGTTCTTCAGCTGCTCTGAAGAATCCTCGAGGGACTAAAGCAACAGGGTGGCTCGTGCAGCATCAACGTGTTGCACATATCCTGAAAACAACAAGCAGAAGGCCCAACCTCGTTTAGAGGGGTTGCCTCCACCTTCTCAGAGGCTGGTGAGCAGGAGCACAGGAGACCTTGGTGTGCCTCGCGCTGCCGGGGAAGCGAGCCCCGCTGTTGAGCTGGGGTATTGTCTGCACCAGAGATCACTGGAAGCAAACAGCCCCATGTCCACAAATCTCATCAAGGCAACCGACACCGTGCAGAGAAAGCAAGGCACCGGTGAGGGCTTCTGTGGACCACGTAACCTCTTGGCCACAAGTAAGGGATCGCAAGAGGGTTCTGGAAGTGCCCTGTGGACTCGCAGCAAGAGGTGCAAACTTCCCTCAGCGGCTGCTGAGCGTGTGCTTCCTGGGGCTGCCAGCTGAGCAATACCTGGCTGAATCAGACAGCTGCTCCAGAGCAGCTTGGAAATAACCTTTAAATCCATGCCAAAGAGAGGACATCTTGATCTTCACATCCTTGGGATGTCTGGAGAATGTCCTGAGAGGGTTTTAACAAAGACATGTGAGCAGCAGAGGGTCTGTCAGTCAGTCCTCTGCCCAGCTCCTGAAGCCCAGCTCTTCAAAACCCCCGAGGTACGGTCTGCTGTCAACACCCTCGAGGCACAGATTGCATCCATCTGCTGTGACTTCTTGAAGAGCTCACCCCTCCTGCAGCCACAGGAAGGTGGGGACCCCTCCAGCCGCAGCCTCTGCTCCTGAATCTAGCACTGACAGGGCTCATGAGGTTGCATCTTGCCTCAATTCCTCACCCTAAAAAGCAAAGTAACTTTGACTTCATAATGAGCAGCAGGAATTCTGTAAATCTCATCAAGTGGGAACTTTTTAGTGGGACTAAGCTGCTTTTTAACTTAGCTGTAAGCAAGGATTTTCAGCTACGAGGCAAGAGCTTATAAAATGGAAAGTTTTTCATTAGAAAGCAGTGATTATGTAAAAGCAGTGCTGGTCATAGTAGAAGGCTGAGTTTGAATTCCTGATGTGATGCTGTAGCTGAGAGGGAAAGCTGAATCCTGGACTATAACGAAGATCAAAATCCAATAGAAGTAAAGAATTAGTGTCCCTGTGGCATTGATGAGACTGTTGCTGCAACGTGAAATGAGTTCTGGTGTTCGCACTACAAAAAGTATTTGGAGAAGTGAGGGTTTAAAGAAAAAAAAAACACATGAGGAAAAAAAATCTGATAAGGAAGGCACACAGCAAAAGCAAAACCAAGTTGCTCTACCTTTTCTGTAGAAAATAAAAATTCAGCACAGTCTGCATCGGTAGAACAATGCCCAGGGGAGTACGTTTTTTCACGGAGCAGACAAAGAAGCCAATTCACTGATTCGAAGTGGAAACTGGACAGTAGGCAGAAATAGCTGCCTATTAAAAAAATGAAGTGCTAATATTCACAGAATTAGCTTAGAGCTGAATGTGGTGACCTTTTTAAAGCTGTCAGACTTTAAATCAATCCTGGATCTATCTTTAATACCATAACACCCAGCTATTACATAGCATCATTTAATTCCAAGGGACTTTAAAAATAGGCCACCTTTAAAAACCAAAAATGGTGGGGAAAAAAAGAGCCCACATCAGAAAGCTGTGCTTCCCCTACAGGACAGCGGCCAAAGCCCTGTTAAGTCCTACTCAATGGATTAAGCCAGGAGCTGCTGCTGAACTAGTTCACTGCAAGTTTGGGGCTTCATGCAGAACATAAAAATGGTTTTTCCAAGCCACCCCATGGACCCATCTAGCCCGTCTCCTACAGGCAACAGCAGATCCCCAAAGAGAAACAAAGAACAGGGTGAGGTTTCCCTCTCAGCTTCCAGCTACCAGTGGCTCTCAAAGTCCTGTGGAATCACGTTCAGCAACTCTTCATTGATTTTTCTTCCACAAACTTTTTTTTTTTTTTTAAAAAAAAGCATATGTAGACCTTTAGCATCCAAACCCGGGTGTGGTCAGGGGTTCCGCAGCTGGGCTGCGCTGTAGGAACCCTTGTCCTTCTGCTTGTTTCAAACCTCCCTGCACCAGTTTCATTTGTCCCGTTGTGGTTCTTGTTCCTGAGAAAACTTGCTCCCAGTTCACATTCTTAGCCCTCATCACTTTTCCTTCTTGCCCCAGTCACCTCTCACTGAAGGGCTCCAGTCCATTAATTACTCCTCTCACAGAAGCTGTTTCATACTTCCAGTCGTCTTTATTGCCCCTCTCCAGCTCCAGTCGCAAAGTGTTCAAGAGCCGGGTAAACCCCTGGAGGCCCCGCGTGTTGTTTTCTCATTTGTTCTCTATTTCTCTCCCAGTCATTCCTGGTGTTGCGTTTGCTGCCCTGATTGCTGTAAAAACTGAGCTGACATTTCAGGGACTCAGAGGTAACATTTTTTTTACCTAGGGTAAGCAGAGCTCATCAGGCTACGTGATCTTAATTGTTCTTTCTGCCCTTATCGCCTATGAATGAAACCACCATCTTGCAATCACATTACGAGATTCAGTCAGTATCAACAGCCCCATAATTTGCTTATAATTGCCAGGTCAGCCCAGTGACCCTTTATAGTACTGACTTAAATTCCTTTTCTCAGGAGTCTCCCAAACCTCTGGAATTTCCCCAGAATTCCAAGATTTATTAAAAATCAGTAGGCTTATTGGTGCGGGTTATATGTTTTAAAGCTCTGACAACGCCAGCATATGCTCCTCATCACTTTCTTACCTTACTGGCATGGGGAATATTTCATTACTGTTGCAAGAAGTGAATTATTTCTTACGGCCTTTTCTCTTACCAAAAACATTATAATGTTTTGGGAGACAGATAGCTTCACCGTGTTTATATTTTGAGATAAAGAGCAGGTCGTTTTTCTTATAACGCCAAAGACTCAATCTGGTTTTAAAGTTTCTGTGCCTTAGAGAGATTCCAGCTTACATTTTCTGGAACTTATTGATCAAATATTATTCACACAACATTATTCCATAGGGGAAAAAAAAATGAAGTCATCACTAAAGGTGTGCCATTTCTGTCATATTTCTGCTTACATCTGACATCCGTCTTCAATCACCAACCCACACCAAGTGGGTTTAAATTCTGTAGATGCTATGAAGTGAAGACGTGGGGGCTGTAAGGTCTAGATCTTCAAACATCTCAGCCTTGACTGTCACCTGTATCATCACTGGCATCGGTGACATCTCCTCGCAAATGTGTTCATGTGCTGGGGTAACCGTCTGGGCGCATGCCCAGAACCCGAGCATCAGCTGTGCTGCTGCCAGTCATAGAATCCTAGAATCGTTTTGGTTGGAAAAGACCTTTAAGATCATGAAGTCCTTTCTTTCTTTCTTTCCTCTCTCCCTCCTCACACGCGGTTTCATGCATGTAGGGCTCATCCAGCAGCTGTTCTCACAACGTACATAAATATCAGGCTGTGATCAGTTGAATGTCAAAGCTTTTAGCACAAGTCCTTCCTCCATGTGATTTAGGTCAGAAATCCAGGCCAGATCACCAGCTCCTCAAAAGGCACGCTCCCTGCAAGGTGTGCTGGGCTCGGTATCTATCTCAGCCCTCCTTTGCAAGCTGTCTGGCTTCATGTTTTAGGGTGCAGATGGAGAATAACTTAGCAGTCTGGATGCAGCTGCACAGTGGGAGGCACAGAGCGTTCTCCCCTCCTGGTGCCTCCAGCCAGGTGGAAGTGCAGCAGGGAGAAGGAACTATGCCCAAGCCCTCCACACCCTGGGCAATTAAAAAAAAAAGAAAACAAAATTGGGACAAAAAAGTTTGAAAGAAGTGTCTCCACATTTATTTTTTTTATTTCCTAAGCAGTAAGACTCTGTGATGCCTGCAGCTCAAGCCCAGAAGGACCCAATCTGCAGGTATCTGTCCCTGGAGAGGAGACTCGTTTGGGGTGGCGTGACTGGTGCCACCCACCCGCTCCCTGCTCAGCGCACAGATGCTTCAGTTCGCTCTCCCAGGGCCTGGCTCTTCGCTCTGACTGTCTGGGAAGCTTCTTCAGTGCCCTGAATCAGCAGGCTGGAACCCAGGGCTGTTGTGAAAAGCACTAAAACACCAAAGTCAGGTGCTCAAAGGAACTGTCTGGAGCTGCATGATCAGTCTTTTTAACAGGCCGCGCATGGCTTGGAGAAGACAGGCTGCTTGCCTGCCTGTGGCCCAGCAGTGAAATTTATGATTTGTCTGAAAATCTTAGAAATGAAAGCTCCTCATCTCCAGACTCGGGTTTCTCAGCTCTGGTGCTTTGGAGCTCTCACGACAGCAAACACGATCACACCCAGTAATGTTCTAAAGCTACAGCTGTTCCTGGCTGTTTGAAGGTGCTGTCAGGAGCCTTTGCTGGGCGTTGGCAGCCTGCTCTTGCTCTAAGCCTTCAGAGGGTTCTGGGCCAGAGGTCTGAGTAAAGCCCTGAAAGCCACTAGTGTGAGAAGGACAAGCAAGTGGAAAGAAAGAAGAGTTACACCGAGCCCTCAGAAGTTGCTTTTTTTCCAAGTAGGCATGAAGCCACGTCTACTCCCTCAGCAACGCTGCCACCCAACCCATCACTTGTTCTATTTGGGTGCACGTTCACTCTGCAATTGCTCCTGCATTCAATCCATCTTCTTACTCATCCACCCAGCCCTCAGCCCCTGCTGTCCTCCCCTGCCGTGGGACCATCTCTCTGCCTCCCCCCCCGAAACCTGCTGCTCCCCGAGTCCTCTCCCCCAAACCCCATTCCCTGGGGATTTTCCTTAGAGGAGCTCCTCCGGCAGCACGTGCTTCTCCCCGCGCTACCATTTCTCCTCTTTAGCTGGGTTCCTGTAACCCGATCACCGACCACATGAGTTAATGACTTCTTTGTCATCTGAAGTTTATGAGTCTTATTGCACCTTTGCAGCAAAGAGAGCTCCTGTGAAGATATACAACCCCTTCTCTAAGCCTGCCGAGGATCCAAACTTGTGTTTCTCTTCCAACATTTCTGGAGAAAGATTAATGTTTTGAAGCTCTTTGCATGGCCAAAATGAAACGTGTGTGTGGTTTTATCAAGAAAAGGCTGATTTCTGACTTTGTGCCGTGATAAATGGCATCTTGTAAAAAACAGGCAGACACAACATGCTCCATTTTAAGGCTGTGTCTCTGGCAGCGCGGGCAGAGTCTGCTCTCTGGATTCCTGGATGGCAAAGCCTGGCACGAGATATTACAGCAAAGAGGGTCTCAGAGAGAAAAATGGTGAAAAGAGCACGTTCTGTCCCCTAGCAGAGGGTCAGCCAATTAATCACTATTATTATTAACAGAGTCATTTTTTTCTTGACAGCTGTGCCCTTCAAAATGACATCAGGGAAAACTGAATCAGTTTGCATTACTTCAGCCAGCCAAATCATTGCAGAAACTTGAAACTGGTTCTGAAAAAAAAAAACCAACCCACCAAAACAACCCAGTAAAAGGGGGACATCGGTGAACTCGCAATGACAGAATCAATGGGCTATTCTGAGCACTCGGCCAAGTGTATTTACTGCACCGTACTTACTGCTTTGCAGAAAAAGTTAAGATTTCCTTGTTTATGAAATTTGTTGAGAAGCAATGAAATCCCATGCAATTTGATTTTAAGATATCATTTTACTACCCAACAGCAACAGTAAATTCATAAAAATAACACGTGAGTGACCAGGACTATGGAGTGCAAAAAAAAAAAGAAATTGTTTGCTTTGTACATTCTTATTAGTCTTGGCTAAGATGTTATAAAAGCAGTATCTTTTAACACCTTTTATTATACAAGGGTCAAGGGGTTTTTATGTTTCTTAAAGAAAGCTTCAAATAGCCCACATAGCGGGTTACTGCATCTTTCATATGGCTGCTGTATAAACAAGCACATTTTACACAGGAAATGACATAACCATGTAAAAGTGTACATGGAGTTTAGGCACATATTCAAGCGCTAATGGGAATGCATTGTTTTAAATGGCATACTTTTATGTTTACCTATTGAGCTTAGTGCCCGCATTTTAGCCAAACACAACAGAAATTATCCACACATACCTGTCTTATAGTGTACTGTTTATTTGAAATTTGGACCCTCACAAAGACTCTCGTGGGACAGATAATGACCCTAAAAAGTAAATACAAATGAGGCATTCTCAGCGAGAGAGTGAAAGCTGCCATCATAAAGGTGGAAAGCTGAACTTTTAACCTGGATTCCTTTCCAGCTCAGGTTTCTGCGCCTTTCTCCCGTCCAGTCGCTAACACCAGCTCACCCATGGGAAGAAAGCCCCAACAGGCGTTTGGGGTGTTTGTCTTTGCACATTCTATAATGACCAGGCTAAAGAAAGCGGTGCCGAACTTCTGCAGCCGCGAGGTCCTCCGCCTCTTCCCGGCTTCTTTGCTGTGTGCCAGTCCCAGGCTGTGCCCTCTCCCCACAGCTCTGCTCTCAGAGAGGAGCGAGCGCTGAGCCGAGTCCACCCAGGCTCTGCTTTTGTGCTTATTGTCATCATCATCATCATCATCATCATCATCATCATCATCATCATCATCATAGAATGGCCCAGGCTGGAAGGGACCTTAGAGATTATTTAATCCAACCTCCCTGTCATGGGCAGGGACACTCCTCTCGACTAGATCAGGCAACAATAAGGGTTGTTTATAGAATCATAGAATCATAGAATGGCCTGGGCTGGAAGGGACCTTAGAGATCATTTTAATCCAACCTCCCTGTTGTGGGCAGGGACGTCATGGGAAGCTTCAGTATGTGATTTTGCTCTCGTGCCCGGTAAATGAAACTGCTGGATTCCATGTGGAATACTTAAGATTTCCAATGGTTTGTGAGTAGAAATCAAAAGGATATATGAGATTTGAGGGGGGGGGAAAAAAAAAGCGATGGCTCACTGTGGCAGCATCTTTTTGTCGCTGAAGAAACTTCAGGTGAATTAAGAAACTACCTTAAGAAGAGCAGTGAAAGAGGTCACTCTCCTCACCACTGTAGATTTAAGTGATCGTAGCCTTTCAGTAATTATCTTAAAATTAACTACAGAGACAGAAGTCTGTGCCAGATAGGCTACTAGACATTTACACCGTGATGAAAGTGAGTAGGCCACTCCAGAATCGAAACTGGAATTCCTGGAGTCAACAAACAATTTCAGCCACCTAAATGCAAAAGGTTGCTCCAGACGTTGTGGCACTGGTCTATAACCAGTGTTACAAACCAGAGATATTCCATTTGAGACTTAAAAGTGGAAAATACTGCCCTACTCCTGCCATCCGCTATGCCCGCCCTTGTGAACTCCTCACTTGGAGCTGGACCAAACTTGAGCAGTTCCAGGACCTTCCCTTGTGGATGTTACCCCATCTGAGCTACCAAACGGGCCGGGAAGGTCATATTACCTGAACATTTGGGCTGAAATTGCTTCTGATTAAGCCAAGCCCAAGGTCAGGCAATTTTGATACAGTAATAATCCATTATAATCCTAACATTTATTGTCTATGGTTTTTAATTTGTTTTAAATTGTATTACAGATCTACTAGTGGGGGTTTTGTTGTTCTGGTTTTGTTTTTGTTTGGTTTTTTCCCCTTTAAGGTGTAACTACTAGCAGAATTTTGGTTTTTGAATCATTACTAAAGGGTGTTTGTAACATAGCATTTTTTTTTATTTTTCCTCAGTTCACACTGTTTGCTTTGGGATAATTACAAAATCTTGGCATTTTTCTTTTCCATTTAGCTGCTGATATGTACTCAATTTAATTACCATTTACCTGAATCTTTATCTTGCTTTATTCATGTATTGAGAAATTCATACCAGGACAGGAAACAAGAATCTCAGAGGGATACCCATCAGGTTTCAAAAACTTTATCATGACCAGCCTCACCAGGATCCTCAGACTGACGCACAGCTCTGCAGTGTGAAGCGTGCAGCAGTTTTCCTTCTCGGATGCCAAAAGGTAAATCATATCCAAAGAAGCTTGTAGTAAAGCTCAGAATTAAGAACTTCTTGTTGTTTTGAAAGCAGGTGAGACAGGCTGGGGTAAGCAGTCACTGCAGGGGACAGTGACTGTTGGTCCTCACCCATGGGGACAAGGAAGAGTCCAGAAGGAGACAGAGGTGCCCTGGGGACAGGCCTGGCCCACAAAATAGATCCATAAGATGCTGAAATTCCTCATGCCCATGTTACGAAGTAGCTTCAGGTGCTCGTCACTCTACCTGCCTGTTAAGCTGCCAGTCAGTGATCCACCCTCCTGGCAAGTTGCAGCGTTCTGACCCACCTTGCGTTACAGCGTGGTCCGCACCACGCAACATCGATTCCGGTAGGCAGGAGTGACGGCACTGAGCTGTTACAAAGAGATCGTACACATGAACCTCCTGGCATTGCCTTTTCTCTACCTCCCTGCTGTAGGCTGTGCTAAGTGACAGGTCTGCCTGCACAGGGGAGCCCCGTGTATCCGGCAGCGAGGCTGCCAAACCAGGTATTGAGCTGGTTAAAGACTTGGCCACTTAGAGGGTGTGGGAGGCAGGGCAGAGCTTTTTGTTCCTCTTTCTCCATGGCTGTTGACCAGGAATTTGGGACGGTTGCCACTAGCATGAACTAGATTACGTCCAGTCTAGGGTACTGACCAGAAGGACCTTCAGCTCCCTGCCACCACCCACACCAGTGATGCTGTGTGGAGCAGAGTTCAGATCCAGGAAAGTATGTGACCTGATGGTTTAAACTCTGATGAGACAATATCAAACCTTAGCATTTATATTTTATACTATTGATAAGCTACTTTGATAACTTCTGGTGGTTCTTACAGCCTTTCTGATTCGTCTACAGTTGAACCTCTGGTACCTGGTTTTGTAGGTGGAAACATACACAGAGTAATCCCACAAGAAATTTATAAACCACATCTAGCACAGAGAAAGGGGATCTGCAAACACACAGTCCTTGGAGGGTGGAATTAGAGGACACCAGAACACTTCTGCAATGATCTGCCTAACTCATTTTTGCCCCAGGTACATTAAGAGGGAGTGTCACTCCCCACCAGACCAAACCCAGCCACACTTTTGCATCTTTCTTCCAGTATTTCCAGAGTTTCTCTCTGCGGCAGCAGAGTTAGAGGCAAGCAAAATACACGGACATGCCTTGCACACCGCTGGTATTCTGCTGCACTGAAAAGTCCCTTTCACTTGTATTTGTTGTAGAAAAACACTCAAAACAATTTCTTAATAGCATTAGAATTATGGACAGCTAGACACAATGTAGCACTGTGTCAATAATTTATTACATCTTATGCCATAATCAAACACTTTTACTACGAGGGTTTGAGACCAACTTGGACCTTATACAGAGTAATACATCTTGCTACATAATAATGGAAAGGTGGATACTCAAGAAAACTATGTAGCTTGGAGGAAAGCACACACGGAAGCAAACACCTCCTGCATCACCTACCTCCACGTAAAACTTAAAACTAAATCAACATATTCTATTTAATGACTCCTTTTTTTTTAGATATGCGTTTCAAGAGCTAATCAGAAAGAAATCTTATTACAGTGTTAACTATTTACACCAAGATGGGAGCACACCAGAACACGACCTTCTCTTCTAGACATCGAGACTCTTTTCTTACACTTCTTAATGCGCAAAGCGCGTGGGACTCACACGTAAGTTCAGTCTCAAGAACATTGTTCAGAGGAACAAACAACCCACTGATACTGTCTTTATTCCTAGCCTCGGGGCTAAAAGCAGGCAATCTAGAGGTGTGGAGGCATAATCTTCTCCGTAATGGACTTCAGCTAGAGCCACTCTGGTGTGGCTGACCCGAGGCCTTACATCGGGCTGCACGACAGAATCCAAACGCTACTGAAATATGCCCACGGTGGAGAGACACACGGAAGCGCTGGATTGATTGCGATGTCCTTGTAAACACACTTACCCTAGAGGTAAGAAAACTAGTTAAGCTTGTTCGAGGAGAGGTTGTGTTCAGTGTGTCACGTTACCTTTCCCAACACATTCAGGTGAGCAACTGTTCTGCTACCTACAACCACAGGACTCCACCACCATGTCCTCGTACTGCTTGTAGACCACGTTGTTTGCAGAGTCAATGAAAAGAATGCTGATAGGACTCAGCCGGGTCGGGACACAGCAAGTCGGGGGGGTCGACTCCGGGTCCATGGAGTTCATTAGTGTTTGGATAACCGCGTGGTTGGTGGGCTCCAGGTGGGATCGAAGGGGGAATTCACAAAGCCCTTCGCAGTGATACGCTTCATATTCTAGCGGGGCTATTATCCAGTCATCCCAGCCCATATCCTTAAAGTTCACGTGGAGGGCTTTTCTGCTACACCTTGCCTTCAGATTCTTAGTGGGCCTCTTCCCCTGCCGTGTCGCCAGAGGAGCTCTTCTCTTCCGCCTCTGATTGAACAAGTACTCGTAAACAGTTTTGTCATCTTGGCCGGATCTCGCTTTGATTTCGTTGAAGAATAAGTCTCTTTTTTTTGTCCTTCCAAATACCAAGAAGAGAGCCTTTTCATTGACCTGTCTCCCTGTTCTGTTGAACCCCACACTCCTGAGATCAACAGCTCTCCCCCTGTCAAAGGTTTCCAGTTCAAAACACAAGCTGACCAAGTTTTTAAAGTTCCTGAAAAGTTTCCAGATGTCAAACACTTCCCACTTTGGTGTATCTGTGATACTGACAGTACGAGAGTCCAGGAGGGTTGCTGCTTGTCTGTTTGTAGAGCAACTAAATAGTTTCACTTGGGATGTTTTTCCAGAAGAATGAGACTTCCATGTGTCAGAAGGCTTCTTCCTCAATATTCGAAGCTCTGCTCCCAGCAAACCATCTTTTTCTAATGCACTGATGTCAAAAATATACTTTTGTTTTCGTATAGTTGGTGCTCGCTCATCTAAAAGAAGCACACACATTTTTAAATGTATATCAGGCACAGATCAATATCAAACATTCAATTCTCAAGGGTTTTCCTGAAGTTTGCTCACAAGCCTGGAAGTTTCCTTAATTAGCCCATCAAACAGAAAGAACAAATCTTGTCTAAGGGATCAGCTCTGTGCAGGGACCCAGAACAACTCAGTGAATCAACAGGGAAGTAATATTTCTGAGTTTGCCTTGTAGAAATCTCATTTCTTTCTCTGGCAGGCATTTTCTAGCTTCAAAGTAGCAATTAGCTGATTAAAAAACAATCCTGTTAAAGGGCTGAGCCCTAACAGGCCCTGTTCACCACTTGTATCCTACTTAAATTACCACAACGGAGCTTCACTGGTGCCCAGGCCTCATGCTGGCACCAAACATGAGCAAATTTGCCCCTAGACAATAAGTAGTGAATTAGTCCTTTAAAACCAACATCCTCCAGGAACTTCCAGGCACAAAGATATTTGCCTTATTAACTTAACTCCACATGATTCACAACTTTTTCATATTGGCCTGAGAGTCATACCTCCCTTTAACCTGACGTTGCATCTGCTTGGTTAAGCACTCGAGCAGCGCTAACGAGGGATGCGGCTGAGCCGACGCTTGGGCGCTGTTATGTCAGCAAAGCCCAGCTGCTGAACGCAGCACTCGTGAGCAGGGTGTCGCCCCTTCCCACAAGCCAAACTACTCGTAACTAAATGGCAAACGAACCCAGTCCCATCTGAGTCTTCCACCACCGCTACCTTATCAGCCGTAGCCTGTGTTGCTTCCATGCCAAAACTCTTACTAACGTCACTAGAAGCAACACGGGGCTCTCCAAGCACAGCGGTAATGGGAACAGCCCTCTCTGGGAGACTGGTTATTTCTTGTGGGAAAGCAGCTGCTAGTCCAAATTTCCAAAAAAAAAGAGGTGGAACCAGAATGTTGAACCATGAGTTCTTGGGTCCCAGAAGTTATTACGCTTTTTAGTCTGTGCTCAGCTGTGGGTTTCTGGGGATGGGAGGTTGGTGGTACCTGAAAGCATGAGCTTTGAGCTAGTACAGGTACAGCCACCCTACGTTATAACGACTCCTGGGTCTACAGTTCCTCCCAAATCCACCTTGAACACACCAGACTCACGCCCTGATACTGAAACTTTTGGGTTTTTTTTCATGGGCTAGCCCTGTTCTTAGCATATCATGTGTTTTTAGACATACTTTACAATAAAATCTAAAGCTAGCAGCTTCCAGGAGCTACTTACAGAAAGAAAGTCAGACAAAAATGTAGTTTTTCAAACACTTAAGCAGGAAAAACCTGATTGGTTTTCAACAATGTGCATCTAAAATGTTTTCTAAATGTTTTGTTTGGCTTCACACAACCACCCAGTTCTGCCTCTAAATGAATTTTCCGAGATAAGGCAAGAAGACAAAACCTGCAGCAAAGCTGTACAATTTAATTTACATCAGAAAGAGCTTAACAAAGTAGATTATTTTCTAATACTCTCTACATGTATGAAACAGACATCTCTCTGTCCACACACACACACACACACACGAGCTCCTTTCTTACCTTGTCCTTTGTCTATAAAGCTGGTTATTGTATTGGCAAGTCCAGCCTCCAGTTTTACACTTCCATTAACACCTTTTCTTTCTGCATCTGAGAGAGTCCTGTACAAAGAGAGCATGTATTCATGTGGCGTTATAGGGGGATGTCTGAAAGTTTCCTTAGTTTCCCTCTGGGTTACAGGCTCTTTAGTCTTTTTGGTTTTGAAAGAGTCAGCGTCAGCACCGCTCGTGCCAGTTTTTTTCAAAGCCACCTTGCCACCAAGGTTTTGAACCTTTGGAGTCACTGTCCTTACTCCAGAAGGTCTGCTGGGGAGATGTCCTACCTTGCCCTCCGTGGCTGCTGTTCTTGAGAGAGTCTTCTTCGAGTCATCGTTCTTGGCCAGCAGGGCTCCAGCCTGAGCAGCACTGCTTTTAGTCCTAGCCTTTGAGGTCCCGGTACTATATCCATGGCTCGCAGTCCTTGGTGTACCTGCTCGTGCTGAGGGATTCCTCTCTTTTCCTTCTGCTTTTAAAAAACCTAGTTTAGATGCTGGATTACCCTGGCCTGCTTCAGAATTACTCAGCACTCCAGGAACTAGATCCAGAGACAGCCAAGCCAAATGCCAAAGCAGTAAAGTGAGAAAATGCAGGATTTTCATCCTCTGGTCTTCCTCTGAATGCCACTAAAGAAAAAATCAGAAAAGGTTCCTCCAGTTTGGCAGAAGAAAACATGAAAGAAATGAAAAACCAAAGTCAGCAAAAATGGCTTTTGTTTGAGATTAAAACATTGCAAATCTCGTTGTTCAATACTTGTATCCAGTCCCATAGTGGAAATGCTCATGTACTCAGATGCGAGCTCCCCTGATTTCAGTTAGCAGCTATAAAGAACTTGTTCTTGAAAAGAGAAAGTTTACCACCTCGTTTTCTTCAGTAAAACTGACTGAAAACTTGAAGGAGTCCTGTTTAAATCCAAGCGGTTTTTTTTCCAAGAAGGAAGAATGGCGTAATGTTGCCTCAGTGTTAAAAGGTTTTTTTAAAGTTTTGAATCCTTTCCAGTGAAAATATTTCACACACAGAGACCTGCAGGTGCTCAGAAATCTTTTACAAACCTGAACTCAGGAATTGGAAACGGAATTCCAACAAACCTATTTAATTACTCTCTGATGTCATGCTGTCTAAACTAATTTAACTGCGATATATTTCTTTAAAAAAATCTTCTTTACCCTTTTCATTAGCATGAGTCATACTCTGCCTCATGTGAAACAGCTCCACAGGCTCAAAACTCCAGAGGATGCCTTTTTCAAGTGGCAATACGACCTCTACCTCAGCCTTCGATGACCTTCACCTTGAAAGGGGACAAACGGCTAGATCAACAACTGAGACCCGTCATGCAGCCCGCAGGACACGTACGTTAAAATAACCAAGTACGAGTCCTTTAGCTCTTTTTCCAGAGAACTGTAACAGCTGCTTCACTTCGTCCTCCGGTGACTGAAGGGCTGAGCTGGTAAGGCAGACACTTAACGAGGGCAGGGTTTAATTTTTCACAAAGACAACACGGCCGTGCCCACGCTCGGTGTATTTTGGTGTATTTATCGCTACGCTTTTAAAAAAAAGAATCCATGTAAGCCCAGCTGGAGAAGAAGGTTCAGCCGCTCGCTGGGGATGCCCGCAAGGTGGGCGCAGCGCAGGGCAGCAGTGCACCCTGCAGGCAGCCAGCTCCTCCTCCTCCTCTGGCTGGAGCCACTCGAGCAGCTGGAGACACCCCAAAACCCCGGTCTTTCCCCCAGAGGCTGCTGAACACCAGCCTTTGTTTTAAAATTAGAGGCAAAATTTTCAAGAACTGCCTAGCCCAGGGCCACCAGAAGGATTACTTACGTGTCAGGGCTATCCTGCTGCTCCCGGCCGTACAGGAGAGCGGGGAGCAAGCACATCTTTCATAAGCAGTGGAAATGAACCGTTGTTGTTCTACATCAGTTTTGGGAAATGCAGCACCGGACTGGGTTGAACAGTGATTAACGGGACCCTTCTCTCATGTTGCACTGACACTAAGCTTTTGTCCTTCTCCCCTTGTTTTTGTTTCTGAGGTAAGAAGAAAAAGAAGAGATACAACACCTTTGAGCTTGATTTGTGCATACTGTAGCACTTCCCCACCCTGACTGGTATCAGGAACACCAAAGTACTTTCCTAAATGACAGCCTGCAGCCCTTTCTGCATGAGGAGCTCTGAATGCTTTACCTTGTTTTGATTGAGAAACCAAAGGATACGAGAGTTCAGTGATTTCACAGATGTTGCAAATAAGGCAGATCCAAAAACCCACCCTCCTGATTTTGACTTAATGGCCCTTCCTCTGATGCCAGCTGTAGGTTTGATATTCTCCATCAACATAAAGCAGCTTTTGGCTGAGTTGCTTCTGATGAAGCCATTCCTCAGCAGTTGCTCCACACTGTCCCCATGGCTCTCCCAACCACATCATCCTTTTATCCTTCCTCTATTGCCCACCTTCCCACTGGGCAGGAGGCAGCGTGCCTCGTCTGGTTCTGTGCTACGGGGTAATGATTAGCTTGCCAGTAAGCCACAAAACCAGCTAAATGGTGAGTTCCCACTTCCATTCAGCTTCCAGTTTTCACAACATTTGGAAGAATTTTATATCTTTAAGAGCTCTGTTTCTCTATCAAACTTGACTGAGATTTGCAAACAGATTTAAGAAGGATTTAAGAGATGGAGGCAAAGAGTGGCAGGTAAGACAATGATATCGCATGGGCCTGTCTTGTAGTAGATCAGATTAAAAGCACAATCAATCATATGTTCCAACAACATTTTATGTCTGAGTTTAATGTCTTAGTGGGCTGGACAGGCCTAGACAGAAGGTCTCCTGAGGCACCGTCCATCCAGGTACTTGGAACCAGGGGAGCACGATCACTGTCCTGTTACGGCCCTACACTAACGTGGGCTTGTTCCATCTGCCTAAGCCCAGACTTGACTGGTCTCTTCAATATGCAGATGGAAACACTCATTCCAGTGCAGGCTACAGATGTAGGGCACAGTTGAAGAGAAGTTCCAGGCCTATTACTTCTCACCACTGGCCAAGGTCACAGGCACGGCTTGGTTCACGCAGCCCACTTGTCCTTCTTGGCCCGTTCGGTGAAGGCAGCTCCTCACACGGGCCTCAGCTCTCTGAATTGTGTTACCTCCCGTACTCCAGAGCCGAAGATTGTGTCTGCATGAGCTGGGCCACCTTCTCAGTCCATTCCAGTGAGTCCTTTTGGACATCCGGAGCGGGCTTGAGGAGGGGATCATCCTGGAGAGCAGAATAAAACATTTCACGGTGTTGAAAAAGTTACCTTTCCCTGAGGATAAAAGGCCCTACTCAGGTCAACATATTTGCATGTTCTATTCATGTTCACCGCTGCAGAGTTGCAGTTTGATCTGCACATAGAAATCTTTATTCTAGTGATCCATCAGGAATTTCGTTGTCGTTTCCCAGGTGAACTCACTTCCAAAAAGAACTCACAGGACTGAGTTGAGTAAACTCCACATACTAAACATTTGTAGTCACATTTATTTTGCTTATTGAAACTGTTCACTATTCACTATTTCACTGCACTGGTGAGGCCACATCTGGAATCTTGTGTCCAGTTCTGGGCCCCTCAGCTCAGGAGGGACAAGGAACTGCTGGAGAGAGTCCAGCGCAGCCACAGGGATGATGGAGGGAGTGGAACATCTCCCTGGTGAGGAAAGGCTGAAGGAGCTGGGGCTCTTTAGCTTGGAGAAGAGGAGGATGAGGGGTGACCTCAGTCATGGTTATCAATATGTCAAGGGGGAGTGTCAGGAGGACGGAGCCAGGCTCTGCTCAGGGATGTCCAGTGACAGGACAAGGGGCAATGGGCACAAGCTGGAGCACAGGAAGTTCCACAAAAACATCAGGAAAAGCTTTTTCCCTGTGCGGGTGCCGGAGCCCTGGCCCAGGCTGCCCAGGGAGGGTGTGGAGTCTCCTGCTCTGGAGACTTTCAAACCCGTCTGGATGCATTCCTGCGTGACCTGCTCTGGGTGACCCTGCTCTGGCAGGGGGTTGGACTGGGTGATCTCTAGGGGTCCCTTCCAACCCCCAACAGTCTGTGATTCTACGAATCCGTGAGAATTTAAGACCTCTGCACCACATTTTTTGGGGGACTGATTTTTAAAACTATGAAAAGATAATTTTAGGAAGGAAATAAACAGCTTTGTGCTCAATGAAGTGAGAGAATTACAGAAGGCTCAGAGACATTATAATTAAAAATTGGACTCGTCTTGGGCCAGAGCAAAACACAGATAATAAAGTTCATACTAACATGGGAAATGGAAGCATAATTTTAAAAGGCTGCGCAACAATGTCATGATGATAAACAAAAAATTGGATGTCCAAAGAAAGAATTGTGTCATTAGTTATCAAGAGACTTGTCTACGCTTCTGAGCAGCAGTGAGCTACAGATGGGACAAGCCTAGAGAAAAGCACAGGGGTACTATCCACTACCCGTCCTGTCTCAAGAACATCAGTACTAAAATGTACCCGCCTGCTGCAATGATGCAGGTGTGGTAGGTCCAGAAAGCCAGGCAGGGCATGAAGAAGAAAACAGCATTTTTGGATGTCACTTGTAATCCATGGAAAGTCAATTTTCTTGGGATCTGAGCAGCCTCAGAATGGTGAAGATCGGGAACAAGAAAGAATCTCAGAAAACCTTAATGCAAGAAGTTCTTCTAAACAACTATGAGCAAGAATGAAGCTGGGCCAGTGGGAATCCATCCCCACAATGACAGCCCAGCTGAGGCCACAGCATTTTGCTTCGAGGACACGGGAGCCTTAGAGCACTCAGAGCTGCCCCCACCACGTCCCATGGCCCAGGCAGAGCAGGCCCGGGTGGGCGCGAGGGAGCGCGTGGCTGGAGCCGTCCAGCCACCTGCCGCGACATCAACAGCGAGTCCCTTTGGACACGGAGTCCGACACGGTGCGTGGCCACAAGCAGAGGCTCTGAGCTCTTGCAGGGCAGCACTTCGGGAAGATGTTAAAAACTGAGACGGTGTAAAATGATCTGCTCTGGCAGCAGCAGTGCTGTGCACAGAAGGACATCGTATTTATAAACTGAGCTTGTTTAGCTGCTGTTTCAGAATCTCGATTTCGTTGCTCTCTTTGTCTCATTTGACAGGAATTTATGACTCCAAATTAACCTCTTCTGATCAATAAGCCAGAGCTCCTTCAGCCACTTCGTATAAAGCTGGTTTTCAGAGCTCACCCCCTAAACCAGTTGTTTTCAATCACTGCGTTCGCAAGGTGCTGCCTCTTGTTCTGAATATTTTTGGTTTTGCCTGGATTTCGAACGATGCTTCAACTATGTTAAAATACAGAGAGCTGAATCCATCTCCATTATATTTAGGCTTCCACTGTATTGGCGATGTTTATCTGTAACTGTCAAGAGAGAAAAATGAGATACAAACTAAAACTGTAGAAAGTTGCACTTAGTATCGATCTGGTCACTGCTTCATCACCTCACACCCCTCTCGCTGCCACACTCCCAACCTGCAGGTGATAATTTCTCACGCCAACCGTAGTGAAGGCTGTGGCAGCTGCTGGAGCCGGTGCAGAGGAGGCCACGAAGATGCTCAGGGGCTGGAGCAGCTCCTCGTGAGGCCAGGCTGAGAGCTGGGGCTGTTCTCTGGGGACGAGGAGGCTCCTCAAGGGGAGCCCTGACAGCGGCCTGAAGGGTACGGGCAGGCTGGGGGGGCTGTTCCCGAGGGCCTGTAGCCACAGGGTGAGAGACGAGGGCTTTGAGCTGGAGCGGGGCAGGTTCACATCAGACAGAGGCAGAGACTCTGCTGGGGGGACGCTGAGGCATCGGCCCAGGGTGCCCGGGGAGGCTGCGGCTGCCTCACCCCTGGCGGGTCCGCCGGCCGGGCTGGGGGTGCCCCTGCCCATGGCGGGGGATGGAACAAGATGATCTCTGCGGTCGCTCTGACTCGAAGCGTTCTGTGATGTTACGATCTCCGCCGCTCCTCGCTGCGCTGCCTTTTGCCGGAGAAGCTCCGAGAGCTCCTCAGCAGCTCGCGCGCCCCTGCCCGTGCCGCGGGAGCGCTGAGGGCACCGTGCTGCTCCCTGCCACGGCGGCGCCCCCCGCACCTTTCCGTTACCGAACCGCAGCCGGTTCGGAGCCTCCCCCCCGGGCCCGGCAGGAACCCCCGGTGCAGGGGGTGACGGCCCCTCCGGCGCTCCCGCCTGTGCGCGGCTCCCGGCGGGCACCGGCCCCGGGCCCGGCCCCTCAGCGCGGGCGGGAAAGGCAGCGCCGCCACTGCGGGCCCGGCCCGGCTCTCCCGCCAGGGGCCTGTCCGGGGGCGGGGCCGGCGGGCCCGGCTGCCGAGGGGGCCATGGCGGCGGGGGCCGGGGAGGCGGCGGGGAGCGAGGCCGCCCTGCGGCGCCGGCTGCGGAGCTCGCAGGAAGCGCAGCAGCGCCAGGCCGTGCTGGTGCGGCGGCTGCAGGCGAAGGTGAGGGGCGGGGGTCGCGGTGGTGGCGCCGGGGTGCCCGGGCGGGAGGGGGCTCGGCGGCGGGCATCCGGGCGGGCGAAACGCGGCCCCGGCGGGACCCGCGGGGGGGTCGGCGCCGAGCGCGGAGCTCTTGGGGAGCCCCGGGAGCCGCCCTGCTCCGCCGCCGGCTCCGTGCCGAGCCGCCCGCGGTGCCGCGGGGGCCGTGCCGGGCTGGCGAGCGGCGGGGCTGGGGCCCGGCTGGGCCGCTCCGGGGCAGGACGAGCCGGCGGGGCGGGCGCGGGCGGCCCCGCGCAGAGGCCGCAGCTCGGGGCCGGGCCCGCGGCTCAGGGGGCGGCCCCGGGAGGGCGTCGGGGCAGCCCCGGAGGGTCGCGGCGCTGCTGGCAGGCCCGGGGTCCCGCTTCCCTTGCTCGGTTTGTGTCCCGCAGCCGGACCCGAACCTGCGGCCTGAGGGCCCCGGCAGGGCTGTGCTCGGGACCGGCTTAACTTGCTGAGCGTTGAAAAGCGCTTTTGAGAACTCGTCTCTCTAACTTCAGTGACCCTCTGGTCCTCGGAGGCCGGTGGAAGCACGGGTTTGGGGTACAAGGTGGGCACAGGCCAGGCACGGCTGTGCGGCGCTGTCTCTGCGTTGCCGTGGCTGTCGCAGGATGAGCGGATAGCTCTGCGTGTGAAAGGAACACAGTCTGAATTTCTTTAAGATTAGCTAAAACAAAGCTTCCCTGTATCGTAACAACTTCTTGTCGACTTCTGTATCGGCAGCACGGTGAAACGTGCTGTGCTGGGGCTGTAGAGACTTAAGAGAAAGGCTAATGCAGGAGGAGCCGAGTCTGTTACAAGCTGCATTTGCTCATCTTCATTCTGCATCCCTGTCTAGGTCCTGCAGTACCGGACTTTGTGTCGAGAGCTGGAGCAGCAGCTGGAAGCAGGAGCAGGAGGGGTGAGTGCAACAAGTTGCTCACTAAAGATAATGTGCCTAGCATTCGTTAACGCAAGTGAAAAAAAACCTCCCCAAGGTAATGACAAAGGAAAACAAAATTTTGCTACCTGAGCTGGCTAAAATAAACCTAGAAAATTAAAGATGGGAGAGTAGGATAGCATTCACGAGCTTCAGGGCTAAGTGAGCGCTTGTGGTCGTGAGTTGAGGCTACCCAGCTGTGAGAGTGCCACAGTGGGAGACCGAAGAGAGCTGCTTGCATTGAGTGACACACTTGCCCTCCCCTCCTCTCCGTAGTCATGACACTGGTATGCCTGGAAGAAGCCATGAGCTCCTGAAATACCACACAAATAGAGGAGAGGCAAAAGATGCCGACAGTAGTGAAGGGAACATAAGAATTTAACCAAACATTTCCTTTCTTCTTAAGGGATCCCTTCCAGGTGGGTGGGAGGCCACAGAAGACCACAGCCTGGAAAAAGCACTGCTTCAGGTAGAAGAGGAGCAGCAAAGGTAAAGGGAAGATGTGTTATCTCACCCTTGGTGTCCTGGATGCTTATGGAAATGAGGGAAAACCTCTCAGTGCTACATAGTCTCCCCAATGGAAGCAGTTGGACAAGCTGTTTTGAAAGGAGAAGGATCCACTGTCTGTTTTCTGTGGTGCAGGCATTGTTCCGGGTGGCCTCCAAACATTCCTTTCCAGCTTAAATTATTTTCTGGCTCGGTAGGTGAGGGACTCAGGACAATGCTAGAGAGAGGTGATGCATCCAGTGATCAGACAGCACGAAGGGGAGGCAAGACATTAGCTGTGGGCATCATCAAAGGTGAAGAGCATAGGGGAACCAAAATTGTAGGTGGAATTGAAGGCTCAAGGCAAGAAGAAGCAAATGAATTTGCCATCACAGAGAGATCTTAAAGTTAATCCTGGAAAGCACTTTCACTACCTCTCAGTTTGACAACAAAGTCAACGTTGAGGGAGCTGGAAAATCACGGGGATGCTGCCTGTGAATAGCAGTCGTTCGCTGACCTCATTGCTGTTTCTCCTTTTCCTAGGTGTGAGAACCTGGCAGAAGTGAACACTCTGCTGCGCGAGCACCTCGATAAAGCCAACGAGGTGAACTCAGCCCTCAAAGAAGACGTTGGAAAACTGACGGCAGATTGGATGAGGGCCCGGGACGAGCTGGAATTGAAGGAGAGTGAATGGTGCAATGAACGTGAGGTAAGGGTAGGCTACAGGAATGTCAGACTTGATGCCAAAGTGGAAGCAGAAGGTGTTTTCTTTCTGGCGTAGGGAACTCGCTGTGTGGAAGTTCTGGCTCTGTTGAGGACGTGTTGATGTTGAATAGCAGAAGACAGGTCCGTGAGGTGGAGCAGTGTCAGTAAATTGTGGTGATGGGAGATGCCCACCTGCTGTGACCACTCTGCTCGGTCTTGAAGGCAAATGCTTGCTGTAGCTGGACACTGTAGGGCAGTCACGCAGGACCACTCGTCTTCTTATTAGTTCTTAAATCTTTGTCTACTGAAGTGGAGACCAGCAAACCCTGTGTGTTTTTGGATTCAGAGTAGCCAACAGAAGAACAGAACAGACCTCCCTTACCTGTTGTAAGCAAATCTGGCACTGGTCTGGAAGGGGCTTTCATTTGTCATCCTCCAGCAAGACTGTTAGACACCTCTGCAAGATGAGCTGATGAATCATGACTGGTTTGCTTTGCCGATATCCACTCCTTCAGGAGCAGTGTGGATGTTCCTGTCTTTGTAGTCTGGGGCCAGGTCTGTTGAGGAGGCTGCTGTGATGATGCTTCAGTCCTTGATGCCCCTGTTGGAGCTGTTATTAAAGAAGACCTGGTGATGATGGCTGTACTCTCTGAAGGACTTGTACAGTGACAGCACAGGCTGAGCTGGCATTTCTTTTTGTCTTTGTGTGTTTAGCTTTATGACAGCTACTTAAGGGGTGAACATAGCCGTCTGCTCGGCCTGTGGCGTCAGGTGGTGACGTTCCGCCGGCATTTCCTGGAAATGAAGACTGCCACTGACCGGTGAGTAGAAGCTGGGGACAGATCTCTTTCTCTGTGTTTGAGATATGATGCTTGGGCGTATTAACACAGCCGCGGGTCTATGTGGACAAGTTGGAAGAGACTCACCAACGCTATGCATGCAGCCTGTAGAGCAGTACCTTTTATAAAGTGATGAAAATCTATGTTAGGTCATTCATTAATTTCTTCACATTTCCAGCTTACATTTTTTCCTGGTCAGTTTCCATCCGTTTATTCCTGAACCAACATCACTGAGAGAGAGAATAGCTTCTCTAGCTCCTTACTGCGTTTATCCGGATTATTTTGCTTAGTTTGATGCCTCCTTTTTGTGTTTGTTTTCTTATTGTTGGACTCTCTGAGGTTCCTTTCTCACAGTTGCCTTCTACACAAGCAAAAATAGTGTAGCCATAATAGTACATCCTTCTGGTGTCAGCATGGAGTTTCAAACTCTGCGTTGCTCTCAGCCATTTATCATATTTGATTGTAGGACTTAATGTGCAGAGTATGCCTGACTTACTAGTTAATTTTTGCGTTATTTGTGCTTTTTTGCTGAAAAATTCTGGGCTTATTCTTACACCATGTTCCTGAAATGTGGATATTGTCATGAGCCTCGTCACAGTCCTAGTGTTGAGAGCAATAATGTCACTTAAGGCTGATCCCCTTGACCTTGTTAAAATCCCTTACGTCTGTTAGAGTAGATGAATAAGGTAGAGTAGGAGCAACAATTAATAAAGGTAATTAGAGGTCCTAGGAGCCTTCTGGCTGTGCCATATATTTCTTCTTATCTCTCTGGAGAAAACAGACTCATTCCTCAGCTATCCAGTAGACCCATTGCTCAGCTGTCAGGATGTGTTTTGATCCCAAAGTGTCAGATGAATGATTTATCCCCAGTGAAGGTGTCTTTCCTGCCAGCTTTTGCTGTTGCACAGTTGTGTGCTTCAGAAGTGAGTCAGCTGATCAAGATGTTAGTGTGAACATTATCTCTCTCCTGATTCTTCTTCAGCGATTTGTCGGAGCTGAAGGCCGAGCAGATGAGGCTTTCGGGATCTATACTTGTGCACTGCTCCCGCCTCAGCTCCGGCGTGCGGCTCTGGGAGTCCATCACCCTGGGCAGACCTGTGCTGAGGGATCGGGCACAGCAGCAAGCGGAACAGGAGACAAGCCAGAGGGCTTGGGAAGTGGTACCCTTACAAGTCAAGGGGGACCTGGAGAAGAAGGAGCTTCAGGACAGGTAAATGTGTTCTAAACTCTGCAGTTACCAACTTCATTCTTTGTGGCTGCTTCTTGGATCCGTAGTTGGGCTGTGTTCACATTTCAGACACACCCGTTGTGCACAGCCCGGCTGCTGTCCCTAGGCAAACTCGTGCTTTCAGCAGAATTGATAGAAAGAAATGTCTGACTGATGGAAGCTCTGGAAAAGAGATTGCCTATCGCAGTGGCTTTGCTGTTAACTGATTCCTGGTGAAAATTTGAGACCAGCGTAAAGAGAGCTCTGCCTCTTGTGCAGCCCTTTTGCTCCCCAGGGCTGTGCTAAAGGAATCGGTAGGAGTTTGCCCAGGACCATCACGAGCACTGTAGCCCCTCTGTGCTGACATTCCCTTGCGAGATGGAGCGCAGGCGGCCTTCTGGGCAAGAAGGGCCATTTTCATACATTAAACATATTAACCTGTAGAGGCGAATGTCAGCTTTGCTGTATTTTCTGGGTTGAACTTTCTCTGCTATGCTTCTGGGAGGTGCTTAGCTCTTTAACAGGTGGTGGCGTGCTGTGCTTTTGGAATGGCGTGTTGGACCTTCTCTTCTCAGGGTAATGGAGCTCTCAGCCTTGCTTGTACAGTCTCAGAAGCAGAATGAGGAGAAGGAGAAGACCATGAAAACACTTAACGACACTGTGGAGATTCTAGTATGTTTTACCTTTATCTGGGAGATAGCCCAGTGTTTGCTCTCTAGCCTTAGCACAAAAAGGTATGGCTTCCTCAAGAGAAAGAGCAGTGAAAATACCAACAGTGGGGTGACATCAGGCACATCGCCAAAATAATCCTTGGCACGTGTGGAGTCAGTCCAGGTCATGGCAGGGGAGCTGCAGACAATTCACTTGTCTTCTACAGGGGAATTGCACCAGCACTCTTCTGCCTGTGACTTTAAGTCTCCAGGGATCTGTGTTCCTTGGAATTGACAGCTTCATAGCAGTCTGTAAAAACTGATGGTTGGTCTTCCTCCTCCTAGTTTTGGCAAAGAAGAAGTTGAGCAGATATGGGAAGGAATATTAGAGGAATCGCTAGGCCCGAGGCTTATCAGCATGAGGATGCTACTAAGGATGGGGATGCTACAGAGGGGAGCAGCTCTTCCCTGCCCACCCTTTCTTTATTCTGTTCTTAGGAAGCAAGTCAGTTAGAGAAAGAGTATGAAGCTTCATTGGCTAAAAGTGCCAGAGAAGAGAATGTTGCCCTCCAAAAGCTGATAAAAGATATAACTGAGGTGAGTAGAGTTGGGGCCACATCCCTGTAAATTTGATTTAAAAGCACTTTGAAGAAGGCAACAGGGAATAGCGGTTGATGTTATGTACTGCCAATGCTAGCAGCAGCTGGCTGTTTCATTTTTATACCACTCTTCTGACATAAAACCTCTTATAACTTCGCAGTTGACTGTCCTGGGACACCTCAGCTGAGTCACCAGAAGTTTCAGTACCTTTGCCTTCACCGCCTCAATAAGGTCTCTCTGGGACTGTGCTTTCTGAGGTGGCTGCTTGACATTTGTACTCCAGTGTTGCTTGGGGGCTTCCTCCACCCTCCTTGAACAATGACTCAGTTCTCCAGATTTTTGTAAAAGGTCACTGACTCAGTGGACTCATTTGGCAGCTCCTCTCCTTCATTTTACATTCACTGGCCGTTATTGTCTCCCTATAATCGCATCTGATCTCACTGTCTGGGTTAACTTTAACTCAGTCCTAAACTTCACTCTATGGAAGTGAGATTTAGTCATCACGTCTTTTACACAACCTCTCACAAAGTCTGTTCTTTCCCGTTGTGTACTCATTTTTATCCTTTTGTGCTACTACGGTAATTATAAACATTAGCTTTTTCATTACTATTTTCCAGTATTCATCAGCTTCCTTCTTCCCTGGGCAGCGTTCATGTTTCATTTCATCGCTAGTTCCAATGTTGATCTGGTGTCCATGTATGCAGCTCTAAGAAGCTGGAGGAGACCAAAATCATTCCTGAGAGTTTTAAGAAACTGAGTGTTCAGGCGGCCTCCTGCCACGTCACACTTGTTTCCTCTTTATAGCACCTATAATCGGAAACCCCTGGAGTGCTTGTGGCCAAAAGAACAAAACTTCTTTGTTGGCTGAAGAAATGAGAGGACTGAGTTTTTCATGAGTCTGGGGTGAAGTGGGGGAAAAGGAGAAATAAAGCCAAGTAGAATGAGCGAAGAGTAACGGCTTGATGTGGGCTTTCAGGTGGTGTTAGATGACAGTGACAGCGCGGTCAGCATTATCGGCACTGACAGTTCTCAGTATGCAGAGTCTAGCAACATCCTCTCTTGCCTGAGCTCCGTTGATGCAGAGCGTGCCTTTGTGTTGGTTCAGGAAGCGCTGGCCAGGAGGCGGAGAGCAACACAGGTGAGAATTTCTCCTTGTCTTCACCACTACCCACCCGCTCAGCTGCTAATGCCTCAGCCTGAAAACTTTCCATTTGCTTAGCCAATTTCTTTCTAGCCTTCCCATTCTTGGTACCATGTTGCCTTGCCAGTCTCACCAGCTCTGTACTCTCCTGCTTTTTCTCGATCTCCACCTCCTCATGACAGCTTTTGCCTTCAGGTGAGCTGTCTCTCTGCTTGCTGATGGCCCCAGGTATCTGGAGCCATCTTCCCTGCTCCTTATTGCTTGTCTGTGCTCTTTCCCTGCCCATTCCTTGCAGGCACTAAGAGAAGAGCTTTCTGCCAGGCAGGACTCTATCAATGTCCTGCTGCACCAGCACAGACAGCAGGAGGAGAAGTGCAGGAAGCTGCAGCAAAGGCTTCAGCAAGTGGAGGAGGAATTCAAGACATCCAGCACCCACCAGCAGCACCTCCAGTCTCTGGTAGAAGCACTCAGAAGGTGAGTGTTTCTCCTTTCTGCACTCCAGAGTCAATCTGCTTCCAGTTCTGGGAGTTCAGAGGTGTTATGGGCAAAGAACTTGTCTGTCCTGCCACATGTATGCCTCTGGCATTTTAGTAGCCTCCTGTCACCACTTTTCATGCTCTGCTGTGAATCCTAAGGCTCTCTTGGAGATTCAGAGTGATGCTGGAATACAGGACATCTCTCTCTTGACGTGCTGCTTCTCTGAATTCAGTTCTTTGAGTGTCCTTTCCTGGCCACTGCTTCTCACCGAGTGAAGGCAAAAGCCTGCCTGCCTTTCTCTTTCCTCCTTCAGTTACCTCGTGAGGGGAAGAGAAAGTTCCTCCGTACTGTGCTCCCCGCAGCTCCATCTGGGAATGATGAAAATGGGATCCATGACTTCAGCCTCTTCATTTTTCTGACTTAGCCTTGTATCTGCAGTGACTGTGCAAACCTCGAGAAAACCAGAGAAGAGCTACAGCAACAGCTTGAAGTGACGGAGCGAGACGCCTCACGTCTGCGTCAGAGTAACACTGAGCTGCAGCTGAAGGAAGATTCAGCCCAGGGGGAAAAGGTGGAGCAGCAGCAGACGATGGAGAGAGTGTGTCGTGACCAGGAGCTCCTGTGAGCGTTAAGGCTTTCTGTGGGCGGGGGTGGGCATTGCTGGGCTTCAGGAATAGACGAAATTTTGTGTGCTCATCATTTATAGCGTAGCACATGGTGACATCCAGCATAGCTGCCTCCTTGTGCTTTTTTTTAACCCTTTAGAAGTCATTCCAAACCGGACCCACAGCAGTTGACGACAGATAGAAGCTGAAACAAGAGAGGTTCAGCCTTTATTTAAGGAGAACAAAAAACTGAACCATGAAGGCAATCATGCAGCAGAACAGGTTGCTCAGAGAGGCTGTGCAGATTCTGTCCCTGGGAATTGGGAAGACCCAGCTGGATAGAGCCTTGAGCAACCTGGCCTGATCCCACAGCTGAGCCCAGCTGCTTTGGGCTGAACGTTGGGCTAGAGGCCTCCTGTGGTCCCTGCCACCTTGTGATCCTGTGGTTATTGGATTGGAAATTCATACATGTCTCCTCCCCAAACAGGTAGCAGGCTCTTCCGTAATTTCACTGCTGGAGGCAAGAGTAATTGTGGGAATAGTAATCTGGGCTTAAAAAGTCTGGTTTACCTGAAGAAGAACTTTGGATCAAAAAGGAGAGAGAGAACTAACAGGCAGGAGGCTGTTGAGAGCACCTGAACATTTTGCAAGTGTTTTGTGATTTCTGGAAGTTTGTTTTACTTTCTAAGTTATGAATGCTTCACCTACATCAGTGACAGAGTGATGCAGCTCTAATCAGGAAATTCCAGCATTCTTTAGGTGTAAATAGAAAGCTGTTGGAAATCAATCGAGCTGCCATATCTGGGGCATGATATGTACTCTTGGTTTTGGAAATTAGAATGTTCTTACATTAAAAACTTGTTTGTCTTTCCCCTTCTCGTAGACTGAAGGATTTAGCTGCACTTGAAGGAAAACATTCATTATTACAGAGCGAGTTGGTAGTTGTGAGAGAGACACTGGAGGAATCGCACCTTCAGAGGGATCTGCTGAAGCAAGAGAAGCATGAACTTACAATGGCGCTGGAGAAGGTACGGTCACCTTATTGCTAGGCAGCACTTGTGGGAGTGGGAGTTGTGATTCTGTGATTCTGTGATTCTGTGATAGCGCGACCACCACAGGTGCTGGTTCTGGCGGTAGAGGACAGCAAAAAATGTTATTCTCCTTCTTGAAAAACTGTGGTCAGATGACATGGGTTCTTTGGTGTCTTAGTTCCCACGTGCTCATTGGGAGCACTGAACTGGGAGTACACCGGAGACACACGGGAGTCATGGAGTTGCTGCTTGAAGTCGGGCGTCTCTCCGTCATCGTTTTCATGTTCTTCTTTTGTTTCTCCAGGCAGAGCAGTCAGTAGCAGAGTTGACGGGGGCTCAGAATAAGCTGAGCGCTGAAGTAGCTGATCTGCATGTTGCAACAGCAAACATGAGCGGCATCAATGAAGCTCTTGCACTGGATAAAGTGCAGCTGAACAAACTTCTGCTGCAGGTGAGCAGAGTTGCCAAAGATCTTGCCAGATGTTTGTCTCCAGCTGCTGCTTCTTCTCAGTCTTCTTGCCTTCAGACAGTATGACTGACTCAATATGGAAAAGTTCTTTTTTTCTGCCCAAGGCCAATCTCCTACAGAGTAAATCGTACTGTGTTTTACTTCCTCTGTACTTCTCTGATTGTAGTTGGAGCAAGAGAATGAAGTTCTGTCGAGTAAAGTGGATGAGATGGAGAGAGCAAAGGTCTCTAGCCAGGAGGAGCTGAACCTGTGTGAAAGAACAAATGCAGAGCTCAGTGCAGAGAAAGCCCGCCTGGAGCAGCTGCTGAAGAAAGCAGAGGAGCAACAGGAGGAGCTGCGGGTAGAGCTGAGGTTATTGGCAGAGGAGAAGACAGAAACCCAAGAGAAACTCAATCAGGTGAGACCAAAAACCTGGTGCTTCTGGTCAGGCATTTGGCTCCTTGGCTCGGTGAGGCCGTATCTGTTGGTTTCTGCTGTGGTTTTGTCAAGGAGACACTTGGTAGTGCTGGAGGTCAGAAAGCTTTGCTTGCTTCTTTCTGGGAAAGTGCTGATGTCTCACAGAGAGTTCTGCAATTCTGTAAGTTGTCCTCTGCATTCTACTGATTCTTTTAATCCATCTGTGTTTGGCCTGGTTTTCTGGCTTTTGATAAGCTGCAAAGAGGGTGATGTGTTGTCCGTGAATCTGAGTGGTGCTGCTACTCTCACATGTGCCAAAAAACCCAAACCGTGTAGTTCAGAATCCTTTTTCTGAAACAAAAATCGGGACTGCACGTTTCTATTTATGCTTTTTAGTGTGAAGCCTGCAACTTTGAAAAGTGCCCTTTGTTTGAGCGTAGAAAACCCAACAAAGCCGCAAGTCACTGTCTGCTGTCACGTGTCACTGAGGATAGGAATGACATCTTGAGATTTTTGAAATTGTATTTTAAGATGTGCATGCACCTATGTGTCTGGAAAGCTGCCTGGTGAAAAAGGACCTGAGGGTGTTGGGCAACAGCGGCTGAAGATGAGCCAGCAGTGTGCCCGGGTGGCCAAGAAGGCCAACGGCATCGTGGCTTGGATCAGAAACAGTACGGCCAGCAGGACCAGAGCAGGGATTTCCCCCCTGGGCTTGGCATTGGTGAGGCTGTACCTCAAACCCCGTGTTCAGTTTTGGGCCCTCAGGACAAACAGGAGGTGCTGGAGCGTGTCCAGAGAAGGGCATTGGAGCTGGAGAAAGGTCTGGAGAAGAAGTCTTAGGAGGAGCGGCTGAGGGACCTGGGGTTGTTCAGCTGGAGAAGGGGAGGTTGGGGGGAGACCTTCTCGCTCCCTACAGCTCCCTGACAGGAGGCTGTAGCAAGGTGGAGTCAATCGTTTCTCCCAAGTAACACACGATAGGACAAGAGGAAGTGTCCTCAAGTTGCTCTGGTGGACGTTAGGAAAAATTTCTTCACCAAAAGGGCTGTCAAGCCCTGGCACAGGCTGCCCAGGCAGTCCCTGGAGGGATTTATAAGCTGTGTAGATGTGGTGCTCAGGGACATGGGTTAGTGGTAGGCCTGGCACTGCTGGGTTAGCAGTTGGACTCGATCTTAAAGGTCTTTTCCAACCCAAGCTATTCTATGAATTGTTAAAGCCTCTTTAGGCTTTGAGGAAGAAATAGGTGATCACACAAGACTCTTTACTTTGGACTAACTGATTTCAGTAGCCTGGAAAAAGAATTTGTGGAGAATCACATCGCTGGAAGAGACCAGGGAGTTTGTCACCGTTTAAATGACAGTTTCATAATGCATAATCTTGGGTATTATGGGGTAACTTGGAGAGAATTGTTTGATTTTGATGGTCTGCTCTCAGTAGTTCCGGAGTAGCGGTGCGTTTGGCAAATGCATGGCAGAGGTGTTTTACTGAAGAAAAAAGCTGAAAAGTCGTGGTTAATCTTCAAGCTTGAGTATCAGCAAGGTATATTAGACAACTTCTTTGTGTAAAAGAAGTAAACAGTATTGCTGTCGTGAGTTACTGTACAGAGTCTGCCATGTCTCTGGCCACCTCAGCCAGACTTTCGTACATCACTCCATGACAATGGTCACCACAAGGGCTCTTTCCCTGTCGAGCATCACCTCAGTGCCTCCAGCTGCTTTACACACTGGAATAGGTGACATGTGGATTTTTATTTTTTTCTGGAAAGAGAAACCATGTGTGCGTACAGTTTGTTCAGCGAGCTAAGTTTCTTTTGCTCAGCCTTTCCTGAAAATTTCCAGCGCTCGAATAAATCCTGATGGAATTTCAGTTTGCCAGGTGGCAGCTCTAGGAGATGCAATATTTGTGCATGAAAGCACACAGTCTGGGGTAGGTACCTATACCCTGAAGGAGCTGTCTGGTCCCAGGCAACCCAGCAGGTCCTTACACTTTCCTTCCAAGCTAACAGTGCCTTTTGGCAGCCCACGATATTAGTGGAGCACACAGCAAATGCTCTTAAACATTCCACCTACAGTCCGGGAGCTCTTTCTCCCCGTGCTGGTTCACAAGTGGCTCTGGCTGGCTCTGCACAGACCTCCAGGGAAAGGACTCTCCCTGTATTTTGTCCCGCTTTCAGGTTTACCGCCAGCAGGAGTCGGCCGGCAGCGATCTGGAGCAGTTGCGGCAGGAGTGCTCTCGCCAAGGGCACACACTGGCCAAAGTGACCAAGGAGAAGGAGCTGCTGGTGCATGAGAAGGCTGCCCTGGAGGTGCGACTGGCAGCCACGGAACGGGACAGACAAGAGCTCACAGAGCAGCTCGTGGAGGCCAGGTAAAGGCAGGGAGGGGACTCCAGGCAGGGCATTATTGAGTGCCTGGAATGGTAAAGGTGGTGATCATTACACGTGGATTTATTGCATCCTGTGTGCTTGTCGGATGTTTTCACCCTCATTGGGCAGAAAATGGAAGAATCTCGACCAAAAAATAAAAAGTACACCATGATTTGAACGTTATTTTTGTGATGGCTAAAGCTAGCAAAGCTCTCCTGAACCTTGGGCTCATGTTTGTGCTGCCTTGCACGTTCCTGTGTGAAGCCCAAAGCAAGCCGACTTGGCTCTGAATTGAGTAATAGTTAAACCGGGAGACCTTTTACTGAAACCTGAAGTTTCTCTCTGGTTTTGGTTTCCTGTCCTGTGTGTTTGAATGTAGATCTTCCCTTACCAAGTAATTTGACCTGGGATCTTGAGAATTCAAGGCTGTTGCATGCGAGCGTTGTGAGCAGGACGCTGACGCCCATGGTGAAACTGGAGGCTCGTGCTGAGAATCCTGAGGGCCTTTCGTTTCAAAGCTCGTTACCCTGGTGCAGGATATAGAGTTGGTTACACCAGCAGCAGGGAAATTTCTTCTGAGTTCTTGCCAGCCTTTGGGGATCCTTGCCTGTCAGTGATGATGGGTCCCGCACTCCTTGTCATGTGCTGCTTAGAGACAGGGGTCATGGAGAAGTTACACAGGGAAGGAATAAGAGTCTGTGCTTCTGCTGTATCAGGTTTCAAAGATCAAATGCTATATAAAAAAAAAGAAAAACCTATTGAGATGTTTGTCCTTTTAGGTGTTTTTCAGAAGACTCCTGAACTGCAGAGCTGTACAAGTGATGTTTTGGAGATTGTTTGTTGTGCTTTTTGACCTTTACACTTCACCACTCCAGGGTGTGATGTTTGCAAGGCTGATAAGCACCATTTTCACATGGTCTTTTTCCCGAGAGCTGCTGCTGCTGCTTCTGAGCTCCAGCTTCTCTTATTTGATCCAGCGGAATTATGTTTGATCAGTTATTGGTCTGTTATTAAATTACTACATGTTCAGGGTTGTTTTTTTTTTAAGGGATAAACTATTTTTTTAAAGATACAAGTGAGCTATGAAGAATTTTGGGGCAATATATAATGAAAAGTCAGCAGCTCTTCTTTCCAGATGTTGTTCTCAAGAGCCTTTTGTTGCCACAGCTTTGGACTCTATCTTTTCTGTTCTGTTTTAGAGACTGATTTCTATTTATCCTTAAAATGCCAGAAATTGCCTTCATCAGCAATATGTGCTTATTCTGTTTCTAGAAGATACACCCTCCATTGTCCACCGAAGTAGTGAGATCCCGCTGTAGTGGGTTTTATCCCCAGAAGAAAATTTTTCGCCATGAGAGCAATTAGTCATGGGAATAGTCTTCCAAGGGAAGTGGTGAATTCCTCAACTTCAGAGAGTTTTCAGGCTCAGCTTGAGAGGGTGCTGGGCCATCTCGTTTAAACTGTGTTTCTTTACCTTCAAGGGTTGGACTAGATGATCCCTGAGGTCTCTTCCAACCTGGCATTCTATGATTCTGTGATTATTGTTGTACCGCTCAGGCACCCTTTTATGCAGAAGGATGCTATCATGGTTGCACCCCTTTCAGCATCTCTTACAAATGCTGCTACAATCATGAGATTTTACTTTATCAGCTGAAGTATTTCTTTAGTCCCTTTTAAATATAAGCAGCCTGGAAAACTATCTGCCTATACCTACACTATGAAGAGCATGAAAAAGTCACAAATGAGCCAGGGAAATACACTTGTTCTGTACCCTGCAGAGCAGCTTGGAAGTGCTCATGAGCCAAGGCTGTGAGCAGGGGCTGAGCTTTTGCTGCTGGCACAGACTTTGTGGGCACAGCTAGCTGTGTGTCAAGAGATCAGACAACCGCAATTTAAGATTTCCCTGCTGAGATCAAAATTGGCTGGGCTTTCTGTGTTACTCTAGGGCATGAGGAAAGCCTGGGCACTCCCTCGAAGGGGCCTGCATTGCATTTTTAAATGGCAGAAATATGCTTTCTGTGTATCAGCTTCCATGCAATCAATTTTCTGGACTTGGCAGTAGGGATCTTGAACGACTTCTTACTGGAATAACTCGCTGTGGATGTCAGGAGCGAGAAGCTAATTTCTCTCTGTATTCACAACTTCCAGGTCAGTGAAGGACACCCTGGAATCTGGCCTGTTTGAAGCTCAGCAGCACTTGTCTCAGCTGGAGATCGCCAGGAGTCAGCTTGAAATCCAACTTCACGCAGTCACGCAGGCCAAGGAGGTGATACAAGGTGAGAGCTTTGCTTTGCTCCTGGTGATCCCCCTGCCTAGGAAGATGGTATGAAAATAGCTGGCTGTCTGCAGTGCTGCTGAGGAGAGAAGGAGCTGGAGGCAAATCCCTCCTACACTGAAATTCAAATGGCTTAAGGTCAGTAAAGTCAGAACCGTTTTTGTCTAGCCTCTGAGTTGTGCTATTTGTTGTGTTTGCAGGGGAAGTGAAGTGCCTTCAGCGTGAGCTGGAAGCAGAGAGATCGCTCATGAGGCAGGAGCGGGAGAACATGGCACAACAGCTCCTGCAGACGGAGCAGCAGTATGACAGTACCCTCAGGCTTCGGGAAACTGATCATGAAGAGGAAAGAAACAAACTCCTGCAAGACCTGGTAGGACACAATATGCTTCTGAATTCTTCAAGCAAGCTTTGTGGGCAGGCTTTAGAAGAGTCAACAGCCTGAATACGTGAAAGGGCAGCAGTCATCTGTCGTAGGCCACACGTTGCTAGGCCAGGCAGCAGAGCCAGTGGCGCATACCTGAAGGCTCGTGAAGACCCACAGGATTCTGCTGGGACAGCAAAGGCAGCCCCAGATTTGGTGTGGGCCTAAGACAAGTTCAGCAGAAGGTTGGGTGGTCTCCATGGAGTAGGCTCTTACCAGACTCCTGTCTACTGTGAAGTAGACTCCCAACATTCCTGCCAGCGGCAGTCACGGGAACTTTGTTCCTTTCGTTCTGTCCTTTCGCAGCTGACAAAGGTGTTACCTTTGGGCTTTAAGCACGTGGAAGGGCCCCCTTGTTCATGGAACTTTGATTTGTAGCCTGCCTTGTGACTAAGGCGTTGGGGTACTGGCCTCTTTCTCGCCACACAGTCACTCTGCATCTTTTCCTTGGAAGAGAAGGGAGTTGAGCTTTGAAAGTAGAGGCTCTGAGAACAGAGAGAGAGCCCGAGGAGAGAGGTGCTAGGAAACAGGCAGCCTTCAGAGAAGGGAAGGTAGCATCTCCTTTTCTTTCACCTGCTGACCTTCCTTGATAGGACATGATTTAGGGAGAGCACAAAGGCACTACTGTGCGCTGTTGGGGTGGGTGATTGTGGAAGGGATGAAACTTCATATATTATTTTGGGAGAGCTTGGCTGGACTTCGTCTTGAAGTCTTTTCTTCCCCTCCTCAGGCGAGCGAGCGGGAAGGGCACCATGCAGAGCTGCAGAAGATGCTGGAGCAATGGGAAAAAGAGAAGGCAGAGATGGAAGGGGAGCACGAGAAAAGGCTGTTTGATATGAAGCAGAAGATTGCTGCCATGCAAGCTCAGCAAGAGGAGGAACAAACCAGAGTTGAAAATGCCAAGCAAGAGGTAAAGACAGTGAAAGGAGAATTTGATTTTTTGCTAGAACTGTGGAAGGTGGCTGGATGTCAGGCTGTGTGGAGCATGCCCTACATGTTTTCTACGTTGAATTTGGTGAGGTGGAAGGTGAACAGGGCTGTCTTTGGGGCTAGTATTGAGACCTCTCATAGCAAACCAAGCAGAAATGTCACCCTTCATTGTTGATTTTTGTGCTGGTTTTGTATTCTGCTTTTTTTTAAAGACTTAGAGTATCTTCACAGTTTTCTCAGGGATCCTCTTTTGATGTTTACTGATATGTGATTATAACTTTAACTCCATTAAAGACCATATTGAGTTTATGGGACTGAATCCCCACATGGATGGGTTTTTTATTTGGGAGGGACAGCGAGAGGCACAGCAGGATTGCTGACAAAAGAAAAATCTCTGAAATATTTCTGAGCAGTAAAGCAGAACTGTCTTCTGGACTGTGTTTTAAGTCACTTGCTGGTACGTTATTCTGTGCCCAGCTCTCCTGTGCCAAAGCAACCCTGTCATAAGCTGAGAGTTCTTGTGTCCTACCAAAAGTTGTTGGGACTGCAGGACCCCCAGCTGTGTGTGCAGGTGTTGAGATGACAGGGCAGCGTTCAGAGGTGACAGCATGTCCCTGTAACGTCAGTACTTTGTTAAAGTCTACTGAATACCTTAAACCAAGTAATTTTCACCAACCTTAGAATACATGAGTTTTCTGAAGATGCTGCTAGCTTCAGCCCTCTGGCAGCCTTGCATTTTCTCTGCTGCTCACTAGGTACAAAAGTCGCTGTTGAAAGGCAAACAGGACACAGTGAAAGACAAGGGATGTTCTCACCAGCAAGGCGAGACACTTGAGAAATGCCACACTTCTTCTTGTTAGATGGCTAAGAGTTCGTTGGAGTTTCAGTGAATGGACTGTGGATGGACCATGTCTGTACTGCCAGTCTCTGGAAGCTGTGTCTCCAAGTGGGCAGATAATGCCCAGGCAGCAGAGTGCTCTGAGAACGTGTGAGCCCATCCATCTGTGAGTCCTGCAAATTTCATATGGGAAGTTTAAACCTGTCTTCTGTTTATTTCTGTGCAGGCCCTGCTAGAAAAGGAGAGTGAAAAGAATGCTTTGTTAGAGACGCTACTCCAGACTCAAGGGGAGCTAAGAGGAGCCTGTCAGCGATTGGAGCAGCTCAAGCAGGAGGTGGAAGAGCAGCGAGAGAATGGGCAGGTAAGTCTGATTAGTGGCGTAGGTTGAAGGAACAGGCTGTTGGCAACTGGGCGTAAGCTGAGAGAGAGGCTGTGAGAGCCAGGTAACAGAGTGAAGGGCAGTAACAAGGAAATAGAACCCAAGTCCTGGGACTGAGGAGGTAAAGCGCTGAAAGCGCAGAGCCTGGTAAGCTCCAGAAATCAGCAACAGGAAGGAAGGGTTACAGTGAAAGTAGAGCTGGGTAGAAAAGCACAAGTGGCTGAATTAATTGGATTTTAAGACAGAAAGAGGAAAAAGCAGAACCTGGTGGCAGGTCCCAGTAACTTACTCTCCATTTGTGTTTACAGAACATCAGGGAAGAGCTGCAAGCAGAGCTGCAGGAAGCTCAGAGTAGGATGGAGGCATTGGAGAACGGGCACAAGGAAGAACTCAAAACCATCAAAGAGGAAATGAATATCCTGCTTCAGCAGAGGGTTGCTCTACAAACGCAGGTGACTGAAACAGCACTAGCTACTCCAGTCATCAGACGTGGTCTCTCCACTTCTTGCCTTTCCGTTGCAGAGCAGCAGGGTGCTGGGGCAATCCCTCTGACTGCCCTCCTGCGGTGGTCTCCATCTAAGCTGGTCTGAAGGAGACTTATCAGTCAGCTGGATCTCAACTGCTGCCCTGGAGAGACGGGCTAGTCCTTTTGCCTGATTGCCAGCAGTCCTCAGAATGGATTTCTGCTGCCCCGTTACTGCTAGCCTTGCTCTTTAAGGTGGTTTTCAGATGAACATGTTGACCCACTTTAGATTTTTAAACAAGCTGGCTCTATCCATTGAGAACCTGATACTCTCATGACAGGGTGAAATTTAAAGTTGTTCTCTCCCTTTCCTCACAGTACACGATATGGCTGACAGTGACAAACCGTAGTCTTTAACTGCTTTGTTATGTTTTAATTGAGGTGGCAGAATTGACATCTCAGCTGGCAGCCTCCGAAGAGTCCCAGCAAATGATGGGCCACAAAGCTCAGCAAGAACTGAGTGAAGCACAGGAACTGTCAAGGCAGAAGGTGCTGGAAGTCGCGCACCTCCACAAGATCCTGGAGGAGAAGAGGAGTCAATGGGAGGAGGTAGAACAGCGGAACAAGGAGCTGCAAATGCGTCTGCAGGCCTTGGAGCGGGAAAAGAGTCAATGGGAAGAAGTGGAGCATCACAGCACAGAATTAGAGGCTTTGTTGAAGGTCCTAGAGAGTGAGAAGATCAGGTAAATAGAAGCCCATGAGGCTCCATTCTGTTTAATGGATTCCCGCTTTCAGATCTTTGCACGTGCAGCATTTCGGATCTTTGCTCTGGCAGCCTTTCCTGAAAAGCAGAGTTGGGAACTATCCATGCAGATACGTTTCATTCTCTTGATGTTGTGTTTAATTTTCTTTCTTTTAGTCCTTCAGTTTCATTTGTCTGAAGAAAATGGCTTTTGGAGTAGTCCTTTCCCTAAAAGGGGGTGTTCTTTTCTTAGGTCAGCAGGTTGATACTGTTAAATGAAACTTTCGGGGCTTTCAAACCTGAAACACACTGAAGGGGGCAGGACGAGCTGCAGCATAATGAACTAGATAGATCCGTCAGTTCCACCTTGAGTCCAGTAGACTTTAAACGTTTGGGATCTGTATCACTTTCCCATCCTGATACCTTTGGTTGGCAGAAGCCACCTTAAAAACGATTTTGAACTAAGCCAGATTCCCCTCTGAGGTACCTGAGGAACAAGAATGTTTCTTAGGGCCATCTGTTTCCTTGTTCCTCAAAAAATCCCAACAAGTGTCTGGAGGGGCTTGAGCAGGGTCTCTGCCAGCCGCAGCAGTTCTGGGTGTTACTGACTGCCCAAGGAATGCAAGAAAGAAGAGAAGGAGTAGGTAGGCTACTTCACCTGGTAAATTCCTTCAGTTCTTCAACGCATGTCTTCATTGAAGAAGAGAAATAAAAGGCAGTGTGCTCTTCCTTCCCCTATGATGGATCCTGCATCTTATATAAGATTCTGAGTATTTCCACCGAGCCTCTGTTACCACTTCTGGCATCAGCCTTTGTTTCTCTAGCTGAAAGTAACGTGGGTGCTGGCAAATCTTATGAAAATCCCTGTCATGATTTAACCTAGCTGGCACCTAAGCAGCATGTGCTTCTCGACCCCTGCAGTGGGATGGGGAAGAGATTCAGAAAAGTGAATATAACGTGATGAAAATTAACTCTATCCCAGCCAAACTCAGGACACTTCCCAAAGATCACCTTGCTGTCAGTTGCTGCTGTTCCTCCCCAGACACACAAGCTAGACGAAGAAAATATCTCTTTGTTATTGACAAAACCTCTCCCCTGGAGTCTCGTTAGTCAAAAGAAAAATTGTCATCTTCCTTAATGTCTTATTTTCCAGGCTTTGTTATGTTTATGTTCACATTTCCATCTAAAAAAAATATATTTAGCCAGTAATTCACCTTTCTTCTGTGGAAAACAGCCTGCTGGGCTTATACTTGGGTGTGACTGCCAACCTGGCTTAGCGCTGAACAAGCAGACAGACCTTTCCCTTTGATAGTGAAAGTCCTAAGAGTTTATGAAATGTTAAACCATGTAGTAATGAGTTGCATGCTCCCTCTTTTAGGCTGACTCTGTCTCTGGAAGAGAAGGAACTGAGCCTCAGAACCCTGGAAGAAAGCAGCCTTGCCCAGCACAATGAGGTGTCCCAGCTTCTTTCTGATCTTAGCCAGGCCGAGCAGCTCCATTCAGACCACAAAAGAGAAGTGCAGGAGCTCAACAACCAGGTGACCTATGCACTAGCCTCCTCTCCTCCAGAGACATAGGTTACCACCTTTGGCTTGTAGGTTCCAACTTGTTTTCCCTCCCAACCACATACAGTCTCTCTGTAATCTGCCCAGAGACTTTGCACGCTGAGGTCAAGGCTGGATCCACTGTGTTCTGCTGTGTTGTCCCCTGGTGTGTCATGGTTCACAGCATTAAATCTCTGAGGAGAAACGGGAGACTCCTTTGGAGCTTCTCAGTGTCTCTGTTACAACTGTTGTCCCCAGCTGATGTTTCTACCTTGGTTGGGCACTGAGCAGTCTGGGGAAACAGAAGTGGTTTATCGTGGTCTGTGGAAGGCACTTCCAGCTCAGCCAGTTCCTCTGGCGTTTGGAGATGCACCATAAAAGATGCTGATTGTCTCCCCTTCTTGTCCTGAGCACCCCTGGCAGCCCCACTCTCCATGCAGGGATGCTTGAGCTGCCACTCCTCTGCTGGCCACCCGCTTTCACCTCCCTCACACACACACACCCCCACAGCCACACAGAGCTTCATTTCTGAGGCTGGAAAACATGAAAACCTGACAGCTCAACCATTCCTTTGTGGATGGGGAAACTTCCTTTTGGCCTCTTAGCCTCCAGATACCTGTTTCTAGCTTATTTTGCTCAGTTTGAATCATTGGCTTCGTGCCTTCTCTGGCCAATGTTTTTTTTGCCTGAAGTGATTTCTCCTTCATTCTTTCCTCTACTTCCTGCTCTGCTGCCTCGGTAGCAGCTCTGTCCCTGAGGCTCTGTGCATCTGTGTTACAGGTAGAGGCACTGCGGGGAGCGCTGCTGGAGAAGGAGACTGGCCTGGCAACCCGAGAGAAGCAGCTGCTGCAGGATCTGGAGGGGTCCCGAGCAGGCGAACGGTGCTTGAGGGACTCTTTGAGCACACTGGAGGCTGAGATGTCTGAGCTGCGTTTGAGGCTTTGCAGTGCAGAGAACAGAGCGAAGGCATTGGCCACTGAGTGTGAGCAGGCGAACGGTGCCCGCTGTGAAGCCCAAACCCAGCTGGACAAACTGTACCTGGTTCTCCACCGCATGTTCTGCGACAGCAGAGACGTGATCACCCGGAGTTCAGGCACGTGTGGGGTTAACAAATCTCTCAGGAGAGGAGAGGGAGGGAGGGGTGGCTCTTTGTAACCCTGATATGATAGTCTCATCCTTTCACTTAAGGCTGACCCCAGCCTTGGGAAGTCTCAAAAGCTTAACATCCCTGCAGAGAGACAAGTCCACAGTTTGTATGTGGAGAAATGATCAGCATCAAAATGAAATGGGCCCCGAGTCATGTTGAGCCGTAGGGCACGTGCATTCTTCCTTGGGACAGCACTGATGTTAGTGGTCATCAGAATACCGTGAGCCTGTGACGTGTCTTGCCATAGCGCGAGCTCTGGGACAACATCAAAGGCACTGCCAGCTTCTCCCGTGTATTAAGAGGCCTAGTTTGTTGGAGACCCTTCAATAAAAGCTTGAAACAGGATGGCTTCTCTCTTCAGAACAGGGTCATGGCCGGGGCCTCACTGTTAATCAGGCCAGGGATCTCCCTGCAGAGCTCACAGTGGACAGAGTGTCAGCAGCCCTAGAAGACCTGCGTCAGCACCTGGAGCAGACTCGGCAAGATCTGGTAACGTGTGTCTAGTGCACCCAGAAATCCTGTCCCTCTGCTGCGCTGAGCTGGCAGAGTACCACATCCAGAATGGCTGTAAATTCTTGTAGGCCAGGTTGGCTTGCTGCCCTGGGGAGAAAGGAGAATCACATCTGCCATTACTGCCTGACTGTCCCCTCCTGCCTTGGCTGTTTCTGCCTTGGTGTTTGTACCTCTTTGTCTCCTGCCAGCAGCAGCTCTGTGAGGTGATGCTTCTCTTCTTACCTATTCCAGAATGACGCGAGGAAGAAGATCCAGGACTTGGAGCTGGAGCTGAGCAAGAAGCAAGCTGAGAGGGACCATTTCAGTGCGCACAATCAAGAGCTGCAGAAACGGTTGGCTCAAAGCCAGGAAGGTACAAGCTTCTCCTTTCCAACCCACTGACTCCATCCTGTCTCACCAGCGGGGGTCTCTGACACCACACACAGGAAAGGTGCAGTGCCCAGTGGGAAGACACAAAAACCCAACAAGCATGAGACTTGTGTATAGAACTACCAGTGAAAGCTTTCTGTAGAGAAAGATCCAGTGCCTGGCAGGGCACCTACCTGTGTCAGGGCTGATAATGTGCAGAGGTGGTGCCTTCCGGGTCACACGTCATCCTTCTCTATGTACTCTTTAAAAGCATTAACCTGAAAAAAGCCTTGTCCTTACTGACTGCCTTTTCCTCTCGCATGACCCATTCGCAGAGCATTAGTTCAGTGTTAAGCTCCTGTGTTACTGCATCATTTCTTCTGCTGCTTTTCCTAGTTCTTCTGCATCCTTTTTACCTGTTTTCTTGCTGATACTGATTTGCCGTCTGAGTGCACAGCACAATTTTACATTTTCCTAGCCACTTCTTCCTAGCCTGTGGTGATATGTGCATGTTGGACTCACCTAAGAACTGTTTTTCACCTGTAACTAGGCACCTCTTCTTCTAATCTCCAGGCCATCCCAGAGCCTTCAAGGGCTGGCTGTTGGCCTCTATCATAGCTGGACAGGCATCCCTGCTGCTTTCTCTGTCATTGTTTTCCCACTCTCTACATCAGAATTGCTTTTTCGTCTCATTGTCTTGCTTTCCTGTCTCAGACCCCAGGAAAAGGAAGGTGTGGGCTCATTGCCTCCCCACAGGCTCTCGCCTGGTTGTGCAGTGCCTTTACCTGTTTAGTATTTCTTTGCCTTCCCCCTCTGAGATGGAACTGCTGCTGATTTTCCAGACTCTTTAAAGGAGAGTTTTCCAGACCTTAGATGATCACTTCTTTTGAAATATCCATAGTTTTTACTACATAAGTTACATATGATAACAGCTTACATATGTAAAATTCTGCCACTGGATGAATCCTGCTTGTCCCACTAGTCAGTTCTTTTCCTCTTTAGTTCCTTTCTGTTAGTTTAGGTTTAGTTCCTGTCTCTCTGTAGTCCTTGCTTCAGGTTGTGGTACTGGTGTGATGCTCAATTGTTCTTGCCTTGCTGTTGTCCTAGTATCACGGAATATTTCCTTTCTCCTTTTTTCTGCCAGTGCACAACATGTTCCTCTAGCATTCTTTTGCACAAATAGCAAAAGTGCATTTTCAAGCACAGCGTTGACATAGTTTCTTTTCTCTAACATCTCTTAAGTCTTCCCAGTCAATTAACTATGTCCGAGTCAGTCTTCACTCTTGCTTCATCTTCCTTTTCTCTCAGGACACTAGATCCAGCACTCACCTCCTGTCTCTGTCGTGCTTTCTTCGATGTTGGTTGTAGCTGCTTCTAACACTGTAGGTGATGTGCTGCTGTGCCCTTAGCCCTGGCCTTTCAGTAGGGAAAAGTGCAAACGTTGTCATATTATTCTGAACCTTGCCAATTCTATTCTCATCTTTTTCTCTGCCTGGAAGTTTCCTTTATTTATGTCTGCTTTGAAAGTGCTTGTGGGTTTAGGGCCTGGAAAACAGGCAGGCAGATAAGAGAATGTTGTTTTCTCTGTAGGATGCAAATCAGTTTGGTTTTGCTTTGCTTTTCACCTTCTCCTTCGCCTTTACTGCCACAGAGACGCAGATGGCAGAATGCAAGAAGAACTCTTTACAAGCTGCCTTGCAGGAAGAAGCTGCTGCTCTGAAAGAGGAGACTGTGACTCTACGTCAAGAGGTGGCGTCTTTGGAAAGGAAGCTCGAGAGCACTGAGAAGCAAAGAAAGGATATCCTGGTGAGGCTGGCAGATGCCCTAACAGGCCATTTCTTACATATTTTTTTGACCTCCTGTTAGTAATTCAAAGGGAAAACTTCTTACACTGGAGAGCTGATTTTAAGTGGTCTTGTACAGGCTGACTCTGAATCTGGGAAGATACAGAGTAGCAAATGCTGACCAAGTTTCTCTCATTTTCCCCTTCCTGCCACTCGTCGTTTCTTGTTTCGCAGACTTTTGCTTTCCTGCCAGGCCACGTAGCTGAATTAGTGGGGTCGTCGCCTTGCGTGGGAAAAGACAGTCCAGAAAGGAGTGGTCGTTAAGATGGGCAGTATCACAGACTGCGTGGAGGGACCACAGACCACTACAGGAGCAGAAGAATATTGTTTATACTAGGGGCTGGTTTTCAGTTTAACTTTTCCAATTGCATTCTTCTGAATAAGCAGGAAAAAAAATGCTGTAATCGTATAAACTCAGTTACGATTTAGAGTCTTTATTTTCCCGAATTTTGAAGACTTCTGCCCTTGAAGCTTAAGTCAAAATAATTCTCAAACTTGTCTCTACATTGTATTGTATGGGCAATTATTTGTGTCCAGAGCCATATTTAGATTTCTAAATAGCAAAATCTGGAAAAAAGGGGTGAAAAGACAAAGTTTGCTAATAATAGAAAACTGTTCAGCATTGCCTATGTGAAAGCAGGTCGGGGGAAAAATAGGGACATTTGAGAAACAGAAGTGCTGATCCAGCTAAATGTATATATGGGCAAGGGGAAAACTAGTTCTGGTTTGCAACACAGAATGGCAGACTGTGATCTGACCATTACTCCTCCGAGAGGGCACAGTGGGCTTCTAGAGGATGGTACCATGAAAATTCTACACAGAGGACCCCCCAAAAATAATAGTAAATGAAGTATTCCATCTTGCCTTCCTCACAGAGAATGTCATCATGTCACTGCCTAAATCATGCTCAGTCTGGGCTCTCAGTCCTGGCTGCAGCTCCTCCATAAAAGAACACATTAGGGCTAGAGGAGGTTCAGAGAACAGCAGTAAAGGAAGGTGGGATTGGCTGAGTAAGCTGGGAAAGCTGCAACGTAAAGAAGTGGTGCAGGAGGGGTCTACAGCATCCCGAGAGGTGGGGCGAGAGGGGGCAGCGGCCACTGGCTCTCTTTACCCGAGAGCTCAACAAAAGCCTTCTGAAGCGAGCGCCACGCCGCAGGCAGAGGTGCTGGGCTTACAGCAGACCAGGCCCGTTGAACTCCTTGACAAAGGGTGTTGGCAGTGCAGCAGGTCTGTGTGGGGTCAGGGCGAGACTCTGGAAACTCTCACAAGCTGGGCTTGGGGAGGGAAAGCATCAGACCTGCACCCTTAGGCTTTCTTCTCTGCTCTGCACTTACAGGCACCGTTACATACGGGATACTGGCCCAGACACTGGAGCCAGTGTGGCTGTTCTTACACAATATTTCCCTACTTTCCCATTTATAATGACTCCAAAAGTAAGTTATGACAGAGTTTGATAAATACAGTTACAGTTCTCAAATCTTTTTTGAGTGACAGTAGAGAAATGACATTGAACAGGGAGAACAACTGAATAGCTTGAATTTTCGACTAAACCTCGAACTTCAGCCCTTGACTGCCACTGGAGAAGTTGAAATCTAATATGAAAACCAAACATATATAAATGGAATTAATGATTTTTTTTCCTCCCTATTTTGCAGCATGAACGGGACAAACTGCAAGAACTTAAAGAAGAACTGGAATGGGAGGTAAAACTTCTTCAGGAATCAGTCAAAGCCTCTGAAACCCGAGCAAATACAGCAACAAATATGAATCACTCCCTTGAACAAGAACTCCAAACTACACTATCTATCTTAAAAATTAAAAATGAGGAGGTGGAAATGCAGTGGGAGAAAATCCAGATGCTACAGAAAGAAGCAGCAGAGGCAAAAGCTTTGCAGGAGACTCTCACTCGTATGACTGCCACCCTGTCAGAGAGGGAGGGAGAAATTAAGTTCTACAAGGAACAGACGAGAATGCTGGAAAAGCAGAAAGAAATGCATAAAACTACTCTCGATCAGGTTATTAAAGACATAACAGAGAAAAAACACAAGACAGAATCCCAGCAAAAAAACATACAGGAGCTGGAGAAAGACCTAGAGAAACAAAGGACTGCTGTCAGCAACATGAGCAAAGAGCTGGAAGAGAAAGACCAGGAGATCAGGTCCCAGCAAGAACAGATGGAGGAGCTGGAGAAGCAGCGAGAAGTGCAAGGGGCTGCTCTCAGCAGGATAAGCAAAGAGCTGGAGGAGAAAGACCAGGAGATCAGATCCCAGCAAGAACACATAGAGCAACTGGAGAAGCAGCAGGAAGTGCAGAAGACTGCTCTCAGCAAGATGAGCAAAGAGCTGGAAGAGAGGGACCAGGAGATCAAATCCCGCCAAGAACATGTAGCAGAGCTGGAGAAGCAGCGAGAAATGCAGGGGGCTGCTGTCAGCGAGGTGATTAAAGAGCTGGAAGAGAAAGACCAGCAGATCAGATCCCAACAAGAACACATAGAGGAACTGGAGAAGCAGCGAGAAATGCAAGGGGCTGCTCTCAGCAGGATAAGCAAAGAGCTGGAAGAGAAAGACCAGGAGATCAGGTCCCAGCAAGAACAGATGGAGGAGCTGGAGAAGCAGCGAGAAGTGCAAGGGGCTGCTCTCAGCAGGATAAGCAAAGAGCTGGAGGAGAAAGACCAGGAGATCAGATCCCAGCAAGAACACATAGAGCAGCTGGAGAAGCAGCAGGAAGTACAGAAGACTGCCCTCAGCAAGATAAGCAAAGAGCTGGAAGAGAGGGACCAGGAGATCAAATCCTACCAAGAACATGTAGCAGAGCTGGAGAAGCAGCAAGAAATGCAGGGGGCTGCTGTCAGCGAGGTAAGGAAAGAGCTGGAAGAGAAAGACCAGCAGATCAGATCCCAACAAGAACACATAGAAGAGCTGGAGAAGCAGCGAGAAGTGCAGAGGACTGCTGTCAGCAAGGTGAGCAAAGAGCTGGAGGAGAAAAAACAGGAGATCAGATCCCAGCAAGAACACATAGAGGAGCTGGAGAAGCAGCAGGAAGTGCAGAGGGCTGCCCTCAGCAAGATAAGCAAAGAGCTGGAAGAGAGGGACCAGGAGATCAAATTCCAGGAGGGCAAAGTAATTATTTTAGAAAAACACCATACATCACAGGTAAAAAATCTGCAGGTGGATCTTGATCATATGAAAGGCAACTTGAAGGGGAAAAACATAGAGCTTATGTCTCTGACTCAGCAGGTCCGAGAACTGGAAAAGGAGAGAGAACAGGTGAAATCTCTGCACGCCAGCCTTGAACATCTGAGGGCGGTTCTTAAGGACAGAGAAAGTGAGTGTGATTCTCAAAGGGATCAGTTAACACTCTTAGAGCACTACAAGGAACAGCAAGAGGGGTACCTGCAAGAACTTCGTGGTAAAGTAGAAAAGATGACACTTTCTTTATCTAAGAAAGATCAAGAGCTTGAATCACAACAAAAGCAAATGCAGGAAGCTGAAGAAGTCGTGGAAATGCAGTTAAAGGCTGTCCGTGACCAACTGGAGCAGACCTTAGAAACCTTAAAAGAAAAGGACAGACTCATAGACATCCAAAAGCAACACACACAAAACTGTGAGGAGCAAACAGAACAACGGATGAGTGTCTTACGTAAAGACTTAGAATACACTAAGGCAATACTGAAAGAGAAGGATTTTATGATTGAATCTCAGAAGGAAGTGATTGAGACCTTTCGAAAACAAGCACAAGACTCTGAACAGCAGAAGGAAATCCTACAAGTGGCGCTAAAAGAACAAGAGCAAGAAATTTTGTCCCTTAGAAAGCAATGTGAGGCATGCAAGGAAAAGGAGGAAAAGCACGAAGCTGAGCAAACACATTTTCAAGCAACAAATCAGACTCTGAAAGAAAAAGAAGAAAAGATAGAGGTTCTGGAGGAGGCTGTCTCTAAGCTTCAACAGCAGAAGGAGGAGGCAGTGATGCAGACTGAAGCTATACTGCAAAAACTAGAGTACTCTGAATCTTCTCTAGAAGCTAGGGATCAAGAGATAGTGTCTTTGCAAGAGCATGTCCAGGACCTTCGAGAGCAGAAGGAGTTGGAAGCTAAGCAGGCCAAGCGTCTACAGCAGGATCTAGATGAAATGAGCCAAACAGTGAAGAAGAACCGTTTGGAGTTCCTCAAGCACACAGAGCAAATGAACATGTTCCAGCTTGGTGAAGAAAACATGAAAGTAGCACTAACATCGTGCCAGAAGCAAGTGGATCTGCTTGAGGAAGCCATGAGGAAGAGAGAGGAAGACAATGAAACGCTCATGCAAAAGCTCCATCGCCAGGAGGAAGAACTTAAGACCTTGCAGAATCTCCATTTTAGGCTAACCAAGAAGAATGAAGAGGCTGGACATCACAGAGAGCGAGAGAAGCTCCTGAAGGAAGCCTTGCCTGGGAGGGAACGAGAGACCAAGGCTCGACGTGAGCAAAAGCAGTCTGAAGAGGAGGTAAGAGGTCTGTGGGAAGATCTCCAGCAGGTTCGGCAGACTCTGACAAAGAAGGATGAAGAGATCAAGTACCAGAGAGACAGGGTCAGGTATTTAGAGAAGGCTTTGACAGGGAGAGAACAAGAACTTAGGAGGCAGAGAGAACTCCTGAAACAAGTAACATCAGCTTTGCGGTGGAAAGATGAAGAAGAGACCCTAAAGAAGCAGATCCAGAAACTCCAGAAGTGGGAGGAAGAGGAAGCAGAGAAGAGGAGAGTTCTCCAGGAGAGAGACTGTCTCTTGCAAAGGCAGAAGGAGCTCACCCAACAACTGGAAGATGAGAGTAAAGCGAAGGGGAAAGAACTGGAGCGTGTGATTGCTGTTTTGAAGCAGACTGAAAGCGGAGAAATCGAGTGGAAAGAGAAGGCACAAACCCTGACCCTTGCTCTCACCAAGAGTGAAATGGCCAACGGGACTTTGAGGGAAGAAATAGCCATCCTGCAGAGCATGGTTTCGGAGAGGGACAAGGACCGGTTTCAGCTGCAGGTAGGCACTGTGATTGATCAGCACTCAACTAAAACATCCAGAAAAGATTCTAATGATGTTTCCCATAAAGATTCGGGGATTTATGTTCCCATAAATACGGGACCTGCTTGACCAAATAAACTGTGATTTTGCCCAGCAGGCTTCCCTGTCTGTGTAGCTCTGACCAGAGACCAGTCACCTGCTGGAATGTTTTCTGTCAAGCTCAGCACTACAGAAAGCACTACAGAGCTTGTCGTTAACTTAAGTCCAAAAGCTGGGCATCGGTGACTGGTTCATCCAACAAATCGTGGTTAGGCACAGAAAGGAAAAGGCACAGCTGACCAAGCCAGTGCACTAAACTTAGTAGAATTTTATAATGATGGCTGAACAGCAGCTGCACTGGTGGTGCTCAGAGGATGCTTTCAGAGAAGTGGATGTCCGAGGTACAGCCCTTCTGGTGTATTACTCTGAGTGGAATTTGTACCGTTGCCCAACCAGGCTAAAGGCTTCCTTGCACATTTGTGCCACAGTCTGAAAAGTGTGAACGCGTGTTCGTGTGAGGATCTGACTCAGGTGCTGCGTCAGCTGCAGGTGCCTGTGCTGCAGACTTGCAAAACGCTTAGTATTATGGTAATGCACAGGCATATAAAAAAACACTACTAATAAAATACTTTATTTATGCATTATACATTACTTGTGAGGCATTACTGCCAGCCTGATCAGGAGGATGGTGACAGGTATTGTGCTCTGTTGATGGGAAGCAGAGAAGTGACAAAGGCAGGAAACAATAAAACAGTGGGAGATTTCAGTAGCATCCACATCGATCAGGTGGGCACCAGCATTAGGTGAGGTGACGTGTCAGCATCCAGGTAGATCAGTTATGGTTCTGATAGCACAAGTGCACTTACACGTCCTGTCAGAGATTGCTTCAAGGAGCAGTTCATCGAGAAACCCATGAGAGGGGAGGTGGCTCTTGACTAGCTTCAGAGCAGCGCACAGGGCTTGATTGATAATGGGACTTTTTTTCACCTGCGTCTTGCCTGTTGTTTGGTTGTCCGAGGGCAGAGAGTAGGACTAGATAGGGAAGTGTACAGTGAAGGTCGAGGAGGATGACCAAAGATGTTAGCTAGCTTCCCTAAGAGGAACGTGTCAGTGTGGAAGTCTTCGTGATGGACAAGAAATGGCTGGGAGGGAGGGAGCTGGAATTGCTACAGACCTTTGTAAAACCATAAGTGGCTGAATAGGAAATGAAGGTTTCCAGTCTTTTTAAAAACCAGAATGAGGGACACTGAACAAAACTAGAAACAGAAAGCATGTCCAGAACAAACAACTCCCTTTCTGCAAGGTGACCTGGAGGAGGGCCCCTAGGAAGAGAGTGTGTTGGTTTGGCCTGTGAACCAGGAGGAGAAGAAGAAACTTGGCACTGTCCATTCCTGAGTCCAGTCACTCTCCCTGAGGTGTTGATTCTGGCCCTTCTAACATTTACGTGGAACCAGCTCACATCACCTCCTCTCTGTACACCCAGCAGGCTATTGCAGAAGGGGAGCAGCTACCCTGGCTCTCGGAGAAGAGACTCCTGCTGCAGCGGCTGGAGTGTCTGCAGCGAGCAGTTGCAAGGATGGAACTTGAGAGGACGGAGCTGAAGCAACTCAATGCTGAGCTCAGGAGGACTCTTGAGCAGGTAAAACAGGCTTTCACTGCCACTGCAAAGACTCAGTCCTCTGGAACACAGCGCACTTGCATAGGCAACACTTCAGAGTCCTCTGCCCGTTTCCTTCCCTCTCCCACTTTCCCCTGTGGACACACACTTCTGGATTTTCTCTCTTCTGGCACCCCGCTGCCTTCACAAATGCACATTCGTTCCTGTACCACCCTTCTTGCCCCAGTGTCCCCATGCACACATATTTGACACTGTTGTATCAGGAACTGTTTGCTCTTGCTCTTTTTCCTCCATATTCTACTTAAAGTGCTTTTCACCCCCAATATTCTGTGGAGCTATTAAGAGTCTCTGAGCAGAAATCTCCTTGCTGTGAAGCCCTGAGGTCCTTTTGCTCCTTGTTCAGTGGCAGGTTTCTCTGACCCTTATCTAACGTGCAGGTGGAACGTGAACGGAGGAGACTGAAGAGGTATTACAGTGGTCGGTTGCTGCCAGATGCACGTGGATTTTCTCTCCCTGACCAGCACAAGATGCCTGCTTCTAGACAGGTGAGAACAGAATCTTACTTGGTGGAGGAGGCTTTGGCCATACAGAAGAAGAATGGCAAATCCCAGTGGCAGCAGCCCCCCAATATAGACCTGATAGAAGTTGAATATAGGCTGTGGCCCTGGCCAAACTGGAGGCTGAAATCCTTGCATTTTCTTCGCAGGAGGAGTCTCACACTTGCTGCAGTCGATTATCTGAGTTGCAGAGCCAGGTGAGTAGGAGAACTCTCACCGAAAGCTGCTGTGCCTGTACTGACGGGCACAACTTTGCACAACGCTACAGCCCAAGTTCTGTTTGGCTGTCAGGAAGCAAATACACCAGGCAGTGGAAATACCTGGTCAGACACATCTGTTGGCCATGGCTAAACATCATTTACCCAGACCTGTCTAAAGGTTAGGCAGGGTGGGAGAGAGATTGGACAAAATTCTTAAAAGCTGAGACTCACCTGAAAGTTGAGAATGTTCTAGGGATGATCCCCGTGAGTCTAACTCATGTTGTTGGCTCTTCCTGTTTTCCCTTGGCTTGATTAATGGTGGAGCTTGTGTCCTGTGAGAGCTCCAGGAGGGACCTAAGGCAGTGCCAGAGTTTATAGCCTTCAGGCAGTTGCTCATCTCTTATTGCTCTTCTGTGTTAATCGTGATCCCATTATCGGGCTGAGTTGGAGACCTGAGTGCTGTATGGACACTGGTTTTATCAGTGTAAGGATGTACATTCTGGCTACTGAGCCCTATTGCATCCCCTGACAGTGGTACTGGCAGTAGAAGCAGTCACCAGACTTCTCTCCCATGTACTTTTATGGGTCTGCAACACCCTGGTCATCCCTGAGAGGGTTGCTTAGGTCTGGCAAGTGAGGCGAGAGTACGGCTGAAGCTGTCAGGTTGTATCTTAGGGATGCTTTCACTGGGAAGCCTCAGCTTCTGAAGTTCTGTTGCTACAGATAACTCACGGAACCCCCTTCCCCTCGTGACTGCTGTGTCTGCCCTGCACTGTGGACCTATTTCAGCAGTTCAGCTGGCAAATGAAGGTGCTCTACTCAAAGAATAGTCCTCAGCTGGCTATTTGGGGCACTCCTCCGGGTCTGGGAAACAGCAGAACTGGAACTTGATCTCCTGTTTTCTGGGAGATGCTCTTAGCAGCCGACGGCCTCTTCTCCCACTCGTACCTCTGGGCTCCCTGCCAAAGCTTGGGAGGGATTTTCAGGCTTCCAAGCCCAGTTTCACAAAGGTGCCCTTATTATTTCAGAGAGAAGGTCAGAACTCTCCCTCTCCTCAGCACTGGTGTCCCCTGGCCCATGCCTGTTGTTTGCTGTGAAGCCCCTTTGAGGTCTGACTTTCTCTGGGCATCTCCTCCGCTCTGAAGCGGGTGGAGGCCAACGTGCCATTGCTGCTGTGGCTGCACTGCTCTGCAAATCTCACAAGAGGTGAGAGCAGCTGGGCCTCTCCCACCAAGAAATCCAGCAGGCACAACCCTGTGTTTGAGGATTTTCTGAGTCTGAGGGTTTTCAAGGCCGCAGCAGTCCTTTCCCCCCAGGCTTTGTTCAACAAATTGTACTCTGCTCATTTCTGAAATGCTCTAAAGTCAGGAAAAAAGAGAGTTTGCACCCGTTCCATGTGCTAGCTGTCAAGTTTTTAAACTAGATCACAGCACGTTTCTTCACTACCTGGTGAGGAAAAGCATGTGGAAGTAAGGTGCCAGTAGCCCAAATCGCTCTTCTGAAAAAAAGAGTTGAGTTACTAAATCCTGTAGGAACCTCTCTTTCAATATACATGTAATGTCTCAGTGTTGCACATGTACAATGCTATGCTGGAAAGAAGCCTGGAATTTTCGATAATCGGAGCTTGGTTCAGGGTGACTCTGGGAAGCTGTCACTTCTCATTCCACAAGGACAAAGTGTTTGTCAGGGCTGGAGTTAGAGGGTGCATCCTCCCCCGTGGAGCTACAGATGGTCCTGAGAGCGTGGGCTTGTCTGAGCTCGGCCTTCTGCCTCTTTCAGGTGTCCGTCCTGCAGACGCAGCTGGCACAGGAACGGAAATACAAGCAGGACTACATCGAGTGCTGTGCAAAGACCAGCCAGGAGCTCTCAGACCTTCACCAAGAGCTGTCCTGCTCTTTAGCAGCTGTGGTCAGGGAGCCCAGAGCTGCTATTCTGGAGGCAGAGACCCAGAAGCTGGATCGGTCTCTGAACCTCAACTTGGCACTAATATCCCTGGACCATCAGTCTCCTGAGAGACAGCCGCTGCATTCGACAGCCAGATCCGCCGGGAGCGATGACCTGAGGTAGCAGGACCAGCGTGCAGCAAAAGGCCTCGGTAGGAACCAAGTCGGTGAACGGTGGCAGGGAGCTTGGATCAAGAAAAGAGTTCCAACGTAAGATAAAAGTTCAGAGCATGGTGTTCACTGCAGGTTCTCCAGCAGAAGCAGTAGTGGGACAAAACTGGTGCTGGCTTGTGTGGATGGGGTCAGTCGTAGGCCTGGAAAAGGAGGATGAACCTGATCAGCTGGTAAAATTTCTTCTTTTTCCAAAACACACCATCACAGGGTGCCTCATCAGTCTCCACACAGCCTGCCCCATTGGGCTGTTCCTCTCAGTTTCTGCAAAGACTTTGGTTTTATTTTTTCAATGCGCTTATTTCTCCAAAGCACTGCAATGGTCAGCTGAGACATTTTTAACATCTCCCTACTCATGAACCAGCCATGAGGGAACACGCAGTGGAAGTCTTACCTTTTCTAGATATAGTAGGGGTTAAACTCCTCAGTTCGTGGGTCTTCCAGTGAGGTATAGGAGAAATGTGAAGATGGATGGATGGATGGATGGATGGATGGATGGATGGATGGATGGCTAAAAATTGAATTAACCCAGCAGAGCCTGTGTGGCCGGGCACGTGTGCTGCAGGTCACGTACACAGAGAGCCCCTGTCGCTTACCCTGGATACCTGAGCCCCCCAGAGACCACTTCAGCCTACCTATTAGACCCCCTCAACCCATTAAAGCTGTATATGACCATGAGCCCCAGCCTGACTCCAGGTAGAAATGGAGCCCACCAAAAGCCCCCTCGGAGCCGGCCTTCCTTGGAGCAGCAGGTCTGCAGCGCAGAACCGCTCCCTCAGACTCGGGACACCGTCCACAGTAATCTCGCAGGACTGAGGGTGTAGGACTCGCCATACAGGTGAGTGGTTGGTGCGTTGCGAGTCATCGTTCTAAGCTCAGGTACAGTTACACAGCGCGTAGGGCTAGTGCCCAACGGCCATCCTGAACCTGGAAACAAATTGTGTCTTGCCATTGAATTTATTAAACCACTGCCGCATTTATGATAATTTTTGGTAAAACTTTTTTTAATCACTGTTTTATATCAATAAACATATTGCTATTTTTGTCTTATGGGTGAAGTGCGTTGCTCTTTCCATGGAAGTCCCTTATCCTTACTTTGGTTTATTACAAAAATCTGTTTTCCAGGAGGATTTTTTCTCAAAAACTTTTGTTGTGTTGCCCCATGTTGTAGAGTCATAGAATCATAGAATGGCTGAGGCTGGAAGGGCCCTTAGAGATCATCTAATCCAACCTCCCTGCCACGGGCAGGGACGCCTCTCAGCTAGATCAGGCTACTCAAGGCTCTGTCCAACCTGGCCTTGAACACCTCCAGGGAGGGGGCAGCCACAGCCTCTCTGGGTGATTTATTCCAGAGTCTGGCCACCCTTGGACTGAAGAATTTCTTCCTAAGATCTAATCTAAATCTATTCTCCTTCAACTTAAACCCATTTCCCCTTGTCCTATCAGTCAACGCTCTTGTAAAAAGTCCCTCCCGAGCCTTCCTGTGGGATCCCTTCAGGTATTGGAAGGCAGCTCTTAGGTCCCCCTGGAGTCTTCTCTTTTCAAGACTGAACACCCCCAGCTCCCTCAGCCTGTCCTCGCAGCAGAGCTGCTCCAGCCCCTGGATCATCTTTGTGGCCTCCTCTGGACTCGTTCCAACAGCTCCATGTCCCTCTTAGGGTGGAGACACCAGAACTGGACACAGTATTCAAGGTGGGGTCTCACCAGACCAGAATAAAGGGGGAGAATCCCCTCTCTTGACCTGCTGGCTACGCTTGGATCAGGAAAGGAGTTCCAACGTGAAATAACGGAAGGGAGCCCAGAGCTGCTGCTCTGAAGGCAGAGACGCGGAAGGGGGGTCGGCCTCTCCGAGACCAGCAGCTACAGCATCGTGGGGTTCCCGTCTCGTGCCCTTCCCAGGACTGTGGGATGTTCTGCTGAGGAAAATGGAATGCAAACGATTGGAACGCAAACAAACGGAATGCGAGCAATGTGGAAGCATCTCCTAGTGATGAGTGAGTCTTAAGGATTTTAACGACAGAAATTTTTCCAGACTGCAGTTTCCTACTGAAAAGTAGGAAAAACCGAGGGCTAGGGAAATACACGGCTTAGGAAAAGATTGTGCTGGTCTTCCACTTGAACAAGCTACGAGGAGCCATCCCCTGTGACCGGCGAGCGAAGCGGGGCTGTGAGCAGAGTGCCGGGGCGCTGGGCACACGCTGGGGAGCCAAGCTGGGGGAGAAAGTGGGGGTTTTTCCCTTCTTTCCACGCTGCAGCTCGACCAGCGCCGGTACCGTCCCGCGGTGACCTGCTTTCCCCGCCTCGCTGGGGCAGCCGGGCCCGGGGACAGCTCGGCTGCTCCCGGCGGGGCCGCGGCTCCCCCCTCCGGGAGGCGGCGACTGTCAGCCCGAGCTTCGCCTCGGTGCCGAGCCCGTCCCAGCTCCCCCAGTCCGGCTCACCCGTCGGCTCCCCACCCGGCCGAGGCGGCAGCGAGGGCGGCCCCGGGCGGTGCAGCCCGGCGGGGCGGGGCGGGGCGGGGCGGGCCGCGCCCCGGAAGGCGCGTTTGGTTCCGGGCCGCGGGGCGCCATGGAGTCGCTGTGGCGGCTGAAGCGGCTCGATGCCTTCCCCAAGACCCTGGAGGACTTTCGGGTCAAGACGTGCGGCGGCGCGCTGGGTGAGCGGGCGGGGGGCGCGGCGGGAGCCGGGGCCGGGGCCGAGGCGGGGCGGGCGGGCTGACGGCGGCTCCTTTCCCCTCTCCCGGCAGTGACCGTTGTCAGCGGGCTCCTCATGGTACTGCTTTTCTTCTCGGAGCTGCAGTACTACCTCACCAAGGAGGTGAGTACCGGGCAGCGCCCTTGAACCCGCGCTCCCCAGCGCCGGCGGCGGGGCGGCCCCTGGGCTTGCCGCGGGCCGGAGCGGGACTCTCTGTTTTCCTGTGTGCCCAGGTCCATCCGGAGCTGTACGTGGACAAATCAAGGGGAGATAAACTGAAGATCAATCTGGACGTCATTTTTCCGCATATGCCTTGTGCTTGTGAGTCCGCCTCCTGAATGGTTTTGGGGGTAATTTTCATACTCGCGAAGGGCCCGGGAGGCTCCGTGTGCCGGGAGCCGCTTGGCCACGGCCGGGGAGAGGTTGGTGATCGTGGAATCACAGAATCACAGAATGGCCGAGGCTGGAAGGGACCTTAGAGATCGTTTAATCCAACCTCCTTGTCACGGTCAGGGACGCCTCTCTACTAGATCAGGCAACACGTGGGGACCCAATGGGGATCGAACCCGCAACCTTCGGTGTTATCAGCACCGCGCTCAACCGAGTGTCGGGGTTGGAAAGGACCTTAAAGACCATCTAGTTGCAGCCCCCCTGCCATGGGCAGGGACATCTCCAGCCAGGTACACTGGGCATCTAAACCGGTGCTTCCTGTCAGGCAATATTGTTTTTCCAGATTTTCCAGATCATTTGTATGAGGTGTAAAGCAGCTTACATTTCTGTGTGGTGCTTTGTTAGAGGGCCCAAGGCTGCTGAAAAAGCTGACACAGAGTCCACCTGAGACTTAACATTTGACTGTATCTTTGAAAAACTTTAATCTCCTTTGGGAGTTACTTGATGAGACACAACTTTCCTGGGGTTTTCCTCCTGCAGTTCTGACTGTAATGCTGTGCGATAACAAAGTTTTTAAAATCAGGACGAGCACTAATAATCTGATTACCTTCTAGCTCAGAGTTGCAGGCTGAAGTGATGGGACATTTTGCAGGTGTTACGGGGTGTGGCTGCTGTGCACGTGTTGTGACTGTCCTCTAATCCTCCCTGCCTGTGCTGTTGTAGGAATCCCTTTGGACTCTAAGGGCAGTGAGTCTGAATTCCTTCTGAGCACCCAAGATATTATTGCTCTGTGCCTTCCTCACGTTTAAAAGGGTGTGAGAGGGCCAGAGAGACTGGAAGCCTCTGCTGCTCTATGCAGAGAAGCTGCCAGTCTTGTCACAGAGTGTGTAGCCAGCAGGTGCATCGTAGTGCTTCGATAGCAGACCAAGACCACAGATCTTCCCGATCTTGCTTCTGAAATCATAAGGAAGCGTGTGAATGTTGGAGGGGCGAGGGTGAGAGGACAGCTTTTAACCATTTTTAAGCTTAACCTCCAGATCGCTGAAGATGGTTACGGGCTTTGAGGGGTTTGGTTTTGGCTTTCTGCCTTAAGTACATTACCCTTCAGGATAACACTTTCTGTGGCAGCTGGAAACAGTCCTCCCTGGACACCAACCCAAAAACTGTGTTTGGAAGGGTCCTTTAGGGTGCTGCAACATGCCTTTTATTCCCTGGATGTCACTTGGCCCCAGCCATACACCCTCTTCTAGTCTGCCGCATTCTTATCCCCCTGACTGAAAGATTCCGTATTTCCACTGGTTGAATGCTTCCTCAGCCTGCCACAGGCAACAACAAGGGTGTGTTTATGGACCGCTTTTCTTGCTGGCTGGTTTCAGATTTGAGCATCGATGCCATGGATGTAGCAGGAGAGCAGCAGCTGGATGTGGAGCACAATCTGTTCAAACAGCGTTTGGATAAAGCTGGCAACCGCGTGACTCCCGAGGCTGAGAGACACGGTAAGGTGCTCTTCTGCCTTCCTTGGACGGCTGCTCTCATAGTCTTTCCGTCGCTCTGTGCCTGTTTTGAGATTGATGGGAGCGGGTGACAGCTGAAGAGCATTTGAACAGCACAGACTCTTGAAGAGTTTGTAGCACGCAAATCTGTTAAACCGTCAGGTCAGACAGCTCCTGTACCACTCCCTACTTTTGTGAGGCAAATCTTTGCCTCGGCCCTTTGAAGTTATTTCAGGAACTCATGAATGCATTTGAGGAATAAAGCTGCTCAGTTAATGGTCTTTTACAACCAGAAATCAGGCATCTGTTCTGGTAAAACTTGACATTGGTCGTGTCTTTAAATCAAAGTAGGCTGACAAATGGGATGGCCTGGTTAGAGGAAAGAGCCTTTCCTCACAGAAGGCTCCAGAGACTCGACTCTTAAGCCTAGACTTGCACCGTAGTGCATTTACTTTGTGTGTGCTAAGGCGTACCTGATAAATTTATTTTAGTTGTTTTATTGGTTACAAGTTGTAGTAGGTGTGGTCCTTGGCTACACGAACCTCTTCACCCTTTTTTACCTGTTAGGATTGACTGTTGTACTTGGATACAAACTGGAAATAATTCTGGCAAAGCATTGCAAAACTGCCCTGGCGTTCCCTTTCCAAGATATGAGCTCCTCATACCTTTTCTGGGAGACAGTGTAGTTCTGCCTGTTGGCGTGAACTGAATTTGTTGATTTGTGTCACTCAGATTTAACTTTTTTATTCTTGAAATTGAAAGGCTAAACTAAGCCAAGAGCTGAAGAACCAGTAGGTACAAGAGTTTTCTCCCCTTGTGAGGGGAATGTGGTGATAAGTGTTTTTACTACTGTGTCACTTAGCAGCCTTTTTGTATTCAGAGGTTGTGGCATTACAGATGTAACATCTGGGAACAAAACCAGCTTTTCTCTATCTAATTCTGTGTTAACACACGTAGGCCGCTTGCCTTACTTGTAATGCCAGTTTCCGTTGTGATTATTCTGTCTGACCCAGTTGTGATTATTCTGTCTGACCCGGTTGCTCTGACGCCTTGTGTAGTCAATGGAGAGGAAGAGAAACTTGTAGAGAGCAAACCTAGCAGAGGCGTTTTAAAAATAGTAGTTTCTTCTCCTGTCTGGAAAAAGCACACAGGCAGTTTGGTTTCTATCACCCGTGTTGCAAGTGAGATCATCAGTGCCCATCCGTCTTCACTGAACTCCGTGGTTATCAGTTTCTGTTCGTAAGACTGATGATCGGTAACTTAAACGATGACTGTAGCAGTACTGGCCTTAAATTTAGTGAGCCATACCCAGCGTTTGTGGAGTAGCGTGTGGAGACTTCTCCCAGTCGCTCAGTGATTTCTGTGGTAGCTGCATTTCGTGCTCGGTTGTCATCTTACTCATTTCCATTGAACGATGATAAATGATTGAATTCTTTATTGGTGGTTCTTACCGTTTCTTTCCTTTTGACGTGGGCAGAGTTGCTGATTTGACGCATCATGTCTGTGTGCAAGCTGAGAACCAGCAGGAAGCCCCATATGCAGTTTATGTAGTGCAGTTCCTTTAGAGTATCGAAACTGTGTGCGTTAGCTCTGGGTGCGGTCTCTGAGACAACTCAACAGGCCGCTGCTGATTACCTGCAAAAAGCTGTTACTGGTTGCTGTACCTTGAAAGACTCCTCGTATTGCACAGGTGTTCTTGTTCAAATGGTGAGAATCATGGCTTTGGCAGACTGTAGCAATTATTCAGCAGTATTCTTCCTGACACCATCTTTTAATGTAATTACAAGCTTTAGAAACAAAGTCTTGCACAGTTCTTAAATAATGGATATATTTTCCTAAAAGTTTTGATTTGCTTGATCATCTACTATTAAGGATGTGACTAGAGAAATAAGGTTAGTGATTGATTTTTGTGCATGTTTTTCATACTTTCTCATTAAGATCTTTCCTTTCTGTGGCTAATATGAAAGACAGACGTCTTTAATACTCACTTTTGTCCACCTGTTGTACATCCCAGTCTCAACAAGCACGGCCTTGATGACATTTTATCCCCTGAGCAGTGTTTGACTATGTACCTTATCACCTTCCCCAGCATTAATTATCCAAGGAGCCACCTTTTCAAGGCTTTTAGAGCGCGGTGTAGCAGTGCCTGCATAGGCAGCCTTAGAGGGCTTTTGTTACTCAAGGTCCTGGCCTTCAGTAATTTGTGAGCTGAAACAGCCTGGTTTTAAGGGCACCTCTTCTTATAAGAGCCACGGTTTTTGAAAATTTTAGGCACAAAATTCCTTGGCTGACCAATTCCTAACTCCAAAATTTGCAAATCTTTGATGCTGTCATGGGTTAGGGCTGGGCCGGCCAGTAAGCCCTGACAGATGCTCTCTGAGCCCCTTTTTCCCCCTCAAACGGGAAGGAAAGGGGAATGAGGCAGAGAGACTTGCGGGTTAGAAAACTAAAACAACTTTAATATAACAATAATAAAAGAACTAGTAAGGAAATAAAAAAAAAAAAGAATTATATACAAATACTTATAGAGATTTGATATTGAACCCGACTCTCCCCCATTAGCAGTCCCCACTGGTGCTGCAGAGCAGGTGGCACCGGGGCAGCCCCAGGCTCAGCAGCGGCAGGAGCTGGGCACGAGCACTGGATTTGGGAACTCAGGGTCGGGATCAAAGGCAGACGGTTGGACGGAGTCCTCCCTGGACACCGGCCATTGAGGAAAGAGCAAAAGAGGCCTAAACCCTCGTGATCCCTCAGGTTTTACTGAATATGACGTAGATGGGATGGAATACTCTTGTTGGTCACCTGTCCTGTCTGCAACCCCCCGGAGGTGCAGCCTTTTACTCCTTGGGACCCCTCTCACTCCCCGGCCCCCCAGCGTGGCACACAGGAGCCAGCAGTGGCCTTGGGCACTGCAGGAATCAGTATCAGCCAGAGCTTTCTGCATCCCAGCCCCAGGCAGTGACTGTGACATCAGGGGTTATGGCTGCCAGCAGCACACACTGTCTGCAAAAACACGCTGCCAACTTCAGAACGTGCAGCCTCTAAGAAGAGACTGAGCTGGAAAGTAAAAATCACTAAACAGAACTGGGGTTTTTAGCTCAAACCAGGCCAGATACTTAGTTTGGTTCTTGAGAAAACAAAAGTCTTGTATGAGTTTTCTCTAGGCACCTCCTGCCCTTTGGGAGATTTCAGGTATCACCAGCTCTTACCTCCCTTGTTAGCAGCGTTCCGCAAGCAGGAACATTGAACTCCAGGAGTCTGTGCCCCAGCCGTGCTGTGGCTGTGCATCCAGCACGCACGTGGCACGGACACTGCAGTCTCAGAGAAGTTTGAAATGCCTTGGGAGCAGTGGTTAACACGTGTGCCTTGTCAGCATTGTCATCCTCAGGGACTGGGTGTCAGTTTTACGCTTGGGACATTCCCGCTCTGATCTTGTGTCACAACCCTATATAAAGGTGTTTCCTGCAGGTGTTGGGATGGGATTAAGCGTTGTGCACTGCTGACAGCTACTGAAAATTTCGTTTGTGTGACAGGCTGTGTATCAGTCACAGCTGACTGCTTGAATCTCCTTTAGATGATGTTTTAAGAGCTTTTGTGCAGGTAACATCTGAGCCACGTTCCAGCAAGGCTTGCTGATAGCCGGCTCTTTCTATGGAGGGTGTTCCTGAGATCACTGGTGGTACTTTGCTTCTTGGTCTTACTTCGCACCTCAGTAGGCTCTGTGCGTACCTGTCCAGGTGGGCTTGGGGTGCAGGATATGCAGCGTTCAGCACAGAATTGTTGGAACAATTCCACAAAACTGTGTGGAACAGTTACTGTGCACAGAACAGAGCAAGAGTACAGGATAGTGTTTCTAGACATGCCTCATCACTTTGAATCCTCTTTTGTCTTAGAGCTGGGGAAAGAAGAAGAAAAAGTGTTTGATCCGAATTCTCTGGATGCCGACCGCTGCGAGAGCTGTTACGGGGCAGAGTCAGAGGATATTCGGTAACCTCTCTACCTTTTTGTGTCTTCTTAGCATTACAGTTACTATGGTTATGTTGCGTGTGTGGCATTTTTTCAAAATGTCAGTGAGGTCTCTGCCATGAAATCCTCTTGGGCACACGTTCAGTTTTGGTATGCCTTCGGAAGCTGCACTCATAATTGTTAAGAATGCTCAGAGTTAGGATGACTCGTTTGTCTACAGGCCTGTTGAAGGGCAGTGCAAAATGCACTTGTCTTTGCAGTGGCACAAAGATTGCATCTCATCAGATGGACTGTTTCTGTGGGTATTTGGTGTCCAGAGGGGTGAATGATTTCACTGTTGTGTGAGCTGTCTTGGAAGAAAAACTGGTTATAGCTTTGCCTTCTCACTGCTGCTGCAGGCTTTGCATCCTCATGGGAGCAAAGACCGGATGTTTATCACTCACACGAACAACGGGTGTCACTTGGTGTTTCTCATTTATCCTACCTACAGATCTGTGTCAGAAAGGATCCATGATAATCCACAGGTTCTGCACATCCTTTGCTGCTATTTTCCCTATATTAACTTAGCTTGCCCCACCCATCAGGTTGTGTCCTTCCCCCGAGGTGTTTTCATCTTGAGGGATTCATGATTCCACCCTTCAGTATTTTCTTTGGTCCAGCAGAACATGCAACAGAGAACTGTAGAAAAGTAATGAAGAAAGTTTGTCATTAACCCTCCCTCCAGTGTTGACCGTCTTGCCATAAAGACAGAGGAAGAGAAGAATAGAAACGGGCAGATGCTTTGTTCACGTGGGGAAGTTCCAAATTACTCTGAGCTGTGGGACACTGACGTCATTTCTGTAGCTGATTTCTTTGCCAAGGAGTGATTTGGCCGTCTGAATGGATAGGCAGAGCCTTCTTCAGACTCAAACACTGCGTTAAAACAGCTTGCATCCTCATGCCAAAATCTCAATGAGTACATCAAGAAGTTCGAACTCCTTGAGGAGCATTAGGTCACCTTTCAAGGTGCAGTCCCTGACATTTGCTGTATTGCTTTGTTGAAGAAAAATCCATCGGGGATTCAAGTCCTGAGCTGGAGCATCTCTTTATAGTGATAACGATGGTAAGACGGTGCTTGTGCTTTTGCAGGTGTTGTAATACATGTGACGATGTCAGAGAAGCGTACAGGCGGCGAGGCTGGGCCTTCAAGAACCCGGATAGCATAGAGCAGTGCAAGAGGGAAGGGTTTAGCCAGAAAATGCAAGAGCAGAAGAACGAGGGCTGCCAAGTGTATGGTTTCCTAGAGGTCAACAAGGTGAGAGATGGATGTTGCCATGAACCTGCATGATGATGATGATGATGATGATGGTCATCCCTGGAAGTGTTCAGGACCAGGCTGGATGAGGCTTGGAGCAACCTGGTCTGGTGGGAGGTGTCCCTGCCTGTGGCTGGGGGGTTGGAACGAGATGATCTTTGAGGTCCCTTCCAACTCAAGCCATCCTATAATGACTGTAGCAAGGCAGAGTTGGGGCATTCCTCTCCTTTTCCAGCTTTAGGTGTCCACAGGACTGTTGTACAGTAACCGCTGGGCTCAGCAAAACCTGTAAAGGGGTCTAGTAGGAGAGTCAGGAAAAGCAGTGGGAAGGAGCTGATCCTGTGTTTTGTTGTGTGGGCTGGTAGCATGTCAGCTGGAGAAGCACAGCTTTTCCTGCTCTCTAGCTAGTGAGTCTTTCTGCTGAAGTTTCTGGAGGAGGAGGGGCAGCTTCTTTGAGGTTAGATTGTCCCACCTGTCCTCCTCATCTTAAAACAGAGACCACCAGTGGATGCTGGAGGTAACAGTAACCAACAACTTGCCAGCAGTTGTGCTGGAGAGAGTGAGATGTTCTCTCCTTTAGAAAAACAGTGGGAGCAAGATATTGGAGTTGGTTGTCAAAGCTGAAAATGCAAAATGAGGTGTTACGCAGCTGGTACGTGAAACTGTAGTACGAGATGTACCAGGTGACTCTGAAACTCCCCTGTCGCTTGGTGCGTTACCAAACCCAGAACCCTTGGGCTAATTTGTATTTATTTTTTATGCAAACTCTGGGGTTTTTTTTGCATCTTTGTGTACTCTTCCTGGAGACCACATTCTTTATTTCTGGAAAGTAAACCTTTTGCTCACAAAGCCAGACGTTGCGATTTGAGCACCGACGTGGGTACCCAACCATGCGGGACCCTCTGTCACGAAATGTGATGAGCAGGAAAGATTCCAAGGGAATGCTGGAGGTAGCAAAGGTCCCAGAGTGGCTGTCACTGGGGAAACTTCTATTATGCCCTTGGAATTTTGCACACCTCCATTTTCATCAGGTGTCCACTTAATGCAAGCAACAAGTTTGCACAGACATTGGAGCTGTAACAGCACATGAGCTTGGGACATTCACATCTCCCAGGGGAGAGCACGTACGATTGTTAGTCCATGTCGGGGGGATTGGCACCATATCTCTTTTCAGATTCTAGGATGAAATTTTAACAACCTTTGTCTTTAGGGGGGTTTTTTGTGCTTTTTTTTTTTTTTGTAGATTTAATACATTGTTTTTGCATGCAGCTTGTTTTCCTGGGTGCATACACAAAATGTTTATTGCATCAAGGGTTTTCTCACCCTGCTCACTCTCCCTGTCAGTTGCTTTCTCCAGTCCTTTTCTGTGATACCTTTTTTTATTTCCTGCAACAGTCAGCTCCCTCCCCATAGACTTAATTACTACTTTTTTCCATTTTGATGTCCACTAATATAATCTGCATAGAGCACATACCAACATCAGCATGTAATTAATGGCTTTCCGCATGACTGCTTGTGAGGAAGAGGAGGAATTTGTACCTCGTGAGAATGAGTAGCTTGGTGTGTATCTTGTTTAAACAAAAATTTAAAAATCCAAGCACCAGGAGTACTGCTTTATTTGTATAGATTCAGACGTTTTAATGAAAGATCATTACTGTCTCCTGCAGGTAGCTGGAAATTTCCACTTTGCACCAGGAAAAAGTTTCCAGCAGTCTCACGTGCATGGTAAAGTATTCTCTTTTCCTGCTTATTGTAACCTTTAGCTTCCAAGCGTATCTGAGTGTTTCAATATCTTTGCATTGCTATCCATAATAACACTGCTTCGGTGGGGAGCACGTTTTCGAAGGTTTGTTACAGAGGTTTAAAATCATCATGAAAGCTCTTTTCTGGAGGTGCCGTCGTTTGTATGTGGAAGAACTTGGAGGAGAATGTTTCTGGGCCTTCCCTTGGTCTCACTTGTTCTTCAAAACTTCGCTGCTCTGCTGCAAAACAGCGTCAGGGAAGGTGTTCAGTCCAGGACTGAATATCCCTATCTCTGGGAGGGATATTTTGGAGAATACCTCAGGAGAATTTGAAAGCAATTCAGAACTTTTAGAGTAAAATTTAAGCTGTAAAGGACTTCCTCAAGTATATATATAAGTAAACAGTGGCCACAATAATAGTGGTAGTTTGTAGAGTCATAGAATAGTTTGGGTTGGAAGGGACCTTTAAAAGTTATCTAGTCCAATTCCTGCCTGCAATGAGCAGAGACATTTTCAACTAGATCATGTTGCTGAGATCCCCTTCGAACCTGACCTGGAATGTTTCCAGGGATGGAGCATCTACCGACTCTCTTGGCAACCTGTGCCAGTGTTTCACCGCTTACACTGTAAAGAATTTCTTCCTCATATCTAGTCTAATCCTACCCTGTTTTGGCTTAAAACCTTTGTCCCTTGTCCTGTCACAACAGGCCCTGCTAAAAAGTTTGTCAACATCTTTCTTACAAGCCCCTGTAAGAATTGAAAGGCTGCGATAAGGTCTCCCTGGAGCTTTCTCTTCAGCAGGTTGAACAACCCCAACTTGGCCTGTCCTCACAGGGAGGGCGTTGCAGCCCTCTCATCGTCTTCGTGGCCTCCTCTGGACCTGCTCCAACAGGTCCGTGTCCTTCCTGTGCTGGACACAGAACTGCAGGTGGGGTCTCGGCAGAGCAGAGCAGAGGAGCGGAATCCCCTTCCTGGATCTGCTGACCACGCTGCTTATGATGCAGCCCAGGATGTGGTTGGCTTTCTGGGCTGCGAGCGCGTGCTGCTGGCTCATGTCCAGCTTTTCATCCACCAGTACCGCCACGTCCTTCTCGGTGGGGCTGCTCTCAATCCCTTCATCCCCCAACCTGTGTTGATACGAGGGGTTAACTTCACCCGAGTGCAGGATCTTGCACTTGGCCTTGTTGATCCTCATGATCTTTGCACCCACCCACCTCTCCAACTTGTCCACATCCCTCCAGATGGCATCCTGTCCCGCAGGCAGGTCAACCGCATCGCTTGGCTTGGTGTCATCTGCAGACTTGCTGAGAGTGCACTCAATCCCACTGTCGGTGTCATTGTTGAAGATACTGAGCAGCACTGGCCTCAGTATGGACCCCTGAGGGACACCACTTGTCACTGATCTCCAACCCAGACATGGAGCCGTTGACCACTATTCTCTGGATAAGACCATCCAACAAATTCCTCATCCACCAAATCATCCACACATCAAGTCTGTCTCTCTCTGATTTAGAGGGAAGGATGTCTGTCATGGAGGACCATGTCAGAGGCCTTGCAGAGGTCTTGATGACATCTGTAGGTCTTCCCTTGCCCACTGATGTAGTCACTCCATCATAGAAGGCCACGAGGTTGGTCAGGCAAGACTTGCCTTTGGTGAAACCACACTGACCATCTCAAATCATGTCCCTGTCCTCCATGTGCTTTAGCATACCTTCTAGGAGGACCTGTTCCAAGATCTTCCCAGGAACGACTACATCAGCTGATTTCTTGAGGACTCTGGGATTCATCTCGTTGGATTCCATAGACTTACGTGTGTTCAGGTTCCTCAGGTGGTCTTAAACCTTCTCTCCTACAGTGGGAGGGACTTTGCTCCCTGACTCCTTGCCTTATATCTTTAACGGAAACTCAATTAAAAATATTTATGGTTTAATGGAAAGTTTGTGTTTCCCTCAATTAAGGTTTTGAAGCGTAAAATTTCACAAAGTTTCACGGAGAGCTGTATGTTCAGCCTGACTTTTGCCCTTCCTGCCACTCCAGTTTAACCTGTCGCACTGAGGCAAAGGTTGAGGGAGAACGCAAATGTGCTTTGTGAGGGTAACTGGTGTATGTGGAGGGAAGCAAGCAAGCTTTTGAATACAGTTCCTACAGATGAAGCAGCATGTTTGTTAGGAGTAAAATATCCCACCTCTTCCTGCAGAACTTGCTTTGTGTGCTGAAACTAGCATAACAGCAGCATCCTTACTGCACCCGGTATTTACAGCTGTAAAGCACATACTTAAATCAAGGTGAAGCATCTCTGCGTTACACCTGTTCTCTGTAACAGGCGTGAATGCAAGCTGGCTGTGCTGAGAGCAAGTACTTTGTGTCGGCGGAGCAGGGGACGAGGTCAGGATCGCTCTCTGATTGCATGTGCCCCAGAAGTCTTGCACAACTGAGCTGAAAATTCAATGGGAAAATACAGGCGAAAGCCAGAAAGGGCTGTGTAGTTACCGCACGCCTTTCAGAGGCAGCGTGAGGAGTGCCGGTGTTTTGAGGGCAGTGAGGGATGATGGGCGGACGAGCTTTCTGAGAGTTCTGTCACTTTAAATAAGTCAAAAAAGACGCCTAATACTTTTCTCCACATGCCACAGTTTTCAGCTCTCGGGCTCCCTGGAGTCTGTTACGGCCTGTTGAGATCCCTCAGTGGGTCTCTTTCAGGTACTTTTCCCATCTCACCAGGAACCCATGGAAACATTTACGACACCCATTTACAAGGTGTTCAGCAAATCTGCTCTGCTGTAACCTCCTCTCACTTACTTACTCCTGCTAGTTATTCCTCTGTTGGAAAAGAGTGAAGGGTCACTGCCTGCTCTCTCCCTGCCTTTCAGGATGTTGTAGACCTTTCCCGTGCCGGCCGACAGGCCGTGTCTTTCCACTGCCAGAGTTCCAGCTTACTTAGAAGGTTCTTTGTGGAGACCGTTTGACCTCAGTGCTTGCTTGCTGGATTTCTCTGAACCTCTTTCAGTTCAGCTCTGTCTGGAGGTACGAGACTGCACCCAGGATTCCAGCTAAGCATGATACAGGGAGTGGCATAATGGTTTTCTTCCTTTTGTTCTCTCTTGCTTTCCTAGTTATTCATAATACGTGATTTCCCTTTTTTCCTTCCCAGCCTTTTCCTGGGCAATGTTTTCATGGCACCAACCAACAACCAAGGAGTTTTCCTTGACTCCTGAGGGAACTGGACAGCTTAGAACCTTCTTGTTAAAAAATGTTTGTCCACTTGTAGGACACAAGTTATTTTGTCCTTTCTTTTTTGTTTTGGTTTTGCCTGTGTGGATGTTAAATCCCATCGAGATGATTTCACTTCATGTTTTATTGTGTTTGCATGTCACCATTGTTCTCATGTTCTTTTGAGGCGGGTTCCATATTTATACATACGCAACCTGGGCGAAAGTTGTTCTGCGCAGTCATTAAATACACCTTTGCGTTCCTTTTGGTTTCTCATAATCCCCAGGCCCTGAAGGAAATGTAATTTGGGAATTGAGAGAGGGTGTTTTTCTGTCCTTGGATAACTGAAGGGAAAGGTCCAGCTGTGCTGGGTTAATGCCATTTTTATCCCTCTCTATTCACATTTCTGGTATATGGAACTGGAAGACTCAGGAATTGATCAAATTTGACCCTTATTGTATCTATAACAGGTTTGTAATGTCTGTTCCGTCTTGGCTGATGCAGAAGTAAGGAGGTGCTGTGTTCTCCTCAGCTGACTGCTGGAGGCTGAGCGCTTTATTGCTAGAGGTATTTCTGCAGCATAGGCTCTATTCAGACTTTATGTTAGTTTTCATCAATACTAAATGTTTTAATGAGTGTTGCTATTCATTTCTCATCTCAGTGTTAAAGAAGCACTGTCCAAATCCTAGGTTTCCCGATGCAGAATCCCAGGTATCAGAACTCATAAAAATAAATAATTTACTAGAATGGTACAGCAGCAGGGCTGAGCACATCTAGAGAGGGACCCCCTCGGATATTTCCATGTGCTTTTTAAAGCCTCACAATCTATTACGTAAGCTGTTCATGCTCCTGTTCTCAAACCAAGTGTGTATCTTTTATGGAGTGAAGTTGTTCAAGAGTTGCTTGTCTTCAATGACTGGAGTTTTTGATGCAGGCAGCTTTACCTACTTGTCTAAACTTCGTAATCTTTTTGTTCCACCTGCACCTGCAATTCCTTGATCCTTCTACTGACTCTGGGCAGAGCGGTCTCTTTCTTTGTGGTACCTTTTCCTCTGATGATAATGATCACTTTAGTTCATACTACTAAGCATACAATCTTCATTAATATTTCTTATACATTGTGCAGTTGTACATTAGCTCAGTTACAATTTGTCAGTCATACAAAACTTCTGGCTGTTCTTCCTGTAACTAGGAAAGAAGTCAGTGGGAGTTCACCCATCTCTAGGATACAGCTCGGAGGCTAAGGGTTCAGCAATCCAGCTACTCAAGCTAAGCAAGCCAGCTACTCATGCTAACCAAAGCACTTCATGCAAATTGTCAGGCTTAAGGTTAGTTCCTGGCATTCAGGTCATCGAAATTGTTCTGTCTAGAGAATTCACACGACTGATCTTGTGCCTTTGTGCCATCTGTAGTGGTCAGTTACCTAAATATGCATAAATATGCTGCTTGTGCTTCTAGGACAGGTGCTTTGTCCTTCACATGCTGCATTCCCAGAGAATCCAAACTGAAACTGGGGAATGTGCTTTTGAAGCAAGCAGTGATGCTGTTTTCATCCCAAGTTATTGGAAGCATTGTAAACTAGTTGCTTTAAGTTGAACCTTGGTGCTCCATCTTCAGTGTCGGAGAAGCCCCCGCAGCCCTGAATGTCGTACTGGCTGCACATGGTCTTGTCTTGTTGATGAGCTCATCTGTGGTCCAGTTGCACCGAGAAATCCCAGATGGCTAGGAGGAGGGCTCAAGGAGCTCATGGGGAAGACTGAGGCACTTCCAAACGGGTGTTTTGGCACTGAGGCAAGTAGTCCTGGGTCTCCTGTGTCAAAGCAAAACCAGAGTGAAACATTATTGGTATTTACAGTGTTCTGTTCCAAGCAGCACAACCTCAGGCCTTGCTTATTTGTTTGATGCAAGCAGAGAGTGGGCTTGCTTCACGGGCTTTACATCCTAAAGTGCACTTTTCTGTTTGGTTTATACAGCTTGCTGCAGGTTTTGAAGTTCTCTCTTTCACTGGTGCCTATGGGAGGACAGCCTCCAGCACCAGCTGTGCCTCTTTGTGATCTTGGGTATCGTAGCGGGCTTTTCTGCAGCAGTTCACACCTTCTGTCTTTCCTTCCTGTCTCGGAGAAAAGAGGAGTGATTGAATGATGTAGCTTCCTAACCTCCTGAGGTTTGTGGTTTAGGTGCAGCTGCCGTTTCTGCCCATGCCTGAACAGTAGCAGCCATCTGCTTTTAGCTGTGGTGGTTGGCAGCAAATTTCTAGCATGTGGGAAAGACATTAATGACAGGTTCCTCCGGAGAGAGATGATCATCGTATCACTTTTTTCTTTCTTGCCATATTTCCTCTTGTCAAGGGGAAGGTGAGGCTATTCATTCATCCTTCCTATTACCTTTGGACCATTCTGTTGCTGAGGTGCCATCATCGCTACTTTTTAGGGAACACGTTGTCCATCATGCTTCACTAACAGCCAGAGAGCTTTGCAGGATCCCTAAAAATGTATCATTAGATTCCTTCAGTTCCCTAGAAAAGAAGCTGTTGCTGATAACATACAGGGCATTCCCTGTCCTAAAGACACTCTCAGCCATCCTCAGCTCTGGAACCCCCAACACAAGAAGAAGATGGATCTATTGGAGAGGGTCCAGAGGAGGACGAGCTCAGGGGCTGGAGCAGCTCTCCTACAGGGACAGGCTGAGAGTTGTGGCTGTTCAGCCTGGGGAAGAGAAGGCTCCTAAAGGGGAGACCTTACAGCGGCCTCCTGGTGCCTGAAGGGGTGCAGGGAAGCTGGGGAGGGACTTTCTGTAAGAACATGTCGAGATAGGACAAGGGGGATTGGTTTTAAACTAGAGCAGGGTAGATTTTGATTAGACATTAGGAAGAAGTTCTTTACTATGAGGATGGTGAGACCCTGGAATGGGTTGTCCAGAGAAGTTGTGGGTGCCTCGTCCCTGGAAGCATTCAAGAGCAGGCTGTGTGAGACTTTGAGCAACCTGGTTTGGTGGGAGATGTCACTGCCCAGGGCAGGGGGTTGGAACTAGATGATCTTCAAGGTCCCCTCCAACTCAGGCCATTCTGTCATTCTATGATGATTTCTGTGAGTGAAGTAGTTCTGTTTGTGGTCCAAATTTCGTGGTTTTCTTACACCCTACATGGTCACCTGAAGGAACAAAGTCATCTCTGAATTTTTGTGATTTCCATTTGTTTTCCTCCTTATTTGTGGTGATGATTGTGGAAGGAAAAAACCCAAGTAAGCTGCTTCTTGAAACACTGGTAATTCTTGGAAAAGGAGCTGCCTACTCAGAGCCACCCAGCTAGAAATGTGTGCGGCTTTGTTAGCTCTCTTCAGCTACAAACTCACCGGTCAATTGTACATCTTCAGTTGATGTTCTGCCTATAAACTAAAGGGTGGGTTTATTCCATTCTCTGCTAGAGATTTGTTTGACAGCCAGAACCTGTTTGAAAGCATCCTTGGACACTGTGGATGACCCCCAATAGCCTCCCTTACTTTACATTTTAATGTTTTGAATGCTGAATTGCAAAAGAACATCACACAGTCTTTGACTGAAGACTGGTTGTCATTTTTTCAGCCTCTTGCCATCCAAGAGCAAGTGACACTAATTCCTTTTTTTTTTTGCAAAGTCTGCAGCCTCTTTCTCTGTTCCTTTCCTGGAGCCCTACTCTTGTGGGGCTGTTACTATTGCACAGACCTTTTACAGATACTGGTTGCTTATCTGAGCTTTTCACCTGCCCATCAAAATTCTTGAAGAAACAACAACGTAGGACTCAGTCTCCATCAGTCGATGGCACCATTTCGGTGTGGAGGAGAAGCAGATCCTCTGGCTGATCTCCTGGACAGTATTCCTTTCACAGAGGGTGTGTCTGTGAGCTCATTCTCACTTCTGTCCCAGAGTACTGTGTGCCAAGGAATTAACTATTTTCATGCCTAAACTGAATACTGGAAGCTGAGATTCTCATTTCATCCTCAATATTGCTGAGGACTTTTCTTTTTATGCTGCTAAACTCCTTTTGGGGTTCAGCTGACTCGGTGCTGAAAGATGCAAAGTCTCCCCCATTTCTGTGCAGACAGACAAACTGTTTTCAAGTTATATCGGGTCTGTTTTGGAGATGACAAACGTGACATTTCCGTTTGCCACTAGACTGTAATCCATCTGTCAGAGCTCGAGTCGCACCAGTTGTTGGGAACGCTTGACGTTTGTCAAGCAGCTCCTTCAGAGCTCACAACGTGTGTGGACATTCCATTGTATTTTTCCTCTTAGCAATTAATTCCTTCATTTTTGTTTCTCAGTTGTGCTTTAAATGGTTGTTTCTCTGTATATCAGTCCTTTGCCTGGCTAGAAAGTTGTTCGGTATGGCCTAGAAAGCTGTTACTCTTCCCCCCTTTCTGGTACGAGTTTTAAAAGCTGCTCTGTCTGAATCTGTGTGTGTGTCTTTTCATTGTAAAGATCTGAATATTTCTCTTTTCTCTCTTGCTCTGCTTGGTTTTGTAGTGCATGCTGTTGAAAGTAAGTGTTACTGCATCCTCTTCTTTTTTTTTTTATCCTCCTCAAAACTGTTTTACTACAGAAAAAATGTAATTTCTATTATTTGCTGTGTCCTTAAGTCTCCTTTGGGTGGAGCTGTAGATCTAGGCTGGGGTTTGAGAAGCTTTCCTGAAAGCAGAAAGGACAACCATCCCAGGTCACTCTTCTGTAGTAAATGAAGTCTCCAGATGCAAAAGGTTGAGAATCTTTGTCTTAAATGATTTTGATATATCGAAGTTTGAAAATCGGTGTCCTCACTCACCTTGGACTAAGGTGTTTGGATATCTGCAGCCTGGGTTTCTCGCAGTCTGAATGTGTTTATTGAGGGGTGGGAAGTGCTGTTCAGCCTCTTGTACAGGTGAATGACTGATTTTGGGAGTCTTAAGGAGGCTCTGTGGTTGTTCAGGTCAAAAATGCAAAATGGGGAGAATTCTTCGGATAGACGGCAGCTCTGAGAGCTCTGCAGCTGAAACAGGGAAGAAAAGCGGGTTACAGAAAACCAGACAGATTTCTTCATGAACCTAACATGTTTTACAGGTGTCTCTTTTTACCTGGCTAGGCACTATGCTGCAGTGATGGAAAGGAAGGAGTATGTTTGTGTTTCTTCAGAAATAAGTGTCCCTGGCCCTAGCTGGCAGTTTCTTAAGAGCCTCTGTTCCGTTTCCTTCTGCTTCTTCTCTAAGCAGCCTAAGCAGCCTGTTGTTTTGTGCTAATTACAGCCAGGTAACCATTTATCAGCCACCTGGAGGTGTGTGTACACATCCTTAGTGTGATCCTCAGTGATCAGAGACAAATAAACCCGTGCTCTGGTGGAAGGCTGTTTTGGAAACCGAACGTATAAATGGTGCTTTTTCACAGATGTATAAAGCATGTGCAGGAGAGGAGTTTTGTAAAAGTCAGCTAAATACGGCCACCTAAGTTCAGTTACTTTCCTAATCAGGAGAATACTAACGAGTAGCCACCAAAATCAGATTATCAGCAATTGCTCTCCCAATTTTTTTTCATTTTTAAATACCTCATGAAAGCCACCCTCTTACGAGATGTCTGGTTTTATTAGTTCCAGTCGCATTTGGCGATTCCGAGTTACGTACTGACAATAGGGCATGTGTACGTGTTTCAGTGCAGATCTGTACACTGACCAACAGGAATCAGAGTTGTGAAGGAGGTAGCCCATGAGCCTCATGCTCTTACAAGATGCAGGTGTGTTATCTCTTCGTAGCGTGACATCTTCTGAAATAGATTCGAGCCATATTTCACTTGTGTTCAGCATTCTAAACGTCCTCAGGATTTTTCCTAAGAAATGGAACCACTAACATCTCCAGCATTCTCAGACAAACGTATTGCCCAAATCTTATGTGAACCCAGACATTTCTTGAATAACCTTGCACCGTGTTAATCTTTATGTCCCGAGGACCTCTTTGGGTTGGATGGGCGTTGTTTGTTACAGACAGTGATGCACGATGTAAACCTAGTGGAGCAGGTTAGCTAAGAGCTGCTCTTTCTTAAGTGCTACCCCTGAGTTTTTCTGGTCCTGCGCTGTTACTGTGAGGTTTGTCACCTTACGAGCACTCAGCTCCGGCTTCACATGCTGGCAAATGTGACTACCCAAGCGCTAAAGCTGATAAACACCATAATCCTGCACAGGGTTCTAGGAGCACAGCTACCAGGGGGAGCAGCCCTGTCCCTCCCTGTGTGTCGCTGCACTGGGCCAGTACAAGCATTTCTGCAGCTGGGGGATTAACCTTACTTGGGAGCTGCTCTGGCTGGAAGAAGAGCCTCCTGTGAAGCAACACTCACGTTTCAGCCCGTTGTGTTCTCCAGTGTGTCTCGCGACCAAAAGGAGAGTGAGACAGGAATAAGCCATCAACAGAAAGGTGGAGGGGAAGGACAGTTTCATCCCTTTGGCAGTAGGGCCAGTTTGAATGTAGATCCACCAGAGCCAAGATCTGTGTAGAACTTTGTTATTAACTGCAGGTTGGCTTGCGGGTGTCTTTACAAAAGGCAGCGGGACTTGACACTTCACTGACAGCCAAGCCACTTAACTCTTAAGTGCAAATTGTACTGCAGCATAAAACAGGGTGTTGCTGGTAACCATTAAGAAAAACAGGATAACTACATATCCCTTCTTTTCTTTCCTGCCCTCTGTTTCACGCCTATTTCCAAATTTTTAGTAGGAATTTCTTTTTTTAATCCAAATGAGTTCTCTGATGCAACTGCCAGCACAGGCGTGCAAAGCAGGGTGCTCGTGGCAGCGGTAGCTCTGCACGCCTGCCAGAGAGAGCAGCAGGAGTATCTGAAGGCAGAGCAGCTCTGAGCTCTTTGTAATGCAGCACCGTCACCTTAGTTCCAGTGTCTGCAGCCTTAGTTTCTGAGCATTGAGCATTCTAACTGTGAAATGCAAGTGTCTCTCCCTAGATCAGAGTGTTAGAAGGAGTATAATTTAGGCTTAGCGTTTCCTTTTCTGACTCTACCTTCTCTGTTTTGCATGGATGTCTCTTTGGGTTTAGTAAGACTTTCGTACATAGAATCATAGAATCAATTGGGTTGGAAAATACCTCAGAGATCATCAAGTCCAACCCTTGGTCCAACTCCAGTCCTTTTACTAGATCATGGCACTAAGTGCCATGTCCAATCTCAGTTTAAAAACCTCCAGGGACAGTGAATCCACCACCTCCCTGGGCAGGCCATTCCAATGCCTGACCACTCTCTCTGTAAAGAATTTCTTTCTAATATCCAGCCTAAATTTCCCCTGGCAGAGCTTAAGCCCGTGCCCCCTTGTCCTGTTGCTAACTGCCTTGGAGAAGAGACCAAATATAGGTAAAGCCTCTGGTATTTTATTGAAAGATGTTAACAGGAAAAAGAAAAGTTCACAGCACGCTCATGTGAAGTAAGTGCTTTAAAGGAGAGGCCAGTTCCAATCAGTGCTGGAGCTCTGCAGCCTGTGTTGCGCTCGGCTGTTTGTCAGAAACTCCTCAAGGGCTCGAGATTCCTAATCTTGGTTAATAATGTAGCAGCACTTGGTGATCTGACTCCATCAGCTCACGATTTTTTAAGTTTGTTTTTCTTTGCGAAGGTGAGGTCTGGCTTCCTGAGCACGTGAATTTGCCTGTTAAAATGTGCCACAGCCTCTGGCTGCTTCGAGGTGATGTGTGACTTTGGATAAACCCGGTAGGAGCGAGACTGAAATTGAGTTTTAAGTTGTGCTTTCATCTTGAGACTCATGCCTCTAGCATTGCCGAAAGTCATTCCAGTAGCCAGCCAAGAGATATCCGTTGCCTCCCATTGCCCGTATCTTTGCTAGGTACCTTCTGGGGGCGCGTGGCGCTTCCGGCATTGTCATATTGCTGCATGCAGGAAGGGCAGGGAGAGCTGGCCAAGTTCCCCAAATCCTAGCGCTGTCGCCTTGGCCCCACCAATAGTTTGCAAATAGCCTGCTCAGGCTGTCCCCACAAAGACTTTTCCTTTCCTTGTGTTCTCCAGGCAGCGGCAACAAGGATGATGGAGCACGGGGAGTTGCTAAGACGATGATGATTTCTGCAGGGCACTTGCGTGTGATATGAAGGCACGTGCTCTGCTCAGTGGTCAGTTTAGATCTGTTGTGTCTCTGTTGACAGTAGGGAGAGGAAGTGCGAGTATCAGGTGGTGACTGAGATAACAGTGACGTTTTCCTTGCTTGCCCCTGGGTTCTTGTTCTAGATTAAGAATACATTCAGGTGGGGACTGAAATACATAGTCTGAAATAACCCCAAATTAAAGTTCCTTTCCCTCACTCTAGCAGTGGCTAGTCTGTGTCAGGAGAGGAATTGCAGCAGTTTTATCTGCTGCATGCCTGACTACACACGAGAGAGAAACCAAAGTGACATTTTTGCCATTTTAGATCACGATGGAAATGAGAGGAGATCCCTTATGAGCTAGAATAAGGTAAATAGATATGCTTGTTAACGCGATCTGAAATTATATCGTTAAACTATTTTTCTGTTACAGTTCACGATCTGCAGAGCTTCGGACTTGATAATGTAAGTGTTCCCAAGATAGTCTTCTCGTTCTCTTGATCCGTTTTTCCTTCTGAATTTCCCACTTTGGGATCCCACTGTACTGGTGCTGGAAGGATTTGGCTTTTTGAGTCTGAGCAGAGCCTGGGACCTGCTCTCACAGAGCGCTCTGAAGTCTGTTCTGGGACATCTGCAAGTTGCTTGGCAAGCCTGTTCCCCTCTTTCCGAGACTACCTTGCTCCTTAATCTGTGCTTTCCAGTTTTCTAAGGTTGATATTTTTACAACTGCTTCTCGAGCTGTTGGAGTTTATCTCGTGCTGGGAGGAAAGCAGATGACACCCGTACCTGTGCTGCCGAGGCAACTGCCAGCGTGGTGCTCCTGTGGCAGGGAGAGGAATGGGTGGGAGAACCTGCTCTGTCGATGGGAGGGAAGGGCACTGGGATCTGGGAATTTCCAGCATGAAAAGGAGAAATTCCACATCTTGGAATCTCCGGGGAATAAATATGAGTAAATGCTTTGGAGTTTACTGTTAAGACATTCAGAGTACAGGAGGACTTGTCTCTGTTGCAGAGCCACACACAGAAAAATATGCACATAATTAACTTTAGACCCCTTGCCTTGCCCCTCAAATACTGTGCGTTTGTTTCAGTTATTAACATTTCCATTTCAGATCAATATGACGCACTACATCAAACACCTCTCATTTGGGAGGGATTATCCCGGCATTGTGAACCCTCTGGATGGGATGGAGGTCACCGCGCAGCAAGGTAAAAGCCAGCTGAGAGAAACCTCTTTTTAAGTGTCTGTATTAATAAGTGTTAGAAGAGAGGAGAAGTTTCCAAGGCTTTAAAAAGAGCCACGACAGCGTTAGGTAAAATGTGGTCTCTCCACCTTGTGCTCTTCCTGGAAAAGCCGCGTCCATTCGTCTGGAACAAATCTGCCGACGTGTTTTGTATCTGTGACCCTTCTGAAAGATCTCTTTGCAGTGTGTCATGGGTGCACAGCAGCGGGGACAGCGCATCGTGATTAAATGCCTACACCAGGTCCAGTTCAGGGGGAGCCTTGTCTGGCTACTGCGTGCCGTGGGAGATAACCGGAGATGCGGGGCAGAGGAGAAGGGCGTAGCTGACAGTTGCTGGAGAGCTGTGGGGTCTGCCTGACCTTCATCTACCCAACAGTAGAACAGCCGCAGTGAAGTTAAAATATTGCCGATCGTTTCTAGATAGCTCTAGTTTGTTGGCTTGGGAAGGAAAAGCCATTCTCTCCTCATGCTAATGCTGCTCCAACTATAATTTTGGCATTCACACAGGCCTGCTTCTGTGGATCTCCCATGAAAGATCCTGGCCGTACCACCTCATATGGCACTGCAGAGATTGGTTATTCTTTTTAGGAGTTTGCAGGTACTTGGGGTGCTGTTATATAATAAGCCTAGAGAAAGAAGTCATTTGCTTTGAGCTGGTGGTAGGATTAACAGTCTTACTTCAATCCATTCCTTTAAATATACCAACATCGATTTTGATTCTTGTACCCAAATCAGATTATGGTGCTTAAAATAAAATACAGAAAAATGAAAAGGCATCACAATGCTCAATGTGATCGTGATGACATGGTTTCCTGTGGAGTGACAAACTCTCTGAGAGGGGGGCCTGTAGTTGGCTGGTAAAATTCTTTCTGGAGGCTGAAACTTTTCATCCTGGGCTTCCGAGAACCAGGTGGCAAATGCTCCAGAAAAGAAGTGGGAGAAATAGCCTGTTTGTGTTTATTGCAGACCAGCTAAAGATATTCTGTCTAAGAATTACTTCTTATGTAGGAATGGATAAATAATCTTCTCCTCTAGGGAATTTCATAGAAAACACTTTGAAAAAAGTGACTTCTGCCTTCCGTTAGCCTTAAAAGAACTGGAGGGAGAGGCTAGGCCAAAGAGTTCTCTTCCTATTTTTTTTCTTCATTGGTCCAGATCTTCCAATTTATCTTCCGATATGATGATAGCCGTGCTTTTACAGGAATAGACTGTGGTGGTAATAAAATTGATATATAGGATACAGGATATTTATTGAGAGTTGAGTGTGTTTTCTTAGGGCTACGCTGTTACATATAAAGGTTTTCACATGTTAGAATAAGAATTTTCAAGAAGTTGCACCGGTAAAACTATAGGAAGATAACTGGTTTGTAGAAAGTTTTCTGTTTAGTCAAGGCCAAAATGCCAGTGGTTTGGGGTTTTGTTGAACCAGCAACGGAGTTCACTTTGGCGGAAGGAAAGCTCCTGTCAAACATTAACTTTACTTTCCCTGAAAACCTCCGGTAGCTGTTTTGCAGAAAGATGTGCTCTGACAAGTTGAACAAAACCAGTTTGTGTCTACCTGACCTGTCAGTTAATCTTTCCAGCTCTTCACTACTTATTAATTGTCTCTCTGTCTTTGCTTACAGCTTCCATGATGTTTCAGTATTTTGTCAAAGTGGTCCCCACGGTGTATATGAAAGTAGATGGTGAAGTAAGTGCCTTTTTTTCCCTATTGCTTTGGCAAGTGAAAGCCTTCAGACTTTCTCCTCGTGCTCTAACGCTGACCATATCTGACCTCTGGTGGAGGCAACACAATCCGTTCAACTTTCTTCATATCACCACCCCAGCAAGAATAACAATTTCTGTGGTGTCATGTTATCTGTAATGCTGTGGCAGTGAGGAAGCAGATTTCAGACTCCTCCATCCCACCTAGATCAAAGTGATCATGCCATTTTCATCATGTTCCCTCATGAATCCTGTGTAGTGCGGTCTCAGGAGAAGTCAAAGCAGCAAGGAGAGCCTAAAAATGTTCCTTGGAGAGTAGCCCAAGATCAGTTTGTCTCCAATTTAGAAACTCCTGTAGCCTCCAAAAGAGCGTGGTTGGATTTCCAGCCCTGCATTCAGAGTATGTTGTTCTTTTGGGACAGGTAGGATAAAGAAATTTCCAGGGAAATACCAGGGTAAGATGAAGATCCTGAGAACAGAGGCAAAGTAATACTCTCTTTTGTAGCCAGAAGCTTCTCTTCTGAGGGAGCAGAAAGAACTGGTTTCCTTCGTTCATTTGTAAGCATTTGTTTTGGTTTCCACCATCCTGCAGGGCATCTCTGTGGAGAGCATCTTTTTAAAAGACCAGCAAAACCTGTCGGTTGTCGTTCTTTGGGCAGCAGAGTGGTGTAAGCTGTTATTTTTCTTTTGCAAAGAAAACACCAGTAGAGGCAGCAGCTCTGCCGTTGGGCAGACTTCACCACCAGTGCTACCCAGTGCACTTAGGTCACCTCATGAGGAGGAGAGGGGTGCCGTGTGCCCCAGTACCTCTGCGAATGTTCGCGTACAAGATGACTTAGCTCCCCAGCTGTCTCACAGCTTTTGGCTCTGTGTCTTCTGTGCTGCATGGGCAGCCCACGCCCAGCTTCCCTTCAGCACTGAACCGGTTTCCTCTGAGGTGAAACCCAAGTGTGGCTCTGGGGCTCATTTGGTGCAAGGGCTCATCTACATGTAGGTGAAACTATGCCAGAATTTGACTCCTTTGTCCTATGCAGTTTTATATTGCTTTGCCACTGCAGAATGGGAAGGCTTACCACCTCAGGCTCTTCGCCCAGACCAGTGCCACTGCTGGGCATGTACCGAACAGCGTACGACTGCGCATCGACACAACCTGCAGGTTGCTTTTACCTTTCTGAAATGTGAATCACCACCAGGGTAGTAGTTATGTCAGAGGCTGCAGAGGAGCCGCAACTCTGAGGAGCCACACAGCCACAGTAGATACAGCACAGACATTCAGGCAGAGCTATCTCAGAGCAGTGTGGGCAGAGCAATCTAACGGAATCCATGGAAAGGTAGACGTAGTTTGCATTTCTTCATCTCTCCTAAAGATTGAAACTGTCACAAGACTCGGTTCTCCTGTGATGAATCCATATGTAGACCATTCTTTCTTCAATCCCCTGCCAAGAAAGGGCCCATCTATTCTTTTCTGGGAGTTGATTAGTAGTTACCTGGTATGAGGTGATGTTGGGAGAACCTTCAGAACACGCTCATTCTGCTTGGATTCAGGATGCTGCTGCAGTTTCTGTGGATAATTGAAATTCCTGAAGTACGAAGGACAGTTAATCAGAGCCTTGTTCTTACAGCCATCTCCCAGTTTACCGTGGCTTCTGTTTCTCTTGGTGACATCTTGCATGTAGAGCTGTAGCTTGTCTTTCAAAGGACTTCTCCTGTCAAAATAATTGATTTTTATTAGCCACCTGGAGAGAATCCATGCAGACCATGATGCTCGTACTTACCGTTACTATGGATCCAAGTGTGCTGCCACACGCAGCACTTGGAAACTCCAAATGTGGAACTTGGTAAAGAAACTGGACAGTGCTTTTTCAGATAGCTTATTAGGGATGATAGAACATAATTTCATTTTACAGAAGCCCAGTTTATTTGCTCTATGAACAACGTGTAGAAGAGCGGCAGAGCGCAGAAGAATGCTGCAGGGTGATCTTCATAGATGCAAAGATGGGCAATCTGTGTCCTTCTGCAGCCCTGGCATTCTCCTGCCTTTGAGTATTATTTCCTTTTTTTCTCACTCTTGAATATATATGGCTTTCTGACATTGGTGCTGTCTCCTGAAGCGTGCCTAGGTGGACTGCCTTTTGGTAGAGGATGACGTGGACTTGGGGTTGAGGTTGAGAGGGACTGCTTGTGCCATTGCTTGCCAGCAGAAAGCAAAACAGTGCACCCTGGGGACTGATGCCTCGTTCTTTGGGCTAGTAGGGGCTTTAACTGATAGCCTGTGGTCAAAATCGACTGGTGGTGCTCCTTACAACCCTTTGTAACCACTGCCAGGCCCCCCAAAAGTGAGTGGGCAGGGCTGTGTTGAAACTCCTGTTGGAGCAGCCTTTCATGTTGCTCGTTAACCAAACTCTGTTTGCTGTTTCCTGCTAGGTGGTGAGAACTAACCAGTTTTCAGTTACACGACACGAGAAGATAGCCAACGGGCTCCTAGGAGACCAAGGTCTGCCTGGTGTGTTTGTGCTGTATGAACTTTCGCCCATGATGGTGAAACTGACAGAGAAACACAGGTAAGAGACCTTTCGCTCACCCTCCGCTGATTTTGCCATTTTGCTTAGCTCGAAACTCCATCCTCGCTTAGAGGTGACGGTGCGAATACTTGGAAACCATCCAAGCCCCTTCCCAGTCAGTGGAGAGGAAGAGGCATCCCGGCTGCCCTTCCTCTCTGTGTGGACATCGGAAGGGGATTGAGGTTGTTCTGATATTACCCGCAGTGTTTTAATCCAGTACCAGTGTTTTAATCTAGCACCAGTAGTTACCTGAAGTGTTTTAATCCAGTACCAAGGTGGAGAAGGAAATGGGTGCAGCAAGCAGAAGTCTCAGTTCAGACAAATTTCCTTATTTTTTTTTAACGGGCAGACTAGATTTATGTAGTGTACACATCTTACCTGCATCTACAGCAGCACCTACACTGATCCAACCTGGTTGCTTAGTCTGCATTTGCTATAGCTTTTCTGCATGTTGTAGTCATTGTAGAATATCTTTCTTCTTTTGGGGCCCACCGTTAATCACAGACATGTAATTGCAGCAGCGTGGAAAATCACGTTGCCAAAGGCCGTTGTTCACAAAGAAGACAGAGGAGTCTTGCTTTATTTGAATAAGGGGAGTGTTCACCGTGGGTGCCAAGTTGCAGTAAAAATATCAGTGACAAACTCCATTCTGCAGCCAACAGGGGATATTTAATTGTTAAAGTTCTTAATTGTCAGCTATTAGTATTTATATAATGCATACTTAATGTGCTATGATGAACATTATGATAATTATGAATTAGATTTTTATTAGTTGATTGGTACTTATCTGACCTGTTGGTATTTGAGCTCATGCTGGTTGTTCAAATTCTTTTCCTCATTCTAGGTCCTTTACACACTTTCTCACAGGAGTTTGTGCCATCGTTGGAGGCATATTTACAGGTACTGCACCTTTCCATCTTTTTTCTTTCTCTAAGAAAACCATGACATCTTACTCTTTCTAAAGTCTTGCTGACTGGTAATAAATCCCTGTTTGGTGGGGAGCCTTGGGGAGGGGCTGTGGCATGTTCTGCAGAGCCACGGGATGGCATCAGATTTTGTCCTGGTTTGAGCCAACTGCGGCCTGGAGCAAAGAACCACCTGGAATAAAGAACCACCAGTGGCTCAGTCACTCACTCTTCCCCCTACTGGGAATGAGGAGGAGAACTGGGAAGGAGCAGTAGGTAGAGCCTCGTTGGTTGAGATACGAACAGTATAATAGCACAACGTAAAATAAGTAATAAGAGAGAGGGGGAAAAAAAGAAGAAACAACAGTAATAACAATAATGTCAACTAGGTAGTGTATAATGTGAGTGATGTACAACACGAGCTTATCACCACCTACAACCCGACAGCCCAGTGTGTTCGAAGCTCCAAAAGCTTTCCTGACCTGCCTGGTTCCCCCTGTATATATATATATATATATATATATATACACACACTTTACATAACAGTCATGATGGTATTGAATATCCCCTTGGCTAGGGGCTGGTTCAGTTGGACTATCCCCAACTGTTCGCTGAAAATTAACCCCGTCTTAGCCAAACCCGGGATAGATTGTAATTAGCACTGAAGACTTTCAAGATGCTGTACACGATGTAGACCTATTGTAATATTTCATTTGGTGAAACATTTCATTTCATTATAGTGTAGACCTATCATAGAATTTCATTTCGATGCTCTACAGGACAGTTTGTTTTCAAATAATGCTGCCTTTCACGTACCGTACAAATGCATCTGTACTGCTCTCGTGGCCAGCTTGGGTCTTCAGGCAAATAGTTGCTTTCATGTGGAACTAAAGCCAGTAAAATCTGTGAACCCGGGTCACCATGGGCATAGCCAGCTCAGAGGTCTCGGCCTGGGTTCCCAGGCACAGGAGCTCCAGTGAGTGCCCTGCAGGAACTAAAAGCAGTCCTCAGAGCTAGACAGGCTCCTGCAAGGAGAGGCTGTTCCTGCGGATCCATTCAAGTGTCTAGGCTTCATTCTTGGTGCTGGATTCTGGATTAGCTAATCCCAGCTTTATGCCCAGCCTTGAGCTCCAGTTTATAACCCGGGGTGCTCTGAAACGTAGTCAGAGATGTTCATGTGGCTGTGAAGGACCAGCCTGGATCTGGTCAGCAGATCTCACTGGACATGAGAACCAGCTGCTGTCCACGTAACATGATGTCGCACGCGTCTGTCACGTAATACCTTTATCGGCAAGGTTTTCTGGTCACCGGAGTTGTCTCACTGCTCAACCCGATACCATTAAACAGGACTTCTGTCTGTAATAAATTTGATTATAGATCTTAGGAGGAGCAATTGAGGGAGCTGGGACTGTTCAGTTTGACGAAGAAGAGGTTGAGGGGGGACCTCATCATGCTCTACAATTACTTGAAAGGACATTGTAGAGAGGTTGGTGCTGGTCTCTTCTCACAGGTCATTAGGGACAGAACCAGGGGGAATGGGTTCAAGTTGCAACAGGGCAAGTTTAGGCTGGACATTAGGAAGAAATTCTTCACGGAAAGAGTGGTCAGACACTGGAACAGGCTGCCCAGGGAGGGGGTTGAGTTGCCATCCCTGGACGTGTTTAAGTGTCGCTGAGATGTGGTGTTGGGTGAGATGGTTTAGGGGTGAACTTGTAGTGTGGGGTTAATGGTTGGACTCGGTGATCCCAAGGGTCTTTTCCAGCCTGAACTGTTTTATGATTCTATGATTGTATTAATTTCTGTGCTTTACTCAGGAAAGAGATTAAAAAGTTTGTTTTCATGAGAAACACAAGTGCCCTCCAGCACTGATTAGGTTTGACACCCAGTTCGTAGTGTTTGCTGCCATATGCCGCGTTCAGTCTTTGTATCCTAGAGGACAGATCAAATGAGCTGTGTAACAGGTTTTGTGTTACAGCACCAAATTGATTCCACCAGTAGAAATAATTTCAGGACAGAAGAACCACAGAAGACAGTTGTCTGAAGTGTTACTCAAAGACCAGATAGTAAGGCAAATAATTCAATACAGTAGTAAACAGAGGACTCAGTTCCCCTTTAAGCTGCTACTCTTTATATAGTATTGAAATGTCTGTCTTTGGGTAGGGTCAAGTAATCACTTATTTCTTCGATTAAGGCATTTAATAAAAGAAAAAAGAACATAAAGACATTGAAAATACTTTCAGACACTGGCCCACTGTATTCCCACCCTGGCAGGAGCTCAGAGTTCCTGTCCTGGGAAAGCCGCTGCGATGGGTTCAGCACTGGCTGGTGCAGGAGACCCGTTCGGAGCTTTTGTTTGGTCCCAGACAAGTACGGAATATTCAGTAGGCTCCTGCAGCACTGGAGAGTTTGGGGGGAAATACTGCAGAAAGAACTCAAGGCACCGATTTGTTTTGCTTTGTGTCAGGTAGACGTTGCAGTCTCTGTTAAGGGCAGCATGCGGTAGAGTAGCTTGTTTCTCGGGTTACTGTGAAAAGAGCAAGAAACGGGGAACGTGCCCTTTGCAAGCTGGGTCAGGGCAGTGACACGGCGTCAAGCTCTCGGCATCAGCTTCCTCTCCAAACTTCTCGCTCGTCAGTAAATACAAGTGACTGACTTGTCTCATTTTCACATCTGTAAGAGAGATCTTTCTCGGGAGAAGCGTGATCACCTCTACCCTGCGAGCAAGATCTTGTCTGTCCTGATGAGATGAAGACCTTATTCTTCTGAGCAGCAGCAGCAGCTATTTTCTGTCTGGGGGAGTTAGAATTCCTTTCCACTAGCAGAAGAGTTTACGTTTTCTTTCTTTGCTCACTCTTTGAGGCATGTCTGGCTTGATCCGTCTGTTCTTTCCTTTCAGTTGCAGGACTGATTGACTCCTTGATCTATCACTCGGCACGTGCCATCCAGAAGAAAATAGAACTTGGGAAGACAAGATGAATAAATTACTTCACCCCGCAAAGAAAACTCCGAGAACTAAACAGGTTTTTTGAAACAGAAGTGGTCTTCTGAGTGCACAAGAGAAGAGATTTGAAATTCCCGGATGGCACTGACCATTTTTATGTTACTGTCCCATTGGGGTTTTTTGGCATTAATTCGTCGATAGAACTGCTTGAACCTCGCTGCTGTAAAAATTAGCCATCCTGTCTGGCTGTGCAGACCCTGCTGTAAAAACCCTTCTGTGTCAGTTCACATTCATCCAGTTCTGTCTCCCTCCACGGAAGAGATGCTGGAGATGACTGCATTCTGTTTCCCTCCAGGAATAACGTGGTGAATTGGCCTGAGACCTGGAACAGGTTGAAATTGCCATCAAATAAGCTTTCTAGCAACGCCATCTGGCTTTTTAAACTTTTCTTTGAAATGTGTTTGAGAGCGCTGCTGCTCTGTGCCAGGTCTTTGAGCTGAATCCCATGCGCTTTCCTTCCAGCTCTCCTGGGCAGCGTGGTGAGACCAAGCACTTGATGTGAGGCATCGCAGTTCCTCCAGATTGATCTTCTTAGAAAAGATGCGAGTTGATGTTTCAGCAAAAAAAATAGTGGAGTTTTAATTGCTTTTTAAATTGGATTGTGTTTTTCACTTTCCCTTCAGTTTATATTTCGAAATAAAGTCCACCCTCTGTGTGTTTTGATAAAGCATTTTGAATAATAATTAAATTATTTCAAGTAATCCTGGTACTGAGTTGGAAATTATAATTTAAAAAAACACACCTGCATTGTGGCCAAGTATGTAGATAGTGTGATGATGATGGGTTTATTTTTTCTTCTTTTTAATGATCTACACAAGTGAGTAAAGTGCTTGGTATGTGAAATTGTGTTGGGAGAAATTTGAAAATGGTGAGGAAAAATAAAACACTGGATTTCTGCCTCATCTCGAGGCAAAACAAACTCACGACTTTTAAATCTCAGCTCTGGATTTGCCTTGGTATTGGTTCTAAACTTGGTCCAAGCAGTTGGTCCAACAGTGCGCAGAGAGTGTGACAGGCACAGAATGCAGAGAGAAAGCTGTTTTGTAATTAATTTAATTTTTATTTGTGGTTTGTTTGTGTTTTTTTTAATTAGTTGGACTCATCTACAAACCAGGGAGTATAAAACCCTGTGCTTTCTCAGACAGGGAGAGAAGCAGCTTGAGGTAAGCAGACATTAATCTCCAAGCTAAAATACTGAAAAAACTTGTTTGTAAAAAAAAGAAACAAGTGAAGTGATACAGACTTGTGCTATGAAGTGAGAATAGGAGAAATTGAGTGGCTTTGATAGACTGAAAGGCCAAGTGACTAAAAGCTGTGGGAGAGCTGAGTTGGTTTCGAGGATGTTAGTGCTTGTGATTGAAAGTGGAAATGAACACCCTGCTCTGGAGGAGAAAAAATCCATTGAAGAGCTCGGTTTTCAGGGTCTGCCGTCTGGTTCTGCAGAGTGGGCAACGTCAGATTGTGCTGCCTTTTCAAAGCATTAAGGGCTCAAAAAGTAAAGCAAATGTTAATAATATTCACATGTGTTTTCAAAGTTTATTCAACGTAAGGTCATTTCAACCGTACTTGATTCTGTTCTCTTCTGACTTCGCATGCTTGATTCTTTCCATTCTTACTCTTTGATACGATTTTAAAAATATGTCCTTATTTATAAAAAGACAAGAAGGCAAGATGCAACTTTCCCCTTGCCCAAAGAACAACTACGAGCCTACCCCAAAAGCCGTCACTGAGTGGAACTATCAGCTCTGTCGTGCAGCCAGCCACGTCTGAACGACTGCTGTCACCACCACCACTGTCAGGTGGCTTTGTGGCCACTGCAGGGACACGTACAGCAACTCCCAGGCTTCACACCCACCTCCAGCCACGCTGTCTCCCCTTGCTGCCTCCCAGCCAGCGAACGTAGAGCCATGACCACCCTGTGTCCAACCACGTGCGACGTCCCTGGTGCCAGGGGAGCATGTCACCTCCTGGCATCCGCAATGCCCAGCTGGTGGAACCAGCACAAGCAGCACCAAGAGCCCAGGGATGTCAGGCTCTGGGAGTCTGGGCACAGAGCAGCGCTGGGGGAAAGGAGCAAGCTGAAGAGCAGAGGCAGATGATGGCAGTGTGGGGGGCTGCCGGTTCCTGTGCTAGCAGCCTGGCTTCAGTTTCTTGGAAATGCGTCATTTGTAGAACAAAATCTTGCCTTCAGCTGCCAGTCTCTCGATGATGCGGAATTCGACATCAGCGTTGTGGACCCCTGTCCTGCGAAAAGCTCCGGGCCAGCGGTTTTTCTCCCAGTAGTGGTGCCAGTTCCCTTGGCTGTCTGCTCCAAAGCCGAACACGGAGACCTGCACACATGCCAGCAAGAGCCATTGCTGTGCAGGGGCTCGGTTTGCCCGAGCGCACGCGGCGGCAGCGCCGGGTCTTGCCAGCTACGCTCACCTGCTGGCAGGTGTGCAAGGCGAAGAGCAGGGCCGTGAAGCCGGTGGAGGGGTACCGCCCCTGGTGCTGCGTCCAGTTGTCATGGATGTACTTGAGGAAAGCTGGGCTCAGGATCAGCACCTGATCGAGGAGCGGGGAAGCCGTCAGCTGCTCACCGTGCTGCGAATGGGGCGACTGGCCTTGCCACCAGCGCGGCCGCTGGCCCTCTCGCTCACCAGCTCTGCCCACATCCCACTGGGAAACAAGCCCGGTCTCTGCCCGGAGGAGCTGGAGCTCACCGAGCCCTTACCTTGTGTCTGTCAGCTTTGATGAACTGTTTCACTCTCACGTACGTGCTGCAAAAGCCAGAGGAAGCAGTGAGCGTGGGGCACTCCTGCTGCCAGGGCCTCTCCTTTGGAAGCAGCTGGTTTGCAGGGGGTGGCTCTGCCCACCGGCAGCTTTCCCCCTGGCCTGGCTCTGGGAAAGGACCACACCAGCCCCATGGTCCCGCAGTGGGGAGAGCCACCATCCCACCCACGGACATTATGGGACTGCAAAATACCTGAGCCCCACGGGGACGAGTCAGTGCCTGCTCCCCCAAACTGACGTGTGGAGGGCAGCCAGGACCCTCATCCAGGGGCCCTTTGTCCCATGGTGCCAGGGCCACAGTGAGGCCCCAGGGTCCCCAGGACCACCCCGCACCATCCCCAGGGTCTCCCTGGGGACAGAGGCGCTGTCACCCCGAAACAAACGCACCGTGTGAGCTCTCCAGTAGAGAAGGCACTGGCCACCCACTGCAGGTCCAGTGGCTTGAAGGGGACGAGGACGAGGTGGACACCAGGCCCAAGGTTAACTGCGCTCTCTGGATACATGAAGTGATGGGTTGTTCTCATGCCAACATCCAGCTCAAAGCCAGCAGTCTTTGCTCTGTTCATCCTAGGGGATAGCAGGAAGGCAAGACCCAAAAGGAAGATGCATGACATGCCAGTCCCACTGGGCGGGGACACCAGGTCACCTTGGCCAGCAGCAAAAAGAGAGGACATGGGCAACACGGGGCCAGGGTGTGCCCCAGGGTGGGCGGCTCCAGGAGCAGAGCAAGCAGGAGGGCTTGTGGTGGCAGATTTCACAGGGTGACTGGAGGCTGGGCCACGCCAGGGTCCCAAGGAGACAGGGAAGGGCCAAGCCCCGTCAGGTCACCCACCTCAGCACCCAGTCATGGGCGTCAATCCGCAGCCCGTGGCCGGACCCCTTCAGCCTCCCCGAGTTTCCCACCACTGCACAAGTCCTGCAGTGAGATGGGTCCCACAGGTTACCAGCTGGGGCCCGGAGGACAGTGAAGAGCTGCTGGATGATGGCCTGGAGCTGGATTCCACTCGTGGGACCCTGCAGCATCTGGGAGAGCAAGGGCAGCAGCAGGCAGCATCAGCCCCATCCCCACCAGTACCCCCGAGGGAGACATGGTGGGAAGGAGGGGGGGGCTCCCTGCACCTTCTTCATCCTGTCACATCTGTCCAGTTTGACCTTGGCCTTTTCCCATTGCAAACAGATTTGGGGAGCCTGGGAAGAGCCCTGATCTCTCACCCACGCCACTACTCACCAGCCACCACTGAACCACGTCGGAGGAGAGCTCGTGGGCTGCACCCGTCAGCAGAGGCCCCACGGACGTGTTGTAGCGGGCGTTGAACCATGTGGAGCCATTGGCAGTGGTGGGGCAGCAGGCAGTGACGGTGTCAGGGAAGGAGAGAGCCCAAAAGAAGGGGCTGAGGCCATCCGTGGGGGCTCGGAAACATTGCCACACGACCAGCAGCAGGCACAGGGCCAGCACCACCCGCACGCGCCTCTGGCACAGCATTCCTCATGCCACTGCAGCGAAATGTCATGGGGTCAGTAGCAGTGGCACAACAGGACCCACTCACCCCTTCGCTGCTCGCCAGCCCTGCAGGGACCTAAACCAGCCTGGTACACATTCCCTGTTTAAGCCATTCAAGGAGCCCCTTTCCCTCTGCCTGCCACATTTTTAGGGTCTGCAAATTGATCCACAAAGCAACAGTGTCGTCGCCAAACTCCAGCTCCCCTCCGGAGCGGCGGCTGTGTGCTGGTGAAGCAGCCCCCGTGATGCAGAGCCCTCCCGTCTCCTTCCCACTCCTGCTGGCGCTGGGCACAGGAGCCTTCGGCTTCGCTGCCGAGCCCACGCAGGCGCCGTGCAGCCAGTGGGGCACTCCCTCACCGGCAGCCCTGCGGTTTTGCAGCTTCAAGGGCACTGAATCATCACCAGGAGGAAGGAGCAGGAGGTGCTGACTGCCATCTCTGTGCACAAATGACACACACAGAGATGTGCCATCTCTGCTCTGGTGAGCCCCCACCTCGAATCCTGCGTCCAGTTCTGGTGTCCCCACCCTAAGAGGGACATGGAGCTGTTGGAACGAGTCCAGGGGAGACCACAAAGAGGATCCAGGGGCTGGAGCAGCTCTGCTACGAGGACAGGCTGAGGGAGTTGGGGGTGTTCAGCCCGGGGAAGACAAGACTTCGGGGGGACCTTATCACTGCCCTCAGTGCCTGAAGGGAACCCGCAGGAAGGCTGGGGAGGGACTTTGTACAAAAAATATCCACTGATAGGACAAGGGGAAAAGGATTTAAATTGAAGAAGAATAGATCTAGATTGGATCTTAGGAAGAAATTCTTCAGTCTGAGGGTGGCAAGACTCTGGAATAAATTGCCCAGAGAGGTTGTGGCTGCCCCCTCCCCGGAGATGTTCAAGGCCAGGTTGGACAGAGCCTTGAGCAACTTCGTCTAGTAGAGACGTGTCCCTGCCCGTGACAGGAGGTTGGATTAGATGATCTCCAAGGTCCCTTCCAGCCTCGGCTGTTCTATGATTCTATGAACTTCTCTTGAATACCCATGTTTAAGTGGCATTTCTGTTTTCTATCTGAAAGCACTCAAGTAAATCTAAAGTCAGAGGGAAAAGGGTTTTCTCATGCTCGGGTAATTCACAAAGTGCTCAGCCTCTCAGGACCTGGTTCCCGTGGGTGAGGAGCAGGGATGCTGGGACAGACTCCACCTCAGGGGCAGAAACGACTGCAGCAGGTGTGCTGTGGAGGAGGTCCCCTCTGTACTGGGAAAGCTGAAGGAGAAAAAAATCCTTCCTGTCCTCACAGGAGCCCCCCGTGCTGTCCTCAGTCCCCTGGGTGCTGACATGGGGCCACGCACTGGTCAGCACCCACTCAGTTTCTCCACATCAGCCAGTTTCTGCAGCTCCTGCAGCTTGCTGTGGTATCCGACCAGCTGCACGCAAATCTGACCCACAGGACACAGTCGACAGAAAACTAAATCTCCTGGGGGGTCCAACAGCAAGTGGAGACAAGAGTTTGGGGGGTTGCTGGACGATCCCAGGTGGCTGCAGTGGGTCGTTCTCCCCTGCAAGTTTGTCCTTTCAAAAAGTGATTGAACCATCATCTCTTCTTGAAGTGAAGCACAAAGAAGCCACCACCCGCCCACCAGAAACACAGGTATGTGTGCACCCGAGCAGGAAACAGCCCCCAAATGCTATCTCTGCACCCCACAGGCTCAGGGGGACAGCACATCTCCACAGCTTAGGTTTTTTTGTCCTCCTGCAGCAGCCATGAACCTTTGCTGTGGTGAAGGCAAAAAACATCCAGCTGGCGTGCCAGTCGGGCCAGGAGCCAGCATTCCCCCGGGGCTGGTTCAGGTGCTCAGGGAGCCAGGGGGTTTATTAAACCACAGCCCGTGGAGGGGACGAGCTGGCTGGCAGCTGCACGGCTGGCGTCAGAGCTCCGTTGAGCCCAGAGATGGGACTCAGGCAGCGCAGTGAATATTTCACAAAGCATTTTGCAGTCACCCATTGCCAGGGAGGGCAGGGCTCTGGCCAGGCAGGGTTGGGAGGCCACATCTCCCTGCCGGTGCCCGTGTGCTGCCCTTGCTCTGCGCATGGGACCTCTCCACCTGCATCCTCAGCCTCACAACAGCTGAAGCAACTCCCTGGCCCCGTGCCCAGAGGTACATGGTTCCCCAGCCCAGCACCATCAGCCACAAGCCACCACGCCCTAGCGATGTGGTGTGCATTGGGCTGTGCCCAGTGGCCACAGACATGTTCCTGTCCCCGCTCAGCCCCAAGGGACACTGCCAGGAGCTCCCCACCCCCACAGCCAAGAAAGAGACCCTCATGGTGTCAGGACCCCCTGATCCCTAGCCAGCCACCCCTGGGACCCCTCACCTCCTCACAGGAAGCCTTGCTGAGCAGGGCCGGGTGAAGATGACACCTCTGGGCTTAGTGGCCTCACCAGTGCTCGTTGCAAGCTGCAACAACCACCACAGGAAAAGGAAGTCTCGCGTCATGACATGCGGAAGAACAGAGCCCCATGACAAGTGGCACATTGGGGCAAGGGCTGCCATTCCTCCTCCAGTGCTGCCCACCAGCCTGGTGACCCAGCATGATCCCCCCACGCAGACCAGCACAGTGACAGGCACTGGTCTGGCTGGAGCTGGATGCCCTGGGCATGTTCCCAGGGCTGGATCAGGAAAGTCATCATTAAAATGTTCCTCTGAGGGTGCAGAGGGACAGTCTGGAGTGAGACTGCCCTCCTGCCCCTGCGGGTCCTGCTGGGATGGCTCAACTTCTGACACTGACACCAGCAATATGGGGATGTCAACAGCCTCACGCATCCAGCACCTCACCACCTGGTTTCTCTTGCTCACCTGGACGGCATTTTTGCTCAGAGAGGACAGAGGAAGACTATGACATGTGCGTTCACAACTGGGAAAGCACAAGCAGGGAAAAAAGCCATGCAAGCTGATTTGTAAGTAATTTTATCCAAAGGGATATCAGCTCTCTGCCCTGGTGACTGTGAGGAGGTTTGGAGCCTGAGGGAGAGCAGCTAAGAGGAAGGAAACTCTAGAAACTCAAACTGGAACAGCCCTGTGAAACAGAGAGCCCCAAAGGGCCAGTGTTTGTTGGCAGCAGGCTCAAAGGGGCTCTCCACCATTCCTGGGGGACCAGGCACTGAAGGAGCAATGCCCTGAGCTGCCACAGAACACGTTTTCTAGAGCACGAAGACCAGACCCTGTGTGGAAGGAATTAGGGACAGCACAGGCTCCGCAGAACTCGTTTGCATTTTCAAGCTCCCAGCACGCACAGCCCTCAGCAGAAGCCCCTTTCCCCGAGGTTTACATCCAGCGCAGCTCCACTTGCGGCTCCAGAGCCCTGCAGGGCACAGCGCTCTCCGTTCTGCCACCCTGTCCATTAGCACTAGCCGAGCAGGGAGTACCACAAGCCAGGTAGTGGGGTCAGGGCAGGGCTGGAACCGGGTGTTGGGCAGCAGAGTGTCCAGGGATGTTTCATGCATGGGGACGTGGCAGGAGCACACCCGTGGAGCACATAGGCTGCTCTGTTCTCTCCCTTTGCCTGGCCAAGGGATCCTCTGGGACAGCCTGACACTGCCGGTGGCCCACAGGAGGAGAGCGCTGGGAGGGCAGGGCTGCTGGGGCAGAGGAGATAAGGGAGACAGCACCGACCAGGGAGGCAGCACCACTGTGTGAGCTGGTGCTCCCAGCCTGGGGCCCTTGACACGGATGGGAGCTTGGGGAATCGTATTGTAAGCAGCTGATCAGATCTTCCTTCTTGAATTGCAGCAGCTCCTACTCACTGAGCACATGCACGAATGAAGCAGGGAAGACACCTTGCCTGTGAGGCTGCCCTTCAATCCACCCTTTCTGCAGAGAGAAAAGGAGGAAAAGAGGGAGAAAGGAAGGAAAAGGAGTGGTGAGCATGGCACAGGGGCATTCAGGGGGATGAGGCCCCGTAACAACTACCTTTGGTTGCCAGGGAAAAGATGGACGGTGGAGAGACAGGTGCAGAGCAGATGACAACCATGGGTGTGACAGGCAGGGAACAGAGGGAAGGGTTGGATGGAGAGGGGAATCGTGCATCCCAGCACCCACCAGCCTACGTAGGTTCACTCACCCACCAGTTGCTGTCCTCCTTTTCAGACACCACAATGATCTCTCCTGTGCAGAAAGTCAGCTCATCCTCCCGGTCAGCATCACAGTCGTAGAGAGCGCAGACCCTGCAGAGCAGCAGTCTGTCCTGCAGGTAGGCGAGAGCATCGTCAAGCCTTCCCAACTTCAACAGACACAAACTAGAACAGGTCTAGTGCCTTGGTCCCAAAGCTCCTGGCAAAGATGCGAGGAGCAAGGATGAAAGACTGGGATGTTTCATGTACAAAGGGAGGGCAGAGCTGGCAGGTCACCCGCGGGGGCTTGGGAGGGGCTGGGATCCAGAAGACACCTCCTTCTGCGGGAGTATCCTTCCAGCAGCCCCTGCTCCTCTGTCCCAGGACTGCAGCATGTGCAGCTGCCCTGCCTGGGATTCTGGTTCTCTCAGGGCAGCTCTGTGCAAAGAGTCAGCGCTGCTGCTCAGCACAACTCCAAGACCAAGAAACCCAGGTGAGGTTTCCTCTGAAGAGAGGACTTTGCTTCTGCACAGTGTCTTTGGGGAGAAGGGAGTTCCCCAGAGCAGAGAGAGGTGGGGCCAGTGTGGACACTGCAACTTTGTCCATGTCCAGAACTGCACCTCGACCTGCCAACAACCCAAAATCGGAAACAAGGCTTCCCTCAAAAGGCAGTGGAGCCTTACGGAGATCTCCCCACACCTAGCAGGGAGATGTCAGTGCAGGGAGTCACAACAGAAGTGCTGGGAGAAGTTGCTGGGGTTGACTCCAGCTCAGTTCAGAACCAAAGGTGATGAATGTGGGCAGATGTGGGAGCTGAGCTGATCCTGATCCCTGCCCACCTACCGAACTGCTCCAAGGAGGAAGACGTGGCACATCCCAGGCACGGCCAGAATATGGATTTGGTTCCTGGAGAGATTGGTGTGGGCCAGGCAGGCAGAGGGGATCCATGGCACCTATGACACAATTGGGCTGGTCATCTTCTCCCACCTTTCATCACGGGTGGGCAACAGCAACCACCACTGTCAGGCAAGACACTGCAGCATGTCCTTCTGGTTTCCCGGGCCCTGAATAAAGCACCGCATAAACTGACACTCTGTTGGTTTGTGTCTCTGTTTACGGGCAACACTTCTCCACGATGCAGCATAGGCAAAAATCACTCCATCAGTCTGGGAGGTGGAAAGGGAAGGGACTGGGGATGGGGTGGAGAGGGACAGCAGCAGGGGCAGTGGACGTGTCCAGGAAGCAGAAAGATATAGAGTGGAGACTGGGGCAAGAAGCATGTTAGCAGGAGCTGAGAGCTGGGCTGTGTAACTCCAAGATGCCCCAAGAGCTGTCAGCACCAGGGAAAGGATGCAGCTGCCACTGGTCATGTGCTTGGCACCTTCTGTCCCCCCATGCTGCCCAGGCTGCTGAGCTCTGCTGGGATGAGGCTGGTTCCCAGAGGCAGCTGGAAGCTTCAGCTCTCCAGACCTGCATCCTGGAGCACCCAGGGCTGCTCCTGGCAGCACTCACTCCTTTATCAAAGGGTTGTGCTGTGCAAGCCCCTGCCTCAGCCCTCAGCCTGCCACCCTGCTGGGGTGCAGAGAGGGGGGCATCTTTCTGCCCCCGGAGCCAGGCTGCAGCAGCAACAGCTCACCCTGCCAGCCCCTGCAGGACGCCGCCACGGACCCTCACCTGGCTTTGCCTGCTGAGGTGGGGGTGGAGGTGGATGGGAGGGGGCCGGTGGCACATCCAGACTCCGGGAACGGGCAGACCTCTTCCTCACAAGACTCAGCTGAGAAAGGCATACTTGCAGTTTAGATGGATTGGGTACGGCTCGGCAGGCACAGGAGCACCCACTCCATCCTGGTACTGTGGCTCCAAGCCAGACCCTGTCAGGACCTCACCTTCTCGTTGAGGTCTTCATCACTCTCATACATGTCATCGTGGCCCAGCCACCACTCATACTCCACGTGGACATGGGGGCTGAACTGGTTGCTCTGGGCCTGCAGCAGCTGGGACACAGAAGAGCTCCTTCAGGACCTGCCAGCCCTGTCCTGCCCTACCAGCCCCACAGGCAGCTGCTGGTCCCACCTCTGGCCACACACCCATCAGGGCAGTGCCTGCAAGCTGTGCTTCCCGATGGCTGGAGGGGGTTGTGAAAATTTCCAAATGCACATACCAGGACATGCCAGAAGCAAGACCTGGACTTGCTGAGAAGATGCTCTCACCCCATCCAGCCTCAGGACAGCTCCAAGTCCCCCTGCCCAGGCATGGTGCAACCCTTGCCTGGCCAGTTCCGAACTGCTCTGCCCTGAGGGACCCCACATCAGCAGGGCCAGCACCCGGTAGACCCCTCCACACCCTGGCACCCTCATCTGCATTCGACAGTGGCGCTCGAGATGCTGAGGGGTACAGGTGGCCCCACAGAACATGTCCACATATGTCCACATAGGTGTGGGTCCCCCTGCACTCTCTGCAGCTGGGACATGTCCCAGAATTGGAGAGGTGAAGACACAGTTTCTTACCAGTTCTTCACACAAGGGATGTCTCATCCTCCTGGCAACATCCAGGGCAGTCTCTCCTGCTTTGTTAGCTGGTGGGAGAGAAGTGGCAGCCTTGAACACTGCACGCTCGCGCCGTGATCAGTGAATTGAAGAGCAAGGTTACATTTGGGGCATCTAGGGGCAAATAAGCCTAAAAGAAGGGACAGCATAAACCCAAAGACCAAAACAAAGGCTCAGGCCATTAAAGGATGGTGGTGTGAAGATGAAGAAGAGGGTGGAATGTTGGTGCCTGGTGGACACACAGGCTGCCCAGACAACCGGGTCCCAGTACTTGCAAGCAGAGGCATGAGTGCATGTGTGAACAAAAAAATCCATTTTACTTCAGTTTCTCTTTAAACTAAAACCCCTTTCACTCCTGGGAGGGCTGAGGGTGGAACCTGTGATGGCGTTGCTGTAACCCTGCAATTATTAGTTCTGCAAAGCCCCTCCTTGCAGAGTTGCAGCACAAGTCTGGCTGGGGAGGGGACAGGACTGGGGTGACTCTGGGAAAGGCGGAGGGTGGGAGAAGGGAACTGCAAGAGGTCTGCACCCAGGTGGGCTGCAGAGCATCCCCAGACCAGTGGCAGGGTCTGCACCGTGAACGCAAGATGCTTGTACCAGTGGCAGGCAGTAATGACAGCTCAGGGACAGCTGCGCCCAACATGGCTGAGGTAGTGGAAAATTTGGCTGCTAAATCACTGTGCACCTTGGGGACATGCACCCAGCCCCTGCCACCCCATCACAGTCTCTCTGCCCTCTGAGGGGCTGCCACCCCACTGCCTGGAGCGGGAAACTGGAGCATCCCAGAGGCAAAGGTCAACGCACCTGCCAGCTCAGCGGATACCGGTGGTGGAAACATTTCTGTCCTCACATTTCACCCAGGACCCTAGTTTTAAAGCTCATTTCTGTGTTGTGAGGAGGAGATTCATGGGCGGTATAAATGGTTGCACCTGTGATGCGATCTGTGCTCCAGAGCACCAGCATGCACCATCTCTGAAAGAGCATTTCGGCAGCCCTCCCGTCTGCTCTCCAGCAATGCAGTGTTGGCTCTGAGAATGAGTCAACTGCCTGGTTTGGCTCCTGCTGTGCTTGTGCTGCTTGTGTAAGAGCAGCTCAGGCAGTGTTTGCCTCGCTGGGCCCTGCCAGCTCAGTGAGCCCACCCCAGCACAATCCCACCATGGGGTTAAGAGTACCCCAGAGCAAGCTGGTTCCTCTCCGGGGAGCAGAGAAGAGCATCCTCTGTTCTGAGCTGAAGAGCAAAGCCACTATTTCAGCCCCAGGCTGTCAAGGGCAGGAAGCTGTGAGAGGTCACCCCACTTGTGGAGGGCCACACGCACCCCAGAACAGCTTGTGAGTGCTGCTGAGACTGGAGAGACAGGCAGGGCACCTCGCTGGACATGCAGAGAAGAGCTTGGGGCTGAGCTTGTCACTTTGCAGGCAGGGGCCCTGCCTAGTGCTGCCATCAGCCGGCCTCTGCCCAGCCCTCCCCGGCCTCTGTCCAGCCTCCCCCCGGCCTCTGCCCAGCCACAGACAAGCCCTGCTGAGCACTCTCAGGAAGGCTAAGGAGGTGTTTCCAGAGAAGCGCTAAGACATTCAGCGTGTGCATGGCGTGAGGGATGATGTGGCTGCTCACCGATGGTGACGTTGGCTTTGCCCTTCAGCAGCAGTTTGAGACACTCGGGTTTGTTGTGCAGGCAGCAGTAGTGAAGCGACGTGTTCCCCTCTGCCGTCTGCTTTGCCAGGCTCCCGCTGCAGAAGGAGGCAGATAATGTCAGCACCCCCAGGAAGAGCTGTCAGCCACAGCACACACTGCCAGGTGCTGGCACACATCCTTCCTCCCACCTCACCCAAAGGAGAAGCGGTCACCCCCCCGTCACACCCCAACCCAGAGGAGAGGAGGCAACCCATGGCCCCTCTTATCTCGGGGTGGTCACCCCAAGCCCAGCCCAAGGGACGCCTGCTGAGGGGCCTGCCTTAATGATTCCTCTCTTTTTAGGGAGCATTTCGAAGATCGTCAGTCTTGCACCTGTCACTAGCACAGCGAGCTGACCCAGTGTCACGAGCTTACCTGTTCTGGACAAGAAAGTCGACAATATGCAAAGAGGTTCGATCAGACAACAGCACTGCCAGGTGGAGAAGAGTCTCCCCAGGTTCCTGTAACCAAGAAAAATGTAGCAATGATGAGACTGTGTCTGCCTGCACCACCACTGCCGAAAGGAGCTCCGTCCTTTAGGGTCTGTACTTGCACATTGCACAAGGTTTTCTGCTCTCTCCTCCCTCCCCAGCCCTGACCTGTCCTTTGCCTTTCGGACCACTCTGCCCTCACAGAAAGATGAATGGTATTAGCTCTTCAGAGCTGGCGAGAACCTAGTTGACATGTGTAGAGCCGTGGCTCATGGGTTCATGAAGAAGAATCAATCATCCCCTTTTCCCATTTAGAAACTGAGACAACCAAAGGTGACTTTCTGCCCAGGCCAGCAACTGAACTTCGCTGAGTCCACGTCTTGGGCGCGCAAAGGCTGCTCCTCGCAGAGCTGCTTCTCGCTTGCCATTCTCTCCCAAGACACCCCATACTGAGGATATTTCTTGCTCACTGCACCATTTTCTTCCTTCGCTTTTACTCTGGAGTGTCCTTGCGGGCAAAGCAACTGGCCCAGCAGCGTGCCCACAGCCCCGAGGGTCAGGGCTGCACTCTCTTCTTGCACTCCCAGCAAGGACCCATGCTGTGGTTTTGCAGGAAAAAATGCTGCCCTGAATTCTCAGCCTACAGTGAGACCTGGATGTCCTGCAGGAATTCACTCAGAGTTTAGAAGTAACTCTTGGTTACAAACTGGCCTTTGGGAAGCCTTGGGCTTGCGGTTATGGCTTCTGCATCCCCCCCCCCCCCCCCACTCGGGACGATGAGGGCTGTGGGGTCGTAGCCAGAAATCCTCTGTGCGCCATCATATTCCTCGCCCTGCTTGAGCCTGCCTGTTGCTCCTGGCTCTCAGAAAGTACTGTTTTAATCTCTCCTCCTGGGCACAGGGACCCTTACAGACAGGCTGGAGAGGTAACAGCAAAGCTGTTTGCCGTACAGTCCTATGGGATGGGTGGACATACCTGCAGAGGGGCCAGCACAGGCTCACTCAAATCCACGTTCTCTGCATATGCTTGGAGCAAAGAAAATATGTCCTTGTCCTTCACAGTTTCTTGGAGGCCAGAGCACTGAGCAGCAGGGCTCCTCTTGACATATTTCTTCTCGACATACTTGGAAATGATGAATTTTTTCCGATAGGCCCTGGCAGAGACCAGCCAAACAAGAGTCAGGGGCCACTGAATGACTGAGGGAGCTTCCCAGGGTGACCCCCCTCCCCTCCCAATGCCCCAACCACCTTCCCTCTCTCTTGTTAAGACCTGCCAGGCAGTTTAGCAGCCTTCCTGTCTACACTGAATTCCCCACACTCCTCTGCAGCAGCATTCATAACAACTCTTACAAAACTCCGTGGTTTTCTTAAAGCTTCCTCTCTTGCAGTTACATAATTAAATGACAACTTGACTTTCATGCATGTAAAGTGTGAGCACTGCCAGGGCCTGGGGGGAGGACCCCTGCACCCCTTGTGGGAAGCCAGAATGAACTCTCCATCTTTCCTCCCAGCGGGGATCCCACCACCTTCATCCAACACCCCAGGGTCTTGGGGACTTTGGGGTGTTGGACGGGGAAGGGACTTTGGAAGGGATGGGGAAGGTCGGTGCTTCTCCCCCTCTCCCGGGCACCCATTGCTTTCCAGAAGCCCCTCCATCATCTGTGCTCCACGATGAGGAGCCCTGACCCCTCCACTCTTCCTGGGTAGGAAATGCTCAGGGGTGCACTGAGGGTTTATAAACAGTCCTGACGATGTTTTCTGCTCTCTCCTCCCTCCCCTTCCATCCCAGCCCTCATCTGTCCTTTGCCTTTTGGATCCCTCTGCTCTCACAGTTCAGTACTGGGCACAGCTCCCTGATGGTGGAAGTGAGGGGAATGAGCAGAAATCTCAAGGACTGAGAAACACCATGTGGTATAAACTGTTTGATAGTATCTATGGGTCAGGATCAGCTTCCACACAAGGAGTGGCTGAGCAAGCTGGGGCTCTCCCTCTGGGCAGGTCATCAACAGCAGAAGAGGTGGGTGGCCAGAGGATCTGTGGTGTCTGAAGGCAAATGAGTGCTCCAAACTGAAAAGGCCATTGAGGAAGATCTGAATTACTAATTTCAGGCTGTTTCAGTTTCCCCATCATCATAGAATCACAGAATCACAGAATAGTTTTGCTTGGAAGAGACCTTCAGGATCAAGTCCAACCTCTGTCCTAGCCCTAACACCACCACTAAACTATGTGCTTCAGCACAACATCCACCCGTCTCTTAAACACCTCCAAGGATGGCGACTCAACCCTGATCACCTCCCTGCTCCTGATGACCACACCATTCCTGATCCAGGCCAGGATGCCGTTGGCCTTCTTGTACCCCTGGTCCCACTGCTGGCTCATGCTCAGCCGGCTGCCCATCAACACCCCCAGGTCCCTCTCTGCCTGGCAGCTCTCCAGCCACTTCTCCCCAAGCCTGTAGCACTGCCGGGAGTTGGTGTGGTCAAGGTGCAGGACCAGGCATTTGGCCTTATTGAAACTCATGAGATTGTCCTTGGCTCAGTGATCCAGCCTGTCCAGATCCCTCTGTCGAGCCTCCCTACCCTCAAGCAGATTGACAATCCCACCCATCTGCAAACTCAGTGAGGGTGAACTCTATCCCCTCATCCAGATCATTGATGCAGATGTTAAACAGGAGTGGCCCCAGCGCTGAGCCCTGGGGGACACCACCCATGACCGGCCACCAACTGGATTTAACTCCACTGACCACGACTCTTTGGACTCAGCCATCCAACCAGTTTTTCACCCAGCGAAGCGTGTGCCCATCCAAGCCAAGTTTCTCTAGGAGAATGCTGTGGGCAGCAGTGTCGAGTGCCTCACTAAAGACCAGGTAGACAACACCCATAGCCTTTCCTTCATCCAACCAGCGGGTCACCCAGTCACAGCAGGAGATCAGGTTTGTTAACCAGGACCTGCCCTTCACAGACCCATGCTGACTGGGCCTGATCACCTGGTTGTCCTGCATGTGCTGCACCATGGAACTCAGGACGACTGGGTGCATCCAAGGGGAGAGGTGGCTCCAGTTGTATTTTCCTGCTCTCCCAGCTCTCTGCTGCTCTCTCTCTGCCAAGCACAGTCCCTTATCCACCTGTTCACTGCAGGGTAGGTCCTCATACTCTAATTGGTGCCCTAGCCAGGATTCACATGCCTGTAGTGGAACCTAATCAGGTCTGTTCTGATGGCTCTCCACTCTCCCGTAAGTCCCCTCGGTCCCTGACAAAAAACTCCAGCTCTCTGTATCCCTCAAGAGCTCTGCTGCACTCCAGCTTTATAGCCCTAAGCCCTGCTCACACCAGCCACATCACCCCAGCTTTGCCCTGTCCGCTGCAGAGCCTAGAGGCTGGGGCGCTCCAGCATGCAGGATGGGGGTTCCCACATCCTCAGCAGGTCCTTGTCCAATGCCTATGCTGATCCCACCAATCCTGGGTCTCATCCACTGGACACAGTGAATGGCTCTGCACCATGCAAGTTCCTGTCCCCCATCCCACTCCACCCTCCTGCTCTTCCCTGTCCCGTTGATGTGCAGCCCGGGCTGTCGTGCTTGGCAGCTCCACTTGTTTTTTTGTGTATCTCCTCTTGCCTTTCCCCTTCCAGTTCCTCAATCCTTGTCCTGACCTTAAGGTCAGCTGTCCTGCTGCCTCTTCCTCACCCTTCTCTCCTTCATCAGACTTCTGCTCAGCTTGATGAAGTTGCTTCTAAAGAGAAGTTACGATCTGGAGAGAAGACCAGGTTATACCCTGTGCCTGGTCACTGCAAGGACCACATAGAACCACAGCCCCACATATAACCTCCCACAAAAAACAGCTCTTGCAGAGCAACTCACATGTCACTGTGCACTTTAGGCTTCAGGAAAAAGCTGGGGAGATTTGCTTCCATGACATCATTGAAACCGGAGTTGCCAATGTTCCTTGCCAGCTGCAAAAGAGCCAAGCTAGAGGTGTCGTGGGACGTGCAGCAGCTCTACATGCACAGCAGCAGCAAGAGGAGCTCCAGGCTGAGATTTTGACCAGGTATCGAGGGGATGTCAAGGGGTCCCAGGATGAGTGTGCCCAATGGCTGGAGACTCCTATGGCTGAATCTCCCAACTTCAGCAGTGCAACCAACCCCAGAGCTGCCTCCGGGCTCAGGTCTGGGCAAGCAACAAACATTCCCACCAGCTTCCAGCAGCTCCCATCACAGCCCTACCAATCCTATGAGCATCGTGGCGCTAAAACAGCCCCAAGCAAATGCTCCAACCCCTTGTCAGCCCCACATTCTGCTCTTCCCTGGGTTGGCTTGGCCCTGCCCCTCAGCTCCCCTGCACCAGGGGGTGCAGACGAGGAAAGGGGACCGAGAAAGATGGGGGATCCCACAACAGCCAGTTACTTTCTCTCCTCCCTAAAGATGACAATTCCTGCCACAATAACCACTAGACCCTGGAGATAAGTGGGCATGGGTCAGTTTAACAGCTGAAGACCACACTGAATTGACTTATTTTCAGGAAGGCCACAGCAGAAGCAGGGGGAGGCTTGAGGACAGAGCACACTGACAGTGTCCTACCAGTAATTCAGAGCTTGCCAGCTTGTCTGGAGACAGTGACTGGATGCGGGAGAGGTGCACACCCATCTCTCTGTGAATCCCAGAGCACTCGATGCAGATCAGGATGCCCAAGTTGATGGAAAGCCAAGACGGATCTGTAGAGACAAGACTACCAAGCTCGTGTGCCTCTCCTGCCTCTTCTCCCTGCCAGCCCCCACCAGCCCAGGGCACAAGCTCTCCAGTAGGACAGAAGGGAAGGGCAAGACCCCAGAGGCCTGCGGGTCTCCAGGAGCCGAGTGCCACGGAGGGCAGAGAAGGGCTCTGCCTGTCCAGGGCAGAGGGAGCACAGTGGCCCCATGGCCATGGACTGGCTCTCACCTGGGGCTGAGCAGTCGCAGCACTCCCTGTTCCCGGACATGCCTCTGACTTCCTCAATGATGGCCCGGGTCAGCTCCTCCTGGTTACTCTCCCCTCCACCCCGCGCCTTGCTGAAGGCCATGTTCAGTGCCTCCACCTTGCTGTTGCTGAGGACGGACACCCAGCTGCTGGGCAGAAAGTGGCTTAGGAGCAGGGTCCCGTGTGGTCACTTTTGGGCTGCTGGGCGAGAAGGGCAGCTGGGCTTCTCCCCCTGCTGCAGGGTAGACCCTGCTCTGCTCCAGCCTGCACAGTAGCCTCCCTGCACAAAGGTCCTACATGGGACTCCAGTAGCAAACTGGGTGACAGCAGCCTCCATCCAGTTATGTGTTCTGTTGGTGGCCAGCCAGCCTCCCCACCCTCACGGAGTAACCGGGACAGTCAGGATGGGAAGGGCATCAGCCAAGAGGCTGCAGCATGACGCTCAGTCAGCCAAAGACCTGTCTCCTCATCAGCAGACAGAGGAGCGTTTTTTTGGTCAGCAGCAAAGTGCTGGCAGTACTTACGTGACACAATCCTGCTCGTCCTCTGCCAGGAAGCGGTACGTGCGGTTGTCTGAAACACACAGAGCCCATCTCCTCAAGGCACCCTGCTCGCCCATCTCACCTGACAGGCTCACATCAGGGCACAACGTGCCTGAGCTGGACTTGGCAGAGCCGGGAACAATTTCCAGCCTGTGCAGCTTGGGTGTCAGTCACCTCCATCTCACCCAGAACAAGGGATGCTGGTATCAGCTGAGCTGCAGCCCAGGAGCTACACTTGTGAGTTCCCCATGTACCCTGCACTGCCCCACGGCAGCGTTGCCTATCTCACACCTTGCGTGTACATCCCTGCTGCTGAGCAGAGCTGCTTTCTGGCACAGTCTGCCCAGAGTAATCCCCCCAAGCTGGCCCAAAGCTGCAGAGTTTCCCCTTGTCCCCGCCCATCCTGGCTCTCTGAGTCCAAGGCTCTGCCACTTCTCTAGGCCACTCCCAAAGGAAGCACAGGACAGGCTCCAGCACTCACAGGAAACCACGTCAAAGCATTTCTTGTCATCCGTGTTCAGCTTCACCTGGCAGGTCAGTAAACTCAGCTTTGCTGGCAGGTGGTTGAGCTACAAGCAGAACAAGGAAGCATCAAAGGGTTGTGGTCCAGGGGTGACAAGTACTGCCTGGCTCTGGAGGCAGAGACACGGATCTGCCTTGTGCCCAGCACTTTGTCTTGGCTCTACTCTCAGGATCAATGCAAGTAACAGCAGCCTGGACCTTTTCTTTCCCAACAGTCACCCCATGCATGGAGTCAGGTCCCCAGGCTCCTGCCCCTCCATGCTCACAGGCATGCAAGGACCTCTGGTGTTTCTCTAAAGCTCTCTTGGGCTGCAAGGACTCAAGTCTCAGCAGAAAGCCTCCTTACACTAGGGCATCCCCCCAGGGCAAGCAGCAGGCAGGAGGGCTCCAAGGAGCCCCAGGAAGCCCCCGGCATGCCTGGCAGTGACAGGCTCTGCAGACCCTGCAGGGGCAGGCAGCACCTCCCAGGCAGGAGCAAAGCAGAGTGGAAGAAGTGGTTCCTACCATGCTGTGAGAGATGATTAGGTAGCCATTGCTGACGGTGCATTTCCTCTTCTGCCAGACTTTTCTCAACCTGGAAATGAGCAGAGGGTGAGCCAAGACGACACACGAGTGGAGGAGCAGACACACAGTGCAGCATTGGCAAATGCAAGAGCTATGGAAGGCACAGCACGGGCTCACAGCTCTCAGCAGACATGCCGGCTGGGCTGCCACAGACAGAGTCTGGTGATTTTGGTCTGTTCTGGGCTGAGAAGGACCTGTCATGTGGCATAACGTAGGTGTGTACAGACAGGTGGCACAGCTGCTGTGGCAGTGACACAGGTGCAGAACATCAGTCGGGGCAGCAGGACGTGCTAGCAGAAGCCCTCAGCAAACATCCAAGAGCATCACTTCCAAAGTGCTCCCAGGCTGGCTTTCCTTGCCTGGACATCCAGGGCAGATGATAACACAGGGTAAAGGTAGAAAAGATACACCCAAAAGGGGAGAGAGGTGGAACTTCAGACTGAGCCTGAACTCAAGACTAAGTCTGTGGTGGAGACTCCTGAGCCCCAGTTGATTATTTTCTGTCCAGTGTCTGGTATTTCTAGGACACGTCACAGCCCTTTCCAGGTGTACACGTCTCCCAGTGCAGGATCCCCAAGTTTCCCTGTAAGCATGCTCCCCTGCACTGGCGGGAGATGATCCTCTTTCCAAAGACAGCAGAGTGCTGTCCAGGAGCTCAGGGTCTGACTCCTGGGAGAGGGGCACAGGGTGGCTGCTGGCTCTGACCCACAATGCCATCTCCAAGGCAAGACTGACCCTTGCTGTGTCTAATTCACATTTCTGCTCATTCCCCTCATTTCCACCATCAGGGAGCTGTGCCCAGTACTGAACTGTGAGAGCAGAGGGGTCTGAAAGACAAAGGACAGGTGAGGGCTGGGGTGGAAAGGGAGGGAGGAGAGAGCAGAAAACATTGCCAGGACTGTTTATAAACCCTCAGTGCACTCCTGAGCGTTTCTCACCCGGTAAGGGTGGAGGGGTCAGGGCTCCTCATCGTGCAGCACAGGTGATGGAGGGGCTTCTGGAAAGCAATGGGTGCCTGGGAGCGGAGGAGAAGCACCGACCCTTCCCCGTCCCTTCCAAAGTCCATTCCCCATCCAACACTCCAAGGTCCCCAAGACCCTGGGGTGTTGGATGAAGGTGGTGGGATCCCCGCTGGGAGGAAAGATGGAGAGTTCATTCTGGCTTCCCACAGTGGGTGCAGGGGTCCTCCCTCCCAGTGCTTGCAGGGTCTTAGAGGGCAAGTGGCAGCTTCACAGGAGAGGAATGTCCTCAGAGCTAAAAGACTGCCTGAAGCTCTGTGTTGAAAGCTGTTGGAGGCTGGGAGAGTGCTGAGCACACCTCTCTGTATGCTTGTTCTGTTCCTCTGTCTTGTGGCCACTCCAGGGAGAGGAGGTTTGTCCGGTTGTGCCCTGCTCTGGTCCCAGGCCACCAAAGCAAAATTGAAAGGGGCATGCTAGATCTTAACTTACCCATCGCTTTTCTTGAAGAGAATCCCTGACCTCTCCGTGCCATACTGCTTGTTCCCTTGCAGCTGGTGCATGTTGTACCCTGCTTGCTTGTCCCCAGGGTCCTGGAAGAAGGAGAGAAGCAGCAACGAGGCCCTACCCCATCAGCACAGCTGGCAACCAAGAACATGTCTTCACAGGACTGCCAGGGACCCTGTGCTCCCCCAGAGCCCACCAGAACCCCCATGGCTTCTCGCAGGCAGGCACTATTTCAACAGCTTCCATGCCGTGCCCTCTGCAGGTGCCACTTTACCTCTTTTTGCTCCAGCTGCAATGCCATCTTCAGCTGATTCCCAAAGGCCACAGAGCTGCTTCTTCTCCTCATCCTACCCAATCAGCAGCTGAAAGGAGTGAAAGTGAGCTCCTCATAAGGCAGCAGGAGGCTCCTGCCTCAGCTGCAGCATCCCACGCCTTCTCCGAGGCGCAGCAGATGTGCCCCCACGCCCCCATCTGCCCTCACTGCCTCCCCACGTGGGACGCACCGAGTCTCATTCCTGTGGTGGGAGGTTGCCGTTCATCCCCAATAGAAACCTCATTGAAAGGAGGGAGCAGGCATGTCCCCAGCACTAGGACTCCTGCAGTAAAAGACAACAGGAGAGCAGTCTGCTTTTTGCTGAGAGAACAGCTGCTTGCAGCTGTCTGCGGTATAAAAGCAACCAGCACGTTGAAGGTCACTGTGGCATTTGGTATTTTTGCCCTTGGTAGTGTCAGTAATTAAAATAATTAAAACGTCTCCAAGCCGTCAAAAAGTTGATGGCCCTTGCCACAGGAATGTGGCCCTGAAACAGAGCCTGGGGTTTGTCTGCCTGAGGAATTCGTGAGACACTGCTTAGTGTGCTCAGTTACCCTGCTCTGGGGTGGCACCTCCCTTCTTTTTCTTATTTACATGATGAATTCTAATACGAAGGATTACAAATTAGGGAACAAGCAGGATAACACTCCTAAAGCAGATTAATTCCAACAGAGCAGCAGATGCCTAGAGGAGACCTGCCCTACAGGACCAGGGGAGGCAAGTGATGCTGCCACAGCACCTGGGTGAGGCCCATGTCCCAAGCCTCTACAAATCTCAACTTGCAAGGAGGTATGGAAAAAGATGAGCAAGCCCAAGCAAATTGGTACAGAGGTCTAGAAATGCTGGAAAACTGACATAAACCCTCTGCTGCACTTGGACGACATCACACCACCTGGGACACGAGTGCTCGGACTGTCCCTGAAAGTCTTGCCGCTTGGGAATACTCCTTTCTGTCTCTGGGCCCCCTGTGACTGACAGAGCTCAAAGGCAAAAGCTAAAGTTCATGAGGCTTACCTGAGCTGGCCTCTACAGCAAAACAAAGCCTCTGAGGAAATGCACAAAGAGCTTGAGCTGACAGCACCAGGCGTGGAAAGCTGAAAGCACAAATGAAAAATCTGGAAGTCTGCAGAGCAGCCAGGACCTTGGAAGATGAATACATTACTGTCTCCTCGGTACCCACATTTACGCTTCTCTTCCCACTCTGTGTCCTGGGCTATGACACCTTAATTTTCCCACTCCCAGTGATGGCTGCATTTCTCCGTGGGCCACTGTGCAACAGAAGATCAGGAAATAATAATTAATAGATGTGAAGATCTGCGAAAGTCGTCAGTTCTGCTTCTGCAGAGGAAGAGGAAGACCTTGGGGAGACATCCCTGCTCTCCAGCCTGCCCCTGCTCACTGCACCCGGCTTCAGATGAATACTCACAGTCTACGGCTCCGGGGTCAGCTTCTCTGTAAACTTCTTAAGTTTTGCCATTGTGCTTAAACATTCCTGAAAAAAAACTGAGAGGAGAAGCTAGCATAATGTATGTCCTGAGATGCTCGTAGAGCTGGTTGTGAAGGCTGCAGACCCCAGGCTGCCTGAGCTCCTGCCTCAGAGCCCATCACGCCTTCAGCAGGCAATGCTTTCATGTCAGCATTGGAAAAAAAAGTAAAAATCTTTCTTATGAAACATATTTTAGAAAGATGTGAAGGCAGTTAAATGCAGGGAAAGTGCTCAGCACTCTGTCTTCTTTGCATCCAATATTTCTTCTTTACACTGGTTTATGAAAATGTCAGACTAGAGAGAGGAAACACATCCTCTTTGAGATCCCTGCCTCCACCACCTCCAGGAGAAGAGGACTTTTGGCAAGCCACAGGACAGGCCAAGCCAACTGCAGGAACCCAGGTCCTATGAGTCAAGCCAGCCCCGGGCCCCCTGTGCAGCTTTTGAAGAGAAAGGCCGTGCAGGCAGGTCACCGGTCGCTCCTACTCGACCTGTGAGCTGTAGTGCCTGATGTCGTTTTGCAGCAGGTCAATCCCTTCTCCATCTCCTCAGCGATCCCCTTGCCACGCAGCTGGCTCCACACCATGCCATGCTGCTTCGCCAGTTCGCGCTTCTCCTTCTTGACGTTGGCGCTCAAGGAAAGAGGACAGAGGTGCGAAAAGCCCCGTCAGACTGCCTGCCAGCAAAGGCAGACAAACACAGCCTCCAAGTCCAGACCTCAGAGTGAGGGAGCCTGAAGACTTAAGGTTTGCTCTCATGGTCTTTTGCAGGACTTCTCAAAGGGCTCCTTGAACTCCTAGGAAAAGCCAAAGACAACATTTGACGACTACAACCGGGACAGAGCCTTCCTTCACTGGGTCACCCAAGCATCAAGGCCCTTGCAGACTCAGGGCATGGCTGTCCACAGGAGCACCCTGTCCTGGGTTTAGCTAAAAACCCAGTCCTGTTTAGTGATTTTTACTTTTCAGTTTGGTGTCTTCTAAAAGGCTGCACTTTCTGAAGTCAGCAGCGTGTTTTTGCAGACAGTGTGTGCTACTGGCAGTGATAACACCTGATGTTTACAGTCACTGCCTGGGGCTGGGATGTAGAAAGGCTCTTGCTTATACTTATTCCTATAGTGCCCAAGGCCACTGCTGGCTCTTGTGTGCCACCCTGGGGGTGTTGGGTAGTAAGAGGGGGGCACAAGGAAGTAAAAGGCGGCACCTCCGGGGGGTAACAGACAGGACAGGTGACCAATGAGAGTATTCCATCCCATATACGTCATATTTAGTATAAATTGAGTGATCACAGGAGTTTCGTCCCTTTTTTTGTTCATCCCTTTTCAGCCCTTTTCTTCGTTTCGCCTTTTCTACAATGGCCGGTGTCCAGAGAGGACTCCATCTGACCTCCTGATTTTGATCCAGATCCTGAGTTCCCGAATCCAGTTCCCTGTATCCAGCTCCCCGCCGCCGCTGAGCCTGGGGTTTCCCCAGTGCCTCCTGCTCTGCAGCACCAGTGGGGATTGCTATCGGGGGAGGGAGTCGGGTTTGATGTCGGGCTACTATCTATAGTTGTATATAATTCTTTATTTTTATCTTTTTACCATTATTTCTATTATTTTCATCAAAGCTGTTCTAGTTTTTTCTTTTCTCACCCGTAAGTCTCTCTGCCTCATTCCCTTTTCTCTTCCCGTTTGGGGGGGGAAGAGGGGGTTAGAGAGCGTCTGTCCGCGTTAGTGGCCGGCCCAGCCCTACCCCGCGACACACCCCTACGCAGGAAGGTCCTTGCCTCACCCCCGCACACTGCGGACAAGAGTGCTCGCTGGAGCAGCTTCCCTCACGGGCTTGTGCTTGCACAGACACTTTCAAATACACATAGGTTCCAAAACATACATCACCAACAGGTGTGTGCACAGCAGTACCCGGCTATAACACCTTTCACAGACGCACAGTTTTAAGGGTGGAAGGAATCGCTCAGGCACACACAAGAAAAAGTACCAGCCAGGTCACCTGCTGAAGCCACAATGTCGTGTTCAACAAAAACCCCACTCAGAGAGACATCAGAAACCCACCCAAACCTGGCAACATCAGCACAGGCTGATTCTTCCCTGGGTATTCATCTCATGTTGATTTAGGCATGCTGCTAAAAAGCCATCAGCTATTTCTCATCTGACTTTGTGTGAGTTTAGCTCCTGTGCAGTGGTTACCATCTCGGTACGTTCATCCGCATTTGTCCGTTAAATGCATGTACTTAAGTCACCCATGTTCTGCCCTGTTCTCACCACTCACTGCTCTGCAAACCTCTGTGTCAAGGAAAGGCAGAGTAAACCAGGTTGGAGAGGACTTGAGGAGGTCTCAACTCTAACCTGCTCAAGGCAGGGACAGCACTGAATTCTGGCCAGGCTCTGTGCAGGCAGATGTTAGAAAACGCCAAGGATGGAGACCCCACAGCCTCTCTGAGTCCCTGTCTCGATGCCTCTCTGTCCCCTGAGGTGAAATTACTTTATTTACATCAAGGCAGAACCTTGTCGGCACAAATCTTGCATTTATCTCTGTTCTAATGAAAATGTCAAACTGATTCAGGTCAGCCTCTGATTCCTGCTGGATCCCATTAGAAATGCCTTCAGCTTAATCACGATTCCTTGCAGGCAGCTGAGTTTTTTCCTCTCCAGTTGCCTGTTTTCTTAGTTCCTAATCTTCTTGACATCGTCCTTAACAATGCAGATAGTGGAGGCTTTTTTTATCCTTTGTATTTTATATTCTTTTATCAATTTACTTCATACCAGAAGTTCCAGAATTTGCTATCTCCTTCTACTTTCAAGCTCTTGAATAGCACAAGTTTCCAAACAGATGTCTCAATGCTCATCATCTGTTTCAGTATTTGCAGTGATTTCTCTGAAAGTCTCCAAGCCCTGCCATGGTTCCTACCCCTCTGCCTGCAATCCAGTCCAGAATTTTCCCTCCACTTTCCCAGAGGTTCAGCTGTTTGCTCAAGGATTCCCAGCCTAGCTCTGATACAGCCCAGTTGCAAAACCTTCATCAAGCATCTGAGGAAACTGCAGAGCTGAGAGAACATCTCTAAGGTGGAACAATTAAAGATTAAAAAGGGAAAATTACAAAGTTGTTGTAGCAGGTCCGTTACTAGCTCAGGGATTCAAGAGGAAAAATAGTATCACAGGAAAATGTGAAATTCTAAAAGAAGAAACCACAAGGAGGTTGCCAGAATATCAGCAGGTCCGGTGGAAGAGAGCAATGACCAACAGCGAGAATCTGGTTCAGGGAGCAGCAGGGCTGTCCCTGCTCCTCCCAAGCTGCTCTGCCTGGCCAACATCAGTCCTCGTGCCACAAAAGCCACCAGATTCCCCTGGATTCAGCCAACCGCCTGCGTACAGCTGAGGTCCCAGCTAAGGGACAACACTAGTGTGACTTGACCCGTGGTGTGAGGTGCCAGGCTCAGCAGGGAGCAGGACCCAGCACGCAGGAGGGGCAGTCCTGCCCTTCCAACACGAGTCCCTGCTGGAGGCAGAGACGTGATCCAGGGATGAGACCCCACAGCCGGTCCTCACTCTGCCTCCAGCCATTCACCCACCAGCCCCACCTTGGCGCAGCCCTCTCAGCCCCTGCTCCAGCTCTGTCATGTCACCCTTTAGTAACGACTCCAGGGAAACGTTCGTGTCGCAGTACAAACTCTGCCACCGGAAAGGAATGAGAGAAAGCACGCCAGGAGCACTGACTGCTCCTCATGTGGAGAGAGCAGAGCTGTTTGTGAGCCTGCAGAGGAACCACTCCGGAGAAAGCTGAAAGCCTCTGTCCTTGGAAAAAGCCACAGGCAGCCTCACCCAACCTTGGTGAGAGCTCAGCTTCGAGCAGGATGGTGGACAGGAGACCTCCAGAGGCCTCTTCCATGCAGCCTCAGGGGTCTGTGCAAACAGCCCCAGCCACGTAGGCTGTGCCACGGGCTCCGTGGCTGCACGCCCTGACCTCCTGCCTCTGTCTGTCTGGGAAAGGGGATGAGCTCGGACCTCCAGGCTGTGGCCCAGAGCTTGCTGCTTTTCCTGGGACCCTTCCCAGCATCCCCTTGCAAGCCAGGAGCCCCACTCTGATGTACATGCAGGTACTGAGCTGTCTACCAGGCTCCTGCAGTCAGCAGCTCTCAGAAGGCAGAAAAGGTGCTGAAGGTGCCGCCCAGCTGCTTCTCACCCTCTAGCTGGTAGTTGGCTGAAAACTTCTCCTGGGCAGTGATGTGGTCGTCAAGGTTGCTGATGAGGTCTAGGGAATTGTGGATGGTTTCCAGCAAGTGCCCCTTCAAGGGTCAGGATGAACACCCAACCCTTGCCCAGTTCTACTCACACACCCGAGCCAGCTCCCGTTGCCTCCGGCTGCTCCCCCTCCTCCGCAGCTGTAGGGACCCCTGAGACCCACATTCCGTGCTGCAGTCGACCCAGCCTGCTGCAAGGACTCTCCTCGTCCACCTGTCATCATCTCTCCACTCCTGAGGCTCTGTTCTGCCCTGACTTCAGTGCAGCAGAAGCGTTGAGAACTTGAGTTATGGACTTCTACCCCAAAGTAGGAGTTGTCAGACTTGTCCTGCTTGCCCAGACTTGCTCCCCAGGGCAGAGTTGCCACCCGTGGCTTTTAGCAGCTGCACCTTCTTGTCTAGCTCAGTTTGGGACTGAGGTTTTCCAGCCAAGCCCTTCAAATAGAGATTTCCGGGGCGATTAACACACAACCTCTAGGACCAGCAGGACCATGCTCGCACCAAGCGTTGCAAATCAAAGAGATTCCCCTGAGCCAAGGTCAGAAAGGCAGTGGTGGGAGAGGTCCTTTAAGTGTCTGGCCATTGTTCTTTAGCAAAGCTGTTGAAGACACTCATACCCACCCCTCTATTCCACGCCCCATTCCTCCCTTGATCAGAAAATTACTTTAGGTTAATCCAGGACTACAAGGCCCTGCACATCCCCCCTCAAGTGATCCATCCCACCTACCTGCGGGGACCATTCCTCGCCTGCTGGGCTGATGCTCTCAGGTCAGGAGGCTTCTCTGCTTCAGAGGAGCAGCACCAGGGTGAGACTGCTCCGTGGTGTTCCGGAGGCCATCACCAACAGGCACATCCACCTGGCTGGGCTCCCCCCATTCCACGAGCCCAGCTGCGGGAGGCAGCACTCCCTCCAAGGACCACGATGTGTATGCAAGTACAGCCACTGGCCACAGGGCAGGACATTACATACCTGGTGCTTGGTGCAGGAAGCCCCGAGATCCCTTCCCTGCCTGTACTTTTACCTGCACCTGTTTGCCTTGCAGGCACACATGTGGTTCTGCACTTGGCCGAGCTGTGTGACTTCCCCTTTGGGGACCTGCCTCCAGTGGTGGAAAACTGGATGATGTCCTCCTGCAGCTCAGTACTCCCCCTGTCCGCCACCCACACCTCTGCCAGGACTCTCCTTGATCAAGCTGGGTTTACACCTTTATCCCACGCTGTTGCTATTCTCCATTACAAGCACACGCCTGCTGATGCCTGTTTGCATGCACTAAGACCCTTTGCTGTTCAAAGTCACCAGCACCAGTGTTTCTGCCTTTCAGAGCTGAGACCAAGGAACAGAAGGACCCTGTGGCTCCAGCTCTTCCAGATTTGTTTTCGCTCCTGTCCATGATTTCTAGGGTGCTGGGGGGGGTCACAGCACACTCCTCCTTCTCACTAGTTTTCAAGAGTGTAGAAAGACTCTGATTGAGAGGGACCATCAGTTCACATCATCTTCACAGGCATGGCATCAACAAAAGGCATCCTTGCATAAGCCTACATCTTGTGTGGGATTCAGTGATGTCCAGAAAGACAGCCAAGTTACATTTAAAGAGGATGGAGATCAAGCACTTGCTTCACCTTTTGGCCATGCACACCAGCAGTTCATTAAGGAAAATAGCAGATGGCCTCAAGTTGCACCAGGGCAGGTTTAGACTGGCTATTAGAAAAAAATTCTTCACCAAAAGGGTTGTCAAGCATTGGAACAGGCTGCCCAGGAAAGTGGTGGAGTCACCATCCCTGGAGGCATTTGAAAGACGTGTAGATGTGGTGCTCAGGGACATGGTTTTGTGGTGGACTTAGCAGTGCTGGGTTAATGGTTTGACTTGCTGATCTTAAAGGCCTATGATTCTATGAGCTAAAATATTGCAACTAATTTCATTTTTCATTTCAGTTTTAGCTTTAGGTCCCAGCCTCTGGCTCTCGCTTGGCCTTTTCCAGCACTGGAGTCTTCCTCCCAGCGAAGGCTCACAGAGGTGTCAGCTGAGCTACTGCACAGGTCAGAAGGAATTAAGTCCCAAGGGTGATCCCAGTCAGCCCCACCTGGCTGCATGTGAGAGCATGTTGGGCTCAAACGAGGAAGCAAGACAGAGGCCAGTGCTGATGAAGGCAGAGAGGACCTTCCCCTAGGACGGGCAGCTCCTGCTGACACCAACAACCACGCAAGAACAACTGGGGATACCCCATGGTGTTGGAATTTCTCCTTGCCATCTGCTCAGTCCAGCCCTGATCTGCACCCAAAGGTGGAACCCTCTCCCCATGTCTCCTGGCTCGCACCCACGCTGCTGCCCAGCCAGCACGGCTCACGCTGCCGTTCCCTGCAGAGCGCAGTGGGGATCGCTGCTGCTGCGCAGCGGGAACACATCCTGAGATTTATGTCTGCTCTGACACGCGAGTCCCAAGCCAGGAGCTCTGCAGACATAAACAAGCTCAGTGTTTCCTTCTAACCACAGCTTCCTGATGTAGCAGCTCTATTTTAAAGGACTGAAGCTTTTCCTTTGCTTGGGGTGCAAGTAATAGACTAACAGTTAAAAATTAGCAACACAGGAAACTGCCTCATGCCCAGAGGTTCCTGAGCAAGTCCTGGCCTCTGGAGACCTGAGAACTGGGAAGGAAAAAAACCTCAGTGACCACCACTGACAAAACAATCTATAGGAGCATAACTCCCCATCTGCTCCAAGCCTTCAGGCACTGGGGGACTTCAGGGCAGTTGCAGCAGTCGCAGACAGACCCTGATAAAGCCCTGAGCACAGTCATCTCGTCTGCTGAAACTACAAAACAATGAGAGGTGACAGGGTAGTGGTGCAGTTCAGAGCAGGAAAAAACACCAAGAGGCTCAGAGCCCTCTGGACCACCACACAGAGAACTGCAGCACAGCAGCAACACCTCGTGGTCTCTTCTCCCAGGCAACAGGACAAGGGGGCACGGGCTTAAGCTCTGCCAGGGGAAATTTAGGCTGGATATTAGAAAGAAATTCTTTACAGAGAGAGTGCTCAGGCATTGGAATGGCCTGCCCAGGGAGGTGGTGGATTCACCGTCCCTGGAGGTTTTTAAACTGAGATTGGACACGGCACTTAGTGCCATGATCTAGTAAACGGACTGGAGTTGGACCAAGGGTTGGACTTGATGATCTCTGAGGTATTTTCCAACCCAATCGATTCTATGATTCTATGATATTTTCCATGGGAGATCAGGACCTTGATTCATTTAAGAACAAGCCAGCATGATGGTTACTCTTTACCATGGTTTTCAGCTAAGGCCAAAGGCAGGTCTAGGTGGACAGTGGGCTGCTTTCAACAGGAAGTTGGGACCCTCCACTGAGCTGATCTTGCTCCCACTCGGGGTCTTCCCAGGGCACTCAGCTCTGCTGCTCATGTCAGCAGCATGCGGCAACCCTTCCCCTCCTGTACGGCACCTCAGGATACCTACTGGGGTCTTCTGGTTTCTGCCGTGTCAGAAGGGAAAGGCATTTGGCCCAACTAAGGTTTGCATCAGTTGCTGCACGCAGCAGCCAGCTCTCATGGGGATGTGTGAATTTTTGGAACCATTCACGCATTTGGCCTCCGAACACCCCATGTCAATTATATCTCACAGTCTAACTCTTGACAAGTGAGGAAACCATCCTGCTGCTCCCAAAAGTTGCCTTTAACTTTTTTGTTTGCTTTTAGTTTGATGCTTGTCTGGTCAAAGGGTTCTGTCCTCTCTTTATCACGTGGTGCGGACCTGGCATGAGGTACAACCTTCCCACACAAACTCCTCCCCTGTGCTCTTGTCCCCACTGACTGACACCAGCCTTTGCCAGATCTTTCCTTTGAGGGTTTTGCAAAACACCCGAAGACATTTGTGCCACTCTCCACTCACAGTGACAAATGATACGGTGATACCTGAACAAGGGTTCTCCAGGACCATGAGGGGAGTGGCCCCCCAAGCCTCTGGGGGTGCCCCCCCATGGCCCCTGCCCTGCTCACCTCCTCCAGGCTGTTGGCAGCAGCCTTGCAGCTGCTCGGGTGGCTGCCGAAGGTGGAGGTGGTGGGTGAGCTCAGGTCTTCCTGTGCCTGCCACATGATGCTGCACGGCAAAATGAGAGTCACCCTGGTGCTGCAGCGAGTGGTGCCAGGAAAGGGAACTGCCACGGTCATGCCAGGGCTGAGGTCACACTGCTGCCAGCAGCGAGGGCAGGAGGGAACCCCTCACCTCGCACACCCACACCCTGACAGACAGAACCCCTCCAGTGTGCACGCACTGACACACACCAGCAGCACAGCTACAAAGTCTGCAATTATAAGCTGGAATACTTCGAGGAAGCCTGAGGACAACACACCTTGAGTCACAGGGAGCACCAGCCTGGATGCGTGTCAGAAAATGCATCTGAGTGTGGCTGCAAGAGCCAAGGAGCTGCCTGGGAATGTGCAATGGGTGTGCTGGGCTGCACTGAGCTTGGACCAATCGCCACTGAGGTGCACCAGGTGTGCTGGGATGCACTGGTCCCTGCTGGAATCTACTGGGCACTGCTGGGATGCACTGGGCACCGTTTGTGGAGGCAATGTCCCACCCGACAGGCCCTGCAGAAAAGCTGGGTGGGACAGCGCTGGGAGCAGCACTGTCATAGAGTCACAGAACGGTTTGGGTTGAAGGGACCTTAAAGATCCTACAGCACCAACCCTGCCCACCATGAGCAAGGACACCTTCTAGCAGATCGGGTTGTCCCAAGCCCTGTCCATCCTGGCCTTCGACACTTCCAGGAAGCTGGCTGTCACACCCCATGACCTTGCTCCAGCCCCATGCAGGTGCTACATGACCTGAGCCCTTTGCAGCCTCTTTAGCTCTCCCTTTAGACCAAGAGGCCCCTGGGGGCAGACTCCCCCTTTGCAATTTTGGGGCCCCCATGGGGTAGCACCACATCTGCCCCACACTCACACCTAGCTTCAGGTCCAGCCAGAGTCCTCACCAGCTCCTTCACTGCCTGCCTGGCTCTGCCCAGCTGGTTTTCTCCACAAAACATACTCCATTCCTGCCCCATTCGAAAGGCAGTCAGGCATTTATCTTCACTATAAAACCCCATCGTCAGTTTAATTTCTTGGGAAATGCAATGACCCCTCTGACATCGCCTCCTGCACCAGGATGAGACCCCTCAGAAGGAATCTGTCCTGTCAAACTCTGGGTGAAGCACCTCCACTCGAGATTAGATCATGTCAGCGTTTGTCTGCGCAGAAGACGGGAACCCTGGGGCAGCAGAGCCCATGCTGAGAACAAGTCTCATTTAATTTGCTTCAGCGCAACACCACAATGCAGATTCACACCGATGACCTCCTGTCATGTCCCAGCACTTTGCTGTCTGGGAGGAAGGGCGAAGGGGCACCAGCAAGGACTGCCTGCAGCAGGCTGGCCCCCAGCCCCAGAAAGCAGCTACAAAACACAAACAGCACTGGAGAGAGCAGCCAAGAAGCTTCTATCCCTGCAGAAACAAAGTGCAAAAATGAAGTTTGAAGCAAGCCTGAATCCATCCGAGCACATCCAGGAAAAGCTGTTAACCAGCTTGTAAGGAATGACAGCCAGAATGTCCCAGGGAGTGCTACCATGTCTGGAGCTGACTCCAAGAGCCGTTCCTGTGCTCTTGGCACAGCAAGCTGATGGCTGCCTTGGCTCTGTCATCCTTCTCCCTGGGGAGCCCCAGTCTCCCAGGTCCTGCCTTCCCCACATACAAAGTATCTGAACTCTTCGGATGAAGGTCTGGGAAGGGCCAAGCGATGTCAAGCTGAGCCACACATGGCTCTGAATGTCCCCATCTCTGCCAGAATCACTCTCAATGGCAAGAGCTGGTTTCAGCTGCCATGTCTGTGGGCACAGTTCCAGCAGATTCCATTTTTCCCACCCTCCCAGGACAGTACCACAAAGCATAATTTTCCTTCCCAAAGCTGTAGCTGTCCTTCAAGGAGTTTGCCTTATTTAGTAGGTTGGTTGGTTAGTTAGTTAGTATTTCTCATAGGTACTTAGCATGAAACATGAGTCTCCAAAGAGAGGCCACTTTCGTGTGTCTCTCCCTTTGTAGGTTGCCTCTGCACTTGTAGGATTTCCTTAAACTTTCTGGTCCAGTCTCAGTTCTTAAAACTATCACCCCCGTCTTTGAGCAGTCCCACGCAGGAGAGCGTTTATCCATTGATGATTTTCTCGCTGATGTATCCAGGCATGGTGTAGATCAACAGAATGAGGAAGATGGTCAGAACAGCCACAATGAACAGCACGATGATGTACTTCTTGTACCGCTTCCAGATAAAGAACACAAAGGTCTTCATGGGATTCACAAACCAGTTGAAAGAAGTTTTTGGCCGGCTGGAACAGGAAGGGAAGAGCAGATAAGCACAGGCTCAAATCACAGAGCAGCATGCTGTCCCCTCTGCTTTAGTGCCTCATGGGTCACCAGCTCTTCCTGCTGCTGCCAGACAGGATCACCCTCGGGGCTGCAACAACCACAGTGTCTCTGAAAGCACCGGAGACAACAGGACCTGAGCCTCAGGACAGCCCCTGCAGAGCTGCTCTGCACCCATGTGGCTAAAAGGTTGCCAAGGGTCAGGGATGGGCTGGCCTCTGGGCACATGACAGATGCTCTCTAATAACAGCTCTCCCTCCCCAGAGGGAAAGGGAAAAGGGAATGAGGCAGAGGGACTTAGGATTGGAAAAGAAAACTAAAACAGCTTTAATGAAACAATAGTCGTACTAATAAGGAAATAATGAAATATATCGAAATGTATACAAACCCAATATTGAACCCAGTTGCCCACCCCGATAGCAATCCCCACGGATGCTGCAGAGCAGGTTCGGCACTAGTGGGGAACCGGCCACAGGAGCTGGGAACTCACAGCTCGGAATCAAAGGCAGAAGATGGGACAGAGTCCTCCTTGGACACCGGCCACTGAAGAAGAGGCCTTAACCTCTGTGATCCCTCAGCTTTATACCAAATATCATGTATATGGAATGGAATACTTTGTTGCTCAGTTTTGGGTCACCTGTCCTGTCTGCTCCTCCTTGTGACCCTTTTACTTCCTAGCACCCACAACACAGCACACAGGACTTCAAAGTGACCTTGGTTAGTAGAGGAGCAAGCATAAGCAAGAGCCTTTCTGCATACCTATCCTTGGCAGTAACTCTAATACCTTGCTGATTACTGCTTCTAGAAGCAGACACTATCTGCAAAAACACACTGTCAACCTCAGAAAGTGCCACCTCTTAGCAGAGAATGAGCTGAAAAGCAAAACCACTGAACAGAACTGGTTCTGTTCCAGCACAAACCAGGACACGGGTGCAGTCACATGGTTAAACCAGAGCTGCCCTTTTTGTACAAGCAATGTTACGCAGCAGCTGCCTTGACTACCTCACTGAGCTCAGCCCTGGCCTAGGTCCTGCAGCCACTTGTCCTGTTTGGACCCACTCAAGCTCTGGGAAGCCCTGGCAGCTCCAGTCCAGCAGACCCCACTGCTCAGGGCCTCACTGGCAGCTCCCAGCCTCCTGGCAAGCTGATGCCCCCTGTCTCCACTCAAAGGGCTGCTGAAAGCACTGCACTGTCCATCCGTGTGAAAGGTGGTAACACAAATACTCACTTGGGCTTTTCCAGGGGTTCAGGCTCTTTTCGGCCCAAACCAACAGGACTTTTCTCAGCTTCCTCCACAGTCAGCAGCTGGAACTCAGCTTCCACCTTACCCTGGAAAGGAAACACATCTGAGCTACAGCCATGTGCTGCTTCGCAGACCAGCCTGCTGACCACAAGCCCTGCCAGTTCCACTTACAGATGATCAGAGCAATCAACATTTCTCTCCAGGCGTTGGCTACAGAGTCACTTGTTCCCCATCTACCTGGATACGTCTGCAGCCTCCCACACTGGATCTGAGCAAAGCTCACCCGTGGGGACAAACAATGATCAACTAGCAGGGCCATCAGCAGTGTCTGCCCTGGACAGGTGGCTCCTGCCTGGGGTAGGCAGAAACCCTGGGACAAGGTTTTGCTGCTGTCCTGTCTGGTTGGTGGGCAGCCACGTGCCTCTTGCTTTGCTCCCCTCACCGAGTCCCGCTCTACGAGGAGCTCAGAGGAAGGCATGAAGTTGGACACCCCCCTGCAAGCCACGGCAGCTGGCACCCCCTGGGTGGATGAACTGCTGGATTTGCAGCACATGGGACAAGTCTTCAGGACCCTGCACGAAGTGCTGTGCAGCGGTGTCTTTGCTGCCTCTGTAGGCTGTGTGCATGCAGGACAGGTAGAGGTAAAACACTGGGTCCCTGCTCACCTGTGCCAGCACCCAGCCTTACCGTCAGGAGGTACTTGTTCCCACTGGGGTCTGTGAACTCCACGTCCTCTGGTTTGACTGAGGTGCTCCACTTCTTTTTCTTCTTCTTCTTCTTCTGCTTGACCTCCCTCTCCTCTCTCTCCTCATCCTCTTGATCTTTGAGTTTGATGAAGGGCCACCAGCCCCGCATGCGCTTGTTCCGGAAGATGGAGAAGCGAGGTGTTGCATTTTCCTTGGCCATCTGGATGGTGCAAAGCTCTGAGCTCTTGGCTGCCCGCACCATGTCATGCAGCTTCAGCTCGATGGAGCCTGCAGGCACAGTGAAGAGAAAAGCCCATGGTGAAACCCTGTGGTCAGCCCCACACAACTTCTGGCTTTCTGTTTTGGCCACACTCCCACCACCATGAGTAGGTCCCAGCTGCTGCAATGACCTAGCAGTCCTGAACATTTACAGGTGGAGAACCTGAAGGTTAGAATACGAAGAGTTAGAGAATAAGAATCAGAACCCACAGGTCTCATCTCCGATGTGGCCAATTTGGTTTGCATATGGTGAGTTATTTTCCCTCCTTTACCATGTCCCATCCTACTCTCCTCACATGTCCAAGCTCCTCTTCCCCTCTCAAGTCTGCAGATGTCAATAAAAAAATTATAAAATCTGAAAAACTCTTTAAAGGATTCAAGCCTGTCTTACATCTGCAAGAGCCTCAGTTCATTTCCCTGCTTGTCTTTGCACACCCCTGTCCTCCTCAGAAGGACTTCTTGCCCCACTTTGACACCAAACCCTTGCAGGTACTGGTCTGTATTGCTGAAAGCATAGCGAGCAACCAAGGGAGGCAGGTGTTCTTCTCTTCTCAGATCTGGTGAGACTGGATACGGTGTTCAGTTTTGGGTTCCCAACAGAAGGAAGGTGTCAACTAACTAGAGACAGTCCAGTGGTTGAGATGGTCAAGGCCAGAGTGTGTGCCATAGCAGGACAAGTTGAGAGACACAGAGAAGTCAAGGGATACTACTGCGTAGAGGTCAAGATACTACTGCATCTTCCACAGCCTGAAGGAAGCCATAGAGCAGGTGGAGCTAGGCAATGGACATAAGCTGCTGCAAGTAAAAAAAAAAAATTATGACAATGGTGCAGCCAGGAAAAGGGGCCCAGAGGGTGCTGGGATCTCTATCCTTGGAGATACTCAAAACTAACTCAGACAAGGTTCTAAGCAACGTGACCTACATTGTATCTAGACCTGCTTGGAGCAGAAGGTTGCAAAAAAGACTGAAGAATCCCCTTGCTATTAGAAGTTCCTGAGATTTTACATGCCAGGAATCTATCTAATACTTTCTTCTGTGCCTGAGTAGCATGGCTAAACCAACTGGAATTGCCTGCTCCAGCACTGGAAGTGCCCATGGAGGCAACGTATCTCATGGAGGTAAAGACCTTTAGATACACCATGGAAGGCTGGTGAACCAAGAGAGTTTGATCTTGTCCAAGAGACAGCAGGGCAAAGGGGCTGCTCTTTAATGGGGAGGAGAAAGTTTGAAGAAGGGAGAGACAACTGGAGGGCTACAAACTCAGGGATGGCAGCAGAAGTAGGAAAGAAGCAGAATCACCACCAGCTGAACTTCATCATCAGGCCCTGCTGCATGCCACGCTCAGCAGGTCTGGTCACTGGGAAGTACCAGAGCAGCCGTGCAGCTGCGAGCCCCCACCAACGGGAGCCCCCACCAGCTTAACTGCAAATGGCCTCAAAAAGGTTGCCAGTCCCCGTGCCCACAACATGAGCTCCTGGGAAAGGTGGTCTTTGGCCAAGTTTTTGGTACCTGCAGATCTAAGTAAGAGCAGGGAAAATGAGCAAGTTGGTCAGAAAGGTTGTGAGGAAGCAGAACCTGGAAGTCCTGTGGTGTGGTAGGCCCTGAAAAAAGGACACCAAGGCCCTGGGACAAGCATGTAAGCTCAATGTGTCTGTATAGGAGGTGTGTGTGTCTCCAGGTTCTGCCTATAGCATATGTGAAAAACCAGCCCAGGTGACTGCTGAGCTGAAGAGCTTGACCTGGTGCTCCTGGCATCCCTTCTCAGAGATTTGGGTTCCAAGGGAAATGCTGCAATAGTCCAGCAAGGTGAGGGACAGGTCACTCCACTTCTAGCAGGTCACACCATACCTAGGAAGTCATTAGCTGAAATCCTGTCATAATCCCAGACCTGGAGGACCAGAACAGCTGGTTCCCGAAACTCTGATTCCTCCACGGAGAAGACAGAGTCCTTCTTCTTGTAGGTGATCTCCTTCTCGGTCGGGAGATAGTTGAAGCGAAAGATGAACCTCCAGTTGAAATTGCCCTCCCCAGTCAAGGAGTTAAAGTGAACATCCGTCTCCTGCTTGTCGTGGTCAAGACCCTTTATCCAGCTGCAGGAGAAACTCAGTTATCCCCTACCTTCGTCAGCCAGCCTCAAAGGCAGAGCAGAAGGGTGGAGGGGCTGAACCTCACAGGGTGGGAGGAAAGGAAAAATCAAAGAGTCAAACTGGACCCACATCAGACCAACATCCTTGGGGGTACAGCAGTCCACGCAGGGGACTGAACTGGGGCACCTCAAGCTGAGGCAGGGAAGAGCAGAGGTTCAGAGGAGGCAGGGAGGGTGTGGGGTAGGGCAGGAAGCAGGACAGCCAACCTCTGGCCTTCCTCTCGTTCCCATCCAACCTTTTCACATAGATGTCGCTGGAAGACTCTCCAGTTACTGGGTTGACATCATCAAGAATCACGTCGTCCGTGTTCCAGATAATCACCCGCAGTTCGTAGCTGTGGGAAAGACACAGAGGTGAGTGAGACACATGTTCTCACCTCTGGTGCCTGGGAGGGCAGGTCAAGCGCACACCAGCAGAGCAGCAGGACTTGAACCCTCCTAGCACTGCGATCCCCTGCCAGGGCTTCTCAGGACACACACAGCCCAGCAGTCTCGCTGCCATACACCAGGCTCTTCCCGGGGGGGCTACAACCCCATGAGACAAACACCCACAGTCCAAAGAGGCAGCTTTTGTAAAGCAAATCCCTGGGGTATGGGAAACCTACCCAGCACCACTCAGCCACAGGAGTGCAGAAGGGCTTAGGTAGGAAGGGACCTCTGTAGTCTCTGCTCTAACTTCACAGTAGACCAGATTGCTCCAGACGTCATCTGTACGAGTTCTGAATACCTCCAAGGGTGGATATCCCAGCACCTCTCTGGGTCACCCCATCCCTATCCCAGGTAGCTTCACTTTCATTGGAGTTTCCCTTGCTGCAATTTGCTTCCATTATCTCTTGTCCTTTCGTGTGCAGCTCTGAGGAGAACCTGAACCCTCCATCTCAATAGCCCCATTTTTAGTCACTGAAAACAGCAGATCTCCTCCTTCAGCTTCCCTTCCCCAGGCACCCGGAGGACATTTGTCCACCAGGCAAAATGATGAGTAGATCTGACATGGGTTTCTATCCCCCTTACGCCCAGCCTTAAAAGATTAACCCTGCCCTTCACGAACACCTGTGCAGCTGAAGGACTTTTGCCCCGTGCCGATACACCCGAGAGACCACCCCATGGCCAGAGCTGAAGCAGAGAGGAGGGCTACACGCTAGGCTAAAACAAACCATGGCACATCCCGCCACGCATGGCAAGGGACAGTGACCCTCCACGCAGGCTCACCAGCCCCAGTCCCATGGGTGTTACCTGACAGGCAGTCGTGGCTTGATGTTGACAGGCGGCGGTGCGGGGACATCGTTCGGAAACATGTCGATCCACATGTGCAAGGAGCCCTGAGAGAACACGGCAGAGAAACTTCAAAAGACAGAGTCTTCAAGGAGCAAGGGCTTGGTTCTGCAAGGAAAGCTCTCACCAGCAAGCCACTGCTTGGCTCTCTCCAGCCCTAGCACTTCAAAGTGACGTGTGACTTAGGGAAAATATTAAAAGTACCAAAAATTGCTTATTTCCCTTCTCATCCTGCTCCCAAGAAAAACCACTTCAGCTGACCCGAGTCCATTATGTACAGAGGCAAATGTGTCTCTCCTCTTAACAAGAAGCATATGATGATGCAACACTTCAGCATAACCAAGAAAACTAAAAAGGGATGGGTCTGACCCTTCCTTTCCCACATGCATTTCCATTGCTGACCAAAGCCAGAGTGACTGCAGAGCTCTGCTTTGTTACAGGCCCCCCGTACCCAAGGGAACAGGAGATGTTCAGTGCAGGACATTGGTTGAGTTCAGATCACTGCTCTGCATAAAAGTGAGGATGAATGTTTCTCCTCCTGCTAGCAGTTATGTCATGCCCACAGAGAGAAGCCAAGAGGCCAGAATGAGGCTCTTGCAGGGAAGCAAAGCAGCAGTGATAGGGGATAAAGCAGAGGAAGAGGCAGGGATAGGCAAGGATGGTACCACCCACGATGGGCTCAGAAGGCAAAGCAGCTCCCTTGCCATCTACTCAGCATCCTCATCAGGACAGTGCTATGTGGCCAGAGGAGACAGGAAGGACTCTGGGCCACCAGCATGGTGACTACATCATCAGTGGACAGAGGTTTCTTGAGGAAAGGATGTTCAGAAGCACCATGAGGTCAGAGGTAGAAAGGACACCCAAGATCAACAGTCCTCACTTCATAGCAGGGCCAGCCAGCCACAGGCACAGCAACAAGCACTCACCCAGGCAGGCGTAACGTGTGGGATTCATGCAATGATGAGGAGACAAAAGGACAACAGGGGACCAGCCAGAGGGCTCAGAACCAGCTGTCCCAGAGGTCCTCCCCCAGAGCAATGTCTAGGCTGGGCAGGGAAATACGTCTCACCTGCACGAGCCCAGGGTTCTCCGGGTTGTACAGGGACCGGATCTCCACATGTTCTGGTACCAGCTTGTACCCATATCCTGGCATGTCTTCCCAGTGCTGCAGGACGTACAAAGCCTTATGTTCATCATCCAGTGCCCAGTTCTCATCTGCCACTCCTCTCTTGTTCCTCACAGAGGCCTCTGCAGTAGGACACAGCCAGGTAGAAGATGAAGACATCTGGCCAGCAAGAGCCACATCAGGATATGAGTCACAAGCACAAGTAAGGGAAGATGATGGACTGGGCAAACAAGCACCTCACCAGACAAAATGGGAAGAAGCAGGAGGGAGAGAATGAGGGGAATTAATTAAATATGTTGCAATGATAAGAAAAACAAAGGTAGACAAACAAGCTAAGAGAAATAAGAGGAAAAGGGCAAAGAAGAACTTAGTATGGCCCTAGCAAAAAGATCCAGGGGACACTGAGGATGATGTGACCCTCTGGAGAAGTTTAAGTTCCCATGTCCCTGTGGTAGCATCAACAGATCCATGGATGAGATGTTTTGCCCTAGAAGTACTCCAGGAAAGTATCACTTGTCATTTGGCAGTGACATGCAGCTGTGCTCTCTGTTAATTAACAGTCTGCACGATTGACTCCCTCGGCACAGTGACACCAAAGGGCAGTTCAAGCCCAAATCCTGCTGGTGGGAGAAAAGCAGGAACCAACAGGTGAGGACACACTGACCCACCCACCCTGGGTTTGTGGTGAGCATGTGCCCTTTGGAGATTGGTCTGACACCAAAACCATCCCAAGCAGTCTCTGACCACAGCAAAGGCTCAGGGCGCACCAAAACCCACTATGTTTAAACCAGAGCTCAGGAGAACCAGCTCTCAGGAGAACACCAGGAGAGCACCTTGTTTCTTCTTTGCCAGCTCCCCAGTGATCTGAGAAATGAGGGAAAGAGTTTTGGAGGCTCCTTGCCCTCTCCCGAGCAGGATTTCTTTCCCCTCCATGACATAAGCCAGAGAGGCCAGCGGAAAGCTGAGGAACAGCAGCACTGAAACAAGCAGAAGGTAAAGTTGGCCACACACGTATGCCCCCCCTCACTGGGCAGCTCAAGCGCAGGGATTATCCTTCCTACAGCCTACACAGCACTGCCTTGCAGAACCCAGCCATCCTCAGGCAGGCTACATCTGCTCCATCCATTCCTCCCAGCTAAATTTGATTGCACAGGTGCTGGCCACAGAAGGGACAGGGCTGTGGCTCAGGGAAGCTCGCCATCACCGCTCTTGGAAGCCACAAAAGGTTGCTGTGTTCAGGGACATCCATGGCCCTGGATCAGGGCTTGTAACATCAGTGAAGAGGAAAGAAAAACAGCAAGGGAGAAGCAGAATCCACCCACAAGGAGGAAATGAACAGCAGTGAGGAGCAGTGGGAAGTCACTCAGGGTACTCAAAGCCACCAGAAGCAAACAGTGTCCCTGAAGGATGAAGCCAGGTAAAACCAGGAAAGGAGAATGAAAAAGCCTTCCCCCCTAAAAAAAAAAAAAAAAAAAAAAAAGGAAAAAACAACCCACCCAGGAAAAAAGGACACCAGTATCTTGCCGATGGTGGTCACAAGCAGATGGAGGCACAGCTTTGTGCCCATGGCAGCCACCAGAACAGGCTGTGTGTCTGCACAAGCCGTCAAAGCCCCATGCAGTTTGCTTTCACTGCCTGGGAAGCCTCTTTGGGACCTAATGGCTTGGGTCACATCTTCCTCCAGTGCAACACTGTCACCCACTGAAAGCAGGCCACTGAGCACCGAGGACACTCTCCACGGTGACCCAGACAGCCAGGTCATGCCAGGCACAGAGTGGGGGCAGCCAGCAGCACCACTTGAGGGAAGAAAGGCTGGTGGGCTCCCAGCCTCTCACCAGCACACGCCCTGCTGAGCACAAGCAGCTGTTTAAGGGAGCAGTCGTGGTTCTCCAAGCCCTCTGTACCTTCAGGAAAAGCCTCTGGAGGGACCTTGAATATTTTGTTGTCCACTTTGACCTCCTCGCGTCTGTACTCTGCTGCAGGGAGTGAGTTTTTCTTGCATAAACTATCCAAGATCTGTGTGGGCTTGAAGGCGTCTCGCCACATGTTGTAGCCACTTCTGCATTGAAGGAAGAACACCAAGAACATCTTCAGCTTAGGCACAACGGGATTTTTCCTAGGCTATGAAACAGCCTTCTCTACACCACAGGATAAGCCACCAGGTCCCTGCTCAGATTTTCACTGGGAAAACCACATACACACAAAAAGCTTAATGAATTAAAAGCTTAATGAGCCCTTGTGCCCCGAAACAAGCCAGGCTTACACCCCACATTAGCTTCAGAGTAGCAACAGGAGCAATTCCAGCTGCTGCTCATAAGTGAGAGAGAGGTTTTAGCAGTGCTGGGGACTCGGCTCCATGGCCACAGCTAATTCTCCAGCAGTGGGGTAGGAAAAGACAAGTTTACAGAAAACTGGGCAAGGACACCGGAGAAGCCATACTGAATGGGGCCAAAGGAACACAGATGCCATGAGTCTTGCTGTTCACAGAGTCAGCTACTGCCAGAGAAACCACCCTACTTCCTGCAATATGTCAAAATAAGATCAATGTCAAATGTGCATTTTTCTTACAGAACATCAACGTGAAACCATTAAAGATTTTTTTGCTGTATTATGCAAAATATATTAGTCCACAGTAGGAATTAGAGCTATCACACAAAGCTGGTACGAGTCTAAATCGGGTGAAGTTACCCACGTAGCTTGCGGTGAATCTGTGGGACTCATGCTCAAAGGATACTGTGGATGCAAGCTCCATCCTGCAAAAACTAGTAGGTTAGAAGAATGTGTCTCATGAACCTGATGTGTCACACCGGTACCTACACGTCATACTGAGAAGCCACTCCACAGTTGGCCCTGTGCTTGCTGTAGAATCGATTCTCCAAGTCAATCTTCGTCTCCCCAATCAGATCATCAGATCCGACCAAATCATGGTCGAATATGGCCACAGTGAGCTCTGATTCCATGGGAAAGGAGACTGTCAGCTCCACAACTCTGGACAGAAGCAGATGGGGAGAGTGCAATTAACAAAGAAGATGGAAAAGCTCTGCTTTGATCATCCTACACATTGAAAAGTGTATTTGACAACTCAAAGACCTCTGATAGCTCGATTCTTCATAAATGTATTTTTCAGTGTACATGTTCACACAAAGGAATTACTCTTCCAGAAATGTATGCCCTTGGATAGAGGTTCTGGAGCTCAGGCAGTCTCTCCAGTGCTCTGTTGCTGCTTGGCTTGCTGCTTTGTCTATTAATCAAGCCCTTGCGAGTGCTCCCCTTCCTAACCCAAAACACTTACGGCTCCTGCGTCAGCCAGAAGCAAGAGACCTGCCTGGGACCTTTGTGTTACAGCACAAGAATCTCCAGCAGAAGGGAGCGGAAGACCACACATGCTGGGCCACAGCCTGAGCCCCAGATCTGCACCATTGCTATTAAACCTGTTAGATGAAAACTTCCTGCGTACTCTCCAAACACAGGATTGAGCTGCTTTGGGATGTATCGCTCCTTTGTGTCCTTCTGCTCCTGCCCCACAGTCACCACCACGTAGGGGTCTGCCTTGCCATTGGGGTCTGCTGGAGACAGGTTCGTAGCCTGGAACACACAAGAGGTACTGGAATACACAAGAGGTGCTGCCATACATCAGAGAGCAACCTGCACAACAAACACTGCACAGACCTGAGACCACCCAAGTCCACTCATCAGACCCCTCCAGCCACTGCCCTGGCAGTGCCACAGGCATCTGTTCCCACTCAACAAGCCTCCAATGTCTCCAGCTGTTGGCCCACCTACTTGCTCGCTGTCTCAAAGCAGATGAGAGGAGCAAAGAGATGTTCATTTGGACTTTTAGCAGCTTCTGAAGCTACACAGCACGGAAGGCTCCCCAGGGACAAGATGCTGATGACATCCACTGGGTTGGCAGAGCCTTCGAGTCAGCATCAATTTTTTCACAAGTGTCATCGTTCATATTTACTGAGCAGAAAATGGCAGGATGTCCTCCATCCCCCACCAGAGACTTACCTTAACTATGTAAACTCTTACAAGAACCTTGATGGGTCTGTTCCTTGGAACGCCCTGGGACACCTTGGGCTCCGTGCCAGCTTCCTCAGTGGGGTAGACATAGAAGGAGCCCTGTAGAAAAGACACTGCAAGTAACAATCTCAGACGTGATTGAAGCCACCAAGACCAGCTTCACCTGACAACTGGAAAATCAGAGCCATTGCCCCATGCAGACCACAGACACCCTGTGCCCGTGGGGACAGTGTTTTCCATGTGAGCATGGCTCAGGCAGTCCTGTTCACAAGTCAGGTTGTCAGGCCACTGCCGATGCCAGATCTGAACATCTCCAGGCATTTTGGACTCCCAAAGACAGGGGACACCAAAGGTTTTCTAAGGACCTTTTTAAGTCAGCTTCTGTAGCTGATATTTAAGTCTTCAAGAGCTGCTCGGAGGGAGGATGATGCCTCTTTTAAACAAGTTTTACCAATTTTAAAACCAGTTGAAGCTCACTAATTCTTCTTTGCACTCTGAATATACTGAGAGGCCAGAGCAAGAATCCTTTATGCTTCATGCTCTCTCCTTGCAAGAGCTAAAAAATTTAAATCAGGTGCATTTATCGACTAACAAAGAACCACAGTACACAACTGCTTCAACAGGCACCAACAGTACCCTGGCCAATGCCACACATCACCTTAGACACATGCTGGTGTCAGCGTGCTCTGAAATACAGGTTGTCCTACAGATTTTCTTTCACATGAAGCACATGTGTATTTAAGTGATACTGTACCTTGTACTTCCCCACAAAATGTTCATCCTCATTTCCATCTTCATCCTCATTTGCCTTGCCACGACGAAGGGGGAATATACACAGCCAATCTTCAAAATTATCAAACTCATTTTCTAGCTCAGAGTTGTAGATCTAAAATAAGTAGGAAGTAATTTGGGGCCTTTTTGTGCCATCTTAAAAGGGAGAAGGGTCAGAAAGATCATCCCTTCCCTGCTTCAACCATTTCACCCGGTTTTACCTCACTGCTGTATTACTCACTGTGGGATGTTATGGGTTTCCCTTACCCCCCCAGGTCCATCCCCAGACGTGCACACACATCCCAGCTTGGCCCCAAGGTCTCACCAGCTGTTTCAAAGCCCAGAAACAACGGGTGCCCAGCGCACACTGCAGGTCCTCCTGCCAATCCAACCTCCACTGCAGGGAGGTGAGCCGGACAGGAACAAAGGGCCAGGGCTGAAAGAGGCCAGATCGTACCCCAATAATCACCTGAAGGGTGGCGATGACCTTCCTCTTGGGTCGAGGGGGTTCAGCTTCAATTACTGCCTCATCTTCTGCTTCAATGTCAATGGAGGATGCATTTAAATTCCCTCCATCTAGAAACAGCAAGAGATTAGGAAATGCTCTGATCTCTCCCATCGTCTCAAGTGGCTGTCCATGAAATGGCCCCAGCAATAGCTTTTGCTTTCACCCAGGGTTTTGACTGGAGCTGCCGCTGTCTGTAATGGGTGCCCTTACTCAGGTTCCCCAGTAACACATGGCTGGATGGGTGGGGAGACAAAAATTGGCACAGGCTTGCCTGACTGCATGGCTACTACTTAGGAAGGAAGTGGGAAGAGACCAAATGGAAGGCACGAATGCGAGCTAACCCTCTTCTTTGGATGGATGCTTACTTGGCGGACTGCTGTTTGGGGTGGTTGTCTAACAGAAGCATCACTACCACGTCAGGCACAGGCAGCTGTGCCTGGAGGGAGAATAGCTGAGCCTTTCCCTGGGGCACCAGCAACCCAAGGACAGAGGGGAGACATCCTTGCTCTATTTCTCAAAGACCTCAGATCGCACCAATGGCGTGAAGGTACCCTCTGGCACGCTCCTTAAATAGGATTTACATCATTTCTGTACTTACCATCTCCCCAGGTCACTGATAGGCAAATCGCTGCTTGCACCTCGCAAACATGAGGTGCAATGACCCCACTCTCACAAGTCAAGCACCCTCTAGGATGGTATAAGTCCTGATTCTCCCCCACAGAAGAGCTGGCCATTACTAGAGGACTCACCTGCATCATTCAAGTCGTCATTCTCAGCATCTTCCTCATCACTGCGAGTCTGAAAAACACACAGTTACCCCCACATCCCCGACAACAAAAGTTTCTCCATCCAAGCTTAGGACTCTGTCAAAACTTTCCTGCCAGCAGAGTCAGTAATGCTTGAGATCCCTGACCATCACTAACACCATTGCAGGAGAGGATCCAATGAGTGCCTTAATGACCTTTTCTTCTCCTCAGATCCTCCTGCTGCCTTTTTTGATTGGGGTTTAAGGGACACAGGGCAAAGAAGGAAATGTGGGGGAGATCTGCTCCCACAGCACATGCTAGGAAGACAGCCCGGACAGGGTTAAGCAGCCTGAGAGCCCCCGCATTGCAGCAAAAATCAGCAATGGCACATTTTTAAGAGTGCCTCAACGAAAGCTCAGTCATTTTCTCAAAACCGCTTGTGCACCTAGCCTCAGGAATGTTTCAACATCTATAGCCTGCTGAAGTCAGTCTGGCTGGTGGATGCTTGATACCTGGCTACCTTAAGTGTGTTTAACACACAAAAGCCCACATCTTCCTGCAGATCCATGCCAGGAGGGTGGCTACGACACTCAGAGCTCTTGAAAACATCTTCCTCAAGCCAGTGCAGCCACTTTTCCTCTCTGATGGCAACTGGTACAAGAGATTACCTGGTTATACAGCTCCTTCAGGGACTCATAGTACTTGGACCACCAATCCAGTTCTTCCAGCTCTGGTTTTTCCTCTTCATATTCATCCTCCTTCTTTACAAGCTTATTGATAGGAATTTTCTTCAAAGGAGCCTTGAAAGAACGAGAAAAGGGTTCAGAGGGAGGAAACGACCACCCAGGATACCCATGCGCCCTCCTCTAGTGCCCTGGGAGCTTCTGGCAGAGGCTCAGCTTTAAGGCAGAGCACAGGTGGTGCAAAGCTACCTGTAGCCCCAGGGTTGTGCTTTGCTACAAAAGCAACATTTTCCAAGGCACAAGACAACACAGGTCTGTGCCAGATGCCAGACCCGCAGCAGCACTGATGAACGGGTAGGAGAGAGGAGTGTTTGGGGTTTTGCTGGTAGCCTTCAGTTTGGTTTTCCGAACTTTGGAATTTGCTGGGCCCAACACATCGCTCACCTTCACAAGATTCAGGGGGTGAGTGCTGGGACCCGGGTCACCCGCTGCAGAGCCAATGGTTACCACAGTCCGAGAGGGGAGGCGCTGGGATGAGACTTTCCGAGCTGAGATGAAGAGAGAGAGCTGTGTGTTTCCATGCATTTCTTTCTGCCAACTGCCTCCTAATTCTTGGCCAGTTGTTATTCCACAGGAAAATCCTCCCTGTTACCCCACTAGATGCTTTCAAAGCATTTGGTAACAGACCCCGTAAAAATCTTATTGGAAATCCAAGTAGGGTGCTGAGTCTGGCCACCATCATCAAGATGCTTGTTGCTGACTCCCCGGAATTCAGATTTATGAGATACACCTTCCCCACTCAGAAATGACCACAGAGAGATCAATCCTTTGCTTCTTCCACTTCACGCCGTATTTATTTACACACTTTCAGATCAGGAGATCTGGCTGTTGCTATCATAGAGCTACGTGGTGACTCCATTACCTAACAAACAGACCTTGAACCAGCGATGTGAGAACTCCCTAAAGTGTGATGGAGGTCTCACTGGGGACAGCTCTCCAGCCTGGCTACGGAGAGGGTTGAAGTAGTCCTTCCCAGGCTAAACATCTCTGAATCTAGACACAAACTTTTTACAAGGATACATTACTGTATAATATCTCGCCCCAGCTAAACATCCTGCTGGACTAAGGCATCTTCCCAAGCTTCTACTTTCTACAAATGCAGGGCAAACAGTGCCTCAGAGAGACACCCCAGGGAGATGCCACATCCACAGATGAACAGTCCTGGTGGTGAGGAGGCAAATGTTAGGCCAGCCTTAAAGAAAGCAGACTGTAAATGTCCCTTTCCCATCCCCGGAGACGGATGCCAGGCTTTATATAGCGTTCCACCGCTTGGCTGCTGCTGCTGCTTCCCCAACACCAGTGTGGAGGGAAGTGCCACAGACCAGTGCTACAGCCTGCCTCCAACCCCAGCCCGCTCCACGCTGTGCCTTAGCTGGGCATCTTCAGCCTGCCTGGAGGGGACTTTGCTACCTGGCAGGGAGGGAGTGGAAGGGCCAGGGATCTCTGCCACTGGCAGAACCTGCTTGCTACCTTCATGGGAACCTCAGAGTAGCTCACCTTTAGGGACATCTTCTGGTTCCTCCTCCAGCTCTCTGGGAAAGAATTTCATCACATTGGACACGACGTAGGTACCCACCAGCACGGTGCGTCCAAATGCCCGCTTTTCCACCACAAAGATGCTGAGGGGAGGGTGCAGGTAGACTTGCTCCGGGAGCTCCTGCAAAAGAACCGTGCTCAGGGTTCACAGGAGCAAGGCGTTGCAGCCTCACCACAAGTTGACGATGCCTTACAGCTCTGCTCAAAACCCAAAGCCTTGCAGCGACAGACTGCTCTTGGTGGGCAGTTTCACAATTGATCTGCAGCTGAACCATGTGGCCATGGGAGAGCAAAACTCACAGGGGCAGGCCCCCTCCTGTTACCTTGCCCCGTGCAGACAGGCAGTGCATGGGTGTAGGATGGCCACGATGCACGCTAGCATGGCAGAACCCTCCCTCCCACTCACCACATCCATATATTTGACCAGCTCGGTGAAGTTGGGGTTCTCGTTGTAGGCCACAATCACCTCTGACTCCACCTTCTTGCCAGCACATTCAATGATCACCTGGGGCTGATCCACCTCAAACAAGTTCACCCGCTTCAGGTCCCGCAGGCCCCAGAACAGGATCTGAAGCACAACACGAAGCTGCTGGTCTGCTCAAGGCACGCCAGGCCAGGCATGGCCATGCAGCCTGCAGCCAGCCCAGTGCCGCCACCCTCCTCGTCCCACAGGACAGACCCCAAGAGGTGTGAGGCCCCTCTCCCAACCCAGCCACCCAACAGCTCTGGCTGGTAAACTGCTGAGACGGTTTCTCCCTCATATCAAGCACCTCCATTTCTGGCATCTGCTCAGGCCTCAAAGGCACATCTGAGCTCCAAACCTGACTCCCTTCCCAGGCCCTGCCCTCAGCCACTGCCATCTGCTTGGGGCAGCCCGGTGGGGAGCCAGCGCTGCAGCAGGCATCGTACCTCTATGCGAAACTCCTTCAGCACTGGACGGATGCCCTCGGGGATGATGAACCGTCCAGCCCGGGGGTCTCCCAGGTAGTCAAGCTCCTTGGGCTCCACATCCTCAGGCACTGATGGCTGAACAGACAGAACCAGGGCATACCAAGTGATGAAAGCCATTTCTCCTCCATGCCCCCTCTCCCTCCCCTCTTGATCTGTGCTGACAAGGCTCTGTCTCTGCATCCTCCCTTCAGCTGAAAGCCAGATGTGTCTCTCAACAGGGAATCTTCTGGTGAGCCCCATGCAACCAGCTCCTCACCCACACAGCTCTGCCCAGAGAGCCAGCAGCCATGTGCAGCTTCCTACAAGCTCACTACCTCCAAGTAACCGCTGTAATCCAGCTCAATCAGCTCAAAAGTGGCAATTAGCTCTCCTGCTGCTTTGGTGCCTTTGTAGAAATCAAAGAACTGCAGGGCAGGTTTGGTGTATGGCTCATCAACCAGCTTCACCTGTGGGACGGCAAAGGCCTGGCCAAGGAACTCAGAGGAGCCCTGCAAGAAAGGGGGGAATGGGTCAAAGCAGCACTCGGTTGTCTCAACACCTCAAAGCAAAGACCACCACTAATCCTAGACAGTTTGGGATACCACAAGACTGTTTTTCCCCCCTTGCCAGCCTGTGCCTTGATTTCCTCCGCACCACTCAGAGAGCTACAAGCAGATGAGATGCACCTGCAGCAGCTCCTCTTAACTCCCAGTCCATCTCCACGCAGAACTGGGCAAACGGCCTGGGACCATGCACCAGAGGACGCCAATGCTAGATCAGGTTGCTCAGAGTCTTTTCCAGTCAGAGTTTGAATGTCTGCAAGGATAGAGATCCCACTGGCTCTCTGAACTCCAGGCACACTGTCTGAACTCCCTCTGGGTGAAAATTCCTTCCTTATATCAAGTTGGACTTTTTTTTTTTTTACTCCAACTTGTATCCATTGCCTGTTACCGTGCCCCTGGGTACCTCCAAGAGAAGTCTAACTCCATCTTTGCTACTCTCTCCCATCAGGCAGCAACAAGACACTGACTTTGCCTCATCTGAATACACCCAGCTCTCCCCCTTTCCTCACTCTGCCCTGTGCTCCAGCCCCAGCTGTCTTGGTGGCCTCCTCTGGACTCACTCCAGTATGTCAGTGTCTGTCGTGTACTGGGCCCCAGGAAAGCTGCTGAGCTACACAGGAGAATCCAGTGCGAGTTACGCCATCCCTCTTACGATAACAAAGAGGCTCCAGGAGAGAAATGTGACTTCAAAGTACTAACGAAGAGATAAAAGGGAGGACTGAGAAGGGGTGGAAGATGACACCTGGGGGACAGGTGGGAAGGAGCAGCCCTGTGAGCTACATCATCTCCTGGATAGGAGCCCTCTGCCAAGGACGCAGGGCAGGCAGCTGGGAGAGTGGGAGAGCGCTTCTCCAAAGAGGAGAGATCCCAGATCCACCAAGCACTCCTCAGGCCCTGGCTCAGGGCATCACTGAGCCACCTGCATGCTGCAGCCAGCAAACACACCCCAGCTCATCGCAGAAAGTGTCAAACTCAGCCACAACCCCCAGGACTCACCACCACCCGTGGACCACGATCGAGCTGAGTGACGGAAACCAAACAGAGATGTGGCTCCTAAGAGCCCACTCCAATCACCCACAGAGAGCTCCTCTGCCTTCCCTGCCTTGTAAACAACAGCAAGAGGGCAGCATGGCCATACTTACAAAATTATTGTGGCTGAAAAGATTGATTATAACGATGGGGGTCTCTGTTTTCAACTCTTTTTTTTTCCCATCAATAATGAGCTGGTCAAACAGAAGTACCTCATTCCACATGGGGCTCAGTGTCTCCTCCAGCATCTGCAGAGAGAGACAGGAGGCTTGAGCAAGCCACAGCCAACAGAAACAAACTACAGACACTTTGTAAAGAGAGCGACAAAGCGTGGGCTGATCCCCTCCATCCAATACAGCTGCACGCAGCTGCACCTGCAGGAGGTGACATGGTAAAAGTGTGAAATCAGCACTTGGGGCCAACTAGCACATGACAATCAACCTTTGAGATCATGCTCAATGATATATAGATATAGATATATGTACTTTGTCAAATGTTTCCTGAACACAGTCACACTGCCCAGAGCACACAAATATCTCACACGTGGAGTTACAAACTTTCCAGGAGGTCTGCCACAGCACTGCCCTTCAACAAGCCAGTGAGGATATGATGATTTTTCTCTCCCCAAGCCCCCAAGGTGGCAGAGGCAAGAGTTTAAGTGGCCTCACCCTGGTGGTCTGGCAATAAGTCGAAAACACCACTCTTGCAAATGGATCTGAAAGGCCATTGTCATCTGCAGGGAGGATCCCTCGAGCCTGATACAGATGGGCTCGGAGCTGGAAATAGCTGAAATCTGGAAAGAAAAAAAGAGAAGTCCCAGTTCCCCAGTCCAGTCCTGCACGTGTCCAAAAAAACACATGAAGAAGAGAGTTAGCCAGGTAGGGGTGGGCACAATCTGCAAGGAATGGGCACACTTGGAGCACTCACTGTGGTTTTCAAGAAGGCCAGCACACCTCAAAATGTTTGGCCAAGGAAGACAAGCTCAGTGAGTTCCCCAGACACCTCGGCAAAGGACATGACATGTGAAAAGTGCAGCTGTCTGCTGTGAGCACCTGCTGTGGGGTAGCACCATCAGGCCTCAGTCACTGTCCCTCGGGGGGGTTAAGGAGAGGCTGGATGTGGCACTCAGTGCCATGGTCTGGCCCACATTGTGGTGTTGGGACATAGGCTGGACTTGATCGTCTCAGAGGGCTTTTCCAGCCTCAATAATTCTGTGATTCTGTGAAGGGGCAGACCTCATGCCTGTTGCCAGTTTGGCAGCACATTTAGTACCTACAAAGCACCTCTCTCTCCTGCTACTCCAGCTGTGAGCGTGCAAACACGTCCTCATGGGAGCAAGCTGGACCTGCCTATCCCAGTCATGCCTTGGAGATGCCACAGAGATGACAGATCAGGACCTGCTCCTCAGACACTGACCCTGGGGCAGGACCTCGCATCTCTCTGCTCTCCCGCTCATGGTGGAGCCATGATCTGCACTCACCGTCCCTGCTGAGCTGGCTGGGGGGACTGTACGCCGAGAGCTGGGCTACCTCCTGTCCGCTCTCAGAGAGGTACTTGAACTCCTCAGGCAACTCCACCAAACAGTTCTTCGCGTATTTGGTTACTCCAAGCCACATGTAGATTTCCAGTTTGGCAAAGATCTCACCCGTGTGTAAGCCAGGGACCTGAAAGCACAGGAAGCTCAGCAGGTTTCCCATCTCAGCCGCGACCCCTTCAGACCACGATGATCACCATCAGTCAGTCAGGACACGGAGCACCACACCGGCAGAGGCAAAAGGCAGTGGCGGAATAAGAGCTGTGGTTCCTTGTGAACTCCAGGATTTCAGGAAGGAGGGCTGGGAGCAAGGAGGGAGAAGCTGCACGAAGCAAGCAAGAGCACACTGGTTTGGTATAAACCCTACCTTCATAAAGACCGTCTGGATCTTCGCACAGTCCTTGCCTTTCTCCTCTTCGACTACCGAGTAGAGGATATTCTGTGCAGGGACTCTCGCATAAGCCACACGCCTGTTGTTGCTGAACATCCAGATGAGTACATCAGGGAGGGTGCACTGGGGCTGGAGGGAGGAAAGTGAGGAGTGTCACCACAGCAGAGGGACGGTACGTATCTTGTCCTGCCTCCCCTGACAGGGTGAAAGCTTCATCTCCTCGCAGGAGGGACTGCTGGCTGCATGGCCCTTTGGAGATCCAGAAGCAAATGAAGGGCCTAACAGTGGGCACATGCTTCTTGAAAGTCTCAGCCCTGCCATATGGCTCGGCAAGCGTTGTGGCTTAACCCCAGCCAGCAGCTCAGTCCCACGCACCACTCGCTCACCTCTCCTGCTGGGATGGGGGAGGGAAATGGAAGAATAAAAGTGAGAAAACCCATGGGTTTAGGAGGCAAAGCAAGAGATGTACATGCAAGCAAAGCAAACCATGGAATTCATTTCCCACTTCCCAACAGGCAGGTGTTCAGACGTCTGCAGGGAAGGAGGGTTCCAACACACATAACAGTGACTCAGGAAGACAAATATCGTCGCTTCAGACATCCCATCCACCCTCCCTCCTCTTCCTCCAGCTTTATATGCTGAGCATGGTCTGGTCATACCCCTTTGGTCAGCTGGGGTCAGCTGTTCCGGCTGCCACCCCTCCCAACTCCCTGTGCCCCCCGGCCTCCTTTCTGGTGGGGTGAGGAGCAAAAAAGGCTTTGACTCTGTGTACGCCCTGCCCAGGGACCATGAAAAACACCCCTGTGTTATCAACACTGTTTTCAGCACAAGAGTCTCAAACACAGCCCCGTAGCAGCTACTATGAAGAAAATTAACTCTGTCCCAGCCCAAAGCAGCACAGCAGGTTTCTGAGCGGGACCTGTGATCACCTTGGTTTTTGTTTCGAACACCAGCAGGATGCACTGAGCTGCGTGCCATGTTGGGGAGAGGGAGCCCCCACAAGACTGGAGAAGTGACATTTTACCCCACACTTTTGACAGGAGCCTGAGTGTTCATCCATGGGAAGGAACCACGTTTACTGGCATCCTAGCCAGCATATTAGTGCCCACCATAATGCTGCAGTTCGGGTTGAGAGTAGGACTTGCAATAAAGTAAATGGACAGATGGAAGCAATAACTTATTTTAAACTCTAAGTTCTCTTCCTCATCTCAGTTTCCCTGCCATTAGCATTTGCACTTGTACTTGGTACTTGCATTTGCAGTTTTTCAGTACACAAGCAGCTGAAGCAATTTATCAGTGAGCCTCCAGGCAGGGACTTAAAGTGTCAAGTGTACCAGCCGGGCTGACTCCACAGAGAGAGCAACACTCCCACCCGACCACGGGGAGCAAAAAGGGAGGAGGTTCCTCTCTGTGGGTGGGATCAGCTGCAGTCAGCCAGGAGACTGGAGCCTGAGCACAGCTTCTCCTGGTGGTGTGAGGGAGGGACGTCTTCATGCTCAAGTCTACCCTCACAGAGGTAAAGGTGTGAAAAAGATTCCACCTCACTTAGCGAAAGACTTCTCCAAACTGCAACACCTATCCACCAGCAAACGTTGCACTCTGGTGTACACTACACAAACACACTGACTTTCCAGAGCTGCTTAAAATAGAGCCAGTGAAGTTTTGAAAATGGAGAATCTGTGCTATAGACGAGAGACCTTATTTCAACGCAAGCTGGCAGAAAGTGTCCAGGGTCAGTCCCCGGTGGGAGCAGGGGCAGCACAGGCAAGGCTGCTTTTCCACAACCCCGCTGCAGGCACGGCCTTGGGCTGGCCAGGCAGAGGGCAGGGACGAGCAGGTGGCCTGAAGCTGGCGCAGCTCTGCCTCTAACCCACTGCTGAGCTGCTTGGGTCCCTGCTCTGTGACCAACAGCCCTGCAAAGCTGCCAAGCCTCATCCCTCCTAAGAGCCAATGGATGAAATACGGTAACATCCAGCAGCTGGAACTTGGGATTTTACATAGCAAGGAAAGAGAGCAGAGGAAAATCCCCAACTCAGGCTAACGAGAGCCCTGGCAGTTAGCCCATAGCCTCTCCCACTCAGAAACAAGGTGCCCCAGGAGCAGCTGTACCTCTTTAGCCATGAATCGTAGCTTTTCCAGGACCCTCCTTGTCTCCTTAACCTTCTCCTTGACATTGGCTCGAGTCAGCCGCTGCCTCAGGCGGAGCCCCTGCTTTGCACACAGGATCTGAACAGAGAGCACAGCTGTCACACACCCGGCCGTGCCCCAGGCATGCCCCGCGGGCACCCCTCGCAGGTACTATCACATCCATCCTGTCCCACCGTGCCCTGACCTCTGCCACAGCTCACTCCCCAGCTGCTGAGAGCAAACCTCCATGAGCCCATCCTGAGCCATTTAGTGAAGGGTGCCAAGAACTGAAGACTCTAACTCAGCAGCTGATAATGAATTCCATGAGCTTTTGCATCATTTGGGGCAGAAAGACATAAACAAACATTCCAGAAGCTGGTGGTCTAAGGCTCCAGATGGTGCCTGAGGGAGACTCTGCACAAAGAGCAACTTGGGACCACAGAAGTACAGGAATACAAAGACAAAGGAAATTGGAAGTTGGGGCTGGACTTTCATGTCTATTAGGTGATAGTGCACACATCTGAGGAGAGACTTGTGATGAACCAAAACTAATAATGAAATCTAGAAGGAATTCAGGCTGCAAACCCAGTATGGACAAGGACAGAAGACTCATCTCTTGAGTTGGTCCTATCTTTCTGACAGTCTCAGACTTAACGCAGTACCTTCACCACAGCTCAGGTGATGACATGTGGGGAGGCAGAGGGAAGGGAGCTTGAACACAGACACGCTTAAATTTTATTTCCTGCTGCTGTCACTGCATTTTGGTCAGCCTTTCAAAGCTTTCAAAGCTCTGCTGCGCGGTGATGCTGGGCTTTCATTCAGCTAGCTGGCCTTGTCTGCAGGATTAGGAGTGCCTAGACATTACCCTCTCTGGGGACAGGCAGATGGAGGGCTGTAGATCTGCTGGATGGGTACATAGCCTATGGGCTGAGTTTCCAGGGGCAGCGGGTTTCAGTGAGCTTCTGCAAAACCTCCTGCAGGAAAAACCTGCTGCAAAAGGCCTCCAGCAACCTACTGGGCAGCAGTATGTATTTGCTCAGCGGCACACGCCCCACAGGAGAGGAAGGATGGCATCAGGGCACAGCATCTGTATAAAACTGGAGGCAGCCATGGCCAGTCCCTGCCTCTGTTCCCTCTGCTGGAAACTTTATTGCTCTGAGCAGAAGAGGGAGATATTGAAGTAAAAGCCTATGCCTGATGTCATGAGTGCTAACCCTAAGTTTCCTTTCTAACATCAGTTCTAGCTGGTCCTCCAGAAGCAACCCCTCAGAGCAGGGGTTGCAAAGGCTCCCACCTCCACTACCAAGCCCTACAGCTTACGATGTTGCGCATGAGGTATTTCATCCGACATCTGTCGAGGTTGTTTGGATGTGCCATTGTTTTTCTCTCTGCGCTGAGTGAATATTGCCTGCAAAGAGAAAAGCAGCACAGGGTCTGCATCCCCTGCACCCAGCAGGGAGAGCACAGCCCACACAGCAGCAGCACAAGCTCCAAATCCCTGGCACTAATCCAGATGCCTCAGAACCCTCCCTGCCTCTACAATGTCCTCTCTTCTGCAGCCTTTTTGATTCAAAAGGTACACTGGGGATTGCTCAGCATCTGAGGCTTCCTCTCTACTGTTGCCATCACAAGTCTAGGAACTGAAATGCATATTGGACCAGGCAGTTGCGGTGATTGAAACATTAGGAAATCATAGAATCATTAAGGTTGGAAAAGACCTCTAAGATCATCGAGCCCAACCATCAACCCAACCCTACCATGACCACTAAACTATATCCTGAAGGGCCACATCCTAATATTTAAGAAACACCCAGGAGTCCAGGAAGATCAAGGCTGCAATCTGCAGCCCCTGTGTCTCCCAGAACTGGGGCCTCCTCTCTGAGATTGAAGAGCTACAGGGTCTTTTCCCCAGGTTGTCCTGGTTTCCTTCTGCTCATCAGCCTCAGGAGGACAAGACAGCAGAGCAGGCTGTGCACAGTTCAGGCAGAACGTGATACAATTTCCTAACCTGGAAACAAGAAATCTCAGGAAATCAGGGACATGCTAACCTGCATCCAGCTACAAATTCATCAAGCACCTCTCTGAGCCGCTCTTCTGCTTTAGCCTTTGGCCTTCTTACAAGCTTCTCCACATCGTCCAGCCCCTGCTCCTGTGAGGAAAGCACAACCTTCAGGAAGCTTGCGCCTGACCATGGGGTCAGAGCGAAACACCACAAGGATACATTTGCCACAGACAGCTTGTGCCCTTCTGCAGAGCCGGGCATCATGAGAGCGCTGCAGGTCAGTGCTGTCCTGCCAGGGACCCTCTGGATCCTGGGGGTAACCTTAACACCAGTTGTTGTAACACCTTGTGTCTCAGTCCTTGAGCAGACGCTGAAACACAGTGGCAAGCTCCACTTTTGCATTTCTAAGCCCAAAAAGAAAAGGCAAGGCTCTGCAAAGAGAATGCACACCCCTGATGACAGCCTGGAGCTGAGAGTCTGCTTGCAGCAGCATCTTCCCAGCGCTCACACAGCTCAGGACTGGCAGCAGAGGAGCTCTTCTGTCCCCCGCATCATGTCACTCACACCTCCAGGAGCCACTGCCAGGCTGCAGCACAGCACAGGCAAGGGCTCTGCATTCACTGCCCTGCCTCACACATCTGAAGGGCAGATGCAAGAGAGACAGACTCGCATGGCGAGCGAGGGTGTTTAAAGCAAGCGTCTTGCAGAACAACTCCATGTGCTACAAGGAAAGCACACCAGGAAAGACTGTGCCACAGACGACCCCCTGAACACTACCAGACGCTCTGCCAGCTTGACAATCCAGTTGGAAATGCAGAGTCTCCAGGTGTGATCTTCCCAGTAGCTCCACACGTATACACAGGGTTTCTCATGCGTCATGGGCAGGTAGCTGTATGACCTAAGGGCAGCAAGCACAGGAGGTTATGGCTGCTGTTTGCAGAAAGCACATTCCATGTCACAGCGCAGCACTCGCACACCCAGCGCAGGGAGCAGCATCTGCGCTCTGTCCTCCTTGCAGAGAAGCAGCTGTTTGGGGCCCTGCACCACGGACACAAATACAAGCTGCTGGACTTTGCTACTCCCAACTAGTGCCCAGGGTTTCTAGCACAGAGAGCAGCACGTGTCCAGATGAATGAGGCTGATGGGAGCGTGGGATGCTGCTGAGATTGCTGTGGCAGTAGTAGGCACAGGGCTCACCACACAAACAGCAAGACATTGACAGGTCTGTGGGACAAACCAGGCAGCGTTTCCAGAGCTAACATATCATCAGAAGAGCTTGTGTATATGTATCGCCTGCCCAGTACAGGATAGCATGTGCCAGAGTACTCGTCCCCTTCCTCCCCACTGGAATCAAGCCCTCAGGACACTGCTTGTTAACCAGAGAAGGGTCTGCTGTCACTGAAGGGTCACAGTTTCCCTGGGGCCCTGGCCTTGGCCACCTGCACACACCAGGGAGACACTGTAGTAGGCTAATGGGCAGCAGCCGCCAGCTCGGTCATGGCAAGCTGCAGGGTTGGAAAGAGAAGGAACACCTGCACAGCACTCACGTTGCTAAGCAGACCTCTAATAACATCTGGAATAACCAACTTGGGAAGGCGGAGAAGGACCAGGGCAGATGGGAAAGAAGGACAAAGACTCACCTGTCATAGTCCATGAGCACTGGTCTCTGGCTCTTCGTCACTGACTTGTTCAGCGCTGCTGAAGCTGGGGCCACGACTTCAACATCCAGTTCACCCTCTGAACCAGAGTCCAGCAAAGCCTGCTTTTCCTCTTTCAGTTCTCCCTTTTCCACTTTCCTCCCTACTTTGGTCATAACCTCTTCAGCTTTGCCATAGTTTCCTTGAAGTTAAGCATTAAACAGCAAACTGAGATCACTGTTAAACAGGTTTGCTAGCTTGTAAAATCCGAGCGCAATCACCCTGCCAAGAGAAGCACATGGGCCTGCACTGCTTTTGGAACTAGCAGTTCAGTAGCCTTTAACTATCAGGGCGTCATACGGACAACCAGAAGTTCTGAGGGCGAGCTGGGCAATTGCAAGGAAGTCCTTGCACATGCCTTCAGGTTCCACACAGTGCCTGCTGACTGCCATCTACACCCCTGCACTGGGGTCAGCAGCAGCCACTTGTGAAGGCTTCTCAGCATCACGCATCTCCGCCCATCCAACTTAGCAGGTGAGGGCTTGGACCTGCTCTCTAATAATTGTTTCCCCATCACCCACTGTCCCAGCTCCTCAGCACCACCTGGTTAACCCCAGTGTCCCAGCTTCCCCTCTTTTGCTTCCCTTTCTTGCTCCCAAATCCCTCTACTTTCTTTTACCTCCACTTCTCAGCAGAGCTTCAATCACTCTCCCCAAATGGGCAGTTCACACAAATATTGCAATCTCTAATCCCACAGGAGAGCATCCAGACTTTTAAGGTAATTAAAGCACTGTGCACACTCCCTGCCTTCATCCCCCATCTCTTCCTGAGTTTCTGTTTCAGAGGCACGACCTGCGCAAGGGCTGGCACCTTGGGACCGCAGTGCTGACTTGGGCTGTCAGAGGGAGATGCACACTGTCCCCGTAGCTTCTGGGCACAGAATACCCACCTATAGAGACTTCAAAGCTGACAGACTTGGAGCTGAGAGAGGAGTCCATCATAGTGGCTTCAAAGAAGGCAGCGAAAAGGAGGAATTCCTCCTTCCTCCCCAACGCTTTCTGGGCAAGGAGACATAAATTAGCCTGAGAACCCTGTGTGCCAAAACACTGCCTCAGCAGAAATTCAGAGAGCACCAGGGCGTGGCCAGTGCCTGCCAGTCCTCTCAAGGGACATCAGTGGGATGTTGCTGAGGTCACCACTGCTGGGCTGCCAGGTGTGGGACAAGTTTTCTTGGAAATCCTGGGGGCAGAGCCATGACTTTGGCAATGCTTGTGTGAAGCCACTGAGTAGGCTTGTAGGCTAAGGGGTAGCAACTGTACCAGCACAGCTGCCTCTTGCCTGCCTCTCCCAGGCCAAGTAGAGACCCAGAGCCACCTAACAGCTCCCTGGTTCCAGGCAAGAACGAGTACATGCTCAAACACATGTGCCCTGCAATAACACCCATGTGCACCAGGAAGGCGGTGCAGGTGGGGATGCTCCAGCCTTACTGTGGGAGAGAGTTTGGGGGCTGCAGGTGTGGTTTTGGCCCTTGCAGAGCCTCAGAGAGCCCTGGATGGCCCAATGTTGGGCACTGTTCCACCAGCAAATAATGCCACAGCCCCTGCCCCTGAGGCCTGGGCATGCTCCAGGCCAGCACTGCAGGTCTCACCTCCGGGAGCGGATGAAGCTCTTCCACCTCCACAGTGACCTGCTCAGGCTGCTCAGCCTCCTGAGATCCCTCAGCCACCTGCTCTTCCTGCAGCTGGCTCAGTTCTCTGGCTTTCTCCTTGGATTTCTTACTTTTCTTCTTCAGCTTCAGTTTGCTTAGAGCACCTTTCCTCTTGTCCCCAAGCTTCCTCTCTGCCACACTAGGGCTGCTGAAGATCTCCACAGTGATTGCCATGAGGATGCGCCCACGGTAGAAGATCCCCTCGCCCATGCCCTCGTTGAGGTCCTTGTGGATGTCCCGCAGAGCTGAGTTCTGGGGGGAGCCATACAGGTTCACCCAGGCTGGGCCAAACGTGGGGTTAAAGCCTGCAGCGACAGGGACAGGGTCTAATTGCACTCCAGGGTGCTGCTGCAGAGACACCTTCCCCCAAGAAGACAGCCCAGGACACGGGGATGTGAGCACACTTTGGCCACTTTGCTTCCCACCTCCACGAGACCACCATGGCCAAGCAGAGGGCGCATGGCCAGGAGCTGCCATGCCAGGCCTCACCATTCCTGCCAGCGTCTGAGATCTGCTGCAGGTCAATGTAGTGCGTAGCGATGGCCACGTCGCCAACGTTGGCATCATCCAGCACCTGGACTTTTATCTTCCTAGCCAGAGGTGGGAACATCTCAATGAAGCTGATCTGCTCATTCCACTTGGGCTCAGTGGTGTTGGTCTCCACTGATGTTTCCCCCTGGGAACGAGAAGGTGTGAAAGCCACAGTCCCAGTTGGTGGCCAGAGCCTCTGAGCCTCTCCAGGAATGGCATGTCCTCCTGTCCTGCCTGAAAATAGTGCTGGGTAGGCTCTGGTGGTCCCTGCTCCTGCCCCTGTCTCAGCAACGGCTCGCTGTGCCTCATCATGAGGGGCTGTCCCAAGGCCCTGGCCATGCCCTGCACAGCCAAGGGAAATGCTGGAAGCAAGCAGGCAGCACCATCAGACCAAGAGGTGTCACAGGGTCCTCTGGGAGCACCCCTGGGCCCACCAGGCTGCCCAGGGACTGATTCTCATCTTAATGGATATTGCAGGACCAGAAACTCTGGCCTTAAGTGTAAGAAAAGGGCCATTGACTCAGTAAAGTCTCCCGTGGGTGTCACACTGTTTGTCACCAAGGACTTCTACTCCAGGATTTATTCAACCCTCTCCCTATATTTAGGGGTATGAACCCTCTGCCTGCACAGCTCAGCCAGAGGCTGTGCTTGGGGCTGGGGCTGTCCCCCATCCAGCTCTCTGCCGAGACAGAAGTCCCGTAAAAGCCTTCTCACCTAGACATGGCCACACGTCTCATGTCACAGCCAAAGCCAAGAAGACTTGGGCTCTCCCAGCCTGTCTCCAGGCTGCCACACAGCCAAGGGAGGATCAGCCTGGACCCAGGCATCCCCCCCCCGCAGACTCACCTGCTGCCCACAGAACGAGACCTGAACGTAAGGGTCAATAAAGACTTTTTTCTCCCCTATGATCTTGGAGAAGCCACCCATGATGCCCGCGTTCATGCTGGGCAGGCCCTCAGCACGATACAGCTTGATGCAGACCCTGGCCCAGGGTCTCTCTGCAGGGACTCTCTTAGGCAGCAGCAGGTTCCTGAAAGAAAAATTCATTTTCTGGTTCTCTCCTGGAGCCCAGGAAACACAATGCTGGGAAACACCCTGACTGGCAGGAGGTTTGGCTCCTGCCCCGCCACAGGTCTCTTTCCCTGGGTCTTTCCTCATTAGAAGAGGGGAAAAAAACCAGGAAAAAAAGGCAGTGTGAAGAGAGACATGACTGTTTTCCCCAGGGCCACGCAAGACCACGCTGCACCTACCTTTCAATGTCTTCATCTCGGCTGCTGGAGGAGGTGGGAAGGGAGCCCGCAACATCCCCACGTGCGGTGACAGAGATGTTGCACTTCACAAAGCCTTTCACGCCTGCCCGGGTGTCTGTGGGGTCACTGATAACTGCCCACTTGTGAAAAAACCTGTGATCTGAGAGGGAAGGGAAGGACTTCCCTGTGGAGATCCCAGGTTACCGTTTCCCATCGCAACCACAGCTGCACAAAGATTGTCCTGACCCTGCCTCTGAGAGTGCAGGAGATGTCACCAGCCTTCAGAGAGCTGGCAGGAGAAGTAAGTGCTGGTCCTTAAATGAACTTTAAGTGCTTTAAAGACAGGGCCCTCACCAGGCCCAGCAGGGCATGAAGGAAACACCTGTGTCAGACAAAGCCGGAGCCAGGGAGCAGTACAGGCTGTCATACCTGGCTGGTTGTACACTGTCACAACGTCCATCTTGAAAGTTCCTATGCAGGTTCCCAAGAACGGTATCTTGGAGTGAAAAACCTGCAAACGGCACAAATCACCCTGAGCACCAAGAGATGTGGGCAGCCAGGTGGCACATGCAGACGTTGCTGAGAAGGACAGGACTGCTGAGAGATGCCCATTCCAGCACACAGCTCAGGCAGCAGTTGCAAGCTCCTCATGCACATTGACCCATCTGAATGAGCCCTGGGACAAACCCATTCGTACCCAACCATTCCCACGGAGCCCACCAGCCCACGGTCCCCTGTCCAACCTGGGCTGAGGCACGTGCAACCAATTCTGCTCCTTCTGCCAGATAAGCCAAACCCCTGCAATGGCAGGGCCAAGGGTCGAGCTGCTTTCCTGCGGGGAGTCCTACACCCATATTTTGCTGGGTCAGGGCAGAGCCATGCCGTGACTAGGCCAGTGGCTCTCCTAAAATTGTTTGGTGCTTGCTGAACCCACACCAGCAGAGGAGACGTGCAGCCTTTCACAGGGAGAGCACTAGAGATGTGTAGCAAAGTGCTGGCTGGGTTTAGCGACCTTCAGAAAAACCCTGTGTCTCGGGGTAGCCCCTGCATCTACACGCAGAAGCGTTGGGCTGCACCGGTTACTGACGAAGGAGAAGGAGAACATACTTACCGAGATCTCTATGAGTCTGTGGAATAAAATGTCCCTCGGCTCATGGAATTCAAACAAAAAATACTGAAAGAGAAGAGCAAAACAGCTGAGCCCCCGGCTCCCAGAACGGCCCCACAAGCACCCCTGCCTGACAGCAGGTGCATCCTGAGCATCCCCTGCAAGGATGGCCCCGGCCACTTGGGACACCGGCAGGACAAGGACAGAGCCCCTTCCCACATCACGTACTTCGTTGTAGAAGGGGCAGTTTGTTGACTTCTGCGTCGCCGTGTGCCTCTTCTCCTCTCCAACCTTGACTACCACAAAGGGGTTGATGTTCACCCCCACCAACTTCTGTGCTTCAATGATATTAATTCCAACCTGAGAAAACAGGGGAGAAAACCTTCAGACCAGCATTCCCATTGTGTCCAGCTCCATCTTGAGCTTGTTTCAGCAACACCAGTATGCGAACTTGCAGAGCCCTCTCACCACCAGGGGTGGACGCTTGGGGCAGGCAAGAGCACGGCTGATGAAATCCGCTATAGCTGACAATCCAAAATGGTATTTGAGATATTTCTTTCTTTCAGACCAGCAATGAAATGAGGTGTTACATCTGCAGCACCTTTGACATAAGCAGCCTCCCCAGTGGCACTGTCTCCCCAGCAGCACTGCCCCCACTCAGTTCCTGATCCCAAGGGGATGCAAACCCAGCAGGGCAGTACCTGGAAGCTCCGTGGAGTTGGTGTGGCAAAGAGGTCCCGTGCAGAGCAAAGTCTGGAGCGGCTGCACAGAAGAACAACTTGGGTGAGCAGGTCTCTTCATCTACACAGACCCGAGCAAGCTCCCAACAAGCAAAGCAACAGAAACCCCAGGAAATAATGGCTACTTTCCCTGGGAACGAGCAAATCCTGAACAGTCCCTGTTTGGGGCCATTGGAGACTGAGGGCTTCAGACGTTTTGCAGAAGCAGAATGCAAAGAGGTGCAGGATCCCCCCATGAGCTGGCACCTTCCACCCCAGAGCCCACACATGGAAAGAGCGTGCCATGGATACCTCTTCACAGGGCTGAAGACAATGCCCGAGACCTCCACCTCAGACATGTCACAGAAATCTTCTTCCTCATCTTCCTCATCAGTCTCCAGGCCTTTTGCCAGCTTCCTGCCCAGTGCAGTGGCCCTCCTGTCCAGTTCATTAGCTCTTGGCCCCTCAGGTGCCCTGCAAATCCCCCATCACATCACACACGGCATCGTCAGCCGAGCAGGTTACGTGCTCCCCTCCACCCACGAGGGTGAGCTGATACGCTCAAGCAGGGCTACTTACTCCAGCTCTTCAAATCCAGGATTGCGGATCGTTAACTCAGAACTGTAAGAAAAATAGGTGCTTTGCTGAGAAAACCAAACATATTACGGCTGTTCACTGGTGCATTTAAGTAACAGCGCCACAGCCATGCTCCTGTCTGGTTCCTGGCAGGGACATGAGTGTCCTAAGCGATGCTTTTCCACCGTTTGTGCTGTGTGCCTGCTGCTTTGCCTCCGGCACTCCAGAAATGACACTCCCCAGAACTTGCTGCTGCCTGTTGTTCTGTCCGCCCAGATACCTGCATCTCCCCTGGCTTTGGGCAGCACCTGTGTGCAGGGCACCTGGTGTTGCTACAGCCCAAAGCCACGCTCTCTGCAACTTTGCAACCACAAAGTCTTGCTCCTGTCAGCCAGGAAGCCTGCAGAAATGTTCTCAAGTCTGAGAGGACTTCCAAGGTGCAGTGAGTTGTTGTAGTCACAGGTTCCTTGTGAAGACAAGGTATTTCCTTTCCAAGAGACCAGCTTACATATTGCTGCTGTAGAGCAGAGATGCATCAGCATGGCCACAGGTGGAGAGTAAATGAGGCTGGATTGCATCCCAAAGGCTGCCACTGGCAAAGGCAGCTGTACAAGCTGCCTGGAAATTTGCTCCTCCCAGGATTTCAATACCTGTCTTTCATCTGATAGACAAAGTCCTCTTCAACCCAGGTCCCAGCTGAGCCATCTGGAGGCTGGTAGCGCAAATCCAACTCAATGTAGATCTAGAAACAGAAAATGAAACTGCCTGAGAGCTTGGCAGCCACAAAACTGCAGAAATATCACAGAAAGGGGGAAGGGGCGTGTGGAAGCATGGAGTGCAGCTGAAGGGTCATTCTAGACCCTGTCCCTTTGCTGGCATGAACGGTTACGCAGTGAATTGCATCAGGTTAAAAAAAACATCTTGGAAATGCTCAGTTTGCACCTGGCCCAGCTCCCTGATCCAGTCAGCTCAGCCACATGGGAAAGCCATGCCTGTGCCACTCAGGCTTATGGCCAGGTGGCCACAGAGCTGCATCCCACATGCCACTGCAGGGGTGAGTCAGGTTGCCCTTGGGAAGGGGAATCGGGGGAGAAGCACATCACAGGGCTGCCCACCTCCACCTCTCCTCCTCCCTGCCCTGCCCACAGGCCTGGCACCTAGCCCTGGCTGTCCAGCACTCGCAGAACCATGCCAGCACATCCAGCTGGCAGGAAACAGCTCGTTTTTAGGACACATTCGTCTTCTGCTGTCACAAAGGGCCCAGTGAGCCCTGGCACCGGGGCAGGAGGGGAGCAGGACCCACAGGGGCAGGCAGGTGTCAGAGCTGCTGCCCCAGACCAGTTAGCACAGATGTTTAGCCCAAAACCTCACTGGCCGTCCCCTCACCCCGTCAGCTCCCCCCTGCTTCAAATGCTGCAGCAGCCCACGCACTGCATGGTGCAGAAAGCAAATGAAATACCACCTCCTACATCCACCACCCAGACCTGGCAAGGTTTTACAAAGTTTCCCTCTGCTCATTCAGGCCTTAAGCAGGTGTCTGGGGGCCTCAGCCCACCCCACGCACTTCTGGATGCTTCTAGAACCACTTGATGGGTGTGAAGCAGCTGCACTCCTGCACAGAGAGGGCATGAACATTACAGCGCTCCCAGGGTCAAAGCAGCACCTTGGACTCCCCCTCAGCCCCAAATCCACCTGGGAAGCGCCACACCAGGTTTCCCACAAAGCCTTCCTGGTTACTGATGGTCAGGCCACCCACGGAGGACTTACACCGGTGACTCTGTGGTTCCTGTCAACAAGGGCCTCCCGGAGGATCAGCCTCCCAGATGTCATCAGGTGCTGCAGGCTGAGGACAAGGGTACCAAGAAGCCTGGAACAAAACCAGAGGCTGGAGCAATACTGTAAGCACTGCGCATCAGTGCCTACACCCTGGGAGGAGAGAATCCCGGGATCTCTGCTCTCCTGCCCACAGCCCCTCTGAGCTGCACTGAAGACAGTGAACCTCCCGAGACTCACTGACGCTGCAGCAGGTCATGTCTCCACCCCGGTCATGGCCAGGGAGCTGCCTGCAACCAAGCTGCCATCAGTGGTTAAAGTCTTGTGCAGATCCAGTCCACCCAGTTGTGAGGGAGCTCTCTCCTTCAGCAGAGCTGGGCTTCGTGGGAGCCAGCCTGCGCCCGGGCACCCAGCAGAGCTGGGGTGACTCTTCCCAGGCAAAACCAAGCAGCAGAGTCTCCATGCAGGGAAATATAGAAATAGCACACAAAGCAACAGCTGCAGGGACATCTGCGGCAACTCAGGCCAAAATTTACCTACTCCAAAGAGGTTTCTCCTGAGGAAGGGTCATCTGGCTCCCTGCAAGTGGCAGTAACACACGTGGGACCGCAGGCTGCCACTCCAACCGCACTCCGTGTTACAGCTGTCTGGAGCCTGTGTGTACGTTGGTCTCCGTCTCCCCGGGGCAGCTCTGCGGGCAGCTGAGCTACGCACTGCACGGAGCAGAGCTTCCTACTGCCCATAGGAAACCACCGTCAGAGCGTTTCACTGCCTGCCTGGGACTCAGGCAGTCCCAGGAGGAATCGGTCCCCAGTCACTTTCATTTCAGCTGATCTTCTGTATTCCCTGTCACCTCCCTCTTCTGTGAGACCAGAGCCTGTCTAGTCTCCTGCCTGCAAGGAAGGAGCTCCTCTGCTCGTGCCCCTCCTCTCTAGCCCTTCCATCTTGGTGGTGCTGCCACAGAGCGGCTGGCATACACAGAAATCCAGAGACCACAGCTCAGTTCAGGGGTGCAATGAATTTTTCCCTTCTGTCCTTTCACACTGTTTATTTTTGATCATCCTTGCACGCTGACCAACTGCTTTTAAACCGTAGCATCTGTCACTCCCCACCGGTGGAGCTGTGTGCACAGACGTTCTCAGTGCCAGTCCAGTCATTTCCCACTGGACTTCGTAGCTCAGAGCCGTCAGTTCCTGGTGATTCGTTACTGTTTGTTCTATTTATTTGTCCTATAGTAGTTTCTATTGACATTTCAGTCAGATTCAATTTCTCTGATCCAGCTCCCATAAGGAAAGCATCCAGTAAACAGTGACACAAAGTTCGGCCACATTTTCTGCTCTGCCTTTATCTTTAGAAACTTCACATGTGTACTCATCTGTTTCCTCCACACCCTCTCCAGCAAGGTGGTGACGGCTTTGAAAAGGTTTGTGTTATTAGCTGCCTCTAGAAAGTCGTTCCTGTTGATTTTCCTTCAGTTCTTGTATTTTCCTTATCAGAGCTGGCATCTTTCCCTGCATCCTCTTGTTTCACACGTGAACGTGCCTCTACTTCTTTGCTTGTTCCACCACCACTACTCAATCTGTCACCTCTACTCTTGGTTTTCCCTGAAGTGTTTTACAACTGCTGGAATAGTTCACAGTATCGTATCTGGGCCACCTAGAAGTATTTTAAATTCAGGCTGGCCCTTTAAACTTAAGTTACTGTCTTTTCTGAAGGTTAAACCATACTACCACAGCCGTGTGGCTTTCCCCCGCTGACAGGCATGTGGAATTTGGGTGCAGCATGCTCACAGTCACCACACGGATCTACAAGGTGAGAGCTGGCTCCCACTCTGCTGCAAGTCCTGCCCTTGTAACTCCAGGTTTTAGGGCCCTATTTTACCTTTGTCCCATCTGGGGGTCTGGATCCTTAGGTAGTCTCTGTACTGCTGGCATGACTAAATCATTCCCCTTAGCTAAGTTAATGTACAGCACTGCCAGCTGTATATAGTAATTTCTACAAAACCACCAGCTCCATCCCTTTTCTATAATTAGCATCCTAGTCTTCCTTCCACCAAATTTCCAATAAATATTTTATACTCCCAGTAGAAAATTTAACACCCAGTATGTCTCTTCCCTCACCTCTGTTGGTCACTCCAACAACCAGAAGACCCACCTGTTACTGAAAACCTTGCTGCAGTTGTAAACCTTAACGGACAGTGTTTCTCCCATGACGAGCTTCCCATAGTGAGGCCAGCGAAAGAGCTGCAAACACACAGAGCAGGAAGAGATGACAAGTCTTTCCCAGCCAGGTTTTCCCATGTTTGATGGCTGGTTGGTCTCCTCTGCAAGGCAACTGAACCAACAGGTGTGACAAAACCCTGCTGTGGTGAGAAGTTACATTCCTGCTGGCCAGGGCAGACCCTGACACTGGGAATGGAGAAAGAAGGGGGGTGGTGAGAGCCCCTCCAGCAGCACAGGGCCACAGCTCAGCTGCTGAAGAAGCCAGAGCATCATCACCCTGGAAAGAAGAGGATGCTTTGTGCCTGTGGCGGTCCCTGGGGCTGTGGAGTTGCAGAGACCGGGCATGGGAAGGTCCAGATGTACTTGGTACAAGGCTGCGATTCACCTGACACCCAGACTGGCCGGCTGCCTTATGGCTGGCAAAAGGGAAAGGTCCCTTGCCCCCGCCCCTGTCCTTCTTTCCTCAGTGGGCACAGGGGCATCTGGACAAGATGGGAAGCAAGTGATGGGAACCACCCACCAGTCTGGCATGGATGGGCTTTTAAACGCCTCAGGAACATGACAGCGAAGCCAGGCACTAGGGGAACACTTCCCTGCCCACTCCCCATCCCTGCTGCCCCTGTTACCCCTCTCCGCTGTCACGTCCGCTCCCTGTCCCATGAACAACACCTGCCCCAGTGCTCTGCACACCTCGTCGGTGTGCCCTTACCTCCCCAAAGACAGCCTCCGGGCCACAGCGGATCTTCCTCGTCTTCTGGGTGAAGCCTTGGGAAGGAGAGGGAAAACATGAGGTGCCGGCCGAGCAGCACGACCCCAGGCACCGCAGCAAAGGCCAACCCCATCCATCCCTCCACCCCACCCAGCACGGTCAGGACCCACCTCGGAAACTGAGCTGCACCTGCCGCTCGCCATGGCCTGGCAGCCGGGAGAGCCGCCGGACGCCGACGCTGAGCGCCATGGAGCCGGTGGCGGGCAGTGCTGCCCCGCTCGGCCCCGCTCCGCCCGGCGTGACTCAGCCCCGACTCGCCCGGCCGGTTGGGCCGCTCGCTCCCCACCCAGTGCCCCATGGCAGCCCCTGCCGCAGGCAGAGGGAGCGGGGGCAGCCCTGGGGCAGCGGATGTCCCCGACGCAGTGACCGGTGCGAGCCCCCAGGGCACAGCCTGGCCGGGCAGAGGGCAGCGCTCAGCGCCTCGCGGGCGTCCACCCTGTGCCCTGCAGTGGCCAGAGCCCGAAGGCCCAGACGCCTCACACCCGTCCCAGCACCAACACGCTGACCGCCCGCCAGGGCTGGGAGAGAGGAGGGAGAAGTCCCTCACACAGCCGGGCTTCAGCTGGAGCCCGAGGTCCTCGCCAGGGCAGGTGCTTCCAAAGAAGGGGTTGGAGGACATGGGCCTGAGAGCCACAGGGAGGACGGGAGCCCGGCTCTGCCCTCAGCCACCGCAGCCCTGTGGCATCTTCAGCACAAAGTCACAGCTTCTGGGGTTGAAACCATAGGGAAGAGAAGCCAGCCGGGCTGGCTTGAGGCCCCCTGATTAGGAGGATTGGGGTCCCTGGCATCAGGGAACGTGCCCAAGTAGCATGTGCTCAGCATTCCCTGCTCACCACACGCCTGCCCCACACGGGAGAGCACCAACGCGAGGGGCCAGAGGAGCTAAGCTGGGGCAGATGGACACCAGAGCACTGCGCAGAGACAGAGGACACAGCCTGGGTGCCAGCTCTCTGCAGGACAGAAAATCCACGGGTGGCGAGGTGGGAGCTCCAGCAGGGGAGGAGGTGCGGGAGGCAGACCCAGGGCACATCATGCCAGGAGCCAGCTGTGCTCACAGCTGCACTCACCAGCTTGGCCTGAACAAGCCCACCTCACCTGCACTAGAACTGGTAAAGGAGAGATGCTGGAGCTCTTCCACAGCACGGATTCAGGCCAGACTGAAGCAATTGTACAATCATGAACTCAGCAGGATTTGGAAAGTACTTCTTCCTTCTGCGGGCCCCAGCACCAAACACCTGCATCCACACATGGGTACAGGGCAGGGCACCCGGCCTCAGCAAACAGCAAGGAGTGAATCATGCCTGTGCAACGCCAAACTGCTTCGAAGCAAGCCCTGGGGTTACTCCCTTTATTTCCCTCTTGCACAAGAGCTTCCTGGAGCACCGGCACAGTGGTGCCGAGGGAAACAAGCCACAGTGGGGAGGATGCCTCTTCGCAGTGCAGCAGCCAAACAGCAGGGCAGCAGTTATGCTGCGCTTTAGTGAACGCAAATGTGTGAGCCGTTCAACTTAGGGCAGCACAGAGCTCAGTGCACCCCATCACAGCTGGAGGGGAATCAAGGGGTGCAATTCAGGTTGTTGAACGAGACATCCAGACCACTGAAGCATGCTGCCAACGGGCTGATCCACTATCCGCGCAAAGCTGATCAAAAGCCATCATCTCCCAGTGGAGTGGTGCCATCACTTAAATTCACCTGAAGACAGTGCCTCAGTTTTGGTGACAGTCCTTGGGGGAACCAAGTATTTTAGACAGCAGGTATGGCCCTTAGCCCAACAAGCTGTCTGGGCAAAGAAGGGGGACGGAGCATTAGCTCCCATGGAGGAGTGAGCTCTGTCGGTAGCAGGGGTAGCCTGGCGTGAGATGTCACCGGTACTTACCGCCAGGTGTCCTAGAAGCAAGAACCCTCCCTGCAGTGAGCTCCCACGTGCAATAGCTTTTGATTTATACAAAGCCCTGGGGCTGAAATACCTTTGGGGACTGCAAGGACAAGGATGCTTGCTCAGTCTTAGCCAAGGCCAGGACAGACACTCCTGGGGTGTTCCCCATGCTACTGTGAATTGGGCAAGAACAGCACATTCTCCTGAGGAAGAAAACTTGAGCTCTACCTCAAGCAAGAAAACATGCTGTAAATCTGCATTCCAGCTACACCCCGTGCAGCACAAGGCAGGAGACCCCTCCCAGCCTCTCATCAAAGCATCCTACAGCCATCTGCATTGCCTCTAAAACCAGGAGCCCTAAGAAAAGTCAAGAGTGAGAGAAAATGGGCAAAATGGGTGCAGTCCCAGTTCAGCAGCTTTCTGCCCAGGCCCACACCCATCCAGCTTTTGCTCTCAAACGACAACCATGGGACTTGCACCCCTTTGCTCATTCACATTTCAGCCACTTACTTGTGGGTGAAAAGCACCGCCTTCAAATTTTCCTCTGCTCTCACAAGTGGAAGAACCTTCTCTGACCTGCCTCTATCATGTCTTGGCCTCCTCCTCCCCAAAACGGGCAAGGTCTCTCCTACTACGAATGAGCCCAGCACCTGGAGACACCTTGCTGAGCTGCAGGCAGAGCAGAGAGCGACATTGCTCCTCACAGCCGATGCGGCAAGACAGGATTCACTCTATTTCTTCTGTGTGGGAACTGGCAGAGGTTTAAAAGAGGAGAGGTTCAATGAACTTCCCTCTGTGCAGAAGCTGCCTCGGAACTCATCTTCTGCCCCTCAAGGCTGGAGCGAAAGTACGTCCCAATGTGCTTCCAACATCTTGCCACTGAAACCATTCACCGAAGCCAAGTGCTACGCACCGCCTCTGGTATCTCTCGGTCCAAACAAGGGACTTGTGAGCCTTCAGAACCACTGCTGTCAATATCCTTTGAAGAACAGCATTAAAAAAATAAAAATAAATAATACACACAGACAGGAAAAACAGCCTGAGGCTTCCTGGACGCACAATACAGGGAAGGAGAGCTCTGCCTAGAGGTTGTAAGCAGCTGAAAACATGAGTAAAGGATGCTCCTTACCATGGTGCCATTTCTCAGAGAAGACTTGGCAGTTTTCCTCCCTCTCTCCCACACTTGTAACACGTTTTAGTTTAGGCAGCCACTCAAGAAGAGAGGCTGCTTGGTTTCCTTCAAGAATCTAAACGCAAGGGAACTGGTGCTGGAGGTTAGACGATGCAGTATTTCAGGAGAGCAAGCCCAGCTACTCTAGGGGAAGCTGCCTGCTCCCTGTGGGACCTGGGAGAGCACATCGTTGGGTAGCACAAGCTACGTCCTAGTTTGATGGCACATCCCATCCAGAAAGACTGGTCTAGTTGAGGATGTGGATTCAGCCCCAGGCTCTGCTTTCACAAAGATTTCTAACCTACTGGTTTCACAGCCCGAATAAACAGGGCAGTCTTCCAGTGTATTCTCACCATTTCCTGGGTTTACCAGTGGAACAGAGAAATTCTTTCCTAATTTCACAGTAAAGAAACGGCTGATATTACGGCAGGACAGGGCTGCAGGACACACATTCGGCAGTCTCAGTGATCAACAGGTAACAAAACTAATGATGATGGACAACTTGCTCTCCTTTTGCAGCTGATCACACCTAGGCTAACTCACCAGGCCAGTACTACAGCAACGACCTCCCGTAAAACACTGCTGGAAAAGTTCAGAAAAGAAACCAGAGTCTGGACATGTTATGTAAGGCAAAGCAGATCATTTATTTCTGGAACTGAAAGTGACAACCGCATGTAGTGCAATGACAAGCTCGAGTTTCTTAATCTGTATTTTGAAATCAACCATCAAGTCCCATCTCTCAAAACAATTGTGCTTTGCTGGCATTCACATGTTCTGCAGTCCCCAAACCACGTAACACACCCTTCGCACCTCTGAGGACAAGGAAACAGCTCTTTGGAGTTCCAAAGATGGCTACTTCTTCATGTTGTAATTTCTGTGACACAAAGAAATCGCTCAAACCATCTTTATTTCAAGGTCTCCAGTTCCTGGATTTTGAAAGTCACATTAATGTGACTCATTAATCCCACCCCCAATTAATTCATGATTAATCCCCCCCCGCCCCAAATAAGCCAAGTGCAGTGTTCTTGAATTGCTACAATGGCTCCAAGCAAGAACCATCACAGAAGCAGTTTTCGCTACTAGAAAAATGTGACTAAAAAAGAGATTGCAAAGTACAGTCACTGAAATTTAAAAATAAACCTCTACATACAAAAATATACTGGCACTTCATGAAGGCACAACAGGAACTACCTCAGGCATTCAACCGACAGACCTGGGTACCAAGCAGGCGGAAGCTTCCTATTCCCAAGGCAGCTTGAGTGAAGAAAAAAAAATATCTGGGAACACATGATGAGGATCATTGCAGCAAACACGATGGCAACACTTCCACTGAGCCGAGCGCTGAAGCAGCGCTGCGTGAGCAGCTCAGTGCACACGCCCCCTCTGATACATCAGCAGCCAGGCCTCGTCAAGCAGCGATGAGTGGTGAGTGGTGTGACGCGTCACTGCTGCCAGGTGAAAAACCAACCAGGTCTGGTTTTTCTGTGACAAACAAGTGTCAGCAGTTGTGGGGTTTCTCTTATTTACATTTCTTCCAGTTCGGAACGGGAAAGGTCAAGCACACCGAGCACAAGCAGGTAAGAGCGTTAGCGCGACCGGTGCGAGGCCGAGGCAGCGCGTGAGGGAGAGCGTGAGCGCAGACGGACAGCTCTTCACACCCCACAGATACAGGTGGCCGGGGTCAGGCTGCAACCTATACCGCCTTAATCTCCGGTGGTTTCAGAGGTGGCCATCCCTGCAATTTGTAGTACGACACCAGCTGCTTAGGTACTTCAGCCAGAACCATCTGGGAAAGCGCTTCCCGGGGAGCCTGTGAGGAGAACAGAGCGAAGAAGTTGGAAATACTTCAGAGAAAGGATTTACCAGCCTCGTGACAAACTCCATACAGAATTCAGAGCGCAGCTCCCACCTGCCACATCTCACTCCCTGCTTCAAGAGTTCCTTGCTGCAGTTTTAGGAGCACTTCCAGCCAGTCTCAGCGAGCAGCGCTCATGAAAATCACTTGTTCCCACCCCTGCACTGCTCTCACCTCAAGCCCAGGCTCACACAGCCTTTAAACAGCCCTGATCTGGGTGGGAAACTGCCCCAGCCGCTCGCAATTCCTCCTGGTTTGGGTTTTCATTTGACTCCACTCTTCGACCCAATCCACTGTGCAATGTACACCAATGCAGGTGCCGACAGCGAAAGGAGGGAGGAGCTGGGAAACAAGAGGATTGCTTTCAGCAGCAGGGAAGGCTTATCTAATGCTAAATCACTCCGGGGAATAAACAACGTGATCTCAGTTCCTTGCCTAAATCTTTGCATCCCAGGAGAGAAAAGATCTCCTTCACCCCTGTAACTTTGCAGCAGCCGAGAGACAGCACGCTAAGCCACTGACAGGAGAGCGCTTTAAGGAAAGGTGAGAGAGAGCCACAACAAGGCACGTGGTTTTGAGTACAGAAGCAAACATCTCAACTCTCACTGGGAACAAGCAGCTTGGACAGCGCTTTGAGCGTGGAGCTTGCTGCCTTGTCTAGACCCACGCCCCTTTTTCAGCTGTAAGAACCACACACATACCGGCAGTGGGGCTCTTCTGAAGTTACAGACAACTCACATTTTTGAACTGTCGGAAAGGCACAAACTGGACGATGTCTCGTGCAGCTGGCTCTCCTGTCAGGGACTTCAGGACACCGTCGTCTCCGTCAAGGAACTCCATTGCTTTGAAATCAGCTTCCCCAACGCCAACAATAATGATGGACATGGGCAGCTTGGAGGCGTTAACAATCGCTTGCCTAGTTTGGTCCAGATCAGTGATCTCTCCATCCGTGATGATCAGCAAGATGAAATATTGCTGAAAAACATTAGAAAGCACTCAGTTAGGGAGTTCAACCCCAAAGCTCACGTGATTGAAGGCAAATGGAGCAATATCTTACTCCAAGGAAGAAACCAGATGGTGCTGTGGATAAGACAACAGTAGAACATTCAAAGAACTTGAGTTTATCCAATTTTTTCATACGCGTAACACCTTGCAGTGTGCGCTTCAGATTTTCTCTGTACCAGAAAAAAAAGGTAGAGGCTTAAATTCAACTTATAAAGAATAACAATATCAATTGAGAGAAAGCACTAGAGACGAGCAAAGTACTACTGCATCAACAAGCGGCATACAAAATTCACTGATGCTGCTTTACATCTCAAAAAGCTCAAGTTTAATATTCAGTATCCCTGAAGTGTAACTCAACTCCCCCCCCCTTCTCTTTTAGCTACCAATAATTTAAACCATAAGGATTAGAAACCTCAGAACACATCAGTGACAAATGTCCTGACACAAGACACTCTGGAGACAACAACAGGGGAAGAATATGGGAGTTTTTCTACAAAGAGAAAATTCCTCAAACCAGCACATTAACGTGGTGAAGTGCTTAAAATTTCCTTCCTTTTCCAGAAGCTAAGGTTTAGTATTTGGTTCTGAAATGAGTGGCTGCCTACAGACTTCAAATGAAATAAAAAATGAGACACACACAAGGAAAATGAAAAAAAAAAAAAACCAACCCTGAATTTCCAATTACAAAACCCAGTTAACACAAGTGTTACTACAGTTGTACCCCATTACTGACAGATTATTTAAATAGTTTTTCATCTGTAAGAAGAAGTAGAGATATTTAACAGATCAAGAGAAATAAGAAAATTCCCAAGTGCTGGGAAGGCCAGAAAGTGCTCTGAAAAACATAAAAAATGTATCTCCCTCGACCAAGCACCTCAGAGCATGGAAAATGTATTTGACATAGAGACAAACGTACATAGAACCAAAAATACAGGCACAGCTAGATCATAAAGCAAGTATCAGAGCATACATCAAAATTCCTTCTGATTACTGTAAAAATGGAATCAGGTGAATTTTCAGGAAATACGAGCCCTTTGTCCTTAAGCAAAAGGAACGAAGTTTGGAGAAATGGAGCTGAATGTTAGCAGCAGCCACGGCCACGCGAGCACACCCGTGAGCCAGGCGACACAGCCGCGGGGTTCCATGGATGCTCAGCAACGCAGTCGGTGTCCTGATCTCACAGTTCTCCGACTCCTTTGCTAATCCAAGCCCTCCACATACCCAGATTCCACATGCCACCATGGTGGGAAGGTAAGTCAAGCCCTCTGATATTTTTCTTGGAGGCAGTCTCTGTGTATATTCTTAAGAGCAAAACTGTTTGGAACAAAATATACAGGGCCTCCTGATACCACGGGCATTCCCTCCAGGTGACGGAGCCTTGCCAGAGAGGTCAGAGCAAGGCAACTGCGGATGGAGTCCAAATGCTCCAAAAGAATGCTTGAAAAGCCAACACGGCATCCCTGTGTACTCCAACAGCGAGTACAACGCCAGCAGACTGTGAAATTGAGAAATAGTTATCACTTGAGCAATGGAAGCTAATCATAGAATCATAGAATGTTAGGGATTGGAAGGGACCTCGAAAGATCAAATGTCAGTGCCCACCAAGTACAGGTTCATATCAATATCACAGAATCGCAGAATCACAGAATGTCAGGGATTGGAAGGGACCTCGAAAGATCATCAAGTCCAATCCCCCTGCCAGAGCAGGAATGCCTCGATAATGCTACACAGGAACGTGTCCAGGCGGGTCTTGAATGTCTCCAGAGAAGGAGACTCCGCAACCTCCCTGGGCAGCCTGTTCCAGGGCTCCGTCACCCTCACTGAGAAGAAGTTTCTTCTCGAGTTTAAGCGGAACCTCTTATGTTCCAGTTTCAGCCCATTACCCCTTGTCCTATCAGTGCTTGTCACCAAGAAGAGCCTGGCTCCATCCTCGTGACACCCACCCTTTATATATTTGTCAACATTAATGAGGTCACCCCTCAGTCTCCTCCAAACTAAAGAGCCCCAGCTCCCTCAGCCTTTTCTCATAAGGGAGATGCTCCACTCCCTTAATCATCCCAGTTGCCCTGTGCTGGACTCTCTCCAGCAGTTCCCTGTCTCTCTTGAACTGAGGGGCCCAGAACTGGACACAATATTCCAGATGGGGTCTCACCAGGGCAGAGTAGAGGGGAAGGAGAACCTCTCTCGACCTACTAACCACCCCCCTTCTAACACACCCCAGGATGCCCTTGGCCTTCCTGGCCACAAGGGCACAGTGCTGGCTCATGGCCATCCTGCTGCCCACCAAGACTCCCAGGTCCCTTTCCCCTACACTGCTCTCTAATAAGTCATTCCCCAACTTATACTGGAACCCGGGGTTGTTCCTACCCAGATGCAAGACCCTACATTTACCCTTGTTGTATTTCATTAAATTTTTCCCCGCCCAACGCTCCAGCCTGTCCAGGTCTTGCTGGATGGCAGCACAGCCTTCTGGTGTGTCAGCCACTCCTCCCAGCTTGGTGTCATCAGCAAACTTGCTGATATGTACCGAGAGAGCAGTAGCAGCCTCTCCGCAGGCTGATAAGAGAGGAGCAAACTTGGGGTCCTAAGGAAAACAACACCGCTTCACCATTCCACGTGATCCCTTCACAAACACGGAAAACAGAAGCACCAACCCGACAGAGATGCAGAGCAAAGACCACACACTCACTGAGGCAGTTCCTTGCTGTGCCGAGTGCGCTGCGAACCTCGCCACGTGGTTGATAATAGGAGAGAAATTGGTTGGCCCATAGAGTCGGATCTGAGGCAGGATCTGGCGGTAGGCGTCCACTATTCCTTGGATCCCTGTAACACAAGGAAAACAAGCTGCCACAAGAGCCTCACAACATTTCCAGTCATTATTTTATAAGCATTAATACACAGTACAGCAAAAGGATAACTCTCACGTGGCTGTGAACTCCTAAAGGGCAAATAAGCAGCAGGTAACAGCAAGTGTACAAAGCACGGGGCTGAAACCAGTGGACATCTGCAGAGACGATGTGCAGATTTCTCCCCTGTTCTACATCTTTCCCATCCCCTCCTGTACCTCTAACATCAGAAAACTCAGGGAAGTTGTGAGAAAAACCATGAGTTAAGGCACACCAATGACTACATTTACCTTGTCCTTTCTGCCTTGCCATCCAATCTGTCTTGTTTAATTCCTTATAGTCTAATTAGACAACAAGGTCAGAAGCTCTCTAGAACTGTAACTTTTAATTTTCCTTGTGTGAAAATTAAACAATGATCCTTAATTCAGGATTCAAACATTCCTGTAATGGAAACAGCAATCCCTAAGCTTCTCCTGCACAAAGCTTTTCTCAGGTTAACTAAACGGAATTTTTTAAAATGTTTTATTTTAAATGGCACGTATTCTTTTGTGGATCCATCTAAATTGGCCTATTCCTGGTTCGTATCAATGAAGTTTCATTTGCCACCACTGCCTGCACTGTCCATCGTGCAGGTTTTAGCGCGATACCTCTCAAAAACTACCCTTAAAGCGCAAAGACACGGAGCCCAATGAGGCAGACAATGCTGAACTGACCAAGAAAATGCTTAGGTTTTAATGCTTTAATTCCATTTTTTTTGGCCTTAGACCAGAGAGAAAAACTGGACTCAGTGAAAAGCGCTTACTCAAGAACAATTCTGTATCACTGCATGCCGAGAGCGTTCTTAGTCCTAAAAAGTCAAAATCCATCTTGAGAGCAGCCATTAAAACCAGCTGAAACAAGCTCCTCTAAAGAAGACGGCTACATAGAAAACAAGCGTTTAAGACAACCCTTTAAAAGGTAACATTCAAACACAGACACGTGGCTGATGGAGTAACCACGGTCCCTTGGCACACAGCTGCTCTGGAAGCGCAACCAGCACCTGCACGCTGCTGATTTGAGCCCACTGCCACCTCCAGCACACCAGAAGTACCCACGGCACAGCAACAGGAACTTCAGCACAGAACAGTAATCAAATTAAATCTAGACCCTGCCACTGGAGCTTACAGAGACCGCACAGAAGTGTCCATCCACACACATCCACTCCTCCCAGCATCCAGGTGAGAGTAAACCCAGTTTTCTGCATGTCTTGGTGCTGCATCTGTTCTTTATCAGTTACGAAGGAAATCAACACTTCAAACATCGGTGCCTCTCAGCAAAATATTAATAAAGAGGTGTCCTCACCTTGACAGTAAGGGTTGCTGGGGTTGAAGTTCAGAGCAAACTCATGAGACACCTAGGAAAGGGGACACTACGAACAGTTAGGGGACGCAGACATGAACAGAGCGACTGCCCAGCGTTGCGCAGGCCCTACCTGCCAGCTCGGAGGAACCTGAGCTCCAAACCCAAACGCAGGAAACAGCTTGTCCCTGGAGAGAAAGGACAACAACAAGAGGTGAAAAAGAACAATTCTTTTTATTAAGTCCCTATTCTGTTTTATTGCTGGAAAGCAGCTGGAGATCAAGGTTCAATTCCTGCCACCAGCAATGGGCACACCATCGAGCTGCTCACGGCCAGTCACCAGTTAGCCAAGGGTCTCGTGCTTGGGCTTCACAGGACTCTCATTTTGGAGTAGCAAGAGAAAAGCCAACCTGAGCACAGTCCAGCTAAAGGACAGAGCAGACAAACATGATCCCATGGAAGCAAGCGGAGCGTTCACGTTTGACGTGCACCACCAGCACAAGGGATTAGGGACCAGCGACACCAGCGTTAGAGAGAAACCAGGCAGGCCTGGAGGGACAGACCAGGCAAACAGGCCAAATGACAACAGAGTGGCCCTGCCCTGCCTCGCAGAGACAGAGGCAGAAGGAAGCAGCAGCAGCTCCTGAAGGGATCTCCCAAGGAAAGGCAGCACCTCAGTCACCCAAACGCTGCAGCCGTGAACTATCAGCCTTCATCACTGACACCCACTGCGACACATTTTTCACACGGTGGCTGGATCAGTTACGAGCATTACATACGTGTCATAGTCCTGGACTACGCTTCCCACACTCCAGATGGCAATCAGGTACTCATTTATCCCATCCGGGCTGATGTAGTGAAGAGAATCTGGTGACCTGGGATCTCCATTGGAGCCAGTGAAGTCTACACCCACCTGATGAGTCAAGATGACAACAGCAAATCAGAGGTGCATCACCACAAGCGAACGAGAAGAACTAACCATACCCAGAGCCCGGGGGTTAACACCAGACCCACAAGCAGCCCTACACAGGAACAGGCAAACAAGCCTGCACACCTCTTCCCACGGGGGTACACACATATTTAAGAAGCAGCAACCCCTTCCACTGATAGACTGAACTGACTTCTCAAAAGAAGCTCAAGAAAGCCCAGCTCCATTGAAGTTGCTACTTGATCACAAAAAATCAAAATGTAATTCGTTTTTTGCAGTCTTCATCACTGCAAACTCACTGCATTTGCAGCCACTCACACTGCAAATAAAAGTATTAATCACAACTTCACTGCTCTTGTCCTGTCGTCTAACAACATGTCCAGTGGGGAAACAACTTACCGTAAAGTTAATCTGGCAGCCTCCCATGACGTAGTCCAGGAATGAATATTCTGTCTCAATCTAGACGAACAGACAAACAGTGTTACACCTCCCCTCCAGAAGAACAGATTTCATTCGGATCAGAAAATAAAAAAGCCAAAACCCAACAAAAACCTTCCTACCTTGCAGGATTTTATCCTAATAATGCCAGAGTTTTTGTAGCTCTTTTTCTTTTGTTTTTTCTCAGGGTGAATGCATTCAAATTCCACCTACAGAAAGCAAGCATGCAGAGTTCCAAGAGATCTGCATTTACAGCAGGGTAAATTGTTAAAGCAGAATGGCATCAAACACCACACAATTTCAGTTACCCAAATACCTGGCAGAATTCTTGAATTTCATTTTAAAAGGTTTGCAACTACTTTGGTTGCCCTGTGCTTTTGCTACCTGCACTGGGGCAAAACACAAGAAAAGGCCTCAAAAAAGTCTCTCCCCTCCATAACGTAATTGTTACAAGGAACGGTGTCATTGTATGAGCAGGAAAAAAGTCCATTACAAATATGAGCATTTCTCTTAACACAATCAGGTTCTTTCTCAGTTAAGGGAAGAGAATGCGCTCAAACAGAAGATGAAAAGGCAAAACCTCTGTGTGGGGTGGCCAAAGAAGCCCAGCTTGTAGGCTCCCACAGGCAGCTTTTCACTGCTTTGTTTCACAAACATTAGTTCCTGATTTCACATGGGCTAGGGAAAAGGCAAGAATCTTCCACCTGCTTCAGGATGACAAGCACACAAATCAAGCTGGTTGGCAACTGGGAGCCGTCCTAGCCCGTGTCTTGTGTGCGCATTTACTGCCTCAAGTCAGGCGAGACATCTCCAAGAGAATGAGAGTTCGGGTTTTCACTGCAGCCAACTGAGAGAACCCAGCACCACCAGCAAATGATTCAACTTACTCTAAAACTGAGGTGAGATGAGTGCCCCTTCCTGTCTGACCTACTCTGGGTGACCCTGCTCTGGCAGTAGATGTTCTTCTGAGGTCCCTTCCAAGCCTCAACATTCTGTGATTCTCTCTGTTACCCAGAAAGGTGACCAGGGTGCTTGCGAGGGTGACCAGCCCAGGCACAAATGTGATCTGAGACGAGCCCTACTGCCGGACCCATCTGTTGAAGCATGAACAAACCCCTTTATTTCCACTTGACTCAGGGGAGGCAAAAGCAGCTGCTGGGAAAAGCGCCTAGTGGCCAGGAGACAACAGGCTCAAAGATGTCTTTAGGAATAGGAATGGTAAGAGCACCCACGGAAAAGAGAGCAACGTAATTCCCACACCAGGTTTTATTCTTCTCAGATGTCACCTAAGTAATACATATACAGACAGAAAAATTCACTTCTGGTGGCAACAACTAAAAATGTATCTGTGAGGTCAATATTAAAAAGGGTTTGTGAAAGACTGACTTTTGGGCTAAGGATTGATAAAGCTCACCGGAGAGCTGTCACCTGCTTTCTGCAGCTGAGTCAGGTTCGTTTCGAAAGCACCTATCAAGTCGTGCGAGCCGTCGCTGTCGTGATCCGCGCACTGTACCTGAAAGGGCAGAGAGAGCAAGCCGTGGGCAGGGTTCTGCGCGAGGGAGCACGGCAGCCGCTCGCCGCGCCGTCTCCTGTTTCCACACCTCTGCAGCGACGGCAGCGAACTCCCCTATCGCATCTGCCCCAGCGATGTCAGCCCCTGCACTGACCAAAACCCGGCAGTAAGAGACACCCAGAGCGAATCTCAGAAGACAGAAGACATTCAGTTGTTCACCCACTGAAGTACGCACAGTGAAATTGGTATTAAAATGCTTCTCCAGTTTAAACGCAAGAGGTTTAAAAAATGAAACACAGAAAACCCCGATATTTCACAGCCCAGATGTATAAATGCAAGATCACTCAGGGCAAGATGCACAACTGGGATAATGGGAAGAAACAATTAGAAATTTGTTATCTAAGCACTTCCTGAATATACTCTTTGCTTCTGCTCAGCAATAGCATTGATTTACAAAGAAATTGCAGTTTCTACAGAGCACTAAGTCTGCCTGTTTCTGAATTTTATACCAGTCAAATTATAAACTTTTAATAACAAGTCATGTTTAAACCAGCATGACAGCTTCAGAACTAGATAATGCGAAAGAGCAAAGCATTTAAAAATAAAAATACGCTAGTAACTACGGCTTAGAGCAAACACGATATACATCGTCAACAGCTCCCCGCAAACTGACTCTGAGGAGCATTTAACACCGCAGTGCACACCCCCGCACACTCAAAAGCTCTCTCTTCCTGAGATCTGCCTTTAGTCATCAAGCAACTGATGCTACTCCAGTACAAACCAGTGAGAGCATTCACCTCAGGACCAAGTGAAAAGATGAATCCATGGGTAACACCTTGGTAAGACCGTCAAATTCAACGGCCAGGTATCTAAATTTGAGACAGGGTTCTTTTAGGACTACTTTGGTCCACTAGGTATCTTCCACTTGATCAGTGGGAAAGCAGTACGAGACAGGTGAATTACGGCCTGATGCAGCCACCTAAATGGGAAGCACCGTGTTGCCTTTCAGTCTCTTAAGGAGAGCACCTTCGAGACTGTGCCCCCTTCTCCCCACTTGATCCTTCCCAACCCATCACCTTTCCACTCATCTCTTCCGCACCCTCCACTATGATGCAAGTTCCACCTTCCTGCCCGAACTCCACTCCATCTCAACAGTTCTGATTTTTAAGCATCGCCCAAAACCAACCGGATTGTGCCAGGGAGGGCCACGAAGGAGGCTCTCGTGCAGAAGGCAGGGCGAGGACTCCCGGTGCAGGGTCTCCTTCGTGCCGAAACGCCTGCAGAGCTGCAGAGAACTCAGCAGCTGCCCCCTCAATGCACTTCCAGTCCCCTCCCAGCCACACCAATAAAATCGTATTTAGGATCAGCTTAATTACTAGTTCACAGCACGATACAGCTTAAAACAAACCTCTTTTTGCAAGGGTTTTCTGAAACTGGCCAGGAGTCACTGTATGCAGCCCAAGGCACGGTGCTGCTGCAAAGCAAATCCTGCTGCAAGCCAAATCCTGCTAGCAATACTGCAGGACACTGTATATAGTTATTCACTGATTAATTATTTCTTCACAAATGCACCACCCAACATTCATTATAAGCTTTGGAATACAGTCAGTGGGTACAAGGACCCCTTCACCTGCAGGAGGAACTTTCAAAATTCACAGAGCATGGATTCGCCTTTATGTTTATGCCATCGAGCACACGTACTGGCAGCGTTAGCCCCAACACCAACACCCACAAATTGCACATTTGCTATTTCTATTTCAGTAACTACAGGGAGAGACGCTACTTTCATTTCCCCCTATTTTTAATGAAACTGTCAAGAAGATGAGGCTGTCACAAATCTGAGCTGTTCGTAACAAGAACACCACTCCACATCAAAATGAAGAAAGAATTACCAAACTCTGAGACAGCATCATTAATTTGATCAAAGGATTTATGTTCATGCACATACTCAGTACGTAACCCTCACACATAGCGAGTAAAATTGATGTTCAGGGGACATATGAAAATAGCTGCTTCCACTGTGCTCAAGTACAAGGAGTTCTTCCTTCCTCCTGTTCCTGGGTAAATTTTTGGAAGCCTCAAATGAGAGGTTCAGAGCAGCAAATACCAAATGAAAAATTAAACACCAGCGCGATATTATATTCTTTGGTGCAGCTAGTGAAACTCCTGCCTGTCAGCCTGGATTCTCTGTTCTGCCTGACCTGCCCAACCCTCACCACAGCAGTCCCACGCTGAGCGGCAGTGTGCTAGCGAGGCCCTTTGGTCTGCCGTCTCGGTGGCAGTAGGGGATGGGGATCCACGTGGCAGCAAAGATGTAAGGGCTATTGACATGTCACAAACCACAAATCTGCCCAAGAATGCTCGTAGAGGGGTTAGGACTTCTCCCAGCAAAAAGGTGGCAGGATCAATAACCCACGTGAAGGGCCCTTACACCAACGCACACAGCACGGGCAACAAACGGGAGGAGCTGGAAGCCGCTGAGCAGCAGGAAAACTGAGACAGCTGCCATCAGGGACTGGTGGGCTGACTGGCACAACTGGAGCACTGAACTGGAAGGCTCTGAACTCTTCAGAAGGAACAAAGGCAAGGCAGGAGAGGCAGTGGCGTAGCCGTGTATGTGAGGGAGTGTTTTGATTGTCTAGAGCTTAACGAAGGCGACAACTGGGTGGAGTGTTGATGGATAAGAACTGGAGGAAGGCCAGCAAGGCAGGTATCACGGTAGGAGTCTGTTGTAGAGCACCCAACCAGGATGAAGAGGCAGACAAAATATCCTATAAGCAGCTGGAAGAAGTCTCACAAACACCAGCCCTTGTTCTCATGGGGGACCTCAACCTACCAGACGCCTGCTGGAGACCTTCCTGACACAGCTGGTGAGGGACCCAGTCAGGGCAGGCCCTCGCTGGACCTGCTGTTTGTGAACAGAGGGACTTGGGGGTGACGTGACAGCTGGAGGCTCTCTTGGGCACAGCGATCACGAAATGATAATGAGCTCTCCATTCCCAGAGAAATAAGGAGAGGGGTGAGCAGAACTGCTACCTTGGGCTTCTGGAGGGCAGATTTCAGCCTGCTTAGGGGACTGGTTGACAAAGTCCCTTGGGAGGCAGTCCTGAGGGGCAAAGGAGTCCAGGAAGGCTGGACATCCTTCAAGAAGGCAATCTTAAAAAGTGCAGGAGCAGCCTGTCCCCATGTGCCAAAAGATGAGCCCGCAGGGAAGACCAGCCTGGCTAACAGAGAGCTGTGGCTGGAAATCAGGAAAAAAAGGAGAATCTGTAACTCTGAAGGAAAGGGCAGGGAACTCAGGACATCGTGAGGTTATGCAGAGAGAAAATCAGAAGTACCAAATTTAGAATTTAATCTGGCTACTGCTGTTAAAGACAATAAAAATCTTCTACACATACATTAGCAACAAGAGGAGGGCTAAGGAAAATCTCCACCCTTTACTGGGTGCAAGGGAAAACACAGCAACAAAGGATGAGGAAAAGACAGAGGTACTTAACATCTTCTTTGCCTCAGTCTTCAATAGTAAGACCGGGTTTTCTCCAGGTACCAGCCCCCTGAGCTGGAAGTCAGGGACGGGGAGAAAAATAAGCCCCCATAATCCAAGGGGAAATGCTGAGCAACCCGTTGCTCCAGTTAGACACACACAAGTCTGTGGGGCCAGATGGGATCCACCCAAAGGGACTGAAGGAATCAGCACAAGTGCTCACCGAGCCACCCTGCATCATCTATGAGCAGTCCTGGCTAACTGGAGAGGTCCCAGTGCACTGGAGGTTAGCAAATGTAACACAGATCTCTATAAGAAGGGCCACAAGGAGAATCCTGGGAACTGCAGGTCTGTCAGCCAGACCTCAGTGCCAGGCAAGGTCACAGAGCAGATCATCTTGAGTGCCATCATGTGGCACCTACAGCACAGCCAGGGAATATGGCCCAGTCAGCACAGGTTTATGAAAGGCAGGTCCTGCTTGACTAACCTGATCTCCTTCGATGACAAGGTGACACACTTCAGTGGATGAGGGAAAGGCTGTGGCTGTTGTCTGCCTGGAGTTTGGTAAAGCCTTTGACACCATTTCCCACAGGATTCGCCTGGAGAAACCAGCCACTCATGGTTTGGGCAGGTGTACCCTTTGCTGGGTGAACAACTGGCTGGATGGCTGGGCCCAGGAGTGGTGGGGATGGAGTTAAGTCCAGTTGGTGGCCAGTCACCCGTGGTGTCCCCAAGGCTCAGTACTAGAGCCACTCTGGTTTGATGTCCTTATCAGTGATCTGGATGAAGGAATCCAGCGCACCCTCAGAAAGTTCACGGATGACACAAAGCTGGACGGGAGGGTGGATCTGCTGGAGGGCAGGGAGGCTCCACAGAGCGACCCGGCCAGGCTGGAACAACAGGGCTGAGGCCAGTTGTACGAGGCTCAACAAGGCCAAGCGCCGGGTCCTGCCCTTGGGTCACAGCGACCCCCGGCAGCGCTGCAGCCTGCGGGAGCAGCAGCTGGAAAGTGCCCGATGGAAAAGGACCTGGGGGTTCCAATTGACCAGCGGCTGAAGCAGAGCCAGCGGTGTGCCCAGGTGGCCAAGAAGGCCGACGGCATCCTGGCCTGGGTCAGCCCTGGTGTGACCGGTAGGGATGGGCCCCGAGCACTCGGCACCGAGGAGGCTACGTCTCGAGTCCCGTGTTCAGTTTTGGGCCCCTCAGGACCAGAAGGACGTGGAGGGGCTGGAGCGTGCCCAGAGAAGGGCAGCAGAGCCGGGGAAGGGGCTGGAGAACAAGTGCTGTGAGGAGCGGCTGAGGGAGCTGGGGCTGTTCAGCTGGAGAAGAGGAGCCCCAGGGGAGACCTTCTCGCTCTGCAACCCCCTGACAGGAGGGGGCAGTGAGGGGGGTTGGTCTCTTCTCCCAAGGAACAAATGATAAGATAAGAAGAAAAGGCCTCAAGTTGCTTCAGGGGACATTAGGAAAAATTTCTTCCCCAAAGGTTTCTCAAGCCCTGGCCCAGGCTGCCCAGGGCAGGGCTGGAGTTCCCACCCCTGGGGGTATTTAAAAGCCGGGTCGATGTGGTGCTCGGGGACACGGGTTAGTGGTGGATCTGGCAGTGCTGGCTTCATGTCTGGACTTGACGATCTTAAAGGGCTTTTCCAATTTAAATGATTCTATGATTCTGTTAAGCACAAGAACAGTATAATCCTTCTTCACAACTGTGCTGTGAAACTTAATGGAGTATTTGCACACACATAGAGAATTTTGGCTAAAAGAAACTAAAAGCAAATTATATTTTTAAGAAGCAGGTCATTCCTAAGTAAATTCCAAAGCACAGAAAGCTTCCAGAAACCAAACCAAGCAAACAACAAAAAAATCACAACAACAAAAAAATCCAACGAATTCCCCCCCCCACAAAAGCAACCACACAAATCTTTTTGGACTATAACAAATACAGCCTCATGGAACAGAACATGTAAGCCATGCCACCTCAAGTCAGTTTTGACAAATCATAATACGAGTCTCTCTGCCATCTTTCTTTCCACATTTGCTGCTCACTTTTGGACCAAGAAGGTTCCTTCTGACCTGACTGTTGATTCCCCAACAATAAAAGCTCACAAACAGCACTTAGGACATTGCCACGTATCAACAATTCCAGCACACCTGAGCAGCTATCACCAGGTTAATAGTCTCAGGAATTCCTTGGACCTGCCATGCTGCACAAATAAAAGCATTAGCATGCATGTTTTTTTGCTAAACCTTTCAGATCAAACTTCCAGCTTGAGATTTCTTCACAGACAGGACAAGGCAGGAAAATTCTGCAAATGCAAAGTGTTTCGGAGTTGGATAAGCAGAGAGAGACTGTACTGACATATAACTACGGATTTAAATGTCCTTACATTATCAACGCATTGCTTGAAACAGAAATTAACAAATTAATTTGCTATCAGATGTTCTTATGAAACGATTTAGTTGCTCTGCTAATGCCTCCGAAAGCCAGGACCAGAGAGAACCAGTCATCATACACAAGACCACAAGAAACTGCAGCTCTAACTCAGAACCAAACTTCTAGTCGGAACAGATTGAAAAATCACTGGGACAAGCCTGCCACTCTCAGGAATGGATGAATGTGACAGATACACTGAAGTCCAATCTATGTCAGTATCCTAAGGCACTCAAGCTTGCCCAACACAGACGAGCTTCTCAGTTAACTTAGAAACAGTGCCAGAAAGCCACAATGAAAATAAAAACACCTCCCCCCATAAAAAAAAAAAAAAAGAAAGAAAAAAAGAAAGAAAAATCCAACCTGAAACCCTGGCCAGAAGAGTGAAACAAGCAGTTATAATTCTTCTTATGAGGAATCATTAGAAAGCGTGACACTCCTGCGTTTCCTGACTTCTCAGTTTGACAACTCATAGTATTTTACACAAATTTCATACTTAACAGACATATAATCACTTATCCACCACACTATTATTTTAGAAGGGCGATCCAAAATGTGCCTAGACATCCTGACAACTCGTAACACCAAAGATCAGATTACTTGTAACAACAAACAAAGAGAATTGCTGAAGGCTGTACCTTGATAGGTTTATTAAAATCTCCACCACAGAACGTCTGCAAGGAAACACTGAACTTCCTCCAGCACGGATTCAAGTTGTTCTTAATCACCTTTAAAAAATTACAGCATAACATCACATGAGGGATATGGCACGTAAGAAACGTAACACGAGGGTTCTGCACCACCATCTAAGAACAGCGTCAGTCGAGCCAAACCCAACGTGCACGGATGGCCAAGCAAAAGCTCTGTAAAAAAAATAAAAGCTGGAAGTTCAGGGTGAAGTTACATTTAGAGTCAAGCCAACCCAACAGCTCATCACCACTCGAAAGGAGGAGAGTCCTGCAACTCTTCTCATTTGGTGCACAGCTGGACTCTTCAATGAGCCAGCTTACCCCGGTCATGAGGCAAAAAAAAACCCCAACAAACAAAAAAGCAACAACCAGGTCAGTGAGCAGGATCCCTTTTTTAGGATATAAGACAATTTTCGTTGCAGAACTGGTGCAAAGTACAACCAGGAGCGAGGCTCCCGATTTCAGGAGAAATAAGCTGTCTGATCAACTCAACAAAAACATCAGTGGGAGAAACCCTACCTCTGATCTGTACACCAGCTGCCACGTTCCGGCACCGCTCTGCTTGTAAAACTCCAGAAACGGATCCGATTTACCTAAGAAATCCTGCAGACAAAAACCCGACAGAAGTAATCAGTCTCCTATATTTTACTCAGACGAGAGACGAGCTGGCTAATCGGTACACAATGCCTGAATCAAATCACAAAATCGAATAAACTACACGCTTGCTTTCCTTCATTTTACTTTCCTCTTTTCAACCGCTGCGTTTTTTAAGTCATCAAAATTTATCAGCTCAGATTCCAAGACCGCCTCCTCAGACCATTTTTGTCACCATAAATCACGTCATTTTGCTGACTGAGCAGTGAGGTCACTAAATCCCTGGTTTGGTTTTCGGCTTAAAATAACACTAAAGCAGCACACCTAAATTTCCACCTCTTCTTCCTTAAAAACATGCCAGAAAGCTCAGTTCACAGCTACAACATTCTCTGGAGACAATTATGTAACTGGACTGCATTAATACACAGCATATTCCAACGCTGAAATAATCCCCTAAAACCTAAACATGCCAGTTGAGTTTCTCGCTTGACACTGGTTTTCAACACAAAATTATGTTTCCAGTTTACCTCATTGCGAGTAACAAAACACAGCGAGAGCCTTTTTTCATACACGGATTAACCAGCTTAGTTGAACGTCTGCGAATTCACAGAGAGTCCTGGCCAAAAGGCGGTAACTATAAATATCGCAGAAGCACGCAACGTCGCTTAAAAAAGTCAGTACCTTTTTGTCCAAGTTTCGCGCCTCAACTTCCAAGCACACAACCCTGGTATCTTTAATCTCCTCTGCTGAAATCTGTGTCACAGAAATTTAGGAAAAAAAAAAGAAAAAAGGCTTAACAAGAAACCCCGCAGAGTTTTGCCTGTACTTTGGCCATGAAAGAAACCGCAGTTACAAGTATCTTTCCTGGACTCATGCAGCATTTGAAGATATGCTGACAGAAAACCAGAAATGTTACTTTGCCCCAGACTACATAGGAAAGAGAAAGAAACCACTTTTTCCACCCTAAAGCTTTACTTACTGTAATGGTGCCCTTTCCTGCTGGCTTCCCTTCCTCCAATTCCAGCGGTCGGGTGAACACTCCACTGGACACGACCTAAGGTTAAAAGACAGACAATACAAATATCAAGTTAGGCCGAGAGCAAAGAATTACTCTTCAGGACCAAAATTTTGAAGCTCTCCTAAAAGATGTAATAGGATTTAAATGCATTTGCGATAGCGACAGCTATCAGAGTTCGAGCTCCTGGATGGCCGAAGAGTCTGAAAATGATCTTCGGTCACCGCTCACAAAGCAGTGCCCACTAACGTGTCTGCAAACTTGACTTTAGCCTCCCAGCACACAACAGGCATTTTCAGCACCAGGAGCCAAAAAGCTATTAAATATCAAAAAGACATTTTACCAAGTCTTTCTTTAACAACACGAACTCCGCTGTTCCTCTCCTCCCTAGCTGTCCAAACCTCTCCTCAGGAAATGAATACAAAATCTCCAATAGCCTTATCTCCCCAAACTCACCACCTGATGATCACCTTATGTAAAGGAAACTCCAGAGCTCTCTAAGTACCACTCACTCCCAGATTGCCTCTGGTGCTACAAGTGCCTCCTAAGTTAAGCAATTAATTGCAAATCATATATATTTCTAACCTTCACTTTGTGATTTTTCTAACCTTCACCTTGTGGTTGACATAAGCAATTTTCTAACTGTTCCACAGTAACACAAGTTCAACAAGATAGCCTCAAATTTGAACGTGTTGAAGCCTTTGACAAAGCAGTTTTTCACCCCATTTTTCATAATGAACGCGACGCTGCTGCTTTGTAGGTCAGTGAACACACATACCTGTCCCAGCGTGCACTCGATCCCTCCAAGGTAGTCATCGTCACTTAAATCAAAGGACTTGTTATCAATATCATACACGCCGAATTTCAGCTTCTGCACTTTCTCAAAGTAGTAGTCCACAACCAGTTTCTTGCAGAAATCAGGGTTTTGGCAGTTCTTGATCCTCTCCGTGCGATCCAGCTGCACAAACACAGAGGCAAAGCGCTGACAACGAACCAAAGGCACGTTTTCTCCCACTTCACTTCTCCCCAGCCGAGCACGGGCACCAGCCGCGCTGCCGGATGAACCAGGGCCCCAGCATCGGCTGGCGTTGGGCTCCCAGGGAAACCACACCCAACAGCAAATGTTACCGTATGGGAAAACCTCTGAAAATTTGGGCAAAAAGGCTAGTGAAACACTATTCTGAGGTAAAGCAGAGAGCCCATACTATAATGGGCAAACCAGCGTCCCGATGTGACTGTGAGCAACTCGCACACAAACCCGGGGCAGAGTTGGGGCGGGGACTGGAGCCCCTCTGCTGTGCAGACAGACTGAGAGAGTCGGGGCTGTTCAGTCTGCAGAAAAGAAGGCTCCGAGGAGACCTTGTTGTGGCTTCCAGTATCTCAAGGGGCTACAGGAAAGCTGGGGAGGGGCTTGTTAGGATGTCGGGCAGTGACAGGACTGGAGGGAATGGACTGAAGCTGGAGATGGGTCGGTTCAGATCAGACATTGGGAAGAAGTTCTTCCCCATGAGGGTGGGGAGACCCTGGCACAGGTTGCCCAGAGAGGGGGTGGCAGCCCCATCCCTGGGAGTGTTTAGGGCCAGGCTGGATGGGGCTCTGGGCAGCCTGATCTAGCGGGGGATGCAGGGACGTACAGACTAGACGGTCTTTCAGGTCCCTTCCAACCCTGACAGTCCCACGATCCTACGCCCGGCCGGGGACAGAGGCGCCGGTCCGGGCCCAGCCGCCCTTACCTCGGCCCACGGGGCGCCGCCCGCCGGCTGCAGGAGCAGCACGCACAGCGGGTCCGAGCGGGAGCGCAGGTCCCTGTCCAGGAGGCTCCGGCAGGACACGGAGAGCTCCACCCGGCACACGCACCCGGCCATCTGCGGGCAGAGCACAGCGTCAGCCACCGCCACCGCCACCCGCACCGACCGCCCGCGGTGCGGCGGAGGGAGGGGGGGGGGGGGGCGGGCGGGGCGGGGCGGCCGCAGGTGCCGCCGCACCGGGGCCGGGCGCGCGCCCGCAGCGCCGGGAGGGCCCGGCCGCCCCCACACCCTCCCCCCCCCGCCCGCTCCCCGGCCCCGGGGGACCCTTCGGGCCACTGGCACCGCCCGCCCGGCCCGGCGCCCTCCCGGCCCGGCGCCCTCCCGCAGCCTCCATTCTACGCGCGGTCTCAGGGAGGCAGTGCCGGGCCCTTCCCGCCGCGGGAAGCGGGTTCGCCACGGCCCGCGGGGCGGCAGCTGCCGGACGGGCGGCGGGGCTCTCGGGGCCCTCTCCGGGCAGGGAAGCGAGCCCAGGCCGCGCCCGCGCGATCCCGCCGCAGCAAGAGGGGCGGCCGAGAGCGGCGGCAGCAGCGCGGGAAGAGCCGCGGAGCCCCCGCGGGGCCCGGCCCGCCCCCCACAGCCCCCCCGAGCAGCCCGAGCCGGGGCGGGCGGTGCCCGGTGCGTGCGAGCCGCAGCCGCCCCTGTGCGAGGAGCGGCTGGAAGTGCCCGAACCGAGCCCAGGCAGCTTCCAAGCGCCACCACACGCGAGGGACGGGACAGCCCGAGAGCGCCCACACGCACCTTCCCCGCGAAGGTTGCGCAGAGAAGTTCCCTCAGTTCAAAAAACAAGGAAATGATTCTCTGGTCTCTCTAGTATCTGAGTGTCCCCAGGGCTCTCATGGTTGCAGGGTGTAAATACTGATCTCAACGAAGAGATGAGCTTTTATTAGACAAATTTGAATCCCTCTGACCCCCCCCCAGCTCGCGATCTGCCCCGGGCAGGGGTGCCCGACGCCACCCACCCGCCCCTGCCTGGCAGCGGGATGCTCCAGTGACGGTGGCAGGGCTAAACTGGCGCGCAGGGAGACTTCAGTTGCCTTCGGCCCCAAATAACATTTGCAAAGAAACCATTGCCTTTAATAAATTTGTTCCTCCAAAAATTGCGAGTCCCAGTGACCCGTTTGGTTCTTTACCTACACGTGCCGCTGCACCAACCCGGCTCACAGCCCGCACAGCCCGCAGTGCCACAGACCCCCCCCACGGGTCTGTGTGACACCAGCTGTTTGACATGAAGAAGATGAGGACAGCCAGCCTCAGCTCCCGGGCCTACACTTGTTCTCTATCTTCCTCTACCGCAACAGAGACTTCTGTACCAACGGGAGACAGAACCCTGAGCCACCTGTTCTCTCCACTAGAGCCCAAAGGGACAGGAATAATGCTACCCTTGAAGAAACAGCTCCCCGTAAGCTTTAGTGTCCCCAACAGCAGGAGTCCCTTTCTAGGAGGAAACCATTACCAGGGCTCTCAAGCTGCACACAGAGCAAGGCCGGATGCGTTTATTCCATGCTACAAATGCACAGATAAGGAAAAGTTACAAGTTTGAGACACAAACTGTTAAACCACGCAACAAAGCCAGGAGGTGAAGCGACACAAGTCCTCAAACCCGACCACCTCCCCCCGTGCTATCTGAATCTCTTCTACAGATCGGGAGCAATGACATTACCAAAGTACTCCACCGGTTCAAGGATTTATCTTTCAACAAGCTAATACCCAGCAGACTGTCCATCTAGCATACTGTGATGATTTAGCATACCGTAACGGCACAGGATTCACCTTGAAACACAACCCAGATGTTCTGGCGAGCCCCTGGGAAGTCGCAAACCACAAGGGATCCTCTCCCACTACATCCTCCTGCTCCACACCCCGAGATCGCAGGGCACCGGCTGATGCACGTGACAACCGGGACGCAAGCACACACGACCCGGCCGGCTGCTCGGAGCGGCTGAGCAGCGACTGCTCCTCTAACAGGCTGTTCTGTCTCCTCGCCAACTCCGGGGATAGCAAGAAAGCAGGTTTAACAACTACAGGCAGAACCCTTATGGAAAGAATAGGGATAGCTCCTTAGGAGATTCAGATAAAAAAATTATGTTTAAACTGAAAACATCAGTTTGGACCTTGGCCAGCAGTTGTTAATATATTGCCACCTACTGACATCCCTGAAGGGCCCACACAAGGGCTCTTTCACTTCACAGCTTTCCAAATACGGTGCTCTCCAGCTTCAACCCATTCCTTGAATAATACCAGCAGAAAATCCCGATCAGGGACTACTCCAGGTGTCTCAGCAGCACAAGGAGTAGGTGGTCTGGGAAGACGCAGTGTCCATCTCGGTCAGGCCCGAAGACCTGCTCAGCCTCCCCAGAAGCGCCCTCGCCCAGCTTCCCTGCGCGCCCGGTTAGCGGGAGAAGCCCAAGTCTCTTTGAAAACCCACCCGCGTCCGAAAAGCTTAAAAAGATCAAAAGCTTGATATATTTTCATTCCCAAACATACACATAAAAAACCCCACTGTAGTTCCTCAGTAATTAGGAAAACTAGCCCAAACTTCAGTTAGCAGCTGTTTTTAAACAATATTTAATGAGGATATCAGTGTTACATTATCATAATAACACTAATAATTGGCTTAAACACGCTTTTCCTCCTTGAAGCAAGAACTCGGTCATCTACTTTCATGCTTCATAATAAACTACTGTACTATAGTGACTACAGCACCTCTTTCCCTATCAAAAATTGCTTACGAGAAATGCATCTGCTGACTTTCACCTCCACCTCTCTCCACAGAGGCTCCGCAGACACCAGCACTCGTCCTCTGCACAACCCCAGCCCTAAGGCAGCCTCCCAGCCTGCTTCACTTTAAGCAGACGCCCGAGACGCTTCTGTTTTCTCCTAAGCGTCCGTGTTCGACCCTGCAACATCTTCTTGACATCTGAGGGCGTGGGAAGCCGCCCGGCAGGCAACGTCACCACCAAGGAGCAAGCGCTGCACCCTCGGAGCGGGTCCGACCACCGCCGAGTGAGCAGCGACGCTTCCCCTTACCAGGGGCTTAGTGACAGACACACGACAGGGGATAAAGTCTTCACTATGCCCAGGCGGTGCACAAACGCTCTGATCCCAGGCTAAGCAGACAGTTGGGTATAATTAAACCGAAAGAACTAGGGGATTTTGTTGTTTTTATTAATAGATTTCCTTTTTTCTTCAGTACGCACTCAGAGAACAGTGACCTCATTCAGCTTGCAGATTTGAGTCGACATTTCAAAAAAGAAATTTCCTGTCGTCTCACTGAGTTTTTGTAGAGCACGCTTATATTTTTATCCATTCACACACGCAAAATAGACCCGCAACGATTAATCTTTACTGTGACAGAATCTTATTTACATTTGTTGTAGCGCTCACATTCTTCTCTATCCAACAGTACCAGAAATGCTGAAATTCATTCTTATCTTCCCCCTCACAACCACCCTCATTATCGATGTCTGTTAGCTGAAACTTCTGGTTTACAGAAGACAATGGGTATTTCCAAAGCAAAAACAGCAGCTGCAGTAAACTGCTTTCCATAAAGGTATTAAAACACATTCAATGCAGAAAGAATTTATTACAGATTGTCATTGTTGCAAACCGTGAAGGATCAATCTCTCCAACTTGCTCACCACGGGCAGGTTAAGGTACAGCACAGCCTGGAAGTCACAAAACTTTCAATCAGCACAAATTCAGTTTGCCAAGTAAAAACGAACTCCAACATGACAGTAAATTCAAACTCTATTTAAAATACATAAAACAGACCCACTGGGTGCATCTCAGCACAGAGGGTTCAGAAGAAAAGGCAACATAAGCAAGCCACTGGTAAGTGCTGCTGTTAGAAACAGCTTGTAAAATCACAGCTGATGTTATGTTACACCCCACGGTCAACAATTCGTATTGACAATAGCCACACTCATCCGACCCAGTGCTCTCACAACTCAGGAATATCCCTGTTGAGAGGCATCGCCTGCGAAGCTTCATCTTGAGCTGAATTCTGCACGTTCCTTTCTTAAGGGAAGAGTTTCCAACACTCAGCTTCAGATCCGTCAGGCACCTGTATTTTTTGCCTTTAGTTAAGGATTGCACATGGTACGCAACACCACATTTTGAGGAAAAATAATACATCACCCACGTTATCCCTACAAACTCTAGAGTAAAATGCTATCCACGGAAGTCAGTGAGATCCTGAGCACATGCTCCGCAGAGTACGGACACTTCCACGGGTCAGTCAGACATCGTTCCCAGTTATCCAAGTAAAACACAGAATGGTTCCGGACTACATACGCTTTAAGTGTACAGACAACCATAGCGAGCTCCAGTTTAAAGAGTCAAAAATACTTTCACTATGCGTAACCACCCCTTCTCTGTAAAGACGAAAATTAACTCCAATAGTCGCGTAATGCACGTGGAAGGACAAATACTGTACTTCCAACAAAGATGTTCGACACTGAACCGAAGCGGATTAAACGATCAAACTGAGACCTTAACAAAAAGCGATGCTCTAGGAAAAACGCATAAGAGATCCACGTTACACATTCAGCAGAACAAGGAATCACCTCCTACCTCCTTAAGTTCCATGTAAGCGTTTCAGAACCTCCAACCCTTGCCACGTGTCCCTAGAGAAAAGAACATTCTCCAAGGTAAATAAAAGCAACTCCACAGAACAATCTAACATTGTTCTAGTGATTCTGCTTAACCAAAGCTTAAAAGCAAATCAAACGTGAGAGAAGAAAGCACTGTCCACCGATGCCTGAAGTGAGTGCCAGAACACGAATGCTGAAAGACTGCAACTGTCCCGCAATTCAGAGCTTCAGGGGGTCTCGCATTTCCCCAAAACGCCGCATACGGGTGTTTGAAGCATTAACAAACTCCCCTGTACTGACCCCCCTGCCATAGCAGAGCCACCATTCACTCGACTACGGATCGAGTGTCGGACTGCATAAGGTGAGAATTCCTGAATTATAACATCTCATTTTGTACGCAACAACAGGGCACCAAGCCTGAAAGCCAGAGGCTCTCCCTCCCCTCCAGGCTGCGCAGGTCAGGGTGAAGGAGGGGAGCAGAGGGCAGGAGCGGGGCTGGGACTCAGATTACCCACCCCCGGCACGGCAGCTCGCAGAACCCACAGAGTCACCCAGAGAACAAGAAAAATCCAGTCGCTTCAGAGCATCAAACATTATCGCCGGTATTTTTAGCAATGCCAAGAGCGATGTCTTCCGGAGAGAACGTGTTAACATTATTGCAGAATCCGGTCCTGCGGGTCAGCTTGGTTCCACCGCCCCACGCGAGGCTATAAGCAAGGACTCAGCACACGAAAACCTGCCGTTTGTTCCTAGTTAATCACACCAATAAATTCTCATCAACTACCTCACTCTGTGCAGACACCCAACACGCTCTATTTCAGTGTGCATCCAACACTTCACATTCGTTTAAGAACTTGGTAAAGTCAAGCTTGAGGCTTTAACACCCGTGCTCAAGGACGGCTGCTGTCCAGTGAGCTTATTTTGTACTGGGCTGACGACAGCTTCTGCCTCACGTTCTGCTTACGAACATGACAAAAACACCAGCAATCCTGCCAGCAGCGTGTGTCTCCGGCAGCTCTCACCATCTTGGCCCTGTGCTACCCAACAACTCAACAAACACACCCAACAGACCACCCCAGTCAACATCTTGCACTTCCCAACACCTAACACAGTCCCCTCCTTGCTCCTTTAATCCCACCCTACTTTATTCAAGACACTTCCCTCTTCTGCTGCGAGCCTGACTGTGCAGACCAGCGGAAGCAATGCTTCCTCAGAGTATTCGTGCAATTTTCAGGGGGCAGCCTGTTCCATTTCAGGTTTCAATAATTACAAGCTGACACTGGTGCCAAGGAAGTGTCAGCATCACTTTCTAAACGTGATTATCAAAACTTTCCTGAACCCCATAAGGCTCTAAAAGAAATCATAAAGCTAGGTTCATATCACTAGATATGCTAAAAAAAAAATAAATCTTTATTTTAAACTGAGATTAAGAGAGTCTCATGAGAAAGATCAGAGCCCACAAAAATAGTTAGTAAATACAGCCTCTTTCCAGCACGGCAGCTCTTCCATGGGCCACAGAGCCTCATCTCACAGCCCAGAAGCTCTGCCGAGATTATAAACAGCTACAGTTTATTCTACCATTTCATTATTTCCAGGAGCTTGGAGCAGGGATGCTTAAGACCAGCATTATTACAGGTAGATTAACAAAAAAAAAAGGATCAGTACTCTCTACATCAACTTCCAAGTCATCTGTCACCATGCACTTTGCTTCATCAGTCAAAACTCTGTGGGACATAAAGCCTGAAACAAAGGCATCTCCTACTCGTTACAGAAGAAACAGAATATTGAATACTGTTAAGAACACCCTTCCAACCAAACTGCTCTGGCAGCTCGATGCAGTCCCGGTAAGGAATGGCCTCAGGGCCAGTCTTCATGTCAGGGATGAGCACTCCCAGGGAGGACACTCACAGCAGAAGGCTGGCAAGTGCTTCCTACAGGGTGGAGCGGTGAAGCAACGACACCGAACCGCTCCGAGCCACAACCAGAGCGAAGCAGCAGCAGAGCCACCAGCCCAGACAAGTGTTTCCAAGCTTCCAATTTGACTACAAGCCTTATGCAAAGAAGTTACGGGCTCCTGCCCAGCTAAGGCACTACTGAACACACATGGAAGTTACAACCTGGTTCTACTTACTCAGTTGTCTCCACGTGAAACCTGAAGCTCCAGTATCACCAGGAGAACTTGGGGTTCCTGTATCCGAAGGCAGCCCAGGGGTAAAAGCAAGGAACATGGGCTGTGGCAACCCGATCTCCGAGACACTGGCAAAATCTGACTGCGAGGGCAGAGCTCCTGCTCACTGGAACATGGAATCATTTAAGTCAGAAAGGATCTTTCGGATCATCAAGTCCAACCGTTAACCTAACACTGCCAAGTCCACCACATAAACCATGTCTCTAAGCACCACATCTATACATGAATAAAATACCTATACAACATCTACATGTTACACAGATCCATATATCTATACAGTAGTAAGCTTATGACAGTTTAAAAAAAATAAAGCTGAAATGAACCACAGAAGTCACAAACAGGATTATAATTTCCAGCAGAAAATGCAAACGAGAACCTGCCATTTCACATTCTTTCCTGCAGCTTCCCCCCCATAACAAACAACAGCCAAGTCCCAGCTCTAAGGAAACAACACTCAACACTGTCTTCTACAAGTTCACCTCTACACTGTTCGCTTTTCATCTCGAACTTACGCACCACCAACATCCTCCTTAATCACAACCAACAAGCTCAAAGAAGGGCCTGTGCACACCTTCACTATGCACACCCTCCACTTCTCTGAGAAACCGGTAAACAAACTCATAGGTCAACACTGATTCTATCTCAAATACTAGTTTGTAGCACATTAAATTACAACGGTGTTCAAATTAACACCCAAACGAGTGCAAAACCTGTGTTACTTTTCCAAACTCTTTCTGCAAAAGAAAACACAATTAGAAGTTCACCGCAGTATTTAGTAGCAGAACATCAAAAACCATTTCCTTGAAAAACTAAGTAAAAGCAGGTTGGGGCTTTGGAGTCAGTCCTTCGTTTGGCTTAAACCGAACAGTAACTGCAATCCTAGAAGTGCTCTCTGACTTCTTCCCACCAAACCAGATTGCTTCCACCCACTGAAACCCCAGCTATTCTCATCTCCGGCACAAACAGCCAAACACCGCGCCCCACGCCCCAAACGAAACAAGCTGGCTACGGCTCCTCCACTCCTCAGCCTGGACTCCTTACACTGAGATTGAAGGCTGCACCACGTGCATCCTCTGGTTCTTCAACCGCACTGCAGCTTCACCAGCGAGTACCTCAACGTACCGCTCCTTATGTGCACACACCCACGTTTTTTGAGGAGACGCCTCGGCGCTCGTTGGGCTCTCACTACCCTTCCCAAAGGCTGGAAATCGAAACCATCCTGTACTTACTCTAGAGCCCATGTGGCTCTAACCCATTCCCCCAAACGGAGCCGTGATACTACACAGGTGACTTCAAGGCAGAAAAGGTCCATCTGTCTAGACCAGCACACACTGCATGAACAGTGCGAGTTCTAAGACTCTAAAAACACCAGCAATGTATTTTACCAATCTTTCCGTTTTACCAAATTCACATTGCTGAAGAATCGTGGTGACTGCAGTTAATGAAAAGTTTGCCTGTTTCTTGTTTGAATGACCACCAAAAAAAGTCTGAGATACTCCAGATTAATTCCTTTAGACTACTCTCAGTTGCCCTGGAGTTAGTACCCAGGGACAGCTCTCACCTACAAGAGTGAGGCCATACAGCAGAAGCGACCTTTCTCCTTCTCACGCATCACAGAACCACAGGATGGTCGAGGTTGGAAGGGACCTCTGGAGATCATCTCGTCCAACCCCTCTACCAGAGCAGAGTCACCTTGAGTCAGTCACACAAGAACACACCCAGGAGGGTTTTAGGAGTCTCCAGCAAAAGTCACTCCACACCCTCTCTGCCAGCAGCCAGGGCTCCGTCACCCTCACAATAAACAAGTATTTCCTTTTGTCTGGTTGAACGTCCTGTTTTCCAGTCTGTGACCACTGCTCCTTGTCCTGTCGCTGGACACCACTGAGAGGAGTCTGGCTGCAGAACCACACTATCTCTCACATTATACAATGGAGGCTTTATTCTTTATGGACTTTAATCTTGAATCTAGCTCCTCATGAAATATGACTGGCAAAACGTCCTGTAATACCATTTCTGCAGTGCTCATAAGAAATTGATTTCAACTTACTCATCACAAGTTCAGCTTTTCTTATGACAATGCTGTCTTTCAGTTCTCCTTTCTCCTTGTGAGTATATACTTCTTTTTAAGAAAGAGATCAATGCCCCTGTGCTTTTCTGCCACTTGTTACTATCTGTAGTCTGAGCATCTTCACTTCTCCATGCTAGTCTGCTGCAGAATAATGATGCTTCAACCAGAAAAAACCTACCAAAAAAAAAAAAGCCGCCACCACAAAAACTTGACATCAAGGAAGTAGAACAAAGGAAAGGATATTTTTAAAGTTGCTTTTTCTCTCTCCCCATTCAGACAAACAACAGAAGTATTTAAAAGCCACAAAACACTACACTGACCTTGGGTACCTTTTTTTGCTTTCCTCCAACTTCTCCTGCCAGCGCACGCTCCCAAATGCACAAACCCATTACGATTACGGGTTCAAAGTACTTCTCTTGTCTCAGCACCTGGTGGGCCAACGTGACCATCCGATCTCCCCGCATTAAGGGAGAAGGGATCCCACAACTGCAAACCGCCCTCCAGTGTCTGAAGGGAACCTGCAAGAAGGCTGGGGAGGGACTTTGTACAAAAGTGTCCACTGATAGGACAAGGGGAAACGGGTTTAAGTTAAAGGAAAACAGATCTAGATTGGATCTTAGGAAGAAATTCTTGAGTCTGAGGGTGGCAAGACTCTGGAACAGATTGCCCAGAGAGGCTGTGGCTGCCAACTCCCCGGAGATGTTCAAGGCCAGGTTGGATGAGGCTTTGAGCAACACGGGCTGGTTAAGGCGTCCCTGCCCATGGCAGGGGGTTGGATTAGATGATCTCTGAGGTCCCTTCCAAGCCAAGCCATTCTACGAGTCTATCAAACAGGTACCTCCTCGAGTGCTTCTTCCATGTCTGCTATCCATAGCGTGTGCACTGCAGTACTTTTCAACCCATACCCTAAAAAAGTCTTGCTGTCATTAAGCTTGAATTTGCTACAGCGGTGCTCCACACCCTTTACAACAAAACATGCCTCTGCAAGTTCAGAACCTGAAAACCCCTACAACCCCATACTGGTAAGCCGTGCATTCTCCCACAGGTCAGCACCTTCATCTTCTCAAAGTCAAATTAATAGTCCCAACATTACTCTTTTTTTGTTAATAAATAGGAGCAAATTCAGGCAGAGAGAAGTTCTCTGAGCAAAAACTTCTCTAATGAAAAACCCAGAGTAAATTCAACAGCTGAAAAAGTGAGAATTACATTTGAATGGAATTACATTTACTGGTAGGTAGGGAGACTTGGCGATATCGCCTTTAGGTGGAACATGGAAACTCAGGTTCCAGACGAGATGCTCTCTGGGCAGCAGAGCACCATCTGCAAGTAAGAGAACGACCAAATAACCGCGCCAGGCAGCAGCCAGGACAACACCTCCGACAGGCTCACACGTTAGCGGCTTGTTCATCGCTAATTCTTCACCAACAGGGCTTTTATGTGTATCTGACGCGGTACCAGAGGGATCTGAGGATCACAAGAATGTTAAACCAGTACCTGTTTTCACATTATACACGTAATGCGACCTTGGAGTGTGGGCTGCTTAACAACATTCAGAAAAACAGGCTCATACCAACTTCAACACTAAACAAGACTGAGAGGAAGGTTATGTACTACACCCCCCCACCAGGGCTGGTACAGAACACGATTTCTTACAGGGGTTCCTTTCACCTTGCACAATAACAGAATTAAAAGATGATACTATGCTTGTATTCAGTCAGGCCACTGCGCTGAAAATCACCGATGTTTCATAGACCTGTATCATTACCTGCAAACTCATACTAGGATTTATATTACATTGATTTATTATCAGTTTTGCTTAAACCAAAGCATTTCTTGGCTTCAGAAAACTTATTCCTGTTTCTACTTGAAGTTATTTTCACAGGCACAACTAAGGACAAATTTTACCATGGAGAGCAGCGCAAGCCACAAGCCATCCAGCAGAAGGAAAACACTGTTCGCACACTCTCCCTTCGGGAGCCAAATACGACCTTCCCATTCCAACAAAAACCGTGACCTATTACTTGCGCCGCAAGGAAGAAATGCCGTTTGGATTACTGTCCTAACAAAACTATGGTGTTCACTCCCCAAGGGGAGGGGCAAGTGTCCAGATGACAAAAAAAGCCTTCAAAAAACCCGAGACGTTCCTGCAGTACATCACGGTCTTGTGCACGCAGCTCTTTAGTACAAGAGATGCACCCAGGTTACTCAAAATGCTTTTAAATACACACAGGGATTATCACTGACTTCAGTGACAACACTTACAGTTGTCTTTGAAAAACTTCGAACCCCCCAAACCAATTCTGATTTACAATCTAACACATAAAACTGTGCAAGGCTCAGGTTCAACTGCTCAACAGCAAACCAGATCAATTATGTATCTCATATTCTGTCATTAACAACTGAATTTAAATTTCCAACTAGTTTAGGAAATGAACTGTCTACTCTCTTCCACACAAGCTCAGCGCTGAAGTTTGTGAATCGCAAACATTCCTCCATAGATTAGGGTTTCATTTGGTTGTTTTGACTAACGCTTCGAGTTTGGCCTCAGCCTTTCCACCTCAACCCCAGCGCCACTTCACGGGCAGTGCTGCCGACCTGCCTTTAACACGAGGATCAGAACGTTCTGCCACTGGCTTACTGCTTGCTCGGAAGGAAATTAGCTGCTACCACCACTCTAGACACACACTTAACCTCCTAAAAGCACTCAAGCCCATAGATGAAAAGGCTCTAACTGCTATAAAAACCACTCTGCTCATTCACGCGAGACTGGCCCGGCAGCCGGCTCTGCGACACTGCTGGGATGTAGCAGAGGGATCCCAGGAAAGTGAATCAGTAATATTTAGAACTCCACCTCCCCTCCTTAAGGAAGGGGGTTTCCCCTGCAGTCAGTCAATGAACTGCCAGTGCCTAATTTTACTTTAATTAGCCTCTTCGCTTTTGTAGCTGTTTGCGTTAGTGCTCCTTGAGAATAGAGATTTACAAACACTGCACTTTTATTAGAAACTTTTGGCTAATAAAGAAACAGTATCAGCGACCATCAATTTCCACTTTTGAGTTGAGCTTTCTGGTCAAACAAGCAAGGACTTTTCACACTGCACATCCATCCTCCCATCCAAACAAACCCCAATTCTTTGGTTATACTGCTGAAAAGCAAAAGTTTCAGAAAAAGCTCCTACTAGGGAGCACATTCTGGCAAATGCCCCCAAAGCAAGGTCACCAAGCAAACAGGTGCAAAACCAAGGCTTGAAATCTTCCCAAGTGACAGCGCTCCTAGGAATCTTATCAGAAAAGGCACTCACTCAGCCTCAATCACCTAAAGGAAATCCTTGAAGCAGTTTAGGTTCCAACTATGTTGCTATTTTCCTTCCCAAATCTGCCTTTATTTCCAGTTGACTAGAAAGCATTTCTAAACCTTTCACCGCCACACAGAGCAACACCACATCCATAGCTCCACTTGATGGGAAATATCCAAAGCGAAACTAACTGTTCAAAGCCAGGACACAGCGAGCTGGAAGTTCCACCTACCTTCAGGTGGTCAGAAATCAGAGCGAGCAGCCTAGCGATTCTTTAGTTCACAACACCGTAACTACCACATGAACGTTTCGAAGTCACCAGCCTTCCAGAAGCAGTGGCTGGTCCAAAAAGCCAACGACGAGAGCTTTAGCCAGGACCAGTTCCTGCTTCCCCTGTGTAAGCCTTCCAAGGCCTGAATTTTCAGTTTTAAACTTTACTCCCCCAGCTGTGTACGGGGAAGGCAGTCCCCACTCCACCCCTGGAAGTTATCCCGGCTGGGAACTATGATCAGCCGCAGGAGGAACGATGGTCTGGCTCGCTGGTAGCTCAAGTGACCTCTCAAAAGTTGGGGACAAGCAGCGAACCTGGTCTGAGTACTAAATACAGAGGTACAAAATTAATTTTGTGGCAGTTGGGACTCATGCTAGAAGGAAACACACTCACTGTTTCTGAAAGCTAACTGATATATTTGGAAAGCAACTGGTGAGATCACCGAAACGTGAAGACATTAGAGTGGACGGAACAAAACCAGCCACAAAGGAGAAAGCTTTGACTCTGTGGAAGCAGTAAAGGAACTCGGGTCAGAATTCATCTGGCTGCTCCTCTCCTAAGCTGCCCCGCTGTGAACACACAAATAAAACCAGGAGAAAGAAGGGTAACAAAGGAACCTGCACGGAAGTGAGTGCCAGGGAGTGCCAGCTAAACTGTCCCTCACCCACGTTCAGTCTGGAGCTCTGGAAAAGAAACACTTTTAGGGCTGCTCTTCTTACACATGGTATTTACACCCATGAGTGAAAAGCATCCGAGCCAGGAGGGTGGGAAGCACCACCCAAACATTCCACATGGCAGCAAAGCTCTGAGAAAATTACTGGCAAAGTCATCTGTGTAGAAAATAAGCGACAGAATACATACCTGGTCGTGAGGCAGGGAAAGAGTAGCAGGGTTCAGTGCACAGCCGCAAACCTGAAGTCGAATGCATCCCACCAACCAACGGATTTTCACTCCACGGAACACCAAATCTTTCAGCTATGAACACGTTCTCAAGGCCAAAACCAGATGGGGAGAGAACCCCTGCAGAAGCATTTAACAGACAGTCCCTCTCCCTCTTCCACCGGGCGGACGAGTCACTTGCACCGTACACAAGCCAGTTCAGTTTTCCCAAAATTGTGAAAAAACACGCAGACACAGAACAGACGGGAGAAGCGGCAAACCTGCAAGAGGGCAAAGACGAGCAAATCTATTTGGCAGCACCGGTTCCAGGCCCAAGGCTCCGTTTCTGAAAAACCTCTCACAGCAACAGAATTTCACATCTTTCTTTTCTTCTTTTTAAAAACCTGCACAATACCTAAACAAGCCAACTGCCATGAAACCAACTTGTGCGTATCTCCAGACTCAACCAACAGACCAGCCCAGCTTCAAACCCGCTTCCTTCCAGCTGATGATCTCGCCAGACGGAAACGAGTCCTCCCCGCGCTAGGGTCTGCACTGAACGGGAACCGCAATCCTTTGACTCAGGGTCTAACCCACATATCTGGATAATCATCCCGAAACAACTGCTCTCAAAGAGCGGCCTGATGTCCAACCAGAGGCTCTGAGTGGTCCCTAACTGGCAGCTGCTCCTATTTGGTGGACGAGGAGGCCACCACAGTTGAGGTGCGCGCGGCCGAACACACCGAGGACCGACCGCAGTCGCTGCAGGAAGCAACGGCTTCGGAACCACCACAGCAAAAGACAAAGAACAAAATAGAGAACCTGAAGTTATTTACAGTTAACGCACCGCTGGTGTGCCTAGGTAACTGGGAAAAATAATTTTAAAATCTTTTTTTTTTCTAGAGTCTGCAGCCTTCAGTGCACCAGAACACTCGGCAAACCAAGCTGCGACTTTCACACGGCACAGCCAACGACCGCTCTAATGACGGCCCCAGCAACTCCGCAGAACCAACCAGCACGGACCTTCTTTAGAAGGGAGACCTTCAACGTCAACTGGCACATGACTATAGTCTTCATTTTTGCATCAATCTTCCTCTCCGCTCACAACAAATTCAGAGCACAGACATTCAAGGAGAACGTTAAATGCTACGAAAAGGGACATCACTGAGAAAAAGCATCCTCAGTTTTCCTTAAGCCTACAAAGCCTCAAACCTCTCCGAAATCTACATTTCAAACACGGCGCCAACAATTCATCAATGAAGAGCTGGCTTTAATGTTGTCTACGACATTACAGAATTGACCTGTGTTAGAAACAAAAAACCACCTGCAACATTTCCATGTAACTGTTTGGAACTTGGTAACCTGAAAGTCACAACTTCTGTCTAACCCCTGCAGCTCTTCCATGTAGGTCATAGGTTTATCATTAAATAATTCATTATATTCATATTTTCTCTTGTGAATTGGACGACAAAAATACATACATTTAACAGAAATTGCGTCATGAACGTAACACTTTACTGCTTTTTTCCTTTTGGACACTTAACACGTAAGGAACTGCTACAAACACCGACTTTGCCAGTTCCATAGGCACAAGTACCTTCTTTCCATAACTTGAGGAAATCAGGACATCAGTGTCACCAACCGTGCCGTTCCAACGGGGCTAAGCAGGATGTCGGCTCCTGCCACTCAAAGCATCACGACCAGCACCACCGCGTGCCCGAGCGGTGCCCGACAGCGATTCGTCCTGTTGCCGCTCCCGCCAGCTGCCGTCCTCGAGGCGCGCACGCACGGGCAGTTACGTACCTTCCACACTGGAGACGGGACCTCAGAGGTCCTACCCCTGGTTTTTACGGCTGTTCACGAACACAAACACGCCCAAAGTAAGCAATTTGACCGTACCCAGTCACATCGACTGTTACCATGAGGGCACCCGTCATAATTTAGCGCGACACGCAGAACAAGGCTGCTGCTAACGTGAAGCGAGCCGTTACAGCTTCTGTGACACTTGGAACTGAACTTTTCTCTAGATACGCTTTAAAGGATCAACCGTAACTATCTGGAACATCAGCTGTACTCTTTACAGTACACAGAGAAATCCTGATTATGCTACAACTTCGTATTGCTCCCAAGAGCCTCCTCTTGAGGAAGAGGGGATATTACTACTAATTTACGCTGCAAAACATGGAGCATCAACGGCTTGGCAAGACGAGGAGCCCCTTGCCCACCCCAAATCCTCCGCTTAAGCGTTCAATTCCCAACATCAACGGCTTTTGGTATCCCTTTGCACTTTTAGGGTTTTTTTTTTGAAAGAAGCATTTAAACACCTTTAGGCCACAATGAAAAAAAATCAAGAATCGGAAAATGACAGATTTCCAAAACAAACCTTCTAGAAAGTCCAACGGAACAGGCACACGAACGTGTTTCGCAGCATGTGCCGTGTCTACCCAACGCTAAGACATAACCCTGTGCCCAGCACCGGGAGTATCGAAACGTGGAATCAAAAGACGGCAACACGGAACAGCGTCTCTAATTCCAGGCACCTGTAGTTTCGTTACAACAAGGCCAGCATTGTTGTGATTCATTTGAATTTGGAAAAAAAAAGTTATCACCCGTTTCTGCAAGTCAACACACACTATCTTAAATCAACGCTGTGAACAATGAAGCCAAGTTTTCCTTTTCAGCAATTTTATTCTAATGTGAAACATGAAGAAACAAGCACCCAAGTAACTCCAATATAGTATGAAACTTTAATAAAAGTTGTTTCGAAAACAAAGAGCAAAATTTTAAAAATGAACCGAAAGGCTTGACTCCTAATCGCACATCTTTCTGACATCGGCAAGAGTACTTTCAGACTTTCAAAGGGAAAAAAAAAAAAAAGGAAAAAAAAGGAAACAAAGATCTGCTGTTGAAACATTACTCCCAAAGACTGTTGAAACGCATAACATGAAGCTTCAGAGACAGACAGTTTTATTAACAGGAGGCTTAGTTTTAAACAGTATATACAAATCACATGACTTTTCCAAAGTTGGGACCACCTAGTAATCTGTCGAAACAAAAATTACGCTAATGAATTACAGAAGCATCCGTGTAACGCGACCGCCTCTTTATTGAAGTGCACCTTTGTACAATCCTTCCACACATTCCTGTACTGGGGAATCCTCTCAGGACGCGGCGCCGCACAGGTTTGCAAATCTCTCCTACGCACCACGTGAATAAAACTGTTGCCACTTGCACCTCGCAATTTTGCCTGACCATACACTTCAGTGTTCCATGATATGCAACACCAAAAGGCACTGGTTTGCTTTGTCCAAAAAAAAAAAACAAAACCCAACCAAAACGGTTTGAAGTTTACTATGTTTAAGTACAATGATTTGCAGGGAATAACAGGATTTTTTCAGGCATTGACCAAGTCTTAAAATTTATCATAAGCCAAGCAAGAATGAACAAAACAGAACAAAACAAATTCTACTTTTCACTCACATAATTACTTCCCTTCCCAATTCCATTTTTTTTTCCATGGGAGGTTTTACTGCACAGCAAAGAAAAGGGCAACTCTTTACAGACTTTGCATGTAACAGCACAACTTTATTGCAAAAATATATCTTAAACTCGGTACTTTCGAGTTTGGGAGAAAAATAAATTTCACCTCTGAATTCACCCATAGCAGTAATTCACGACAGAGTTGCTGAAGATAAAAGTTTCTTTCACGTATAAACTAATTTAAAACTTTAGCCGGACTCCAATCTTCTCCTACTACTCACCACATCGGTTCTCTTAGCAGAGACTGTGTGAGGAGTTCGAGACACGTGAGATACAACATCGATATCCAACTAGTGTCAAGGACCCTATCCCAACCGATTCAGGTAATCCTAACAAATCAAGCTACTTAAACAATAATGAGTATTTTCAAGTCGTTGCTTCTACTGCAAACGTTTTGTACGTGTACTATGGAACTCGTACGGTAATGTTGGAGGTTAGCTATACTCGTGGCAAAAGTCTTATTCCGCACAGTTATAATTGCAATATATAAATAACTAAAGGTTATTCCACAAAGAACAGCTTGAATTTTACAGAACGATTCTGCTCATACTTATAGGAATTAGTTCGGTAGACACATCAGCAATGGGCATAATCCAACTGTTCATACAGTGAGAATCTTGGAAAAAAAATAAAGATACATACACAAAACAATTAATCTGTGTACACTGAGAATTTGTTCAGTTGCAGAGTAAAATCAGAACTTTAAACAAAGCTTTGACCTGTAAACAAAGCAAATTCAGCCGGCTTGTAACCAAATCTAGAAATAGCTATCTATTTTACAATGGCTTGCGAGAGCACCCACGGAAGAGCTTCACTGACTTCATCTATTTCCCTCGGCCGAAACTACGTAAGACCAACCTAGGTTCCTCGATAAGCACTGTGTCCAGCAGAGGTTACCGAACGTCTGTGACGAGTAAGAGTCTGTCTAGCTTCTCCACGTATCGGTACGGGAAAATCCACCGCACGGCTATCCTCGCAGCGTCTCTTACGTGATGGCTAATCCAGTGCTCTGCCTTACCAAAACCAATCCGTTTTACAATTGAAACAATCCACAGGTTCTATTCCTGGAAATACTATAAAAACCAATCCGGATCCATTTATCACAGCACTATGAATACCTATTCTACAACTACTTCATATTAACAGTTACCCTAAAACAAGTTTTACTTTTCTGGAGCCTATAGGCCTGTCATTTAAATCAACAACAGCTGCCATAGCTTCATCGCGAGACTCGAATGCAACCATCGCTTCTCCAGTGGGCATGCCCTTCTCGTTGTATTTTAAGCACACTGAACCAGGGATCACTTGGTAGCCATAAAAGAAATCCAAAATTTCATCCACCGAAACAGTAAAGGGCATGTTTTGCACTTTGATGACAGTTGGCCCTGGCTTCCCAGACCCTGTTCCAAAACCTGGAGGTCCACTAATATGGATATTTGCCGGTCCAGGTCCAAACCCTGGAGGCCCACTCAAATGTCCGAGACCACCGGCGAGTCCCGGAGGACCGGCACCGAAGGCAGGCGGCCCGCTTAAGCTGCCAGGCCCGTTACCGAAAGTCTGAGGACCCCCTGCGAAACCCGCGGGTCCGCTCAAATTACCGGGACCACCTGCAAAGCCCGGGACCTCGAGAGCTGCCCCGGGCAAAGCGCTAGCTGCAACTGCGGGTATTCCTGGCCTAGACTCAGGAAAGCCACCTATCCCGGGCGGTGGAAGAGGGGGACCAAACGTGCCAGACCCGCTGAAGTTACCCGGGAAATTGAACGGAGGACCGTTGTTCGCATCTTTAGAATTTCCCCCCAAGAAGGCATGCTCATCGGCCGCAGCACCCTGTGCCCCCGGCACCGCTGCGTTTCCTTGTATCGGTATTTTCAGTATCTTTTTCCCTTGAGAAGGTGGGTTTCTCTCAATATCTCTCATTTCTTCTACAGTTATCAAACGCAAAACAACATCTCTTCCATTCAGTTTTTTACGGTGCAAACGCTCTGCCTTACGAGCATCGTCTTCGGCTTTAAACTGAACCAGCGCTTGTCCTAAACCTTGGCCATTATTGTCAACAAGAATCTGTACAGAGTTCTCTTCTACTGCCAGTCCCTCCAGAAACTGAAGGATCTCCATTTTTGTTATATTGTACGGAATATTAGATATATGCGCGCACAACTTTGGCAAGCCTGGTTCTCCCTCGGCATTCATGAGGATTTCTCTCTGGTCGTAGCTGAAATTCTGCAACCTTTTACGAATCATATCTATCTTTTCCAACATTGCCTTCTTAGTAATTGGATGAACTTGAATAAAGCGATTCCCTATATACTGCTTATGATGGCACAAAGCTGCTTTATAATCAGCTTCGTTCCTGAACTCGACAAAACCCTCTCCAATTGCCTTCCCATTAGGTCCGTAAGCTATATAAATGCTGTCTTCTACTATATCCAGCTTTTTAAAAAAATCAATCACGTGTTTGTTCTCCGATTCAAAGGGGAGACCTTTCAAATAAACGCAGAAACCCTGCTCGTGGGGAGATCTCGACCGCGACCTTTTCTGCACGCTAGGAGATTTGGCCCTAGGGTGAGGCTGGGGAGGAGGAGGGTGCGACTGCCCGGAGGGACCCATGGTTTGCTTGAAAGTTATGTGGCCCCCAGCAGCCACCCACTGCCTCTCTGTCGCAGGACTAACTTCCACATAGCGCTGAATCATCAGCATTCTGTTTCGCTTCAGTGCTTCAAAAGTATCTTGAGGAGAAAAAAACTTAACTAGTCCGTTTCCATTATTTCGACCTACGTGATCCTTCAGCATATGGACCGCATCCACGCGGAGCCCCAGGAAAAAGTCTTTCACATCAGATTCTGTTGCAGAAAAGGGCATTCCGTGAACGCTGACATACAAATCGTCTGGATTGATTGGGATCGGCTTGACACTACTTTGAGAATTGATCTGGATAGGGTTTACAGGATTCATGGGACCAATAAACAATGGATTCAAGCCGCTGTTCATATTCACCGCTGCTCCCGACCCGTTCATTCCAGCGGGCAAAGGTGCTACAGGCGGAGGATTCATAGGAGGCATTCCTGATATGGGAGGCATGGGGGTCATCGGAGGTACCGGGGGCACGGGGGGGGATCGGAGGAACCGGAGGAACGGGAGGCAGTGTGGGCACGGGGGGTGGAACGGGTATCGGGGGAATAGAAGGCATCGGTGGCAAAGATGGCATAGCTGGGATGGGAGGGATGGGCGGAGGAGGTACTGTGTTCATCGGGGACGCTGTGCTAGGGATGGTGGAGCTAAACGTCGGGCTACCAAAGGTACTCCCAAGATTTGGAGGTGCCGTCCCCATACTGGCAGTAGAAAACGTGGCTATGTTTTTATTGCTTTCGTGCACCGTAGTGGAAGCGGTTACTACGCTAGGAGAAGGATTACTGAAGTTAGGTACGGTAGTAGGCAAGTTAACCCTTCCGCTCATTCCAGAACTAGGTGGTGGTCCCGACCTGCTCGCGTTTGCTGGCGGCATATCTAGATTGGCAGTTTCGAAACGCCTACGACTGAGTTCTATCATGTTCTGCATTTCAGTTTTACTGCTCAGCAACAGCGTTACTTTCGACCCTTTAATCGTACCACCTGTGCGCATCATACCAAGCCTTGCATCTTCATCAGTGGCAAAAACGATGAAAGCCTCACCCAGTTCACCCCCTACAATATGCACGCCCCCATCAGGAATGGTCAATCCAGAGAAGAAGTGGCGAATGTCCATGGTCCCCGCCACAATCGGGAGACCTTGCAAGCGGATGACCACAGCCATGCTGCGCTGAAACAACACACACCTGCAGATGAGAAAAGGCAACGGCTATGTCAGACTACTGTTCATGACACCATGCAATTACCTACAGACACCATCTACTATACTTGTTTACATACACCTAACAACATCTTGCAAAGATTAAGCATCTTTATATCCCAAATTCCTCATTCGTGTTTGGTTACTTCATACAGATTGGAGCATTAAACATTTACCAACACAATCAGTATATATTTTGCACCAGAAATTCCAAAATAACTGTTAAACTAAGACCCACAAGCAGCAGTTGGAAAAAAAAATAAAACGAAACCAAAAAAACCCACCTAAGGAACAGCAAAAAAATCAGAACTATTAGATCAGTAGTTGAATATTTAAAGGAACATAAGCAAAATGTGTATTTTAGCCAAGCAAACAAAATTAAGTTACCATACGCTGTTACGGTATTCACTGTACCTGGCAAAGTGACTGCACAAAATTCTGCACACCTATGGGAAATAAACAGTTCTCTTTCATTTGGAGAGGGATTTCTGTCTCCTGCCAGGTGAAGACAAGTAGGAACACAACAGGGGGCTGGCTATGAGCAAAAATCCATTATGGACAACTGGCAACAGTGAGACTCACGCAACATCCTGCCAGGAACCTTCCAGAGTACATCGATCTTATATTCTTCTCCGGGAAAGGCAAGAGGTCTGTCTAGGTGATCGTGAACCCCAGCTAACCCTTACAAACTAGCCCCAGATTTGCTGTGACTACGCACACCTCCCCTAAACTAGATTAACACCTACATATATCCTAGGCAGATATTTGGCCTTTACAGCTTTCAAAACCAAGGTAAAACTTTCAGTAGTTGCAGATGTTCTGTCCAGTATTACACCTTCTGTCTCAGGCACACATAAACGACTTGTACCTCTGCAGGTGAGGTCAGTGGAAGCCTAAGATCAATTCTGAACAGGGAGATCTTGACAGTCACCTTGTGCACATTCTACACAAGAGCCTGAGGTCACACCAGAAGTTCAAGAGAAACAGGAAACTAGGTCATTCTCTCTCACTCTTGAGCCTTCAGTGAAGACTGAAGCATCCTATCAATCCCAGCACAACTGACCGGTTCGACAGCCGGCCTCCCACTGTAAAGCGTCAGCAGCAGCACCTTGTTCCAGGGGAGCCACATCATCCTCAAAGCCTCTCGACTTCCTAAGCACAAGCCAGGTCAGTATCTGTACAGAAGCCCTCTACGGCTCCCATTAGATACGTGCAAATTGTGTTAACGAAGCATTTGAAATCAGAGACGAACCAGATGATACAGCGCAACACCCAAAGGCTTTTGGCCGTATACAAAGGCTATGACCAACTACCCTCAGCAACTGCCTCTCCACATTTCACATTCCAGCTCAGCACCATACCCTGCAACAGTGCCAAATCTCTGAGCCAGCTGCATCTGCCTGCCCAGGTCTTCCGACTGCTTTAGCGCAGACCCGCCTTGAACACATCCTTAACTGCTGCGTAAAGCCCACGTCCAATCAGAGAGGCTGAAGTCAGGACTTAGACCAAGAGAAACAGTTCTTCTAGAGGGAATAAACAAGCACTTCTTTCCTCTGCATGATGGAACTTCAGATTACTCCAACGGGTACTTAACTACTTCGTGTTGCTGCCCAATAAATCAGAGCTAATCCCTTCCACACACTAAAGAACTCCAGCAACGTGCCAGGGCGTTACAGGGCGCTGGCCCAGACCCAGCTGACGCGAGCCCCGTGCAGAGGGCCTCTCTCCCTCAAGGGAACACCAGAGAAGCCACCGGCACAAAGTCAGCTCTGCTGCTCCAGCTGCTGCCAAGTAACGGCCAGTCCCTCACTACACTGTCCTGAAAGAGAGACCGGAGCCTGCGAGACAAATGAGAAAACATCTAGAGGGGGATAAAACAAAATCTAGCTGCATGTCCTGCTAAGAAAACCCCTACTCCACCCAGGGACAGTAGCAACAGAAACAGGAGTATTTATATTAAGCCTCAAGGATTTATTTATTTTTTAAAGCAACTTTCTCATCTCTGTGGTGAGCTAACAAAAGCAACATCCTGCATTTCTCTCTTAGAGCAACACTTACGTTTAACTTGAGACCGGAGTTCATCATCCAACCATTTTCCAACAGCAAAATAACTGGCCCGTGCCAACAAAAAACAGGTCAAGGAACAAACCACCTGCTACACACACATCTGAGAAAGCGTGTAAGACTTTTTGCTCCGTTTTAAAACAGCAGTTTTCAACGACTCTGTAGTTTTATTTTAGATTTGCCCAAGACTGACAGCAATGTCTGCAACTACAGCTAAAATGAAAATCCTGTCTGCTTTAAGGAGGCCGTACTAAAGGGGGCTGTAAAAACCGAAGTTTACTATGTCATGCTCCAGGACCGCTTTTGAATTAGGTGAACCTGAAGCCAGCCAGTGGTATAAAAGCATCCCTGGTTTTGCACCTTTGCTTTGGAAACTAAAAGACTACAAACAGCAAATCCTGCTTGGAGGTTTACGTCTTCTCTATTACCTGTTACACAAAGAAATGAGTTTCAGAAGCCGCCATCCATCAGGAGTTAAACTTTTGAAGTTCTTGGTATTAAACGGGAGATTATTTTTAGTTACCTCCTTTCTAAGGAGAAGGGATGACAACCCGATATGGCCATTAGTTGAACAGAGGCAACCTGAGAAGGTTTTTCTGCTCAGATCTGCTGGTTTCAAACATCATATACCCATTTTATAAGAGCCTCCACCTGCTAGATGACTGCATTTACTCACAATTCCATGAATCTAGCCCAGAAAACAAATTAGCAGATAATGTCACAAAAGAATTCTTAAAAGAGTTCAAATATCAGAGCATTCACCTGACTTCTGGGATAAAGCAAGCATTTCAAATCCAAAACTTCGATATAAATGCTAAGGGGTATCATGAAGTTTTACTAAAAAGTATTCAGCATAGTTAATTCCATGCGTGATATTAAGCAAACGCTTGCTATTAAGCAAGTGCCAATAGTAGCATGGTGCAAATAAAATAATTTTAAAGACTTTGGCGGGGGGGGGGGGGAGTATTTTGTGAAGTCGAAACACAACTGCTTCATTTGTTCAGGATTCCAGTGCTTTAGCAAAGGATTAGCTTCGCTTCTGTGATTCAAAGAAAAAATCCCAAGGAGCAAAAGGGCCAAATTTCACACTTTTAGCCACTCACAAGACCTGTTTTTTTTTCCCAAAACGCACGCAGGAGACATTAACATACTCCAATTTTCCAACCGACTCAGCAGAGGCACCATTCCCTCCAGGCAGAGGTGACACAGCTGCCAGGTGCTGGGCTCTTACTGCTGCTCTCAAGCCGTCGGCTTTTCCCCCAGTACAAAAAGGTACTTTAAGGCAAAATGGGCTTTGTCGCAATTCTGTATGTTCAGTGTATTTTTTGGAGAAGCACAAAACCCTGCGGTTGTGCCACAGATAAGCCACGCCCATTTGCCAGCCACGACTGAAAAAAAGGAGTGTAAAGGGCTGCCAACAAACGACCTCATTCCACCCGTTTGAGAAACCTTAACGGCGTGTGTCAGCGTGTCCTGACAGCGACGCCGTTAAAGCGCTTTATTTCACCCTGGGAAGAGGTGTACGAGATGACAACGTTACTTCTTCCATCGCGGGCCAGTCAGTCAAATAAGCAGAATGTGGGTCATGTGCATAAACTGATTAAAACATCCGATGAGCCGTTTAGGATGTATGCAATTTTTCAAATTCAGGCTAGGAGGTTCAGCACAGTCCCTGGGGCGTATTAAAGTACAAATGCCCACGCGGTGCACACACACCCACACACCCACACCCACACCCAGAGAGAGGCCGGATTTGGCAATTCTCAGATGAAGACTAAGAACTGAAATAACACTGATCTTGTAGGAGGAATTTTAAGTATCCAGGCTGAGACTGTCTAGCAAAAGCTAAAACTGCAAACTACAGCTTGGTGTCGTTTTTAAAGGCTAAAATCAACCTGTTAGATGGAGACAGGCATCCCTGAGCTGCAGTGAGCCTATCTGATCCGTTTAAATGCTGCAGAACCTAATTAGAACCAACTGCTGTATATTTCTGAACTCCAGTCGTTAGAAACACGCAGACCTGTGGCCTGCAGCGAAGTAGCTACGTTTCCCAACAGCGCAAAATAACTGGGAGAGTGTTCTGGACAACCACATGCTGATGAAACAACAAAACATTAGTTTGGCAGAAAATTCTGTTTACAAGAACACCACTGCCAGAACCACCATCACCAGTGGGAGTCAAAGTAAAGAGAGTAGCTACAGATTATTTGACCCAAGTGTTTTGATACCCATTCACAGATTCCAAAAGCTTCGAATATTTCTTAAGATACACTCAGTATGAACATTAAGAAGTCTTCAATTCAAAGGCTCTTACCTGCAAAGACAGATGTTTTTTTCTTAACAAGTAGCAGAAGCCAAGCCAATCCTGTGGGCAACCAATTAAAACCAACTTTTAGACTGCAATAAAGAATAAATGGAGGCAAAAATCAATGCGGGCAACACAACAGCAGTAACAGTCCCCAAAGAACTGTATATACAGAAAGTTCAAACCTGCGACCGCCACAAGGCGCTGCGACATACGACAACCACGGGAGGAAGAGTGCATTTTCTAACAGCTCGTCCCTGCGCGACTTGAAGGTAATTGAAGTTTTTGTATGGCTGAGACACTAATAGGTCTTCCACAAAGAACATAAAAAGAACCAGAAAACATTCACAGAACCTTTCGGGTCTTCCCATCACCCAGAGGTGAACGTATCACTCTTTCAAAGGCAAAGAGCAAGAATCAAATACTTGACACCGCGGAATTCTACCAAACTCTCGCTCCATCAACGACACTCCTCCCTCCAGCCGCACATCGGCTGATCCGGACACAGCAACACCGGGTGCGCCTCAGAAAACCTCCCTCGAGTTGCACGTGAGGAGTTCTTCAGGAGTCACACAAACCAGTGACACCGAGGGACGTTTCACAGCCGCGTCGGGCAGCCACCTCCACGGAGCGCACCGTGGGAGCTCCCCACCGAGACACCGCGTTTTCAGCTGTAACCCGTCATTTCGGTACCCAAATCCTGACCAAATCCCGTATAAAAGTTATCTTCCTGTGATCACAACTCAACAAAAGGGCCAAACGTTTTAAGTGGCAACACAGGTACTCGGTATTTAAGGAGCAGATGGGAAATGCTTGCTCTCCGTTGCTTGGCAGGCCATCTCATACCAAAATTACAATTTCTCTGAAAAACTACCCAGGCATGAATCACACCAAGAACAGAAAACTGCTTCCTCTTCAACCCAAACAAGTCAGGCATAAGCATTGTTACCAAAGTGAACTTCAAAACAGAAGCACTACCAAACCATCCACAAAGTGCCTACCAGAGGGAATTAAAACACACAGAGATATATTCACAGATCTTCCAGGACATTAACAGCAGACTTACAAGTAAGAAACGTACAACTATGCTCTTCAGACTTATATCAAAACAGCAAATGCATTTAGGAAAAGAAGACTCTTATTTTTTTTTATTAGACCCTTGAAGGAACCAAGCAATCCTATGTCAGAGGGATTCAAGTGTGTACTTTTGTGTCCGGCAGTGTCAAACAGTAGTTTACAATGGAGAAAAGAACATAATCACCTGAAAAACAGTTTCATGCAAAACCACAACCGCTTCAAGAAGCAGATAAGTCTTTCATGCACAAGGAACGTTCCGTTTGGAAGAAAAACCCAAAACATTTGATATATTTCCAGTACAGCAACCACAGCGTTGCGCATGTTCCTCTTCACAACACTGAAAGCAAGCTACAGATTTGCAGCAAAGACAACGTGCTGTAACGTGAAACGACATCAAACCAAGCAGCGTTCTTCAGAAAAGGTGCACAACTCCGTTCTGTTAAACCTTCTCCCACCAAGCACCAACTACTTCCGCTCGCAGGCCTCGATTCTCTCAACTTTAAAGCAAGCCACCCATTACTCTCACAGGTAAGACATCCCTTCCAGTCAAGAGGAGCGCGTTAACCGGGCAAACCGGGGCACCGGGGCTCCCACAGGCGCCGACCCCGCTCCTCGGGGGCCCCGCAGCACCCTACCCGCTCCGAAGGGCCACGATCCACAGGCATCGAGCGGCCTCCGGCACAACCTGGGGAGGACTCCACCGAGAACACACCCTGCCACCGTCCTGCCTGCGCCCAGCACCGCGAGCTGAGAAAACCACCAAGAACAACAGATAAAAGTGAGTAAAACCGGAGCCAAGAGTTATTCCACACGGCAGCTCGCACAGAGCTTCTGCGGCCACCTCCACAGCACCGCGCCGGGGGAGCCGGGGTTGTTTGGGGTCTTTTGTCGCTCTTTGTTGTCGGGGTTTTTTTAAAGGGCTGATTTTTACTAGCGGAGAGGAGCGTCCCGTCACTGCGCGGCCACCTCGCTGCCGTCCGCAGGGACCCCCCCGGGCGGGCGGGGCCGGTCCGCGGGCACCGGGAGCGCCTTCCCCCGCCTCACCGGGCCCCGGGCGAGCAGTGGCCGCCGGCCCCGGCCCCGGCCGAGCCGTCGCAAGGTCACTCGGCCGCCCCCGCCTGCCGGGCCCGCGGCGCCTGCGCTCGGCCCGCACATCCCCGCCCGCCCGCAGCTCCGCGGGGCCGCCGGGCGCGGCCGGGGGCGCGGCCCCACCGAGCGACGGACGGAGGGAGGAGCGGAGGGGAGGGGGGGGGGGAGCGGGGGCCGGCCCGGGCCCCCCGGGCGCAGCGCGCCAGGCCCCGCTCGGCGCCCCGGGCCCGCAGCGCGGGAGGCGCCGCCCGGCCCGGCCCTTTGTGCGCGGGGCCGCGCCCGCCCGCCCGGCCGCCCTCCCCCGGCCGCGCCGCGCCTCCCGTCCCCGCCGCGCCACGCCGCGGGCCCGCAGCGCGGGGCAGGGCAGGCGGCCCGGCCCGCCCGGGCGCCGCCGCGCTCTTACCGAGGGGTCTGTGCGGGAAAAAGGGTCAGAGCGGAGCCCAACCGCGCCGGGCCCCGCCGCCCCGACCGCGCCGCCACACAAAATGGCCGCCCCGATGCGGCGCCGCCACCCGCCGCAAGGCAGAGGCGGGGCCGCCGGAGCGGGGCGGGACCGCGGCGGGGGGCGGGCGGCGCATGCGCGGGGCGGGAAGCACCTCCCGCTCGGCCCGCGGGCACCCGCAGGCAGCGCCGGGCGCGCGTGCGGCCGCCCCGCCCTCTGGGACCGGGAGCGGGGCCGGTGCGGGGCGGCGCCGGGGGCGGGGGCGCTCGGGGGGAGGCGCCGAACTGCGGCCGGGCGGAGGACCCCGGGCCGGGAGGGCGCCCATGGGCCGGTGCCCCCGCAGGGTCGGTGCGTTTGCGCTTCGCCTCCCCACACACTCGAGCAGGGCAGGTGACGGTGTCCGGGGCTAAAGACCCGCCGGACACCCCCTGGCTGACGCGCCCCAGCGGGCCGGGCACGGCGGCACCATCCCTTTTCAAGGAAAAAAGAACCCGCAGAGCCCGGTGCGAGGAAGCCGTGAGAACACGCCGTGCCAGCAGCCGTGCGGCGCGCCGGGCCGCTCAGCAGCTCCCTGGCTGACACACACCAGGGCCACCGCGGCCTGGCCGGTGTCTTGTCCCGAGGCGACAGGATCAGGCCGGGGGCGGCTCAGCGCTCCATAGCCCCCACTCCAGGACTTTTTTCCCTGCAGTCCCTCTTTCTATCCCCAAATTCTCCTCCTTTACCACCCTCATCCCTCCCCGATAAACAGCCCACAGTTGTTTATCCTCTCCCGATTATCCCTGGTGTTACAGATTCTCTACTCTGGTATTTACGGCAACAGCAGCGCTGAGAACACATCAGTTCCCTCGAGCCAAGGCCTCCTCTTTGCCTTGCCCGGCGTGCCGCCTGCCAACACCCCGCTCCACCAGCGCCGTTGGCAGTACCCGCCAACTCTTCTTTCCAGTGACACCAGGCAGGGCCGGCTGTCAGCTCGCACCCTCGGCACAGCCATGAGAAGCCAGCGGCCGGCTCCATGGACGTGCCCACAGCCGGGCTGGGCGGCCCGGAGAGCTGCTGGCCCGCAGAGGTGAGGGGCAGGAGCAGCGGCAGCTCAGGGCCTCACTGCACCAGCCCCTGCAGCAGGGAAACACTGCAGGATCCCAGGTCAGAAGAAAACAAAGGCTCTTCAGCTTTGGTGCAATGTGTGGGGTTGCCATACTGCTTTTTCGTTGCTGAAATAAAGTCCACTGGAGACACTTGTGAGGTTTACTGTGTGGACCGGCAAAAAAAGAAAATTAAAACAGGACCGAACTACACAAAACTCTGTCGGCCTCTGGACCGTGCCTGTGCTGCCTCCACGGAGGCAAGTCCTGACGCCCTGGGTGGCTGCTGCACCTCCAGTCTCTCATATCTCCAGGCTCTCTGCTGCAGCTCAGCAGGAGCAAAGCCTGGAGCAGATGCCTGTGACACAGATTGCCCCCACAGGTCAGCAAGTGCCTCCTCAGCCGTACCCGTATCTTCACGGTGAGACAGTATTAAGTTTACTCAAGACTAACAGAGGCAGAGTAGTTCATAGAGTGAACGAGCAGGCGGAAAATCCTGGAGCACGCCAAGTGACCAAGGGTACCGAGGGGAGTGGGCAGCACGATGCTGTTGGGTACCGACCGCAGGGCAGAGTGTCTCTGGAAAGCATCTCACAGGTAGGCAGAAGGTTAAAGGACAGGGATTGCTGGTAACCACGTCCAATGTGCTCCCCTGGAACATGCATGTGGTGGAAGGCAAGCAAAGAAGAACGGTGTTAGAAAAGAATGGGATTTGCCTTGATTAGGTACTAGGAAACTATTGAGGGAGCACTCATTTATCTGTCTCCTCCACCTAAACAAAAACTGAAGCAGGGTATTAGGTACACAACTAAGAGAGGAAAAAAAATGACACTGGACATTTTAAAGTAAAGCTTCAGGGAACCAGCACCTATTGTTCCAGTTCCACATCCGAAATAAAAACATCATCCTCCTTGCATTATGCTTTTGTCACACCGTTAATCTGGAAGCATTAGCCCGAATCCCAGGCTCCTTGCTCCTCCAGCACCCTAGAGATACCGTTCTGTAAACACAACCTCGGATCCTATTCCTTCATATGTATAAGAATGTGGTTTGGATGAATGAACCCAGTTTCTTAAATGACTACTCTGACATACTACTTGGTATTTTCTTTTCTGATTGCTACATGTCAACTGCAAGTCTCAATTGTTTCCAGATCATTTTGAAAAATGTTCAACAGAGTAATCCTCACAGATGCTTCCCAGAAATACTCTCCTCATTCCTATTTATACTTAAAATCTGCCAGTCAGCTGTGATGCGCCTTATTCATCCTGTGTATTTACTTCAAAAAAATAAACACTTTGTTGGTTTTATGACATCCCCTCAACACAAAACCACTTTGATTGCTCATTAGTCCGAGCTCTTCTTCTTACACAAGCATCTTGTATGAGCCTTTTTTCCTTACTCTGGTTCAGGTAGGCAGGAGGAACAGCAGCTGTGCTCAATTCTCCCAAGCGCTCAACTTGTCCGTTTTGAAAACTGGCATTTGCTTTCTCCAGCGCAGAATCTTATTCACCATACTGAAATTTAATGAAATCTGTCTTTAGGGGAGAAGAGGTCTCTCGGGTCAACTTTTTTGGCACTGGACCTTGGGGACATGTGTCCCTTCAAAGCAGAAAGTATACAGGTGGCTGGCAGAAACAATTCGATTGCAAACAGTTGGACCGTGACTGATGTCGCACCAGGGAGAGAAGGGAAAGCTGGCACAGGGTGTATTTTCACCTCTCCTTCCAGTCGCGGGCAGTGGCACTGGGAGAATCGGGCGAATCCAATTTATTAATACGTGTCTCCATGGCTGGTGTCGCCACCACAACTTCGGGTTCTTTGACAATGGGGTGGCCTGCACAGCACCAGGCTTGCTGGCCTCAGATGGAAGTCACCTTTCCCAAAGAGGGAAGAGGGTCTTTGCTCAGGAGATTTCGGGGCTGATCAACAGAGCTTTAAACTAATTGTGAAGGGGGGGGGGGGAGGATAACAATATCAGGCCTGTCTGTGACAAGCTATGGGATGGCACACCGGGGTTAGAGGGACAGGGTGCTACTAAGGGCCTGCAACCCGTCCCTCTGAGGCGAACTGGGGACGCGGCAGCACACTTAAAGTCTTACAGAGATGAGCCAGGGGCTCCTGAGTTAGTAGGAGCCACCGGGGAAACATCCGTAGAACCCCTCGAGAAAATTAAGGGGTGTTCCACCAAGAAGCTGACACGGCCGACAGCCCCGCTGAAGTGCCTCGACACGAGCGCACCCAGCACGGGCAGCAACCAGGAGTTAGAAATCAGCACAAGGCCAAGGGGTTGCGATCTGGTGGCAATTACAGCGACATGGTGGGATAGCTCACAGGGCTGGAATGTGGTCATGGATGGCTCGGTCCTTTTTAGGACAACAAGGCAAGGTGGGGGAGTTGCCTTTATGTGAGAGAGCAACTGGAGTGTATCAAGTTCTGTCCAGGGAAGGATGAGGAGCGAGTCGAGAGTTTGTGGGTGAGAATGACGGGGCAGGCTGGCAGGAGTGATGCTGTGGTGGGTGTCTGTTACAGACCACCTGATCAGGAGGAGGAAGTTGATGAGGCCTTTTACAGGCAGATGACAGCAGCCTCTCAACCCCAGGCCCTGGTTCTCATGGGGGGTTTCAGCTCCCCAGATATTTGCTGGAAGGCCAGAACAGCAGCCATCCGCAGCCCAGGAGGTTCCTCCAGTGCGTCAATGAGAACTTCTTGATGCAAATGGTTGATGAGCCGACCAGGAGAGGAGCTGCTGGACCTTGTGCTCACCAACAAGGAAGGGCTGGTTGAAGCAGTGAAGGTTGAGGGCAATCTTGGCTGAAGCGATCATGAGATGATGGAGTTCAGGATCTTGTGCGGTAGGAACAGAACACCAAGCAGGATCGCAACTCTGGACTTCAGAAGGGCCAACTTTGGCCTCTTCAAGCAATTGCTGGGGGAAACCCCTTGGGACACGGAACTGGAAGGTAAAGGGGCCCAAGATAGTTGGTTTATATCCAAGGATCACTTCTTCCAAACTCGAGATCAGTGCATGTCAATGGGTAGAGAGTGAGCCAGGAGACTCGCATGGTTAACCAGGGAACTGCTGGGCAAACTCAAGTGGAAGAAGAGAGTCTATAGATCATGGAAGGAGGGGCTGGCCACTTGGGTGGAGTACAGGACTGTGGTCAGAGGATGTAGGGAGGCAATCAGAAAAGCTGAGGCCTCCTTGGAATTAAGACTTGCGAGGGAGGTCAAGAACAACAGAAAGGGCTTCTTCAAAGACATTGCTGACAAAACTAACCCCAGAGGCAATGTAGGCCCTCTGGTGAGTGAGGTGGGTGCCCTGCAGACAGAGGACAGAGAGAAGCCAGAGCTGCTGAATGCCTTCTTTGCCTCTGTCTACACTGTTGGAGACCGTTCTCAGGAGCCCCAGAGCCCTAAAGGCCCAGAGGAAGGCAGGATAAAGAAGGAGTTTGTCTTGGTTGACAAGGACTGGGTTAGGGATCAGTTTGAACGCTTCAACATCCATAAATCCATGGGCCCTGATGGGATGCACCCACGGGTGCTGAGGGAGCTGGCAGAAGTCGTTCTGAGGTCACTCTCCATCATCGTGGATTAGATGATCTCTGAGGTCCCTTTCAATCCAAGACATTCTATGATTCTATGACCTTTGGTAAGCCGTGGGCAACAGGAGAGGTGCCTGAGGACTGGAGGACAGTGAATGTCACTGCAGTCTTCAAAAAGGGCAAGAAAGAGGACCCAGGTAAGTACAGCCTCACCTCCATCCCTGGAAAGGTGATGGAGCAATTTATCCTTGGCGCTGTCTCTGGGCATGTCAAGGATAAGAAGGTTATTAGGAGCAGTCAGCAGGGCTTTGCCAAGGGGAAGTCATGTCTGACCAACCTGAGAGCCTTTTATGAGGATGTAACCAGGTGGCTAGATGGTGGCCGTGCAGTGCCCATGGTTTATCTGGATTTCAGTAAAGCTTTTGACACTGTCTCCTACAGCATCCTCGTAGCTAAACGGAGAAAGTGTGGTCTGGATTATCGGGTAGTGAGGTGGGAACTGGTTGGAGGGAAGAAGTCAGAGAGTTGTGGTCAATGGGGCAGAGTCCAGCTGGAGGCCTGGGTCTAGTGGAGCCCCTCAGGGGGTTGGTACTGGGATGAGGACTATTCAGTATCTTCACCAGCCACCTGGACAAGGGTGTCAGCAAGTTTGCTGATGACACGAAATTGGGAGGAGTGGTTGACACCCCAGCAGGCTGTGCTGCCATTCAGAGAGACCTGGACAGGCTGGAGGGCTGAGTGGGGAGAAATTTCATGAATACAACAAGGGCAAGTGCAGAGTCTTGCATCTGGGAAAGAACAACCCCAAGTACCAGCACAGGCTGGGGACTGCCCTGCTGGAGAGCAGCGCAGGGGAAAGGGCCCTGGGGGTGCTGGTGGGCAGCAGGATGGCCATGAGCCAGCAGTGTGCCCTCGTGGGCAAGAAGGCCAAGGGCATCCTGGGGTGTGTTAGAAGGGGAGTAGCCAGTAGGTCAGAGAGGTCCTCCTGCCCCTCTGCTCTGCCCTGGGGAGGCCACATCTGGAATCTTGTGTCCAGTTCTGGGCCCCTCAGCTCCAGAGGGACAGGGAACTGCTGGAGAGAGTCCAGCGCAGCCACAGGGATGATGGAGGGAGTGGAACATCTCCCTGGTGAGGAAAGGCTGAAGGAGCTGGGGCTCTTTAGCTTGGAGAAGAGGAGGCTGAGGGGTGACCTCATTCATGGTTATCAATATGTCAAGGGGGAGTGTCAGGAGGACGGAGCCAGGCTCTGCTCAGGGATGTCCAGTGACAGGACAAGGGGCAATGGGTACAAGCTGGAACGTAGCAGGTTCCATAAAAATATTAGGAAAAACTTTTTCCCCGTGCAGGTGCTGGAGCCCTGGCCCAGGCTGCCCAGGGAGGGTGTGGAGTCTCCTGCTCTGGAGACTTTCAAACCCCACCTGGACACATTCGCATGTGACCCTGCTCTGGCAGGGGTTTTGGACTGGGTGATCTTTTGGGGTCCCTTCCAACCCCCAACATTCTGTGATTCTGATCAATCAGCCATACACAGGTTTCAAGATGCGAGGTGGTATTTTAAAAAGTCTCTGGCTGGCTGTATAACCCTGCCAACAAATTGGTTAACTGACCCTCTTCCTCTCTGTCTCCTCAAGCCCAGAAGACACACCTGTCTAATTCTGTATTATCCTTCCTGTATAAATATTAAATCATTTTTGTAGTTAGGCGATCTGCTCAGTCAGTGTTTAGAAACACTAAAACCTATCAAGTCGAATTTTTTGTTCACCTTGTGTATCACCCACCTGCCTTGCGCTACTGGAAGCTCATTTTATTCCTATTTGTCACACTGGTTCAATTTTTATGACACCTGCAAAATGGTGACACTAAATCCGCACCTCCCTGATACCCTCACCTTGTATTATTAATTTAATGCCCTGCAGATGGCCCCAAGTAATCACCAAAAATCCCCCCACAAAATGCCACAGCTCCCTCCCTCCCGAGTTGCAGGCAGTTCCATTTGTAAATATTCTCCTCCCGAAGAAGTTTACTGCCCTGCACAAAACACTTCAACTGCACTCCGCGGTGCACAACCAGGCACTCCTCCTCAGCATTACTACTTTCTATCACAGGGAAAAACAGCCCCAGGGTAAATTTTTTCTTCATCTTGTCCTACAGGAATTTTCAACCAAACCGTGTCAATGAGTTTCCCAAACCTTTGTATTTGAAATCTTAGCACGTAAGAGGCAGTCAGGATCTTCAGTATTTGGGGCTCCTTTTTCTCAAAATAATCACAATTTAAGCTATTTGAGTTTGTTGGTTTTGGGGTTTTTTTTTAATAGCTCAGACTTGGCATTGAATTTGAGAAGCACAACTCATCAAAAATCAAATGTCAACTTGATGACAGAAAGAGCTTCCAACAGTGTTCACACAAAACGCAGGAGTTTATTTTTCTGTTCTCTAATGAAAGCTGCAGTTCAGCAACTTGCCGATTACGCTGCATAGCTGAGCCAGAAAGGTGGATCCGAAAAGACTTGGTAGTGGCCAAACTGAAGCCTCATCATTTTTTATCATCCATGAAACACAAAGAACAATTTCATAAACACGTAGTTCTAGCACATGCTGGGAAAGAGTTATCACGTGCTTAATCCAGAAAACATACGTGACCCAAGCATAAAATGTAGGACATACAACACCTCTAAAACCTATTTATGCATGTGGTAGCTTTAAAAATGTTGTGATGAAATATAAGGTGCCAGCCCTACAACATTAAAACTGCTACAGCTGATAATTTCAAATAGAACAACTGAGGGTTAGTTGGGCATTAGAACCAGCCAAATCCATCCTTGGTAACAAAAAAAATCCACAAGCTTCTGCAACACAATCCACCTTGTGAGACTGAGCTTCAGCTTTTACATCACGTGGTTCATTCTCGAGGTAGACACCACCCAGAACTGCAGGCGTACTCTCTGTAGGGTACATTAAACTCAGTAGCTAAATACATCATCCATCGGTCAACAAAACTATTTTTAAAGCTGTCTGCTTACGCAACTGAAACGAAGGCACTTCGCAACACGTGGTCAAGTTTCCTACTGGAAAGATCAACAGAGGTAAGAAAGGAGAAACACTGAGAGGATTTAATCTCCCCGAACCCTTTTCAACAGACAGCTCGCGCAGCACTCGCAGGGAACGGATTGCCATGCGCGTCTCTAGTCGGAGAGAAGCACAGTCTGTCACACGGGGAAACTCCAGAGCCCCGTGTTCGTACCTCCAGACGAAACACCCAGGCTCAGCTGGGCAAGGCTCCCTGAAGGGCCCACAGGCAATCGGCAAAGGACTCGTCACACGGGGAAGGAAAAAACCTCCAAACAGCAAAAAGCCCCGACTGCACTAAGACATTGCACTTGCTCTGCTCTCCCCACCACCTCCACCACTCCTGTTCCAACTAATCCGGTAACTGCAACGGGAGCTGACCTAGCCTGCTTATCCCCCTGCCCATGCCAGCCAAGCTTTCTTTCCCGACTCTGAAATAAAATTGCCTGGAAAACACAGAATGGAGGGGACAGCAAAGTGCATCACTGTATCATAAATTCGACAACACGGATGTTTCGGATTAACGCACATCAGCGTGTACGAACATCACCTCCAGAAAAAATAAAACCACGGAAAAAGAGTCAAAAATACGCCATTTGTGAAAACAAATAGTTTTTAACTGCACATGCAACTCAACTGTGAAGGCACACGGCCACACCGAGGCATTTTTTTCCCCCAGAAATGCCAAGCTTCTTCCTAACTGAGAATTTCTTGCAGTACAGCCCATCTTAGTGGCACAAAACCAGCAGCTGTTGCAGGATGCTCAAACAGAAAGCATGCGAGGCCTGGTAATAGGTCTGTGCTGCAAACAGAGCAGCTGCACAGGATGTTCTACACAAAGCAGCAACAACCTCCTGCCGGGATTCCACCAGCCCAGGGGTAACACACCGATTTAATTTTCTTACTAGAAAACACATTTCCAAATAAATTTTAGCGTAGATTTCTGCATGTCAATACAAATGTAACGGGTGTTACATCACCCTGCCTTGCTCCAGGGTAAAGACTAGTTTCATTTTTGACTTCTTAGACTTTATGAAGGGGCCATTTTCCAGCTGAACTGCAAGCGTCAAAAACCAGAAGTGCCACATCATTTGTTCAGGAATGTACAGAAAATGCATTTTAAGCCACAGCCACATCTAGTCCACAGGGAGCGACGTCTTCTCAATGCTGAGTCCATTTAATGCTTTTGAGGTCAACTCCATCCTGCACCATTTCCCAGAGGGGGCTGTAAAGAAAACAGAGAAGTGAGGGCTACCTAAAACGCACAGGACAACATCAACAACAACCACCAAGTGGACAAGTCCATCAGCCACACGTGCAGTTAGGAGGTGCCTGCCTATCTCCCCCTTGTGGAGGTCAGCGAGCTTCAGACAGCGAGTCCTCAGCCCGAGACACAGGAGGTGCGAGGGCAGGCGCTCCGCCCCGTTCCCTGCTCCCGCTCTGGGCATAGAGTGCCCCTGTCTGGCAGGGACTGAGCCCGCACATCTGACACGGTCCAGAGGAGGCAGGAGTCTCTCAGTTTCACCAAAGAAAATAACTTATCGGTACAGAAACTCAGTAACACCGTCTCTGGCTTAGTAACTTCTACGTACTGCCCTACACGCTCGCCCCACTTGTCATTCTTTCCCTGACAAGGGCAAGGCCTGGGAGAAGTGCTGTTATCAGGTTTGTTCCCTTAAAAATGCGTCACTGCTGTTAAGATCAGCCTCACTACCCACTGTGGCAACTCTGCTTGCTTATATACAGAGACAACACCATATTTTTGAAGCAAAACCATTTACTTTCAACTGATTTCAACTCTTCAAATGATTGTCATACCCAAGAAGTCTTTAGGTTGAACAAGAAGATGGCTCACCTCATTTCCCTCAGCCTCTTAACATGCTGTATGCACTTTTGCACGGTATAATCCACTTCTTCTTCTGTGGTGAAACGACCAATGCCAAACCTAAACCAAAAGAAAACCACTAAGGACCAGAATAACATGCATATGGAGGGCTGGAACAAATCCAGCACCTACTTTTAGCAGAAAGGAAAATACTTGGAAGCATTAGGGAAGACCACTCCACGCACCTTATAGATGAGTGAGCCAAGTCTTCGTCTGCTCCAATGGCCCGCAAAACGTAGGAGGGCTCCAGAGAAGCTGATGTGCAAGCACTGGCAAAGGGAAGGCAGGCAAATTTCAAACTTTTGTCCATGTGCAGATGCTACACTCCGCTAACATCCTCCGACGAAGAACAAGTCACTTATGGCCACTTAGTATCACCACAACTCCTTACAACAACCTGTAACAGCTTCCCTGGCCTCTCAGAAGCCAGCAGTGAACGCAAGCAAGAAGAGCAGTAAAGGGCAGGCGTTGGAGGGAAATGCACGTAATAAACCAGGAGCACAAGGTAAGAAGAGACAACAGATAATGCAGTAAGAATAAGCACGGTGCCAAACAGAAGCAGCAGGGATGCAGACTAAGAGGTAGCTGGTGTGAAAGCCATGACAAAAACACAAAGGAGCCAAGACATAAGTAAGTAGCCAGAGAAGGTAACATACCGACAGGGACATTAGAAAAGAAAAAAAAAGACTTCACAAGGTGCTGTTTGGCAGCAGAACAAATAAACGAGCAGCAGTGCACAGAGAAATCCAGAGCAAGATGATCCAGTTACAGTCACCAGCAGAGAGCACTTCCATCCCAAAGCAGTTGGCAAAACCGGCTGCATGTTGTTGCTCAATTTCCACAGGCAGCAACACGCAGCACAGGGCAGAGCTGTTTCCAGAGCTCTAGCACACAGAGCAGCGCCTCAGAAGAGATTTTCAAATTGCAGAAGTGCTCAGCTTCGGAGACACTCAAGCGGAGACTTGTTCTTCCCATTTTTAGTGCCAACGGTCTTCTAATTAAAACACGCTGACCACGTTGTTCTCAAAGGTGAGGAAGAGAGAGCGTCTTTACCTTCCACTACCTCCATCACAAGCACTGAGTTTCTCTTGGTCACAGAAACGTTACTCATCACTCCTCTAGAGTCAACAGAGCTCCATACAAGCATATTCAATTTTCTTTCTGGTTTTGCATGAAACACAGGTGCTGTGAGCTAATTTAACTCAGATCTTTGTTCAGCCCTGCTACTTAGTTCTGATCTGCCGCTTGCGTGAACTCCTGCCGAAGGACAGAAGCTGTTCCAGTGCTGGTGGCCTTCGGAATGAAAGTCTCACCAGCAGCTACACGTCAAGTCAAGGCAGACCGCAGGTAACCAGGCGGCAAAGCCGGCAAGTAGGAATTTCTAGGTTGTTCTTTCTGGTTTTGTTTGGGAGTCTTTTTGTGGTATTACCCGCTTGTTTTAATTTCAGGATGAGCAAATTTGACTTCAATTGTAATTCGAGAAACATCTCCTTAGAACGGAATCGGTGCCAGGCTGACTTATTAACCCAATGCGCAAATACAGGGCACGGAGGAGACCACTCCTTACTTTGCGCCTCCACTAGCAGATGTTGTTTTTCTCTCCAAAATACACGTCTGTCCCTTCTACATATACCACCTACCTTCCTGAAGACAGAGCCACGTCTTTCAGAGCCATCAGAAGACTCTCCCCTTCCACGTATGCGAAAGATAAATTGATGCATCCTATACAGAAATGAATGAAATGGAAAACAAAACAAAACTTCCATCAAATGAAATCCAGGGCAAATCCCACCCCACACAGCAGCACTTGCACAAAGGGCATTATTCGGTCACAGCCATTAGCGCTGAGGAGTGAGACGGTTTTCTAACAGGCTCAGGATTTTGCTAAGGTTACCTGGATAGCGCTGATCTCTGTCCCCGTTCATAACCACATCAGGGATTTCGCTCATGATTTTTGTAACCAGCCGTTCCGCCAGTTGTGAGATTCGCTTATGGTCATACTAGTAAAGAAACCAGAAAAGAGACCAAAATAACAAACAGCAGAGTTCGACCTCACACAAACTGCTCTGTGTCACCAGAGACGAGCAGGCTGAAGTAGGTGGGTTTAGTTAGACCGAGGAAAGGACACATCTGAAACTTAAAACAAAACCGTCAAACCTTACCTACTCTAGGGGCTCTTTTAAAAGAGAATTACCAGTTTGATCCTAGCTAGCTCAGCCTTCAAAAATACTCCAAACCGTTCAGAAAGATACAGCTGCCCAGCTGGCTTTCATAAAAGCACTGTGTTCTTTGTGTTTAAGGACAGGTTAGGTAATGCATGACGTGACACATTTTGCCACCCAGGAGAGGGAATCCATCGTGGTACATACCCCTTATTTCCTCAGGAGCTCCCAAACCGTCCCACATCAAGACAGGGACTGGGAGCTCAACCTTTACAACATGGAACCTATGCAATGAGAATGGCCCATGTCCAGTCTCTCGTTCTAGACTGAAAAATGAGGTCACTCGCACTAAAAAAGCAGGGAGGTACGGTAGCAGCTCTGGCGCACAAAACAGCCAGGTGCACGCACACAATTCATGCTTGTTTACACGCACAAAAAAGCTTCAGAAGAAAACAAGGCTATGTCAAATATTGGTTGGTTTAGAAACACCGGAACTCTGCCAGGTAAGGGAGAGAACCCAGACACGCGGCTCAGGCAAACGCCCGGCTCTGCAGCCTCCAGCAAGGCTTCCACAAGCACCCCGCTCGCGCAGCACACGCTGCCCAGGAAGAAGCTTGGTCCTACACCTGCAGATCCCTGGCTCCAGCATCCCGCTGGCGCTACGTTAAAGGATTTGTACGTTCCAGCTGTAAGGAATGTGCTCGTGCCCAACAAGAGGGCGAGCAGCACACAGACTTAAGACACCAGACATGGCAAATAAAATTTACCATCCAAGCTAGGAAAAAAAAATAAGGTCTTAGTTGCAGGGCTACAGTAAACTTGAACTTATATATGTATTTATTATGTATGATAATGAACTAGGACAGTCTTTTTTTTCCAAGATATATATTACACAAATATGATTTATTCCGTTTCAGAGACGCTGCTAATACATGTGTGCAGAACGCACAATCGCTTACAGCCGTATTTCACTAAAACTATTGGCCATCAGCCTGTTGCAGAAAATTATGATTCAAAGCACTTCAAGAAAAAAAGAAACTTAAAAGCTAAAAATCAACTTGCAAATACCACAAACCATTCCTGAGGATCTCAAAACACTTGACGTTAGGAGAATCAAATTTAATTCAGGCATCCGGACACAAAAAGACGTAAGGAATCTAAAACCTAGCTGGGCCTGTCATATCATTTTCTGGAATCCAGGACAAACATCTTCTCCCACATACCTCCATCTCTTGCCGTGCCACTTCACACGCCGCCCCCAGGCCCACCGCTAAGGGGGTGGGCACCGTCCCAGAGCGCAGTCCTCTCTCCTGGCCTCCCCCGCTTTGCAGGGGTTCTAGCCTGACGCGCGGCCGACGGCGAACATAGATAGCGCCGACCCCTTGAAAACAAGGAGAGCTGGTTCAGTACACGCTCAGTTGTGAAATTACGAAAAAGGACTCCCAAGGTCTGGAAACATTCTTTATTTCCACAGCAAACACGTATTTGGACTCCTCACTGGAGAGAAGCGCAATGCACGCACACAGAAGCACACTATTTTCTAGGAAACGGTGTTTGCTCCCACAGTTCATGTTGCTCTTCATTCAGGCTCCCCAAGCTGCAGCCACGGGAGAAGTTTGGTTTCTCCTCATCCGCTTCAGCCGCCCAAGGACTCAGTACTGCCCTCGTTTCTCAATTCCTGGGCACAGCTGGGAGTCGATCCCTTTGCACTGAAGTTCTTATGTGCAGACATTTCTATCATTGATGTTCCCTTACCTGCTTCCAACTGAAAGCTCTAGAACTCCTTTCCCTGGATTACCAGGTCAACACCAGGAGTCTCCTCCCTTTCTTCTCATTACTGAGACTCATCAGTGGCACCAACCTCCAACAGGCAGATGAGCTGAGCTGGTTTTGACAGCCAGCCAACTTCACCCCCTCGTGTCCTCACCTAGAAACTCCATTTCCACATCTTCATGTGCCTCGGCGCACCTAACGAGTGACCACCACCACGGGAAGAATGGCTGCAACTGCTGGTTATAAGACTTTGTGAAAACTTGTATCTGTCACCTGCCCAAAGTTATTGGTCAAAACCTCAGTCCTCATCCAGATATAGGTCTTAGGGAGAGCTCGAACAGAAAGACAACACACTGAAAGAATAATAATATTCTTGCCTTTTGTTTCTGAATAGCACATAGAGCGCCGCAAGCCTGATTTCTGTCTTTCTACATCCAGCGTTACAAGGTAAATGGACTGAGACAGTGACAACAGTTGAACTTTTACTACTTGGGGATGGATTAGTAAATCCATAGCCAGACTTTAAACTCCATTCTGCAAAGAAGACACACAAATAGTGGGGGTGGGGGAAGCAGCAGCTGGAACGGCCAAAAATCACCAGAAACTGAAACCTTCCAGTTACCTTTTGGTCTCCTCGTTGTAAACTACACTTGGGTCTAAGCTTTGGTCTATAACTCAGTGACTTCATTTGAGCCACTTCAGCATTAACCCTGCTTCACACCGAGCAGATGACTTCTGAAAAGCCACCACTCCTAATGCTGCCACCATCACAAGATACCGTTTCTCCCTTCGGTAAAGCCACCTCACAACCCATCAGCACCGAAGATCCACTTACGGCAGCAGTAAGTCTGGCAACAAGCCTGAACTACTCCAAAGTCAGTCCAGTACCAGTCTTGGAATAGTTTTCTACAGTTTAAGTCACTATGACAGACAGGTTTGATTTCATGCCTTGTGTAGTTACCTTAAGGTAGGCACAGAAACAACAATTCTCTAGAAAAGCACTTCAGTAAGTACCTTTGGGCCCATAAATTTTATGGCCACTGATGCTCATTAGATCAATTTTCATGCCGTTGACATCCATGGGAATTTTACCAACTGCTTGCGCAGCATCCGTGTGGAAGAAAACTTTATGTGCGCGGCACATCTCACCTGCAGTAAAAACACAAAAAGCAAGAAAAACCCCACATTATCTCATCTAATCACTGGATTTCAATGATCCCAACAACGAATCTAAAGCATCAGTTTAGAGCAAGGATCAGTTCAGAAGTGACAAAGAAAGAAACGGGTGCCGTCATTTTTGTTTCCCAGCAAAGTGCCTGAAGCTGCGCGGGAGCTAATCCAGCTGACCCCTGCGTGGGCAGAGGTTTAGGCAGGTCAGCAGGTAAGGCTACGCAGGATTTCTTCAGTTGAGAAGTTAAAAAGTCTTCTGCTGTTATGAAGTGAGACTGTTTCCAAACCCACACTGACCAAGTTTAAGCACAAATGACCGCATGGGACATACAAGTTTCCCCACAGGGATGACCCCACAGCTGGACAAAATTATTTTATTGTATTATTTTATTATTGCATTATTTTATTACTGTATGTTATTCTTTTTCTTCTCAACACCAGTCCAGTACAAGCCAGTCTTACTTCCAAGTTTATACTTGCCAAGTGTTTTTATGCCATTTCCTCCATTTTCCAAGTTCTGCAATACTCAGCTTCGAAAGTGTTCTCAGAATTGCCACCAGTCCTCGCACACACACAGCGGTTACTGCCACCTCAACTCACCCGTAATCACCCTCCCTACAGCTCGGCTGCATCCCTGACCCCTCCTTTGCGCCAGCCCAGCGCCGTTTCTCCCAGGAGAAGTTGCCCTTCCGTGGGCCAGCAAGAACAGCGCCGCTGCTGCCAACGCCGGGGCACAGGCCTCCCGCTCACAGCCTGCAGGGCACCCGTCCCAGCCGATTAAACCCCTTATCAGGGCGTTACGGGAACTCACCACGGGAACCGCAGCCTGGTACCAGGTATCTGTGGCATTTAAGCACAGAACAACAGTAACGGCCCTGATGGCCTAAGCACAGAAGGAAAATAGAGTCCTCAAGCCTACAAGCAACTCGATCACAGTCACTACTTGTCAAGGAAAAAATACAACCACGAAGAGCCTTGAGGAAAATGCTGCTTTGAGCATAACAAAGGAAAAAAACTAGAGCAGTTAAGCAAAGGGAAAATCAGCTGCACGACAGGACAAGATACCTGCCACAGCCTGGGAAAACACCACCCTCTGGAGTCATGCGGTGTCAACCCCAAGGCAGAGGCCAAAGCCCCCACCGACCCTGGCTGCCCTTCGCCTGCTTTGAGGACCCCGTCCCCCACCTGCCTGCTCCGAGCCTGGCTCAGCCTCTCCCTGCCTCCCGCTCCAGAAACCCAGCTTTTCGGCAGCCTTTTGACCTCCAAACCAACTGTCCTTGACTGCACTATGGCAGTAATGGGAAGGGAAGTCTAAATGTGGTGCTCACCATCGCTTGCCGCCCCAAATTCTGCATGTCTCCTCGTTAACACTACAAGCGCTTAATGAACCATCACAGTACATAAACACTATGTGCCCAAAAGTTATTGTGTGCAGCTTTTTCATCCATTGTACAGTATAGAATGAAACCAGAAACACTGCAGCTGACCTGTGGTACAAGGCTATAATTGCTGCACCACTCATTGTAAAAGTACTTTATTTTGTCCTCATCTCTCTCATTTATTTGGGACGGCATTATTATTTATTCCTTAACCACACCACCACACCTTACTTTGTGCATCAGTAGCACTTGGCTGGGAAAATATTAAGCTGAATGAAGCAGAAGTGACATGAGGTGGCCTCTGGAAGCCAAGGTGTACTTACCAATGTCATGGATTGGCTGCTTCACTCCTATCTCATTATTTACAGTCATCACAGAAACCAAACTTGTATCTGGCTGGAACGCAGCCTCCAACTCCTGGCGAAACATTCAAACAGACAGAAATTGTGACTAACAGCAGGCACGAGACTCCTGTGAACACCTTCAGTTTGCCAGCAAATCTTACCCACCAGCCCCCTAACGAGCACACTGCCAACAAATCGCCTGGGTTTCAACAGAGTCCTGGCGAGAGCACTAAATCCTCGTCAGCGTGAAATTCCTGCAGCAAGTGGGGCGGGATCAATGGCACGTTTGGATATCCTAAGCCTGGTACACACCGCGCCACCTCACCTGGTTAAATCAAGTCAGAACAGGCTTTTGCTATGTCTCACACATTCCTCTGAACGATTTTCTTTAATGAATTAACCACCGGCAAAACAGCTTAAGCCACAGGTAGGCAAAGTGAGGCTGGCTATAGAGGAATGGCAGAGCATACAGGAAAGTGTCACGTAAATGAGGGGCCTGGGAGCAAAGCTCTCTGAGAACGTGACGGAAGCTTCTGATCCCACAGCCCTGATCCCGCTACCCAGACACCCCCCCCCAACCCCTCCAGGCCAGGTGACAGGGCTAGAAATAAACCTGATGCTGTGCTGTACCAGAGGAGGCAAACAGTGAAATAAGCACACGCAGCTTCTAACCCCCAGGCCTGCAGCCAGCACAGCCACAAGGGGCAGTTCAGGGGGGAGGGTTCCAATCGCTGCGTCTGCTGCTGTGAGCAGCTCGGGTCACGAAGCTTCACCGCTAGCTCCTGTACCACAGGTAGCTCCGTCCCAGTCACGGACTGGGCTCCCAGCATGGGTATGAGCGACAACGGATGTTGAGAGAAACTCTAGAGCACCAGACGGAACAGAAAATTCTTCTCCAACTATGGCAGAGATTTGATTGCAACTCTCATTCTACCTTGTGATATTCATCATCCTTTCCTCTTCATCAGCAAGAGGACGCAAGATCCTCTTGAGCATCAGCTGGAAGGAAGAATCTGATAATTTTCACATTCCTTCTTTCAGTGAACAACTTACCTTCAAATCTACGAGCCCGTTTTTTTTAACGGGTAGATAAGTGACCCGAAAACCTTCCGCTTCCAGGGAACGGCAAGAATCCAACACGCACTTGTGCTCTGTTTGTGTAGTAATGATATGCTTTTTTCTGGATTTATAGAACCTTGCAACACCCTGCCAGGCACAATCCACAAACAAGAAAATTGCCATTAGACCACTGAAGAAAGCAAGCTTTGCACAAAGAAACTACTTGAAACAATGAATTGCTATTTATATGTAATTCACTTGGACCTTCGCGCTTTGTCTCCAAGTCATGAATCTAAAAGGTACTGACATATAATTCACACAACAGATGTTCACCAGCACTTATTTTTCAAAAAGCCTGTGAAAATGCTAACTGATTTAAGTTCTACACATTATCAGTTGTCCAGTTGTTTTAGACATTAGAACAGAAATACCTTTTTTAACACGTTTGGACACACAGAATGACAGAGTTGTTGAGGCTGGAAAAGACCTCCAAGATCAGCAAGCCCAGCCTATGGCTCAACTCCATATACAATGAGAAATCTGAACAACCACATACTAAAGGTTAAAACACTGCCAAGTCTTAAACAGAAACAAGATCATAATCGGCATCTCCAGTGCATTTCATGACAAATATTTCAGTTACATAAGCAGGCGGATTGTATTTGGTGCGGGTATGATTAAGTGTTGAGTACTATACCCTGTCCTCAAAACCACGTCCTGGGCATGAGAACACCCCAGTATTCCCTCCGTGTATGTGGTAGAACACAAAGAGTAAATCCAGGAATGCAAATATTTGCTAAACCAGGCCAACATATTAAGAGTTAAACTGTTAAAAGATGCCGACAGTTCTTAAGAGCATAATTTCAACGTAACAAATAACTATCAGTATAAACCTTGTACCTTGATCGCCATATTATTTGATTCTGTTGCACCACTGGTAAAGATAATTTCCCTTGAATCGGCTCCTATTAAATCCGCAACTTGCTGTTCAAAAAGAAATACAAATTTGATCTGTTAAGACAAAACGCAATGAATTCACCCCAGCAAGAAACATGCAAGGTGTTTACAAGAATACCGCCATGAAAGGAGTACAGCTGGTATCTAGCAAAGTTATGCTACAGGTAAAATAGTCTAAATATCTGCATTAAGACAAAACACATCGGGAATTCACAGTCATTAGCAGCAGTGGTATGAAGCATTAGCTTGTCACAAAAGAATAAAAACACTAAGTAGACAAAAACCCAGTATGGAAAAGAAAAAAAAAAAAAGGAAAGGAGAGAAGAGGAGAGAGGAAAGGAGAGAAGAGAGGAAAGAGAAAGGAAAGGACAAAAAGGGAAAGAGAAAATAAAAAGAGAAAAGAAGACAAAGACCCATACCTAAAATTAGGAGAATGATAAGATATTGCAGCAGCACACTCATGACCTTAGGAAACCAAAACCCCTGAGGCATCTCTGCCTCAAGTATCGGTTTCTCATAGTCTGACTGCTCTAATCTCACTACTTTCTCCTGCAGTAACTCTGCTGAAGTGTAACTAAGCAAAGAGGAAGCTGCTAAACCCAGCCCACAGACAACCAGCCAGCTACAACACTTCTGTCACTGCTTCCGATTTTCTCTGGGCACTGAAGTCCCTCGCCAGCAGGAAGACTGCTCCCCCTGCGAGGAGCCAGGGACTCACCCGCCTCGCCTGCTCCATGGCAGCCTCGCTCTCCCAGCCGTAGGCATGGGTCCGGGAGTGGGGGTTGCCGTAGTAGGCTGTGAGGTAGGGGAGCATGCTGTCCAGGACTCTGGGATCCTGCAGGACACAAACCACCCAGCCTTAGAAACGCAGAAGGAAAAGCCTCTCTGTGCCCCTACACACACCATCCCTCCGCGCCCCAGGGCTCAAACGCTTCTGCGGCAGCGCCATGTCCAGCTCAGGCTGGATCTCCAACAGCCGAGCCTCTGGCAGAGCCGAGCGCCCAGCAGTTACCCCCACACCTCACCTCGAGCTGCATAAAGGCCATCATAGAATGGTCATAGAATCAAAGAATAGTTTCAGCTGGATGAGACCCTGAAGATCATCCAGTCCAGCCTTTGTCCCAGCCCTGTCAACCCACTGACCCGTGTCCCCAGTGCAACACCCACCCATCTTCTCAAACCCCTCCAGGGACGGCGACTGAACCCCCTCCCTGGGCAGCCAGTGCCTGACAACCCTCTCGGTAAAGAAATTCTTCCCAATATCCAACCTGAACCTCCCCTGGCGCAATTTAAATCCATTTCCCCTCGTCCTGTCACTCTCCACCAGGGAGAACAGACCAACCCCTCCTCGCTACACCCTCCCTTCAGGCAGCTGCAGAGAGCGCTGAGGTCTCCCCTCACTCTCCTCTCCTCCAGCTGAAAAGCCCCAGCTCCCTCAGCCGTTCCTCACACGACTTGTGTTCTCAGCCCTTTCCCAGCCTGGCAGCCCAGCTCTGTGCCCTCTCCGGCACCTCAGTGTCCCTCTTGGAGTGAGGGGCCCGAAGCTGGACACAGCACTCCAGGTGAGGCCTCGCCAAAGCCGGGCACGGGGTCTTTAGAAGTCAGGACAAACTACACACGGAGGTATTTCGCTCAAACGACTTTCTCGCCGCCCCTCACAGCGGCCTGTCCCCGCACACGCCGGCTCCACCGCCGCAGAGCGGGAGCGGCCACACCGGGCCACGGCGGGGCGCGAAGCCTCAGCCGACCTCAGACGAGGCCGCGGCACCCACGGCCGCTCCCTTCGAGAAACGGCCCCGTGAGGCGGCGCTGGGTCCCGGCGCTCCCGACAACGCGGCCCTTACCAGCGGGGTGGTGGCCTGTACGTCCATGTAGAGCGGCCGCAGGTCGCCGCCGCCGCCGCCGCCGCCATCGTCGCTTCGCCCTGAGGGAGGGAAGGAGGGAGGGAGGGGAGGACGAGCCGCCGTCAGGGCGCCGCGCCCTACAGGCCGACCCCACCGCGGCGGCTCGGTCCCTGCTCCGCCTTACCCGCTGCCGCTGCCGCCACCGAGAGCCGCCGCGGGGCGGGGGCCGCCCGCAGGGCCGCCAGGCTCCGCCACAGCAGCATGGCCGCCGCCCGCCTCTTCCGGCCACGGCACGGAGCGCGCCGGAAGCGGAGACCGCAGCGGGCGGCGGAGGAGGGTGAGGCCGGGGCGAGCGAGGTACGAGCCGGGAACGCGCGGGGAAGGGGCGGCCGCCAGGGCCCGCGGCCCGGCGGGAGGCGGAGACCGCCCCCGCCCCGGGGAGCCCCCGGCTCCCCGGGGCGGGGGCGGTCTCCGCCTCCCGCCGGGCCGCGGGCGGTTGCTGAGGGCGAGGCGGGCCCGCCCTCAAGGCCCCGTCGTCCGGGAGCGACGCATCGTGCGGGTTTTTCTGTTTTCTTGTCCAGATGCCGGTGACCGTGGGCCCGTACGGGCAGTCGCAGCCCAGCTGCTTTGACAGAGTGAAGATGGGGTTCGTGATGGGCTTCGCGGTGGGCATGGCGGCGGGAGCGCTGTTCGGCACCTTCTCCTGCCTCAGGTGAGGAGGCCGCTTCTTGACACAACGTTACCAGGAGGCTCTAAGGTTGTGCTGTAGGATGAAGCTTTAGCAGAGAGCTTTCAGCCCCCAGCACCTTAGAATCGGGCTGGAAAGGACCTTAGAGATCATTGCCCTTATGGCCAGGAAGGCCAAGGGCATCCTGGGGTGTGTTAGAAGGGGGGTGGTTAGTAGGTCGAGAGAGGTTCTCCTGCCCCTCTGCTCTGCCCTGGTGAGACCCCATCTGGAATACTGTGTCCAGTTCTGGGCCCCTCAGCTCAAGAAAGACAGGGAACTGCTGGAGAGAGTCCAGCACAGGGCAACTGGGATGATTAAGGGAGTGGAGCATCTCCCTTATGAGAAAAGACTGAAGGAGCTGGGGCTCTTTAGTTTGGAGAAGAGGAGACTGAGGGGTGACCTCATTCATGGTTACAAATACATAAAGGGTGAGTGTCACGAGGATGGAGCCAGGCTCTTCTCGGTGACAACCACTGACAGGACAAGGGGTAATGGGCTGAAACTGGAACATAAGAGGTTCCGCTTAAACTCGAGAAGAAACTTCTTCTCAGTGAGGGTGACGGAGCCCTGGCACAGGCTGCCCAGAGAGGTTGTGGAGTCTCCTTCTCTGGAGACATTCACGACCTGCCTGGACACGTTCCTGTGTAGCATTATCGAGGCGTTCCTGCTCTGGCAGGGGGATTGGACTTGGTGATCTTTCGAGGTCCCTTCCAATCCCTGACATTCTGTGATTCTGTGATTTAATCCAACCTCCCTGTCACGGGCAGGGATGCCTCTCGACTAGATCAGGCAACACATGAGGACCCAACGGGGATCAAACCCGCGACCTTGGTGTTATCAGCACTCTAACCGAGTGAGCTAACCAGCCCCCTACATTCCTAGTGTTAAGTATAAGGGCAGAAGTCTGAGCTGGTGTGGTTTATTTTATGTTTTGAATAAGACGGAAATTGTTGCCAGTCCGTTATAGAATGGCTAGGTTGGCATCTGGGAGGCAACTTGGGATTGCTTCAGAGATCCAGAATATTTTTATATGCAGTCAGAGCAAGAGCCAAACACCCTCTCTCTGGGACTGCGGAGGGTGATGCGGGCCTGGTCCTGCGCCATGTCACCAGAGGTTCACGTAGGTGAAACTTTGCCAGCGGCTCTGAAATAGCCACAGATCGAGAGCCTGCGGTCGGCCCCGGCCGCAAACGGCCAAGTCTGGCTGTGGCAGAGCATCTCCTCTGCCTACAAGGAGGTGGCAGGTTTGCAGACCTTTTCCTGCCGCTCAGAAGGGACGTTGCGTTGGGAAGCTGAGGCGGTGGAAGATGGGCTCTGGGAGGAGCCGGATGATGTGCGGATACAGCTGCGCCCCTTCTCCTCGCTTTAGAGCTCCCTGAGGTTCCGCAAGCTCTTGAGTACTTGCGTCCTGGTTTCTTTGGGTTCCCCATCGCCCTGTGTGGAGGTGGTGACGGGGCTGACCCTGAGTCTTAATTTGAGGATCGTAGGCTGCTCCTGGTTAGCTCTTGCGCTGCTCACTGGCTGGTTTGGCACAGAAGGAATTGCTGAAATGGGCTCTTCCGCGCTTTGCAGAACTCTCTGAGCTTCCGAATCTGTGGTTGAATATGGGCGATGGTTCGGCAGTGAGGCTAAAAGGCACAAAGACTAATCTGATGGAGTTTTACAAGTTTTCCATGATCTCTCTCAGATCCTGGACAGTGTTTGTAAGTGGTACAAAATACAGATTTAAGGCACGTAGAGGAAGCAGTGACAGTGGCCCTGTTGTACTTGACTGATGCAGCTGTGTTACTCCTGCTGTTTTGAGGGAAAATCTCCATGTTTTGAAAATGAAGTGCATGAAATTCCTTAGACCCTACGGTCACTGCAGTGCTTAAAAGCCAAATATTAGGAGTCCTTCCCGAGAAGGACCAATTCTTTTTATTTTGGTCTGACCCCCAGGTAGATGGGAACTAGGGAACAGAAACACACCTGGACATTTCTAGGCCTTTCAGATTTCTCCCATATTAGAAATGGGGTGTCAGTGGTAAACAGGAGGTTAGTTTACAACATGGTTTTTAAGTTGGTGGTATTAAAAATACTGCTGCTGCAGCCAGACAGGACGGCAGAACAACAGCTCAGACCCTTTTTATTCTCTAGCAAGTCAAATACTTGGACAGCACGATTTTTTTTCCCCGAAGTGAAGGGTAGTTGGGGCACTAGCAGGCAGAGCTGTCCTGTAGTGGTGTGGCAGGAGGGTACAGCATCAGCTGGTACTGCTGCAGGCAGAAATATGTGGGGGCTCTTAGCAAGGGTCACTCCCGTCTGCCAAAGACAACAGCTCCATATGGGGGTTTTGAGGGTTTTTTTCAGTAGCTCAGGCACCGCAACCAGGCTCCTTGCGAAAACAGGAGGTGCCACTTTAAATTTAGACTGAAGAGGAGGTGTTTGATTTGGGTGCTCATGGTTGTATCCCATTTTTTCTGCTGCACCTCTGTTACCTGTCAGGCTTCAGCTTTTATATAATTCCCGTGTTTTTCTTAATCTCAGGATTGGCATGAGAGGACGAGAGCTGATGGGCGGAGTTGGAAAAACGATGATGCAGAGCGGTGGAACGTTCGGGACATTCATGGCTATTGGCATGGGAATCCGCTGCTAACCGGGAGCACCGCTTCTGCCCCAGAGTGCCCCCGTCCAGCCATTCCTCCTCTGTACCATAATAAAATCTTTAGATACCTGGAAGCGAGCGCTCTTCATGGAAGAGTGACGCACCGTCCTCCTTGCTCTGCCGATTGTAAACGTGGTTTTTACCAAGTTTCTACTTTCCTCCCACGACAATGAGAATCCTTTGTACTACATTAAAGGTCCTGTTTCACAGGTTTAAGGGCAGCGCAGTGTTTCTCCCTTTGGTACTCAGGCAGCTTGCACCAGGGCAGCTTGCACTGGTGCATTCCCGACTCTGGGAGTTACTCTGTGGCTAATTCAGATCAACGATCAAATTTCTCTCCTTTTGCAAAACTAGATGGGTCGAAGCTGGCCCCGTTTCTGAGTTCCAGCTAATATGGGGCAAATGCCCTCACAGGGCGTGAGGGATCCCAGAAGGACTTTGGCAAGTCCTTTTGCACCTGAGGGTGAAATACAGGAGCTCAGGCACCTTCTTCCAGGGACGCTGGGGGTGCGGGAAGCAGTCAGGGAAGGGGCAGCTGGAAATCGTCATGTTGCTGGAAAATAGAAAAGTGCTCCTGTCACGTGACAGCCAGAGGTATTTTGTGCTGAGTCACCAGGGTGACTGACACCAGGCGTGGGAGAGCTAAGCTCCCTGCCAAGCCTTGAGCAAGGCCTTTCCTAAAGCTCTCCTTGCTCGGGCCAGGCTGCATGTCGCTGCCTGCCCAGCAGCAGAGCCTGGCTGCGCTGCCCTGCACGGCTCCGACAGCCCGTGGCCCCTCTGCGAGGTGAGGGGCTCCGCTGCACGGCCCCTCCAGGGACGGGCAGAAGCAGCAGCTGCCTCCAGCAACAGGAACGCACAGCGGCTTTTTTCCGCTCCCTCGGCAAAGGAAAGGGACTTCACCCACGGGAGCTGCACTCCCAGAACCGTTCTGCAGCCGGCCCGTGGGCCAGCAGGGTGCTCGGTGCTTCCTGGGGGAACAGGGCCTTAGTCCCTGCCCTTCGCCAGCCGTGGTGGCCGTGCCTGGAGCTGAGCCGTGAAACATTGAGCCAGGTGTGGTAATCGCCCGTTATTTGCCTTTTGAAACCAGGCTTATCTCTGCTCCTCCTTTAGTTCTGTTCCAAGGACAGGACAGAGCAGAACCTGGATGAGCACATACACCCTTTTTACCTGGCACCCGTGCCACCTTCCCACTTAAGGGAGAAACACGAGTCTACCATTAACCGCCTGCTCTCTGCTGTCACACGCAGCAGGAACCACCAAAACTGCCACCAACAGCCCAGTCAAACACAGCTGCTCTGGCACAGCTCGAGTTTGACTCCAGCTGGCACTGTCGGACTCAAACTGGCAACTAGAACAGCACAACCGGAGAGCAGCTCGGCATGTCACGTGCTGCCATGACACCCTCCTGCAGCCTGTTCCTGCCCCTGCCCACATGTGCCTTTGTCCAACTCCCACCCAGTCCCCCCTTTCCTCACTGGCTCCCGCCCAGGTTGCTGAAGCCCCAGCTCGGCTGCAGCTGCCCAAGCACATTTCCACTCGCCTGGGGTGGGTGCCAAAGGCAGCTTTGATTAGCCCGTGGTACCAACTGGGGGGAAAGGGGCAGAGCAGGAGGGCAATGCACTGGGCAGGCTTCCCCACACAAACCAGGCTACAAGCCAACTTAAATCACTTCTGCATCCCTCCGACTCAACTGTTTGGGAAAGACGGGGCTGCAAGGGGCAGGGGAGAAGTTACCTCTGCCCTCCCCTGCCCAGGCACTGGGAAAAGCCACCAGCCCTCAGCACCAGCTGCAGGACACGGAGGGTTCAAACCCGCAGGAACCAGCTCCTGCGCTCTCTCCCGGAGGAGCAGCGTTCCAAGCATCCGCCGTCTCCCAACATCGACCGCCCAGCTCCTGTCTTGAGCACGCTCTACTTAAGTCAAGCTACAAGAGTGGATAATAAAGCTTCATGAAGGCCTTTTTAAGAGAATTTTATTTGAGTGGTTCTTACAAAGATTGTTGCAATATGAAAGTCTTTGTTTGATAGAAATATCAAGCTGTCTTGTCAAACACACTGAAGTAACCCAAAAATATATTTCAGAGCTCACAGAGCTTAAAAAGAGCAAAGATTATATGCAACCAGAACAAAACACGTTTCTGTATTTCCTACCGATTTTCAGACTGCTGAAATCCTTCAACTGTGCCACACTGCGTACATAGAAACTTCTCTGGAAATGCAGAGATCGTTTTGTTTGGAAACTTAGACACACCTCACACAGTATTTACAAAGAAACTTTTACAGATACATTAATCAAAAGTTACCATCAAGAAATAAAACCCTTCAATCCTTCTATTCTTACCAATTATTCAGCACAAAGCAAAGCCGAGTGGCTGGCTAGTCCGCTTCCAGCAGCCTCCTGAATTTTCCATTTATACAAAACACTAAGTATGTCCCTTCATAAAGTCTATCTCCGATATTAACCTTTAGCAGATCACCTACATTTAGTGAAATGTAAAATGTCATTGCTGCATTAAAAGAAAGGCTCGTGAAACATTAAAAATGTCATTATGTCCCATCTGCCTTTTACAGAGACTTGTTTTCTATGAGCTACTTCTCGGGTCCTACTGATCACCTTAGTAAATGTACAAGAATTACAAGGCAGAACAAGAAGTCAACAGCTTTGTATACAGTGGAAATGCTAGTTAGGGAGAATGAACACACTGCATTTCTGCTTACTTCATTTTATTTTTAAAGATAGCAGGAAGTGTACACAAAATGACATTAAATCCTTTCCTTTAGTTTTATCTAAATAAAAGATAACTCAATCTTCCTCCAAAAAATAACTATGTACAAAACTGACTAAATCCATCTTCATCGTCGCACGGGAACCAGTAGTTGGGTTGCAGTCATCGAATCTGGGAAAAGGCTGTGGTATGTTGGAAGAGGTACATACGCTGCTGTAATCATTTTACCTAATTGGAATATTTAAAAACGAAAGAGAAAAATCAGTTATTTGGCAATTTCTGTAATGAACGAATGCGTGCGGGTCTCGGCACAAAGTCCACTCACCGGCAAACCACCTCCCGTGCAACGCGTTCACGGCCGCGATGGCAGCAGCGATCGAAGGACATTTGACGTACACGTTGCCCTGCAACACAGAACCAGCGGCACAGCCCGTGAGCCGCAGCCCACAGCCCGCTCTCAAGACACTTTCCTGATGCGGCCGTGACAGACACGAACCCACGTCCCATTATCGACTGATAATGCAGAACAAGTGCAAGAGAACAGAGCAGGGGGCAGCTTTTGACTGACATGCATGACCCTTCCGTACCAGATATCTTGGCAGGGAAGTTTTCTAAGCAGGATTTTGCAGAACAGACCAAATGTAAGCCTGATCTGAGAACAACAGGTACTGTGGAATTGCTAACTCGCTCCTGATAACCATTCCAAGAGAGTATCGAGGGGCTCCTGATTACGGATCTCCGGCAAAACAGAGAGGCACAAGGATTTTAGCTAATTCCATTGCAGGCTCCCAGTTGAGTTCTGTGCATCACCAACTATAACCACAAATGCTCAACTCAACTGCAAGTTCACAGTCTGGTTTCGAGGGGATGAGGGACTCCCCACTCCCCAGGGCAGGAAGGACGTCCAGCACTTCAGACTCTTTAACTTTGCCAGAGATACCTGAAGTTTTCTGCCTGCAAACAGAATTTTAAACTGGCCTCATCCAGAGCTCCCCAGTATTTACATTCAACAACTTCAAGACATCCAGATGCTCAGAGTAATGTGTGCGCATTTTTCTGGCTGCCTGCTTAAGAACAGAATACTACCAGTAATTCCTGAACCAAAGCAGACTCTAGCTGGAACAGATGTTGCAGGAGAAGAATATATTAAGAAACAGAATCCAGCCTTCCCTTTGCCAGCCTGTACTAACCCTTCCCACTGTGATCTAACTCATTTCTTCTTGGAGGAAAACCCGAGATGAGGGGCTGCTGTTTAAGGCTGCAAACAGCGAACACACACACACACAGCTCCGTGCTCCAAGCTGCCTGAACCCGGACAGGATACACAGCAACGTAAAGCTAAACACGACTGTATGTTGCTTTACGTACTAGGCTGCAGCTCACCTTGACATCTCAGGGTTTCCAGTGACAAGAGCTTTCTGCAGCAGCACAACGATAACGCAGGTTTGTGAGTGCCAAGTGCATTGCCAGGGCACAACGATCCCATTTAAGCGATACCAACAGGCAGAGCAGTGGGATTTCAGCCTCGCACCACAGACGGGATGGCTCACAACAGGACAACTGCGGGGCCTGACGGTTAGAAGTTAATCTGACTCTCTATGAGAGTGTCTGAAAACTGCACTTCAGTTTGGGCTGTGAACTCTGTATAAAAGGGGTTCAAGAAGGCCAAATCTCTTTACAGACCTTCTACAGTTTGTATTCTAAGAGCTGAAATACAGAGAAGAGATGGAAGAGACAACCAGTCTGGGGATTATGCAAGAATAGTCCACGCAGAAGAAAACTGTATTACCCTTCCTAAGGTGCAGGCTTCGATTGCCTCAAACAGGCATTAACCTGTAATTAAAACTCTGCTTCAGTAGCCCTTTTTCTACTCCTCCCTAACTCTGGGCACTCCTAACGCCCACTGCAAGATTTCAGTACTACTCGTGAATGCAGCTGCTTCCAAGCATGGCATTAGGCACACCTTCAACTGCACATCTGCTAGGACACAGGGTGATGGCTTTAAACTGAAAGAGGGTAGATTCGGAGTAGATCTAAGAAATTCTTCACTGCGAAAGTGGTGAGACCCTGGCCCAAGGAAGCTGTGGCAGCTCCTCCCTGGCAGTGCCCAAGGCCAGGCTGGACGGGGCTTGCAGCAGCCCGCCTGGTGAGGGAAGGTTCCCTGCCCAAGGTACCAGGTGAGCTCTAAGGTCCCCTCCAAGCCAAACCGTGCTGCGATTCCATGATCTCAATTCTGCCAGAGCAGGGTGTCCTCTGTGCTAAGTCTGTGTTCTCTAGCAACAGAAGAAACTGGAACTCCCTGACTTTTGGGAAACGCACACCTCAAGGGAAAAGCCAAATGCCAGAATTAGAGAGGTCATTACTCTTCAGCCTGTACTTCCACAGTAACTTCAGCTGTGTAAACCCAGAGGAGCAGGTCACAGCACCAGAACACTGTTCATACCTGCATTCGAGTTACGTACAATGACTCGAAACCTACAGTTTGCAAAAATTGGAAAGCAACTTCAAAAACTTAAGATTCTGTTCAGGAAAAAAATAAAGTATTCATAATGCTCCCTCTATACACACACTCCAAAGCAACAGAAGTCCTAAAACCTGTTCAGTGTCTCCTTGGAATCAGGCATACCTGAGCCGAGTTTTTGTCTACATAGATGTGGATAACTCCTCCGTGTTTGTTACATTCCTCGATCACATCATCTTTAATTTCCGTATCCCAGCCAGCTTCTTCTTCACTGTAGGGGGTGGAGGAAGAACAAGACAGAGACAGGATTTGTTATCACTTGGACGAAAAACACCCTGAAACCCAGCAAAACCCTCTGTAACATTCTGAATACTTTCTCCCACGTTGAAGTCATCAACCAATGCCAAACAAAACCAGACAATGATAAATCACTTACGTTTGAGGATTAAACATGTTGGAAAGCTGGAAGCACTGTGTTGCAACTGGCTGTACAGAAGCTGCTGCAGCTAGAACTGTAATGGAAAAAAAACAGAAACAAATCTAAGAACCTGCTACGCGTGGCTCAAACTTAAACGAGAATCTTCTACCTGTTCTTTAAAATCCCAACATTCAGCAATAGCAGTAACAGCTCTAACTCAACAGAAAACTGAAGTCAGGAAAACAAACCTTGTAACTAGACACTACAATAGAGAAATTTTTAATTGACCGACACAGAAAACAGCAGAGGTCAACTACAGTTGAAGCTGAAATGTGAAAAGATAACCCCATACATGGATTTTGGCAATTTTCAACTTAAATATTCAAATGCAGACACATGCATCTTCACATCCATCTAAACATTCTGCCTGTGTTGCACACCAGCAGCACCTTTCATTTTTGCATGGAAGCCCAGGAACAGCCTTTTCTTAAAGGGTCCCTGGGGGGGTTTAAGGAGAGGCTGGATGTGGCACTCGGTGCCGCGGTCTGGCCCATGTGGGGGTGTTGGGACATAACCTGGACTTGATGGTCTCAGAGGGCTTTCCCAGCCTCACCAATTCTGTGATTCTGTGAGTGACACCACCTTACCAACTAAACGACATCTTAGAGAATTCTCAACAGAGTATTTTAAGCACATCCACACTTTTGTCCCTTGGAAACACACAATGCAGGAAATGGTTGCAACGTTTATAATTTCGGCTGTCAAACGCAGAACAGATCTAAACTCTTTCCTGGTATATGACAGTATCACAACTTGTCATTTATTGCTCTTCATCACAGTACACCTCACTAAGGGCTGCCCTTTCCACAGGCTTACGTAAACTTCTGTTAGTTCAGCTGAAGTAACAGCCACCTTCTCATATATATATATTAAGGGTTGCACAGTCAGAGTAAGATGATAATGACTCCAAGGACAGCAACCCCAAACTCCTGAGTCTTAAACGACCCCTCTCTAGTCCCTACCCCTAAGGCAGGAAAAAGGAAAAAACTACAACACCCACCCACACCTAAACCCACACGTTTTTTAGGACTAACATGTGTCTGGGGAATGCCACCAACACCAAGGAAATGCTACCAAGAAAGCGCGAGGTGTTTAACAGACATTCTGCTATTCTGAGTCAATAACCAACACGCAGTACGATTCCTGCAGGCATTACCATGACATAATCCCTCAGGCTGCTGGCGAACTCTACACCAGAAGCGTTTCACTTATGGACATCTGCAATAAAACCTACTGGTGACAAGTTTTATGAAACGCCAGTTTACCTTCATTCTGCTGAGACAGTCTCGTTTGCAAATCTAAAGAAAAACACACAGAAGTTCATTAGTACGCTTGCTACCACAGAGGGAAGAGTTTACTTCAAAGAGAAACCCATGCCTTAAAAAGGAAAGACACGACCACGTCCTTTAATTCAGTTTATCACTTCCACCTTGCCTTTGCTGTGCTTGAACTCTTTGTAACACGTCTTTTGCTCCATGAGAAAATAACTACAGCAGTTCTTACAGGCATTAGAAGTTTGGCATCTTTACTAACTCTTTAAGGATACAGTTACCCAAATGTGACACTGAAAGCAGTTGTCAAATTTAAAGTAGAATAAAGTGGCATTTCACCTGTTAGGTTTTCATATAAGTGTTGTAATGACACAAGTTACTTTGGTGTTTTTCAAATTCAAACATTTTCAAGTGTTCAGAACATTTGCCAAGAAAACGATAATTATTTGCTTAGTACCATACAGCTGTCCCAATCTGAAATTATGGGAACAGACAAAAAGAGACTTTCTAACCACTTCCAACACTCAACATCTTCAGACCAAGACAAAGCTTCAGAATGCAAGAAACGTAAGCCTAAGCCTCTCCACTTAGGTTCCAATTAAAATCACACACACAAGGAGTGAGAATGCTGGAGTTAACCATCACCTTAATTCACCTGTTCAGAAAGCTGTGAAGTGATGGATCCCAAATAAGCTTCCAAGCTTACTTGGAAATACCTGAAGGTATCAGGTATCAACACGCTTGTTTTCCCTTTCTAACAAATCCTCCTCCACAACACCGGGGGACCAACAGGAGTTTTCTGCTCTAAGTGTCAGGCAGTGAGAGCCCTGATGACAAGTTTTATGTGTCGTAGAAGGAACAGCTGAGGGAGCTGGGGCTGTTCAGCTGGAGAAGAGATTGAGGGGAGAGCTCAGCGCTCTCTGCAGCTGCCTGAAGGGAGGGTGTAGCAAGGAGGAGTTGGTCTGTTCTCCCCAGTGGAGAGAGACAGGACGAGGGGAAATGGATTTAAATTGTGCCAGGGGAGGTCCAGGTTGGATATCGGGAAGAATTTCTGTACTGAGAGGGTTGTCAGGCACTGGCACAGGCTGCCCAGGGAGGGGGTTGAGCTGCCGTCCCTGGAGGGGTTTGAGAGACGGGTGGGTGTCGTGCTGAGGGACACAGGTCAGTGCTGTTGACAGGGCTGGGACAGAGGTTGGGCTCGACCTTGAAGGTCTCTTCCAACTGAAAGTGTTCTATGATTCTATTATTCTGTTTTCCTCAAGTGCCTCCCACAGAACACACATGCTGGGAACCATATTGAGAGAGAAGAGCAGGAAGGAGCAAGCTCTGAAGGCTGCGCTGTAACAAGAGCTGGCTAGGCTTCCCATGTTTTCCACCTGGATCTGAATACAAAGAAATCCTCAACTCCAGCAAGTGCCAAATACTGTAATGAGGAAGACTGTGCATGTATTCTGTGCAGAAGCTGCATGGATTTGGCCCAACCTATACCCGATTACCTAATTACTACCCCTACTTTTCTGGTCAACTAACGTGTTTAAAAGAAAATAACAACCCCCCGAATCTCCCTCCGCAATGCTGGCCCAACGGCAGGCACGCGTGGCGCACAGCTCAACTCACCGAGCATCGGTCAGCCTGGGGCTCTACAGCCCAACCCTCCAGGCCACCAGCGCCAAATGTGGCAAATCTACCCCTATCACCAGCTCCAACTCTCGCTAGGGCCGAGAGCCAGATCTGTTCTAAACACAGGAAAATCAGCTAACACAGCAGGTTTCACAGGTTATCCACCACCTCTGAAACATAACTCCCTGTCCACCAAGTCTTTCATCAACTACCTGAATTTTCTTGTTACCCGTGATGAAAGAACCGCCCTGCCCTCTCACTTCCAAATTAATTCAGGATTTAGAAATTCATTGTCACTCTTCACTGTCCACTCTTATTCTTCCCTATACACAGTTTTCAATAGTATTTGGAAACTAAAGTTAATGCACCTGTCAAATTAAGATCAAAGTAACTTTCTCAGTATGTTCTGTATCTGTCTGACAGAGCAGCGAGTTATGATTAAGAACATGCTTAGTGCAGAGAAAGCAGAAATATCTATGAAAGCATTTTGTGTCTCAAAACAAGGTGAAGCAGGATGTTTACTGTGAAACCCAACTAACTTTAAATGAACAAAAGCCTTCCGAGTATTCCCCGGTCTTCCCAGTAAACACAAAGAGGTCCTGGACGGTAACACCTATTTGTCCTCTGTCACAGCACATCGTGTCAATCTTTATCACAAACAGACAGTTCCAAAAGTACAGAATGTTTTGTCCCACAAAGCATTAGAAAAATGTTCTGCAGCCTCATGGTCCAAGTTCTCAGTTCTCCCATAAAAACAATTCTTTTGTTTCCTTATTTTAGTTTGATTCAACCCATCTCGAACACAGACAACCAGAACTGTTCATGAGCAGGTTCATTACCTGTCAGATGCTCACATATGCTACCCCTGGGAACACAGCTGCCCTTTCCAAAATGCATCACTGACACTACATATTCTCTCACTGGTAAACTGGAGTATTTGGGTATTTTTCTCCTCGTCAATTTTTCACTGTTAAGCTCCCAGGTTATATAACTAGTATTTGTTTCAAGCCTGAACAGGTGACAGTACTTCTGTACTTGCTCACCTCCTACTCCTGTCAAACACTGTTATTCATGTAAATATTAAACAAGATCAGTCCAATAACTGAACTTTGGCTTCACCGACAGCCTCTAACCTTCCCAGCTTCCACCTGAAAACAACCCCTCTTTCTTGGAGCCAGCTTCTTTGCACATCTTGTACTTCCTTTACTATCCACCTCTCTCGTTTAGTGATTTCCAAATGACACAAGTCAAAAGCTCAGACAGAAGAGTTCTTCCACTGGTCCTCTGTGTAGGAAAATCACTTTTATCCAGCTGTTAGCCTTTAAACGGAATTTCTCTGAGAGGCTGCTATACTTCAACAACATTCTTCAGTTTACCTAGCTTTAGCATGACTTTTGAAAGAGACAAGTGAGGTCAGAGTAACCGCACTGGAAACCAGCCAGATTATGTTCTTCCTCCTTCCTTTGAAGGGTAGGTAATTCAGAATTTGATGTTTCAGCTACATACTGTATCACAGATTTAAAATATTTACTAACGATACCAGATATCAGACCTCATATTTCACGTACCCATTTCCTCAGTAATTTGATGGAAGTTTTCCTTCTACTCTGAACTGACAACATTCAGCTGTAACTTTCAGCTTTGCTTCTACCTTGTGATTTTATTTTTTTTTTAAATCCACATTCCTAGCTTACCTTCCTCAAATTCCTGACTTTATGATCAGTGTCCCCACTAAAAAGTGAAGCAACAAGATTCTTTTCAAACATATTCGAGTATTTTTTCATTGAACTTTATCACCACTTTCTTTTTATTCTTTTCAGTACTTGATAAACCTTAATCTACGCTTTCATGTCTTTGACAAGGTCTAACTCAATCTGACTGTTTGTAGGTAATTCTCATCTATTTCTCAAACTAGACACAGTTTTATTATTAGTCCTTTTTCCCATTCTTGACAGACTCCCTGCTTATTCCTTATTTCTTTTGAGGCAGTTGAGCATCCAGTTCGCTGTGGAGCCCATTTACAACGGGGCTGTTTCTTCTTTCTGTGGAACACAGATCCAATACAGCATTAGCAATTTGGAACTGAAGAAACTTTTGACATCCTACCTGTTCAAACACCCAAGTTGCTGAGACCACGACTTTACTGCCTTGTTTCTTCAACCACCACTTTTGAAATCAGAACCATTGGTTTACAGACCTGCTTTGCTTATCCTTCCATTTAAACTTGAGCAACTCAGGATCCCTCAAGTCAACGGTCATTTCTATTCTCATCCATAACATCTTCATTACTTACCAAATTGAGTTTAAAATAGCATCCCCTCTTCATGAGTCAGTGAGTGTTTGATGAAGAAATTTGTCGGATATCACATCCAGGAATATCTGGGCCCCACCATTATTACTAGCAATTCTTCTCCAATCTGTATCAGGGAAGTTAAAGTCTCCCATAATGACACAATTCCTGGTAGTAATTTTCTCTAATAAGAGTAAAGAGATCTTTAATCCATAACCAAGTCTCACTTTGGGGATAGCTCATGACTATGGTTGTAAAAAGCTTTATCTTTTTCCAAAGTTACTTAAGTTGCACATGTCTCCATTATCCCTTTTGCACAATGTAAGTGGAACAAACAATGCTACTCCTACCACTTCTACAGTCACTAAACATGCACATTCTTCAGAAATCTGTATCCAGCCTTATCATTTACCCCTCCACAGCCACGCTGTCTCACACCGATTCCATGCTCTCCCAACAGTTCAGCTGTGTCAAACATTTTTGGCCATGTTCTTGATCTGGGGAGTCTGGATTTCTTTGGTTTACTTGTTTCAAGCACGGGGTGGTTTTAAAAACTATTTCTTTTCTCATTAACTACAACCGATTTCAAGCCAGACTGTCACATGACTTGACCACCTCCATTAAAGGTGCTCTCATTTCAGTGTTGTTTACCTTTCCTTCCCTTTCTGGACTAGTGGCACTTCTTCTCTGGCACTGTGTCTTTTTCTTCTCAGATAGAAAAAACATCACCTTATTCCTCAATCTTCATATTTCTTTCACTAGTCAGTTAATTTTCCTTCCAAGGATGTATCTACAGAAAGACCCCATTATATTCTTCTGGCAACTGTCTGCAGTTTCAGGCATATGTTCTTCTCAAAACCACACCTGGACCTCAGTAACATCACTCAGGTGTTCGCTTAAGGCTGAATCCCCGAGTCACAAACTCTGCTGGAAGACAAACAAAACGATGCTCCCTACTCTGCTGCTTTCCTGACACTTCTCACACATTCCAGCATCTAGTTATTTGTGACATCCCAGTCTTTTCTACTGCTATGACAGTTCCATATCTTTTGTTCTTGTATTAAGAAAATACAGCAAGAAGGTTACTCATGGCTGTAGCTCTGAAGCCCTCTTCAACAGTTTGGTGCTGAGGCCAGCTATGAACTAGCGACAGCATCGTATCCTCAGCCCCTCACACACCAAAACAAAGTCTCAGGAACACCTGCAACACACCCGCCTGCACAACACTCAAACTATCGCCAGTTCCAAGCAACACACCCGTGCCCTGACACAGCAGGACACACACTGTGTACACCTGGCGCTACAGCAGACTCAGTTGCTGTGTGTCCCCCGTAAAGTCCTAAAAACCTTCCTGCCCATGGCACAGCTTTTTTTTTTTTTCTTTTCTTTTTTTTTTCAGAAGGGTCAATCCCCTTCCAATTAGGAGACAGTCATTTTTAATAGCCAACATTTACACTGCAGTAGACCACAAAAGGCCCCATTAGTAGGGGGAATAGTAAAGATAAAGAGATCAAGTCTTGGGATGAATTAGGTGAACTACAAGAGATTTGCCAAAAATATGCAAAACAACTCACGCCCATCAAAGCTGTCATATACTGTTGTTGTTTATTTGCTCATGGATTTGCAACGTTTTACAGTTTGTAAAACACCCTGCAATGCCTATGTTCTTGCTTTAAAAGACCACAAAATGTAGTTAAGTACCTCTTATCTCAAAATTATAAGCATAAATTATTTCTGAAAAATAAACAGATCACCATTTCTTACCTGCCACAGCCCCAAATGCCAAAGATCCGCTCATCTGCAGAGCCTGCTGTGCAGCTGGGGGAATCTGCAAGCCAGTACCTAGGAAAAACCACGAGCACACCTTGTAGCAAGCACTTCCCACACTGCCCGGCACGGGTGCAGCAACAGTATTACAAGTCTTGTTGTCATCAAAAGCTTAAAAACACCATTCCATGCATTTAGTATAATATTCTGTGGGGTGATTAGTTCAAATTCTGTGAACTTGTGTATTTTCACACGTTTCTGTCACTGTCACACACACCTTCTGCAAGCCTCGCCATCAACTGAAGGCGACCAGTTGTTCCCAAGTCAATTCCGGTCCGTTCCAACTCATCGCTGTCCAAAAATGAACTGGCACTGGAAGCATCAGTGCGCTCAGTTACGTGTCCAACTTTCATCGGCCTACCAGCCAACTCAAACCCATTGAGTTGTTCCAAGGCCTTTTTGGCACACTCGGAGTCTGAGAACTGTAGATTGGAAAAAAAATATAAATTCAGCAATACTGCCCAGAGGATTCAGCAACACTTCTGCTGTATGTAAGATCCAGTTACATAAATGCGAGAAACACTAAAGTTAACTTAAACGTGCTCCATATTTTCCCTTTCAACTGAACACACAGACACTTGGATATTTACTATCCCATATTTAAGAAAGAATATATTTAAGTATATATTCTTGTTAAGCTAGAACATCTAGATACTGCAATCAACAGAAGTCACAGCAGTGGTTCTCTTTAAACGCTTTCCAAGAACGAAAGTCGCTTCCTTTTTAACCGCCACGCGTTTACTGGCTATCCCTAACAGATGTTCTGGTTTATGCTGTGCAACATCAAGCAATATGCAAATATTTCACCCTTGTTAAAATCATCGAGTATTAGCTATATAGTCAGTTTGGTTTCATTTGTCTCCAGGTGCCAGAGGTCCCAGCCCAGGTTTTTTTTTGAATGACAAACTGCTAGCTCAGTCAAGAGAGACAAGTTCACAAAATTACATTATCTGAGGGTAAAGAGGAAAGATGTTTTCAACTCTTAAAGTTTTAGCTTCTAAAATTTTATTTCCCCTAAAAAAAAAGCTCATATTCAATGATTTTCACAGCACTGAAAATGCCATTCTTTGCTAGGATCTTTGCCCACAGAAGACAGCCTTCCTTAACCAAGCAGTGATCACAACATACACTATTCCATGTGAAACATGTGCATTGTTCAATCACAAAGTCAGAAACGAAGAAAGAGGTCACTGTTGCACGTCCTGCAACATGACATTTCTAACACGAGGCTTAACAGAGACTGCCAAGCAAAATCTGCTACGAGATGGGAAGGTCACACTCGGAAATTGTCTAAGCAGCCTGGCAACTCTAGTCATACCGTAATGAAGCCATATCCTTTTGAGCGTCCGGTTTCACTATCCATCATCAGCTGAATGCTTTCAATCTAAAAATAAAGATATTTATTATCAGACATTTTGGAATAAACCACAAGGTATCAAACAATAAACAGAATACAACCCTGCCAAACATACATATGCAAACATGAAAACCACTTTTTATTTTTTAAATCTGTTCCTTACTCCTTCCTCAACTGACAGTTCAGGTACAGGCAGCTGGACAGGTACTTTGATACTAAACCAGAAGCAGGTAAACATAAGGGTGACGTACAATTTATTCTTTAAGTTGGGTCCAGCTACAGCCAGAGGTTTGGTCCTGACGCAACATTCTAGTAGACAATGAGTGTTCAGACATCAGATCCTAAGCGAAACATGATAGTCACGGCATCTCATACACTGAACTCCACTTTGCAAGGTAAGGAGTTTGCATGACTTTGACCAGGAGCTTTAAAAAGGAGCATATTTTAAGTAATTATTGGCATTGGGAACTCCTGGAAGTTTACAGTTACTGAATTAAAAATATATTTAAGTCATCCAGGAGCCCTAAAATAGTCTTGGGAAGAGACAGCAACACAGCAGTAAGAAGAACTGAGTTTAAGACTGGAGCACATGGAATCAGGATAACGAAAAACCTTCACAGCTCTACATGTAAGCTGCCTAAACTACGATAATCCTCCTGCCAGACGTTGAGAGAAAATAAAACAGGAACAGCGACGCAGATTAAAATTTAATAAAATCTTGCAATTTTCCTGGCTTTTGCCCAACAGAATTAAAGGCATACACATACTGAATCTGAGTAAGGCATCTGAAAAGCAGTGTCACAGCATGTATGAGGCAGGTTCACACCCAAAAATAGTACGAAAAACAATGGATTTTTTTCCACATTAAGCAGCATATTATGGGTATTACTTCTTCCTTACCTAGTAACGATATACCCGGGATACCTCAGTTAGCATAGAAGAGCCAACATTTATTGTGCCTCCACTGGAAACTTCCCATTCAATTTGCTCACCTCCATAACTCCCTTACTAAAAAAAAATATTACATCGTGTTGCAACCTGGGGCCTAACGGTCAGGAGCGCCCTGGCTCCTGTGTCAGAGCTGCAGGGGACACACCACTAGTTCACGGCAGTAACACGAGCTAAAACTTGAGCACAAAGTCTCACAAACAGATAGAACTACAACATCCACAGTAAACAGAGCTCAGTCGCTGTGCCTTGTGCTCTAACCTGTGAAACAAGGCCCCCATCCACAAACACTTGCCATGGAGAAATATTTAAATATTTATAATCCACAGAAGCAGAATACGATGTAAAGATTTTATTTTGTTTTAGAAATTTAGGGACCCACTGAATTCTCAGCTTTCTTTCCTAAGACCTGCCAGTCACAATCCCCAGACTACATCACAAATCAAAGTTCTCACTTGTTCCTGGTTACTGGGTATGTATCTAAGGCCTTGGGGATGTACAGGCACAGAAGAGTAAGAGAAAAAACAATGTTTTACAGGTGGGAAACTCTGTTTCCAGAAGCTCTGAGTACTCTAAAACTAACTCAGGTTTTTCAGATAAACTACCACAACACGACATGCCAGATTAAATACTCACCCTGCCAAATGGTTCAAAAATTCCTCGAAGCATATCTTCAGTGATGTTGAAGTGTAATGAGCCCACATAGAGTCTCATAGGACCAGCACTGCCCTTCTGCAGATTATTTGCCATCGCTGCTGCTCTGTTTTTCTCTGCCTAAGAAGAGGATAAAAGAAAAACTCACTTTCTGCAAGAATTTAATACAACACTCTAGCATAAGCAGTCCATATCTACCAGATAAAACTAGCAGATTTGCCAGAAAATACAGGCTGTTTTATTATCTGCATGCTATCCAACTTAAAATCTACAAAATCCAAGCCCGTGAGACCACGTATAGAGACACAGCTTCAAAAAGTCTTCAAATCGATTGATGAATTTCATCAAGAACTCTATCTTGTATCTAGTTAATTAACACTTCACTTTTTACACATACATAATATATATTGCACTTCCATAACCATGACACTTTCATTATTACTACTTCAACACCTGTATTTTCAAAATGCATTTATACTGTTTGGAATCGCTCTATTTGCCTGTCAACCACGGGAAACAAAAGGTTCATCTGTAATTAACCTAAACAACAATTCTTGTCAAGGTTTTCCGAACGTTCACTGGTAACCAAATTTTCAAACAGGAAGTTTTCCAGCAAGAGGTACCACTCGACACGAATGCAAGCGAGACGAACAAGTCCTTACCTGCGATGCCTGTACTATGATGGGGACGCCCAAGACCCTCTGTCCAGTTAGTCCTATTGCCAGAGGTACCGAACTAACATCAACAAACTCTACATAAGCAATTCCCTTGGAACGCCTGGAATTTCTATCCGAAATCATTCGCACATCACGAACCTAAAAGGCAAGTACAGAAAAACGCCTAAGAGATAAGGGAAAAAGAACCCGGAACAAGTAATGCAGTCCATTTCTCAGGAAGGTGTTAACAACCAGACAACTATTTGTTAAGCCAACAGCTCTGTAACTATGCTGCACATCTAGAGTAGCACAAACCTGTTGTAAGACGAGTACCTCAGAGGCAAGCTGGCAGTAAAAGCTGCCATTCCAAGTCAAATGTACTATGCTATGGCAACCAGGGGCAAGGGAATACTTGCAGCGCTGTAATACTTTAAGTCAGACCCTTACAGCTGATGGAACACGTAAAAATTTGTCCAAATCAAAATTGAAACTATTTTTTTAAACTACGCTCTAACAGGGAGACCTATCCGCAGAAGACAAACATCTGAAAAATGAAGTTGCTTAAATCAGAATGGCATCACCATGTTTTGTATCACATCACATGCTGAACAACAAACTCCTAGATTCCTATGTTGAGGAGCCTTAAAAAAATCAGTTGCTCATCATTCACGCCCCCTTTCACCTGTATCGGAAGCTCCAGAAAGCCACTAGTTTACAGTTCTGCAGAGTATCAATCCTGGGCTGACAGCTTGAGGAAGTATTTGCAATCATTTTAGCTTCCCTATTAATTACCTTGCCTACTGTAGAGAAAAATTCTTCCAGATCTCTCGGTCGAATTCTAGCAGCCAGCTGCATGCAGAATACTGTTCGAGCATCCCTCTCCTCAGGGGTAAGATTATCAATAGGTTCTCTGGGAAGAAGAAGATTCAGTTAAAAAAAATCTGAATCAAGATAACTCATCTCTGGACCTTGCATGTAAACTTCAAACAACCAGTACTTCAAAGTCTGATGGGGGGAAAAAAATAAAATGTTTGCTATGTTAAAAAAGGCAGGGTCAAGAACTGCAGAGAATGAGGGAATGCCTAATAAATAAATAACAACTTATTACTTTAACATGACTAAACATCCTGTTTCAACTGTAAGCATTAAGCATGAATGGGAAATTGTATTTTAATTACAGAAGCCTGAACTAAACAGAGGTGCCACTTTGTTACCGTCCAGAACAAGTAACGGTACCACTAGGGAGCCTGCAGTCAAAAACAGGAGATGAAAGGATGGGAAAAAGGAAAATGGAACTAATTAGTACAGACTTTTTTTGTGGGTTTGTAAACTTAACATTTTGCATCAACCCAGTCACTTTAGAGTCACTACAAGCACTGCATAAACAATACTGACATCTGTACAAACACCAGTCCTCATTTTACAGTTTCAGCTTGTTAACCCATAAAAACTATGAATAATCAGTAATTACTCATCCTTCACATCAGAAGCACTACATTAATTTTATTTCAATACTGATCGCTCGCTGAAATTACATACACCACTTTTAAGGTGTTAAAGCTTCAAATCTAAAAACTATTTATACTTAAGTGCGGGACAAAATCAGGATGCTGGATCCTAAATTGTAAACAAAATTTAAACTAAACTATCTCAGTAATAGTTCAACAATAAAAACAATAAATAAACAAAAAGCCAAGCAAGACTGGTTAAATTTAACCTCATTAATTTCGAGAATAATCTCATTAGTAGCTATCTAAATCCAATTCCCTTAAGCAACAAGTCCAAGAACATATAAACACGCCCTGCATTTCACCGGTACCTGGCTGGTCTACAAGTAACAACACAGACTGGGTAGGACAAAGACACATTTGTACAGTACTTTTCTGTTTCTTAAGATTATGAAGAAAGACTTAAATTAGCTATTTTTTTTCTACTAAGTCACAATTCATAGGAAAAAGATTGAGAATATGGAAAAACAAAAAAGCAAAGCAAGATGTGTTTTGCACACTGACACTGCTGACAATCGCACACTTTTACTGTGGAGGGGAAGAGATGGTTTATGACACGGGGAGAAAGCAACATGTTTCCAGTGCTCTCCTCTCATGGGCTTTCTGAATGAATCCCAGCCTTACTTACAAGCTGGAGAACAAGGAGTCATGCATAGTTTCACCGTTACTTTTCCAACTTCAACTGGACAAAAAAACCAAGCAACCAAACACACCACCCAAAAGCACGTAAAAATTCCTACCTAACAGGGCTCTTGTCTTTTCTGAAGGGACTTTTGCTTCTGGAGCGTCGTCTGCTATGAAGAGAGATCAAAAGGATTATAAGACAACCTTCAAATATACCAGTCTGATTTTAAACAAAACCTATCAATGAAGCAATAAAAAGAAGAGAAAACTCAGAAACCTTAATTTGATGCTGTGAGGCAGACCGATCTTCCCTCTGATGGCACTGTTGAATTTTGGACCAGAACTACGGCAAAAGGAAAGACAGACATTACTCACCAGAGCACCTGAATTCAAGATTCCCAATGTACTCGCGTTGCATCGCAAGTGCTCACCCACCCTTGCACCTGACCTTGTGAACATCAGCAACACCCCCAGCATGCACAAGCTCCATGCAGCACCCCAAACCGTAAAGCTCAGTTTCATCTGCATCACAACATCTCAGAAAATGCAGGACTCCAAGAAAGAACTGAATCAAGAGCCAGCCAGGCATGGTACGTTTGTTATGTGCAAAATACTCTGAGCTACAGTTACTGCTGTAATCATCTTCACAGGTTTTTTTTTGTTCACGTGCACATTGTACCCACTGGTGACTGCAAAGCAATACCTTAATGGCCTGGAAGTCACCCTCAGAGGGTCAGGGTTCTGAGCAAAGTGGTGCCTGCAGAACTCTTGTTACATTTTAGAATTCAAAGTTGCATGAAATTTAAGGTGCAAGGAAATCAAAGCAGCTCCCTGCAGACATCTTCAAGGCATACATTCACTTATGCTGTCACAGCTCTAGCCACTACAGTGCTATGATATGTAAATACAGCTTCCTCTATTTAAAGTCCTTGACAGACACGGAAACACAGAGCCACTGAAGCCAGCAGTTAACCTTAGGTAGATACGTCACCACAGACGGAATCCAATCTCTTGGCTGCATCTAATTTTAGTTCTCCAGGCTTCACACAGGCTGTCAGAACAAATGGCAACCTGCCTGTTGCTTCCATATTAAGGACAGTCCTCTCACTAGTTATCGTGGCACGCACACCACCCCAACAGCAATAGGAAGATTCATGCTATCATGTTCTCCCTGAAGTTGATCTCCTTGTAGATCCCAGGCAAAGACCACAACCTGCTAACTCTCTTCCTGCGCAGGCACCAACTGCCAGGGGGTTTGTCTCTCCATCTGCACACAATCGACTCTTTCTGCTGCAGCTATAAATTGATGCAAAAACACCCCGAAAGTCACAGCAGTCTGAAGACATTAAGTAGTGTTTCACTAAATCCATTTTGCCAAATAATTTGTCTGATAAACAACTTCTTGCTAGTCAGTGTTGTACTACTGCCCATTTTTAAATACGTCATGATACAGCTGAAGGCAGCAGGCCACAACCCAAAACCGTGCTGGCCAGGCTAAAGCACGGGAAATATGTCCCTGTGTAACACCGGCGGGGGCAAAAGACCATTTAGAAACTACTTTCCAAGAGAAAATAACTACTTAATAAGAGAAAATAAGACATAAAAAAGAGACACATGTTGAGATGAGATCTCCATTGATCAAAATCAGACTTTTTTGGTAGTATAAATGACTTCATTTCCCGCTCCAGACAAACGACTGCTGAGAGTATCCATTCAGGTTCTCCAACACCTGTGACACACACTGTCAAAAGCCCCAAGTGGAAACATTGGTGCTAATTCCAGACTGGCTTCTTCTCAGAGATGGGATTACCTCACTTCTTCACACCTCACCATGTAGAACATAGCGTTCTCCATTTCAACTCAAACACAGCAAGGCAGTGCAGCAATTACAGTGACTCCAGAATATTAACGTGCAGACTAACTAAATGATGGTCAATAATCAAGACCATGAGCTTTTAAGGGAACAGTGAAAGAAATGTTTTAAGTGCTTGCCTAAACCTAATGAGAAAAAAAAAGAATATACACAGTAACAGTTTTCAAATACATGCACAACTTCCAAGAAGAAAAAAACCAAACCAACACACACCACACAACTCCAAAACTTTTTTCTCCATTTTCACTTTAACAAGTAGTACCTTACACGACTACATGGGAGAAACATTAGAAAAACCCAGCAAACTAAAGCCCTAACAGACCACTTAAACAGACTGAGCAGAAAGCTGCCTGTGGCAGGATGATGTCCCAAGACACCTTCTGAGGATCCTTTTCCAACAGTATTCTGCAGGATGCACTTCTTCATGCGGAGACTTGCTTGTAAAGCTGTAGATCTCAGGAGAATTTTATTCTTTCCTCCTGCTGCCTGAAACCCCTTTTAAAATTGCTGCCTGGTTCCTGCTGTGTAGGGAAGCACTGAGTCCCAAGCTATTTATCTTTACGTCTAAGGGTTGCCTTTCTCGTAAGCCAAATGCAGGAAGCCCTCGCACAGCCCCAGCACAGCCAGGAACACACTCTCCTAAACCTGCCTGATGTCACACAGACCAAGAACAAGGCAGGTCAGCCTAGGGGCAGCCAGGTATCAGCATTCACCCGCTCAGTTATATCCAAGACTCCCAACAAAACTGTCTCAGACAAGGCAAGCACTGGCCAACCAAGTCCAAGAGAATCACAACGAACTTTCAGTCCTCATTTAATAACCTTGTTTTCTCAGCAGCTTTGCCCAAATTCTTCGTTCTAAGACAGCAACGGGACAGTCCAAGTGTCTTCTGCTGTAAGTCAGCAGTAGCTGGGATTTGTCAGAGATGTCTAAGCAAGAATACTTCGGTAAGTTCTTTCTCCACTTAAGGGAGAAGATATATGAGAATAACATTAAAAAATCCTGTGAATGCTGAGCAATGCAAACCAGTCACCTAATTAAAAAAAAAAGTTATTTCATCAGTATCTCATGCTTGAAGATGACAGATTCAAAGTCCTTGGGTTCTCTGTTGCAGACTTTTCCTTTTCTTCAGCATTACCTATGCTAGACTTCCTCTTCTCACCACTGCATTGACACTTCCACATCACCCCCCACAGCAAAAACATCTCAATTTAGAGATATTTGCTTGAAATGGGCTTTTATAAAGCAAATGAGAAAGAGACATGAAAAATAAAATTGAAAAAATAAATACAGTCACAAAGCATTTTAAATAGATGCTGCAATCAGATGCAACACTGCCTGCACTAACACCAACTCAGAACTGTCTGAACAGCCCCACAGGGTGAGATTCCAGACTCAAACTCTCCAGCCAGTGAGAGATTCTGGTAGTTACTTCTGAATCGCTGAGCTGATGGCACTGCTACAGAGACTGTTTCTTCATACGAAAACACCACTTTCAGTAGATCCAAAGGTATCTGATCCAAATAAGGCTGGTGATGCACAGGCTTCATCTCTAGAACTCGTGTCTCCCTGAAAGTCAGCACCTGTTTTTAAAGGCCAGTCTCCACATTGAAGAGTCATGAACAGGAAATGGAGTTCTCCCTCCTGTCTCCTGAGGTCCTCCTCTTTCACACCTGATCCAAAACTAGAATTTTGGAATTGCATTAGCATGTGTACCGCTTTAACAGCATCATCTGTGACCCACAAGTGAACAGCAGCAGAACCGCTGGCTGCACCCCAGCGCCTCTGGGACGCACACAGCTGCTTTGTATCAGTCTCACACTAAACTACTGGGTTATATGAAAGCAACAACTCAGCAACTGAAGCAGAGAAGACAGCACTGCCAAACCAGTAAGCACAACCTTGTATCCTCAGGGGATACTAGATTACCTCACTTTTTTGTTCAGTCTCTCAATACCAAATTGCCCAGAGAGCTACAGAAAAGCATCAGAACCATGAGGAAGATTCGCTGTAATCATCTACTTGGTGGGCACCACGCATCTTGATGAATTAAAACAGGCGTGAGTTGTTGTAGTCATGTGCGTAATTTCCTAAAGTAGAGGTTGAGATTTCTCCAGGTGATGAACCTTCTCACCCAGTAACAACAGGAAAAACAAAGAACAAAGACCTCTGAGGCAGCCAGGAGACTGCAGCAACTCCCACCCAAGAGATGAGATGAAGGACATCCCCTCCACACACCACCACACTGGAGGTGAGAAGACCAGCAGGCTCCACATACGGAAGGCTGAAAATTTTGATTGAGGTCCTCTGGTTTTGAGGCAGTCTGAAGCTGTAACTGTGGCACTGGCACAACCCAACCAGCTACTGTAGTCTTACAGACACCAAAGAGCTGTAGAAAACCTGCCAGCTGTGATCTTCAGAGGCTGGGCCATGCCCAATACTTGAGCCAAAGTAAAAGCAGAGCTGATATGCTCCGTGACCCTCGAGTACACGGGGCTGAAAGCAGCCCTGGATGCCACTGCATCTTAACAGCGCCAGAAGTTGCGCTAAGTTTCCATTACAAAAATGACGACATCCAGGTGCAAAATGAGCTTGAGACCTCAGTCATTTTTCATCCCATTTCAAGACTACCAAAAGGAACACGTTCTCTGGACTGGGACCCAGCCACCCAGAAAAGCATTTATGTGCAGAAAACTGTACAATCCTGCACTTTATCAGAAGGTAAATGCTGTCTCTTTAAAGATCTTGAGACTTCTCCATCACAGACATGATTAAAAGAATACATCCTATTCAAAAGCCTATTTCTGACACGATCTTGCATTCGGAAATTTGACAACAGTTGAGATCAGACCCAGATAAAAGCAGACACAAAATACAGTCTCAGGTAACCGACGAAAGCCAAGCATACAGTCCCACTGTTCTCACTGTTTTTCTGCTTCTTTGGAGATCAAAAGAGGTGGTGGGGAGCAAAGGGGAGGGCAAGAATACAAAACAGCAGATATATAAACACCAGTGAAAAAAATTGGTTTTGAGAAATGATTTACAACTGTCTGGGAACCACCTATACCAGAAGTTCCATCAAGCCAAAGACCCAAGAGGAACTGACGAATTTTTCCAGTCTCTAAACCAGTTTGAGAAATCGCACAGGGCAAATACGTAACGCTGGGCATCACCAAGACAAGATGCCTTCAATCTGCCATCCCTGAACCCAGGAAGTATTCACACAGTTCAGTGTTTAAGAAGAGCAACCCAGTAAAAGCCTTCAGTAATACAAGCGAAAGGTTTTATGAGCCTGTAACCAAAGTCATAAACTAATATTCATTTTTGCAAAGTTATATCATCATATACTGAAATATACATATCTTCATATACTGAAGACAGTAAAAAAAACTTGCCCGGTATTTTAACTCTGTGATAAACATTTTCCAGTTGTCTGCACACATTCTTTCATCTGCTTTTACATCTTTCTATGTTCAGATAAGAACGACAACTAGTAGGAGAAGTTGATACACTACTGTTCTCCTCTTTTACACTCTACATTCAGTGATGCTCTTCAACCTTAACCTCAGAAAAGAATGTGAGAGGCTATCAGTGAGTGATCAACTCAGAAAGCACAGAGTGAAACTTTAAGCTTCCACATCATACACATGTTCAACTCTGCATAAATAACCTACTAGGGACTTCTATAGCGGCCTCTGAATCTGCGATCTCTACTTCGAGAACGGCTGCGTCTGCGCTCTTTGCTTCTGCTCCGCTTCCTCTCCCGGCTTCTGCTCTTTTTCCTTTCCCGATCTCGGCTCCGTTTGCGTTCCTTACTTCTGCTCCTCTTCCTGTCATGGCTTCGACTTCGGCTCTTGCTCTTTTTTCTCCTGAGAAAGACAAATACAACTTTGGTTACACATGTAGCTTAATGTTACTATCTACCTCACATTCCACAGCTCCTTTAACCTGATGTCACAGACACTGACAGGAAAAACTTCCTACTTGTTGGTATTTATACAAGTTTCTTCTGTGAAACGGGTGGTTAAGCTTAACAGCAATTTTTAAAAATTTATCATGAGCAATATCAAGTGCTCCAAAGCATTTTTTTTAAGTTTTGTAATCACTAAAGAATGCTTCCAGGAAAAATCAAAGGATCGAAAAAATATTTCCTGCATCATATCTAGTGCATACTAAACACAGTACTTCATGTGTCTTTCAAAAATACTTCAAATACACCATCAAGATGCCAAGAAAAAAATTACATTTTCACAGTAAAGTAAAAAAAACCACAACAAGGAAAAAGCAAGTGTAAGTCTGAGAGAAAGGAAGGTTGTTCTCTCTTGACACTCCCTGCCATCAAGACACTGCCTAAAAGTTCTGCTTCCTACCTGCTACTCTCACACACAGACCATTTGCTTTTCTAAGTCTGTGGCTCTTACAGGTTTGGGCCAAAGAGAAGATCTTCGTAATTTTCACCATTTACTTAGAAAATCTAAACTTTTAAAATCTCTAAGACAATTAATACATCATATTTGAACATGAGTGAGCCAGTGTTCCATTTCTGACAGACTAATTTTGAGTTTTTTGCAATTTTTTGTGTCTACCTCGGACCATAAAAACATACAGCCTCCTAGTTTTTAAAAATGTTTATGTACGTATACATAAAATACATTAAAGAGACACTTCAGCAGTTACTTAAGACAGTAATTTACCTCCAACTAAATTTTGGGAATAACCAACTTTGCTGCTAAACTTTTGAAACAAAGTATTCTTTGCTACTGAATTTTTCTTCTCCTTTCAGGCTTTCTGATTACATACACCATCTTCTTTCAAACGGGTCTTAAACTCTTAAAAGCTTTGCATCCCACACTTGTTTTTAAAAAAGTTCATTTCTGTCACTTTATATGGCCATGTATAAACTAGGAGTTCTACTAGTTAGTTTCAATCACTAATGCAAAAAATCTCCCAGGTGCCAGATCTAAATGAGTTTCTTCACCACTAGCAGCTTTTGCTCTCCAATCTCCACCTCGATACTGAGACAGTTTTAGGGGATCTTCCTAGTTCTCAAGAGAAATATGTTGTGATTTGGTTTTAAAAACCGAAATATTTCAGTTTTAATTGATTATTTATCTACAACAGCCCATTGGTTTCTCTAATATTTTTGTACGGACATAGAAGATTCTGCAGCAAAACTTGATAGTGAGAAGCTTCGCAATCTCTGATTACACCAACCAGAAATCCAGAATAATCTGCATAAACATCACTTAACCACAGTTCCTACCGCACTGCAGTTTGTGACGGTTGGACACACACAGTCTCTCTCTCCTAGAGCCCATCACTTACCAATATCTTCCTAAGTTAACACCCTCAAACACACACTGTGGTAACAGCTACAAAAAATACTACCTGTGGCTCAACACGCTGGCCAGTACCAGTACCTAAGAACTGCAGCCAGCACTCAGCAGGGATGCAACTACTCACTGCTGTCGCTAAACCCAGGACAACTCCCAACCGAGAGCTGAACCCTCACTGCGTGCAAAGACTCCTAACAGTCAAGATTCACATTCCGTCTTCCAGTCATGATTAAACTGGACACGTACTACAGACATCTAGCAAAATTTCACAGCCTTAATCCTTTCAACTTCTAAAGCAGAGATTTAGTATGATCTGACACTGACTGAAAGCTGCACACAAAATCTAATGTTATTTTTTAGCTGTTGATGTTTGTTGTGGATTACGGTTTTCCTGACAGTTTGAATCTTTTCAGTATCGTCCACCTGAGGCAGATAAAGAATATCACAGAATGGCCCAGGCTGGAAGGGACCTTAGAGACATTTAATCCAACCTCCCTGTCACGGGCAGGGACGCCTCTCAACTAGATCAGGCAACACATGGGGACCCAATGGGAATCAAACCCGCGACCTTTGGCGTTTCAGCACCACACTCAACTGAGTGAGCTAAACCAGCCCTCTAATATCCTCTAGATACTGACAGTCCAAACAATTTAATTGCTAAGCAAAGCAAGAAGACTTCTAATGCCTACATACACACCCTTTTTCAGTCAGCAGAGCACACTGCCACAAGACATACACAAAATGGTGTGGTTCTTTCTTGAAAGATGTAGGGGAACATACAGCTGTGCCCAATCAAAACTCGGTGACAAAAGGCTTCACACTATGAGAGAACTGCAGTACAGGAATAACTAACCTCCTGGCAATTGCTAACTTGAAAACTGAAATGGCAGATACCACAGGAGCAACATTTCTGAACAGACACAAGGGTACAACTAGGGAAGGAGAAAAAGAGGTGAAACTCCCCCCACAAATAACACTGCAAGACCAACAGTGGCAAAACAACCTGCCTTCCTTCTATTTTAACAATACTACAGGGTTTTTTTTCTGAACTTAGTTTACTAGTTTTCTAAACTAGAAATACCAAGTCAGAGCATACAGGTCCAATCTGAAAAACAGGACAATGAGCAGGAAGAGAAGAAATGTCATTGCTCTCATCCTGAAGAGGTTACAGCAACTAAGGAAATGAACTGAAACACGTTCTAGTGTTCTCATATTCTACCACGAACCAAGGTGAGAACCAATGCTAAAATCTGAAAACCACTGTTTTCTTTCAGATCCCACTTCATACTTTGAGACTAGCCATACCAACAGCAGCAGTGTTTTACATGCTATGTATATATATTTTAAAACAAAATTCAGAGCTGCCTTTCAAGGGGTTTTAAGGCTCCCAATACTTCGCATGAGAATGCTGTTCAGGGAACTGTTTATAACACACATAAGGTATAATCAACTTCAGAATATTAGATTCCAACATAAGTCTAATGTTGGACTTCTCAGTCCCCAAATATTTACACACCTGCAAAAAAATGCTCTTTGAATCCCTTCAGCACTTCATGGGTATGATTTCAGATTATGACAACAGCATACCTGATGATATCTTGAGTTTGCCATTTATTACAAAAGTACGGTGATTACTGTTAACTATCAAATTCACAATTATTCTTCCTACATCAAACACCTCATCCTCAAATGATGTTTGTAAGGTAAGGAATTTATCTTGCAGACTTAAAAAAACTCCATATATTTGTGGTATCTAAACGATTCTTATGCAAAGCAATTTTCTTCATATTTCTGCTTCAATTTCAGACTGTTTGGGTGACCAGCAGGTGTTCAGACCCTGAAATTATGCTTCCTGAAGATGGGCTTGTACAAGTCTTATGAAGTTTAGACTGGAAATAAATTTAAAAATTTTTGAAGGAGGGTGAATAGAGGAAGGGAATCCGATACCTTAAACCTTTTCAAGAAAGCCCGGCTATTTCTAAATGCTTCGACCTGTTCCAAATCACATACAACTCTGTACCAAATACATTTTAAAAATGCAAAATCCACTGCATTGCTAAAGCAATGAGAAAATAAATTAAATACACTGAACCTATCAAGTCTGTACTTTTATGTGATGCCAACATTAAATGTTTCCAAAACTTTGATGACACCAGTCACCACGGCACAACCACATTTGAAAACTTCAAAATCGCTGCAATTGCGTATATAAAGCCTTCCCACGTTATTTCCCCAAACACTACTGACAGGCACTTGAAAGTTTATAAAAATCAGCAGCCTCTCCCCACGCACAGAGAAATCAGAAGCAACTTACTTCTTGCTGCGTTCTTCATGGCCATTGGCACTGCTCAATTTGTTCTCATCCTAAGCAGGGTTGATAGAAGAACATCGTGAGGACGAAGCGGAAACATTTCAAGTGGTCAAAGGGTAATGGGAATAGGAATAAGAAAATACAAAACAAAAATTTTAATACTAAATTACTTGTTTACAGTTTAACGTGGAAAGCTTTAGAAAATTTAGGTAGGCATGTTTAACCACTTTTCTGCTTAAATTTAAGGCATACAATTACAAAATACAAGACTTACATAATTTAAGAGTGTGTATTAAATTGTAGATACTTCCTTACATGGTTTAGAGAGCAAGTTATCCTGCAGAATTCAGCACTCAAGTGGTTAAATGTTATTTCTATAAAATGTAAGCGGAAGTTTCAGGTCTGTGTTTGTGTGCCCCTCTGATCAGTACCAAGGCTATATCTCTGCCTAAGCCCCAGTGGCTACGCTAGCAGCCAGCCACTACGGATTTCCTGTGACCGATGCCATTCCCGAGATCTTCGCTCATTTTCGTTGAAGGGTTGTAAGAGCTTGATGTCACCTCTGTCACACATCTCGCCCTGAAGCAAACAGGGATTCACACTGCTTTAGTAACGTCGACTCCCAAGAAAGTCATCAATAATCCACCAGTCCAGCCTAAACATTCCCTATTTCCATACCTGTTTACATGGAAAATATCCATGTTAAACCAGGACACAAGAATTTCAACATAACAATTTACAAATTTCTCTTCAAGACTTTAACGTAACTGCTAAATATTACATAAACTAAATATATCACTTAAAACTTACAAATGCTCATCCAATATTCATGACATGGTTGCAATAAACACTGTAGAATAGACTAACAATAGCTGCTATATAATTTATATACTTGCTTTACATTTTAATCACATCAGTTACATAAAAAGTACAATTCCTAAGCAACTTAAACTTCATATACATTTCTTCTGAAACAAGTGCTAAAGCATGCATAACATTAACACTTCTCCACCATGTGGTGAAAAACAACAAAAAAGACAGTATTCATTCGCTGCTGGTTTAGATAATAGACATGACTACACTAATTGATAAGAAATTTGCAGTAGGATTTACATTTCCTAATTAAACAACTAGGACAGAAGAATACAAGAGCTTATTTTAGAATGACACCGCAGACTGTGATACTGTCTTTTACTTGCTAAGAACATTCTATTCAGGGATCCAAGAATTTCTGTAAATTCGTTCACTCAGCAATAGATTTCCATCTGCCCTGTTAAAAGATTAACTGCCACCAGTCTTCTTGCATTAAAAGCAAGTCTCACTCTTCTTGCACTGAGCAGACTGTCCAAACATTTACTTGCCATGGGACTGGTGAAAAGGTTATTCTTGGAACCCTGCTGTTTTCCCAAACCACTGCATTCACCTTGTTGCTATACCAAACTGGACCTGGCAATTTTAGGAGAAATTTTCGCTTTCTTGTTTTGGGGTGTTTTGTTTTGTTTTGGTTTTGTTGGTTGGTTTTAGGTGGGGTTTTGGTTGGTTTTTTGGTTGTTTTTTTCTTTTTTAAACCTAGGGGACCACGGTACAGCGATACGTCACTCAATTACTACCTTATGATTGACAGTTCACACTGGAATCAAAGGTGAATTCATGGGAGTAGAGGTGAGATATCGTTAGGCAAGTCTACAAAGAGAGATAGATGGGCATTTATTCATCACGCTGAAGTGAAACTACTGCACAATATAATTACATTAACAGTATATATTTACTTGTAAGTTACATGTAATGCATCTCCAATAAGATAAATCATGAGGGCTCCAGGGATGTTAGTTTACAGTTCAGCAGTAGTTTCATGAATAATGCTAAATCAAGGTAAACAGGACCTCACTGGCACATTTTTCTCACCTTCTTGTAAGGAGCTTCAAGCATTGCTTCAATATCAATATCATCAGCCATTTTTCCGGACACCTGCAAGAAGAAGTAAAATCCACCTTAGGCAAAAAACACCCCTGTGCTTTACATTCCAAACGCTTTTGCCCAAGAGGCCGTCACTGCATCGGCTCACGTTCACAGAGCAGCGTCTCAGAGGACATTTTCCACAAGAACCGGACTGAAGCTCTGCCCAGTGAGATGATAAGGAATGTGACACAAAGCAATTACAGCTGCAAACAGCAAAATGCTACTGAACGCAATTAGCCAGTGGAAACCCCAGAGGTATGCCAGCTAGTTCTTTCAAAACAAAGAGCACAGATAATTTATGACACAGGAACACAGGCCAGGTGGCCATCTTGAGAAGCACAACAGTCTCACCAACAGGCCCAAGAGAGACATGTACAGAACAGAGAACAAACACTCAGGCAAACCTGTTCATCTCTTCCCAGCATTTGCTACCACCACATTTACTAATTTGCAGACTCAGAGTGAACACTGTGGGCCTTTAAGAAATGTGGCCACCTGCGTAACAGGGGCCTCATCAGAAACAGTTACGATTCGAGCATTAAGAGCTACCACAGCACACACAAGATCCATCCAGCCCGGAACTTCGGGTTCCAGACAAGAAGAGATCCGCTACGCCACGTAACACTGGTCACCGCAATTATTATTGGTTACTCTTGTTTTTCAACTACAACCCCCTAATGTAATTTCTGTTCACTGCGCTCTGAATCCCTTTGACATTTTATGCCCTTTCCCGATGCAGATATGTTATTAAGAACCTCTCAAGACTCTGCATTGAAGTACAGAGAATCAACTTTCTCAAATCTCTTAACAGGTTCTCTCCTTTTTCTTTCTTAAGCTCAAAAATGCCCAGGTCTCTAGATCCAAGTAAGACAGCTCAATAGTGAAGATTTTCCTGCATGTATGCCATAGAATGGATTTTTAATCACACAGGTTAACCCTTGCACCTTGGCTACAGGCATTGCTGCAGGAACTGCACTGTCCAGAGACTCAGCCAGAATAATGAAATCGCTCCAACATTTCAAAATCCTTTAAGCAGTTCACTTGTAACTGGGAACATTATACCAGAGCTGCACCACATGCAAGAATCAAGTCACTCACATGTGACCATCACCCATTAATACAATCAAGAATAAAAATAATCCTCTAGAAGTATCAGAGCACTGGAAGTTCATACTCAATTACTTAACCATGGCATACTAACCTCATTTTCAAGTGATTACCTCTTGGGCTATAACACTATGGCTTACAAATATGATCACCCTTCATTCAGGTGTAAAGGCTCGACACACACAGATGATTTAATTCACTGCTCCTCTACCAGTGTTTGGTATGAACAAGTACATCACTGTGATTAAGGATGATGAATAAGCAGCAGGCCAGACCCAGAATTCTACAAGAAAATCCCACTGCTGACAGCTCCCACCCACCATTCCATTCTCAAACGTGTTCTTTAGCTACACCTGGAGTGGGATTCTCCATCCTGAAGAGGCACTGCCAAGGGCAGGGAATGGGAGCCATAAGGACTGCCAAATCCCGAGTGCCACGGAAAAGCGAACGGGGAGCGAAGATTACTGCGTTCACTCACGTATTAAGAGCGAATGAACCACCATCCGGTGGGTTCCAAACAAAGGTCATTATTCACACAGCGTTTAGCCACGCAATTCACTGAGGATGCTAACAAAGAAAACACACACAGGCAGTGTTCAAAAAGCTCAAAACAAAAAAGCACAAAAGTTTACAGAAAAAGGCTTCCGTTAAACAAAGACATGCCTTGTGACCCTGAGCCACAACTAACCGACAACTAAAAGCAAAACAGAGAGAGGTATCACTGCATGACTCCCCTGTGTTTCTCTCTTCCTTAATCATTTACTGTTGGCCACCATGACAGACAAAATTCCAAATTACACGGACCTTTGGTCTCACCTCATACAATCTGTGCCCTTTGTACTCTCCTCGAAACACTTCCATTTGTGTTATCTTTTTATCAGAATACATTCTGTCAACATAACACAGATCTACTATCAACTTTGCTATTCATTTAATGCATGTAACAATACTATGTATAAAGTCATTCAAAAAAAATTAATTAATTTCAAAGTAAGTACAAAACCAGGACCGATTTTAAACTCTTCAATTAAACACTGAAGAACATCAAAATAATTTTCATAAAAGCCTTTCTGCTTCCTCAAAAAAAGCTGCACATGCTTGACAGCTCTATACATAAAAACAAAAAATAAAGAAAAAACCCACTAAGCCAAAAACCCCAACAACAAAACACCCAAACCGTCCAAAAAAGAAACCAACTTGAAACTTCGAGTCTACACAAAACCTAAAAGGACACGAAATTCGCTCCTACTGATCCAGTCAGTATTTAAAAGGCAGATTCCAACTCTCTTTGCTATGTTACATCACATAAAAAGAGACTAACAAGGCCCTCCCCTCGAAATCAGTTGCTTCTGAATTTATTAAAAAAAAAATAAAACAGCAACTCCACGCCTGCTTTGCAAGGAGCCTCCTGAAAAGCTCCAGGAACGTTCAGAGACAGCGCCGAGGCTCCGGGAGGGAAGACAAGCTCCGGGCAGCACCCGCACATTTGCTGAGCAGGGGGACACCGCAACCCTCCCCGCCCTCTCCATCGGAACCGAGGGCGGCCGCCCCCCCCCAAACACACCGCCGTGCCAGAGCCAGCCCGCGCCGTTCCGCCGGCGCTCCCGCCCCGACCCCAGGCCCGCAACCGCCCCGCACCTTCCAGAGGCCGCCGGGCCCGGCCCGGCCCAGGCGCCTCCCACCATTCCCCGCCCCGTTTCCCGGCGTAAACAGCCCCTCCGCCGCTCCGCCCGGTCCCTGGCGGCTCCGGCCGCGACAGCGGGGCCGGTTACCCCGCACAGCGCCATCGTGGGGGGGACTCGGGGAGGGACAGCGCCGCGGCCGGGCCAGCCGGACCCGCCCGCTACGTGGCCATAGGAACAACCCAACCCAATCCCACCCGCCCGGGCCGCGGCCTGAGGCTGCTCGCCGGGCAGCCCGGCCCCGGGAGGCGCGGGGCGGACACCAGCGGGGAGGCCGGCGAGGGCCTCCGAGGGCGAGGCAGGGGGCCGCGCGATGAGAGAGAGGCGGCCACGGCGGCGGGAGGGGCGCGGGCCTCCCGGGCCGCCCGCAGGCCGGGGCCACGGCGCTGTGCGGGCCAGGCCGCGGATCGCCCAGCGGCGGGGCCCAGCCCCTCGCCCGGCAGTTACCTGCGCCGCGGGCGGGTGCTGTCTCGGTCGGAGCGCCCGAGGTCCGGCGGCGGCAGCGGAGGCGCTCGGTCCCGGCTCTGTCTGCGCTGACGGTGGGGGATGGGCCCGAAAGCTCGGGAGCCCTCTTCAGGCGTCTAAACCGCGGATGGAGGGCGCCGCTCGGCCAGCCCCAGGGCGGCAGGCGGCGAGGGGCAGCGCGACCGCGGCGGGTGATCCCCGGACCCGGGCTGGGCCCCGGCTCTGGCACCGGCGGCTGCTCCCCGAAATGGCGCCCGCCGCGTCTCGCTGCTCGCAGGGCTCGGCGCACGGCACGGGGGCGCCCAACGCCCGGCGCAGGGGCTCTCGCGAGACGCAGGGCCGGACAAGGCACCGCGCGCCGCCCGCACCCGCCGCCTCTCGCGAGACATCGCGCCCGGAAGCGGCGGCTCGAACGCTCGCGAGACTTGCGGCCACGACGGCGGGGGGGGTCGTCGCGCGCCTCCGCGCTCTCGCGAGAGCTCGCGCGCCCTCTCGGGGCGCGGCGGGAAGGTCAAAGGTCGCCCGTGGGAGCCCCTCCCCCCCTCCGCCGCCGTCCCGCCCCGGGGCAGCCCCCCCCGCCGGGGTCCGGGAGCCCCGCGCGGGCCCGGAGGCTCCGTCCCTGCCGTGACTCGGGAGCAGCCGCGTCCCGGACCCCGCAGGGCGGCCCCGGGGGCTCCCGGCCGCGATCCCCGGCGAGGGGAGCCCCGACGCAGCCTGTGGCCTCCCCGCGGGCGTGGGGCGGCCGCTGTGGTGCCCCGGGCCGGTGCTGTGGGGCGGGCCAGCCCCCGCCCCGGCGGCACTGAGGTGTCGCCCCAGGTGTTGGCGGTGGAGGGCGGGAGCGTCTCCCCTTTCTTGAGCACCACGAAACGCGACTGGGTTTGTAGTCTCTGAGCTCCAAAAGCCGTGTCAGGGTTTCGTTACCTTGCGCAGGTTTTTGTTAGCCTGCACAGTTACTGGAATGACCACAGCGTGTCCTGTGACAACAGACCGTGTAGCACCTGTGTCCTGATTTCTATCCCTGCCTGTTACATCGCCTAACTTTGTGCTTCCTCTAAAAGAAAACTAACCTCTTTCTCCAGCTCCCTGTTGACCCCACCGCTAACATTTCCAGCGTGAGCACGGCGTCTTGGATGGCAGTGCCAAGTGAGAACCATGTTGGGGACCTCACGCCAGAGGAAATCCCACTGCCCTTGCGACAAGTGAAAAGAACCGATCTGCTGTGACACACAAGTCACGTCCCGGCCAGGAGGTCTCTGGGCTGCTGATGCTGGAGCCTGAGAGCTCAGGAGTTAGCACCCTATGTGCTTACCTTGTTGAAGAACTTTTATCCTGTCTTGGGCCAAATGGGTGCTGCTCTGGGGGAGTGATAAAGATTTGCTTGTTACTTATTGTTACAAGAGAGGGATGGAGTGGATTAGGTCATGGATTGAGCAGGGGGCTAAAACTGTTCCTTCACAACAGCTCTGTTGGTGCTCTGACCTTCTTCCCTTTGTCTGAGGCCCTGACAGAATTCCCTGAGTTTAAGAGCCATCTGAAGGTATTATGGCAGCACCCTTTTGCCAGAAATTACACCCCCACTTAATGGCCCACCACTCTTGACAGCTTATTAGCCTCTATAGGCCCATGTATAACTTAAATGGTCAGTGTGTCGGCCAAACCAGGCAGGACATAGGAACAACCACAGACCACAGCTGAAATGCAATGAGTAGATTTATTCTCACTACTCGAGAATCCGAAGACTCTTTATGGCAGCACCCAGCTGAGGCACACAGGCAGCGATCACACGAGCTGCATAGCAAGTGACAGCAGAGGCACAAGGAGATCTCTCCTTGCTAGAGAGCATATGGTACTTATCCCACTGCTTCGTTAGCTTTATTGCTGCTCTGCCTGAGTTCCCAGTACTCACAGGACAGCTTTGCAGGGCAGGGATGTGAGAGATGCCCCCGCATCTATCTCAGGCCTCTGTTATCTAGGCCGGCGTGCTGCTTGCTGAGCACACAAAGTCAAGCAGTAACCCAGCGGGATGTCTGTGTTTTCCAACACCTCAGGTGCCAGTCCCTTGAGCATAGCTACAGTGCTCCTCGCCAGTCTTCCTTTATATCCCCACAGTCAGCGACCTGGCATTCTGGTGTGGGTTTTGGCCCAAGTCCCTGCAGACTGCTGGAGTGTTGAAGGTGAACTCAGAAAGTAAGTTGTGTTTTCTGAAACAAACCTGCTTGTCTCGCTAACAGTGCTTTGTTTCCCCTTCGAGCCGACAGACTGGCTCATTTTTATTTACATTTAATAATATGCAGTGAGATTTTGGCCAAATGTCCTACACAGTGCAGATAATATTGAGTAGGTTTCCTGCTGAGTTCAGCACAAGATACGCAACAATGTCTGGGGCTTTTAGGTGATTTCTAATTTTGTCTAACGGATCTGAAAAGATGTAAAGACAAACGCTAAACAAACTTTACCTCCTGAAATGCTGCTTTTGCTATTGCAGTCCTTCGTGGTAGCCCGCGCTACAGAGGATGGAAATGATGTCGCCGAGTGGGCAAAGTAGAAGGAAAGGTAAAAATCGAAGTGCTTTCCCACACCGGGAGTCGAACCCGGGCCGCCTGGGTGAAAACCAGGAATCCTAACCGCTAGACCATGTGGGACCGCATGTCTGCCCTTACTGCCGCACCGCCTGCTGCCTGCGCCGCGCGCCGCGCCCTCCCCGCCGCTCCCTGCCCCGCCCGCGGGAAGGGGCGAAGCGCCGGGCTCGGGGGGGCCGGGAGGGGCTCCCCGGCGACAGCTCAGGCCCACGCCGGGTCCTGCCCCCGGGAAGAGGAGCGGAGGGTCTGGCTGCCGGAACCGCCCCGAGAGAGGGCGGAGGGCGCGCAGCGAGTGTGCGAAGCCCCGCGGAACGCAGGGTCCGCCGTCCCCGAGGTGGAGGTTGACAAAACTGGAGAGGAAAGAAACGGGAGGACGAACAAACGGAATGCAGGCTGAAAAGGCACAGAAGGTGGCTAGCGGCCACGAACGTGCTTCTGTACGAATCCTAGCAATGAAAAAAATACGGTGAAACTGGACTATCCGGTTTTGACTGAGAACAACCCTACCAGACACTGGTGCGTGGCACATACTCAGTGGGACACTGCAATGACAGGTTCCACACGAAAACCGACTCAATTGTGCTCGTGGAGGAGTGACGCTGGATGCCAGAGACCTCAGAGGCCGTGTGCCGAAGAGGTTTTAGTCGCCGCTATCAGAGAAAGGAGAATATTGGGACCACTGGAGTGAACAGCCTGCAAAACCGGTGGTGATGACAATGACATATTTAGGAGATGAGAAAGGCAGAAAACACCACCCTAATGAGGAGTCTCCAGTTACCCCCATAGTGAGTAACTGTGGCATCAGCACGTGATGCAGTTGCTACACTTTGGACACCAGGCGTTAAGATGCAAAGGCTTGATTTTTGGTGCAGCTGGTTGGAGAACATAAAAGAAGCAACTAGGTTTAGCGATGAGATGTGTGAGGGGCTTCATTCAGAATCATGCTATTAAAAAAGCCATGTGTAACAGTGAGTATAATGTGTTTGTGCTGGTACCATTGAAGGAACAACAGCAACAAAGAAATTCCTCCCCAAAGAGCTCATTAAAGAATGAATAAGCCAGAAGGAGCGCATGCTTGTAAGAAGCATGGAGACTGCTAAAATGGCTCAGGACAGTTTATATCACCAGGAGGAAAAAGATTAAAAATAGGCTGGTATGGCTACAAAGCATGGTAACAAAAGCTTTTGAAATACTAAATTAAAAATAAAATACACTTCAAAACGTGAAGCTAGTGCAGACCATGTCCATATGCCCGCACAGAAGATCCTGAATAGGTTCCAAGGCGTCAAGTGGATCTGATGGCAACTGCATAAGGTAGATCTCAGCAGATCCTGCTTCCTCGCATGGATTCCAGCTGGAGCCCACTGGCCTGAGCACAGTTGCTGTGGTCTGTCCTAAGGATGTGGGGAGGGACTGGCTGCCAGAGTCCCCACTCTTTTGTCAGGAGGTGGTCATAGTCCGTCTCCGTGAGATGAGGGGCAGTTTGCTCCCTAAGGACTTGGCAGCACTGGTAGCAAGATTTCAGTTTTTCTTATGCACCAACCTGCTTGTCCTCAACTTCTCTTCTACTCTCAGAGCTGGATGATGCTCCTTCTCCTTCCAGAGCTCCTGGGAAGGTGTCAACAGAAGGAGCAGCAGTGCCAGTACCTACAGCTCTCCACCTCCGCTTGCCCAGGAATTGTGTATGAGGGAAAGGGAGAAGGTCTTCCTTGATTGACTCCTCCCGGAGCTCAGGACACTGGGGGAGGCAGACCTTTGGCTTCGTTTAGACTGACCATGCTCATGCTGTTATTGTACCTGCTCATGAAGCTGTTCTCAGGGCCCAAGGGCGTTAACAAGCCCTTATAGCTCTGACCAGACTCGCCCGGGTCTTGCACTTCAGCCCTGCCCAGGAACCACAGTTCAGGCCAGCCCTGGGCCCTGAGTCCCTGTGTGAGCTGTGCTGTACAGATGTGCTGTCACAGGGGATTACCAGGGTTTGCATTGGGTGGTCTCCTGAGATGCTGCTTGGGCATAAGCCCAAGCATTTCCTCTCTCCTCTGACAACAGTTCACAGACGTGTGGCCATGGAGGTGCTCGGGTAGAGACGCATGTGTTCAGGTTGGCAGCATCCAGCCCTCCAATTAAAGTACAAGAACCTGTTCGTTGAGTTGGTCTGCTTAGTAGATATCCAAGATGTTAAAAAAACTAGCACAGAGCAGCTTTCAAAGTGGTTTGCCTAAAGCTGAACACCCGGATGCTGAGAGGAACCGAGCTGGCCTGACAGTCAGTGCAGCAAATGCAAACGGGGATGTTTGGCACCGGCAACCACAGATTCAGGAACTGAACTTCTCCCTGCAGTTACAGAGAGCAAAGAGCTTGCTGTCATTCCCTTCAGCAGGAGCATGGCTGGTCCTCAAACCGTTGATGGTACAAGAAAGGACTCGTTACAGGACTTTCTGTTAAAAGTGTGTATTAGTAAGCAGGTGGTGCGCAGGCAGAGCTCAAGACATGATCTGAGAGCAAAAGAGATTTAAGTTTTAAAAAATTATTTCACTGAAAGGATATGGTGAAAGATAGCAACTTGCAGATATTTCCACTGGGGACATCTATAAACACCAAAATGGAGCAAATTTTTTTGTGATAATTATAACAAAATATAGTTATCACAAAAGAACAACAGGAATAATGGGATGAAGCTGAGAAAACTTAGGCAGATTATAATGCAAAACACCCTGACAGGATCTCTGATGTCTGAATGATCGCCCTGGGAGAGAAGTTCAGCAAAAAATACCCCCAGAAGAGCCTCTGCACTGGTGAGAAATGCCGTAGGTAACCTCGTGAATCCCTGTGTTCCTTTAATTCTGAACTCCTGACTGTGGGACTTTCCTTCCATATTTCTCACAGAAATGGGGATTCAATTAATTTGTCAAGGCTTGTAAGAAAAACTCATCAGACTGCAGGATTAGCTGGAGGAATTACAGGTTCTGTCTGTGACTGAAAAATAAACTCAGCTCTTGGCAAGTACCTACAACAATATTACACTGTCTGGCGCAAGCATCAGCCACAGCAAAGACAGACGAGTCAGGCAGCTCGTGCAGGAGAGGGGGCAGGGAGCGGGTTGGGACAGCTGTGTCACCACCGCTCACGGCGCTCTTCAGGGGCACGTGGTGGTGCCAGATCAGTCTCGTGTCATCAGCCTTGGCCACTGGCCTCTTGGCGAGTGTTCCCTGCTCTGGCAGCTGCCCCAGCTCAAGGCAGTCGATGGTGGGACTCCTGTAGCCGACCCTCACGTGGTTTCCTGTTTTCCAGTGTCTAATATCTCTTGCAGGAGAGAGAGCACCATTGCCCAGCTCGCGTGCTCAGACTGATCGGTAAATCTTTAGAGGACATAGATTGAAAGCAGCAGAGCTTTTACCAAACACAGGGAGGTGTGGGAGGCTGTGGTAGAGAAGTCCCTCAGGAACCTGCAACTGATGTGGTAGCAGGGGCATACACACCTCATTTGGGGGAGATTTTGTCCCACAAGAATTTTGAAGGAAGGCAGGCAAACCTCTGCTGGGGACATTTTCCTGATGTTCATTGCCAGCACCCTCAGAGTTTGGCTCATAGAAAGTGTCCTGGGAGCACGGATTTGCTTTCCTGTGTCTTTCTAGCTTTGGGACAAGGACTACTCAGGCCAGCAGAGTCAATCTCCTAGTTCACGAGGGACCTCACCTTCCTCCCCTGTTCTTCTCTCCTCCTGGCCCAGTGTGGCATGTGGTTCTGCTCCTGATTCTTGTCCCAGCGCTTGCCTGATCATCCATCGGGCCAGTTCAGGCTACCGGCTTGGCAAAACACCACTTGCTTCGGTTTTCTGCCAGTGTAATAACCTGACATGGCTCACCCAGGATAAGATGAGCACTAGAACCAGAATTAGAACAGCAGGAAGAGCAGGACATGATGCATGGGGAACCCTCAGCTCAGTTCAGCCACCTCATCCACTGAACCCTTCCTTCCCCTCTAAGGGCCTGTGATCGTTGTGTCTGATGACGCTACTCTCTTTGCAGCTCCTCTCTAAAAAGGCAGGGCTACCCTTTGCTGTGGGGACCAGTAACCCCTCCTAGAGCTCGTCCCGTAGCTTTGTCAGCAGCCAGGGAGCCACAGTAGCAGGGAAGATGGCAGAAACCTCTCCTATATGTTTTCAGTCACAATCTGTTTTAGAAAGCAGGAGAGGAAACAAAGAGCATTTGCTGCTCCATCTGTTTCTGCTGCTAAGGTTGGGTTACAGCCAGCTGCTGCCATTGCCAATTGGAAATGCGATAGCATGACTGCTTGCTTTGCAAGGGATCTAAAGACGGTAAGATGGAAAAAATTGGGACAGGATGACTTTAAAAAAGCCCCATTGCAGAACATCTGGCTTGTTATATAAATTTACATCATGCCCACTATAAAAAACCTGCTGATTGCTGCTTAAAAACACAGATTTTTACAAATGGCCAAATATCTCCAACTATTTCCAAAGGACAGTCCTGGGCTATTTGATATATTCGGTCAGCTTCAAAACACAGACAGGGTTAATTAAGAACAGAGATGGTTTTTTATTTGCTTTGTACATGCTAAGACCATTTGTCAGAGAGGACTCTCACAGTGCACAATCCAGAGAACCTCAGCCAGCAAATCCTGCATCCAGATCAGTCTTGTCCCGTTTGATGTATTTGATACAAGATGTCTGCGCTCTGAAATAATGGAGAATTCACCACACCTGTCTGCCCAGCTCGAACCTCAAGCCCCTTGACAAAGAATTTCAGATGTGCTGATCGGAAGGGACCTTTGGAGGGTGTTAGGCCATGCAAGACCATCACCAACACTAGATCATGTGAACCACAGCTTTGCATAGCCAAACCTTGAAAATCTTCAAGGACAGAGATCCCACCATCCACATGGATGAACTGTACCCCCTGGTCAAGTTAGCACTTTATCTTGTTTCCTCTTGCCACAAAGAGCTGCCCACAGTGAGAAATCTTACCCACATGTAGGCACCTACAGTAGTAGCTTGGTAGTGGCTTGATGTATTTACCATCCAGCTTTCACAGTACAGAATGTTTTCTGGTATTATTGGCTCTTTTGGTACAAGCACAGAGCTGCTCCTGCTCCTCCCTCTTCCAGCCATGAGAGCTCATGGTGCCCGGGGGGCATTAGGAGGTGACAGGCAAGCTGGAGATGAGGCAACAGCATGGCAGTGCCATCCCACCACGCAAGAGGAGCAGAGCAGCTTCAGTGATCGTCACCGGGTCAGCTATGGCTGAGTGACTGCTGATGCAGCTGGGGGTCGGCGAGGTGCCAGGCCTGGCAAAAGCTTCACTGGAATGCAGCTGAGGTGGGGCCAATGGCGAGGACCTGACCTTAAATGCAGCTCCTGAGTGGAGCAGGGAGCTGTTGATGAAGCATCTCCCACCACCACGGGTGCCCTGGGAAGCTGATCCAAGGTTGCAGCTGCACTGGGTCAGTGCTGCCCATAAGCCCAGACACCCCAACCTTGCCAAGCATTTTAGGCATCTGCTACCAGTGTCACCAGTCTCTCCTCAACACAGGGTTTGTTCACACCTGACTGGAGCCGTTACTCCCCACTTGCTGTGCACAGAGATACTTACTACAGTAAGTAGATACTCTGTGCACAGTAAGTATCTCTGTGCACAGTAAGTATCTCTGGGCTGCTACGGGGCTGGCCTGGTTCCAGGCTGTGCAGAGGCAGAATGAGGGCAGTGCCCACCGGCCCAAATCTTGGAGGCAAAGTGCTGGCTGTGCTCACATCTGCAGTACATCTGCCTGGGCACTGCCCCATCTCCCCAGCACGGCACATGAGGGCAGGGCAGCAGCAGAGCAATACTGAGCTGCCCTTGCCTTTGGCATCACCAGTTCTTCCACACCCGTAGGCGAGGAAGACCCCTCATGCAAGGTCCTACACTTGCCATTTCCTAACGTGGAGTGTGTGCACAAATATGAATGTTCAGCAGCTGAGCAGTTTCTTGAAAGGAGGGTGGGTGTATGACTCCAGATACAGCTTCTTCCACCTGGGAGCAGCATCTGAAGAACTGATTTGAGCATGATCTCAGGGAGCTGGCTCCTTTCGCAGTTCTTCAGGGACAGCTGTAGGAAACATCCTTCAGCCAAGAACAGGTAGCAAGGAGATACTTTGGTCAGGAAACATTGATCATATATCTCTTAATTTGTCTCGCAGTGATCTAATGTTCACAGCCTCACAGTTCATGAAGACTGTTTCTTCTTGCAGGCAGTGTGGTTTTGTTATTAGCAAAAGAGCCAGGGTTTACAACCCTCTGTTCTCAGAGACGCTGTGATGTCTCTGCCATGCTCTCAAGACTGTTCAGACACTTCATATTCACCTTCCGCTGGCATCTTTGGTGTACTGATGGCAGGTATCATGACTGGTGGGCTTGATCACCTACGTACGTGTCACAGAGTGATGCACCTGTATCTCTGGAGGAGGACCTCCTTGTGTTATTGTACCAGGTACCACTGCAAGTTTTCCTCAGCCCATGACTGCCCAAGTTGTGAAAGCCTTTAAAAAATCACTGCAGAGGTTCCACAAAAGAAGCTTTTCCCTTAGCTGCTTATTTTTTCCCATCCGGGATTTTTCTCCCCCTTCCTGAGTCACTGGTGTCAACACAACTCATGTCCACCAGCACTCTCTGGCTCTCCCGAAAGGTGGACCCTGGTCCAGCACCTTTGCACCTGTGTGCAAGTCAACAGCCCTGCAATCATCTATCGTGCCCGGTAACTGAAGGCCCCTTCACTCGGCAGTGGGGATCTCTGCTCCCATGAGTATCCTTGGTGCCAAAGGGTACGCGACCGTCCTCTGGTAGGGAGGTTCTGCCTTCACGGATGTTTCCTTGTTGTTCATTTTGATGCCCTCCTGCTGCGTGACTTTGTGCAAGACAGCACAAGCCTGCCAGCCCACAGACTGACCTGAGATGTCATCTCAGTGTCTCCTGTGCCCTTGGGTGCCTCCAGCTCACCAGCTTTGGCCTCAAGAGAGAGGGGATCTCGAAGCATGCTATGTGCAGAATCATGTCCCAAGAGTTTCAGCCACAGCAGCAGCTAAGTAACGAAGTTACAGGTTCTCCAGCAAGCCTGCCAGAAGTGTAGGTTTAAAACAGCCTACACATTACCATCAAACCTCAAAATATGCAAAATGAGAACATCGCAGAAAAAATGAATGCATGTCTGGTCCCTCCTGCAGCCAACTTTTCATGTACCATGTCAAGTCACTCATTCGGGGGGGCCCTGAAGCTGGGGCTCTAGCAACCTCCCATCTCCCCAGCTTTTATTTTCAGTCTCTCCAAAGGCTCTTGCTAGCACAGCAATGTCAGTCGGGCTGTTAAAGATTTTATACACCAAATCTGTATCTTCAAGAGCCCTTGAACAGAGGCTGTCAGGCTGCTATAAGCATTTCCCAGCATTTCCCTCAGAGGACAGGTATAGCCTTTATTGGCAAAGACGGATAATATCTGCATCTTCACAAGGAAAGCTGCCAGTTTAACCCCCTTAGAGCTACACCAGCAAACTTTGTTTCCAACACAGACCTGGTTTAACGTCCTTTTCTTCCCTGCCAGCCTACGCCTCAGTACCCGAGCTTTGCAGCCCTGCCCGCTCTGCCGCAGCACCACAGGCTCCTCCAGCAGCTTCGCAGCCCCCACGGGGGCCCAGCTCTTTGCTGGCCCTCCTGCACAGACCCCCAGTAAGTGCAATGCAGCTGCTCGCCCAGCCCGCAAGCGGATCGGCCATGATCTCACTGTCTCTCTATTTGTTATTTAAAAGTGCAGTGGGACTTTCACGTGAATGTCTTCAGATTAAGTTACTCTGAAGTTCTTCAGCAGTGCCAAAACGCCGTCTGCCTCTGCAAGAGAATGCCACGAGCGCGGTATCGCTCCGTGCAGGGACCCTGTCCACTGGCTCACCCCAGGAGATTTATAAACTGAACAGACCCATTTCTGACTGTAACAGAAATTTGCTGCATGGTGTGATATGGACTAAAAATCATTTTGTGACTGACAAAATTTACCGAGCATCTGCTGAGTCTTGCACCCCCAGTTAAAGTTGTCTGAGGCATTTGGGCAGCTCAGCCCCCAGGATTTGCCTCTGCATGGGGTTGTTCCTACTCTGGAATAACAGGACCCAGTTTGGAACTCCCTGGGAGCGGTGTCAAGCCGCAGCAGTCCCTGGGGGCCCTGCGGTGCCTCCAGAGTGCAGCTGGCAGAGGCTGCCCTAGCGGGGCTGGCCCTTGGCACAGGGCTCCTCGGCTGAGAGCTGGAGCTGTTGGAGGAGCCTTTTCTCCAGCTCTGAGCTGCTCTTCACAGGCGATGCTTGATCCGATGGTTGATCCGTGTGTGGGCGACGTACCCAGGACTAGGAGCACTCTGTGCTCAGGACACAGACCGCAGCAGAAAGGCCCCAAAATCTGCCCGGCTGGAACTGCCGGGGCCACAAAGAAGTCACGTCTGGGCAAAGCCCTGCAGCAGGGCCGAGCCGAGGCTCCTGGTCCCACCGCGCCCCCTCGCAGGGACAGCCGGGCTCCGCGGCGTCCTGCCCCCGCTGCCCCCGGCCGGCTCAGGCCCCGTGGCCCAACTCCCCCCCGCTCTCGGGGGGCTGCCAGGAGCGACGGGGCCGCGCCCGCGGGCAGCCCCGCCGGGGCACGGGGGCACCAAGGAGCCGCCATCCCGCCGCGCTCGGGGGTCCCTGTGCCCCTCGGGGGGCGGCGCCCGGAGCCCCGCACCGGTGACCTGTGACGGGCAGTGGCTGCGGCCACCGACCACCTTCCTCCTCCTCCTCCTCCTCCTCCTGCCGACCGCGGCGACCGCACCTGTCCGTCGCCATTGACCCGCAGCCCACACAACGCTTCAGCTGCGCCAGAACGGGCGCCCTGGCTCCGCTTCTCCCCGCCCCGTTTCCACCTCTCGGGCAGGGCCGGGCCGGGGCAGGGGCTCGGGAGGGCCCCGGAGCGGCCGCCGCCAGGGGCTGCCCTCGGCCCGCGGGCCCCGCCGCTGCCCGCCCCGTCCCGGCGCGGCGGCCCCAGCAGAGGGACCCGGGGAGCGGCTGGGGGTCCCGGCGGCCGGGCCGGGGCGGGCCGCACCGCCCCCGGGCGGGGCCGGCATCGGGTTTCACATCCTGCCCCGTTCGCGGGCAGAGCGGGCGGCGCGGCCGAACGGGCCATGGCGGAGAGGTGAGTGCGGCCCCGCGCACCTGTTGAGGCGGGCGGGAGGCGCCGCCGCCCCTCGGGGCCCCCGGCGCGGGGAGCGGGCGCGGGGCCGGAGGCAGCCCGGGCGGTAGCCCTGGCGTGGGGCGGGCGCCGCGGTGGCGAGGCCCGGGCCGGGGCCGGCCGAGCCGGGCGGCCAACTTGTGCGAGGTGGCTCTCCCGCAGCCGCCGCCCTCCGCCTGTGCTGGGGCAGCTCCGGCCGGCCACCGGCTCGACTCCGCCTGGGGCCGGCCGGGACCGGGCCGTCGGCAGCCGCCGAGCGGGGCGGGCGGTCCCGAGTTCCGCCGAGTTGAGCTGGCCCGGCCTGGCCCGGGGCTCCGGCATCGCCCTCCGCGGGCCCTGGGGCCGGCGCCCGCGCCCCGGTGCAGACCTGCCGCGGCTCGGAGGCGCCCTCGGGTTTCGTGGCCGCCTGGGAGCAGGCTCGCAGGCTCCGGGGTGGGTTGCGGGTGGAGGTTGCCCCTCGTCGCTTACAAAAAGCAAAAGAAACACAGCCACGACCCGGCGGTTCTGTGGGAGCAGGGGCTGGGGGCTGCGCTGGGCTGGCCGCGGGGGCGGCCGGGGCACCTGTTGGCAGCGGGAACGGAGGAGCGGGCGGCCCGGCCGGGTTCCCAGGCTGCCTCCTGCTACCGGGCGGCGCCGGCGGGTTTTATGGCTCCTGTGAATAATCCCATTCAGAGGGGGTTCCTCTAGGTCGCTCTGTACCTCGGCTCGTCAGCCAGAAGGGGTTGAATTAAGTTCGGCTTTGCCGGGAGGAAGGTGCAGAGCCTGGCAGAAGCACTGGCCTCCCCGCGGCCGATGCCAGTTGCTGTTGTGCTGTTTTGCCAGCGGTTATTTTTTCGTCCTGGATGAAAAACTCGGAAGGATTTAACATTCCTGTGAGCGCGGCTCTTCCCAGGGGCACCAGATTTCAGCTGGCTTCTCACATTCTCTTTGTCTGGGGGAGAGCAGGGAGAGCTGTGCTGGCGTTTTGCCCGGTACCTCAGTGACGGTGCAAGGTGTTTGGAATAATTTTTTATTTATCTTGCGTTTTGAAGTTTTTTGTTTTTTTTTTCCCTCTGACTCTTCTGTGCAGCAGAATGCGGTTCGAGTTAGTCTGTAGGGAGGAGCGTCTTGGGAAGGGATAGCAAAGTGGATGTGGAATACTAGAATTCATCCGGAGCAAAACGATTAGCACAGCAGCGAGCACTTGGTCTGCCAGCAGCAGCTGCTTCTGCCCCCCCTGATTGTGACAACCAAGGACACTCAGGGGTGGAGGTTGCAGGTTGTTCACTTCGGGGGGTAAACTGGAACTCCTGAAAAAGCCGCATGGGTTCGGGGCAGATTCGGGGCTGTCTTTCTGCTGCTTGGGGGTTTCTCACACTGTGTTTCTGTGGGTTTTTTTTCAGTGTATCCTCACTGACTGTCACTTTGGTGTTTTTTGAATTTACTGGGTTGATGAGGCAGCTCTTCCCCATCAGCTGGAGGGAGGCTGTTTGTGATGCTGAGATCGCAGTGGATTATAGGAATGCAGGTTTTGAAGCCAGGTTTTTGGTCGGATGGTTCGCATGCCTTTTGTATCCACAACAGGTTTGCTTAGCTGAAGCAGATGTCTGTCTTGGCCTTAGCTGGGAGCACATAATCTTCCGGGACATCTAAGTGCCCTGGCTTGGTGCGTTTTGTAACCAAGAGAATGTTGTGGCTGTCCTTGTGATGCTTTACTGGATCCACAACTGAAAACCTCATGAGAGACTTGCCCGTTTGATGCGCCAGCAAGACGCGCAGAATCTGGTTCACAGGATGCTGCCCCGCTTTAGGAGCACGAAAGGCAAATGCTTCACCTTCAACTGATTTACTTGATCTCTAGAAGCATGTAAGGTGTCGTGGTGTAGAGATGAAAGGAGGGAGCCTGTAGTGAACTGCCTAATGGGTAAGAAAATCTTTCAGGTTTCAATGCATTTGTGTCTGAAATTGAGGCGCTTTTTTTTCATCAATCCTGCTGCTCATACGAGTGGGGCAACTCCCTGCTGTCAACCAGGTCAAGTTTTGTAAACCAGGGAACAATTTTTTTATGCCATAGAGCCATGAGGGAAGAACTGTTAGCATTGATGAGGGACTGCAAGATCCGAATCAGCTTTAATAGAATGGAATCGCTTCTGTATTTAAAGATAACAAAGCATTAACTGCTGTAGGATTCTGGCTTTTTGGCCCATGAGGGTGTGGGAGTGTTTTGTGGTGTGGTTGTTTTTTTGTTGTTGTTGTTTTTTTCGCCCCAGTAGTGCAGTTTAATAAGTATTCGTATTTATGAACCCTTTCTTTAAAGTTGCAAAAGGATGTGTCTTATCTGCATTTCTTGATAGGTGAATGCATTAGTAAGACTGCTCCTTGGTTGCAATTTTGCCTGTGGAGAAGAAAGCTTTTTGGTTTTGGCTTGCCGTTTTAGCAGCGTGGTTTTGGCTGTTTGAGTCGAACAGCTTCAGGCTGTGAGCAGAGGGAGATCTTCCAACCTGTGCCAGAAGTGCTGGGATTGCTGAAGCCCTGTTAGCTGGGTGGGTAGCGCTGGAGGTGGCACTAAGAGCACTTGTTCAGTGGGAAACCTGCTGGTCTGGCTGACCATTTTCATTTGGTTAATAAAGAATATAAAGGATTCTTGCGCTTTATGTTCTCATTACAATGAAGACTCTTAATTTATTATTGAATCCCAGTGTCTTGATTATGAGTTTATTGCATATAGTTAATTCAGGCTTTAATTTGTCTTTGCCTGAATACTGGTTCCTGTGTTTTTTCAGAACCTTTGATTTAGGAACAAGTGGAAGCTTCCACACGTCATCGGCCTGCCCTGGAGCTGCTGATGGGCTCCTTGTGTCTGAGCTCAGCTGTGGCCTCACAGCAGAGGGGTTTTCTGGTTTTGTCAGGGTTGTCTGATGCTCCTGCTGTTATTCGTTGCAGAGCCCCCCACGTCCTCTAAACTGGGTCCATGTGCCCTGCTCTGGTTTACCCTCTTAAGTGGCTTAAATAGGGCCATGAATAAACGTCCCCTCTGTAGCTCGCTGTCACCGCAGGACAAGCTTCTGCTCACAGCAGGCTGTCCCGCTCTCGTCTGCTAAATGAGCCTATTCCTGGATGAGCATTGTGGTAATTCCTGGATGAGCATTGTGGTAATTCACTTCACAGTAAAGGAGCTGAGGTGGCGAAGGTGTGTGTTCGCTCTCTGGCATCAGCGGAGGTAAGTGCGGGTGGGAGACATTATCGGCTGCCTGGCCGCTGTCACCCCCGCTCCTCTGAACGTGCCGCTGGAGCTATCGGTGAGTTTGCCAGGGTGGTTTCCTTGGGATGAATGGTTTAGAGGTGAAAGACTGACTGGCTTTAAGTGAAACCAGGAGTGTGTTTTCACTCCAGTAGCTCTGCTGGCAGAGGTGGAAGAGGGGTGATAGGCTGTGGAGGGAGGGCAAGGTGGTCACCTTGTCCACCGTCGCTGCCGTATCCTTTTTAAGCCACTGCCGTATCCTTTTTAAGCCGCTCCCATCAGCGGGCTCAGCATGGCCTGGAGTTAGCTCCCGAGGTGGAGTCCTGCCTTCAGTTACAGTGTTCTGACTCCATGCAGATAAAGCCTGGTCCTTGGGAAACACCTTCAGACACATCAGTCTGCTGATGGGAGCTAATCAGAAGTTCAAAGGAAAGAAGCAGTGTCTCCTCCTTCCCTGTGCTCTTTCCCAGTGTTTCCGTTCCTGTCCTACTACCCAAGTGGCTTTCTCGGCGGATGATGCAATTAGGAGGAGATGCTTGCAAGCTTTCAGTGTATAAATACGTCAGAATTTGAAATGCTCCATTTAGGCTCCATCAGTCCTTCCCAGGTGGAGCGCAATTATTTGTGCCTTGTTGTGACATGCATATGCTTGTGTTTCTTTTGAAAACCCCTCTGGGCAGATTAGAATAGTTAGTAAAGTGCCTCCTATTTGTAATAAAAATAAATTCCAAGACAGACACTGGGATTTGCTTTTTACCTGGATTCATAGAGGGTTTCGGAGCTCTGCTGTCACTGCTTACACATTCGATGTTAATTCCTGCCTTTGTCAAGGTGTGCAGGAAGGCAGGTCACTTGTAGAAAAGATGGCTTTAGTGAGGAAGCAGGTTCTTGCTTGTTTTAGTAGCTCAGTCGTGAGTGCCCACTGAAGCAAGCTGTCTCTCTGACTGGTTTTATACTTTTTGTGGGGAAGAGTGGTCTTCTGGTCTGTGCAATTTCTTAAAACAATCAGTTTTTAGAGCGGCAGGAAAGTATTATCTAAAGTGGCAGATGTGAGGTCCATCTGGCTCCTCTGTGTGGAATGAGACACTGTAGGTCAAGAGAAAATTTTTTTGCACTTTGTCTTGTGGGAGAATGGAAGAAAATACCAATATTTGGGATATATTCTCTCATCCTAATTACTGTTCCAAGTGTCTGAGGTTACTGATGTAAGGAGTAGCTGCTTCATATTTCCAGTTGAATATTGACCAGCAAATTCCAGTGTAGCTGGTGTCAACCATCCTGCTTTTTGCTTTGCATGTTGTCAGCTGCCATTTTTTGGTTATGCAATGTGCAGAGCCAAGAGAGGTTTGGGAAGCTTATAATGAGGATGTTGAAGATCAGGATTGCCTGTTTGCAGTGAAGCACGGAAGACAGAAAGGACTCTGTGATCCCCGGGGTGAGCGTCAGGACGGCTTGTGTAGCAGCTCGAGGAGCCGCAGTGTGTCTGACCTCCTGCTGTTACGTGCTTCGGGAGGAAGGAAGGGACTTGGGTTGGTTAATGTCAAATTTAGAAAATTCCTTTTGAAAAAAACAAGCTGAAAGACCAAAGCACTGAAGATGTTGAGATTTTTTTTTTTCAGGCTCTTTTGCCTTTTTAGACTTAAGATCTTGTATGATATTCCTCTGAAGGCTTTATGCTGCAGAGCACTGGGGAGCTGCTGAAATGGAGAGGTCTGAATGCAGTTATTCATTGGCAGCTTTGTCAGCCACCAGAGACAAAGAGAAGACTGGTTCTACATAGAAGATGTGTTTTTTACCCCTCTTGTATTCTGACTGTGCCCAGCTCCCTGAGCCAAGCTCTCGCTGCCATTTGCCCTCCTTGGTGGCAACTGCTCTCGCGCAGGATGAAACGAAGATGACGGTGAGTGCGCCGTGCTCCCTGGACCTGCTGTGTGTTTCTGTTTCAGCCTGGAGTAGAGCAGTCCTGGGCCCCTCTAAACCAACCTTTTTCTTAGCCACAGGGTTTATGATCTAACAAAACCAAACAAACCGAGCAGGGGGGTGGGGAAAACCCAGACCTGTGCTGGGCTCACTTGTGTGTAACTTGGCAGGTGTGGGACGCTGCCATAAGGCACTTTGCTTTGGCAGAAGGGGCTGTTTCCTACCTGGGCAAACAAGGTTGTTGCTTTCTGGCTGGAAACCTGGTACAGAGGCAGAAAAGACTCGGTGTAGTGGGATTTTGTGTCATCTTGGAGGTCGTGAACGGGTGGCGCAGGGCCAGGCGCACTGTAGCAAGGATAACCTCTTTGTTTTGTGGACCTGTTTTTTCTGTTTGATTTTGCTTGTGTTTGGATTGTGGGTTTTTGTTGGTGGTTTTTTTTTTCCTCCCAGAAGAATGACAAAAGACTTACTGTCTCCATCACCAGTGATACCAAGAAAAGCCCTGTGCAGTGCTGCCTGATGGGTTGGGACTGAGCTCAGCAAATCCCCTTTAACCACATGGGGCCCAGCTGTCTTGGTTTTTCTGACTCGGCGGCAGAGCGATGTGTTGCGCGTGGGTTTTCACAGGTAGCAGCAGCCACGGCTCAGTTTAGGAGCGTGAATCGGTGTAAAATATTTTCAGGAACAAAACGAAGTCAGAGAAAAAGTTATCGTAGGAGACTTTCTAGCCGAATGATTAAATACAGACCCAGGGGTTGCAGTGGGTGAGCAGTGCTGTGTAGGGTTGCCTGGAAACGTGCCCCTCCAGAGGCTGTGGCCAGACTGGGCGCTGGGTGTTGGCTGCAGTTTTTGGTGCCTTTGCACTGGCTGCCAGGCCCTTGGGGTGGCTGTCTTGATTTTATTGTTGGGACCCCAACCCTCTTGAGCCAACTGGTCCTGGCCAGACCAGCTGCTCCAAGTGCCTGGTCCTCGCTCCCTGCTAATCTGCTTGTGCGGTCGGGCTCCCCTGTGCAGCCTGATCTACTCTGGGCTTGTCCCCCACGTACTTTTGGTGCTCTGTGGGGTGCAGGGTCGTTTCTAGGCATGGGATAAGCTGCGGGCGGGCACACACTGTAATTCAGGTCCCTTACATGCGTTTAAACAGTAACTCAAGGTCCAGTGGTTAGTTTCAACATGTTCAGTTAGTTGTAAAACTGTAAATGCCATATTTGGTTCTCTTCTGCTCCAGCGACTGTTTCCTTCTCATGTTTATTGTAGTTATTTGATAGTCCTTTGATAGGTGCAAACATCCGGCTGTGTATCGGCCGCACTGCAGCCCTTCTTTGCCCCCTAGCTACAGTAATTAGGTTTGGGATTCTTTTTTATTAGACCTTCCAAGCATTGCTGTAAGCTGTGGTGAAAGGAGAAACTCCGAGTATTTTATGAATTCTTGGTGATGAATCAACATCAAGTGAAGCAAAGAGCGATGGCAAAAGGGCTGGGAGCTGCGGTGCGGAGCCTGGAGGGCGGCCGGCATGAGAATCACTTAATGTGTGCCTGAGGGCAAATGCTTAGCGCGTTGTAATATGGAGATAGGTTTTCGTAGCAATTTATGCTGTCACAATGCAGTGGATAGTCTGGCTGGGATTTGGCTGAGTTGCGTTCCGTTGGTATGGCAGGAGGAGTGTGAAGCAAGTGGCGTCGGGGCTTGGAGGGCAGCTTTGTACTTGAGTTGGTGCTGCCCTTGGGCTCTTGCCTGCAGTCCTGCAGTCAAGCACAAATGGTGGAAGAGTGGCAGTTTTGGCTTGGAAACTCCTTAGAAAGCTTGCCCCTGAAATAGGCTACTTGAATTTTCGTTAATTTAACTTTAAAATCACTGAAAATTAGGGTGAAAAGCAAATGCCGTGGTCCTTCCTATACTGTGGGTTTAGAAGCTCTGGAGGAAATGCCTGGTGAGTAGGTGGTGGTCTGACAACTCAGCCTAAATTCACTCAAGCTGTAATTTGAAATTAGTCTAAAACATGGGGTTTAGGTTTTGGAGGCTGGAGGTGTTTCCAAAGCAAAAGTCTGGTTTGGGGGTGGTAATAAGGAAAAAAAAAAAAAACAAAACCAAAAAGATCTTTTTGGAGATGAAGCTGTGTGCTGCCACCCTCATTTCTTCTGACCCTAGGTCCTGCTACCAGACTGACCGAGTACACTAAAGCGAGAGGAACCTGGTTTGTCTTTGGTTTTCAGGCTGAATTAGCTCCGTGCGGGATTTGAGGAGCTCCAGCGTCCTTGTGTGAGGAGTGTTGGGCTTGCACCACGGGAGGGAGCATGGCAGAGGGTGGGATGTGGAGGGGACCCCTCCTTCCAGCAGCAGCAAGTCACTGGATCCACTCTCCTTTCACTGTACCGTGACGTTACTGTCCGGTTCCCTCTCCCGCGATCCCTCAGGCCAGCTTTGGGTGCTGTGCCGCAGGGCGGACTGCGGGTGTGTTGTTGAGGCTTTGGCCTTGAATGCCAGAACCCTGCTGTGGGAGAGGGGGGCTGGCAGAGGCTGCCGTGAGGCAGAGCTCCCTTTGGCGGGGGACGCCTCTTTGGGGGCTGGTTGGCTCACTCGGTTAGAGCGTGGTGCTGATAACACCAAGGTCACGGGTTCGATCCCTGTTGGGTCCCCATGTGTTGCCTGATCTAGTTGAGAAGCATCCCTGCCTGTGACAGGGAGGTTGGATTAAATGATCTCTAGGGTCCCTTCCAGCCTAGGCCATTCTATGATTCTATGATTGCAGTTGGTTTTGAAACAAGGCTGAATGGGTCTGGCAAGGGGGGAGATGTCAGTGGTTGCAGCCCCTCTGGCTCCCCATAACTCTTCCCCGGGAGGGTGGCCTCTCGGGGTGCGATGGCGGAGTCCTGCCTCTGCTGGCTGAGTATGTGGGTGCTTGAACTTTATTTGGTCTTGGAGGGATGAAATTACTCGCTCTTGTCTCTGGATAAGGAAAGTTTCTGCTGAGCTGTCTGTGTTTTTTGGTAACCCGGTGTGTTTGGTGCAGGGTGTGCTTGCTGCAGTGCTAGAGGGAAACTTCATTTTGAGCTGCTTTTTCTGTCTGCCTTGTCTCTAGAGCGTGAAGCAAAGACTACAGGAGGAGAAAGGTGGACATCACCAAATAGCTCACAGAAATGGTGTAGAATGCAGCTCAAAAATATGAAAATGGGTGACTTCCCATGGTTTGTGTGCTTGTTCCTGGCTGGCTTAGGTGGAGAGCCGTGCTCGGGGCGTATTGAATTTCAGCTGCATCCTGCACCAGGGGCTCTTTGGGGAAGAGCACAGTTTCCTATTTGAGAGTGTCCCTGATACCACGTACATCTTGTACTCTGGGTGCTGAAACACAACACCCCGCAGCTGGCTGCGGCGGCTCCCTTGCCGGGGTCGTGGCAGGCCTGCCCGAAGCTGAGCTGGGCCCCAGGGCAGGACGCTGCCGGCCCACGGTGCCGCGCGGGAGGGTGTGCGTTTAATTCCTGGTACTTTGCTCAAACCTCTGCAGTTTGCAGCAGTAGCTGTTTCTTCAAGTGAGCGTGTGGGGACGGGCAGAGAACAGGCAGATTTCTGTGGTGCAGCTTTCTTGCCCTTTGCGTTCCAGCCAGACCTGGGTTCAACCTGAAGTTCCCGTGGGCTGCAGAGAGGACTTGAAGGCCTTTAGATGAATTAACGCTGTTCCTGTCAAGTTATTGTTTTGGGGCTGTTGCCCATGGTAGGAATTTGTGCTGCTTTGTGTGTAGGGCTAATCTAGAACCTCCAAATGGTGTGGCTCTTTCCCCTGGGAAAGGCAAATGTCAACCATGAGCATGAAGAGCTTTAATGGTGAGATGTGTCTGCGCTAGAGCGTGGACTGCTCTGCTGGCCCTTGTGGAAGTGCAGACTTTCATTGGGACGGGTGGTGCGTGGGCCCACGGACAATGAGCAGTGTCAGCATGGCTGGCTGTGACAACCGGGTGTTGCTGAGGGAGCGTTCAGCCAGCCCCTTGCTGGGGTGCGGCTTTCCGTGTCGCTCAATGTGCAGAAGAGTATTGGGCTCTATCTCTTGCGGCTTCCCACCTGCTGAACTGACAGAAGGCCTCAAGAAAAGCAACGAGCAGCTGGGAGATGCAAGCCCTTGTTTTTTCTTGTGCTTCAGGCGAAAACTGCTCAGTGAATTTTTTATTTGTAATATTCAAACCTGTTGCTGACTAAAGCTGTTCTGCAGTGTGTTAGCAATTGGGCCTTGGCAGGAGCCGTGCAGGCCTTGACCTTGACTCCAGCTCGGTGTGCTCGGCAGCGCTGAAAACCAGGGAGAAGGTCCAGGCTGTGGCTGCTCCCTGGAAGGCAGGCACAGGGCGCAGCTCTCCCGGGATCCTGGTTGCCCTTTGTGATCCTGTGTTTGCCCCCGGGAAGGAGGAGCCTGGACCCCTCTGCCTCTCATCTGGTTGGTGCCTCAGGAGGTGCTTTGGTCATGAAACTTGTTTTCGGCTGGAAATACACCTTAGTTTGGGTGTCTGGAATGGGGATCCAGTCAGCACAGGTTTATGAAAGGCAGGTCCTGCTTGACTAACCTGATCTCCTTCGATGACAAGGTGACACACTTCAGTGGATGAGGGAAAGGCTGTGGCTGTTGTCTGCCTGGAGTTTGGTAAAGCCTTTGACACCATTTCCCACAGGATTCGCCTGGAGAAACCGGCCACTCATGGTTTGGGCAGGTGTACCCTTTGCTGGGTGAACAACTGGCTGGATGGCTGGGCCCAGGAGTGGTGGGGATGGAGTTAAGTCCAGCTGGTGGCCAGTCACCCGTGGTGTCCCCAAGGCTCAGTACTAGAGCCACTCTGGTTTGATGTCCTTATCACTGATCTGGATGAAGGAATCCAGCGCACCCTCAGAAAGTTCACGGATGACACAAAGCTGGACGGGAGGGTGGATCTGCTGGAGGGCAGGGAGGCTCCACAGAGGGACCCGGCCAGGCTGGAACAACAGGGCTGAGGCCAGTTGTACGAGGCTCAACAAGGCCAAGTGCCGGGTCCTGCCCTTGGGTCACAGCGACCCTCAGCAGCGCTGCAGCCTGGGGGAGCAGTTTTGGGCCCCTCACGACCAGAAGGACGTGGAGGGGCTGGAGCGTGCCCAGAGAAGGGCAGCGAAGCCGGGGAAGGGGCTGGAGAACAAGTGCTGTGAGGAGCAGCTGAGGGAGCTGGGGCTGTTCAGCTGGACAAGAGGAGCCCCAGGGGAGACCTTCTCGCTCTGCAACCCCCTGACAGGAGGGGGCAGCGAGGGGGGGTCGGTCTCTTTTCCCAAGGAACAAGCGATAGGACGAGAGGAAATGGCTCCAAACTGCTCCAGGAGTGGTTTAAATTGGACATCAGGAAACATTTCTTCCCCGAAAGGTTTGTCAAGCCCTGGCCCAGGCTGCCGGGGCAGGGATGGAGCCCCCATCCCTGGGGGTATTTAAAAGCCGAGTCGATGTGGTGCTCGGGGACAGGGGTTAGCGGTGGATCTGGCAGTGCTGGCTTCATGTCTGGACTTGATGACCTTAAAGGTCTTTTCCAACCTAAATGGTTCTACAAATACGCAGTTACCTGCCAAAACTCAGTACGTATGTACCTCAGTACGTATGTACCCAGGAACACTCATGATAGCTCTGAGCCTGTTCTTATGATGGGCACTGTATGACTGGCAGCATTAATAAAATTAATGAGACTTTTCTGCCCTGCCTTAGAGCTGGCACTTGCTCCTGAGCCTGCTAAAAAGGGGCTCTCTGTTGTTGCAGTCATGTAAGAGCCCTGGTATTTGTCTGCCTTGTACGGCTCTGTCCCTCTGCTGAAGAGTAGCTGATAGGACCGGAGGTGGTATGGAAGTTATTTCGTGATGACATTGGTGGCTCAGAAGGAATGGATACCTCTACTAAGAAAAGATCCAAGACTTTTTTTTTTTTTTAAGGAAAATGAAAGGAAATGTGCAGGGGAAAGATGGCTGGTGGAGTGAGAAGGATGTTGGTCAAAAAGAGGAAGCTGCATCCATACAAAAAGACCAAAAAGACAGCTTCATTTTACATGTACTCCACTGAAATGCACAAAGGCAGGCCCCACTAACGCTTACGAAGAGTGAATTTGCCAAATATGATTTTTTTTTTTTTTTTTTTAAATGCACAGGCAGCAGAAGAGATCAAGGTGTGAGAGGCATGAAAGAAAAATCTAAACCATTTTTTGGCCATCTTGACTCCTGTGGAGGAGCCTTGCAACTTTTGCCAACTCCAGGCTTGCTACAAAAGAGCTGTCTGAGAAGCTGTCTCGCGCTGAATGTCAGTAGAAATAGCTTTTGAGTAAACAGAGGAACCGATAAGAAACTGTAAGGAACAGATAGCATTTGCTCAAGAGTGCCGTAGGTCTTAAATCTGAAATTGCTGAGATGCTTTTGTGTGTATCCTATTGCTTAAGTGCCCTTGGTATTGCAGAAATTGGTGGTGGCGAGCGTGATGGCATTTTTCAGAAGAGGGGGATCTTGGGGAAACGGGGGAGGCCCCCATCGGGTGGGGCAGTGCCTGTGCCAGGCTCACGGCTGGGCAAGGGCTGCGGAGAGGGTCCCGCACGGTCTGGCCTCTGCGCCTGGGCCCTCACCATGAAGAGCAAGATCACCGAAGGCGTCGGTAGAGCCCTGCTGCTTGGGGAATGGTTAACAACTCCAGTGCAAAGGCAAGTCCTGCCTCGCAGACCTGCTGCGGAGCTTGGTGAGCATGTGGTGGCAGGACCGATAGACTTCATATATCTGGATTTTTCAAACAGCCTTCGACAGTGTTCTGCATCAAAGGCATCTAAGAAATTAAGTCACCATATGCTTGGAGGAAAGGTTTTGTTATGGACGGAGAGCTGGTGAAAGCACAGGTGCAATGGGTAGGTGCTTACTAGTCATTTCTCAGCATGGGTAAGAGTTGTCATTGAGGCTCCAGGGACTGGTTTTCATCCTCTGGGTGACCTCAAGCATGGAGGGGGGCAGTGAAATCCCTACATTTGTAGAGGATCCCCAGTTCCTTCAGATTTTTGGATACCTTGCTGAAGGTGGGGAAATCCAGAAGGACTCAAAGAACTGACCAAGCAGACAAATGTGTGGCAGGTGAACTTCAGTATAGGAAGATGTGTTGTACCTGTAGGTGAAAATTATCTGTACTGGGCCTGTATGATGCTGAACCTGGAATTAGTGGTTACAACTCATGAAGGAGCTTGGAGTCATCGTAGTCAGTTCTCTGAAATCGTCAGCTCAGTGTGCAGCATTAGCCAAAAAAGCCATTGAGTTTGGTCACCATCAGCAAGGGAGATAATAAAAAAATCAGAGGGTGAAATTTTAACCCTCTGTAACACCTTGATGCGTATCTTGGGGACTGCACGCAGGTCTGGTTTCTGCTTCTTGAGAGGGACAGTGGTGTTGGAGAGGCTATAGAAAAGACAATTAAAATGGTTGAGGGACAGAACAGCTGCCTTATGAGGAGAGAGAATAAAATTTGCGACTCCTTGATTTGGAATAGAAGTCTGACAAAGCTTTTGATCAAGGTATAAAAAATTGTGAAGGCACTGCATAAGTTGAATTTTATGTATCAAGTCAGTCTTGTGGCTCTGGAACCAGGGGGAGGCTGGTTTAAAGCAAGTAGAGTGAAGAATTTTTACTTTACACAATGTGTTGTGAACTTCTGAATTCGTTGTCCTGGGGGGCTGTGGATGCAAATGGCATCAGCAGGTTCAAAAAGCATTTGAGTAAGCTTGTGGGCAGCCAGTCTGAAATGGATAACAGGAAAAACAGCTGAGGATGTGCCTTTAGCATCCACACTACAGGCATGGATTCTGGGGAAACAAGGAAGGAGATGGAGAGAGAATATGACCAGACTCGTGCTCTGCTTAACAAACCTCTCCCGTTGTCCCTGCTGCAGAAGGGATTGAGGTGCAGGTGGCTTCACCCAGCAAACCGACTATGTATCTTACATTCTTGAAAGTTTCCAGAAACCAACATTATGTAGGAATGTAGCTAGATAGGACGTGTTGCAGAAGAGCCACCGTGGCTCTTGTAGACTGGAATTAAACCACTTGACTCCTTTGGCACTTGGAAGATGCTTGTGAGCACATGGCAGGGGTGATCTAGTGGAGTGGTCTAGTAGACCTCTCTGCAAAAACAGGTTATTTGAGAGAAATCCATCATGGGATGCACGTGTGAGTAAATGGTTAAAAGCTAGGCTGGGAAGATGAGGAGCAGTCTGTCAGGCTTTGCAGTGGAGGGAAGTCCCCTGGGGAGCCAGGCTGAGATCTCCGCTGCTCACAGCGTTTGTCTGTGACCTAGAAACGGGGATGAAAGCGATGGCTGGGGAAGAGCGTGCCGTGGTCCACATGCGCAGTGGTGGGCTCTGAGCAGCCGAGGTAAGAAATCCTGAGCGCTGAAGTTTCAGGAATGAGGTGGGGGGTAGGGGGGTTTCTGTGAGGTACTGGCTGGTGTTTGGCAGCACTGCGGGAAGGGAAGAGGAGCTTGTGAACAGCAAAGAGGGGACCAGAGAGCAGGATGAAAAAGTTGCATCGCTGCTCTGATCTGCTGTCGCGCTGAATATTCAAGTGTCAGGTCATCCCATCTCAGAAAAGTCCTTGCTTCTAACTGCTGGGAGTAGAATAAGTTCCTCTGTGGTGGTTTGTTTTTCTTTTTCGTTGTGTTTTTTTTTCCTTTGTATCTGCCACTGAAGATTTAAAAAAACCCCAAAAAAGTACTGAAGGCAGGTGAGGACTGTCTAGAGGGGCATCAAGTATAAAGAGAAATTGAGTGTGGTCCAGGTCTTTGCTGCAAACCGTTGGCCGCGCTGTCAAGGGGCAGCGAGCACTGCCTGCTTTGATGCCTTTCTGAATTTGCCCTTTTTTTGCTGCCTTCGTTGCCACTGCTGAAAGTGAAAAGCTCAGTTTTGGACTGCACACAAGCTAATAAATGCTTGGGTTTTTGGTGAGAGAAAACAAAAGGAACTTGTTTTGGGCACCAAATCAAAAAGTAAATTGTTCTCACACCACTGTTCAGTGTTACCATGTATAGCAATTACTGCCATGGCAACAGATATTTTCAAGATCCAGCCAAGATCTTCCAGGGCTGCGGCATAACTTCTGATACTTGCTCATTGTGCTGCTATTAATAACTGTGTTTCCCCCCTTCGTAGCCAGGAAGTTTCTTCTTCCTCATGTACCAAGTGTGAGGGATAAGCTCATTTTAAATCAATTGTGGGGAGAAGTGACACTGGGGATTTCCTGGCTTTTTTTTGTTCTGGAGATCCTGTCTAGTGCTGCCAGCTCTGCAGCCACCTCCTGAGCTGAGCTCTCTCTCTTGTGCTATTTATAAGAAAGCCCAGTCTGAATTTTTTTTTTTATTCCTTTTTTTTCCTCCACCTCCTCCCCCCAGCTTAAACCAGGACAAACAGATGACACATATTTACTCTTCCAGCTATGCACAGAAGCTTAAGTGTTTATTTCAGGCTGACTTGGTCAAGGGGAGAACCTGCTGCCAAGTAAACATGATCTGGGCCAGGCTCTGGTCTGCATGATTTCTTTACTTATCTGCTGGTCATTTAAGCAAGATAAACTCCATGTGTTCAAATTTGCAGTTCAACTGTTCTTAGCAATAGTTTAATTTAGCTATGTTTAAAACCCCGGAGTGCGCATCCACCTTTTCCCAGCTGCGTATGAATCTCCTTTGCATTGGGAGCATGTCAGAAATACCATTGCCAGGTCTTTTGGCACCTGCTGAGGAGCTGTGGAAGAAGTGGGACTTGGGCTTTGCTTGTGCTGACAGTTCCTCTTGAGCTGAGCATCTGTGATGCACCGCGATGAGTGAGGACTGGGGCCATGAGTCTGTCCCCGGTCCTGGCTGTACACAAGTCACAACCGTGCGGCTCTCCAGCTTCCTCCTGCCAGAGGAAGGAGTTGTTTTGCCGGGCCGTCTACATCTACTCTCCCCTGGGGACGTGGCTTTTCTTCTGCAGAAGTGTAGCCCTTAACTGTAAAAGCCTTCCTGCCCCCTTCCCTCACTACCTTGAGAGTTGAAAGGAAGACACTCCGTGAGCACTCTGGTTTTCCTTGTTTTCTCGCAATCTCAAGTCTTGCAGGCTCTCCTGATGTCACTGTCTTTGCCATCATCCTTCCCTAGATCCTCCCAACCCACAGGATGAGCAGCCTGCAGTCATAACCGAGAGAAAAAGGTTTATTGAAAACATGGAATCTCTTATCCTACCAACTTCCCTGGAGAAGCTGAAGAAATGAGCATGTCCCTCGCAAAGGGTTGTTCCAGGGCGAGAAATAATTCAGTCGTGCCCCCGGGGAGCGACTGCATCATCCTTGTGTTGCTGTGCTACCTGTTTCTCGGGAGGGTCAGTTCGACTTGGTACCACTGGAGCGAGCGCTTCCGAGGGCTGCGGCTCCCTGGGGAGGCGGCACTGGTGGTGCTGGAGCTCAGCCCAGCGAGCCTGGGGGGCAGACCTCCGGCTTGTACGGCCAAGCTGGTTTTTCTCCTGGACATCTCCAAGAAACAGCCGAGACCTTTGGTGACTGACACGGTTGTTCGCCAATAACCATCTTCTTGCTGACTCTCGGGAAGGTTAATCCCACCTTTGTTTCTCTGACATGGTGAGAGCAAAGGCAGATTTTGAGCTTTAACTACTCACGCTTTGTTCCAACATGTGAGGTTGCAGAGATGTTCAGTTTTAAAAGGGCTGTGATTGCGTTTTAAGGCAAGGCTGATCGACTCAGCCTTTGTTCTGATTAAACCAAGCCAGATCTTGTTAATGACAAAGCACCAGAACTACACATCACTAGTATTTTTGTTTATTTGGAGTTCAGAGGTGTTACTATAGCCACTGCTAATCTTGCACGCGTGTGGCACACAAAGCGGAGGCTGACGTACAGCTCACGGGACGTGACTTCTACCCGCGCGGTAACATTTTGGAGATGATCAGGAAGAGAGTGTCAGTTCAGAGTAACACTTAAACACGCCTTTCCTTTCAGAGGAAGCTTTTCTCGTGGCTTATTATGTTGGAATTAAAAACAATGGCAAAAAATCAAGCATGGGCTGTAGTTTTCATCCTGAACTGCTAGTTCACTCGCTGCGAGGTGAGCTCTCCGGAGATGGAGGTATGTGTGGGTGAGGGAGCTGTGCCCCGCTCTGTGGTGCAGGCGTGCGGGAGGGGGAAGCTCCAGCGGGGACCGATTCCAGCTCGTTGGCTTTCAGCATCCGTACTCTGTCGTGTCCGATGCGCTTTTCGTGCTGCGGTTCCTGTAGGCAAAACAAATGTGAGAAATTAATTCCTCCTGGAAAAGAGGTGTTGGGGTTTTTATATTGTTTTATGAGGGGTTTGTGAACACTGTGGCTGAAGTTTTCATCTGTTTATTTACCGCCTCTCTTCCCTTGCCAGAGGAAATTCGTGTGCTGTGGGCTGGGGCAAATGATGACTCTGAAGCAGCTCCTCTGCACAGAGTCCGTCAGGATGAGCTTCCTGATGGCAGCTCAGGGCGCAGGGGAGAGTTATTAGTTTGTGTAAAACTCTGTGTTTCCTGTTGCCTTTGACTCGCTGCCAGATTCCTCTGCCGTCCCAGCACTGTAAGGGTTAACTTGAGTCATGCTTAACAAGTTTGGACAGCTAATACTTTCAAGAGCTTCTCCGCATTTGTTCCTGCTTAGCTTTTTCAACAGAGACAGCTGCAGCCAGAGAGATTTGCTGAAGAATGAGAGGGCCAAAAAAAGTTGTGATGAAACACTGTTATCTTTGTTTTTTACTTTTAGCCATCAGTGTCTTGTGGGCTCTGCTAGCTGAGAAATAACCCGGTCCCTTGCAAACCGCGTCTGTGTTGGACGGGAGTTCTCAAGGGACTCTGTGTTTCTGCTCATAAATGACTGGCAGCCCTTTAAATGAATAGAGACAGAGGGCCATTATGTTGCTAATGCCATGCATTTAGGAATGTAACTGCTTCAGATATGCAGCCTTGCAGACTGGTGCTTGAAAGCCTTATGCTCTACAATCCGGCTGTTGGTAGAGAGTCGGCAGCTGGCACCCTCGGTGACACGGGCTGGCGGTGTGTGGCCTTGCCTTGCAGGTGCTCCACCCTGTAATTACAACCTTGGTCTGCTCCTGCCCCCACCACTGCCGGCTTCTGCGCCTCCTTTAGAAAAGCTGAAGTTGGGGTGAGTTTTTTATGGCCTGGTGGAGTTATTTTAGACCTGAGGTGGGTGTCTCAAGAGGTCCTTTCAGTCCCCGTCCTTGCGTGCACTGGCTAAGGCGGCTGCCGAGTCCTGAGGCACCAGCTGATGGGTTTCCCTTTTTCGGTTTTGTAGGTCTCTTTTCTGTCCCTGACTTCCTAGCCTTCACTCACCAACATCACTGAGAAGCCTCTGTAAATGTTTTCTCCATCCTGCTCAGCATTCCCTTGTGTAGCAAAGGAACATCTCTGTGCCTGGTGTGAACAAGCACTTGGCTGTTGCTTTGCTCCATCGTGGCTGCTATGGGCTCTCTTCCCGTCAGTGATGGTGGTACAAAAATTGCTCTTCTTTTCCCCTCCTGTACGGGGAAACTATACACCCTGTAGCACTGCAGCGTGGTTGGGGCTGTGCAATGCCTCGCATGGTTTCACTAAGCCCAGGACGATCTGCCTGTGCACAGAAGCGATGAAAATCACTTGGCTGCAGAGTTAATGCTGCAGAGTCATGTTCCTCACACAGTGTGAGGCTGCTGCTGGGACGGTCGAGCAGTTGCTGGGTTTATGTGATTGGGGCAGCTTTTCCAGAACAACTTCTGTTTGTGGAGCCTCTTTTTCCTATTCCGTGCTCTCCTTGGCATCGACTGGCTGAGGCGGCAGCTGCAGGTTCCCTGGGTGCAAGGGCTTGGTGGCAATGCTGGGAAGAATCCCTGAAATTGGTAGCAGTGATATAGGAGGCGGTGAAGAGTAAAACTCAGTCTTGGAGCAGATGGGCAGCAAGCTTGATAAATCAAGACCATTGTCAGTAATTCCTGGAATGACAGAGAGGGCAGTGGGTGCTGCTGTATCCTTGAAATAGCGAGGATATTATCTGTGTGACATGACTTGCTTTGGCATAGGGAGAGCACTTGGCGTGTGCTGCTCCTGCAGGGCCATGGGCTTTTGCCCTTTGTCCTTTTGGCAGGTGTATCTTCTCCGCCTCGTTCCTGCAGCCGTATCAGCATGACGCTCTTGGCCCTGGGCGCAGCCTTGTCACCGTTGGGAAATGTCACCCTGCTTAGGTCTGATTTACTTCTGTTCCGTGGCTGGTGAGAGGTGTCAGGGACTTAGAGGTCTGTGGAAGCGGGAACAAGCCATGTTCAGCTTTCTGGTCACTGCCCCGGGGTTTTGATCAGTGGGTAGCCCTGTGAGGCTGGGCCTCGCTGGGAAGGCAGGAGACAGGCACAGGTTCTGACTCTCTCCCTGCCTCCTGCCGTGTGTCCATTTGGCTGATTAAAAATGGGAGCAGCCCAGGTCTAGTTTGACGGTTGCATCCATGCTGGGAAGGTGCTTTGAGTCTTGTCTTGGACAGATCCTGTATGACTTGGTGCCGGCACATGCAGAGGTGGGTAAAGCCCAGTTCTACTCTGGCTGGAAGCATCTTTTAGCTTGGTGTGTCCCGAGAAGACCTGAGGAGAAAGCAGATGTGGGTGACCTTGCGTACCTCACTGCAGAGATCTGCATGCCTGGAACAGACTGCCCGTAGGGACTGTGGAGTCTCCTTCTCTGGAGACATTCAAAACCCACCTGGACACGTTCCTGTGAGACCTGCTCTGGGTGACCCTGCTCTGGCAGGGGACTTGCATCTCCAGAGGTCCCTTCCAACCCCCAACATTCTGTGTGATTTGGCCTTGCATGAGTACCCACTGTCCTCTTTCGTGGGGCCATGCACAGGAGGGATGGCAGCGGTGATGCCTCTTGAACAGGGGGATGTGCTGCAACAAGTCCTCCCTGGGACCCGCCGTGGTCTCTGGGGGCAATGGGATCTGTGTCCTGATGGCATCCGACCTGCCCATGCGTCCTGGGGTTGATGGAGCCGGCGGCTGTGCAGGCGGGAGGACAGCACCGAGCTGTGCCAGGCCTCGGCTCCCCAGGGCAGGGACCGTCCAGCTGGCACCAAGCCTCCCCTGCAGCTGCCTGCCCTCCAGCAGCTGGGATTTGGATGGGGCTGTGGATCCATGCAGCACGTTTTGGGAGGAGAGAGAAGGAATGAAAACTGCCAGTACATTTTTATTTTTTTTTTTCTTCCAAAACTCATTCTCAAATGCTCAGCCCTTAAAAGGAAAAACAACTCTGCAGAAATCTTCGCTGAGCTTAGGAGGTGCCGCTGCGTCTGGGGCAAAGCGGAGCTTTGGGGAGGCTGTTCAGGGGTTGGGGGTTTGGGCTGTGCTCCCATGTGCAACACAAAAACTCCAGCTATGGTGGCAGGAGAGGATTTGGGGGATGCCATGGCAGCAGCTCGAGGGCCAGATCCTGTAGACCGAGAAACCTGGCTCGCTGCTCTGTTGCAGCCTGGGGCTCAAGCTCTACAGGACATATTGTTCCCCAGTCGTGTAAAATCCCTGGCTTGGCTCCAGCAGATGCGCGGCAGCGGGCGTCCGGCTGGGTCCGTGTCCCTGGCAGCTTGGGTACCTCACAAAGAGCAGGGGAAAGCGCCTGTAACCTTTTTGATGCTAAATGCTTTTTGTCACTTAAAAGTCTTTTACCTTCTGCCCAGGCTGCAGCGGCCACAGCTGGTCTCTAGCCATAATGCAGTCAGAGGTGCTCAGCGTCACCCACAGTTTGGGCACAGAGAGAAGCCAGAGTCCCGTGGTCTTCAGGGGAGCAGCAGGTCCTGTCCCCAGGCGCAGCAGCCAGCCCCGCTCGGCGCCTGTGCTCACCCCGGCTGTGTACGCGCAGACAACACTACGCCCAGTCTGCATCGGCAGGATTTTTTTAGTGGGAGTGGATTTTGCCTCTCCTCCTGCCCATGGGTGCAGTTTCCTTTCATGTTGGTCACTGCAGTCCCCTGGCAACTGTGCCCACATCTCCAGCTGCTGCCCTTCTGCTCCGTCAGTGCCCGTCCACCGGCCGCCCTGGGCTCTGTTCCGAAGATGTGAAATGAAAACAGGGGTGCCTCCTGCCACCCCCTTGCTCTTCTCGCTGTTGCAGAACCCTCCTGCTGTGGAGGAGGGATGAAGGATGGGGTTGGGGTGAGCAGCACTTCAAGTCTCTCTGTCTTCTCCTCCCCATGGGGTGCTCTCTACGTGAACTGGGGACTTGCCTGGAGGTGATTTTGGGGTCCGGATCAGTACGAGCCTGGAGCTCAGCGAGTCCTGGTGGGCGTGCTCAGCGTGCCGTGGGTGATGGAGAGCGTGGAGGTGGGTGTGGGGGCAGTTTCTGTGCTGCCCTCCCTTCTCCCCACTGGACTACAGTGCTCCAAGATGCCTGTGCACCCACCCCATCGGAGGTTCAGATGCTGATGTCAGGCTGTAGGATCTTACATCTTTGAGGCTGTTCAAGGCTTTATTTTAAATTGATTATCTTTGCAGTGGGACTCAGCATGGTGTCTGTCCTGCCTTGGGGAGGATTCCCCTCTGCACACCCAGGTCCTAGTGTGGAGACCCCAGGAAATCTCTCCCATGCTGTGGGAGTCCTTGTTTCTTACTGTTTTCTCTCAGAGACAGGACCTTGGTGGAATCTACTGTTAATTTTGGTGCTGCCCTGACCCTGTTCCATGGGATGAGCTCCCTGTTGCTGTCAAACTGAGTGCTCTGGAGCTGGGGTGAATTGAGAGCCTTGCATCAGCGACGTGGGAGCCAGCAGTGCTGGCAGGCGGGCTGGGGGAAAGTTTGGGAACAGCTGGGGAAGAAGAACCACCAGAGTCTGAGCAACCAAAAGGCCACCAAGTTTTGTATTTGACATCTCTACCTTTGAAAACACCACTTAGCAGGAGGCTTGGGGCTTTGGTGGTTTGTTTGTTTAGGTGTTTTGTTTTGGTTTTTAATTAAAAACACCAAAATAATGAGACACTTGGCGTAATAGGGCTCTTTCCAGGCTCTCTACCTCTGACCCACCCAAGTCATGATGCTGTGCTCCGTTCTTCTCTTTGTAAGCAGTTGCAGGGCTGGACTCTGCTTTTGGAGAGATCTGCCCCCATTCTGCTCTTGATGGGGCTGAGCATATGTGCTCAGGCTTTGAGCAGTTGCAGCCATTTGTTCTTTATTTTCACAGTCTGGTCTGTCTCCTGTGAAGCAGAGGTTGGTTTGTTTGCATAACGCTTATTTTCAGAAGTAGGAGAGTTTTAGGAACAAACTGACATTAAATTTATTTTAGTTACTCTCTATTTTTGTAGAAGAATGCATGTATATTCAGAGGAAGTTCATATATATATTTTATATATATATGTATGGGGGACACAGGGTTGTTCTAGGTACTTTTCTTTTTCCTTAAGATCTAAATTACAGCTTTTCAAGACTTGGCTGAGAGAAGGCAGTGAATAAAGCCTAAGTTGACTGAGTCAGCTGCTGGAGAATCACTGCAAGGAACTGGTGCTAGAGACCTTCTTGGAGCCCCTCTGCAGCTCCAGGATACAGATGAGTCTTACAACCTTGTCCTGGCTGAGATGTGCAAATGTGAGCGACTTGGAGCCACCCAGGGGTTGCACTTTGTTGCTCAGAGTCTGCAGTGAGCCAAGTTTTCTAACAGCAATCCGTCTGGCAGCCTGGCCAGCGCGCTGGTGTGGTTTTGCCTGTGGTGCAGGTGAAGGGGCAAGCACGATACTCTTGGGAGGGGTTAAAAAAAACAAACCCAACAAACCACATTGGGGAGCTTGAGCACAGCCTGAGCTGCTCTTCACCCAGCTGGGAGCCTGGACCTGCAGAGGAGCAGTTATGTCAGCAGCTTCCGTGCCTCTGGGATGCTGCCTGCTCCTTGACTGGTTGCCCTTGGTCTGCTGCTGGGGCCTCTGGAGCACTCGGGGTTGTAAACATGGCTTCATTCTCCATAAGGCTGCTTCTGCTCCCTCTGATGGGCCCCTTGTCATACGCTCTGTTAGCAGCAGATGAAGGAGGCTCTGAACTCCCTGTCTTTGTAGGACAGATCATTTCAGATGCCCATCCCCATCAGCCCAGCTGCTTGCTGCAGCGAGGAGCCCTGGACCTCACACACACATCCCTGTCTCCAGTCGGTATCACAGCCTGACTTGTACTTGTGGGGGGGGGTGTGTGTGTGTCTGATGGCCAAACTCTTCATTCCTCAGCCAGCACTTGGTGTTGGCATTGACACATCCCCAGTTAGGTGACCTGTGATGATGGGATCTGCCTGGTCCTAGGCATCCACCACTTCCTGGGGCTTTGCAGAGGCTTCAGCAGCCCTGACTTAAAGTCGTAGGCAAAGAGCAGCAGGTCTTCGTGCAAGACCATAGCAAGTTGACTGCCCCACGCAGGGTGTGATAGCAACACCTGGTTCATGCAAGGTGCAGAGATGATGTAAAGGGAAGCATCAATGCTCATAAAGGTCGTGTTGGCCTGTACACCCTCAGGTTCTTTGGTCTCCTGCTGTCCAGGAGGATCTCTGAGCACTCTGATGTGATACCAGACGTGAGACCGTACAGTAGCTGCCTTCAGATTCCTGTTCCTGGAAGAAAATCTTGATTCCCAGTTGCTTTTCTCAGTGTTGGGGCACCTTTCAGCATGCTGTAGGCTCCCTTTGAGGGCATTAGCGTCCAAAAATCCCACTTGGTGTGGAGTCATGATTGGCCAAGACGGGCTTGGTACTGTCCTAACTCTCTGCAGGGCTCGTCCTGAAGAAGGAAAGTGCAGGGAGGAGCTGGGGTCTTGAGCACAGAAGTCCAAAACTTACAGAACACGGAAGTGAAATGGAGGATCAAGCTGTAACCCTTCTTGGGTTTCACAGTTTTCACGGTGGCCATTGCTGCCCTCTCTGCCTCTGCTTTGTACTGAGGCTTCATCTCCTTGTAGCCACACAGAGGGGTTTACTTGCAGCCCGGTGTGATGCTCCTTGAGGCAGGGGTTTCCTGTGTCCTTCCTTGGGGCTCTCTTGCCCTTGGAGGGCGAATCCCTCCTCAGGTTGGTGCTGAGCAGCGTGCACAGGTAGTGAGCGGAGGGAAGGATTCCTGCAGAGGGCTGGGTGGTCACATTACGCTGCTCTCACGCTGACACTTCCAGCTGAGAAAACATCTCTGCTATTCTTATCTGTGGATGGCCTTGCAAAGAACTTGTGTCCTGGAACTGTGCTTGGCTGCCTGGGCTGTAGCGTCACTGGGATGATGGCGAGAAGACGAGCTTGACTTTTTGGAGTTTCTCGGTTCTCCTTGCAAGTGGCTCTTCTGTACTTGGCCCCTCATTTCTAGTCCTGCTCCCTTCTCTTTAGTTAAAACAATGTTATTCTTTCCTGGACCTTGCTCTAACATTTATACTCTTTGGGAGAAGATCTAAGCAGGAGATGCGAGTGGGATGCCCTTTCAGGCTGAAATACCCTTTTATAAAGAAATTATTGTTTTTAATTGCCAGGCTTTGCCAAGCGGGAGAGGGACCTGAGTTGTTTTTGAAGGAGCAAAGCTTGCAGACGTCCATCGCCTCTGTCCCAGAGGCTGGCAGGATGTATTGCAGCAGCTTGGCCTCTTACCTGCTCTGTCTGTACAACTCTTCAGAAAACCAAGCTGCTGGCCTGCAAGGGCTAAGCCTTCAGAGGAAACCGGTCTGCCCACGTGAGATGCAGTTGCACACAGTGAGCCATATATGTCCTTCTGCTTTTCGCACGCCTGGTGCACTGCCCCCCAGCATGGCACCTCGCTGCCTGGGAACCGAGCTCCCACCATGGCCCTTCCACCCCTCCAGAAGATCAGTGAGCCTGGAGCCCACAGCACAAGAGAGATCTGGATGTGCTGGAGCGTGTCCAGAGAAGGGCCACGAGGATGCTCAGGGGGCTGGAGCCCCTCTCCTGTGCAGACAGACTGAGAGAGTTGGGGCTGTTCAGTCTGCAGAAAAGAAGGCTCCGAGGAGATCTTGTTGTGGCTTCCAGTATCTCAAGGGGCTACAGGAAAGCTGGGGAGGGGCTTGTTAGGATGTCGGGCAGTGACAGGACTGGAGGGAATGGATTGAAGCTGGAGATGGGTCAGTTCAGATGGGACGTGAGGAAGAAGTTCTTCCCCATGAGGGTGGGGAGACCCTGGCACAGGCTGCCCAGAGAGGGGGTGGCAGCCCCATCCCTGGGAGTGTTTAAGGCCAGGCTGGATGGGGCTCTGGGCAGCCTGATCTAGCGGGGGATGCAGAGACGTACAGACTAGATGATCTTCAAGGTCTCTTCCAACCCTGACAATTCTATGATTCTATAAGGCGAAGTGGGGCTCAGGGCAAGCAGCTGGAGCTGTGGCCTGTTTAAAAAGCTACAAGGTGTAGAAAATACTTGTGCATTTGCTCAGGACGCAGGAAACTCCCAAAATCTCCCTGACAATACGGGAGGGTGCCCACTGTGAACGTGGGTTTGGTTTTGGAAGCAAGTGGGGATTTTGTGGACATTCCTCTGTACTGTGGGCTCTGGTGACCGAGTTGGTGGCGCGGCCGTGCTGGCCGGCTGAGTGTGCCCGCGGCCGGGCTGTGGTGGGGGTCTGATCTGGGTTGGCCAACAAGGCCTGCGGGGAAGTCCTGTGCCTGGGGATGTTGTGTCCCCAGGGATGAGGCAGACTGAAACCACCACGGCGACCCCGCCGGTGTGACTGCCTGGGTGCTGCTGTGCCGGTGGGTGCACGCTCCATGGTTGCTGCGTTGCGGGGCGTTTGGAGCCGAGAGAATGCGGAAAAGCATTATTCAAACCATTCCCAGGAAACTTCTTTAACCCCACGAAGGGGAGGTGGAGTTAATTTTTTTTGTAATGTCCAAGTTATGGCCTTATCTCTCTGCAATCCCGGGTTTTATCACGTCTTTCCAGAGTTCCTGATGTTATGTTCAAGGCTTGTGTGGCAGCCCGGGGCTGGCCCTGCTCCAGGAATGTGCTCTCTGCTTTTCCTTTTCTTTCTTTACACTTGAACGTGATCATACCAAACCCTTTCATATTTCAATGTGTTCTGTGCCGATTTTTTTCCCTGGTTAAGCTTCACCTTATTCATCCTCAACTCCTCAATTTTTAAGGTGTGCAGAGAGGTCACCAACCCAAGTCATCCACTTACGTGTCTTTGCACGCAAAGATAGATGTAAGCTTGTTAAAACGGAAGACTATAGTTAGCAACACACGCTCGGTCGTGGCCAAGTGCCATGAGAAGAATTTGTTGTTTTCAATAGCTTGCACTTAACAGAAAATAGCTGACCTCTCCTCTCTCCTGAGGAACAGCAGCGCTGGTAGAGCCGCTGGCGTTTCAGACCTTTGCTAATCCAGTGGCTGGCAAAGCAGATCAAAAGCAGCAGCGTGCTCTCGAACACTAAAAAGGCTGACGGCTGAGCTGCGTCTTGATCGCTGAGCTGAGTCTCGCAGGGTTTTAGTTCGTCTTGTTTTTTGCTTTTTTCCCTGCCGAGCACATACCCTGTAACTACCTCCTCTCTCTCCCAAGCTAACGTGTGTGTTTCTGTGTTGCCTTTGGTGTGGGGGGGTCCTGCCACGCTGCTTTCCTCTTCAGCCCTTCCAGTGCCTCTCTCCCCTCCCAAGGGTGGTGTGCTGTGCTCCCCACCTTTGGGTGAATTCCCCCCCGCCTCGAAGCTCCCAATGTGCCACCTGGGCCCAAGTCCTCTTTTCAGTCCCCTGTCCCCCTTTTCCCATTGACTGCCCGTCGTTCTTGTGAAGAGTTATGGTGCTCACAGAGGTCACTTCTTTTCTTGTGTCCCCTCTGAGCTGCCCTTTCAACCCCTGTTGCCAGTTTCTTGTCCTACCTGCTCTTTGCTGCTGTCTCCGTGGACGTGCTCGTCTCTCTCGCCTCGCAGCGCTCCTGGGCTTTGCTTGCTGCCCTTGTTTTCCCCTTTCATGCCCTGTTTATGGACAACTCCTCTCTGCAGTTGACAGCAGCAGGGACTTGCTGATGTGTTGCTGTGCCTATGGTTTTACAGCGCGGCGGCATGGAAGTGGTCAGGCTGCCTCCGATTCCCGCCCGAAGCCGTGGCATGGAGTGCTAGTATGGCCGCTCGTGCTGCAACTGAAATCAAATAAGGGAACTGATTGGACTGAAAAATACCAAACACCAAACCAGATGTTTTCTGGACGCAAGGTTTTCCAAGTGGGATCTGCTCAGAGGCACATGCCCGGCTCTGGCAGTGGTGGGGGCACGGCAGGGATGGGTGCCGTGGGGAAGACGTTGTGCTCCCAACTGCTTGTTGGACCAGTGTCAGTGGTTGTGGTGGTGATGACCTGGGCTTGGTGAGCTGATCTGGCTGAAAATAGACCTGTGCCACAGGAACGTGGCTTTCCCCCAGCTGGCATGTGGTAGTCTGAGCCTCAGCCCTCTGTGAGGCTGTGCACGGCTAGCGCTGCACGGTGGGTGTTGTGGCAGGGAGAATCGCACCTTTTTCAGAGGCCGTTTGGGTCTATTTTGGGTTGAGCTGACATGGTACCGATCACCTTTGTGTCCTCAGGGAGCTGAGGAGCAGCCTGCTCTTTAGGACCACGTGTCTGACTGCTCAGGATTGAATACACCCATGGATTTCCTAGCGGGAAGGTGTGATGTGCATTTAAACCCCCTCCCAAACTTGCCCCGTGGGAGGGCACATGAGGACCTTCCGGAGGGCTGCGCTGGTTAAACACCTCCTCTCCCACCGCTGTGCCAGGCTGCCATTTGGGACACAGCAGTGCTGCCACTGTCAGCCCAGGCCCCGTGGAGGAAGCGCAGGCTGGCAGCAGAGAGTGTGCCAGAGGGTTGCATCGGGATCTCCCTTCTGCCGCTCCTCTGGGAATGGCTCCTGCTGCTCTGTCCTCCTTGGGAAGCAGCCCCCGAGGCACTCGGCAGGAGCAGGTTTCAAGGGTGGCCCTGGATCAGTTGTCTTTATGTGGCTTTTATTCATAACAAAGATAGCTTGGGCTATGTAGAGCCTCCACCGAGGCAGGGCAGAGGAGGGGGGTGGAGGAGCAGGACTCTGGGGTGCGAGGAACTGCTGGGCAATATGTTGACGTTCTGTCTCTTTTCAGCTGCACACTCGAGTGTGATGCTGGGCGTGGGATTGCTTTAGTGACAGCATCTCTCCTGCCCAGGAGACCTTGCTGGGGTTTGCACCCCCTTCTTCTGTTTATCGGGATGAGCCAACGTGGTTTTGGCTGCAGCGGTGTGGAACCGTTGGCTTTGCTGAGCTCCTCTGCTCTCGCCAGGCCGGCTTTCTGGGGATAGGTGGGTCGGTGTTAAAGGCTGGTGTGCCGCGTGTGAGGACCGTGCCACCCAACACTGGTGTTGCCACAAACCATTGCGCTGATCTGCCAGAAAACCAACTCGCAGCTTTCTCACTGAGCCTGGGGCTGGGCCAGCGTGGGTGCTGGCGAGGGACCCTGGGACAGACCAGCAGCAGGCTGTGCCTGTCCTCTGGGTCACCGAACACCCAGAGGACCACCAAGGGCTTTGCCATCGGCCAAGGGAGGAGGGGAAGAGCTTGCAATGGAGATGGTCTCATCCACCAGCCTCTTCTTGCATTGATCTTTTGAGCGAGCAGGTGTGGGCTTCAAGCAGGGACTGGGAGACCCAGGGGTCCTCCCCAGCCCCACAGCGTGTGAGCGCTGCAGGCAAGAACTCCCACGGGGAAGGCTGCCTGTGTTGTCAGGAGCCAGGGGTTTGGTCTCCTGAGGTGGCATTAGCAATAGGGTGCAGCTTCTGAAAGGAGCAGATCCTGCTTTGCAGATCCTCACTGCTCTCGAGAGCGAGTTCCCTCGTGCATCTCACCAGGCGCCAGCCCTCCTGCGATCGCGCCAGCCCTCCATGGGAGTGACCAGAGCATCAGCAGACGATGCTCACCCGTCCAGTGCCACTTGTCCCGGGCCGGCTAGTGGTGTGAGCTAGGGGGGCGACCTCCCTTCCCTGTGCCAGGGAGCTCTTGATTTGGGTTGGCTCCTTCTCAGACCCTTCCCCTAATCTTCCCCTGAGCTCGTTAGACTGCTGCCTGGGCCCAAGCAATGCTTTGATCTGCTGCATGGCTGCCTGGCCCAGAGGCAGCAGCTCTGTAGGACTCCCAGACAACCCGTTTGCCTCAAGCCTGTGGCCCAGACTAACACGGCTCTCATGTCCCTGCAGCTCAGACTGGGTGGAGATCATCGAGCCCCGCTCCCAGGAGCGGATGTACGTCAACCTGACGACCGGTGAGTGTGGCTGGGAGCCCCCTCCCAACCTGAAGGTACGCCAGTCGGACCAGAAGCAGTGGTGGGAGCTCTTCGACCAGAACAACAACCGCTTCTACTACTACAATGCCATCACGCAGCAGACGGTGTGGCACCGACCCCAGGGCTGCGACATTGTGCCCTTGGCGCAGCTCCAGGCCATGAAGCGCAGCTCCCAGCCCGACGGCCGCAGCCGGCAGCACCGGGGCAGCACCGGCAGCGATGGTAGAAGCACCCCCATCCAAATGGCCCTCTTGCAGGAGATGGAAAAGGGCAAGGGAGACTGCGCCGCAGAGAAGAGGAAAGATCCTGGCAGGTAAGGAGAGCTTTAGCCTTCTCTGTTTATATTTGACGGATGACTTTGGTTGCCAGGCAGGCACTGGCTGCCTGACGAGTGGGCTGGGAAGCAGTGCTGCCCTGAGAGCGCGTTGCGCTAGGGCGAAGCGCTGCCAGGACGGTGATCTCTGCTTTGTGCCCTCCCCTTCCCAGGTACAGCCGTCCACTTTCATCCCTGAGGGACTGCTTCAACGTCCCCAGTCTGGGCCAGGCCTCATTTGTGTGAGGCACCATGACAACACACATCATAAGATAATCATCGCTCCAGACCCTTCTGTGCTAAACAGAAGGAGAGGAGACAGCAGGAGTGTCCACGGTGACCAGGGCTCTGTCGGATGCTCATGGCAGGGTTTGCTGGGGTGGCTGAACTGCTGTGCGAGGCCTTGGGCTCCTGCAGGGTGTGGGTGAGCCCGGGTGCTCTGGCTCCTTCTGTCCCCACTCTCTCAGCTGCCTGCATGTGCTTGCAGCTTTGGTCGATTTGGGGACAAAGCTCCTGAGCACAGTTATTTGCTCTTATCAAGCCCCAAATGAAAGAACGACAACGGGACGCTATTTTGTTTGGCTAAGAGATTTTCTTACATTCAAACCAGTCCAACAACAATCGCTTTGTTTGGTTTTTTTGAGTTTTTTTTGTATTGAAACTTAGCCAGCTTCAGCTGCACAAAAGCAGTCTCTGCAGGGAAGGTCCCTCTGCCTGTGGCACTGCCCGGGGCTGCCCTGCCTCCCTCTTGCCCTGTCACGGCGTCATCCTGCCCTGCAGAATGTGGTACCGAGAGCGGAGGAGGCCGTGCGATGAGCAGAGCTGAGTCACGCTGAGAAGTGACTCACCCAAGGGCTGGAGCAGAGCTCGTGTGAGCCTGGCACTCCTTCCATGCGTGCCAGTGCCCCTTGTCTCCACTTCTGGGCGATGGAGTGAGCCAGGCCCCTGAAACAGCTTGGTCTTGGGATCCATGTTGCCTCCCTGTGTGTCTGGTGCTGGTGAGGAGAGAAGAAAAAAACCAAGATGTGAAAAACGTGTAGGATGGTGATTCTGAAAAATATGTGCTCTAGAACACCCTAAACTGAAGTTTATCACTTGAGTGCTGCCCCCTGTGTTCACTTCAGATCTGCATGGCTGGGTGACACTGAGGATGCACACGAAGTGCACCAGAAAGAGCCCAGAGCTTTACTGGTGCCTGTGATGCTTCCAGTGCCTCCTGCTCTGCAAGCAGCTCCTCTGAGCTCCAAACTTATCCAGAAGATGATCCCTGCCCTGTGAGAAATGTGTTAAGCTGGATCCCAGTAGCTCCCAGTTCCCTCCAGTTCCCGCTAGTGGCCACAGGTGAGCCCCAGGCTTTGATTTACCATGAGCTGCCTGGCTGCCCCTCCTTGGCCAGCTGCAGCCTGACGCTCTGGGGCAGCCAGGATGGGCACCGGCAAACTCTTTGTTTCCGGAGGGGTGAGTGCAAGAGCCTTGCACAGGGCATAAAATACCTTAAGCTCCACGGGGTCCGAAATACTTCTGACTCAAGCTTTTGAGAGGGGAGTGTGGCCTCCTCTGCCTCAGTGCAGGGGAACCTGTGCCTCGAGGGATAGGTGATGCCACCGCTCTGGCCCTCTCAGCAGGGAGACCCCCACGCAGGCCCCCTTGGGCAGGAGGAGGGGCAGCAATGTGAAGTGGGCAGGGCTCTGCTTTAACCTTCCTCGCCAGCCAGGCTGGTGCCAGGCAGCGTCTTGGGCATCGCTGCCCGTTCTCCTGCAAGGAAGGAAAGTGGGAAGGGGTCCTACCTTGGTGCATCCCAAGCCCAAGTTTTTGCAGCAGGCTTGGGGCACTTTGAGCCTGAACCAAACTCTGTGGAAGGGCAAGTGCTGGGAAGGGTGTGGGTGGCAGCTCGCTTGGGAGCTGACAGGCTGCTTGGACGTGTGAGGCTCTTCCAGAGCCTCGCCCCAGTAAGCCAGCAGCATTTGCCTGTGGGAACTGCTTTCCGGGAAGCAGGACACTGAGCACTGTTTCCTTGCACATCCATCACGTGTCATCACTGCTGTTTGTGAGTGGGGGTTGAGTGTCTGGTTATGGCACAGAGAACGAACTCCCTACCCGAGTCTGACCCCCGAAGAGAGATTTCTTGCCTTTTGCTACCTCATAAAATGGTGAGCAAAGGGCTGAGCTCAAAGCAAGTGTTCCTAGGTGGAATCTAATGCCCTCGCTGGGATATCTGGTCTAGTAGCAGCAAAAGCATGCAAAGCTTGTCAGCTCCATCATCCGCGTTGTTCTCTGAAGACAACCACAAGTGTGCCCTCTGCCTTCCCGTGGCAGGGACACAGCTGTGTAAACAGAGGGTAAATACACTGAGCACTGCTGGTAGCATTTCACATCTTTATAAGTACCTGTGCCTAAGACTGTTTCGCTTTTGTCTCTTAACAGCAGCACAAAAGGTTTGGGCTTTTTCTTTTCATGTTTGTCATCCCATGATAGATGGAGAGCTGAGAGAAGACGAGTGTGGTCCCCAAGAGGGGCCTCCTGCAAACACGTGCCACAGAGGGCTGGGGGAAGGGATTTCATTCCTTTTTTCAGCAATACTTTGTGGTTTAGTTTTTTTTCTTTTAGCAGAATCTTTTTTCCCACCCTCCTCTCTTGCCTTCTGTCAGCACTGCTAAATCTGCTGTGCCCGCTGCCACGTCCTGGGGCTGCCGAACCCTCTGCACGCCGCTCTTGACAGCGTCAAGACTCTCCCTATACTGGCAGGTGCTGCATTGCCGCTCCCTGCTGCCCCTTTCCACCTTCTACGTGCAGATCCCACCCTCTCCCTCGCTGTCCCACTGCTCGCTGCTGCTCTTCCAGATCTCTGAAGCATTCCAGCTTAGAGCAGCTTTGTCTAGACACTGGCCCTTGGCTTCTGCTGGTGGCAGGGGGAAGTCAAACCCCTCCCCAGGGAAATGGCAGCTGCTTGCTGAGAGCGAGATGTTGCTGCGATGCCTGGAGCCCCCTGGGGAAGCTCTTCTGTCCGTGCAGGTGCTTATCTCTTGCTGCTGTGTTGGTTTATGGCTGTGCTTCCCAGGGCTGCCCAGCTGCTCCAGTGCTGGGTCTGCTCATCCTTTACTGGAGCAAGGACAGCCCCCAGCACGTACCTTATAGCTCCACGCTCCTCCTGAGCACTTGGGGTACTGGTAGGAAGGGAATTATAGAATCATAGAATTGTCAGAATTAAAAGGGACCTTAAAGATCATCTTGTTCCAACCCCCCGCCATGGGCAGGGCCATCCCCCGCTAGATCAGGCTGCCCAGAGCCCCATCCAGCCTGGCCTTAAACACTCCCAGGGATGGGGCTTCCACCCCCTCTCTGGACAACCTGTGCCAGGGTCTCCCCACCCTCATGGGGAAGAACTTCTTCCCAATGTCTGATCTGAACTGACCCATCTCCAGCTTCAATCCATTCCCTCCAGTCCTGTCACTGCCCGACATCCTAACAAGCCCCTCCCCAGCTTTCCTGTAGCCCCTTGAGATACTGGAAGCCACAACAAGGTCTCCTCGGAGCCTTCTTTTCTGCAGACTGAACAGCCCCAACTCTCTCAGTCTGTCTGCACAGGAGAGGGGCTCCAGCCCCCTGAGCATCCTCGTGACCCTTCTCTGAGCACACTCCAGCACGTCCAGGTCTCTCTTGTGCTGTGGGCTCCAGAACTGGGAAACGGACTCTTTCAGGGAAATGGGGGCCCAACGATCCTTGCACATGGTGGAAAGCTCTGTGAAGGATGGACGTGTTCCCTTGGGGACTGTGAGACAAGCTGGTAGCATTTGCAAGTGTCTTGTGAGCTGCTGCAGCAATGCTGGGGTTTGCCGGAGCTCCTTGGCCTCGTGGCTGAGAAGGGGCTGGGCACAGCTGAGGCCTGAAGTGGACAGTATTGCCAGGAGCAGAGCCTGTGTGCTGGTTGGCAGCGTTTGGGCACGCACAGGTTAGGGCTGCGCGTGGGCTCTGCCGCCCCCAGCCCCGCTGTGCGGGCCAGCCCTTTTCCTCCTCTTCCTGTGTGTCATGGGTTGACCCTGGCCGGCCGCCAGGTACCCACACAGCCGCTCACTCACTCCCCCCTTCACTACTGAACAGGGGGAGAAAATATTTCCAAGGGCTCAGGGTTTGAGATAAGGACAGGGAGATCGCCCTCATTTACCGTCCCGGGCAAAACAGACTCAGTTTTGGGGAAATTAGGTACATTTATTAAGAGAACTAATCAGAGAGGAGTAGTGAGAAGTGAGAAAAAGCAAACAGATCTTAAACAGAACACCTTCCCCCCCCATCCCTCCCTTCTTCCCGGGCTTAACATCAATCCCGGTTTCTCCACCTCCTCCGCCCGAGCGGCGCAGGGGGACAGGGAATGGGGGTTACGGTCAGTTCATCCGACGTTGGTTCCACCGCTGCTTCTTCACTCCGGGGGAGGACTCTTCACTCTTCCCCAGGGCCACTGTGGGGTCCCTCTCACGGGAGACAAGCTTCACGCTCTCTTCTCCGCGTGAGTCGTCCCACGAAGGGCAATTCATCACAAACTGCCCAACGCGAGACACCTCACGAGGGGCAGCCCACCCCTCGTGAGTCTGAGGCGCAGTCCTTCGGGGGAAACTGCTCCAGCGTGAGCCACCCACAACGTCCCAAAAGTCCCACCGGCCAACCTGCTCCAGCGTGGGCATTCCCTCTTCCACGGGCTACAGGTTCCGGCAGCAACCTGCTCTGATGTGGGCTTCCCACGGGCTACAGTCCCCTTTCAGGCATTCACCCACACGGCGTGGAGTCCTTGGTGGACATCTATGCGGTGATCCTCACAGTGGACTTCTGCACCTCGCCCATGGGCTGCAGGGGGACAACCCGCTTCACCATGGTCTTCACCACGGACCCGGGGGACTCCTTCTGCTCCGGCGGCTGGAGCTCATCCTCCCCCCTCCTCCTTCTTCACTGACCTTGGTGTCTGCACAGATTCTCACTCCTCCATCTCTGTGCCAGCTGTTATGGCGCAGTTCTTTTCCCCGTTCTTAAATATGTTTTTCACAGAGGCGTTCCTCTGCTGTCACCTTACTGATAGGCTCAGCCTTGGCCAGCGGCGGGTCCCTCTTTGTAGCCGGCTGGCATTGGCTCTATCAATCTTGGGGAGCTTCTAGCAGCTTCTTACAGAAGCCACCCTGCAGCTCCCCCCCCGCCGCCGAAATCTGGCCAGGCCAAACCAAAACACTGTGGTTCTCCCAGGGCCGGGGACTTGTTTCAGAGAGGGGTTTCCGAGGTTGCCCTTGTGATAGCAGCGCATGTCAATGTCCTCCAGGTAGAAATCCGCCAGCCCTGGGAGCATTCTGTCCCCCAGAATGGGAGGCACATGGGCAGCAGGTTCATAGAATCCTAGAATGGCCTAGGTTGAAAGGGACCTTAGAGGTCATCTAATCCAACCTCCCTGTCACGGGCAGGGACGCCTCTCAGCTAGATCAGGCTACTCAAGGCTCTGTCCAACCTGGCCTTGAACACCTCCAGGGAGGGGGCAGCCACAACCTCTCTGGGCAATTTATTCCGAAGTCTTGCCACCCTCGTACTGAAGAATTTCTTCCTAAGATCTAATCTAAATCTTTTCTCCTTCAATTTAAACCCATTTCCCCTTGTCCTATCAGTGGATGCTCTTGTACAAAGTCCCGCCCCAGCCTTCCTGTGGGATCCCTTCAGGTATTGGAAGGCAACTGTTTGGTCTCCCCGGAGTCTTCTCTTTTCAAGACTGAACAATCCCAGCTCCCTCAGGCTGTCCTCGTAGCAGAGCTGCTCCAGCCCCTGGGTCAGCTTTGGGGACTCCTCTGAACACGCTCCAACAGTTCTGTGTCTCCCTTATGGTAGGGTGTGTTGCCCATCCTCTCCTTGCCCACCTTCCCCAGGGCTGAGCATCCTGGGTTGAGAGCGAGAAGGGGCTTGGCCTTACCGTGCCAGCAAGGTGTGCTGGAAGGGGCCTTAGTGTGACGTGAAGCCCGTGAAGGTGGCTGTGAGGGCACCTCTGCCCCTTCAGTCTGATTCACCTCATCACAGGCTTGTGAGTGTTGAGGGCCAGTGTGCGTAAGGAAGGCCGATGCCGAGGTCTGTATAATCGGGTAAGAAATGCCATCAGGTTTCCTAATACAGGCTTGTTTTCTTGTCAAACACTGCTGGCCTTGGGGCTGGGTGTGCAAGCACAACGTGCCTTGCCCTTGTCCGCAGAGCTCTCCCTGGGGCCGTGCAGACCTGGCTTTGGGTCGGTCGTCTCCATGGGGTCTCCATCCCTGCCCCCGGCGTGGGCACTGGAGGCAGCAGTGCTGCTGAAATGCAAACATCCCTGTGCGCTCACCTCTGCCCAAGCACCAGGAAAAGGGCTGCTGAGAAGGGCAGAGCTGAGATGGCCTTTTCTCCAGGCTTCTGGGAGGGAAGAGCAAACAATGGAGCTCCAGAGCCTGGGAAGAGCTGCCGGATACACTGGGCCTGCTGGAGCTGGGTGCGGGCTGGGAAAGCCAGCGCCGGTTTGTGGTGTTTATATTGGAGTTACTTGAAAGCATTCCTCGAAGGAACTATCTCGGGGGACTCAGCAACGTCTCTTCTGCTGGTGGCTGAAGAGCAGGGCTGAGAGGCAGTGTTGGGATGTTTCTCCATCGCTAGGTTTGCTTTCCAACAGAAACCATCCTTCACTGCTCAGAAGGACAAGGTTGAACCTTTTTCCATGCTGTGAAGTCAGGATGTCCCTCTTCTCTTCTGATCGTTTTTTTTCAGCAGCCTGGGAACGTGGTTGAGGGAAGCCGTGTCCAGACGTGGCCCCAAGAGATCATTCAAGGCTGTGGAAATGGTCCTTTTTTAAAAGTCTTGTCTTCTCTGTGGTGGTGCCACTTTCCTCTGATCTCTGGTAGCTGGGAAGGCTGGGGATGGCGTGTTGTGACCAAGATGAGACTGACAGGTGAAGCAAGGTACTGCACTCGTTTAGAGGTTTCACTTCTCTGTCGAGTTCCCTTGCAGATCTCCTGATCAGGAGGATGGTGGCTGTGGTCAGGCTAGAGCTTGGCTCCCTCTGCCCTGGAGCAGCACAGCTCCCCTGTCTCCTCTGGTCCTCAGGGACTCCCTGGACACTCTGGCAGAGACATTCAGGGGACACTACTGCCGCATGAGGAACAAGTCTGAGCGCCACAACAGCCCCGAATGCAAAGCTCCTGGGGACATTGTCCTCTTCTTGAAGTAGGAGTGCCAGTGGGGCACCCTGGGGAGGTACCGGTACTCAGCAAGTACAGGGCAGGAACCCTGGGCAAATGTTTGGGTACCTGGACCAGTCCTCACATCCCAAATCATGGCTGGGGAGGAGTGGTGACATGGTGACCTTTTTCGTCTCTTGCCTCTGATGGCAGCTTTGCAGCTCACCCTGCTCCAGCGCGCTGCGTCGCCACCATGCAGGAGGTCCCAGTGCCGACATCCCCCGGGGCCCTCCTGGGCTCTGCCGGCCTTGGGGGCTCGCAGCAGCTGGTCCAACATGGCCGGGGGTGCACTGGGTCCCAGCATGAGCTTTGCCCCTCGGCAATGAGTCCGTGGAGGCAGCAGAGCCCGTTTCTCCAGCCTTGCTTCCCATAAGGGCGCAGACTGCGAGTGCTAAAGATCTGCTGTGGGGAGCCTTGCTGTTGGCGGCAGAACCCCTGCCTTGCCTTGCTGCGACCATCTGTCTGACCTGTCCTGCTGCCTGGGCTCGGGGCGTCCACGGGGCAGGGACGGGAGGAGCCCTGTGCCATGTCCCACCTGCGCAGGGCCCGTCCTGTCCCAGCAGGGCCGAGGCGTGGGACACCTTGCGCCTGGTGAAGGGACCGACGCAGCAAGGAGCCGTCGCACTTTGGGGCGCCTGTGGTGGGTCGGCAGCTTGACCTTTAGGGGAGGTTGCAAGCACAGCACCCCCTTTTCTTTCCCAAATCAAATCCCCGAGGACCAGAATCTGGGCTTTGCTCTCTTTCACGGGTGCAGCAGGGGAGGTCGTTGCCAGCCGCGGCCCAACAGGACCCTACAAGCGTTGTGTCGTGCTGGGCCAGGAGCTCGTCTCCAGAGTCCGGGCTGGCGATGCCGCTGTGGTGTGCAGCCCTGCGCCTGGGCAGGGACAGATGGGGACATGCCCAGAGCGTGGGTACAGTTCAGGTTGGTGTGGGGCTGACTGAGCAGGAGGAGGTGCCGGCAGGCAGAGGCCCCTCGCTGCAGCCCGAGCGAGGGCTGGGTTCGCGCTGGTCCATCCTGGCACCGTTTGGTGAGCGCCAGGTGCTGGTGGATGTGTGCTGACACCGGACGGTACCGGTGCGTGCTGAGCCTGTGCGAGAGAGCAAATGTGGCCATGCTCTGTCCGAGGGAGGTGGGTCTGGCAAACCTTTGCCAAAAACATGGTAAGCGCTGGATGGGGAAGGGACACACCAGCCCCTTAAGTGTGTGTGGAGTGCTTGGGAGCAGACATGGGCTGTTGGGCGTGGGGCAGGTAACCGGGGCTGGGGGAGCAGGTGGGACAGGGCAGCGGCAGACGTGCCCTGCTGGGGTGGGGTGTGTGCAGATGCGCCCTGCCAGTGGGAGAGCTGTGGTGGCGAGGACAGGCCAAGCACCCCCAGGGAAGCCGTGCTGGAGGAGGGGGCTAGTGAAAATACTCTGGAGAGCAGGAGCAAAGCGCAAGAGGGTTGGCATATCCAGATATCTTGGGCCTTGGCAGAAGAGGCACAAGCCAGGGGGTGGCGTCACTGAGAGGCAGCTCTGGGCGTGCGGTGGGGCTGTGTCCATCTGCCAGCACAGGGGCCGCTCAGGGTTGGTCAGCGGGGAGGGGTGGGCATCAAGCGTTAAAGTTCAAATAGAGGGAAATGGCTGTGAGGGTGTTAGGGGAACATCTGTCACAAACAGGACACGCAGTGCACCCTCGAGTCTTACGTGGTGAAGGCTGGTAGTGGATACGGGGAGGGAGAGCACAAAAGGGGGCCAGGTTCAAGAGGACCTTCCTGGGGACAGTGGTGCCTTTGAAGACCTGGAAGCTCAGGCTGGTTTCACAGCCGTTCTATTCACTTTTCCCCAGAGGTCACAAATGCAGATGGGCTACAGCTGCAGCCTGACGGTGTGTTGTTGCGCTGCAGAACGTGCCTTTGGGACTGGGATGTTGTGGTGGGCACGTTGGCTTGTGGTGGATCCCGAGTACCACCACGGGTCAGAGGATGCTCCTGGCAGAGGAGGATTTCACAGCCTGAAGAGCTGAGCAGGGCCTGTGAGTTTGGCCAAGGGAAGCAGATCTGAGGGTGCCTGCACCAGGTTGGTAAAATACTCTACACAGAGGCTCAAGGGGGATGTGTGTTGTCCCATAGATCTCAGGTTTTTCTGAAAAAACCCCACATTCTTTGTGATAGGACAAGGGCTAATGGTTTCAAACTGAAAGAATGTAGATTGAGATGGGATATTATGAAGAAGTTCTTCACTGTGAGGGTGGTGAGACCCTGGCCCAGGGTGCCCAGAGAAGCTGTGGGTGCCCCATCCCTGGCAGTGCCCAAGGTCGGGCTGGCCGGGCTCGGAGCAGCCCGCTCAGGAGGGAGGAGTCCCTGCCCACAGAAAGGTTTGAACTGGATGGTCTTTAAGGTCCCTTCCAACCCAAACTGTGCTGCGATTCTGTAATTTGGAAGCTTAGATCAAAAAAATAACATGATCTGGAAGCGCTGTCGTCACAGTTTGAGAATCTGAACGCAGGCACTTGGGATTATTTTCCAGCTCGCTGCTTGGGTGGTCCAGGATGGCTCACTGGTCTTCAGCTGGTCGTTCTGGGTGCCGTGCTAGCTGATGAGCTTTGGGAAGTGTAAGTTGTTTCCTATCAGAGTGCTGCTGATACCAGACAGGTTAAAGTATGATGAATTTCTTTCATCTCATTGTTCTGCTATTCATGACTCAGAAATTGTATCATGTGTTAACAATGTCGTTTCTGTTTTGGGAAGGGGGATCTCCAGGAAAAAACAATGAGAAACTGATAAAACCAACTGGGGAATCTCCAGGCACTTCGAGACTAACAATCTAGTATTTGGGTAGAAGAGGATATATCAGTTAATATAACTCTTAAATAATTCCCTCTATTTGTATCTTTTTTCCTTTAGGGAGACTCCTACGCACTGGCAGCCTCTGCCAGGCACGAAAGCAGCCATGTTGGTCAAAGTGAACAGTTTGAGGCAGATCCAGAGCTCTTCAAGCAGTTCGCTTCAGCTGCAGAGCGCTCCAGAGGCCAGCAGCCAAAAATCTCTTCCAAAACCAGTCATATACGCGCAGCCTCAACCCGCGTCGCAGAGCCCTGGAGCCACAAAGCAAATGCCTGCGGGAGAAACAAAGCAGTCTATGCAGATCAAAAAGACGGAGAACGGTGGGTTTTGCCTAGTGCTAATGAACGGTCCAACTTCTCAAACACCTCCAGGGAGCCAGACTGGAAGCCCCCAGCCTACATCCCCCAAGTATGCCTCCCCTGCACCTATATACGATGAGCCGTCTCTAGAGTCTCCAATTTATGATGAGCCACCAGTAGATATGGACACCGAAAGCGCCAGTATGAGCGGGATGTCTCCGCCGAGGTCACCAAGCAGCAGCTTAAAGAAGCAGCTGCAGCCAACCAAATTATTGCAGCATCCAGGTATGCAACAGCAGCAAGCCGCAAAGAAGCATGCAAGAAATCCCTCTTCCACTGAATACAGCCCAGCTGGCAGAGAATATATAAAACACATGGTTAACGTTGACCAGTCTTCCAAACTGTCCCACTCTTCAGCTGCAACAGCTGATGCCTCTACTAAACTGCCTGGGCAGCTTTCTTCAAAGGACAGCTTCAAACAGTCTTGGAGGATCTTGGAAGCCAACGTCCTCAAGAACATGGAAGCTCACCACAGTCGGCAGAACAGCCTGCAAACTCAAGAGTACCCAACCGGTATAAGCCATCAGGATTCTGGTTATTCAACTGGCCCTTCTCCAAGCCTGAGAAAAAGGAAAGGAAGGAGGCAAGGGACAGCTCAAGGAAGGCCTGGCTCTGTGGGCAGCAACAGCGAGCTCACGGCTTTGAACGACAAGCTGATTGCTGAGATGCGCGCTGTGGTGGGCAGGTCAGCAGCTGGCAGGGGAAGCAAAGCCAGCCTCGATGCTGAAAGTCTGGAGAGCAGCATCCCGGCGGAGAGCAGCAAAGTCAGGTTTCAGTCTGACCACTTGAAAAAATGCATCAGCCGGAGCTCAAGGGACGATGTCTCGGCTAGTAACAGATCTCTGTATAGACAGGGCCTGGAGGGCAGGGGCACCTTTCCCAGCGACGTGACGGCTCCACAGGACACAGTGAGGCAGAAGAGGACTTTTGAGAAAATAGATTCTTTAGAAAAGAATGTGACCAGCCAGACAAGTTTGGCTTCGTCAGACGCTACACGCCGCTCCTCCCAGGTACCTCCCCATCCGCACCGGGTTAAATCGCGCGCCTCTGCTGGACTGCAGTGGTGCAGAACCGAGTGCCTGCTCTGCTCCCGGGTGGGTTTAGTGGATGAGCTGCAGGTGAAACCCATCTGTGCCTGCAGACCAGCGAACAGGTTACAAAGTTTTGCATGTGGAGACTCCGTTTCAGACCGGTGGTGTGAGAGGAGGGGGAGCTGAGGAGATGCTCGTGCCCAGCTGCGGGAAGCTGTGCCGCGTTATTTGGGTGAAGCTGCTGCCTCGTCATTTTACTGGATCTCGTGTCTTTGGTGGCCCTTTGCCCTCAAGTGTCCTTTCTGCGCTGGGCTGGCTGGTGGCACAGGATGCAGTGTCATGATTTGCATGGTCACATGGCAGTGTTTTCTTTTTTTTCCCTCTCTTTTTCTAATAGTTCCTCATATTCTGTTCTCCCTTCCAGTCATTCCTGAGCTTTGAATGGAAATATTCAGAAAACCGGTGACGGTGATTCTAGCATCTTCTTGTTGGGAGTAGCTGTTTTAAAGCCCATCAGTGTGCCTGCACAAGTGGAGTAGTTTTTCTCTGTAACTCAGCACTTCTGCAGACTTTAGTTTGCCAGTTTTCTTTCTGTTTGGGTTTGAAGAAACTTCCTGCTTTCATGGTTTTAGTTCAGATTTAGGCTCTACATAGGTGATCTTATATCCTATGAGGCTTTTGTCCTTTTTCTCTTTGTTCACTCTTCCAATTATTTCACTCCTGCTGAACAGTCTCTGCATCTCTTCTTCAAGGCTGATGAAAAATTGCTATTTATTTTAACTCCTTGTTCTGTCTTTTCTACTGTTTGCTAGTCTGTGGCCTTTCATGAAGAAATTTCGCAAAGCTTGACCATTTCAGATTGTTCCAGTAGACCAGTGAGGTGTAACTTTTCTCTAAAAGCCAGGCTGACACCTCCCTCCTCTGTCGGATTTACGTGTGTGCGTTCTCGTCCGTATTGTAATTTCTGATTGATAGTGTCTTGCTTTCACCTGAAACCCTTTTTAAAGCTGATGTTGTGTTCCCAGGTTTCCCATTTTTTCAGGCACGAGGCCAGTTTGAGTTTACACATCTCATATGTTCAAGTTAATAGTTCAGCGATTTAATTTCACAGCTTCTTTAGACTTGTTGGAAGACTGCTCTCCAGCCTTCAGGATGTGTTACACCTCATTGCATCGGTGGGGAGAGCTGCGACTCGATGTCTTGATTATGCACAAGAGATGGTGGGTTGGCGATAGGCTGTGAACGGCCTTGAAAATGAAGAAAAATAATTCATGTCTGGTAGCATGAAGAAGGAGAATACAGTGGAAGATGTAAGGAGATGGATGTTGTGGTTAAGGCAATGAGTCAGTAAATAAATACTCTATTTACAGAAATACTCATGAGATGTGCAAGTCCAAGTAAGGAGGGGAGGAGGTTGCAGAGAATACGGCAACCAAATCGCTGCCTCACCTGCAAATGGCAGTGTGTGGCTTGAGTCACCAGCCATGGCCTGTGCTGGCCTTGCATGACGGAGAGGAGAATCGCGAGACGAGGAAATTCATTATGTGAGGAGGGCGGGCAGAAGTTCTAGGGCAGGCTGGGCAGAGGTGGATGTCTGCTGTCAGCACAAAGGTAATAGCTGGGTAGTTGTGTGAACGAGATGTGAGAGATAAACTTGAGAGAGAGGAGAGACCCAAGAGCCTGTTGAACCTCTAGAGAGTATGAGGAGGTGGATCCTCAGAAGTAAGATGCTGAAGGAGCAGTTAGGGTGGTGGGAGGAAAAGCAAGGCCAGGAAAGGAAGCTGGTTTGAAGAGGCAGAGGATGGTACTGGCAAAGAACTGCACACAGGGACTTTTAGTCAGTGTGCTGGGTGAATTGGAGAGAGTAAAGATGTAGAGGGGTAGCTCGGGGGATAAAAAACCCAAAGCCAGGTAAAAGAGCAGGAGAAATGAGTGTGCCCCAGGCTGGCAATAAGAGGTGGAGTGTGATGTGTGCTAATCTCATCCCCCACGTGCAGGTACGTGTTGGGTGTCAGGTAGGGAAGGGTTGGACTGCACAAGCCTCTGTAGTGAGTTCAGCAGTTCCTCTGTACTGAGGAGAAAACACAGACTCGCTCTGAACACTTAAGAACTAACACGCATTTTTGGCTTGACTGTAGTCTGGGATTGGAATACAGTGTGACATGCAAGTTAAAGGTGATCTGCGAAGAAAGAAAATGGGTGTTTTATTTCACTTTTTCCATGGCAAACCCAAAATCTACAGGATTTCTGTTTCTTTGTCTTCCTTTAAAACCCCCAAACCCACAAGATTATCTTGTTTGGCTTTTTCCTCCTTGCTGGAGATCTCCTTGGAGAACTCAGAGTGAAGTGTGGGCTGTTGAGCTCTGAGTTGCTGTATGTGGGAATTTCAGCTCTAACACAAAAATCTCTTTCCTAAAACAACTTACTGCGTGTTTCAGTTCAATATGTGTCCCAGGCTGCCACTTCTGTCCAGAAAAGAGAATTCTCCTTGGGCAAAATAAGTGTCATATTCTCACAAGTAGTTACTGCACATTGTTTTCTTGGGATCAGTGCTACAGAGACCCTAATCATGTAGTTGTCTGTGTAGTGATCACTGGGTAAGACGAATGGACAAGGGCTGCCAGTAAAAGCTGCCTACAAGGTCTGGGAGGAAGGAAGGTCCTTGTCTCTCCTGCTTACCTCTGTGAGAGGTGGGCTCTGATGGGGTCAGCGCGCTTGTCCCTGCAGCAAATGAGTTTGATCACCGCAGGCTGCGGGTGGGGAGCAGCTGTCCCTAGTTCTCCGACAAGAAAAACCGCCCCAGGTCTTGCGAACAAGTTGAATTTGGGGAAGGCTGTGCCTGTCTTGGGTAGGACGACATGATAGGGAGCCCATTGCAGAGGCGTCCTCGAGTCTCGTGCAGCGGCGCTCGCAGAAGGGCTGGCTCTGTAGCCACAGCCCATATTTTCCCCCTGGACGCTGCGGACCAGGGCCTGTTGGGCAGGAGGTCGTGGGGTGTCTGTAGGGTACGGGGAGAGCTGGCTCTGTCGGCGTGGAAGTCGACTGGCGCAGGTTTCCTTTACTTCACCAACTCAGACATCCTTGATCCTACCCGGGTGACAGCTTTGCCATCAGAATAGCTGTGCCCCTGCCTCGCTGTGCCTCTCCCAGCTTCTCCTGTCCCGTTTACGTCTGGCCCATAGCTCTGTTAGGAAGGTCATGGTGGAATTGAGAGACGTGTTTTCAGTGCCTCATCGCTGAGGCTGTCCAGACACAGGCTACCCAAGCTCAGCAGCTCCTCCTCGTTGCAAGCTATGTTGATTTGGTTTTGTATTTTGGGGTTTTTTTTTGTTAGAACTTGGAAAAATAGCGAAGGCAGGAAGCAGCTATGGGATTGTAGGGGCCACGAAGGGCAAAGGTGAGAAGGAAACAGTGCTAATGGCTGTCTAGTCTCTGCCCCCTCCGGGTGTTCTCCACCCACATCCTGGGCTCCTGTGGTTCCCCGGGAACTGAGAGGTGAAGTGTGGGGAGAAACTTGGCTGCTTGGTGTGTGCTTGGTGCCCCAGAGCTGTACTGCTGCCCTGGGAGTCAGCCCAGCTCCTGCTTAGGCTGCCCCTCGGAGTCTGGGACGGCTTGGACAAGGAGCGCTGTCAGTCCTTGTCCCTCTGCTTCCCTTGGGGACGGCATCAGTGTGTGTCTGTGCCAGCCAGGCTCGTGCAAATCTGCAGATGTCAGCCACTGCTTCTGCACAAAATCGTGTTTTGTACAGACTCACTGCTTTGCTGGTAGCGACACGACTCGCTGTTGATAATTTTTCGAGCAGGGTAAGGAGTGATCTAAGCTGCTTTTGACACGTCTGTTCTCTGTTGCAGCCCGGGACAATAGAGTTGGACCCCAAGCAGGAGAGCAGCGGCCAGCCCGGCAGCTGTGCGGGGTATCACTTCCCTTACAGCACCCTGCGGAAGCCCATCTCTCAGAGCAGCATGGCAGACTGGGCTTCTAAAAACCTGAACATGCACACCCAGGGCATCTTCCGCCGAAGGATCTCCATCTCCAACATGCTGTCCTGGAACGGCGGCTCTATCAAAAAGCCAATGCTCATCACTAGCAACCGCACCATCAAAAAAGAGGCGTGCGAGATGTTCAAGCTGGTGCAGAGCTACATGGGCGATCGCCAGACGCGCATGGACCGGAATCACGTGGCGTTGGTCACGGTCACCAAGTGCTGGAGCGTGCAGGGTTTACGGGATGAACTCTACATACAGCTGATCCGGCAGACGACGGACAACACGTGCTACCGGAGCCTGGCGTGGGGCTGGGAACTGATGGCCATCAGTCTGGCCTTTTTCTCCCCATCACCCAAATTTCAGTCTTATCTGGAAGGTTACATTTATCGCCACCTTGACAGCGATGAGAACAGTAAGTGCCTCTGCGCACCCGCCCTGTCCCCAGCAGCCTTCTGGTGGGTTGTGCCACTTACTCAGGCTTGTCTGGCTTCTGAAATCACAAATTTAAAAACACGGGCCAGTGCTGTGGCCTCCGTCAGTGAGAGCACCATGTGCTGAGTGAGTTCATTCTTCCCTGGTGGGATGGAGCTGCCACCGGCTCGTCAACCTGCAATTCCGGCTCGTGTCTGGCAAAGAAATGCCAGCCCCAGATCGTGCTCATCTCACTGAGCAGCACGGCAAGGTCAGCCCTGAAAAGAGCTGATTTGGACCCACCAAGGGCAGATTTTCTTTGGGTTCTGTGAAGACGTGATTTGCTTCCAAGTTCCTTAAAGCAGGCAAAAAAACCCCAGAAATTAATGTTAACACGGATTTTTTTTAAGGAAACCATTGCAAACATTACGAACTGGCCTTCCCTTGGCAAATAGTCAGGGATCCCGAAGGATGCTGGATTTTGTTGTGAATAGATGTGATTTATTTGTCTTTCAGAAGCCTTGGGGACCAGCCCAGCATATATTCAGTTATTACCCCAATATTAAACTGCTGTAGAATCCTGGGAAGGGGGAAAGCCAAGTGCCAACCTGGAGAGTGAACATGCACACCCAGGGTGCTGGTTTGTCACGATTTCAGCAGTGCCTGCTGTCTCTTGTCCAGTCCCGGGCGAGAAACCAGAGCACCTATTTCCACTTGGGGCTTCAAGCGCAGGTCAAAACCCCCACAGATCCCGTGGGCAGGTGCCCAAGTTCTGCCCCAGCACCTCTCCGCCCCTTCCAGTGAGCGCAGCGGTGGAGCTGGGTCCTCAAGGCTGCAGTGGAGCAATGCCAGCCTTTGCCTGCTGGTTCCGCGCTTGTAGCCTTAATGTGGGGTTTGTTCGCTGAACTGCTGGGTGTGCAGCACAGGTTTGGGTTTAGGAACCTAAACCCTTGTCACTTCTCCCCAAAACCATTCCCTCCAGCTGTTCTTGGCCCAGAAGCAAAAAATCAGCCTGCCAGCCCCAGGGGCCAGGCAGCAAGGGGGAGGAATCTGAGCTCTTTGAGTGGGTTGTTCTTTCTGCTGGTATTTAGGCAGTAAGTTTATTTAGGTGTAACCTCATTGCCTGGAACCCCTTCTCAACTATTTGGCCATTTGGAGGAGTGACGTTATGGGCCCCTCACTGTGGCGTGTTTGGGGCTGGCTGTGGCCAGAACCTCTCCCTGAGCAGACTTCCTCATGCTGGGGTTAGGCTGGGTCCTGTGTCTAAGGGCAATTGAGCTTTGGTATTTTATCATTCCATGTTATTAATCCAGACCTTCTTTTGAATTCTCAGTTGCCCAGCGCATCAAGGAGCTTGTGGATCTGAAAAACAAGAAGAACTCAAAATCCAGAAAAAAGAGGAAACAAAACACCGAGGATGAAGGTAAAGGGAGGCGCCGGCAGGCAGGGAGCCGAGAGGGAGGAGGGATGCTGAGCTCCACTGAAAATCAGACCATTTCTTTAAGTACCTGGACTTAAATTCAGGAAACTTTACTGCAGGTCGCTGGTGTAAGAGGTTTGAGTGTAGCTGAGCAGTGCGGGTGGCAGCTGGGCAGCGCGCAGGATGGCAGCAGTGCGGCGGCAGGGGGGACCCCTTTCGCTCACAGGTGTGTGAGAAAAGGGGGTTTAGTTTGGATGCAGACCTGGGGCTGTTAATTCAACTGGTCTCTGTGTGCCACAGAGTTTCCTGTAGCACAATCAGGTGGTAAAACTGTATGAGCCACCGTGTTGAAAAGTCTGTCTCAATTGTGGTAATGGATTTTGTAAACCACCATCCAGCCTGAGGACCTTTAGGGAGGACACTCGAGAGGTGGCGAAGAGCGCTGCCTTTTCCTCTCCAGTATTGGCTTCCCCTTGTCCGGATTTCCTGGACTCTGCAGTCCAGGGCTCGCAAGAGCATCTCTGCCGCATTAACAAGAGCTCACGTATTCCTTCAGCCTCAGGTTTTAACTGCTGGCTGCAGGGTGAAACTCTGTCTGGCTCAAGTCTTGCTAGACAAAGTCCATTCAATGACTTTTTTTTTCTTTATATTACTTTCAGGAAACTTGAGCTAACCCTGTGGACTCTTATCAGGCAGCAGTTTATATCATGTGGCCTCTGTGTTTTTAATCTGGGAGAGCTAGAGTCCAGCTTCCTCATTGCTGAGCCCCACCTGACGCCAGCAGGAAGCACAGGCACGGCCGCTGCTCCTTCAGGCAGCTGCCAGCCCGGGGGGTGGCTGAGGAGGCCCCTTGGTCACGGCCCCTGCAGTGAGAGCATCTGTCGCTTCCCTGTCTGCAGCGGGATTTGGAGCAGAGATCTGAAATTGCACAGAGAGACTGTAATTCTGGTAGGGAGGTGCGTTTTTTCCCTTCCTGTTGGGGCCCAGGAGAGCTCAGCCCATTCTGAGCCTTCGAGAAGTCATTTTGTTCGTGCTCAGGGCGACTTTGATATCTCCACGAGACAGCTCCCCGGGCACTGCTCTGCGCGGGCTGCGCACTGTCTGGGCTGAGCAGGCTCTTCTGTGCAATTGCTCGTCTGTACTGTGCGTGCTGGGAGTTGTGCTTAGGAAGATAGAGGTAGCTTTTACCTCAAAATAAAAAAAAAATAATTTAAATAAAGCACCTGCATATTTTATATGTATGTATGAAGTGTTATGAAAAAGGCACACCAGGAGAGCTTTATAAAGTGTTTCCAGAATGAAGCCCTTGAAATTCAGCAGTGCCTGTGTGGCCTCAGCTGGGACAGGTCGCACGTTGTTCCCTTCGCTGGACCCTGGCTGTCCCTGGCACGCACAAGACTCGCTCTGGCAGCGAACTGAGGCTTGAGAATAAACGAACTGGTCTGCAGGCTCCTGCCGGCTTCTGCCGAGATGGCGAGGGGCTGGCAGGTCGCCTGAACCGACTTTTTCACAAGTGACCAACAATGCTGGGGGTTTTTTTCCGGGGCCTGACCTCAGAGCTGCACCTGAAGCAAGGGGAGATCCTGCGGGAACAGGCCAGATTCCATCTGCTGTGGGCTGGGAAGGTCAGGCTTTCCCTTGAGACGCCTGTGTCTGCTTCCCCAGCCCCTCCTGCCGGCCGTGTGAGGGGTGGGTAGGATGCAGCTCCCTGGTGGTGCAAGGCTGTCGTGAGAAGTTCCTGAGTAGCTCTGGAATATTTAGGTGCTTATGGGTGCTGTAACAGAGACATCCATAAGGAAACTAAACGTGCTGTCTTCAGACAGAACTGAATAGCAGACACGTAGGCATGTGTGTAAGTCTGTCAGTGAACAACTGAGTTAAAGCAGTGATTTTCCAACCCCTCTCGCCCCACACGTCCTTCAGTGCAGAGTCTTGTAGGTAAACACTTGGGTGAGCAAATGTTTATCATCTGACATGCCCCCAAAGGAATAATTTTGAACTTTCCCACGCTTACCTCTGCAATCCTTGTCTTCTAGCGTAATTGTCTGTGAGTAAATGAAATATGAAGGTGGTGTGAGATCTTTTCATGGATCAATAACCCATTGAAAGGCAGAAGAATAACAGGTAGAAAGAAATGACGTGTTTTCAGAAGGAGGATTGTCTGCTGATCCTGCAGGAATGTAAGCTGGGCTTTGGGTCTGTACAAGGAGGCAAATAATGAGCTGGCAGCTGCGTGTTGGTACAAAATTATTCAGGATTGTAGAAACGAAAGGTGCAGAGGAATCTCACAAGGGTGAGTGAGCGATCAAGCAGCAGAGAGAACTGTGTCAGCAAAAGCAAAGTGTTGTGTATGGGAGAGACACCTCTAACTGCACGTGCACCGGCAGGCTCCTACGTACCTGTTTCAGAGAGGGAAAGACATTTTGCAGCCCATATTTGAATTTCCAGAAATTTAAATTTCCATATTTGAACTTCCATGATGCTGGGAAGCAGTCAAAAACCAAACAGAGGATCAGGAGCATGTAGAAAAGGGGCTGAGAGCAAACCAGTGCTTGGCCGTAGCCGTGCTGTGCCTGCTCCGCGTGTCCTGCCCGTGATCTTTCGGGGGCTGATGAAGCCCCACAGGAGCTGGACCTGGAGGAGAGAAGAGGGGAGAAGGTCAGTGGGCTGAAAGAAACTGCAGGTCGCCTGGGGAAAGCAAGAGGAAGAAAATTCCTCATTGTTTGTCACAGCAGAATAATTGGAAACCACCTGGTTTTGTTGTTGAGCAGAAGGCTAGAGAGCGCTCTGTCCTGAAGCACAAAATCAAGTCGTTACCAGTTGGCAAAGCAGGGTGTCGTGCAGGTTTGGAGCATAAACATGTTCAGGAAGAAATGGGACAAATTCAAAGAGGGGAAATCTGTCAGCTGATGGTTAATGGTCCAGGTGCAGCGCTGCCTCAGGGCATCTCCCACCTGCTGTTAGCCGGGAGATTTTTGCAGGGGAGAGCTCATTTTTCAGACATCTTGAATCTGTTTCTTATCCCGGTGGCAGATGAAGATGCCGGCTGCTGACTTGTACGGCCCGTTGGGCTGACGAAGCAGGAGCTGCAGGAGCAGCATCGCTGGCAGGCAGAAGTATGCGCTGGCGGTGTGAGGAAGAGGGGCTAAAACACTGCCGTAAAACGGGGGTTCCTGGGCAGGTCTAAGCCAGGAGAGCGGCGCCGGCGCACAGTGCGGGCGAGCTGTTCGGGGAGCGCCTGCCCCTCGGCTGCCCCAGAGCCTGCTCGGACCCTGCCAGCCCGGTGTCTGCGAGAGGCTGCGGTAGGTCAGAGAAACACCGGGACAACAGCTTCTGCTGGGCTGAAATACGTGTCCCGTGGCAGGGTTCTGAATCCACATTGTTTGCTGCGTTTTTTGAGATATTTTTTGTACGGGAGAGCAGTCAAGTCTGTTCTGGAAGGTATGTTCCTGTGTGCGCCCTGCTTGGATTTTAACTGGTTATAAAAGGAGCGGTTATAAAAGGAGTGGTTCTTTAAGAAGCTCTTCGCATGTGTTTCTAGGCCAGCACATGGAAAAATATTTTCCTTTGCAAACTATTTTTCACTGTGTGGGTTGTCAGTAGTCTTCTGTTCCCGAGCTCCTGGGGCTACCGTGGTACCACAGGAAATAACAGATCAACTCGGATTTCACAGATGCATGATGTGCTCAGAGAAGCGGAATTGCCGTTGGTGTTAGCCCCTTCCAGCCTGTGCAGGCAAAGCTGCCAGTCCGTGCGCCGAGGGCCGTGAGCTGGGGAGCAGAGGGAGCACCCAAAGCTGCCAGTCCCTGCGCCGAGGGCCGTGAGCTGGGGAGCAGAGGGAGCACCCAAAGCTGCCAGTCCCTGCGCCGAGGGCCGTGAGCTGGGGAGCGGAGGGAGCACCCAACCTGCTTCGTAGGGAGAACTGCCCCTGCTTAATGAGCTCGTTTGCAGGAGCCGCTCTCCACCCGAGCGTTTTAAAGGCAGCCGGATGGTCGAGTCAAGTCGCTGGTTTGGAAAAGCAGAGGCTAAAGCTAAATTCTGTTGCTCTCCCTCACGTTTCCCTCCGCAGCTCACCACTTGCCTCCCGACCTCTCCACAACTCCTTCGCCCGTCTCGCTCTGCCCCTTCCCTGCGTACGTCGGGGTGGGTGACTTCTGGTGCGTCACAGGGAGGCTGCGCTGTGTGTTTAACGCGGGAGCACCCGCGGGAGCCATCCGTTCCGTGCCCGCCACAGCAGAGTGCTGGTCACCCTGTTCCCCAGGGCTCCCTCTGCTTTTTTAGTGATTCAGATCCGTGGGTCCAGCCCCTTGCCACGGGGCGGATTTAGTTTCCTGTTTATTTGCTTGAAATTCAGTCAGCTCCATGCGTGGCCCCCACAGTCCCCTCCGGGTCAGAGGCTGCAGCTTGGGTATCGTTGGGAGCAGAATGCCTCGCTGCAGAAAGCGCAGGATGTAGGTTTTTAGGCTTTTCCCAGGCTTGGGGAGCTTTCTGGGAAAGTACGAAACAGGTTTCAAGCAAATGTGTCTGGCTGCTGCCCACGCATCAGCCGTGCAGGCTTTCCAAGGCAACCGGTTCCTTTGCAAACCTTGTTAAACTCTGAGGGTGATTATGGGTTTCATGGTCTTAATTAAGGTGTGAAAAAACATTTCCTATTATTAGTTCTGAATGCGCTGCCTCCGTGTGATTGTGCAGGGGCACAGCGCGGTGTTTTTCCCGTTCCCTGCTTCGTGAAGCGGGTGACACTTGGCATCGGGGCGTGTCTGCACATTTTAACAACAGAAGCCGTAACCTGGAATCGTGAAGCATCATGGAACAGCTCATTACTTTAATCCTTAGACATCTCCAGGATAAATCATGCCTGGGATTAGCACGATTTTTGCATACGGGGACTATTTTACTTTGGATATTCCCAAGAGAAATTCTTAAAACTGACTTTCCTCCCCCTTGCCCGTGGGAGAAGGGATTCTGTTGTACCCCTTCGGCGCTGCGCCAGCGTTGCGGAGAGGCTCTGCTCCAGCTGTCGGGCAGACTGGGTGAGGTGCAGGGGGTGCTTGTTTCATCCCGGGGAGCCAGGGAGCGTGGCTTGCCTGCTGGCTGAGAGAAGAACTGGGGAAAGTGCATCTCTCTCGCTTTTGTGAACTGTTCTGCTTGGGAAGAGCTTGTCCTCCGTCTGCACTGAGGGAATTTGAGGAACTCCAGGCTCCTGACCCTTACCTAAGCCATAGGGTGTGTGAAAGGCTGATCTGAAATAAGCAGCATCTGACCAGCATGCAGATTTTAAAAGCCACAAGTATTTTGAACTCTGCTGCAAGCTTTGAGCCTGGCAGGGAATCAAATAGGGCAGATCTATTCACTGCTTTCAGCGAGCAATTTGGGTTTGACTTGAAAAAGAACAAAAGGCCAACGGTTTTGGAAAAACTTTCCCAGCAATCAGTGCTCTGTCAGTGCAAACATTTCTCTTGGTGTCACGGGGGGGATTAGCTCTGTGAATCCCGGCTCCGCTCGCCCTCAGGGTTCGCTGAGCAAAGCACAACTGGAGCAGCTGTTCTTGTGGAGAGCTGCAGCTATTGGGGGGAAGCTCCCCAGCTCCGCTGTGTCCAGTTTTCCTCGTATCACAGAACCTGTCCAAGCTTCATGGTTACGAGGCTGGGCTGGAGGAGGCTGCAGGCAGGAGAGCGAGGAAGTCTCCTGCAGGGCTTTGGGAAGATGAGGGAGGCCCTGGCACCTGCCCGCGCCGCTCCCTGCATCCTGAGCTCGTTTGGTGCCGGTGCCGCCTCTCCTCTGCTGCTGCCGCTCTCCTTAGCCCAGGACTGCAGCTCTTGAATCATAAACGATCTGTCTAAAACACTTTGAAATCTTTCCTGGCAGAAGGCTGGCTCTGTGTGCTCTCTGGCTGAGATCTGGGAAGACAGAAATACCCAGCCCTGTGTCAGCGAGCCACACAAGCCCAGCCGCGCCGCCGGGAGCGAGGACTCGTGGTCGCATGCGTGCCCAGTCCATGAATGCCAAACACGTGCCTCACGCTGAGCCAGGACAGGGTCAGGCTGCTTCTGCGAGAGGTGGAGATCTGCGGGAGCAGGGCTGGGAGGTGCAGAGCCTCACGTCTTGACTCGGAGGCAAATCCCTCCAAGCCCAAGCGCTGCCTCGCACTGGCGCTGCCTGCTGTGGGGCCGGGAGGCTCCGGCACGCTCGGTGTGAGGGGTCGGCATCTCTGCTGGCTGTGCCGCTGCGAGTGGCTGCGCTGGTGCTTTCTGAAGGGCCCCGGCGTGGTGGGTGCACAACACTGGGAGCTAACAGCTCGTTTCTCCTTCCTGCCAGGTCTGCCCATCAGCACCTACGCCAAGTACTGCTACCGGAAGCTCCAGAAGGTTGCAGTCACCGGAGGCAAAAAGGTGAGCGGCTGCCCTGGCTCCAGGGCGTGTGAGGTGCCAGCGCGGCACTCTGCTTCCCAGCTCCCAGAGCAGTCGGTCCCGTTACTCTCCGGGGTCACGGCCAATTCAGCAATGGGACGTGGCGATAGAGGGAGTGGGGGAGGCTTGCTCAGGGCTCGTCTCCCCGTGAAGGTGTGGGAGGAGGCTGCTGCCCAGGTCCCGCCGTTCTCCTGGCAGCAGCAGTGCCTGCCCCACTGGCTCTGGCTGCTGGGTGCTCCCTGGCCTTAGGGTTGTGGCTGACGAGCCTGATGTTTACCTGTCTCCAGGGTAAGAGGAGCTGTCTGTGCAGGGGATGCCCATAATTTGCTTTCTTCAGGTGAGGGAAGGGTCTCCCTTTGCTGCTGAGAGCTTGTGTGGGCTGCATGTTGCAGCTGGTTTACTGCAGTTTTTCATCCCCGGTTCAAAAGTCACCCAGTGGAGATGGCTGGTAGGGAGGGGACCCTCTGTGCTCTGTGTTATTTTTAAATTCCTCTCTTCCCTTCTCACGTTCTACTTGGGGCTGTGAAAGCTTGCAGGCAGCCTCAGCCTGCCCGTCCCAGGTCTCTGAGCCAGATCTGGTCATCTTTTATTTCTGCAAATCCCTCAGGGGCCTCCCTGCCATCTGGACTCTGTGTAGAGCAAGCAAATGGCTGAAATACCTTAGGAGTGGTGAATGCTGCTTCCCGGGGTGCCTGCGGGGGCAGGACAGGACAGGAAATGTCCCGAGCATGGCACACAGCCGCAGCCCCGGTGGTGCCACCCTCCCGGGGTCAGCGAGAGCTTCCCCAGCACACCTCCCGCTTGGCTGCGGGTCGCTGCTGGGCAACCTTGCGCCCCTGCAACAGCGCTCTGCGCTGCTCCTGATCTCTGCCGGGGGAGATTCAAAGCCCCTCTCTGGTGTCAGCGTCTTTCAGAAGCAACAGGTCCCGGTGCCCCCTTTTCAGAGAGCTTTAGCATCTCTGAGAGCAAAACGTTCCCTGCAGTTGGACGTACCTGGAATTCCCTTTTCCAGAGGGCTGGTTTTCAGCTGTCCCATGGCCAAGGGCTTGCCTGGCATGGGGCTGGTGTACGTGTGCGCTCTGCTGACCTCAGCGCCTGGGGACGGGCTGGGATCCATCCTTCCTCCTGCCACAACAGCAGGTAGAGCTACGCTGGAGCAGTCCCCACGATGTGCAGAACACTGCGACAGAATCGCTGCAGAAACAGCCCAAACTCTCAGCGCGGTCTCCTGATCCCCTTGTGCCTCCCCTGGTTTTAGGAGGTGGAGACGGCAGGTCGAGAACCGTGCTGCTGGGAGCCAGCAAGGTGTCCATGTGCGTGGGCAGCACTCTCCATCCTGGCCACTCACTGCCACTGTCCCCAGGTCACTGTTTCACTGTGGACTGGCTGTGCCACAGCCACACCAAGCTCTTCTCTGTCCTCAGGGCCTCCGTAAACCGACAGTGGAAGAGATAACGCACGCCCGGAATGCCATCGTGACGCCATCGCTCTTCGGCAGCTCTCTGGAGGAGATCATGCTGCGGCAGCAGGACCTGTACCCGGGTAACAAGCTGCCCTGGGTGCAGACGCAGCTGTCGCAGCAGGTCCTGGCTCTGGGAGGAGAACAGACAGAGGGGATTTTCAGGTGAGCTTTTGGGGCGTTGTGTTACTTTTGAGCCACCGACACATCAACCTTTGAAACCAAGAAGTCAAGGTTGACCTCCACATGTACTCTGCCATGGATCAGGCAAAACCTGACCTTTCCCAGGTTTGAGATTCACATCTTAAAGTACCATTAGCCCACTTGCATGCGTTAGCCCAGAGGGGACAGTGCAGATGTGACTCGAACTACGTAGGGCAGCATGGACCCAGGAAAGGCATCGAACTCCCATCAGCTTCCCTGGTGCAGAGCAGGGATGAGCTCCTGGGTCCCTGGCAGAGCAGTTCATCAGATGCAGCAGATCAGCCTTGACAATGCACAAGACATGAGCAGTTAAGAGGGCAAAGAACCTGCATGGTGAACATAGGTGATTCTGGTTTGGGTATGGGTTGGGTTTGTTTTTGTTTTGTTTGTTTTTTTCTTTTATGTAAGATTTGTGTTAGTTTTTCAGTGGCTGAACTAGATTTAAGATAGGTAGCAAAGACTCAACTTTGCCATGCAAGAGTTTTTAATGTTTTGGTGCACTGAGCCAGAGATGCTTCTTGTCTTTGGACTGAACATACTACAGAGAGGCCTAGTTACAAAAAATAATCACAGAATGATTGTTGATGTCTGATCTAGTGGGAAGGAGACAAGTATTTCCTCTGTCCCTGCTTACTGTGTCTAGAAACAGGCAACCCGTTCTCTCTGAGGAACTGCTTCTGTAGCTGCTGCCTGCTCCCTCCTCCCTGTGGCCACAGAGGCAGCTTCAGATCCCCCGTTTGCCAGCCAGCTGCCACGGCAGGCACGTTGCCCTGCTCGCTCTCTAAACTTCTTTGCTGTGTCTCTGTTTGCAGGATACCTGGTGACATAGATGAAGTCAATGCACTGAAGTTGCAGGTGGATCAGTGGAGAATCCCAAGCAGCCTCAGTGACCCCAATATCCCAGGTAGGGGACTGCTGCAGGCCTCAGCCATGGTACAGCACGGAGGGGAGGGTACAGGAGCAGCACAGGGGGTGTGCTGCTGCCTGGGGACGTGTACACAGGCTGTCTTCACCAACTGGGTTCTCATTCTGTGCCTTTCCGCTGCCTTTCCAAATCCTGCCCAGAGTAAAACCACTGCGGGCGGTGGGGGAGCCTTTGCCCCCAGCTGGCCCTGGTGCAGTGAGGCTGTGCAGCCTGCGGAGCGGCGGGGAGCCCTTCAGGAGCAGCACTCTGGCTCCAGGGGCTCCTCATCCTCTCCTTTAGGCAGCCCCAGAGCCGCTTCCTGGAGGAGCAGGTAGGTAAGAGCCAGCGTTTCCCTCTAACTGGCCGGTTTGGCTGCCTGAGAATTCCAGAACTGAGACTGAAATCAGGTGAAACAGCGCAAGCGCAGAATCCTTTCTCTGCCCTCTGTTTCCCGAGGCCTCGAGTCTCGCTGCCCAGTTTGCCTCTGAAGGTGGGGGTGAAGGAACCAGAGCTGTTCTCATGCACCCTGCTTTCTGTCCAGCCTCTCTTCTCAAGCTCTGGTATCGGGAGCTGGAGGAGCCCGTGATCCCCCAGCAGTTCTACAAAGAGTGTATCAGCAACTACGAGAACCCCGACGCTGCCGTGGCCGTGGTGCAGCTTTTGCCGGAGCTCAACAGACTGGTGCTGTGTTACCTCATACACTTCCTGCAGGTAGGCAGCCCCCACCACGGTTAGTGGGATGGCTGTGGTGGGACACCTGATAGCTGGGATGGCAGGGTTTTAGGACCTCTCACCTGTATTGAAGGTGGGATTGATGGAGGGAGGTGTGCTGGTCTTGTCTCTTATAGGAGCAATAAACCATATTCCCAGTCTTGTAGAGCATGGGGCTGGTCCCAGAGGTTTAGATCTGCAAGATGTTCCCTGTCTGCTGAGGCTCCCACACTGTCGGCTGCGTTAGAACATAGTGGTCTTCCCCTGTGCTGTTGGGGCACTGGCCTTCAGGGAGGCCACATCTCTGCTCTCCTTGCACTTCCTCTTGGGCCACGTTTGGAGTGTCTTGCTTTTTCCACAGCTCCAGCTGAATGTCTCCTTATTGTCTGCAGATCTTTGCTCAGCCGTCAAATGTGGGCAGAACGAAGATGGATGTGAATAACCTGGCCATGGTGATGGCCCCCAACTGCCTGCGCTGCCAGTCCGACGACCCTCGCGTTATCTTTGAGAACACACGCAAAGAAATGTCCTTTCTTCGCATGCTGATAGTGCACTTGGACACGAGCTTCATCAAAGGGCTGGTCTGAGCCGCTGGCCCTGGGGTCCAAAACTGCTCTGGGGCCTCAGTCGCTGGGTGCCCGAAGTCTTCTCCCCTCCGCTTAGGCTTCTTCCATTGTCCCTGCTGTTGTCACACCCTGGGTTAGTCCCTGAGCGTCTCCCAGCATATGATCTCGAGGACAAAGACTAGACGCTCCTGGAAGACTCGGGCTGTTCAGCACCAGGAAGTCCTTGGACATGCCAGGCCGGATTCGGTGGTTCCTGGCCTTCCAGTGCATGTCAGCGAGGGGCAGCCCTCCTCCTTGGAGTCACAGGGCTGGCTGCTTTGTTGAAAGGGCTGTGACATCCGTGAGAAACTGCAACCTGGGACAGTAGGACTCCCCATCTCCCTTCTGGAGGCAGAGTTGGCTTCAGGTGGGAGGACATCACTCCTGCGTTGTGGCGTGAGCTGGTCCTGGGGGAGATGCTGGCTTATTGGGGATGATCCCACTGCTAGGGAGCCAGCCAGGTTCACCTCTGCAGACTGTTGGCTGGAGGCGTGAGGGTTGCTCTAACACCCACGATGCTGTTGGTAGGAGGGCTGTGACGGTGCAGGGGGTTTGTTAAAGCAGAGGTGTTCCTTGGACTGCCCTGGTCAGTGGAAGCACATTGCAGCCCAGGGAGAGGCGGTGTTGGAGCCTCTGCTGCTGCTGGCTGGAGAGGCAGACGTCCCACAGGTGGGAGCCCTGGCAGGCCAGATCCACACAGCGTCTGCATCACCTCCTTTGGGCAGCTTCCGAGCTGTGCAGCCGCGTGCGGTCAGCGTGTGGCCCCAGCCCTGTGCTGAGCTAAGCCAGCGCCCACCTGCACCGCTGCGGCTGGGGACAAGAGGAAGTCCACACACCTGACAACGAACAGATGATCAACCGCTTTGGTATCCTCCTGATGAGGGCCTTATCCTCTGGAGGGGTAACCCCAGCAGCCCTGCAGCTCCTTTCTGCTGTGGGCACCGGGAGCTGACACCAGCTTTCCTTGGGAGTCTGAGACCATGCTTAGAGCAGCCTCCACCGCTCCAGCACCCCCTTCCTGGTACCACGTCCATCCCACACCGCTCTGCCGGGGACTGGACGTTGGTTTTGTCCACCCTCCTGGTTCATCTCGGGTCTGAAGAACAGTAAAAAGTGCTCCTGTGCTCGGCTGTGCCCTTCCAGGCAGAGAAGCCGCGTGGCTGTGTGCTCGTGAAATGCTGGCACTGCCCAGAATCAGCTGTGACACCCGTGCTCTTCCCACCAAATTTCCACAGGAGTTGCAGAGGGGTTGGGGAAGGAAGGGGAAAGAAGCAAGGAAAGAGAAGGGAAGAGAAAGGTCTGAGTGGCTGAGGTGTGGCAAAGCCTGCACAGGGGTGGTGTCAGGCGGGCAGCTCAGTGTTCTCTCTGCTGCTCTTAAACCCCTGTGGCTTTCTGCCTGCCACCCAAAGTGAGGCACAGCAAGGACAGTATCTTTCAGTGACAGGGCGTGGACTTCTCCACAGCCTCCAGATACTGCTGCCTCTTCCTTAGGAAGCATCAGTTTCTAAATCTGTGGCAACCCGGTGTTACTCTTCTCTTTCTTTGAAGTGTTTTCTGTGCTGGAGGCAGGTCTGCTGCAGAGAGCTGCGCGTTGGAATTATTCTTGCCATGCTAGGTCTGCCAGTGGAGTCCAGGGTTGCATTTCTGCATCGCCCTCCTCTCCTGATTGCAGTGGGGAGCCGAGCCTGGCCAGCAGTGCAGTTTAAAGCTAATGTCTGAATCTGTACCAGAAGTTTGGGCACAAAGTGCCACGTGCAGAGTGCCCCGAGCCTGCTGGCTGTTGGATTTCCTGAAGTCCATGAATGGGGTTTCCAGGGAACGCATTTGCTTGGACAAATTCCACAGCAGGAGTTCAGTTTGTGCCCAGCTGAGCAAGGGTCATAGGTCCTCTCCTTCTACCAGATGCTTCTGTGGGCCAGGAAATGTTGCTCCCACATCAGGATTAGCTCTGTCAAACATGCTCCCAAAAATGTGCCAGGATCTGTTTCACACGCCCAGCCCAGCGCTTGGAAGCCGTTCAGCTCAGTTTGGCCTCCAGAAGCGCTCAACAACTTGTGCTTCAGACGTGAGGCTACTTCCCCAGAAGGGTTACCAGCTCTGCCACATCGTACAGAAATCCGAATCGTTGGACAGGCTCGGGGTGCCACGTCCTGCCACGCTGTGAGCCGGAGCGGCCGTGTGGTGCCTGCCCCCCTCTCTGAGCTGCAGGTGCGTGCGCCTCCATCGGCCGGCCACCAATTAGGTGATCCCTGTTATTCCTTGCACTTAGCTGTAGCGGTCAATCAAACCATAGGCATTTGCTGCTATTACAGATGAATGCTTCTTGCCTGGGCTGTAAGATAGGCTAATAAATGACACTGGATATTATTTTCTTTGCCAACAGATTTGTAAATACAAATCAGTAAAGCAGCCTCTCCTCTGTTATAATAATAAATACAATCGCCATGGTCCTCTCTTGTCATTTTTTGTGCATTTCCAAAGCGTGGTCATGTTTGCCTGGAGCTGCAGATTTCAGCGCGGATGCCACTGTTTGTGAATAGTGTTTTGGAATCGATGTGCTCTAAGCACTGGGACACCAAGCTGCAGGCTGGCTCTCTTGTCCTTAACTCTTGGGCAGCTACTAAGGGACACTCGATGAAACTTGGAAGAGGATGGGTTAAAAGAGATAAAGGGCTGTATTTCTTTACACAGCATCTTCTGGAGCCTTTAAGGGTCGAAAAGGACTAGAGAAGTTTATGGGCAGTAGCTCCGCAGATGGGCAGTCGGAGGAAAAGAGAGGGATGCGCTGCTGATGCCCCCGCCCAGCGGCTGTGGGTGCTGCCGGAGGTGGCCACACACGTGGTCTCGGCTGTTGGAGGTGTGGTTAGACAGGGCTGATGCACCTGCGACATTTTTGTATCCAGACTGGAGGATTCTCTGACCGTTCCCCCATCTGTGTTGGTGCTCCAGACTCGTGCTGGGCGCACGCTGGCGGGGGGCTGCAGTGCAAGTGCCAGCCATGTCACCTCGGCCATGGGGCGATGAGTTGCTGCCCTGGGTCTGGCCGGTGCCGCTCGTATTCCAGGGGTGGTCCCTGTCCTTGCAGCACTGGGGGAAGACGGTGCGCAGGGAAAGCCAGTAAGGGCTGCTCGATTGCTCCAGCAGTTGAAGATCATCTGTGCTGGCTAAACTGCTGGGTCTTCACACCAGCCTTGGTGGCAGGAGGGCAGCAGGTGGCCTGTAGCCTGCAGGAGAGAGCAATGACAAGTGAGAGCGAAGGACGATGATGAAATACAACAAGGGAAAGTGTAGGGTCCTACATCTGGGCAGGAACAACCCCATGTGCCAGCACAGGTTGGGGACTGCCCTGCTGGAGAGCAGCGCAGGGGAAAGGGCCCTGGGGGTGCTGGTGGGCAGCAGGATGGCCATGAGCCAGCAATGTGCCCTCGTGGGCAAGAAGGCCAAGGGCATCCTGGGGTGTGTTAGAAGGGGAGTGGCCAGTAGGTCAGAGAGGTCCTCCTGCCCCTCTGCTCTGCCCTGGGGAGGCCGCATCTGGAATCTTGTGTCCAGTTCTGGGCCCCTCAGCTCCAGAGGGACAGGGAACTGCTGGAGAGAGTCCAGCGCAGAGCAGCTGAGATGATGGAGTGGAGCATCTCCCTGGTGAGGAAAGGCTGAAGGAGCTGGGGCTCTTTAGCTTGGAGAAGGGGAGACTGAGGGGTGACCTTATTAGTGTTTATAAATATGTCAAGGGGGAGTGTCATGAGGATGGAGCCAGGCTCTTCTCAGAGGCAAACAATGATAGGACAAGGAGTAACGGAATCAAGCTGGAACACAGGAGGTTCCACTTAAATTTGAGAAGAAACTTCTCCTCAGTGAGGGTGCCGGAGCCCTGGCCCAGGCTGCCCAGGGAGGGTGTGGAGTCTCCTTCTCTGGAGACATTCAAAACCCGCCTGGATGCCTTCCTGTGTAACATCATCTGGTGATCCTGCTCTGGCAGCGGGATTGGACTAGATGATCTTTTGAGGTCCCTTCCAATCCCTAGCGTACTGTGATACTGTGAAGACCAAGATGTCTAAGGCTTTGCTGGGAGATCAGCTGATTTTGGTCAAATCAAAAAAGCCCACAAACCAAGTGCTTTGGCTCAGGCTCAGAGACTCGTGTTTGCTCTGGCAGCCACCTTGGCCTGACACCTGGATTGCTTAAAAAATCAAGGGCCAGAGTAGGAGCTGGACTCATGAGGAGCTCGTGGTTTTCACAGCTTCCAGCAGCAGCACAGTAAGACCCTGTGTGGAAGGCGGCTTGGGGGACAGCTCACTTGTTGGCTCCTTGTAAAAAGGAGGCACCTGGAGCTTTTCCAGGACTTGATGCTGGTCCTGGAAGGGTAATGTGTTCTGATGGGGCCAGCACCCTTGCAGTGCTGGGTGCTGTTGCTGATGCTGTTGGATTTCTGGCCAGTTAATTCTCCTTTTCACAGAGCCTGGTGTGAACTTTTTGCTGTCTCTCTGATTGTGTCCTGGGAATCTGCAAACAAAAATGTTAAAAGAAATTCTCCCAGCTACGGACTGCAGCTGATAGACACCATGCCCTCCAGTCTGCTGTCCACACTTCAGCCCAGCTCCTGAAGAGGTTGAGCAGCTGTCGGAGGATCACAGTGGGGTTTGGACCTCTCTGTAGGTTCAGCTTGTGATGGAGGAAGGTAGTGCTCAGCTTTGGCAGCTGCCTTGTGTTTTACAAGTAAAGCTGATTTAACTGCCAAGCGTTGCTGCTTTTAGAGCTCCGGTTGTCTTGCAGCATTTGTCAACCACACTTACTGGTGGAGGGAACTGGGTGTGGGCGTAGGCACCTGGGGAACCGTCTCAGGCATGAAGAAAGGACAGGGAAAAGCCCAGGTGTTCAGAAGTGGAGCACATATGGACCCCAGCTTCCAGGTGGCCATGCAGGAAAACTTTTTTGGACACATCCGGTCCCTCATCAGCTGGACTTTTCCTTTCGAAGCAGGAGGCACCAGCTGAAGACTCTGCCCAGCCCGCAGAGGCTTGAATCTGCATCTCCCAGGGGCTCCTTCTGCCCCGGCCTTCACCTGGAGCATCCTTCCTCCTATTAAAGCCATCCCACTGCACCTGGAGTACTGGTACAGCAAAGGGAGCTTTGGACTGAGGACTTAACAGCGACCTCAGCTGCTGGGGTTGGGTGCTGGCAGGATTCAGGGCCCAAGACCATGAGGGTATTGAGAAGCCCAGGTCCGAGGCTGGTCTTACAAGTTACTGCTTCTCCCAAAGGAGAACTCGGGGCTTATGTCAGCCTGTCTGCACTCACAGCCTCGTTTGCTCCGTTCTCTCTGTGCCAGGCCTGGTGCTTCATTCCAGTCACAAGTAACAGAGGAGACCGGGTGGGTCATGGCAGGGTGTGGAGGGCAGGGGACGCGGGAGGAGCAGGGCCCTCTCCTGAGGGCAGTGAGCTACTGGATCATTTCAGCTGTAAGGTTCCCCTGAAGCAGCCTGGCCTTGGTGCCTGCTGGGGAAGACGAAGGTGCTGCACTTGCAGACCCTGCCCGGACACTGGGCTGGGGTGTCCCTGTGTCTGTGCTGCCTCCCCAGGCTCCGGGCAGGACGACCACTCGTAAAAGCCGGACCTACAGCCCAGCGACCACAGAGGGGCCGGCAGAGCAGGGTCTCCATCGCCTGCAGGCAGACAGCCCCGAGGAGGATGAGAAGATGAAGGGGACTGTCAGCAGCTGGGGTGTCTCGCTGTGCTGATGCAGACGTGCCCGATAGCTCGCACGTCCCTCCCACGCTGCTCCACGGACGGGCTGCGCCTGCCTTGACCACGGGCACAGACTGGGGGTGGACACCCTTCCCCACAGGTCTGCAGCAGTTCCCTGCCTCTCTGGATGCTCTGGCCAACAAAGAAGGGGTGAGAAACTGTCCTGAGGTAGAAACCACCCAGATGTGGAGTGTTGTTGTGAGGAAGGAGCACTGACTTGCTGAGTCCCTCGTCTCCCACCTTGCTGTGCGCCTTGGGAGCAGTCCTGGAGCTCAGCCAGACCCGCGGAGACCTCCAGCTGACGAGAGCAGGTACGGGCAGGGCGAGGCGCAGTGGGGAGAGCTGGACACAGGGAACTCATCCCTGGGCTGCTGCACGCACTCGGGTCTGGAGGGCAGGGACTGTCCGGATGAGTCTGTAGCCCCTGACCCGTGCCAGCCCCGCTCTCACCCCCACGGGCAGAGGAGCTGCCGCAGCCGAGCCCTCAGCCGCAGCCGCGGGCTGCAGTGACCCCGCGTGGGCTGCGCAGGGCCAGCCCCGGGACCCGCCTTGGGCCGGCGGATGAACCCCTGGGGCACGGAGCCCTGAGGGGCACAGACCCCCGCAGCTGCCGCTGGCCCCTTGGGTCGCTCAGTGAGGGGGCAGCGTCCCCAGCTGCAGGCTCTTCGGCCTCCGTCCGTCGCCGGCGGAAGCGGTGCTCTCTGAGCAGGGCCCCGCTGGTGCTGCCCTGAAGGCGCAAGGGTGCCCGGGCGCGCTGCCCTCGCCACCGGCCTGATCTTCCCTGTGGCGACACGGGGAGGCCGGCCGAGGTGCTGGGCTCTCTGCAGGCAGGGCAGAGCGGCTGCCGGCGCTGGCTCTGTGACAGCACGGCTGTGGAGCTGGCCTTGAGGGGAACGAGCCGGAGGACGCCTTACCAGGAGCTTCCTCCCTCTTCCTCGGGGATGTCCCCTGGTTGCAGACCCTCGCCCGCAAGCCTCTGCCTGAGCCGGGTCAGCCATTCCCGCGCTGCCCCGCAGCCTGTCCCGACCCGCAGACCTGCCTCGTGGCCGCGGGGCTCATCTCCTTGCGGTCACTGCTCGGCTCCCAGTTACCGCCGGCTTGAGCTGTGCTGGGCAGGGCGGTGACCGGCTTGTCCCGCTGCCAGCTTGGCACCAGCTTGCCTGGTCCCACACCGCAGCCCGCTCCTGCCGCTGCCCGGCACCATCACCCGGGCGGGGTTTGTGACACTGCTCACACCGAGCACAATTAAGGGTTTTGCAGGCAAGACCTGAATTGCTCTCCAGAGAAGACAGACGAACCCTTCCCAGGCTGCAAAGCTTACTTTGCCCACACGGTTTCCTGCATGTGTTGGGAAACGCTGGATGCCGACCGACCCAGCCGAGCTGAGCAGGAGCTCCGGGAGCAGCCGGGATCTGCCTGAGGCCCAGCTGAGAACGGAGGCGGCGCTGCTGGTGGTGGTGGCTGCTGGTGCTGGAGGGAAGGGCTGCTGCTCTATGATCAGCCCAGACAGGCAGGTGCGGCCGAGGGCTCCTGCCAACGCTGACCAGGGCCACTGATACCAGACAGCGCTGGTGCAGCTCTGGGCAGCACACCAGGAGGGACACCCCGACGGGCACGGGCATAGACACAGCCCTGCACCACCAACGGGCACACACACAGCCCTGCACCGCCAACGGCCGTGTGCGCTCGGCGGCAACAGCAGGACAAAGGGTTATTTCCTGCATCTCAAAACCAGCGGCATCTAGAAAGGCCCGTTCCTGTGGAGACGGGAGCAGTGTCCCACAGGTGCCTTCTCCCGGCCGATGTGCTCAGATTCTGCCCTGAATTCCCTCCTCGGTGAAGTGCCGAGCTCTCAGGAAAAGCAACACGCCAACACTGCGCTGACATTTCAGTAAAATGTGAACAAATATCTGTTTCCCTCAAAGCTTCTGAGTTCTTTTTAGTCACTTTCTCTTTTAAGCCTTTCTGCATTTCTTTCTCTTGCTGCTAGAAACCCGCAGTGTTCAGAGGCCGTGTCAGCCTTCCAGGTCAAGCAGCAAACCCCAAACTGGCATTTTCTGCGCTGTTTTTTCCTCCCGTTGTGGTGTTTTCTGACTGAAAACTCCCGGCCTGCAGCTCACAGGGACGCGCGAACACACGGGCCCGCCAGCGCAGGGGATTCCCACCGGAATTCTGTGGCTTCCACCCAGGCCCTCTCCTCGGGGACAGCCCGGACCGCCCGGGCCCGCGAGTCCGTGTCAGGGGAAGGCGGGAGGGACACGACCGGCACCGCTCTTCCCGCCCCGCCCCGGGGCTCCCACCGCTTTTCCGCTTCCGGGCGGACGCGCGGGGCTGCGCGCGGGGCTGGGCGGTGCCGGCACCGGCGTGGGGCGGGGCCAGGGGTTGCCCCGCCCCCCGGCTCGCGCTCCCGGCCGCCACGAGGGGAGAGCGCGCCCGGCGGCCGCCAGAGCCCCGCCCCTCCCGCGGGGCCCCGCCCCCGCCCTGGCGGCGCCGCATCGGGGCGGCCATTTTGTGTGGCGGCGCGGTCGGGGCGGCGGGGCCCGGCGCGGTTGGGCTCCGCTCTGACCCTTTTTCCCGCACAGAGCCCTCGGTAAGAGCGCGGCGGCGCCCGGGCGGGCCGGGCCGCCTGCCCTGCCCCGCGCTGCGGGCCCGCGGCGTGGCGCGGCGGGGACGGGAGGCGCGGCGCGGCCGGGGGAGGGCGGCCGGGCGGGCGGGCGCGGCCCCGCGCACAAAGGGCCGGGCCGGGCGGCGCCTCCCGCGCTGCGGGCCCGGGGCGCCGAGCGGGGCCTGGCGCGCTGCGCCCGGGGGGCCCGGGCCGGCCCCCGCCCCCCCCCCCCCCCCCCCCCCCACATCGCTCCTCCCTACGTCCGTCGCTCGGTGGGGCCGCGCCCCCGGCCGCGCCCGGCGGCCCCGCGGAGCTGCGGGCGGGCGGGGATGTGCGGGCCGAGCGCAGGCGCCGCGGGCCCGGCTGGCGGGGGCGGCCGAGTGACCTTGCGGCGGCTCGGCCGGGGCCGGGGCTCGGTGGGAGGAGGCGGCGCGGGGCCGGGGCCGGCGGGGCCCCGCGGCTGCTGCTCGCCCGGGCCCGATGCTCGGTGAGGCGGGGAAGCGGGCGGGGGGACCGGTTCCGAGGCGGTTCCTGCCGCTGCCCGTGAGCAGCCGGGGCCCTGGGGCGCTCCGGGCCGGGGCCGCCGGGGGTACCTCCGGGGGTGCCGGGTGGCCCGGCCGGGCGCCGCAGCACCGCCGGGCTGGGTGAGGCGGAGGGAGCTGCCCGGGCGGTGTCAGGGGACAGTTACAGCGCCTTGGTTAGGGGAAATCCTCCCGTACCAGCGGCGTTTCGCGGCTGCCAGGCTGGTGGTGTTAGCTCAAGCGCTTGTAAATAGGTGGGGAAGGGTGTTTGGATGTTGACGGGTCCGCACTGGGTAAAAGAGACTCTGCCTTCTGCCGACAGCGGCAGGACCATCGAGCCAAGTGGTAAAAACAGTGCTGATGGAGTCACTTTTTGTAGGTGTCCGCACAGAGGCTCCTCACAGCATCTCCGGGGCTGAAGTGCTTCTGGCCTGGGCTCCTTTGGTTTTCTGTAATGAGCAAGGGTGCTTTCAGAGGACTAGTTTCACGTAAAAGCCAAGTAAGGAGGCTTGAAATGAAGCTCACCCATAGCATTGATTCTCTCTTTCGTTGTTGTGTGACCTGTTCAGTAGTTCTGGGTCTGAAGGTGCCTTAGAGGAATGCTCATTGTTTGTCCTAAGTCAGCCCGTGGAAGAGTTTGGTTTACATCCTTGCTGGTAGCTTTGTTGACACCTCCTGAACGGAACTAAAATCTTACTCGAGCAGTCCGGGAGTAAAATCTGCTTGCGTGTAATCCAGAGTAATTAATTAAGGTCAGGTTGGGAATGAGGCTAGTAATTGCTCATAAGGTGCTGCCTGGACTGAAATGTAATTAATTCTTACCTTTAATTGGATAAGGTCTCTGCAGCGCTCTTTGTTTTTGCCCTCCTAGCTCCTGGATAACCTGGGCACCGATACTGGCCTGAATTCCCCCACGTGGCGAGGGAGGCAGAGTGCGGTCCCCAGGTTAATTGGAGGGGCTGACGAGTTCCCTGTGACTGTGTTGTAGTTCTGCCGGCATCTCTGGAAACCGGCTTGGGCTGTGGCTGTCACCGGTGCGGCCGGGGCAGGAGCTGCCCCCGTTGCGGCAGGAGCTGCCCCCGTTGCGGCAGGAGCTGCCCCCGTTGCGGCAGGAGCTGCCCCCGTTGCGGCAGGAGCTGCCCCCGTTGCGGCAGGAGCTGCCCCCGTTGCGGCAGGAGCTGCCCCCGTTGCGGCAGGAGCTGCCCCCGTTGCGGCAGGAGCTGCCCCCGTTGCGGCAGGAGCTGCCCCCGTTGCGGCAGGAGCTGCCCCCGTTGCGGCAGGAGCTGCCCCCGTTGCGGCAGGAGCTGCCCCCGTTGCGGCAGGAGCTGCCCCCGTTGCGGCAGGAGCTGCCCCCGTTGCCGCAGGAGCTGCCCCCGTTGCCGCAGGAGCTGCCCCCGTTGCCGCAGGAGCTGCCCCCGTTGCCGCAGGAGCTGCCCTGCCTCTCGCGGGCCCGGCCGGCCGCGGCTCTGAGCGCTTGGCGCCGGAGGGGAGGATTCCTTGTCCAGCCCCGTGAATGGTTGTCATCAGTACTTCAAGTGCAGTCTTGGTGGTTGCCTAATTGCGTGCCTGCAGTGTTGTTTTTAAATTAAAAAGGAAAGTTGTGTGTATTTTGGACTTAGTGGTGCATCGTGTCGAGAAGTCGTAAGCGCTTGTACGAGTTTGCTCGGCAGCTGAACAAGTCTGCTCCTTTCGTTTTTGTTTCAGTTTGTTCCTTACCATCTTCACGCTTCTGTTTCTTGCTTGCCTGCAGGTTTATTTTGACTTCTTGTGTGTCCTGTAGGAAAGGACCTATTTCAGGTAAGAAAGAGTGACCTGGAGCTCTTGGTTTTTCCTTGCTGTCAAAATGCCACTAGCTGTGTTACCTGGGGGTTTCAAAAAGCCCTTTTGAAACCGAACTGGTGGCGTTTTGGTTTTTCTGTGGAAACAAGCATCGGATTTAAGCGATCACGTGCGTGTGGGTGTATCGTGTGTCCGTGCTGACTGACTGCAGATGTGTGTGGCAGAAACCAGTGCATGTTGGAATATAATTTCTGCTTTCTGAGGCTTCGTTAGTTTGATGACGTGCCGTTGTGTGGTTTTATGGGGCTTGAGAACTTCCAGCCAACATCGTTTCAGTGTAGCCAGCTGCAGTCTGCCTTACTCTTTCAAGAACTCCGTTCCAGGCAGATTTATCAAAGTCATTAAAAAGCGACGGAGCTGTCTGTGTCGTCGGCTCAGCCGCCTTCACTGAAAGCAGGAAGGGAAGCGCTGCTGATCTCTGTGGGCTGGGGTGTTATTTCTTCAGTGTGAACTTACACCACAGAACTTTCCTCATCTTGTTGCCGATGTTAAAATACTTGTTTCAGAGTGGATTTCTTCGGCTGCTCCTTACACTCAGCACTCCTTTCCCGAGGCAGGGGAGAGGATACCCTCTTGTTCCACAGAGGGCTTGAGTCAGGAAACCGTCTTGGACACCTCTAGTGCTTCGGGTGTGGAACTGAGCACCCTCCACCCAGACCCGTGTGTCGGTGGCACCAGGACAGTGCCCTTGGAAGGGTTTGGGGTTTCTGGCTGGTCTTCACGCGGACGGCTGAAAGGCTGCTGTTGGCGTAGCCGAGGCTGCAGGTGTTTCCAGCCTCTCCTTGCTGCCTCCCCACAGGGCCGGTTGCTCGTGGCGTTTCTGTGATGGGATCCCCTGTCTTTGTGGCGGGTCTGTCCTCTCAGTGTTGCTGCCATCAGGCTTGCAGGAAGATGGACTGTTATTTTCTTTAAGTATTACTATTTTGTTTTGGTTTTCCTGCTGTCCCTTCATCTCCAAGCTGGAGGACGAGTCTACAAGCAGCCTTGAAGCGTGCCTCTTGCTTCCCTCCTTGTAATGAAACAGGGCAGTTACATCCTTCCCGTGTGGCACGTACACAGATGATTTCTCTGCTTAATGCATTATCTTAAATGAAGACATTTTTTTCATCAAATCTTATGATGGTGTGACTTGCAAGGTTTCCCTTTATTTGACTGCAAGGAAAATACCTTCCTCTTTATCCAGCAGTGGGGTGTGTTTGGCCCTGTCCGGTCAGGAGGCAGTTGAATAATGAAACTGAGAATGCCACGTCCAGGCATCAGGACGACTGGCTGGACACGGTGCCATGTGGGATTTTCAGTGGCCAATATTGCAGGTGCTATAAGTTATCTGTAAAACATGTTTCTCAATTTTTCTTTTTTTTAATGGCTGTTTTACAGGTAAACCACTTGTAAGAGCCAGAAGTCCAAGTCCAGTTACTGCTGCAGGTACTGTTACCGGATCATTTTTGTGCTTTCCTACCGGCTTCTTCCGTTTTTGGTCATCGTCTGTTCCTGTGATAGCTAAAATATGCTTTGAGGCTCACCGCTAAGGAAAATCTTAGGTTCAGCAGTCTGCCGTAGGCGGCCGCGTTGGGTGCGCTGCTGGAACACCCAGAGCAGCCTCAGAGCCGGGGCAGAGCCGAGCGGTTGGTTGGTGGGCTTAGGGACCGACACGGGGCCCAAGTGTTGGATTTCTCCCTGGGCTGTGGCGGCTCTGGAGGCCCAGCTTTGGAAGGGATGTGGGTGGTGATTGGAAGCTTCAGAGCCACTTAATACCTCGGTGTTTGTGCTGGCCGTAGCACGTGGGCACCGAGACGGCGCTCAGCTCGGCGGTCCAGCTGTTGTAGCCGTGTAGGCGAGTGGAAGTTGTGTTCTCGGACCCTGCCCTTTTCCGAAGGTCTGTCCTTTTAAGAACAAACCTGTTCTCTTTGTGGGAACGGTGAAATAAAATAGTGAAATTGCCGGAGGAGTTTTTGAGCCCCCCTGTGGTTTCTCCCCGCTGGCGTTGTGTGAGGCCCCTCTCCAGCGGTCGGCGCGGGGGATGTTCAGTAGGCTCAGCCTTAGGCTAAACCGAGTAGTCAAGTGTAGTTTATCCAAGGAGCTCTGTGGATTTTTTTGTTGGTTTTGCTTCTGAGGAATTGTGGAATGGCAGCGAGAACCAGTCAACCTTTTTCCTTCTCCTGATTTCGTTTTTATTTGACGAAGGCATTGGGCGCCCCGAGGCAGCCATCGGGCAGGGGAGAAGTGTTGTTCTGAGGGCAGTTGCGCTCGGTGCATTGAGCGTGGTGAGATGGTTTTGTACCACCGGGTCTACCTTCGGGTCAGGGAGAAAACCAGAAGTGGTGCAGCGGTGCCCAAGCTGCTGCATTAGGCTTCTACATTAGATGAGCTCTAAGGTACTTTCCAGCCTAAGACGTCGTTCTGCGATTCTTGGACCAGTTCACGTGGCTGTAGCTTATTTCTGCCGCTCCTGCAGGCCAGAGGAGCCGTGTGCGTGTTGGTGCGAGTTGCAGTTGTGGGTGAAGAGACTGTTCTGGAGGAACTCTTGTATTCTCGCACGACCAAAGCGCGGATCCCTCTGCCGTGTGACGGACGTCGTTCATCCAGCTGAGGGTGTCTTCGGTGACAGGAGGGGACGGCGTTTGGTCACCTCAGCTCGTGTTTGTTCAGGGGGCTGGAGATACGTGGATTGACCTGGGGAACTCTCATGATTTGGAGATCGTGTTGCTGTGAGAAGCAGCCCAGCTTGCTTGAGCAGTCTGCAGGTCTTTTAACCCTTTAGCCCTTAAACATTTGAACTTTGAATTTCTTTTAGAGAATTCTTGAGTTCTCACATAGTAATTGGCACCTCAAGGTATCCTTCGCACTAAATTTATTCTTTTGTGACCAAGAGCAAAAACCATAGAGATGTTTAAAGTCCTTTTTTTTTTGGTGGCAGTTGGACTTATTTCTAAATGCAAGAAGGGTTTTTCTTCTCTGTCTCTGGGTAGTTGAAAAGATATTTTTGAATATTCAGAAAGCATTAGTCTTAATATGATATATCTTGAAATGTCGTGCTTGTTAAACAAGAGCATATCTGTTACCTGAGCTTGTTTGAAGGCTTAGATCTGATCTAAGGTTTTGGCTGGTTTTTTAATGCAGCCTGTGCTGAAAGCTGGCTGGGTGAAGCTGGTTAACCACTGTGGTATTGCAGCAGAAATCCCCCGGTGTGAGTAGGAGTTGTACTTTACATCGGAAGTGATGCTTTCAGTGGTGCGAATCCCACTCTGCTGCGATTGTTTTGCAAAGGAATTTTGATGTACTTCCAGATCCAGAACACTCGGGCACGCCGACCCTTTGACTCAGATTTGGCAGATTTGGTCTTGTTTGTGGGCTGCTTCCATACTTGGAGTTTCAGAATTGAAGCTTTCTCTCTTGTTAGCTGCTGTCCTCAGAGCTGAAAGACTGGGCTATAGGAGCAGAGCTGATGCAGTGATATTTGCTGGGTTTTCTCAGTAGTCACTCTCATTAAACTCCTGGGAGGAAAAGAGGGGTAGATTGGTTGCATTTAAGTATCTTTGAATGCTTCAGGTACATTTGCTTGAAAGTCTTATCTGCCAAATAGCAGTTAGATAGAAAAATGGGGAGAACAGTTCAGAATTCCTGCAATTTGGAATAACTGAGAAAGGGAAAGCAAAAACCAAGCCCAACCCTAAACAAACAAAAAACCCAAAGCAAAATGAGATGAAGGAACTCTTGTTTTCGTATTTAGCAATCCACTGGAAGAGATGATGAGCTCATTACTATAATCTGTGCTGAGTCTGCAGCTTGTCACTTCACCTCAAGTCACACGTTCTCCAAGTACCAGGGAAAGCTGACTGGAGGCTGTAGTTTCCTTTAAGTGCCACTTGGCCCACGTGGTGGATTTACCGTGTGGATGATCTGTTCTTCAGATGTCTGCACAGAGGACCTTCAGTTTGGAGTTACTTGCACCTGTGGGGTTTGGTAGTTACACTGTTGGCTTGCTTAGTTCGTGGGGTTCCTGAGAAATACCTGGTGCACCAGAGTAGGAGTAGTGATAACGGTGCTGCCGGCTTCTCTTTGGCAAAGGACAAATAAATGATGGAGAAATTGGGCGTGGTTATGCAGAGGGACCCTCTGTAAGGATCTCTAATTTCTCTCTGATTTGGATAACGGCAGCCTGCTGACCCTCTGTACTGAAATATTTTCAGGTTAAATTGGTGTTCTGGAGGGGTTATTGTAGGATTGGGATATCATTGGCTGTAGAGAAAGTATTTTTTGAGCTCTAAGTCACTTGAAGTCTCAGAATTCACTCGAGTTATGTTTTTCCTTCCCTATAGTTCACAACAGCGTTTGGGATGCCTGCAGCCGTATAAGCAACGAGTTTCTTCCTGGTGAGTATGAGCATGGATCCTTGTTTTTGTTTATTGTAGCTTCTCTTTAAACTTTAGAAAGTCTTGCTTTAGAATTCAGGCTTTTCTGGATTCTTGCAGAGGCACTGTGGATAATACTACTCCAAATCCTTATGCTCTTAAAGACTCCACATTTTCAGTTGGTGGAAGAACGACAGTGTCATTCAAGTAGATTTTCTTCAGTGTTACTTTATTTAGGAAAAACTTGCTTTATTTCATGTGACTTAAACCCTTTCCTCAGTCATTTTGCTTGTTCAGTGTTTAAAGGTGTTTGTCTTTTACCTTTAGGATGTACAGGAAAAAAAAGGGGAAACCAGAACAGCTAAATGAGACAATCAGATGGTTGAAAAGAATTCCTCTCAGTAATGAGGTTTTATTTCTTTAATTGCACTTGGTAATTCAAATAGGTTTTATTATAGAAAAATATTTTTTCTGTTGCTCTGAATCACCCATGTTCATAATTTCTGCTTCCATGTTGGTCTGTCCCAGTCTCACCACCAGTTTGAGTTGACAGCACAGTCACATGGGATGTCGTTGAGAGGTGACAATGACATTCTCCACGTGCGGTGATCCTCGCGGGAGTGTGAGGATCCCCGGCTGGGGAGGGGAACCCACACTTGATACCTTTTGCCTTTGGGTAGGTCTTGGTTTCTGCCTGCAGAGAGAGCAGATGTAGATTTTTACTGGTGTCAGGTTTGATTGTCTGCTTGTCTAAACTAGAGGAAAACCAGGAGTCTGGAATAAAACGCTAAGTCTTATGGTTTGAGGCAGTGGTGCAGTGTCGAGCAGTTGGCTGCACAGGGTTCCTCTTAGAGGTGCTGGGTCGGTTCAGCGTCAGGTGGGGTGTGTTGCTGTCAGCCAACCTGTAGTGGTTGGTTGAGTCTGGGAAACCTTTAAAGCACAAGTGAGTGCTGGTTCATATCTGCTTGAGGATTCTGCGTGGTGCAGGTGAGAACTGCGTGTGTCCAGTGTCTCGTTTGAAATGCGTCTTTTGGATAGAAAAGTCATGCGGTTTCCTTTGGAATTTGAGGCAATGCGTGATGGGCATCACGTCCAGTTACAATCTGGCCTGTTTCTGCTCCTGTTACATTAAAAAAAAACCTTGACTGACTATCTGAGGTGTTGTGTTTTGAAATACCAGTGCAAAGGACGTCTTCTGAAACTTACGGTTGTGCCCTAAGACTGGGGCATCTTGCTGTGAGCTGGTGTGTGTAAACGCAACCGGAGGCAGGAGCAGAGTGGGGCTTAGATGAATAGCGAGTCCTGAAACGGTAGTGCTGGTCCTGAAACCGTAGCTAGTACTTCAACAGGTGTGGGGGGGTTTATTTCTGGTTTTATGTGTAGGGTAAAATACAATGAAGTATGCTCCGTGGTAGCAGAGCTGTTGCAGGCAAAACCTGGCAGGCAGAAGTTTTTCATCCGCAGGCAATAAAAGGCTGTTGTAATCGGCTTCACCAGTCAGTGCCAATGCAATTTGAAAAAAGTGGTGTTTAAGTGTGTGAGAGACTTGTTCTTAGTCTTCCTAAGGTGCCGTTAGGACTGTGTAACACAGTAAGTGCTGTTCTGCAGCCTGACGCAGCCCTTGCCTTTCCTCGCCTGCGGGCGTGTGGTTTCAGCGCTGCGTGGCCGTGGCACCCACTTGCAGGGTCTCCCAGTTGTGGTGGGGACCGTGGACCTCTCTGGGCTGACCGTTCCTGGTGGGGGCATGTGTGTTGTAGGGGGTGAACGGGGGGAGGCTTTCATCATTTTACCGCTGTTAAAGGTGGGAGGCTTGCTACCATGTGTGCAGGTGAAGAAGGTCAAAACCCAGCGCTGCAGAGCAATAAAAGCCTGATGTGCAAAGTGCAGCTGGACTTAGTCCTTGACAGTTTCAAAACGAGCACACGGATAATGCTGGCACTTATGGAATAGTGGTGCTGGAGTGAATGGTGGAGTCAACTTAGGCTTTGGGGAGTTAATTGTAAACCTGTTTCGGCTTAGCGACTGCTTGTACTGCTCAGTCTGAAGGGAACACAACAAGCTTCGTGTCCTGTCGGTTCTGCTGGAACTGCAGTTCAAGTCTTCGGGGCTGCCTTCAGTATCCCGGTTCAGGTGTGCCCCTGCTGCTTCTCCAGTTAACACGGGACAGTCTCTTGCTGGCTGCCTTTACACCCTGGTTTTGGCAGTGCTTTTTATTAACCCGTTACTTGTCCTGCCATGTGGTCCCCCTGAATGACCAGTGCTGCAGAATGCCTTGCACGAGTGGGACAGCGAGCTTATCATCCAGAGTAAAACTTAATACTGCTGTGCACTGAAAATTTGTATTTGTGCAAACTGTCAGAGTTTGCCATGCTCCTTTATCAAGTTAGAACTATGGTTTTTTGTGGATCACTTTTTTTATCTGCTCTGAGGAGAGGGGTGGGAATCCCTGAGTTTGGCACCGATGCACTAACGGATGAAGGAGAAAAGAAGCTGGATTGTGGGAGTGAATTGTCTTCTGAGCTGCTTATGAACACCGAATTGACACAGTACTAGGTTTGGAAGTGGGACTGATGTCAAGGCAAGAGGTTTTGCTGTGCTAATACATAGGGAAGGGTTTTATCATACTTAGCAGTGATTTGGAAGACGATGCTTGCAAGGGTAGGTGAGGTTTTGAAGGCAGCTGCGGTGATTCTGCGCATTGCAGAGAGGGGACAGTAGAGGCTGTCCTTAGAGCCAGTTCGCTGTTACTGCCTGGGTTTGCTCTACGTGGCACCGTGAACAGCGCCTGCCGTTGGCAGAGGAGCCCTCTGTGGTTGGAGCCCGGTGATGTGCTGGGTCTGGGGCTCAGCTCCGAAGAGACAAAACCGGCTACAGGTGTGGGTGTGCAGGTCCCGCAGCGTTAGCTGAGCCAAAAGCTGCTTTAAATAGACAAAAATTACGATCCGTGGAGGGATCCATATTAACGTAGATGTATTCTTCTCTGCATTGCCCCAGTATAAATGTGCCTTTCTGGTGGGTGCCTCGAAGTGTCTGAAGTCTTTAAAAGCTAAATTGCCTCTTGGTGACTTGTGTAGGGGAGAAGAGACTCTCTCTTGTAAACAACAGAAGCGTGTACTTGCAATGATGCAGATTTAGAAATATTTTCTTTTAGAAGTAGTCACTTGTCTAAATCCTGGAGTATTTCTTCCTGAGACAGATCTAGTCCTCATAGTGGAATGAGAGGCTTTGGAGAAAAGCTGTACAGCTTCGCAGCTGGCCCTGGTCACTGCCCTTTGTTTTAGTCGTGGTCTTGAGCACGTCAGAAAAATGGATGCCCAGGGTTACTGAAGTGAAAAGCCTGCTCATGTCTTGGTTTAGTTACCAAGTTAATGCAAGTTTGTTTTCTGCTGAAAAAGACTTTAGAAGAAACATGCTGGTGAAGTGTTTATTTGCATGTTGTAGCTGTGACCATGTCTGGTTACTCCGGGGCTGTTTGCTGACCCTCTGTTTGGATGTAGTTCAAGGGGTTTAAGTAGTCCTTGCAGAGCAGAGGCTGAAACATAGAATCTCAGTGCGGAAGCAAGGCCTTGCTTGTGTTTGGTGCTTTCTCTCTCAGAAACAAAGTTTTCCAGGTGGTCGAGGCCGTGCTGGTGAAACACGAGTGGGCTCTAGTGCTGCCTGTTGGCCGAGTTTGTGAAGAGCTGTGAGGGTCCTGTTGTACAGTTTGAGGCGTGCCCTGGGGCCGTGTGTTCAGGGTAAAACTGTCGAGGTCCTCATTTGAGTAGCTTACCCGGTGTAATGTTCTACCCAAGCGTGTGTCTGCTCGAGGAAGCTGCTCCTGAAACAGCCCGCTCTGCGCAGCGCCCGGGGCGTGGGGAGGGGGTCGGGGTGAGCCCTGTCGCAGGGTGTGGGAGAGAAACCAGGGCAGCCCGGGTTTTACCGCACGGGAGGGGAGAGGCAGGAAGGCTTTGGTGGAGGGGGCAGCGATGGGAGTTTTTTTCCCTTACAGTTTCTCCTCTCAACTTCAGCTGCTTTTTAACAAGCTCGGCCAAGTTAATGTGCTCTGACAAGTGCTGGGCTTCACCTGCCTCTGACCGTCAAGGGAGTAGAATTCGTTTATTTCCCAGGATCTGCAGCCTCTGTAAATGCAGTTAAATGGCTTCTGCTGTTTTTTTCAGGCTTCCCTTTAGTTGTGGTACTCACAGGTTTTGTAAAATTTGGCTCAACGGTAGTAAGGCCTTCCCCACTGAAACTGTTTATAGAAGCCTCGCTGTGTGCGATGTGTTACCCAAGTCAGGAGAGGGGGGTTTGTGTTCCCCCTCAGCCTCGGCTGGATGAGCTGCAGGGGCTCCCAGTCCTCAGGATTGCAGCAGTAACCGGAGGGGCCGCTGCAGGGAGCTTTGGAAAGCTCTGGCGGGACGTTATTGGAGTACGCTGTCGTCGTGTGTCCCTTCTTGGCGAAAAGGAAGATAAGTGTACTAGAGCAAGAGTCACCTTGTAGCTACAATTTCTCCTATAAGCAAAATGCATGTGTGTTCCACGTTTGGAGGCGTGAAATTTGATTGCTAGTGTAAGAAAGTGGCATTCTGAGATGCAGATCTGCAGAGAAACCAGTGGCTGTTTGAGGTGGCGGTGGATAAACTGGTTAAAACCAGAAATGTAGCTTTGCACTTGCTGCTTGGATTTTTAGATTTTTTTTTTTATTTTCTTCTTGCTGTTTGTTTTTCATCGGAATGTAAAACCTCAACCATCCCGACTTTTCCTTCTCCTGCTTCTTTCCCAGTTAAAATTTATGGAGGTGACAGGTAAAACCCCCCCAGCCCCAACCGCTGTCCCCGGGCCGATTCGGGTGCGTGCTGGGCCAGCGCAGAGTTTGTGCCCAGATACTCTAGAATGTTTCTCTGCTCCAAAGCAGCCAAGATACTTTCTTTCTTTTGGTGCGAATCACTGTTTTGAATTGAGCTTACAGACAACAGGATTTTTTTCCCATGCTGTTAGAAGCTGCTTTAGCAGTAGTGAAGAGGAGTCTCCAGGGAGTGCTTTGGAGCAAGGGAGCCGGTCGGCTTCTGGCAGAGAAGTCTGTTTGCGAGCGGGTGCGATCCCCGAGGCGGTGGGGGTGCCTCCCTGGCCAGCCCCTGCTTTGTCGAGGGTTTCCCTGCGACAGAAGCTTTTTGACTTCCCTCAAGGTCCGTGATTCCTGAACCACGCTTGAACTTAGAGTTGTTCTTCGTTAAATAACGTTGGTCCTTCTCTAGAGGCAGCTCCGTTGGTGTCGTTGCTGGCGGTGCATCGTGTGAGCCAAAACGCTACTGCTTGTTTCTGTTGCCTGTGCGTGTCTCCTGATGCTTGTAGCGCAAGACTGGAAGGTTCTGTAATTTAACTTGCACCCGTTTTATACATCTTGAATTGGATGTTCAAGGTAGGACCTTACTGTAAGGAGGACAGTATTGAATAAAACTGTTCATGTTTCTCGATCATATGAGCTTGAAGACTACACGATTGGATCGTAACTGGGATCTTAATTGTAGGAAACGACTGACAAAAATTTGGGGGAAAATAACTCCTGATGAGACTTTCCACTAAATGTGCCTTGAGAGAAACTCCTTTGGCAAGATTTCTTAAACCTTGATGTTATCTGTTGGAAACATGCCTTAATGAAGACTGGTTTTCTGGTTCAAGTGGTGAAGAGGTGGGAAGAAAGCAGTGCGAGTGGCATAGCCAGCCTTCTAAATTTGGTTAAAGAAACCACATTTCCTAACGTCTTTGAACTGGAATTGTGTTTGTAGCGAGGAGGTGCCATAGGGTTTTGGAGTGTCCTGGTAGCTGTTGAAAGATTGTCATTGTGTTTGTTTCTGCCTGCTTCCTGTTTACTGGATTCCTTGTTTGCAACAGAACCGGGAGGGGGGAGAGAATATTATGAAACTTCTGTCTCGGTTGTGAATGAACGTTGGGTTGCAGAGTTCTTAATTGACCTGGAACTCGGACCGATGGACAAAGGTTGAGCTTCAATCTTTCACGGTCCAGTAGCTGCCGTTTTATAGACGCTGTTGGAATGATTCTGCACGCTGTCCATTGGGAACCCTTGTGTAAGAGATGCTTTCCCCCATTGCTTTCTGCAAACCAAAAATACAGAAGTCCCTTAACATCTAGCTCTTGGGGATTGTGGTGCATAAGCTTATTTTGTCTATGTCTTGATTAGTGATTGATATTTAATTGCATTTTTCAGGGGAATAAAATCAGCAGTGTTGATATTACAAAATGACAAAACATCCTCCGAATAGAAGAGGGATCAACTTTGAGGTGGGAGCCCAGTTGGAAGCCCGTGACAGATTAAAAAACTGGTATTTTTTTAAAACCATTCATATTATATTAACTCTAAGTCTTTATCTTAAGCATTTTGCATTGGTACAATATGTAGAGTCCTGGCGGTCGATTTGTAGGAAAGTAGTTAATTTCTGAGAGTTTCTATACCAGTGGTTGGAATGGGCAGTAGATGCTGGTGGATCTTGGTGGCGGTGACAACGAGTGCCCCGGGGCTGCCGGTGGCTGGGACTGGGGCTGCTCGCGGTCGGGCGGGACTCCAGGCTCCCGAATTCCCACCGTGCCCCGCGCGGATTGCGGAGCTGACCTCGAGGGCCTGGGATGCCCAGGGTAGTTCCTCGCTGCTTCCCTTCCCGTTGCTGTTGTGAATTCCTGGGCTTCGGAGTAAATTGTTACGCCCTGTGCTTGTCCGAGGGTGTCAGCTTTAGAACGGAGAGCGGGGAGGGGAGCGCGTGCCACGCTAAGAAGTCGGCTCTGCCGCGTGTCTTGCGGGCCTCACGTGTGAGGAAGGTCAATTCTTGACTAACCGCTGCTGCAGGAAGGGGGAAAAGGGCCTGAAAGGTACTCGGGCTTTGAGACTAACTCCGCTCATTTTAAGAAGTCAGCTCAAAAATTAGCATTACTAATGCTCACTGAATGAGGCGTGCAGTGAAAGCTGCGGGAGTCAAAGACTTCAGTACAACCGTTAATTTGGTTTTGTTAATGCTTTACCATATCTTCTCCCTCCAGAAGTCAGCCGTCGTTGACTTTTATTTTAAGATGATGTGGGCTAGACACAACTGTACTTTAGGCAGGTTAAGTCTGCAGAAGTTGGTGTTAAAAACTGTCTGGACATCCCAGAAGGATGGAACACGGCATTAGACTCAGGGTGCTCGTTCCAAAACATCGTGATTGCATGCAGAGTATTTCTGTGTTTTCCAAGTACAAGGTGGTTGGAATTGTGAAAATGAGGAAGTGGGGCTCTTTACGGGAAGAGCACAAAGTACAAACGTTAAATCGTCCCTGCGTTTCACGTTGGTGTTTCTGTGGAACCAGGAGTTGTGTGGGTAGGGCTTTGATCTGAATCTGTGTGCACCTTTTGTGTTCTTGAGCTTTGTTGATATATTAAAAAAAAAAAAGTCAAGCCTACAAAAATGACATTTCTTTGCCTGTCTGTGATGTAGGCTTATTAAAGAAGCAGTTTTGCATAGACCATGTTGGCTGATACCTCGTGTCCGTGACCGTTATCCTGCGGAGATGTTCGGGCAGTGTGGGTGTACTCAGCTCTTACATGGGAAAACTTTGGGGATGGAATTCAACACCTGCTGTACTTAGCACGTAGCCCTTGGCTTAAATTTGAGTGTGGGATATGTTGCATGTCCAAATCCAAGCTATGTTGTTAGGCTTGTTTTTTTTTTAAAAACTGTTGATCTTAAATGACAGTGTTTTGCAACTCTTTGATCTCACAATTTAGTTATTAACTCTCCAGTTCTGAAAGTGAGTTTGTTTGGTTTTTTACCTGCTAAGCTTTTGAAACCTGGTTCAGAAAATCTATGTTGCCATTACAGGTGATCTGCATGTTTCTGTGTCGCCGGGGTTTGTGGACTGCTGGAGGATATTTTCTCTTCGTAGTGTCAGTAGTGAGAAGCTGACAGGCTGCTCCAGGCGTGCGTTTGCAGAGGACAGTAGACTTGTTCTTCCCCCTCTGCTACGTTCCTGTGCTGCCGTGTGAGCAGGACCCCTCGATGCTGTGGTTACCTCTTACAGATTCGGAACTTGCCCTTTGCTGGTACTTGCTGTTCCCGGTGCTGGACCCTCAGAGGTCTGGGCTCTGGCTGTGCTGGCGTTGCTGTGTTAGCACTTCGACACAGGCAGCAGCCTCTTGTTGGATCCGAGGGCTGGCCTTGGTTTCTGTGCTCAGTACCAAGCCCGCCAGTCGGTTCGGTGGCCAGCGCTGCTTCTCAAGTGCTTTGCAAAGTGTTTCATCTCGGAGCCTCGCTTACCAGCCTTTCATGGCAGTGGCTTCTGCCTGAAATGCTAGTTCAGGACCTGGAGAGTGTTTGAATGTGATGCCAGCCCTACTGAAGAGGAAAAAAGAGCTCTTACCGAAGGCTGCTTTGCTGTATTGGAATCAGGACACAGTGAAGTGTGCTTCGATTCCTGCTGCAGCTGTCTCTCACCTCCTAGACTTGAAGTCCAGAGAGTACAGTGAGTGCTTCTGGTGCTGGGCTTGGTTCTTACGGCTTGGTTTATGCATCAAAACTGTCATGAAAGATTTGTGGCAGCATCTGTTGAGCTTGGGGCACAAAAAGCGGGGGGAGAGCTCTGGCCATCGGGCAGAGCCCCCCGGCCTGCTGAGGGGTCTCTCAGCACAGGCTGGATGGAGCAGTGGGTCCGCACCAGTAGCGCTGTCCTGAATGGAGCGATCCCAGAGAGCCGAGGTGTAACGATGTACGTGCGTGCACTGTCCCAGCTGAACTGAGTTCTTGAAACTTTTTGCTTTGAATCACTTAACCTCTTTGGTGCTGGCTCGCTGCAGACCTCCTCTCTTACTGACGAGAGGTCCCGTGGCTGCGCTGGGCGCCGGCGTGGGCCAGCGATGACACCTCTTCAAGTTCTTCTGTGTTGTGTGGGTAAAATGAATACGAGGAAACTTTTGTTTCTGGCTGAGACTCTCGAGTATTGAAAGCAAGATCAATGTTGTTGTATTGTGCTAAGCTGTTCAGGTTTAGATTGTCAGTCCCATGAGTTTAGGTGCTCGTGCTGTTAGGAGTTTGTCTCGGTGCTGAAAAGATGAAAAACCACAGCTGTTGTCCTTCATGGTACTGGCTGTCCTAGATGCTTCCTTCTCTCTGAGTTGCTTTGGCTGCAGTCAGCTTGTCCCTGCCCAGCTCCAGGAGAGGGGCCTGGACAGCAGTTCCATCTTGGTGTGTAGGAGAGGAGAAGGGAGACAAACTAGTGCGGGGCTGACAGCTAGGGACCCCGTCAGTCGGCGCGCTCGTTCTGAATTCCCAGATCCCTTCCTTTTCCCGGAAGAGGATGGCTTTACACTTGTGAGTTTTCCTGCTGTTTGCTGCGCTCTGACAGCAGCAGGCTGAAGCTGCCAGACGTCGGGAACCCGTCTGTTGTGCTGTTGAGCTTTTGTTTGCCTTTTGGGTTTTTATCAGAACCTGTGCTAGCAGTGGCCATCCTGGAGGTTTTCCCTTACTGTTTAGCCGGTGCAAAAGGCCTTGAAAGGTACAAGCTCATAGTTCCTTTTGAACTGAGCTGGAAAACTACTTGTTTTGACCTCCTGTATTGCAAGAAGTGTCTGATTTCAGTTTGTTTTTCCCAGCACGTTAGATAACTGTTGAGAGCGGTACCAGCCGGAGTGTTTTGAAAACCCACGGGAGTCAGTGAAATGCTTCCATTCCGGTTTGGAGAGGATGTGTTCCCTGGACAGTTCGTGCTCTTCTTCAGGCCTTAGGCAGCTTCAACTATTGGTCTTTTGCTCTGTGTATCCTCCTATAGTGAATTTATTTTAATTCACATGTGCCCTGTGGCCTATTCACAGGCGGTTTGCAGCACGTGTGTGGATGTGCTCTCTGATTCCTCTCCTGTGCAGAGCTGTGAGGACGTGCCCCCGATGTGACAGGCGTGCTCAGCGCGTTGGAGGCTCTGGTACCGATGCTGGAGGCAGGAAGCTTGTGTTGTCAGTGTGTGGCGCTCAGAGCTGTTGAGAACCTGTGAGCATTTCTTTCGAAGTCGCCAGCATTGTATTTTGCATCTGAAAAGAAAGTATTACCAGGGAACACACTGCCAAAGTTTGCGGGTAGATCTAGCACAGCTTCTGATGGGTTTTTCGTTCCAGTAAAGAGCATCAGATCTGTGTGCTGCTGTTGGCTCCTGCAGAAAGAGGTTCCTTCAGACGTGGCAGCGTGTTGTCCAGGAGCTCTCTGAGAGCTCGTTTGCCCACACTGGCTCTCAGCCTGGCTGAAGTTTGGTCTTGTTGTCAGATATGTTCTTCTTGATGAGGAATGAGCATCTCTTCCCCATCAGGGAGTCTTCGGAAGGTGAGGTGGGATAGGTGCAGGTGGTACTGGTGTGTGGTTCTGGGCTGGTGGTTCTTTTGGTGTAGAAGGTTCCTCCTTTTACTGGATATGAAGCAGTCGTGCATCACGGAGTTAGTTGGCTTTTGTTGCTTGGGCTTGTCTCTCCCCAGCAGGAGCAAGTTAGCGGATTGAGTGTGCTTGCCAGAGGCGATCAGCTGCATGGACTGGATTGTTAGCTTCGTGTTGCTGACTGTCATTTTTGTCAGCTTCCCTCTTGATTTCTGGGCAAGCCCTAGGCCTGTTGCAGTCTTGATGGCAGAAAACGTCCATCTGGATAGTCTTTTGTTGAGAGGACCTGGAAATTTCCATACCTGGTTTTGCTGCGGTTTGTAGGGAACTGGATAAGGGTTTTTATTACCTCTACTTAGTGATGGGCAGCTGCCGAGATACCCAAAGAATGAATTATTTTCAATAGAACTGTTACATGTGGAAAGACTGAATATTCCTCCCTCGTGAACCTGGGCAGGGCAGTACTGGGGATTACTGAAATATGAAATAAGTTGATTGTCGTATGAAGGAAATTTCTTCCTTCTTGGGAAGCTGGTGACCAGGTAGACATGTCCCTGCCACGCGTATTTCCTATTTGTCTTCCTCCTCTCCACAGCCTTTGCTGCAGGCGTTCGGTGATGTGTCGGGGTGAGCTCGTGGCACGGCTGGGGGCGTGTGGCATCAGGCGTGCAGGGTCTCAACCCCTGGCTGCGGGGTGAGCCTCGAGCTTGTCCGGTTTGCAGCTCTTTTTGAACCAGTTGTCACTGGACGCGTCTTGGATCTGCTGAAGAATTTCAGGTGTGGGGAGCTTTGCTTCTGTGTAGGGTTGTGGAGTCGCTGCATTTAAGTCATAATACTGACATGTCTGGGTTTTATTTTGGCATCAGGATTGATCCTCTCAAGATTTCATTTCTTTCTATCGCTTGGTCTGTCTTTTTAAGTGTGATTTATTGGGTGAAGAATGCTTGTGAATTTGGTTGTTGGGCTTTTTTTTTCCCAGCCCTTTGTTCAGGAATTCGGATGGGCCTTGCCTTTCTTCCACAAGTAACTGAAAATACTGACAAGATTTTCTCTAGGCACTGTTATTGCAGAAGGGAAAACATCAACACTTGGGATGTTATCTTCAGTTCAGATAGCCAAATGTGCTGTGAATCTGAAATACTCAAGTTGCAAATTACCAATGCAATTAAAGAAATACGTAGTCTGTCAAGTTTTCTTGATGAGAAATGACTGAATTTGACTCATCTCAGATTCCTGTGCTTGTAATATACTGAGAGATTTCTGTTTAAAAGTCCCAGGGCTTTGCAGATGAAATTTGACTTTGAGAATCTGGAAGCTAAATTAGGTTTAGTGTGCCTGCTAGACTTTTGCCGTTTCACTGGGAAGATGATTCTTGACGCCTGTTGATGGGTATTTCTGAGAGAAGTGAGCGTACTGCCCTCCCAGTGCTAGTTCTGATGAGAGGGAGCTGAAGGTGTCAGTTTTGTGAATATGTGAAATGTCTAAGTCCAGGGAAGGTTTTTTTCTTGTCTTGATCTCCAGTTAATTTTTTCTTTTCTTGATCTCCAGTTAATTTGGGGGTTTTTTTAGGGGATTTTTTTTTTTCCTCCAGTCCAAAGTAGAACTCAGTTGTTTCTTCTTCTGCAGCTGTTTGCCTTTGCTGTTCAGTTTTGGGATTCATCCTGTGCTGAGCTCTCAGTAATTTTGTAGCATCTTTGTTGCTTATACAAATGATACGGCAAATAAGATTGTAGAAACTGCAGGTGGTTAGGTGTGGTTGCTTGACTCCCCATCACACCTCACCAAGAAACTCTTCAGATATTTTGCTTTTGGTCATGCAGAAGGCTCCATTTGTGTAATGTGTTGTTAAATGTCTGAGACAGCTTAACCTTATTCTGAATTGAAATATTGTAATCTACCTTTTGGCCAGGTATCCAGCTCACATTGAAGACATTGATTATGAAGAAGGAAAAGTACTTATCCATTTCAAACGCTGGAACCATAGATACGATGAATGGTTTTGTTGGGACAGTCCTTATTTACGTCCCTTAGAGAAAATACAGTTAAGAAAAGAAGGATTGCATGAGGAAGAAGGTTGTGCAGTAAGTAGAAAATGGAGGACATTTGAGTATGTAATAGTTTAATCATGTGCAGCTGTATTAATTATGACCATCAAAACCATAGAACCATTTAAATTGGAAAAGCCCTTTAAGATCGTGAAGTCCAGACATGAACCCAGCACTGCCAGATCCACCACTAACCCCTGTCCCCGAGCACCACGTCGACCCGGCTTTTAAATACGCCCGGGGTGGGGACTCCATCACTGCCCTGGGCAGCCTGGGCCAGGGCTTGGCAATCTTCCGGGGAAGAAATGTTTCTTGATGCCCAATTTAAACCTCCCCTGAAGCAACTTGGAGCCATTTCCTCTCGTCCTATTGCTTGTTCCTTGGGAGAAGAGACCGACCCCCCCTCGCTGCCCCCTCCTGTCAGGGGGTTGCAGAGCGAGAAGGTCTCCCCTGGGGCTCCTCTTGTCCAGCTGAACAGCCCCAGCTCCCTCAGCCGCTCCTCACAGCACTTGTTCTCCAGCCCCTTCCCCGGCTTCGCTGCCCTTCTCTGGGCACGCTCCAGCCCCTCCACGTCCTTCTGGTCGTGAGGGGCCCAAAACTGAACACGGGACTCGAGACGTGGCCTCCTCGGTGCCGAGTGCTCGGGGCCCATCCCTACCGGTCACACCAGGGCTGACCCAGGCCAGGATGCCGTCGGCCTTCTTGGCCACCTGGGCACACCGCTGGCTCTGCTTCAGCCGCTGGTCAATTGGAACCCCCAGGTCCTTTTCCATCGGGCACTTTCCAGCTGCTGCTCCCCCAGGCTGCAGCGCTGCCGGGGGTCGCTGTGACCCAAGGGCAGGACCCGGCGCTTGGCCTTGTTGAGCCTCGTACAACTGGCCTCAGCCCTGTTGTTCCAGCCTGACCGGGTCCCTCTGTGGAGCCTCCCTGCCCTCCAGCAGGTCCACCCTCCCGTCCAGCTTTGTGTCACCTGCAAACTTTCTGAGGGTGCTTGATCCCCTCATTCAGGTCACTGGTAAAGATGTTACAGAGAACTGGCCCCAGCACTGAGCCCTGGGGACACCGCTTGTGACCAGCCCCACTGTTGCTGTCTTGCTGCTCTATATGTTATGTGATGTATTTTGAATGTTGGAAAACTAATCATTTGATGTTTTAATGAAGTTGTATGTTTCAGTAATTCTCAACTGAAGACATTTCTGACCACTGTCTTGTAGGAATTTCATATAAATGATCAGGTGCTGGCATGCTGGTCTGATTGTCGCTTCTATCCAGCCAAAGTTACTTCTGTTAACAAAGATGGTAAGGAATTCCTCTTGGGTTTTGGTCTGCTTGTTAGTAATGCATTTCTAATTGTATTCTGAACTTTTTGCTTAGGTGTAGAAGATAGTACAGCAGAGAGAAAACAACTGAAAAGTTGTATTTTCAATTATATGTTGTAGTTTGCCTTTGACTTTTTAAATGAAACTTCTTATCCTTTCTCTGAGACAACAGAATTCTCTGCTGGAATATCCAGTCGGTAGTTGCTTTAAGTGCATATTTGGGAAAGCTTGTTTCTTCTCCAAGTTTATTGTCAAGAAATGCATGTAACTGCAGTCAGACCTGCAAAATCCCTTTACAGATAGAAAAAGGGGAAAAAACCCCACATCCATAGATCTCCTTTTTGCATATCAATATAGATTGACTAGATAAAGATTGAATATTTCCGTATAGATTGACTAGATATTGTAAGATCAAGGAAAATAGGTTTGTGTAGGAGAACGTCTGTTGGAATATTTCAATATTTTTGTGAGGAAGGCATGTCTAAGGAGCAAGTCTAAGCTTAGACATGCTTTCCATAATTATTTTTGGTAACTTCCCTGCTTCTCCCTTACCTGGCCTGTGATAAAAACTCTTCTGTGGAAGTTTCTAACCACACAAGTAAGGCAGCTTTTGTCTAGAGCTAAACATGCAGCTGGAGGATTGGAGCTGTTAACTGTTGTTCTGTTCAGTAACTTCGGATCTTTAAACTCTTACGCTTGATTTTCAAATTTCAGGTACATACACTGTGAAATTTTATGATGGTGTAGTCCAGACTGTCAAAAACATTCATGTCAAAGCTTTTTCCAAAGATCAGGTAAGTATTGTGTCCATACTGCTCGTGTGTTCTAAATTTAACAGTTCTGAATGTGCTGGTGGTAGGTTATTGGAACACCTTGGTCTTAAAAATTAAGGGATGGCAAGTGTGGAGTGGACAGAACCTTTCTTTCCCGAAGTAGCTACTTGACTGGTAATCATTCACCTCACAACTTTGAGAAGAACAGATCTTTTACTGATGCACGTTCTGCTTCTACGGTTTGGCTGTTCTGTCAACCCTTCACCTGCTCAGTGCTGTGGGTTCACCCTTCAGCTCATGATGGGAAGTAGTAGTGAGCCTTTCTAAAATAAATCAATATTTCTCATCCTGCTCACGGTGAGAAGGAAGAACTTCAGTTTTTGTGTGTGGGCACTTTGTAGGAAAGGCTGACAAGTTCTAGTCCCATGTGACTTGGTTAAAACTTCTCAAGTACCTGCTTCATAACAATTGTCATTACAGGAAAGGTTTTGAGTTTGAGATCTTACCCCCCATTCGTGTGTGGTAGCTGCAGCCTGTGTTCTTCGTCATGCCTTCTGCTTTGAGATCCTTGGAAGTTTGAGGAAAGAAATGGAATCCTTCCCTCTAACATGAGTCTTAAATACAGATTCCAGTAACGAATAGTAATGGGTACAATTTAAATCTGTTGCTGTTCTAGAGAGACATGCCATTCCTTGGAGGTCTCCAGATTTCTGTATCTCCCAGACTGGGAGGGAAAAGTATTTCAGATTTGCCACAAAGTGCTCTTAATCGCTTGCAAATGGTAATGGGCCTGGTGAGGGCTGACTGTTACTCACGAGGGAACTACCTGAAGATCTTCATTGCCAGGAGAAAGGTTTCTATGATATTTGACCCTAAATACGTGGAGTTGAATGATTTTAAGAAATATTCTACATAAGAAAGGCAAAACATCCTGTCTGTCTTCCCTCCCTTAGGGAGTTTTGGGTTTCTGCATAGCTCTGGGTATCTTTTGAAAGGAGTTTTAGTGTTCTCCTCTGTTTAACCACTGCCCAGGAGGATTTTGCTTAGCCCAAAAGTGAAGTGATGCTAGAACGTATTGTTTTGTCCTTTGGCATAAAAAAGCATAAAGAGAGAATATTCTACTGAGGTTTGTTTACACGATCAAAAGTAAAGTTTAATAAAAAAATACTGGAGACGCTGGAGAGCTCCCGATGCGGTTGTGAGTGTGAGTTAGTGGAGGTGTTGGTGCTGGAGCAGCACGCTGGCTGCCACCAGAGGGAAAGGGTCTTGATCCTGTTTGTCCGTAGGAGAGAGTGTGGCCACAAGGACATGGGTGGCTCAGAGCTTTAGCGAAAATAAAAAGAAACGAGCCCCCCAGGCCCGCTGATTTCTGAAGGGAGCAATGTAAGCTGGTTGTCTTTTAATGATTTTTAATTACTCTGTCCCTGTGTAGAGGGTGTAATGTGCTGCATTGAACAGTGACAGCGAAACGGTGACGTGCACAGTGTGAATGTCCTTGTGCAAGGGCACAAAGCTTAAAAGAGCTCAGTGAGGAGAACACGCACCTCAGACATAATGTATTTATGGGTCAGTTTCTTGAGAATATTCTGATTAAGGTGGTTTGTGTGTGTTCCAGTACCACATGGTTGATCCAAATGGGATGGTTCTATGAGCAGAAACACTGATGAAACCTAGTGCCTCAGGGTTGGTCTTTGAGGGCTTGTTACTAACGCTTGGCTTTCCACTGAAGCTTTTCCCATAGCTGTGGCATCGAAGGAATTTGCAGAAGACAGATTTCTATGATGTCTGGTAAAAGTGGTGCTCAGACACCGAAGAAGGTGAAAGATGTTTTCCCCTTTGCCTGGCTCTTTTCATGAAATAACCAGCAACTTGATCTCACATTTCAAAAAAGTGATATTTTTTTAATTGCCTTGCTCCCAAGTATGGTTGAAATAGTATCGTAGAGAGTGGAACAGATTGCATATTCACTGTGTTATTGCATCGAGATTATTAGGACTGTGGTCTGAAAATGTCAATTTAAAAATGTGTCTGTTCGTGACGGCCACGTAAAGGTGAGCAGTGGGGTGGGAAGAGACGTGACGTCGTGTAGTACGGGAAGATAGTGAGTCGTAGTCTCAGAATTTTGTGTAACTCACATCAGCTGTTCTGCTTTCTTTCCCCGAAGAAGTATCAAGGGGTATTTAGCTCTTCTCACCCTCTGATCCTTGTTCAGAGTTGAAGGTGGTTGTGCCTTGCAGGGCTGTGGCTGGAAAGGAGTGTGGCTGCTCTTTAAGGCTTCCAGTTACCAGGCAACAGGAAAAAGAGAGGTGGTTCAGCTGAAGGCAGTGTTGACACACGGCCAAATAGAAATTATTAATCCAGGCACAGAGTTGGAAGGTTTCTGATCATCAGGGCAGAGAAGTTCTGGAGCAGCCTGTAGTGGGACCATTGGAAGGGGGGAAAAAGCAAAATTGGCATCCCCTGTGGTGATATTAGCATGGAACCTGGTCCCGGAATGGAAGGTGTGTTGGGCAGCAGTGGCCTGTTGGTGGAGGGGTGCTCTGCCTGGTTTGCAGCTGTTGTGTCAGAACTGTGGGGAAATGAGATTACAGCTGAATGTCCCGTCGGGAGCTTGCTGGCTGGGGACTATGAAGAATTTTCATGTCCTCTCATGCTGAACACAAATTACAGAAAGACGAAGTTTCAAGTTTTGTTTTTAAATTTAAATCTGTAAATTTTAACATCATTGAATCATGACATGGTTTGGGTTGAAGGGACCTTAAAGACCATCCAGTTCAAACCTCCTGCCCTGGGCAGGGACCCTTCCTCCAGAGCGGCTGCTCCGACCCCGGCCAGCCCGGCCTTGGGCACTGCCAGGGAGGGGCTGCCACAGCCTCCCTGGGCACCCTGGGCCAGGGTCTCTCTCATCATCCTCACAGAAAAGAATTTCTTCCTTAAACCTAATCTAAATCAACCCTCTTTCAGGTTAAGCCATCACCCCATGTCCTATCTCTGCACTCCCTGACCAAGAGCGCCTCCCCAGCTTTCCTGGACCCCCTCCAGGCACTGGGAGGCCATTGTGAATTCTCCCTGGAGCCTTCTCGAGGCTGAACAACCCCAGCTCTCTCAGCCTTTTTTCACAGGAGAAGTGTTCCAGCCTTCTGATATTTCCATGGCCTCCTCTGGACCCGCTCCAGCAGGTCCGTGTCCTTCCTGTGCTGGACCCAGACCTGCAGGTGGGGTCTCACGCCCAGAGCAGAGCGGAACAGTGGGGCAGAGCCCCCTCCCTCGCCCTGCTGGCCTCGCTGCTTGTGGCGCAGCCCAGGGTGCGGTTGGCTGGCCGGGCTGCAAGTGTACGTTTTTGGCTCGTGCTCAGTCTTTCACCTGCCAGCACCCTCAAATCCTTCTCTTCGGGGCTGCTCTCTGCCCACTCGTCGTCCAGGCTGTCCTTGGGATCGCCCCAGCCCAGGGGCAGGACCTCGCACTTGACCTTGTTGAACTTCATGAGGTTGGCCTGGGCCCACCTCTGCAGCCTGTCCGGGTCCCTTGGGACAACATCCCTTCCCTCCAGGGTGTCGGCTGCACCACACCGCTCGGTGTCCCCGGCAAACTTGGTGAGGGTGCCCGCGACCCTGCTGTCCGTGTTGGCAGCCGCCGTGTGGTTCCCGATGAAGTTGGTGGTTGCAGTTGCTTTCCATGACTCGGCACGTTTTGGTAGCAGTGATGGTGACAAGCTAAATACGGGTCTGGTCCGAGCGAGACACTTCTGTGAAAGGAGGACAGGTTGTGCGTGCGAGTGACTGAGCTTTCTTCAGTGTCCTAACGGACTGTAACTGGCACTGGGCAAGCTGGTACGGACCTAACCTGCCCAGGAGAGTGAGGACAGAGCAAATCTCTTGTGCCACTGAGCTGTGAAAAGAGTGCATGTGTTGCACTGTGTTGTTGAAACTGCACGAGTCTTTGGACAGTTGTGGTGCCTCCGAGTTTTCATCTGTGGGTTGCAATCGAGTGTGTGCTTTTATCTTTAGAAACATTGGACGAGGATGCGACTCTGCTAAATAGGAAGGCGGGGAAGGACTTTCGGATTGCAATAAATTAATTTTCATATATAATTTTTTTATCCTAGAATATTGTGGGTAATGCTAAGCCGAAGGAAAGAGGTAATGAAATTCCGTCATCTCCTGAAAAGCAGGAGAAATTTAAAGAGCAGAGGAAAGCAACAGGTAATGCAAAGAAAGACAAGGATGAAAAGACATTAAAGACTGAGAAAAGAGTTAAGCAACCTGATAAAGAAGGAAAATTGATAGTCATCTCAGAAAAAGGCAAGGTCTCCGAGAAGAATATATCTAAGAATGGAAAAGAAGATAAAGAGAATATATCAGAGAATGATATGGAATATTCAGTAGATACAGAAATTGAGAAGAAGCCCAAGAATGACAATGTAAAGAGTCCACAGGAAAATGCAAAAGAAACTAAACGGAAACGTGGAAGACCACCAACAACGCCTCCAACGGGTATGTAGCTAAACTTACCTAAAGGATTGAACGGTATCTTGCTCTTTCACAGCTGAAGTCTCTAGATAGAAACTTTAAAAAACCAAAAACTCGAGTTCATCTTTGTTCAGGCTTGAGTGGGGCAGCTGAGAGCATACTTACTAGGTTTGGAGATTGGGTGCTTTGGTCAGGGATCAGATTCAGACAAGTCATCTTCATATAACACCAAACATGTCTGCAGTAAGGTTAAATGCTGACATGTGGGCTTGGAAAACCAGGTGGAAGTGTATTTACGCAAGTGCGGTGTTTTAAGTTGCATGGCTTCGGAATTTGTTTTAGAGAGTTTCACAGCTTCGTATCCAGTCAATTTTTGGTTTCTATGTAATGTGTAGAGCCAAGTTCTCAGACGCTGCAGCCCATAACGTTAGAGTTGAGACGTCGGAAGATACCTAAAGGAGGTGAAGTTCCATCAAAGCGTCCCAGGATTGAAAAAAACTTGTGTGAGTATTTTTTGATATTCAACTCTCCCAGTATTTTTTACAAATTCCTGAAGCTTAAGTGAAGGGGGAAAAGGTCTCTAGTATTAATCTTAAACTGTGATATGCGAGGTAGCTGAAATGCAGCACCTGTTTTTCTTAAATTGGCCGTTCATGTGTAGCATCGTCCTGCTGAAATTCCCTTCTAAGTCTTGGAAGCTGGGCTTGGTTAAAGGAGCTGTGAGCTGTGAATTTTGATGCAGAAGTTCATAGACAGAGGAGAGGCAGTGATTATATTGCCTCCAATATGAAACCTTTTTTTAGTTGTAGAAACTCTGTGGTTGCTGGATGGAGAATCTAGCACAATGCTTGGCAAAGAAACTCCAATACTAGATAAATGTTCCTGTCACTGCAGCCTAATAGCTTCTACTTTATACTGTGTGGTGACGTTGAAGGACTTGAGTGTGTCGAGCAGGCAAGAGAATTACATTCTTCCTAGTACCAAAATGAACAAGGAGATGAAGATGTGAAGAAGGCTGCCTTTACCCTTCCTTATGGCTGCCAAGGCTTAAAACTTGAGTGCGTGTACCTCACCCAGCTCCGGGTCAGAGCCGTGGGTGTGCCTGAGCTGCCCTGGCGTTGCTCGTGTCTGTGGGACAGCTGCTGCTTAAAGCCAGGTTTTAGCAGTGGGGTGTTGAGCTGTGCTCGTACTTCAGACGAGTTATGGAAAGAAACAGTCGAGAGACGTGTGGGATAGACTTTTGCTCTCATTTATGCTTATGTATAACTGCTAATGTGATTGTAGCTTTTACAGAGATGTCCCTCGCGCCAGGGAAGGTTCAGATTAGATATTGGGAAGAATTTCTTTACTGGAAGGGTTGTCAGGCACTGGCACAGGCTGCCCAGGGAGGGGGGTGAGTCGCTGTCCCTGGAGGGGTTTGAGAGACGGGTGGGTGTCGTGTCGGGGGACATCGTTTAGTTGGTTGATAGGGCTGAGACAAAGGCTGGACTTGATGATCTTCTAGGTCTCTTCCAGCTGAAACTATTCTATGATTCTAATCACTTGGGCTTTTGCTATTAACCTCAGACTTTAAAAAGACACCCTTTCAAACTGTCACTGGGAGGGGAGCTCTTTAAAGTTTGCTTGTGAGCTGTTTAGTAACCCTGTAACTGCATGGTGCCGTTAAACTTGTCTGTTCCAGCTCAGGAAAAATTGAAGAACTCTTCAGATAACCCTGAAAGAGACCAAACCAGGAGACGTTCTTCAAGACTCTCGTCTAGTATTAGCCATGAGATTTTAAATACGGATCACGTCACAACTTCGACGGAAATTCAGCCTTTGAAAGATGCAGTGTCTAACCAAAAGGAATCCGAGAAGGGTAAGCAGCTTCCCAGTGTCCTCTGGATTCGTGGTGGCGTGGCAGTTGTCTGGTCGTTGCAAGCGCTATATTTTCACTTGCAGAACCTGCAGGCTCTGTATTAGCAGTTAAAACCTGATTTCAGCCGCCAATGCGGAGAAAACTTAAGGGAAGTTTATTTCGCTCTCTCCTGCTCTGATTGCCTTTTGCTTTTGACTCCCTCTCCCTGAGTAACCCGAGCATTGCCCGTGTGTGGGGAGAGCTTTTCTAGTAGAGGAACAACTGGCCTTGGAAAAGAAGAGCTCCATGAGCTGTAAGATAACTTAAAAGGAAACACTGTGGTGCTTGATTTTGGGGTTTGTTTTTGCGATTTGTTTTGTTTTTTAAGGGATACAGGTTATCCTTGTGAAAATGAGGTAATTGCGAAGTTTTAGCACTTTCAGACTGAAGAAGTAACCCAAGTGCTAAACTTAGAGTTTAATCCTCTGATTAAACACTAAAAACATCAAACGGGATGCTTTTATTCACCGACTGGGTGGAGATGTCCCTTTTTCTGTCTTCTGTTTCACGGCCTTTCTCTGATAACCGCTTGAGGGGACCTGTCCCATTTTAGACTATAAAGAGTTAGCAGCTGGCGTGTTTCTACTGTTAGAGGGTCGCTATAAATAGCTGTGTTGTAAAAACTTAATTTTGTGTTGATACAACAGCAAGCAGTCTGAACAGGGCTGGGTTTTTTTCCCCGCTGTAACGTGGTGAGCAGAGGTCAGCGGTCTGGAATGTGCTTTTGTGTGCGTTTTACTCAGTGAAAATCTTTGCCTCCATTCTAGTCCAGGTAGAAATTCCTGTCGAATCTGACCAAAGTTTCAGTGAACAAGGATCTCCTGGAAACACATCGCATAGCACAGCGCTCAGTACGGATGCCAGTTTACAGGAAGAAAAGGTTGAAGACACAGAGTCTTCCTCTGCCGCTGTCAGAACTCGAGAACCTTCTGCTGCTACAGGTTCAATTTTTTTTTGTATTTAATATTGACACATCTCTTAAGGCAGCTGATCCCAGGTGCTTCATCCTCGTACAAGTGTCACTAACACAATTTGTGCATTGTATTCTTGCGATATTAACTGTAGGGGGAAATGCTTATTTTTGTTCCTTGTGGACTCAGTTTTGATCTAATGCTTTGGAGATTTGACAGCTATCTTCCAAAAAGTGGAAATCGTAATTTTTAAATGACTGGGTATAACTTTTTAGCATGCAAATGATGACATTAACAAATGCTTGTTTTCAAGTGATAATTTAACACTTGTAATTTTGGGTTAAGTTGGACTGATATCTTAAAAGATCAGGTTCTTATTTCTGTGCCTCAGGTGTGTGGCAGCATTGATGTTTGGGAACCCCGATTGTGCATTTCTATATCCTTTATGGTTTGGCTCCTGTTACATTCAAGACCTAGACTATTTAGAGATTAGTGCAAATTTATGAAATACCTGACATTTCAGAATTTGTCTTAGTAATGTATATATCCTGTTTTCTCTTAGCCGGGGAGTGTACTTACCTTGCTTTTTCAAATTAAAATTCCCTACGTAGGTAGTGGACTATGCCGGTCAGCGTTGTCTTGCGATTATTTCTCATAACTTGGATACTTGTATCTGTAGCTAACTAGGGAAACTTGAACTACTAATTCCCTAGTTGGCTTAATTGTAAGTGGAACAGAGCCTTTAGAGGGATTTACAGTTGCTGAGCGTTGCCAGAGCGCGTGCTGGCTTTCGCCCCGTTTGGTTGTTCCAGGTTTCCTTGCTGCTTGCACGTGTCCTTTTCCCACCCACTCCCACCTAACTGAGACGTCCTCTCCCTTTGCCACTAACGTGCCCCTCAGTGCAGGGAGTTTACCTCTTTTCCTCTTCTCAGGTTTGATGTGTGAATGGTCTTTTAATACTGAAAAATTAGAGCTCTTTCAGTCCCGCTCTCCTTCCTAACCAGGCTGATGATCTATCTGATGGATTCTCACGAGTGCGTATCCAGAGCGTTTCCAGCTGACGTGTGTTGGTGCCGTGCCTTTCCCTCTCTACAGCCTGGCAGTGAGTTCAGAAGCTGCAGAGTGGCTGCAGATTCTTTTTGCTAGTCAGGCTGCTGTGTCCTTTCCAGTCTATAAAGTACTTCTGGGTTTAACTTTTTTTTAACAGATGGGTTGTAGCTTCTTTTGGCTCATGAAGGCAAACCTGCTGTTTGGTTGTTGCACCTGAACAGAGCGTTAATCTTGGTTGTTGCACCCGAACAGAGCATTAATCTCTCTGATGCCGAGGAGGTGCTGTTACTCGCTGTGTTAGCTCTGAGGACGTTGACAGCCCACCTGCAAACCTCTGGAGCAAAGGAAACATGTAGAAAGTGTTGCTCTTTCCAGTGGCTGTGAGCTTGTTCTTCTCCCTCTGGGAAGAGGAAGAACCAATTTTAAGGTACACTTTAAGAGTTTAAGTTGAATACTTGCCATAGAATCACAGCACGGTTTGGGCTGGAGGGGACCTTAAAGACCTTTTAGTTCCACCCCCCACCATGGGCAGGGACACCCCCCAGGGCGGCTGCTCCGACCCTGGCCAGCCCGGCCTGGGGCACTGCCAGGGAGGGGCTGCCACAGCCTCCCTGGGCACCCTGCTGCAGTGAGTACTTGCTTCCTCCGAGTAATTGCCGTGTAACACGACTGGTTTCCTTAAGGTCGTGTGCTGACAGCTGGGGAAGCTCCTCACAAGCATTTGTCATAGTTTCAGGTAACTATGAAGTCGAAGGCGTTCTAAATTATTTTTTTTTCCTACTGGCAGACGTGAACTGGTGTGTTAAAGCTGCATGGTCATCTCCAGAGAAGGCAGCTTTTTTTAAGAGAGAGGCTCAGGGGCCTGAGCTCCGGGCTGTAAGCAGGAACTCGGCAACACACGCGAGGGGCTACAGCAAACCAGTTGCTTCTGGGGACAGAGCAAGTAGACAAAGCAGGCTCGGTTGTGGAAAAATGATACTTCCCTGTGGTGGTGGTTGCTGATGGGAAAATCTCTTCTCCTTCCATGAAAAACTTGAGGGAAATGATTGACAGATTTCAAGATTTAATTTAAACTAAAATACCAGCAGGTTTTTTTCCCTCTACTTGAATCCTTACATCCCGCTTGAGGCTACCGGTGCAGTGCACAATCGCCACGCGTTATCCCCTTGAGCTCGTGTGACGTGTGCTGGGCGAGATGCTGTGTTTTGTAAGGGAGGAAGCAGGGAGAGGAATTCACTTGTACATTTGAAATTTATACGGTAATATTTTTCAAATACGCTTTTTCAGCTTTAGGGGAGTATAATTTTGGCAGCGGGTAGATGGGGCAGGACACCAGCATCATGCCGAGTTCAGAAACCTGTGATCCCTTCAGATACCTTTTGCCACTGTTACCACTTCCCTCTGACTTCGTGACGCGTATGTTGTTGAGCATTTGCAATTTGAGCTTAAAATGGGGAGGATTCCAAGGGACACGAATACCCAGGTGTGCGGGGTTGGTGATGCGAGTGCGGGATGTGCCCTCCTCCTGAGCAGCAGAGCCGCGGGGACGTGACGTTCCCTCGCCTGCCCGGAGCCTCTCGTGTGGCTTTTGCGTCTCGGCACCAGCGCTTCGGTCGGTACTTGAGTGAGTTGAATTAAAGTTAATTCAGGCGTTCACACTCGTATTGAATCCTGACCTGAAGCTCAGCGCTGTGGTGGTTGTCCAAAAATGGATTTTGGTTCATTTATTTGAAGCCATCTCGTTTACCATTTGAAAGGCCAGACATGCACCTGCGTGGACATGCAGGTGTTTTTATTGGAGAAAACTCCTGAGGATGGAGAATAAGAACCACACGGGGTTTTACTGAGTAGATATTATCACCCAAAATTCAAGTACAAAAAGAGACGTTTCCATACTTAACACTAAAAACGTTACTGACTGGATTGTTGATTCAAAGTTTCCGAATCCATGGATCCCACTGTGGATAAATCTCGTGTAGTTAGAGGCGGATCTGGGTTTGCCCGTGCTTGGTTCTGCCCCAGCCCTCCGGCGCCGAGGAGCCGAGGGAGCCGCGTGGCAGTGGGACGGGGCCTCGCTGTGGGACCTCCAGGTGCCTTGGACAATCCCCAGCGGCTTCCGGCTCGCGGGGTTAGAGGCGGAGCGTGCCGCCCTCAACCTGCGTGGGGTTTAGGAAGAACGTCATTTTAATAGCATTTGCACGTCAGGAGTTTTTAAGGACAAGAACACTCTTTTTAAAGAGTGTGTTCCCAGCCACCGTTGGCTGAGCAATTCAAGATTTAGAGGAGTTGCAGACACTTGTACCAGCAAATATAATTTGGAGTATTTATATGCTCGTTATGTTTTAAAATATCTATGTCTGCAATGTGTTCTGAAGGGACAATAGAGCATTGCTTGTCGAAACTTAAATTCTTTGGAAAAAAAATCAGAAAAATTCTTATCAATTACATGTACTAGAGGTTAAAAATCCTCTTTTGCTGATTTTTGGCTCCTCTAATGTTTAGGGTCCAAAATTGATGATGAGGACTTGGCTAAATGGAGTTGTCTTTCAAAAAAGCAGGTGACAAGTCTGTTGGCAAATGTTTGCAGACGGTTAAAGCTCCATGTCTTATGTGTGACAACTGGCTTAGAAGCGCTGTGCAGCTGTTGCTGTGGCTTTACTCTTACAAACTGATCTGACTTCAAAGGTGAGCTGCCTTTGCACCGCACAGATCTGCTGTCGTGTTTGTAGCTGTGTTTCCCAGAACTCGTAAGATTTGCATAGACATGCATCAGGGATTCCATTTGCCTTGTACTTAACCACATATTTTTCAAATTTTGTTGCCCTTAACTTTGAGTTTCAGTTAGGGAAACGCGTAATATCTTTGCATCCAGTTTGAGAGAGCAGCTCTTTATAGCTGGGCAGGCTTCGATTCCTTCAAGGCGGTGCAAAAGTTGTCAGTTTAAGCCTGATGGTAGAGCGCCTAAAGGAGTCCGTCCTGCCTTGCTCACTTGGTTTCGCACAGCTAAACACCGTGAGCTGGACGCGGTGTTTCTGTCACACCTCAAAGCACAGGTAAAGCCTTTGCATCCCCTCCAAAGGCAGGTCGTGCGCTGCACGCTCACGGGCTTTGTGTGCCCTACGGACTGCCCTGGGCTTGCTGTTAGGGAATGGGGAGCGGAGGATCGTATGAAATTGCTGCCTTGAGAAGTTCCTGCAATGTCAAATAATGTTTTAGGCTCAGAAATCACAGCTTTGTAAACATGGAATGTTCTGTTGTTATCAATGCCGTGTGTATTTATTACACCAAGCAGCTCCTTAAGTGGGTTCTGGACACACTGGAAATGCCTGGATGCTGTCCTTACCTGGAGCAGTTTTGAGAAGAGCAGTTGGGAAATATGTTCTTCGTTTCACAACTGAGATCTTGAAAGACAGAGGTTTTTGAAAATAAACAAAGAAACAATAGCTAAAATGATGAACAGGAACACTTTTGGTGAACTCGAGAGCAACACGAGGTATCAGGAGAAGTAAGACCAAAGAAATGGGTGTGAAGTGATCCAACACACAGTGTTAACCCGTGTCACCTCAAGAAGGGTAATGGAAATAAATCATCTTGAAAGTGCAGATGGGAAGCATGAGAGAACAGATGTTCTAGAGAGACTCGATGTGCTTAGTTTAACAGCGGGTAAAGGAGTAATTTGATCGTCGCTTGTATTTCTGCAGAGACCAGGAAGTGGAGACAAGAGGGAGATGAGGGGTCTCATCCGTTTGCCAGGCAACTGTGTGTGAAGATCTAATGCCTGGGAAGCACAGCGAGGCCGGCTTTAACCGGGGAAAATGCTGGGTGTTGGGGGCACTTCTGGCTTTCTGCCATAGCTTGCCAGCGTGTCGCAGGAGATGCCTCGGTGTGGCAGACCTTCAGTCCGTGCTGCTGCCCAGCGTGCCCGTCCCAGCAGCAGTCAGCTCAGAGAGTTGGTGATGGGGAAAATACCTCCTGTGGACTCGGAAGCTTGACATGGTGACATCTGCTCACGGTGACCTGCTGCTGGAAGTGGTCATAGCTTCAGCCTTGGCTCATAGAGCACAGGGAGGAGGGAGAGCTTGTGGCCTTGCGTGCTGAAGGGATGGGGTTGGTGTTTTTCCCCGTGTAGCGAAAGGAGATGCTGCTGTTTGACGCGGAGTCTCTGCGCTTGGTATCGTGTTGGCTGATTGCTGGGTGAAGAGTTGGGTTATAAACAGGGAGGAAATAGCAGGTGGAAGGTCTGTCAGATAAACCATCTCAGAGAAAACACCCAGCAGGCTCCTCTCAGAAGGCAGGTGCCTGGAAATCTCAAGCCAATATATCGAAACTTTCTCTCTCTGGGAACCCATTTCAGCACCGTGCGTTGTGAGCAAAAATTGTATCTATGCGTAAGGATGGAAGTCCCCTCCTTTAGGGGCTGGTGTCATGAGTGTGTGTCAGAGGGCTTGGCCGGGGGCTTCTCAGGGCTCTCCTGCGCCGGGGAGTTCCCTTCTAGGAGTGGGAGAGAAGGAAAGTGCCCCCAGATGTCGTGGTGATGGTAGGAGTTTAAGCTGTGTTTCAAACTCGGTTGGATTGTCTGTGGTTTTGTTACTCTAAACAGATTCCTTTTGCACTTGCAGTAAGTTTTTTGGTTTTTCTCGTTTGCTGTCTGCTCTCCTTCCCCTTACCCTGTGTCTGTTACCTCTGTTTTTAAACCTTGGCTAACGTGATCCCGTGCTCCTCCCGTAACTGCTCAGTCAGAAGCCATTCCCTTTATCTTCTCCAGAATTTGTCCCTCTCAACGGAGGGGAAGTGCTCGGAGCTTGGGTACAGAGCTTGGTCCTGCCCGTTGTGTGATGGTAAAATAGTTTCCCTTGTCATCTGTGTAATATTATTTGGCTGAATTTAGAGACCCCTCCTGCTGCAGTCAAGTGTTCCAATCTTCATGTGACTTGTTAAAAACAAACAAGTTGTCTTTATTGTCCCCAACGCTGGTTTTTAGCTTTATAGTCAGTGAGAACCTCTCTGCACTTGCTCTCGCAAAACCCACAGACCATTTCACTGACCCTTCTGGAAACATTTTTTCATGCTTTACTGAATGCAAGTTTTGATGTATATTTAGATTTTGGTATCGGCAAACTTTGTCATTCTGCAAGTGGGATCCAATTGTCTGGCTTCGTCACAATCTCATTACTGGAACTGCTTGAGGCAACAGCCCTGTCAGCTTGTTCTTAATGCTGAAACGTCCTTCCCTTTCTCCTTGCCACTGTCTGGATGAAACGCCCAAAAGCAGTGGGGTTTTTGTACTGTTTTCTTCTCAAAATTAACTGCGTGTTCGTTCTTTTAACCAGTCAGATGTGCCTGTAGCTTCTTAATCCTTCCCTGTGCATCATGGCTTCAAGTTTTGGTCCTTTGTCGTAGTACAGGACTCGGCTCTCTCTGAGGGACGTGCAGCTTATCTGGGCTGCTGCTCTTCTCGCTGACGTAACCTACAAGTAAAGCTTGGTAACGCTTCCCATTTTTATTGCCACGTGCTAAAAATTTCTGAACAAGCTGTGCTGTTGCATCACATCGTGTTGATGTTACCTTTAACACTCCCATTCAGTGTGTTCCTGCGTATGTGCACTCGTGGAAAGTCCTGTGCTTTCTGCCCTTGCTCTTGTTTGTAACGTTCGTGGGTCCTTTTGTGTTTCTTGTCTTCAACTACTAAAGTAATACCTTAACTTTTCACTCGCGTGCTGGGTACCTTCAGTTCTGTGTCACTGTTGGGAAGTCTGGGTCCTGGCGTTAAACGCTTCTCTCTTAACCCTGCAAGTCTGACAGTATTTGTAAATACGGAACCAGTATTTTAGTAATGGCAAAACAAATGGAAACATGATGTCCGGGAGCTGTTTTGTGAAAATGCTGCCTCCTTTCCGTTGTCCTGTGGTTGGGGAGGGATTTTGTGGCGCTGTGTGTGCACGAACGCTGCGTCGTTGCCCGGATCCCTGGGTTTCCAGGTTTCTACCTCTCCTCTGATGTGTTTGGTACGGGCACTGGTGACAGTAATCCGATTTGCTCCGAGTTCAGAATGTTTCTTTTGTGTATTTCTTAGCAAAAATGTGAATTAAAAGCTTCTGAAATGGTGGTAGAAGAAGAAATAAGAATTTACCCAGGTGGGGTGTAGCCCTGTGGTGCACAGCAGTGCTCCCTGAAACGGACGCCTCGAAACCTTCTCCTGCTTGAGTCTGAAGTGTTCATTTGATTTGTTTGAGAAGCTGAGTAACTGTTTCATTCTTCCATTGCTCCTTGAAAATGGAGATAAATTTTCAATTTTACTTGAAAAATGTAGTTCTGACGTACTGCTTCCCTTGTTGTTGGAAGCACCCAGACTTTGGTAGGACAAGGCGTCTGGAAACGGGCAGCAAAAGAGTTACAAGCAAAGAAGCAGAAGTGCTTTCCCTGGAAAGTGCTTTTGCCAAAGATGTGAATAGTTACAAACAAGTAAATGAATACTTGGAGGAATGTCATCTTCAGTGTTGTGGCTGGCATAGCCGGTGTCTGTGTAACTCAGTCTCCTATCTCTAGTAGCGCCACACACCGTGATACCAGCTGGTGGGCAAGGGACTCGTGAAGGCAAAATGTTGTTCTCTGACAATAACTCATTCCTAAAAACGCTGGTGTCAGCAAATTTTTAAGAGCACTGTAGGGCAGAGTTTTCCTTTAAAAGCTATTGATCTTCAAGGCAGATGCAGCATTAAATTTTCACTTTCAGCGTTTCAAAGCTAACGTGTTTGAGTGCATGCCCGTTTCTTAATTTGTTTTGTTGTTTTAAGTTTAGGAAACCATTTGATAAATATAGCAAATGCATGGGGGAATTTATCTGTTTTGTTCTTACAGTAACAAAACCTTGTAGGAGAGCAGATTTTCTTGCATCAAAAAAAGCCGCAACTGTTGATCAAGATCACAAGTTTAGATGCAAGTTCTTGGACTGTTCAAAATCCTTCCGCAAAGCCAAGTTATTGCATTATCACATGAAATACTTTCATGGAGTGGAGAAGGCTGCAGAATCACAGCAGAACCCTGTAAAAAGAAATATTCAAACCAGAGCTTCTTTGGCTTCTGAAAAAGCTAATCAAGAAAGGTCAAAAAGAGGACGGACCACAGCTGGGTCATTGTGTAAGTATTTTGCTGATCTCTTTCTTTTTTTAAAATGGCAGCAGGCAGGGCAAGCAGGGAGGAGCAGATACGGGTTTTCTTTTGGGCTGAAGGAGCCTCTAGGGCTGCATCTTAGCGTATTTCTTCGTGGAAAAGAAGCGTGATATGTGTGAAGGTTAGGTTTTAGAGAAAACAGAACTGAAGAAATGTCCTCGTCTAGAAATACAGCTCATGTTCTGTAAAGAACCAACCGTTCAGCTTCTCTTATTCCTTTGTAGCAGCTCACTTGAGTATTAAACCTTTGTTCTTTAAAATTGCAATTCCCTGAGTTTGACTTGAATTTCCTCCCCCCACTCCGCCTGCTTGACAAATAACCAAATAGCGTTGTTCAAAGACTTCTCTCCTTTTCTGTACCAAGGAAACAGTCTGGGTAGTTCCAGTTCTCTCCTATTTCTTCCTTGGTCTTGAGGTCAGAACATGGAATGTGTGCTTGGCTAGAAATCCAGTATTAGTTTCTGCAGTATTTACCTTTCTCATTGCTGGACCTGTTGGGGGAGAAAAACCTCCTAGTATTTAACAAATGCAGTTGCTAGAGCTGCACTTGAAAAATATCCTCCCACAACTGATGGGTGGTGGAAAGGGATGAAAAATTAATGGTTAGGGAAAAATCAATGCTTAAGTTGTAACTGCTTTGCAGTCTTCGGAATTGCGTTAACTCCTGCTTCACCGACTCGCTCTCTGAAGCACTTTTTCCTTGCGTAAGGCCAGGGTGGCAGCCTAGGTCTAGGTGTGAACTGCAGCGCTGGTGATAACCTGCCCGAGCTTGGCTCTTTGTGCGCTGACTTCTCGTTGTGCTTCAGGTCCCTAAAAATTGTCATCTCTCTTAGTTCTGATTGAGCGTGTTCTATAAAACCCAGCTTTCTCTTTGCTAAATTCCCTGGTGACTTTTGTCTTTGCGTTTGAGCTTTCATTTAGAGGGCTGGTTTAGCTCACTCGGTTGAGCGTGGTGCTGAAGCACCAAAGGTCCCGGGTTTGATCCCTGTTGGGTCCCCATGTGTTGCCTGACCTAGTTGAGAAGCATCCCTGCCCGTGACAGGGAGGTTGGATTAAATGATCTCTAGGGTCCCTTCCAGCCTGGGCCATTCTATGACTCATTTGTATTCCACTTAAGAATTTCAGTCTTGCAAGTTGTTCTCTGAGCTACAGCTCTTTACAGCAGAATAGATCTAGTCCTACTTTGCTTCATGTCCGCTTTTCCTGATGTGCCCAGCAAATGTTTCTTCATGTGAGGTGCCACCATCAGTTCCTAAGAAGTGTCACTTAACTGCCACTACATGTAGACTTGTATACCCCAAATACTTCTGTAGCTTCTACGTAACGCAAGGGCAGATCGTCTGATTAGGTAGAGGAAAATGCCTCTTTCAATAAATTGAGATGTGCCAGCTCGTACGTCTTACACTGTGCATGCAGCTTGAATGGAGGCGCAGCGTTGCCCTGACACGCGCTCCTGCGATGAGCACCGTGTGACGAACGGCTGCGAGCGACTGCACAGGGAGCAAAGTAGGCTTCTTGCACACCATGTGCTTCATTCTTTTAACAGACGTAAATTATTCTCCTCTTTGTAACTGCATCGTTATTTCAGTTCGAGAAGTTGTTTTCCTGCGACTGTCTCGAATGAGCTGACGGATGCCTGTAGATCCTGGCCCTTTCGGTTATCCTTTCCCCCGTCACACGCTGTTGGTGTGCTGCCATCATCTTGGCTCCACTGGCGGGTTTATCCGTTATGGTGTTGAGTTGTAACCACATTGGCTAATTTTAAGCCTCCACCCCTTTCGTTCCCCATTTGTGAATGGGTCCTTTTAACCTGGATTGTTTTGATGATGCACTTGATAGCACATCCCTGCAAATAGCCCCTGGGTTGCATTGGCAGCTCTGGAGCAGGGCATCAAGGTGGAACACGGCCTGCAAAGTCACCTTCAGGTCACCTCCACTGTCAAGGTCTGCTGTTGTGGAGCTGCAGTAAGGTTTTCCTTGATGAGGAAAAGTAATGTCATTCCATATCAGTTACATCACATCTTGTATTAAGTGCCATTTGTTTTTTAACTCAATGTATTCTTATTTCTTTTAATTTTTGTTGTGCATGTACAACACATTCTAAAGTAGAGTTAAGGGGGGTTGTGTGCTCATACTGTTGCATTTTGTGTTCTGTTCTCCTGCCTTGTTGCAAGCATCTATTCTGTTCTTAATGGCATGTATAGGAAGACAGCCTGCTGCGCGAGACTCTCCATGTCTGCAGAACACTTCCATGTCACACTTTTTTAAAAGGCTTTTCATGACCTTCTGCATAGTGAAAGTGAAGGCTTTTGAATCCATAATGAAATATGGTACCTGGTGGGTTTACTTTTCATCTCTACAATCCTTTTTTGCGCAGCAGTTCTCCTTTTCAAAATGAGTATATTAATCATTTTGCCTTTTGGTACAAATCTCCTTTTCTTATAGTGAAGTATATTAGAAACATTTTAGTGCTTAAGAAAAGGTGGCAATTTCTAGCAGGTAAGACTTTAGAACATGAATTTTGTTATTCCACAAGCTTGTTGGCTATGCAGTGCATGTGTTTTATAAGCAAGTCCTTGTCTCTGTAGTTCTGTTTTAGAGTTCTGGGACTCCTTATTGTTTCTGCTGCACGTAAAATTTTAATAAGTGCGTGCTGGGGTTGAGCTCTTGTCGAGAATTGAAATTGAAAATACTGTTTCTGAAGTTCTAAGAAATTCAGAACAGTAGCAAAACTTTTTTCTTGTAATGCTTAAAATTAGAGTTTCAATACGTAGAAAAGAAAATGGATATAAGTGGTCTTCAGTGACCACGTTGTGGGACACAGAAAGAAACAATTTAAGTACTTTGCACTGGAGACTCTGCAATTTCAACATCTGAAGTACGAATTGTGCTCATTGGCGTTGGCCTCAAACTTTGAGCAGAGGTTTCTGTGGAACTGGCTTGTCTGTGTCTTCCTTCTCCCTAAGAAGGCTCTTACCTTTGCAGTGGCAAATTTGACAGAGAGCTCTCTAAATTCTGTAGCGACTCTTCATTCAACAGAGGGGAAGGAACTACCGTTGCCCAGCTTGTATTTTAGATGTGCCTTACTGCTCTGAGCAGCACGATACAGATTTAAATGTCTGCTGGATGCTTTCAGGCAATACCTCTTCTCTTGAACTTAGCGGGAGGTATAATGAGATCACTGCTATGGAACAACTCTTCCCCCAGCCCCACGTCATACTACTTGCGTCCGTGAGTATTGCTGCTGTTTGGTCTTTCAGGAAAGAATTGTCCCTGTGGAGAATAAGGCGGTGGAGTTTGTGTCCCACTGGAGATGCTGGTGTTCCTGCACCTCTGCAGGTGCGTTATGGAGCCACCTGGGAAACAGGCAAATCAAGATCTGCACAAACCTATGTGGATGTGTGTGGTTAAAACCTCCTCTGAAGTTGCCAGTTCTATTTTAGCTGTATCAGTCCAAGTCATTTAACGTGAAGTGCCTGCAAAAGGTTATTTCTAACAAAGTTTGTTGTTTCCTGACCTAGACCACCCCAAGGGCATGAGCCATGGAAGAGCTTTGTTTCATTCTTCGTATCTGCAACTCGTAATTTGAACATCTTGACCTTGAGTCTTTTTGAATTGGTGACTTTTGTTTGTTAGTAAAATCTTTCTAATTTGGACGTTCGACAGCATTTAGTTCATGCCCTTGTGTTGAACGTTTTTTCTGAAATCTGAAAGTCAGCTTGTGCTGGACTTCAGTGCGTGCACAGCTGATGCACCTCGTGTCAGACCTTGGAGACGCTCTGTACTTAGAATCATAGAATAGTTTTGATTGGAAAAGACCTTTAAGATCATCAAGTCAAACCATCAGCCCAGCCCTACCAAATCAGGTGCTAAACCGTGTCCCTAAGCGTGACATCTGCTCCTCTTTTAAACACCTCTAGGCCTGGCGTCCCAGCTACCTTCCTCGGCAGCCTGGTTCAGTGCCTGACAAACCTTTCAGGGAAGAAGTTTCTCCTAATATCAACCCTAAACCTCCCCTGGTGCAGCTTGAGGTCATTTCCTCTTGTGTTATCACTAGCTACTAGGGAGAAGAGACCGATCCCCCCTCGGTACAGCCTCTTGTCAGGGAGCAAGAGCTTGTGAAGAGCGAGAAGGTCTCCCCTGGGGCTCCTCTTGTCCAGCTGAACAGCCCCAGCTCCCTCAGCCGCTCCTCACAGCACTTGTTCTCCAGCCCCTTCCCCGGCTCTGTTGCCCTTCTCTGGGCACGCTCCAGCCCCTCCACGTCCTTCTGGTTGTGAGGGGCCCAAAACTGAACACGGGACTCAAGTCGTGGCCTCCTCGGTGCCGAGTGCAGGTAGTCCTCCAGAGGGACCTGTCCCTTCTTCCAAAGACCGTAAACTCTCCTTTTGTTGCTGAGTCCAGGCACTGTTCAGCCAGGCCAGTCTTCTTCCCCACCAACTTGTCCTTCAGCACACGGGGACAGCCTGATCCTGCACCTCTAAGATTTCCTTCCTGGACTCCTTTGCCCTTCAGGAGTGCCTCCCACCATGATATCCACCTTGTTGGCCTTCCCCTTGATTCCCACCCGTAAGCGCTCAGCCCCGATGTCACTGTCCTTAAGCTCTAGACACTGAAAAGTCTCCCTAATGTACGAGGCCACTCTCCTTTGTTGCTGGTCCCTTCAGAAGAGCTCATACTCATCTGTTGCAGCCCTCTACTCGTGAATCATCCCATGTTTCCGTGATGGAGACTATGTTGTAGCTTCCACGTCCTCCTGCACATTGCCCAAGCTGCAGGCGTTGGGGTAGCTGCGTTACAGTCGAGCTAACGGCCCTGTCACCTTCTGGTGGGAGGGAGTCCGAACTCCTGTCTGGCGAGGCCCAGGCGCTGACCCATCGCTAACCCTTGTGTCTCTGTTGCTGCATGGGTCTCCACGTCCTCGGAGACAGCAGACCAAGGAATCTCACTAGTGCGCTGCCCCACAAATGTTGGTATGTTTGACAGGTGGTGAAGATCTGTCAGAAAATCATAACCTCATCAGATGTGAACAAGTAGGGGAGTTGACGCGTGGCTGTGAGGAAATGCCATCAAAACCTTCACTAAAGTGGCTGGTGTGCTCCTGATGCTCTCAGTAACCACCCAGCAGTGCTGACAGGCTTGATGCTGCCTTCAGTGCAACTGTTCTGCTCGCAGGAACTGCATCAGTTGATACCCGTGTGCTCCTAGGACACAGTTCGGCTCCCCTGAGTTTTGCTCTAGTGGAAGTTAAACCAGGATCTGAGACTTTAAAAATGCTGTGCGGTGTTAGGCTGCGGGTCTGGCGTGTGGGTATGGAATGGCAGCCTCAGCCTGGCAGGTTCCTGCCAGTCTTGGCTCTGCGGCTTGTGCCATGAGGAAGAAAAGAGAGCAACAGACCTGTGGTTCAGAGACTGGTGAACATCTGTCCCTACCGAGGAGCCCACGCTTAAAGAAGAGAGCATGTGTTTTGCCTGTAGGTTTCAGTTTTTGTACGTGGCTTCCTTGTTAGAAGATTCTGCTTACTCAAGGGTAGTTACAGCCTGTCATCGTGTTGTGTAAGTGTCTTAGTGCCTGGGATACATGTAGAGAAAATACGAGTCTTGTCTTTACTCGTGCTACTGCTGAGATCCAAACTGTGCAGGTACAGGGAAGGGGTTGCCACACTTGCTTTGACAGCTTAAACACGTAAGGCATCCGGTTGTCAGCCCATAACTGTTAACTGAAGAGGGTCCCTTCGGAGAGCCGGCCAAGTTAATGATCATCACACCAATATGGCTACAGATCGTCCTCCCTTTATTGCTCCGGACAGCTCAATATATACAGTTCAGCAGTGTCCCCGCGCCTGCCCCTTCACAGAGTTGGTCGGTTACAGGTTTACACGCGCCAGCGTTTTATTGGGCAGTGCCATTCCACTAGGCAAGCGGCTATCACCCCCTCTTCTCCCCCCGGGCCCAGCACCTCCAGCCAAGCATCTCGCAAAGCTCTCACAAAACAGATAAAACCTCCTCCTCCCTGTGTTCCAAGGCAGCTTCAAGGACAGAGCCTCTGTTTAGGCCTACGCTGGGTTGTCCACACTTTTAAAGTTATACCGCACCTCTGCTCCACAAGAAATTCCTCTACAGTTAACGTGTAACCTCTGGCCTTCAGGGTGACCCTTTGGGGGGTTTCCTCTGAATACCGGCTGATGGATGCCTCTTTCTGGGCAGCAGAATGTGCATGGGTGACCCACAAACACGGGGTTTCTTCTTGGAGTAGGTGAGGACCTGCATTAACACCTCCCGTGTTCTGCAGGATTGCGGATTGTCTTGGTGGCTTATCTTTAGAATGCTGTATTTGGTTTGGGGAGGATGGGTGTGTGAAATACTTCAGCTGTCTTTCAGTTCTTGAAAATATCACAGAATCACACAGAATCACAGGATGTCAGGGATTGGAAGGGACCTCGAAAGATCATCAAGTCCAATCCCCCTGCCAGAGCAGGAACGCCTCGATAATGCTACACAGGAACGTGTCCAGGCGGGTCTTGAATGTCTCCAGAGAAGGAGATTCCACAACCTCCCTGGGCAGCCTGTTCCAGGGCTCCGTCACCCTCACTGAGAAGAAGTTTCTTCTCGAGTTTAAGCGGAACCTCTTATGTTCCAGTTTCAGCCCATTACCCCTTGTCCTATCAGTGGTTGTCACCGAGAAGAGCCTGGCTCCATCCTCGTGACACTCACCCTTTATGTATTTGTAAACATTAATGAGGTCACCCCTCAGTCTCCTCCAAGCTAAAGAGCCCCAGCTCCCTCAGCCTTTCCTCACCAGGGAGATGCTCCACTCCCTTAATCATCCCAGTTGCCCTGTGCTGGACTCTCTCCAGCAGTTCCCTGCCCCTCTTGGACTTAGGGGCCCAGAACTGGACACATATTGGTAGATGTTCTCAGCAAGCGATCTCACAGCTGTGGATGGTGAGTATAGTGGAGTTTGCAACACTTGAGAATTCAGTCTCTTTGCCTCCTGTGAAGGCTGGATTATCTTCTTACCTGGGGCCTGACATCCCTCTGTGTTCCATGGGACAGAGAGCTGTTGCCTTGTCTGTCACCAGTATTGTCATGCTGAGGTCTGAGTTCTCTTAAGACGCTGTCCTTGTTTCTGCATGGCTGAGGTGGTTTCAGATCTTGGGGCTTTATTTCTTAGTTTCCTTCACTGCTGCTGGACCAGCTCTTTACATGCAAGAGGATTCTTCTCCCAGGCTTGGAGAAGAGAGGCTTGAAAGAACAAGTGGGACTGGTCACTGCCCTGGATGTCAGGAGGGCTTTTGTGGTCGGTTTATAACTTGTGTAATTCGAATGACGATTAATGATATTCTGGATCAGAGAGGTGTTAAAGAGTATCAGTACCTATTCTGATTCGTTTTGAGTTGGTCCTCATCAGGAACGTGTGGTTTATATTCTGCCTGTGTCCCACCTCGGGATCTCTCTGCAAGACACCTGCAGGTCTCTTGATGCCCAGACAGCTTGAGGGAGTTCACGGGGGTCTCCTGTGCACTTCCTGATCCACAGTCCTGCTCGGCACAACAGACTCGCGGTGCAGTCGCCTTGTTGCCTCTGGCCCCAGCAGAGTGCTCCCGTGTGGCTGGCAGGAGAAGCTCCTTGGAGCTCTGCTGGGAGTTGAAGGCGCTCTCCACGTACACGCGGTGTGAGGTGTGTGGTTTGCTCTGCGCTTGGGAAGGGGCAGAGGAGTAGGAAGCCGTCAGGAGCGCGAAGGTTGGCCCAGGGGGTCGGGAGGGTGGTGGGACGTGGCGCGCTCTGCAGAAACTCCCAACTTGGGGAGTGTGCAAGTTTTCAAGATGTTCACCTAAATACAAGTTCTTGGTTGTGGGAGGTAATTGTTCTTTGTGCTTTTGGGGGTAGTTTTATAAACTGGCCTGTCTGAATTACACTTGAAAAGATTGTATTGAGAGGAAACAGGCCATTAAATGTAGAAGACTTACAAATTTGGGTCTTTGTTGCACAAGTTTTAACCCTTACTTTCCCAAAAGTTTAGGCTAACTTTCTGATTTTTTTTATCCCATCTTCTCAAATTTTAGTCTCAACTCCTGAAATATATCTTAGAGTGCTCAAAGATTTCACAGGGCCTCTGAGCTTGTCTGTCTGTGGAACAAAAGGTGTTTCTAAATATATTTGTTGATAACTTTTTTTTTTTTGATCAGTTATTGAAGAAAAATGCATCACGTGTATGATAGAGTACCCTTGAACTCTCCAGGACAGTGTTACCAGTAGCTCAAAAATCTGACAGAAGTGTATTATAAAAGCTACAACATACTCTTGGCAAAAATGCCTTTAAACTTCAGTCTGGCAAAGCAGAAAAAAACCCGGAATGGACGTGGAATGTGGTTTTGTTCCACCAAGAGTCTGTGTGCACAGATCGAAGCCTCGGTGCCTTGTGTGCTTTGAAAGGCTGCTGGGACCAAGGTGGCCACTGGGTTCTTCAACTGTTAATTTGTGAAATGGGGTTGAGCTGTTGGGAAATGAAAGGAGGCCTCAACAAGGCTCGTCTCGTTTGTATTACATTGTCATTTTGGGGTTCCCTGAAGTGATGCTTTGCAAGTATTTTTGAAACTTAATGTGGAACGGTGGACAATCAAGAAAACTTGGAAGGGCTTGTTTATGTGATGTCTCACCCTGTACTGCTACAAACAGTTTGCATTTCAGAGAGTTTGTCAGGACTCTGGTGTTCCCATGGAGGTTCTGAAGTACCTTAATCTTATTTTTCAGCTGCGTACCATGGGAAAAATTTTGTCTGTCTGATCTGATGATGTCTTGTTCAACCTACTCATCGTGGAGCCTTCAGATGAGTGAACTGTGATAGCAAGAAGTCCCACAAAAATAGATCTGTGTTTTAAGAAAAACAACCAAAAAAACCCCCACAAACACAACAAAAACCAAACACCACCACAACCAAAAACTGACATAAACCTCTTTGTCCTTGTTCCTGCAAGAGGAGAAGTTAGTCCTGTTGAAAATGCAGGGCTGTAGGCATCCTGTGGTATCTCATCACTGAGTGTCTTCCAGTTGTGATAGTTCTCAACGGACAAAGCAGGCGACTTCCTGCAGTCTTGCAGCCCTCGAGGCACCCAGGGGAAGGCAGGAGTGAGCTGCCTCACCGGGCAGAGGTGCCTTTGGGAGACAGTCTTGGGTGGAAATACGGGGTTTGGTCTAATTCCCGTCTCCTGTTGGGGCTGCTGTAGAGCACTGGCAACGAGGACGTGGCAGTTTGTTTACAGAAGTAGTTATGAATGACTCCTTTTCTCGTGCAGCTTCAGCGTGAGAGGACCATGAAAAAATCATCCGATAGCCTTCAGATTTCTGGATCTTGGAGTTTCTTTTGCCTGAAGGGATCCACTTTGGTTCAGAAAGCCCCATAGTCTTGATGTGCCTTGTTATAGCTTCAGCTGGAAATGCTGGTCAGGGCGGTACTTGGTACCAGTTCTTCTCCCAAGTGTGCCCTCTTGGAATCTGTTTCCAGTCATTTTTAGACACTGCTCACAACTGTTTAGTGAGAAGTGTCCAGGTGAAAATCTGCCCAGTGTGTAAGTGTTCAGACAAGAAGGAAGTTGCCTTTTGTATCCGCTGAACTTCTCAAGTGCTTGTGATCACAGAATCGGACGTTCTTGGTAGGAGTCAGCCAGCTGTCACCTTGGCTACTGAGTTTCACTGACCCAAGATACTTCACGTCATACTCTAGGATGGCAGTGGGCTTGTCTCGCTGGGTCTGCCTGTCCTGTGTGCTACGCAGCCCCCGACTTTGTCAGCTTCACCTCTCTTTCTCCGTGTCCAAGAGTCTGGAGGTAGGAGTTGCTAGCTGGACTTAGAAGGATGAGAACTGTTTGACTTAAGTAGCAGATGGAATCTCAGATGAAGCCATGTCTGGATCTCATTATTTTTATGAATTTTAGGTAGTCGTCCTCAATTCTTGCATCTCGCTGTTGGTTGAAACACTTTTCTGTTTCAGTGGCGTGTATCTCAACCTGTCCTTGCTTAAGTGTGCAGAGCTTCTCCATGGCACGTTTCTCTGTCTCGTTACAAATGATGCTTTCGAGAACGGGCTGTGGTTCTTCTCATTAAATCAGGGCCCCTTTACTCTTCTCTTAAAGGAACTAATCAAAATCACCTGACTCATACCTCAGCCAAATAGGACTGTTTCTCTTACCATCTGTCTTTAAAGCCACAGTAGAAGAGCAGAGCTTTGGGGAAGGTAGAGGAGGAGAATAGAGCTTTGGGGAATGCATTTGCATCCACTGTTTCTTTTTGAAACAAACAAATCATCAAAAAAAGCCAACAGAATTATTACAGGTTTTAGCCTTTAAATCAGCTTCTGCTTAAAAGCTTTTTCTGTGGTCAGGTTGCGAGGACTGAGAGTTGAGTGGTGTGTGTGGTTGGAAATGCTCCACGTGGCCTGCCAGAGCTGCTGCTGGTGAAGTAGACTTACCTTCTGAAAGTATCTAAAGCTTGGACTTCATCTCATTCTCTTTGTAGATGCTCCTCTACACATAGCCCTAAGGAGTACCCCATATAGAGATGAAAAAATAGCAAAGAGAAGAAATTCAACTCCTGTAAGTGCATTAAATAGTCACCGACATTCTGTTAGAGAACCAAGCAAGAACCACGTAGCGAGATCACTGCGGAAGCCTCAAGACAAAAAAAGAGATGGAAATGGTACGCCTTTTTAGTTTAACATGAAAGTGTGAAACCTGGAGAAGTCTTGGGAAAGTTTTAAGTGGTGTAAGGAACTGGTAACATTGGCACGAAATATTCTCTATACCTTCTTTTAGAGTTATTACAAATGTACAGTATAAAATGTGTGTTTTTCACAGTAGTTTCAAATGAAGAATCAGCATAGAGAATTCTATATATTTTCTTGCTATATGCATTGAGGTTCATTCTTCCTAGTCAGTGTGTAATATTTTTGAAATGTAAAAAGTATTTGAGGTGTGAAAAGATTCTTGTTTATTTTTTGCTTGTTTGATGTATGTTTTAATTCTGCTAAACTCTTGGTTGTCCAAAGCGTTAAATGTTTTGAGTAATCCTGAACTTGTTGAGATGCCTAAGCTTAATAAAGCAAAAAATAAGGGGAGGGGAGGGGTAGAATGATGTAGTTTTTGTAGATTTTTTTGAATAGCGTTTGACTGCTGGTAGTCAACACTCCTTGCTACTGAACATCTCTGAACAACTGTACTTCACAATTTTGACTGTTTGGTGGTAAGGTATAAACTCCTTTTATACTGGAATCTGCTGTAATGTATGCTGGAATCTGTATATACTGGAATCTGCTGTTATGCTGTAGGTAACAGCCAGGCAGGGGCTGGGGGGTGGTGTGTGTGTATGCAAACATATAAATGCATATCTATATTAATAATGTGTGTATTTAAATATTTATGATGTAAGTATATAGTGGGTCCAGAGGAGGCCACGAAGATGCTCAGGGGCTGGAGCAGCTCCTCGTGAGGCCAGGCTGAGAGCTGGGGCTGTTCTCTGGGGACGAGGAGGCTCCTCAAGGGGAGCCCTGACAGCGGCCTGAAGGGTACGGGCAGGCTGGGGGGGCTGTTCCCGAGGGCCTGTAGCCACAGGGTGAGAGACGAGGGCTTTGAGCTGGAGCGGGGCAGGTTCACATCAGACAGAGGCAGAGACTCTGCTGGGGGGACGCTGAGGCACCGGCCCAGGGTGCCCCAGGAGGCTGTGGCTGCCTCACCCCTGGCGGGGCCGCCGGCCGGGCTGGGGGTGCCCCTGCCCATGGCGGGGGGTGGAACGGGAGCAGCTTTAGGGTCCCTTGAACCCAGACGGTTCTGTGATTCTGTGATAGGTATGCCAATGTATAAATAATATCCAGTGAAATGCCAGGTTTATCGTGTCAGCACTTTCCTTCAGAGACGTGGTGAGAATCGCAGTGACAGTGATGAGTTAAAAAACACCGAAGAAGTCAGTGCTCGGAGTGCTCTGTCTGTGAGAGCTGATCTTTGCTCTGCCGACACCCTGGAGAAGATCTCCTCGCTGCCTCCTGCCGTAGTGCTCTGCTGCTCCTAGGAGTCAGTATTTAGCACCTCAGTTTGTCCTCGGGCGTCCCTCGTGGGCTGCTCCGTGGAAAGGTCCAAACGAGATCCGTTGGTGTCTCTTCCCTGGGCTGCCCCAGTGGGTGTTTCCCCCTGGAGCTCACGCCCTGTAGACGTTCTTTAAACTGCCACATCCTGGGGCCCAGTGCTCCTCTTGGTCCTCCTTAGTCTCTCTGCCATTCAAGGAAAAGTGGGAGGGCTTAAGGTCTTTTCACGATTTTGCCAAAAGTTACTTTTTAAAAACGTGGTTGGTTTGTGCTGGATTTTTAGGATTATTTAAGGCAGTTTACCTTTCATTTGGTCACGTGAATCGGTACCCTGCCTGGCCGCCTTACGTGGTCTTTTCTCAGTGAGAATTTATTAGACTTCAGAGTGCTTACAGGAAAACTTGAGACAAAAAAGGTCCTTCAGTACAGAGTCTCTGGAAGGTCCCTTTTATAGTACTTATTACCTGCAGATTATTTTTTGTGTGTTGTGCAGTTAAGATAGCTGTACACAGAAATACTTGGATTTTTCCAGATTTTTAAAAGACACACTGATAAGCTCAAAGGGAAGAAGTGTGACAAAGGGACATGTTTTTTGTCGTGCTTATCACAGATGTGTTGACAGTGACCGAAGTAGCACACTCTGTGCTCTCGTGCATGAAATCCAGTGACGTGACTGTGCAAAGTTCTATTCCCAAATGAAAAGATGCAGAATTTTCCTGCTTGTGTCGACCTCAGTCATTCTCGCTTTGCCCTTCTGGGAAAAATGGCCACACTTTAATGCATCCCTGTGAGCAAGGAGATGGAAATGGTACCCAGGGGATCCTGATCACTGGAAGACTGGGACATGAGGACAATGGTGTGGCCAGTAGGTCGAGAGAGGTCCTGCTGCCCCTCTGCTCTGCCCTGGGGAGGCCACGTCTGGAATCTTGTGTCCAGTTCTGGGCCCCTCAGCTCCAGAGGGACAGGGAACTGCTGGAGAGAGTCCAGCGCAGCCCCAGGGATGATGGAGGGAGTGGAACATCTCCCTGGTGAGGAAAGGCTGAAGGAGCTGGGGCTCTTTAGCTTGGAGAAGAGGAGGCTGAGGGGTGACCTCATTCATGGTTATCAATATGTCAAGGGGGAGTGTCAGGAGGACGGAGCCAGGCTCTGCTCAGGGATGTCCAGTGACAGGACAAGGGGCAATGGGTACAAGCTGGAGCACAGGAGGTTCCACAAAAACATCAGGAAAAGCTTTTTCCCTGTGCGGGTGCTGGAGCCCTGGCCCAGGCTGCCCAGGGAGGGTGTGGAGTCTCCTGCTCTGGAGACTTTCAAACCCGCCTGGACGCGTTGCTGTGTGGCTGCCCTGGGTGACCCTGCTCTGGCAGGGGGGCTGGACTGGATGATCTTTCAGGGTCCCTTCCAACCCCCAACATTCAATGATTCTGTGAAGCTCTGTGCTGGGACTTAAATATGAACCTCTTTTATCTTTAATTCTCCCCCCCCCCCATGAGAATGGATTTGGGGATAAAGTTTGTCTTTCGTGCTGCCGGCTCTGAGCACCGTGTGGGGGGCAGGGCTGGCTGCTACCGGGGTCTGCAGCTGCCGGGGCTGCTGGCAAGGCACGATTTCAGCAGCCACCACTAAGTGCCAGAGAAGGAACACGAGTGGCAAAGGAGCAGGTGATGTTCAAGGACTAAGAAGATGGAGAGACAGAGCGCTGAGCACTCATGAGGAGGAGGAGCCAATGAGCTTGTCCCCTCTGTGCTCATCACAGCTGCCAGAACGGGACTGAGATTGCCGAACGAGCTGCTTGCACCATAAATGCGAGTTGGGGAGCTCACTGTTAGCCCGTATGGAAGAGGTTAATGGATTGCACTGGTATTGCTGGTTTGCTTTGGGATTGGTCACAGACCAGCTGGGGCTCTTGAATGTTCTGTGCAGAGAGCGTTTCTTCCAGTGTGGAGTGTCTTCAGGTGCTTTCTCTGGTACAGCAGGCAGGAGTTGGAGCAGGTTTCTGAATGAGGTGGTGAGTGGCTTGATGAGCTGAGCACTCAGAGCAGAGCCCCTCTGAGGTGCAAGGCATCCTTCCGTAACAGATTTTATGGTTGCCCCTATAGTCTTGCCTGAGTCAGGGTCATACACCTAAGGAACTGTGTAAGTATCTAGAAATTCTGCCGCAGAGACCTGGAAATGAAGGGTTTGGGCACGTTACCTTGCAGCAGGGTTATACCTTCTGGCAAGTGCTCTGGGAGCAGACTTCAAAGGTGGGAAGATATCACCCAATCATTCAAAAATTCTGGTGGATTTGGTTTGTTTTTTTTTTTAGTCCTGTGAAAGTAGGATGGAGAACAGGTGAGGAGAGAATACCTTTTACAGCAGCTGAACCAGTTGTTACTCCATTTCCAATGAAAACAAGATATTTGACTGAGGATCTGTGCTAGAACTTGGGCGGTAAACAAGGTCTTGTTCATGTCAGACTTCTGTCACGGTGCTGCTGAAATGTCCAGCTGTAATAATTTAGAAAATGGATATAACAAATCCCTGAATGTTTTTCGATTTCAATAATCTCTGAAGCGTGTAAGCAGTAAATGGGCATTGGTGTACAGTTGGCTTCTCCCGTGTGCTGCTGCAATTTTGTTATGGGGCAACCAAATCAGGAGTTGAACAGACCATTCCAGTTATGGGAGCTGGAAATTCCTGCAAATAAGTTTGCTTGTTTGTTTTTGCCGTGAACTGGCCCTGATTGTCCAAAGAAATTGTGGAGGTCTTTAAGAAAATTAATAAGTAGAATAAATGTGTCTATATCTTAATTTTTAAGTTGGAATGTTGTTTAATTTCAGCTTTTAAAGAACATGAGAAGAACAAAGAAAGAAAATCCAAAGACTATGGAAGATCCAAGTCAAAGAAAAAGAAAAAAAAGAAAAAGAGAACTAAGTCTGGTAAAATTCTTTTTTTCTGTAGAGGAAAATATTTTTGTTATTTCGTTTTGCCTGGTCCCCAGTTCCCTCCTCTTAAGAGTGGGCATTGCAGATACAACGGCTTGCCTCATGAATCTGCTCTGATTAATGTGGTGGTTAGTTATAAATGTGGTTAATAATAAATGGTGATTGGAAAGATAATTTATGTGCCAGATGAGGTAAACCATTAATGCTGGATGATGGCTTATGGTAGAGCTTGTAATGGCACAGAATAGTGGATGTGTCAGTCTGGCTTTTCATCAGCACGTGTCCTCTTGTGTGAGTCTCACCCAGGTGAAGAGGGTGCAGATCCCCTGGATTTGTACCAAGCACCCCGTGTTCCAGCCGTGCTCGGGTGCCTGAGGTGGTTTTGGGGTTCCTGTGTGAATGATGGAGTGTGGAAACACTGACAGGGCCTCTTTTTCTGCCGTTAACCTTGTTGATTCTTACGTCTTCACTTGGTGTGGGATTTCAGAGCTGTGACGATGAGCTCTACCGTTTTTTTCTCTAAACAATGAAGTTAAAGGCTGGTTCCAAGCCTGTACCCAGGCCGTGTCTGTCTGCCGTGTCTCACAGTGTGCTGCTCTGCCTGTGTCAACAGGACTGTAGCAGGACCGTGTCTTCTCTTGATTTCATCTCCAGAGGCTTGGGAACACTTTCCTTGGGCCACTTTGCACTTTGAGCGTGATGGGTGGGCTCAGGCGGTGCTGGTGGTTGGGCTGGCAGCTCGTTCTGAAGGGTTTCTCTAGTGAAGTGCTGACAGATCCAGTGTGGCAGCGTTCCCCAGCGTCACTGGGTGTCTGGGCTCATGGATGCAGGGCATGCACGTCTGGTGTGCAGCAGCAGTCTGAGACGGGAAAGAAAATGCTTTACCTCTTTAGTTGCTGCCGTGAAGAAACAGTACAAGCTCTCACGAGAGAGCGGTGGGGAGGAAAGAACCACAGGCAGGTGGACTCAGAATTGCACTGAAACAGATCATTTTACTGAATTTCACGTTATATGGTGCCCTCAAAAATAATGATAATACACAAATTATAATTTGTAAACTTACACAGTAGTTGTACAGATAGTACCCACAGACTGCTCGTGCCCCTACCCTTGGGGTTTGCGATGTCACTTGCCTTTTTTCCGTGTTACCTTTGTGGTCCTTCAGTCCAGGAATTTTGGAGGCTTTCTCCACATCACCGATGCGAGGGTGAAGCCTCAGACTGCAGACGGCCTTGGTTTATGTGCACTCCAGGGTGGGAGGAAGGGGTGCTTTGCAGAGGAACTGTTCTAGATGTTTTCTCCACGCGTTCCTAACTGGAGCTGTTCTTTTCCAGCCCTCCTGTTCTGTACATACACGAGGAATACAAGAGAAAAGATGCTTTCTGTCTGCTGTGTGGGCTGGGGGGCTGGGGGGGCATGTGTAGCCCACGTGAACAGCAGTGGGGTGGGGGCAGAGGTCTCCGACTGACCGTGCTTGTGCAGAAGGGCCTGTAAGGCAAAAGCATTCGCAGGCATATTCACCCTCAAGCAGCACGGGTAGATTTAAATAATCAGTGTTTTCAGCCGTTCTCACTTGTGTTAGCAGTAAGGGTGACCAAGCTGTGTAAGGTGGTTTTGGTGCAGACAATAACTTTCTTGCCTCCAGAATGCTTGGGGATACTTCAGCAGCACAGCGAAGTCCTAGAGCTCGGGCGTATTGAGGTGAAAACCATCTCAGTGAATGATACGTGCTTGCTACGGGCATGCGTGGTGCTCTTTGGGTTTTTTCTTCTGTAACCTTTTCTTGACCACAAATTTCTGATAATGAGGCTTCTTACAATTTTTTACAGAATACTCTGGCAGTGAAGAAAACACAGATGTTTCACCGGAGCTTTCTCCTGAAAAATCAATTGTCACAAGATGTATTTCTTCAAATAAATCATCTGCCCACCCAAGCATGCTGCTGCACTGCTCCGATTCCGCACAGCACAGAGGAAAATCAAGAACAAATGGTAAGATGACTCTCTGTGGTTTGCTGGTTCAGTCTCACATTACCAGTAAACGTGCGAGCTGCAGTAATACACACGGAAGCTGATACTCCTGGTGTAAATTTGGCAATTCTTATGCATGACTCTGTGTACCTCTTCCCCTCCCCGGAGAACTTGAACCCAGCTCATTTGCCAGAGATTGGTGTTGCTGCCTTTTGCTTTGACTTTACCTTCACAGAAGTTTTAAGACTGTGCCACTTGAGAGTTTCGGTTTGCACCGTTTTGCAGCACCTTATTAACTCATAATGGTATTCAGGCTTCAGTAATTAAGTTTTTCAGGTTTCCGACAGGTTTCTACAAAGTAGTAACTCGCTCAGAGTTAGAAGTAGGTGCTATCCAGTTTTACACAGTGTGGATGTGGCTGTGTGTATGAGGGATGATTATAATGACTTCATGGGCTTCATAATGACCAGAAGGTCTTGAGTAGCGATTTCTTAGTATCTTTATAGTACTTCATAAACAGAGCTGGTAAAAATGTGGTGGCTCGCTTAAGTTGTAATATCTTAGTTCATCCTGCTATGTGCTGTCACAAGCTGGTACAATAAAAAAGGAAGACAAACATTTTGTTGTTTCTATTCTTAAGCTCACAAAATTGAAGGAAATGTGTGACAGGAACATTAAATTCCTTACCCTACAGATGGACTGTTGGTGACCGTTTGATTTCTTGATTGTTATTATTTGACACAACTGTGTTATTGTTTGGTATCGGGCAAAATTTAAAAAGTAACTTCGGTTAATTCCGTTACTTAGGGAAAAGAGGAAACATTACAAACTGCTGGAGCGCAGATGGTGATCATGTCTGAAAGCACGTTCTGCAAGTCTGATCAGTGTGGAGCACGTCAGCTGTAGAACGTGCTCTGTTTAGGAACTCGGCCATCCGCTTTTCAGACTTACTTTGACCATTTCGTAGACATTGAGAGAGGAGGGAGTATTGGAAATGGTGTTGTTTCCTCCTCCTCACAACTGCTTTGTTGCTTTGTGCATCGGCAGAAGTAGTGCTCCCAAGAACGGCAGTTCCTGGATAAACAGGCTGTCGTGTACACGGCAGTGAAACCCTCGTGCAGGGCAGAGTGCGGTGTGCTCAGCCTGTCTTCAGGAAAGAGTGGCCGATCTCAGAATCGGCATAAAACTTCTAAACATTCAAATTAACTTAGGCATCGGGTTCTCAGCCCCTTAAATTGCAACAGATGTTGCTCCAAAATACCTGGTTTATGCCACAGACTGGCTCTTGTATTTCTGCAGTCTTGCTTTAGGGGCTAAGTCATCAAAATAGTTGTACCCAATATAGTGAGAGACCAGAATCTACTTTAGAGTGACTGAAATGTTGACCTTCCACTCTCTTCCAACTCCCCAAGGAAGATACAGGCTTTGCACTAATATTACTGAGGTAAGTGTCTCACTGCCCCTGGATTGGTAAATGTGTCCTCAGCAAGGCACTAAATGAAGGCAATAATTTCTGAAGCAGGATTAAATTCCGTGTTGGACTCTGAATGTTTCTGTACTGGAGATGTTACTTTGTGAAATCAAATGGCTTGTAAGACAGAGCCCTCTTGTCTCTTTTTGGGAGCTCTACGCTTAAATTACCACGTCACAAGTGTATACAAATACTAAACTGGTATGAATGCTATTTGCATTGATCAGTCTGGTTTTGTTTGTTGTACTTGCTTGTCTAAAGAGTCTTTGTGCCTTGGTTTGAGGCACTGCACATTGAGAGTACGATTCTAATGACAGAAGCTGTTAAGTTGAAAAATGATGGCGCTGTTAATGAGAATCTAAAACTGTTTAGTTTATCAAATTAAAACTATAAGTTTATCAAAGTGTTATTGTGTCGTGTAAGAACATTGTGCTGTTCCTTAAATTACACAATGAACTCATGCTTTTAGAAGTGTCTGTCTGCATGCCTGGCATGAAATCTTGAGTTATTTAACCTTTTTGTAATTACTCAGGGTTTTATCTCGCTACTTCTTGTACAGAGGATGACACCCTGAGTGAGTCATCTATGGACAGCTTGTTCTGGAGCGATGATGACTGCAGTCAGGATGTTGATGTAACCACGAACCCTGACGAAGAAGTTGAAGAAAGTGATTTTGAGATTGTTCGATGTGTTTGTGAAGTAAAAGAAGAAAATGACTTCATGATTCAGGTATGAAGTGGAGGGTGAATGCACACTTCAAGTGCATACAGTGGAAGGTGTTATAGAAATACGCACAGGTCTGGTCTTTTTTGACATGAAATAAACTATTGTTGTCCTCTGAAATCATAAATTTTTTAAGGTAACCTGTCAGGCTATGATACATAGAAAAGTGCTTCTCGGTACAGTTTGGTGGTTTTGGGAAGGCGGGTGAAGAGGGACAATTCTACCCAAGCCATTAACAGTTGGCTCGTCACTTGTGGATTTGTGTTTTTCTAAAAATCGAAACGCTTCTTAGGTTTAGAGAATGTGTTTAAAATCAGTGGCTTTTTGTCTGTCTCTTTTGCTTCCCTCTAGTTCAGAGCAGGTTCAGAACGTTGCCATGAGGTGGTGTTACCCGTCCACTTCTCTGCCCTGGCAAGAAGGTTGGCTTGAACATAGAGTCCTCTAGACGGGATGAACAAAAGGATCCTTACCTGAGTCTCTTGTTCTAAAGCAGAGATGCATTTGTCCCTTCCACAGCTTCTTCCGTAGTCTGTAAATTCAACATTCCTAATCTTCCTGAGGCCATCTGTCCGTTCTTCCTATAGGCACTCCTTTTGAACCAGCTCTACCCAGCCAGAGCAAAGCAGTGTCCGTTGTCTCTCCTGCTTAAAACTGTTGATAAAAGCCTCTTTGGAGCTGCTCTGGCTGTTTGGTTTTATTTTTTGAGATGTTTGCAAATTATCGGGAAACCATTCCCCACATCGCTGCTCTGAGCCATCGCACCCCAGTCCTGGTTGTTTCAAATAGTGAAGACAAACACAGCAAAGGAAAAGCTTCTTCAGCACTTTTTGGCTCGTTTCGCCGCTGCTGCTCCCAGGAGCTGCCGGCTCCTCGTTGGCGACTGCCTGGAGCGCGAGCAGCAGCACGGGCAGGGGCCGCAGTGGTGATGCCCATCAGCAGCTTCTCGTGATCGCCCTTCTGAAGAAATGAGTCTTCCTTTTTCCCCTCCCTTATTGTCCCCCCTTGTTTTTCACCTCCCTTCCCCCTACCTCTTTTTTTTCCCTGTGGTTTTGGTGGACTTTATTGCTGGAATGGAGGCAGAAACCTGTTAAGGAGCAGGGAGGGGGCACTGCTGGAGTTGTGCTGTGGAGAATTCTTGGCCTTTGCAGCAGGACAGTAGAAATACCTTTTTAGCTCTGGACATCAACAATCTAATTTTTAAACATTTTAGTAGGGCTGGCCAATGCAGCTAAATTGGATTTTTGTCATGAATGTTGGAGTCTAACAGCTGGCTTCCCTGGGGAGTTTTCTTTGGCCTCCCGCAGTATTTGCTGGAGATTCACTCTGGAAGACACGGTGCTGCTGTGAGTGCCCAGTTTGTTTGGACACACCCCGTTGTGTTGGTGTTGGATCCTGACAGCGCAGAGCAGAAGATGCCTCGTGTGTTCGTAGGAAAGGATTCAGGCATGGGCAGTGGTCGCAATGAGATAAATAAGATCTGAATGTGTAGGAGGAAGAGAAGTCTGGCAGCTGGGAATACAGGGGGCTGGGCTGCCCTATGGGAAGCACAAAGAGTCGGGAGGATCATTTTCTGGCCAGGGTGGGCTCAGCGCTAGTCTGCGATAGCAGGATGGGGCTCTGGGCAGCCTGATCTAGTGGGGCTGGAACTAGATGGTCTTTAAGGTCCCTTCCAACCCTGACAATTCTGTGAAGAATGCGGGGAGCTGTCAGCGTGCTCAGGCGTGGTCTGTGGGTTGCTTTCGTGTGAGATTCCATGGGCTGCTTCCGACACTGGTTTTTGTAGGCTGAGCTACTTGGAGGGCTTTTTGAGTGTATTGCAAAGTTTCAAATGCTTGGGCTGTGCTGTAAAAGAAGTGTCTAGGAGAGGAGGTTGTTCTCTCTGGAAGAGAGATGCAGAGGGACAGCGCGGTGAGTACCTGCAGTGGTTACGGGGCTGAAGCAAAGGCATTGGGGAGCAGGGAGCTGCCCGCAGGATTCTGGGGGCAGGCTAGGCAGGTGGTTTGGCAGGTACGAAGCGCTGGATCCCCACTCCCCTTTCTGTCAGCCTGTAGTGCTTGGGAGAGTGTTTTGAAGAGTCAGGTCTCTGATGCAGAAATACTCGAATTAGCTCGTTAAGGACAGAGCATTAATGCAAAGCAGGGATGCGGCGTTACACAACCGTGGAACTGTGACAAGGGGAACCTGTGTTTAGAGGTGTAGTGCTGAGACTGCCGCTTCCCTTTGACTTCATAGAGTGAGAATCTTACATCGTTGTCTTAACTTTCCAAGAAGGAAAGATTTCTTCCCCATTTCTTTGACACTTGGAAAGTCAAATTTGGGAGTGTCTGAAGTACTTGCATTTCGACTTTTCCTTTCTTCCTGAAGATACATAATTTTGCTCGGTGCACGGGGTTTTACGAGAGTGTTGTCTTTCTTTGCCCTTGTCTCTGTTGGCGTGTTTGTTCTGCCCCTGCTTTAATCCTCGTGACAAGACCTGACTGAAATACGCTGACCTTGGGTCACTTGCTTGAGCGGGTGCCCGTGTGCCGGCCCGCCTGGTCTTGGGATCAAAGGGAGGAGCCAGGGCAGTTTGTCCGTGGGTATCGCTGCCCAAGAGGGAGAATGACAAGTCATTTCTTCTTTGAATTGAGCTGATTTCCAGCAATGTGCCCAATTTAGAAATAGTGAGGAAAAAATGTTAAACACAAGCAGCATCTTTATTTTTCCTGAAAGATCGGAGACTATTAAGGTTTAATGAAACTCTTAAACATTTAAAACCGAGAGTTTGTTCCATTTAGGACTTCAATAACAAAAAAATCAGCTTAGATATTTTGCAAAAAATAATAAAATAAAATGTGTCTTGAACGTGCCTTAAATTAATTGTCTCAAGCAATTTGTGCATGAAGAATACCTTTCGTTACACTGGGATTCAGAAATAGGGTTTTGCACTTAATTCAAGTATGTGCCTCAGTTAGTAGAAGCTAAAATGGGGAAAGAATGTGAAAAATAATGTGTTATTTGTCAATGCTGTTTCATTCTAGTCTCTATCACTTTATAAGGAGGTAACTAGATTGCATTCATGCAGCCTGTGTAAGGCAGCAGCTTAGGATTGCTTCTGAAGGCACAGCACTCCCTTCTTAGGGTGAGGCTTGGGCCCGCAAAAGTCCAGAACAAATGTCCTTGTCCCTTCCTGTTGGTTTTGTAGTGCAGCATTGGTGAGTTTGTGTGTGATGTAGAGGAATCTGGGGCTGGATTTGGTGGCCTCGGAGGTGATGGGTGTCGAGGGACTCGGGATGTTTTGTTCTGGTAGGTGAAAAGCTGCTCTAAATCCATGTCCTTTGGCTTCCGTTATTTCTTTCGCACTTGAACTTCGATTTAGACGTTATCGCACAAATCCGCGTGGTTTTCCTCTTCAAAAATCTCTTTATCTGGCTTGCTTTGAACCTCCCTACTTCTCCCTGGGCAGAAAGTAGCTCCATGTCGCACGGAATTTGCCTGGAAAATTCCCTGAGCGTAGGTCTGTGCCGTACGGCGTGATTTATAGGCTGTAAGTGTAACTAGGTCCAGGAGCTCCCTTCTTATTTTTAGCGTGCGCTCTGGTTTTCTTCATCTGTTTCTTTCATTTTAGGGCATCTTTTTCTGGCTCCTTCTAATCATCTTAGTGAAAGGAGGATGGCCTCTCAGCCTTTTTTGGAAACATCTCCTTACTGCTTTAGGACCGCATAACCTTTTTGTAAGGTGAAACATTGTCAGTCCTGTCTTTCAGAAACCTGTTTCTCTCGAACCTTTTACTTTCTCCCTTGCCAGCGCCTCTGTCTCCCTCGCACCTAGACCACTGATTTAATACAACGACATGTTGAAAAACCAGTCGTCCTTTTCTGTCTCTGCTAGCTTGAGGAACGGCAACAGATGCGAGGGGTAACAAAAGCGGTGTAAGTGGTGTCCAACCCAGATGAGGCGTCTCTTGAGCTGGCATCTCTGCGGGTCAATAACGAGCAGCATCTAAGACTGCTTGCAGTTGCCATTTGTCTTCAGTTTAGCTCATTTTGAAAACCTTTGCCAATATTGACGAGAACTCTGCATTAAGCTTTTGGCTCGTCCTCTGAGAAATACAGGTTATGATCTTTTTTTTGCACCTTTGCATCGTTTTTGCGTCTTTCAGGATCTCTGCTTCCACGCTGTAATCGTCGCCGTTCTCCGGAAATCTGTGTGAAAAATGTATGGGGAGGGTTCAAATTTTATTGTAGACTTATTCTTCAATGTATTTGCTTGTAGCTGGAAGAGGGAGGGTGGATATTAATACACCTTTTTGTCTTAAAATATGTTGATGATGTGTCTCTTAATGGAGATAATCTGAGTGAGCTCCTGTGGGCTTCATTTCTGCTGACGTGCGCTTCTTGACTTTACACAGTGTGAAGAGTGTCTGTGCTGGCAGCATGGAGTCTGCATGGGCTTGCTGGAAGATAATATACCCGAGAAATACACCTGCTATGTTTGCCAGGATCCTCCAGGTACAGGAATTTAAGGTTACAGAGCCTTCTTATATCTGTAGCAACTGTAATCTTTGCTCTCTCTGTATATAAACTAATAAAGTTGGGGTTTGTTGGGTTTTCCCCTCCCCTAGCTGTATCTGTCGTTCCAGGTAGTTGAGTTCAGTTACAGAAAGTGTAGTTTCTGTGGATGTACATGAGTCGATACTGTGGCACTGCAGCTGGAAGTGTTTTAACTGCGACGACCGGCTGTCTGTCACATTTACCAGTAACAAGGATCCTCCTGGCTGGCTGTGGAAAATACATTCAGAGGTGCTCGAGGAACTTGAGCAAGGACTCCCCGTGGGCACGTCTCGTGGGACGCGGCTGCAGCTTGCCTCCAGCAAATATTCTTGAAAATAAGTCAGCGAGAGGCTCGTTGGTTCTCAAGCTGTGGATCTTACCTGTCTGACTGCATTACCCAGGATAATTTGTGTTTGTGTTTATCTTGGGTAACACAGTCAGAGTTGATTTAACAAGACATTATCTACTCGTAACTATAGGTTTTTAAATTAATTAATCCCTTTAACGCAGTACATAAAATTACACCTCTGCAGATCTTCTCTGACTTCCAGCCCTACAGATTACAGAGCCTCACTGTGTGTGGAAAAGACTGAGTTTGCACTTGAGTGCATAATTATGAGAAAAGGGGGTCTCTGCCTAATCACAAGGACTTTGGGGTTTATAAACGTACTGGGATTGTGATCTCTGCTTTATTTGGCTCTTTGAAACAACCAACTCTTCCAACTCATTGATTTTGTGTAGTTCATGTGTTAATGTTGTTTGTACTCACAGCGAGGAAGACGCACGCGCTCTGCTGACGTTCACTTATCTGAGTAGTAAAATAACGTTGATTTAAGGTTTGCGGGGTTTTGGTTGGGGTGTTTTTGTGATTGGTTTTTTTACAGTATCTTGTGTCCAGGATTCTAACACTCTGTTTTCAAGCTACTTTGCTTTAATGTCTGTCATTTTGTGTTAGTTGTGTACGTAAAGTTTAAGTGCAAACTGAAATTGTGCCATCACACTTTGAACTATTTGTGTTTAGTAAGAAATGTTATTGGAATGCTTTTTGCTAAGAACTGATTACAACTAACTCTTCCTCTGCTTAATTAGTTCAGTCACTTTTATTAACTATTGCTTCGAAGATCATAAAACTTAAATATTTTATTTGGGCTTAATTTTTACCTCTGTCTTGGAAAAGGAAAACATCCAACTTCTTGATGGCAAAAGTGGCTTTTCAGTTTCAGCGAATCTGATGTTGGCTTGAAAGGAGCTCAATAGCTTTGCTTTATAAAGCTGCAGTTTATTAAAACTGGGCATGGCCATTCCAGAAACTAGTTCAGGAGCTTTCCCCAGTTGAGGGCTGGGACTTCTAGCAGCACCGTTTGTATTATTGGAAATAAAAGCAAGGTTGGTGTAATTATGCCTCAAAACTGTGCAGCTGTTATTTTAGACAGTTTGGTTCAGCTGGGGGATTTTATTTTCAGCTGTTTTGTTTTTTTTTCCAGTTTGGTGGGATTTTTAAGAGATTGTTGAGGTTTACCCTTGCTTAAACATTATCAGGATGGTTATGATGAGAAGCCATGGAAAGCCCACGCTGTTGGACATTGCCCTGTGTGTTCTGTTCAGCTCTTACACCTGGGAGGAGAGCCCTGCTCTCTCACGCTGCACCGCCGAGTAAATAATGCCATGGGCGGCTTCAGCTGGATAATCTTAGTGTTGTTCAGGTGACCACCGAGTTCTGAATTTCACAATTTTGTTCTTGTGGCCTGAACTTCGTTCTCTGTCACAGCTGTGGGTTCTCCAACAGAGAAATGAGCGTGCGGGGCCATGCAGGGTGTCGGGGATGCCTCCCGAGCGGTCCGGGCCACACCTGCATGGTAGAGCGTGTCTGCCTCAGTGGTTCAGCTCTGACAGCCTTGACAATTTATTCTTCCCCGTGCTGGCTTCTCCTTGAGAGGTTTTGGAGGTCTTGCCTCAAAACACTGAGCGTTGTCCTGCGTGGCCAAGTGTGTGTAATTGCAGGCGTGCTCGTTTGGCTTTTGCTCCTTTACCAAGACAGAGCGTTGGTGTTGAGTTTGAAAATGACCTCTGTGTCCCGGGATGTTCACAGAGGGCACGGTACGCGGATTATTTTGCTGCCGTTCTGCCAGGGCCATCCCGGCGCCCGTCGGTGCCTGTTCTGCTCGTTTCCCAGCTCAGCTCCCCAGGAGTCGCTCTGCGTCGCTGGGCTGAGGTTCTTCTGCTCCACCTGCCTGTCCTGCTCTCCCTGGCTCTCACTCTGCTGCTTCGGAACTTGAACTTTTTAATTTACTGGGGTTTTAGCTTCTCCTTAACTGCTGAATCTTCTAGTCAGTATTCACCTGCTCATACTGGAGATTTGCTGGTGAACGTCGTTGTGAGCCTGCCCCGATGGCGTGGGCTCGCTGGCTGGGCTGGGTGGAGGCCAGTGGATGCCGTGCTGCCCCTCGGGGCGCTGAGCCGCCTTCCGAGCAGCTCTCCTGCAGCGCGGCTTTTACAGGGCTGGGGGCTTTGGCTGGGATTTTTTTTGTTTGTGTTTTTGCGATTGGGAAAGCCTCTCTCAAGTTCTACTCTTCCCTGCTAATACCATGTTGTTTGCTTTCCTAAGTTACTTTTACTGATGCATTTATCGCATTTAACGTAATTTAATTTCAGCTGATATTCCAGCCTCTTAAACTAGAATTTGTGTTGTTAATAGCCTGACTCAGGCAACTTCTCCAGCAGAACCTCGTCACGGATTCCCTTAAGATGCACTGTTGAATGACTGCTCACGCGTGTGTGGTGGTTCAGAAGGACCGCCGGAGAAGGGAAGGTCCCTGCCTTTTGCCGCGTTCTTCTGTCTGCCGAGAGCTGTGTGCAAGCAGCTTTAGTTACAGCCCTGGTTACTAGAGTGTGATACCCTGCAAAAACCACACTTCTCTCTGCGCATCAGCTCGGTTACCTGTTGTGAATGCCCTTTGATGGAAAGCTTTTACAGTTGGGCAGAGGTTTTTGACTGAGATTATCATCTCACTTTGTACTTCAGAAGTTCTTCCTGTCTTCAGGGTTTTGTCTGCTATTACCGGATCTTTATTGATAAGAACAAATAAGCTGTTGCAAACCTTTGAGACACTCAGAATGACTACTGCAATGTTAACATACCGCAGTTAATGCCTCATTTTAACCCTCTCGTTGCTGTCGCTTTAGGTCAGAGGTCCAGCTTAAAGTACTGGTATGAGAAGGAGTGGTTAAGTAACGGTCACATGCATGGCTTAGCCTTTCTGGAAGAAAATTATTCTCACCAGAACGCCAAGAAGATAGTAGCCACCCACCAGCTTCTTGGCGACGTCCAGAGAGTGATCGAAGTTCTGCACGGGCTGCAGCTGAAGATGAGCATATTACAGTAAGCCCTGTCTGAGTGTGTGTCAGCCAGCGTGTTCTCAGCGTGAACTAGTGCTCAGCTAGACAAATAACCAGAAGTTCAGATGTATCTTTGTGCTGCTTTGTGGATATATAACAACGTAGTTTGAATTGCTGACATGATATTGGAAAAGGCTGTTAACAAAGTGTTTAAATGCAAATTGAGTGCATATAGAAGGGTTGGGGAAGTACGAAGAGAAGGAGGAAACTAATAACAACAGCTTCTCCTAAAGCACCTAAAGAGATTTAAGTGGCAAGAAGCAGATGGAAGCATTCTTATAACACGGGCCTTCACTATTCCAGTTATTCTGAATCATAGCTTTTCCAACAGAAATAAAATGGTTTTGTTGGGCATAATGTGTTGCTCGGTTGTAGTGGGGGAGCAGTTGCACCCTCAGCAGCCCATACCAGCTCATGTCTCTGCAAAGGTTATTACAGATATGTAGGGAAAAATAATGTATTCTGCAATGACTGTAGAAATCAAATTTTCTGAATCTTTTCCCGTTTTGAGTCATTCTTGGGTTCTCTTGACTGAAAAACTCTTTACCTAATTCAAATCCAGCAGTTTTAAATTGATCAAATTCTATATTTATAATTTATTAGTTGATAAATTGCACGGCAGCAGCTATTTGGAAAGCAAAGCTTTTAGTGTTTCCAGCATCCTTTACAATTTTTTCCCTTAAATCTGCAGTAGGGTCCCTGGCAGTAGCTGAAACGCATAAGCAGCGGAATAGTGCTTAAAGCAAAAGTAGCAATTTTATCTTCAGGTTTTGCTTTTCTGTTACGGTAGCTTTTAGTCACCTCTGTGGAGGGGGTGGCACATAAATATGGTAAAACCACTCCTTAGGCCTTTTCTTAACTGGCAAGGCTTCAGACTGTGACTTCCCAAGGGCAGACTAAATCGGGATTCGCACAGTCCCGGGGTGTGGGGCACTGGGTGAGTGCGCGATGGCGTCCTGCGGGCTCGGTTCCTTTGCTCTCCCATCCTGGGGCTCACGTGATGACCTGGTTTAGCAAAACATGAGGTGTGGTCCCGTTAGAACCACCTCGTTAAAAGCTCCAGCTTCCTTTGTCGTTACCTACATCGGAGAGGATTTTAAAAATTACTGAATTGGAAGAATGATTATATTGTCGATGCAGATCTGCCGTGATGGGGAGAGTTGATTTCACAGCTGCCCGAAATTATGAGCAGAGAGTTGCTCGGTGTGTCAGGGAGGTGGCAGAGGATCAGAGGTGACGTTAACCCCTGGAGGGAGAGCCAGCCTGCAGAAGGCAGTAGGTAACAGGTTGCTCGGGTATTAAGCATTTGAGTTTTCATCCCTGCGTAGCTGGTGCATCCATTTTCTGGGTTCTGTGGAGTTATCCCTTGCTCTGTGCTCAGCAAAACCGTGCCTTTGGCTGAGCTGGAGCGGGGAGCTTTGGTCAGGGAGCGCTCAGCTGGCACCCGAGGGAGCGCAGCCGGAGGAGCAGCCGGAGTGAGTGCTGGGCGGTCGTGCGAGCCTTGGGACACTGAGGAGCCCGAGCCCACGGGAGAAGCGGTCGGAACACGGCCGCGTTTGGTCGAGTGGTTTGGCCAGTGGCTGGAAAAGCCGGGTCGGCTCGACGGAGTGAGCCCTGCTGCCGCTGCTGGCGAGGGGGCGGGTGCCTCAGGGTCAGGGGCTGCTTCTGCCACGTTCTCCGGCAGGTGAGCAGAGGGTTCTGCTTTGCTCTCCTTCTTGCTGCTGCGTTAGTGCCGGGCAGACACGTGGAGGAACAGAATCGGTTACAGCGCTCGCTCTAAATTTTTTGTCGTATCCATGTAAGAAGCCAACACCTCTAGATGTCCCTGCTGCTGGAATAAATAATGTATTCATCGGTTTGCAAACCATCAAAATAAGATCTTTTGTTTTTGTAAGAAGCACGTGGGGGAATGTAGGGCGTATTGGTGATATAGCAGACAGTGGAGTTTGCTCAGCAGCTTGGAATTTAAAGGAAAGTTGAAACTTTAAAGGAAATAACAAAGACGTTCTACACCACTGACACCACCCCAAGTCCCCAGCTGTAGCTGTTTAGAGGGTTATAAAAGATAAATCGAATGAATTTTGAAGCTTATTTTGGGGAACGACAGGCTAAAGTTTGATACAGTGTGATTTGAGGGGGGTCTTTTTGTTTTACTGGTGATTAAAATTGTGAAAATGTTAGTTTAGCTTCAGTCTATACTTGACTTACCTTACTAAAGATATCCCAGTGAACGTGCATTTATGCTGTTAATAAATTGCAAATATTGAAGCAAAATGCTTGTTCAACATTGCTGTACATTTGTGTGTATCTATTTGAAGATTATTCTTCAGTTTTTTCCTTATGCCAACACTTGGCCTATGTGCCATGTTATAGAAATGAAAGCAGTGACCCTAACAGATCCGTGTAGGAAGATGCGCAGTTGAGGTCAGTAAAATTGTATTATTTCAGAACACTTGGGTATTTTTTACTGATAACAATGACCCAAGCATGTTCAAATACTCAGTTTCTTTACACAATAGGATAGTTTGCTCAGTCACTCGGACGTTTAAATTCAGGTGGTTTATTTTTCGTTCTTGCGTTTGAACAGAAATAAAGAACATCCGGACCTAAAGCTTTGGTGCCATCCGTGGAAGCACATCACAGTGGATGAAAAAATTCACACGAAACACATCATTCACATTGAGGAAAACTGTTGCACAGAGGAGACGGGCGGTTACAGAACTTGGAACGGGACGGCCGAGAAGCCCTCGGCCATCCCCTCCGTGGAGGAGTCCTACATCACGAGCGAGCACTGCTACCAGAAGCCTCGCGCCTATTACCCCGCCATAGAGCAGAGGCTGGTTGTGGAAACCAGGGGCTCAGCCATGGATGACGGAGTGAATAGAATACGGGAAAACGGCGACGACGCCCTGTCGGAGAGATTCGGCTGGAATCTGGACCGAGAGATCTGCAAGATGGAAACCAAATCCAAACACAACTACTCTAAGGTATTTGTATTAAAATAACTCTCCCCGCACAGAGGGGTCTGTGCCTGGCAAAGGGCAGAACTCAGCCCTTTTGTGCAGTTTTCAGTTGGTTGGTTTGTGCTCAGCTTTTCCCTGTGCTGTTACGTATAAGTTGCCGGTATGAATTGAAAGGGTGGGTGTGATGGACTCGTCCCTTTCAAATAACAACAGTCGAGGTTGAAGAGAACTTCTGGGCCTTAAATCACCTGCACAGCCGGCGGATCCTGCGTCACCGCCCTCTGCCGCTTCCTTGCCTCTTCGCTGAATGTGAAGAGAAACGCTGGCGATGGGATCCAGAGAGAACAGGGCAAGCACGTGGGATGCTGCCAAATGCACTGGTATTCCAGCTTTTAGTGATTTCCACCTCGTTCCCGTGTTTTGTTTAATAGTTATGTTAACTGAATTAATTCCACATTCTTCAGGCAGCATTTCGTGGTGGGGGGGGGAAAGAAAAAGTAGCAGCTTGACCTGATTTTTAAGAATGATCACCATCAAATGGTCCCATGTCATCGTCCTACGGGAGCATTCAGGTTTTATCTTTTCAGCTGCCGGTTCTCATTTCATCTCTGTCAGGTCTATCAGAGGCCTTTCTTTCTACACCCCAATGCCAGAATTTTGCTCCGATCAGTCGGTGCCACGTCGCACGGAGTGTGGTCTGACAAACATTACAGCCCCTGGGAAGTTTAGATGAAAAGGCTGGTTGGCTTTTGTAAGCTGTAGTTTACGTTCATTTTAACTTCTATATCAAATCAATTGATGTTACTTTATATTTCCCAGAAAGGCATACGTTTCAGGTCTCCAGTCTTTTAGGGAGTCTTTTGCTAAATCCCATCGTATTTCAGCAGAAGGAAGCACAAAGCAGGGGAGCAGAGCCAGCACTGCTCACAGCACGGTCAGGTTTTGTAAGCGGTGGCCATGGGGCATTTTTTCAACACTTTGATGAAAGTTTTGGTAGAATTGAGATTAGATTCCTTCAGGAAAAATCCCTTCTCACTGCGAAATCCCCTGCTCTGTGGCTGATGACTCATGTTAAGAACGGCTGCAGTGTTGGCGGGATGCGCCTGCCTGTGTCTGTGATCTTCTGGAAAACCGAGTGCTTGCGGAGTGCAAAGGTGGAGCTTAGTGAAATACCTGTGCAAGTACGTCTGTATTTAGGTCCTCTTGCCCGATCTGCCTTAATGTTTGTGTCTGAGCTCTCCTCTGTGTCCTTACCCTCCTCTAGGGTGCTCCTGAAACCGATATTTCTGTGTGTTTCTGCCAGGTGAGAGAGTCTGTCTCCAAGAAGGTCTCTCCAGAGGAAGCTATTGAAATGAAATTGCTGGAAAAAGACAAAGAAGGCGTCGTGAACTCGCAGCTGCAGTGGCAGCTTAACCTTTTAGCTCACGTGGAATCTCTGCAAGATGAAGTCATACACAGAATGGATTTCATTGAGAAGGAGCTAGACGGTGCGTAAGCTTTTTCTGTTCCGAGAGGTAACCGTATTCAACTGAGCCTCCCATTCAAAACATGTGAGCTTGAGTTTTACTTCTATGGACCTAGAGAGAGACGAGTGTTTCCTTGTCAGATTTACTGTGTTTGCTAATAGAAAATAGATGGGCTGCTTATGTGGCAGGGGGTGGATTTTGAAACAGAGATCAGATTAAAACCACGTAGAATATTTGAGAAAAAGCTCTGGTTAGATCAACTCTGAATACTTGCGTCAGGTGATGTAGTGGAATATTTTCCACGTCTTTTAATTTCAGGTTTTTGTCACTTTCCATAGCTCTTCCGTGTAGCTGAACGTCCCTGTTCTCCAGGGGCTTGCAGGCTGTGCCAGCCCGTTCTAGGTGGCCTCTCTGGTACACAAGTCTCTTATCTGTTCCAGTCTCTTCCAAGTTTCTTAGATTAAATGTCCCTTGAAATTTTTTTTGCAGTGATGGAAAACTTATAAACCCTTCAGATGTTACAGTAAACAACCCAGGATAGTTCTTTGTCTTAACATCTTTAAGTCTGACTGTTGGCTGTGGTTACAACAGCAGCTTTTCTTGCAAAGCTGTTTGGAGTCAGAGGCAGAGCCCTCGCTTTGGAGGTCAGGAAGGTCCTGACAAGTTCAACAGCTAGAGGAGCATTTCGGGTAACGAGGGTCAGTCAGGCTCAGTTTGTAAGTGGAGCAGCTCTGGCTCACAGATGCAGGCTTTTCGTGCGTGCTGCCAAGCTGGGGGCTGCTCAGCGCGCTGCTGCTCTCGCCGTATTGCAGGGCTGGGCGCGGCGGTAACCGGGGGTGCCCACCCGCTGGTCAGCGCGTCCTGCCCCCGTGTCCCGCTGCCCTGCTCGCTGGCAGCGCCTGCTGCCGCTCCTCTCGACAGACGTCTTCTGTCTCTGGGGTTTCGGTTTCTTCTGTGATGCTGTCCCGTCCCCTGACCTCGCCGTAGCTCTGTCCGACCACCTTGCTCGTGGTGGTGTCACGTTGTCACTGGAGTTGTGCTTTGGCCGCTGCTATTTCTGGTTCTTGTTTCCCACCAAGAAGCTTTAGAGCAGGAATTAATTTTCTTTGTGCATTTGCTGTTCGTGCTTTTGCATTTCATCCTCAGCCTCCATCACCCAGTTGTTTTTGGCTTTGACCATTGTATTCTGTACTGGCAGTGTTCATTAGCACAGCCCTGTCCTTCTGGGATCTTCAGCTGCATCCAACGCTGATCTTAAAGGTGCTCTGATGGTACAGACTCCCTGCGCCACCCTGTCCTTGCTCTGCAGTTGATACGTGTCAGAGGGATAATACCTAGTCCTGACAATATCCAGTCCTGAGTTTTCCTTCCCTGCTTTCTCCTAGGAATGTCTCTGCTTCACACACCCCCCCACCAAGTGTGAATCATTTTGTCCTGCATGAAAAGCAGCAAAGGTTGCCGTGAGGAGTCTGGTTTCCTGATTTCTCAAATATCTCGTGTTCAGAATATTGCCCACCGCTCTCTCGAGTTTCACAGAAGACTTATAGAACTGCTGGTTTGTGACTGAAGGCGATCGATCTGCTGCGAACGGGCGTGCTGACAGTTTTGTTTTCCTTTGCAGTTCTGGAGAGTTGGCTGGATTACACGGGAGAGCTGGAACCGCCGGAACCGCTCGCTCGACTCCCGCAGCTCAAACATTGTATAAAGCAGCTCATAACGGACCTGGGCAAAGTGCAACAAATCGCGCTGTGCTGCTCAACGTGAGACTGGGGGACGCTGGAGACTGGTGCCGAGGGCGAAGCTGGAGCATCTGATGTGAACAGCCCTGTGTATTTAAATGAAATTAGCATGCTGGTTGCATGGGATGCAGATTGACTTCAGGGATTTGTGAAGAAGCGCTGTTCAAAGAACAGCAGAAAAGGTTATTTTATCTCATCGTAATTTCAGGTTCGTTAGGCAGTTACAACGATGTGGAAGAGGTCATGCTGTTGTCTTCAGAGGTCAGGTGTTGGTTGTTAAATTATACTTAAATTTTCACTCCTTACTAGGTGCTCGTTGGAGCAGTAGACGTTTTCATTATTAAGTTGACTAAAATTGTGCCACTGAAGAACCGAGTTCTAAGAGCCAAAAAAGTTTAGTTGACAGAGGTTGTAAATAACTTTGCATAGTTTAAGTGACTCGTGTCATGTTTTATTCCTTCTGGTTTATGCATAATAGCACACGGTATTTAATCATTAGGAAATGTTACAACAGTTTTCAGACTTAGTGAGTGTGAACGTCCAGCTCTTGACTATGAGGTGTCACGTGGAGGTTCGCGAGTGACGGTGGCCTGAACCCCTCTTCTGTTCTGGTCCGTGGCGTAGCAGAAGGTCACAGGCAGATTGCACTTATTTTCAGAATAAATGATTGTTTTCCATATTTATCCTGTCACTGTCACACGACTCGGTACTGGGGGAGCCCGTTGACGTTGTGTTCCTGCACATTCTCGAGTTCTTACCCCGGCCGCGCTGTGCCCCCCGGAGCCGGGCTGGCGGGACGCCCTCGCCGCGGGAGGCTGCGCCGCGACGGCGCAGGGACGCGCTCAGTGCCCCGGGCTCCGGCGCGGCTGTAACGGACGTCGCGTAGTTTTCTACCCATTTGTTCTGGCTTGCCATTCCGGTTCTATTTTGAAATGTAGGCTGGTTTCGATACTCTGACCGTGTTCATTGTAAAGACTTACTCTATGAATGTGTGGTTTTGGGAATCAGTTTGTTTTATATTTGTGTAAATAAAGCCTCAAGATCTATGCATGAGGTGCTGTCCTCGCAGACAGCGAGTGGGTTGTTACCTTCAGCGGTGTGTGTTCGCAGAGCCCCTTTTCATACCTTAAGTTTTACTTCTCTGGTTTGTGTTACTTTGTGAGAGCCAGGTGAAAGTGCTGCTAATGTTCAGGTCGGGTCACACAGTACTCCTGGAAGCGGTCAGGTAGTTTAAGTATTTGAGACATTAAAATCCTTTTGGCTGCGGATCGTAGCTCCATAAATAACGGCCGGGATTTTAGTTTTCCGGCCCAGACAGGGCTGGGTTAAGCTCACGGTGGGGAAGGGGCAGTGGCTGTTTTGGGTTGGATTCGTTACCTTCGTTGTGCCGCGGGTGATGGTGCCGCCAAAGGGTGACACTGAAGCGCAGTTGTCATGGAAAGGCCCGTAACTGTGCAGATTGTTCGTCTGGGATGTGAATCTGTAATGTTTGTGTACCACAAAGAATAATGTAAACTTGAAATATCCAATATTACTGTAGGAGTTAACGGTATCTACACGGTGAATATCTTATTTCCTTCAGAAAACAAAATAATTAGGCTGCTCTAGGTAGTAACTAAGGCTTTCGTGCCAAGACTCATTTCAGGGAATAATTTGTCTCACAGTTGTATAGTACTGGTTGGTATATAGTGAACACAACATATGTACAGCAGAAAAATAAACTTATTTTTCTGTAACTCAATTGGAATAAGGCTCACGTCGTATTTCAGAGTCAGTCCTCTCTCTGAAGGTGTGACCAGTGCCCGTACCTCGTCTCATTCCGGTCGCTGCCCCCGGATCCTGTGTAGCTCTAGGACGGGCATCGCAACCAGACGACCAGAACAGCCCCCGAGGAGCGCCCCGGGCGCCTGCGAAGGGTTTTAGGGCTTTTCTTAAGGTGAGATCGACCAGAAGGGTAAAGGTGTCCCTGGCTGGAATCTGGAAAGCGAGGGCTCTGGCCGGGCGACTGGTGAAGAACAGAGCCGCGGGGGTGACCAGCCGGCCCCGCTCCCTCCCAGCCACAGGGAGAGAGCAGCTGCGTCCCCGAGCAGACCGTTCCCCCCGGAGCGGAACCCCTCCTGCCCCAGCAGCTGCTCGCTGCGTGTTCCTTGCACGTTTTTACTTCGCTCGTTTGTTTTTGCTCAGGGCGGTACTTGGGGTTTGGAAGAGAAGACACTTCTGTTGGGTGAATCAAATGGCAAATACTGGGGACTTGTTTTGCTTTAGTAGAGCTAGGGGAGCCCTTGCAGATAAAGACTGAAAATATTTATTTAAAGTAGCGTTTCTCACATTCGGGAAAGATTCTTTATTGTGCTCCGCCTGGATTCATTTTTGTCCCTGTTTTTGCAAGTTTCCACACTGTTATTTCTTGGACTAGACAAACTGTTGGGTCCGGGAGGTCACTTTTTAGTTCTTTAAATCACTGGTAAGTGAATGCAACGTGGAGCCTTGATGAAATGAGCAAGCATTGCACTGTGGGTACATGAGTATATTTGTCTTTGTTGATGCACTATTAGAACCGAGGGCGCTGTATATAGAATTTTGCTTTGGAGCAATATTTGCAAAACTTGAAAACTTGTGTATCTTGGTGTTTGGAATAAATAAATAGGCTTTTGTTGGTTAAGTCGTAGTAAAGTCTTTGTTTCAATTCATGATTATTTGATAAAGTAGTTCTGGACTTTTGTTTTCTTCATGTAGCTTGAAATGCAGGTCCTGTGTGCGACAGCAATCCAGATCTTAACAGTTCCCAAAGTACAGAAACCGTCGCTTTCGAGATCTGTCTTACCCAGATACTCTTAACGGGTAAACCGTTACGTATCGGTGTACGTTGGGTGATGTTTTAGTGGGCAGCTTGTGTATTTTATTCCCAAATCCCCAAATTAATCCCAAATTCCCAAATACATTACATGTATTAGGACCGACCCTAATTTCTGTTCCTGCTTTGACACACGGCCAACCCTGGCGTGGTCGACGAGAGGGGCAGCCGGCGCATCCCGCGGGTGATTTGCCTCACAACAGACACACGCGGTGGGTCGGGAGCCGCTCTGACGGGCCCGGGCGAGCCCCGAGGGGAGCGTGGAGCCGGGCTGCTCGTGCCGAGAGTGCTGGGACCCTGCCCGGGTGGGTTGGGACAGGCGCTGTGCCGTGCAGACTGGCCCTTCTCTGCAGTTTCCAGGTGGAAATTCATTTTGCCCGTGGGCCAGCAGGTGAGTTTCAGGTGGGTTTGGGAGGGTCGTGCTGTGTGCGGGAGCGTTGGTGCGAAGGAAGGAGCTTCTGATGTCTCAGAGACATCAGAGAAAACTGCGGAGAAAACGCGGAGAAGGCAGGAAGGGCTGGAGAGGAAAGGTGCTGGCACAGGCTGTGCCCGCAGATGGGGGCAGGCATTGATCTGCCTTCAGGTGCGCGAGTTTATTCCCTTGGCCTAACAAATTGCCCTTCCTAATTTCATTCTCAGAACAAGATTTGTGTAAATCTCCTGGATTTTAAGGCCAGAGGGTGCATCACTCTGCTAGAGTCAGGCTTGTAAAGCCTGGAGAAACTTCTGCTCCCGGTGGCAGATCCAGGCACGCTTTTCATGGCTCAGTCAAATCGTGTGGGCTTTGCTGATCCCTTAATGTCAAAATCAGGTTTTGAAGACGTGATCTGAATTTGAAATAACTTACTTACTTGAAATAACCGCAACTAGCCGTGCTTCTGAGAGCGTGTGCCCTCTGATCTGAGCTTGCCCAAGCTCCCTGCTCCACCTGCTCCATGTGAAGATTGCTGCAGGGGCAGCCGCTCGCGTTGCGGAGCAGTCACTGGGGCATCTCGGCCTTCGTGTGGGCACGTCCACCTGGGACTTCCCCAGCCTAAAAATCTGGCACGAACATTTTAATATTCTTCCTGTTGTTTCACAAAATACCATCTCTTCTAATTACATGAGGTACCGTTGATCACACCGCAGACCTCGCTGATGCTCAGTTTGGTGCGACAGCAGCTTCCCTGCGGCTGCCGCGTCGGCGTTTCATCGAAATGCGCCGGAGACCGACGCTTGATCTGTTTGTTCCAGTGGTTGAGCACCTCAGGCTATTACAGTTGTTGAGTATTTCATATCTTTGTACTAATTCTTCAGTATTTGCACTCTCTGGTAAAAGGAAAATACTTACAGCTTGTGTCTGCTTGATACCCACTAACCAGAAAGAGCCTGTGTTCTGACAGGCAGGTAGTTTAAAAAGAAAATCCCACTTTTTTTTTTTTTTTTCCTCTAATAGAACATATGTGCAGGCAGTAAAATTAGGAACAAAACAACAAAAAAAGAAATTCATCATGTTCTGCCTGCAGGGTGTTTCTGCTGGTGGTGCTCGTGTGCCATGGAGGCGTTTGGCCAGTAAAGGCTGAACGATGCCACCAAGTCTCGCCGGTCACCACTCCACACCCGAGTTTTTAAGGACAGTCCGGGCACAGCTTCCCCTCGGTTCGGGGTGTTGGATGCATTGGGCTCAGGAGGAGCAGAGGAGTTGTTCCGTGCACCTCCTGACCTTTCAGGTCACACAAGTTGAGCACATATGAGGGAAGGAGCTGCCCAGGGAGGGGTGCGTTTCCCTACTCTGTGTCAGTCGGGGCACAGGTTTGCCCAGCGCCACGCTCAGTCGAGGCTCCAGAAACGTCCGTGTCCTCCGGGTCCAGAGCTACTGCGGGGCCCTCGGCTATTTCGCAGCTTCTCCAGTGCCTTCAGAAATCGCTCTGAGCCCAGCAAGTGCTTGGTGGCTGCTGTTGGGCCAGAGCATAGGGCAAGATTCACCTGGTGCTGGTCACTTCAGAGGTGACAAAGCTCTCTGGGCGGGTCAGCACTGTCACCCCAGCCTCTGTAGTGAGAGCTGCTGCTGGGAGGAGGTGTGGGACCTGCTCCCGGCAGTTCCAGACCTGGTTGGGGTCTGGCCCCAGCTGTGGTGTTACTGGGGCTGCCGGGGGAGTGGGGATGGACACAGCCTGGCCTGGCCACCCTGGGGTCCCCCCCAACAGCAGCTTCTGCCCCTGAGGTGCCACCACCCCCTGTTCTGGGGGGCTCTGAAGATGTGAAATGTGCCCAGAAAAAGGAGCTTTTTGGAGCTGGGAAGGAGGAAGGGTCAGAGGCTGCTGGTGCTGGGGAAGGATTCAAACAGACTTTCCAGCCAGGTCACTTCCCATTGTACCTGTCACCACAACTGTGGCTGCCTCCAGCCTGAGGTGGAACCATCGCTGGGGTGTAAGAGCACCCAACAGCCTGGAGCCGAGGTGGAGGTGAAGGAGGCCCGAGAGCTGACCTTCCTTCACATCCTGTGGGTTAATGGCAGAAAAGAAAACCAAACCTTCTGAGCTGCCTCAGGCGCTGCAGGGGTGACAGCAGCGGGCTCAGCTGGCCGCAGGGCAAGGTTGAGGCTGAGGGATAAACTCTGACCTGTGTCCTCTGCCAAAAAAGACACCCGGGCTCAAAGCCGACAGCTGAGCAGGTGTGCAAAGCTCCAGACCACAGCGTGGAAGGAAATGAGAAAGCGAAGGTGGGTTTGCAACAGCAAGGGCATCAGACGTGAAAATGGAGGTTTGAGCATGTCAGAGGCAGAAAACCTGCAGCTACCAGGGTCCTGCTGTACCACCCCCCTCCCCAGCCCGGAGAGGAAAGGGGGGAGGTCACCAAGCAGCAAAGTTGCTTCTGCACGGCTCTCACCGCAGAGGAAGCTTCAGGCGCTTTCCCCGGGCTGTGCTTTGCTGATAAGGGGCTGCTGGAGCCCAGGCTCAGGTGTGTTGCCGTTCTGAGGCTTTGCCGCTGCTTTTAGGGCCTGTCTAGCCCCTTAGAGAGGGCGCACACACGAGCATTTGCATTCTGCCTTTTTGGCTCATTTAGTCCTGGTGTAGTTTCTTTTGCCACTGCTGCTGGAACAGCCGTGATGTTAAGCTTTGCTAAATGCCCAGGGTTCATTGATTTCCCCGGGCTGGGGTGGCCGAGGACCTGCCCTGACCCTGGGCAGCTGTAGCAGGAGCAACCCCCCCACCCCCACCCCCCCCCCAGGCTGTAGAGGCTGGAAACCTGACGTGCCCCCGGTGTGCAGCTGGCCGTTCACGATTTAGTTACAAACCCTCCACTAGGAATGAGGTGCCCTTTAATTATTACACATGGCTATTGCTGCATGTCCAGCAGGATCCTGTTTTATGGGCCTTAAAGCCAGTACAGCCTGCGTATTAAAAGGTTTAAAAATCAGCTGCTTTGAGTGCAGGAAGAGGCTGGTTTCCTCCCGGCTGCTGCTCTTCTAGTCCCAACAAGCCAAGGGGTGAGCTACGGGTGGGCGAGAGCGCAAGGGTCCACAGGTGCTGCTTACGGCACGGACACTCCACCCTAGAAAAGTTTCTGTATGAACATGATGGGGTCAGGCTGTTCCCCAGCCCGGGCCAGACTTCGGTGTGTCGGGCATTTCCATCCCAGTTCCCCGCCGCTGTGGATGTGAGGTGCGAGGGGCCTGGCTGCAGGCCGGGCTCCTTCTGCATCCAGCCTCTGCCTTCTCCTCGCACTGGCGCTGGGCGATGCTTGTGGTGATCAAACATCACAGCCCGAAGCTCCCGGCGTTGGGGAGGGCAGGCCCTGGGGCAGCCCCTTCCTCCAGCATCACTGCCCGCCTGTCCCCACCTCAGTCCCAGCTGTCCTGGGTCCGGGCGCTGGCCCTGGAGCGTCCAGGAGCAACCATGGCTGAAACTGGGTGAACGCTGCCACAAGGACCAGGCGTCTGCTGCGGGGCTGTGCCCAAGTGGGGTCCTGCCCTCAGCTGCTCTTTGCCCTCATCCCTGCAGGGTCCTGCTCGGGGGCTGCTGTCTCCGTCAGGAGGAGGTAGGAGCTGATGGTTTCCCGCAGGCCCAGGCTGATGGGTGAGTCCTCCTCCGGTGGGGACGCGGCCTCCGAGAACAGGAGGGAGCTGCAGAAGGGCAGACGGGTGGTCATCGGGCAGCCCCCTGCGTGTCTGGTGGGGGCAGTGGAGCAGCCCCAGCCTGTCCCAGCCGGCTTTACCTGTCGATCTTGTCCCAGTTGAGCGTTGGCTTCTTCACCACGGCAGGCATGGCTTGCACCGGGGCCACGCTTGCCCCTCCCACGGAGCAGGGCTCCCTGAGGAGGCAGCACAGCCCCTCGCCGAACTCTGGGCAAGAGAGGCAGCAGCATCAGCACAGCGTCCCCCAACCCCCGGGGTACCCGGTCAGGTTGGGGACCAGCCAACACCTTTTCCCCTCACTCTGTGCGCAGCACACGGCATCTCCCGCTGACGCAGACCGGGGGCGCCGGGGGCTGGCAGGGGCTCACCGGAGTAGTGGTCCACCAGGTCATGCAGGCTGGGGAAGGTGAGCCGGGGCGAGATGTAGAGCCAGCCGTTGTCCAGGCGGTGGATGCGGTAGTGTGTCACCGCGTCCCAGGAGGCGCGCTCGGCGTGCCGCACCGACAGCGAGTAGCAGCCTGCTGGGGCACGGGGCGAGGGGCACGTGTCCGGGCTGCCGTGGGCACCCGCCCTGCTCGGCCCCACTGCCCCGCACGCTCCCACATCGCAGAGTTTATTGCCCCGCGGGGGTGGCCAGCGGCGCCGTCTCCCCGTGGGGCTGCCTGGCTGTGCAGGCCTCGAGCAGACGGGGACGCGGGTGTGCTGGGACACGTGCTGACCGGCGGTCGCTCCCCACCATGTCCTGCCGGGCGCTGCGGCGCTGTGCCCGCCGGCCGAGCTGTGCGGGGATGGGGGGGGGGGGGGGCCTGGGCAGCCGAGGGGTCGCAGCCCCACACGGGCACCAGCCGGCTCTCCTCATGGGGTCCCCTCCGCCCCATTTGGTTTCAGAGGCTGAGCTTTTCACCTCGCTGCTTAACCCGGAGCTCCCGGAGGGCTGCTGGCGGCTACGCTCTGTTGAGGTGCCGTGGCAGAGGCTCTGCACGAAGCGGGGAGCGGCAGCACCAGGAAGCCACCTCGCAGGGCCGGCGATGGCAGCGGGTGTGAGCGGCGCAGGGTCAGCGCCACCGGCGGGGTCGGCTGGAAGAGGGGGCAGGGGACGCGCCCGAGGGCTCTCACCTCGCCTGCTCTGGCTCTCCCGGACCAGGAAGGATCCGCTGCGGTTGCCCGGCTGGAGCAGCAGCTCCTCCGCCTTCTGCCGACTGACGCCCTCGTACAGCCACCTGCGGGCACCGGCGCTGCGGAGCCCGTCCCGCCGCGCAGGGACACCCGGGCGCGGATGCCCCGGCCGGGCAGCGGGCACAGCCGGGGGGAGCAGCGCCGGGGCCCATGGCCGTCCCTCACGCCTCCCCGAGCCCCGGTTGCTGCTCCACGGCCCACGGGGGGCAGGAGGTGCCGGCCGGGTGCGGGCTCGGCGGGCTCTGCCCCTCGTTTACCTGTGCCGGACCTTGGCCACGCAGCTGCCGGGGACGCGGCACTCCCTGCCAGACAGCTCGGACGCCACCAGCCACCACTCGCCGTCCCTGCGGGGAAGGGCGGCCTGAGGGGCCGGGTGCGGGGCGCAGGGCGGGGGCCCCGGGGCCGTGCGGGGCTCGAGAGGGCCGGGGGCGCCGCGGGCTGCGGGGACTCACTGGGCGAGGACGCGGAGCGGCTCCCCCAGCCTCAGGACGGCGGCGGCGCCCGCGCCGGAGGGGAACTCGCCGAGGGCCAGGAAGGCGCTGGGGGCGCGGGGCGGGCCGGGCTCACCTGCCGGCGGGGGCTGCGCGGGGCCGGCGGCCGCCGGCGGGACGCGGGGCGGCTTCTCCCTGCTGGGCAGGCTCCCCATGGCGGACTCAGCGAGGGGCCCCGCGCCCCGGCCTCGGCGGCTGCCGGCTGCTGGGAGAGGAGCGGCTCAGCCCCGGGCCGGGGGGGGGGGGTGTCTCGGAACCGGGAGCCCCCCCCGGCGCGGCCGCCTCGGGCTGCGGGCTCCGGCGCCCCGGGGCCGGGCATCCCACGGGCCGGTGCTGCGCGGCGGCCTCGGAGCGGGGGCAGGCCCGGGGCAGCTCCCCCGGGGAGCCCTGCGAGGAAACCGCCTCCCCCGCCCGTTCCCCGGAGAGCGTCTGGGGCCGCTGCCGGGGGCAGCCGGGGACCCCGCGGGGCCGGGGCAGCCCCAGCCCAGCCCCGTGGCCGGGCAGCCCCCGGCCGAGCTCGTCCCCCCTGAGGGCCGCCCCCCATCCCCGCTCCGGCACAGTGTCCCCCTCCCCGGGCGGGGCCCCCCCCCTCCCAGCGCCCCAGGCCGCGGGTCCCCGCGGGACGCCCGGGAACACCCCACCGCCTGGGTCTGTTCCTCGGCCACCGGGAGGTGCAGCCGAAGCTCTGCGGGACTCGGCCCCCTCCCCGCTCCCACCTGCCCCCCACCCCCGCCGCACCCTCACCGGCCGCTCGCCGCCGTCACCGTCGCGCCGGAGCCATCGGGGCGGGTTCAGCCGGGCTCGGATGCGGCGCCCAGGCTGCAGGGGGAGTCCCACCGGCGGGGCGGCTCCCTCTCCTGTGGGGCAGCCCCTCGGGTTGCCCCCGTTCTGGGGCTGCGGCTCTCGGCCGATGCTCCCCGGGGCGGGGGATTTTCCTTTTCAGTCGCCGCGGGTCGGGCCGGGTCCTCCCCTCCCCTTTCCCCAACCCCCCCCCCCGCCCCCCCGGGCAGGTGCCCGCGCTGCGGCCGCACATCCTGCGGCGGTCCCGCTCCGCCGGGCAGAGCTGCCATCGCCCGGCACCCCCGGCCCGGGGAGGGGACGCACACGGCAAGGAGCTGGTAGCGAAGCAGCCGCTGTAAGGCCACAGCTTGTACAGCCTCGATCCATCAGAGACCAGGCTTCGAGCAAAGCGAGCCACAGCAACCACTCGGGCAGGTTGTTTCAGTATTTATGGTCAGATAATGGACATTCTGGGGAGAAGGAGCCCCTGAGGTCCCCAGGTCCTCTTCTATACATGACTGACACCCGTTTGGCTGTGGCTCCATCTCAAAAACTTCCGAGGACGGGCATCCCTCCCCATCTCTCATCCCATGGCTGCACTACCCTCCTGGCTTAAAAAAAAAAAAAAAAAAAAAAAAAAAAAAAAAAAAAGCCCTGTAGCAGTTCTGAGCCTCTCAAAGCTTATTTTTTGGCTGTTACTCCTCATCTGGCACCACCAAGCTGAGTTTGGCTCCATCACCTTTCACCAAGGAGCAAGTCCAGTTGTGACTACGCAGGGTCTCCAGCCAGGGCAGGGGCTGCCCGCAGCCCAGTCGGGGCCAGCAGAGCAAAGCTGCCGTCTTGCAAGGACTCTGATTTTTTGGTGGGTTTGTACAGCTCCTCCAGCACAAGTGGCACCACAGCTTGGCTGTGAGACAGAGCCTTCAGCCCACGGCTGAGAGAAGTGACCCCAGAGACCCCATCAGCAGAGCCAGCCTCACCCTATGCTGCTGAAGAAAAGGATACGGAGATTTGAGAGCTTGGGCTGCTGCAGGCTGAGCATGTCCCAAGGTTTTGAGCAACTGGGATTTCAGTCCCAAGGATGAGGGAGAGCTGCAAAGGGCCAGCTACACCCCCAGCTGAGCCCCCTCTTCAGGCATCCCAGCCCCAGTCAGAAGAAAGAGGTCTAGGAACCACGCTGCTATTTTACATGGACTGACTCTCACCTCAGCCATGCCCCTCGAGGTGTGGCTGCACAGCCGCATCCTCCCGGCCTGTACCTGCACAGGTCACACCTCGGGACCAGTGCTGGCATGGTTCAGCTCCCAGTCCCGCCCCCCGGCCTTCCCAGGGTGGCCCACCCTGAGCTCACGCTCTGCTCCTGGATCTGGTTGGCATTGTTCTTGCCAACCCAGAGAAACATGTTGTCCTTTATGAAGCTCATTTCTCAGCTTCTCCTTAGCTTTGGGGTTTGTGTCTGTAGCAGGAAATTGATTATGTGAAAACAAGTTTACTTTTTCCCATTATCCTTGGGGTAATGAAATACATGACACCCCGCCCCCCAGCAAATCTTGCTTACGCCTATGAACCACCATGGCAACAAAACTCTTTTCTTAACCAACCCCCTCCCAAACAGCTAAAATCTCATCTACTTACTCTCCCGGGTTCCTGGCCCGCAGGCAGCCTGTAGCTCTGAGCTCTCCTGCCCTGCATCACCTGCGACAGAGCTCAGCAGGCTCACAGCAACCCCTGCTGTGGTATTATTTCCTCTAACTCATTTCATTGTCATTTTAATATTGTGTTTGCCTGTCTTTTGGGCTGTAAACTCATAAGGGAACTTGAGGAAGTTTCTCTGTAATTAGCAGGCATTAAATCCCAGGCTGTGTGCATCGGCTCTTCTCACATATGTTGCTTTGCATCCCACACTCGGCAGCAAAGGACTTCATGTGGAGTCTGGTAGCCTGGTCTCTTTGACAGTCTCCTGTCTTCTGTGAGGCAAACTTACATTTTTGTTCATTTAATCGCTTTGTCACCTCACCACTTGCTCATTAATACAACTGGCCGTTTTTCCCATTCCCCACCTTCCACTCGGTTTGTCACTCATGAAAACACTTTGCTGCAATAACCCCCCAGGGGTCTTCAGAAAAGCAAAGCAAGAGGCTGCAGGGGCCCATCCTGGGGGCCTGACAAGAAGTCAGGGCTATCTGTGACCAACAGTGTCACCCCTCTTCCGTCCCAGCCAGCTTTCTGTGAAAGTCATGACGAGAGACATCTGAAACTGAGAGCAAAGGCTGGGTCTGAAAAGCAGAAGATGAGGGACCGGCTGTGCCGGGCGCTGCACGTTGCTCTGCTGCACTGGCTGCAGGGCAGGGGCAGACGTGCCAACAAACCTCGCGCTGCCTTCTCCGTGTCACAAGTGCCTCGCCACGGGGCTTACGGGTTCACTTCGTTTAACTTCGTGTGACACCCGCAAACACGCCGGCGCAGGGCACTGCTCCCTAGGGAAGGCAGCTCGGAGCACTCAGCGTGGTTTGGAGGCAGCGCGTCTGCTTTGCAGCAAACCCGGAGGTTAGTCCTGACTCTGCCAAAGCTGGAAGTTTCCTTTTGCATTTTCACAGAAGCCGGCTCGCCAGCGCCTTCAGCCAGCCTCCTCCAGGGCCGCTCCCGCCAGGACCTCGCTCGCAAGGGGTGGCCAGCGTCACCCCGCGCACAGGGAAGAGCTCATCTCCCACTGCGGGAGACACCAAACCCAGCAGGAGTGTCCGGTCCTGCCAACAAAAACACCATGAGCACGCAGGCTAACAATGAAACTCAGTTATAGCTTTATTTAATAACTGGTACAAAGTTCCCCTCAGGCAGAGCCTCCCAGTCCCATTCCCTACCTGAAATGGAGCAGAACATGAGCGTGACCCCCGGAGGAGCTGGCTCCCGGTGAGTCAGGACTGCCCAACGGCTAGAACAGACGTTTTGCGCATCTGTTGAGACTGTTGTAGCCTGACCACTCATCCCTTTTCTCCCGTGAACCGCTAGACCCTGGCATGCAGCAGGCATTTGCCTCCTGCCCTCTGTGACCCAGCCAGACGTAAGAAGCCAGCAGAATTGTGAATTCCACAAGGACACTAAAGGGTACCTGCACAAAGGCATTCACTGCTCGCTCTGCTGACCTGCCGCCCGTGGTCGGGCACCCGCTAGCCGTCGCTCGCGCCCACTGGCATTTCCTGAGCCTCAGAGCGAGTGCCCTGGGCAGACACCCGGCCGCGGCTGGCAGCAGCAGGAAGTGGAGCTGGCAGTGCAGGAGATTTCTGGATCTCCACCTGGCAAAGGGCACTGCTGCCCACTCCATGACCTACTTGATGTAAAAGATTCAGCTGTGCCAGGGCAGAAGGGTGGCAGGTGTTAAGTGCGCCGGGCCCTGCTGTGGGAGGGGCAGGGGGTCGGCAGAGCGGGCTGGAAGCCGGGGCTGCTGCAGTTCAACCCCTTGTACTCGGTTAATAGTGCACCTCGGTTAGTGGAAGTTTACTTGTTAATTGCTTTGCCCTTTCGGGAGGCTCAGGTAAGAAATCTCTCTGCTCCTTCTTAACACACGTACAGAGATGAGACCACGGCAGTATTTCTGACCGTTTGTTTCCCCATGGCTGCCTGGCACGCCAAGAGTCCTGGGAGCACCAAGACCTTCCCGTGGGTTCTGCGCTCCAGGCACAAGCACCGCCTGCTCCGGCGCCCGGAGCTTCACATCATCACGGTCTTGCCTTCCCGAGTCCCACAGATGCCATACCAACTGCACCACAAGGGTCCTTTTGCAGAAGCACAACTAGAAAGCAATTCTAAACCTCACAAAGCCACAGAAATTATATTTAAATAAACGGGGGAGACAACGGCTGTCATCTGGATTGATATACAGCACGGACAGGAGATGGTATCAGCATGTACAGTAACATGACTTACTAAGACTGCGGAATGTCAACGAGTTTTAAAGAGGCTCTGATGCCAAGGGCATACAGAAAGGACCAAAGTAATGCCACGTACAGACTACCAAGGAGGTGGCAGCTCAGATGGGCATGCACAAGTTAGAGAGAACAGTTAATGCCATGTTGGATGAAATGCTAGATTCTGAGTGGGGTCAGTGGGGGCGAGTGGAGTGGTCTGAATCCAGAAGAGGGGCTCCTGCCTAACAGGATACTTCCATGGTTTGAGGTGCATCATGGAGGTCAATTCCTTCTGGGGTTCCAGCACTTCCTTCACCATGGTTGCTAGTATGAGACCGGCTGCGGACGCTCTCGACAGAGCCCAAGCTAGAGGAGGAGTGAGTGCGGGAGCGCATCAGCCTGGTCATAGTAGCTGCTGGCACTGCAAGAAAGAACAAGCACGGGACTCAGGAAAGGAGGAAGGTCCTAGAGCGAGCATCACAGGCACTCAGATACATGTCACTGGGTAAGCACAAAAAGAGCTGTACCCTCAGGAAGAAAACTCGCTCTTCACCGCCAAAGGTAAGTCTTTGCACGTCTAAAGCAAGATGTTTAAGGCCCAGTTTCAAAAGGTCCAAGGTGAGCAAATGCCAGGAGTGTAACTGACCATTTGCAAGTGCAGGCCCGGTGAGCGTCTGTGCAATCCAAGGCAGCTGTTTTGCAAATGACCTTTTGAAAGTCAGTCTCGTCACTGTAGAAAACCACAGAGCTGAAGTCATGCAACGATCAACAAAATACAAATGAAAGGTGAAAAACCACAGCATACACGTTGTACAACGACCAGCCCAGCCCGCAGCAGGCCAGCAGGACATGCCAAGACAGAGCAGTGCACCCGAAGAATCATTCAACTCAGTACACGGGCTGGGCCGAGGCGAATGCACAGTCGAAGGTACCTGACTCAGTGCTTAGGTGGCTGAGCTGCACATAAGGGACTGGAAACAACACGAGACAAGGAGAGGGATGAATACAGGAAAGAGCCAATTAGTTGCGGCGTGTGACGGGTAGCTGCACTGCTCCTGGGACCCCGCTACCGGCCCTTCCGCTCCCAGCTCACACACTGCACTGCAGGCTCCCAGTGCCTGTGAGAACAGCTGCTAACGATGCCAAGCTGGCTCAAAAATCCATCGGGGCCACATCTCTTCCACGCCTCTTGATGAAAACTGCAGTGTGCCTGGTGGCCCTGCTCCTACACTGAACACACCACAACTGCTCGACAGAGGCGGCATCTTCCTATGGTGGGGAAACCGGGATATCCTCTGTGATTCCAGATATGGGTCAAAAATTCATGTCTTCCCCAGCATGAGATTTCTGCTACAAGACTCCTGCGAGGCGTTGACTTCCACTTGCAGAGTCAACACAGGCAGGTCCAACTGTTTTAGCCAAGGTGCAAGAGGCACAGAACAGCCGTCTGAGGAAGTGGCCTGTGCATTTCTAGAAATGACAAGCTGCTGATGTGCTGCTCTTGCTCTGCCCGAGAGAGGAGGCCCTGCTGGCCAGCCTCAGCACTGCCAACACAGTCTTGCCCACCAAAGCCGGGAAGAGTGTTTCTGGGGCTGGTTACTAATTCTGTAAGTAGAGAATCGCCCTCTGTGTCCTTCCCCAGTGCTGCGCATCCTGTTTGTAGATGTGACCCCCAAAGTGCTGCCAACGTCCTTGCTCTGATGACAGCACCTGCTGACTTTACCGACACCAGGAACACAGACGTGAACACTGGAACGCTCCCAGGCCGTGTGGCTGATCGAGCTTTCTCACACGGCACCCTCCTCTGGAGGACCAGGCTCTTCTGGCCAGACTTGGAGAACACACCTGTCCTACTGTGTTCACGTCAAGCACACACAGCTCTAAGGAGAAGGACAGATTCCTCTGAGCCCTGATGCCCACGAGTGAGTTGGCAAAGAACTTTTGGCTGTGTGGAGACTGTTGGGAGTGTCACGGCTGCCACAGTGGCCATGCTGAGTGGGTAACCAGCTACATGAACTAACCCCTTTGATACTTCCAGCTTTTGAAGGGTCATCATCCACAGAAGGGAGCTCTTAGCCGTGGCCCCTGGCAGGCAAGACAGAGCTGTGCCAAGGTGCCTGCAACGGAGACAGAGCTGCTGCAGTGCGCAGAGAAGCCCTTCCCCTTAAGTCCCCCCATCCAGAGTCCCGAGGGCAGGGCTGACACACTCGGGAGACAACGTCTTCTGCCCCTGAGCACAAGGAGGAAGCCAGGGCAGGGATGCACAGGATCAAAGCACAGCTCCCGCTGGGCTCCCTGCGTGTCTCAGAAGTCACCCAGCTCTCTGTTCTGCCGCTGGAGGGTTTCGCTCTGAGATATCGCTTACCCCTGGTGAGGGTCTAAAAGAAATCAGTGTGTCCGAGGGGAAAGAGCTTTCAGGTACCCATCTCAGCCGAGAGGCTGTACTGTGAACTCCTTCCCCTCCAGAGAAGGTACGCACACAAGTTTTCAGAAGATTCATGGTTCTTGGGAGCACGCTTTTCTGGACTGGCACAAAGATGGACTTAAAAGGTTTTACCAACACCAGCAACCAAAAAGGGGTCACCACTCCGGCTGCAGCACGGACTGAACGCGGCAGGGGACAACACTGGGTTGCTAAGGCTTGCTAGCACACTACTTGATTCTCCAGCATGGATGGATCTCCTGGCAACCACACTAACTCATGGGTGGGGACACAGATGCCAATGAGCTCAGATGGATCGGAAAGGCTGAGTTCCCTCCACAGCAACCCCGCTCCAAACCAGAAAATCATGTTTGTCACTTACTGTAGCCCATTCCCTGCACGAAGTACTTGAAGGCTTCAGTCAGCTTGCCAGGCTGCGGAAACAGAAAGCGCGGTTTTAGCGCGAGCAGAGCAAGGGGCTCTGTAGAACCCAAGCGCTGTGGGAGAGGCGTTTCTCACCTGGACAACCTGGGGCAGGCCCCCGCAGTCGGCCATCTGCAACAGGAAACAAAAGGGAGCTTGAACTGTCCTTCCCAGCCCAGGAGGACAACCCAGAACCACGTGAGCACTGCCCACCCCGCCAGGGCTGACGGCACCGGCCCGCACTGCTACCTGGGGTACGCTCCTACCTTCTTGTCCCTAAAGCCACAGGCCCGGCCACACGTCTGCTGGGAGCCTGCTGCTGAAGGAGCCTCCAGCACCCCGGCAGCTGCCTGACCAAGCGATCTCAGGCCACGCTCAGCCCCAGAGTAACCCTCCACCATCCCGGCTCCTCCTGCCACTCCTCCCAAACCTGTGACTCTGCATTTCTATACAGCAGCTGGGGAGCCTCGGGTGAGGATGGGAAGGGCTGGTATAAAGCCAGAGTAAGTGATGTTGGTGCTGGCAGAGAGCAGGGTGGAGGCAGGGTGCCTCTGCTGACCCTCAGCAGGCCTTCCCTGCCCGCTGAAGATAACAGAGAAGTGGCCATAAAGCAGGGATCTGGGGACCCCCTGACAAACTCTTCTCTCCCAAGTCTGGCTCCATGAAGGTTCCATGAACACTGCCTTGAATAACTGCCCACAAACTTCTTAAAGATAAATACGTGGAAGGCAAAAACCCAAGTGGAGCTGGCCTCAGCAAATATAATCTTTGTGCAGGCTGGAATGATTCTGGAGTGGCACTCACCTTCAGCAGGGTAGTTTTGGTGGGGTCGAGACGTGAATTGCATTCAACCTAAAACAAACAGAGCAAAGAGGGACATGATACCACACAGAAAACTTGCAGAGTCAGATGTAAAATGAGGGGCAGCTGCACCAGAGGCAGTGTCTGCCTTCAGCATTGGGAGCTTCTCTGGGGCCAGGAAGGACCGAGCAAGAGTGGAGAGCATGTAGGAAGAGCACGATGAATGAAAGATGTAGGGAGGAAAGGCAGGTGTTGCCATCCAACGGGACCTTGTGGTGACAGAACACAGAACATCCCAGAACAGATGGTCACTGTTCTGGGATGCAGATGTGACTTCAAAGGAAACAACCTCCTGGTTTTGGGGCTGCACCACAAAACCCTTGAGCATCTTCCAGGCTCTGACAGCAAGACTGGGAGGGGAGGAGACTTCCGTGCAGTCCAGCACAGAGAGCACTCGATTCCCTGGACAGACGAGGAGGCCACGGCCACCACTTCTTTGCAAGGCTGCTGCAAAAAGGGGACAGGTGGGGGCCCTACAGGGAAAGCCACCCCTGCCTGGGAGATTATCATCATCTGGGAAGGCAGGCAGTGAGACAGGCAAGCCAGGATCCAGAAAACCCTACCCTGTTCCCCAGCTGCAGCTGGGAAGCAAGAGAATTCTCAGGGCTAGTATCCTAGCAAAGTCAAAACCTCCAGAATGCCTCAGACTTCCAGACCACACAAAGTGATCAAAAGGAGACAGGCCACGACGAGGAAAAGTCCTGCGGCAGTTGCCTGTGCACGGCTCCTAGGCCCAAGCCACTGCTTCAGGAGACTCCTACGCTCTTCCAACGTTTCTTGGGACAACTCCTTTTGTTCACAAACCTCTGCTCTCCCCACAATCACTGGCTGAAGGGCAGGAGCAACATCTACCACAAGCCCGCTGTGCTGCACCATGCCCCATTTACAACTGCGTGGGGAGGGAGTGGGTTACAGGTGTCTGCGGAGAACAACAGGAAGGAGAAGCTTGTAACTGTTGCTTTCCCTGTGACGCAGTGCCTCTTCAGAGCTCTGTGCGACTCCCTGCCACAGGAACCGGAGCCACGCTGCTTATTTTTAAACCTCAGGTAGCCTCAGCGTAACCCCAGGCAGCAGCCTGGCAGAGCTCGGGGGAAGACGCAAGCTCCTGAAAGGGGTTTTCCACTTCCCGTGTTGAGCAAGATGACGGGGCACAAGGACTCTCACTCAGATCCTGCCGTCCTCACCTCAGGGCTGCCCTGCAGGGCCATTAAGTCTCCCGAGGCCTGGTTCTCCCTGTGGCTGACAGGTCTCAAGAGCTGGGAAAGAGCTTGGGACAAAGAGCCACTTTCTGTGACTAGTTCTGGGCGAGGTGGAAGCACTGCTGGGTGAGGTTTGCTAAGTGCCTTGTGGGGCTTAATGTCACGAGAAGAAAGAGTTCACGTATACGTACCACTGCTTCCACGGCAGGCGAGTTGTCACCAACCACCAGCAAGGCAGGGCACCTGGTCAAAACCCAAACCAGAGATGTTGCTCAGTGCAGCTAAGGGATTTCTGGGAAGGCTGGGCTCCATGAACCAGCAGCCTCAGGAAAGGTTAACGACGATCAGTCAGACCCCCACCGGCCACCACACCGTGGCACTTTGTCATGCATGCACCCATGCCACCCCCTGTCCCCCCCACAACTGCCAGTGCTATTGCACATGTTAAAATACGTGCCTAGGGCTGGGAGAAACAGTGTCCTAGGCTGCAAAAGGGAGCGTGCTCTCTGAAATGACCACCTGTTAGGAATTTAACCACATCCAACAGAGCTGAACGCTTGTGAGGCTGGGTACTGCTCAGCACTGTATTTTGGTTTGGGTTTTAAAAATAAACACAGAAGATGTCAGGGAATACATTGAAAAATGTCATGGTATCAAAGCCTCTGTTGGCAAATTTGTGCCTTCATGTCCATTTTTACGTTGTACTAGAAGAACAATTACCACTCAATGTGCAAAAGACACACAGGCGCTCACTGAGCAAGTGGCCATGAACTTACACTACTCCTTCGCAGAGCAAGGTAGGAAAGGGGTGGCTGGATGCCCCCGCTTCTGCGTGTCGGTTAGATGGCACAAAAAGACACCAGAGAGGCTGTGAGACACAGACTCCCGAGCCAGTGGAGCACCATGTCTACGGAGCCAGAGGATCGATATGCAAGTCTCCCGGCAGAGAGACCCAGGCTTCCACAGGAAATATGTGAAGACCCCGCGAGTCCCTTGCGTGGACAGACAGTGCCCTGTGGCCTCCAGCTGCCTGCAGGACAGGGAGCAGCACGACTGGCTCTGGCTGGAGACCAAGCAGGGAAATCCACCTCTGTTAGGTTAGCCACGATCTAGAGGGTTTGGCTGCAGATGCCTAAAACATTCCTCGGACTGGCAGGAGCAGTATTCCATACAATTTCCCCGGAGAGAAGAGCCAAGCCTGGGCAGCAATCTCTGGCCCAGCCCAAGCACTGTGCCTCAGCACTGCAGTTCGCAGTCTTCATGTGCTCTACTTGATGGAGTTAATTTTCCCTTTTGCTCTCTTGTTTTGAGTCTGAAAATGTACTTATATTTCCCCTGTGCTGATTATCACTAGTTCTTCAGAGTCCATCCATTCTCAGCTGTCCTCTGCACTGACTACCTCCTCCCAGATGAAGCCATCACTGCCAAGGTGAGAGAACACCACTGTGTTCTCTGCTTTGGGAACCCACCACCACCGCTGGGAGAACTGTGCGGGCAGCCTGTTTTGGCAAGGTGGGGGAAGGCAGTCAGTGGCAACAAACAAAACCCTAATTTTTCTAACAAAGCAACCAAACTAACTGCTCAGCAAGAACAGTGATGCTGCGCAGATACACCCATTCCTCCCAGCCCGCCTTCAGGAGAATCTCAGCCCTTAATGAAGAGGCTTCCAGAGACCCTCTGCCCCTTTCCAGCTGACAGCACTGCAACACAGCCTGGGACTGTCTTGAATGGTCTTCCCAGTGCTTGGGCTTATGGGGTTCTCACTGAGAAGCAGCAACAGCTTTTCTGCTGAAGGGACTGCACAGTAACTGGGACAGGCTGATTCAGAGCAACTCACTTGAGTGTTTTTGCAGTATTGTCGTTGACGCCAAGAACAGGTCTCTCAATTTCCAGGTCTTTACGACTGAAAGACAAAACAGAAGAATTCTCCAACAAATCAGCAGAGGAAACTGGTTATCGCGGGAGCATGTGAAATCCAACCAGGAGTGCTGGTTCCAGCAGCCAGGCAACAGGTTATCCCTCCCTGTGTCACAGCATGAGCAGGAGCCCCAGGAGGTCACCGCAAGAGAACAGCATCCATGCTCTCATGGCAAGCTTGCTGTGTACCTGGAGAGATCATCTACTGAGGCCTGAAAGGGTCCCCCAGGCACGAGGGCTGAGCCTGGCTCAGGATAACAGCTGAACACCAGGCTTAGGACAAAGGTTCACATGATGTAATATCCAACAGAATAATATCTATGGCAGCAAATCTACTGAGCATGGCAGCTATGGGAGCAACTTAGCAGGCAAAAAGGTATCCTGTACCTGTTGTATGACGTGAGGAACAGCTGGAGGTTATCTTGGTTAATGTCCTGCGCAATATGAAGCCTGTACGTTTGGATCAAATCTAGATTTGCCTGAAGTTCCTCCTGTACAAAAGTGTAAGAGTCGAAAGACAGGGAACATCATCTTTTTCACAAGAAATGATACCCACAAAAATACTGCAGCATTAAAGTGCCTCCACACACCATTCCCCCATTACCAGTAACACAGAGGGCAGCAGCTCCAGGGTGCAGTAGTACCTTGGCTACATGAAATGTTTCTGCAACACGACTGTTACAATCCCTACTTCGGTAACGTTGACTACACTTTCACAAACAGCAGTGCACAGGTTGCTGCAGGAGTGCAATGGTATCCTGCGATGGGAGGAGCTAGCTCCCGAGCCTCAGTAACACTTATAAAAACACAAATCGCTTCAGTTTAGGTCTTCTGCTTCTGCTTAATGTTAAAGAAGCTTTAGAGGCAAGTTCCAAGACTGGGACCAAACAAAAATTTAATCCCAACACCCAGCCCTACGAGGAAACTGTATTCTGAAGAGAGCTGGAGAGACAGAGAGAAAAGGGAACACAAGGAAGCACTACATGTAATGAAGGGGCCTGAAAGCGGGGAGAGAACAGTATCTGCTCTAAGCAGGAGGAAGCTACGTGACTCCTTCCAGTGCTGACGTGTGGCAGTGCAGGTGGACTGACCTGCTGCCTGTCCTATCTCGTGTGCGTGAGGCACAGCCCCTTCCAGTTGCCCAGTAAGCTTGCTGGTCGGGAGCCAGCAAATCCCAAAAAGAAGGAATTGCTATATCCAAAGTTTTCAGGAGATGCTGGTTTCCCTCTGCTCAAACTGAAGGGGAAGACGAAGAGCAGGAAGCAGCAGTTCAATATTTGGACACTGTCAGCTCCCAGCTGATCTGTGCTCTGCCCACAGCTCAAATGCTTCCATGCTGGCCACAGAGAACCAGCTGCCACTTGCTTCTGCAGCCATTAAAGAGACAGATCTAACACTAGTGTGTGGGATGCCACCACCTCAATGTGTCTGGAGGCACTTAGAGCTAGTGTGAGGATGCTCATGCTCCCTGCAGAGTGCAAAGCCCTGATGTGAGCCTGACACACAGAGAAGACAGCGCTATCTGCAGCAGCCCTGATCTGATGGACCTGAGCTGTTCCAGAGCAGGTACACGCAGAAGTTACAGCTCCACGTACAACTGCGTGCTGGGTACTTACATGGCCAAAATGATGCGCCAAGACAATATCCACTACATTGGTTGTCCAGCCTGAAAACTGAAGAGTAACCGTGAATGAGAAGGAGGGAGAGTCACTGGAAAATGCTGTTCCCTGACAAATTTCAAAGCCTTCCCCCACCTCGGAGTAAAGAAAATTACAAAGAGCCTATTCAAGTGATATAAGAAACAAATGCCTGAGGCTTGGGATGGGTGTGTGAGGATCTGAAGTCTGCGTACACACAACACACAGTTCTCCAGAAACTTGGACCCCTGAATAGTTAACTGCATGTGGCCAGAACAACAGAATAATTAAAAGATCCATTCAAGCTCAGCCAAATAAAGCCCGAAAGCTTGAATACTAAATCAGAGGAAAGCTGAGTGCTCAATAGCCCCTCAATTCCCAGCAGTTTACCCAGGTTTCTCATTCATGTATGATCACACCCCGCCCCTGCTCCTATGGTGGAGGCCGTACGACACCCAGACTTGAGAGCCCAGCAGGGACAGAAGCGAGATTCCACAGCTTTTGCCATAATCCTGTGCTCTGTCCTTTTCCTCCTTACTCTACACACTGTGCAGGAGAAGGACAGTCTCACCTTGGATGCCGCCCAGTCAATCCATCCCTTTGCACATGGATCAACGTTGATAAGAACGAGTCCCTCCACCAGGTCAGGGTGGCTGAGCTGTGGGGAGAGAGCACAGGCACACTCAGAGGGATGACTCAGCTCACACGCTGCTCAGCAGCACGCACAGCAGCTGGAAAGCTTCTTGCAAAAGGAAGACAGAGTGAAATGAAAACTAAGTGGGAAATTCCATCTGTGTCGGGCAGCCAGTGGCCTGTTCCTGAGCCTGTCCCAGTGCTGGCTCCCAGCCAGACTGTGCTCAGCTCGGTTGCTGGCACCGGGAGACTGACTGCTCACACCCCCGCTGCCACCTCAGTGTCTTCTGGTGACCCACGCGGCCGGTGTGGCCACGGGTCCGGGTCAGGCCCCCGCATGTTACCGGGTTGTGAGCAGTGACTTTTTCTGCTCCCATCCGGCACCTTCGGGAAGAGTCCTGTGCCCAGAGAGCCCCTCCTTCCACGCCTCGAGGATGACGGAGTCTCTCAAAATGGCAAAACGTCAAGATTTGGCAAATGGCACAGGCATTGGTGCCAAGGTGCCGCAAGCACCCGCAGCCTGAGCAGAGGCCTGGGAAGCCCCAGCTGCAGGGGCACCAGTGGGCACCCCCGCTGCCCCCCACCATGGACACCCCCAGTGCCCTGCAGTTTGCCCTGGGGTGTGCGCATGGGGAGCACAGGTACAAAATACCGTGAGAACTGCTTGCAAGCGCAAACCCGTCGATCTAACACAGCCAGAGAACCCAGAGCTGTAGGCTCACTCCTTTCAGGCTGAAATTTTATGGCAGCTCTTCTGCTTCACTGCACAGAACAGCACTGGCCAAGCAGAAGGAGACAACTCTGTCCTCAGCAGGAACCTGCAACCCAGGTAGTATGGCAAGGGCTTCCGAGCTGAGGACAGAGGCTTGTTTGTGCGATCTTCTCTCTAGCAATACCAAACTACACAAGACACAAAGGCAAGGAACGGAGCAAACGCCAGTGCCTCACACTGCCCCAGGCCCAGCCCTGCGTGGAGGGAGCGGGAAGCAGGGAACTTTCTGTAGCGGGGGCAGCTGCGTGGTGAAGTGGCTGTAAGAAGCAATAATGGCCTAAATCATCCGCAACTCTGCACTCCACAGCTTGAAGCAAACTTTACTGAACATCAGGTTTCTGTGTTTTTTTCTTTTAAAACCATCTCTGAAAGACTCAGGGAAATTTCTGGGCTGCTAAAAACTATGTCCACTGATTTCACATGCATATAAACACTCCACTCGAGAGAAATGCAGAAGTACTAAGATAAAGCTAGCATCCTCTTGTCAAAGGGTGGAGCACCAACTCTACTTCCTTCCAGGGAAAAAGCACGTTCCTCATCAGCGCTGGCTCACAGCACATCACCAAATCCAGTGTTTGGTGTCACAAACACTGGAAACAGCATACGGTAATGCAGCCAGTCTTTGTGGAGACACAAGGCTGGATATTCCTAGCGGTCAGGATGGGCTCTGCTGACCCAAAGACATCACACTACAATCCTTCCACGCCTGGCACAGCTTCAGAGGAACCTTGCCTGCTCCAGTTTAACCATCTGGATGTGTAGCTCTCACATGGCTCCCTGCAGACCTGCTGTAATTACTGACTGCTCTCGCCGCACGCCCCACAAACAGTCTGTTCGATCAGCAGAAGACCACAGCTCCTATCAGTCACAAGGAAATGAAGAGATACTTACTGCACACCTGCTGAGGACGTAAGCGCCAGCTCCCAGCCCAATCCCAATGAAGCTTTTCAGGCTGAAATGCAGACATTTCATAATCAGCAAGGCTAACTTGAGCTCACAGCCAAAGCATCCCCAGAGGCAAAGCCTTTCCCCTCTCTGCATCCAGCTGCTCCCATATGGTCCATTTTCAAAGTGATCCAGCAAGGATGCAGCCACCATAAATTGTCTCCCGTGGCAGACAATGTTCCCAGCATAAGAACCAGATATGGTTACACAGGTTAGCAGATATTCAGGCCACTTGAGACAAGACAGAGAGTGCATCAGGTGTTGCGAACAGAGACAGAGTAGGCGCTGGAATGGCTGTATCCAGCTGGCTCACCCCATTTCATCTCAGGGACTTACTTCAGGTGTGTCAGAACAGCAGGCAGCATTTCAGCCAGTTCATCCATACTGGGGTACTGGTACCTGAAAATCAAGAGAGGCTGCTGCAATCAAAGCACCTTCAGATAGAGCTTGACAGAGGTTACCCTCCAGTTCTACTCAAGGCAGGAGAGACAAGGAACATCTGACAGGCATGTACACAGCTGGTTATCTTACAATGACACTGTATATTCCAGCCAACTGCACCGATCTCATTCCTCAGAGCGGGATTACCACTGAGCTGTGGTTTTCTGGGCAGTCAGACTTCTGCCGAGGATGAACAGAGTAAGGAACACCAGCTAGACTGCAGTGTGCTGGGCTCATGCTCAAGTCAGAAAGCTGGTACCAGCACTCACTATTAGCAAGGGCTTTACCCACACCTCAGCGACTGGAGAGTTCCCTGAATGCCCCTTGGGAAGCCTCACCTCGTTCCCCCTGTGCATGAGAAAGCTGCCTCCTGCTACGCTCAGCTTGGCAGTCTCAGGTGTGGTTTAAACCGGGCACTATTTCAGCCCAAACTGCAGTCCTGACCACAGCTGAACAGCCAGGGTCTCTGCAGAGCTCTTACCCAGATGGGAACGGGGGGGCTCCTTCCTGCTGGCCTGGTGCATCCACATGGCACACAGCGAAATGATGAGTGATCTCCTGCATGTCTTCGAAGTTGAAGAATGCATTGAAACAGGATTTGTCTATAACAACAATAAAAAGGAATGAGACAGATCCTGAAGTTTTGCTGCCATCCACCCTCCAAACATCCCAGCAAACACCCCCGTGATCCCACAGGGCAGCGGATGCTGAGCGATGCGTGCTGCTGTGCCCCACACTGCAACGTGGCAGCAAGTCCTGGCAAAGTAACTGCTGTAGCTGAGGGGCAGCCAGACAAATGACAGGTCTGCATGTGTGCCCGGAAAAACAAGGCCTTGCAGCATGTGGGTACTCACAGCACACACCGAGGAGCACCTGTGTGAACTATGAAGCGCCTGTTGAGTGGGAAGGTGTGTGGAAACAGCAACTGAGCCCCTAGAAACATCACAGCACGTCTGCAGCCCTTGTAGAAGGGACTTGCTCACCCGCCCAGCATCCAGGGAACAGATGCCTTGGGGCAGCTCTATTACACAGCGCGACAAGTCAGCTAGAGCACTGCAGGGCAGCAGGCAGACCTATTGCACTTTTCCACTTCGGCCCTACCTTTCAAGGCTGTTGGAATGGACACAGGTGTGCCGCGTGCTCTCTCTCCTGCAGACCTCTATCTTTCTACCCTGGAATGGCCTGTATCACCTCAGCTCCAGGCCAGTCCCGTTGGTCCCCACACTCGAAAGCAAATACCATGAAAAACCACTTTTTTTTTCAGGGTCCTGGGAATGCAAGGGCTTACGGTTGAGGCCGATGTCATGGTATGTGAGGATGACAGGTCTGTTCCCCTTGGGTGTGCCCCTCATGGTGACATGGACCACTCCGAAAGCTGTCTCAATGTCATGTTCCTGCAGAGAGAGAAGAAGGAGCCTCAGTGGCAGGTGTGCTGCAGGGGACTCTGACTGAGGGCCAGCAGCCAGGGTCTCATCCCCACTTTGACACTGCTCTCCCATCCCCAGCTAGCGGCTCGCTATGGCTCTTGCAATCAGCAACCCCGTTAAATCTCTCTCTCCAAACACTGCCGAGAGCAGGTTGCTCTTGTACAGATGTGTGAAGGTTTTGGGGCTGTGTCTTCCTGTGATCTTATTTAAATGTCCTTCAGTGACGCTCCTGCACTGTGGCAGAGGCTGGGCACCACGTGTCCATCCAGGCGTTCATGGTATCACAAATTCAGCCCCTGGCTCCCACTGCCAGGCCCTCACCCCCAGCTCGCATCCCTTTCCTTCCGTCCCACCGCCCCATAGGTCTCCCTGGGCTGCCTCCCAGCCACACTCCTGGGAATGTCTTGTCCGCAGGCACGCAGATGTGAGGGACACAGCAGTGTCTGAGGGGCTGGCAGCAGCCCCAGGCCCTGGGGACCACACACCAGGTTTTGGAAACAGCGCGACAACACGGAGCACGCTGCTGGCTGGGAGAGAAAGAGAACCAAGCTCCAGAGATGCGATCACTGGCTGCCTGGGAGCTTGTACCCATCTACAGGGGAGCGGGTGGCAGCTCTGCATTTCAGCAGCATCAGAAATGAGAGATACGGATCCTCCTGCACCTGCTCTCCCAGACTGCCCGCCTACCGCAGCCCCACCTCGGGCGATTTGGCCAAGAACCCGGCCGACCTCGATCACACTGCTGCATCAACGTTCCCGACCCATCACCCCAGGGAAGGCCGAGCCTTAACCACACACTTTTTTCTCCCTGCTACCTGGTTTGGTCAGCGTGACAGTAAAACACCCTTAGGCTCCTCCAGCAGCTGGCACGGATACAGGAGGTTACGCTGGTTGCCAGTGGAGAAGTTCCATGACATGAGCCTTTTCCCAAGCAAAATATTGAGGGCTTTTCGCACTGTGCCTTGCACAAGTGAGCAACAGGACCGTGAGGGCTCTGGGTTCCTCTGCAATACTTGTCCAGTGCAGAAACAGAAGCAAAAAACTCATGATGATGAACACAGAAGTGGCCATGAAATCACAGAATTGTTGAGGCTGGAAAAGACCTCTGAGATCATAGAATCATAGAACAGTTCAGGTTGGAAAAGACCCTTGGGATCATCGAGTCCAACCATTAACCCCACACTACACGTTCACCCCTAAGCCATCTCACCCAACACCACATCTGAGCGATGCTTAAACACACCCAGGGATGGCGACTCAACCACCTCCCTAGGCAGTCTGTTCCAGTGTCTGACCACTCTTTCCGTGAAGAATTTCTTCCCAAGGTGAACTCTCGTCCCAGAAAATCTTTGTCAAGCCATCAGTGCTCGGGAATAAGGAGAGACTGATCCATCCTGGCTCACGCAGCACCTGTTGTAGTGCCTTGTAACATGTTGTAATGCCTGTGAGGTACTGTGGGGCCATGTACGGTCTGGTCTTGTCACTGTCCGGTAAGGGAACGTATTGCCGGGTGTTGTGCTGGAGATCAAAAGAGATCATCAAGTCCCCTGAGTTGAGCTAAATTAGCTGCAAACACATTCAGACAAACCCTGGTCTGGGATAACTGTGGACTTTGGAAAAGCTGCGGAGGAGGCAGTAAGGCTGGGTACACAACCTCACCTCACCTTTTCCTCATCTACAGAAATCAAAGGAGAGACATGCTCTGACTTACAGACACTGTAAAAAGCACCAATTATCTTGATACTAAAAAGAGCCTGCTTGGGGAATAGTCCCGTGGTTCTGCCTGAAGACAGGACTTTACAATCTCAAAAATACTTTTTATTAGTTTACACAAAGTACATAATTTTTTTTTTTTTAAAACAGTAATTTCCAGCAACCTGACTAGACCAAACACGGGACATGTGAGAGTACCTGGCTTGCAGCACATCAGAAATCCACCTCACCCCTCCTTTCTGGGTACTCCCAAGAGCTGGCTGTGGGCCACACTGATGTAGTTCCCGCAGCCAAGGGTCCTCCTCCCCCAGCTGTATGTTTTTGCAGGGGCTCCAAAGCCTCTGCAGGCGGAGATGCTGCACTGTGCAGGCGCAGACGCTGGAGCACCTCCGGAGCAGCGGCGATCTGCCCGCACTGGAGACCAGGGCAGGCGACCTTATCCGTTTTTTACAAAAGCAACAACCTTAACAGAAAGCATTCGTGACAGCTTTTGGATGAGGCCAAGGGTGGTGGCTGGCAGTGCACGCGGCTGAAGTGGCGAAGCACAGCAAACTAGCTCACTCGGTTGAGCGTGGTGCTGATAACACCAAGGTCACGGGTTCGATCCCCGTTTGGTCCCCATGTGTTGCCTGATCTAGTCGAGAGGTGTCCCTGCCCATGACAGGGAGGTTGGATTAAATGATCTCTAAGGTCCCTTCCAGCCTCGGCCATTCTAGGATTCTATGATGATTCTATGATGAAACTCCTGGAGGAGCTCAGCGAGCACCAGAGCAGCCGGCACTCGCAACCGCTGGCTGCGCGTCCCCCGCACCTGAGCTTACCAAGCAGTCGGCTGCCACCACGAGCAGCTCTCTGCCAGCCCTGGCAGTTGTCGGTCTCTCCCATAAGCAGCTTTAACTCACTGACCTGGCAGGAAACTATCCAGCTGCCTTGGTTTTTTTTTTCTTCAATCTTCCTTTGTTAGACTTCTGCCAGGTCAGGGAGTTAAGAAGCTCACAGAGAGAGGCTGGCAACTGCTGGGTCTGGCTCAGAGCCCGAGGGGAGAGCGTGCGGTGGCAAAAGAAATAACCCTGCCCCGAGCACAAGGCCAGTTAAACTGACTCACGTCTCACGAAACTGCATCTCCAGAGGACTAGGGAGGGTTTTATAAGCAGCAGCAAAATGTCAACTGTCAAACAGAGGCACAAAGCCCAAATGGAGCTGACAGTGAGAGAAGCACAGGAACCAACAGAAGAGCTGATGATATTAAAAGAAGTCAGCAATACAGTGTCCTCTCTGGAATTACACTCAAACTTACTGCTAAGGTCACACGTGCTTCCGCTACGTAAGAACACTGGACAAGGTAACAGAAACGGAAACGCCCACGTCTCTTCAGCACCTCAATGTGCTTCGCACTGCAAAACCCTGCGGTTTTCTTTTCCAAAGTTGAGTCGGGTCTTAGCTCTCTAAGAGCTTCCCTGAGCTAAAAATCTGCTTTCCTCATGCCACTTACTTTGCAGACTGTGTAAACTGCAGTTTGGGGAAATGAGATGGTTTGTTCATGTCGCCACCAGGCACCAGCCCAATCTGAAGGGCACTCACCTTGCCTCGCCTTCAGTCACATCAGCGATTCAGACACAGGGAATACCCACTGGAGACAGAAGCAACTTGAGAAATCCCATCTTCAACAAATCTCAGCAAGCAGAACTTCTAAAAATTTAAGATGCTGAATCTGCCCTGTACAGTGACAAAGCCTTAGACTGGGAGTGCGTAAGGTTATTTCATTGTCCTCTTGCCAGTCCCCTGGCAAGGTGGAAATTCTCCTCCTGGGAGCCTCCCTCCTCTGCTTCCTCTGGTTAAATCCTTTCACTTTTTAAAGGTTTTTTCCAAGCTCTACAGAGCAAGCAGCAGACACTACATTTGAGATAAGGGGTTCTACACTCACTTTTTTTAGCTACACATCACAACATCGTGCTGATCTCCTTTCCAAGATTACCTGGAGACACCAGACCGAGTTTCAGCCCTAGCTTCCCTACAGGTAATCCTGTGGGCATTTTTCCCGTGAACTTTATTTCCTCTGAACCTTTGCCCTGTAGCTTTAGCGCTTTTATCTTGACCCATGATTGCAAGGACAAAACCATTTCCAGACGTCACACGATTCCAGCACGCATAACTTCCCTGTCACCTGCTTTCCTCCAAAGCAGCGCTCTCCCACAAACCAAAGCCCAAGGACAGCGCGAGGCAGGTGCTCAGCACAGAGCTTAGGTATTGCGCTTGAGATGGCAACAACAGTCTCTATGCTTGTGAGATGTAACTGCTACCTCGAGTTGGCCAAGAAGTTATTATTTCATTGCATCATTACTGGTTTATTACTCTTCCAAACACGGGGCAGAATCACTCAGTCACAACAGGAACCAGAGCACCGGCTGAGAGAACGGCAGCTTCGCAAGCTGCACCCTCTGCCCTCGCCGAACGCGCCTTCTCCGTGTCCTCCTTGTAGAATCACCCCCGGCAGCCACCCAGCGAGAGTCACGCTGCCCTGCAACTGCAATCCTCCATATTCTCTCCTGGTATTTATTTGCCTGTTGCTCATGTAGAAATGCAGTGTTGGAAAGTATCGGACACTTTCCTTCTCAGGTGCTGGTGTGCTTTGCTCCTGATCTCTGTTGAGGCCAGCTCTGACACTGCAGGAGCACGGCTGGAGTGAAGATTGAAGGACTGTGGCCAACTCCAGCCGTGCTCTGAACACTCATCTGCTCCACAGTGCAGGGAAGCAGTCACAGCAGAAGGCAGGTGGAAAAGATGTGGCCAGGAGACTGCCAGAATTTAACAAAAGCCTGCAAAATAAGGAAGATGAATCCGAGAGAAGACGACAGTCTGCAGCTGTGTTTTGAAAAGCCTGATGAAAGTTAATTTTCACTTAGGGACTGGAAACTTTGTCAGAGGTTTCTCTGACAAGATTTTATCTGCTTCCTTTATTTGTACAGTAGGTACAAACCAAACGGCAGCTGCAGATGACCTGCTGCAAAGGGGAACTCGACGGTAGAGGCAGCCTTGCTCTCGGCAGCCGCAGGCACGGGGCTGGTGACGCACAGAGGCCGAGCGAGCGGCAGCCCAGGCACCGTCCTGCGCCCGCAGCGACTATCGATCAGCTCCAGCGAGCGGGAACCAGCGTTTCAGAAACCAGCGGTTCCCTCGGGGCACGGATGCGAAGAACAGTGGTGGAGGAGGATTAGGAGGCGTGGAGACCGGCTGTAGCTGGTCAGACCAAAGGTCCAGCTAGCCTCCTGGTCTGAAGAGCACGTGCTTGTGGAAAAATAAAACAGAGCAAGCTCGTAATGATACCACCTCAAACACTTGCACCTCGTAACAGCCTCCAACAACCTGTAGGTCAAAAGAGGCTTTGGGAACTGGAGGTGTGGTCTTCAGTTTGACTTCTTCCTCTGAGAAGCGGGCAGTCACCCCCTGCTACCTCCGCTTTTGGCACTTGCCTCACCCTGTGACCGGAAAGCTTAACCATGTGGGGGGTGAAGAACTGCTTCGCTCCCCACCTTGTATCTGCTGGTTTTGTACCAGATCCCTCAGTCCCTGGTTTGGAAGATCGAGGACGGCTGATCCCATCTCCGTAACCCAGAGCAGCTCCGACCTAACAGCTCCCTGCGCCTCCCCTCCTCGTGCCCCGTTCTGGGCTGACTGTCCGTCCGGGTGGGCTACGGCAGCTTTTTTTCTGACCACCCTGCTGTTCTCCAACCTGCCCCGGTGTGCTCTGCCCTTCCCGAGGCGGGGGGGCCGGCAGTACGTCAGAGACACGTGGGCGTGCTGTGGATCTACACGGTAGCACAATGAGGTTGTTTTGTTCTCTGTTCCCAATAAACAAGAATTGATTTGCCTTGCTGAAAGCCACATGCCCCAAGCTGACATTTCCACTCATCTCTCGCAACATTAAGGTCTTACGCCGCTGGGTCATCACCAGCCCTGCGCCCACCCTTTCACATTCCACTGCAGGCTGGTTTTACCCAACACACATCACGCTTCATGGGATGGCAGATGAAGTTTGCGAGCGCACCTTCCATCGCTATTTCCAGATCATTTAAGAGTAGATTCAAGCAGCACAGGTCCTGATACGGATCTCTGAGATGCTCCTCTAGTGACCTCAAACAACTGGGAAAATAATTGTCATTTATTTATTTTGTGTTTGTTTTTTTTTTTTATTTTTCAACCGATATTTCACCCAAGGAAGGACCTCTCCTCTGACTGCATGCCAACCTAAGTCCCTTAAGACACACGTCTTAGGACCCCTGCTGGTAAGGGGTCTTGTCTTTTGGAAATCCAGGCAGGCTGCAGCAACCAAACTGCCTTCACTTATATGGTTACTGACTACTCCAAAGAACTCTAACAGCTCTGCAGAGCAAGGTTTTTTCCCTTGACAAAACCCATGTTGACAAGCATTTACCCATGTAATTCATGCACTGTACTCCTTGCAGTCACTGTGCTGCCAAGCTTTACCAGTCCGTCCCTCCGAACTCTCTCACATCATCCCATTTCTGACAGGTCCAAAACAGAACTGTTATTTTTCTTTCCCCTCTGCAAGTCATCTCTCAAGATCCCCTCCTGTCTGCCTTGTTCTGTTTGTATACTTAATCTAGTAGAGTTTGTAACCTTTTGCATTTTCTTCAGCTTTTTGAAAAATGCTTTTTTGTTTTCAGTAGCCCCCACGCCTTTCCGTTGAGACATGCTGGCCTCCCTGCACCGCTTCTCACGTCTGCTGTGACAGATCGTGGGCATTTGCTCTCTGCTCAGCTTATTTTCAATAAGCTTCTCCATTTCTGTCCAGTTCTTTTTTTGAACTTGGAGTGCAAAAACACCGAAGTTCTTTATGGTTTGTGTTTTTTTTCTTTTCACTTTCCTAAAGACATTGAGCACATTTTGGTTCCCATCACAGAGCAGCTCTTTGAAGACACTGCTCTGAACATGTTTCTCCTCCTCAGAATCATGTCAATGATGGCTTCTCCTCCCTGGAGCTCCCTAACCTGTTGTCCCATAGAATTTTGGCAGCTAAAATGGAGTATTGGTGTCACATCCCGCAGCCACATCTGTCTAACTCACACAGGGCAGCTGAAGCTTCCTACCCCTGCCCTCTCTCCGAGCCTTTAGCTTCTCTGATCACAGTCTTGGGCATCCACACAATTACAGACAAAACAGAAATTTCTCATTTAGGCCTGGAATTTCAGTCTAAATGGAATCCAAGCTATTTACTGACATTAGAGCCCAATCAGATGAACAACCTCCTTTTAACATCTGCCTGCACCCTCTACCACCACCCGCATCCACCCCCTCTTTGCTGCCCACTGTACCCAGGTGTTCCACTGCCAGCATCCACCAAGAGGGACCTCAACTCTCTTCCGTGGTCTCACACGAGGACACAAAAACCACTGGCAGAAACCAAACCAAACTGAGATTTTGCGTGCAAGTTTTTGTTACGGATTGGCTGACGGGATGACGAAGCGCTGCAGAAAAGCGTGCTGCTCCTCTTGTCCCTCTGCCCTGCCCCGTGCCTCGTGGAAACCCCGAGGAGGGAGCTCAGGGCTGGGCTCGCTGTCCCACTGCACCGGGAAACCAAAGCGGTTGCCCCTGCAGCCCCGGGAGCTCCCACGTGGATGGAAGGTCAGCGCTGCGAGTGCACACACGCTGGCAGGGGCGCTGGCATGCCTCAGTCACACGGGTACGACGCACTTCTAGGCAGGAGCTGGGCAGAGAACTGCTTTGGGCAGAGAAGGCTAGTGACCCCCTGCAAAACCCTGTGGTTTTTCCTATAGGCTTTTTGGTCCTCAGAATCACTGCTCTTAGTCAAAGAAATCTACACTTTAGAAAATGAAAAGTATGTGAACCATAAAGGCTGCGACATCGGAAGGTGACAGGACAAACCCAAGAGCAGCTTTAAGACATCTGAGATTAAACACAAGCTCAAATACTGCTGGGAGGCAGCCCTTGCCTGGCATTCGCCGAAGGTCCGACCGGACTGGGACATTATCCTATTTGGCCTCAATATCTCTGAACGATTCTTAAACTGAGAAGGAAAACACATACTCAGCTATGACTGCCAAAATCTAAATTTACTGATTAGGGAAGAAGTGGGGGCATGCAAAGTCAGGGGAAGCATCCCCGACTGCCACCCTCTGCCTTGGGCCAGAAAGGGAAGCTCTGACAGCGCCGCTGCCAGGCGCCACAGAACATCTCCTGCGTTAAGAGGAAACGCTGCGGAGGGAAGGAACGGGGCATCCAAGAGCAGCTCCAGAGTGCCTTGAGCTCCAGAGACTCCTCGGCAGCAACCAGAGGTACCTGGGTCCGCCAATCCCAGCCACGCTCCCTCAGCTCCAGCTCACAGCGTGAGCCACAGCTAATTCAAGTCTGAAGTAAACCATTTGTTTCACAGTGGGAATAATTAATTATGAGAATTTTCATGTTACCAGTGCACTGACAACGAATTTATCAAGCCCCTTTCTTTGGCATTACCAGCTAAGTTTTACTCCCAATGTGAAGGTGCTTGAAATTCAAAATTAGTTCCCCCGAAAAAATGAGAATTAATTTAATTCGGTAACCGACCATAAAGAACACGTCTCTGAATTTCCCCCAGTTTATATTTTTAAATATTTAAATCTGGCAGAACAAAGAGCAGGAAGGTGTCTGGTGCTCACATTCTGCTCAAGCTTGTTGAATGTCTGTACTAGCAGAGGGCTAGAAACATCCTGAAAAGCCTTTTAGCTACAGGACACTCAGGTCCCGGTTCACTTATGGCAAAGAAAACTGCCATTGCTGCACTGCCGTGAGGCGAAGGAGACACAGATTACTTAGGTCAGGTTTTCCCCTTTTTCAGTAATGCTGCAGCCACAGCTATTATTTACTTTATGTCACCTCTGGCACTCTTGGTTTGGTGGAAAACAATTGCAGCATGCTCCTCAGGTGACCTGTCACAGCGAGTAACCACCGAGAGCTTACAGCAGAGACGCCATTGTCCTGCTCTGTGCAGCAGCTACCCTCACGTTTCTACACATTAGTAAACCAACAACATAAACTACGCCTATAAGCTCGGAAAAAAAAAGTATTGTAAGACTGTAAACCATCACCATCTGGTAACTTACCATCACAGTACCACCGACCTTAATGCTGTGGGTAGGTAAGTGCTTACCACCTCCTCCCTGCGCTAAATTATTTTGGAAATAGTAGAGCTGAAGGAGACAGCTGCGTGGGAAGCAAGCATAAATCAGATTTAAAGCAACATCTTGAACTAAATTATTCATTTTTATACAGAGCAGAAATTTATTAATAGAAAACACAATATGATCCATGCAAGCAGGCAGTGGCTTCTAGTACTTTGCGTAATTGGATTAAGCCTTAAATTAGAGAACTGCTGGGTGAGAATCAAGAGCAGCCAAAGAAGGAGGCACTTAATCTGGTTACGCAAACACAAAGGCATCAGGAGACAAAGGTGTTGCCGGGCTATCCCCGACTGATCGTGGCAGCTACAAACAAGCCCTCGTGTGTCCCCGTCCCAAAGGCCCAGGGCCAGCCCTGGCGTGGATCCGTGACGCCTTCCTCTGCTCCCTGTCAGCCCGAGAGAAGCGGTTGGGCACCGCCACAACACAGATTCTGCCAGAGACCGGCTCTGCCGTCAAACGAACCAAACTGACCGGCGGGAGCAGTAGAGCCGAGAGGCTGCGCTTGTGCTCACACATCGGAGACATCGGCTCCGACAACCACACACCACCGAGGCCGAGCAGCAACTCACGACCGCACCGACGCGCTGGAGACGGAGCAACACGGGCATCTCCATCTCCTGCCCCGCCCGCGTGTGACCAGAAGCCGTTAAAGCTACAACTTCCTCACACTCCAGTGAAGTGTCCAACTTCAGGAGCAAGCACGGATTTAGAAATTCGCAGTGCTTCTTGCTCCTGTGCTCCAAGGGCAAATCCTGCCTTGCCCAGCTAGGGCCGGACATTGGACCTGGGTGAATCAAAGCACTTGCAGACCCGCTCTCGCTCGGAGGCGGGTTGTTTTTCCCAGCACCCTGCACTACTGTTCAGAGCCAGCGGCCAGCCAGGCTGCAGCCTTCCCCACCGCTGCAAGCGGATCAGGTCGATGCCTCCCCGGCTCGTCCACCCCCTGGGCAGCGGGCTCACGGTGCCGCACCCCACCCACACGCAGCTTTTGTAAACCCGAACCCTACGCAAGGAAGGTTTGAGCATGCTAACACCCCGGAAAGTCTGAAAATAGTTTGTGTGACTGCTAGAGCCCAGACCGTCTTAACCCTTAAGGCAGCCCGCGAGACAAGGCAGGGGCCGCGCTCCCAGTCGAGGCCAGTCCACCTCCCGCCGTGAGGAGCCAAACTGCACTGCGGTGTCTCGCTGAAGACCACGAACGTCTTAAAACCTCCCGAAGAAGTGAAAGGTGGGCCAGTGTCTCCAAACCTTCGACACCCTTGGGAACTAGGGCTGAGCCTAGCTGCACTGAGTTCTAACTCGCGTTGCAATTACTCCTCAGCTGCTCTGAAACCCCACCAAGGGGTGTTGCACGCAGGTGCAAACAGATCAGTCGCTGTCGGGGAGAAGGCACCATTCACTTTTCCGAAGGCAGGAAGGAGGCAAACCCCTTCTCAACCTACAGCAGGCACATTCGCCTTGCTGGAAAAGCTCACTGACAAAACCAAAAAAAAAGCACAGGAACTTCAAATACCACATCTGCATAATCAGCCTCTCTAGCACACCACTGTCACAAGTGTACAGAAAGCAAAAGTAATGTTTAAGCAAACCCCCTAGAAGGACTGTGCTCATAGGTTTAAAAATAAAACTCATGCTTCCGTCCAAGTCCAGCCAGCAAAGGCTTTCCAAAACAAAACACTGCAGTTTTACAGAAAATAGGGCTTTCAGATGGAAAGCCAGTGATGGGAAGAAGAGCTTCCCAAGAAATCCCCATGTGTTGCCTGACCTAGTTCAGAGGTGGCGTCCCTGCCCACGACAGGGAGGTTGGATTAAAACGATGTCTAAGATCCCTTCCAGCCTAGGTCGTTCTATGATTCTATGAAATAAGAATAATGAAAAAAAATAATTTCCATTTTATCATTTTTAGCTTTACAGTATTTGTTGCTGTGATGTCAACAGAAGTCAAAACCACTACTGTAGTGGTGACACCAGTTTTAATAAGATTAGGAGCAGCAACTAATTTAGCAGGCATTAAAAAACTTGCTTTCTAGATCAAAGCATCTTCTGTGTTGTAATTAATTTCACTTTAGCACTCTGAAGGAGAGAACAAAAGAACTCATTGTACAAATCAGAAAAATAATGGTCCTTAATATCCTAGACAAAAGGTTCCAACGCTGGCGAGAACAGCTCCCCTGTTATTCATAGAGAGAAAGTAAACCCTTCCTCAAAGCGCTAACGTTTATTTCACTGCAATAAACAGAAGATGCTTTAAACCATCTTGTATTCAACGCTGTAGCAATTGCAAGCTGGCTTTAACCATTTCATTACAAGATGAACAGTTTCGATTCAACATCCATGACCTCAGCAAATGCCTGTGATGGGATATTTCGATAACCTCTCAACAGCCGCACACCCTCTCCTGCTGCCCAACAAGCAAAAATAAAGCAGAGACTGGGCAAGGATAAGCAAGCTTCTAAAAACGCAGATTAATAAGCTTCAAACAAACGTACTTGTGGCAGAACTTCTCCAAATTTGAACCAGCAAAAACATGGGTTTACTGAAAAGTTACACTTTCAGTGAGAGAAGTGGCAAATAATTCCTTATTGAGGTCTGCCCTTAACTCTTCAAACACTTCGCTGTGTTCTACTCCAGGCACGGGCCCAGTTACACCAAGTAACTCCACGTTCTCAATTAACTCCAGCAAGGCACAGCAAGTTGTTACAGCGGGAAGCTTTAATTTCTTTCCTCCATGGGTTTATGCACATCTTGCCTTTTGTTTCAGCTGAACTCTGAACATCTCCGACTTACTTATTCGCACCTCTCCCCATTCCCTGTGAGCTTTCTGCGCACACGCTGCCAGATCCCTGACCCATCTCCACCCCCAGGTCCTCTTCTGCAGCGAGCGTGCTGGAGAGCACACTTCCCTCCCTTCACATGAGTAGGAGGCGGTGGAAGGGAAGAACCAGCTCCCTCTCAGACCAAATGCTAGCTCACAGCAGGCTGAAGATGTGAAGAAGGCTGCCTTTACCCTTCCTTACAGCTGCCAAGGCTTAAAACTTGAGTGCGTGTACCTCACCCAGCTCCAGGTCAGAGCCGTGGGTGTGCCTGAGCTGCCCTGGCGTTGCTCGTGTCTGTGGGACAGCTGCTGCTTAAAGCCAGGTTTTAGCAGTGGGGTGTTGAGCTGTGCTCGTACTTCAAACCAGTTACGGAAAGAAACAGCCGAGAGACCTGTGGGATAGACTTTTGCTCTCATTTATGCTTATGTATAACTGCTAATGTGACTGTAGCTTTTACAGAGATGTCCCTTGCGCCAGGGAAGGTTCGGATTAGATATGAGGAGGAATTTCTATCCTGAGAGGGTTGTCAGGTGCTGGCACAGGCTGCCCAGGGAGGGGTTTGAGTCGCCATCCCTGGAGGTGTTTAAGAGCTGGGTGGGTGTTGTGTTGGGAGACACCGTTTAGTTGGTTGATAGGGCTGAGACAAAGGCTGGATTCGATAATCTTCTAGGTCTCTTCCAGCTGAAACTATTCTATGATTCTAAGAAACATAACGCAGATTTATTTGGACAGTTTTACAAATACATCAGCACGTTCCTTTGCTGGTATTTAAAAGCAAGCCACCTGGAAAAAGGGGAGAGATTCCGGCTAGCACAGAACACCTACTTCTCAGAGCAGCTGAAGAGGGTCTGCAGATAGTAAAGGAAAGCAGCAGCAGAGCTGTTAACTGCTGTGCAGGTCCCCACGCCATCTGGCCACCAGCAGCCCAGACCACTTAATCCACCATCTGCCCGTGAACATTAGAAGAAGCCCAGCCTAGATTTCATTTGGGTTCATATAGCTTTTGAGTAAAATGTAGGTCTCTGATTTAGGTTAATACATGTATTTCTGAGAATAACCTAGATTCATATTGGTAAAGACCTCTAAGCCACCATGCTGGCTCTCCTTTTTGTCTCCATTGCAAAGGGTTGTCAGATTACATGGGGGCTCTTTTAACTCATGCCCAGGCAATCTGTGATTTGTCAGGTTTAATTGTGGTTGCTTGTAGAGGAACAGTTTAAGAAAACCAGGACACCTGAATCTGAAAGTCGGCTGTATCAGAAAAGCTAAAAGCTTCATCACACCACAGTCACCCAGAGTAACAACTTGCAGAAGCAGGAGGATGCTTGCTCGGTTGACTCAGATCCGGTCCTGGCAAGTTATGCAAAACTAAAAATAAACACACTGGAAAATCCAGAGCGATTCAGACCACCATCACCCATTTTCCCCAAGGGACATCTTACAAACCTTAAATACACACGTTACCTCAAAAAGTAACACGTGCCATGGCACTACAGAAAACAGCCCGCGTAACCCGCGCGCCTGGCACTGCCCAGCTCACGGAGTCAGTGACAGCGGTAACGTCGCGCTCACGAGCTGGGATTAAACTCAACACTTCTCCCGGCTGTAAGCACAGATCAGCTGCAGAAAACCCTCAGAAACTCCAGCTTCCAGCCAGAAGGAGCCCTAGAGGCACCGCAGGGTGAGCAAACGCTGAGGCTGCCCGCGCTACCGCTCTGGCTGTGCCCAGGGCAGAGCTCTGCGGGGACATCCGTCAGCCCTGCGAGGAGCTGGGACGGACGTAGGGCAACGCACCTCGTGGCTGAGAGCACAGGCGGAATTAATGCAGGAGTGACTCCAGTACATCAGTGTCTGGTACTGGGGAGCTCAGACTGGCCCTGCGCTGCCCGAGGGCTGCCCCGTCGCTGTCCGAGGGCACCCGTTCCCGCCGCGCTGCCGGCTGCAGCCTGGCAAGCACAGCCCAGGACGTGGTCGGCCCCATGCAGAGACACAGCGTCACCTCCATTTAAAATGATAAAATAAAAAGGTATAAGAGAATACAATCCATCCCATAACCCCCTAAATTTTGTCTTAAAAGTCACCAGGCCCCTTGCAGATGTTACCGCTACTGCAAGCTGATCGAGAACTTCACCGCACTCTAACTGAAAACCACCTTCCAGTTATCATGAATTTGTGGCAAGTTTGTGCCTGTTCTCAGAAAATTGAGATTTTTCCCAAGGCTCTTCCTTCCTGTGAAACCCTGGACAAACTAAACTTACCCCACCCCAGCCTAAGTGGTTTTAATTCTCTCTTTCCACAACAGGATCTCCCTTCCTCTGAAAGCCCGAGCAAACTTCTTCACTTTGAATTCAGCCATCTCAAACAGCGGCAGGTGAAGTCACACCAACTCTGCAGAGGCCCCAAAGTGGCAGCCAGACATGATTTACCAGATTCAAAAGCAGCAGTCATTTTTCACAGGACGACACAAGAGCTCAACCTCCAAGTTTAAGTACTGTTCCTGGTATTGAGTAACTGAGGCAGAAAATTCAAGGACCCAACGCACCATCTATCCTCTCTGACAGAGATCAAACAGAGACTTAATCCAGCCCTAGGATTAAGTACTTCGCCCTCGGTACTTCCCACATAGGACAGGGGCCAAGCCACGTGTGTCCTGAAGCCACACCTTGTAGGGAGATGGTGGTCGAAGGTGAGGCTGGGACAACATTTACAGTCACGAGAGACACCGTGTTAACTTCTTGCTAAAAAAAATATTCTCCATAAATTACCAAGAGGGATCCCAGGAAGAACATCTTGTCTCCTGCCCAACTGTTGCCATGGCCACCAGCTCACTGCCGATCTAAATCAAAGCACAGGGAAGCAACAAGCACGTCCTTCCCTGCCCCGCGCTGGAGAGCCCCTTTCCGGGGCTGCGGGGCTGCTCCTCGGCAGCTCCTCCTGCGGTTCAGCCCGGGGCGGACAGGGAGCCCAGACAACAACTGCGAACGAGCTGGAGGATGCAGTGCTGTGTTTCTCTGGGGCTCACACAGCTCCAGGCTTGGGGCGTTTTGTAAAGGGCGGCACAAAGAGGCTTTGCCCTCTGAAGGAAAGCACAGAGCGAAAAGGCAGCAGCGACACACAGCTCTTACCCGCACTCCTTCCCACCTTCTCCCTCCGCTCGGGCTCCCAAGACCATACCGCTCACAGACAGGCAGGGCACGGGCAAACGCAGAGCTCTGTTGGGTCATTCGAGAAGTTGCAGCGAGGGCTAGTAAGCTCAGAGGCTCAGGAACCGTATTTATATCCTTTCCAATTATGGCAGACAGGCGTCAGCAGGCAGTGCCTCTACTCCCTAACGCTCTTACTCAAAGCGTTACACCTATTTTTACCCACTACGCATCTGACACGGGAGCACACCACACCGTACCTCAGGAGGAGATGGAGAAAATGCAGAAAGATAGAGACAAGGCAGTACAAGGAAGTGTTTTAAACCCATTATCTGCCGTTATTAAAACAGAAAAATCATTGCCTAATACTGTTGCCACTTCTAAGGCTAGATGCTGAAATTACAACATGCTACAATCAGTAATTTTTATACATATGGGCTTTAAGGTAATACCAAGACTCACAACGAATCAGGCTAAAGCAGTTCAGGGACATGTGCCTGTCCAGACAGGGTGTACTTTCAGTGTCTGATACCAAGAGACAGAAAAAATACAAACTCTCTTCTCAGGACTGTATTTATTATATCCCTGTTCTGCACAGGCTTGCAGGAAGTTTTCTGGAATCATCTACATCAACAGACTTTTATTAAAAGCTCTCAGGTGATGCCAACAGCTCTACCCCCAGCCGCACCACCGAGGTAATCCTGTGCTAAGCAGAGCATGCCAGGCACTGCAGCCTCCTGCAGCTGAAGAGACCAAAAAGCTGCTGGTTGCGTATCGACACGCCAAGAGGGAAGCCCACAAGGTGACCCAGCAGGGCAACGGAGCCCACAAGGTGACCCAGCAGGGTAACGGAGCCTGCACCCTACGAACGCCCCACGTCGTCCCAACACCGCGCTCCGCCCCACAGAGAACGTGTCCTCCATGTCGGACGCTTGTGGTGCAACCGCTCCTCTACCAGGATTATTCCCACAGCAACCAGGCGGGTCAGGCTCATCCCCGCGCTGCCCTGTCGGGTGAACAACTTCCCGGAAAACGGGATGGTCCAGCAAAGCAGGGGTGCTGGGGCAGCTTGGCGAGTTCCATCTCCCCTGAACACACTCAGACAAAGCATGCAAGCTCCTCCTTCCCCAGCCAGCAGACCAGATGGGACGTGACAGAGCTGCAGCTGCTCGGCACATCGCACGCTTCCGAGAAACTGCTTTTCAGGACACCAGGCACCCTGCGAGGTGTCATAGAGCCCTGGCAGAGCAGGCCAGGCCTGCGCCTCAGAGCTCACAAGAGCGTTCTCTGCATGAACGGGTGAAGAGCAATTTCTGCAGCTGGACACAGAATCACAGAGGGCGTTGGACTGGGAGGGACCCGTAACACTCACCTAGCCCAGGCCCCCGCAGGGAGCAGGGGCATCTTTAACTAGGTCAGGTTGCTCAGAGCCCCATCAAGATTTATTCAAGTTCTTAATGATTAAACCTTAACAGGCGTCAAAATGAAGATACAGAGCCTCTTCCATTTCTCTCCCTCTCTTGGCATTACTGATGGGCCCTGGGGAGCCTACCCACAGATCCTTGTTTCCCACGCGTGTCTTACCTGACAGTCGAAGTCCTGGAAGTTGCGAGCAGCGTTCTGTCAACAGAAATCAGGAAAAAACAAAAGAAAAAGTTCAGCACAGTACCCCACAACACCCCTAACATCATCTCCTCTGAGACCTCTGCTTCAGCAGGTCTAGCCTGACCACAGTCAGGACAGGAGCAAAATGTGAGACCTGTACAAGCAAGCGCCGCGCAAGTTCTGCCCATCACGGTACAGCGAGGCTGTCTTGTGGCTGTCAACCGAGCTTCTGGCACAGCTCAGAGTTGGCAGTATTTGAGGAGCGACAGCTGTACACAGGCAGGACCCTGACCGAAGTCAGGCTGGTCATGAGGTTGGGTTTTGCCTGGTCTTGGTGCCCATTACCAGCCTGAATGCAAAACTCTTGAAAGGACTGCCCCTAGGGTCTCATGTGATGAGCACAAGGAAACACGCTCTGCAGTGACTGCTCCACGCCTGGCATCGACCCTTGGCAGAGGCAGTGACACGTGAGCTACTGGAACCAGAGCACAGGGGAACCAGGCTCAGCAACTCACAGCTGACCCTTCCCATGGGGTGACAGCGCACGCAGAGGCGAGCACAGCCAGCCCAGCACACACCGGCGTGCTGCACACCCCTGCACTGGCACTGACTGTCCGTCTGCTCATGTGCTTCTGCTGTCTCTGGCCACGGAGCAGGTTACGCTGCTGAGTGCTGCCAGATGCTGCAAAAGGCTGAGCACATCATTTTGAGACAGCATTGTAGCCTGCGGGTTTTAGGTATAGCACCTTAGTGCTAAAATTACAGCTACGACCACACATGTAGAAACACTCCAAATGTTTCTTCTGGCTGAGCAGCCCAACTCCTCTCCACGTGTAAACAAACAGTCCTGTTTTCCTCCCTCCAAGGCTTTGCCACGTTAGCAAGAACACAGGTTGCTACCTCCGTTCCTCAGTCCGAGCCATTTAAGTGGAGGTATCTGCAAACCTGTTTAAGATTCCCCCAGTTTCAAGCATTGAACTGTGTCAATGTTTTGAACGTGATGCAGCGCGCAGCACCAAATCCTCGGGATGAGGGAAAAGAAAATAAAAAGCAGGCACCCCAATTATCTCAGTTTGGAATCCTGACGGTAGTTGAGATTGCTGACAACTCAGTCTGTGCCTCCTTCCCTGCTCTGCTGGACGTGGACCACAGAACCTTCTCACCTACCAGGCTGTGAAGAAGGTCAATGAAGACACTCGGTGCCACGGCAATTAAGGCCTAGAAACAAAGCCTACAAAGAAATGAGAAACTTCTCTATTCAGCACTGGACTTGGATAGTGTACACTAAATAAAGAAAAGGCTGATCTGAATTTGTACCCAGGAAAGCACAAGATTCCCCAAGCAGGGAGCGGGGAGCAAACCACACAAAGCAAAGAGTGAAGGTCTGCAACTGTGTCACAAGCGGCATCAGTGCTCACATGTCCTGACTCCTGGATATTTGATTTTAACACACCAAAATCTAACTTTGAAGCATTAATCTATTCATTGTCTTATCTTGGGAAAGTTAAAGATCAAGACAAGTTTTTCAGGCCCCTCTAGGTGAGATGGCTGCACCCCAAAGGCAAAGAGCCAGCTGAAATGACCCAGCCCAGCCTAAGGGCTGTCTGCTCTATCTCCTGAATTCAGCTATGGTGTTTCAGTAACTTTTCACTGAGGCTACATGAATAGGAGTCAAGGGTGCCAAAATATGGACCAGGCAGAAGAATAAAGTGTCACTGGGATAAGTTTTCTGATCAGGTTACAGGCTAACTGAATCGGAACATTTGAAGTTCATTTTCTCTCCCAGTATAAAGTCGCTGCATTTTAGTGAGGTTGAATGAGGTGAACTTATATAATCTCATGTATTTTATTTCCCTGCACTTGCTATAGGATTAAGTTACACAGAAACTTCAGAGTCCTTGAGAGACAAAACAAAGCCAGGATTTGGTGGTCTCCAGCGGCATTTCCTGCAGTTCAGAGAAGTGAACAAGGCATGACCCATTTCCATTGCCCACCGGCTTTAGTGTTTGAGTGTTAAGACACCAGAGCTCCTTTTCTCTCTACAGCAGCCTTGGGATCGGAAGAGTTCATGAGCACTCACCCACTAGCACCTTAAGAGTTTTACTGTACTATTTCTGGCCATTAATCCATGCTGGCTCAAACTCCTATATCTAAAGTGGGTTGGCCAGTAAAAATCCCAGTGAACTGCAGCTGATACGCTGCACAGAACAGCATGTTATGGCACCACACCCATATGCTCCGTAAACCATGTCTAAAAAGCACACGTGTATTACTTCAAGTTTGAAAGCATTAATAACCTCAGAGCTGGCAGCTCCCTGAGGAATTTCTCTTGTTAAAACAAAGTGCAGAAAGGAGAGCCAGAGCACACTTCTCACACCATGCAGCACTGCGAATGGTTCTGGAGCCATTCTATGAATTTTTTCCTACTGAGACAGCACACATTTCTGGTAACTTCAAAACTGAGTCAAGGAAACCAAATACCATTTGGTATGTGCCATTCTGTACACTGGCTAACACCACCTGGCTGCTGAGGTGAGCACTCTGCATTTACCCCAGGAGCGCCAGAGCTATTAGGCAAGTGTCTGTGCAGACGATACCCCGGCAAGGACCTCACGGGACTGGCCAGGCAATACCTGACCGAGACTGGAAACTCACAAAGCAAAAAACACTTTGTTCTGGCATGCTTCAATACCTCCTGCTTAGGTCAGCTCGCTGCAGTAAGGGAAACCTACCCTCTGGAACTCAGACATGGAACATCCTAGGAGAATCACAAGCAAGAGCTGGGGCACTGCATTTAGGAATCGTGTCTTCCGTAAACATTTATGTCTCGTTTTGAAATCATAAACCGTTTTCAAGGCTTTTCTGTAATTTTATCTCCTGGTCTAACTGGTTTTTTTTTCCTTCCAAGATCCATATCACCTGGAAACATTTTTAAAAAACATGTTTAAGCTACATACGGTGGAAGCCCAGCACTTGGCACTAGACTCTAAGAACAGGCAGCTGGACTGCGGATTTTAGCTGAATCTTCAGATGTGACAGGTACTAAACAGACACGCTGGCACACTGAAGAAATGAGCAACACCTAAGCAGCAGACTACAACACAGCAGAATACCAGAGATTTTGCCCATTTTGGGTGGGTCTGCACTAGACAGCGCAGTCTTCTGTAAGCATGGAGGGAGTAGACAAAGTACCGTACCCCTTCGGCAACGTGAGCTCATCCTTAACGTCAGCCATCAAAGAGAAAAGCACTGGGAACTGCTTCACACAGCGTCAAACTTCGCTGTGAGGTACCGAGACCGACCAAACCGCACTGCTCACAATCGCGATTTCTGGATGCAAGGTTCTACATCTCCCTGGGATGGCCCCTAAAGGCGTAGGTGCTCAGAGCAATAGTGGGTGGCAGAACCCCGTGAGGCCAGGGCTTTCCTTAAGCCCAAGTGGCTCTCCTCCAGCTCAGAGGAGATGCAGCAAACATCTTAACCGGTTGCTGCAGTACAATGATTTCCCAGAACTTCAGCGCTGCATGGATCTGGACTGCTCTAGGTTCTGCAGATATTAAAAGGAAATGGCTCTCCATTACTGGATCCTCAGAGGCAGGGTTGTTTTGGGGGTCAAAACACAAATGGATAAATTAAGATTTTACACAAAGAGGTTATAAAATAAAAAAAGAAAGAAGAAATACAATCCAAGGCTCCTCTAACAAGCAAGAACTTACTGTAGTTTCTAGAGCTCTGCTATGTCAGGGCTGGTGTCACCTTTCCAGTTTCTGCCCTGCCTTTGTAACTCCTCAGTACAGGTATGACAGACTGGTGGCCAGGACTCCAAACATACCTCAGCTGCAGTGGTCTGCCTTTCTCCAAGACTTTGGAAGAGCATGTGGCAGTGAATTATCAGAGAGGGGAGCATTTATTGTTTCTCATTACTGAAGGTCCTTCAAATTGTAAACAGATTCTGGCAATCAGGACTCCTTGTCAGACACAGAGCCAGCCAGGGTATGCCTGGGAGAGTAAAGGGGCAGCTAGCGTTACCTTGTCATTCAGGAGAGGTTTGATCTCCGTCAGCTGGACATCCTGCAGTTCGTCCATGGTGCTGTTGTCAGAGCCGATTAATCCTCAGAGAACCAAACGGGTGATTCTGAAACAAAGGCACGTTGTTAGAACCAGTACCACAAGAGATGGCAGCCAAAGAAAGCTTTAGGATCTCTCTGTCTGGTTCTTGGAGGAACACAGAGCACCTGCAGCTACAGAAGGCAAAGAGCCGTGCCTGCCCTGAGCATGCCCGTTACGTTACTCCCCCGCACACCGCCTTGCCCACTGAAAGCTGTGCCTGAAAGCTCAGGCTTTTCTGCTGAGAAAGTCTGAGTCTGCTCCCTTGCATTGCTGGTACTCCAGCCATGGCCTGCCTGGAAACGAACTGGAAACAAGTGCGTCAGCAGAGCGAACAGCTGCCTGCAACCTGCAGGAACCCCGGCCCCTCTGTCGTGCCCGACAACCTCAGCCCCGGCCTCCAGCCACCACAGGCCAGGCTGGTCTGTGACCCCCGAGACACGGAGCCAGCGCCGCATTTACACATGGAAGACAAGGGTGTGGAGACCCAAGTGCCTTGTTGGCAGAACACAGGAGAGCCAGAACCCAAGGCAGCCCGTGCCGTATGAGGGGGGCTATAAAAACGCTCCCCAGCTCGCCCCGGTCCAGCTGGACGTGCGCAGGGTAACTCTGCTAACCACGCGGCCCGAACAACCTTCCTCCATCAGGTGGTGCACAGTCATTAAAGGAAAGAAGAAGCTTTAATCGGCAGTACGTGAGCTCTGTGGGAAATCCCTGCTACCACGGAAGAAATCTTCTAGTGTAAATACAGCAAGGAGGATGGAGAAAAAATACGGCAGAGTTTCCCGGCGACTTATTTTTCACTCTAGAGGCTCTACCTGTGTTTCCAGACAGGAGAATTTCTAGAGCAGGCAGCTGCAGCAAAGTGAAAAGGGCTCTGGCAATAGATGATCATGCCTGCTGGTCCACATAATTTGGTTGTTCAAGAAAATTATACATATTACTGTAGAGGAAATAAAACAAGTCACAGCCATAAGTAGGGAGAGGAGCAGGCATGCGGTGGGCTTCCTGGGCGTTTGCTGAGTGTGCTAGAAAAAGACTCGAATACCATCACAAATCAAATTCTCTGTCCCAGATAAAATACTGCTGCCAGCCACAGAGGGAAAAAAAGTGGTAAAAGAATACTGGAACTGTGCTTCTCCCGTTGCCTTAATTCCCCCCCAGGCATGTGCTGCCCGGGCAGGAGGGGCTCCCCTGGCCCCAGACGCTGCACGACGCTGTGTCCCAGCACCCCGCTCCGGGTCAGGACTAACACTGGCGCGGCTGAAGCCAGCCCAGTGCAAAACAAACCGTAATGCACTTTTGCCTCTGAAGATCAGCCATGGCAACTCCCCTCCTTTTTAGCTCTTTTACTTTGGGAAACTCGAAATCATTCTTCCTTTTCGGATTTTTTTTGCTGTAAAACACACCAGCTGCAAGCATTCCAGGAAACCAGTTCCTGTACAGGTAACGTCTCCCTTGCTCCATGAGTTAACTTTGATTCAGAGCAGCAGGAAGAGTCATTACACAACGCACTGGGAGCCCCGGAGGAAGGGCTAGTTACCGCAGCTCCGCTCAAGCATTATGGAGACCAAAAACTACTTTCTACTAAGAAATTACCTACACGGGGACTGATTAAGAGTTCAACGGCTACAAGGTTATCTCCAAAAGAGCATTCCCCCAGCTTACAGATACGAAAGGAGTTTCAAGCAAGCCTCACAAAGCTTACGTGCAGCAGGTGACACAGTACCAGAACCGCTACCTTAGTCCCTAAAGAGCTTATTCCTCTCTTCCGCTCCTCTGAACAGACACCCTCTGGCCCGGTGGCAGGCAGGCAGGTGACGCTTGTTCTTGGGTCACCCCAGAGACTAAGAAATGGTCTGCTCTGGCCAAAGGTATTACAAAGCTGGGCACACACCAGCTGCCTTTCTCTGGGGGTTTTTATACACCGGGGAATGGTAAGTTATGTTTGTTTTGTGGTTCACGAGTCTCTGGCTCATACCTGGTGCTTCTGCCCAAACCAGAGCCCACAGGGAAGCCAGGCAGCCCATAACCGCTCTCTGCCAAGCCCCGACTGACCAAAGAACAACCCAGAGCACCAACCGTGCTCTCTTAAGATCGCTCAGAGATATTTTTGCTAAGGCTTTGCAGATACTCCTCCTACTTTCCCCTGAGCTATACAAAGAGAGCTCTGTGTAGAACTGCCTGCGGTCACCGTTCACTGCTGATACAGGCACGCCAGCCCCTGCAGTGGGCAAAGTCAAGAGAGACGGAGACGGACGCATTTTTGTAAATCACAGCACGGTTTGGGTTAGAAGGGACCTTAAAGACCATCCAGTTCAAACCTCCTGCCCTGGGCAGGGACCCTTCCCCCCAGAGCGGCTGCTCCGACCCCGGCCAGCCCGGCCTTGGCCACTGCCAGGGAGGGGCTGCCACAGCCTCCCTGGGTACCCTGGGCCAGGGTCTCACCACCCTCATAGAAAAGAATTTCTTCATAATGTCTCCTCTGAATCTCTCCTCTCTCAGTTTGAAACCATCACCCCTCATCCTATCCCTACACTGCCTGATAAGAGTCCCTTCCCACCTCTGAACTTGTCTTCACAGAGAGCTGCTCCAGCCCCTGAGCATCTCTGGGGCCTCCTCTGGACCCGCTCCAACAGCTCCGTGTCCGTCCCGTGCTGAGGAGCCCAGAGCTGGACCCAGACCTGCAGGGGGGTCCCACCAGAGCGGAGCAGAGCGGGAGGATCCCCTCCCTTCCCCTGCTGGCCTCGCTGCCTGTGATGCAGCCCAGAATCCCCTGCATTACTTTATTAATCATTTGTTCTATGAGAATAATAAAAAACTAAGTAGGTGTTCAAAGCAAGGATTATCAAATGCTTTTATCTCATCGACTTCAATTTCATATTCAGTCTCTAGACGCAACCACAGCGCACACAACAAGCAACATCTCTCTGAAATTAATCCGTGCTTATCTTCCTGGCCTGCTACTGCTCCAAATACTGTTTCAGAGTCAAGCGGGGTCTCCAGGGCCTAAGGCAACAAACCACTCCGTTACAACCGCACCGCCTGTAGCTCCTTTGATTAAGTAAGCCGGGCAGCAACAAGAAAGGCTGCTGGGCTCAGAACTGGGTGGAAGAGATCACCTTCCCTAACACCAAGAGGGCTCAGGCAGCTGGGACGACTCCCCCAGGGCAGCCGTGAGGATGAGTAAGAACCGCTCCCTCCAGGGAGTGGGCAGGGGAGGCTCTTGGGCTCCGAGCAGACTCCGGCCCCCACGGAGGGGTCCCCTTGGGGGGGACCAACTGCTGAGGTAAGCCAGGAAGCCACTGAAAATTGCTGAACTGAGAGCAAAATCAGACAGAAAGATTAAACCTGCACAGCCACAAACGACCAGATGGTGGATTTGTTTGCTAAACCTTTTGATTCTAATCTGCTCATGCAGCAAATCGGAGCACGGTTTTGGTGTGGTTTTTTTTCCCTAGAAACTAAAAAGCTTTTTGAAGTTTTTTTGAAGGCAGAGGTGCCGAGGGTCCCCATCAGTGCTTGCAAGCAGCTTTTTTTAGATTGCTGAAGCAGCTCTTCCCAATCCACTCCCTTGTGAACTCTCCGGAAAACAGCTGTCACAGCCTCAGGACTTCATTGCAATCCATTCCAAGGATATTCTGTAGGCAGATGCACACACTTTTCTCTTCCCAAGGTCTTAGCAAGCTGAATGCAAGTGCCCTGGACCAAGGGCAACCTTTTCTTACAGTGCAAGACGCGACCACACGATTATTTACCACCACTTCACCTGAGCACCCTGCTATGGTAACAGCAACATGGCTTTGGGTTTGAAACACAATAAAGGGGCACCCGTGTCCAAAATAAACCACAAAAATTTCTCAGAACAGAATGCTTTGTAGCAAAGAGACCTGGCAAAGCACATCTCTCGATGCAGAGGCAAAGGGAAGGGTGGAGTGCTGGTGGGCTGGGCTATGCCATGCTAAAGACTCCTCGCAAAAGATCTGCAGACACGTCTGCCCAGGAAGCTATCAATTCTCTCCCTCCACCCCTTCTGTTACTTAAGAGACAAATACGTCATTTCATAAGCTGAAAGCAAGTTTATAACACCAAAACAAAGCAGAATATTCATAGCACACAGAAGAGCTCTGCAGAAGATAGGCTACAGGCAAAGCAAAAGGTTTGCCTAGAATGGTCTGCGTATAAATCATATTTTTGTCAATAAATGTCCCAGTACCACCTGCTTTGCAAGTATTTCTCTTGCCTCCATTTATACATGACTGCAAATATACTCAAATACCCCCATTTAAACCATCCATCCCTTTCCAAAGGCCTCCCAAAGGCTGGAGTAGACTTTATGCTCTTTGAAAACAAGAAAGACAAGAACTGAGGAAAGGCATTTGGTGAATCATTAACACAGAGACTAGAAATCAGGGTAGGACACAGAAGGCTGCAAAAAACAAGGCAGGGAAGCCTTAGAAAGAAACCATCTACCTCTAAATAAGATATGAAATAGGTGCTGGCATACCTCTTCCAAGACAAGGGTGCTCGCCCAATTCACATCACTTCAACACACAAAAGGAAGAAGCTGTGTTAAGGTCAGTTCGGTAAGCGGAGAGCAGGACTGCCGCAGCCCCGCAGCCTCAGAGCCGGCAGAGTGAGCTCTGCTCGGGCTCCGGTTTCCAGTCGTCGATGTTCTGGCAGCTCTGCTTCCCACAGGGGTACGAACTGCAAGAGTTGGATCTTGAATCCAACTCTCTGGGTATCTCTTTGAACATCTTGTTTTATTACGGAGGTGCAATCTCTCCGCACCGTCTAGGAGCTCGGTGCAACACAGCTTTGTATTCAGAGGCTGAAAAATCCTTTTCATTCATCTCAACTTCCCTCAAAGCTCCTAATTTGTTAACTCTGTAGCCACATCGAGGCAAAATTACACAAGACAGTTGTCAGTGGCTGCTACAGACCATGGCATTAAAACCACCCGTGTCCTTGGTTGGCAGCCCAGCAGAGTCCCCTCTCCAGGGACTGACTGCGCTCGCAGTCACGACAATCCGGGTCAGGTTTCCAAGAACTGCTCTGACAGAGCCAGCCAGTTCTTAGGAGACAGAAAGAAGAAACGTTGCTCCGGGCTGTGCAAAGGAGGGCAGGAACAAACCCACAATTCGCAGCCAATGCACGAACCAAAGCAGAATCACAGAACAGTTTTGGTTGGAAGAGACCTTTAAGATCATTGAGGCCAACCTCTGTCCCAGCCCATCAACACCACTGACCCACGTCCCTCAGCACGACACCCACCCGTCTCTCAAACCCCTCCAGGGACGGCGACTGAAGCCCCTCCCTGGGCAGCCTGTGCCAGTGCCTGACAACCCTCTCGGTAAAGAAATTCTTCCCGATATCCAACCTGGACCTCCCCTGGCGCAACTTGAGGCCGTTTACCCTCATCCTGTCACTCGCAACTGGGGAGAACAGACCAACTCCCCCTCGCTGCCCCCTCCTGTCAGGGACTTGTAGAGAGCGACGAGGTTTCCCCTCAGCGTCCCCAGCCCCAGATCCCTCAGCCACTCCTCACAGGACATACGTTCCAACTCCTTTCCCAGCCTGGCAGCCCAGCTCTGTGCCCACAGACCCAAGGTTTGCAGCTCAGGCGTTGCTCAGCCCGTGTGCTGTGCAGCCTCGCACTACAGCTGGTTCCTTCTCCCTGAGGGGATTCCTGTTTCCTGCATCTCCTTTGCTCCTGTCTCTCCTATGCAGCAGAGGACAAGCTGCCTGACGAGGCTCCTCAGTGTTGGCATTTGGATCTCACCTCAAACAAGTTTCATTTACGGCCTTTGAGACCCTTGGGCATTCCTGGTACGTCGCTCCTCAATCCTTTGTGAGCCTCTTGACAGCAGTGCGGTTCCAAACCACCCGCGTAGGCTACTCTCTTTCTATACTGAAATATAGGTAAATGAGGGTAAACAGTTAACCGTAAACTTGCAGCAAAACAGGCAAAGGGTCCAAATTCACTTTTACAACATTTTCCTAGGTTACTCGTTTTGCATTCCAGCTCACACATTTTTGGGAATGCACCACACGGTGCTCCCCCTCCCAGACAAACCGCGGTGAGAAATTCCCTTCCATTTAGCCGGCTACCGCACACGAGTGACTGCAGCTTCGTAACACAGCACCTCCTTTAAATCTGGACTACACCCAGGACAGAAATACCAGCTGCTACATATACTTTCCAAGGAGACCTACACTGAACAACGGCTTTGTAAGGAAAAGGTCTGTGCCCAGCTTTCCACTGCTTTTGGAGAAGGAACCCAATTCTGACCACACGAAGCGTCAGATTGCCATGTGTGTGACGGAGCTCAGCTAGCAGGGCACCATCCTTGGTCACCGTTTGAATTAACAGGCATCAACTACAGCGCTGAGTAAGCCAGAGTGCAAGAAAAACGTCAAGGTCTTCAAATTGTATTGGGTTACCTGGACCAGTGCCTGTGAAAACATGGAGCCGTACTGAGCTCCCCCGTACAGTACAGTCAGAGAAGTCTTAGAGTGGAGATACCCAAGACATAAACTGGAACGAGAAATTTCTCCCATGAAAATGATGCAAATTATTGTCTCTGAAAGAGCCTTTTCTGGTCATGGCATCTCTTTCAAAGAGTTAAGCAGTACTTCCCTTGTTAAGCTCCTCTCCCCACTGCAACAGAAATAAGCAGCGACTTACTACGACCGGTCGGGTTATTGACGCAATTTGTCCGTGTCCCTTCCTTGCCCAGCGACATCCCCCCAAAGCAACCCCACGCCAGCGGCTCCTTTAGCTCAGACTCAACCACGGAGCCACTTTTACTAGTTTTATCACCCTAAAGGCCACGTTCAAGCGGATCCGTTCCACGACACTCCCCTTTCTTCTGCCCCATCTGCTTCCACAACCCCTGCAGCTCACCCAGCGCGGGCGAGGGCTCCCAAAGGCTTCAGCTGGACGTTTCCTCCAGCAGAAGCATTCGTAGCTCTTCCCAGTGCCGGGTACCACCGCCACTCTCCCCGCAGCTTCTCCCCGCGCCACCTCCCATCCCTGCCGCGACACCTTCAAGCTCTGACCCGCACGAGGCGACACGTGGAGCTGAACGGCGCGGCGCTTCGGGCACGTCCTCCCCTCTGGCCCAAGGCAAGCAGGGACATCGGTCTCTTCGGCAGCGACTTACTCTTAAGCAGCTTATGATTAAATCTGACTGCTTCCCACCAGATCCTTCAGCTCCCTCAGCAGTTTTATTTTCAAGCTTGTTTCTGCTTTGTTTCAACTACGCTTCCTGCTAATTGACTGTGTGTTTTTATGTTTAAACGGAAAAAAAAAATAATTGAATGTGAATATGTATCCCATTGAGCAAAACGAAGCGTTCCAGAGCAAGACGGAGTGGAAATTTGTTTAAAGGATATTTTAATGATGATTTTTATCATCAAACAGCAGGTTTCAATTTACTGACATTTAATGCTGATTTGGTGTTTTATTTATCTTATTGAAAAAACTTGTACTTTTCACTGGCTCTCAAAAGTTATTTTTTAATTAACTTTCCTCCCTCTTCCTCATTAATTAAATGCACCCTTCCCTCACCCATGTAGTGCTGCTACTCCTTGGAGCTTCCCAGAACAAGCTCCTTCAGCTCGGCTTATTGCCCATCCCCAGGACCCAAAGGACAACCTCTTCTCAGGTATCAGTGTCACAACTGTCACAAGTGCTGTGCTGCTGTCCCTTCCACCGTTCCCAGTCCGTGAATCAGCTTCGAGCAGAGAACATGCCAGGCTGGATTTTACAGCCCCGCGCAGGCAGCTGGCCCGTGTCGGGGAGGCAACTCGGAGGCAGTTAAACCCAGGACCTCAGACTCAATTCAGGACGTCATTTCATTACTCGTTACGCAGAACTGTGGGCTGGTGCCAAGAGCGATGCTCCCGTCCTCCCTCCCCACAGCAGGCAGACACTCCTTCCTCCCCTGCCCTGCTCCAGGTCCATGACCACGCAGTGACAGGGCCAGTCCCAGCTGCCTCCTGCCTCCGGAACTGTTTGTCCCAGGACTGGTTTTCACTTGGATCAGTGAACTGACTGATAAAAACGCTCCTTCGGCTCCTTGCCTACCACTTCCAGATCCATCAAGTGGGAGGACCTCACTTTGAGATCTGCTTATAAGAAAGCATTTTTTGGCAGTGTTAGTTCTTCAGCCGAATCACAGAGCGGACAAAGCAGGCGCCTGCGACACCGCCGGGTGATACGCCAGGGCCTGCCCTTCGCCTCAGGGTACGCTGCATCTAATCGATTCAGATCCAGCGCGTACAGAGTATAAGGCAGAACTGTTCGCTAATCCAAGCTGCCTTCATGCAGGGTATTATTTCAGGATGCAGAGGTACTAAAGCTTCACCTCACGGCCTCTGAAAAGGAACACGGGACCCTCCAGCTCCCTGCTCGGCTCCTCCAGCCCCCGGCAGCCGTGACCCGAACGCCGTCTGATGCCGTGTCTGGCGTGCCCGGTTGCAACGTGGGCAGATTCAACGCCGACTTTTTGCCAGGCCAGTTTGCTGCTGTTTTAGTGAACTGGGTGAGCCTACCAGACAATCACATCAGGACTGGCTCATGTAACAAGGACCAGATATTTAATGAGCTCTGCAGTCAGCTCCAAATCCTGCAGTCTTTGAGGGCCACATACAACACACAAAGAGGCAAATATACAAAAAAAGTAGTCACCTCACTACAGTCTTCTGGTACTCCCTGGATACAAGGAACCAGGGCTGTAAATTAGCATCTAGCATGCATCAGCACAGGTATTCATGCTGCAAGTTCCTGGAATGGACAGAAGCCTTTTGGCAGAACAGGTAATAACGTCTTATGTCAGAGAGTGTGGAACCAGAGAGGGGATGCAGCAACCGACCACGTCTTCTTCCAGCCACCACGAGCACCCTCCCTCACCCGAGCATTTCCAAAAACAGAGACGTAGGGTGGAAAACGCCAACTGCTTCAGCAGCAAATTGAGGCTGCTCAGCATCCTCGAGGTGCTCAGCTCCCTGCGAGGTACATCTGCCCCGGCCCGGGGACGTCAATCCTGCAGAGCTCAGGGGGACGTGTTGGTGTCACCCGTCAGCCCTTCCCTCCAGGGACACTGGGCACACCAGAGGTCCCAAAACAAGCCTCTGGGAAGGAGACTGAATTGGGGCTTGTTACAGTTGCCCATTCAGGAAATATTATCCTGTAGAATAGGTTACACTGGAACGATCCTCTGAAGGATCCTAGCGGAAGGTCTGCTTTTCAATAGAAGACACAATGTGACTGTGCTAAATGCTCTAGTGTGACAGAAAGCCACTAAATCTGTCTCACAGACACTCAGCTTCAAGAAAAGGAACTATATAAAAAACAAGCCAAGTTGTCAAAACAAAACTTAAAAAAAAATAGGAAAAGCAACAAAAAGACAGATGCTGGAAACTGTTAAAAACGCTGCACGGGAAGCCCAGGTGATCTCCCTGCCAGCAGGAACGCTCAGAGACAGAGCCACCTTCTGCACGCCCCCTGCGTGACTCAAAAGGAGGCTTAAGGAGGCTGTCCTGGCCAGGGCTGGGGTTCAAAAGAAGTGGGAAAGTTGTCCAGATGAGCAACTAGGAAATCCCACAAAGCTCAGCAAATGCACACAGGAAACTAATGGGACTACAGGAAAGGAAGAATTTGACGGTCCCTTGGCAAAGGACGCTCAAACCGACAGTCTGTGCTACCTGTCGACTTGCTAACTGTGTTCCTCTAGCACGTCACGCCCAGGGAGCCAGGTGCAGAGAGACCACGGCGAGGTACAGGGGGGCTGGGGAGTGGCAGAGGCATCGCAGGCACCCAGCAAGCCCTTGGCATCAGCCGTCCCCTCCAGAGCCGCCGGGGAAATCACACACCAGCACATCTGGTGGGAGAGGTAAAGCATCCACAGAAACATCAGGGGGCTCAGTACTTGTGAAGGTGTTTGAAAGTTAAAACTCACTGAAGAGACTAATTTAAAGCCACATCTTTATTCCTGCTGTATTTGCAAAAGCTGGCCATGGGGGATGTGTTTCCTGAGGCACAGGTTTGCCTTGTGTGGATCTAGCGAGCTCAAGCAGCTCCCCCTGTCATCACAGGAGCCAGGGGAGAGGAGAGGGGGCCACAACCCACCATTCAGGACAACTACTAACAGAGCTCAAATATTTGAGATTTTGAAGGTAAACAGTTTCAAGAGATTAAAGAAAAACAACAGCAACATCCCCCCCAAAAAAACCAAACAAACAAACAAAAAGGTTTGATACATTCAGGAGAACAGGTCCATAGACACTAGACAGGGAAAAAAAATAATAAAATGTCCCCCCACTGCCCGAGCACCGGAGGACGAGGTGCGGTGCTAGGCAGACCAAGCAGCATCTCTCCCTCTTGCCTTTCCCCAACCCACCTCCCACAAAGCCCTTACCCTGATGTAGTTCACTATCAGTTGTACTGAAAGGAGGCCAAGAGCCCCAAAACAGATGCTGGCTCTCCCTCCCCTGCCAGTAAAACCCACCCACCAGCGACTCAAATTATTTAAATCCCCCATCCAGGAGCAGAATCATGCTACATCAGGCCTGAGATACCATCAGGCATGCTGGCCTTTAGCTAAATTCTGCAAGTTTGATGATAAACGGGACGCCTGAAGCTGAGTAGCAGCTGCCTAGAAATAAGACGTCCATGTGCGTTTCCCTGGTGTTGGCAAGACAAATCAAAAACAAAGAAAGAACAATTTTGACCAAGGTAGGTTGAATCTGCATAGGTTTTGCTGCAATACCCTTCAGGTAAAAGCCATCTTTTCTTTTCTCCCACCCCTCCAAACCAAAGCCCGTGGTGCCCACCAGTTCTGAGTTTGGTCTCCGTTAAGAAACAACAGTGTAAGTTCAGGCAATTCCTACTTAGTGAAATTCAGTTTCATATACTTGGCATACAGCAAAAACTTTCACGAGCTTAGGAGAGCTTCACATCACGTATCTCAGTGACATCCATGGCACCACAGACACTTCAACTGGGATGTGCAGTTATTGCAAACAGAGCTCTGAAGATATCAAAACAAAAAGCTTTTACTTCTTTCAAAAGTAGTTGAACATCTCAATACAAGTGATCTAGCTCTGAACCACCGCACGGCTTTGACATTTAACCTCTCCACATTCAGAAAGACTCGGTTACAACAGATTAACTCCCCATTTCATTCCCTAGAAACCAGCGGGAGATGAGGACGTACCACACCAAGGTGACAGCAAAGGATAAAGCTGACTGTATCGAAGTCTAAAACTAATTCTTTGAGTACAAAGTATGAAGAGGAAGTTTCTCAGAAGTCTGCTCATGGTATTTTCTGCAGGTGAAGATGGCACAGCAGAGACGTTGTCAGGTTTCCACTTAGGGGATCTGAGCGCGTTTGCAGAACAATGAAGGCTGGAAGAGATCTCTGAAGGTCAACCGCAACCTCCTACACCAGGCAGGAGTAATTTCAAAGCCGGATCCATACCTGAAAATCTCTAAGGATGTAGATTCCAGCGTTTACACACCACTCTCATCACAAAAATTATTTCCTTTTATCCAGCGGGAACTTCCCTTGCTACAAGTGGAAGACAGATGTATAAACAATGAGACTTTTAACCTGAAAATATCACAGACCAGAACAAAAAGAAAAACGAGAATCCCTAAGTAGTGACTTGTTACAGCCACACATCAGCACTGCTTAAAAATTCCCTTTCTAAAACCATTCAACAATGAATAAAGAATCAAATCAGACACTTCACATTAAAGGCACAGATGGTGCAGAAATTCATGTCCTGGTAGATTTTTCAGGGCAGATGTTACTATGTCAAAATAACAGGTTTAATATTAAATTGATCCCGGCCTGTGAAAAATATTTACTCTTTTGAAGAATAAGAGCACAGGATCTGTGTAGTGTAAGAAACAGTCCAAGAGCAAACGCCTGGGAAACAGCACAGGAACAGCTCCTGCCGAAACTCCCCCCTGGCTCACGCATCCACACGGGCTTCAGTTGCCCTCAGGTTCAGCAGAAGCTTCTTCTGCAGCGCACTGAAGTGCTCTTCTTTCCAAACACAAATGTTATTTATTCTCATGCTTTGGGCTGCAGGAAAACCAGGAAGGCAGCCCCACCTGCGAAAACTAGTTTGTGCCTCTCTCCTTTCCCGGCAGCCATAAAAATGGTGAACACCTTTATCCGTTCCACATCGAATACCCTTTCATCCCAACACGACAAAACAAAACAACAAAAAAAATCAATAAATTAACACGCTCTGGAGGCTAAACCAAAGACTGACTCTTTCTGACGGCCCATTTCAACAGCTCTGAGCAGCCACGACCTGCCAGCAGGCAGCGAGTGTTTCCAGAGGACTTTCCAGACGCACGGCCCTTAGCAAGCGGCCAGTGTTGGAAGACTGGCCCTGACCTGACACAAGCCTGCTCATAATACCTGCTTCTACCTTGCCAACACCTGGAGAGAAATTATCAAGTATTTTCACCTGGCTGTAGTATTGCCCTCCTGTAACGTTACACACGCACTTCTCCCATATTAACCTTGAAGCAGAATTTACTTAAAGCCACTGCTGACACAGTCACCTCAGAAATAAAATGAGAGCCCTGGTTAGTTCTGGATTGACTTTATTGACGCTTTTTTCCCTCCCTCTCCAAGCTTCATTGCCTTATCCCTTTGGAAGACAAAAGAGATATTTACCCATCTCATGTCCAGTTTTGCAGTGTTACAGCCATGGATTGTGAGGAAACCCTCCAAAGAGATTTAAAGTGTTCTGAGGAAGGGCAGACATACCGTACGATACAATTAAGATGCTGTTAGTCAGGTGAATATTGGTACCAACAGGTGCCAAACCCAGCTGCAAAGAAGATCGTATTAGTTTAAGCAACCATCATGGAGCCGAAGTGTAGATTCTCTTTTGAGCCTCCTCCACAGCAATTTAAACTAACGAGGTTTAGCTGGAGAGGTCTAACAGCACCCACACACAATTCGGGAGCTCTTAAGCCCCAGTAAGCCAATTACTCTGGATCATACACAATACTTTAAAAAGCAAAATGATAATAACCCACCTTCCCAGGGAGTATTCCCTCACCGCCTCAAGATCCAGTCTCGGGCACAGCCACACCCTGTTCCCCAGGGAGGTGACCCCAGGCAGACATCAGCCTCCTCTAGGCAGCGAGGTCCTGGAGAACCCACTGCTCCTCTCTCTAACTCTGGCAACCTCTCAACATCTCAAAGAATTTGCAGGTTGAGGTAACGTCTTTTATTGAACGAGCTGGAAATAATCATACAGTTATGGAATGGTTTGGGTTGGTAGGGACCTTGAAGACCATCTCATCCCTTGGGCAGGGAGCCCTCCCCTAGAGCGGCTGCTCCGACCCCGGCCAGCCCGGCCTTGGGCACTGCCAGGGAGGGGCTGCCACAGCCTCCCTGGGCACCCTGGGCCAGAGTCTCACCACCCCCACAGAAAAGAATTTCTTCCTTAAGCCTGATCTAAATCAACCCTCTTTCAGTTTGAAATCACCATCCCTCACCCTATCACTAGGCCCTTGTAAAAAGTCCCTTCCCACCTTTTCTGTAGCTCCCTCTAAGTACCAGAGGGCCACCACAAGGTCTCCCTGGAGCCTCCTCTTCCCCAGGCTGAGCAGCCCCAACTCTCTCAGCCCGTCCCCATAGCAGAGCTGCTCCAGCCCCTGAGCATCTCTGGGGCCTCCTCTGGACCCGCTCCAACAGCTCCGTGTCCGTCCTGTGCTGAGGAGCCCAGAGCTGGACCCAGACCTGCAGGGGGGTCCCACCAGAGCGGAGCAGAGGGGCAGAAGGGAGGAATCCCCTCCCTCGCCCTGCTGGCCTCGCTGCTTGTGGTGGCTTTCTGGGCTGCAAACGCACTGTGCTGGGTCACACACAAGTCCCAAGTCCTTCTCCTCAGGGCTCCTCTCGATCCACTCTCTGCCCAGCCTGTGTTTGTGCTTAGGACTAAGAACGACAAGCTTTTGTGCCCCAAAGCCCCTCTCCAGGTCAGGAGGGGGTGTTAAATTGAAATACACCTCAAAGCACAACTCACCTGAGCAGTCTATGAGTTCAAGTGAGCAAGAGGTCCCTTTACAATTGAGTAAAGAATTGTTTAACAAGGCACTTTGCAAAAAAACGGCAAAAACTTCATTTTATCAATGAATATGTGAACATAGCAAATCACAGGTAATAAACCCCAAATAAATACCACTTGTACCTTGGAACCATGTCCAGTTTCCATCAATCCAAAACCTTCTCCTTTAGGCTGTCCTTCTCTAAATTCTGTAGAGCAATCCCAAAATAACGCAGCCACGGCTGGCTGGTATTTTACCTTTGTATGATTTCTGTAGCAGTGGACGCTGGAACTACCTACCACAGCTGTCGGAATATGCTGCCATCCCAACCCACCGTCAGACAGAGAAGATACGTTAGCTCTGCTTGTCGTGGAAGTTTTAATACTCCAGTAACAACCCCAGACTACCAGTCACACGGCTGGGCTGTATGTTGTGATCTGGACTAGACTTCACCAGGTATTTCCAGCAAAACCCTTTGTTGAGGAGCTGCACTGATTTTGCCCAGTGGAGGATGAGCAGAGGGGCTGTTTTTCAGCCCGCCAGGTTTCATAGCCCGACTCCAGCACTCAGAAGGATTTCTCTTATGAACAGAGCTCTGGAGCTAAGCTTTCAAAGCCCCGTGAACAGCGTTCTGATGAAGCGTTAACTGCAGAATAAATCAGCTTAAATCCAGGGAATTGTTCCAACAGATTAAAACCTCAATGCCAAAGAGAAAGGAGGAGGTCCTACTCTCACTTTATAAATATCTCACTTTGTTTTCAGCCTGCCACCCACCACCTTCATTTGGTGGTCTTGGTCCTTTTGTCGGAAAAGGCGGTGAATAACAGGTTGATACATGCCCCATGCTGCTATGGCTTTATATGCTTCCATCACATCCTCTTCAAAGCTTTCTTTCTGAGACTGAAGAGTTTTGATCTACTTAGCATTCTTTCCAAAGAACTCATTTCACACCTTTGATCATTCCTGTCAATCTTTTCAGGCTCTCTCCCAGTTTCCCTGGATCTTGAGGAGCGGTGAGGCCAACACTGGTGCGGCACTCGCAGCACGTGGGCACCACACGCTCACACAGCAGTGTGCGGCCTCGTTTGATCACTATTATTTCTCCACAAGCTTCTAACCTTCAATTTGCTTTTCCCGAGATAATATTTTGATAAAACTGCCTACTATAACCACCGAGTTTCATCTAGGCCTGCAAAGTCAGTCCAGAGCTCATCACTGTATCCCTACTGGGCGGCTCTTCTCCAGGTGCATCACTTCATGACACTGAATTTCAATGCTATTTCATCACTCGGTGCCATAGGATCTTTCCATATTTCCCCAAGTTCATTCTTCTATTTTCTATCTTTTTTTCTTAATCAACATAAAAACACAGTCACCTCTTTTCCATTTGTTTTTCTAACTTTGACTCTTCTGTGCTTTTGTCCTCTGCATCATTCTTCAGTAAGGGCTAATGCTGTGAAAACACCGTATAAAATAAATCTACCTTCTGTCTGACTTACAGGTAAACCAGAAATGCTGGTTATTCTTTACTCACCCTCTTTGCCAGCCATGCTTTCATAGTTTTATTACTTTCTTTTGTCCTCCAAGTGGCTCCTTTCCAAGATGCCAAGTCCTTAGCTCAGTGTCTCCCCCACTCTCTTCTCATTCCACACCTCTGCTCTCTCGTCACCTTTCTCTCTCTTTTCCAGTTCTCTTACACTTGAAGAATTTGCCAGAATAATTATGCTGATAATGAGCTCAGTGTAGATTATGTCTAAGGTTTTACTGCTCTACAGGACCATTTTTCACACTTCCTCAGGGAGATAGACCAGAGTTTCTCTTCAGACACATGCCTTATACCGCCAATACCTTCATAAACGTGCAGGCGACCTTCTACATAATGCTCCGCTTCCCCCACCACTTCCAGAACTGGGAATTCTGTTAAGAACAGGTTTTACTACATCATTCTAAATCTAAGCTGCTCATGTTCTTCACCCTTGACCCCAAGTTGACCTCCATTTTTAATTTATTTATTTAATTAGCCCTTTTATGCCCACTTTCTGTATTTGAGAATGAGTCACGCTAGGTTAGTGCCTGGCAGCCGCCAACACGGAGCAAAGGGTCCATCGACTGCAGCAGCCGAGAAGTCCTGCCCTCCTCTACTTGTTCGAGAGCTTGGATCTAAAGGAGGATGCAGTAGGAATCATTACAGGCTCAGGCATTCGTTTTGTTTCAAAACAACGTGTTGATCTGATTTAATTTCAGTAGTTCATTCGAATCTACTTTTAGGCTGCCCTCTTGGTTTTCTTGACCGTTCAGGTAATGCTTCTTGCGTTGATATTATTCAACACATTAAAGTCAGAACACAGCAGCTTCCTTCACCTGCCTGACCCTCCTGCCTAGCACAGGATAAGGAATTTATGCAATCTGAATGCCGGGACTGAGCAGTGCCATTTCTCTTGGGATCTCTGAGTCAGCACTCGGTAACTTCCCCTTTGATAAATGGGCCAACGCTTCCCACGGCAGCCCAATACACGGGCACTTGACACGCTCCTCCCGTTAAATGTTCACTCCAAGTAGTGCTTAAATGTTTTGGTTTTCCTTCATATGAAGCTGTAATCAGGGGAGAAACAGGGCAAGTGGCAAGAGATCAAAGGCTGCCTCCCCTGCAATGACTCTGCAGCCACTCTGGAGTAACACAGAGACGCGACCCTCCCCGCCACTGCCCGGCAGGCAGGCTGAAAGCTCTTCTCTGCCTTTTATTACCCAATCCCCAGCAATAAAACTCGTTGCTCTTCATCTAGTGGCTGCAGGAGAAAGCACAGCACTGCCCAACCAAGCTCCTTACCAGGCCAGCCGAGACGCGGTCCCCGAGCTGGGCTGACGCAGGCGCTCAGGGAAGGGGCAGTGGCTGTCACCTGCCACACGTGACTGCCCATCCCTTAAAACTGATGAGTGTACAGGTGTGCCAGTAAAAAAAACGATGGAACTTCCTAACGGCTGTGCAGAAATCACTGCAGCCCTGCCCTGCCAGAGCGGTTAAGAGTCCCTCCTGCCACAGCTGCGCCCAGGAGCTCGGGGGCAGCAGAGCCCCCGGCCAGCCTGGGGAGCGCAAAAACCCCGCTCCCCCTCTGCCGTTTATTCACACAGATGCTGGACCCGCGCTGCTGCAGGGACACAGAGCCCAGGAGCACGGAGCAGGTCCCTTCACAGACAGCAAAAGCTCCAGCCCCAGGCTGTGAAGAGCGATGTGGAGTCACTGCTGCCAGGGAGAGCTGGGCTTCTCTTAAAAATGCAAAAGCAAACTCGAGCCGAGTGATTTATGATAGGATAAAAATACTTCAGAAAGGCAACGTTTCAAAATCAGGATTTAAACGCTGTGAGCTTTTCCTCACTGAAAATTCTGACAGAGACTGTATTCCCTTAAACCATTTTTAGGCCAGCAAGGTGACTGGTGACGGCTTCTACGTAACCGGTTCATTTTAATGCGGAGACGTGACAAAAATAGCAGCGCAAATGCCACGTTCCAATCAACCCACAGCCCCAAACGGCATCTGAAGGCCAGAGATCTGAGAGAACATTAAGACATCACACCAGAGAGACCGAGCTACAGAAAAGCAAGATACCCGCATTGCAACACTTGTCAGTTCGGACGCTCAGTACTTAGGTCACAAACCAGGCTCTCTGGTGGACAGCTTTCAAGCCATCTTTTTCCCCAACAACTCGTACCTACCAACCAGAGAGAGCAGAGATTTATAGTCTGGAAACCTCTGTAAAAGGCTGAATATTATTTCTGCTTCCACAGTTCTTATGTTATGAAAATGAAGTACTGACAGTATTTCTCTTGCCTTTATGTAAACTCCTAAACTCCTGTTCTACTATGAATTTCTTCAAAGGCGACTACACCACTCAGTGAACTACACTGCATTTCATAATTTGTCTTTTTCTCTTTTTTTTTTTTTTTTAAAAAGAGCACAAGCTTCTCTGACTGACTGTTTCATTATTTTCACTGTTAAGAAACTGCTGTCTTTAACAAAGAAGAATGAAGCAATTAAAGTCAAGGGGGGAAAAAAAAAAAAGCAGTTATCTCCTGAAAGGCCAGAAGAAAAACCTTCTACTACTGACAAAAAAAAATAAAAAAATCTAATGCGCAGTGAATGACTCCATCTGTCTGAGAAATCCTGTGCAACACAATTTTAAAACCCGGCATTTGAAGGCTTCCGTGTGCTTGTTTTGTAACCTCCATTAACACATTTTTTAAACCGGGGTGGGGGGAAACGGGTGGTTTTTTTCCAAACCAGAACAGCTCCTCGGGCTGGATGAGGAGAGCGGCTCAGCCCCCGTGCCGCAGCGTCCCTGCACACACTGCTCCCGCGGGCAGCGCGGCGGCTCGGCTCTGCCTGGCGCCGGGCCCCAGGATGCCACTCGCAGCTCGGCCACAAGCAACAGGAGCTCCCGGAGCCTTCCAGGGCAGCTGCTGCTCCAGCTCACAGCCCGCACGCCAAGCCCCAGAGCAAAGAACGGACGCGCAAACGTCCTCCGGGAATTCTGCTCCCTTTGGGTTGTCACAGTTAATAAAAAAAAAAATACAACAGCAGGATGACAGACTTCTTAGAAGCCTTCAGGGTTCACTAAACTGCCAAGAAAAGCTGCAATCAGTGAGGAAATATCATTTTCTAATGCCCAAAACCACCGCCAAAAATGGAAGGCTTTCCTGTGGAACGGGCACAGCCCCACGCCGAGTAACCACCTGGCGAGCTCTGCCCATTGCTTTGAAGACGTTTCCGTACTGGTGAACGTACAGTCGTAGTGGCCTAGAACTGCCCTTGAAAACACTTCATTTAGGCAATTACTCCCAAGCGTAACAATAAAAGCCGTTTCTCACAGAGGCAGCTGAATCACTGTCAGAAGGGCTCGGACGGTCTCACCGGCTCAGCGAAGCCCCCGCAGCTCGTGTGGGAGCAGCCAGCCCCGGTACGGCGCTGACGGCCCAGGACCGCGGAGGCACCTGCCATGGGAGCGGGAACGGGGCCGGCGATCCTCCGGAGCAACCGCCAGGCCGCCCAAAACCGGGGAGTCGCTGCCACGCACCACTGTGCATTTGCAAAGAATTTAGGAAGGCAACGCAGGAGAACACATCACATGTGATGTATTAGTTCATATTCAACATGCATGGACAGGGGAAAAAGGAAGAAAAAGACCAACCACAAATCAACACAGCAAATGGTGAGAAGTCTCCAGCTCTGCCTGGGTGTGGCTGGCTCAGGCCAGAGCGGGGCCAGAAAGGCTGTGGGCATCCACACCCAGTCAGGTCACCTTTATTAAAAAAAACAAGATAAAATAAAAATCTTCCATTCACCACCAGAAGTATAGTTATTTCAGAAAATAAGAGGTTTTTTAGGGTGGGAGAGAACGGTGTTTCTAATTCCTGCACCTCCACCACCTCTGCCCTCCACCACAGCTGTTCGGAAGAACTCCCCAAGGAAATCCCGTCAGCGCAAGTCTCCGACCTCCTCGCAGGCTTGCGTGGGAAGCTGGGACGCGGGCTGAACGACAGGGAGTGCTGCAGCAAAGTCAATCGCTCTTAAGGCAAGGAACACCTCTGAGCAAGAACCACAAGTCTGAGACGGACGCCTTCGGTAGAGCGCGTCCACAGAAAAAGCCGTCAGCAGGTACTTGCGCCAGCTCTCTGGACACGTCCTCTCATCCAGATGAGAGTATGTTCAAACCCGAGCTAAAGCCCAAAAAAGCAACATGGCTTTAAGCCCCACCTAGCTCCTTTTTTAAGGAGCATTCTGCAAGCATCCACTCAGCAATTGCACAAAAATAACTCTTTTGGGTGTAGAAACCAGGAGAAATGCCGACGGTTTATGTTTTCTAAGATCTGGAATGTTGCTGAGGAGATCAGAGAGAGAGCTTTTGGGAGCAGAAAAGATCACACAAGCATGGGGTGTCTCCTGAAACTTCACCAGCAGCAGGACTGTGACTTGGTGCTGTTTCTGGCATTTTAGTACAAGTTGAAATAAAACACCTTTGTGATCCTCTGGAATCCCAGCCAACTCGCCTCAGCTCCCGCTCCGCACGACCAAGTCCAGGAGCAGAACAGCCTTGAGCTTCGTTTAAAACCAGCTACAAACACACAAATGATGTTGAAATAAAACACCTGGGTCCCGGCCAGCTGGTGCAGTCGTTCTGCCCAATGGTGTCAAAAGAATTTTTCTAACCCTCCCTCTCTCGCGGCAAGCCTTCACGCGCTGCCCCGCTCCCCGGCGGTACAGGGGCTGCAGCACACACCCCCATCGCCGCTCCCCGGGGAGGATGGAGCCCTTGCCTTTTTTCTGTTTTTAACAAGCCACTGAGAAAAAAAGAAATTAAAAGGACACTTAACACTCCAAAAACCCAAAGTCCTCGAACTTTTTATTAGAGGCAGAGATGATCAGAACTTCCTCGTTAACTCTTTCGTACAGCCAAAGCTACAACCTCCTCTGCGTTTTGTATTCACTCTGCCGGAAAGTTCCAGCCCTTTTTGCAATTTAGACATTTGTGCTGGAATCTTTGGGATGATGGGCTAGTACCTGAAAAATTGCCGGTGATATTCCTTGATTACTCTGTGCCGACTTCTTAGTCATAATCATTCAATTCTATGACACAGCAGCATGAATGAGCGTGGTACCAAACACCTCGCAGTGACAAACGTGACAATTGTAGCCGGGGAGACGACGCTGCAGCCCGGCAGACTGACACCGGAGAGCACAAAGTCTCCCCAAGGAGACGTCATGAGGGACAATCCTCTAAACGACTCCTCCCCTCCTTGGGTTCCTTCTACCACCCTAACAGCAGCCCTCACATGTGCTTTACGTGGGTATCACACCGTGTAAAACCTGGCAGAATAACGCACCTCCTTTAGAAGCAACGTCCAGCAGACGGGCGGTCCCACAGTTCAGCCCCCGACTCGCCACGCACCGACACCTCCCAGCAGCACGGCCACGCTCATCCTCGTGGGGACGGAACCGAGAGGCCACTCGCTGCCAGGGGATGTGGTAAACCATTTGATTTATTAGCCAAACACGAACTGCATGGAATACCTGGGTGTTCCGTCCACTTACTGCTAGAAGTAACCAAAAACGAGCTTTCTTACTGACTTTCTATTTATTTGGTTAATAAATAATGTTTCCAATTAACTATTAAAAATGTCAGGAAAGTATAATTTTGTTCTGTAGCTGAGCTAATCCACGTGCAGGCTTTCATCAAGCTGGAACACAGGAGGTTCCACAAAAACATCAGGAAAAGCTTTTTCCCTGTGCGGGTGCCGGAGCCCTGGCCCAGGCTGCCCAGGGAGGGTGTGGAGTCTCCTGCTCTGGAGACTTTCAAACCCTGCCTGGACGCGTTCCCGTGGGACCTGCTCTGGGTGACCCTGCTCTGTTCAATTACATTGTGAAAAGAGAAAAAAAACAGGAAAAAAAAGTCTTTCCTGAGGAGCCCAAGAAACATGTTTGGTAACCTCTTCATTGACGGTGAAGGGAAAACTAAGTTGAATTAGTAACGAGGACCATTTCTTTGACAAAAACCACGTCAGAATGAACTACATGGACAAAATAGCAGAGGTGAAGTACTGCACAATGGTTAGAAAAGCTTCTTTATCAAGCCATAAGCGTGCGCTTGCTCTCTCAACACGGTTATATTAATTCTCCAGCCGTGGCAGAGACAAACCGCGCAGTACCTGAACTAGCAGCACAGAAAAGCAGATTTAAACCACGCCCCAAGTCCCCATCTCCTACTGCTGGGAAAATAAAGCACAAACCCACATATGAGTCCTCGTTTGCTGGAAGGAAATACACCAAATCAAGTCATTCAAACATATATTTACGTGCATCAAGTTTGAGTTTGTTTGGGGTTTTTTTTGCCTATGCAAAGGTAGAAACACCCACACAAATTGAAAACACCCCAGCCAAAAGAAACTGTTAAAAACAGACTCATCTAAATTCAGTTCTCCACACGAAGGCAACCCACAAAAATCCTCAGAAAAAACCCTGCTTCGTGTATGACAACAGAGCTGGCAAATCTGGACATGAATTTTCAAGAGCACACCTGAAAAGCCTGTTTCGCCAACAGAAATTTCATTCAAGACCTGTATCTTTTGTATTTAAGAAACTTAAATGTACACAAACCCCAAATAATTCTCGTTTTTACAAAACACTACAAGGGCATCAGCAGTAGAAATCGTGAACTCCCAGTTACATGGTTTTGAAATATTTGATGCAATTGTTCCTAATAAACTAGAATAAAGTCCATATATAGAACAAAAAGTAAAACTAGATACCTATTAACGGACATAAATGCACGAAACTCCCCTCTTTATACACTGTCTTTGTTCAAGGAATTCCAGATATTAACCCACTGGCAGATTGTTTTTCTGCCTCAGTTACAGTGAAAACATCCGAGAAGCATCCAAAATCGATCGAGTTAGTACCTACGTGCAATTCACAGACCAAACAGAACTAACCTAACTACAGCCTCAAATCCACGCCCAGTCAAAAGAAAAAGCCCAAGCCTGCAGACAGACACTCACGCTGCCTTCGGTCTAGACTACAGTCGAGGCGGTGAGGTCACGATTTCCAGCAGCAGCAGCGAGCACAAAAGCACGCAGTTATCTAACCGAATCGATTGTAATTAAACCCACACATTTCTATACCACCAGCGCAGCAACCCCAAATCAGCATTAATTGGTAATTTGCTGGGTTCATTTCCAGCCAGATCCGTTTCCAGCCCAGATTCACTGCGCAGCAGCAGCGGGAGCACCGGGCAGGGCGGCGAGGAGCTCGCATCCGCCGCGGCGTTGGCAGCAGCGAGGGGACCGCGGTGCAGGATAACCTCCCTATGGCTCCTGAGCTTGGGCAGCTCCGCAGCCGGGGCGTCGAGGGGAAAGCCCTCGCCCGCACTGGGAGGCAGCTGGGAACAGGCAGCCCAGGGTGGCGGCAGGGGCCAGATCTTCCAGGGAGGGGACCTGCCCGGAGCCTCCTGCAGCCTGTGCTCGTAAACAAGCTGCAAAAACGGGCGAGGAGGGCAGCGAAGTCTCCCGAGGATACAAGCTATCCTGCTAAGAGAAGGGCTGACTGAAGGCCTTCAGAAAATTCCATGAGACTGAATAATCGGGAAATAAAAGAGCAGATTGAATTCTGTGCAAACCGAGTGGCGGTCCACAGCAAAATGATCCTGATTTCACGCACAGAGCGCCGGGCTCCGAACTGGTCATTAGCATTCAGAAAGTCTTCCTGGAGTCACGACAGGCTGGCAAAAGCATCGGCTCACAGTCATTCAACATATAAAAAAATACACCTAACGTTAGGAAATTATTATTAATTAAACCACCATATAAAGTTATAGAATGTCTGCAGCTTGAATCCTGGATGCAGTGCCCAGTCCTTCATTTTAAGAGAACGTAACAGAAGGGGGAAATGTTTTTTGAAAGGAAGCCAGGTTTGAAAATATGAATAATGACGAACGATCCATTAGGCTCGGGTTCTTCTGCCTGGAAACAGAGACTACTGCAGTGACATATCACAGAAGCCTATGAAATCATCAGCCGCATGGAAAAGGTAAACAGAGATCAGTTGTTCACTGTTTCCCAACAACACAAAAGCTAAGAGAGACGAAATGAAGGGAGCAGCTGTCAAGTTCCAAAGAAAACAAGCAGAGGTAGACCAGCACCTACGACATCATTCGGTGCTGGGGAAGGTCTCCCCTGGGATGTGTCAGCGCTCTGCGTTCAACTGCACTGGAGACACAGGCAAGTTCGTGCAAGAAAAAGAAATCAGCCATTAACAAAATAAATGCAGCGACATCTGTCTCTTGACATCCTGAGAGAGACAAGAGGACTGTCAGAGAGAGGTTTATGTAATTTGCCCCGACCTTACGTTCTTTTCTTTCAGGTCACTGTCAGCAGAGAACAGCAGATGAGATGGTTCCATCTGATTCTACGCCTGCTCCTCCGTGGCAAAAATCCATCCCATCTCTGGCACTCCTCAGCCCTTCTTTGAACTCACTCAACTTGCTTACCTGGCAAAAGACAATCTTCTAGGGAGATGGGGACACAGAGGGGCTGGAGTAGTGCCCTGCTGATTTAGCAAACTGAACTGGCACAGGAAAACACCCAGTAAATGCTGGAGGTGGTACAGGACCGAGCAAAGAACAACAGGACCAGCCCTTTTGCGTGCCAGCCAGTCATCAGATCAGTTTAAGATGTAACACAGCTTTGCCACCAAAATACAGACGGAAAACGAAGCAGCGGACTGCCTTTATCCTCTGCTCGAACACACACAGAAAAGCCACAGTTCCAGCTCTCGTAGGGGGGGAAAAAAAGGAGCCAATTTCACATTTTTAATCCATCTGGTAGCTACAAAGAGAATCTGCTTTATACACGACTGAACAGTAAAGGTTACTTTAACATTAAACATTGCATTTTATAACCTCTACTGTATTTATACCATGTAAAGGAACACCCCTTTGGCAAACTAAAACCCGTTATAAATACAGAAATGCATCCAAGTCGGGTAAGGACGATAGCCAAATGAGAACAAAGCTATTCCTTCCCTTGTTAAAAATCCAGCAAGCCTCATTTACAACTCAGAATTTACAGAACAGAACCAAAGACCCACTGAGATCATAAAAGCCTGTCATCAACTCTGATTTGCACAGCAGAAGGCACAGTCACCCACTCCTCGCCACGTCAGGACCAAACCACAACTGCTTTGCCTCCTAACTGACCCCATTGGGCCAGAAGTCTGTGAATTCCCAGGAAAAAGCATTTTATTAGACCTCCCAAACCACATTCATACAAAAATGAGACCACCGAGATCCACTGAGACACATATAAGAAAATTTTTTCAACATCAGAGAAACAGTAGCAAAACCCCCTGCTGTCTCCTTGGACTACCAGGGATTAAACCGGGCCAGAATAACCACGGGCACAAACACCCTCGCCCAGCACCGCGCGAGTGCCCTGATGAGGCGCAGGCGCCGAAGGCGGCCAGGGAGCGCTTCCTCAGAGCCAGGGCCCAGCCGGCACGCGACGAGCGCAGGAGGGTCGCGGTGAGAGCACTGCCTGCGGAAACAGAACCCGCTCCCTGTTTGCCTTTCTCCAGGCAGCAACAACAGTGGCAATCCAGCTGAGCTGGTTTTGTTGTGAGAGACAACTAAATAATTAAAACTTTAAATCCCTATTCTGTTACACATGAAAATTGAGCTTTAAAGCTGACTTGCTTTCTCCCCCTTTTTTTTTTTTGTTGCACAACCATAATTTTGTGATCAAATACCACACCTTGATATTACTGTCTTAGGCATGCAACAGAGAATTGCTTATGAAAATCATCCTAGAATTACCTTTAAGAAAATTTCCTATTACATCTTTTAGGAACTAAAAATACACATTGTACGTAATAAAGCCTCTGAAATCTAAATGGGCCACTCCACTTGTGCTTTCCAACGAAAACCCTACCCTGTCACGTATGACCGGTGTGAAATATGAGCTGCAAACAGAAGCACTGGAGGACTTCTGAAGGTGATCCGCGGTTAGGAAAACACAAATCAAACGAGTTTGTTCAGTTATTTTTTTAACCTTAGACACAAAATCAGTAGCTAGTAATATAATTACAGCCTCCAATAACGCTGTTTCTAGCAGTTGTTTAATTTTAATTTCGTAACATTTCCAGCTTTTACATTTGCAAACCCCTTGACACAAGCCAAGTACAGTCCACGTCAGGACAAGTTTCAGCGCCTCATGTGCCACACACAAGCTAAGTTTCAAATTCCCATTTATTTGTATAAATGAAACTGGAAGAGTCATCAGCAGTCCTGAGCCCCCTCCACCATCCCAGTCCAATGGGCAATAATCCGAATGAATCCTAGGGATTGCCTTGCTCCGTCAGGAATCCAGTCCGCACTCAGTAACAGAGACACAGCTGGTCTCTGCTCTCTCTCTGCTCCCCTAATCCAAGTAAATTATTGTGCTCAGTTCTTAGCCTTGGCATTACCTTTTCACTCTTCACCACAGACCAACACACTGGTGCCAAACGTGGTTTGGGAGGCTCCAGGATTCGGAAGACTACTGCCCTTTTGTTTCTACAGAAAAGGAGAGGCAGAAGGTCAAGCAACAAGACCTCGGGCCCTCCCATCTGACCTCAGAGACCCATGGGCAGGCCTGGCACGGGGAGCAGAAGCGGATTCTTCTCCACTTGTAACCCCCAACTTCTCATCACCCTGCAACTGAGGCACAAACACTCCTCTGGGTTTCCCAGACGCAACTCCAACCCTTGACAGGCCCTTTCTGCTCCCTGGAGCAAGCGGGTGCAGACGTAGAATCACAGAATGTTGGGGGTTGGAAGGGACGCCAAAAGATCATCCAGTCCAGCCCCCCTGCCAGAGCAGGGTCACCCAGGGCAGCCACACAGCAACGCATCCAGGCGGGTTTGAAAGTCTCCAAAGCAGGAGACTCCACACCCTCCCTGGGCAGCCTGGGCCAGGGCTCCGGCACCCTCAAAGCAAAGAAGTTTCTCCTCCTGTTGAGGTGGAACTTCCCATGTTCTAACTTAAACCATTATTCCTTGTTCTATTGCTGGGCACCACTGAGAAGAGCTTGTCCCCTTCCCCCTGACCCCCACCCCTCAGATATTTCTGCACGTTAACAAATGCCCTCTCAGCCGTCTCCTTTCAAGGCTGAACAGCCCCAGCTCTGCTACAAGCTTTGACTGTGATTGACGTGCTGCGACCACAGTGTCACGATTCGATCACGCACCAGTTCCAGGCCCCTGGGACTTGAGAAGAATCAGAACAAAATCAAAAAACCGAGCAGAGACGGGGCTCCCCGCGGGCACCGCCAGCCCCCGGCCAGCCGGTGGCCCTGGTCTGTAACGGCCCGCGCCTGCCCCCGGCTCCACGGCACGATCTTCGGGGAGCAGCGGCAGCTGACTCTGCCACAGCGCCCGAATGACTCCTCACGGCTGACATTAAAGATTTAAAAAACGACAGGAGCGGACACTGCCCTAAGGCGATGGTGCAGGCCAGCCAGCAGAACACTGCCACAAGCTGCTCCTTTCCCATTCACCCACGGACAGGACCGGAACGGAACACAGACAAACACCCGCGTTCTGGGCCCCAGGCAAACGCCGCACGGAGCATCCGAGCGCCCCAGCGGGACGGGCTGCGGAGCGGAGCAGGGAAAGCCCCGAGCGCCCCGGTCGCTCTCTGCACGACGGACCCGGCTCCGCCGCCAGGCCGGGGCAGCTCCCAGCCGCCGCGCCCCCGGCCTCAGCCGCCCCCGGCCTCAGCCGCCCCCGCCGAGGCACCCGCCGCTCCCCGGCCCAGACCCCCGGGGCTTGCGGCCGCCTCCGCCAGGAGCCCCCCCTCCCCCGGCCCCGCCCGCCCCCCGGCCGCTCGCGCCCACCGGCGGCGCCCCGGCCCGGGCGCGGCGGGACGGACGGAGCCCCCGGAGCCCCCGGCCCCAGCCCTGCCCCACCCCTTCCCCGCGGAGGCGCCGTGCGGGCCCCGCCGGCCCGCGCGCGCTCACCTGGGCAGGTGCGCGAGCTCCGCAGCTGCGGCCGCCGCGGCACGGGGCGCGCTCTGCGCCTGCGCAACGCGCCGCGAGGCCGCACATGCGCGGGCCGCCCCGCGCGCGGGACTACAAGCGAGATGGCGGCGGGCGGGGCCGCGCGCCATGCTGGGGGCGGCTCCTCTCAGCCGCCTCTGCCCGCAGGGGCGGGCGGCGCCGCGCGGGCTCTGCTCCCCGCCGGCATCGCTCGGCCGCCGGCTCTCAACGGCTCCGGTCTCCTCTCACAGCTCTGTGCACCCCGCACAGTTCGCTCCCCCGGCCCTGCCCCGCTGCCCCTCCAGGAGCGCCCCCTGCGCTTCTCCCGCACGGCGGGTAGAGGCCTGCCTCAAGCCGTTAACGAGTGACTGCCCAAACTCCATCCACGCTCTGGTTTCTAGCGCCACCCGGTGGTCCTAGCGCCGTTCTCAAAGAACTACCGGCCGCTACCGAGCCCCAGCGGAGGGGCGGAGGCAGAGCCCCGGTGCCCCAGTTCTGGAGCTCAGCCCTCCCGCGCTCGCTCCCCTGAGCCTCCCTCAGCGCCAGCGGCCGCTTTATCACTTGTCCCCGCTCACCTGTCACCTGAAGCAGTTTGTCAGTAGTTCTCCCGCCCTGTCCCGCTCGCCTGACGCCCCGCAGGGCCCTTGCCCGCAGCTCGCGCCGTGAGGCCGGGCGGGAGGAGCTGCCCGACGGACAAACTTGCTCCTGTGGCCGCGGGGAACGAGCGAGGGCAACGGCGGGCACGCGTGGCAAGGCGTTTTAGGTAAATACCTGCCCTGTAAGCAGGCGGATGAGTCCAGCTCTTTGGCCTTGCTATCACGGGGGTATGCCGGCATCCCCAGGGGCCCTTGGCCCTGCCGGCTGCTCAAATAACTCCGGCAAAGGCTGCTCCCTCCTGTGAGGCAGAGCACTGAAACCCGAGGTGCTGAGGGCAGGGGGGGGAAAGCTGCTATTCACCCGGCGCACAGAGCAGCACGGCCGCTCCCGCCGCTGCCCCATCCCGCCGCCGGCTCCGGCCCCGCTCCCGCCGCCGCCGCTCCCGGTGCTGGTGCCCCCCCGTAGCAGGCAGCGCTACCCGCCCGCCTCCGCGGGGAGGGCGCCGGGCTCCGGCTGCCCTTCCTGAGCGGCTCTGCCCGCCGCCAAGGAAGGAGGGGGCAGGACCGCGGCCAACGAGCGCCCGGGGGCAGCCCCGTGCCCGCAGCTCCGGCCCCGCGGCGCAGCCCCGGCACTCCCCACAGCCCGCACCCCCCGGCCGGGGACACCGCAGCCCCGCGGGAGCCACAGCACCCCCGCAGCAGCTGCCCCAAACCCCCCGCGCCCTCCCCGCCACGAGCTGCAGCCCCCGAGTCACCCCGAGTGGGGACCAGGGGCCAGCGCCGCTGCCAGCAGCTTCACGGCCGGTCGAGCCTCTCCCCGGGCGGGCACCCACACTCGGGGGCCCCGTCTCGCTCTCAGGGCTCTCCCCCAGCCCCGGCGTCGTTCCCGGCATCCTGCAACGCTCCGGCAACGGGAATGTGCCAGCTGGTGCCACCTCCCAGACCCTCTTGGCCTTGATGAGCTTCAGCAGGTTCACATGGGCCCACCTCTCAGAGCTGTCAAGGTCCCTCTGGGTGACATCCCTCCCCTGCAGAGTCAGCCACAGCACTCCCAGATCCTCCTGCAACAAGGTCACCCGCCTCAGGGATGAAGGGAAGCTGGTGGATGTTGCTTTGATGGGTTTCGGTCAGGCTTTTCATCCTGGCCCTCACAGCATGGTCCTGGCAGAGTGGTCAGACTGGGGATGAGCAGGTCCGTGGTCCCTCCTTCAGTCCAGGCGGGGCAGGGATCGCTTTGCTTTGGGTTGAGTCTCTCCCTGGGCACCCACCCTTGGCCCTTCTCGCTCCTGGGGCTCTCCCAGCACTCTGCAATGCTCTAGAGGTGCCCACTGGTGCCACCCCCTTAAGTGCGACCCCGTCCCTGTGCACAGGTATCCCCTGTCCCTGGGGTGCCAGGAGCCCAGAGCAAGTAGAAACAACAGCTCTGCAACCACCACGTGTGCCCAAAGCAAATACCAAGAGAGCTTGGGGCTGAAAAACAGGATGAAATTTAATTCTTTACAGAAAAAAACAACTATATAAAAAAACCCAACAACAACCAACAACAAACAAATAAACAACAAACAAGAAACAACAAACAAACAACTATATACAGCAAACAACAACAAACAACAGGAAAGAACACACAACTCTATACAACAAACAACAAATCTTCTTCCTCCTCTCTCCGCCAGCCCCGCATCTCCGTCAGCCCTGGAAGAAAAGCAAGAGGCACGGCCGTTTGGCCAACAGGCAGCGCTTCGCCGAGCAGAGCTGGGGGTTCCCGAGCCAGCTCAGCAGCAGCAGCTGCTTCGGGTTGGGCTTCACCCTGAGGGCTGTTAGATTGGCCACAGCCCTGGGGCACACTGGGGAGAGTGGGGCTCTGCTGCCAGCACGAAGCCCCGGCTGGCCTTGGTGTCACACTTGGCTTACCCCAAGGCTTACACCCTCTGGCCCACCAGGTGCAGCAGCCGGCTGTTTGGGACATCTGCGTGGTGCGGAGCCCAAGGACACGGGGACGTGACACCCCCGGGGCTCGGCAGGAGCCTCCCCCTGCCCCACACGGGGACCGCGGGCACCGGGACTGGGCTCCCCTCCCTCGGGGCAGGGCACGGCCAAGGAGTCGGGTGGCTTCTGGCCCTGAGCCGCGCTGTGACCCACAGCAGCCCAGCACAGCCCGGCTTGCCCTGCCTCGCCTCGCCTCCCCGGCCCTGCAGAGATGCTTCTTTCTCAGCAGTCACATTCTTTTAAGGGTGTTTATGGCTTTTCTGTCTCTCTGCTCTCCCAGGCTAAAATCACCTTATTTAAGGGAGCTGCAGGACCATGGGTTGCTGGAGCCCTGCCTGCTGCAGGCTGAAGGCTTCTCCCTTGCGATGTATCACCTCGTTTACTGGGAGAGCAGCCTTGCCTTGTTTTTCTCTTGACTCCACAATTTACTGATAGAGTCAAGCTGTGGCTCATTCCCAGCCCCATCCACTCACGTATTTTCACCAGAAAGTCATTCACCTGCCTGGTACTGGTTCACCTTTCCCTTAGCAGCCGACTCCTCCCCAGCTCCATCCTCACCCCGCGGTTCCCTGACTAACCTCCCAAACTTCTCAGAGATGGGAGAAACCTGAGAAGGAGAAACCAGCACTAGCAAGCCTTGGAAAGGGAAGGTGGGCGAGTGCAGCAGAAATAGTGCACCAATGGGAAGGATCCCCAGGCAGGGGGAGCAAACCCACGACCCTGGGAAAACTGGATTACAGCCACCCCAGAGCGTAAGCAAAGCTGAGAGGAGGAGAGGCTCCCGGGTGCATTGCTTTGCGCAGCTTTTCCCCAGAAAACAAGGAAACATGGCGGTCCCAGGGTGTTGGTTCCTCCAGAGATGCTGACAAAGGGCAAAAGAACATTTCCTGGCACAGTCAGGCCTCCTGTGCCACGTCCCGTAGTGTGCAGGACACAGTGACATGCAGCACTCTTCCTTCAGGTGTGGGTGGCGGGAGAAACAAGAGCACTCCTGCAAGTTTCAAGATCTCGTGCATCGAAGGCGTCGTGGCAGTCTTGGGCTCCACATTCTACGGGTCGGTGTTCTTCTGCGTGCTCTACCTGTGCCTGAGGAAAAGAAAATCAAGAGTTGTCTGGGGCAGCAAAGGGGGGAAGGGGGATGTTGCCAAACCTGCTGTTAGATGGCTGCTCTTAGCCACCAAGTGTCCAGAGGTGGGGTATTCTGGAATGCTGAGTTAGCTCCTGGCCAAACTCTAGTGAGATTTCTGCTGTAGGATGTTTGAGCCGGACATTCTTTTCTGACACCTGTTCTCACTGTGGCAAGTGTTAGTTCAAAGTGACCCTGACATGACAAGAGCAGACCCAGCCACAAATGTAGGCAGAGGAAGGCAAGGGAGAAAAGCAGCCAGGGCTGACATTGCCACAGAAAGCAAGAAACACAGTCGTGACCTCTCCCTAGCAGCGAGGCTGCCATCAGAAACCACCCGGTTTGGTGATCCCACAAGTCCCAGACGTTGCCCTTGGCCCAGGTGTGCCAGCAACTCAGAGCCCAGCGTGTGAGGAGAGGAACCCTCCCAGCTCCCAGCCACAGAGGGAGCTGAGGCTGTCGCCTCGCGTGGTGAGGGATGGGCAGGGGAGCTGAGTGCTGCTCTCTGCCAGGCACGCTGGGAAAGGAGAACAGGAGGTTCCGGCAGTGCCCTGCAGTGGGTCAGTGCCCAGCCTTGGTCCCCTCGCTCTGCCAGGGGTCAGGTCTCCTTCCCAGCACGTGCAGAGCAGGCAGGTCAGGGTGGCCACAGCCAAGAGGAGACGAGCCCTGGGCAGGTGAGCAGAGCCTCAGACGAGGGCTGAGGGGCTCCTCGTTTTCTGCAAGGAGCTCTCCGGGACAACAGCTCCCACACGCAGCCGACTGCCTGCGTCCAACGGGGCGCCTGGTGCTGCCCGGCGCTCCTGCGCCCGCCTGCCACCACAGCCGTGGGGGGACCTCAGCAGCCTCCTCTCTCCGCAGGCACCTCAGGCAGCTTCAGGAGCCCGGCCTGACCCCAGCAACTGCCCTCGTGCCCAGAGACCCGGCCCACCCGCCCCAGCACCTCCGACAGCAAATGCTCATTGCACTGCGTAATATGCAAATAGTTGGTTTTGCTGCTAGATTCCCTGGCTCTGAATACTCAAGCTGCGTTTCCATGCTCCTAGCTCTGTCTTCACAGGTGTTGAGTTTTCTTTCAACAGTCAGTACTGTTACATTTCCTTTGTTATGTCAAAATCCGTCTGCCATTTTTCTAGATTGTCAGTAAGAATTCAGCCCGGCACCCTCCAGTCCCCGGAGGAGCAGAAACCATCCCCTGCCCAGAACACTGGGCTGAAGAAGCTCATGGCAGGAGCACCAGAGAAAGCCACAGATCTGTCTTCGCAAACGCTTATTCCTGAGCTTTCTGGAGGCATTTCCAGCCGCTCTGCCCAGGCTTTCCCTGAGCTCAGCACAGGCAGCCGTGCTGTGCAGTGCTCACACCAGCCAGTGGAGGTACTCCCAGTCCGCCTCTCCTAAATGTCCATCTGCAAACACACGCGACAGAGAAAGGTGACTCAGGGACACCCCGGTGTTTGCATCCAGCCCCGACTGAGAACACCCAAACCCGCTTTGAACAGAAGGCGCAGCTCGAGACCTCCCACCACTCCCCTCCTCGCAGAAAAGTAACTGATTCTGATCGGAAGGAGCTTAAAACCAACAAAGCTCTGCAGAGGTGCTTCCAAGATTAAAAGGACTTCTTGGTCAGCTGCTTCACTTCCCTGGGCCTTGGTTTCTCAGGGCGAGCAGTGTCAGCAAACTTCCCTCCCAGGCCGGCTGCCAAGGGAGAGAGGAGTTGAGGGGTAAACAAAAGCTGGGAGCCAGGGAATTGCTTCTACCACACCGTGACACAGCTCCTGCTGCGTCACTGTCCCACCTCTCAACTGCCAGAGATTTCGGGAGGTTACGGATGTACTATGTCCCTACTGAGCAGGTGTCACACATCCTCTCTGGCTGTGCAGCCAAAAGAAACAGGAGCTAACCAAAAGCAGCGCCACACAACCCACTTCAGAGATGGGTTGTTTTTTTTTAAGAACTTGCTACTCACCTGGATTTGTGAGCAAGAGAGTCCAAAGGGAGCCTTTATCTGCCTTGTGTGACGCTGCAGCGGACCTGGAAGCCTAAAAGAGCAAGATAAAGCCAATGTAAATCACTTAAACAAGGGGTTCCATGAAGACCAGATCAGGATTTCCAAGGCAAAGAACATGAACTTGTCATGGGCCTGGCCAGGACGCAACACAGACCAGGCACGGCCACGCCACCGAGCACCCCAGCTCCACCTGGAGAGCCCCCAGAGCGGTGACAAACACCAGGACGCTGACAGACAACGATCCTGGTGCAAAGCTCTGTCCTGCTTTGCTCACCACAGAGGAAACAGCCTTCTAAAAGACACCCTCCAGAAGGAGCAATGCCCGTTGGCAGCACCTGACAGAAGCACACGGGCTTCCTGCGGCACCCAGGTTGTTGCCAGCTCCCCTCACGCACCTCTGATGGAGTCACCGTGTGCCCACAGCAGACTGGCACGAGGTGCTCGTCCTCTTGGCTGTGCTCCACCCTCAAGGTAACCCAGGGGCTGAACGTGGCCCCCCTTGAACAAGTCACGGAACATCCCTCTGCCACACGCTGCTCGTGGAACGGGCCGCTGGTCTCCTGCCACTCAGCTCTGGCCTCGGCGAGGGGATCAGCACTGCAAGGAGAGGGAGAAGCTGCAGGAGGCAGCTGGAGGCCCAGAGCAGCCAGGGCAGGGAGGGCGGTGGTGGGGCACAGACCTGTCCGGAGCCGGGCTGCTCCTTCCATCTGGGCATTCTGGCCGCTCTCCCTCAGCATCTTTCTCCCTTCCTTGACCTCTTTTGCCCGGGACGGCTTCACATGCTCAGGCTGATGTCAGTCTTGGGCTCTTCAGAGAGCGGTGAAAATATACGCACGTGAAGAAGGTGAACACCCAAAATACTGAAACACAACCCCCCACACACAGAAAAATACTAAAGGATGTGAAAGAGGCTCAAACGTCGAGATACCAGAGACTCGATTCTACCACCTCTGCCTTCCCTCCACGCTTCTGCTCCCTTCTCCTTCCCCCACTCCTCACACTCCCAGACTATTACCCCCCGGAGGCGCAGCCTTTTACTCCTTGGGACCCCTCTCACTCCCCGGCCCCCCAGCGTGGCACACAGGAGCCAGCAGTGGCCTTGGGCACTGCAGGAATCAGTATCAGCCAGAGCTTTCTGCATCCCAGCCCCAGGCAGTGACTGTGACATCAGGGGTTACCGCTGCCAGCAGCACACACTGTCTGCAAAAACACGCTGCCAACTTCAGAACGTGCAGAAGAGGCTGAGCTGGAAAATAAAAATCACGGAGCAGATTCCGTTTCGTTTAGCTCAAACCAGGACAACTACTAGTCGAGAGGTGAGCAAGAAACAGCAGGAAAGGTTGGGCGAAGCAAACAAAATGCAAGAGAAGGAAAAAGAGTAAAATAGAACTAGAAAGAAAAATCAGCTGGACAACAACCCTGCCCTTGCTTCAGCGAAGCCGAAAGACACCCCCCACCCCACCTGTTTCCCCCTCTGAGCCAGGAACAGTTTCAGCAGCAGAAGACACTTTCAGCCAGATCCCTCCTCTAGATCAACTGGGGGTTTTTTCCCCATGTGATTTTATCTCTTCCAGATGATGCTGATCCCAGAGCGGAGCCCAAATGGACCATTCCTGTCTGTTATTTCTGGGTCTTCTGCTGCACACAAAAGCTCCCATCTGCGAGGTTCTTCCAGAAAGAACGGCCACAGGAATTAAGGTTTAAGAGTTCTGCAAAGCCTGGGACCGTGCTCCCCTCATGCGTTACAAGACTGAGCTGTGCCAGGACACAACGTGCTGGAACAACGTTGCCCAAAAGAGCTGGCTTAAAACAGGTCTGACTTCAAAGGATCTACACGTTTCTCTTCTAAAGGCGTGGGATGCTCTGACAAATCCAACACACAAGTGCAGTGAGAAAGACTAGAAAATAAGAGCCGTAAGGAGAGTCACTTCATCATGTGCATAGATGAGGTGATTTCAACTATTATCTCAACTTAGGTGGCTTGTGTTTAATATTGTGTTTCTTCACTATCAGAAATGACTATTTCTAGGTACAGCTACAGTCCTGAGTGGTTAAACTGCAATAGTTTCCTGCTCATGGAACAGCAGCACCAGAGTTTAGTGCATCCTATTAACAGCCACACCAACAGCATAGAAACATTCTCTGTCTCCGTTTGAATACTTCAGTTAGATCATAGTAAATCATATTAACAAACATATTAACAGCCCTCTAACAAACATAGTAAACAACGTATTAAACAACATGAACTTTATTAACAACATTAACTTTATTAACAACATTAACTCCATTAATTTTATGAACTAATTAACTTTATTGACTATGTTAACAATATTAACTACATATAAACTACACATTAACAACATATTACCATTTAAAAACATAACATTTAATAGCAAATTAACTACACATTAACTACACATAAAAACATTAACATTTAACAGCAAATTAACTACACATTAACTATACATTAACACCACATTAACATTATTAACATTAACATTAACTTTATTAACTACATTAACAAATTAACTTTATTAACATTAACAACACATTAATAACATATTAACAGCGTATTAACACATTAACAAATATTAACAAACATATTAACAGCCCTCTAACAAACATAGTAAACAACGTATTAAACAACATTAACATCAACTATATTAACAACATTAACTTTATTAAATACATTAACTCCTTTAATTTTATGAACTACATTAACTATATTGACTACGTTAACAACATTAACTACACATAAACTACACATTAACTACACATAAACTACACATTAACAACATATTAACATTTAACAACATAACATTTAATAGCAAATTAACTACACATTAACTATACATTAACAACGCATTAACATTTAACAACATTTAATAGCAAATTAACTACACATTAACTATACATTAACAACACATTAACAACATTAACATTAACTTTATTAACAACATTAACAAATTAACTTTATTAACATTAACTTTATTAACCACATTAACAACACATTAATAACATTAACACCATATTAACACATTAACAAACACATTATCAAACATATTAACAAACGTATTAACAAACACATTAACAAACGTATTAACAGACACATTAACAGTCATCTAAGTCAAGGGTATCGACAAACAGACTGTGCCCAAAGTGATAACCCAGCAACAGCTCTGAGCCTCCACGTCCTCCAGCTCTGCTCAGCCTTGCCCCGCTAGAGCTTCACCGTTGGACGGGGCCGCAACACCCCCCTTGGCTTTGGGCAGGAGGGTCGAGGGCGATGGTGAAGCCGTGGGTCGGTGCTGCGGTGCTCGCTCGGTTGGATGGTCCCGAAGCTGGAGCTGAAGCTCTGGCTGCAGCTGCAGAGGCCCAGCAGGTCGCAGCGGCTCACAGAGATGATGTGTCGGCACCTGCAATGACAGAGGCAGAAGGCTCTGGCCAAGCCCTGGGGCAGGAGGAGGCAGGATGTTCATCACTGGATGAACGGTGAGATCATCTTGGTTGATTTTCAAATACGGGGGAGCTGGAGATTCCTCTCCCTGTATTTTCTGAACAATCATCTTTTGGAGAATGTCTCCATCTTTTTTGAAACACCAGTGCACACATCTGTAGAGGAATTTCTTGTGGAGCAGAGGTGCGGTATAACTTTAAAACTGTGGACAACCCAGCTTAGGCCTAAACAGAGGCTCTGTCCTTGAAGCTGCCTTGGAACACAGGGAGGAGGAGGTTTTATCTGTTTTGTGAGAGCTTTGCGAGATGCTTGCCGGGAAGTGCTGGCCCCGGAGGGAGAAGGGGGGGCGAGAGCCGCTTGCATAGTGGAACGGCACTACCCAATAAAACGCTGGCGCGTGTGAACCTGTAACTGACCAACTCTGTTAAGGGGCAGGCGCGGGGACACTGCTGAACTGTATAGATTGAGCTGTCCGGGGCAATAAAGGGAGGACGATCTGTAGCCATATTGGTGTGATGGTCGTTAACTTGGCCGGCTCTCCGACGGGACCCTCTTCACATATCAGTGCCTTTCTTCTGGACAAAACTGCTCTTTGAAATTTGTTACATCAGTGGCGTTACTCCTGAGTTGCTGATTCACCTGACTTGGAGCATAAAACAACTCCCAGTCTTGCACCATTATAGGTCTTCACCAACCTGAGATTCCGAGAGGGATGTTCTCTAGAATCCATGGCTCATGGCTGTTACGTTTCGAGAGAGGCTGTTACCTCCTGCGAGAGAGGACGCGTTGTAGGAGGCTTTTTACAGGCTCTCCAGGAAGAATCGCTCATTCTCTAAGAAAGCGTGGTCCTGAGAAGAGCGGGAAGGATGGGATGGAGATGAGTGCCACAGGCTGAGAGTCCAGGGTATTGCTCATGAGTGAGGGAAGTATCCTTAACCCTCCTTGACTCAGTGAGGAGCGGGCAGGTTCCCGTCTGTGGTACCCCCTGGGGTGTACGGGCTCCCCACCAGAGCCCAGAACCTCACCCTCTGAGCCAGACCCACAGCGGAAGCCCCAAAGAGCATTCCCACCTGGGGAAGGACCAAGCAGGGGCTGACGGGAGAGGTCGGAGACATCATAAAGCCAGAGTCCAGCAGAGCTGGCGTCTCCTACCCAGGGACAGGGAGAGGAGATGGGCAACCCCATCAAGCCAAGGATGCTACTGAACCGGAGACCACCTCTCAGGATGCTTATAGTATCACTCCTCGAGGTGCCGATGGCTTCTGCAAGCCCATCCAGCCCAGTGGCTCAGTGATGACCTTAGGAGACACCCTACCCTGTGGCAATCAAGCTCCAATCAGGCTTCGCCCAGCCCTGCTCCCACCCACGTTGCTGGAAGTCCCTTCCAGACCTGGTTTCCCACCACCTCTCCTGCTCGGCCCTGAGCTTCCACAGCAGCAGTTGGGCGGAGAGCCCGGTGGGGCCAGCCGCGCCCAGGCTCTCCCTGCCACGGTGCAGAAAGGCTGCAACAGAAGCCTGACTGCGTGGTGTCGCCGTCGTTAGAGGAACTGCGGACAGAGACAAGAGCATCCTTTTTTTTTGCTGCCTGCACAACCCTGCAGCAAGGCCCTCCCTGACCTCTCGGTGCAAACGGGCTTTAACCCACCCACCTCTCCCTTCCTGCTCCCTCCTGGCACCACCCTGGCTTAGAGAGCTCTGCTGAGCTCCTTCAGAGGACACGGCAGCCGCCTCGCATCTGAGGTTGATACGCAGAGGAACCAAAACAGCTCCCAGGAATCTCCTAAGCCTCCCAACAAGCGCAACACAAGTGCAGCCACCCCCCAGCACGTCCCTTCCTGCGAGCAGCACGCAGGAAGCCTTACGTGCGTTAAAAGCACCGAGCTTCTGCTCCGCAGCCAGCAGCATCACGGGGTCGCTGGGTTCGAGCTGTGTCCTCTGGTGAGCCGTGCTCAGCCGCTCCTGCCCCAACCGCAGGAGACAGGGAGAGAGAGCAGCTGTTAGAAAAGGTTCAGGGGCTCCTTTGTGCATCCCTTTTTCTCCTTCCAGGAGAGGATTCACGACTTTGGGAGGGGCGTGAAAGCCCGGCTTTGCTGCTGGCCTGCGCACAGCTGTGACCTGCAAGCGCAGAGGCTCTGCTCACCTTGGCCCTGCTTTTCATCTCCTCCTGTCGCTGCCGGAGGCGCAGCGCGGCCCAGTTCACCCTCCTCCTGTCCAGCCTCAGCTCCTGCCAGGCCTTGTCCAGCAGCTTCCTGTCCCTCGCCAGTTGCTCCGCCTTGGCCTTCAGCTCACAGGCCTGGGTTTTCAGCTCTGCCTGCTCCTAGCATGGGTGCGGAGGAAACTGATGCATCACCTGCCCTGTCCTGGACACTCTCGTGTCTTCCCAAGTGATGGGAGAGATCTGACTCCTCCTGTGTGCCAGTCTGGCTTGCAGAGAATCATCACCAGGTGCTCAAGCAGTGGCCTCATCCACCCCGTGGCACAGGAAGGTTTTGCTTAACCCACCGCAGGAGTTTGCTCTCACCAGACGTACAACGGAGGTGGCTGTGCCTGGTCTGGCCGCCCAAACTCCTCCCAGACAAAGGGTAGAGACACAGGCAACACCTCAAACAGTCTGGTGGAGGCTGTTCCTGGAACAGCCCGATTCTCACCACCCAGACTGACATCTGTGTCTTAAACACCCAAACACAGCTCGGAACATCTCCCCGCGGGCAGGACCCACCCGTGAGCCTGCCCGGTGGGGCTCGAGGCCACGCGAAGGGGCTCCACTGCGGTACCTCGGCCAGGCTGATGATGGTCCCCTCTCTCTGGGAGCCCATCTGCACGCTCCTCCCAGCACTTCTGCATCACCCACTTGTGCTCCTCCAGCAAAGCGCTCTGGAGAGCATCGCAGCAGAGGCAGAAAGCAAGCAGTAAATCCCATCCGCTGTAGGATTTTTCGCCTTTAACCTCTCTCTGCCACTAAACCCCACGCGATAGCCAGAAGCTGCTTCAAGCCCACGATGCCTGGCAGGAACCCTGCGTGGAGAACCCCAGGCTCCTTGAGAAGCAGCGTGCACCACGCATGCCCAGAGCAGCCTCGTGCATCCACATGCCAGATTCCGGCACGGTCGGACGGCAACTCACCGTGTGAGCAGGTGTGGGATTGAGGAGGCAGAGGAAGGGCGCTGCAGCCCAGCACCCAGCTCTCTCCTCCGCTACACGCGCAGTGCAGCCCACACAGGACGTGCGAGAGGCGCCAGATGTCTGCCCCACCTCACCTTCGCCCTCTCCAGCTCTGCTCGCTCCACGGAGAGCTGGTGGCTCATGACTCGCCGCTGCTCCTCCAGCGAGTGCTGCAGAGATTCCACTTTGGCCCGCTCTGCCGTCGCCTTCCACTGCTCCTGGGTTCAGTCACAGAGGAGAGTCAGATGCCACTCACAGGCTGCAGACCAGAGACCTCCAGTGGACAAGATCTACGCCCTATACCCCAACAGGAGGGCTGACCTGGGCAGAGGACGCAGCACGGGCTCACCTGCTCCAGCAGTTGAGTCTGCTCTCCCAGCCCGGCCTCCATTCTGGCAAACACCTCTTGAAGCCGGCTCCGCTCCTCCTCCATGTCTCTCTGCTGCTGCAACAGCCTCTCCTGGAGCACTGGGGAGCGGCAGCAGCAGGGCCGTGAGCAGCAGGAGGTGGGAAGCCGCCCTCTGTCTGCATCATGTTCATGGAAAAACTCCACGTTTGTGCTCATCACCTTCTGCACATCCCAAGGACACCGTTTGTCAAAAGTTGACCCTGAGGTGCTCAGTGATCAAGGCAAGCGTGACTCTGCCAGCCTTGTCTCCCAGCCTCTGGCTGACTTGGAGCGATTCTCCCTGGTTTATGGGTGTTCCCAGCAGGGACCCCGCAGCTGTTTTGGTGCAGGGGAATGGCAAACGTACTCTCGAACTGCTCTTCCCGCTGCCGTGTCTCCATGGCCAGCTCCTGGGAGGCGGCGCGGTATGTGGCCTCCACCTTGTGTGAGAGGTCGTGCAGGTTGCTGGAGACCCTCTCCATCTGCTCGACGACGCCCTTCAGAGACCTGAGGAGAGAAGCGAGGGGAGGGTTGCCCCTGCGGGACTCACTTCATCTCACCGTGACGGAGAGGGGCATGTGTGGTGGGCCAAGGGCTGGGCAGCCCTGCCCTGAACCTCCCCGGGTCCCAGCAGAGCAGCAGGAAGATGTAGCTGCTGCTTAGGGGAGCACTGATGGATATTAAACAGCTCAGCATCCCCAGAGGCAGTGGGTGGGAGAGGAGGTGGCCCCTGTCCCCATCGTCTGAGGCTGGTTCCCCATCAGACAGGCAACTCTCCGACCAGGGAGCAATGTGGGGAGACCACGCTGCTGTTGGTACCTGGTGTGTGACATGGCACTGGTCACCGCATCGACCTCGTGATCTTTCAGCCACTTCAGCCGCTGGAACCGCTCTTCATAGTCCTGGCGCATCTCCTGGATAGACACCCTGCGGGACACGGGGAAGGAGCCCACCACGGGCTGTTCCAAACCAGTGCTTCCCACAGCGGGTACTGTGGAAGAGCCTTGGTCATGGCACTGAGAACTAGGTCCCAGGAGCTGAGCTGGCACGGTGCTCTGTCCTGAGGCATCCCACTGACAGGCATCCCCAGCTAGGACGGACCACATCTGGGACAACTGGAAGCCACTGAGCTGCCCACAACCCAGTGCTTCTGAGGGCTGACTGCTCCTTTCCCCCTGTCCCCAAAGCGCTCCCTGGTTCCTTTGCTGAGACTGGAGGTACTAACCCCACGGGGGGGCCACTCTCACCTCTGCAGCTCTCGCAGCCGCTCCGTCTCCAGGGTGTGCTGCTGCTTCAGCGCGGCCAGGCGCTGCTGGTGCTCTGCCCGCGCCTGCTCTGCTTCCTGGCTCTGCGAGAGCAGCTGAGCCGCCAGCTGCTCCTTCTCCTGCCGCAGCCTCTCCTCCCGCTGCCCGTAGGTCTCCTCCAACACCTTCATCCGGCTCCTGCCCAGAGAGGTCACGGCAAAGCAGCAGCGTTGCTTTCATGGCAACACTCGGGACTCTCTGCCCAAAGTGCACGCGGGGATTTAGGAGCAGATGGTGTCGCCCTGGGCATGGGGAAACGTGCAGCATCTCTGCAGTCTGAGCCCGGAGCCCTCCTGCTGCTGCCCAGCGCGGTGCCCTGCCTGGGGACGTGCTGGCAGTGGGACTGGCCCCTCCTCCTCGGCACCCATGGCACAGCGTTGGTGAGAGTGGACCCCCACCTTGGCTCACCCAGGGGGCTGCTCTCTGCGCCCACCAGGCCCACAGCAGCGCGGCTCTCTGCCTGCCCTCCTCAGGGACGGATCTGGGAAGTGCCCCAGCACTCACACCCCAGGGCAGATGGAGAGGGCTCTGGGCAAGCACAGCACAGAGGAGCGGAGCACAGGTGACAGCCTGGTGGTACCTGTGTGTGCTCTCCAGGAGATCCAGGTCCTCCCGGTGCCGCTGCTGGAGACTCTCCAGCAACAGTTTGCCCTGCGCCCGCTCCAGCTCCAGCGTCCGGACCTGCCAGGCACCCAGGGAGGAGGTTGTTGTGTCACCCCAGGGACAGAGCCCCCGCAGCAGCAATTGGTGGCTGGAGGCATTTCCGGACAGAGGGTCCTCCTCTCTCCCCTGTCACCCTGATGCTGTTTGCAGCGGATACGGCCCCTTCCCCCTCCCCTCGATCCACCTGTGGTCCCCCCCCAGCAGGCGATGGGGCTCACCTGGCTTTCCAGCTCTGCCACACGGGCCTGGGCGCTGAGCAGCGCTGCCCGACAGCCTGATGGGTCCTCAGAGAGCTGGGCTGCGGGAGCCCCCAGCCTCCGCTCGTGCAGCAAGCCCAGGGCTGGGCACTGTGCCTACAGGGATGGCAAGAGAAGAGCAAGGCCCTTCAGCATCAGGAGCCATGCAGTGTGCTCATCAGCCCCTGGAGGAAGGCACACGCCTCACCCGCAGCTGTGGGACAGCCTGGAGATGTGCCCTGGCTGTAGGAGCCTGTGGAGACACAGGGATGCTCTCAGGGAGGTAAAGCCCTGGGGAGAACATCTCCTCCTCGCCTGGCAATGGCGACCCATCCCCAGCCCACTGCAGTCCCTCCTCTACCCTTCTCCAGCCCAGCTCCACTGCCGCCCTGAGTCCCTTCGCCCCACGTGACATTTGGCAGCCCCTACGCCAGACAGAAGCATGTTGGGCTCTTCCTTCTCTGGGGACAGACTCAAGGACAAGACCATGAGTCCTCTGGGAGACAGGGTGTGTCCTGCCACCGGGACACAGCGAGATGAGAAATGGGGGCTTCAAAGACCGAGCAAGAGCTGCCCTCACTGTCAGAGGCTCTGATTCCTCTTCAGTTGTCTAGAAACAATCTCACCGCCACACGGAAGAAAAAGTCCTTTATCAACTGGAGCCTCGGTTGTCTAATTAATGTCATATTTACAAGCCTGAAGAACTACGGAAATGCTGCTCAGGCGACACAGGGCTGGAAATGCACATGATTTACAGAGCACCCACAACACACACGCTTTGGCCCGATAAATACAAATTGCGGCATCTTGGGGCTCTCCAAACACTTTGCCTCCAGAAACACGGGCTCCCAGAGGTGCAAAGAGGGGCACACCCCTCCTCCTGCTGAGGGAGCCGAGTCGGGCGGGAGCAAGTTGCAGCGCAAAGTCTGTGATCATCACCCCGACCCCACGCACCCTGGGGACACGGCACCTACCCGAGCGAGTGGGGCAAGGCCCTGAGTCTCCTGCTCTCCTGGCAACAGGGCTGCGGGCACTGAAAATTGAACAAGTCCGGGATTCAGCCACGGCAATGGAACCATCCACCCGCCCTGAAGGATGGAGCTCTGGGTCTCCTGGGCTGAGTGAGAAGGATCCTGTTCTGCTCTGGCAGCTGGGGATGGGGACGCAGAGTCGGACAGGCTTGTCCACAAACACACCCCTACCCTGCCCCATGCACCATTCGGCTGTGCCGGGTAAGTTTGGGGCCATGAAGCCATGACACGGGGATGACGGGATCCTGCACCTTGGCAGCCTCCTCCAGCAATGCCCACTCAAAGCCTGGGCAGCATTCACGTGGCCAAGGGCGAGGCTGTGGGTCCTGCCATTTTTCTTTTCTTTTTTTTTTCCCCCCCCCCAGGGCAGAGGGACCCTCTCTGGATACCGATTCCCAAAACTGTACAGCCACACAGAACGCACCCAGGGCACGGGCGTGTCCGGAGGGATCCGCCTTTGCAGCCTCCGACGGGGGCACGGAGGCTTGTTTCACGGTGCTGAGCCAGGGCAGCGGCTGCCTGTGTGGGCACAGAGACACACGTGATGCACAGCAGCGTCACAGCTCTGCCAGAGGCACACACAGAGACTGTTTCCTGCTCAGCAGTTCTTGATGTTTCAAGCCTGGCCGTTCCACTGAGATAAAATAGGCAAGAGCCTGATGGTCCTTCAGAGCTGCCCTCCCTCCCAGTTACAGAGGTCCAAGACAAAGTGACACCTGCTGACTGCCAGCTCTCTCCGTTCCCCAACCTCACCCACGGAGCTGCTTTCTGCAGGAAGTCTCACCCAGGGAGCATGACAGAAACACGAAGAAGGCCTTGCCCAGAGCCCTCCGCGCTCGCTTACTTGTCCCGCAGGGCAGCTGTCGGCTGCGGGGCTCCTGTGGAGGCGGCTGCTTGGCTGCAAGGAAGAAAAATCCTACGTGGGAAAGCCAAGAAGGCAATGGAAGACAAGAGCCTTTCTCCCAACACCAGCTCCTGCCTTTGAGGTGAAAGCCTCTGTCCCACTCAGCTGCAGCAGGATTCCTTTGGGCTGCAGAGGCAGCAAACACACCTCAAAACCTCCATCACCAGTGCTCCTCCCTGCTGCATCCACCGCCTCCCCTGCGCAGCAGCCCCAACTGACACAGCCCTGCCAAAGGCACACGGCTCTTTGCTCTGCAATTCGCTTCCCAGTCAATACCTCACAGGCTGCTTCCCTGCCGGCTGGCCCTTGCGCGTGGAGGCCACCGTGGGCTGGTATTCTCCAAAGACAAACTCCTCCTTCCGACCCTCTTCCTTCTCTGTTCAGACAAGCAGCCCTGCGTCAGCCCCCTGAAGAGCAGCTGGCTGCAGAGACACCAGCCCTTAATGTCTTCCAAATACAGCTTGTTCATAGGCCAGCCCGAAAAGGTCATATTTGCATACCCCGCCTACCTGTGGCCTCCCGCTCAAGCTGCAGCCCCTCTCTCACCGGTTCTAACCGGTTCTGCCCTCGTTGTTTTCCTGCTTCAAGGGCACTGTGACCTTGCCGAGGGGGCAACACACCTATGCCTGAGGCCTAGTTGGGCCTAGTCATGTCAAGGCCAGCAACACTAGTTCCCTCCAAGTGAGCGTCACTCTGTTGGCCCACCAACTGCACATAATCAGAATGACCCCTTCCTGAGAGCCATTCCCCAACAAATCCCCCTTTTTGTTTTTGGGCCAACAGAATGTGAGCTCGCGTCACTCGTTTAACACCTCTCATAATGCAGCCATAGACAACGCGCAGAACAATCAACATTAACAGTACTATACCTATAAAACGTAAACCTTCCTTAAACAAGCTAAGCAACCAAGGAGAAAGTTCACCAAAAAGTGATTTTAACCAATCATCAAAGGGACTCGCATTCTTAACAACCCTTTGAGTATGAGATTCCAACCAAGCCGATTTCTTGTGAATAGATGCACTATGGTCAGAAAGATTAAAACAACACATCCCTTCAAAGTCCTCACACCCACGACCATGTGCTAGTAACAAGAAATCAATGGCAGCACATCTTGCAAAAGGCATGACGTAAGCCGTCTTGATCGTGCAGCAACTGTGACAAAACATCTGTAGTAGCATTGGCTTGCTTAACTGACCAACATGCCAATCGCTCCAACTGTTTTACGGCTTGAGCTGGAACTCTACCAATTGCAAACCAGGGGTAAAAGACTCCGAAACTTGCACCTCTCATAGTCTGCTTAATTAGTCCAGTAATTACCTACCATCTCCTCACTGAAAGATGTCACCACTTACTGAAAACAAAATGACAGTGCAGACAAAAACTACAGCAAGTGCAGTATACTTGTCAGAGATCTGAACTGAATAATGGATTAAGTTTTTGTTTGTTTAAAAGAAGGATATTGGTTGGTCTGGGTCTTTTTTCCAGAGGCGGATTCACAAACGCATCTTGAATTTTGGGTTTTCGACATTAAACCCTAAGTACTCTGCCACCTAGTAGCATTCCCAACCTGAAAACAGCCAGCTGCTTTGCCGGTACCAGTAGATTTCAGCTCCTGTCCCATCAATACTCAGGGAAGGAAGCCTTTTGCTGTAGAAGCTTGTGACTCTCTTACAACAAGTTCAACTTAGCAATCTGAAAAACAGGAAAATTTGAAAATTACTGTTCTCTATAACTCTTGGAGTGTCAGCAACCTGGAAGAAGATCTACAAGAGACATCATACGGAACAACGATTACCCAAGCTTTTCTCCGGGAAACCCTGAGGAAAATTATGCACCTATCCTCATTAGGGGGCCAACAAGCACTGGCCATATGAGCACAGAGCTAAACAATGGCTGTTTTCCTTCGGATTTACTTTTGATGACTAAATTCTTTGAAGTCCAGGGAAACAGAAATGACATTATAATCTTTTTCCCGGTGGCTGTGATACCTAAAGTGTCTCTGTCCCTTCAGGGTCCTGTAATCTTTAATAAGGAAGTGCAGATCACATTGGACACGTTTGAGATGCTTGTCTCTACCTACACACCTATTTTAACGAACCTCGCAGGAACACAGTATCTTTGAAATTATTACATTCAAAGTTAGCTGAAATTAGTTAACAGGTTTCAAATTTATCATTAACACTGTCAGGCTTATGCAAATTTACGTATAGAGGAATACACAGAGAGAACAGCATAAGCTTTACTTCAGTAGGAGCCAAGGTTGAAGACATTTAAATTTTCAGGGCAGAAGGGACAAGCCACTCTCTCTTCCCCACAGCACTGAAATGGCAGCCAGTACCTTGCTCCCTCCTGTTAGGCTAACGTTACAAATTCTGAGGCTTTTACCCCCAAACACGAGTGAAGGATACCAATTATTCACTACAAAATCCAAACCAACAAAGTTTGCTCTCATGAGCATGAATTTAGTATGGAGAGCATCACACTATGTCTTGCAGTAAATGTGCATGCGATAGATCACGTTTGTATACCATGACATACGGTGCTGCTGTTGCTGTTAAGATACGGTTCAACCAATGGTGCTTGTTCTTCGGAATGCTTCTGTTCTAGCAATGCTCGCTGCCTGTCAAGCTTCTGCTGACGCAGGCTGCTCCCCTCATCATCCCGAACAATACTGGTTCTGTCGGTCACCCTGTAGATGGCCCGTGTCTGCGATGTCAGGAGACAGACACATCTCCAACAATACCACAGCCAGGATGGCCTTGCTGGCCGGGCACAGGACGTGCCCACCTCGCTGGTACCCACAGCAATCCCGACCACGACTTTCTACAAAAGGATCCAGTCCTGAAACAGAGCCCCTCCGAGAGGGCAGCGCAGAGGTTTGGACAGCAACGTCCTGTAAAAAGGGATTCCGAGCCGACGACAAAGGTGGTGCTGAGGCTGGTGGAGAAGAAGAATCTGCTACGCAGGCAATGTCGGATCCCTGGTTATAAGGTGGCGGCGCGGCAACAGCCTCCCGTGCCCGCTGTTCCGCTTCTGCCGCGGTCCTAGCGACCTCCACCGGCAAACCTACAGCAGGCGCTCCTGGCGCCAACAAATTAAAAGCCTGCGGCTGGTGACTTTCCACAAGGGGAGGAGCCACCCTTTGTGTTCCATCTAGTTTCGCCGTCACCGAAACACCCAGGGCTCTCTCCTTTTTGTATTTGGCGATTGCGTTAATAGTCTCTCGCCAGGGAACCTGGAGAGCCTTGGCTTCCTTTTTTCCATCTATAACCTCGTCCCAAAGTTCATTGCCAAATCCCCTCCACTGGTTCCAATCTAAATAATCATCTCCTGATTTGAAAAGTCCCTTTGCGTAACCACAGGCACACAAAGCGGACAGATGTTTAAGATTAAAGTTCACTTTTCGCTTTTCTAAAAAGCATCGAAGTAGAGAAGGCGCTACCTCTTTATCCATGCTGGCCAGCCGTGTCTTCTGCGCGTCCCCTACTCCTGCGACGGAGCGCTCCCTCTCCGCAGCTCCCGGCCCCCTGCCGTCCTCCCGGGCTCGTCGTGCCCCCTGCCGGAGGAGTCGCCGCACCGGCTCCCGTTGCACCGGTCTCTGGCTTCTCGTCTTTTCTGGGTTGACCCCTGTTGGAATAAGCGGGGTCCCTGTTCGGGCGCCACTTGACGAGAAGGTAACAAGGGACACCAACACTCCAGTATGAACCATAAAGTAGTGCCAGGAAACGAAGGACACCAGCAACCCAGCGGGGATCATGAAGTAGGGCCGACTTCATTGCGCTGCCTGTGGCTTTATATACATTTTGCGTTACTGTCTTCCAAATACAGCTTGTTCATAGGCCAGCCCGAAAAGGTCATATTTGCATACCCCGCCTACCTGTGGCCTCCCGCTCAAGCTGCAGCCCCTCTCTCACCGGTTCTAACCGGTTCTGCCCTCGTTGTTTTCCTGCTTCAAGGGCACTGTGACCTTGCCGAGGGGGCAACACACCTATGCCTGAGGCCTAGTTGGGCCTAGTCATGTCAAGGCCAGCAACACTAGTTCCCTCCAAGTAAGCGTCACTCTGTTGGCCCACCAACTGCACATAATCAGAATGACCCCTTCCTGAGAGCCATTCCCCAACATGGGCTGTGTTTTTCTCAGAGCTGCTTTCAGTGCCTGTTGCAGCCGCCTTCTTGGGAGCATCCTGCTCCTCAGCAGGTAAAAGCCCCGCCAAAGGATCGTCTAAATCTGGAAATAACCCCAGAGAGGTAGAAAAGGAGAATGATAATACCGAAACCAAACAAAACAACAACCCCAAAGTTATTCCAAGAATAACAGGCTTTAAATATTTATGTGAACTTTAAAGAACCATTCAGCCTGGAAGAAAGCAAACACGCATCTCTGCGGAGAGGGCCAGAGACGCGGGTGAATTTATACCCTCTTAAAGAAAAAGGGGGGCAGGAGCGAAAGAAAAGTAGACGCACGGAAGAAATCCCCGTAACCCCCCCCACCGCATGTGCCACCTCCGCCACCGCCATTGCCAGTCCCCAATCCCTCACCACGACCAACTGCCCCTCCCGTGAACCCAGACAGCGATTCAGGTTCAGATAGTGACCAGAACAATAGGCGTCTGACCAGAAGCCAGACACGAAGCCAGCAACGGCAAGGGAACAGTTTATATCCTCTTAGAGAAACTGCGGTGGGAGGTCCACAGGCAGGGATGGGATATGTGGCAGTCCCCCTCAACTCAGGCCATGTCCGAGATTTTAAGAAAGAAGTGGGGAATTTGTGAGAAGATCCTCTTGGGGTTGCGGAAAGGGTGGATCAGTTTCTAGGTCCTAACGTCTACACCTGGGAAGAGTTACAGTCCATCCTGAGCATTTCGTTCACACCAGAAGAAAGGGGAATGCTGAGGGCAGGTATGCGGATTTGGGATGAAACACTGTCTGTAAATCTTTTCTTTACACTCAGAAATGATTATAAATCCAGGAAGGACTGTGGGTTAATGGTTCAAGATAGCAATGGTTTGGTGTTAAAAGCGGAAAATAACATGGTGTTGTTCGTCATGTAGCATTGGTAGGCAATGCAACAAATGTAAGAAGAAATGTGAGGAAGAAGGAGAAGAGGATGTTGATACGTTGGCTGGACTGAGGAGGAATAAGTAGGAAGCAGCTGCACGTGATGAAAGGGGGGCGAGTGGAGGACAGAGAGGAAGAAGGAGCAGTGATACGGAGAGCTCTGCTGAGGGAGAAAGTGTACAAGCCCCTCTCAGACAGACTGTAGGAGGGTTTGGAGACTGGTTTGGTTCAAGGTGCTGTTTTCGGTACCAGATTTAAAGACTTGGAAAGATAGCAGGCACGTGTAGGAAGGACCCTGACTGGGTACTGAAGGTTATGGAATGGCTGGAATGACAATATCTCAATTGATTGAGACAGCATATAAAATTTATAGTAACAGGGAGGAGGTTTAAAAAGAAGAAAAGTAGAAAAAGGAAAAAATTGGAAACGAAGACAAACAAACGTGCATCAATACTGGCGGCTGCAATAGCCCGGGAAGTGATGAGATCAAAGGACAGGGCTATTACGCCTCGGGGGGCGGGGAGGCGACTTCCTAGGAGAGCATCAAGGGTCGGAATCCCTTTGAGAAAAGATGGGTGTGCTTTTTGTAAAAAGCAGCACTGGAGGACAGAATGCTCACAATTCAGTCGGTGGGGTTTGAAAGAATACCGAAGTGTGATGTTAGATACAGACTGTGTGAGACAAGAGGATGAATCGGAATCCTCAGCACAACCCCCGGTAATAGTAAAGTTGGAGAATGAGCAGTACTTGGCTTAAAGGATGCTTTCTGGGAATGTCCATTTACAGAGGATAGTAAACTTTTTTTTTTTTTAATATGTTAGTGGGAACAAGAGGAAAAAGGGAGAATAGTAAAACAACAATGGATGTGAACGGTCCTTCAGCAGGGATCCACAGAGGCACCGGTTCTGTCTGGGCAAGCTTTGCAAGAGAGCGCTCATTTACTCCGCCCCCAGGGATTAGGTTACTGCAGTCTGTGGAGGGGGGAGCACAGCTTTAACGTGTTCAAAAGCAGGTTAACCAAAGCTCAGGCCCCAGTGGGGAAGTGCGGGTAAGTGACGTGTTCTTAAACAAGTATGTGGCCAGAACACTGTCTCCTGTAAAACCTCTTTGACAGGAAGTTCAGCTGGCACAGACCCTGCCTTTGGCCTTTGCTGTCCATAGCATTCAGCCAGGAGACTGGGTCCCCACTAAAGAGTGGAAAGAAACACCACTGGTGGCGTGGACCGTGCCAAGTACTGTTAACTACGCAGTCAGCAGTCAAGGCAGCCCAGCACGGGTGGGCTCATCATACCCGAGTCAAGATCTCCAAAGACCCAGAAACTTGGACTTCTAAGCTGGAGGAGAAGGATGGGAGACTGCAGTTAACTCTTTGCAGGAGTGAACCGGAGCAGTGGTCAGTGTGTCAACTTCGGGGGGAGCCCCAGGTGTTAACCCACAGATCATCTGCTGAAGTGGTCTGAAAAGACCTCTCTTCTCTTGGATCTCCAGTGATGCGGGGGCTGATGCTCACAGCTGTGCTGTCACTGCTCGCTTTATGCAGAATTGCTTCTGTGAATTTATTCCTCACACCTGGTGTAGAAGGTAACATGGGAACTGGGATGTTCTCAGTACGGAAGTTAGAGGGGAAAATGCCAAAGGGGAACTGGCAAAGGGTGTTGCCCCATCAATTCCTACCAGACTGCCCTGTGTCGCTGTTGGAAAAAGGAAGAATTCAAGCTCATGTTCTTGAAAATAAAGGTCTGGATGCCCAAGTTCTTATGTTGTGAGCAACATGCAAGCAATTGCTGTGACTTCCCCTGACGGAGAAAAACAAGTTAGGTTTGTGAAACAGGCCAAGAGTGTGGCCATTAGAATTATACAGATTATAACTCTTGCTTCTTTACTTTATTTCCTCCCCCTCTATAACAAATTTAAGTTTCAGAGTGGAAAAACTAAGTGGGCATAGATAGAAATTGTTATAGATTTATATATATATATATATTTATAAAGGGAGAGTTCACCAGGGTTGCCAAACCCCAGTGAGGTCTCTCAAATTGCCGAAGGACGCAGCCCCCTTTTATCCTAATTTCCCCCGTTTATCCCATTTTACTGCTTTTATCCCAATTTCCCAGCCACATGAAACCCTCTCCCTTTCCCCACTGGCTGAGGCAATCAGCAGGTTCAGGCTTCCTGATCTGCCTGTTCCATGTTCCCCCTTAACATGTTCCCCCTTCACAACACACATCCCATGTGTCATTAACTCCAACTTGATGCTTCCCAGGGCGGAGAAGTTAATATTCATCAGCCTGTTAACTTGTGCACTCTTTCTCACAGTTCAAAAGTTTACAGCATCCTCGCTGCTGACTTAATTAATAGCCCTAATGCTCAAGGTGTCTCGTTTTCTTCTCCTGCAGGCTGCATCCTGTGACTGCCTCCTTCATGAAGGACACTCTCCTCTTTGTTCCATCACTAACAAGAAAAAGAACACACACTCCCCTTCTTGCTTTATCACTCTTTGTAAAGACACTCTGCTTTCTTATTCTCTCACTCCTGAGCTAGGCTGTCCCGTGGAGCAGAGGGAACAAAGAGCAGCTGACAGCTCACCTCTCTCCGGCACACGTACCGGCAGGGGAACTGTCGTGGTTTGACCCTGGCCGGCAGCCAGGTGCCCACACAGTCGCTCCCTCACCCCCTCTTCTCCGCTAGACAGGGGGAGAAAACATACCGAAGGGCTCAAGGTTTGAGAGAAGGACAGGGAGATCACTCGCATTTACCGTTCTGGGGAAAACGGACAGGATTTGGGGGAAATTAGTTAGATTTATTAAAAGTACAAATCAGAGGAGAGTAATGAGAAATAATTAAAATACTAAAAAAGATCCTAAAAGGAGAAATAACACCTTCTCCCCATCCCTCACTTCTTCCCGGGCTTAAAGTCAATCCTGGTTTCTCCACCTCCTCCCCCTGAGCGGCGCAGGGGGACAGGGAGTGGGGGTTACGGTCAGTTCAGCTGATGTGGGTTCCACCGCTGCTTCTTCACTCCGGGGGAGGACTCTTCACTCTTCCCCAGGGCCACTGTGGGGTCCCTCTCACGGGAGACAAGCTTCACGCTCCCTTCTCCAGCGTGAGTCGTCCCACGAAGGGCAATTCATCACAAACTGCCCAACGGGAGACACCCCACGAGGGGCAACCCACCCCTCCTGAGTCTCAGGTGCAGCCCTTCAGGGGAAACTGCTCCAGCGTGAGTCCCCCGCGGTGTCACAAAAGTCCCACCAGCCAACCTGCTCCAGTGTGAACATTCCTCTCTTCCACAGGCTACAGGTTCTGGCAGCAACCTGCTCCAGCGCAGACTTCCCACGGGCTACAGGCCCCTCCAGGCATCCACCCGCTCCGGCGTGGGGTTCTCCACCCCACGGTGGACATCTACACCCCGCCCACGGGCTGCCTGCATTTGCTTACAACTCCTTTTCACTCCCCACAACTCACTGCTGGGGACAACAGAGCTGCTTGCACTTAGCTCCATAAACATTTCATTTCCACCTGTCATTCCCCCCCACCTCGCTGCTTCTGTTCGTTCGCGTTCTATGCAGACATTGCCCCAAATGTCTGACACCAGCCCTCCTTACCCAACTCTTTCGCTATTCTTTCAGTGCTGCTAAAGTCCTCCCAACACCTTCATCTCAGGGCACTTGGTACAAACTCCCTAAAACCAGGGCTGGGGCAAATTCAAGCCAGAAGGACCAAGAGTGTCAGCAGGGAGAGGACTTGCTTTGGGCCGCCGGATCCGACTTGAAACCCTCTGGCTGAAAGCCGGGAGTCCAGGGGAGGCTTTCCTGGGGGTCAGAGGGGTTTGGGTCCCAGCAGCCCCACTCCTGCAGACTGTGGGCATGCACGAAATCTGTCCGAAATCAGCAAGGCGAGAAGCCCTGGGAAACGCTGGCGCCGGCGGTGCCCGATGGCAGCAGCCCGGCCAGGTGCCCTGCCGGCCGCGCAGGGGTCGGCGTGAGCGCCCAGAGCTTTGCGGGACGGAGCCCCCCTCCCTGCAGGGGCGACCCGGGCAGCCCAGGGCTGCCCCAGGCACGGCGAGCTCTCCCTTCCCCTGCCGGCGTTTGCAGAGAGCCCCGAAGAGCCGCTGCTGCCCGAGCAGGCAGAGCCGGGCCGGGGGCAGCCGGGGCGCCCCGCTCCCAGCCCGCTCCCCCGCAGCCCTGGCCCGGGCCAGGCGGGGGGACACGGCCGGGGGGAGGGACGCCCGGCCCCGACCGGAGGAGGAGGAGGGGACCCCGCATCGCCCCCCCGCCTGCACAGCCCGACGCCGCCGGAGAAGCGGCCCCCGGCCCCGGCCCCGGCCGCCTTACCCGGGGCAAAGAGCAGCGCGGCCGCTCCCGCCGCTGCCCCATCCCGCCGCCGGCTCCAGCCCCGCTCCCGCCGCCGCCGCTCCCGGTGCCGGTGCCCCCGTGGCCGGCAGCGCTCCCCGCCCGCCTCCGCGGGAAGGGCGCCGGGCTCCGGCTGCCCTGCCTGAGCGGCTCTGCCCGCCGCCAAGGAAGGAGGGGGCCGGGCCGCGGCCAACGAGCGCCCGGGGGCAGCCCCGTGCCCGCAGCCCCGGCCCCGCGGCGCAGCCCCGGCACTCCCCACAGCCCGCACCCCTCGGCCGGGGACGCCGCAGCCCCGCGGGAGACACAGCACCCCCGCAGCAGCTGCCCCAAACCCCCCGCGCCCTTCCCAGCACGAGCTGCAGCCCCCGAGTCACCCCGAGTGGGGACCAGGGGCCAGCGCCGCTGCCAGCAGCTTCACGGCCGGTCGAGCCTCTCCCCGGGCGGGCACCCACACTCGGGGGCCCCGTCTTGCTCTCAGGGCTCTCCCCCAGCCCCGGCGTCGTTCCCGGGATCCTGCAACGCTCCGGCACCGGGAATGTGCCAGCTGGTGCCACCTACCAGACCCTCTTGGCCTTGATGAGCTTCAGGAGGTTCCCATGGGCCCACCTCTCAGGGCTGTCAAGGTCCCTCTGGGTGACATCCCTCCCCTGCAGAGTCAGCCACAGCACTCCCAGATCCTCCTGCAACAAGGTCACCCGCCTCAGGGATGAAGGGAAGCTGGTGGATGTTGCTTTGATGGGTTTCGGTCAGGCTTTTCATCCTGGCCCTCACAGCATGGTCCTGGCAGAGTGGTCAGACTGGGGATGAGCAGGTCCGTGGTCCCTCCTTCAGTCCAGGCGGGGCAGGGATCGCTTTGCTTTGGGTTGAGTCTCTCCCTGGGCACCCACACTCGGCCCTTCTCGCTCCTGGGGCTCTCCCAGCACTCTGCAATGCTCTAGAGGTACCCACTGGTGCCACCCCCCTAAGTGTGACCCCCTCCCTGTGCACAGGTACCCCCTGTCCCTGGGGTGCCAGGAGCCCAGAGCAAGTAGAAACCGCAGCTCTGCAACCACCGCGTGTGCCCAAAGCAAGTACCAAGAGAGCTTGGGGCTGAAAAACATGATGAAATTTAATTCTTTACAGAAAAAAACAACTATATACAGAAAACCAACAACAACCAACAACCAATAACAAAGAAATAACAACAATCAACCAATAACAAACAAGAAACAACAAATAAACAACTATATGCAGGAAATAACAACAAACAACATGAAAGAACACACAACTATATACAACAAACACCAAATCTTCTTCCTCCTCTCTCCGCCAGCCCCGCATCTCCGTCAGCCCTGGAAGAAAAGCAAGAGGCACGGCCGTTTGGCCAACGGGCAGCGCTTCGCCGAGCAGAGCTGGGGGTTCCTGAGCCAGCTCAACAGCAACAGCTGCTTCGGGTTGGGCTTCACCATGAGGGGTCTTGGATTGGCCACAGCTCTGGGACACACTGGGGAGAGTGGGGCTCTGCTGCCAGCACAAAGCCTTGGCTGGCCTCGATGTCACACTTGGCTTACCCCAAGGAATTGCTCCCTTCCCAAAGCAGGTGGGTGCTCCGGGCAGCGCGGGGGTGGCGGTTGTGCCGCTGGGATGAGGGCACCAGGTTCCATGTCCCTGCAGCCAGGGACCAACCCAAGCCTGGCGGCAGGCCACCCCCTCTGACTGTGGGCAGTGGATGGGGAGCCTGTCCGGCTGCTGGTGTGTCCCTCTTCCCATCCCTGTCCTCCACATCCTCCATTTCCACATGCTTTACCTCCACATCCTTCATCTCCATGTTTTCCATCTCCATATCCACTCCATGTCTTCCATCTCTACATCCTTCACTTCCAAATCTTCCATTTCCACATCCCTCTCCTCAACATCCACCATCTCCACGTCCCTCTCTTCAATATCCACCATCTCTACATCCTCCACCTTCACGTCGACGTCCATTGGTTCCACCATCCTAAGCCCAAAGCCAAACCAAGCAGTGCATTGGTCCCTGCCCTGGACAGCGGAGCAGACCTGTGGGCTGGGGGTCTGCCCCTCTTGCCACCCAGCCCACAGAGAGGTGTGAGGGGTTGCGGTCCCAGGTACATTCCCAGCAGGAGCTGGCTGGAGCCTGGGCAGCCCCTTTGCCAGCAGCCCTGGTGGGACCACGTCTGCAGCCGGAGCATCCTGCGCACTGTGTGCTTCGGGAGCTGGGGGAGCAGCAAGGTCTTGTGGATCTGCTGGAGAAGCAGCCCTGGGGAGCAGGGCTGCTCCCCAGCCCACAGGGCACCGGGCACAGCCCCCAGCCCCACCGCGTGCAGACCCCAGCCCTGCATTTGCCTCAGGGCCTAGAAGCTCCTGACTCTCTCCACGCGTCTTATTGGCTCCATGCTGCTGCATGAGCAGGGCTGAGCTCCCATGGCCCCAGCCTGGGAAGGGACAGGAGGCAGCAGCTCAGGCTGCGGGCAGGACCCGGCTGGTCCCGCCACACATCCCAGCGGCTGGAGCCTGGGGTGCTCAGGGCTCTCCTGGAGACGTGTGTCCAGGCAGGGATGCTCTGCTTCAGGAGGGGATGAGCAGCCCAGAAGGGCTTCTCCCAGCCCGTGGCCTTGCAGGGGTGGGTGGAAAGCGTAAGCCAAGCTCCTAGTGCCACGAGCTCCCCAGAGCGGGGTCCCCCTGCCACCCCATCCATCCCCACAGTGCCTGCCCTAGCCTGCCCAGGCAGTGGGGGGTGCCCAGCTCCGTGGAGTGGGGCTCTACCTTCCTCAGCACAAGTGTCCTTTCCTCCGGGTGTTGCAGCAAGGCAGCACAGGGTAGGGACCGAGGTGTGGGAGAGGCGAGAAGGGCTGGGTCCAGGGCAGCAGGAAGAGAGGAGAAGGTCTGGGAGCAGGGAGAGAGCTGGGAACAGGTCGGAAGGTCTGGGAGCAGGTCGGAAGGTCTGGGAGCAGGTCAGAAGGGTGTCAGGAGCAGGGCAGAATGTCTGTGTTGCACAAGTTGCCAGGCACAGGGAGCTGCGGCTGGAACACGGAATTCCGTTGCCAGATGCGCAACGGGACTGGGCCAAGAGCTCGGGGGGCTGCAGCTTCATGGGGAACCTTGGGGAATTTTTATGTTACCCCTCAAGATGAATTAAACACACTTTTTGCTGAAATCTAAACTAAAAGGAAGGAACACTGCCTTGGGCAGGGTCCTGCTGCCATTGGCAGCCCTGCTTGTTCCCGCATCCTTGCGCCCAGCCAGCCCGACCCCTTCTGCAACTGGGCCCTCTGGCCCTCCATGCCAGCTCATTCCTTGGCCACAAATTCCCAGTGCTGAGCAGTTACCAGCCGAATTTACCCTGCAGGGATCAGCCTGGGAGGGTGACACAGCTGAAGGCTCAGCTGGGAGTGGGGTTCCCCCTCCTGACCTCAGCACCCAGTCCTGCAGCCCTGAGGGAGCAGCTCTGGGCACCCTGTGTGCCCAGCCAGGCCTAGGGAAGGGGGCAGTGGGCAGCTCAGGACACACGGGTGGGCAGAGGGGACCTGCCAGCCCCACCATCCACTCCTCACCACCTCATCTTGAGGGCAGTGCAGATGCACGGAGCAGGTTCCAGCTGCAGAAGGGCTGGGCCGTAGGGTCAGCTCCATGGCGCGAGGACCATCTCCTTCACTCTCCCCTTGTCCCACAAGCAGGCAGTGAGCCGACCCGAGCACCGCTGATGTCCTCCAGCACGGATACGGCCACGGGGGCAGAACTCATCCTCGTCCAGCCTCTGGACGCAGGTGGCAGTAGGACGTGGCTGAGCCTGCACGAGAACCTGCAGCCAACACGTGCCAAAGGCTGCCAAGGAAAGGACAAGATGTGCTGCCGTCAGCATGTGGCGAGGCCTGCCTGGTTTAAGAATGAGCTGAAACAGCTCAGGACAGTTTGACTTGGACATCCCTGGGTGTGTGTGTGTGTGCACACTTGTTGCACGCAGCAGCACCCCTACATCCCCACCAGCATTCTCCTCCTGGAAGCTCCCCCTCTTTCCCTGCTTCCCCCAGCTCCTGCAGCCACCTCTCGCTCGGGGATGTGGCCACGGTGACTCACGCCAGTGGCCGATGGCTCTCAGGGCAGCGGGAGGAAAGGGCAGCGGGTGCATTTGTTGCAGAGGCGGAGGGGGGAGCGCTGCCAGCTGCATCCCTGGGGAACTGGGTGCCCTGGGAACCGACCACCCTGATCCAGCACTGGGGTCCCTGGGGAAGGGGAAGAAAGGATGCTCCTGACAGCAGCACCTTCCTGCTGCTCAGAGAGAGGAGGAAAACCAAGCTGGGCCTGGGGCAGGGCTAACAGGCTGGCAAGAAGCAGCAGGGCAGGAGTGAGCGGCTGTCTCTACCTCGCCTGGCGGGTCAGCAGCTCCTCTCCTGCTCTGCGGTGCTTCTGGCCCTGGGCATCTCTTGCCGCCCTTGCCTTGTCCTCAGCACCTGAGCTAGGCTGTCCCGTGGAGCAGGGGGAACAAAGAGCAGGTCACAGCTCACCTCTCACCGGCACACGTACCGGCAGGGGAACTGCCGTTATTTGACCCTGGCCGGCAGCCAGGTGCCCATGTAGAGGAATGTCTTGTGGAGCAGGGGTGCTGTATCCCTTTAAAGGTTTGGACAACCCACCTTAGGCCTGAACAAAGGCTCTGTCCTTGGAGCTGCCTTGGGGCACGGAGAGGAGGAGGTGCAGCTGTTTGTGAGAGCCTTGCCAGGGGGAGAGGGGGGGCGAGAGGGGCCTGCACAGTTGAATGGCACTACCCAATAAAACGCTGGCGCGTGTACACCTGTATCTGACCCACAATGTGAAGGGGCAGGCGCGGGGACACTGCTCACCTCTATCTGTTGAGCTGTCCGGGGCAATAAAGGGAGGACGACTTGTAGGCGTATCGGTGGGATGGTCGTTACTTGGCCGGCTCTCCGAAGAGACCCTCTTCACTAAAGAACATGGCATCGAATGGGTATATCGCATCCCTTATCATGCACCAGCCTCTGGGAAAATCGAACAAGACAATGGAGTGTTAAAAACCACTCTGAAAGCAATGGGAGGAGGAACTTTTAAAAACTGGGTGAGCATTTAGCACATGCCACGTGCTTAGTCAACACCAGAGGATCCACCAGTCGTGCTGGTCCTGCTCATTCAGAGCCTTTGCACACAGTAGAGGGAGATAAAGTCCCTGTGGTGTGTGAAAGGAATTTGTTGGGGAAGGCTCTCTGGGTATTTCCTGCTTCGGGCAAAGGTAAACCCATTCGTGGGGTTGCTTTCTCTCAAGGACATGAAACTACTTGGTGGGTGACCATGAAAGATGGTGAAGTTCAACGTGTACCTCAAGGGAATTTAACGCTGGGTAGGAATACTCGATTCAGCCCCGCAGCATGTTGTTACATAATACTAACAGTGATCAATAGGTGTCTTTCAGAATAATAAACCAGTGATGGCCAGAGCTGGCCTCATCGAGTGACGTCCAGTAACTTCTTCGAAGTGAACCTACAACCTCTGGACATGAGCTGTAACGAATCTCACACCACCTTTCCTGCCCTGAGAGACTGCTCTGATGGATGGAACCCACCACTCTGAACTTCATGAACTCCCTGAGTTTTCCTGTGGGTAGATCATAAGCTCGTGATCAGTCTGAGGTAAATGGGACGGAATAAGGGGTGTGTTGTCCTGGTTTGAGCTAAAAACCCCAGTTCTGTTTAGTGGTTTTTACTTTCCAGCTCAGTCTCTTCTTAGAGGCTGCACGTTCTGAAGTTGGCAGCGTGTTTTTGCAGACAGTGTGTGCTGCTGGCAGCCATAACCCCTGATGTCACAGTCACTGCCTGGGGCTGGGATGCAGAAAGCTCTGGCTGATACTGATTCCTGCAGTGCCCAAGGCCACTGCTGGCTCCTGTGTGCCACGCTGGGGGGCCGGGGAGTGAGAGGGGTCCCAAGGAGTAAAAGGCTGCACCTCCGGGGGGTAGCAGACAGGACAGGTGACCAACAGGAGTATTCCGTTCCACCCACGTCATATTCAGTATAAATTGAGTGATCGCGAGAGGTTTTGCCCTTTTTTCTGCAATGGCCGGCGTGCAGGGAGGACTCTGTCCCGTCTCCTGCTTCTGAGCCGGACCTTGAGCTCCCGTCTCCAGCTCCTTTATCCAGTTCCCGCCGCCGCTGAGCCTGGGGCTGCCCCGGTGCCACTGGCTCTGCAGCACCAGTGGGGATTGATATGGGGGGAGTCGGGTTGGATATCGGGCTTATATATAGTTGTATATAGTTTCTTCATGTTTAACATGTCAATAATGTTTCCATTAAGAACTATTATTCACTCTCATTTCCATCCACTATTCTTACTCACGATTATTTCCATTAATAACAAAGCTGGTGAAGGGCCTAGAAAATAAATCTGATGAAGAGCGACGGAAGGAGCTGGGGCTGTTGAGTGTGAAGAAGAGGAGGCTGAGGGGAGACCTCCTCGCTCTCTGCACCTGCCTGACAGGACGTTGTAGAGAGGTTGGGGCTGGGCTCTTCTCACGGGTAACTGGCAGTAGAACTAGAGGGAATGGCCACGAGCTACAACAGGATAGATTCAGGCTGGACGGCAGAAGAAAACTTCTCCCAGCAGGAGTAGTCAGGCCCTGGCACAGGCTGCCCAGGGAGGTCGCTGAGGCACCTTCCCTGGAGGAGTTTCACGGTCGTTTAGATGCGATGTTGGGGGCTACAGTTTAGGCGTGGACTCTGTCGAGTAGGGTTCTAGGTTGGACGTGATGATCCCAAGGGTCTTTTCCAACCTGAGGGTTTCTATGATTCTGTGATTCCATCATTGTTTCATTAAAGCTGTTCTAGTTGGTCGTTCCTAAACCCTAAGTCTCTCTGCCTCACTCCCTTTTCCTTCCCATTTGCAGGGGGGAAGCGGGGCTCAGAGCGTGTCTGTCCCGTGTTTAGTGGCCGGCCCTGCCCTAAGCTGCAACACGGTGGGAGCAAAGGCTGGACGTTGGCTCTTTTGAAGCTGGGCACCACAATGAGCCAGCTCAGCTCAGGCTTGAATTTTGTTATTTCAGTGAAGGATATTTTGGGTGAGATAGCCCCGATCCTTAAGGTTAGTGGTTGTGTGGTGGGGCAATCCGGGAGAGATGCAGACCAGCACCGGTTTTCATTCCTGCTCCCTTCTCTCTGCGAGCAAAGGCTAAACGTTCGCTCTTCTTGACGCGAGGCTCCAAAACGAGGCGGCTTGAATTTTGTGACTTCAGTCAAGGATATCTCGCGTGAGGCAGCTCGGATCCCCGAGGTTCGCGGTTCTGTGGCGGGGCCGTCGCGGGTGATGTTGGCTCTTTTGAAGCTGGGCCCTTGGGCACGGCCGGGGAGACGCGGGCCGGGCAGCCGCGGGTCCCCACGAGCGGGCGGTGGGAGCCGCTTGGAGCGGGGAGCGGCGGGGGCAGAGCTCTTGGGCGCCCGGGCTCCCCCCAGCCCGGCGGCGCCGGCCCGGGGCCTCTCGCCCTCTCTCCTGGGGCTCTCCCGGCCTCGCTCCTCGCTCTCTGGGGGGCACCGGGAGCTCTCTCCGCTCTCGGCCGCGCTCCTCAAGCGGGCAGCCCCGCTGGGGCCGCTGCCCGACCGGGATAGTGGCATCAGCAGCCGGGCAGTGCTGCAGAAGTGCCGCTTCGGTCCCTGCTTCAGGCTGGCGGAGGAGGAGTGCGGGAAGCCCCACTGGTGGCAGAGGGACCGGCAGCGCAGCCCCCGCAGCCGGGGACTCGTGGCAGGAGCTGCTGGAGGTCCGGGAGCTGCTGCTGGGGCCGTGGGTTTGCCCCCAAACCTGTCCTGTGAGGGCCTGACGAGGCGCTTTGGGGTGAGGGTGGCCCTTGCCCAGTGCAGGAGTTTGCAGAGCGCAGGTGTCTGCAGGGGAGAGGGACGGCAGTTTTGTGGAAGGAGGGAGCTGGCCAGGATCTGCTGAAAGATGTGGAGCCAGGTAAAGAAGTGATTCCTTGGAACCCCAGGAGTGCCAGAGAGAGCAGAGCAGGAGCCAGAGCTTTAGACCTGCCTGAAATAATAGAGTGTGGCTGCTCTGCTGAGCTGCTGCAGAGACCAGAGCTGCTCACCAGCTGGCAGAGCTGTGGGTCTGGGAGTGTGAGGAGTGGGGGAAGGAGAAGCGAGCAGAAGCGTGGAGGGAAGGCAGAGGTGGTAGAATCGAGTCTCTGGTATCTTGAAGTTTGAGCCTCTTTCACACCCTTTAGTATTTTTCGGGGGGGTGGGGGGGGGTTGTGTTTCAGTATGTTGGGTGTTCACCTTCTTCACGTGCGTATATTTTCACCGCTCTCTGAAGAGCCCAAGACTGACATCAGCCTGAGCATGTGAAGCCGTCACGGGCAAAAGAGGTCAAGGAAGGGAGAAAGATGCTGAGGGAGAGCGGCCAGAATGCCCAGATGGAAGGAGCAGCCCGGCTCTGGACAGGTCTGTGCCCCACCACCGCCCTCCCTGCCCTGGCTGCTCTGGGCCTCCAGCTGCCTCCTGCAGCTTCTCCCTCTCCTTGCAGTGCTGATCCCCTCGCCGAGGCCAGAGCTGAGTGGCAGGAGACCAGCGGCCCGTTCCACGAGCAGCGTGTGGCAGAGGGATGTTCCGTGACTTGTTCAAGGGGGCCACGTTCAGCCCCTGGGTTACCTTGAGGGTGGAGCACAGCCACGAGGACAAGCACCTCGTGCCAGTCTGCTGTGGGCACACGGTGACTCCATCAGAGGTGCGTGAGGGGAGCTGGCAACAACCTGGGTGCCGCAGGAAGCCCGTGTGCTTCTGTCAGGTGCTGCCAACGGGCATTGCTCCTTCTGGAGGGTGTCTTTTAGAAGGCTGTTTCCTCTGTGGTGAGCAAAGCAGGACAGAGCTTTGCACCAGGATCGTTGTCTGTCGGCGTCCTGGTGTTTGTCACCGCTCTGGGGGCTCTCCAGGTGGAGCTGGGGTGCTCGGTGGCGTGGCCGTGCCTGGTCTGTGTTGCGTCCTGGCCAGGCCCATGACAAGTTCATGTTCTTTGCCTTGGAAATCCTGACCTGGTCTTCATGGAACCCCTTGTTTAAGTGATTTACATTGGCTTTATCTTGCTCTTTTAGGCTTCCAGGTCCGCTGCAGCGTCACGCAAGGCAGATAAAGGCTCCCTTTGGACTCTCTTGCTCACAAATGCAGGTGAGTAGCAAGTTCTTTAAAAAAAACCCCCACATCTGTGAAGTGGGTTGTGTGGCGCTGCTTTTGGTTAGCTCCTGTTTCTTTTGGCTGCACAGCCAGAGAGGATGTGTGACACCTGCTCAGTAGGGACATAGTACATCCGTAACCTCCCGAAATCTCTGGCAGTTGGGAGGTGGGACAGTGACGCAGCAGGAGCACGTCCTTGATGAAGAGGGGAGAAGGGACCCTGGTGGTAGGGGACCAAAACTAGCGACCTCCTTGTCTGCTTTCCGTGGACTTTCTTCAGTTCCTCTCCGGTGTGTATCTCACGTGCAGCCCTGTAGGATGCTTTTGAGTTCCTCAGGTGAGGGGAGGAAATCATTCTCTCCCTAGAGAAACTGTTGAACAATCTCACCCCATTAGAAGGCGTTATCCCTTGCTGTTCATTCTGCTCAGTGAGAGCAGCTGGGAAAGCCTTCCCTCCTGCTGGCAAATCTTTCAGAGCCTTCAGGCAGCAGTAATGCCTGGAGAAGAAAAGAAATTGCTCTGGTGTAGTCCTGAAGTGTCAGGTGTTGCATATCTGCCCTAAGGCTGTGGCTACAGTTGAGCTAATAAAAGAAACTGAGCTGTGAGGAGTCAGTGTCCCTCCTCCAGCAGCCAGACCAGAGCTCTGAATCCTGTTTCAGTGGCCTTTCCTGCCTTTGTTGGGCTGGGGCAGATCGTCTGCGATGGGCTTCCCGAGACTGGGATTGGAGTTACGTCACACCAGAACTTGCCCCATTTTTTTGGCTTTGAGGAGGCTTAGGAGCTTCCTTACTGTCCCCTTAGGAGTTCTCTGCCAGTTCTCTTTGAAGTAAAATGCCAGAGGATTGTCTGTATGGATGTGAGATTTCTCGCCTTCTTTTTTCTTACAAGAAAGGCAGCGGGGAAGCTGTTTGTTTGGGCTTGTAGTCTCGTTCTTTCTGTCGTGTAGACACTCAAATGCAAGACTTAGCTGGCTTATTCTTAAATCCCCAAAGTGCTTCTGATCCAAATTTCCCTGGTATAAAATCACGCTGCAGGATGTAAAGGACTAGAACTGTTTTAAAGCTCAGCCCAGGCCTTGTTGTAACCACTGTCCTGTCCCCTTACAGGTTCCTGAGCCTTTCCACAAACACCTGAAGCCGATGCAAGCCAAGCTCTGAAGCCTGCTCCTTTATTTGATCTTTTTTTTTTAAATGCACACTTTCCGTGACTTGAAAACTGGATGTTTGCGTCCTGTCTCAGGCACCTAAATCAAACCTTTGAAATCCTGGTGGCTGTAGGACAGTGAATCATTTTAGCCTTTCTTTCCACTTTTATAAATTGAGGAGGTGTTTGGGGAGAGTGCACAGGGATTGATGCCTGTTTTTGAAGTGCAGTTGTCATGGTAAAATTAACTCGTTTAATCTGGGCAAGCTTTATGGGTTCATACAGGGTTGTTTTTGTGAAGCTGCCGACTAGAGAAGAGCTCCTGTCAGCTGGGAAGGTGGCAGGAGTTCACTACTGAGCAGTGAACAGCCCTCGGGCAACAGCTTCTCATAAGCAGTTATCTCCAGTTTCTCCAGTTATCTGGCGACCCGAGGCCGCCGAGGGCTCCGTTTCCCTGCGAGGGGCAGGGCCGGGCCGGGCCGGGGGGAGCCGGCACCTGCGGCCGGGCCGGGCCGGGCCGGGCTGGGGGCGGGAGGCGGCGCCGGGGACGCTGCGGGGGCCGGGACCCGCCGCGCGGGGCCAGGGCGCGGGGAGGCGACGCGGCTGCCGGGGCAACGGGACGCGGAGACGCCGGGTGGAGCGTTGGGGCCGTTCCGTTGGTGCCGTTCCGTTGGTGCCGGCCGCTCAGGCCGAGGTTCCCGCGGCTGCTCCGGAGTCGGAGAGACGAGGTCGCCTCCTGCCGGCGATGGTGAGTGCGGGGCGGGCGGGGGGGGGGGGCGCCGGGGGCAGCCGCCGGGGCCGCTCTGCGGGGAGGCAGAGGCATCCCCAGGGCTGGAGGCTCCTGCCCCGCTCCAGGGGCTCCGGAGGGGCTGTGCTCCCTCCCGCCCGGGAAGGGGGAGACATCTCCGGGGCCAGCCAGCGCGGGCGGGAGGAGGGTTTCGCTGCTTCTCGGGGGCTGCTCGGAGAAACCTGCCTCTGGTTTCGGGGCGTCCGGGGAATGGCCGGGTCGGACTTGCTTCGTTTGCTAACGGGGGGATTTGTCTTTCTCCACAGGCTGCCAAAGGCAAGACAAGTCGCAGAGGTGCGTACCCGTGCCTGCTTTGCTCTGACTGGGGGTGCTCTGACCTGCTGGGGACGCAGGGGACAGAGGAGGGGGGACGCTGGCATCAGGGGGCAGTCCTGGCTGCTGGGAAGTTTCATCACCCGTGTCTGAAAGCTGCAGCCGAGTGCGTCGGGTCACTGCTGAGCCAGAGATGCTCACCTGCATCTCCCGTGGCTTTGCGTATCGAGGCCCTGTGCTCCTTTCTTGTGGGCTTTCCCGAATCTAGGGGAGAATATGTGCATTTCTGTGAGTTCTCCTCCTCACCTCATCGCTAACTGCTTGTCTGGAGGCCTCTTGCAGCCCGTGATGCTGGAGCAGTGTTTGTAGGGTTGCCCAGGGACTCTGAGATGCTGCAGGGTGAGAGCTCACAGATGAAGTGCTGCTTGGGACCGGCACCTCACGGAACAGAAAGCACCTGGGTCGCCTCATAAAAATATCCCGTTTCAGGCTAAGGCAACTAAATCTTTCATCCCTAAAATACTGTATCAAGTTCTAGCAGTTCTCCCTAGACCGGCCAGGAATGTCTCGTGCTGACGATGCTGGAGACCAAACCTGGATCTTTGGGCGTTTCAGAAGAGCGAGCCAGCCTGAAGTCGGGAGCTCTTCTACACCTGCTCCGTGAGCTTCCCTGCCTCAGCGCCTTTAATTTGTCTCCTTTCAGACTCCCTTGAAGACCTGCTTGCTGACCTCCTGGGACCTGATGGTAAAATGAACCTGCTCTGTAACTGAAGGGGCAGCGTCCTTACACTCTTGCTTTGCTCCTGGGAGCAAGAGGTGCTGGTGCAACAGCCCTTGCTCTCTGAGGGGGCTCCAGCTGTGGGGGCGGGGGGGGTGAAGCCGGGAGCGGAGTGGGGAGCAGGGTTTCGCAGAGTCAGAGGCCATTGAATAGATTGGACATCAGCCTGGGGAGGTGAAGCGATGTTTGTGTTTGATTAAAAGCTGCTGTGACACCGCGGGGGACTCACGCTGGAGCAGTTTCCCCTGAAGGGCTGCACCTCAGCCTCACGGATTGCCCCTCGTGGGGTGTCTCATGTTGGGCAGTTTGTGATGAATTGCCCTTCGTGAGACAACTCACAGTGGAGAAGAGAACGTGAAGCTTGTCTCCCGTGAGAGGGACCCCACAGTGGCCCTGGGGAAGAGTGAAGAGTCCTCCCCCGGAGTGAAGAAGCAGCGGTGGAACCCACATCAGCTGAACTGACCGTAACCCCCACTCCCTGTCCCCCTGCGCCGCTCGGGGGGAGGAGGTGGAGAAACCGGGATTGGTGTTGAGCGCAGGAAGAAGGGAGGGATGGGGGAAAGGTGTTTTTCTTTTAAGATCTGTTTGTTTTTCTTCTTTCTCACTACTTTTCTCTGATTTATTCTTTTCATAAATCTAACTAATTTCCCCAAAATCGAGTCTGTTTGGCCCGGGACGGTAAATGCAAGTGATCTCCCTGTGCTTCTCTCAAACCTTGAGCCCTTTGATGTAGATCTATGTCTAGTGGAGAAGGGGGGGTGAGAGAGCGGCTGTGTGGGCACCCGGCTGCCAGCCAGGGTCAGACGGCGACACCAGGCCAGGAACGTGCTTGTGTCCATCATCCTGATCTCTCTCTGTCTCCTTTGCAGACGAAACCCCTGTTCAATCTGCCGGGGCTTCCCAGCCGCCTGCGAGCAGCAGTGGGAGAGCCCGGGGCAGCAGCGTGCAGGCCAGCGAGAAGTGAGTGCCTTTCAGACACAGGCTCCCTCGCCGGGAGATCTCACTGCTCCGCGGATCCTTCTGACCGACCCCTTGGCTTCTCCACCTCGCTCCCTGCCCTGATGGCAGTTGCCTGGGAAAGCGAGTTGCCTGCGGTGTCTTTGGGAACTGGGAGCCCAGAGCCTGAAGCTTCCCAGCAAGAGTCGAGTGCCCCCAGCCCTGTACATCTTCCCTGAACCTCCCTTGTCACAGCTGCTTGCTTAAGTGTAGCAGGCTCAGCACTGCTGTCTTTTCACCTGGTGCTATTTTAGCCTCGTTTTCTGTGTCGTGTGATGCGGCTGCTGCAGCACGCTCATAGGGTCCCCTCCACCTCCCGCCACCTGGCCTGGCTGTCCCTCGGGCACCCTTGCTCAGAGCTCCCGTGTGAGGCTGCTAACCTCCAGGCTTGTGTCACAGGTCCTTTCCAGCAGATGATTTCTTCAGGAAGCTTCCTGTAGAGGACAAGGAAGCTGCAGAGGTGAGCCCAAATTTTGGGAGAGAGCCCAGGTGTCCTGAGGTGTGAGACTGAGCTGGGCCAAGCTTGCCCCTGGTGTCGCCCCGTGCGAGTAAGCAGTGGGACATCAGGGGTGAACTGTGGAGTTTGGCTGAGGCGGCGACCCTTCTCTGGTATCACTGGGGAAGACAGGACAGGGGAGCGGGCGGATGGTGGGAGAAGGGCTGCCAGGTACCCTGGCCGAGATGAAGCAGATGCAGCGGGGAACGTGCTGCAGCTGCTGCCCAGCCTTCCTGAGCGCACTTGGGGTAAAAACACCTCAGCCAAAGCAATGACCTTGGGTGTTCCTGACACTCCTCCCAGAGGCAGCAGGATCTCAGCAAAGGAATGGAGGCCCAGGGTGTTTCCAGTGAGGGGACACCGGGAGGAGTTGGGCACATATTCTTCCACCGCATAAAATGGAGAAAACCAGGGGCTGGAGCAAGGGGCGAGGAATTTTCCAAGTGTGGTCACCTGTCTGATCTCTCCCCTCCCTGACATGCAGGGATCCGGTGCCTCCGAGACAGACCCCCAAGCTCTTCGGCAGACCCTGAAGGTAGGGACATAAATCCCCTCTGTTTCAGCCCCACACGGGCTGCAGCCACGGCCTCCAGCCCCAGCCTCCAAAGGGAGAAGCGGTGCTGGGGCATTAGCAGCTCCCATCCTTGTCCTCTTGCTTTCCAGGACGTGGACGACATGGAAGCTGATCTCCTGGGAATATCAAAACCCAGCTCTGAGCCAGGAAAGACAGCTGCGAAGAGCCCTGGGAGATGTGACTCCTTGGGAGGAGGAATAAAACCCACGGGGAAGCTGCTGGCTCCAGAGGAAGGTAGAAAGGAGACTGCTTTTCTTTTCGCAGCCAGACTGCAGATGAGCGGGGGGCATTTTCCTCTAGGATGGGGAACAAAAAGTGTCCCTAAAACCCTTTTGCTGGTCTCTTTTGGAGGAGCATTACTCTGGCCACGTGTTATCCCTCGGGAGATCCCTGGGCCGGCCTCTTGTCCTGCTGTGATAACATCACTAACGCCAGCAGGGACAGCGGCCACGCTGCCACCTCCCACCAAACTCCATTTGGCCGTTCCCTGGTGCGGGGCAAAGTGTTTCTAGTGGGATCTGCCCACCCTGCTTGGAAGGAGAGCCAGGGGGCTTGCATTTAAGATCTGCTAGTTGCCAGACTGTCCTGCTCTTCCCCAGAGCCTTTTCTCCTTCTCTGCTTGCCAAGAGACCTCTCCAGAGAGATTCCCAGCTGGCAGGCCTGTGAGGGCACTGTGTCTCGCAACATGTGCCACCAGAAAAGTGACCTTCAGCCAGGGTGGGAAGGGGCCCTTCCTGCAGTCCCTCGTCTCTGAGAGCCGTGGCCTCTCTTTCTAGGAGAGTCTGTTCCCATGATGGAGAAGAAGCCGGTCTCATCCCTGCCTGCTTCCCGGCAGTACAAGAAATGGAACTTTGAAGGTGGGATCTCACTTCACTTCAGCGCACAGATGTGTGGGGGCATCTGAGGACTCTGTCCTTGCCCTCTGTGCATAGCTTGCCTCTTCTGGTAACCAAAGGCTGTGCTAGTTAAGGAGACACTAGTCCTTCACTCCCAGGATGCCGGTGCAAATTGAATCCCTTAGAGGTGATTAGAAAAAAAAAAAGGCTGCTCAGTGGTTGAGTCCCTCCCCAGGGCAGGACTGTGAGACACTTCCTGAGGGCATTTGGTTTGTAATGACTGTAGCACTTGGAGACCTTTGTACTGGGGAGGGAGCACTCTGTCCAACTTCCAAAGGGAGGCTGGATTCCTGGCACAGCTGAGATCTGGTTGTCAAAGCCTGGCAGCATCTGTTAAAATCACTAATTGGCTTTAGGTGGTTTAGGTGAGCTTTCTTCTCCTCTTTTTCATTGCCTAAGCAGTGGCCAAGTGTTAAAGCACACAGATGTTGAGTTGTTTTATTCTGGAGGAAAGCAAATATAGAAAAAACACAAGCCGAAATTTAGCTCCTGAGCATTTGAATTTCAGGGAGACTCGAGGGTATCCCAGGTCCCTGCAGACTCTGCTTTCGTGGCTTTAGGCAGACGTGATGTCCTGTCCCCACGTGTACGTGGTGGGGAGTAGTATTGGGCTTAGCACAGAACTGTTCTTGGAAATAACTTTGGGTTTGTTGTTTTGTTTGGTTTCGGTATTATCATTCTCCTTTTCTACCTCTCTGGGGTTATTTCCAGATTTAGACGATCCTTTGGCGGGGCTTTTACCTGCTGAGGAGCAGGATGCTCCCAAGAAGGCGGCTGCAACAGGCACTGAAAGCAGCTCTGAGAAAAACACAGCCCAGAGCAAAGAGAAAGGTGAGCAGGGTTGCTCAGTGCATCCTCCTTGTATTAAGTGAATGAGCAGCCTGGATGAGTTTGTGTGAGGTACAAACATTGAATTGAAAGCCGCCTGGTCCCATCTCTTATTAACCAGTGTGGTCATTTGTGGAGCAACTTGGAAAGGGGGTGAATTGTGCGACAGCTCCCAGAGGGCTTCATGTTTCTAGTGTAGCACAGGTTAGGGAACTGACCTTTCTTTGCTGCGAATGGAGGCACAGCCTCCCTTTTGATCTCATCCAGCCTGTTTTACACTTTGCTGAGTGAGAATGCATTTTCTGGGTCAGGATTTGGGTGGCTGAAGGCATCAGCACTCCCCGCCAGAGCGCAGCTGGGGCACTTGTAGGTGGGATCCAGCTGCGCTGTGGCTGTGTTACAGGCACTCGTCCCTCTTGTTCCTGCAGCAGGGACACCAATGGGTCTGACAGTCCAAATACAGTCCAGATAAATCCACTCTGGACATAGGTGGTAGCTGCTGGGCCAGGGCAAGGACTCAAGTTCGTTGGTGGAGCAGGACTGTGGGTGAAGGGAAGTAGGTATGATCAGACTGGAAACTTGCAGAGCTCAAAAAGCTGCCGGTGTTAGGCAGAGCAGGAAAGCCCAGTGTCAGTGACAGCCAGCAGTGTCCCGTCAGCGCCTGCGTGGCCCTAGGCCAGGCAGTAGCGTGTTGTCACTCGTCGTGAGATTTGGTCACTAAAACGAGTTATTTAAAAATGACTTTGTAGACGGCCCTGAGAGATACGAGCAGGCAGGGCTGACTTGAGTTCCTCTTAAAAAGAAACCTTCTGATCAAACCTTCTGCCACGTGTGATCCCACCCGCAGAGCCAGCCCTGCACGCTGTGGCCACAGTCCGGAGGAGGAAGGAGGTCACGTTTGAAGATGATGGTGACGACCTGATGAGTGCCCTAGGACTTGACGATGGGCTCAAAGGAGATGAGCAACAGGGAAAGAAGGCGGAAGAGTAAGGGCAATGAAGAGGCAGCAGGAGTAAAGCAGAGGATGGCTCGTGCCTCTCAGAGAAACCCAGCTGCCTCTGTGTCTCCAACAGAGAGGAGCTCCGGCCAGCCCGCTCCAAGCTGGATGAGCTGCTGGGACGAGGCTCCGCAGCCAAAATCCTGGAACAGCCACGCATTGGAGAGCGTAGGGACTTGCAGCTGGAGACAAAGGACAAAAAGCAGCCAGGTGAGCACAGCCAGGGATGCTGGGAAGGTCTGCAGAGGTGACAGTGTGGGCTTGGGAGAGCGAGATCGATTCCTAATGCCCTTGCAGGGGAAATACTCTCTGTGGTGGTGAGCGGGGTTGCTGATGGGCTCTTGGTCAGCGTGGGGCAGGGGGCAAGGTGGCTGCTGCCAAAGTGTTGGAGCATTTGCATGGCAGCCGTAACTCAGTTGTCTCTGGACCCCGACTGATGCCAACTACAGACGCTCTTCCCAGCCCCGCTGAGGAGGGACGTTGCTTGTGGGTGTCCAGGGAAGATGTTTCCGGCTGCGTTTTCCCACAGGCAGCAATCGCAGTGGGAATTGCAGGGGAGGAGGAGGAGGAGGGCTGGTGTCTCTGCAGCCAGCTGCTCTTCAGGGGGCTGACGCAGGGCTGCTTGTCTGAACAGAGAAGGAAGAGGGTCGGAAGGAGGAGTTTGTCTTTGGAGAATACCGGCCCACGGTGGCCTCCACGCGCAAGGGCCAGCCGGCAGGGAAGCAGCCTGTGAGGTATTGACTGGGAAGCGAATTGCAGAGCAAAGAGCCGTGTGCCTTTGGCAGGGCTGTGTCAGTTGGGGCTGCTGCCCAGGGGAGGCGGTGGATGCAGCAGGGAGGAGCACTGGTGATGGAGGTTTTGAGGTGTGTTTGCTGCCTCTGCAGCCCAAAGGAATCCTGCTGCAGCTGAGTGGGACAGAGGCTTTCACCTCAAAGGCAGGAGCTGGTGTTGGGAGAAAGGCTCTTGTCTTCCATTGCCTTCTTGGCTTTCCCACGTAGGATTTTTCTTCCTTGCAGCCAAGCAGCCGCCTCCACAGGAGCCCCGCAGCCGACAGCTGCCCTGCGGGACAAGTAAGCGAGCGCGGAGGGCTCTGGGCAAGGCCTTCTTCGTGTTTCTGTCATGCTCCCTGGGTGAGACTTCCTGCAGAAAGCAGCTCCGTGGGTGAGGTTGGGGAACGGAGAGAGCTGGCAGTCAGCAGGTGTCACTTTGTCTTGGACCTCTGTAACTGGGAGGGAGGGCAGCTCTGAAGGACCATCAGGCTCTTGCCTATTTTATCACAGTGGAACGGCCAGGCTTGAAACATCAAGAACTGCTGAGCAGGAAACAGTCTCTGTGTGTGCCTCTGGCAGAGCTGTGACGCTGCTGTGCATCACGTGTGTCTCTGTGCCCACACAGGCAGCCGCTGCCCTGGCTCAGCACCGTGAAACAAGCCTCCGTGCCCCCGTCGGAGGCTGCAAAGGCGGATCCCTCCGGACATGCCCGTGCCCTGGGTGCGTTCTGTGTGGCTGTACAGTTTTGGGAATCGGTATCCAGAGAGGGTCCCTCTGCCCTGGGGGGGGAAAAAAAAAAAGAAAAGAAAAATGGCAGGACCCACAGCCTCGCCCTTGGCCACGTGAATGCTGCCCAGGCTTTGAGTGGGCATTGCTGGAGGAGGCTGCCAAGGTGCAGGATCCCGTCATCCCCGTGTCATGGCTTCATGGCCCCAAACTTACCCGGCACAGCCGAATGGTGCATGGGGCAGGGTAGGGGTGTGTTTGTGGACAAGCCTGTCCGACTCTGCGTCCCCATCCCCAGCTGCCAGAGCAGAACAGGATCCTTCTCACTCAGCCCAGGAGACCCAGAGCTCCATCCTTCAGGGCGGGTGGATGGTTCCATTGCCGTGGCTGAATCCCGGACTTGTTCAATTTTCAGTGCCCGCAGCCCTGTTGCCAGGAGAGCAGGAGACTCAGGGCCTTGCCCCACTCGCTCGGGTAGGTGCCGTGTCCCCAGGGTGCGTGGGGTTGGGGTGATGATCACAGACTTTGCGCTGCAACTTGCTCCCGCCCGACTCGGCTCCCTCAGCAGGAGGAGGGGTGTGCCCCTCTTTGCACCTCTGGGAGCCCGTGTTTCTGAAGGCAAAGTGTTTGGAGAGCCCCAAGATGCCGCAATTTGTATTTATCGGGCCAAAGCGTGTGTGTTGTGGGTGCTCTGTAAATCATGTGCATTTCCAGCCCTGTGTCGCCTGAGCAGCATTTCCGTAGTTCTTCAGGCTTGTAAATATGACATTAATTAGACAACCGAGGCTCCAGTTGATAAAGGACTTTTTCTTCCGTGTGGCGGTGAGATTGTTTCTAGACAACTGAAGAGGAATCAGAGCCTCTGACAGTGAGGGCAGCTCTTGCTCGGTCTTTGAAGCCCCCATTTCTCATCTCGCTGTGTCCCGGTGGCAGGACACACCCTGTCTCCCAGAGGACTCATGGTCTTGTCCTTGAGTCTGTCCCCAGAGAAGGAAGAGCCCAACATGCTTCTGTCTGGCGTAGGGGCTGCCAAATGTCACGTGGGGCGAAGGGACTCAGGGCGGCAGTGGGGCTGGGCTGGAGAAGGGTAGAGGAGGGACTGCAGTGGGCTGGGGATGGGTCGCCATTGCCAGGCGAGGAGGAGACGTTCTCCCCAGGGCTTTACCTCCCTGAGAGCATCCCTGTGTCTCCACAGGCTCCTACAGCCAGGGCACATCTCCAGGCTGTCCCACAGCTGCGGGTGAGGCGTGTGCCTTCCTCCAGGGGCTGATGAGCACACTGCATGGCTCCTGATGCTGAAGGGCCTTGCTCTTCTCTTGCCATCCCTGTAGGCACAGTGCCCAGCCCTGGGCTTGCTGCACGAGCGGAGGCTGGGGGCTCCCGCAGCCCAGCTCTCTGAGGATCCATCAGGCTGTCGGGCAGCGCTGCTCAGCGCCCAGGCCCGTGTGGCAGAGCTGGAAAGCCAGGTGAGCCCCATCGCCTGCTGGGGGGGGGACCACAGGTGGATCGATGGGAGGGGGAAGGGGCCGTATCCGCTGCAAACAGCATCAGGGTGACAGGGGAGAGAGGAGGACCCTCTGTCCGGAAATGCCTCCAGCCACCAATTGCTGCTGCGGGGGCTCTGTCCCTGGGGTGACACAACAACCTCCTCCCTGGGTGCCTGGCAGGTCCGGACGCTGGAGCTGGAGCGGGCGCAGGGCAAACTGTTGCTGGAGAGTCTCCAGCAGCGGCACCGGGAGGACCTGGATCTCCTGGAGAGCACACACAGGTACCACCAGGCTGTCGCCTGTGCTCCGCTCCTCTGTGCTGTGCTTGCCCAGAGCCCTCTCCATCTGCCCTGGGGTGTGAGTGCTGGGGCACTTCCCAAATCCGTCCCTGAGGAGGGCAGGCAGAGAGCCGCGCTGCTGTGGGCCTGGTGGGCGCAGAGAGCAGCCCCCTGGGTGAGCCAAGGTGGGGGTCCACTCTCACCAACGCTGTGCCATGGGTGCCGAGGAGGAGGGGCCAGTCCCACTGCCAGCACGTCCCCAGGCAGGGCACCGCGCTGGGCAGCAGCAGGAGGGCTCCGGGCTCAGACTGCAGAGATGCTGCACGTTTCCCCATGCCCAGGGTGACACCATCTGCTCCTAAATCCCCGCGTGCACTTTGGGCAGAGAGTCCCGAGTGTTGCCATGAAAGCAACGCTGCTGCTTTGCCGTGACCTCTCTGGGCAGGAGCCGGATGAAGGTGTTGGAGGAGACCTACGGGCAGCGGGAGGAGAGGCTGCGGCAGGAGAAGGAGCAGCTGGCGGCTCAGCTGCGCTCGCAGAGCCAGGAAGCAGAGCAGGCGCGGGCAGAGCACCAGCAGCGCCTGGCCGCGCTGAAGCAGCAGCACACCCTGGAGATGGAGCGGCTGCGAGAGCTGCAGAGGTGAGAGTGGCCCCCCTGTGGGGTTAGTACCTCCAGTCTCAGCAAAGGAACCAGGGAGCGCTTTGGGGACAGGGGGAAAGGAGCAGTCAGCCCTCAGAAGCACTGGGTTGTGGGCAGCTCAGTGGCTTCCAGTTGGCCCAAATGTGGTCCGTCCCAGCTGGGGATGCCTGTCAGTGGGATGCCTCAGGACAGAGCACCGTGCCAGCTCAGCTCCTGGGACCTAGTTCTCAGTGCCATGACCAAGGCTCTTCCACAGTACCCGCTGTGGGAAGCACTGGTTTGTAACAGCCCGTGGTGGGCTCCTTCCCCGCGTCCCGCAGGGTGTCTATCCAGGAGATGCGCCAGGACTATGAAGAGCAGTTCCAGCAGCTGAAGTGGCTGAAAGATCACGAGGTCGATGCGGTGACCAGTGCCATGTCACACACCAGGTACCAACAGCAGCGTGGTCTCCCCACATTGCTCCCTGGTCGGAGAGTTGCCTGTCTGATGGGGAACCAGCCTCAGACGATGGGGACAGGGGCCACCTCCTCTCCCACCCACTGCCTCTGGGGATGCTGAGCTGTTTAATATCCATCAGTGCTCCCCTAAGCAGCAGCTACATCTTCCTGCTGCTCTGCTGGGACCCGGGGAGGTTCAGGGCAGGGCTGCCCAGCCCTTGGCCCACCACACATGCCCCTCTCCGTCACGGTGAGATGAAGTGAGTCCCGCAGGGGCAACCCTCCCCTCGCTTCTCTCCTCAGGTCTCTGAAGGGCGTCGTCGAGCAGATGGAGAGGGTCTCCAGCAACCTGCACGACCTCTCACACAAGGTGGAGGCCACATACCGCGCCGCCTCCCAGGAGCTGGCCATGGAGACACGGCAGCGGGAAGAGCAGTTCGAGAGTACGTTTGCCATTCCCCTGCACCAAAACAGCTGTGGGGTCCCTGCTGGGAACACCCATAAACCAGGGAGAATCGCTCCAAGTCAGCCAGAGGCTGGGAGACAAGGCTGGCAGAGTCACGCTTGCCTTGATCACTGAGCACCTCAGGGTCAACTTTTGACAAACGGTGTCCTTGGGATGTGCAGAAGGTGATGAGCACAAACGTGGAGTTTTTCCATGAACATGATGCAGACAGAGGGCGGCTTCCCACCTCCTGCTGCTCACGGCCCTGCTGCTGCCTCTCCCCAGTGCTCCAGGAGAGGCTGTTGCAGCAGCAGAGAGACATGGAGGAGGAGCGGAGCCGGCTCGAAGAGGTGTTTGCCAGAATGGAGGCCGGGCTGGGAGAGCAGACTCAACTGCTGGAGCAGGTGAGCCCGTGCTGCGTCCTCTGCCCAGGTCAGCCCTCCTGTTGGGGTATAGGGCGTAGATCTTGTCCACTGGAGGTCTCTGGTCTGCAGCCTGTGAGTGGCATCTGACTCTCCTCTGTGACTGAACCCAGGAGCAGTGGAAGGCGACGGCAGAGCGGGCCAAAGTGGAATCTCTGCAGCACTCGCTGGAGGAGCAGCGGCGAGTCATGAGCCACCAGCTCTCCGTGGAGCGAGCAGAGCTGGAGAGGGCGAAGGTGAGGTGGGGCAGACATCTGGCGCCTCTCGCACGTCCTGTGTGGGCTGCACTGCGCGTGTAGCGGAGGAGAGAGCTGGGTGCTGGGCTGCAGCGCCCTTCCTCTGCCTCCTCAATCCCATACCTGCTCACACGGTGAGTTGCCGTCCGACCGTGCCGGAATCTGGCATGTGGATGCACGAGGCTGCTCTGGGCATGCGTGGTGCACGCTGCTTCTCAAGGAGCCTGGGGTTCTCCATGCAGGGTTCCTGCCAGGCATCGTGGGCTTGAAGCAGCTTCTGGCTATCGCGTGGGGTTTAGTGGCAGAGAGAGGTTAAAGGCGAAAAATCCTACAGCGGATGGGATTTACTGCTTGCTTTCTGCCTCTGCTGCGATGCTCTCCAGAGCGCTTTGCTGGAGGAGCACAAGTGGGTGATGCAGAAGTGCTGGGAGGAGCGTGCAGATGGGCTCCCAGAGAGAGGGGACCATCATCAGCCTGGCCGAGGTACCGCAGTGGAGCCCCTTCGTGTGGCCTCGAGCCCCACCGGGCAGGCTCACGGGTGGGTCCTGCCCGTGGGGAGATGTTCCGAGCTGTGTTTGGGTGTTTAAGACACAGATGTCAGTCTGGGTGGTGAGAATCGGGCTGTTCCAGGAACAGCCTCCACCAGACTATTTGAGGTGTTGCCTGTGTCTCTGCCCTTTGTCTGGGAGGAGTTTGGGCGGCCAGACCAGGCACAGCCACCTCCGTTGTACGTCTGGTGAGAGCAAACTCCTGCGGTGGGTTAAGCAAAACCTTCCTGTGCCACGGGGTGGATGAGGCCACTGCTTGAGCACCTGGTGATGATTCTCTGCAAGCCAGACTGGCACACAGGAGGAGTCAGATCTCTCCCATCACTTGGGAAGACACGAGAGTGTCCAGGACAGGGCAGGTGATGCATCAGTTTCCTCCGTACCCATGCTAGGAGCAGGCAGAGCTGAAAACCCAGGCCTGTGAGCTGAAGGCCAAGGCGGAGCAACTGGCGAGGGACAGGAAGCTGCTGGACAAGGCCTGGCAGGAGCTGAGGCTGGACAGGAGGAGGGTGAACTGGGCCGCGCTGCGCCTCCGGCAGCGACAGGAGGAGATGAAAAGCAGGGCCAAGGTGAGCAGAGCCTCTGCGCTTGCAGGTCACAGCTGTGCGCAGGCCAGCAGCAAAGCCGGGCTTTCACGCCCCTCCCAAAGTCGTGAATCCTCTCCTGGAAGGAGAAAAAGGGATGCACAAAGGAGCCCCTGAACCTTTTCTAACAGCTTCTCTCTCTCCCTGTCCCTGCGGTTGGGGCAGGAGTGGCTGAGCACGGCTCACCAGAGGACACAGCTCGAACCCAGCGACCCCGTGATGCTGCTGGCTGCGGAGCAGAAGCTCGGTGCTTCTAACGCACGTAAGGCTTCCTGCGTGCTGCTCGCAGGAAGGGACGTGCTGGGGGGTGGCTGCACTTGTGTTGCGCTTGTTGGGAGGCTTAGGACATTGCTGGGAGCTGTTTTGGTTCCTCTGCGTATCAACCTCAGATGCGAGGCGGCTGCCGTGTCCTCTGAAGGAGCTCAGCAGAGCTCTCTAAGCCAGGGTGGTGCCAGGAGGGAGCAGGAAGGGAGAGGTGGGTGGGTTAAAGCCCGTTTGCACCGAGAGGTCAGGGAGGGCCTTGCTGCAGGGTCGTGCAGGCAGCAAAAAAAAAGGATGCTCTTGTCTCTGTCCGCAGTTCCTCTAACGACGGCGACACCACGCAGTCAGGCTTCTGTTGCAGCCTTTCTGCACCGTGGCAGGGAGAGCCTGGGCGCGGCTGGCCCCACCGGGCTCTCCGCCCAACTGCTGCTGTGGAAGCTCAGGGCCGAGCAGGTGAGGTGGTGGGAAACCAGGTCTGGAAGGGACTTCCAGCAACGTGGGTGGGAGCAGGGCTGGGCGAAGCCTGATTGGAGCTTGATTGCCACAGGGTAGGGTGTCTCCTAAGGTCATCACTGAGCCACTGGGCTGGATGGGCTTGCAGAAGCCATCGGCACCTCGAGGAGTGATACTATAAGCATCCTGAGAGGTTGTCTCCGGTTCAGTAGCATCCTTGGCTTGATGGGGTTGCCCATCTCCTCTCCCTGTCCCTGGGTAGGAGACGCCAGCTCTGCTGGACTCTGGCTTTGTGATGTCTCCGACCTCTCCCGTCAGCCCCTGCTTGGTCCTTCCCCAGGTGGGAATGCTCTTTGGGGCTTCCGCTGTGGGTCTGGCTCAGAGGGTGAGGTTCTGGGCTCTGGTGGGGAGCCCGTACACCCCAGGGGGTACCACAGACGGGTACCTGCCCGCTCCTCACTGAGTCAAGGAGGGTCTAGGATACTTCCCTCACTCATGAGCAATACCCTGGACTCTCAGCCTGTGGCACTCTCTCATCTCCATCCCATCCTTCCCGCTCTTCTCAGGACCACGCTTTCTTAGAGAACGAGCGATTCTTCCTGGAGACCCTGAAGAAAACCTCCTACAACGCGTCCTCTCTCGCAGGAGGTAACGGCCTCTCTTGGACCGTAACAGCCACGAGCCATGGATTCTAGAGAACATCCCCCTCGGAATCTCAGGTTGGTGAAGACCTATAATGGTGCAAGACTGGGAGTTGTTTTATGCTCCAAGTCAGGTGAATCAGCAACTCGGGAGTAACACCACTGATGTAACAAATTTCAAAGAGCAGTTTTGTCCAGAAGAAAGGCACTGATGTGTGCACTGGTGTTTCAAAAAAGATGGAGACATTCTCCAAAAGATGATTGTTCAGAAAATACAGGGAGAGGAATCTCCAGCTCCCCCGTATTTGAAAATCAACCAAGATGATCTCACCGTTCATCCAGTGATGAACATCCTGCCTCCTCCTGCCCCAGGGCTTGGCCAGAGCCTTCTGCCTCTGTCATTGCAGGTGCCGACACATCATCTCTGTGAGCCGCTGCGACCTGCTGGGCCTCTGCAGCTGCAGCCAGAGCTTCAGCTCCAGCTTCGGGACCATCCAACCGAGCGAGCACCGCAGCACCGACCCACGGCTTCACCATCGCCCTCGACCCTCCTGCCCAAAGCCAAGGGGGGTGTTGCGGCCCCGTCCAACGGTGAAGCTCTAGCGGGGCAAGGCTGAGCAGAGCTGGAGGACGTGGAGGCTCAGAGCTGTTGCTGGGTTATCACTTTGGGCACAGTCTGTTTGTCGATACCCTTGACTTAGATGACTGTTAATGTGTCTGTTAATACGTTTGTTAATGTGTTTGTTAATACGTTTATTAATATGTTTGATAATGTGTTTGTTAATGTGTTAATATGGTGTTAATGTTATTAATGTGTTGTTAATGTGGTTAATAAAGTTAATGTTAATGTTGTTAATGTGTTGTTAATGTATAGTTAATGTGTAGTTAATTTGCTATTAAATGTTGTTAAATGTTAATGTGTTGTTAATGTATAGTTAATGTGTAGTTAATTTGCTATTAAATGTTATGTTGTTAAATGTTAATATGTTGTTAATGTGTAGTTTATGTGTAGTTAATGTGTAGTTTATGTGTAGTTAATGTTGTTAACGTAGTCAATATAGTTAATGTAGTTCATAAAATTAAAGGAGTTAATGTATTTAATAAAGTTAATGTTGTTAATATAGTTGATGTTAATGTTGTTTAATACGTTGTTTACTATGTTTGTTAGAGGGCTGTTAATATGTTTGTTAATATTTGTTAATGTGTTAATATGCTGTTAATATGTTATTAATGTGTTGTTAATGTTAATAAAGTTAATTTGTTAATGTAGTTAATAAAGTTAATGTTAATGTTAATAAAGTTAATGTTAATGTGGTGTTAATGTATAGTTAATGTGTAGTTAATTTGCTGTTAAATGTTAATGTTTTTATGTGTAGTTAATGTGTAGTTAATTTGCTATTAAATGTTATGTTTTTAAATGGTAATATGTTGTTAATGTGTAGTTTATATGTAGTTAATATTGTTAACATAGTCAATAAAGTTAATTAGTTCATAAAATTAATGGAGTTAATGTTGTTAATAAAGTTAATGTTGTTAATAAAGTTCATGTTGTTTAATACGTTGTTTACCATATTTGTTAGAGGGCTGTTAATATGTTTGTTAATATGATTTACTATGATCTAACTGAAGTATTCAAACGGAGACAGAGAATGTTTCTGTGCTGTTGATGTGGCTGTTAATAGGATGCACTAAACTCTGGTGCTGCTGTTTCATGAGCAGGAAACTATTGCAGTTTAACCACTCAGGACTGTAGCTGTACCTAGAAATAGTCATTTCTGATAGTGAAGAAACACAATATTAAACACAAGCCACCTAAGTTGAGATAATGGTTGAAATCACCTCATCTATGCACATGATGAAGTGACTCTCCTTACGGCTCTTATTTTCTAGTCTTTCTCACTGCACTTGTGTGTTGGATTTGTCAGAGCATCCCACGCCTTTAGAAGAGAAACGTGTGGATCCTTTGAAGTCAGACCTGTTTTAAGCCAGCTCTTTTGGGCAACGTTGTTCCAGCACGTTGTGTCCTGGCACAGCTCAGTCTTGTAACGCATGAGGGGAGCACGGTCCCAGGCTCTGCAGAACTCTTAACTCCTTAACTCCTGTGGCCGTTCTTTCTGGAAGAACCTCGCAGATGGGAGCTTTTGTGTGCAGCAGAAGACCCAGAAATAACAGACAGGAATGGTCCCTTTGGGCTCCGCTCTGGGATCAGCATCATCTGGAAGAGATAAAATCACATGGGGAAAAAAACCCCAGTTGATCTAGAGGAGGGATCTGGCTGAAAGTGTCTTCTGCTGCTGAAACTGTTCCTGGCTCAGAGGGGTAAACAGGTGGGGTGGGGGGTGTCTTTCGGCTTCGCTGAAGCAAGGGCAGGGTTGTTGTCCAGTTGATTTTTCTTTCTAGTTCAATTTTACTCTTTTTCCTTCTCTTGCATTTTGTTTGCTTCGCCCAACCTTTCCTGCTGTTTCTTGCTCACCTCTCGACTAGTAGTTGTCCTGGTTTGAGCTAAACGAAACCGAATCTGCTCCGTGATTTTTATTTTCCAGCTCAGCCTCTTCTGCACGTTCTGAAGTTGGCAGCGTGTTTTTGCAGACAGTGTGTGCTGCTGGCTGCGGTAACCCCTGATGTCACAGTCACTGCTTGGGGCTGGGAGGCAGAAAGCTCTGGCTGATACTGATTCCTGCAGGGCCCAAGGCCACTGCTGGCTCCTGTGTGCCACGCTGGGGGGCCGGGGAGTGAGAGGGCTCCCAAGGAGTAAAAGGCTGCGCCTCCGGGGGGTAATAGTCTGGGAGTGTGAGGAGTGGGGGAAGGAGAAGGGAGCAGAAGCGTGGAGGGAAGGCAGAGGTGGTAGAAGCGAGTCTCTGGTATCTTGAAGTTTGAGCCTCTTTCACATCCTTTAGTATTTTTCTGTGTGTGGGGGGTTGTGTTTCAGTATTTTGGGTGTTCACCTTCTTCACGTGCGTATATTTTCACCGCTCTCTGAAGAGCCCAAGACTGACATCAGCCTGAGCATGTGAAGCCGTCCCGGGCAAAAGAGGTCAAGGAAGGGAGAAAGATGCTGAGGGAGAGCGGCCAGAATGCCCAGATGGAAGGAGCAGCCCGGCTCCGGACAGGTCTGTGCCCCACCACCGCCCTCCCTGCCCTGGCTGCTCTGGGCCTCCAGCTGCCTCCTGCAGCTTCTCCCTCTCCTTGCAGTGCTGATCCCCTCGCCGAGGCCAGAGCTGAGTGGCAGGAGACCAGCGGCCCGTTCCACGAGCAGCGTGTGGCGGAGGGATGTTCCGTGACTTGTTTGAGGGGGCCACGTTCAGCCCCTGGGTTACCTTGAGGGTGGAGCACAGCCAAGAGGACGAGCACCTCGTGCCAGTCTGCTGTGGGCACACGGTGACTCCATCAGAGGTGCGTGAGGGGAGCTGGCAACAACCTGGGTGCCGCAGGAAGCCCGTGTGCTTCTGTCAGGTGCTGCCAACGGGCATTGCTCCTTCTGGAGGGTGTCTTTTAGAAGGCTGTTTCCTCTGTGGTGAGCAAAGCAGGACAGAGCTTTGCACCAGGATCGTTGTCTGTCGGCGTCCTGGTGTTTGTCACCGCTCTGGGGGCTCTCCAGGTGGAGCTGGGGTGCTCGGTGGCGTGGCCGTGCCTGGTCTGTGTTGCGTCCTGGCCAGGCCCATGACAAGTTCATGTTCTTTGCCTTGGAAATCCTGATCTGGTCTTCATGGAACCCCTTGTTTAAGTGATTTACATTGGCTTTATCTTGCTCTTTTAGGCTTCCAGGTCCCCTGCAGCGTCACGCAAGGCAGATAAAGGCTCCCTTTGGACTCTGTTGCTCACAAATCCAGGTGAGTAACAAGTTCTTAAAAAAAAAAACCAACCCATCTCTGAAGTGGGTTGTGTGGTGCTGCTTTTGGTTAGCTCCTGTTTCTTTTGACTGCACAGCCAGAGAGGATGTGTGACACCTGCTCAGTAGGGACATAGTACATTCGTAACCTCCCAAAATCTCTGGCAGTTGAGAGGTGGGACAGTGACGCAGCAGGAGCTGTGTCACGGTGTGGTAGAAGCAATTTCCTGGCTCCCAGCTTTTGTTTACCCCTCAACTCCTCTCTCCCTTGGCAGCCTGCCTGGGAGGGAAGTTTGCTGACACTGCTCGCCCTGAGAAACCAAGGCCCAGGGAAGTGAAGCAGCTGACCAAGAAGTCCTTTTAATCTTGGAAGCACCTCTGCAGAGCTTTGTTGGTTTTAAGCTCCTTCCGATCAGAATCAGTTACTTTTCTGCGAGGAGGGGAGTGCTGGGAGGTCTCGAGCTGCGCCCTCTGTTCAAAGCGGGTTTGGGTGTTCTCAGTCGGGGCTGGATGCAAACACCGGGGTGTCCCTGAGTCACCTTTCTCTGTCGCGTGTGTTTGCAGATGGACATTTAAGAGAGGCGGACTGGGAGTACCTCCACTGGCTGGTGTGAGCACTGCACAGCACGGCTGCCTGTGCTGAGCTCAGGGAAAGCCTGGGCAGAGCGGCTGGAAATGCCTCCAGAAAGCTCAGGAATAAGCGTTTGCGAAGACAGATCTGTGGCTTTCTCTGGTGCTCCTGCCATGAGCTTCTTCAGCCCAGTGTTCTGGGCAGGGGATGGTTTCTGCTCCTCCGGGGACTGGAGGGTGCCGGGCTGAATTCTTACTGACAATCTAGAAAAATGGCAGACGGATTTTGACATAACAAAGGAAATGTAACAGTACTGACTGTTGAAAGAAAACTCAACACCTGTGAAGACAGAGCTAGGAGCATGGAAACGCAGCTTGAGTATTCAGAGCCAGGGAATCTAGCAGCAAAACCAACTATTCGCATATTACGCAGTGCAATGAGCATTTGCTCTCGGAGGTGCTGGGGCGGGTGGGCCGGGTCTCTGGGCACGAGGGCAGTTGCTGGGGTCAGGCCGGGCTCCTGAAGCTGCCTGAGGTGCCTGCGGAGAGAGGAGGCTGCTGAGGTCCCCCCACGGCTGTGGTGGCAGGCGGGCGCAGGAGCGCCGGGCAGCACCAGGCGCCCCGTTGGACGCAGGCAGTCGGCTGCGTGTGGGAGCTGTTGTCCCGGAGAGCTCCTTGCAGAAAACGAGGAGCCCCTCAGCCCTCGTCTGAGGCTCTGCTCACCTGCCCAGGGCTCGTCTCCTCTTGGCTGTGGCCACCCTGACCTGCCTGCTCTGCACGTGCTGGGAAGGAGACCTGACCCCTGGCAGAGCGAGGGGACCAAGGCTGGGCCTGGCACTGCAGGGCACTGCCGGAACCTCCTGTTCTCCTTGCCCAGCGTGCCTGGCAGAGAGCAGCACTCAGCTCCTCTGCCCATCCCTCACCACGCGAGGCGACAGCCTCAGCTCCCTCTGTGGCTGGGAGCTGGGAGGGTTCCTCTCCTCACACGCTGGGCTCTGAGTTGCTGGCACACCTGGGCCAAGGGCAACGTCTGGGACTTGTGGGATCACCAAACCGGGTGGTTTCTGATGGCAGCCTCGCTGCTAGGGAGAGGTCACGACTGTGTTTCTTGCTTTCTGTGGCAATGTCAGCCCTGGCTGCTTTTCTCCCTTGCCTTCCTCTGCCTACATTTGTGGCTGGGTCTGCTCTTGTCATGTCAGGGTCACTTTGAACTAACACTTGCCACAGTGAGAACAGGTGTCAGAAAAGAATGTCCAGCTCAAACATCCTACAGCAGAAATCTCACTAGAGTCTGGCCAGGAGCTAACTCAGCATTCCAGAATACCCCACCTCTGGACACTTGGTGGCTAAGAGCAGCCATCTAACAGCAGGGTTTGCCAACATCCCCCTTCGCCCCTTTGCTGCCCCAGACAACTCTTGATTTTCTTTTCCTCAGGCACAGGTAGAGCACGCAGAAGAACACCGACCCGTAGAATGTGGAGCCCAAGACTGCCACGACGCCTTCGATGCACGAGATCTTGAAACTTGCAGGAGTGCTCTTGTTTCTCCCGCCACCCACACCTGAAGGAAGAGTGCTGCATGTCACTGTGTCCTGCACACTACGGGACGTGGCACAGGAGGCCTGACTGTGCCAGGAAATGTTCTTTTGCCCTTTGTCAGCATCTCTGGAGGAACCAACACCCTGGGACCGCCATGTTTCCTTGTTTTCTGGGGAAAAGCTGCGCAAAGCAATGCACCCGGGAGCCTCTCCTCCTCTCAGCTTTGCTTACGCTCTGGGGTGGCTGTAATCCAGTTTTCCCAGGGTCGTGGGTTTGCTCCCCCTGCCTGGGGATCCTTCCCATTGGTGCACTATTTCTGCTGCACTCGCCCACCTTCCCTTTCCAAGGCTTGCTAGTGCTGGTTTCTCCTTCTCAGGTTTCTCCCATCTCTGAGAAGTTTGGGAGGTTAGTCAGGGAACCGCGGGGTGAGGATGGAGCTGGGGAGGAGTCGGCTGCTAAGGGAAAGGTGAACCAGTACCAGGCAGGTACCCGTGTGGGGCAGGGAGAGGCTCCTGCCGAGCCCCGGGGGTGTCACGTCCCTGTGTCCTTGGGCTCCGCACCACGCAGATGTCCCCAACAGCCGGCTGCTGCACCTGGTGGGCCAGAGGGTGGCCCTGGGAAGTTGCCCATGGGGCCAGCGCCAGGTGAGTGCTGGGCATCCCATCGTGGCTGTCCCTGCAGCCCCGGGTCCTGAGACCCCCCTGGGCCCTGCTCACCCCAGGGGAGGTGGGAGGAGGAGCAGAGCCGAAACTGCCTCCTCCAGCCCCTGACATTTAAGGCAGAGTCTCGGCCTCAGCCTGACGACACCGAGAGATGCCCAGCACGGTGCTGAGGACAAGGCAAGGGCGGCAAGAGATGCCCAGGGCCAGAAGCACCGCAGAGCAGGAGAGGAGCTGCTGACCCGCCAGGCGAGGTAGAGACAGCCGCTCACTCCTGCCCTGCTGCTTCTTGCCAGCCTGTTAGCCCTGCCCCAGGCCCAGCTTGGTTTTCCTCCTCTCTCTGAGCAGCAGGAAGGTGCTGCCGTCAGGAGCATCCTTCGCTCCCCTTCCCCAGGGACCCCAGTGCTGGATCAGGGTGGTCGGTTCCCAGGGCACCCGGTTCCCCAGGGATGCAGCTGGCAGCGCTCCCGCCTCCGCCTCTGCTACAAATGCACCCGCTGCCCTTTCCTCCCGCTGCCCCGAGAGCCATCGGCCGCTGGCGTGAGTCACCGTGGCCACATCCCCGAGCGAGAGGTGGCTGCAGGAGCTGGGGGAAGCAGGGAAAGAGGGGGAGCTTCCAGGAGGAGAATGCTGGTGGGGATGTAGGGGTGCTGCTGCGTGCAACAAGTGTGCACACACACACACACGCAGGGATGTCCAAGTCAAACTGTCCTGAGCTGTTTGAGCTCATTCTTAAACCAGGCAGGCCTCGCCACATGCTGACGGCAGCACATCTTGTCCTTTCCTTGGCAGCCTTCGGCGCGTGTTGGCTGCAGGTTCTCGCGCAGGCTCAGCCACGTCCTACTGCCACCTGCGTCCAGAGGCTGGACGAGGATGAGTTCTGCCCCCGTGGCCGTATCCGTGCTGGAGGACATCAGCGGTGCTCGGGTCGGCTCACTGCCTGCTTGTGGGACAAGGGGAGAGTGAAGGAGATGGTCCTCGCGCCATGGAGCTGACCCTACGGCCCAGCCCTTCTGCAGCTGGAACCTGCTCCGTGCATCTGCACTGCCCTCAAGATGAGGTGGTGAGGAGTGGATGGTGGGGCTGGCAGGTCCCCTCTGCCCACCCGCGTGTCCTGAGCTGCCCACTGCCCCCTTCCCTAGGCCTGGCTGGGCACACAGGGTGCCCAGAGCTGCTCCCTCAGGGCTGCAGGACTGGGTGCTGAGGTCAGGAGGGGAAACCCCACTCCCAGCTGAGCCTTCAGCTGTGTCACCCTCCCAGGCTGATCCCTGCAGGGTAAATTCGGCTGGTAACTGCTCAGCACTGGGAACTTGTGGCCAAGGAATGAGCTGGCATGGAGGGCCAGAGGGCCCAGTTGCAGAAGGGGTCGGGCTGGCTGGGCGCAAGGATGCGGGAACAAGCAGGGCTGCCAATGGCAGCAGGACCCTGCCCAAGGCAGTGTTCCTTCCTTTTAGTTTAGATTTCAGCACAAAGTGTGTTTAATTCGTCTTGAGGGGTAACATAAAAATTCCCCAAGGTTCCCCATGAAGCTGCAGCCCCCCGAGCTCTTGGCCCAGTCCCGTTGCGCATCTGGCAACGGGATTCCGTGTTCCAGCCGCAGCTCCCTGTGCCCGGCAACTTGTGCAACACAGACATTCTGCCCTGCTCCTGACACCCTTCTGACCTGCTCCCAGACCTTCCGACCTGCTCCCAGACCTTCCGACCTGTTCCCAGCTCTCTCCCTGCTCCCAGACCTTCTCCTCTCTTCCTGCTGCCCTGGACCCAGCCCTTCTCGCCTCTCCCACACCTCGGTCCCTACCCTGTGCTGCCTTGCTGCAACACCCGGAGGAAAGGACACTTGTGCTGAGGAAGGTAGAGCCCCACTCCGCGGAGCTGGGCACCCCCCACTGCCTGGGCAGGCTAGGGCAGGCACTGTGGGGATGGATGGGGTGGCAGGGGGACCCCGCTCTGGGGAGCTCGTGGCACTAGGAGCTTGGCTTACGCTTTCCACCCACCCCTGCAAGGCCACGGGCTGGGAGAAGCCCTTCTGGGCTGCTCATCCCCTCCTGAAGCAGAGCATCCCTGCCTGGACACACGTCTCCAGGAGAGCCCTGAGCACCCCAGGCTCCAGCCGCTGGGATGTGTGGCGGGACCAGCCGGGTCCTGCCCGCAGCCTGAGCTGCTGCCTCCTGTCCCTTCCCAGGCTGGGGCCATGGGAGCTCAGCCCTGCTCATGCAGCAGCATGGAGCCAAAAAGCCGCCTGGAGAGAGTCAGGAGCTTCTAGGCCCTGAGGCAAATGCAGGGCTGGGGTCTGCACGCGGTGGGGCTGGGGGCTGTGCCCGGTGCTCGGTGGGCTGGGGAGCAGGGCTGCTCCCCAGGGCTGCTTCTCCAGCAGATCCACAAGACCTTGCTGCTCCCCCAGCTCCCGAAGCACACAGTGCGCAGGATGCTCCGGCTGCAGACGTGGTCCCGCCAGGGCTGCTGGCAAAGGGGCTGCCCAGGCTCCAGCCAGCTCCTGCTGGGAATGTACCTGGGACCCCAACCCCTCACACCTCTCCGTGGGCTGGGTGGCAAGAGGGGCAGACCCCCAGCCCACAGGTCTGCTCCGCTGTCCAGGGCAGGGACCAATGCACTGCTTGGTTTGGCTTTGGGCTTAGGATGGTGGAACCAATGGACGTCGACGTGAAGGTGGAGGATGTAGAGATGGTGGATATTGAAGAGAGGGACGTGGAGATGGTGGATGTTGAGGAGAGGGATGTGGAAATGGAAGATTTGGAAGTGAAGGATGTAGAGATGGAAGACATGGAGTGGATATGGAGATGGAAAACATGGAGATGAAGGATGTGGAGGTAAAGCATGTGGAAATGGAGGATGTGGAGGACAGGGATGGGAAGAGGGACACACCAGCAGCCGGACAGGCTCCCCATCCACTGCCCACAGTCAGAGGGGGTGGCCTGCCGCCAGGCTTGGGTTGGGTCTGGGCTGGGTGGTCCCTGGCTGCAGGGACGTGGAACCTGGTGCCCTCATCCCAGCGGCACAACCGCCACCCCCACGCTGCCCGGAGCACCCACCTGCTTTGGGAAGGGAGCAATTCCTTGGGGTAAGCCAAGTGTGACATCGAGGCCAGCCAAGGCTTTGTGCTGGCAGCAGAGCCCCACTCTCCCCAGTGTGTCCCAGAGCTGTGGCCAATCCAAGACCCCTCAGGGTGAAGCCCAACCCGAAGCAGCTGCTGCCGCTGAGCTGGCTCGGCAACCCCCAGCTCTGCTCGGCGAAGCGCTGCCCGTTGGCCAAACGGCTGTGCCTCTTGCTTTTCTTCCAGGGCTGACGGAGATGCGGGGCTGGCGGAGAGAGGAGGAAGAAGATTTGGTGTTTGTTGTATATAGTTGTGTGTTCTTTCCTGTTGTTTGTTGTTGTTTGCTGTATATAGTTGTTTGTTTGTTGTTTCTTGTTTGTTATTGGTTGATTGTTGTTATTTCTTTGTTATTGGTTGTTGGTTGTTGTTGGTTTTCTGTATATAGTTGTTTTTTTCTGTAAAGAATTAAATTTCATCATGTTTTTCAGCCCCAAGCTCTCTTGATATTTGCTTTGGGCACACGCGGTGGTTGCAGAGCTGCGGTTTCTACTTGCTCTGGGCTCCTGGCACCCCAGGGCCAGGGGGTACCTGTGCACAGGGAGGGGGTCACACTTAGGAGGGTGGCACCAGTGGGCACCTCTAGAGCATTGCAGAGTGCTGGGAGAGCCCCAGGAGCGAGAAGGGCCAAGGGTGGGTGCCCAGGGAGAGACTCAACCCAAAGCAAAGCGATCCCTGCCCCGCCTGGACTGAAGGAGGGACCACGGACCTGCTCATCCCCAGTCTGACCACTCTGCCAGGACCATGCTGTGAGGGCCAGGATGAAAAGCCTGACCGAAACCCATCAAACCAACATCCACCAGCTTCCCTTCATCCCTGAGGCGGGTGACCTTGTTGCAGGAGGATCTGGGAGTGCTGTGGCTGACTCTGCAGGGGAGGGATGTCACCCAGAGGGACCTTGACAGCTCTGAGAGGTGGGCCCATGTGAACCTCCTGAAGCTCATCAAGGCCAAGAGGGTCCGGGAGGTGGCACCAGCTGGCACATTCCCGGTGCCGGAGCGTTGCAGGATCCCGGGAACGACGCCGGGGCTGGGGGAGAGCCCTGAGAGCGAGACGGGGCCCCCGAGTGTGGGTGCCCGCCCGGGGAGAGGCTCGACCGGCCGTGAAGCTGCTGGCAGCGGCGCTGGCCCCTGGTCCCCACTCGGGGTGACTCGGGGGCTGCAGCTCGTGGCGGGGAGGGCGCGGGGGGTTTGGGGCAGCTGCTGCGGGGGTGCTGTGTCTCCCGCGGGGCTGCGGCGTCCCCGGCCGGGGGGTGCGGGCTGTGGGGAGTGCCGGGGCTGCGCCGCGGGGCCGGGGCTGCGGGCACGGGGCTGCCCCCGGGCGCTCGTTGGCCGCGGCCCGGCCCCCTCCTTCCTTGGCGGCGGGCAGAGCCGCTCAGGAAGGGCAGCCGGAGCCCGGCGCCCTCCCCGCGGAGGCGGGCGGGGAGCGCTGCCTGCCACGGGGGCACCGGCACCGGGAGCGGCGGCGGCGGCGGCGGGAGCGGGGCCGGAGCCGGCGGCGGGATGGGGCAGCGGCGGGAGCGGCCGCGCTGCTCTTTGCCCCGGGTAAGGCGGCCGGGGCCGGGGGCCGCTTCTCCGGCGGCGTGGGGCTGTGCAGGCGGGGGGCGATGCGGGGTCCCCTCCTCCTCCTCCTCCTCCGGTCGGGGCCGGGCGTCGCTCCCCCCGGCCGTGTCCCCCCGCCTGGCCCGGGCCAGGGCTGCGGGGGAGCGGGCTGGGAGCGGGGCGCCCCGGCTGCCCCCGGCCCGGCTCTGCCTGCTCGGGCAGCAGCGGCTCTTCGGGGCTCTCTGCAAACGCCGGCAGGGGAAGGGAGAGCTCGCCGTGCCTGGGGCAGCCCTGGGCTGCCCGGGTCGCCCCTGCAGGGAGGGGGGCTCCGTCCCGCAAAGCTCTGGGCGCTCACGCCGACCCCTGCGCGGCCGGCAGGGCACCTGGCCGGGCTGCTGCCATCGGGCACCGCCGGCGCCAGCGTTTCCCAGGGCTCCTCGCCTTGCTGATTTCGGACAGATTTCGTGCATGCCCACAGCCTGCAGGAGTGGGGCTGCCGAGAGCCCAACCCCTCTGACCCCCTGGACACCCGCTTTCAGCCAGAGGGTTTCAAGTCGGATCCAGCGGCCCAAAGCAAGTCCTCTCCCTGCTGACACTCTTGGTCCTTCTGGCTTGAATTTGCCCCAGCCCTGGTTTTAGGGAGTTTGTACTAAGTGCCCTGAGATGAAGGTGTTGGGAGGACTTTAGCAGCACTGAAAGAATAGCGAAAGAGTTGGGTAAGGAGGGCTGGTGTTAGACATTTGGGGCAATGTCTGCATAGAACGCGAACGAACAGAAGCAGCGAGGTGGGGGGGAATGACGGGTGGAAATGAAATGTTTCTGGAGCTAAGTGCAAGCAGCTCTGTTGTCCCCAGCAGTGAGCTGTGGGGAGTGAAAAGGAGTTGTAAGCAAACGCAGGCAGCAATTAAGGGAAAACCCAGGTGCCTTGGGGAGGTGGAAAGCTGCCAGGGCAAGGTGGAGGGCTGAGTGCCCTGAGGGTCAGGCTTTCCAAGCTGCTGAAAGCCACCCGTCGGGCTGGGAGGAGGAGGCATTGCCCTGAGCAGTGGGGTGGGCACTCTGGCAGCCAGGATGGGGCAGCTGCTGGAGGCAGGTTGGGCTCTCGTGAGCTGGTGCCGCTGCCAAGGCAGGTGGAGGGTCCCCCTCATTACTCTTCTCTCATTTGTACTTTTAATAAATCTAACTAATTTCCCCCAAATCCTGTCCGTTTTCCCCAGAACGGTAAATGCGAGTGATCTCCCTGTCCTTCTCTCAAACCTGGAGCCCTTCGGTATGTTTTCTCCCCCTGTCTAGCGGAGAAGAGGGGGTGAGGGAGCGGCTGTGTGGGCACCTGGCTGCCGGCCAGGGTCAAACCACGGCAGTTCCCCTGCCGGTACATGTGCCGGAGAGAGGTGAGCTGTCACCTGCTCTTTGTTCCCTCTGCTCCACGGGACAGCCTAGCTCAGGAGTGAGAGAATAAGAAAGCAGAGTGTCTTTACAAAGAGTGATAAAATAAGAAGGGGAGTGTGTGTTCTTTTTCTTGTTAGTGATGGAAGAAAGAGGAGAGTGTCCTTCATGAAGGAGGCAGTCACAGGATGCAGCCTGCAGGAGAAGAAAACGAGACCCCTGGACCATCAGGGCTATTAATTAAGTCAGCAGCGAGGATGCTCTAAACTTTTGAACTGTGAGAAAGAGTGCGCAGGCTTCATAGGCCGATGAATATGAACTTCTCTGCCCTGGGCGGCATCAAGTTGGAGTTAATGACACATGGGATGTGTGTTGTGAAGGGGGGCACATGTTAAGGGGGAACATGGAACAGGCAGATCAGGAAGCCTGAACCTGCTGATTGCCTCAGCCAGTGGGGAAAGGGAGAGGGTTTCATGTGGCTGGGAAATTGGGATAAAAGCAGGAAATTGGGATGAAAGGAGGAAATTGGGATAAAAGGAGGCTGCGTCCTTCGGCAATTTGAGAGACCTCACTGGGGCTTGGCAACCCTGGTGAACTCTCCCTTTATAAATATATATATACATATATAAATGTATAAATCTATAACAATTTCTATCTATGCCCACTAATTTTTCCACTCCAAAAATTAAATTTGTTATAGAGGGGAAGGAAATAGAGTAAAGAAGCAAGAGTTATAATCTGCATAATTCTAATGGCCACACTCTTGGCCTGTTTCACAAACCTAACTTGTTTTTCTCCGTCAGGGGAAGTCACAGCAATTGCTTGCATGTTGCTCACAACACACTAGATGGACTGTATTAAATAGTCCACACATAAAATAATGTCCATGGTCAACTAGAACAAATTGTTTTGATAGTTTCTTCACGTTAGTATGGTGAGGCATGTTCCCCAACTTTGATTGCCGTATCCCCTTTTTTTTTTTTTTGGAAGTTCAGAAAAATCAATTTGACAGTTCTCCCTAATTCTGCCATTACTCAGGCGTGCCCATCCTTTGGAGGGAATCTGCCCTCCCATTTGTTCTATTAATTCTTTATCAGCTCTAGAGTATTCAATATTTTCCTCATCCAGACTCCTGCTCCTGTTATCTGGAATTAGTGTTAAAATCTTCTGAGTTCTTTCTGCTATGAAATGTGGGGCCCCTATCTAACGATAGTCCTATGGGCACCCCAAACCTTGGTACTATTTCTCCAAGTAATGTTTTTGATACCTCTCTTACTTTATTGGTGCAACAAGGAAAAGCCTCTGGCCAGCCTGAAAAAGTGTCTCTCACCTTACCAGTCTGGCATCTGGCTTCAGCTGGGTGGTTACCAGTTCAGCCGCTCAAGATCTTCCTGGTGTTTCTGAGGCCCAAAACCAGGATCATTACGGTGTTTTCTACTCCCTCTAGTACCTCCTGCAGCACGGCGTCTGTCTGTAACATAAGAACTTGGGCATCCAGACCTTTATTTTCAAGAACATGAGCTTGAATTCTTCCTTTTTCCAACAGCGACACAGGGCAGTCTGGTAGGAATTGATGGGGCAACACCCTTTGCCAGTTCCCCTTTGGCATTTTCCCCTCTAACTTCCGTACTGAGAACATCCCAGTTCCCATGTTACCTTCTACACCACGTGTGACGAATAAATACACAGAAGCAATTCTGCAGAAAGCGAGCAGTGACAACACAGCTGTGAGCATCAGCCCCCGCATCACTGGAGATCCAAGAGAAGAGAGGTCTTTTCAGACCACTTCAGCAGATGATCTGTGGGTTAACACCTGGGGCTCCCCCCGAAGTTGACACACTGACCACTGCTCCGGTTCACTCCTGCAAAGAGTTAACTGCAGTCTCCCATCCTTCTCCTCCAGCTTAGAAGTCCAAGTTTCTGGGTCTTTGGAGATCTTGACTCGGGTATGATGAGCCCACCCGTGCTGGGCTGCCTTGACTGCTGACTGCGTAGTTAACAGTACTTGGCACGGTCCACGCCACCAGTGGTGTTTCTTTCCACTCTTTAGTGGGGACCCAGTCTCCTGGCTGAATGCTATGGACAGCAAAGGCCAAAGGCAGGGTCTGTGCCAGCTGAACTTCCTGTCAAAGAGGTTTTACAGGAGACAGTGTTCTGGCCACATACTTGTTTAAGAACACGTCACTTACCCGCACTTCCCCACTGGGGCCTGAGCTTTGGTTAACCTGCTTTTGAACACGTTAAAGCTGTGCTCCCCCCTCCACAGACTGCAGTAACCTAATCCCTGGGGGCAGAGTAAATGAGCGCTCTCTTGCAGAGCTTGCCCAGACAGAACCGGTGCCTCTGTGGATCCCTGCTGAAGGACCGTTCACATCCATTGTTGTTTTACTATTCTCCCTTTTTCCTCTTGTTCCCACTAACATATTAAAAAAAAAAAAAAGTTTACTATCCTCTGTAAACGGACATTCCCAGAAAGCATCCTTTAAGCCAAGTACTGCTCATTCTCCAACTTTACTATTACCGGGGGTTGTGCTGAGGATTCCGATTCATCCTCTTGTCTCACACAGTCTGTATCTCACATCACACTTCGGTATTCTTTCAAACCCCACCGACTGAATTGTGAGCATTCTGTCCTCCAGTGCTGCTTTTTACAAAAAGCACACCCATCTTTTCTCAAAGGGATTCCGACCCTTGATGCTCTCCTAGGAAGTCGCCTCCCCGCCCCCCGAGGCGTAATAGCCCTGTCCTTTGATCTCATCACTTCCCGGGCTATTGCAGCCGCCAGTATTGATGCACGTTTGTTTGTCTTCGTTTCCAATTTTTTCCTTTTTCTACTTTTCTTCTTTTTAAACCTCCTCCCTGTTACTATAAATTTTATATGCTGTCTCAATCAATTGAGATATTGTCATTCCAGCCATTCCATAACCTTCAGTACCCAGTCAGGGTCCTTCCTACACGTGCCTGCTATCTTTCCAAGTCTTTAAATCTGGTACCGAAAACAGCACCTTGAACCAAACCAGTCTCCAAACCCTCCTACAGTCTGTCTGAGAGGGGCTTGTACACTTTCTCCCTCAGCAGAGCTCTCCGTATCACTGCTCCTTCTTCCTCTCTGTCCTCCACTCGCCCCCCTTTCATCACGTGCAGCTGCTTCCTACTTATTCCTCCTCAGTCCAGCCAACGTATCAACATCCTCTTCTCCTTCTTCCTCACATTTCTTCTTACATTTGTTGCATTGCCTACCAATGCTACATGACGAACAACACCATGTTATTGTCCGCTTTTAACACCAAACCATTGCTATCTTGAACCATTAACCCACAGTCCTTCCTGGATTTATAATCATTTCTGAGTGTAAAGAAAAGATTTACAGACAGTGTTTCATCCCAAATCCGCATACCTGCCCTCAGCATTCCCCTTTCTTCTGGTGTGAACGAAATGCTCAGGATGGACTGTAACTCTTCCCAGGTGTAGACGTTAGGACCTAGAAACTGATCCACCCTTTCCGCAACCCCAAGAGGATCTTCTCACAAATTCCCCACTTCTTTCTTAAAATCTCGGACATGGCCTGAGTTGAGGGGGACTGCCACATATCCCATCCCTGCCTGTGGACCTCCCACCGCAGTTTCTCTAAGAGGATATAAACTGTTCCCTTGCCGTTGCTGGCTTCGTGTCTGGCTTCTGGTCAGACGCCTATTGTTCTGGTCACTATCTGAACCTGAATCGCTGTCTGGGTTCACGGGAGGGGCAGTTGGTCGTGGTGAGGGATTGGGGACTGGCAATGGCGGTGGCGGAGGTGGCACATGCGGTGGGGGGGGTTACGGGGATTTCTTCCGTGCGTCTACTTTTCTTTCGCTCCTGCCCCCCTTTTTCTTTAAAAGGGTATAAATTCACCCGCGTCTCTGGCCCTCTCCGCAGAGATGCGTGTTTGCTTTCTTCCAGGCTGAATGGTTCTTTAAAGTTCACATAAATATTTAAAGCCTGTTATTCTTGGAATAACTTTGGGGTTGTTGTTTTGTTTGGTTTCGGTATTATCATTCTCCTTTTCTACCTCTCTGGGGTTATTTCCAGATTTAGACGATCCTTTGGCGGGGCTTTTACCTGCTGAGGAGCAGGATGCTCCCAAGAAGGCGGCTGCAACAGGCACTGAAAGCAGCTCTGAGAAAAACACAGCCCATGTTGGGGAATGGCTCTCAGGAAGGGGTCATTCTGATTATGTGCAGTTGGTGGGCCAACAGAGTGACGCTCACTTGGAGGGAACTAGTGTTGCTGGCCTTGACATGACTAGGCCCAACTAGGCCTCAGGCATAGGTGTGTTGCCCCCTCGGCAAGGTCACAGTGCCCTTGAAGCAGGAAAACAACGAGGGCAGAACCGGTTAGAACCGGTGAGAGAGGGGCTGCAGCTTGAGCGGGAGGCCACAGGTAGGCGGGGTATGCAAATATGACCTTTTCGGGCTGGCCTATGAACAAGCTGTATTTGGAAGACAGTAACGCAAAATGTATATAAAGCCACAGGCAGCGCAATGAAGTCGGCCCTACTTCATGATCCCCGCTGGATTGCTGGTGTCCTTCGTTTCCTGGCACTACTTTATGGTTCATACTGGAGTGTTGGTGTCCCTTGTTACCTTCTCGTCAAGTGGCGCCCGAACAGGGACCCCGCTTATTCCAGCAGGGGTCAACCCAGAAAAGACGAGAAGCCAGAGACCGGTGCAACGGGAGCCGGTGCGGCGACTCCTCCGGCAGGGGGCACGACGAGCCCGGGAGGACGGCAGGGGGCCGGGAGCTGCGGAGAGGGAGCGCTCCGTCGCAGGAGTAGGGGACGCGCAGAAGACACGGCTGGCCAGCATGGATAAAGAGGTAGCGCCTTCTCTACTTCGATGCTTTTTAGAAAAGCGAAAAGTGAACTTTAATCTTAAACATCTGTCCGCTTTGTGTGCCTGTGGTTACGCAAAGGGACTTTTCAAATCAGGAGATGATTATTTAGATTGGAACCAGTGGAGGGGATTTGGCAATGAACTTTGGGACGAGGTTATAGATGGAAAAAAGGAAGCCAAGGCTCTCCAGGTTCCCTGGCGAGAGACTATTAACGCAATCGCCAAATACAAAAAGGAGAGAGCCCTGGGTGTTTCGGTGACGGCGAAACTAGATGGAACACAAAGGGTGGCTCCTCCCCTTGTGGAAAATCACCAGCCGCGGGCTTTTAATTTGTTGGCGCCAGGAGCGCCTGCTGTAGGTTTGCCGGTGGAGGTCGCTAGGACCGCGGCAGAAGCGGAACAGCGGGCACGGGAGGCTGTTGCCGCGCCGCCACCTTATAACCAGGGATCCGACATTGCCTGCGTAGCAGATTCTTCTTCTCCACCAGCCTCAGCACCACCTTTGTCGTCGGCTCGGAATCCCTTTTTACAGGACGTTGCTGTCCAAACCTCTGCGCTGCCCTCTCGGAGGGGCTCTGTTTCAGGACTGGATCCTTTTGTAGAAAGTCGTGGTCGGGATTGCTGTGGGTACCAGCGAGGTGGGCACGTCCTGTGCCCGGCCAGCAAGGCCATCCTGGCTGTGGTATTGTTGGAGATGTGTCTGTCTCCTGACATCGCAGACACGGGCCATCTACAGGGTGACCGACAGAACCAGTATTGTTCGGGATGATGAGGGGAGCAGCCTGCGTCAGCAGAAGCTTGACAGGCAGCGAGCATTGCTAGAACAGAAGCATTCCGAAGAACAAGCACCATTGGTTGAACCATATCTTAACAGCAACAGCAGCACCGTATGTCATGGTATACAAACGTGATCTATCGCATGCACATTTACTGCAAGACATAGTGTGATGCTCTCCATACTAAATTCATGCTCATGAGAGCAAACTTTGTTGGTTTGGATTTTGTAGTGAATAATTGGTATCCTTCACTCGTGTTTGGGGGTAAAAGCCTCAGAATTTGTAACGTTAGCCTAACAGGAGGGAGCAAGGTACTGGCTGCCATTTCAGTGCTGTGGGGAAGAGAGAGTGGCTTGTCCCTTCTGCCCTGAAAATTTAAATGTCTTCAACCTTGGCTCCTACTGAAGTAAAGCTTATGCTGTTCTCTCTGTGTATTCCTCTATACGTAAATTTGCGTAAGCCTGACAGTGTTAATGATAAATTTGAAACCTGTTAACTAATTTCAGCTAACTTTGAATGTAATAATTTCAAAGATACTGTGTTCCTGCGAGGTTCGTTAAAATAGGTGTGTAGGTAGAGACAAGCATCTCAAACGTGTCCAATGTGATCTGCACTTCCTTATTAAAGATTACAGGACCCTGAAGGGACAGAGACACTTTAGGTATCACAGCCACCGGGAAAAAGATTATAATGTCATTTCTGTTTCCCTGGACTTCAAAGAATTTAGTCAGCAAAAGTAAATCCAAAGGAAAACAGCCATTGTTTAGCTCTGTGCTCATATGGCCAGTGCTTGTTGGCCCCCTAATGAGGATAGGTGCATAATTTTCCTCAGGGTTTCCCAGAGAAAAACTTGGGGTAATCCTTGTTCCGTATGATGTCTCTTGTAGATCTTGTTCCAGGTTGCTGACACTCCAAGAGTTATAGAGAACAGTAATTTTCAAATTTTCCTGTTTTTCAGATTGTTAAGTTGAACTTGTTGTAAGAGAGTCACAGGCTTCTACAGCAAAAGGCTTCCTTCCCTGAGTATTGATGGGACAGGAGCTGAAATCTACTGGTACCGGCAAAGCAGCTGGCTGTTTTCAGGTTGGGAATGCTACTAGGTGGCAGAGTACTTAGGGTTTAATGTCGAAAACCCAAAATTCAAGATGCGTTTGTGAATCCACCTCTGGAAAAAAGACCCAGACCAACCAATATCCTTCTTTTAAACAAACAAAAACTTAATCCATTATTCAGTTCAGATCTCTGACAAGTATACTGCACTTGCTGTAGTTTTTGTCTGCACTGTCATTTCGTTTTCAGTAAGTGGTGACATCTTTCAGTGAGGAGATGGTAGGTAATTACTGGACTAATTAAGCAGACTATGAGAGGTGCAAGTTTCAGAGTCTTTTACCCCTGGTTTGCAATTGGTAGAGTTCCAGCTCAAGCCGTAAAACAGTTGGAGCGATTGGCATGTTGGTCAGTTAAGCAAGCCAATGCTACTACAGATGTTTTGTCACGGTTGCTGCACGATCAAGACGGCTTACGTCATGCCTTTTGCAAGATGTGCTGCCACTGATTTCTTGTTACTAGCACATGGTCGTGGGTGTGAGGACTTTGAAGGGATGTGTTGTTTTAATCTTTCTGACCATAGTGCATGTATTCACAAGAAATCGGCTTGGTTGGAATCTCATACTCAAAGGGTTGTTAAGAATGCGAGTCCCTTTGATGGTTGGTTAAAATCACTTTTTGGTGAACTTTCTCCTTGGTTGCTTAGCTTGTTTAAGGAAGGTTTACGTTTTATAGGTATAGTACTGTTAATGTTGATTGTTCTGCGCGTTGTCTATGGCTGCATTATGAGAGGTGTTAAACGAGTGACGCGAGCTCACATTCTGTTGGCCCAAAAACAAAAAGGGGGATTTGTTGGGGAATGGCTCTCAGGAAGGGGTCATTCTGATTATGTGCAGTTGGTGGGCCAACAGAGTGACGCTCACTTGGAGGGAACTAGTGTTGCTGGCCTTGACATGACTAGGCCCAACTAGGCCTCAGGCATAGGTGTGTTGCCCCCTCGGCAAGGTCACAGTGCCCTTGAAGCAGGAAAACAACGAGGGCAGAACCGGTTAGAACCGGTGAGAGAGGGGCTGCAGCTTGAGCGGGAGGCCACAGGTAGGCGGGGTGTGCAAATATGACCTTTTCGGGCTGGCCTATGAACAAGCTGTATTTGGAAGACATTAATGCAAAATGTATATAAAGCCACAGGCAGCGCAATGAAGTCGGCCCTACTTCATGATCCCCACTGGAGTGTTGGTGTCCCTTGTTACCTTCTCGTCAAGTGGCCACGCTGCCACCTCCCACCAAACTCCATTTGGCCGTTCCCTGGTGCGGGGCAAAGTGTTTCTAGTGGGATCTGCCCACCCTGCTTGGAAGGAGAGCCAGGGGGCTTGCATTTAAGATCTGCTAGTTGCCAGACTGTCCTGCTCTTCCCCAGAGCCTTTTCTCCTTCTCTGCTTGCCAAGAGACCTCTCCAGAGAGATTCCCAGCTGGCAGGCCTGTGAGGGCACTGTGTCTCGCAACATGTGCCACCAGAAAAGTGACCTTCAGCCAGGGTGGGAAGGGGCCCTTCCTGCAGTCCCTCGTCTCTGAGAGCCGTGGCCTCTCTTTCTAGGAGAGTCTGTTCCCGTGATGGAGAAGAAGCCGGTCTCATCCCTGCCTGCTTCCCGGCAGTACAAGAAATGGAACTTTGAAGGTGGGATCTCACTTCACTTCAGCGCACAGATGTGTGGGGGCATCTGAGGACTCTGTCCTTGCCCTCTGTCCACAGCTTGCCTCTTCTGGTAACCAAAGGCTGTGCTAGTTAAGGAGACACTAGTCCTTCACTCCCAGGATGCCGGTGCAAATTGAATCCCTTAGAGGTGATTAGAAAAAAAAAAAGGCTGCTCAGTGGTTGAGTCCCTCCCCAGGGCAGGACTGTGAGACACTTCCTGAGGGCATTTGGTTTGTAATGACTGTAGCACTTGGAGAGCTTTGTACTGGGGAGGGAGCATTCTGTCCAACTTCCAAAGGGAGGCTGGATTCCTGGCACAGCTGAGATCTGGTTGTCAAAGCCTGGCAGCATCTGTTAAAATCACTAATTGGCTTTAGGTGGTTTAGGTGAGCTTTCTTCTCCTCTTTTTCATTGCCTAAGCAGTGGCCAAGTGTTAAAGCACACAGATGTTGAGTTGTTTTATTCTGGAGGAAAGCAAATATAGAAAAAACACAAGCCGAAATTTAGCTCCTGAGCATTTGAATTTCAGGGAGACTCGAGGGTATCCCAGGTCCCTGCAGACTCTGCTTTCGTGGCTTTAGGCAGACGTGATGTCCTGTCCCCACGTGTACGTGGTGGGGAGTAGTATTGGGCTTAGCACAGAACTGTTCTTGGAAATAACTTTGGGTTTGTTGTTTTGTTTGGTTTCGGTATTATCATTCTCCTTTTCTACCTCTCTGGGGTTATTTCCAGATTTAGACGATCCTTTGGCGGGGCTTTTACCTGCTGAGGAGCAGGATGCTCCCAAGAAGGCGGCTGCAACAGGCACTGAAAGCAGCTCTGAGAAAAACACAGCCCAGAGCAAAGAGAAAGGTGAGCAGGGTTGCTCAGTGCATCCTCCTTGTATTAAGTGAATGAGCAGCCTGGATGAGTTTGTGTGAGGTACAAACATTGAATTGAAAGCCGCCTGGTCCCATCTCTTATTAACCAGTGTGGTCATTTGTGGAGCAACTTGGAAAGGGGGTGAATTGTGCGACAGCTCCCAGAGGGCTTCATGTTTCTAGTGTAGCACAGGTTAGGGAACTGACCTTTCTTTGCTGCGAATGGAGGCACAGCCTCCCTTTTGATCTCATCCAGCCTGTTTTACACTTTGCTGAGTGAGAATGCATTTTCTGGGTCAGGATTTGGGTGGCTGAAGGCATCAGCACTCCCCGCCAGAGCGCAGCTGGGGCACTTGTAGGTGGGATCCAGCTGCGCTGTGGCTGTGTTACAGGCACTCGTCCCTCTTGTTCCTGCAGCAGGGACACCAATGGGTCTGACAGTCCAAATACAGTCCAGATAAATCCACTCTGGACATAGGTGGTAGCTGCTGGGCCAGGGCAAGGACTCAAGTTCGTTGGTGGAGCAGGACTGTGGGTGAAGGGAAGTAGGTATGATCAGACTGGAAACTTGCAGAGCTCAAAAAGCTGCCGGTGTTAGGCAGAGCAGGAAAGCCCAGTGTCAGTGACAGCCAGCAGTGTCCCGTCAGCGCCTGCGTGGCCCTAGGCCAGGCAGTAGCGTGTTGTCACTCGGCGTGAGATTTGGTCACTAAAACGAGTTATTTAAAAATGACTTTGTAGACAGCCCTGAGAGATACGAGCAGGCAGGGCTGACTTGAGTTCCTCTTAAAAACAAACCTTCTGATCAAACCTCCTGCCACGTGTGATCCCACCCGCAGAGCCAGCCCTGCACGCTGTGGCCACAGTCCGGAGGAGGAAGGAGGTCACGTTTGAAGATGATGGTGACGACCTGATGAGTGCCCTGGGACTTGACGATGGGCTCAAAGGAGATGAGCAGCAGGGAAAGAAGGCGGAAGAGTAAGGGCAATGAAGAGGCAGCAGGAGTAAAGCAGAGGATGGCTCGTGCCTCTCAGAGAAACCCAACTGCCTCTGTGTCTCCAACAGAGAGGAGCTCCGGCCAGCCCGCTCCAAGCTGGATGAGCTGCTGGGACGAGGCTCCGCAGCCAAAATCCTGGAACAGCCACGCATTGGAGAGCGTAGGGACTTGCAGCTGGAGACAAAGGACAAAAAGCAGCCAGGTGAGCACAGCCAGGGATGCTGGGAAGGTCTGCAGAGGTGACAGTGTGGGCTTGGGAGAGCGAGATCGATTCCTAATGCCCTTGCAGGGGAAATACTCTCTGTGGTGGTGAGCGGGGTTGCTGATGGGCTCTTGGTCAGCGTGGGGCAGGGGGCAAGGTGGCTGCTGCCAAAGTGTTGGAGCATTTGCATGGCAGCCGTAACTCAGTTGTCTCTGGACCCCGACTGATGCCAACTACAGACGCTCTTCCCAGCCCCGCTGAGGAGGGACGTTGCTTGTGGGTGTCCAGGGAAGATGTTTCCGGCTGCGTTTTCCCACAGGCAGCAATAGCAGTGGGAATTGCAGGGGAGGAGGAGGAGGAGGGCTGGTGTCTCTGCAGCCAGCTGCTCTTCAGGGGGCTGACGCAGGGCTGCTTGTCTGAACAGAGAAGGAAGAGGGTCGGAAGGAGGAGTTTGTCTTTGGAGAATACCAGCCCACGGTGGCCTCCACGCGCAAGGGCCAGCCGGCAGGGAAGCAGCCTGTGAGGTATTGACTGGGAAGCGAATTGCAGAGCAAAGAGCCGTGTGCCTTTGGCAGGGCTGTGTCAGTTGGGGCTGCTGCCCAGGGGAGGCGGTGGATGCAGCAGGGAGGAGCACTGGTGATGGAGGTTTTGAGGTGTGTTTGCTGCCTCTGCAGCCCAAAGGAATCCTGCTGCAGCTGAGTGGGACAGAGGCTTTCACCTCAAAGGCAGGAGCTGGTGTTGGGAGAAAGGCTCTTGTCTTCCATTGCCTTCTTGGCTTTCCCACGTAGGATTTTTCTTCCTTGCAGCCAAGCAGCCGCCTCCACAGGAGCCCCGCAGCCGACAGCTGCCCTGCGGGACAAGTAAGCGAGCGCGGAGGGCTCTGGGCAAGGCCTTCTTCGTGTTTCTGTCATGCTCCCTGGGTGAGACTTCCTGCAGAAAGCAGCTCCGTGGGTGAGGTTGGGGAACGGAGAGAGCTGGCAGTCAGCAGGTGTCACTTTGTCTTGGACCTCTGTAACTGGGAGGGAGGGCAGCTCTGAAGGACCATCAGGCTCTTGCCTATTTTATCACAGTGGAACGGCCAGGCTTGAAACATCAAGAACTGCTGAGCAGGAAACAGTCTGTGTGTGTGCCTCTGGCAGAGCTGTGACGCTGCTGTGCATCACGTGTGTCTCTGTGCCCACACAGGCAGCCGCTGCCCTGGCTCAGCACCGTGAAACAAGCCTCCGTGCCCCCGTCGGAGGCTGCAAAGGCGGATCCCTCCGGACACGCCCGTGCCCTGGGTGCGTTCTCTGTGGCTGTACAGTTTTGGGAATCGGTATCCAGAGAGGGTCCCTCTGCCCTGGGGGGGGAAAAAAAAAAGAAAAGAAAAATGGCAGGACCCACAGCCTCGCCCTTGGCCACGTGAATGCTGCCCAGGCTTTGAGTGGGCATTGCTGGAGGAGGCTGCCAAGGTGCAGGATCCCGTCATCCCCGTGTCATGGCTTCATGGCCCCAAACTTACCCGGCACAGCCGAATGGTGCGTGGCGCAGGGTAGGGGTGTGTTTGTGGACAAGCCTGTCCGACTCTGCGTCCCCATCCCCAGCTGCCAGAGCAGAACAGGATCCTTCTCACTCAGCCCAGGAGACCCAGAGCTCCATCCTTCAGGGCGGGTGGATGGTTCCATTGCCGTGGCTGAATCCCAGACTTAGTCAGTTTTCAGTGCCCGCAGCCCTGTTGCCAGGAGAGCAGGAGACTCAGGGCCTTGCCCCACTCGCTCAGGTAGGTCCCGTGTCCCCAGGGTGCGTGGGGTTGGGGTGATGATCACAGACTTTGCGCTGCGACTTGCTCCCGCCCGACTCGGCTCCCTCAGCAGGAGGAGGGGTGTGCCCCTCTTTGCACCTCTGGGAGCCCGTGTTTCTGGAGGCAAAGTGTTTGGAGAGCCCCAGGATGCCGCAATTTGTATTTATCGGGCCAAAGCGTGTGTGTTGTGGGTGCTCTGTAAATCATGTGCATTTCCAGCCCTGTGTCGCCTGAGCAGCATTTCCGTAGTTCTTCAGGCTTGTAAATATGACATTAATTAACAACACATCATCATTAGGGTAAAACTAACCTGTCTCACGACGGTCTAAACCAACTCACGTTCCCTATTAGTGGGTGAACAATCCAACGCTTGGTGAATTCTGCTTCACAATGATAGGAAGAGCCGACATCGAAGGATCAAAAAGCGACGTCGGTATGAACGCTTGGCCGCCACAAGCCAGTTATCGCTGTGGTAACTTTTCTGACACCTCCTGCTTAGAACCCTAAAGGACTTTTTCTTCCGTGTGGCGGTGAGATTGTTTCTAGACAACTGAAGAGGAATCAGAGCCTCTGACAGTGAGGGCAGCTCTTGCTCGGTCTTTGAAGCCCCCATTTCTCATCTCGCTGTGTCCCGGTGGCAGGACACACCCTGTCTCCCAGAGGACTCATGGTCTTGTCCTTGAGTCTGTCCCCAGAGAAGGAAGAGCCCAACATGCTTCTGTCTGGCGTAGGGGCTGCCAAATGTCACGTGGGGCGAAGGGACTCAGGGCGGCAGTGGGGCTGGGCTGGAGAAGGGTAGAGGAGGGACTGCAGTGGGCTGGGGATGGGTCGCCATTGCCAGGCGAGGAGGAGATGTTCTCCCCAGGGCTTTACCTCCCTGAGAGCATCCCTGTGTCTCCACAGGCTCCTACAGCCAGGGCACATCTCCAGGCTGTCCCACAGCTGCGGGTGAGGCGTGTGCCTTCCTCCAGGGGCTGATGAGCACACTGCATGGCTCCTGATGCTGAAGGGCCTTGCTCTTCTCTTGCTATCCCTGTAGGCACAGTGCCCAGCCCTGGGCTTGCTGCACGAGCGGAGGCTGGGGGCTCCCGCAGCCCAGCTCTCTGAGGATCCATCAGGCTGTCGGGCAGCGCTGCTCAGCGCCCAGGCCCGTGTGGCAGAGCTGGAAAGCCAGGTGAGCCCCATCGCCTGCTGGGGGGGGACCACAGGTGGATCGAGGGGAGGGGGAAGGGGCCGTATCCGCTGCAAACAGCATCAGGGTGACAGGGGAGAGAGGAGGACCCTCTGTCCGGAAATGCCTCCAGCCACCAATTGCTGCTGCGGGGGCTCTGTCCCTGGGGTGACACAACAACCTCCTCCCTGGGTGCCTGGCAGGTCCGGACGCTGGAGCTGGAGCGGGCGCAGGGCAAACTGTTGCTGGAGAGTCTCCAGCAGCGGCACCGGGAGGACCTGGATCTCCTGGAGAGCACACACAGGTACCACCAGGCTGTCGCCTGTGCTCCCCTCCTCTGTGCTGTGCTTGCCCAGAGCCCTCTCCATCTGCCCTGGGGTGTGAGTGCTGGGGCACTTCCCAAATCCGTCCCTGAGGAGGGCAGGCAGAGAGCCGCGCTGCTGTGGGCCTGGTGGGCGCAGAGAGCAGCCCCCTGGGTGAGCCAAGGTGGGGGTCCACTCTCACCAACGCTGTGCCATGGGTGCCGAGGAGGAGGGGCCAGTCCCACTGCCAGCACGTCCCCAGGCAGGGCACCGCGCTGGGCAGCAACAGGAGGGCTCCGGGCTCAGACTGCAGAGATGCTGCACGTTTCCCCATGCCCAGGGCGACACCATCTGCTCCTAAATCCCCGCGTGCACTTTGGGCAGAGAGTCCCGAGTGTTGCCATGAAAGCAACGCTGCTGCTTTGCCGTGACCTCTCTGGGCAGGAGCCGGATGAAGGTGTTGGAGGAGACCTACGGGCAGCGGGAGGAGAGGCTGCGGCAGGAGAAGGAGCAGCTGGCGGCTCAGCTGCTCTCGCAGAGCCAGGAAGCAGAGCAGGCGCGGGCAGAGCACCAGCAGCGCCTGGCCGCGCTGAAGCAGCAGCACACCCTGGAGATGGAGCGGCTGCGAGAGCTGCAGAGGTGAGAGTGGCCCCCCCTGTGGGGTTAGTACCTCCAGTCTCAGCAAAGGAACCAGGGAGCGCTTTGGGGACAGGGGGAAAGGAGCAGTCAGCCCTCAGAAGCACTGGGTTGTGGGCAGCTCAGTGGCTTCCAGTTGTCCCAAATGTGGTCCGTCCCAGCTGGGGATGCCTGTCAGTGGGATGCTGTAAGAGATTGTTTTAAGAACTTTTGCCTCAACCTTGCTGGTGTTAAAACTTGCTAAAATGCCCCATGAAGAAATACTTGTTTCATCCTTGCTAAAAGACTCTGTGAAGAAGAGACTGCGTTAAAACCTAAACGACAAGGCTGCCGTTACAAACTGGGACCTCTGATAAGTTCTAAACCAACAACTTCAGGGCTCAGCCCTGATAAGCCCCACGACTTGACTTGACCATTGATAAAGATGACTTCAGGGCCCAGCCCTGATAAGCCAGGGGGCTCGAAGTTCTGAACAACAACTTCTGGGCCCGCCTCAACCGCCGACACAGCTGTTGTCTTGCAAGCCCACCGGTGTGTGAGCTCACCGATGTAACTGCAGATGAGGCAGCTGTCCTGCAAGCGCGAAAGCTCAACGGTGTGCGAGCGCGAAGGTACACAAACCGTCAAGTCATCCTACGTCTGCAAAAAATGGGCCCTCCGGACACCTACGCATGCCCCGCTGACAGAGGCGACGCTGGGGGGGGTGAAGATCGCTCCTGACGCCCCTCACGCGCATGCGCTGAACAGGCGGAGGACAAGCAAAGCGGCTCTTGGAACACTATAAAATGCCACCGTGAACAGCTGCTCTTTGGAGATCTTCCCCACCGAATCGAAACAGGCGGACCTGCGAGACGTCACTGGATCTGTGGTGGTAGCTATACTTCTTGCTATTCTAAACGTTCTACTGCTTCGCTTTTCCTTTTCCTTATCTTTCTTTCTTACTGCTCTCCAGTGGTTGTTAGTCAATAAAGGGTTTTACTTTTGTGACATCTGACACCGTTTGTGTCTTAATTTCACCTTTGCGATCGAAACGAATCACCTTGACCCTAACCTCTACCAGGTATAAGCGGTTCAAGACATTTAATTGGCGTCACGGACAGGATCACACTGGTGAAAGTGTCACAAATAACTTTTTTTGACTTATTTATTTATTTATTTGTTCCTTGGGACTGGAACGCAAGTTGTTGTACCTCTCAGGGGTGTTTTTTGGGGCGATTATTGAAACTAAGTTCATTTCCTCCCTGAGATGCCGTGCCTCGTCTCTGCAGCAAAATGACTGCAGTGGTTGCCAGAAGTGAGGAGTTTCCTCACCTGGATAGTCCCGAAGTATTGCTTCAGTTTTTAGAAACCCTTGATGCTCGTCCGTCAGTGCCAGGACAGGACAGGGCTAAAAATAACTGGTACGTTTTGCAGAGTGTGACAGACCGTTTGTGTGCATTGCTAAAAGATGTCAGAATTAAGGCTGGTAAAGGAAAATCTATTGTTTGTGCGGTATTGGAAGCTAGTTTGGTAGCGGCGGTGCGGAGTCAAACTGACTGTCAGACTCAGGAATGTGAACTGATCACGTTGTTGCAAACTTTGGTTGATTTGTTGCTAGATCAGGTTGTTCGTCTTAAAAATGAGAATGATGATCTTAAAGCAAAGTTGAAGGAGGAGGAAGATCAAAATGTGCAGTTAAAACATGCTTTGTGGGGGGAATTGTCTGCACGGTGTGACTCTTTAGCGGAAGCTGAAGTTCGGATGAGAGAAAAGGGGAGTCAGCACGTAACCCCTATTTACCCCCAACAGGAACTTGAAGAGGCTGAGGCTAGGATAGGAGGAGTTCCTTGCTTGCGTCCGGTTGTTAAAACAGAATATAGGTACAACGATAACGAAGATTTTCGACCTTCTGTTGGGACTAAGGAAATTCCTTATTCAGTTACTGAGTTAGCTAAACTGAAAAGGGAATTTGGGAGGAGTCCCAAAGAATCTGGGACTGAGTATGTTTGGCGAGTCTCATTGATGGGGGAGGATTGTCCCTGGAAATTAAGGATAAAAAGAAATTTGTTGTGGACTGAAGGAATGGAGAAGGGAATTCCACGACATGTGATGCATGGCCTACTCGCTGTAGCTTTGGAAAAACTTACCCGAATGTGGAAAACCCAAAAAAGGTGCCCTAAAGTGATCCACCCTTGCAGGGGAAGGATGGGAGAGAATTAAAATTCATTAACTCGGAGATAACAACTGCTCAAACACCTATTGTCCCTGAAAAGTATTCGATTGATCTTGGTCTGGAAAACCAGAGCCTTAAAACTGAAAAAAAAACCCATAAGAACTTAAAAATTGAAAGCAGTGAACTTAAAATGCAGTTGATCTCTGCTAAGAAGTGAAAAAGAAAAAATGTTTACCCCCCAAAAATAGATCTTTCGCTAAACCAAATACCATCCTTGGTCTTGACTGAAACAATTTGCAAATTAATACACAGTAAAGATTCTGTAGCATATTATGGAGATATCTGGTATAATGACACCAATGAACTGGTGGAAAATTCTGACAATGATCTTACCCCAGAACCTGTATCTGTATGATCACTGATCAAAGCCGAAACTGCCGAGTTGGCAAAGCTGCAGCAAAAGTATTTCATGCATCCAGTGGAACACTCATGGAGAGTTTCTCTTATGGTGGGAGACCTAATCCTATTAAGTGACGAGGAAGCTGGAAGGCATTTGGGTTCTAGTGTGTTTTTAACCACTATGCTGAGTGATCATAATCACTTCTTAAATACACGAGCTACCTATTGTGCGGGCAACATAGATGCCCAAGAAAGAGGTAACACCTTTGCTATTAAAATCTCAGAATTCTTGGATTTGACTGCATCTGTGCAAGAGGCAGCCTGTATCTAAGTTATGGATGAGAAGGGACGGTACTGGGCATGGACTCACAGACCAAACCCTGACCATCTCCCTTCCTGGGAGTTTGGGCCCTCTCGAGGGTGACCTTTAGGGATTTGTTATCTGGGAGGTAACGACCTATGGCAAAAAGCAGTGGCATTGGGGACACTCTGGGCAATGCTGCACAGATTGCCCACCATCTTTGCTCAGAAACTGGTAGAATTGTTAAAGGGGAAGGTTAAGGGCCTAGGAAGAATGCAGCCTACCCGTCTCTGCAGGAAAGCGCAGTTAACTTCTTTGTGCCTTGTCGCGAGTAATTGAAGAAGTTTTGGTATTTGGCTCAGTGGCACTTCAGTAGCCGCGGGGTGGAAAGTGCGTGCACTAGGACCCTGCAGCTCGCTCCTGCACTATCGAGATCTGCAGTGACCGGCTTTTGACACCCCTTTGTCAGCCCAGATGGACCTGGCATTACTGAAGTGATTGATGATCTGACAACGGGGAGATAGCAAGCTGCACCCTTTTTTCCCCTATAATTCTCCAGTCTGTCCTCCTTGGTAAACCTGATGATTAGTAGAATTCGGTAATGGATTATAGAAAATTGCCATACCTTGTTACTGACAACTATTGCTATTTCAGGTAAAGCAACAAAGCAACAGCGATACAGGCAGCTGCTGCTTGCAAATGGCCACTTTAGACCAAGGGTGGTACCCCTCTTTTTACACTTTGCTTTTGTTCCCAAGTTGCTGATATCGCAGATGTCAGGAAACTGCACCTGGAGACAGAGACTACCCTATTTTAGTCCAGAACATACACAGGAGGGATTAATTTTCGTATACGCTATGATTTTTGTTTTGATTTGTGTGTCTGTTAGTAAGCCAGATATTTTGGAGAGGGTAACTAGTATCTCACAATTCTCTATGGGAATTCCACACTTAGAAGTTTACTCAGTATCAAACCTCTTGGAGTTGTAGTTTTGTTAAAAATTGTATTAAATTGCACTAACAAAAATTATACTAAATTGTACTAATTGGGACAAACATGATTGCATTGAATACTATTGCCTAGTTTACATCACACTAAAAATGAGTTGTCTGTGCTGAAATCACAGTATAGCATATAAAATTTTAGGCGCAAAGTTTGTACCTTATAGTGACTGCCATGTCGCTTTTAGTGATGCTCCAACTGGTTTGATATAGATGTTCTGATGGGTTAATATATTCTCACCTTTTTGTTTGTAGTATGCCTTGAGTTAGTATGTTCTCACATTGAAGACAAGGAGAACTCACTGTCTCTTCTGAATACCTGGGGACAGTGGAATCTTTTTGGCTTCAAAGATGTCTTCTCGTTCCTGGCAATGTACTCATACAGCATAAAATAGTTTGGGGGGGGGGGGGGGGGGGGAAACAAACAAGGATACACGCGTGCGTGCTGGGCGGGGGCGTGGGGCTCTCATTTGGCACTGCGTACGGAGACCCCAACCCCGACAGCAGAGTTGCATTGCCAAGTTCACAGGAGGCAAGATGGACGCAGAGGTAGTAGCCAGCCACGTTATGGTTGTCTTGGCCTTGGCAGCTTCGTTTGCTCTTGTTGGTTTTGTATGTGTGCTTTGGCGATGCGGTGATGAGTTTTATGAATTTTGTGATAAATGTTGTTTTTGTTGCAACTGTTCTGATAGACAAGAACCCCCTTCTCTTCCCCCAATGCCAGAAACACAGTTGTAACCTCGACTGGGAACAGGTTTTAGTTTTGTTGTATTAATTTAGACCAAAAATAGTATGGTTAATTGTTGATATGGTTAATGTTAAAATAATTAATATGGTTCTAGTTAAGTATGCTCATCGTTTAAATCATGAAACTCGGGCGGGAAGAACAAAAGTGTGGCCCTGGAACTGAGAGTTGTAATGGACATTTGCAAGAGCGCCACGTGGTGTTACGAACAAAGGACTGTTCGATTTGAAGAAAATGGACGACATCAATGGACTGTGTTACAGAAGATGGAGGACAGCGTTATCGGAGTCCAGGACCAGAGGAGTGCAAAAACGAAAAGACTGTTACTTTTCATATTCTTCAATTTGATACAGGAAATGTTGCTAAAAATATGATTTAGTAGTACAATTGCTAGTTACTATTATGATGTTAGAGTTAAGAATTTTATTATAAATAAATTGTTTGTTTGTTTGCATAGATATTTTTCTCTCCTGCTCTTCTCTCTCTCTCTCTCTCTCTTTCTCTCTCTCTCTCTCTCCCCCCCCCCTTTCCTTTCCTTTCCTGCCACCACGGAACACCAGCCCTAAAGCCAGCAAAGTTGAGCCACGGGGTGGATGTAAGAGACTGTTTTAAGAACTTTTGCCTCAACCTTGCTGGTGTTAAAACTTGCTAAAATGCCCCATGAAGAAATACTTGTTTCATCCTTGCTAAAAGACTCTGTGAAGAAGAGACTGCGTTAAAACCTAAACGACAAGGCTGCCGTTACAAACTGGGACCTCTGATAAGTTCTAAACCAACAACTTCAGAGCTCAGCCCTGATAAGCCCCACGACTTGACTTGACTATTGATAAAGATGACTTCAGGGCCCAGCCCTGATAAGCCAGGGGGCTCGAAGTTCTGAACAACAACTTCTGGGCCCGCCTCAACCGCCGACACAGCTGTTGTCTTGCAAGCCCACCGGTGTGTGAGCTCACCGATGTAACTGCAGATGAGGCAGCTGTCCTGCAAGCGCGAAAGCTCAACGGCGTGCGAGCGCGAAGGTACACAAACCGTCAAGTCATCCTACGTCTGCAAAAAATGGGCCCTCCGGACACCTACGCATGCCCCGCTGACAGAGGCGACGCTGGGGGGGGTGAAGATCGCTCCTGACGCCCCTCACGCGCATGCGCTGAACAGGCGGAGGACAAGCAAAGCGGCTCTTGGAACACTATAAAATGCCACCGTGAACAGCTGCTCTTTGGAGATCTTCCCCACCGAATCGAAACAGGCGGACCTGCGAGACGTCGCTGCATCTGTGGTGGTTGCTATACTTCCTGCTATTCTAAACGTTCTACTGCTTCGCTTTTCCTTTTCCTTATCTTTCTTTCTTACTGCTCCCCAGTGGTTGTTAGTCAATAAAGGGTTTTACTTTTGTGACATCTGACACCGTTTGTGTCTTAATTTCACCTTTGCGATCGAAACGAATCACCTTGACCCTAACCTCTACCAGGTATAAGCGGTTCAAGACAGATGCCTCAGGACAGAGCACCGTGCCAGCTCAGCTCCTGGGACCTAGTTCTCAGTGCCATGACCAAGGCTCTTCCACAGTACCCGCTGTGGGAAGCACTGGTTTGTAACAGCCCGTGGTGGGCTCCTTCCCCGTGTCCCGCAGGGTGTCCATCCAGGAGATGCGCCAGGACTATGAAGAGCAGTTCCAGCAGCTGAAGTGGCTGAAAGATCACGAGGTCGATGCGGTGACCAGTGCCATGTCACACACCAGGTACCAACAGCAGCGTGGTCTCCCCACATTGCTCCCTGGTGGGAGAGTTCCCTGTCTGATGGGGAACCAGCCTCAGACGATGGGGACAGGGGCCACCTCCTCTCCCACCCACTGCCTCTGGGGATGCTGAGCTGTTTAATATCCATCAGTGCTCCCCTAAGCAGCAGCTACATCTTCCTGCTGCTCTGCTGGGACCCGGGGAGGTTCAGGGCAGGGCTGCCCAGCCCTTGGCCCACCACACATGCCCCTCTCCGTCACGGTGAGATGAAGTGAGTCCCGCAGGGGCAACCCTCCCCTCGCTTCTCTCCTCAGGTCTCTGAAGGGCGTCGTCGAGCAGATGGAGAGGGTCTCCAGCAACCTGCACGACCTCTCACACAAGGTGGAGGCCACATACCGCGCCGCCTCCCAGGAGCTGGCCATGGAGACACGGCAGCGGGAAGAGCAGTTCGAGAGTACGTTTGCCATTCCCCTGCACCAAAACAGCTGCGGGGTCCCTGCTGGGAACACCCATAAACCAGGGAGAATCGCTCCAAGTCAGCCAGAGGCTGGGAGACAAGGCTGGCAGAGTCACGCTTGCCTTGATCACTGAGCACCTCAGGGTCAACTTTTGACAAACGGTGTCCTTGGGATGTGCAGAAGGTGATGAGCACAAACGTGGAGTTTTTCCATGAACATGATGCAGACAGAGGGCGGCTTCCCACCTCCTGCTGCTCATGGCCCTGCTGCTGCCTCTCCGCAGTGCTCCAGGAGAGGCTGTTGCAGCAGCAGAGAGACATGGAGGAGGAGCGGAGCCGGCTCGAAGAGGTGTTTGCCAGAATGGAGGCCGGGCTGGGAGAGCAGACTCAACTGCTGGAGCAGGTGAGCCCGTGCTGCGTCCTCTGCCCAGGTCAGCCCTCCTGTTGGGGTATAGGGCGTAGATCTTGTCCACTGGAGGTCTCTGGTCTGCAGCCTGTGAGTGGCATCTGACTCTCCTCTGTGACTGAACCCAGGAGCAGTGGAAGGCGACGGCAGAGCGGGCCAAAGTGGAATCTCTGCAGCACTCGCTGGAGGAGCAGCGGCGAGTCATGAGCCACCAGCTCTCCGTGGAGCGAGCAGAGCTGGAGAGGGCGAAGGTGAGGTGGGGCAGACATCTGGCGCCTCTCGCACGTCCTGTGTGGGCTGCACTGCGCGTGTAGCGGAGGAGAGAGCTGGGTGCTGGGCTGCAGCGCCCTTCCTCTGCCTCCTCAATCCCACACCTGCTCACACGGTGAGTTGCCGTCCGACCGTGCCGGAATCTGGCATGTGGATGCACGAGGCTGCTCTGGGCATGCGTGGTTGTTTTGGTTTGGCCTGGCCAGATTTCAGCGGCGGTGGGGGAGCTGCAGGGTGGCTTCTGTAAGAAGCTGCTAGAAGCTCCCCAAGATTGATAGAGCCAATGCCAGCCGGCTCCAAAGAGGGACCCGCCGCTGGCCAAGGCTGAGCCTATCAGTAAGGTGATAGCAGAGGAACGCCTCTGTGAAAAACATATTTAAGAACGGGAAAAAGAACTGCGCCACAACAGCTGGCACAGAGATGGAGGAGTGAGAGTCTGTACAGACACCAAGGTCAGTGAAGAAGGAGGGGGGGGAGGATGAGCTCCAGGCGCCGGAGCAGAAGGAGTCCCCCGGGTCCGTGGTGAAGACCATGGTGAAGCGGGTTGTCCCCCTGCAGCCCATGGGTGAGGTGCAGAAGTCCACCGTGAGGATCACTGCATAGATGTCCACCGAGGATTCCACGCCGTGTGGGTGGATGCCTGAAAGGGGACTGTAGCCCGTGGGAAGCCCGCATCAGAGCAAGTCACTGCCGGAACCTGTAGCCCGTGGAAGAGGGAATGCCCACGCTGGAGCAGGTTGGCCGGTGGGACTTTTGGGACGTTGCGGGTGGCTCACGCTGGAGCAGTTTCTCCCGAAGGACTGCGCCTCAGACTCAACGAGGGGTGGGCTGCCCCTCGTGAGGTGTCTCGCGTCGGGCAGTTTGGGATGAATTGCCCTTCGTGGGACGACTCACGCGGAGAAGAGAGCGTGAAGCTTGTCTCCCGTGAGAGGGACCCCACAGTGGCCCTGGGGAAGAGTGAAGAGTCATCCCCCGGAGTGAAGAAGCGGTGGAACCAACGTCGGCTGAACTGACCGCAGCCCCCATTCCCTGTCCCCCTGCGCCGCTCGGGGGGAGGAGGTGGAGAAACCGGGATTGATGTTGGGCCCGGGAAGAAGGGAGGGATGGGGGGAAGGTGTTCTGTTTAAGATTTGTTTGCTCTCTCTCACTTCTCACTACTCCTCTCTGATTAGTTCTTTTAATAAATGTACCTAATTTCCCTAAAATTGAGTCTGTTTTGCCCTGGACGGTAAATGAGAGTGATCTCCCTGTCCTTATCTCAAACCCTGAGCCCTTGGAAATATTTTCTCCCCCTGTTCAGCAGTGAAGGGGGGGGTGAGTGAGCGGCTGTGTGGGTACCTGGCGGCTGGCCAGGGTCAACCCACGACAGTGGTGCACGCTGCTTCTCAAGGAGCCTGGGGTTCTCCACGCAGGGTTCCTGCCAGGCATCGTGGGCTTGAAGCAGCTTCTGGCTATCGCGTGGGGTTTAGTGGCAGAGAGAGGTTAAAGGCGAAAAATCCTACAGCGGATGGGATTTACTGCTTGCTTTCTGCCTCTGCTGCGATGCTCTCCAGAGCGCTTTGCTGGAGGAGCACAAGTGGGTGATGCAGAAGTGCTGGGAGGAGCGTGCAGATGGGCTCCCAGAGAGAGGGGACCATCATCAGCCTGGCCGAGGTACCGCAGTGGAGCCCCTTCGCGTGGCCTCGAGCCCCACCGGGCAGGCTCACGGGTGGGTCCTGCCCGTGGGGAGATGTTCCGAGCTGTGTTTGGGTGTTTAAGACACAGATGTCAGTCTGGGTGGTGAGAATCGGGCTGTTCCAGGAACAGCCTCCACCAGACTGTTTGAGGTGTTGCCTGTGTCTCTACCCTTTGTCTGGGAGGAGTTTGGGCAGCCAGACCAGGCACAGCCACCTCCGTTGTACGTCTGGTGAGAGCAAACTCCTGCGGTGGGTTAAGCAAAACCTTCCTGTGCCACGGGGTGGATGAGGCCACTGCTTGAGCACCTGGTGATGATTCTCTGCAAGCCAGACTGGCACACAGGAGGAGTCAGATCTCTCCCATCACTTGGGAAGACACGAGAGTGTCCAGGACAGGGCAGGTGATGCATCAGTTTCCTCCGCACCCATGCTAGGAGCAGGCAGAGCTGAAAACCCAGGCCTGTGAGCTGAAGGCCAAGGCGGAGCAACTGGCGAGGGACAGGAAGCTGCTGGACAAGGCCTGGCAGGAGCTGAGGCTGGACAGGAGGAGGGTGAACTGGGCCGCGCTGCGCCTCCGGCAGCGACAGGAGGAGATGAAAAGCAGGGCCAAGGTGAGCAGAGCCTCTGCGCTTGCAGGTCACAGCTGTGCGCAGGCCAGCAGCAAAGCCGGGCTTTCACGCCCCTCCCAAAGTCGTGAATCCTCTCCTGGAAGGAGAAAAAGGGATGCACAAAGGAGCCCCTGAACCTTTTCTAACAGCTTCTCTCTCTCCCTGTCTCTTGCGGTTGGGGCAGGAGTGGCTGAGCACGGCTCACCAGAGGACACAGCTCGAACCCAGCGACCCCGTGATGCTGCTGGCTGCGGAGCAGAAGCTCGGTGCTTCTAACGCACGTAAGGCTTCCTGCGTGCTGCTCGCAGGAAGGGACGTGCTGGGGGGTGGCTGCACTTGTGTTGCGCTTCTTGGGAGGCTTAGGAGATTGCTGGGAGCTGTTTTGGTTCCTCTGCGTATCAACCTCAGATGCGAGGCGGCTGCCGTGTCCTCTGAAGGAGCTCAGCAGAGCTCTCTAAGCCAGGGTGGTGCCAGGAGGGAGCAGGAAGGGAGAGGTGGGTGGGTTAAAGCCCGTTTGCACGGAGAGGTCAGGGAGGACCTTGCTGCAGGGTCATGCAGGCAGCAAAAAAAAAGGATGCTCTTGTCTCTGTCCGCAGTTCCTCTAACGACGGCGACACCACGCAGTCAGGCTTCTGTTGCAGCCTTTCTGCACCGTGGCAGGGAGAGCCTGGGCGCGGCTGGTCCCACCGGGCTCTCCGCCCAACTGCTGCTGTGGAAGCTCAGGGCCGAGCAGGTGAGGTGGTGGGAAACCAGGTCTGGAAGGGACTTCCAGCAACGTGGGTGGGAGCAGGGCTGGGCGAAGCCTGATTGGAGCTTGATTGCCACAGGGTAGGGTGTCTCCTAAGGTCATCACTGAGCCACTGGGTTGGATGGGCTTGCAGAAGCCATCGGCACCTCGAGGAGTGATACTATAAGCATCCTGAGAGGTTGTCTCCGGTTCAGTAGCATCCTTGGCTTGATGGGGTTGCCCATCTCCTCTCCCTGTCCCTGGGTAGGAGACGCCAGCACTGCTGGACTCTGGCTTTGTGATGTCTCCGACCTCTTCCGTCAGCCCCTGCTTGGTCCTTCCCCAGGTGGGAATGCTCTTTGGGGCTTCCGCTGTGGGTCTGGCTCAGAGGGTGAGGTTCTGGGCTCTGGTGGGGAGCCCGTACACCCCAGGGGGTACCACAGACGGGTACCTGCCCGCTCCTCACTGAGTCAAGGAGGGTCTAGGATACTTCCCTCACTCATGAGCAATACCCTGGACTCTCAGCCTGTGGCACTCTCTCATCTCCATCCCATCCTTCCCTCTCTTCTCAGGACCACGCTTTCTTAGAGAACGAGCGATTCTTCCTGGAGAGCCTGAAGAAAGCCTCCTACAACGCCTCCTCTCTCGCAGGAGGTAACGGCCTCTCTCAGAACGTAACAGCCACGAGCCATGGATTCTAGAGAACATCCCCCTTGGAATCTCAGGTTGGTGAAGACCTATAATGGTGCAAGACTGGGAGTTGTTTTATGCTCCAAGTCAGGTGAATCAGCAACTCGGGAGTAACGCCACTGATGTAACAAATTTCAAAGAGCAGTTTTGTGCAGAAGAAAGGCACTGATGTGTGCACTGGTGTTTCAAAAAAGATGGAGACATTCTCCAAAAGATGATTGTTCAGAAAATACAGGGAGAGGAATCTCCAGCTCCCCCGTATTTGAAAATCAACCAAGATGATCTCACCGTTCATCCAGTGATGAACATCCTGCCTCCTCCTGCCCCAGGGCTTGGCCAGAGCCTTCTGCCTCTGTCATTGCAGGTGCCGACACATCATCTCTGTGAGCCGCTGCGACCTGCTGGGCCTCTGCAGCTGCAGCCAGAGCTTCAGCTCCAGCTTCGGGACCATCCAACCGAGCGAGCACCGCAGCACCGACCCACGGCTTCACCATTGCCCTCGACCCTCCTGCCCAAAGCCAAGGGGGGTGTTGCGGCCCCGTCCAACGGTGAAGCTCTAGCGGGGCAAGGCTGAGCAGAGCTGGAGGACGTGGAGGCTCAGAGCTGTTGCTGGGTTATCACTTTGGGCACAGTCTGTTTGTCGATACCCTTGACTTAGATGACTGTTAATGTGTTAATGTGTTAATATGCTGTTAATATGTTATTAATGTGTAGATAATGTGGTTAATAATGTTAATAAAGTTAATTTGTTAATGTAGTTAATAAAGTTAATGTTAATGTTGTTAATGTGTTGTTAATGTATAGTTAATGTGTAGTTAATTTGCTATTAAATGTTGTTAAATGTTAATATGTTTTCATGTGTAGTTAATGTGTAGTTAATTTGCTATTAAATGTTATGTTGTTAAATGTTAATATGTTGTTAATGTGTAGTTTATGGTGTAGTTAATGTTAACGTAGTCAATAAAGTTAATTAGTTCATAACATTAATGGAGTTAATGTTGTTAATAAAGTTAATGTTAATGTTGTTCAATATGTTGTTGACTATGTTTGTTAGAGGGCTGTTAATATGTTTGTTAATACGTTTGTTAATGTGTTAATATGCTGTTAATATGTTATTAATGTGTTGTTAACATAGTTAATGAAGTTAATGTTAATAAAGTTAATTTGTTACTGTAGTTAATAAAGTTAATGTTAATGTTGTTAATGTGTAGTTAATTTGCTGTTAAATGTTATGTTGTTAAATGTTAATATGTTGTTAATGTGTAGTTTATGTGTAGTTAATGTTAACGTAGTCAGTAAAGTTAATTAGTTCATAAAATTAATGGAGTTAATGTTGTTAATAAAGTTAATGTTAATGTTGTTTAATACGTTGTTTACTATGTTTGTTAGAGGGCTGTTAATATGTTTGTTAATATGATTTACTATGATCTAACTGAAGTATTCAAACGGAGACAGAGAATGTTTCTGTGCTGTTGGTGTGGCTGTTAATAGGATGCACTAAACTCTGGTGCTGCTGTTCCATGAGCAGGAAACTATTGCAGTTTAACCACTCAGGACTGTAGCTGTACCTAGAAATAGTCATTTCTGATAGTGAAGAAACACAATATTAAACACAAGCCACCTAAGTTGAGATAATAGTTGAAACCACCTCATCTATGCACATGATGAAGTGACTCTCCTTACGGCTCTTATTTTCTAGTCTTTCTCACTGCACTTGTGTGTTGGATTTGTCAGAGCATCCCACGCCTTTAGAAGAGAAACGTGTAGATCCTTTGAAGTCAGACCTGTTTTAAGCCAGCTCTTTTGGGCAACGTTGTTCCAGCACGTTGTGTCCTGGCACAGCTCAGTCTTGTAACGCATGAGGGGAGCACGGTCCCAGGCTCTGCAGAACTCTTAAACCTTAATTCCTGTGGCCGTTCTTTCTGGAAGAACCTCGCAGATGGGAGCTTTTGTGTGCAGCAGAAGACCCAGAAATAACAGACAGGAATGGTCCCTTTGGGCTCCTCTCTGGGATCAGCATCATCTGGAAGAGATAAAATCACATGGGGAAAAAAACCCCAGTTGATCTAGAGAAGGGATCTGGCTGAAAGTGTCTTCTGCTGCTGAAACTGTTCCTGGCTCAGAGGGGGAAACAGGTGGGGTGGGGGGTGTCTTTCGGCTTCGCTGAAGCAAGGGCAGGGTTGTTGTCCAGTTGATTTTTCTTTCTAGTTCAATTTTACTCTTTTTCCTTCTCTTGCATTTTGTTTGCTTCGCCCAACCTTTCCTGCTGTTTCTTGCTCACCTCTCGACTAGTAGTCGTCCTGGTTTGAGCTAAACGAAACCGAATCTGCTCCGTGATTTTTATTTTCCAGCTCAGCCTCTTCTGCACGTTCTGAAGTTGGCAGCGTGTTTTTGCAGACAGTGTGTGCTGCTGGCAGCGGTAACCCCTGATGTCACAGTCACTGCTTGGGGCTGGGAGGCAGAAAGCTCTGGCTGATACTGATTCCTGCAGTGCCCAAGGCCACTGCTGGCTCCTGTGTGCCACGCTGAGGGGCCGGGGAGTGAGAGGGGTCCCAAGGAGTAAAAGGCTGCACCTCCAGGGGGTAATAGTCTGGGAGTGTGAGGAGTGGGGGAAGGAGAAGGGAGCAGAAGCGTGGAGGGAAGGCAGAGGTGGTAGAATCGAGTCTCTGGTATCTTGAAGTTTGAGCCTCTTTCACATCCTTTAGAATTTTTCTGTGTGGGGGGGGTTGTGTTTCAGTATGTTGGGTGTTCACCTTCTTCACGTGCGTATATTTTCACCGCTCTCTGAAGAGCCCAAGACTGACATCAGCCTGAGCATGTGAAGCCGTCCCGGGCAAAAGAGGTCAAGGAAGGGAGAAAGATGCTGAGGGAGAGCGGCCAGAATGCCCAGATGGAAGGAGCAGCCCGGCTCCGGACAGGTCTGTGCCCCACCACCGCCCTCCCTGCCCTGGCTGCTCTGGGCCTCCAGCTGCCTCCTGCAGCTTCTCCCTCTCCTTGCAGTGCTGATCCCCTCGCCGAGGCCAGAGCTGAGTGGCAGGAGACCAGCGGCCCGTTCCACGAGCAGCGTGTGGCAGAGGGATGTTCCGTGACTTGTTCAAGGGGGCCACGTTCAGCCCCTGGGTTACCTTGAGGGTGGAGCACAGCCAAGAGGACGAGCACCTCGTGCCAGTCTGCTGTGGACACACGGTGACTCCATCAGAGGTGCGTGAGGGGAGCTGGCGACAACCTGGGTGCCGCAGGAAGCCCGTGTGCTTCTGTCAGGTGCTGCCAACGGGCATTGCTCCTTCTGGAGGGTGTCTTTTAGAAGGCTGTTTCCTCTGTGGTGAGCAAAGCAGGACAGAGCTTTGCACCAGGATCGTTGTCTGTCGGCGTCCTGGTGTTTGTCACCGCTCTGGGGGCTCTCCAGGTGGAGCTGGGGTGCTCGGTGGCGTGGCCGTGCCTGGTCTGTGTTGCGTCCTGGCCAGGCCCATGACAAGTTCATGTTCTTTGCCTTGGAAATCCTGATCTGGTCTTCATGGAACCCCTTGTTTAAGTGATTTACATTGGCTTTATCTTGCTCTTTTAGGCTTCCAGGTCCCCTGCAGCGTCACGCAAGGCAGATAAAGGCTCCCTTTGGACTCTGTTGCTCACAAATCCAGGTGAGTAACAAGTTCTTAAAAAAAAAACCAACCCATCTGTGAAGTGGGTTGTGTGGCGCTGCTTTTGGTTAGCTCCTGTTTCTTTTGGCTGCACAGCCAGAGAGGATGTGTGACACCTGCTCAGTAGGGACATAGTACATCCGTAACCTCCCGAAATCTCTGGCAGTTGAGAGGTGGGACAGTGACGCAGCAGGAGCTGTGTCACGGTGTGGTAGAAGCAATTCCCTGGCTCCCAGCTTTTGTTTACCCCTCAACTCCTCTCTCCCTTGGCAGCCGGCCTGGGAGGGAAGTTTGCTGACACTGCTCGCCCTGAGAAACCAAGGCCCAGGGAAGTGAAGCAGCTGACCAAGAAGTCCTTTTAATCTTGGAAGCACCTCTGCAGAGCTTTGTTGGTTTTAAGCTCCTTCCGATCAGAATCAGTTACTTTTCTGCGAGGAGGGGAGTGCTGGGAGGTCTCGAGCTGCGCCCTCTGTTCAAAGCGGGTTTGGGTGTTCTCACTCGGGGCTGGATGCAAACACCGGGGTGTCCCTGAGTCACCTTTCTCTGTCGCGTGTGTTTGCAGATGGACATTTAAGAGAGGCGGACTGGGAGTACCTCCACTGGCTGGTGTGAGCACTGCACAGCACGGCTGCCTGTGCTGAGCTCAGGGAAGCCTGGGCAGAGCGGCTGGAAATGCCTCCAGAAAGCTCAGGAATAAGCGTTTGCGAAGACAGATCTGTGGCTTTCTCTGGTGCTCCTGCCATGAGCTTCTTCAGCCCAGTGTTCTGGGCAGGGGATGGTTTCTGCTCCTCCGGGGACTGGAGGGTGCCGGGCTGAATTCTTACTGACAATCTAGAAAAATGGCAGACGGATTTTGACATAACAAAGGAAATGTAACAGTACTTACTGTTGAAAGAAAACTCAACACCTGTGAAGACAGAGCTAGGAGCATGGAAACGCAGCTTGAGTATTCAGAGCCAGGGAATCTAGCAGCAAAACCAACTATTTGCATATTACGCAGTGCAATGAGCATTTGCTCTCGGAGGTGCTGGGGCGGGTGGGCCGGGTCTCTGGGCACGAGGGCAGTTGCTGGGGTCAGGCCGGGCTCCTGAAGCTGCCTGAGGTGCCTGCGGAGAGAGGAGGCTGCTGAGGTCCCCCCACGGCTGTGGTGGCAGGCGGGTGCAGGAGCGCCGGGCAGCACCAGGCGCCCCGTTGGACGCAGGCAGTCGGCTGCGTGTGGGAGCTGTTGTCCCGGAGAGCTCCTTGCAGAAAACGAGGAGCCCCTCAGCCCTCGTCTGAGGCTCTGCTCACCTGCCCAGGGCTCGTCTCCTCTTGGCTGTGGCCACCCTGACCTGCCTGCTCTGCACGTGCTGGGAAGGAGACCTGACCCCTGGCAGAGCGAGGGGACCAAGGCTGGGCCTGGCACTGCAGGGCACTGCCGGAACCTCCTGTTCTCCTTGCCCAGCGTGCCTGGCAGAGAGCAGCACTCAGCTCCCCTGCCCATCCCTCACCACGCGAGGCGACAGCCTCAGCTCCCTCTGTGGCTGGGAGCTGGGAGGGTTCCTCTCCTCACACGCTGGGCTCTGAGTTGCTGGCACACCTGGGCCAAGGGCAACGTCTGGGACTTGTGGGATCACCAAACCGGGTGGTTTCTGATGGCAGCCTCGCTGCTAGGGAGAGGTCACGACTGTGTTTCTTGCTTTCTGTGGCAACGTCAGCCCTGGCTGCTTTTCTCCCTTGCCTTCCTCTGCCTACATTTGTGGCTGGGTCTGCTCTTGTCATGTCAGGGTCACTTTGAACTAACACTTGCCACAGTGAGAACAGGTGTCAGAAAAGAATGTCCAGCTCAAACATCCTACAGCAGAAATCTCACTAGAGTTTGGCCAGGAGCTAACTCAGCATTCCAGAATACCCCACCTCTGGACACTTGGTGGCTAAGAGCAGCCATCTAACAGCAGGGTTTGGCAACATCCCCCTTCCCCCCTTTGCTGCCCCAGACAACTCTTGATTTTCTTTTCCTCAGGCACAGGTAGAGCACGCAGAAGAACACCGACCCGTAGAATGTGGAGCCCAAGACTGCCACGACGCCTTCGATGCACGAGATCTTGAAACTTGCAGGAGTGCTCTTGTTTCTCCCGCCACCCACACCTGGAGGAAGAGTGCTGCATGTCACTGTGTCCTGCACACTACGGGACGTGGCACAGGAGGCCTGACTGTGCCAGGAAATGTTCTTTTGCCCTTTGTCAGCATCTCTGGAGGAGCCAACACCCTGGGACCGCCACGTTTCCTTGCTTTCTGGGGAAAAGCTGCACAAAGCAATGCACCCGGGAGCCTCTCCTCCTCTCAGCTTTGCTTACGCTCTGGGGTGGCTGTAATCCAGTTTTCCCAGGGTCGTGGGTTTGCTCCCCCTGCCTGGGGATCCTTCCCATTGGTGCACTATTTCTGCTGCACTCGCCCACCTTCCCTTTCCAAGGCTTGCTAGTGCTGGTTTCTCCTTCTCAGGTTTCTCCCATCTCTGAGAAGTTTGGGAGGTTAGTCAGGGAACCGTGGGGTGAGGATGGAGCTGGGGAGGAGTCGGCTGCTAAGGGAAAGGTGAACCAGTACCAGGCAGGTACCCGTGTGGGGCAGGGAGAGGCTCCTGCCGAGCCCAAGGGTGTCACGTCCCCGTGTCCTTGGTCTCCACACCACGCAGATGTCCCCAACAGCCGGCTGCTGCACCTGGTGGGCCAGAGGGTGGCCCTGGGAAGTTGCCCATGGGGCCGGCGCCAGGTGAGTGCTGGGCATCCCATCGTGGCTGTCCCTGCAGCCCCGGGTCCTGAGACCCCCCTGGGCCCTGCTCACCCCAGGGGAGGTGGGAGGAGGAGCAGAGCCGAAACTGCCTCCTCCAGTCCCTGACATTTAAGGCACACTCTCGGCCTCAGCCTGACGACACCAAGAGATGCCCAGCACGGTGCTGAGGACAAGGCAAGGGCGGCAAGAGATGCCCAGGGCCAGAAGCACTGCAGAGCAGGAGAGGAGCTGCTGACCCGCCAGGCGAGGTAGAGACAGCCGCTCACTCCTGCCCTGCTGCTTCTTGCCAGCCTGTTAGCCCTGCCCCAGGCCCAGCTTGGTTTTCCTCCTCTCTCTGAGCAGCAGGAAGGTGCTGCCGTCAGGAGCATCCTTCGCTCCCCTTCCCCAGGGACCCCAGTGCTGGATCAGGGTGGTCGGTTCCCAGGGCACCCGGTTCCCCAGGGATGCAGCTGGCAGCGCTCCCCCCTCCGCCTCTGCTACAAATGCACCCGCTGCCCTTTCCTCCCGCTGCCCTGAGAGCCATCGGCCACTGGCGTGAGTCACCGTGGCCACATCCCCGAGCGAGAGGTGGCTGCAGGAGCTGGGGGAAGCAGGGAAAGAGGGGGAGCTTCCAGGAGGAGAATGCTGGTGGGGATGTAGGGGTGCTGCTGCGTGCAACAAGTGTGCACCCACACACACGCAGGGATGTCCAAGTCAAACGGTCCTGAGCTGTTTGAGCTCATTCTTAAACCAGGCAGGCCTCGCCACATGCTGACGGCAGCACATCTTGTCCTTTCCTTGGCAGCCTTCGGCGCGTGTTGGCTGCAGGTTCTCGCGCAGGCTCAGCCACGTCCTACTGCCACCTGCGTCCAGAGGCTGGACGAGGATGAGTTCTGCCCCCGTGGCCGTATCCGTGCTGGAGGACATCAGCGGTGCTCGGGTCGGCTCACTGCCTGCTTGTGGGACAAGGGGAGAGTGAAGGAGATGGTCCTCGCGCCATGGAGCTGACCCTGCGGCCCAGCCCTTCTGCAGCTGGAACCTGCTCCGTGCATCTGCACTGCCCTCAAGATGAGGTGGTGAGGAGTGGATGGTGGGGCTGGAGGTCCCCTCTGCCCACCCGCGTGTCCTGAGCTGCCCACTACCCCCTTCCCTAGGCCTGGCTGGGCACACAGGGTGCCCAGAGCTGCTCCCTCAGGGCTGCAGGACTGGGTGCTGAGGTCAGGAGGGGGAACCCCACTCCCAGCTGAGCCTTGAGCTGTGTCACCCTCCCAGGCTGATCCCTGCAGGGTAAATTTGGCTGGTAACTGCTCAGCACTGGGAATTTGTGGCCAAGGAATGAGCTGGCATGGAGGGCCAGAGGGCCCAGTTGCAGAAGGGGTCGGGCTGGCTGGGCGCAAGGATGCGGGAACAAGCAGGGCTGCCAATGGCAGCAGGACCCTGCCCAAGGCAGTGTTCCTTCCTTTTAGTTTAGATTTCAGCACAAAGTGTGTTTAATTCGTCTTGAGGGGTAACATAAAAATTCCCCAAGGTTCCCCAGGAAGCTGCAGCCCCCCGAGCTCTTGGCCCAGTCCCGTTGCGCATCTGGCAACGGAATTCCGTGTTCCAGCCGCAGCTCCCTGTGCCCGGCAACTTGTGCAACACAGACATTCTGCCCTGCTCCTGACACCCTTCTGACCTGCTCCCAGACCTTCCGACCTGCTCCCAGACCTTCCGACCTGTTCCCAGCTCTCTCCCTGCTCCCAGACCTTCTCCTCTCTTCCTGCTGCCCTGGACCCAGCCCTTCTCGCCTCTCCCACACCTCGGTCCCTACCCTGTGCTGCCTTGCTGCAACGCCCGGAGGAAAGGACACTTGTGCTGAGGAAGGTAGAGCCCCACTCCGCGGAGCTGGGCACCCCCCACTGCCCAGGCAGGCTGGGGCAGGCACTGTGGGGATGGATGGGGTGGCAGGGGGACCCCACTCTGGGGAGCTCGGGGCACTGGGAGCTTGGCTTACGCTTTCCACCCACCCCTGCAAGGCCACGGGCTGGGAGAAGCCCTTCTGGGCTGCTCATCCCCTCCTGAAGCAGAACATCCCTGCCTGGACACACGTCTCCAGGAGAGCCCTGAGCACCCCAGGCTGGAGCCGCTGGGATGTGTGGCGGGACCAGCTGGGTCCTGCCCGCAGCCTGAGCTGCTGCCTCCTGTCCCTTCCCAGGCTGGGGCCATGGGAGCTCAGCCCTGCTCATGCAGCAGCATGGAGCCAAAAAGCCTCCTGGACAGAGTCAGGAGCTTCTAGGCCCTGAGGCAAATGCAGGGCTGGGGTCTGCATGCGGTGGGGCTGGGGGCTGTGCCCGGTGCCCTGTGGGCTGGGGAGCAGGGCTGCTCCCCAGGGCTGCTTCTCCAGCAGATCCACAAGACCTTGCTGCTCCCCCAGCTCCCGAAGCACACAGTGCGCAGGATGCTCCGGCTGCAGACGTGGTCCCGCCAGGGCTGCTGGCAAAGGGGCTGCCCAGGCTCCAGCCAGCTCCTGCTGGGAATGTACCTGGGACCCCATCACCTCACACCTCTCCGTGGGCTGGGTGGCAAGAGGGGCAGACCCCCAGCCCACAGGTCTGCTCCGCTGTCCAGGGCAGGGACCAATGCACTGCTTGGTTTGGCTTTGGGCTTAGGATGGTGGAACCAATGGACGTCGAAGTGAAGGTGGAGGATGTAGAGATGGTGGATATTGAAGAGCGGGACGTGGAGATGGTGGATGTTGAGGAGAGGGATGTGGAAATGGAAGATTTGGAAGTGAAGGATGTAGAGATGGAAGACATGGAGTGGATATGGAGATGGAAAACATGGAGATGAAGGATGTGGAGGTAAAGCATGTGGAAATGGAGGATGTGGAGGACAGGGATGGGAAGAGGGACACACCAGCAGCTGGACAGGCTCCCCATCCACTGCCCACAGTCAGAGGGGGTGGCCTGCCACCAGGCTTGGGTTGGGTCTGGGCTGGGTGGTCCCTGGCTGCAGGGACATGGAACCTGGTGCCCTCATCCCAGCGGCACAACCGCCACCCCCGCGCTGCCCGGAGCACCCACCTGCTTTGGGAAGGGAGCAATTCCTTGGGGTAAGCCAAGTGTGACACCAAGGCCAGCCAAGGCTTTGTGCTGGCAGCAGAGCCCCACTCTCCCCAGTGTGTCCCAGAGCTGTGGCCAATCCAAGACCCCTCAGGGTGAAGCCCAACCCGAAGCAGCTGCTGCCGCTGAGCTGACTCGGGAACCCCCAGCTCTGCTCGGCGAAGCGCTGCCTGTTGGCCAAACGGCCGTGCCTCTTGCTTTTCTTCCAGGGCTGACGGAGATGCGGGGCTGGCTGAGAGAGGAGGAAGAAGATTTGTTGTTTGTTGTATATAGTTGCGTGTTCTTTCCTGTTGTTTGTTGTTGTTTCCTGTATATGGTTGTTTGTTTGTTGTTTCTTGTTTGTTATTGGCTGTTTGTTGTTATTTGTTTGTTGTTGGTTGTTGTTGTTTTTTTGGATATAGTTGTTTTTTTCTGTAAAGAATTAAATTTCGTCATGTTTTTCAGCCCCAAGCTCTCTTGGTACTTGCTTTGGGCACACGCGGTGGTTGCAGAGCTGCGGTTTCTACTTGCTCTGGGCTCCTGGCACCCCAGGGCCAGGGGGTACCTGTGCACAGGGAGGGGGTCGCACTTAGGAGGGTGGCACCAGTGGGCACCTCTAGAGCATTGCAGAGTGCTGGGAGAGCCCCAGGAGCGAGAAGGGCCGAGTGTGGGTGCCCAGGGAGAGACTCAACCCAAAGCAAAGCGATCCCTGCCCCGCCTGGACTGAAGGAGGGACCATGGACCTGCTCATCCCCAGTCTGACCACTCTGCCAGGACCATGCTGTGAGGGCCAGGATGAAAAGCCTGACCGAAACCCATCAAAGCAACATCCACCAGCTTCCCTTCATCCCTGAGGCGGGTGACCTTGTTGCAGGAGGATCTGGGAGTGCTGTGGCTGACTCTGCAGGGGAGGGATGTCACCCAGAGGGACCTTGACAGCTCTGAGAGGTGGGCCCATGTGAACCTTCTGAAGCTCATCAAGGCCAAGAGGGTCTGGGAGGTGGCACCAGCTGGCACATTCCCGGTGCCGGAGCATTGCAGGATGCCGGGAACGACGCCGGGGCTGGGGGAGAGCCCTGAGAGCGAGACGGGGCCCCCGAGTGTGGGTGCCCGCCCGGGGAGAGGCTCGACCGGCCGTGAAGCTGCTGGCAGCGGCGCTGGCCCCTGGTCCCCACTCGGGGTGACTCGGGGGCTGCAGCTCGTGCTGGGAAGGGCGCGGGGGGTTTGGGGCAGCTGCTGCGGGGGTGCTGTGTCTCCCGCGGGGCTGCGGCGTCCCCGGCCGGGGGGTGCGGGCTGTGGGGAGTGCCGGGGCTGCGCCGCGGGGCCGGGGCTGCGGGCACGGGGCTGCCCCCGGGCGCTCGTTGGCCGCGGCCCGGCCCCCTCCTTCCTTGGCGGCGGGCAGAGCCGCTCAGGAAGGGCAGCCGGAGCCCGGCGCCCTCCCCGCGGAGGCGGGCGGGGAGCGCTGCCGGCCACGGGGGCACCGGCATCGGGAGCGGCGGCGGCGGCGGCGGCGGCGGCGGCGGGAGCGGTGCCGGAGCCGGCGGCGGGATGGGGCAGCGGCGGGAGCGGCCGCGCTGCTCTTTGCCCTGGGTAAGGCGGCCGGGGCCGGGGCCGGGGGCCGCTTCCCCGGCGGCGTGGGGCTGTGCAGGCGGGGGGCGATGCGGGGTCCCCTCCTCCTTCTCCTCCTCCGGTCGGGGCCGGGCGTCGCTCCCCCCGGCCGTGTCCCCCCGCCTGGCCCGGGCCAGGGCTGCGGGGGAGCGGGCTGGGAGCGGGGCGCCCCGGCTGCCCCCGGCCCGGCTCTGCCTGCTCGGGCAGCAGCGGCTCTTCGGGGCTCTCTGCAAACGCCGGCAGGGGAAGGGAGAGCTCGCCGTGCCTGGGGCAGCCCTGGGCTGCCCGGGTCGCCCCTGCAGGGAGGGGGGCTCCGTCCCGCAAAGCTCTGGGCGCTCACGCCGACCCCTGCGCGGCCGGCAGGGCACCTGGCCGTGCTGCTGCCATCGGGCACCGCCGGCGCCAGCGTTTCCCAGGGCTCCTCGCCTTGCTGATTTCGGACAGATTTCGTGCATGCCCACAGCCTGCAGGAGTGGGGCTGCTGGGACCCAAACCCCTCTGACCCCCAGGAAAGCCTCCCCTGGACACCCGCTTTCAGCCAGAGGGTTTCAAGTCGGATCCAGCGGCCCAAAGCAAGTCCTCTCCCTGCTGACACTCTTGGTCCTTCTGGCTTGAAATTGCCCCAGCCCTGGTTTTAGGGAGTTTGTACTAAGTGCCCTGAGATGAAGGTGTTGGGAGGACTTTAGCAGCACTGAAAGAATAGCGAAAGAGTTGGGTGAGGAGGGCTGGTGTCAGACATTTGGAGCAATGTCTGCATAGAACGCGAACGAACAGAAGCAGCGAGGTGGGGGGGAATGACGGGTGGAAATGAAATGTTTCTGGAGCTAAGTGCAAGCAGCTCTGTTGTCCCCAGCAGTGAGCTGTGGGGAGTGAAAAGGAGTTGTAAGCAAACGCAGGCAGCAATTAAGGGAAAACCCAGGTGCCTTGGGGAGGTGGAAAGCTGCCAGGGCAAGGTGGAGGGCTGAGTGCCCTGAGGGTCAGGCTTTCCAAGCTGCTGAAAGCCACCCGTCGGGCTGGGAGGAGGAGGCATTGCCCTGAGCAGTGGAGTGGGCACTCTGGCAGCCAGGATGGGGCAGCTGCTGGAGGCAGGTTGGGCTCTCGTGAGCTGGTGCCGCTGCCAAGGCAGGTGGAGGGTCCCCAGACCTCCTGCCGGCTTCAGCCAAAATACCTCCCTTTGATCGTTGCCATGAGTGGAAAATGCTTCAACAGAACTCGTTTGCTCAAGGAGAATAGAAAACTGACTTCTTGTCCATGCGTTCCTGCATAGGCTTTGCCTGGCCGGATTTCGGCAGCAGGAGGGCTCTAGGGTGGCTTCGGCAAGAAGCTGCTAGAAGCTGCCCCCGAGTCCGATGGAGCCGGTGCCAGCCAGCTCCAAAGAGGGACCCACCACTGGCCAAGGCTGAGCCTGTCAGTAGGAGAGGAGCCCTCTGTGAAAACATATTTAAGAAAAGAGAAAAATTAACTACGCCACAACAGCTGGCACAGAGATGGAGGAGTGAGAATATGTGGAGACACCAAGGTCAGTGAAGAAGGGAGGGGGGAGAGGATGAGCTCCAGGCGCCAGAGCAGAGAGTCCCACGGGTCGTGGTGAGGACCATGGTGAAGCGGGTTGTCCCCCTGCAGCCCATGGGCGGGGTGTAGATGTCCACCCTGGGGTGGAGAACCCCACGCCGGAGCGGGTGGATGCGTGGAGGGGGCTGTAGCCCGTGGGAAGTCTGTGCTGGAGCAGGTTGCTGCCAGAACCTGTAGCCTGTGGAAGAGAGGAATGCCCAGGCTGGAGCAGGTTGGCTGGTGGGACTTTTGTGACGCCGTGGGGGACTCACGCTGGAGCAGTTTCCCCTGAAGGGCTGCACCTGAGACTCAGGAGGGGTGGGTTGCCCCTCGTGGGGTGTCTCCCGTTGGGCAGTTTGTGATGAATTGCCCTTCGTGGGACGACTCACGCTGGAGAAGGGAGCGTGAAGCTTGTCTCCCGTGAGAGGGACCCCACAGTGGCCCTGGGGAAGAGTGAAGAGTCCTCCCCCGGAGTGAAGAAGCAGCGGTGGAACCAACGTCGGCTGAACTGACCGTAACCCCCACTCCCTGTCCCCCTGCGCCGCTCAGGGGGAGGAGGTGGAGAAACCGGGATTGATGTTAAGCCCGGGAAGAAGGGAGGGATGGGGGGAAGGTGTTATTTCTCCTTTTAGGATCTTTTTTTGGTTTATTTATTTCTCATTACTCTTCTCTCATTTGTACTTTTAATCAATCTAATTTCCCCCAAATCCTGTCCGTTTTCCCCAGAACGGTAAATGCGAGTGATCTCCCTGTCCTTCTCTCAAACCTGGAGCCCTTCGGTATGTTTTCTCCCCCTGTCTAGCGGAGAAGAGGGGGTGAGGGAGCGGCTGTGTGGGCACCTGGCTGCTGGCCAGGGTCAAACCACGGCAGTTCCCCTGCCGGTACGTGTGCCGGTGAGAGGTGAGCTGTCACCTGCTCTTTGTTCCCCCTGCTCCACGGGACAGCCTAGCTCAGGATAAACAGCCTTTCTGGGATGTGTCTGGAGGCTTGCTTGAAACAGGAACTGCTCTGCTTTGGGCTGCAATATGCCCTTTTTTTTTTCTGAAAATGTAGCTTCTCGGTATTAGAAAGCAAGCGAGCCTGCAGCCCAGCGTGTGCTGTGGGTGACTGCAGGAGGAGTGATTCCTGTGCTGAAACTCACTCGCAGTGTGTGAGCATTAGGGCTGGTAATTAAGTCAGCAGCGAGGATGCTCTAAACTTTTGAACTGTGAGAAAGAGTGCGCAGGTTAATAGGCTGATGAATATTAACTTCTCTGCCCTGGGCGGCATCAAGTTGGAGTTAATGACACATGGGATGTGTGTTGTGAAGGGGGGCACATGTTAAGGGGGAACATGGAACAGGCGGATCGGGAAGTCTGTACCTCCTGATTGCCTCAGCCAGTGGGGAAAGGGAGAGGGTTTCATGCGGCCGGGAAATTGGGATAAAAGGAGGAAATTGGGATAAAAGGGGGCTGCGTCCTCCGGCAATTTGAGAGACCTCACTGGGACTTGGCAACCCCGGTGAACTCTCCCTTTATTCGAATAAAGTTCAGACTCCTCTGTCTTCTTGGTGAACACTGACCTCTGGCAACGGGATTTCCCGTACAAATGGGGGCTCGTCCGGGATCCTTCCACCTTCCAGGGACAGCAGACGGTGAACGGGACTGATGGCGCCTCACCAAGATTTCGGTGATGAGTTCCCTTCGGTGGCTGCTGGCACTGGACGACTGACTGGGTTCCCGAGACTGTTCGGGGACAGACGAGTAACGGCCCGAGTTGGTCCGTGAAGAGGCCCGAAGGAAAGGGCCAGGGGTCTGACGGAAAGGACCCGAGGTACCTCAAGCGATCCGAAGGGAAGGTCCGCAAATCTGACCGGTGAGTGTGGGAACCTCGGGGGGTAAAGGATGCCCAGGGAGGGCAGTAGAGGGACTGTCGGGAAGGGGCCCCGACGCTCGGGATGACGATCCCGAAATACCCCCGGAGTCTCCCTTGGGGAGAATGTTGAGGTTTTGGGATAGCCTGCACATTGCCCTAAAAGTAACCAAGGGGTTTTTTTCTTGTTTTGTTTTGTTTTTCCTGGCCAGACCATATTCTGGAGAGAGGATATATATGGTCCCCTCCTGGGCTAAAGGGAAAGGGAATAGATGAGGGTCGGAGTTTAGGAAGGGAGAAGGGGGGGATAACGAGGATGCGGAGGATGTGTTCCAATATCTCCCTCCTCCTTATCCCCGAGCTCCTCCAGCTCCCCCACGAGATGTAAGATCTTTGTATCCCCAACTCCCGAATCAGGGACACCAAGGGGGAACTGCCCTTACTGCTCTTTTGGGAAAGGGGGACAGTAAAGGGGAGGAAGGTAGAATACTGTGTCCCCTTCTACAGGTAAAAGGAGGATGCAAATCCTGTTGTAACAGGCAGGGTGGAGTCTTTGGGTTTGTAATTGTGCTACTTTACCACTCAGGATGTAAAAGGAAAATGGGGAAAAAGTGGGTTAGAGGACCCTCTTACTTGAAAGTTTTGCTATTTCTCTGGGCTGGAAAATAATTGAAACAATGGAAAAGTTCGGTTATTTTTCTCGGCCAGAATAACAATGCGAAAAGAGGGGAGGGAGGACCCTCTCACCTGGAAACAACTTACAGAATGGTGTAATAACTGGTGGCCAACTGGTATATTCTTGAACATCAGGTAAATTGTTGAAAGATGGAACTTTGAATTATAATACAATATTACAGTTAATGATATTTTGCTGGTGGGAAGGAAAATGGGATGAAATACTGTCTGTAGATCTTTTCTTTACACTCAGAAATGAATATAAATCCAGGAAGGACTGTGGGTTAATGGTTCAGATAGAAATGTTTTGGTGTTAAAAGCGGAAAATAACATGGTGTTGTTCGTCATGTAGCATTGGTAGGCAATGCAACAAATGTAAGAAGAAATGTGAGGAAGAAGGAGAAGAGGGTGTTGATACGTTGGCTGGACTGAGGAGGAATAAGTAGGAAGCAGCTGCAGGGGGGCGAGTGGAGGACAGAGAGAAAGAAGGAGCAGTGATACGGAGAGCTCTGCTGAGGGAGAAAGTGTACAAGCCCCTCTCAGACAGACTGTAGGAGGGTTTGGAGACTGGTTTGGTTCAAGGTGCTGTTTTCGGTACCAGATTTAAAGACTTGGAAAGATAGCAGGCACGTGTAGGAAGGACCCTGACTGGGTACTGAAGGTTATGGAATGGCTGGAATGACAATATCTCAATTGATTGAGACAGCATATAAAATTTATAGTAACAGGGAGGAGGTTTAAAAAGAAGAAAAGTAGAAAAAGGAAAAAATTGGAAACGAAGACAAACAAACGTGCATCAATACTGGCGGCTGCAATAGCCCGGGAAGTGATGAGATCAAAGGACAGGGCTATTACGCCTCGGGGGGCGGGGAGGCGACTTCCTAGGAGAGCATCAAGGGTCGGAATCCCTTTGAGAAAAGATGGGTGTGCTTTTTGTAAAAAGCAGCACTGGAGGACAGAATGCTCACAATTCAGTCGGTGGGGTTTGAAAGAATACCGAAGTGTGATGTTAGATACAGACTGTGTGAGACAAGAGGATGAATCAGAATCCTCAGCACAACCCGCGGTAATAGTAAAGTTGGAGAATGAGCAGTACTTGGCTTAAAGGATGCTTTCTGGGAATGTCCGTTTACAGAGGATAGTAAACTTTTTTTTTTTTTTAATATGTTAGTGGGAACAAGAGGAAAAAGGGAGAATAGTAAAACAACAATGGATGTGAACGGTCCTTCAGCAGGGATCCACAGAGGCACCGGTTCTGTCTGGGCAAGCTCTGCAAGAGAGCGCTCATTTACTCCGCCCCCAGGGATTAGGTTACTGCAGTCTGTGGAGGGGGGAGCACAGCTTTAACGTGTTCAAAAGCAGGTTAACCAAAGCTCAGGCCCCAGTGGGGAAGTGCGGGTAAGTGACGTGTTCTTAAACAAGTATGTGGCCAGAACACTGTCTCCTGTAAAACCTCTTTGACAGGAAGTTCAGCTGGCACAGACCCTGCCTTTGGCCTTTGCTGTCCATAGCATTCAGCCAGGAGACTGGGTCCCCACTAAAGAGTGGAAAGAAACACCACTGGTGGCGTGGACCGTGCCAAGTACTGTTAACTACGCAGTCAGCAGTCAAGGCAGCCCAGCACGGGTGGGCTCATCATACCCGAGTCAAGATCTCCAAAGACCCAGAAACTTGGACTTCTAAGCTGGAGGAAAAGGATGGGAGACTGCAGTTAACTCTTTGCAGGAGTGAACTGGAGCAGTGGTCAGTGTGTCAACTTTGGGGGGAGCCCCAGGTGTTAACCCACAGATCATCTGCTGAAGTGGTCTGAAAAGACCTCTCTTCTCTTGGATCTCCAGTGATGCGGGGGGCTGATGCTCACAGCTGTGCTGTCACTGCTCGCTTTCTGCAGAATTGCTTCTGTGTATTTATTCGTCACACCTGGTGTAGAAGGTAACATGGGAACTGGGATGTTCTCAGTACGGAAGTTAGAGGGGAAAATGCCAAAGGGGAACTGGCCAAGGGTGTTGCCCCATCAATTCCTATCAGACTGCCCTGTGTCGCTGTTGGAAAAAGGAAGAATTCAAGCTCATGTTCTTGAAAATAAAGGTCTGGATGCCCAAGTTCTTATGTTACAGACGGACGCCGTGCCGCAGGAGGTACTAGAGGGAGTAGAAAACACCGTACTGATCCTGGTTTTGGGCCTCAGAAACACCAGGAAGATCTTGAGCGGCTGAACTGGTAACCACCCAGCTGAAGCCAGATGCCAGACTGGTAAGGTGAGAGACACTTTTTCAGGCTGGCCAGAGGCTTTTCCTTGTTGCACCAATAAAGTAAGAGAGGTATCAAAAACATTACTTGGAGAAATAGTACCAAGGTTTGGGGTGCCCATAGGACTATCGTTAGATAGGGGCCCCACATTTCATAGCAGAAAGAACTCAGAAGATTTTAACACTAATTCCAGATAACAGGAGCAGGAGTCTGGATGAGGAAAATACTGAATACTCTAGAGCTGATAAAGAATTAATAGAACAAATGGGAGGGCAGATTCCCTCCAAAGGATGGGCACGCCTGAGTAATGGTAGAATTAGGGAGAACTGTCAAATTGATTTTTCTGAACTTCCAAAAAAAAAAAAAAGGGGATACGGCAATCAAAGTTGGGGAACATGCCTGTTTTGGTTTGGCCTGGCCAGATTTCAGCGGCGGGGGGGGAGCTGCAGGGTGGCTTCTGTAAGAAGCTGCTAGAAGCTCCCCAAGATTGATAGAGCCAATGCCAGCCAGCTCCAAAAAGGGACCAGCCGCTGGCCAAGGCTGAGCCTATCAGTAAGGTGACAGCAGAGGAACGCCTCTGTGAAAAACATATTTAAGAACGGGGAAAAGAACTGCGCCATAACAGCTGGCACAGAGATGGAGGAGTGAGAATCTGTGCAGACACCAAGGTTAGTGAAGAAGGAGGAGGGGGGAGGATGAGCTCCAGGTGCCGGAGCAGAAGGAGTCCCCCGGGTCCGTGGTGAAGACCATGGTGAAGCGGGTTGTCCCCCTGCAGCCCATGGGCGAGGTGCAGATGTCCACCGTGAGGATCACCGCGTAGATGTCCACCGAGGACTCCACGCCATGTGGGTGGATGCCTGAAAGGGGACTGTAGCCCGTGGGAAGCCCGCATCAGAGCAAGTTGCTGCCAGAACCTGTAGCCCGTGGAAGAGGGAATGCCCACGCTGGAGCAGGTTGGCCGGTGGGACTTTTGGGACGTTGTGGGTGGCTCACGTTGGAGCAGTTTCCCCGAAGGACTGCGCCTCAGACTCAACGAGGGGTGGGCTGCCCCTCGTGAGGTGTCTCGCGTTGGGCAGTTTGTGATGAATTGCCCTTCGTGGGATGACTCACGCCGGAGAAGAGAGCGTGAAGCTTGTCTCCCGTGAGAGGGACCCCACAGTGGCCCTGGGGAAGAGTGAAGAGTCCTCCCCCAGAGTGAAGAAGCGGTGGGACCAACATCGGATGAACTGACCGCAGCCCCCATTCCCTGTCCCCCTGCGCCGCTCGGGGGGAGGAGGTGGAGAAACCGGGATTGATGTTAAGCCCAGGAAGAAGGGAGGGATGGGGGGAAGGTGTTCTGTTTAAGATTTGTTTGCTCTTTCTTATTTCTCACTACTCCTCTCTGATTAGTTCTTAATAAATGTACCTAATTTCCCCAAAACTGAGTCTGTTTTGCCCGGGACGGTAAATGAGGGCGATCTCCCTGTCCTTATCTCAAAACCCGGAACCCTTGGAAATATTTTCTCCCCTGTTCAGCAGTGAAGGGGGAGTGAGTGAGTGGCTGTGTGGGTACCTGGCGGCTGGCCAGGGTCAACCCACGACAATGCCTCACCATACTAACATGAAGAAACTATCAAAACAATTTGTTCTAGTTGACCACTGACATTATTTTATGTGTGGACTATTTAATACAGTCCATCTAGTGTGTTGTGAGCAACATGCAAGCAACTGCTGTGACTTCCCCTGACGGAGAAAAACAAGTTAGGTTTGTGAAACAGGCCAAGAGTGTGGCCATTAGAATTATGCAGATTATAACTCTTGCTTCTTTACTTTATTTCCTCCCCCTCTATAACAAATTTAAGTTTCAGAATGGAAAAATCAGTGGGCATAGATAGAAATTGTTATAGATTTATACATTTATATGTGTGTGTATATATATATATATATTTATAAAGGGAGAGTTCACCAGGGTTGCCAAGTCCCAGTGAGGTCTCTCAAATTGCCAAAGGACGCAGCCCCCTTTTATCCCAAGTTCCTCCTTTTATCCCATTTTCCTGCTTTTATCCCAATTTCCCAGCCACATGAAACCCTCTCCCTTTCCCCACTGGCTGAGGTACTCAGGAGGTTCAGGCTTCCTGATCTGCCTGTTCCATGTTCCCCCCTTCACAACACACATCCCATGTGTCATTAACTCCAACTTGATGCTTCCCGGGGCAGAGAAGTTCATATTCATCAGCCAGCCTATGAAGCCTGCGCACTCTTTCTCACAGTTCAAAAGTTTAGAGCATCCTTGCTGCTGACTTAATTAATAGCCCTGATGGTCCAGGGGTCTCGTTTTCTTCTCCTGCAGGCTGCATCCTGTGACTGCCTCCTTCATGAAGGACACTCTCCTCTTTCTTCCATCACTAACAAGAAAAAGAACACACACTCCCCTTCTTGTTTTATCACTCTTTGTAAAGACACTCTGCTTTCTTATTCTCTCACTCCTGAGCTAGGCTGTCCCGTGGAGCAGAGGGAACAAAGAGCAGGTGACAGCTCACCTCTCTCCGGCACACGTACCGGCAGGGGAACTGCCGTGGTTTGACCCTGGCCGGCAGCCAGGTGCCCACACAGCCGCTCCCTCACCCCCTCTTCTCCGCTAGACAGGGGGAGAAAACATACCGAAGGGCTCCAGGTTTGAGAGAAGGACAGGGAGATCACTCGCATTTACCATCCCGGGCAAAACAGACAGGATTTGGGGGAAATTAGATTTATTAAAAGTACAAATCAGAGAAGAGTAATGAGAAATAATAATGAAAAAAAAGATCCTAAAAGGAGAAATAACACCTTCCCCCCATCCCTCACTTCTTCCCGGGCTTAAAGTCAATCCTGGATTCTCCACCTCCTCCCCCTCGAGCGGCGCAGGGGGACAGGGAGTGGGGGTTACGGTCAGTTCAGCCGACGTTGGTTCCACCGCTGCTTCTTCACTCCGGGGGAGGACTCTTCACTCTTCCCCAAGGCCACTGTGGGGTCCCTCTCACGGGAGACAAGCTTCACGCTCTCTTCTCCGGCGTGAGTCGTCCCACGAAGGGCAATTCATCACAAACTGCCCAACGGGAGACACCCCACAAGGGGCAACCCACCCCTCCTGAGTCTCAGGTGCAGCCCTTCAGGGAAAACTGCTCCAGCGTGAGTCCCCCGCGGCGTCACAAAAGTCCCACCAGCCAACCTGCTCCAGTGTGAACATTCCTCTCTTCCACAGGCTACAGGTTCTGGCAGCAACCTGCTCCAGCGCAGACTTCCCACGGGCTACAGCCCCCTCCAGGCATCCACCCGCTCCGGCGTGGGGTTCTCCACCCCAGGGTGGACATCTACACCCCGCCCATGGGCTGCAGGGGGACAACCCGCTTCACCATGGTCCTCACCACGACGCGGGGGACTCTCTGCTCTGGCGCCTGGAGCTCATCCTCTCCCCCCCTCCCTTCTTCACTGACCTTGGTGTCTCCATATATTCTCACTCCTCCATCTCTGTGCCAGCTGTTGTGGCGTAGTTAATTTTTCTCTTTTCTTAAATATGTTTTCACAGAGGGCTCCTCTCCTACTGACAGGCTCAGCCTTGGCCAGTGGTGGGTCCCTCTTTGGAGCTGGCTGGCACCGGCTCCATCGGACTCGGGGGCAGCTTCTAGCAGCTTCTTGCCGAAGCCACCCTAGAGCCCTCCTGCCGCCGAAATCCGGCCAGGCAAAGCCTATGCAGGAAGGCATGGACAAGAAGTCAGTTTTCTATTCTCCTTGAGCAAATGAGTTCTGTTGAAGCATTTTCCACTTATGGCAACGATCAAAGGGAGGTATTTTGGCTGAAGCCGTCAGGAGGGCTGGGGACCCTCCACCTGCCTTGGCAGCGGCACCAGCTCACGAGAGCCCAACCTGCCTCCAGCAGCTGCCCCATCCTGGCTGCCAGAGTGCCCACCCCACTGCTCAGGGCAATGCCTCCTCCTCCCAGCCCGACGGGTGGCTTTCAGCAGCTTGGAAAGCCTGACCCTCAGGGCACTCAGCCCTCCACCTTGCCCTGGCAGCTTTCCACCTCCCCAAGGCACCTGGGTTTTCCCTTAATTGCTGCCTGCATTTGCTTACAACTCCTTTTCACTCCCCACAGCTCACTGCTGGGGACAACAGAGCTGCTTGCACTTAGCTCCAGAAACATTTCATTTCCACCTGTCATTCCCCCCCACCTCGCTGCTTCTGTTCGTTCGCGTTCTATGCAGACATTGCCCCAAATGTCTGACACCAGCCCTCCTTACCCAACTCTTTCGCTATTCTTTCAGTGCTGCTAAAGTCCTCCCAACACCTTCATCTCAGGGCACTTGGTACAAACTCCCTAAAACCAGGGCTGGGGCAATTTCAAGCCAGAAGGACCAAGAGTGTCAGCAGGGAGAGGACTTGCTTTGGGCCGCTGGATCCGACTTGAAACCCTCTGGCTGAAAGCCGGGAGTCCAGGGGAGGCTTTCCTGGGGGTCAGAGGGGTTTGGGTCCCAGCAGCCCCACTCCTGCAGCCTGTGGGCATGCACGAAATCTGTCCGAAATCAGCAAGGCGAGGAGCCCTGGGAAACGCTGGCGCCGGCGGTGCCCGATGGCAGCAGCCCGGCCAGGTGCCCTGCCGGCCGCGCAGGGGTCGGCGTGAGCGCCCAGAGCTTTGCGGGACGGAGCCCCCGTCCCTGCAGGGGCGACCCGGGCAGCCCAGGGCTGCCCCAGGCACGGCGAGCTCTCCCTTCCCCTGCCGGCGTTTGCAGAGAGCCCCGAAGAGCCGCTGCTGCCCGAGCAGGCAGAGCCGGGCCGGGGGCAGCCGAGGCGCCCCGCTCCCAGCCCGCTCCCCCGCTGCCCTGGCCCGGGCCAGGCGGGGGGACACGGCCGGGGGGAGCGACGCCTGGCCCCGACCGGAGGAGGAGGAGGAGGAGGGGACCCCGCATCGCCCCCCGCCTGCAAAGCCCCACGCCGCCGGAGAAGCGGCCCCCGGCCCCGGCCCCGGCCGCCTTACCCGGGGCAAAGAGCAGCGCGGCCGCTCCCGCCGCTGCCCCATCCCGCCGCCGGCTCCGGCCCCGCTCCCGCCGCCGCCGCCGCCGCTCCCGGTGCCGGTGCCCCCGTGGCAGGCAGCGCTCCCCGCCCGCCTCCGCGGGGAGGGCGCCGGGCTCCGGCTGCCCTTCCTGAGGGGCTCTGCCCGCCGCCAAGGAAGGAGGGGGGCGGGCCGCGGCCAACGAGCGCCCGGGGGCAGCCCCGTGCCCGCAGCCCCGGCCCCGCGGCGCAGCCCCGGCACTCCCCACAGCCCGCACCCCCCGGCCGGGGACGCCGCAGCCCCGCGGGAGACACAGCACCCCCGCAGCAGCTGCCCCAAACCCCCCGCGCCCTCCCCGCCACGAGCTGCAGCCCCCGAGTCACCCCGAGTGGGGACCAGGGGCCAGCGCCGCCGCCAGCAGCTTCACGGCCGGTCGAGCCTCTCCCCGGGCGGGCATCCACACTCGGGGGCCCCGTCTCGCTCTCAGGGCTCTCCCCCAGCCCCGGCGTCGTTCCCGGCATCCTGCAACGCTCCGGCACCGGGAATGTGCCAGCTGGTGCCACCTCCCAGACCCTCTTGGCCTTGATGAGCTTCAGGAGGTTCACATGGGCCCACCTCTCAGAGCTGTCAAGGTCCCTCTGGGTGACATCCCTCCCCTGCAGAGTCAGCCACAGCACTCCCAGATCCTCCTGCAACAAGGTCACCCGCCTCAGGGATGAAGGGAAGCTGGTGGATGTTGCTTTGACGGGTTTCGGTCAGGCTTTTCATCCTGGCCCTCACAGCATGGTCCTGGCAGAGTGGTCAGACTGGGGATGAGCAGGTCCATGGTCCCTCCTTCAGTCCAGGCGGGGCAGGGATCACTTTGCTTTGGGTTGAGTCTCTCCCTGGGCACCCACACTCGGCCCTTCCCGCTCCTGGGGCTCTCCCAGCACTCTGCAATGCTCTAGAGGTGCCCACTGGTGCCACCCTCCTAAGTGCGACCCCCTCCCTGTGCACAGGTACCCCCTGGCCCTGGGGTGCCAGGAGCCCAGAGCAAGTAGAAACCGCAGCTCTGCAACCACCGCGTGTGCCCAAAGCAAATACCAAGAGAGCTTGGGGCTGAAAAACATGATGAAATTTATTTCTTTACAGAAAAAAACAACTATATACAAAAAACCAACAACAACCAACAACCAATAACAAAGAAATAACAACAAACAACCAATAACAAACAAGAAACAACAAACAAACAACTATATATAGGAAACAACAACAAACAACATGAAAGAACACACAACTATATACAACAAACACCAAATCTTCTTCCTCCTCTCTCCGCCAGCCCCGCATCTCCGTCAGCCCTGGAAGAAAAGCAAGAGGCACGGCCGTTTGGCCAACAGGCAGCGCTTCGCCGAGCAGAGCTGGGGGTTGCCGAGCCAGCTCAGCGGCAGCAGCTGCTTCAGTTTGGGCTTCACCCTGAGGGGTCTTGGATTGGCCAGAGCTCTGGGACACACTGGGGAGAGTGGGGCTCTGCTGCCAGCACAAAGCCTTGGCTGGCCTCGGTGTCACATGTGGCTTACCCCAAGGAATTGCTCCCTTCCCAAAGCAGGTGGGTGCTCCGGGCAGCGCGGGGGTGGCGGTTGTGCCGCTGGGATGAGGGCACCAGGTTCCACGTCCCTGCAGCCAGGGACCACCCAGCCCAGACCCAACCCAAGCCTGGCGGCAGGCCACCCTCTCTGACTGTGGGCAATGGATGGGGAGCCTGTCCGGCTGCTGGTGTGTCCCTCTTCCCATCCCTGTCCTCCACATCCTCCATTTCCACATGCTTTACTTCCACATCCTTCATCTCCATGTTTTCCATCTCCATATCCACTCCATGTCTTCCATCTCTACATCCTTCACTTCCAAATCTTCCATTTCCACATCCCTCTCCTCAACATCCACCATCTCCACGTCCCTCTCTTCAATATCCACCATCTCTACATCCTCCACCTTCACGTCGACGTCCATTGGTTCCACCATCCTAAGCCCAAAGCCAAACCAAGCAGTGCATTGGTCCCTGCCCTGGACAGCGGATCAGACCTGTGGGCTGGGGGTCTGCCGCTCTTGCCACCCAACCCACGGAGAGGTGTGAGGTGATGGGGTCCCAGGTACACTCCCAGCAGGAGCTGGCTGGAGCCTGGGCAGCCCCTTTGCCAGCAGCCCTGGCGGGACCACGTCTGCAGCCGGAGCATCCTGCGCACTGTGTGCTTCGGGAGCTGGGGGAGCAGCAAGGTCTTGTGGATCTGCTGGAGAAGCAGCCCTGGGGAGCAGCCCTGCTCCCCAGCCCACAGGGCACCGGGCACAGCCCCCAGCCCCACCGCGTGCAGACCCCAGCCCTGCATTTGCCTCAGGGCCTAGAAGCTCCTGACTCTGTCCAGGAGGCTTTTTGGCTCCATGCTGCTGCATGAGCAGGGCTGAGCTCCCACGGCCCCAGCCTGGGAAGGGACAGGAGGCAGCAGCTCAGGCTGCGGGCAGGACCCGGCTGGTCCCGCCACACATCCCAGCGGCTGGAGCCTGGGGTGCTCAGGGCTCTCCTGGAGACGTGTGTCCAGGCAGGGATGTTCTGCTTCAGCAGGGGATGAGCAGCCCAGAAGGGCTTCTCCCAGCCCGTGGCCTTGCAGGGGTGGGTGGAAAGCGTAAGCCAAGCTCCCAGTGCCCCGAGCTCCCCAGAGCAGGGTCCCCCTGCCACCCCATCCATCCCCACAGTGCCTGCCCTAGCCTGCCCGGGCAGTGGGGGGTGCCCAGCTCCGTGGAGTGGGGCTCTACCTTCCTCAGCACAAGTGTCCTTTCCTCCGGGCGTTGCAGCAAGGCAGCACAGGGTAGGGACCGAGGTGTGGGAGAGGCGAGAAGGGCTGGGTCCAGGGCAGCAGGAAGAGAGGAGAAGGTCTGTGAGCAGGGAGAGAGCTGGGAGCAGGTCGGAAGGTCTGGGAGCAGGTCGGAAGGGCTGGGAGCAGGTCAGAAGGGTGTCAGGAGCAGGGCAGAATGTCTGTGTTGCACAAGTTGCCGGGCACAGGGAGCTGCGGCTGGAACACGGAATTCCGTTGCCAGATGCGCAACGGGACTGGGCCAAGAGCTCGGGGGGCTGCAGCTTCCTGGGGAACCTTGGGGAATTTTTATGTTACCCCTCAAGACGAATTAAACACACTTTGTGCTGAAATCTAAACTAAAAGGAAGGAACACTGCCTTGGGCAGGGTCCTGCTGCCATTGGCAGCCCTGCTTGTTCCCGCATCCTTGCGCCCAGCCAGCCCGACCCCTTCTGCAACTGGGCCCTCTGGCCCTCCATGCCAGCTCATTCCTTGGCCACAAATTCCCAGTGCTGAGCAGTTACCAGCCGAATTTACCCTGCAGGGATCAGCCTGGGAGGGTGACACAGCTGAAGGCTCAGCTGGGAGTGGGGTTCCCCCTCCTGACCTCAGCACCCAGTCCTGCAGCCCTGAGGGAGCAGCTCTGGGCACCCTGTGTGCCCAGCCAGGCCTAGGGAAGGGGGCAGTGGGCAGCTCAGGACACGCGGGTGGGCAGAGGGGACCTGCCAGCCCCACCATCCACTCCTCACCACCTCATCTTGAGGGCAGCATGTGGCGAGGCCTGCCTGGTTTAAGAATGAGCTCAAACAGCTCAGGACAGTTTGACTTGGACATCCCTGCGTGTGTGTGTGTGTGCACACTTGTTGCACGCAGCAGCACCCCTACATCCCCACCAGCATTCTCCTCCTGGGAGCTCCCCCTCTTTCCCTGCTTCCCCCAGCTCCTGCAGCCACCTCTCGCTCGGGGATGTGGCCACGGTGACTCACGCCAGCGGCCGATGGCTCTCGGGGCAGCGGGAGGAAAGGGCAGCGGGTGCATTTGTAGCAGAGGCGGAGGCGGGAGCGCTGCCAGCTGCATCCCTGGGGAACCGGGTGCCCTGGGAACCGACCACCCTGATCCAGCACTGGGGTCCCTGGGGAAGGGGAGCGAAGGATGCTCCTGACGGCAGCACCTTCCTGCTGCTCAGAGAGAGGAGGAAAACCAAGCTGGGCCTGGGGCAGGGCTAACAGGCTGGCAAGAAGCAGCAGGGCAGGAGTGAGCGGCTGTCTCTACCTCGCCTGGCGGGTCAGCAGCTCCTCTCCTGCTCTGCAGTGCTTCTGGCCCTGGGCATCTCTTGCCGCCCTTGCCTTGTCCTCAGCACCGTGCTGGGCATCTCTCAGTGTCGTCAGGCTGAGGCCGAGACTCTGCCTTAAATGTCAGGGGCTGGAGGAGGCAGTTTCGGCTCTGCTCCTCCTCCCACCTCCCCTGGGGTGAGCAGGGCCCAGGGGGGTCTCAGGACCCGGGGCTGCAGGGACAGCCACGATGGAATGCCCAGCACTCACCTGGCGCTGGCCCCATGGGCAACTTCCCAGGGCCACCCTCTGGCCCACCAGGTGCAGCAGCCGGCTGTTGGGGACATCTGCGTGGTGCGGAGCCCAAGGACACAGGGACGTGACACCCCCGGGGCTCGGCAGGAGCCTCTCCCTGCCCCACACGGGTACCTGCCTGGTACTGGTTCACCTTTCCCTTAGCAGCCGACTCCTCCCCAGCTCCATCCTCACCCCGCGGTTCCCTGACTAACCTCCCAAACTTCTCAGAGATGGGAGAAACCTGAGAAGGAGAAACCAGCACTAGCAAGCCTTGGAAAGGGAAGGTGGGCGAGTGCAGCAGAAATAGTGCACAAATGGGAAGGATCCCCAGGCAGGGGGAGCAAACCCACGACCCTGGGAAAACTGGATTACAGCCACCCCAGAGCGTAAGCAAAGCTGAGAGGAGGAGAGGCTCCCGGGTGCATTGCTTTGCGCAGCTTTTCCCCAGAAAACAAGGAAACATGGCGGTCCCAGGGTGTTGGTTCCTCCAGAGATGCTGACAAAGGGCAAAAGAACATTTCCTGGCACAGTCAGGCCTCCTGTGCCACGTCCCGTAGTGTGCAGGACACAGTGACATGCAGCACTCTTCCTCCAGGTGTGGGTGGCGGGAGAAACAAGAGCACTCCTGCAAGTTTCAAGATCTCGTGCATCGAAGGCGTCGTGGCAGTCTTGGGCTCCACATTCTACGGGTCGGTGTTCTTCTGCGTGCTCTACCTGTGCCTGAGGAAAAGAAAATCAAGAGTTGTCTGGGGCAGCAAAGGGGCGAAGGGGGATGTTGGCAAACCCTGCTGTTAGATGGCTGCTCTTAGCCACCAAGTGTCCAGAGGTGGGGTATTCTGGAATGCTGAGTTAGCTCCTGGCCAGACTCTAGTGAGATTTCTGCTGTAGGATGTTTGAGCTGGACATTCTTTTCTGACACCTGTTCTCACTGTGGCAAGTGTTAGTTCAAAGTGACCCTGACATGACAAGAGCAGACCCAGCCACAAATGTAGGCAGAGGAAGGCAAGGGAGAAAAGCAGCCAGGGCTGATGTTGCCACAGAAAGCAAGAAACACAGTCGTGACCTCTCCCTAGCAGCGAGGCTGCCATCAGAAACCACCCGGTTTGGTGATCCCACAAGTCCCAGACGTTCCCCTTGGCCCAGGTGTGCCAGCAACTCAGAGCCCAGCGTGTGAGGAGAGGAACCCTCCCAGCTCCCAGCCACAGAGGGAGCTGAGGCTGTCGCCTCGCGTGGTGAGGGATGGGCAGGGGAGCTGAGTGCTGCTCTCTGCCAGGCACGCTGGGAAAGGAGAACAGGAGGTTCCGGCAGTGCCCTGCAGTGCCAGGCCCAGCCTTGGTCCCCTCGCTCTGCCAGGGGTCAGGTCTCCTTCCCAGCACGTGCAGAGCAGGCAGGTCAGGGTGGCCACAGCCAAGAGGAGACGAGCCCTGGGCAGGTGAGCAGAGCCTCAGACGAGGGCTGAGGGGCTCCTCGTTTTCTGCAAGGAGCTCTCCGGGACAACAGCTCCCACACGCAGCCGACTGCCTGCGTCCAACGGGGCGCCTGGTGCTGCCCGGCGCTCCTGCGCCCGCCTGCCACCACAGCCGTGGGGGGACCTCAGCAGCCTCCTCTCTCCGCAGGCACCTCAGGCAGCTTCAGGAGCCCGGCCTGACCCCAGCAACTGCCCTCGTGCCCAGAGACCCGGCCCACCCGCCCCAGCACCTCCGAGAGCAAATGCTCATTGCACTGCGTAATATGCAAATAGTTGGTTTTGCTGCTAGATTCCCTGGCTCTGAATACTCAAGCTGCGTTTCCATGCTCCTAGCTCTGTCTTCACAGGTGTTGAGTTTTCTTTCAACAGTCAGTACTGTTACATTTCCTTTGTTATGTCAAAATCCGTCTGCCATTTTTCTAGATTGTCAGTAAGAATTCAGCCCGGCACCCTCCAGTCCCCGGAGGAGCAGAAACCATCCCCTGCCCAGAACACTGGGCTGAAGAAACTCATGGCAGGAGCACCAGAGAAAGCCACAGATCTGTCTTCGCAAACGCTTATTCCTGAGCTTTCTGGAGGCATTTCCAGCCGCTCTGCCCAGGCTTTCCCTGAGTTCAGCACAGGCAGCCGTGCTGTGCAGTGCTCACACCAGCCAGTGGAGGTACTCCCAGTCCGCCTCTCTTAAATGTCCATCTGCAAACACACGCGACAGAGAAAGGTGACTCAGGGACACCCCGGTGTTTGCATCCAGCCCCGACTGAGAACACCCAAACCCGCTTTGAACAGAGGGTTCAGCTCGAGACCTCCCAGCACTCCCCTCCTCGCAGAAAAGTAACTGATTCTGATCAGAAGGAGCTTAAAACCAACAAAGCTCTGCAGAGGTGCTTCCAAGATTAAAAGGACTTCTTGGTCAGCTGCTTCACTTCCCTGGGCCTTGGTTTCTCAGGGCGAGCAGTGTCAGCAAACTTCCCTCCCAGGCCGGCTGCCAAGGGAGAGAGGAGTTGAGGGGTAAACAAAAGCTGGGAGCCAGGGAATTGCTTCTACCACACCGTGACACAGCTCCTGCTGCGTCACTGTCCCACCTCTCAACTGCCAGAGATTTCGGGAGGTTACGGATGTACTATGTCCCTACTGAGCAGGTGTCACACATCCTCTCTGGCTGTGCAGCCAAAAGAAACAGGAGCTAACCAAAAGCAGCGCCACACAACCCACTTCACAGATGGGTTGGTTTTTTTTTTTAAGAACTTGCTACTCACCTGCATTTGTGAGCAAGAGAGTCCAAAGGGAGCCTTTATCTGCCTTGCGTGACGCTGCAGCGGACCTGGAAGCCTAAAAGAGCAAGATAAAGCCAATGTAAATCACTTAAACAAGGGGTTCCATGAAGACCAGATCAGGATTTCCAAGGCAAAGAACATGAACTTGTCATGGGCCTGGCCAGGACGCAACACAGACCAGGCACGGCCACGCCACCGAGCACCCCAGCTCCACCTGGAGAGCCCCCAGAGCGGTGACAAACACCAGGACGCCGACAGACAACGATCCTGGTGCAAAGCTCTGTCCTGCTTTGCTCACCACAGAGGAAACAGCCTTCTAAAAGACACCCTCCAGAAGGAGCAATGCCCGTTGGCAGCACCTGACAGAAGCACACGGGCTTCCTGCGGCACCCAGGTTGTTGCCAGCTCCCCTCACGCACCTCTGATGGAGTCACCGTGTGCCCACAGCAGACTGGCACGAGGTGCTCGTCCTCTTGGCTGTGCTCCACCCTCAAGGTAACCCAGGGGCTGAACGTGGCCCCCTTGAACAAGTCACGGAACATCCCTCTGCCACATGCTGCTCGTGGAACGGGCCGCTGGTCTCCTGCCACTCAGCTCTGGCCTCGGCGAGGGGATCAGCACTGCAAGGAGAGGGAGAAGCTGCAGGAGGCAGCTGGAGGCCCAGAGCAGCCAGGGCAGGGAGGGCGGTGGTGGGGCACAGACCTGTCCGGAGCCGGGCTGCTCCTTCCATCTGGGCATTCTGGCCGCTCTCCCTCAGCATCTTTCTCCCTTCCTTGACCTCTTTTGCCCGGGACGGCTTCACATGCTCAGGCTGATGTCAGTCTTGGGCTCTTCAGAGAGCGGTGAAAATATACGCACGTGAAGAAGGTGAACACCCAACATACTGAAACACAACCCGCCCCCCCGAAAAATACTAAAGGATGTAACGTAACTGTTGCTGGCCTTGCTGGCGCTATAACATTGCAGCCTGCGCTTGGGAAAATACCTTAGATTCTTTGATCCTCGAGGTCAGCCTTCTGATGATGTGCCTCCCTGAAGCAAACAAGTCACGGATCATTAAGGTCAGTCTGCCCTTGTTTTGCTTCCTTGAAGCAAAACAAGGTTACAAATCTTTCTTGTTTGTCACTGAGAACAAAGACACTGGACATCTGGAGATGCAACGTCCTGACAGTTTAAGTGTAGGCATATTAGATGTAACCGCACCAATCAGTAACTGTTGTAGTAGATAGAATGTAGTAATAACCAATGAGATAACAGAAAGTGTAATGTACTGAGAGTTGAAAGAGTATAAATGTTTGGTAGAAAAGAATAAAGTTGGATCTGTTTGTTCGCGCTCATATTGAGTCGTTGCCTGCAGTTCCTGTTTCTCCAGCATGAGGCTCCCCGCATCTTGGTGACCCCGACGTGATCCTGTGGCAACTGCCGTGCGACGAAGAGGAACGTAAGAAACCCGTGGCGGTTGCGACCGGGCGTTCGAGAGAGACGCGAGTGGCCACTGTCGACCGGTGAGTCGGAGCTCACAATACGAGCTGTTTTTAGTGCACGGGATGGGAAGCGCTGCATCAGCGATTGAAAAGGCGACCGTGGAAGTCATTTTACGTGTGGTTCAGAGAGCGGGGGAATCGCTGGATCGAACCCTGCTGACAAACTTATTACATTGGGCACGGCGCCGTGGTTATTTAAATGACTCAACTGACGTTTTTAAAGATGCTGTGTGGAAGGAGGTGGGGCAAGATATTTGGGAAGCAGTACAGACAGGGAATAAGGAAGCGAAAGCAATAGCCCCGACATATCGCCAGTTACGATTACTGATAGAACGCATGGGAGCAGATGCTGAGGTAGAAGTTGCTGCTAAAACACTGTATACAGTTGCTGCTGAGAAATTGGCTACTCCGTCTTCAGATTCCTCAGTAAAAAACTCGCAAGATAACCCTCTCCCGGTCGCAGCACCGGCGCGCCGAGGTCCTTATGATGATCTCATCCCACCATGGGAGCCACCCGAACCCACTCTGCCCCCACCTCCCTCAGCTCCCCCTGGGACTATTGATCCGGCGACAGTGCCGTTACCTGAAGATATGGAAGTAGATGAATCCCTAGAAATGTTAATTCAGAAACAGACAGACGTTATGACCAAGCTGTTAGAAGAAATGCAACGATTGGATAAAGGGGCGCAGTCTAACATAATTCGAGAAAAATACCGTAAAGCTCATCAAGCTATAGTAGATGGACTCAAAAATTTTGAAAAGCAATTTGATAAGGCTGAATCTTCTGGTCCTCAACGTAATCGGCGTGTTTGGGTGATTAACATGTTAAAAAACGAGGAATGGGACTATGAGTCAGCTAATCACTATTTAGAATCGAACGGAGAACCCCGACTAACAGAAATTGAGATAAGTGACATTCAGGCATATCTCAAGTGTAATCCACCTAAAAGAGGGGGGTTATATCATACCTTATCAAAATCAGACGGTAATGATGGTATATCTAATATGTTACAAAAGTGGTGGAAAGGAGGCGGTGAGGGCGGGTCGCGTAAACTGCCGACAGAGGAGGAAATTCCCAAAGATCCTTCCTTTGATATGTCTAAACGGTGGAGAGGTGTCATTACTAACGCGGAATTAACAGGGGATTTTCAGTTACTCGCTGCGCCTGTTATTCGAGATGCGCAAGGTGGTAGCAATTGGCACCCACTAGATTGGAATCTGATTTCGCGTTTACAGAAAGCGGTTTTAGACTACGGTATTGATAATCGTCTAGTTAAACGGCAAGTAGAGACTATTATTAAACATCAGGAGTTAGTTCCCTCTGATATCAAGTCCATTTTTGAACTCATTTTGGGTCCTACAAGCTATATGCTATTTTTGCAAAAGTGGCAAGAACGTCTGGAGGTGGCACAGTTAGACAATTTGGGATTGCCTCCTGATGATCCATTACGCTTTGCTAGTCTGGACCAGCTTATGGGGCAAGGTCGTTTTATAGACCCGCAACGCCAGGCAGCTTTGAGCCCTCGCATTTTAGGACAGAGTAAAGCTGCTGCGCTTGAAGCTTTTGCTGTACTTCCTCAAGTAGGGAAACCGCGACAACCGTACTTACAAATCCGACAAGGAGAGGATGAAGCCTTTTTGTCTTTTGTTGACAGAGTAAAGGAAGGAGTAGAGGCTGCCCCTGATATTCCTTATAATATGAAAGACACATTAGTTAAAGAAATAGCCATTCAGAATGCTAACGCGACTTGTAGACGTCTCATTGCAAGTCTCCCTTCTGGTTCATCTCTTACACAAATTATTGAACGTTGCTCTCACGCTCCTATGGAAATGGAAAAGGAAAAAGTTGCAATACATGCTACTGCTCTAGCTGCCGCCCTAACAAAGAGTCAAAAATCTAATGCTTGTTATAATTGTGGTCACGCAGGTCATTTTCGAAAACGTTCACTACGTAATCAAAACCATTCTCCTCCTAATCCTACTACCACTACTACTTTTGTTGGTTCTTGTCACCGCTGTGATAAATTTGGTCATCGGGCTAATGATTGTCGATCTAAATTTAAAAAGGACGGAACTCCTTTGTCGGGAAACGGGAGGGGCCGCGTGGGGGGCGCGGCGACTCTTCCCCACCAAAACCCCTCACAAGTCATCCAACCGCCCAGGAATCCAAACTGGACCCCCGCGGCAATAGAGGCTGCCTCTCCACAATGTGTGCAGCCACCAAAGGAAGCGCCGGAATCGATCTGGTAACAGCTGAGTCTATTACGGTATCCGATGATTCCGTGCATCTAATAAATTCTACCAGTTCTGGTCCACTTGGGAATGGGTTGGCAGCACTATTGTTTGGAAGATCTTCTGCAACAAAGCAAGGTATATTCGTACAACCAGGTGTTATTGATGCGGACCATGTGGGAGTTATTAAAATTATGGTTAGAGTGTTCTTACCACCTCTGTTTATTCCAAAAGGGAGTGTTATTGCTCAACTTATACCTTTCTATCCTCAAGTACCACAAGAATCCCGCTCAAATGATATACGACAAGGAGGCTTTGGAAGTACGGGTCCTCTAACGGCTTTTGCTGAACTCTTGTCATCTAACAAACCCCTGCGAAAGGTAACCATTACCCTACAATCAAATTGTGGTGAAAATAACTCTTCTTTTCAGGCAGAAATGATGCTAGATACTGGTTCGGACATTACCATAATCCCTTTGTCAGCGTGGCCTGCTTCCTGGCCTACAACAATTTTACAAGAAAAGATCCTCGGAATCGCTGGTTGTGGTCTCACATCTCAAAGCAAAAATTTTGTATCCATTACAGATAGCGAGAAAAATCAGGCGTTTGTTAAACCTTATGTCATGAGCACCCCCTTGTGGATCATCGGTCGCGATGTGTTAAGTCAGTGGAATGTCGTCCTTACCAGTAACCGTTTTTAGTGACGGCCGCTGAGCAAAAGGATGCTCGACCCACAATTAAGCTGTCCTGGATTACGGAAGAGCCTGTGCGGGTTGCTCAGTGGCCTATCTCAGCAGAAAAATTAGAGCATCTACATGAATTAGTAAATGAACAATTACAATTGGGACATTTAAAAATATCTCACAGCCCCTGGAATACCCCTGTTTTTGTAATTCAAAAAAGGTCTGGAAAGTGGCGTTTATTGCATGATTTACGAGCAGTTAATGAACAAATGCTGCCATTTGGGGCCCTTCAACCGGGTATTCCGTCACCTGCTGGACTCCCAAAGGAGTATCATCTCTTTGTAATTGATGTTAAGGATTGTTTCTTTAGTATTCCTTTACATCCAGAGGATACTAAGCGGTTTGCCTTCAGTTTACCATCTATAAACAATAACGCTCCTATGAAACGATATGAATGGGTCGTTCTCCCACAGGGTATGCGTAATAGTCCTACTATTTGTCAATGGTTTGTGGATCAAGCGTTACATCAGTGGAGGGAAAATAATCCTAATCTCCTCACATATCACTACATGGACGACATTCTAGTGGCAAGCAAACAACCTTTGTCTATTGATAAGGAGAAAGAATTGTTGTCCAATCTTGAGCAGTGGGGGTTACGTGTTGCAGAAGAAAAAATCCAACGAACTGAACCTTGGTTATACCTAGGTTTCGAGGTTACCAGAAATCGATTTAAACCTCAAAAATTAACAATGCATGCAGTAATTCAAAATGTGAATGATGTACAAAAACTGTTAGGTGACATTCAATATGTTCGTGCATGGGCCGGTATCAATAATTCAGATTTAATCCCTCTTCGCTCTTTGTTAGAAGGTTCCACAAGTATTACTGACCAGCGTACGCTTACCGAGGAAGGTAAGACAGCACTTGCTATAATCTCTCGAAAAATAAATAACATTTGTGTATATCGATTTGATCCACAACTCATCATTGGCATCTACGTTTTTAATTTAAAAGCAGAGCAAATGGCCCTTATCGGCCAGACCACTTCTGATGGCAAACAGTTTTTTCCTTTGGAATGGGTTTTTACTAAAAGTGTACCTACTGTCTCTGTTCTTCGACGCATTGATAATTTGGGTGAACTTATTCTAAAAGCTAAGCAGCGTGTTCGACAAGTTTTCGGTACTGAACCTACTACTGTGACACTTCCATTTAAAATGTCTCTTCTTATCGAAGAATGGCAATTGACTTCTGTTATTTTTGCTACTGCTGTGTTAGGTTTGACTATTGATAACCATTATCCACAAAGCCCAATATTTTCTGTGAATCTTCCTTTCAGGAGTGCCAGTGTTCGTTCAGATTCCCCGCTCAAGGACTGTCCTACTGTATTTACTGATGCCAGTGGTAAAACTTCAAAATATGGTTTTTCTGTGAAAGTCGAGGGAAAATGGCAGTCTACTGTGTATACTGCACTCGGAGTGTCTGTACAAATTTTAGAATTGAAAGCAGTTATACTTGCATTTAAACATTTTAACTCTACACCGTTTAATCTTATTTCAGATTCTCTTTACGTTAGCTCTATTCTTGAAAGAATTACTGATGCGCTACTGGGTAAGTTTGCCAACCCTCTTATTGAAAAAGAAATACTTTATTTGTTAAATTTAGTTAATAGCCGTCATTATCCTTTTTTCTCTACTCACATTCATAGTCATACCCAATTACCTGGATTTCTCAGTGCAGGTAACTCTGTGATTGATCAGGCTGTAGCAGCCCCAGTAGTAGGGCTGACTCCTTTTGCCCAAGCTGAACTTTCGCATCAGTTTTTTCATCAATCAGCACGCAGTTTACAAAAGGAGTTTGATATTTCTTGTCCTATGGCCCGTGGCATTATTGCTATGTGTCCAGACTGTTCCAAATTACCTCCTCTACAACAGACTGGTACCAACCCTCGTGGATTGGAGGCTGGTAAATTATTTCAATCTGACGTTACAATTTATCCTGCTTTTGGTCGGTGGCGTTTTGTTTATGTTACTATTGATTCCTACAGTAAACTTGTGTGGGCCTCCGCAATGACAAACAGCAAAGGCCGCACGACATGTCGCCATTGGCTGGAAGCATTTGCTGTTTTAGGCAAACCCGATATCCTCAAAACAGATAATGGTACCAATTATATTAGCCGAGTAGCTCAGTCCTTTTTATCTGCCTGGGGTGTTCAACACCAATTGGGTGTCCCTTATAACAGCACTGGACAAGCCATTGTCGAACGAAAACATCAGGACCTTAAACGCTTATTCCGAGCGTTACGAAAAGAGGGAGAACATACCCTCACACCTCAGGAAATCGTTATGAAAGCGGTATATGTTCACAATTGGAAAACGTACATCGATGTGGTAGATACTAAACAACAACTGACGCCCATTCAACTTCATCATCAAAGGAAAGGATCCTTATTAACACACGATGTTTCTGTACAAATTTGGGACCCCGCTACACAAAAATGGTTTGGACCGGTGAGATTATTAACTTGGGGGCGGGGTTATGCTTGTGTTTTTCTAGGTGACAAATCATCGTGGGTACCCGCGAAGTGGGTGAAACCGTGGATAGCGAAAAATACTGAAGAACATAGCAGCCCAATTCAGGACGAGGTGGCGCAGGGAACTACGTCTACGGCCTCTTCGCTCGATACTGGAACAAGAACTACGGATATCATTACCACTGGTACCTAATACTGTAGCATTTCGGAGAGAAGTTGAGAAGCTTACAATTACTAAAGTGTGTGGACTACACTGGCCACCTTGTGGCTGCACAGTGTGGCTCCAAGGACATTTTTACTGTGGAGGGTGTGGGAAACTGTTTTTTTTTTCTTATAATAATAGACAGTGGTTTTTAGGTTGTTTAGTTTGTAGGTATAGGTTTATCCCTGTTATAACTTCGTGTTTAGTTAAACTATCCAGAGTTGTTCTTAAGAGAAGGAATTAGCCTTGTTATAGACACAAATCAATTCTATTATAAACTAATTAATTATTGTCAAACATACTGATATTGTACTGTCTTAGTATTTGAAGAATTGCAAAATTCATAATGATCCGCCTGATGTTCCTCACCTGTTTATGGATTAATTGGACATTAGCAGACTTCCCTATGACGAATTTTTGGGTACGATGGGCAAGTCAGACTGGCAATGATACCTTTTGCTTATATTTAACATCAGCAACTGATCCCTTTAAGACGCTTAATTGGAACACCTGTGTCCCCTTTTCAATTGGGTGACTGTAGAAAAGCAAGTAATAGCAGCCACTGTCTTGCCATGATTGTTAAGAATTTATCAGTGCCACTTCCTTGGGATCCCCAAGAGCTGGATTTACTAAACAGTCGAAAACCAAATGGGTATGGGTGTATTTACTTTGGTTCCTGGAATTTGTCACTATCTCCAAAACAAAATTGGCTGACTCCCCATAAAAATTTTAATCATTCTGAGTATTGTGGATCTCGCCCTTATGGTTGGGGACCTGGACATTTATATTTAAACATCTCCTCTCCTCTTTCATTACCGCCCCGCATTTACTTGATCTGCGGCGACCGTGCTTGGCAAGGAATTCCTAGCTTTGCTCACGGTGGTCCTTGTTACCTTGGTCATTTAGCCTTACTTGCTCCATCTAAAGAATTTTTTGCAACCTTGCACCATACCCGAACCAAAAGAAGTGTTTCTCTATTGCCTCCTGACTGTAATGACGATGTAGAGCTATGGGGTCCCACAGCCAGGGTTATTGCTTCCTTAATTCCTGGCATTGGCACTTCTCATGCTTTACAACAAATTCAAAGACTGGCATGTTGGACAGCAAAACAAGCTAATGTCACTACTCAAGTAATATCCCAATTAGCCCAAGATATGAGCAGTCTGCGTCAAGCAGTCCTTCGAAATTGTGCTGCCATTGATTTTCTATTACTAGCTCAAGGTAGAGGGTGTGAGGAAATTCAAGGAATGTGCTGTTTTAACCTGTCGGATCATAGTGACTCGATTCACAAACAACTATATTGGCTTCAACAACATACACAAAAAATTACTGTAGGCCATAATCCTTTTGATGACTGGCTTTTGTCTTTTGGAATTCCTGCCTGGCTTAAAGATGGAATTAAGATGGTTATAATTATTATTGTTGTTGTATTGATTGTAGTTTGTATGGGACCTTGCATCATCCAATGCTTCTCTGCTCAGATCAGAAGGCTAGCTGATGCCGTGTTTGATAAAAGAGGGGGAGATGTTGCTGGCCTTGCTGGCGCCATAACATTGCAGCCTGCGCTTGGGAAAATACCTTAGATTCTTTGATCCTCGAGGTCAGCCTTCTGATGATGTGCCTCCCTGAAGCAAACAAGTCACGGATCATTAAGGTCAGTCTGCCCTTGTTTTGCTTCCTTGAAGCAAAACAAGGTTACAAATCTTTCTTGTTTGTCACTGAGAACAAAGACACTGGACATCTGGAGATGCAACGTCCTGACAGTTTAAGTGTAGGCATATTAGATGTAACCGCACCAATCAGTAACTGTTGTAGTAGATAGAATGTAGTAATAACCAATGAGATAACAGAAAGTGTAATGTACTGAGAGTTGAAAGAGTATAAATGTTTGGTAGAAAAGAATAAAGTTGGATCTGTTTGTTCGCGCTCATATTGAGTCGTTGCCTGCAGTTCCTGTTTCTCCAGCATGAGGCTCCCCGCAGTAACGTTCGCAAGTTTAGTTGAGCCACTGGCCTCTGTTACTCTGCACTGAAACTTTCTTTCCCTCCTCTCAGAAATGCCATAAAAACATCCTTGTTCGCTGATGACCCTTGGTGGGGACCTCCAGGAGCTCCTCCTCCCCCATGGAGGGAGGCAGCAATTCCCAAAACAGGGATTTTCTCCTCCAGCCTTGGAGGAAAGCGACCTGGTCCTAGCAGCTCAGGGCTCAGGTCGAGCAGTTCTTGGATCTCATCCTGCCCTGGGCTCCTTCTCCAGCCGCCACCACCGGGTGAAGATAACGGGGGATCCCGGGACAGCACTCAGAGGGAACGGGGGGTCCCAGGCAGCAGCTGTGAGGAATGCGGGGGTCCCACGCAGCTGCCCCGGGTAACTGGGTGGTCTGGGAGGGGGTCATGGAGAAGGACCCTCAGCCCCAGCCCAAGTCCTTGCTGCTTTGTGCCCGGTGGTCCCTGGCCTGGCAATCCCTGAATCTGAGTCATGGGACAGGGCTCCAGCTCTCCTGGGCATCCCTTGGGAGTAAGAACAAAACCAAAACCAAACACAAACACAAAAACAAACAAACAAACAAAAAAGGGTGATGTCACATCCTTCTTTTTACGTGTCTGTCCTGTATTTTTATCCTTCTGCTTGGACTCGAGGCTTTCTGTTTTCGCCCTCTTCCCATGCACCTGCACGCGGTAAATGCAGGTGTACCACGGGTTTCCCCAGTTGCTCTTCACCAGCAGTTTGATGTATGAGAAGGCTCTGGGAAGCGGGGCAGTCTGTGAAGAAGAGAAGGAAAAGGAAGCGGGGGTTAAAAGCGATGGTGCAGCCAGAGTCTCTCCCCCTGCCAGCCCTGCTCCTGCTCAGGAACAGGCTCCCGAGAGGGGCTGGCAGCACCCGTGGACGTCCAGGCACTGGCTGGTCCCAGCGCACACGGCCAGGGGGAAGCCCCCACCGGGCGTCCTCTGTGCACACCAGCCCGGCCAGGGCTGTGTCTGCCTGCCCTCTGCCCCTTCCCGTGCTGCTGGCTCTGGGCTGGCAGAGAGGCCGGCAAGGTGCTCCCGTGCGTGGGGCAGCTGCTCTGCACCCCCAGCAAGCTCCCACCGGGCGCTCCGCCTGCCTTCCTCCTGGCCAGCGGGAGAGCCTGGGAGAGAAGGGCCACGCGGAGCTGCTGGGAGGAGAGGACACCATCCAGCCTGCCCGCAGGCCGCAGGATGGAGCGACGCTGCTGCCCGGTGGCTTTTGCCGCCGAGTGCCCCGTTCCTCCACGGCACAAGGACATTGCTTGGGCGGAGGGGCCGCGAGTGCGGCTGGCTCTGCTGAAGGCCGTGCCTGCAGGCAGGCACCTCTGGGGACTCGTGCTCCCATGGGCCTGACCCTGCCCTTGCGCTCCTTTGGCTACCACCACCACGTGCTCCTCAGCACTCCCAACCCCGCCAGGTCTCTCTCGCCGGTGGTCCAGGCTCCTCAGCCCAGGCAGAAAGCATTCACGCTCCTCCTGCCGTGGGCTTGCAGGCAAACCTCATTCGTTCCCTGGCATCTTGTCCCCGTGCGCGGACTGTACCTTCAGAGGGAAGGTCTGAATGGCCTCTTTCTCCACGTCGTAGGTGAAGGTCACAAGGAGAGTTTCTTCTCCATCCGCATCCACTCCCTCAGGGGCAAAGCACAAGAAGAGCAGCTCAGACTCGTCTCAACACAGACAGAGCGTAGGCGCTGGACCAGCCCTGTGAGCTACCCAGCCTCTCCTGGGGCTCCAGCAGGCATCTCCCACTGGTTACAGTGGAGATCCATCTCCACCCTGAGTTTTTTGCTCAAGAGCCCCGAGATGCTCTGGCCAGAACAAGTCTTGGGAGGGGTGAAACCTCTAGAGCCCTCGAGGCATCCTGCCAGGGCACTACGGTGCTCAGGAGAGACAGGGCAGCACACAGACCTCGGAGGATGCGCAACAGCAAGAGCTTGTGATGACTTTCGCCCAGTGCTGGAGCCCCGCTGGAAGGACCCATCAGAGACTTACAAAGACGGCGACGTCTCTGGGGGCGCTGGTGACATCCCCAGTCCAAGAGACCTATCTGTAGATGTGCTGCACACTGATGGCGGTCAGGTGGACTCGCGCTGGCAACCTGATGACCACGTGGCCCCGATGCCCTTGTAAAGGCCAGCAGCTTCCCGGAGTAACCTGCGGCTGCAACCAGAATGCGAGAGCAGCACAGTGTGAGTGAGTGCTGGGGCCCGCACAACGGCAGGCGCCAGGGGCTCTGTTTCAGCTCGGAAATGAGGTGCGTGCAAGGAGATGGACAGAGGCAGGAGGCCGCCTTCCAGCAAGTCCAGGCCCATGTTCGAGTTTTTCAGGAACCTGATCAACACTGTGGGCTTGAGCAGCACCGCCGGCCTGAGGGGAGAGTTCCCAGCATCACAGAAAGGGAGGAACCCAGCACTGATGGTTTCTGTGACCATACCTCCAAAATAGCATCAGGAGGAGGGTGGTTGACAAGGTTAAAGTAGTGCAGAACCCTGCACATCCACCGTTCTTGGCAGCCGTAGGTCTCTGAAGTTCTCTTCAGGTCAATGGTGGCCCCTGTAAGGAAGGGAGGGCAGGTGACTCCAAGAAGCCACTTGGTGCCCAGGCGCTATTGCTGACCCCGGGCAGCACCTGAGCTTCCCCGCCTTGGGAGAGCAGGGCCTGCAGTACCAGCTCCTTTGGGGAGTGCTACGGACAAGCACAGGGCAAGGACATGGGGTGGCTTGTGGCCATACCAGGGCTTTTCAGCGCCCAGTCAGACATCTGCACATAGTCTTTGGAATCCTCCAACCGCGCGTGCTTCAATGCCTCCACTTCCTAGAGAGGCCGTGAGGGAACACAGAGAAGGAGCACATCAGTGGGTAGTGCAGCATGGCCACCAGCACCCGGAGGAGCAAAGATCTGGTGTCAGAAAGGCAAGGCAAGCCTTTCCAGTGTGTGTGGCCATGGCCCCGGCCCCGAGGGGTGTTGCCAACACCCTCATCCCCCCACTCCACGCTCTCCAGGACAGCTGGGAGATGGGCTCAGGCCCTGCCAGCGATGGCTGGCCCCGGGAGCATGCCCGGGTCTCACCACTGCCGCGGGGGCCCGGCCACAGCAGCCAGGGAACGACGTGGGGAGTCCTCCGCTGCCTGAAAGGGCCAAACTGGGCCCGAAGAAGGGCCCAAGCAGAGCCAGCAGTCCCTGGCAAAGGCTGGGGTGCTGCAGTCAGCAGTGTGAGCCCACCAGCCTCACCCCGGAGTGCCTGCTCAGGGCTTCTGCTCAGCCCTTCCCCAAAATGCGGGCTCACCTTCTCTACCATCTCCCTCAGTGGAGTCATCTTCTCCGTCAGAAGCTCCTTCAACAGCGGCTTCAGTTCTACCATCAGCTGCCAAAAGGCAAAACCATTGCGTTAGAGGGTCCATTGCCAGGGCTTGCCCAGAGGTGCCTGACCCCCTAGAGTCACTGACTGTTCTCAGTCGCTCTGTCTCCATCATCCACGCTGGCTGTGAGCTCGCGCAGAAAAAGGCAGCTGCAATTCACATCACAAGAGACAGTTATTTACGGGGGTTGCCAGCCATCCCTGCAGTCCCGCTGTCTCCTCCCTGTTGCCCTGGCGGTGGGGGAGCAGCTTAGCTGAGGAGGTGGGGGCTGTGGGGTGCAGAGAGAGGACGCCCCTCTGGCCAGGTGCTCGCGGGCACCAAGCCCTGGCTGCAGGGGCTGGGAGAGGCACCTCTCCATCGCTCCCCCTGCACAGCCAGCCCCTCGGGGAGTCCCCTGGTGAGGCTTGGAAACACATACGCGCTGCTCTCGCAGCCTCCACCCAAGCCCTGTGGCCCAGTGGCCAGAGCAGCAGCATGGCCGGGGAGCCCAAAGGCCAGTCCCAGTCCAGGACACCCTCGGGAAGCGCTCGGGCCAAGGGACCTTCTGCACACATTGGCCCCAAAGGAAAGCTGGCAGCCAGCACAACCTGGCTGTGTTTGCTCACAAAAACTCACCAAGAGCCACGGAGAGCAAGAGGACGACTCCAATGATCCACCTCCTCTCTGGGTCCATCTTTGGCCTGAAAAAGAGGGAGCCCCATGGCTGTCAACGATCCAGGTCTTCACAAGGGATTTCCCTTTGCAGGCCGAAAAGCCCCCGTTTTGGAAGGCTGCTGCTGACAGAAAGCTGGGGGAGCAGCAACGTGCTTCCTGCCCGCAGCGCTCAACGCTGCTGGACAATCTTCCCCACGGAAGGGCTCCAGGAGCACCTTCTGACAGGGAATTAAAGGAATTGGGACAAGCAAAGAGGTCGCGCAAATGAAACCTGCTTTTCGGCAGTCTTTCTGGTGCGGACCTTGCTCTCGCTTTGGCGAGAAAGCAGGGCTGTCCTCACTTGGGATCACACAGATCTCTCTCAGGGGGGTTTCTGCACATCTGGGAAGCGCAGGAGCCTTGGCTGGCTTTCCTGCCTGCTGGAGCCCTCACAGACCTGCAGGGTGTCTGGAGGCCAGAGCTGGGGAGAATGCTTCCCCTGTAGAGGCCTGGCTCTGCAGCCCAGCGTCTGGCTGCCACAGTTTGCTCTGCTGCAGCCACACTTTGGGGCTCTGGTAAAGGTGGGGCAGCGAGACTGTCGAGGGGCTTTGCTCTTGCCTCTCCCTGAAAAAGGCCCCAGCACAAGCCGCGCCGGAGCTTCAGCGCCCGAGCGGGAGCCCTAGGCTGCTGGCTGGGGAGCACCCTCTGCTCCCCTGCTGCTTGCACTGGCCCTCGGGCATCCCCTTCCTCCGCTGCGCACAGCACAAGCCTGTGGTACCTACATGGCCAAGTCGCACGCGCTCAGCAGGTGCCTCCACAGGGCGACAAGGGCACCTGCCAGCGGGCCGAAGGCCGTCCCTGGGTGGGGAAGCAGAGAAAACTTACACCCGTCTCTTGTGCCTGCGCTTCTCCTGCCCCTGGTGACACTGGCCAACGCTGGGGCACAGCCCAGCTCTCCCAGTTCACCCCGAGAAGGTCGCAGCCAGCAGCCCCGGCAGCACCAGCCTCGAGCACATCTGCCCTGGGCAGCAGCCACGCGGCAACGGTGGAGACCGACAGCTCTCCCGACCGAACGGGAATCAAACCCATGACCTTTGGCGTTTCAGCACCACGCTCAACCGAGTGAGCTAAATCGTCCCTGAAGCTCCCAAATTGTGGTTTTTTTTTCAGCCCAGTAGCTCCCTGAATGTGAGTTTCTCAGCCCCAAATGTCCAAAATTGGTGTTTCTGTGCCAAAACATCCCTGAACGGGTGCGCAGGAGGCCCAAAGGCTCTGCTCAGGGCTGTTCCAGAGCCCCAGAGCTCCCTGAATGGGTGTTTCTGATCCCAACATCTCCTTGAATGGTCTTTCTCAGCTCCAGAGTTCTCTGAGCTGGTGTCTGGAAGGGCCAGAGGATCATTAGGTGGACGTTGCTCAGCCCAGGAGCTCCCTATCTGGTCTGTTTGGTGGCCCAAAACCTCCTGACGTGGCTCGTCCTGCGATCCAAAGCGAGTCATGTTGTTACCTTGGAGGCCCAAAGCTCCCTAAATTGATGTTTCTGAGCCCAAACTCTCCCTAAATTGGTGTCTGCAACACCTCTTTAGGGAATTTGTGGGCGTCCTGAATACTGAAATAGGGATATTTTGGCTGTGGAATGTCCATTTAGGGAGCTTTGGAGCTCTAACTCAGCAATTTAGGAATCTTTTGAGCTCGGAAAGTACAATTTAGAGAGCTTTGGTGCTCAAAAGCCACGATTTGGGTAGCTTTGGGGTTTAGAATGGGTGTCTTAGGAAGTTTTTCAGCTGAGAAAGCCATTTAGGGATCTCTTGGGCTCAGATAAGCCATTGAGGAAGCCTTGGGGCCTCCACAACAGCTCCTGCAGGGAGCTTTGGCCTTGGAAATAGCGATGTAGGGAGCTTTTATGCTCCAGAATAACCACTTAAGGAGCTCTGGAAAGAGGAAAGTAGAAAGACTGTCCAGAGGGGTCTGGACGGGCTGGGTCAATGGGCCTCCGGGGTTTGCAAGCCCTACAACAGGCTGTCCCGGCAAGTGGTGGACTTTGCCAACAAGATGACGCCACTTGCGTGGGTTTCGATGCAGGTCGAGGCCCAGTGGTCTTTCTCATTTTTCTATTGCCATTTTTAACAAGAAGTCTGGAAATATTCCATTTCTTTAGCCCCAGCACCAGCCCAAGGCACCAGATTTATTTCTTCCCCTGCTCTCCTCCAGCCCTGATGCTCCCAGGATCCTGAGTTTTTCCCTTTTTCTAACAAAAATCCCTTCCTCTAGGGTGGTGGCGTTTGGGGTTTGTTTTTAGCAAATGCAGGGATTTTTATGTTGCTATTTTTGGAATCTGAGGGTTTTTTACTGGTGCTACAGGACCGTTTGAGGTTGAAAATCCACCTGCAGCAAGGCAGGGGCTTCGCACACAGCCACAACCCTTCTCCAGCCAAATGAAATGCGGAAGAACCCAAACTGGCAGCTCCTGAGGGTGGTTTGGAGGGGTTTTTTTGGAGGAGGGAGGGATGCAGCATTTTGAGGATGCTCGGATGGGTCTCCATTGGGCCATCAGCGTTGATTCAGGTCCCTAACCAATAAAAAATTAAAAAATAATTAAAATTTACTCATAAATACCCAACGGCACCCTTGTTGTGTGACAGGGGAGTTGTAAGCAATAGCCCCACATTTGGCAGAGAAAGCCAGTGAGAGAAGCACGAGGATGTACACAGAGAGAAAACCCGACAGAGGTTTCCTCTACAGATCAAAAACTGATGGACAAAAAGGACTCAAAACCCAGAGCGGCCTTTCCCATCAGCCCAATTTAAAGCAGCACAAGGAGCTTTTATGTTAACATTGCTGAAGAAATCCCTGACAAGGCGTCCTTCAGAACACTGCTGTGGTCTTCAGCAGGCTCAGGCAGACCAGGTGAAACGCTCAGAGCTCCCAGCACAGAACAGGGAAATGTAGAGGCTATGGGAAAAAAACAGTTCAGCTTTTCCACGATTATAAAAGCTGTGATGTTTGCTCCCAAGAAAGATGCGAGAGAGGGAGAACAACCTGCCTGGGGTGAAGGCAGAGTATGACCAGTCCATGAATCATTCGATGTCGATCCCCACCAAATCATGGTTGGGGTGGGGAACGGTGGGGATGGGAGACTGTTGTGGGGCTGGGAAACCGTCCCTGAGGTCAGCAGGACACGAAATCACTGAGGTGGGAAGTCATTGTGGTGGGAAGACCCAACCTTTGTGACGTCAGCTGCGGCAGGTGCTGGTGAAACCATCAGTGAGGGGATGGACCCAGACAGAGAGAGCACTGTCTGCTGCTGACTTCAGAAATTGCTGCCTCTCAGCAGAGACTTTCAGTTTCATCTTCGGAAATGCTGCTCGTTTGTTTGCTAATCTGGGTCTACCAGATTTTGAGGATTGGGATTGTGAATGCAGTTGTTTTGACTGGAAGACTGAGTTATTCTTAATATTGGTTCTGATGCTAATGCCCATGAATCTCTCGGCATTGTGGCGTTTCTGTAGGAATTGGTACAAGTCATTGATTTTCACTGTGCCCTTTCGCACTCAGTCTGTATCAGCAAAAGTCACCCCTGTGACTAGAAAGAGACACATTCCCTGACCTGTGTATTTGCAGGTTTCATGGCAAAACCCTCAGTCAGCGGGTTTCAATGTTGCAATTGCATCTCCCTTTCCATACAAACTGACTTAAAAGCAAGGTCTGCCAACAGAATGCAAATGCTCGGAGGACTTCCAGTTCAGCTGCACTGCAGACACACTGACCAATTCTGCAAGAATGTCTTTGCGTCATGTGTGAAAAAACACAGCGCTGTGAAGGACCAGTTGCTGCGGGATTTGTACCTGGTGTTTCAGAGAAGAAGGTAGAAAACAGATACAGCAATCGTTCACTTGTGGTTACTGATGCCACAGATTACGATGTTCTCATCAAGGCATCAGAATCAACTAAGTGAAAGGAGTGTGTTTTATTCCTAAAACTGGCTCTTGTAGCAGAATTCCTAGAGCGGAATAGGTTATGGTTACAAGCTGTAACTTCGTGTTATTTTCTGAAGTACAGGTGTTTACTTGCTACCAGGTACCTATGGAACTACTGAGGTGGAACAAAGATTTATTTTTTTTTTCCAAGTCTCCTCGAATCTATTTGACGATTTGTGGCAGCTGCATCCTTCCCCCATTGGTCGGGAGTGCCCCCCCCCAACACACACACACCGGTGAGTCAGCAGTTGCTAGGCAGATTTGAGAGAATCTTCTGGAAACCTGGCCTGGCTCGGCAATGACCCATCCCCCTGAGGGGCCCTCCCAGGAAGTTGGCTGGCAGCCAATGAGAGGCCGCGATGGCTTGATTGACCACAGTCAACTGGCCTGAGACTTTCAAAGGGGGTGCCCGCGGCCCTCTGGGGGCAGTTCCCTCGGGGCAGCTGGCTCTGCGGGCAGGGCTGCTCAGTCTCCCCCCTGAGGTGGGACGCGGCCTAAGGCACGTGTGTGGATTGATTTATCATCTTTAGAAACATGGGGGCGCTCTTCTCCACTGTCTCCACGACACTATTTTATGTTTAAGTTACATTTTCATACAGTTGTGTGTAAAGATTCTCTTTGTCAGAGAAGAGGGTGCAGTTCCCTTTTCTGTGGAGAACAGGTCAAAAGATCTGTAGGGAAAATCTCACTTATCCCTGTGTCCCGCTTTAAGACAAAGGGATTGCAAAGGGAGGAGCTCTCCGTCACTGCTGAAGTCACCAAATAGCACTAAAAATGCAGTCTTAAATGTGCTTTTGACCACATAATTTGAAAATACCTTTTTTCATACGAGGTGGTGTTTGCATCTTTGACAAACGTGCACTTCAGTATGTAACAAAAATCTGTCGTGATAGGTTACTTATTTGTGAAGTTAATATCCATGGATGACTCTAATTATTTCTGTTTCTGCAAGTGTCTTGTGCATACCTCTCAAATGACCCAGAAAAGACAGAATATTTCTTACTTTTTCCCTTATATAGGGCTTGTCATACAGGGCTGTGATCTCACTGAAGCAGTTGTGCTACAACATTGCAAAAAACTGTCCCTTGTTTTTTGTTGGAAAAGCAATCTTCTATTTAATGTGCTTTAAAAAAAAAAAAAAGAAAACCAACAAAAAAGCAAACCCTGAGAGGTATAAACGAAGTTATGTTACAACGATCCTGGTGCAAAGCTCTGTCCTGCTTTGCTCACAAAGAGGAAACAGCCTTCTAAAAGACACCCTCCAGAAGGAGCAATGCCCGTTGGCAGCACCTGACAGAAGCACACGGGCTTCCTGCGGCACCCAGGTTGTTGCCAGCTCCCCTCACGCACCTCTGATGGAGTCACCGTGTGCCCACAGCAGACTGGCACGAGGTGCTCGTCCTCTTGGCTGTGCTCCACCCTCAAGGTAACCCAGGGGCTGAACATGGCCCCCTTGAACAAGTCACGGAACATCCCTCTGCCACACGCTGCTTGTGGAACGGGCCGCTGGTCTCCTGCCACTCAGCTCTGGCCTCGGCGAGGGGATCAGCACTGCAAGGAGAGGGAGAAGCTGCAGGAGGCAGCTGGAGGCCCAGAGCAGCCAGGGCAGGGAGGGCGGTGGTGGGGCACAGACCTGTCCGGAGCCGGGCTGCTCCTTCCATCTGGGCATTCTGGCCGCTCTCCCTCAGCATCTTTCTCCCTTCCTTGACCTCTTTTGCCTGTGACGGCTTCACATGCTCAGGCTGATGTCAGTCTTGGGCTCTTCAGAGAGCGGTGAAAATATACGCACGTGAAGAAGGTGAACACCCAAAATACTGAAACACAACCCCCCCCCCAAGAAAAATACTAAAGGATGTGAAAGAGGCTCAAACTTCAAGATACCAGAGACTCGATTCTACCACCTCTGCCTTCCCTCCACGCTTCTGCTCCCTTCTCCTTCCCCCACTCCTCACACTCCCAGACTATTACCCCCCGGAGGTGCAGCCTTTTACTCCTTGGGACCCCTCTCACTCCCCGGCCCCACAGCGTGGCACACAGGAGCCAGCAGTGGCCTTGGGCCCTGCAGGAATCAGTATCAGCCAGAGCTTTCTGCATCCCAGCCCCAGGCAGTGACTGTGACATCAGGGGTTACCGCTGCCAGCAGCACACACTGTCTGCAAAAACACGCTGCCAACTTCAGAACGTGCAGAAGAGGCTGAGCTGGAAAATAAAAATCACGGAGCAGATTCGGTTTCGTTTAGCTCAAACCAGGACGACTACTAGTCGAGAGGTGAGCAAGAAACAGCAGGAAAGGTTGGGCGAAGCAAACAAAATGCAAGAGAAGGAAAAAGAGTAAAATAGAACTAGAAATAAAAATCAACTGGACAACAACCCTGCCCTTGCTTCAGCAAAGCCGAAAGACACCCCCCACCCCACCTGTTTCCCCCTCTGAGCCAGGAACAGTTTCAGCAGCAGAAGACACTTTCAGCCAGATCCCTTCTCTAGATCAACTGGGGTTTTTTCCCCATGTGATTTTATCTCTTCCAGATGATGCTGATCCCAGAGCGGAGCCCAAAGGGACCATTCCTGTCTGTTATTTCTGGGTCTTCTGCTGCACACAAAAGCTCCCATCTGCGAGGTTCTTCCAGAAAGAACGGCCACAGGAGTTAAGGTTTAAGAGTTCTGCAGAGCCTGGGACCGTGCTCCCCTCATGCGTTACAAGACTGAGCTGTGCCAGGACACAACGTGCTGGAACAACGTTGCCCAAAAGAGCTGGCTTAAAACAGGTCTGACTTCAAAGGATCCACACGTTTCTCTTCTAAAGGCGTGGGATGCTCTGACAAATCCAACACACAAGTGCAGTGAGAAAGACTAGAAAATAAGAGCCGTAAGGAGAGTCACTTCATCATGTGCATAGATGAGGTGATTTCAACTATTATCTCAACTTAGGTGGCTTGTGTTTAATATTGTGTTTCTTCACTATCAGAAATGACTATTTCTAGGTACAGCTACAGTCCTGAGTGGTTAAACTGCAATAGTTTCCTGCTCATGAAACAGCAGCACCAGAGTTTAGTGCATCCTATTAACAGCCACACCAACAGCACAGAAACATTCTCTGTCTCCGTTTGAATACTTCAGTTAGATCATAGTAAATCATATTAACAAACATATTAACAGCCCTCTAACAAATATGGTAAACAACGTATTAAACAACATGAACTTTATTAACAACATTAACTTTATTAACAACATTAACTCCATTAATTTTATGAACTAATTAACTTTATTGACTATGTTAACAATATTAACTACATATAAACTACACATTAACAACATATTACCATTTAAAAACATAACATTTAATAGCAAATTAACTACACATAAAAACATTAACATTTAACAGCAAATTAACTACACATTAACTATACATTAACAACACATTAACATTAACTTTATTAACATTAACTTTATTAACTACATTAACAAATTAACTTTATTAACATTAACAACACATTAATAACATATTAACAGCATATTAACACATTAACAAACATTAACAAACATATTAACAACCCTCTAACAAACATAGTAAACAACGTATTAAACAACATTAACATCAACTTTATTAACAACATTAACTTTATTAAATACATTAACTCCTTTATGAACTACATTAACTATATTGACTACGTTAACAACATTAACTACACATAAACTACACATTAACTACACATAATCTACACATTAACAACATATTAACATTTAACAACATAACATTTAATAGCAAATTAACTACACATTAACTATACATTAACAACACATTAACATTTAACAACATTTAATAGCAAATTAACTACACATTAACTATACATTAACAACACATTAACAACATTAACATTAACTTTATTAACCACATTAACAACACATTAATAACATTAACACCATATTAACACATTAACAAACACATTATCAAACATATTAATAAACGTATTAACAAACACATTAACAAACGTATTAACAGACACATTAACAGTCATCTAAGTCAAGGGTATCGACAAACAGACTGTGCCCAAAGTGATAACCCAGCAACAGCTCTGAGCCTCCACGTCCTCCAGCTCTGCTCAGCCTTGCCCCGCTAGAGCTTCACCGTTGGACGGGGCCGCAACACCCCCCTTGGCTTTGGGCAGGAGGGTCGAGGGCGATGGTGAAGCCGTGGGTCGGTGCTGCGGTGCTCGCTCGGTTGGATGGTCCCGAAGCTGGAGCTGAAGCTCTGGCTGCAGCTGCAGAGGCCCAGCAGGTCGCAGCGGCTCACAGAGATGATGTGTCGGCACCTGCAATGACAGAGGCAGAAGGCTCTGGCCAAGCCCTGGGGCAGGAGGAGGCAGGATGTTCATCACTGGATGAACGGTGAGATCATTTTGGTTGATTTTCAAATACGGGGGAGCTGGAGATTCCTCTCCCTGTATTTTCTGAACAATCATCTTTTGGAGAATGTCTCCATCTTTTTTGAAACACCAGTGCACACATCAGTGCCTTTCTTCTGGACAAAACTGCTCTTTGAAATTTGTTACATCAGTGGCGTTACTCCTGAGTTGCTGATTCACCTGACTTGGAGCATAAAACAACTCCCAGTCTTGCACCATTATAGGTCTTCACCAACCTGAGATTCCGAGAGGGATGTTCTCTAGAATCCATGGCTCGTGGCTGTTACGTTCTGAGAGAGGCCGTTACCTCCTGCGAGAGAGGAGGCGTTGTAGGAGGTTTTCTTCAGGCTCTCCAGGAAGAATCGCTCGTTCTCTAAGAAAGCGTGGTCCTGAGAAGAGAGGGAAGGATTGGATGGAGATGAGAGAGTGCCACAGGCTGAGAGTCCAGGGTGTTGCTCATGAGTGAGGGAAGTATCCTTAACCCTCCTTGACTCAGTGAGGAGCGGGCAGGTACCCATCTGTGGTACCCCCTGGGGTGTACGGGCTCCCCACCAGAGCCCAGAACCTCACCCTCTGAGCCAGACCCACAGCGGAAGCCCCAAAGAGCATTCCCACCTGGGGAAGGACCAAGCAGGGGCTGACGGGAGAGGTCGGAGACATCATAAAGCCAGAGTCCAGCAGAGCTGGCGTCTCCTACCCAGGGACAGGGAGAGGAGATGGGCAACCCCATCAAGCCAAGGATGCTACTGAACCGGAGACAACCTCTCAGGATGCTTATAGTATCACTCCTCGAGGTGCCGATGGCTTCTGCAAGCCCATCCAGCCCAGTGGCTCAGTGATGACCTTAGGAGACACCCTACCCTGTGGCAATCAAGCTCCAATCAGGCTTCGCCCAGCCCTGCTCCCACCCACGTTGCTGGAAGTCCCTTCCAGACCTGGTTTCCCACCACCTCACCTGCTCGGCCCTGAGCTTCCACAGCAGCAGCTGGGCGGAGAGCCCGGTGGGGCCAGCCGCGCCCAGGCTCTCCCTGCCACGGTGCAGAAAGGCTGCAACAGAAGCCTGACTGCGTGGTGTCGCCGTCGTTAGAGGAACTGCGGACAGAGACAAGAGCATCCTTTTTTTTTGCTGCCTGCATGACCCTGCAGCAAGGTCCTCCCTGACCTCTCGGTGCAAACGGGCTTTAACCCACCCACCTCTCCCTTCCTGCTCCCTCCTGGCACCACCCTGGCTTAGAGAGCTCTGCTGAGCTCCTTCAGAGGACACGGCAGCCGCCTCGCATCTGAGGTTGATACGCAGAGGAACCAAAACAGCTCCCAGCAACGTCCTAAGCCTCCCAAGAAGCGCAACACAAGTGCAGCCACCCCCCCAGCACGTCCCTTCCTGCGAGCAGCACGCAGGAAGCCTTACGTGCGTTAGAAGCACCGAGCTTCTGCTCCGCAGCCAGCAGCATCACGGGGTCGCTGGGTTCGAGCTGTGTCCTCTGGTGAGCCGTGCTCAGCCACTCCTGCCCCAACCGCAGGAGACAGGGAGAGAGAGAAGCTGTTAGAAAAGGTTCAGGGGCTCCTTTGTGCATCCCTTTTTCTCCTTCCAGGAGAGGATTCACGACTTTGGGAGGGGCGTGAAAGCCCGGCTTTGCTGCTGGCCTGCGCACAGCTGTGACCTGCAAGCGCAGAGGCTCCGCTCACCTTGGCCCTGCTTTTCATCTCCTCCTGTCGCTGCCGGAGGCGCAGCGCGGCCCAGTTCACCCTCCTCCTGTCCAGCCTCAGCTCCTGCCAGGCCTTGTCCAGCAGCTTCCTGTCCCTCGCCAGTTGCTCCGCCTTGGCCTTCAGCTCACAGGCCTGGGTTTTCAGCTCTGCCTGCTCCTAGCATGGGTACGGAGGAAACTGATGCATCACCTGCCCTGTCCTGGACACTCTCGTGTCTTCCCAAGTGATGGGAGAGATCTGACTCCTCCTGTGTGCCAGTCTGGCTTGCAGAGAATCATCACCAGGTGCTCAAGCAGTGGCCTCATCCACCCCGTGGCACAGGAAGGTTTTGCTTAACCCACCGCAGGAGTTTGCTCTCACCAGACGTACAACGGAGGTGGCTGTGCCTGGTCTGGCCGCCCAAACTCCTCCCAGACAAAGGGTAGAGACACAGGCAACACCTCAAATAGTCTGGTGGAGGCTGTTCCTGGAACAGCCCGATTCTCACCACCCAGACTGACATCTGTGTCTTAAACACCCAAACACAGCTCGGAACATCTCCCCGCGGGCAGGACCCACCCGTGAGCCTGCCCGGTGGGGCTCGAGGCCACGGGAAGGGGCTCCACTGCGGTACCTCGGCCAGGCTGATGATGGTCCCCTCTCTCTGGGAGCCCATCTGCACGCTCCTCCCAGCACTTCTGCATCACCCACTTGTGCTCCTCCAGCAAAGCGCTCTGGAGAGCATCGCAGCAGAGGCAGAAAGCAAGCAGTAAATCCCATCCGCTGTAGGATTTTTCGCCTTTAACCTCTCTCTGCCACTAAACCCCACACGATAGCCAGAAGCTGCTTCAAGCCCACGATGCCTGGCAGGAACCCTGCGTGGAGAACCCCAGGCTCCTTGAGAAGCAGCGTGCACCACGCATGCCCAGAGCAGCCTCGTGCATCCACATGCCAGATTCCGGCACGGTCGGACGGCAACTCACCGTGTGAGCAGGTGTGGGATTGAGGAGGCAGAGGAAGGGCGCTGCAGCCCAGCACCCAGCTCTCTCCTCCGCTACACGCGCAGTGCAGCCCACACAGGACGTGCGAGAGGCGCCAGATGTCTGCCCCACCTCACCTTCGCCCTCTCCAGCTCTGCTCGCTCCACGGAGAGCTGGTGGCTCATGACTCGCCGCTGCTCCTCCAGCGAGTGCTGCAGAGATTCCACTTTGGCCCGCTCTGCCGTCGCCTTCCACTGCTCCTGGGTTCAGTCACAGAGGAGAGTCAGATGCCACTCACAGGCTGCAGACCAGAGACCTCCAGTGGACAAGATCTACGCCCTGTACCCCAACAGGAGGGCTGACCTGGGCAGAGGACGCAGCACGGGCTCACCTGCTCCAGCAGTTGAGTCTGCTCTCCCAGCCCGGCCTCCATTCTGGCAAACACCTCTTCGAGCCGGCTCCGCTCCTCCTCCATGTCTCTCTGCTGCTGCAACAGCCTCTCCTGGAGCACTGGGGAGAGGCAGCAGCAGGGCCATGAGCAGCAGGAGGTGGGAAGCCGCCCTCTGTCTGCATCATGTTCATGGAAAAACTCCACGTTTGTGCTCATCACCTTCTGCACATCCCAAGGACACCGTTTGTCAAAAGTTGACCCTGAGGTGCTCAGTGATCAAGGCAAGCGTGACTCTGCCAGCCTCGTCTCCCAGCCTCTGGCTGACTTGGAGCGATTCTCCCTGGTTTATGGGTGTTCCCAGCAGGGACCCCGCAGCTGTTTTGGTGCAGGGGAATGGCAAACGTACTCTCGAACTGCTCTTCCCGCTGCCGTGTCTCCATGGCCAGCTCCTGGGAGGCGGCGCGGTATGTGGCCTCCACCTTGTGTGAGAGGTCGTGCAGGTTGCTGGAGACCCTCTCCATCTGCTCGACGACGCCCTTCAGAGACCTGAGGAGAGAAGCGAGGGGAGGGTTGCCCCTGCGGGACTCACTTCATCTCACCGTGACGGAGAGGGGCATGTGTGGTGGGCCAAGGGCTGGGCAGCCCTGCCCTGAACCTCCCCGGGTCCCAGCAGAGCAGCAGGAAGATGTAGCTGCCGCTTAGGGGAGCACTGATGGATATTAAACAGCTCAGCATCCCCAGAGGCAGTGGGTGGGAGAGGAGGTGGCCCCTGTCCCCAACGTCTGAGGCTGGCTCCCCATCAGACAGGGAACTCTCCGACCAGGGAGCAATGTGGGGAGACCACGCTGCTGTTGGTACCTGGTGTGTGACATGGCACTGGTCACCGCATCGACCTCGTGCTCTTTCAGCCACTTCAGCTGCTGGAACTGCTCTTCATAGTCCTGGCGCATCTCCTGGATGGACACCCTGCGGGACACGGGGAAGGAGCCCACCACGGGCTGTTACAAACCAGTGCTTCCCACAGCGGGTACTGTGGAAGAGCCTTGGTCATGGCACTGAGAACTAGGTCCCAGGAGCTGAGCTGGCACGGTGCTCTGTCCTGAGGCATCCCACTGACAGGCATCCCCAGCTGGGACGGACCACATCTGGGACAACTGGAAGCCACTGAGCTGCCCACAACCCAGTGCTTCTGAGGGCTGACTGCTCCTTTCCCCCTGTCCCCAAAGTGCTCCCTGGTTCCTTTGCTGAGACTGGAGGTACTAACCCCACAGGGGGGCCACTCTCACCTCTGCAGCTCTCGCAGCCGCTCCATCTCCAGGGTGTGCTGCTGCTTCAGCGCGGCCAGGCGCTGCTGGTGCTCTGCCCGCGCCTGCTCTGCTTCCTGGCTCTGCGAGAGCAGCTGAGCCGCCAGCTGCTCCTTCTCCTGCCGCAGCCTCTCCTCCCGCTGCCCGTAGGTCTCCTCCAACACCTTCATCCGGCTCCTGCCCAGAGAGGTCACGGCAAAGCAGCAGCGTTGCTTTCATGGCAACACTCGGGACTCTCTGCCCAAAGTGCACGCGGGGATTTAGGAGCAGATGGTGTCGCCCTGGGCATGGGGAAACGTGCAGCATCTCTGCAGTCTGAGCCCGGAGCCCTCCTGCTGCTGCCCAGCGCGGTGCCCTGCCTGGGGACGTGCTGGCAGTGGGACTGGCCCCTCCTCCTCGGCACCCATGGCACAGCGTTGGTGAGAATGGACCCCCACCTTGGCTCACCCAGGGGGCTGCTCTCTGCGCCCACCAGGCCCACAGCAGTGCGGCTCTCTGCCTGCCCTCCTCAGGGACGGATTTGGGAAGTGCCCCAGCACTCACACCCCAGGGCAGATGGAGAGGGCTCTGGGCAAGCACAGCACAGAGGAGCGGAGCACAGGCGACAGCCTGGTGGTACCTGTGTGTGCTCTCCAGGAGATCCAGGTCCTCCCGGTGCCGCTGCTGGAGACTCTCCAGCAACAGTTTGCCCTGCGCCCGCTCCAGCTCCAGCGTCCGGACCTGCCAGGCACCCAGGGAGAGGTTGTTGTGTCACCCCAGGGACAGAGCCCCCGCAGCAGCAATTGGTGGCTGGAGGCATTTCCGGACAGAGGGTCCTCCTCTCTCCCCTGTCACCCTGATGCTGTTTGCAGCGGATACGGCCCCTTCCCCCTCCCCTCGATCCACCTGTGGTCCCCCCCCAGCAGGCGATGGGGCTCACCTGGCTTTCCAGCTCTGCCACACGGGCCTGGGCGCTGAGCAGCGCTGCCCGACAGCCTGATGGGTCCTCAGAGAGCTGGGCTGCGGGAGCCCCCAGCCTCCGCTCGTGCAGCAAGCCCAGGGCTGGGCACTGTGCCTACAGGGATGGCAAGAGAAGAGCAAGGCCCTTCAGCATCAGGAGCCATGCAGTGTGCTCATCAGCCCCTGGAGGAAGGCACACGCCTCACCCGCAGCTGTGGGACAGCCTGGAGATGTGCCCTGGCTGTAGGAGCCTGTGGAGACACAGGGATGCTCTCAGGGAGGTAAAGCCCTGGGGAGAACATCTCCTCCTCGCCTGGCAATGGCGACCCATCCCCAGCCCACTGCAGTCCCTCCTCTACCCTTCTCCAGCCCAGCCCCACTGCCGCCCTGAGTCCCTTCGCCCCACGTGACATTTGGCAGCCCCTACCCCAGACAGAAGCATGTTGGGCTCTTCCTTCTCTGGGGACAGACTCAAGGACAAGACCATGAGTCCTCTGGGAGACAGGGTGTGTCCTGCCACCGGGACACAGCGAGATGAGAAATGGGGGCTTCAAAGACCGAGCAAGAGCTGCCCTCACTGTCAGAGGCTCTGATTCCTCTTCAGTTGTCTAGAAACAATCTCACCGCCACACGGAAGAAAAAGTCCTTTATCAACTGGAGCCTCGGTTGTCTAATTAATGTCATATTTACAAGCCTGAAGAACTACGGAAATGCTGCTCAGGCGACACAGGGCTGGAAATGCACATGATTTACAGAGCACCCACAACACACACGCTTTGGCCCGATAAATACAAATTGCGGCATCTTGGGGCTCTCCAAACACTTTGCCTCCAGAAACACGGGCTCCCAGAGGTGCAAAGAGGGGCACACCCCTCCTCCTGCTGAGGGAGCCGAGTCGGGCGGGAGCAAGTTGCAGCGCAAAGTCTGTGATCATCACCCCGACCCCACGCACCCTGGGGACACGGCACCTACCCGAGCGAGTGGGGCAAGGCCCTGAGTCTCCTGCTCTCCCGGCAACAGGGCTGCGGGCACTGAAAATTGAACAAGTCCGGGATTCAGCCACGGCAATGGAACCATCCACCCGCCCTGAAGGATGGAGCTCTGGGTCTCCTGGGCTGAGTGAGAAGGATCCTGTTCTGCTCTGGCAGCTGGGGATGGGGACGCAGAGTCGGACAGGCTTGTCCACAAACACACCCCTACCCTGCCCCATGCACCATTCGGCTGTGCCGGGTAAGTTTGGGGCCATGAAGCCATGACACGGGGATGACGGGATCCTGCACCTTGGCAGCCTCCTCCAGCAATGCCCACTCAAAGCCTGGGCAGCATTCACGTGGCCAAGGGCGAGGCTGTGGGTCCTGCCTTTTTTCTTTTCTTTTTTTTTCCCCCCCCCCCAGGGCAGAGGGACCCTCTCTGGATACCGATTCCCAAAACTGTACAGCCACACAGAACGCACCCAGGGCACGGGCGTGTCCGGAGGGATCCGCCTTTGCAGCCTCCGACGGGGGCACGGAGGCTTGTTTCACGGTGCTGAGCCAGGGCAGCGGCTGCCTGTGTGGGCACAGAGACACACGTGATGCACAGCAGCGTCACAGCTCTGCCAGAGGCACACACAGAGACTGTTTCCTGCTCAGCAGTTCTTGATGTTTCAAGCCTGGCCGTTCCACTGTGATAAAATAGGCAAGAGCCTGATGGTCCTTCAGAGCTGCCCTCCCTCCCAGTTACAGAGGTCCAAGACACAGTGACACCTGCTGACTGCCAGCTCTCTCCATTCCCCAGCCTCACCCACGGAGCTGCTTTCTGCAGGAAGTCTCACCCAGGGAGCGTGACAGAAACACGAAGAAGGCCTTGCCCAGAGCCCTCCGCGCTCGCTTACTTGTCCCGCAGGGCAGCTGTCGGCTGCGGGGCTCCTGTGGAGGCGGCTGCTTGGCTGCAAGGAAGAAAAATCCTACGTGGGAAAGCCAAGAAGGCAATGGAAGACAAGAGCCTTTCTCCCAACACCAGCTCCTGCCTTTGAGGTGAAAGCCTCTGTCCCACTCAGCTGCAGCAGGATTCCTTTGGGCTGCAGAGGCAGCAAACACACCTCAAAACCTCCATCACCAGTGCTCCTCCCTGCTGCATCCACCGCCTCCCCTGGGCAGCAGCCCCAACTGACACAGCCCTGCCAAAGGCACACGGCTCTTTGCTCTGCAATTCGCTTCCCAGTCAATACCTCACAGGCTGCTTCCCTGCCGGCTGCTCCTCAGTAGGTAAAAGCCCCGCCAAAGGATCGTCTAAATCTGGAAATAACCCCAGAGAGGTAGAAAAGGAGAATGATAATACCGAAACCAAACAAAACAACAAACCCAAAGTTATTTCCAAGAACAGTTCTGTGCTAAGCCCAATACTACTCCCCACTACGTACACGTGGGGACAGGACATCACGTCTGCCTAAAGCCACAAAAGCAGAGTCTGCAGGGACCTGGGATACCCTCGAGTCTCCCTGAAATTCAAATGCTCAGGAGCTAAATTTCAGCTTGTTTTTTTCTATATTTGCTTTCCTCCAGAATAAAACAACTCAACATCTGTGTGCTTTAACACTTGGCCACTGCTTAGGCAATGAAAAAGAGGAGAAGAAAGCTCACCTAAACCACCTAAAGCCAATTAGTGATTTTAACAGATGCTGCCAGGCTTTGACAACCAGATCTCAGCTGTGCCAGGAATCCAGCCTCCCTTTGGAAGTTGGACAGAATGCTCCCTCCCCAGTACAAAGGTCTCCAAGTGCTACAGTCATTACAAACCAAATGCCCTCAGGAAGTGTCTCACAGTCCTGCCCTGGGGAGGGACTCAACCACTGAGCAGCCTTTTTTTTTTTCTAATCACCTCTAAGGGATTCAATTTGCACCGGCATCCTGGGAGTGAAGGACTAGTGTCTCCTTAACTAGCACAGCCTTTGGTTACCAGAAGAGGCAAGCTATGCACAGAGGGCAAGGACAGAGTCCTCAGATGCCCCCACACATCTGTGCGCTGAAGTGAAGTGAGATCCCACCTTCAAAGTTCCATTTCTTGTACTGCCGGGAAGCAGGCAGGGATGAGACCGGCTTCTTCTCCATCATGGGAACAGACTCTCCTAGAAAGAGAGGCCACGGCTCTCAGAGACGAGGGACTGCAGGAAGGGCCCCTTCCCACCCTGGCTGAAGGTCACTTTTCTGGTGGCACATGTTGCGAGACACAGTGCCCTCACAGGCCTGCCAGCTGGGAATCTCTCTGGAGAGGTCTCTTGGCAAGCAGAGAAGGAGAAAAGGCTCTGGGGAAGAGCAGGACAGTCTGGCAACTAGCAGATCTTAAATGCAAGCCCCCTGGCTCTCCTTCCAAGCAGGGTGGGCAGATCCCACTAGAAACACTTTGCCCCGCACCAGGGAACGGCCAAATGGAGTTTGGTGGGAGGTGGCAGCGTGGCCGCTGTCCCTGCTGGCGTTAGTGATGTTATCACAGCAGGACAAGAGGCCGGCCCAGGGATCTCCCGAGGGATAACACGTGGCCAGAGTAATGCTCCTCCAAAAGAGACCAGCAAAAGGGTTTTAGGGACACTTTTTGTTCCCCATCCTAGAGGAAAATGCCCCCCGCTCATCTGCAGTCTGGCTGCGAAAAGAAAAGCAGTCTCCTTTCTACCTTCCTCTGGAGCCAGCAGCTTCCCCGTGGGTTTTATTCCTCCTCCCAAGGAGTCACATCTCCCAGGACTCTTCGCAGCTGTCTTTCCTGGCTCAGAGCTGGGTTTTGATATTCCCAGGAGATCAGCTTCCATGTCGTCCACGTCCTGGAAAGCAAGAGGACAAGGATGGGAGCTGCTAATGCCCCAGCACCGCTTCTCCCTTTGGAGGCTGGGGCTGGAGGCCGTGGCTGCAGCCCGTGTGGGGCTGAAACAGAGGGGATTTATGTCCCTACCTTCAGGGTCTGCCGAAGAGCTTGGGGGTCTGTCTCGGAGGCACCGGATCCCTGCATGTCAGGGAGGGGAGAGATCAGACAGGTGACCACACTTGGAAAATTCCTCGCCCCTTGCTCCAGCCCCTGGTTTTCTCCATTTTATGCGGTGGAAGAATATGTGCCCAACTCCTCCCGGTGTCCCCTCACTGGAAACACCCTGGGCCTCCATTCCTTTGCTGAGATCCTGCTGCCTCTGGGAGGAGTGTCAGGAACACCCAAGGTCATTGCTTTGGCTGAGGTGTTTTTACCCCAAGTGCGCTCAGGAAGGCTGGGCAGCAGCTGCAGCACGTTCCCCGCTGCATCTGCTTCATCTCGGCCAGGGTACCTGGCAGCCCTTCTCCCACCATCCGCCCGCTCCCCTGTCCTGTCTTCCCCAGTGATACCAGAGAAGGGTCGCCGCCTCAGCCAAACTCCACAGTTCACCCCTGATGTCCCACTGCTTACTCACACGGGGCGACACCAGGGGCAAGCTTGGCCCAGCTCAGTCTCACACCTCAGGACACCTGGGCTCTCTCCCAAAATTTGGGCTCACCTCTGCAGCTTCCTTGTCCTCTACAGGAAGCTTCCTGAAGAAATCATCTGCTGGAAAGGACCTGTGACACAAGCCTGGAGGTTAGCAGCCTCACACGGGAGCTCTGAGCAAGGGTGCCCGAGGGACAGCCAGGCCAGGTGGCGGGAGGTGGAGGGGACCCCATGAGCGTGCTGCAGCAGCCGCATCACACGACACAGAAAACGAGGCTAAAATAGCACCAGGTGAAAAGACAGCAGTGCTGAGCCTGCTACACTTAAGCAAGCAGCTGTGACAAGGGAGGTTCAGGGAAGATGTACAGGGCTGGGGGCACTCGACTCTTGCTGGGAAGCTTCAGGCTCTGGGCTCCCAGTTGCCAAAGACACCGCAGGCAACTCGCTTTCCCAGGCAACTGCCATCAGGGCAGGGAGCGAGGTGGAGAAGCCAAGGGGTCGGTCAGAAGGATCCGCGGAGCAGTGAGATCTCCCGGCGAGGGAGCCTGTGTCTGAAAGGCACTCACTTCTCGCTGGCCTGCACGCTGCTGCCCCGGGCTCTCCCACTGCTGCTCGCAGGCGGCTGGGAAGCCCCGGCAGATTGAACAGGGGTTTCGTCTGCAAAGGAGACAGAGAGAGATCAGGATGATGGACACAAGCACGTTCCTGGCCTGGTGTCGCCGTCTGACCCTGGCTGGCAGCCGGGTGCCCACACAGCCGCTCTCTCACCCCCCCTTCTCCACTAGACGTAGATCTACATCAAAGGGCTCAAGGTTTGAGAGAAGCACAGGGAGATCACTTGCATTTACCGTCCCGGGCCAAACAGACTCGATTTTGGGGAAATTAGTTAGATTTATGAAAAGAATAAATCAGAGAAAAGTAGTGAGAAAGAAGAAAAACAAACAGATCTTAAAAGAAAAACACCTTTCCCCCATCCCTCCCTTCTTCCTGCGCTCAACACCAATCCCGGTTTCTCCACCTCCTCCCCCCGAGCGGCGCAGGGGGACAGGGAGTGGGGGTTACGGTCAGTTCAGCTGATGTGGGTTCCACCGCTGCTTCTTCACTCCGGGGGAGGACTCTTCACTCTTCCCCAGGGCCACTGTGGGGTCCCTCTCACGGGAGACAAGCTTCACGTTCTCTTCTCCACCGTGAGTTGTCTCACGAAGGGCAATTCATCACAAACTGCCCAACGTGAGACACCCCACGAGGGGCAATCCGTGAGGCTGAGGTGCAGCCCTTCAGGGGAAACTGCTCCAGCGTGAGTCCCCCGCGGTGTCACAGCAGCTTTTAATCAAACACAAACATCGCTTCACCTCCCCAGGCTGATGTCCAATCTATTCAATGGCCTCTGACTCTGCGAAACCCTGCTCCCCACTCTGCTCCCGGCTTCACCCCCCCCGCCCCCACAGCTGGAGCCCCCTCAGAGAGCAAGGGCTGTTGCACCAGCACCTCTTGCTCCCAGGAGCAAAGCAAGAGTGTAAGGACGCTGCCCCTTCAGTTACAGAGCAGGTTCATTTTACCATCAGGTCCCAGGAGGTCAGCAAGCAGGTCTTCAAGGGAGTCTGAAAGGAGACAAATTAAAGGCGCTGAGGCAGGGAAGCTCACAGAGCAGGTGTAGAAGAGCTCCCGACTTCAGGCTGGCTCGCTCTTCTGAAACGCCCAAAGATCCAGGTTTGGTCTCCAGCATCGTCAGCACGAGACATTCCTGGCCGGTCTAGGGAGAACTGCTAGAACTTGATACAGTATTTTAGGGATGAAAGATTTAGTTGCCTTAGCCTGAAACGGGATATTTTTATGAGGTGACCCAGGTGCTTTCTGTTCCGTGAGGTGCCGGTCACAAGCAGCACTTCATCTGTGAGCTCTCACCCTGCAGCATCTCAGAGTCCCTGGGCAACCCTACAAACACTGCTCCAGCGTCACGGGCTGCAAGAGGCCTCCAGACAAGCAGTTAGCGATGAGGTGAGGAGGAGAACTCACAGAAATGCACATATTCTCCCCTGGATTCGGGAAAGCCCACAAGAAAGGAGCACAGGGCCTCGATACGCAAAGCCACGGGAGATGCAGGTGAGCATCTCTGGCTCAGCAGTGACCCGACGCACTCGGCTGCAGCTTTCAGACACGGGTGATGAAACTTCCCAGCAGCCAGGACTGCCCCCTGATGCCAGCGTCCCCCCTCCTCTGTCCCCTGCGTCCCCAGCAGGTCAGAGCACCCCCAGTCAGAGCAAAGCAGGCACGGGTACGCACCTCTGCGACTTGTCTTGCCTTTGGCAGCCTGTGGAGAAAGACAAATCCCCCCGTTAGCAAACGAAGCAAGTCCGACCCGGCCATTCCCCGGACGCCCCGAAACCAGAGGCAGGTTTCTCCGAGCAGCCCCCGAGAAGCAGCGAAACCCTCCTCCCGCCCGCGCTGGCTGGCCCCGGAGATGTCTCCCCCTTCCCGGGCGGGAGGGAGCACAGCCCCTCCGGAGCCCCTGGAGCGGGGCAGGAGCCTCCAGCCCTGGGGATGCCTCTGCCTCCCCGCAGAGCGGCCCCGGCGGCTGCCCCCGGCGCCCCCCCCCCCCGCCCGCCCCGCACTCACCATCGCCGGCAGGAGGCGACCTCGTCTCTCCGACTCCGGAGCAGCCGCGGGAACCTCGGCCTGAGCGGCCGGCACCAACGGAACGGCACCAACGGAACGGCCCCAACGCTCCACCCGGCGTCTCCGCGTCCCGTTGCCCCGGCAGCCGCGTCGCCTCCCCGCGCCCTGGCCCCGCGCGGCGGGTCCCGGCCCCCGCAGCGTCCCCGGCGCCGCCTCCCGCCCCCAGCCCGGCCCGGCCCGGCCCGGCCGCAGGTGCCGGCTCCCCCCCGGCCCGGCCCGGCCCTGCCCCTCGCAGGGAAACGGAGCCCTCGGCGGCCTCGGGTCGCCAGATGCGGCTCCCGGAGCTTGCGGGAGCAGCGGGGCCGGGGCGAGGGGCCCGAGGGCCGCAGCCCCCTCCCGCCCCGCCGGGCCCCGTGCGGGGCCGGGAGCGGGACGCGATGAGCCCCGGGGCGGGGCTCGGGGAGCCCGAGGCCGCCCCCAGGATGGGCCTTCAGAGGCAGCAGCCGGGCTGGGGCACAGACAAGAGGCCGCCCGGGGCTCGCAGGCCCGGCCGTGGTGTTTCCCGGGGCCAGAGGACCCGCAGCCCTCCTTGTTATAAATTGATGAGACTCAAACTCCGGGTTGAGACAATAGTCAAAGTTTTTATTGCCAACTAAGATAGTCAGCAAGCAGCGATAAGCAAAGCAGCGCTGGGTGAAGGCACTTCGGTGAGAAGCTTCACTCAGGGGAGGCGCCCCACTGCTTTAAGTGGCCTCTGTTTAAAGGCATCCACTGAATCCTTCACCGACGAACCTTCTAAATTAGCGATAAGCAAAAGAAAACCGGTGACCCTGTAAACTTTGTGCACGAAGATCCGAAAGAAGACGCAAGGATGCGTGAGTATAGGCCGGTTATCCATTCGGTTGGGGTGGGATTCCCGAGGTGTGCTGAACGAGACGTCCAATTGCGGACGAAGCGAGGGTGGACCCTCCAGTAGTGCAGTTCTCGTAGCCCGCGAGGGAGCGAGTCACGACCGAGGGGAAGCGTGTGTGTGTGTGTGTGTGAAGGCACCTCGGAAGATGGGTCAGAGGAAAAGCAAACCTTCTGACTCCATGGGTGGGGAACCACAGGGTAGGCTTCCCCGGATACCCCCAGACAGTCCGCTAGGCTTAATGATTAAATATTGGAATGATTATACTTTTAGGAAGGGTAAGAGCAAAGTAAAAATGATCCATTATTGTATGGAGGTCTGGGGAGGAAAAGAAATTCGCAGAGATTACCTATATTGGCCAGTATTTGGCTCCTTTGAGGATTGGATCTAACAGGCTTTAAATATTTACGTGAACTTTAAAGAACCATTCAGCCTGGAAGAAAGCAAACACGCATCTCTGTGGAGAGGGCCAGAGACGCGGGTGAATTTATACCCTCTTAAAGAAAAAGGGGGGCAGGAGCGAAAGAAAAGTAGACGCACGGAAGAAATCCCGGTAACCCCCCCCACCGTATGTGCCACCTCCGCCACCGCCATTGCCAGTCCCCAATCCCTCACCACGACCAACTGCCCCTCCCGTGAACCCAGACAGCGATTCAGGTTCAGATAGTGACCAGAACAATAGGCGTCTGACCAGAAGCCAGACACGAAGCCAGCAACGGCAAGGGAACAGTTTATATCCTCTTAGAGAAACTGCGGTGGGAGGTCCACAGGCAGGGATGGGATATGTGGCAGTCCCCCTCAACTCAGGCCATGTCCAAGATTTTAAGAAAGAAGTGGGGAATTTGTGAGAAGATCCTCTTGGGGTTGCGGAAAGGGTGGATCAGTTTCTAGGTCCTAACGTCTACACCTGGGAAGAGTTACAGTCCATCCTGAGCATTTCGTTCACACCAGAAGAAAGGGGAATGCTGAGGGCAGGTATGCGGATTTGGGATGAAACACTGTCTGTAAATCTTTTCTTTACACTCAGAAATGATTATAAATCCAGGAAGGACTCTGGGTTAATGGTTCAAGATAGCAATGGTTTGGTGTTAAAAGCAGACAATAACATGGTGTTGTTCGTCATGTAGCATTGGTAGGCAATGCAACAAATGTAAGAAGAAATGTGAGGAAGAAGGAGAAGAGGATGTTGATACGTTGGCTGGACTGAGGAGGAATAAGTAGGAAGCAGCTGCAGGGGGGCGAGTGGAGGACAGAGAGAAAGAAGGAGCAGTGATACGGAGAGCTCTGCTGAGGGAGAAAGTGTACAAGCCCCTCTCAGACAGACTGTAGGAGGGTTTGGAGACTGGTTTGGTTCAAGGTGCTGTTTTTGGTACCAGATTTAAAGACTTGGAAAGATAGCAGGCACGTGTAGGAAGGACCCTGACTGGGTACTGAAGGTTATGGAATGGCTGGAATGACAATATCTCAATTGATTGAGACAGCATATAAAATTTATAGTAACAGGGAGGAGGTTTAAAAAGAAGAAAAGTAGAAAAAGGAAAAAATTGGAAACGAAGACAAACAAACGTGCATCAATACTGGCGGCTGCAATAGCCCGGGAAGTGATGAGATCAAAGGACAGGGCTATTACGCCTCGGGGGGCGGGGAGGCGACTTCCTAGGAGAGCATCAAGGGTCGGAATCCCTTTGAGAAAAGATGGGTGTGCTTTTTGTAAAAAGCAGCACTGGAGGACAGAATGCTCACAATTCAGTCGGTGGGGTTTGAAAGAATACCGAAGTGTGATGTTAGATACAGACTGTGTGAGACAAGAGGATGAATCGGAATCCTCAGCACAACCCGCGGTAATAGTAAAGTTGGAGAATGAGCAGTACTTGGCTTAAAGGATGCTTTCTGGGAATGTCCGTTTACAGAGGATAGTAAACTTTTTTTTTTTTTAATATGTTAGTGGGAACAAGAGGAAAAAGGGAGAATAGTAAAACAACAATGGATGTGAACGGTCCTTCAGCAGGGATCCACAGAGGCACCGGTTCTGTCTGGGCAAGCTCTGCAAGAGAGCGCTCATTTACTCCGCCCCCAGGGATTAGGTTACTGCAGTCTGTGGAGGGGGGGAGCACAGCTTTAACGTGTTCAAAAGCAGGTTAACCAAAGCTCAGGCCCCAGTGGGGAAGTGCGGGTAAGTGACGTGTTCTTAAACAAGTATGTGGCCAGAACACTGTCTCCTGTAAAACCTCTTTGACAGGAAGTTCAGCTGGCACAGACCCTGCCTTTGGCCTTTGCTGTCCATAGCATTCAGCCAGGAGACTGGGTCCCCACTAAAGAGTGGAAAGAAACACCACTGGTGGCGTGGACCATGCCAAGTACTGTTAACTACGCAGTCAGCAGTCAAGGCAGCCCAGCACGGGTGGGCTCATCATACCCGAGTCAAGATCTCCAAAGACCCAGAAACTTGGACTTCTAAGCTGGAGGAGAAGGATGGGAGACTGCAGTTAACTCTTTGCAGGAGTGAACCGGAGCAGTGGTCAGTGTGTCAACTTCGGGGGGAGCCCCAGGTGTTAACCCACAGATCACCTGCTGAAGTGGTCTGAAAAGACCTCTCTTCTCTTGGATCTCCAGTGATGCGGGGGCTGATGCTCACAGCTGTGCTGTCACTGCTCGCTTTATGCAGAATTGCTTCTGTGTATTTATTCGTCACACCTGGTGTAGAAGGTAACATGGGAACTGGGATGTTCTCAGTACGGAAGTTAGAGGGGAAAATGCCAAAGGGGAACTGGCAAAGGGTGTTGCCCCATCAATTCCTACCAGACTGCCCTGTGTCGCTGTTGGAAAAAGGAAGAATTCAAGCTCATGTTCTTGAAAATAAAGGTCTGGATGCCCAAGTTCTCATGTTACAGACGGACGCCGTGCCGCAGGAGGTACTAGAGGGAGTAGAAAACACCGTAATGATCCTGGTTTTGGGCCTCAGAAACACCAGGAAGATCTTGAGCAGCTGAACTGGTAACCACCCAGCTGAAGCCAGATGCCAGACTGGTAAGGTGAGAGACACTTTTTCAGGCTGGCCAGAGGCTTTTCCTTGTTGCACCAATAAAGTAAGAGAGGTATCAAAAACATTACTTGGAGAAATAGTACCAAGGTTTGGGGTGCCCATAGGACTATTGTTAGATAGGGGCCCCACATTTCATAGCAGAAAGAACTCAGAAGATTTTAACACTAATTCCAGATAACAGGAGCAGGAGTCTGGATGAGGAAAATATTGAATACTCTAGAGCTGATAAAGAATTAATAGAACAAATGGGAGGGCAGATTCCTTCCAAAGGATGGGCACGCCTGAGTAATGGCAGAATTAGGGAGAACTGTCAAATTGATTTTTCTGAACTTCCAAAAAAAAAAAAAAGGGGATACGGCAATCAAAGTTGGGGAACATGCCTGTTTTGGTTTGGCCTGGCCAGATTTCAGCGGCGGGGGTGGAGCTGCAGGGTGGCTTCTGTAAGAAGCTGCTAGAAGCTCCCCAAGATTGATAGAGCCAATGCCAGCCGGCTCCAAAGAGGGACCCGCCGCTGGCCAAGGCTGAGCCTATCAGTAAGGTGACAGCAGAGGAACGCCTCTGTGAAAAACATATTTAAGAACGGGGAAAAGAACTGCGCCATAACAGCTGGCACAGAGATGGAGGAGTGAGAATCTGTGCAGACACCAAGGTCAGTGAAGAAGGAGGAGGGGGGAGGATGAGCTCCAGGTGCCGGAGCAGAAGGAGTCCCCCGGGTCCGTGGTGAAGACCATGGTGAAGCGGGTTGTCCCCCTGCAGCCCATGGGCGAGGTGCAGAAGTCCACCGTGAGGATCACCACGTAGATGTCCACCGAGGATTCCACGCCGTGTGGGTGGATGCCTGAAAGGGGACTGTAGCCCGTGGGAAGCCCGCATCAGAGCAAGTCGCTGCCGGAACCTGTAGCCCGTGGAAGAGGGAATGCCCACGCTGGAGCAGGTTGGCCGGTGGGACTTTTGGGACGTTGTGGGTGGCTCACGTTGGAGCAGTTTCCCCGAAGGACTGCGCCTCAGACTCAACGAGGGGTGGGCTGCGCCTCGTGAGGTGTCTCGCGTTGGGCAGTTTGTGATGAATTGCCCTTCGTGGGACGACTCACGCGGAGAAGAGAGCGTGAAGCTTGTCTCCCGTGAGAGGGACCCCACAGTGGCTCTGGGGAAGAGTGAAGAGTCCTCCCCCGGAGTGAAGAAGCGGTGGGACCAACATCGGATGAACTGACCGCAGCCCCCATTCCCTGTCCCCCTGCGCCGCTCGGGCGGAGGAGGTGGAGAAACCGGGATTGATGTTAAGCCCGGGAAGAAGGGAGGGATGGGGGGAAGGTGTTCTGTTTAAGATTTGTTTGCTCTTTCTTACTTCTCACTACTCCTCTCTGATTAGTTCTTAATAAATGTACCTAATTTCCCCAAAACTGAGTCTGTTTTGCCCGGGACGGTAAATGAGGGCGATCTCCCTGTCCTTATCTCAAAACCCGGAACCCTTGGAAATATTTTCTCCCCTGTTCAGCAGTGAAGGGGGAGTGAGTGAGCGGCTGTGTGGGTACCTGGCGGCTGGCCAGGGTCAACCCACGACAATGCCTCACCATACTAACGTGAAGAAACTATCAAAACAATTTGTTCTAGTTGACCACTGACATTATTTTATGTGTGGACTATTTAATACAGTCCATCTAGTGTGTTGTGAGCAACATGCAAGCAATTGCTGTGACTTCCCCTGACGGAGAAAAACAAGTTAGGTTTGTGAAACAGGCCAAGAGTGTGGCCATTAGAATTATGCAGATTATAACTCTTGCTTCTTTACTTTATTTCCTCCCCCTCTATAACAAATTTAAGTTTCAGAATGGAAAAATTAGTGGGCATAGATAGAAATTGTTATAGATTTATAGATTTATATATATATATATATATATACACACATATATATTTATAAAGGGAGAGTTCACCGGTGTTGCCAAGTCCCAGTGAGGTCTCTCAAATTGCTGAAGGACGCAGCCCCCTTTTATCCCAATTTCCTCCTTTTATCCCATTTTCCTGCTTTTACCCCAATTTCCCAGCCACATGAAACCCTCTCCCTTTCCCCACTGGCTGAGGTACTCAGGAGGTACAGACTTCCCGATCCGCTTGTTCCATGTTCCCCCTTAACATGTGCCCCCCTTCACAACACACATCCCATGTGTCATTAACTCCAACTTGATGCTTCCCAGGGCGGAGAAGTTAATATTCATCAGCCTGTTAACCTGCGCACTCTTTCTCACAGTTCAAAAGTTTAGAGCATCCTCGCTGCTGACAGGGAGATCACTCGCATTTACCGTTCTGGGGGAAACGGACAGAATTTGGGGGAAATTAGATTTATTAAAAGTACAAATCAGAGGAGAGTAGTGAGAAATAATAATAATAAAAAAAAGATCCTAAAAGGAGAAATAACACCTTCCCCCCATCCCTCCCTTCTTCCCGGGCTTAAAGTCAATCCTGGATTCTCCACCTCCTCCCCCCGAGCGGCGCAGGGGGACAGGGAGTGGGGGTTACGGTCAGTTCAGCCGACGTTGGTTCCACCGCTGCTTCTTCACTCCGGGGGAGGACTCTTCACTCTTCCCCAGGGCCACTGTGGGGTCCCTCTCACGGGAGACAAGCTTCACGCTCTCTTCTCCAGCGTGAGTCGTCCCACGAAGGGCAATTCATCACAAACTGCCCAACGGGAGACACCCCACGAGGGGCAACCCACCCCTCCTGAGTCTAAGGTGCAGCCCTTCAGGGGAAACTGCTCCAGCGTGAGTCCGCCGCGGTGTCACAAAAGTCCCACCAGCCAACCCGCTCCAGCCTGGGCATTCCTCTCTTCCACAGGCTACAGGTTCTGGCAGCAACCTGCTCCAGCGCAGACTTCCCACGGGCTACAGCCCCCTCCACGCATCCACCCGCTCCGGCGTGGGGGTCTCCACCCCAGGGTGGACATCTACACCCCGCCCATGGGCTGCCTGCATTTGCTTACAACTCCTTTTCACTCCCCACAACTCACTGCTGGGGACAACAGAGCTGCTTGCACTTAGCTCCAGAAACATTTCATTTCCACCCGTCATTCCCCCCCACCTCGCTGCTTCTGTTCGTTCGCGTTCTATGCAGACATTGCCCCAAATGTCTGACACCAGCCCTCCTTACCCAACTCTTTCGCTATTCTTTCAGTGCTGCTAAAGTCCTCCCAACACCTTCATCTCAGGGCACTTGGTACAAACTCCCTAAAACCAGGGCTGGGGCAATTTCAAGCCAGAAGGACCAAGAGTGTCAGCAGGGAGAGGACTTGCTTTGGGCCGCTGGATCCGACTTGAAACCCTCTGGCTGAAAGCGGGTGTCCAGGGGAGGCTTTCCTGGGGGTCAGAGGGGTTTGGGTCCCAGCAGCCCCACTCCTGCAGCCTGTGGGCATGCACGAAATCTGTCCGAAATCAGCAAGGCGAGGAGCCCTGGGAAACGCTGGCGCCGGCGGTGCCCGATGGCAGCAGCCCGGCCAGGTGCCCTGCCGGCCGCGCAGGGGTCGGCGTGAGCGCCCAGAGCTTTGCGGGACGGAGCCCCCCTCCCTGCAGGGGCGACCCGGGCAGCCCAGGGCTGCCCCAGGCACGGCGAGCTCTCCCTTCCCCTGCCGGCGTTTGCAGAGAGCCCCGAAGAGCCGCTGCTGCCCGAGCAGGCAGAGCCGGGCCGGGGGCAGCCGGGGCGCCCCGCTCCCAGCCCGCTCCCCCGCAGCCCTGGCCCGGGCCAGGCGGGGGGACACGGCCGGGGGGAGCGACGCCCGGCCCCGACCGGAGGAGGAGGAGGAGGAGGGGACCCCGCATCGGCCCCCGCCTGCACAGCCCCACGCCGCCGGAGAAGCGGCCCCCGACCCCCGCCCCGGCCCCGGCCGCCTTACCCGGGGCAAAGAGCAGCGCGGCCGCTCCCGCCGCTGCCCCATCCCGCCGCCGGCTCCGGCCCCGCTCCCGCCGCCGCCGCCGCCGCCGCTCCCGGTGCCGGTGCCCCCGTGGCCGGCAGCGCTCCCCGCCCGCCTCCGCGGGGAGGGCGCCGGGCTCCGGCTGCCCTTCCTGAGCGGCTCTGCCCGCCGCCAAGGAAGGAGGGGGCCGGGCCGCGGCCAACGAGCGCCCGGGGGCAGCCCCGTGCCCGCAGCCCCGGCCCCGCGGCGCAGCCCCGGCACTCCCCACAGCCCGCACCCCCCGGCCGGGGACGCCGGAGCCCCGCGGGAGACACAGCACCCCCGCAGCAGCTGCCCCAAACCCCCCGCGCCCTCCCCAGCACGAGCTGCAGCCCCCGAGTCACCCCGAGTGGGGACCAGGGGCCAGCGCCGCTGCCAGCAGCTTCACGGCCGGTCGAGCCTCTCCCCGGGCGGGCACCCACACTCGGGGGCCCCGTCTCGCTCTCAGGGCTCTCCCCCAGCCCCGGCGTCGTTCCCGGCATCCTGCAACGCTCCGGCAACGGGAATGTGCCAGCTGGTGCCACCTCCCAGACCCTCTTGGCCTTGATGAGCTTCAGGAGGTTCACATGGGCCCACCTCTCAGAGCTGTCAAGGTCCCTCTGGGTGACATCCCTCCCCTGCAGAGTCAGCCACAGCACTCCCAGATCCTCCTGCAACAAGGTCACCCGCCTCAGGGATGAAGGGAAGCTGGTGGATGTTGCTTTGATGGGTTTCGGTCAGGCTTTTCATCCTGGCCCTCACAGCATGGTCCTGGCAGAGTGGTCAGACTGGGGATGAGCAGGTCCGTGGTCCCTCCTTCAGTCCAGGCGGGGCAGGGATCGCTTTGCTTTGGGTTGAGTCTCTCCCTGGGCACCCACCCTTGGCCCTTCTCGCTCCTGGGGCTCTCCCAGCACTCTGCAATGCTCTAGAGGTGCCCACTGGTGCCACCCTCCTAAGTGTGACCCCCTCCCTGTGCACAGGTACCCCCTGTCCCTGGGGTGCCAGGAGCCCAGAGCAAGTAGAAACCGCAGCTCTGCAACCACCGCGTGTGCCCAAAGCAAATACCAAGAGAGCTTGGGGCTGAAAAACATAAAGGAATTCATTTCTTTACAGAAAAAAACAACTATATACAACAACCAACAACAACCAACAACAAACAACCAATAACAAACAAGAAACAACAAACAAACAACTATATACAGGAAACAACAACAAACAACATGAAAGAACACACAACTATATACAACAAACAACAAATCTTCTTCCTCCTCTCTCCGCCAGCCCCGCATCTCCGTCAGCCCTGGAAGAAAAGCAAGAGGCACGGCCGTTTGGCCAACGGGCAGCGCTTCGCCGAGCAGAGCTGGGGGTTGCCGAGCCAGCTCAGCGGCAGCAGCTGCTTCGGGTTGGGCTTCACCCTGAGGGGTCTTGGATTGGCCACAGCTCTGGGACACACTGGGGAGAGTGGGGCTCTGCTGCCAGCATGAAGCCCTGGCTGGCCTTGGTGTCACATGTGGCTTACCCCAAGGAATTGCTCCCTTCCCAAAGCAGGTGGGTGCTCCGGGCAGCGTGGGGGTGGCAGTTGTGCCGCTGGGATGAGGGCACCAGGTTCCACGTCCCTGCAGCCAGGGACCACCCAGCCCAGACCCAACCCAAGCCTGGCGGCAGGCCACCCCCTCTGACTGTGGGCAGTGGATGGGGAGCCTGTCTGGCTGCTGGTGTGTCCCTCTTCCCATCCCTGTCCTCCACATCCTCCATTTCCACATGCTTTACCTCCACATCCTTCATCTCCATGTTTTCCATCTCCATATCCACTCCATGTCTTCCATCTCTACATCCTTCACTTCCAAATCTTCCATTTCCACATCCCTCTCCTCAACATCCACCATCTCCACGTCCCTCTCTTCAATATCCACCATCTCTACATCCTCCACCTTCACGTCAACATCCATTGGTTCCACCATCCTAAGCCCAAAGCCAAACCAAGCAGTGCATTGGTCCCTGCCCTGGACAGCGGAGCAGACCTGTGGGCTGGGGGTCTGCCCCTCTTGCCACCCAGCCCACGGAGAGGTGTGAGGTGATGGGGTCCCAGGTACATTCCCAGCAGGAGCTGGCTGGAGCCTGGGCAGCCCCTTTGCCAGCAGCCCTGGCGGGACCACGTCTGCAGCCGGAGCATCCTGCGCACTGTGTGCTTCGGGAGCTGGGGGAGCAGCAAGGTCTTGTGGATCTGCTGGAGAAGCAGCCCTGGGGAGCAGCCCTGCTCCCCAGCCCCACTGTGTGCAGACCCCAGCCCTGCATTTGCCTCAGGGCCTAGAAGCTCCTGACTCTCTCCAGGAGGCTTTTTGGCTCCATGCTGCTGCATGAGCAGGGCTGAGCTCCCATGGCCCCAGCCTGGGAAGGGACAGGAGGCAGCAGCTCAGGCTGCGGGCAGGACCCGGCTGGTCCCGCCACACATCCCAGTGGCTCCAGCCTGGGGTGCTCAGGGCTCTCCTGGAGACGTGTGTCCAGGCAGGGATGTTCTTCTTCAGGAGGGGATGAGCAGCCCAGAAGGGCTTCTCCCAGCCCGTGGCCTTGCAGGGGTGGGTGGAAAGCGTAAGCCAAGCTCCCAGTGCCCCGAGCTCCCCAGAGAGAAGTCCTGCTGCCACTCCATCCATCCCCACAGTGCCTGCCCCAGCCTGCCCGGGCAGTGGGGGGTGCCCAGCTCCGTGGAGTGGGGCTCTACCTTCCTCAGCACAAGTGTCCTTTCCTCCGGGTGCTGCAGCAAGGCAGCACAGGGTGGGCACCGAGGTGTGGGAGAGGCGAGAAGGGCTGGGTCCAGGGCAGCAGGAAGAGAGGAGAAGGTCTGGGAGCAGGGAGAGAGCTGGGAACAGGTCGGAAGGTCTGGGAGCAGGTCGGAAGGTCTGGGAGCAGGTCGGAAGGGCTGGGAGCAGGTCGGAAGGTCTGGGAGCAGGTCAGAAGGGTGTCAGGAGCAGGGCAGAATGTCTGTGTTGCACAAGTTGCCGGGCACAGGGAGCTGCGGCTGGAACACGGAATTCCGTTGCCAGATGCGCAACGGGACTGGGCCAAGAGCTCGGGGGGCTGCAGCTTCCTGGGGAACCTTGGGGAATTTTTATGTTACCCCTCAAGACGAATTAAACACACTTTGTGCTGAAATCTAAACTAAAAGGAAGGAACACTGCCTTGGGCAGGGTCCTGCTGCCATTGGCAGCCCTGCTTGTTCCCGCATCCTTGCGCCCAGCCAGCCCGACTCCTTCTGCAACTGGGCCCTCTGGCCCTCCATGCCAGCTCATTCCTTGGCCACAAATTCCCAGTACTGAGCAGTTACCAGCCGAATTTACCCTGCAGGGATCAGCCTGGGAGGGTGACACAGCTGAAGGCTCAGCTGGGAGTGGGGTTCCCCCTCCTGACCTCAGCACCCAGTCCTGCAGCCCTGAGGGAGCAGCTCTGGGCACCCTGTGTGCCCAGCCAGGCCTAGGGAAGGGGCAGTGGGCAGCTCAGGACACACGGGTGGGCAGAGGGGACCTGCCAGCCCCACCATCCACTCCTCACCACCTCATCTTGAGGGCAGTGCAGATGCACGGAGCAGGTTCCAGCTGCAGAAGGGCTGGGCCGTAGGGTCAGCTCCATGGCGCGAGGACCATCTCCTTCACTCTCCCCTTGTCCCACAAGCAGGCAGTGAGCCGACCCAAGCACCGCTGATGTCCTCCAGCACGGATACGGCCACGGGGGCAGAACTCATCCTTGTCCAGCCTCTGGACGCAGGTGGCAGCAGGACGTGGCTGAGCCTGCGCGAGAACCTGCAGCCAACACGCGCCGAAGGCTGCCAAGGAAAGGACAAGATGTGCTGCCGTCAGCATGTGGCGAGGCCTGCCTGGTTTAAGAATGAGCTCAAACAGCTCAGGACCGTTTGACTTGGACATCCCTGCGTGTGTGTGTGTGCACACTTGTTGCACGCAGCAGCACCCCTACATCCCCTGTGGTGAGCAGGGCCCAGGGGGGTCTCAGGACCCGAGGCTGCAGGGACAGCCACGATGGGATGCCCAGCACTCACCTGGCGCCGGCCCCATGGGCAACTTCCCAGGGCCACCCTCTGGCCCACCAGGTGCAGCAGCCGGCTGTTGGGGACATCTGCGTGGTGTGGAGACCAAGGACACGGGGACGTGACACCCCTGGGGTTGGCAGGAGCCTCCCCCTGCCTCGCCTTGCCTCCCCGGCCCTGCAGAGATGCTTCTTGCTCAGCAGCGGATGCCCCCCACTCCCATCCCGGCTTGGCAGGGACCAGCTGCGGGCAGAGCTGGCGCTGGGCACAGCGAGGCACTCGCTCACCCGTGGCCATGCAGGACGGAAGCGAGCGGCCACGTCCACTTCTCTGCCAAGGAGCAGCCCTTCAGTGCGGGCCCAAGGCGGGAGAAAAGCCCCGAGGTGGGATCTGCTGGGGGATGAGGGTCTCGGAAGGCCGGGAAGGAGCTGGGAAGGGAACCCCCGGCCCGCCCACGCGGTTTGATGATCTCTGTCCCATGCGACCATGTGAGCTGGGCAGTTAGAGGAGGGAAAACCAAAAGGAAAGCGTGAAGGGTAACGGTGAGCCCGGCTTCCCTGGCAGAGCTCCCGCGGAGTGCGGCACCTGCAGGCGGGCACTGCGGGGCACAGAGCTCTCTCTGCCTGGGGCGTCCGTGGATGCGGACACACCCCCCACCTCTGCAGGGACCCTCCTTGGGCACCCAGGGACCCTGCGCGGGGTCTTCTCGTGTGTGCCTCTCGTGTGTCTCGTAATGTGCAGTGGAGTAAAGGGAAATGTGAGAATGCAGGTTACAGGGCTTTTTTTCACATTTTTTTTACTGAAAAATGTCTAAGTGGGACAATAGCACTAGGGTTGCAATCAAAAAAGGAAGAAAAATGTTCCCAAGATGCTTGGGATATTGTCTCGATGCAGAAGAGCAGGCTAAGGAAGTAGCCAAAATATCCAGATTAAAGCACACATGGATGTAAATGAATGGTTACGTTTATAAGTATGTTATGTATGGTATATATTAGTGATCTTTTACTTCCATACATTTATATATGTGATGTATAGTGAACCGATGTAATACAGTTGTAGAATTAACAGAATGCATGGTCCTGGAGACTGAGTAGTTTGTGCTGGAACTTTTTACTGGAAATATGCTCAATGTGTGTAAAATAACAGGAATGATAGAAGACAGCCTGTAACAAAATTCATGATGCAGTGTAATAAGGAACTGATGAAATGCTTATAAAACAGAGCTCTGGCTCCTATTTGAGCTCCCAAACCTCAGACATCGAGGTGCTGGTCAGTCAGAGCACAACGCTTGTCGACAGGATGCCTGTGCAACAAATCTGGAGTCTAAACAAGCTGGCCAGAAGCAGCCCTGCTCCTCACAGGCTCCAGAGCTGACTCAGAAGCAGACAGATGTGGGCAGCGGTCGCTTTCTGGGCATGCAGGGTGGGGTGATGCTCCCAGGCTTTCTGCCTGCGAGTGGGCATGGGTCGGGCAGCTGGACACGGGCGTAACCATAAAGTTCTCCTTGTGGCCCAAGGCCAAGATGATCCCCATCGCTGTCTGTTCCCTGTCCAAATGCATGGAGATTCACGCTGAGATAAAATTTGGAAGCTTCTCAAGAAGCCACCTGAAGCCTTTGCATGGCTGTTTACTACAGAACAGCTTCAGGCTGCTCCCTGGCTGAGATTTTTTCTTTATGGGGAATGACTCAGCCAGAAAATCTGTTTCAAATGGAAGTAAGCAGAAGAAAATTGCTCATAAGAAGAAATTGGTAGCACTAGATCATACTCACTCCTGTGCTGTAGACTAAACAAGAGATTAGTCATCTACCTGCTTATGTAAACATAAACCAAAATGTCCTTGGTAGGAGAGGAAGGGGACACAGCAAATGCTGTTCCACTTTTCAGAGGGGATTTGGGGAACTTCAGACCATTGATTTAGTGTCTCTGTCAGGCAAATGTATGGAAGCTGTATTAAAGAAACCAGTAATTGATAGAAATGTGGAAGAAATATGGTACAATAGTGATGAGTCATGATGATTTTGCAGAGAGGAAAGTGCTCCACTGGTGAAGCAGAGGCTGGAGGTCCCCAGCAACTGAGGGCAGGGTCTGTCTGGGTCCCAGGAGGCAGAGCAGAGCACCTGGCTGGGGAGCGGCAGGGCCAGGGCTGAGCCCGGGCCCTCACCCAGGCCAGGCTGCAGCTCCCTGGCAGGCGATGGGTGCCAGCACCCTGGGGTTGCCCCCGCTGCGCTGATGGGGAGGGGCTGGAAGGGGCTGAGACGGGGTGCAAGGGGCAATGCCTCCCTGCCTGCTGCTCTAAGCATCGAGGCACTGGACAGGGAAAAACCAGTGACTCCAGGCCAAGTGGTCTGAGATGTTATACTGGAGCGTGTCCAGAAAAGGGCAACAATGCTGGTGAAGGGTCTGAAACACAAAGTCCTCTGAGAAGTGGCTGAAGCAACTGGGCTTGCTCAGCCTGGAGAAAAGGAGGCTGAGGGGAGACCTTGTTGCTCTCTCCAACACCCTGAAAGCGGGCTGGAGAGAACAGGGGCTCCGACTTTCCTCCCTAGCAGCGGTAGGACGGGAAATGGCTGCAAGTTGTGTTGGGGGAGGTTTAGGCTGGATGTTAGGAAGGAGCTCTTCACTGAAAGTGTTTGGGCACTGGCACAGGCTGCCCAGGGCAGCGGTGGAGTCACAGTCCCTGGAGGTATCTAAACAATGTGTTGATCAGGGACATGGTTTAGTGGTGACCTGGCAGTGCTGGGTTAATGGTTGGACTCGGTGATCTTAAATGTCTCTTCCAACCAAAGAGATTCTGTGATTCTGAGATGTGAAAAGAAGCCATGGATTTTGAAAAAGCTGCTCAGAGGAAGAGTTGAAAACCACATTTTTTACTTCTCAATTGAGTTTAAGTAACATCTTGTGCCAGTTAGTGCTGCATGCAGTGTAAACCACAACAGTGCTTCTCAGAGAATGTAACTAGTAGACCAGAATTAATAGCTGAATTACTGGATGGATCACGTTCTCTAGCATGCAAAAAGGTACATTTAAAATAAGCCTTTTCCTTTTTTTCTTTGAATGCCAATGGCCTTTCTTGGATGTTGTCCATTCTTTGAGAGCTGTGGTTCCAAACAAGACTGTTTGCTGAGCACAGCTGTCTTCTACCTGGTTAGACAGGCGTGTGTTTTGAAAACATGCCAGAAAATCCTCATGGGCCAAAGGATAAGAAAATGCAGGTAGCACAGACTGGTACTGCAAAACTGGGATTACCAGTGGTTTTAAGCTCAACCGAGAGCTGAGAGCAAAAAAAAACCCACCTGATCCTGACCCCAGTATTCTCTTTCTAATCCCCTGTCCAGCCCTCTTGTTTCCCAGCACGAGTGGTCTTTTCCTGGCAACTCCGGAGTTACTGTCCTCACACACACACTCCTGGGAATTCGGTGTTTAGCTCTGGCTTTCCACTTCTGTGGGCGGCGTGCCCAAAACTCAGAGGCTGCCCCAGTGCCAATGGCTAGGTGATCAGAGGCTGCCCCAGTGCCAACGGCTGCGTGATCAGAGGCTGCCCCAGTGCCAACGGCTGGGTGATCAGAGGCTGCCCCAGTGCCAGTGGCTGGTCACCCACGGCTTGGAGCCCCGCACGGAGCCTCCTGGCCAGGTGCAGGTTTGCTCTCCCTTTTGCACAGCTGGGCAGGGTGGGCGCCTCTCGGTCACCCCCCAGGCCTGGCCCCAGCCCCAGCCGTGCGTGGGCTGCTCGCACCCCCTGGGTCAGGGCTGCCCGGCACACCTACACACCATGCTCCCTGAGCCTGCATTTTCTCATTTCATTTTCTTTCTGTTTGCTGTTAAACTTAAATCATTAAGTCCACCTCTTACCAATCTTTGCGCTTTTGTATAATGTTCAGCAAATAGATATATAAAAGTGCATCTATTTAATATATTTACACATACTTGTGCAGATTTGCACATGCAGAATAGGTTTGTACACATAAATACCTCTCTACAGAGCAGGTAACCGCCACAAAGGAGCCCTCCACCCTGCACGGCTGTCGTCCCCTACCACCTGCCCCGGGCTTCTGCACGCTGCCCGGGTGCAGGTGCTCGGTACAGCCCCGGGATGGAAGGTGCTCTGGCTCTGTGAGGAACTGATTAAAATGCCCTTTACTGCAGGGAACACAAGAAGGAAAAAGAGGACAGCAGAGACAACCTTAGGGCCCCACCATTGTGGTTTTCAGGGCTCTACAGGGCAAAGGGAACCCCCACCTAATACTGACTCCGGTTTTCTGTTTCTAATCCCCTGGTCCAGCCAGGCTCCGTTCACCATTTCTGCAGTTGAGCAAAAGGCCGTGTAATGAAAACACGCTGCTGCACTTCCAGGGAAAGACAAGGACAGGCCGGTGGCATCATTGCCAGGTGCCGAGTGGGAGCTGCCCACAGGCTTCTCTGGTGCAAGTGGCCCGTGAAGCTGGTCCAGCAGCCCGGGGCATGCGCAGCCCTGCCAGGCCTGCTCCCGTGGGGCTCAGCTGTTGTGCAGGTCACTGACTCCTCCATGTACAGAGATCTTCTGGTTTGGACCACTGCACTCCACCCCCTGATCCACATTTGGCTGACCTTTCCGAAGGACCCTGTAATTTGCAGTTCACATCAGTAAGCTTTCTGGCCACAAGGAGGATCCTTATATACACAGTCATCTCTACAATTAGCAAGACAAGAACAGCAACAAGTGAAAAAATTGTTGGGTGCCAGCACCAGCGTACAACAGCCATGGTGTACACCACCTACTTGCCTTGTGGCACGGACGAGGCACTGATTCTGATGTGACATTGTACTTCTACAACATCATGATCTAGACACTGGCATCAACAACAGCGCGTTGCTGTTCAACATCACATTCCTGCTGGGAGGACCCAGCTCATCGCCACCGCATGGCCTGAGTGTAACTCTGTGTACTTTCTGCTAGTATTAGTACTCATTTTTTATTGTTGTCTTATTAAATTTGTTTCCGTTCCAACCCACAGGTCTCCTCTCCTTTTCCTGATTCCCCTTCTCGGGGCTGGGGCGTTGTCACTGGCTGATAGAAGAGCTGACGAAATGAAGACAGCACAGTGGTCTATGGGAATGTGGGAAAAAAACGGAAGATGGGCAAGGAGGGTTATAAAGATGCTCGAGTGACCTGCAGCTGAGGTGACCACAGCCATCATACTGACTGTTGTTTAGCCTTGTGCGTGGGACAAGTAGAACATCCGCGTTTCGATAACGCAGGCCTGTGGCAGAGGCACCTTATCGAACGTGCCTGAGCTTCCTGCCCTGCTGCGGGAGAGATCAAAGGACAGCGGAAAACTGCGCCTGCGCAACTCCCGAGGTACGGGCGAAAGCAGGAGGGTCGGTGACCCCCTGGCAGGGACCAGCTCGGCAGTGCCTGCGTCCCCCCTTGCCTGCCTCTGCCCGGGTGCCGCTTTGGGGAACCCCTGGCTGGGGAGGTAACGAAAATAAATTTGCTCTTTGCTTTTTGTCAGTTGGTTCGTGGTTGTTCCTGCGTCTTGCCTGTGTGCGAGGCTCAAACAAGGAACAGCACCAAGTCAATCATCCCAGGTGGTGAGAATTGTGACCCTGTCTGACAAAGCTGTTGAGGTACATGTGACAGAAGGGTTAACTGCCGAGCCTTGACTGCCAGATAACAATGGTGAGAAGGGACAGGAGCAGAGAGCCCTAAGGAGAAGATTGACCCAAAGTTTATGGATGTTGGGTTATTAAAGTCAGCTAATCCAGTACAGATTGAAATGACAGGAGGCAAATCTCCCTCCCTCAAACAATACCCATTATTTCAGGAAACAAGGGAAGGTGTAAGACCAATAATTGAAGAGTTTCTGCAAAATGGAATTTTAATTCCTTATGAGTATCCTGTAATACTTCTGTCTTGATTGTTAAAAAAACATCACGGTTAAAACCCCATGTTTAAAAAGCCAAACTAGACCTGGATGGAAAAACAGTTTATAGATTTGACCAAGAGTGATGAGTAACTGTACTGCATCCAGTAGTTCTTGATCCTTCAACAGTTATAACATGATGCTGGTTGACGCAGAGTGTTTTACAGCAGCTGATCCGCGTGCAGGCCAACTCCACCAGGCAGTCCTGTGTGGTCCAGCAGCTGAGGAGAAGCTTTGGTGTGGCTGGAGGGCAGAGGCACTCAGCAGGTAACATGTCATTGTAAGGTGCATGAACCCTGTGATAAGACACTGAGAACCCAAGCAGGGCAAACTGCACCAAGCAAGGGAGGCAGAGCATGGGCAGCCCTGAGGCCATTCCCAGCGGTTTTGAAAGCCACAGGCAGTGAGCTCAACGGAAAAGAGCAGGAAGGCATCTTCCCATGGGGCTGCTGCAGAGACTCCGAGTGCCCGTCCTCTGCTGCTGTCAGGCTTAACGAAGGAGACTGGAAGGAGCGTCGACACCTCTGAAACAGCAGGCAAGGGGCCAAGAGGTAGAGGGGCTCAGGAAGCAAACTGACTTGGGGGATGGGGGATCTGTGAGCCAGCTCTGCATCACGTCTCTGCACGTGTGGTTTTGGGCTCTCTAAGCCTCTGCTTGTGCACCAAAGTCTCTTTCTACCCAGCCTTCTCAGTCCCTGCTGCACAAACCACCCCAGCAGCCGCAGCAACACCTCTCCAGAGCATCTCTTTTTTTTTTTTATTAGGCACCAGAGATTCATGGTACTCTAAAGGGTTGTGTCCTGCAAGTGCCCCCTTCTCTCCTCAGGAGCAAACCAAACAGGTGGAACTGATTTACAGTAAAAGCACTGAGCAAATCTTTACTGTAAAACTCTCACCCCTTGCTGTCAGCAGCCTCCCATATGCAGGGCATGTAGGACAAAGGACTGGCTGCAGGACAGAGGTGCAGTGTGCACTGTGATACATCGTGTTCCTTCAATGGGTTAAACATCTCTTTGCAGGCTACTGTTTTTTTTGGGCTGGCATTTTCCTGATGCACTGAACAAGGAGCCAAAGTGAATGTTACAGGAGGGGCCTGGAGGCTGCTTTGCTAATTGGCCCGGGGAGGGGGTGTCCTGCAGAAAAGAACACAGACACCAACAGAAGGGTCAGCTTCTTTTACTGTCTATTTCAAAGTATTACAGGAATAGGGCAATGCAAGCTGACTACACTCTAGTTTTAAGCAGCAAGGAGAACAAGTAGGGTGATGCACCTCATCATCACTCTGTAGGGTTAGCAATAGTTATCAAGAAACATCCATCAACAATCACCCCAATACCATCATCCAGACCTGCAGTCACTGGGGAGCCCCTGTTGCAGCGAGGATTCTGGAGAACTGTCCCAGCAACTGGGGAGTCCTGCGCAGCGTGTCCACTTGTAGGTGAGGTCTCTGATGTCACTGGAAGAGGGTCCAGCTTTTATACTATTAAATAAACAAATTTTACATAACTTCAAATGCAGGAACATCTGGTGTTGTCTGCTCCGTTGGGTTCCTCCCACAGCCAGGCCAGGGCTAAAGAAAGAATACAAGGGAGTCTCCCGATCTATTTCAGTCCTTAATCACATATTTCTCACCCAAGCCAGGCCTCTGCTCTCACAGTCTTGTAACATACTTCTAGCAAAGCAAGAGGCAGCCAGTTTCCCAGCCTTGCACCTGCCCTTTAGATAAAGTAAGGTTGCTCTGCTGGTTCCCATTGCACATTTAGTGTTACAGCAAAGATTTTACAGATTGGCATTGGAATACATAAATATATATGCTATAACAGGTTATCAGTACATTACATATGTGATTGATACTATATAGTGTGGGGTTGTGAGGTTCATCTATAGGTCAGGGCCTACGGTACAGGCCCAAGCACCTCAGAGGCCCAGCCCCAGTGAAGCAGCCGCTGAGGGATCTGTAAGACTGGGCCGACCTTCCCAGGAACGCACCCGCTGAGGCAACGTGTCCCTGCGGGGGACAGAGAATCATAGAGCAGTTTTGGTTGGAAGAGACCTTTAAGATCTTTGAGCCCAACCTCTGTCCCAGCCCATCAACACCACTGACCCACGTCCCTCAGCACAACACCCACCCGTCTCTCAAAACCCTCCAGGGATGGTGCCTCAACCCCGTCCCTGGGCAGCCTGTGCCAGCGCCTGACAACCCTCTCAGTACAGAAATTCTTCCTGATATCCAACCTGAACCTCCCCTGGCGCAACTTGAAGCCATTTCCCCTTGTCCTGTCACTCGCCACCAGGGAGAACAGACTGACCCCACCTCCTACACCCTCCTGTCAGGGAGCTGCAGAGCGCGACGAGCTCTCCTCCAGGCTGAGCAGCCCCAGGGGCCCGGGCCGCCCGCAGGACACCCGGCGTGCGGCTGCTGCAGGTGCCGCTCGGCCAGAGCAAGGCTCGAGTGCGGGGCCGCAGCACCCGGGGCCCTCCCGCCGCCCGCAGCCCCTCCGGGCAGGGCGAGGCCCGGCGCTCCCTGCGCCGCGGTTTCCGCCGGCGATGTTTGGATAGAGTAACCGGTCACGCCGCGGGTCGGTACTTTCCGAGCCCGCAGAGAACGCCAATCAACACCGAGGGACAGGGGAGGCTGCGAGCGGGAGCAGGGCGGGCGTAAAGCGAGCTGGGCGGGAGAGGCACGGCCCGCAGGGCGGCAGGCAGAGCTCAGGCCGCCCGCCGTTCCCTTCCCGGGGCTGCCCGGGCTGCGAGCCGGTAGTGGTGCCCGAGGACAGGTGCGGACCAGCCGGGATGCCCGCGGCCCCACGGCAGCCCCCGGCAGCGGCCCCGGGCGCGGCTGTGAGGAGGGGCAGCTGCTCGCTCTCGGCCCCCGCCGCGGCGGCTCGGGCCGGATCGACCCCGGCTTTGGCCTGTGGGGCCGGCGGCAGCTCCACGGTGCCCCAGGCCCACGTGGGGTCACGGTGAACCCCGGGGCGGCGGCGCCCGGCGAGGCGCGCGGGGCGGGCGAAGGGCCGCGCGGGTCCGGTCCCGCCGGGAGGCGGCCGAGCGGGCGCGGGGCCTTTAAGCGGAACGGCGCGGCGGCAGTGACAAGCGCGGCCGTGACGTCCCCGCGCGTGCGCGCTGCCTTCCCTCGCGACTTATTCGGCGCCGCCGCCAGCGGGGTGGGGGATGGCGCGTGCCGGGCGCGCAGCCAGGCTGCAGCGCGGCCGGGCGCATGCGCAGAGCGGTGCGGGGCCCGGCCGCCCGCCGCGCGCTTTGTGGCGCTGCCGGAAGCGGCCGCGGGGAAGCGGGGCCGAGCCGAGCGGGGCAGCGCGGAGCGGCGTCTCCCCTGAGTGGCCTCGGCCGCCCGCGGGCACCATGGAGCCGGCGGCCTGAGGGCGGAGCGGCCGGCCCTGCCCCGACATGCCCGCCGGGCCCCTCGGCTGCAGGTAAGGCGGCCCGGGCCCTCCCGCGGCGGCTCGGCCCGCTCCTGCCGCCGGCGGGGCCTGGTGGCGGCGGGGCCGCCGCCCGCCCGGGAGCCGCCGCCGCGCTGACCTCTGCGCCGCCCGCCGCGGCGCCGCGCCTGCGGGCACGGCCGGGCTGGAGCGGGCGCGGGGCGCGCTCGCCCCCGGCTCTGCCCGCGGCGGCCTCGGGCGGCTGCTGGGCCCCGGCCGGTGCCGCGGAGCCGGAGCGGAGAGCGGGCCTCGGGGGACCCCGGCGCGGGCCCGCGGGCCTGGGGTCCTTCTCGGCCTGTGCCCGCCCGCGGGGAGCGGCCCCGAGCCCTTTCGGGTCCGCGAAAGGAGCGAGAGGTGCCCCCCCGCGGGCGGTGAGCGCCCTTCCCCTGCGAGCGGGAGGGGGGAGGGAGGGAAAAGTTTTGTCGCCGTTTCCCTGCGGACTCTCGCGGGTGATCTGTCGGTGCTCCGGCCCGCAGGCCTCCTGCGCTTTTCCAGGGTTCTGCTCTGCCTTGCTTGTGCTTTTCGTTCCGCTTGATCTTCAGGGCCTGCGGGCGTTAGATCGGGTTTCCCTTAGGAAAGGGTGAAGAGCAGCAAAAGCGCAAGGCTGGCTGCACGTCGGCTTCAAGAGATCCTTCCTGGCCGTGCACTTTGTAAAGCTGCACAAGGAGCTGGGCTGAGGAAAAACTACCAATGTAGAACAAACTATTGAATAAAAACTGATCTTGATCGGGGAAATGCCCTGTGTTGCAATGAAGTTCATGACGTGGTGTTTGACACAAGTAAGGGATGTGAAAACTCCTTCAAGTCTCAGATGACCTGCCTGGAAGATAATTTTCTCAGCCCTGCTTTTCAAGAAGGGAGCCAGAGTGGGAAGCAAAGTAGTACTGATGGCTGAGTGATGATGCTTGACAGCAGAGTAATAACCAAAAGAGATAAAACTGGTGGACATTTTTGCTATCTCCTGGCCCTTTTAACCCAGTTTCACAGTGTACCCTGTTGGGCCAGTTGTCTCCTGGGTGCCGGTGCCCTGCTCCCTGCGTGGGACAGGCTGGGGACTCTGGTGTAGGTGGGTGGGGGGTTCTAGGGAGAGGGAGACCCGAGCCCTTGTGGCCTAAACAGCCCTTTCGTGTGACAGCTCAGCCTTCCCTGTGTCAGAACCGTGTGTTGATTTCTGCTGCAGTTAGGTGGTAAACTTGGACAAATTCATCTTCTCTAGGCAAGGGGAGCTGTGATTCTCTTCAGTAGCACTGTGGGTGAGTGGCCTGGGAAAGGATGACATGAGCCCCTGTTTTTTCTGTGCCTGACCTCTTTCTGTCTTAAATCTAGACCTTCTTTTTTCCATTTCATAGTAATCCTGACCTGCATCTCTGCTTATTCTTTAACAAAATACTGACTTAACAAGATACCAGTTTTTCTGTTAGTGTTTTTTTCAGATGAGTCTTCTGTTTGGCTGTTGCCTCTGATTTTTTGCCTGCTCCCTGCTTTGCCCGTTGTCCTGTGCACGTGGCTTGTGCCTGGGGCAGAGCCTGGCCCTTGAATGGGCTGCAAGGGTGAGCTGCCTGGAGTGGTCTGCACTTCTTCAGTCCTGGGGGCCCTGGTGTGAGAGGCGCTGAGTTAATCTTGGCAAGATCTAAGTCACTGTCTCCAGCAGAAGCTTGGAGGGCAGAGGGGTGGCAGCAGCAAGGTGAGGCGAGTGGGCACACGGCGGTTGTCCGTGCTCACGATGTTGTCCGTGCTCAGCTGGCTTGAAAAATTCCTCGTAAATCTCTTCGGTACGTGCTCTGGAGAAGATGGGTTGTGGCAAGATGGCTTTCTGGCAGTCGTCACCTCTAGGGAGCAGGTGTCAGTAGTGTTGGCATAGAAGGGATTGCGTTACAGAGAGGGATTGCTTGTTTCTGGTGGAGTACTTAGGAGTTACATCTGATATCCCACAGCTTTATGACGTAGGCCCCGTATGTTGATGTTTCTCTGCTTTAGGCTCTGTTAGGTCTTCATCCTTCCTTGAGCATTTCTCTGCTGAAAGTTTCTACATCTACTATATTAAAAAAAAAAATTGCTTCCACTCTACTTTTTTTAGTTATGACAAAACCCAAGAAACATCCATTTTCAGGACAGCCTGTCTTTGTGCTTGAAATCCTTTTTGCATGGGAGGCAAATGTTTCATTTTACGCCTGAACCTACTGAGCACAAACGACTGAACGTTCGTGTTTGTCCCCAGCGCTCCCCTCGCTGAGCACACGCTTTCTCCGCAACTGCTTTGTACCAGGATTGGTTCCTTGACCTCTCCCTTGCACACACTCTGAAAACCCCACCTCTGCGTTAGGCTCTGAGCTCCTACATATTCCTGCAGAAATAATTGTGGAACGTGCCTCTGTTATGTAGCTGGGTAATTCTCACTGTCTGACTTTACTCATCCTGGAGTTTAAATATTTTGGCTGTGGCTGTTCAAATTCAGTCTTTGGGGACTGGAAAAAGAACTTAAGTATTTTTATTTTTGGAGTTTTGTGGGCTTCTTTCATGTTCACCAACTGCTACAGGGTTTATGAACATAGGATCTTTGGTCTTAAATGCTGAAAAATTCATTTTCAGTGGTTTATGTGGTGATAGCTACTAAAATTTCTAGGCTGCCATGGATCTGGAGGGAGTATATCAAAACCCAAATTATTTACCACCCTGAAGAGTATTGGAATTGTGTTCGCTTCCATAGTAGATGGTAAATATTTTAACTTTGCATCTTTCAGTTTTTCTTCCAGTGTTAATGTTGACAATTTCTTTCCAGATCTATCTGTGAGAATCTGGAGATGCTTTATTTAGCACAGAAACACAAACACAGCCCCTTTCCGGACCTGAGAGTTTGTAAAACTGCTTGGTAAACTTCAGGGGTTTGTGTATTCTTCTTCCCACCACTCCTCTTGATTAGGTTGCCTGTCATTCTGAGAGTCCTTAGTAATTTGAACCTCAGTAAGACGTGTTTGTGTGAAATATGACTATTCAGCTGCATGAAACAGGAGATGCTATTTGGGCCAGTGCAGGTACTTTTTTTGTAGCTGAAGTGCAGATGCATTGGAAGAACAAAGTAAAAATCAGGGTATGCTGGTTGCGTGGTGAGACAGTTGCATTTGTATTTTTTTTCCCAATTTGCTATTGCCGTTTAGTTGGTGATAAATACAGCCTTTTCTGAGGGAGTGAGCCCTTCTGTGGTGCATTATAGGTGCCTTTTGTCTAAAGCAAGCTGTAGAACTTGTCAGTATGCTGAATCTGTCTGAACATCTGGTGATGGATACCATTGTGTGGGGAGACTTAACCAGCCTTTTTCAACTTATGAGACTCCTGAGAAGCTGCACAGTAGATGGGTTTAGCTGTAGCCCAGTCCTAACAGATGGCAGCGACAACCAATACCAATGGCAGTTGAAGTGGGGTCTTAAATAAAAAGTTCTGGTCCTTGCAAATGAGGTTCTTGCTGCTAGACATTGGGGGTGCATAAATCTATACCCTAGGAAGTCCGACCTCGAAGGGTTTTGCCTCTGAAGCGATTGCTTGTTTCAGTATTCCTTGTATATTGGTAAGACTGACAGAAGATTTCTTTTATGGCAAGACAAGAGGACATCATGAATATTAATAAGATACAAATTTGATCATTGAATTTATGTATGGAAGGCAGGCAACAGGCAGTGTACGTGTGGCACCAGAGCTTTCGGTTACCCTGTGCTGCTGCTAAATCTCTCTTTAACATGGTGTACTGTATCCGTCCTCCATCTGTTGAAATGCTGCTCCTCTCGGGAGTGCGGAAGGGTCGCCCGAAAGAGCTGTGCCTCTCTGCTCCAGGGCTGCTGCGGGAGGGCGGGTGGCTGCCTCGCCCAAGCACTGGTGGTTTTCCCAAGTGCAGCAGGATTTAGCAGTTCTTATCCTCTCTGATGACTTTTGTCTTCTAGGCGAGAAAGCTCCTACAGAAGTGCTACCTGCCACTTGCTCGTGCTGTAGGCTCCCAGGAGCTGGGAGCGCCGGGCTGGTGTCGAGGCCGGCGCGGTACGTGTGCCTGCGGCTGTGGGCACGCTGGCAAGATCCTGCCGGGAGCTCGTAGCTGCCAGCCCTTCTGCTGGAGAGCTGCGATGGAAAATACATGCTGCTTTATCAGCTGAAATCAGTTTATTTAAACCAGCGCTCCTCAGATGGTGTTACAGGCTTCTGCAGTGAGCTTCAGATGGGAGGGGTGGAGAGGGTCTTTGCCCTTCCCTTGTGATCAGCAAATCTGGGGGCAAGGGGCAGGCTGCACTGGGGGCACAGCCAGCGCTGGGGGCCTGAGAGAGGAAGGGCAAAGCTTGCAGAGGCCGTGGTGTTTCACCTCTGTCCTTCCTTCTTCCACTGCAGACACAAACTGGAGGCGAAGGCGGTGTTCAGGTGGGGCAGAACAGGGAAGGTTAAGAGACCCTGTAGGTACAGGAGAGGCAGCAGGGAAATCTGTGTAATGAAGTTAAGCAGTGACTGAGGCCATCGCTAAGGATTGTGGGTCATGTTCATTTTGGAGTTTTGTTTTCTTTCATGACTTCTTTGTGTCCCAAGAGCCAGTGTCTTGCAACTGGTGTTTTCCTCTCAGTCCAAGACACAGTGACCACGGTGGCACGCACGTTCCCCCTGCCACAGCCCCCAGAGAGAAGATGCCGAGAGGACGGAGAGGATATGCTTCCTGCAGGCTGTGCCTGCCCTGATTAATTTGCTGTCAGATGAGCACACGGGATTGCTGCCTCAGACCAGGAAGGATGTAGTTTGGAAGACCAAGATCTTGCTGCCTCGCCTTTCCTCCTCCCTTGAAGGGAGTCATCATGCTTTGTGTGTAGGTTTTGGATGTAAATAAGCACTTGGGGAGTCAGCTACATAGGCAGACCTGTTTAGATGGTGGCTTGTCCCCGGGAAAGTGTTTTTCTGGGCCTGGCTTCTTGTTTGGTTTTGGGCCAAAGAATGTGTAGGGGGGTATTCAAAATGTTCCCAGTGTAGCTAACTGGCTTCCAAAATGTGTCAGCTCAGTGTAGTTGACAAACGGTCCTTGGGGTGCCATTGGCAACAGCTTGAGCTGATCTAACCCGTGGCTGTCGAACACCGCTTGCTCTTCTACTGTGCCAAGCCCGTTTTCCTTGGTTTGTTGTTCATGTGGTCAGCTGGCTCGGGTAACTGCCGGTGTCGGTGGGAGAGGAGGAGCGAGGGACCTAGCCCAGTCCCAATTCTGATGGCTTAGGCTGCTCTGGTGCTGCAGCCGTGTTAATGTTGCTGCGATGCTTCTGCCACCCATCCTGGCTGTGCGTCCTCACTGCTCCCTTGTGGTGGCACAGACATTCCTCTCACCTCAGTTAGGTCAGATCTCAATCCAGGTAAAAACTGCCACAGCAGAAAAAACCCACATTTGTGCTGGCTTAGCTTTCGGAGTGTTTGGTGTGTAGATCCAAACTGGCAGGTCTCCGTGAGCTGCCTGCCGGCGCTGGCCGGCCGTCCCACGCCTATTGCCGGGGCCGCTGCCTCTGGGCAGGCTCAGCTCGGGGGTGCTGTGCCTGTGCTGATGGGGCAGCGCCGTCCGCTGTGCTCGGCGATGAAGAGCCGTGCCCTGCCGTGCCTCTGGGCTGGCTGAGTGGCTGTGGAAGCCTGGCTTAACTCCAGCTGCTTCTTCCGTCGCTCTTGGCTGTGGTTTCACAACTGTGCTGAAAGCCACCAGCCCTGACACCGGGTGAGTTCCCTGTCGGCCGGCTCGATCGGCAGCAGGGGAAAAAGGACAACTGCAGCTGTGCTGGGAGCCGTGTTGGAAGGAGAACTCCGGTTCTGCTGTTCTAGTTCTGAAAGAGCTACCTGGGAAGTTTTCTAGTGGCTTTTCTATCCTGAATCTTTGGGGCAAATCCAGGTCAGGGAGAAACTGTGTGTGTTGACTCCACAAGGATGTGAAATGTGTTAGGGCACACCCTGATGCCTTGGGTTTGGTACTGGTATGCGGTGTTTTACCAAAACTCTGAAGTGGTACCGGTGGTGAGTTAGTGATCTGCGACGACTCAGTCAGCCCTGAAATCCCTTCAGATGAAGTGCACTCTTCATAACCACTCAGTCAAGTTTTTTCAGCTACCAGTTTGGAGCAGTGTGTGCTGTAGGTAGGAGAAATACTTGATGAATGTAAAAAGAGACTCATTTTCTGTCTTCAGAGATGACTAAGATTTTCCCGGAGGTTTCCTGGTATGTATTTTTAACTACTATCGAGCTGAAAAAGGAAACGAGGTATGATTTGGAGTCATCGCTTGTGTGAACAAAATTCTTGAACTATTCTTTATTTAGCCAGAAGTGTCATGTATGTAAGTTGTGTCTTTCCTGAAAGGATGGTGCAGGCAGAAGTTGTGTGAGGTGAAGTCACTTTTCAAGTTTGCTAGTCCCTAACTGAAATTCACTGTGACCTTTTTTAGAAAACAAGTTTACAGCTATATTAAAAAATAAAGAAAAACAGAAAACAACAATCCAAAAAGAAACAAAGCCAAAATATTAAGGTTGCAAAACAGCTGTTGGAGTCTCTTCCAGGTCTTCAGATGTATGACGCAGACACGTGCATCTTACAAGGGTCTGTGTCACGGCAAACAGCCTCAGTTTTGGTAACTTATGTCATAGACATTTCTGCTAATTACATCTTTTTCTTCCTTCCTCGCCCCCCAGGTGTTGTTTGGATTGTGGCATAGAGGCACTATGTACTCGGAGTGGAGATCCTTGCATCTTGTCATCCAGAATGATCAGGGTAACACCAGTGTGCTGCACAGCTATCCTGAAAGTGTGGGGAGAGAAGTGGCAAACGCAGTGGTGCGTCCTCTTGGACAGGCTTTAATTACATCTTCTGTTGGAAGTGAAAGTTTACTAAAAACAGACAAAGAAGTAAGTACACTTCCTTAGAGGTTGTCGTCTCCTTCATGATAGAGTGGCAACTTCATGATTTTTCTATAGCTTCTTCTTTTATCTTTCACTCTTTAATAGTCCAAGTTGTCTGAAGTGTGCTGTGTTGTTAGTAAGCTCTGTAGGGCTTCTACGAACAGCCAGTTCACAGCGACACACTGTGCTTCATGACCTCGTAGTAAATTATTTGTCTGAGCTACTGTACCAGGAAGTTCAGGCTAAACCATAGCAAAACCCCCAAACAAACAAAAAACCCAAACCAAAAACCACAAAAAAATGCCCAAATGAACAAACAGAAGTCAAAAAACCTCAACCAAAGAAAATAAACCAAACAAGGAATTTAGCAGTTAACACACAAAGGCTTTCTAATTACCTGCTTTTTTGAAGCAACAGTACGTGACTTTTTAAAAGTCTGTGTATAGTGCAAGTATTTACTAGACCTTGAAAATCTTCTATTACATCAGCCCTTGTGTTCTGAAGAGGTCTCTCTGCAGTTTAGACTCAAGAGATTCAGGATTTAAAGTCATTTGCTGTTCATTTGTAATCGTCATAATGTCATGATATACAATCTAATGACTCGGTGTTTTCTTGGAGTGTGTGTTAAATAGAATTGCCTGTGCCATGTAACTACTGCTAGCTTGTTAAGTTAGAACCAGTGTGCTAGGAGTGTTGCTTACTTGCTATTTATTTAGTTATTTATTTTTAATAACTGTTGCTTTGTGTTTGGTCAGGTAAAATGGACTATGGAGGTGGTTTGTTACGGACTGACCCTCCCTCTGGATGGCGATACTGTGAAGTACTGTGTCGACGTGTATACGGATTGGATTATGGCTCTTGTATTACCTAAGGACTCCATTCCTTTACCAGTTATTAAGGAACCAAACCTTTATGTTCAAAGCATTCTCAAACACCTTCAAAATCTCTTTGTACCGAGGTGAGCGTTAGGGCTGGGGCACTGGGAGACGCAGGAATTCCAAGCTGTAGTGGGCAGGTCACCTGTCTGAGAGGCCTGAGGAGCTGTGGAGGCTCTTGATGAAAATAAGACAGCTTTCATTGCAAAGCTAGTTTGTATTTTTCAGTAGCAAATTGAGTTGTTGTTGCTCCTACGTTTGAGTAATTAGAATTACAGAGCATTTGTAGACTTGAATGTTTACTGTTCTGAGAGCCTCAAGAACCATCTCTGTGAGGTGACTGGAGGCGGGGGGGGAAGTAGCATCGCTGTGTGACCGTGTGCTTGGCCTTGCACAAGACTGAGGTAACTAGGAGCACATCGCACATCGTGGCAATCCCCTGCTTTGTTTACTCAGGACACATTTCTGATGTGCTGGAGGATCTTACAGTAAGGGCTGCTTCGCACCTGCTTCTTGCTGCCTGTTAAATGGGCACAACGATGTGTCACTGGTGCTTCGGAACAAATCCTGCAGAGGAGTGCTTGTTATCCCACAGCCCGGTGTTGCATCCTTTGATGACAGTGTTGAGATAACGTGCTTCTAGATCTTGGATCAAGTTATTGTCAGAGTGCTTAAACATCGTACTTGGTTCATAGTTTACGATACATTTACCTGCTGCTCTGGAACACACATACTGTTTTAAGTAAGAGCAAATAATTTAATGGTGCCCTGTGAAACTGCACATAAGTATTGAAATTACCTGAAATTACTTCAGATCACTGTTGAGTATGTTTGTTCGTACCAGATCAACTGCTTTTTATCAGTATTAATAATGTATCACTGCAAGTGACCTTCTAAGGGCTCTGCTGCGCTTGGATCATTTAACTTGAGTGCTTTGAATAATAACTCGTACAACTTCAGATGAGCAGTTTGTTGCTATTTATTGATTCCTTCAAAGTCTACTACCTAACCTTGGTTGTCATTGCTCTTAACTTGTAGTGAAAAAGACATTTTAATTCCCGCTAAAGGGTGGTCGGGGCAGCAGCACAGATCTGAGGAAAGCACGCTTCTGGATTAGAGTTCTGCAGCAGGTTGTCTCTAAGCTTTAATAGGTGCAGAATAGAGTCTGCTGTCTGGGGACCTTTATTCTCTTGACATAACAGAGAAGGAATTCTTTAAGAGTCCACTAAAGAGTTCTTGCTGTGTTCCACCCTTCTCTCATCTTAATTGATGGAGCTCCATGCCAGCTGGTAGACTGCATGGGATGGCTGTTGAACAAAATGACATCCAGAGACAAGGAGGGCTGGAAAATCATCATTTTAAATGCCCACATCCCTCCAGTATAACGATTCTATCGGATTTCCTTTGAAAGCATCCAAGATGTACCTGAAACAGTTTTTTCAGGGCTGCTGCTGACAACATGGAATGTTCATTTTCAAGAAAAAGAACTTCAAGTTCTGTCGTCCAGAGAGCTGTGTTCAGAGTTTACTCCAGCAAGAGGAAGATGTTTCATAATGGAAATTAAATGCAGAACTGAGTTGTGCACACCTTGCTTAGGTGAAGGCAGAGGCTCATGCTCTTATGGAACAGGAGAGTAATTTCTGGTTCCAGCCAAATGAGGCAGGTTGGTGGTGCTGATGGGCTCCTGTAGAGTACTTACCCAGGAGCCCTTGTAATGACCCGTGTTGAACCATCTCTGTGAAAAAAAATCTCCTCTTGTGTTGAAAATACTGAGCCTTTTTTATAGGCACATGTCCTGGGGAGGGATGTGATAAAAATAGCTTCCTTCCTCATCCCGGTTTCTTGGAGATGACGTAGCTGTTCATTTGGCTGCCTTAAAAGTGGTGGCCCAGGTTTGTGGTGAGGGTCTCAGACCCTGAGGAAGGTGTATAATTGCGGTGGGAAGTGCAGCAGCCTTGAGTGAGCCCTTCAGCTGAACATCTCGGGAACATGGAAACACCAAATCCGGAGCCGGGGCGTACATCTCGTTCTAGGTTGAGTGCTCAGCGGAATCAAACGTTTGCATGCAGAGTCCGTGGAATAGCGTGGTGCCGAAAAAGGACCGGTGAAAGATGGGTGAGCCAGGCTACCTTTCGTCTCCCTGCCGCACTGACCAGAGAGGGGGTGCTTGATCCTCCCTCTAGCACTGACCTTCTGGCCACCCCGGTGAAATGAACACTTCTTGACTTACTTGAGCAGTCCCTTGGCAACCCCCAGGCTTTCCATCTCTGGCAGCTCTACAATATTCAGGAAGCCGTGTGGGTTACTTAAGCAGTAGCAGTAGTTACCGCTGTCACATAAAGTTTCAGTGCTGCAGACTCTTGTTTGAAGCAGGGAAAGGCATTACAAGAACTCTCTCCACCTGCCTCCTCTCCCAAGGAGGTTGAGGAGCAGGTACCGGGGTCTCCTGTGTAACTAAAGGGTCTGGAATTGCTTGAGAGACTGTGCAAGGTGTGACTGTCCAGGTGTAACAGATACTTTTTTTGTGACAAGTCATGCTTGTCACGTGAAGTCCTGAGAGCAGTTCTGGTTGCAAGGGAGTGTGGGCACCAAGAGGCTGGGATCTGTAGGAACCTAGACATGAGTTTGCAAAGTGCTGCGGCCGAAGCTTGCTGTGCAGCGGACTTCGATGGGCGAGACTTTGGAGCTGCCTTTACCAGATCGGCTCGGAAGTGTCCCGTTAGTCATCTTGTATGTGGAGCTCTGACATAGAAGCCCCCTGTTCATGGTTTCCCAAAAGGATTAGGGAAATGAGTTGTGGAACAGGCTTTGACACTTTGACTCTCAAGATTGAGGATATCTTTTGAGTACGTGCTCTGATGTTGCTCGGTGGAAAGCGAGTGCTGTGTCCGAGGCAGGGCTTGCTTGTGTGAGCGTTGTTGTTCTGGGGTGACTGTCAGGATCTGGCACTAGCATCTCGCGACCCTCTGAAGTCCTGGGCTGGGACTAGTTTCGGCACTCCTGCATTAGTGATTATGTGTTGCTCTGTAATCTTGTTTCCGGTACTGTAATGCACCAGTTACTCTGTCAAGGTAGGAGCTGATAGCGTTTTTACAGCGTGTCTGTCAGTAAGGGATTGATCTCAACGTGAGCTACGGTTCTCAAAGAGAAGCAGCTCTCTGTCTGATGCGTCGGCATGTTCTCGAGGTGGTTACCGTGCCACAGGACTCGTGGGTGACCGCGAGTTCGCACACATGGTGGCCTGCGGTAGGGGATCTGGTGATGCTATCCAGTCGTCCAGTGGGGGTAACGTATTGACGGCTTCGTTGCTGTCGTCCCTTCAGTGAGTGGTAGGAGGGATGAGGAGACAGCACGCAGGTTGAAATGTGCCTTGGGCGTGTTGCAGGCTCTAATTTGTAAACTCCTCTTTCACCCCTTGAACTTCTGGGCTTCCTCTGCTTCGTGTATCAGTGTCAGCCCATACTGTCCAGAGTGTTTCATGTTACTGTTTCGTACCTGTTCTGCCTTGTCTAAACTAACTGATGGGAAGAGCGTTTGCTGCTGCTGCAGCGCTTCGTGTTGAGGGACTCAGCATTGATGGTTTGGAACCCATTGTTATTACAGGGAAAACCTCGATAATATCAACTTGTTCGCTTTCATTCTTACTTATACCCTCTTGCTTTAGTCTGAACAACCTGATGTAGTTAAAGATGTCCCTGCTCACTGCAGGGGGATTGGACTAGATGACCTCTAAAGGTCCCTTCCAGCCCAACACATTCTAGGATTCTGTAATTTTTCTATTTCATGACTGTCTTCCGGATTTTTTTTTATTTTTAAAATCAAGGTGTTGGGAATAAGAGCACATCTGGAAGCAAGAGAAGGACTGGGAAGAGTTTAAATTAATTTGCTAACAACATTTTCTGTGAATTTTACTGCTTTTCTTTTAGATTGTATGTAATAGTGATGTCTCAGCTATGTTTCTCACTGTTTGGTCTAAGTTACATTCCTTTTGGGATAATGGGTTGTGCTTGCTCCATTTAGTGTTCACTCTATGGCGGTAAGTTCTGTGCCATGTAGAGGAGAACGTTACGGTGTGGCTTGTACTCAATAAGGCAGAGTTAGGATGTTTAGAGACAGAGGGTGTATAGAAACATATTAGCTCATGCTCTTTGCATTTGTTCAGTGATGTTGATGTTTCATCTTACAGTTGCTCAAAGCTCACATTATAGTGTGCATCACTTCACAATTCTTGTTTAGAGACTCAGATATTGTTTTCTTCTCTTGCAGGCCAGACCCCGGATCTAGTCAGATTAGATTGTGCTTGCAGGTTTTGAAAGCTGTCCAGAAACTGGCTCGTGAGTCGACAATTATGGCAAGAGAAACCTGGGAGGTTTTGTTGTTATTTCTTCTTCAGATCAATGACACTCTTCTAGCAGCTCCAACTGTGCAAGGTTCGTGTTCAACTTCCACTTGGTTCAATATGGGAAAAACATTTGGCTCTGCTCGATGTTGAGCTGCCAGGGGGTTGGGGGGAAACCTGTTAAAAGCTCTGAGCAGCCACGAGAGTACAACAGCTCACTCCTAATCTGCTGCACTGCTCTGAAATAAAGTATTGTCAGAGAAGACCAAATAACTTGGAGCTGAGTTTTGCTAAATGTGTTTTTGCAGAACAGTTACTCCGTAAGGGAACAGTTTGTGGTGAATACTTCAGACAATGTTGTTCCCTGTTTGTTTCACTGAAATCCCTGTGTCTTGCTGCTTTGCCTGCCTACTGGAAAAGAATATTGTCAGTTTATAGCTATTAAGAAAACAACACATCAGTGTAGATACAGTTCAACAGAGCGCAGCTTAAGATCAGTGAATTCGCAGGGTCCCTTATCAACAGGCACATGTGGCTGGGCTTTATATATTATAGTTTTTGTTCTTGTAAAAAGGCTAATTGGCTGTAGGAAGCAATCGGGATCCTTAAGTGAAAAATGATGAAAAAAAGTAGCTTAAGAATGTTTATTCACTTAAACTGAAATATTCTTGGGGAGATATTTGGAGTTATTTAAACTGAGTACTCGGTAAAGGCGTGCTTTGTTTCTGTTACAAGGTGGCATTGCTGAGAATCTGGCCGAAAAATTAATCGGCGTGCTGTTTGAGGTGTGGTTACTGGCTTGCACGCGGTGCTTTCCAACACCACCCTACTGGAAAACTGCCAAAGAGATGGTGGCCAACTGGCGACATCACCCCGCAGTAGTTGAGCAGTGGAGCAAAGTCATCTGCGCCCTCACCTCCAGGTAGGAGAGATCCTGGGAAAATACATACGCGTGTACCGAGATGACCAGAGACGTACGTGTGTTTCTCTGGAGCTGCTTATTTGTGAGGAGCTCGGCAGCCTGAGAGGGAGTGAGCTAAACCGCAGTGAGGGATCTTGCTGGTATCGTTGGCTTTTGCTGTTTGTGCCTGTGGCTTCGCTCTGCAAGCAAAGACCTGAACTGGGTCATCTCTGTTCCTTTGCAGTCCCAGCACCTCCCTGATGTTTAGCGCTTTACCGTGTGCCTGTGTTAGTCTCTGTCACTGTGACTCTTCGTTGTGTCCCATGAAGAGCGAGTCATGAGTGTTGGTGCAGCCTGTGCGTTTAATGGCAGTTACCACCAGAATTCCTCGGGGCTCATTACTGCTGCGTGTTGCTGTGTTTGAGGTGACTCTCGGGCCCTGAAGCCGTGCCGTGGCTGCCTGGCGCTGGTGTCCTGGCAGTGGGGGTGCAGTGGGCCAGAGGCTGCGGGCTCTCCTCCAGAGAGCGTCGGAGGAGAGCTGTGCACACCGTGCCGGGCGTGGGAGCAGCGAGAGTCTCTGGGCTGTGCGAGAGGTTGGGCCAGAACAGAAGGTCCTGAGCAGTGAGGGGAGTCTCAGTACCCGCAGTGCTGGGGGCGTTGTGCTGTGGAGTCTTTGTGGGACAAATCTCAGTCTCTTGGGGGAAGGAACTCAAGGAATTGGTGAGGAGCAGGGGCCTGCGTCTCTTCCTTCCAGCTCTTAATTACCATTTCTGTGAACGTTCAAAGTTGTATTAAAATGGCTGCACTGTGAGAAGTTCCATAGTGTGCTTTTCTGTGAGGGTTTATTTTAACTCTGACAACTTCTGCTTTTGAATTACCTGTCAAAATTCCAAGCGTGGATAGATGTTTCCAGGTTATGCAGCTACTTGTTAAATCTGTGGGAAATGAAGCTGCGATACAAGTTTTGCGTATTTCCCACGCTATTGCTTTAGCTATTTTTAGCTCATTGGATGTGGCGTTGCGTAACAGAAAATATTTCATGATTCACTGATCTGAAAAGAACAGCTCTGTCTCCAGACATGCATTGGTGTTGTGCTCCACGCGCTGTGCCCACGCTTTATCTTCCACTGCTGACGCGTGCTGGTCTGCAGGTTTTCTGTACGGCTTTGGTTTGCAGTGTCGGTTTACACCTCGTACATAAAAAAGCCCTGAACTCCTCTGAGGCTGACTCTAAGTTCAGTGGTGTTTTAAGCTGCACTTTCAATACTTCAATGAAACTCCAGCTTCAAATGGTTAAAGTGTCGTTTTAGTAAACTTCTGAATTGGGTTGTTAACCCGGTAATATTTCAACTTAAAACCATATAGAAAAGTATATTGTTACATTTCTTGTTCATTACAATCAATTCTAAGCTTAGAAATAAGGGTGAATATGACTGAAGCAAAAAATGCTGTTAAAAGTGAGCTTAGCTTAAGGAAAGGCAAAAAGTAATTTCTGGGTATCGAGAAGGTGTAACTTAGACCTCTTCCATCCTTTTAGAGAACACCAAGATTGTGCTGAGAAGGGAACTTGATCTATAAGTTTGCAAAGCTGGGATAAAGCCGGGGTCAAATCAGGCAGCAGGGTGAAGCTTATTTGTGACTGCTCAGGTAGTTACAGCACTTGTGGAGAGGGATATCTGCTCGTTTAAGCCGTTACCCTCACGATGCTGCGTTGCCCTGAAGCTCTCTGCAGGTTTGCCCTTTGCTGCTCAGCAGCTCCCAGCTTCTCCAAAGCGTGGTGTGTCTTGTCTGGAAAACTTGCCGCTCTCTGCATCCCGAATCCCGAGCTACTCGTAGGATGGCACCAAGTGTTGCTCGGTGCGCTGGTGTAAACCACGAGTCGGCGGTGACTTGGGATTTAGACCCGGAGCGTGCTGTGGCTCTGGGGGGTTGTGCCGTCACAGCTCTGGGATTTGGGCAGGCACCCTGCAAGGGCCAAATGATTGCGTGAGATGGGCAGAACTTGGGGTGTTGCGCTCGTGCCTGTGGGCTCACCTGTGGACCACCCGATTCCCTGGAGGCTCAGACGCGCTGTTAAATTTGTAGAGAGTATTAACTGAACGACGGGTCTGTCTGCTTTGCTTTCTAGATTGCTGCGTTTTACCTACGGACCTTCGTTCCCTCCATTTAAAATTCCCGACGAAGATGCTGGTCTGATTCCTCCTGAAATGGATAACGAGTGTGTTGCGCAAACTTGGTTTCGCTTTTTACATATGCTGAGGTACTGTAATTGCAGCCAACCGTCGTTCGTGTTCTTGCATCATCTCTATAAATTTGCGTGACAGATGAAAAATTTCTCCGGAGATTGCTAAGATGAAGCACCTAAATGGAATGAAATGCAAAAGGCTTGTACCGGTGCCCCGCGGCAGCTCAGGGCAAGGTTTTGAGTGGGTTGTTCAGCTTCGAACTCTCTGACTCTCTCAGAATGGAAACGGGTTCATTTAATCAAAGTTTTTAGCTGTTTGGCATTTTGGAGGATCCGAAAAACGAGATTTCAATACGATTTCAAATCTCTGAGATAGCAAACAGGAAGAGCAGAACAATAAAGGAGAGATATATACGGCTTCCGTTTAGTCTCCAGGATGTTAAATTTAACTTCCAGAAGATTATTTTTAAATTGGGTGTATCTCTTTGTTTGCATGAAGAAAGCTATATGGTTAACTTTAACATCCGTGTTACTTGTCCTTAAACGCACAACGGAGCCAAGGGGTGTGCTTGGTTTTAAAGATTCTTGGGAGGGATATTACGTTAATGTTTTGAATGGCCAGAATATTAAACTTCTAATGTAAAACACTATTTCCTGGTTAAAACTACGTAATATTAGACTGTTTTAAAACTACTTCTTAGCTAACAAAAAACCCCAACCTGTTCCTTTTATTCATTTGTGACAGTGATGTCACAAGTACTGTCCTCTCCAAACCTGTAATTGCTGTTACAGGGTTTGTATGAGTCAGGAAGAATTGCTCAAACTTTTACAGCTCACTCCCTTTCTCGTTGCTGTTTGCTGGCAGTATTTAATTCATTGCTTACCTTTGGAGAGTAATCTTAGCAATGCAAGGAGCTCTTAAACGGAGTTCAAGAGACCTTAGAAGTAGTTCATATTACTACAACGGTGGGATTATTCTATGAAGTGTATGCTCTGTTTCACTGGATTTTAATAAAATTATTTGGTGGATGTGGGTAATATTTGAAATGAAGGCACATGAAGTGCTGCAACCCGGGAGGTGAAAACTGACTTCCTGTGCTGGAGTGCCGGCTAAAATTGGATTGCCCTTGGTTGCTGGTTTGTGGTCGTGCTTAAATGCCTCAAACTATTGCATCTTTAAGTATTTTTGAAATCCTAGCAGCTGTTCTTAAACTCACTAAAATGTTTTGCTCTTTTTGCCTGCAGTAATCCTGTGGATTTGAGTAACCCAGCCATTATTAGCTCTACCCCCAAATTTCAGGAGCAGTTTCTGAATGTGAGTGGGATGACCCAAGAGCTGAATCAGTACCCCTGCCTTAAGCACCTGCCTCAGATATTCTTTCGTGCCATGCGTGGGATCAGCTGTTTAGTGGATGCGTTCCTAGGTAATGCTTTTGTTGTACCTGTGGATAGCTGGGAAGAGTAAATTTGTTCTTATTTTAGTCTCTTTAACTCTGTCTTTTCCATAAATACAGCTTTAATTTATCCTTTGTAAGTATCTCCTGGATTTGTGAGGGAAGGGACCTCAGGTCGTTTTTAAGTGACTGTCTGTGTACACCATAATGGTACTTGAGTGCTCGAGGTTGTAGATGGCCGTAGTTTCAGGCACAAGCCAAATAAATCTGGAGTCTAAAATAAAACCAGCCATCTCTTCCCCACGCAAGGTTTCTCCTCTTGTCTAATCCCCGGTCTGAGTGTTCTGCTTTTAGCAGGTTGTGAGCACTGGCTGGTTTGTTGATAGGCTTTGTGGGGACAGCTCTGTGTGGTGCCTGTTTCTATAAGGTGCTGGATTTTGACTGTCATCTTCAGGTCTTGTACTACAAGTGCCAGTTTCCTGTAGCTCACAATTAGTGGGTGACTGCTGAGAAGAAGAGCTGGGTTTCTTTGCATCCATCGGTAGCTTGGTAGCTCAGGTTTGACTGGAAGGTAAAGCAGGTGTGAGCACTGTCTGGTTACGTTTTAAGTAACACTGCACAGCACCTGAAATCTGAAGCATTTTTTTGTATGCTTCAGGCTTATTAAAAGTTCTTCAGAGAGAAGACACTAAACTCTGAAGAGCTGTCTGTCCCCCACTGCTGTCTTGCTTAAATGTGTGCAAACAAATGTTGTCGTCTGCCAGAAGTGTGAGCTGATATGAGACTGCAGAAGACTTGAGCACGTATGCAAACTGTGTTCAGGGAAAAAAATTGGCTGTGGAATTAGACTGTCAGCTTCTACATGGTTGTCTTCTGTAAAAACCTGGATGGTTTAGTCCTTTTTAAGCAAAGCACCTTAAGATTCTCCTGTCTCACTGAATTATAAGATGCTTTTTACTGGAAATACATTCTGCATTTTTGTACAAATATTGCAAGGAAAAGGTTTATTGGTACCTTATTCCCCACTGCAGGCAAGCTTTTGTCACTGTAGATTTCATTCTTGCAGAAATATCTTTGTTTAAAATGTTATTAAAATGATGTGAAAGAGTGAATGATCATTTCTCGTAATCTGTAATATCGAGTCTTGAAACCTGTTATGTCCACTGTCTTCTGGATGACTTGTCATTGATTTTCAGGAGTTTTAATGATTGCTTTTTACTAATACCAAATGTGAGACTTCAGATATTCAGTGGGCATCAAATGTGGCCAGAAATTGTTAGAGGAGGATTGTGCATAGGCAATATACAGCCTAACCTTACAGAAAGAACCTCCTTGTGTTATTCCTCAGACTCTGTCTTCTCACCTCTGATAACAGGATTTGGAAGTCTGCGCTACAGCAGCAATAAAAAAAAAAAAATAGAAGTCCGGTGGAGCGTTGGTAGGAGGTGCTCCTCTGAAGTGTCTTTAACTGAATTAATTTTTTTTTAAAAGTGCTGTTTAGTACTATCTATTACGTTTTTTATATATTTTATTTTATTATATATTGGGGAAGGATGCACTATATCCAAGATTTTTGTCCAAGTGTGGTTAGTAATTAATTTTCAGTGCTGAAAGTGGTTTGCAATCTGCGAGTCGTGAGGGAGGCGTCTTGCGGCGGGGCCAGCGCACGCACCGCTGCTGCACTAGCTCCTACGCTGAATTCCTCCTGCGCCTTCCGATGAGCCCGGGCCGCTCATCCCAGACCCGTGACCCGCTAACGGTGCGCCGGTCCTTCTGCGCCTCGCCGCCTGCGGCTCCGTGCTGCTGGGGCAGCTCCGTGTTGGAGGCGGGGGGGTGTGAGGGTGGGGGGGTTGAGGTGTCCCAGGCTGGCCGGCCGTGGGGCGTGCTGCCAGCCCCCGGCAGCCCGGCCTCTCCTGTCAGCGTGCGGGGAGCTTTGCTGTCCACGTCGTGTCAAAGAGCGTTGAATCAGAGACTTCAGACTTCTGAATATCTCTTGTAGCAATGTGAAGCACCGGGGGTGGTGACAGCCCGCCTGGTGTTCAGACACTGCAGATCATGATGCACTTGGGCAAGGACAGCTCCCGCTGAAAGGGAAGTCAAGCCGTCGGTGTGCCCCAGAGCTGCAGAATGTGCAGAATGTGCCCCAGAGCTGCAGAATGTGCCCCAGAGCTGCAGAATGTGCCCCAGAGCTGCAGAATGTGCCCCAGAGCTGCAGAATGCGCCCCTCCAGCTGCAGCTGACAGGAGATCTCATTGCCCTCTGGCCGAGTGCCAACGCACATGGTTTTTGCCGTGCCCTCCCTGATACGTACCTGCGTGACGTGTGTGTTTGGCGAAATACTGCATCCTCTCTTCAAGAAGAGCGTGACCAAAACGATACATTTCATAGTGTGTGCTCTGCCTTCCGCATGGGGGAACTAACGGTTTGGCAGGAGATAGTCGCTCTGTAACGCGCTGTGGAAAGTTCTTGGGTGCTTGGGTCATAAAAATCTATGTTGGACTTTCAAACACGCTGCGCTCCCCGCTGAAGTGCTCGGACGAGGTGTGAGGGTGGTGGTACCCGTGAAAATGGGAGGAAGTGATGCTGGTCGATTAATTTTGCAGAGGGCTACTTGCCTCCAATTCTGACGGAAGAGTAGCTTTATATACCATGAGTATTTCCCTGAAGCTTGGCAAAGACTGATCTAATATCTTCCTGCTGCCAGGAAAATGATAGCTTGCTCTGCTTTCTTACCCTATCTCGTGTACTGACTTAGTATTTGGCTGCTCAGCAACCTGATGCGGCTCACAAAACCGGCAGACGACTGCATGGAGGATGGGTTTCCTCTTAATTTACTGAGCTAAATTGGCTTTGTAGGGTCTCGGAGAGCTTAGAGGTGTTTCAGAATGGGACGTGGGAGATATGGATGGGAAGGAAAGGCAAAGGTGAGAGACATCTGGATTTTGGCGGGAGCGAGGGGCGGTTGAGTTGGCTTTGGCAGCTGAGCCTTGCCCCTCGCGCTGTGCCCGCTTCTAGGCTTGATCCTCCTGGGTGCCATTTCCTGCGCCCTCAAGGTGTGAGGTTCTTGGGTGGTTTTTAGTTACTTGCTTATCTCATGCAAGGGCTTGCTTAGGCTCCTGCATTTATTTCTGCTAATAGTAAAAGGGGAAAGATGCTTTTCTCACTCCTGCTGTTCTGGGGGGCAGGAGGGGGAGCCGGTCTCTTTACAGAAGGCCCAGGTGCTCATGAACTCGGCCGCTGTGTGTGAGCTGTGGAACGCTGCCTGAAAGCTCGCTCTGTTTCTTGATGGACAGGCATTTCACGGCCCCGGTCGGACAGCGCGCCCCCCACGCCCGTCAATCGGCTGAGCATGCCGCAGAGCACTGCCATCAACACCACTCCGCCCCACAACCGAAGGCATCGGGCAGTGACTGTGAACAAAGCAACGATGAAGACCAGCACTGTAAGGCTTCCTGTTCCCTACTGAAGTACCTGACCCTTTTGGGAGTTTCCTCGGTTAGAGGAGGTAATTTCCTCGCTTCTAGGAGCTGATCTGTTCTTCTGTTCGAACAGGTAACTACTGCACATGCTTCAAAAGTGCAGCACCAACCCTCCTCTACTTCTCCGCTCTCTAGTCCAAACCAGACAAGCTCTGAGCCACGACCACTACCAGCTCCTCGCAGGCCGAAGGTTAACAGCATCCTGAACCTCTTTGGGTCGTGGTTATTTGATGCGGCATTCGTTCACTGCAAACTTCACAATGGAATAAACAGAGACAGCAGCATGACTGGTAAATATTACTGAAAAAATCTACATATACTTTTTTCCTTGTTTTATTGACATTTCCTACCTGCAAGATTAATATAGGCATAATCAAAAAAAACCCAAACTCAAGTGCTGTGTTGTGATTAACCCCTCCCAGCTGAGCCAGCACCTGTTATTAGCTGAGCAGGTGTTTGAGGGCTTTAAAATTTAAAAAATAAATTACTTTTTACTATTAAGCACTCACTTGCTCTACCAAGCGTGGCAGTCCCAATTATGCTAGTGGGGAAAATCTTATTAAGTGAAGGAAATAATGTGATGAGAGAGTCCACTTCCTAATTTGAAATCTACTTGACCATCTCTGAGTAATAGCAACTTTTTATAATGACTCTTCAACATTTGAAAAACTGTCAAGCATCACTCCAGATACTGCACAGAGTGGTACTTCTGCTTGGTTTTGGGCAGCGTTATGAAAAAACAAGTCCTTAAAATAGCAAGTGAGGTTGCTGCCTTTCGGTGACGGCTGCTACGTGTTTCCATGTATGGCTGGATCCCTTGGTTGTCTTCAGTCCTCAGCTGCTGCATTGACTTTGTCTCCTGTGCTTCGCTCAGCTGCAGAGGTTGGATGTTTTGAGGCTCGGCAGAGGAGTTAGTGCTCTGCTCAGAGAGGCTTTTCAGCTCTCTTCTTCCTTTCGGTGATAATATTCAGAAAAGAATGAACTTTCTCACTCCTTGCATTTTTCCTGTTCTTCGTGTGGTACTTTGAGTGTCTGCTAAACTCTTCCAAGAGATCTGTCAGAAGTTTGCTGGAATTAAGTAAGAAAAGTGGGAGGAAGAGGTTTGTAGCAAGTTGGGTTTATAGTAGTTAAACTGATCGTCTTCCGCGTTTGTTGTGTCACAGATTGCTGTGTGGAGGCAGTGGGTTAGGGTTTGGGATCTAGGTCTGCAGCACTTGGTTTTAAGGGATCAAGTTCCTTCGTAAAAGGGCCTTGACACATCACTGGAGAAATAGCTGAGCCCGGGTAGGAGTGAGGTGTAATTCGAGAGTGTGTTCAGTGACATAGGCAGCTAATGTGTTTCTGTGTTTAATGCTTTTCAGATTGATTGGATCATTTTAGTTTCGACATAACCTGTATCTTGAGCAATTTTAATGAAGTGCTTGACCTGGAAGGATGTTGGCCGAGATGCTGCGTGTGTGACAGTGTCGACCGTAAGCAGGGGTGGTGTGAGTCCGGCAGAAACACGCAGTTACCCAGAGTGAATATGGTTGACTTCCTTGAAAGGATTCCAGGGTCTGTTATTCATATATGTGATGTCTGAAGTCACCTGACAGCAGTCAGCAGCTTGTCATGTGGCTAGCCTTACAGAGGGACTTAGGAGCTTCCTGACAACTAGAAACAACTGTTTGGAAATGGCCTGATTCTGCTCCTCCTTCCTGCTCTTGAGAGCTGTCCACAGTGGGACCGGTCTTTGCATTCCGCGTGTTCTGCCACGTGGTAGCAGCGGTGGCTCTGACTGAAGTATGTTTGTGGAGACCCAGAAAACTGACTGGTTTATGTCCTGCTTTTCTAGCTATTTAGAAGACAGAATTAACTTATGGGATTTGGTTAAGTGTTTGCTGCCCACCCAGGATGCCGTGAGGGTTGTCGGTGCTGTGCGAAGTGCCGGTCACAGCAGCGCCGGGACAGGCTGTTGGAGGGCGGGCGGGCTTCTGCTCGGTCTCTGCTTTAGGTGGGAAAATGCAGCAAGGCTTGTAGAGGACTAAGCTCTTGCAGTTCCTGTTGACTCGAAGTGTCAGTGTCTTCTGAATCAGGTTTAAGTCCAACCTGAAAGGTCTCTCGTTTGGGGAGTCTAATCTGTGAAGCCCGACGCCTTCCGGTGAAGTCTTTTCCGCCTTGAACGGTGGAGGCAGGAGGTGGCGTGCTGGGCTTCTGAGGTGGGCCAAGAGGTCCTGGGAGCTGTGCTCCCCCTCCAGCACACAAGTGGGGCCCAGGAGTAGCAATCAGTTCTGCGTGTTGTGCCCGACCATCTGCTGTCCTGTAGGGATGTGGCCGGAAGAAAGAGGGCAGCAGAAAAGGGACAGTTAGCTTCCACGACCCCTGCCCTTAGGAAGGAGGCCAGAAAGAAAGCTGCTTCTTTCTGGCTGCAGGTTGGCTGTACCTGTATAACACAGCCCACCTGCTGGCCTCTGGAGCCCGGCATGGTGACGCTTCTGCCACCAGCTTGAGTACTCTCACGGTACCCAACACTGCTGTTGGTCATCTTTGCGTTGGCTTCAGGAAGGATGGTTATTTTTATGGGTGCTTTAAGTAGTTTATGATTGGGAAGTGTCTGCGCTTAACACCAGCTTTGCTGTTTAGTATTGCCTTCCACTGGCCCACATGCACTATTTTTCCTCTTAGGTCTGGGACTGCAGCTATACAAGATCTCAACAAGTTTTACTCCCTTCTGATGTTCAGTTTGTTTCAATGCCATGCAATTAGTTTCTTCTCTCACAGCTCTCTGATACGATTTCTCCGGTTCGTTCCTGGCTGGAGGACTGAGGCCCACTTCTTGTAACACAAATTTTGATACAAATTGCTCCTCAGTCCTGCAGAGAGATCCTGGGACACCTTTTGGGAGCACTGCATTTTCTAGCGCGTGTTTCCTAGTCCTCTTCTGTCGTGTGTCGCGTTCTCAGTGAGAACCCAGAGGACATCATTTCTAGAGAGGCGCTCGAGCTAAATGCGAGTGCCTAGCAAGTAACACTGTGGATGAGCTGCAGTCTCAAGTTCTAGTTCAGAATTTAGTTCAGGTCTTTTAAATGAACCCTGCTGATTCACGTGGACTGCACACTGTCCTCCTCCCATCCCACAAGTCTTTGAGATGAGCTTTAGGAAGTAAAGATTGAGGTCGATGTGAATGAGTACCTGTCTGCCTACGCTTGGCTTTTCCCTTGGCCTGGAGTCTCATGTATCTTGCTGGTTAAACTCTCTAACCTCCAGAAAGGAAGTGAAGAAAGATAACTGGTGGCACTGACGTGCGGCTTTTCGTAGGTTCTGAGATGAAAGCGGTCTGGATGGGTGGAAGGTAACTGAACTTACTCTCCTCCAGCCTCAGCTCCTCTCTGGTTCTGTGGGTGTAGCTGCCACCCCACTGTTGCTCAGTTTTCTGTCACCTTCGTTGGCAAACTTCTTGCACGAACCCCTTGCGCAATTCAGGATACTTGTAGGTGCTTCACGTCGGTTGCTGTGGCTTTGTCTCTCTCTCTGTGGGAAGAGAGCCTTGTTCGCTCCGGCAGGATTAGCTGGAGGCCGTCTGTGGCTGGCCGACTACTGGGGGAGTTTGGCGCCTGGGAGGCCCAATCTTCCCGTTTGCTCTCTGAGCCCCGGCCTTCGAGACAGTCTTGGGGTGTTTGGCTTCTGAAGCAAACCAGTGATCTCGCCTTTGGTGCACTGCTTTTGTGCCTTGGGTGTCCTGGGTCAGGTTTTAGTTTCTTGCACTGAGACCTTGATGGTGAAGCTTTATGGCTTTATAGCGGGCAGCGAGTGCGTGTTGTGTTACGGTGAGAGAATGTGCAGTTGGTCTGGAGGGAGCTGGGCCCTGCTGGTGTAGTCTTTAGAGTTAGGTGGCTCCGTGACATTTATGTAGCTGTCAGTCTGGCATAAAGAGCTCTCTGGGATTGGTACCTGAGAAAATCCCTTTGTGAGGAAGTCGCTATGAAGCCTTTTTGAAGTTAGCCATGATTATGACAGCTCGGGGGGGTGTGGACGTGTGCCAGGTGCGATTTCACTGGCAGGCTGGGTTTCAGTCAGACAAGCTTCTCCCCGCAACGTCTGCAGGGCTTCAGCAACTTCGGGGAATTGGGAGAAACTGCGAATACCTCGTGCCGGCATTTCAGGAATGGAATCCTTCCATCTGATGGGTTCGTTCTCAATCCTCATGCCTGAAGAATTCAGTCCCGAGCCTGCCAGTGTGCGTGCGGCAGCCGCTGGAGTTCTCCCAAGGTGGTTGCCGGTGTCACCTGGGTGCTGTTGGCAGTGAGGGAGTCTTGGGCTACAGTTTTACTCTCATCTCTTCTGGCCCCGCTGTCATTAATGTCCCAAAGAATACTTCTGGGAGTCTAGGAGCAAACTCCAGGAAACCCTGATGAGGGAGGTGTTGAGCGTTGCCAAGGGGCTGTCGCAGGTCTTGATGTGACCCTGCCCGTGCGGAGAAGCAGCTCTTGGGAGGCGGCGCTGGTCTCTCCTGGCACCCGGCATTTGGAGTCTTTCTTTTTTTCCCCTGGAGGTTTTTTGAGCTGTTGCTCTTTCCGGGAAGCGTTCAGCCTTCTCTTTGCTTCGGCAGGCTGTTGGGTGAGCTGGTGGGTGGTGGCTGTTAGCAGCCTGGAGGAGCTGGAGGCTGGGCAGCAGGGCGCCCGCTGTGCGGCTCGGCAGGTAAGTGACCTTCCCCGCGCAGGACGCGCCGCGGCGCGGAGGCTGAGAGAGCCCGGCGCGTGGCTGCGCAGAGCGGCGCAGGGAGAGGGCCGGAGCTGGGAAGGGTTAATGCATCCGTCCGAAGCAGGGATGGGCAGTGCTGTGAAGGGCTCTGACCCTTACTGGTATTTGGTAACTTTTTGTTCATTGTTTTGCATGGTACTTTCAAAGCCATAACTTTGGACCTGAATGCCAATTTCCTGTGTGTTTAATGAGCTTGCTGTATCATAAAGCTTTTAATCTATTTTTTAGAAAAGCTAAAAGCTTCTTAACTTATATTACAATTTCACCATCTTAAAAGTATTTTATAACTACTGCTGTCCTTTGATTTGTTTCCATTTTATTTCTATTATCTTGCAGCATCTTTTATCCAAATTCTTCTTTCTTATAAATCTTGTAAGTAGGAACCAGTAGCTTCTCCTTAATTGCGGTCATGCTTTTCTTTTTCCATAATCCCATATTTTATTTGTAAATTCATTCTCATTGTCTCTTGTAGCTTTTGCACTTTTACTTGGAAAAGACAAGTAACTTTTTTTTTGTCTGTGTTTTTGAATGGGGAGGATTGTTGGCAAAAAGCAAATTAATCTGCCTGAATCAGTCCCATCTTTTCTGTACTTTAGTCTGTGATCATGTCATGAGTTTCAGGACTTTGCACTAACCATGTTTGTTTTGTTGTTTTTTTTTACTTAAAGCTTATTTTACAGACCTAGTGTTTGATTTGTATGCATTGTGCATGTAGTGTTTTTTTTCCGACTAGAATATATTGCTGGATAGCTTAATGTAGGACAAAAAACGGCTCATGGGAAGATGCATAAAGATTTGTGCTGATTTGCTACTTATGAAAATTTGGAAGGTAACCGTAGGGCAAATGATGAATTTAAAGACAAAAAGCAAAGAACAGACACTTGTCATTAGGACGTTTCCTTTAAAAAAAAAAAAAAAAAACCAACCAAAACCTATGTGTGTGCTGACAGGTATTGCAGCTGTCAGAGCATTAAGGGGCCTTTGTTTGCAAGGTTGATTGTGAACCTGTTCCCCAGTGTCCCGGGTTGGAGATAGGGGAATTTTCCTGGGCTGCATCCCAGGGAGTGTGAGCAGCAGGGCGAGGGAGGGGGTTCTCCCCCTCTGCTCCGCTCGGGTGAGGCCCCACCTGGAGCACTGCGGCCGGTTCTGGAGCCGGCGGTGCCAGAAGGACGTGGATCTGCTGGAGCGGGTCCGGAGGTGGCCCCGAAGATGATGAGAGGGCTGGGGCAGCTCCGCTATGAGGACAGGCGGCGGGGGCTGGCGTTGTTCAGCCGGGGTGACCTGATGGCAGCCTGCCAGCCCGTGGAAGGGGCTGCAGGGAAGCTGGGGAAGGGCTTTTTACGAGGGCCTGTAGTGACAGGACAAGGAGCAATGACCTGAAACTGCAAGAGGGGAGATTTAGATTAGATGTAGGGAAGAAATTTTTCCCCATGAGTGGTGAGGCACTGGCACAGGCTGCCCGAGGAGGCTGTGGATGCGCCATCCCTGAGTGTCCAAGGCCGGGCTGGACGGGGCTTGGAGCAACCTGGGCTGGTGGGAGAGAGGGGTCCCTGCCCAGGGCAGGGGGTTGGAACGAGATGATCTTCAGGGTCCCTTCCAACCTTGACCGGTCTCTGGTTCTCTGATCCTCTGGTGCTGGTAGAACTGCATTGGTGTGATTCTGTTGGGAGTATCTCTTGTTTGATTTTGTACCTTATAAATGTTCTGAAAATCAGCGTAGCCTCAGCTAAAAATAAGAAGGAACGTGCTCTTTCTGTCTGGTAATCCGAGAGCGAAGTTGCCCGAAGAGAACAAAATCCCATTGAGAGCAGTATATCTTTTTTTTTTCCCACTGCCGTGCTGGAAGAGAGGATGAAGCCAGCAAAGTGAGCACTTGATACCGGCGAGTGAAAGGGGGCCCAGAAACCTCTCTAGAAACACGTGAACTGGGCTGGCTTGGACTGGCAGAAGCGTCCTGCGGGGAGGGAGCGCGGAGCTGGGCAGTCCCACGTCCCCACTTGGGGATGTGGGACTGCCCAGCTCCACGCTCCCTCCCCGCAGGACGTTGGGGAGCTGCTTGCGTGGAGGCTGTCAAACCTCCAGATCGTTTGGCAGTTCCAGTAGTTGCGTCAGGAGAGAGGGACCAGAGCGAGAGCAAACTTACCCTTCTGTTGTGCGTCCTTAGGATTTTTTTACATACCTATATTTTTTTAAATGAGTGCGTTTGTGCACAGAGCAGCGTAAGAGATAAGTGGGCCAGATGGAAATTAAGTGCTTGCAATGAGACTGTGTAAACGTTTTGGGGTTTTTCTTTTTGTATTTTAAGGCAGCAGGGCAGGGTGGTGCCTGATGCTAATGGGGATGAGAACTAGGTGAGGTACTTCTCCTGCAGAGAGGGTAGGAAGTTAATACTGGACGTAAGTGTGCTCTTCCCAGCAGAAAGGCTCTAGATTATGGCAGTCAGTAGCTGTGTTCCTTACCAAGAACAAAGTTAGTTACACCCACAGATACTTTCTAAACAGAGGCACTGACTCCAATAAGCGAACTAACAGCTTCATAACTACTAAATTTTACTTGATCTTTGTGTCCAGGATCCCATGAGCCTGTTATATACGTTAACAAACGCAGTAAAATGCTGTTTTTTTTTTTTCCTCTTCCCAGCTATAGCGACGCAAGCGAGCGTGGAGTTTCGCCGGAAAGGATCGCAAATGTCCACGGACACGATGGCTTCCAACCCCATGTTTGACGCCGGCGAATTCCCGGACAACTATGAAGCGGGAAGGGCGGAGGCGTGCGGGACGCTGTGTAGGATATTTTGTAGCAAGAAGACCGGGGAGGAAATATTGCCAGCTTACCTATCCCGGTACTGACCTGTCTTCCCGTTGCTTTATTGGTACAACTTTGTGGGCAAACTAACTCCTGGCAAACAGCGTTCGGTTACTGGCCGAATCCTGTGTTGCTGATTCACCAAAACCCAGTTAGCCCCCAGGAGGGCATCCCCGGTGAAACAGAGCAGTGGTTTCCTTTTGTCTTCTCGTGATACTGGTTTTCACTGGGTTTTCAAGTTCCAGGTGAAGGGAAGGCCCCTAAGGTGCCTCCCAGGTGGAAGGAGCATTCTCTTTTTGATACTCTCTTGCTTCTTTTGTAATTGCTCTTCAATAACTTGTCGCCAAATATTGTTCAGATGGGAAAAATTAGCGTGCAGACTTAAGAGCCTTCACGGCCTAACAAACTGTGTGAACTCGTGTGTTGTCAGGCTCCGCAACCCTGGGATTGAATGTGTTTGCAGCTGGGGTTTTTTTCCCCTTTAAATAGAGAAATGAAGTAATATTTCATTATTCTTACCATTTTATTTATTGTGTATCACAGTGGTTTGTATATGCATAGTTCATGTTTCTTCTACCCAATCACTGAGATTCTTCAGTGTTTTCAAGCCTTTTAAAAATACAGCAAAGGGGGTAGAAGTATTCTCTAACTCGAAAGTACCAAAAACTGTCTCAGGATGATGGCTAGCTACGTTCCTACCCCGCTACCTTTTCATTTGAACTGGTTACATTATGTTTGATCTCAATTTCCATATTGTTGACCAGTATATCCTGTCCTGTGCTACCCCCCCACCAAAGAAGAAGATTTTGTGGTATTTTTCATGTGTTGGGGAGTTAAAATGCAGGTCTCGCTCCCGCCCTTGCGCGGGGAAGGGAGCAGCGGGCGAGGAGGGGCCCCGGCGCTGTCGGTGCCCGCGTGGGCTGTGCTCGTGCAGCTCCTGGTCCCTCAGTGGCCCCAAGCCCGAGGTTTTGGTAAAACTGGGCTGTGCTGGCTTTTCCTGTGAAACCCACAGGGGTCGGGAGGGGGTTTGTTAAGCCCGTTGGGTGTGTTTGCCTGTGCTCAAGTAACGGGGGGGGGCTGCTCGTATAGATAATTTCTGGCTCTGATGGTTGGAGCTTGCCGTATGTTTCAGAGAAAAGATCAAATAGTGGCTGCACGTTCTTGTTTGTGCAGGATGCTGATGCTTTTTTATGTGCAAGTAATTTAATCTTATCTTTCTTTGTCAGATTTTACATGCTTTTAATTCAGGGTTTGCAGATAGCAGATTTCGTTTGCCACCCTGTTCTTGCCAGTGTCATCCTGAACTCCCCTCCTTTGTTCTGCTGTGACCTGAAAGGGATCGATGTTGTGGTTCCTTATTTCATTTCGGCTCTTGAAACTATTTTACCTGACAGGTAAACTGCTATTTCTGTATAAACACAGTCAGAGATGTGGGGAGGTGTTTGTCTTCTGGAGTGTCTCTCGTTCCTCAGTAGTTCTCACTGAAGGAGTTCTCTAGTGTGGGCCCATAGCGTGTATGGATTTGTTGCTGGTAATAGTGGGATTTCTCTGATCTTTAATTTTCAATGTGATTTGATGCCATTTGCTTTAAAGCAGTAACGGTGCTTATTTTAAATGAAGTATGTGAGTTGTGTTACCCGCATATTCACCGATGGAAAGCAGTATCTGCAAGAGTAGGGAAAAGCAGTGATTTAGCTTAGATATATTGACAATTACTGATTTTTAAGTAAAACTTCACGAGATATTAGTCACTGTTGCTGTGGTGAATTCCTTAAGAGAGTAATCTTATGCATCATTAATTGGAAACATTGGTAATTTAGACAGGCTGGGGAAAGAAGCTGTAACCTCACTTGCCGGAGCTGTGTAGATCTCTGGACACTTTGCTAATTCTACTCTGTGTGTGCCGCCTTCAACACACGTTTTATGTTTTAATTCTGCGTTTTGAAGTTACGCACAAAAAGTGATTTGTTTTCTGGGCTTAAAGCTGAGCCGCTGCTTCTTTTGGATACAGATAGAGGAACTTGCTGGTGGTTCCTGAAAAACGTCGATGTATTTGTTAAGCAGCTCGTGTTTTACGCCATACGTGCCTGCCAGCGTGCTGCGGGTCTCTGATACTCGTGGGTGGGTTTGAGCTGTAACGAGTTAGCTCGTGACCTAAACTTTCTGCTTTGGAGATGCGGCGTATGAGTAATACTTTGATCAACTGGTGGCTTTTATGTGGGGTTACAGCATCCCTAGCAAGGGGTGGTTCCTGCAGGAATTCATTGTTATTGCTGCTGTTAAGAAAAAAAAAAAGAAATGGAAATCCTGAGCCTAGAAAGGAATGGTCGCATTGTATACTGCAGATTATTTAGGACCACTGGGTGGCTGTATGTTTAATTTTAACTTAATTGAATTTGGCTCCAGATTCCTGTGAAGAGTTGATTAACTGTGTGATGCTTTGATTTGCAGAGAACTCTCAAAGTTTAAAATCTATGTAAACCCCACAGAGCTAAGAAGAGCTTCAATTAACATCTTGCTGTCTCTGTTGCCTCTCCCGCATCATTTCGGAACCATCAAGTCTGAGGTAGCGAACTTCCCGCTTTGTTTTGCGTTCCCATTTCTGTGTTCCCCGTTGTTTCGGAGCGGGCTGAGGGTGACATGAGGCTTGTGCCGGGAGCTCCGTTCAGGACCGCGGCAGCAGGGCTGGGTTACGAGTTCTCAGGAGCGACACGTGCTGTGGATGTTGACTTTTGAAACCAATACCGTACTGCTGTGATCTCCGATACTGAAATAAATGTATTTTTCTTCCAGGTTGTCCTGGAAGGGAAATTCAGCAATGACGACAGCTCAACGTATGATAAACCAGTAACCTTCCTCTCCTTGAAGCTGAGGCTTGTGAATATACTGATAGGAGCTTTGCAAACGGAAACAGATCCCAACAACACTCAAATGATACTAGGTTATTTCAACGTGTTTATTCATTAACTGCATTACCGAAGTGTCTGTCTTAATCTGTCCTGGAATAATACGGGTTGTTAGTAATGTGTTGCTTTGCAAGAAAAAAAAATGAAGTTCCAGGCAGGTTGTCGTCTGTAGAATCTCCCTCATTCTATGGAAAGACCTTCAAGAACCTGACGTTTTTGTTAATTATCTTTATACAAATGCGGAACGGTACTTGAAAAGTAGAGGTGGAAGTAAAGCACATCCTAGCAGGAGAAGTTGGTTGTAACTAGGAAGAAAAGTTTAATGTTGGGAAGGATTCTTGACTAATGGGTTACAGAGAAAACTTCAGTTTGGCACACGATTAAGCCTTGAGACAAGTTGAGATGCTGGATGGCCGGTGGTCCAGCCCTGGCAAAACACAGGTGGCATTTGTTTCTGTGGAAATCCTCGGACAAAAGCTTGGGAGTGGAGTCTGGAGGTGCCTCATAGTTTGGCGACAAACTGTTCTTTGCCTACAAAGAGCAAATAACAAATGTCGTTCTGAATACTCGGCATGTAGAGAGAAGCATTTCTCTTCGTGTAGCAAGTGGTGACTTCCTCAGCTTTCATTGCAAAGAGCAGGAAATTAAAATTGATGCCCCCGAGCGCGTCAGGGTCTGCCTGTGACAGGTCTGCGTCCTCCCTGCTCCTGTCCTCCCTGCCCGGGGTGATGCCGCGAGCAGGTACAGGCTGCTCGGGCACCACATGGGCAATTCCAGTGTCTGGCATCTGTGTGCAGTTCTCTCTCCACAGATGGAGGAAAGAACTGCCTGCTGGCGAGTTTGGATGCAGTAGGGTTGCCTACCCCTGCGCTTCAAGTTTTTTTAATGCAGTATTTTGGGCACTGATGGGAAACAAAGCACAGAAGGTTAAAGGACTGGGGATGGCTTCCAGGAAGAGAGAATTTCAGTGTGTCCCACCCCAGGTTATGACCTAGCCTTCTGATTTAGGAATGTTTTAACTGAATTGAAACACAAGCAATTTTTATTTTGCTCTGCAAACCCACAGATTATCAATGATGCAAATATTAGCCTTGATTTTTTTAGGGTTTTTTGGTGGGTCAGAGGCAGACCTGTCATTATTTATTTAAAGCTCCTTGTGTTGCCGTGGTTTGGGGGATCATTTCACTGGTCACTTGTCAGTATGGGAACAACTGTGGCCCCTTGTGCCCGTGTCCCAAGGGCTGCTGAATGGACATTATTCCCTTCATCTCCGTGCAGGTTGCTCTATGTACTGGTCATTCACTAAGACCTGAAAACATGGTTTTGTTTGCCAGTTACCCGCTGCCCTTTGGGTCCTACTGGCCAAACTGGGGAAGGGAGCCAGCCTGGGCCAGACAAGAATGTAGGCGAGGCTGGCGGTGTGTAACCCTGGAGGTGACTGTGGACTACACAGAGCTCATTTCAGCTCTCTGTTATCTAGCACATACAGTTATTTTATTGACAGAATCAGTAGATATCCTTACATGTAACCCGAGTCTTGAAACGAGCACAGTCTGATGGGAGACACGGAGTGATTCCAGCCCTTTGGTGAAACCAAAATCCTCCTCAGCTGAGGAATTTGAAAAACCCATGTTGAAAGCATTTTTGAGATAGCCGAAAGCGCTCTCTATCTCAGCTCTCATCTGCTTCACATGGCTAAGCCTGGAGCAAATCCTGTGTTTTATAAAACTCTTCGTAAGGGTTTTTATAAAGCGGAATGGTGATCCTGTATGTCAGACCTTCAGTGCTTCTTTGTAAATTTTGGTGGTCAATATTCTACTGCGGTCTTTGCTTACCTTCTTGTATCTGATTCTTCAGGTGCAATGTTGAATATCGTCCAAGACTCAGCGCTGTTGGAAGCCATTGGCTGTCAGATGGAAACAGTAAGTACTTTTTGTTCATGAAGTTACCTCTTCAGAAGGAACGCGTTCCTCGTTTTTCATCTGCTGTTGCAGGTGCTCAGCGAGCAGCCTGAGGTTTGATCATCTGCGTCCTCTGATACAGGGAACTCAGGAAAAAAATCTTCTCAGTGCTTAAACTTGACTTTCAATTTGCAGAACGGTGGTGAAAGTAACCTCTTCAAAAGCCACAGTCGTACTAACAGTGGCATTAGCACTGCAAGCGGGGGCAGCACGGAGCCCACGACGCCAGATAGCGAGAGACCGGCACAAGCTCTTCTGAGGGATTATGGTAAGGATAGCTCTGTGGAAAAAACTCTGTCGCTGTATGCCACGGTGATGGGGTTTGGGTTTTTTGTAGGTTTTGGGGTTTTTTAATCTGTTCCTAGTTCTGGCTAATACATTAATGTGCATAGGTGTTTTGAACCCGGGGTGGCTGAGCGTTTACTGACAGTTTGTGCTCATCTGTGCCCTTTTGATGGTGTTTTTTTAATCCTACTAAAGGACTCTAACGTTTTAAAAGTAAGAACGTAGCAGCTTATGGAAAAGGTGTTTGCAGCCTGCTTTACCTTAACTTATGTTTTCAAGGCACTTAATTTTCGTGAACAATAGTGGGATAAATACACACCAAAGGTAAATGAATTGCTTTGTTCATTTTGGTGACATTCCAAATGCTTACGTGGTTCTGCAGCACCTTTTCTTAAGCTATATTTAAAGAGCATTTGAGGAATTGTTTTTATAGAACAAGTAAGCAGAATGCTTAGGATGTGTCATTTGTTATAACGAAGGATTTAGTAATTAACCTTAATTTGTTATGTCTTGTACTGTGCGCTTTGAACTTCTGTAATAAAATCCGTATTATTCTGAATCCGTGTGGTAAGCTGGCGTCACGCTGGGATCCTGGAATTTCATTTGCTCCTTTGGTCTTCATAAGTTTTAACTGATGTTGACCAAGTAAATGTGAGAACAGATCACCTTGGGGACATTGTAGCCGGGCTGACAGCTCTGTTCTTGCCCGCCAAAAACCATTTCTTCCCCCTAGTTCTTCCTCCTCTCCTTAGCTGCCGATTAGGAGGAAGGACTTTAGTATGTTCTGGGGATTCATGTAAGCACGTCGGTGCTTTCCCTACAGGATTTGTTTATTTGTTTGAAATTCTTCAAATGCTAGTTTTCAGCACACCTTTGGAGTTGTGTGTTTAATTCATACAGGTTTCCATTGACAAGTGCTTGTAAAAATACCCATTTATAAGGTCTTTTAAGTATTTCACTTACAGAGTCTTTAAACCATGATGTAACTTTAAAGATGTTTTTTTGTAGTATGTGTTTGTTGGATTTTTTTTAAAGCAGCCAGGTGAGGCTGTAAGGAATTTCTGACAAGGGTTTCTGTTTTTCTGCTGGATGCTTCAGGGAAGAGAAAACTGAAAGCGAGATGGTCTGGTTTTACTGTTCAATTGTAGCAGACATTTGAACCTGTTATGAGTGTAACGTTTTACTTAGCTCTTGAGTGTTAAATATGATGATTTACCTCTTGAGAAGGATACACCTTAGCTGTCATCGTTCTCTTGTCTCTTTATAACTAGTCATTTAGCAGGTTTTGTTTCTGAAATTCGTTTGCCTAGTTGATTTTTAGTGTTAATGTGTATAGTGTTTATGCTCCTAATACATTGAAATGAGAACAACTGATATGAAGAACATTTTCCATTTTTAATTTTGAGGTAGAGGTTCAGGGAGATTAAAAGTCTAGAAATACTTGCATTTTTTTTTCTCCAGAACCGACTCTTTCATCACCTAAATTTGTCTAACCAGTACAGCTTTTGGTGGACACTAGGTATAGAAAGAAAGGGTAACTTCTGGCATAGATATCTGAAGCTACATGTGCTCTACTCGTTCGTTACTGATGCCGAAGTGTGCAGATACTCGTGTCTCATGTACAGTACCAATTCCCAGGTTTTTCTGAGTCTACAAGACATCACAGCAGTTTGAGTACACCAGCACAACCTGAAGCTAGCTGTTCCGCTGCTGAAATGCAGCAGTGTGCTGGGATTGTCCAAAGTGTCTTTCTTTTCTTAAAAAAAAAGAGACATTCAGATTAAATTATTTGTGTAATGTCTGATGGTGTGTCTAAGGGAGTGAGCCTGTGCAGAAGTGACGATTTCTAGATTCTGAGTTGTGTATAATTTTATTTTATGTGTGTATTGTGGCTGCTTTGGCTTGTGCCTGTGCTTTGCTCTTTGTCACTAACGCTTAGTTATTTTCCCTCCCGGTGGCGTGCGGCATTGGGGTTATATCCTAGCTCTTCATACAGATACCGCTGCGGGACTCCTCATCCGCAGCATTCACCTGGTAACCCAAAGGCTCAACTCCCAGTGGAGGCAGGACATGAGCATCTCCCTGGCCGCGCTGGAGCTTCTTTCCGGACTGGCAAAGGTGAGAACCGAACCTGAGGGGCCTCCAGTTTCTTCTCGGAGGGAGATCGTAGTCGTGCCGAGGTCCTGTTTGGACACAAGGAGGCAGTGCTCCTCTTGCACCTCGTCTGCTCCTGGTGTCAGTGCTCCGTGTGCCCTGCGAGTGCCGCCTGGCCGCCAGGGGAGCTCAGGGTGCCTTGGTCAGATACCCACGGGATTTGGTGAGCTGGCTGGATGGCTCCAAACTGCCCACATGGATTCCCGTGTGTGTCTGGTCTAGGTTTTTGCTTTGCTTTTTACGCTGCAGAGGAGATCTAGTTATGTGTATAAATATGAGGGCTGGGCATCAAGAAGGAGGGGACAAGCTCTTTTCACTTGTGCCCTGTGACAGGACGAGGGGCAGCGGGTGCCACCTGGAGCACAGGAGGTTCCACAAAAACATCAGGAGAAATTTCTTCCCTGTGCGGGTGCCGGAGCCCTGGCCCAGGCTGCCCAGGGAGGGTGTGGAGTCTCCTGCTCTGGAGACTTTCAAACCCTGCCTGGACGCGTTCCCGTGGGACCTGCTCTGGGTGACCCTGCTCTGGCAGGGAGTGGCACTGGGTGATCTTTCGGGGTCCCTTCCAACCCCCGACATTCTGTGATTCTATGATGCATGTGCCATATTCGGTAAAGGAAAACTTGGTACTAAGTTCCCAGTGGCAACGTAGGGGCTTGGACCGTGAGATTTCAGCCCCAGGGTGAGCCATTTCTCGCAGCTCGTCCTTGGCTGGGAGGCCGGTCTGTCTGTTCACGGCGTAACCAGCCTTAGAAACAAGGGGCTTTGTTGCTGTTAGTTGACAGATTGCAAATATGCCAGGGTATTAAACGACTTAACTACCCTTTTTGCAAGCGTTGTACCTGCTTTTGCTTTTCCATCGTGTCTTGGAAAAGATTTTCCGAGCTTAGAAAGCTGTTAGTGTGTTTCTAATATGAAGGTGTTGCTTTCTTCAGAGCTTTCTCTGTGCACAGCTTCTTGATTCAACAGCAAATCACTGAACTAAAGCTAGTGGAACGGGGGCATTTTTGTTGAGAAGTGAAATGCTCTTTTCTGCTTGAGGGCTCTTGTGCCCAAGCTGGACTTCATGACGTTGGTTAAGCAAAAGTTCAGCGTATTTACAGCAGCCATGATGACCTGGTGTGACAATTCAGCATTTCCTGTCATATTTCCCTGGGACCTCAACTCAATCTCTTTTGAAATGTGCATCTCAGGCATATTTTAGAGCGTGGAGTCAGCACTGAGCCATTTTGGACTGGGTGCTTATTTTATTATTGCAGCAGCCTGAGCTGAAGGATGTGTTTGGAAGTGTTCTGCGATGAATTAATGTATGGGTATTGCTTATAGAGTGTCATACAGAACCAGGGGGTCCTGCAGCTCATATGGTTAAACCAGTTTTTTTTTTTTATTTTGTCTTGTCTTACAATGAGACAGGAATGTGAAAATACATTACCAAGTGCCTTCCCAGGTTAATACTAAATCATAGAATCCTTTACGTTGGTAAATACCCTTATTAGTGGGACTTGATAAATTCAAAAATCCTGTTTCCTGCTGGTTCACCAACCTGCTCTTCTCATAAGCTCACCCGAGGGGACTCTGCTGTAGATCTTGCTTCTGAAGGAAATGCTCCCTTCATCCTAGGGCTCTGGATTGTCACTCCTCCTTGTGGAGCACAGCTTCCCCGCTCTACTGGTGTCACCACCCAGGTCATCCACCTTCTCTTTGGACAGGGGTGCAGCGTAACGAGTAAAGCTTTATATAGCATGCTCAAGCGCACAGAGTTGAACAATCTGGCTTTAACTGACCTCGCAAGTCAGAGGTTTTGAAAAACAGAGAAATGCAGTTCTTGAGTTAGTTTTGTGATGTGGATCCTCACAGCTCGGTGCAGGGCTCTTCACCAGCCTCCGGTCTGGAGCCTTGCTCCCTGAAGCCTTGAGCTGGGGGAGGAGCTGAGGGGGTTTCGCATTGGGTTTTGAGGGAGGAGTTGTGGGTTTCTTTGCCATTCTGCTTGTCTGAGGATCGGCTTTCTGTCCCTTTTTCACTGGTGGTAGTTACTATGCTGATAAAGTATGCCTGGTGGAAAGTTACGTGAGCAGGGTGAAGCCCCGTGGAAAGGAGCCTTGGTAGGGATTGAGATCTTAGAGGTACGGAAGGGGTTGATAGAGCTGAAGGAGGGAGGTGTTTGCTGAAAATAATTTTCAAATACTAATTTGCTCAGGTTGCAATTAGTTTGTTATCCAATCGTTTTGGTACCGCTCCTGCTCTTGGAAACCAGGCCCTACAATGGGATGGCACCTCAGTGCAGCACTTCTTCCCTTTGAGTTTCGATATCCATCACAATTAAATATTTTTACCCACAGATTTTAAGCTGTAATCATAAAAGCTCAACTGTTTATTCTTGTTTCTTAAAACTGTGGTTAAATATGCCATTTAAAACTATTCTCTGAAAGATTTTTTTTTTGTGTGTGTGTGTGTGGACGAGTTCTCATCCCCTTCTGCCTGCTTGGCCCAGGTGAAAGTGGTGGTCGATTCCTCCGACCGAAAGAGAGCCATCAGCTCGGTGTGCAGCTACATCGTGTACCAGTGCAGCCGCCCAGCCCCGCTCCACTCCCGCGACCTCCACTCCATGATCGTCGCGGCTTTCCAGTGCCTCTGCGTCTGGCTCACGGAGCACCCCGACATGCTGGATGAGAAGGTGGGAGGCCCCCGGCACACGTGGCCCGAGCGCTCCGAGTTGCGGTGCCTCTTGTGCCCGACCAGGCTGTCCTTGGTGCTTTAAAACCATGTGGTTGTCTTAGTTTTCGGAAGTTAGGCTGGGAATTTCAAAACTGGTTTACGTGAGAAATTAGTCTGAGTTTTAGTTTCTGCCCTTCATTCATCGAGAATGTTTTAGGCTTTCAGATTACCTGTCCTTATTTCTAAAGAACAGCTTGATCTTTCTTCTTGCTTTGTGAAACTGGAAAAGGAGAGAAGAAAACCTGAAAAAGCTGAAAAGAGAAATACGGGAATTACTGGCCTGTATGTAGCATAGCTGCTTGCTGCACATAAACCTCACTGAAAGCCACTCGCAGCTCTTACCTGACTAAAGCATCTTCTAGACCTAACAGAACTCCGTTGGTGCTAATATTTTGATAACTGTAGCTTGTTTCAGAAAGAAAACAGCTTTCTAGAAAATGACCAGAGCAGATGGAATTTGCTTGGGAAGCTTGAAAAGAGTAGGGAATAAAAGATGTGTTTCAAACAGCCTTCTGTCCTGCTGTTCTTAAAAAACAAACAAACAATTAAAAATATTTGAGTGCGTATTTTCATTGTTAGTCTCCAAGTCTGTCTTGTTGTGAGGGCCCAGAACAACAGGGAGTTCGAGGTGCGGCCTCACCAGTGCCAGAGACAGGGGCACAGTCGCTTTCCTTTCATTTTATTTCCTTTAGTTTATTTTTTTGTGATCGTGTTACATTCTGCATGTAGTATACACTGAACACGAGCTGCTCAGCTGGTTCCCGAGTCGCCGTAGTGAGACAGACGGGAACCTCTCACTCACTCTCAGGTATTAGGATTGCAGCTTTCCAGGTGCCCCACCTTCCACTGGCTCAGAATTTCACCTCCAGTTTTCCTGGCCACCATTGTCAGCTCCTTCTGCAGTTCTCCGTGGCCAGTCTGTGCATCTCAGTGCTGGTAATTTCTGCTCTCAGAGAACTTCTGTCTCCTTCACCTCTTTTTCTGTATTGATTGTGAATACAAGGACGGACCCAGGCCAAGGCCTAGAACCCTGCCTGGTCTCTGTGGTAAAACCTGACCACTTGTGTTCAAATTTTAGGCAGTTTTGTATTTGTGAGACCACTTTCCTTGTTATTCTGTAACTCAGGCCATGACAGTTGAACCTTTGCTGTAGCAATCTAGATATTTTTAGCAAGTGATTTTGTAATGACCAACGTGTGTGAGTCCCACCTGAGTGCTGGCCTCACCCGTAACAGATTGGTTGAGACTTTGCTGTGTGGTTTCAGAATAAGAACAATATTCTCTTGATGAATTAGATACTGTGGTATATTTTACTTATGAAAGCTGTTGGCAGCTCTAAGATTTAGAGAAGGATTTCTTGCGATTTTCCAGATTGGTTCATTTTTAATATCCTTAAAACTTAATTAGAAGTTCTGCAGAGTGTCTCAGAAATGCATTTATTTACTTCTTTAAATATGTGTCCATCTTTCAGTCTCACTTTTAGTCCTCCAGGTATTATGTACATATGTAACGGAATCTATTGTGTGTGGGTATTCGTTTGGAGCACTTACCATTAGAATACAAACCTAAGTAGACATCTATAGATAGAGAAAATATTATTCCTATAGCAAATGTGACCTCATTCAAACACTGTCTGATAGAATAATCTTCTGCCTTTATTTCTGAGCTTTTATTATCAGCAGGGCTTTTAATCGGTGGCCTGTTGCTGTTTCACCCAGGCCTTGGAGACATTTATCAGCAGGCTTGTGCTTTAAGATGGTTCCTCTTGTGTTTTAGGATTGCTTGAAAGAGGTACTGGAGATTGTGGAGCTGGGCATTTCGGGAAGTAAGTCCAAAAACAGCGAACAAGAGGTCAAGTACAAAGGAGATAAGGAGCCAAACCCTGCATCCATGCGAGTGAAGGACGCTGCTGAAGCGACACTGACGTGGTGTGTAATTTGTCAGAGCGTGTTTGCCGCTTAGCGTTGCCTTGTCCAAGAGTGTGTAAATTGTGAGCTCTGGGTTGGTGAGATCTCTGTGACGTAGATGTGAAAACATTTGAGAAGTCAGCCAGAAGCTCCCTCTTCTGCCCTTTGGGCAGGGCTGCCCTGCGCTCTGCCTCAGCTGCCATCCTCCCGCTGGTGGCGTTCAGCAGCACGTACAGCCTGTTCCCTTCCTCGGAGAGCAAACCCCGAGCCCCTGGGTTCTGCTCTCAGCCTGTCCTGTCTGCAGGCAGCAGTTCCCTCTGCTTTGTCCACTTGGAGCCGGTGATGCTGTCCTTCCGTTGCTTGTGACCCGCAGCCTGGTGCGATGGCCAGCCCGTGCTGGGGAGCTGACAGGCACCATCTCGCGTGTGGCGCAGCAGGGAATGGCGCAGGCAGGAGGTGGAAGCTGGCGCAGGGTGGCATGTCGTTCTTTGCTCGGTGTGTTTGAGAGGTTCTGGTGGAAATGCAGTGACAGATAATGTGTGGGTTGGGGAGGGGGAAGCACAGAGAGGAAAATTGCAGTTTGGTCCACAGAAGTTGAAAAGCGCTGTTTTCCTGGGTGAGCAGCGTGGTGGCAGACAGGACAGGTTGAGGATGGGTAGGGTAGATAGGGTTTGCGAAAGGCAGTATCTGCTTGCTTTTTTTTTTTTTCCCTCTGCCTTGCAATAAAATTGTTGTAAACTTTATTGCTAGTAAAAACAATGGGGTAACTTCCAAGGTAAAAACAGCTACTCACTGGAACTTGCAGACAAACCTTTGTTGTTGCTTTAAAGTGCCTTTTTTAGAGAGGTGAAACTTTGTTCTCAGAGTAAGGTGGGAAAGTGTGTGGGGAACACTTCAGTACACTTACTTATGGTCTGGGTGGTGGCGCTAAGAGTCAAGTCTCAGTTAGTTCATGTGATCTCCAGTCTGACACTGGAGAACTCTCATTATTGGTTCCTGCCACAGAAACTTTCAATTTCCAGCAGTATTAGGTAGCTCCTGTGCAAGTTGAGATGATTTAAAAGAGTGCTTGGAGGAACCTCGCCAGGCTGTGGCTCCGAGGAGGCAGGCGCTGTCGGACCGTGCCTGGAGGCTTTCTCGCAGGGAAGGTTACCATGGGTGGCAGCCATACTTGTGTGATCCTGGGTCTGTCTTGAAGGGTTTTAAGATAATGATTCTTTGCTTCTACTGTGCCTGCCTTGCTTGTTGATGTGAGTGGGCTAAAGTGTGGATGATTATCTCCAATCATTTGTAATCATCTTAGGACAATGAACATAAAAACGACTGTGGAAGAGTACATGTTTCATGCTTTAAAGCATGAAATGAGTAAAGAAACGGGTTTCGTAGGCAGAGTACTCTTCTTTGTAAGTTTTCCTGTTTGTTTTGTTCTGAGACTATTGTTTCTGGTTTAAAACAAGCTGATGGGAGAGGACAGACTTGCCCCGTTAGGGTAGCTGCTGTGTCAAGGTATAAATGAAGAATATGAGTGAAAGTCTGTGCTTGGGTGGAACAGTTTGACATCTTAATCTCCCATAACACTTATTTTCTTACTTACAGCATTATGCAGTTACTTGGAGCGTTTCCTTCTCCCAGTGGCCCTGCTTCTCCTTGCAGCTTGGTGAACGAAACCACGTTAATTAAATATTCTCGTCTGCCTACCATCAATAAGCATAGCTTCCGGTACTTCGTCCTGGACAACAGCGTCATCTTGGCGATGTTGGAGCAGCCTCTAGGGAATGAGCAGAGTAAGTTCGTACTTCCCCTTTCCTTCTTCCCCTGGTTCAAACTCTCTGGAGCTGCAAAACAAAGGCTCTTCCTCGTGTGTCTCTCGCTTCAGGTGCTTACCTGCTGGGAAGGGGGGATGGAGCAGGGTGGTGTGCTGGCATGAAGGGGTGGGAATGACTTTGATGCCACTGGTAGTTAACTGTGAGCAAGCCCATCGGAATTGTTTGTGCGGTTGTCTGTCTGGCACGCGGTTAGAGGAGATATTTGCAGCTGACTGCCATCTGAACGACTGCTGGTGGACAAAGCAAGAGCATTACGGTTTGAAAACATCACTGTTCCTAAGTGAAGGAAAGTACAAAGAGTGTAGGAGGCTCGGTAGGAGTAAGTGCTCAACAGATGGTTGATGTGACACCTTTACGCTTGCACAATTGCTTTTGCTTGCTTTTGGTCTCCTGTAGCTAAATGTTTCTGTAGCTGCTCTCACTCAAATGGGTTTAGTTGCTCAGGAGCTGTTAGAACTTTCCCCTGCACCGTCCTGCCCTGCCAAGGACACCCGCTGTAAGGGGGGTCTGACACACAGTATTGGCTTTCACAGCTGAATCTAACTTGTTTCAGCTTCATATTCTTTGACCAACAAGAATTTGTATTAAAAAAGGTGGTATTAAGTTGGACGACACTTTGAACCCGTATGTCTTCATGTGTGCTGGCATTACCTAACAGAATAGGTGAAAATTCTCTTACCTGCTACCTCAGTTCAGAGTATGTTAGCTCTGCTGCTCTGCCACACGTACGTTTCCCTCACCTACGCACTGGAGGGAGTCTAGGTGCTAGTCTTGAAAGCAGAGAACACACAGAACTTCAGGAACTGGCTAAGAGAAGCTGTTATTTTGAGTTGTGGTCCACAGTGCTCCAACCTCATTGAGAATCATTAAATAGCTCTTGCAGAAAGTGCTGATGTGGAGCCACTGCTGCACACCCACCCCAGTTCTGGGTTTAAGCGAGCGTGTTCCTGACTGGAATGGATTAGAGCACACTAGAACGGCTGAGCAGTTCTCATCCTTACTCTGCCTCTGCTAAATACATTACGGAGGAATCCTATAAAGCTATTAGAATCCGAAATTAGATTATCTTTTCTTGCTGTGCATAACTTGCTTGCAAATCCCCTTTGAATTACAAGATTAACTGCAGTAATGCACAAGTATCTCGGATCACTTTTGAGGCAGATCGCTGCAGTGGGTTATTGTGGGGAGCCGGTTTGTTTTGTCTGTGTGTGTGCTTATATAGCTATGCTGCACCCTGAACCTCCCGTGAAATACTGGGGAAGGAATACATGCCTGTTAGTTACCTGATGGTGTCAATTTGTGGGTTTTGTGCACAAAAAAAAATAATACAAATAATTTTAAAACAAAAATTTATAGAGGTATGATGATCCCTTTTCTAAAGTGACCAATATCAGTGGCCTTTTAAGTCTCAAAGGAAGACTAAAATCCCTGCGATGTTAAAATTGTTGTTGTGTCAACTTGAAAGGCGCCTGGGGAATCTGCGGTCCAGCCCCCTGCGCTGCACAAGGTCAGCACTGAGCTCAGACCAGGGCAGTGCAACCCGGCGTTGTCCGTGCAGGCCTTTGAAAACCGGTGAGGACAGTTCCTCTGTGTCCCTGTTCCTCGTGGTGAAAAATTTTCCCCGATGACAAGTCAGAGTCTTCCCCTGGCTTGGTGTGACCATTGTCTCTTGTCGTTCCGCTGTTCTTACCGCTGCTGTTTTGTGGGACCTTTACAGCAGGTCATGGGAAGTGTCATGGCAGCTGTCCCTGTATGGTTGTCTTGCCTAAATGGGCAGTGCCTGGACAATCTTTTTTGTTCTCCTGGAGATAATTTGGAGAGAAACAGTGACCTGCATGAATCTGGATGAAAGTTCCTTTCAGTGATGAAACTGAGCTGGCATCTGCTGAACAGATCACGAAGGCGCCCTGCTGCACGGAGGAGGATTGCTTGTTCCTCACCAGGAATTCAGGGCTAGGGGACAGTTAACCTTGAAAACAAAACCTGTCGTCATGCCTGTGTTTGTTTCTGGTGTAATTATTGCACGGTGAACTGTTTGCAATCTGTGATGATGTATTATTCCCCTAACCTGTGTGCTTTGCAGATGACTCCTTCCCCTCTGTCACGGTTTTGATCCGTGGGACATCGGGAAGATTTGCATGGGCCCAGCAACTCTGCCTTTTGCCAAGAGGAGCTAAAGCAAATCAAAAGGTCTCTATCAAAGCCCGTAAAGAAATCTTTAACTTAGAGATGTTCAGCAGAAATTCCGCTAATGTGAGACAGCCCCACAGAGCTGGTGATTATACGTTAAGGCTGAGCCACGGGGCCTGTAGCTGTAGGTAATGTGACACATCTCTGGTGACTCTTTACGACTTGTGATTAATATGAAATACAGGCTGTGAAAGTGCCCTTGCCTTCTAGACTTGTTTAAGGGGAGGGGTCATTCTCCTTTTTTCCTGAAAGCGTCTTCTGAGGTGATGGGGCAGTGGGCAGCACACTTAGTCTGTAGGCATGGGTGTCGGTGCTGATTTCAGGGTGTCGGTGCTGATTTCAGGGTGTCAGGCAAAGCCCGTGCGGCAGAGGGAGCAAAGCCCCGAGGTGCAGGAGGTGCTGCAGGGGGAACAGCTGTTCAGGCTACAAAGCCCAATGTTGCAAGGATGACTGCAAACCTGCCATGAAAAAAAGTCATCTAGGTGAATGCTGGAACGACTCTGGAGAGGAATAGTGGAGGAGGAATACCACAATCTCATTTTACAGTAAAATCTCTTATTACAGTTGTCTAGTGGAGCATGTCCTTCTGTTATCAAAATTTCTGTCTGTCTGTGAACTTCTCCAAATCTTTGAACTCTTCACATGCACGTCAGTCAAATGAAGGAAAAGATAATGGAGCTGAAATGAGGGCCTGTCAGTCTCAGCTGTCGTGCTCGTGTTTGGCTGAACGTGGTCTCTGCAGGGCTGCCTTCGGGAAGGCTGTCGGCGGGATGCCTGCAGAGCTGGGCTGTCACGGAAGCGATTTTGCTAAATAGACCTGGTCTCCCACATTGGAGAAGTCGTGTCCTGGCTGCTGACCTCCTTACCGGCTTTAAGACAGCTTTTCCAGCCTAAAGATGTTCTGTAACTAGAACAGTTTTGTCCCTTTGAAGCGTAGCTGGTAGTTAATAAATGTACTGGCACAGGCTGCCCAGGGAGGTTGTGGAGTCTCCTTCTCTGGAGACATTCAAGACCTGCCTGGACACGTTCCTGTGTAGCATTATCGAGGCGTTCCTGCTCTGGCAGGGGGATTGGACTTGATGATCTTTCGAGGTCCCTTCCACTCCCTGACATCCTGTGATTCTGTGTATAAAGTCGTACTTGATGTAATTGCAAGTCCTGCTTGAACCTTACGCACTGCAAACCTGCACCTAGGTCTGCTGTTACTTTCCTTGGTAACTTCGAATTTTAAATTGCACACGAGCAGTTCAGACCGTACCATAACAGTGTCAGCATTGCCTCAGGACACATGGTGCAAACCCTCTTGATCTTCTGGCGCAGCATCTCGCTCCTGACCCGCAGCGTTGCTGCTCTTCTCTTCCCGGATTTCTCGGCTTGACTTCTCGTGGTCGTCATAGTCAGCGGGCTTGAAGTGGAGGCTTCTCAAAGAGTTGGGAGCTTTCGCTCAGTGCAGTTAGAATGGGCTGAAAAATAAGATGTTACCATGTAAGCTTGCAGGTTTTGCTGGGGTTTGCAGCTCCTCAGAGGTTAGGTGGCAGGGTTCAGAGATTCCAGGAGGGCGGCCGCCAAAACGGGCGGAACTGTGTCTCTTAAAATGTACAGTCACATCTGTAGTACAAGTCTGTCAGTTCACTGAACGTTTTTTAGTGATAGCTCTCACTAGTGGGTTCATGTGGTGAGGGTGGAGGGAGAGTTTTCCATCTATTATAACGAAGTATTGTCTAGCGGTGTGATGCCTTAAATGTGAAAACAGTCCCCCTTTTTTGTTAGACTTTTGTGCCAGAACCTCGACCAGCTCCTAAAAATGATGTTGGGTTGAAGTACAGCGTGAAGCACCGCCCTTTCCCTGAAGAAGTGGACAAGATCCCGTTTGTGAAAGCTGACTTGAGCATTCCTGATTTGCATGAAATTGTGAATGAGGAAGTAAGTAACTCTGAGTCTCTGATTTCATTTTGTTCTTGGGTTTTTTGTCTGGTCATGAATCATACATGAATGTCTAAGTGCAAATAGCGTTACTGTTTAGCTTGGCTAATTTTGTATTAATGGTGCAATGACCTGTGCAGACTAGTGAAGACTCTGCACTTCTGCAGGAAGGTGGCAGCGCCTGGGGTGTGGGGTTTGGGAGGCACTGCTCGACCCGTCGTGTTACAGACCCTAGTACTGGTATTGCTGGTACTTCTGTGAAGCAATGACTTGCGTTTCGTTGCTGCTTGTGGGGAACTGGAAGGGGCTTTCTGAGACCTCCCTGTGGGAGGAGGGGGTACATGTCTCAAAAACACTTTGGAGTTTCAGAGTGCCAAATGGAGTTTAGTTCCTGTTCACTTAAAAGGGAGAGTCTGTAGCTAATACTGGATACATGAATTTGCAGCAGCTCTCCCATGCAGACAGAACGTTTAGCCATTGGTTTTAAGTAACATTGCGAGCTCCTGACGATGGTGCTTCAGTAAGGATCCTTGCAGTAGAGTGGCAGCTGCGGCTGTGCCTGTGACTTACAGCTTTCCTGCATCACGGAGCTCTTTTTGGAGTGAATCACGGGGGAATCAGTGTTTCATGCAATGTTTTTCAGCTTGAAGAGCGTCATGAGAAGCTGAGGAATGGCATGGCCCAGCAGATTATTTTTGAGACTTCCGTAGATCAGCAAAGCGAGGAGGAGTGGCGGAAGAAGAGCTTTCCCGATCCGATCACGGAGTGTAAGCCCCCACCGCCGGCGCAGGAGTTCCAGACCGCCCGCCTCTTCCTCTCGCACTTCGGGTTTCTCTCGCTAGAGGCGTTGAAGGTGACCTGATGCTTCTTAGCGTTGTGCGGGTACCCTCAGTACCCGTACGGTGTGGCTTGGCCAAAGTTGAGTTCGTGGAAGATTCTCTGTGTAATCCTGAGTGCTGTTCAGCTGCAGTCCAGTCTGAGTGGTGGATCCCAGTCCTGCGGGGTTGAGAGCAGGGCTGGGAAAGCCCACGCCTCAAGCTGGACGTGCCCGAGTTAGTGGCTGTATCTTTAGCTTTGCAGCGGGCACCTGAGCCAGCCCATTCGAGTGATCGTACTCCAGATCATCCCCTCAGCTTGAATTGGGCTTCTGAAATATGTTTCTGAAATATGGCTGCCTTGGAGTTTCTGCTCCAGAGATGATTGTGCTGAAGTGATTTAATTATATATAAACACTTGGGAGTGTGTGTAGGTTGAAGAGCTTTCTTTTTAAACTTCTAAATAACAGTTTATAGAATCCATATTCTTTGTTTGAAATTCCACCTGTTGCCTGTGGACTGTTCCTTTTATCTGTTGCATTGCCGTCAACAAAAATAGACAGTGGATTTTTTGCAAAAATTGTGTCTAAAAGTGCTTAGGATTTTACATATTATTGGTATATAAATTAGTAACTATGAAACTACACATGTGACTGTATAGGTTCAATATTTCTGAAAGTATCGGCTGCTTTTGTTGTGGTAGCTGGCACTCTTTTTGATCAAAATGTTATGTCTGTTTTGCTGGCAAAATACTGCGTTTATTTAATGAGGAGAGAGTAGAATGGAACAAATTGTTAAATTGTTGTACTTGCTGTTATTCCGTTACAGAGACGGGGTTGTATTGCAGCAGAGGTTCGTGTGTGATTTTGCTCTTAAGAGAAAAGGGAATTGTCTTTTTAGATTTTAGTGGATTGAAGCCATAAAGACCTCTTCCGTTAGAAAAGATGTCTTTTTTTTTTAAGCTGTTGAACTCTGTTTGATAGGAACCTGCTAACAGTCGTCTACCTCCTCACCTGATTGCCCTTGACTCGGCTCTTCCTGGGTTTTTTGATGACCTTGGCTACTTGGATTTACTGCCGTGTCGTCCTTTTGATACTGTATTCATTTTCTACATGAAGGCAGGCCAGAAGACAAGCCAGGAGGTAAGTGAAAATGTAGGGTGTGCTAACTAACTGATACTGTCTAGCTTTTAGTAATCCTCAAGTGAAAAAGCGTCACTGCTCACGGCTGTGGTGGAGCCGGGCGTTCTGGGCTTCGTGTTTGTTTGGTGAGAGCTGTAACCTGTCTCTGCGTGCTCCTCTTGTCTGTCGGGTGAGGTACATTACCCACATTTAGGTATTTCGTAACAACTTTTTAATATATTGTAATATAGAAAATACGTTTTTATCTAAAATACTATTTTGGTTATCTGTTCTGACCTTATTGTCCATACTTGTGGAGTTCAGAGATTCATGTCAGAAACACATTTTGGGTTTCCTGGCTCAGCTTTCAGGGCAGGTTGCTGTGCAGTGTGCAATGTTCAGAGAGCTTGGTTTGATTCTAATGCTATCCATGTGTTAAAGGAGTAGAAAAACTTTCTGCATGTAAGGAAGTATTACTGCTTTGTAAGTCTGTACATTATACTGTTTACATTCAAATCTGATTAGGCTAATCAGGTTCATTTGTGAAAATCTAAATGGCAGCTTCTTTAGACTGACCTAGAAACTCACCAAGACAGCTTATGGGCTCACTTAGAAAAAGTTGGTTCTGGAGAACCTTCTCTTCAGTCCCTTTGTGATTCTCACAGTAAGGAATAGAAGCCCAGCTCTGGAATAACTTGGGTCGTCTCCTCCCGTTGCTGCGAGTGCACAGCTGACAGACCTCTTCAGCACCCCGTGCTTCTGCGTGGGGTACGCCAGTTCCCAAAGTCAGGATCGTGCTGTTCGAATTTCAAGTTGAAATTCAGAGTAGTGGGTACACAGTCTTTTCATCTCCAAAGTCAGCTACAAAACAAGATATCCAAGGCTTGTCTTCTGGCTGAAATGTGTTCCTGCTGAGCTAGCAGAATGCTGCTCTTTTCCCCATCTGATGCTTGTGTGCTCTTACAGATTTAGACAGATGAGATTACTTAGTCCTGCAGAACTTGCTGGCCTTCAGAAACCCAGTTAGTGTGGGTTTTGCCGTGTAGATGTAAGAAAGTCTTGTATTTGGGAGACTCTGGGCACATTTAGACACAGTATGAAGATGCCACTCCTGCTTCAGGATCCCTGGATGTCTGCTGAGACACCCAAGCCTTCCAGGCTGGACAGTCGCAGAGACAGTCAAGTTAATAACATGCTCATCTCCGTGGAGCTGAGTGAGACCCTGATACTGCTCATCTTTGAAAAGGCCTGTGACTGTTTAGTTTTCAGTAGGAACAATCAAGAGAGGAGGAGATCAAAGCCAAGTTGTGACAGCTTCTTCTTGGAGCAGGACTAGCTGCCCGGTCCCGCTCGGCCATCTGGGTGTGCGAGTCCTTCCTACCTCAGCTCGGACCTCGCTCTGTCCCGAGCGGTGACCCGCTGTCCTGTCCCAAGGCGTGGCGTTCGCTGTGCTTTGCCTGGTGCTGCACAGCCCGGAGCAGCAGTCCCTAGCCTGCTGGTTATCGCCTTAGGCCCAGATGTTTTTATGTGATGATAGGCTTTTACAGCTGAGGAGGGTCTCGTGGTGTTTATTTATGAAACTGCCCACACACTTCTTACATCATTGTGCTTCCCATCATTAAATGTTCTTTGAAAGTAACCCCTTGTCCTTGCCTTACTGCAAATTGTGTTTTCAGATGGGCTCGACTGTAAAAGCATGTAGTTGCATAAAGCCTGAGCCTGCCTATTTTGTGAGGTTGTCTTCTGAACTGCACTTCTCTCAGTTCATTCTGACGCAGAGCAGTGACTTCAGTGAGCTCGGTAACCAGAGTAGGAGGAACATTTCGGTGCTGCATGTCCAGCCACTGCTGAATATTTAAGAGATGGGGTGCCAGGACAGCGTGAGTGGGAGGAGCCTCCTCTCTGGACGCTTTCCTTCCAGCTCCTGCCTCTGTCCCTGTAGCTTCTGCTCCACGTCCCAGCGGGCTGCACCCGCGCAAACCGAGGTCGGAGGTGTTCCTGCCACAAACCGGATCCTTACGTGGCCCAGGAAGGGTGGATGTGTTGCACGGTGTTGTCTGTCCTGCAAATCCCGACAGTTCTGGTAGACCAAATCACAAAGGGCCCACGTCTCCCTGTGTGCTGTTTGGTGATCTCGACTCTCACTTGGTCACAATGGGAGAAAAATTGCCTTTGGATGTGGAAATAACCCAGAGGGGGCTGCGGGGTGGCCTCAGTCGTGGTTATCAATATGTCGAGGGGGAGTGTCAGGAGGACGGAGCCAGGCTCTGCTCAGGGATGTCCAGTGACAGGACAAGGGGCAATGGGCACAAGCTGGAGCACAGGAGGTTCCACAAAAACATCAGGAAAAGCTTTTTCCCTGTGCGGGTGCCGGAGCCCTGGCCCAGGCTGCCCAGGGAGGGTGTGGAGTCTCCTGCTCTGGAGACTTTCAAACCCTGCCTGGACGTGTTCTGTGGGACCTGCTCTGGGTGACCCTGCTCTGGCAGGGGGGCTGGACTGGATGATCTTTCAGGGTCCCTTCCAACCCCCAACATTCTGTGATTGTGTGATCTTTATAACAACTAGGATTAAAGTATAAAGTGAACAGTACAGAGTGGTATTTGATTAAGGTGTATATGCTCAGTTCTGCTGAAAATTGTTTTGCAAAACGTTTCATAATTTAAGGTTTGGTGAATCCTGCCTTCTAAATCACTGTGTTGCGTACAGGTGAGTGGTGATAGAATACCTTCTCCAAAAATTTCACCTCTGTTTTGCAGTAAAAATTGCCCCGAAAATCCTGATGTCGTTTGGTGCTAACGTAGATTCTGCACTGAACAGTCCTGTGCTTTACCCCTGATGAGTGGATCAGTCTCAAAATTGCCATTTCTAGCAGCGCAAGTAACTGTTGCACAGGCTTTGGTGATGGTGGCACAAAGATGTGTTCAGGGAACAGGACTTTGCCAAGCACATGGGAGGGTGCTGGGCGGTAGAGAGTAGTGTCCGTGTAGAAGGCCCGAGGTTCCAGGCTGTATTTGGACAAAGCCATGTTGGCAATACCAAATCGTAACTGACCGAGTGGGGAAGGAAGAGAGCTGCTCCCTGGAGTCTCTTGTACCTACCACAGTGCTGCTGATTTGTTGCAGATCCTAAAGAACATGGAGTCTTCCAGAATTGTTCAGCCACACTTCCTGGAGTTCTTGCTGTCTCTCGGCTGGTCGGTTGATGTGGGGAAGCACCCTGGGTGGACTGGCCATGTCTCAACGAGCTGGTCAATCAATAGCTGCAGCGATGAGGAGGGGCCCGAACAAGGTAAGACGTACTAAATGGTGTAATGTTAAATGGCAGTGTTTAGGCTCCTTTAGGAGACAGTTTGTTAAAAATTTCTTGCTCTTGTCTGAGCACTGGCATATTTTTTTTCCTTTTTTGGATAAACGCTGATGTTTCCTAGAGGGGAATGTGTAAGTACTAGATTAAGCTTCGAGTCAAAGTGAGCACAACTGATGTCTCTGTGTTGTTGGGAGGAAGCGGCCTCAGCAAGAAATCTGTGTTACACTTTGAGCAGAGTCAGGTGAAGCTTCAATAGATTATCCAAAACGAGCATTCAGGTGAAAGTGGGTACAGATTGTGCTGCGTATTGGCAAATGGACTTGAAGCACTGTGCCATTTGCAGTGTTCTGGAAGCAAAGGCAGTCTCGTAACCGTGCTGGGTAGGAAGTGGTGACAACAAGCTGCCGCTGGGCCGTGGTGGCTGGAGCCCCCACGCAGCTCTTCTGTCCCGCTTCATTTACTCTGCTTTTTTCCACCAGATGGGCTGTTTCTCTGGGCTTGGCGTATACCACCCTCTCCCCCTTCTGTCAACCGAAGTGATCCTCAGGGTAGTGAATTGCTCTCCCAGGGTGGTGAACTGGAGGTCGGGTTAGCTCCTGCCTTGAGCAACTTTATCAGGTGACCCGGGATTCTGACAGCGCCTGGCTTGCCTTCAGCTTGGCTCCTGGTCGCTCCTCCAAGGGCCGGACATTTCCTGGTGGTCTTTGCAGCCTCAGCCTCCTGCTGCGGGACACACGAAGGCATTGAGCAGGCTGCTGCAGCTTGTTCCGTGTCTTTGAGCTGGCATTTGTATCGGGTGCAAGGCCGTTTCTGCGGCAGCGGCTCAGCCAGGGCTCCTGCTCTGCTTTCCCTTCACCGTGCATCGGCAGCGCTCATCGCCTGCAACTGCGGCCGACAGAAGAGTGAAACTACAAAGGATGGAAAGCTTGAAATGCTGGGGAGAGGTTAAGAGAGCAGAGACGTGGCTTTCTCTAAACAAGTCAGAGGTTACAAAATGTCTGCTTTTTGGTGTGTTTTTAACCTGAGGCCGGGATCAGGCTGGGCTTTGCCCCGAGCAGAGCCCTCTCCCTCCTGCTCTGCAGCCGGCTTTGGCAGCCCCCGAGTTAGTGAGGTGACCTCTTTCGATGTGGATTTTTAACTTGGATTTTTTCAGCCGTTTGAACTAGATCACAGACCACCAAATGACTGGGGGACAAGGGAACAGAAGGAGCATGCAGGGGTGGGAGGGAGAACTACTTCTGATCTGGTTCTGGTGTAGTGAAAATCCACGTGTGGAGTTGTGCCTTCAGCAAGCAATGGCTGAAAGACTGAAATGGTGGGTTTAAACTAGGCTTGGGCCAACTTTTGAGGATCGCTTGCTGTGTTTTCTCCTCCAGTCTGCTATGATTACAATGATGTTTCATTAAATGTGTTTTCTCCTTGTGGATGGCTCTAATGGTTAAAAAAAACTTATTTGGGAGTCGAGTGTCCTGTGACCGGCAGGGCCAGGGCAGGGATGGTCCCCCCGCACTTGGCACCGAGGAGGCCACGTCTCGAGTCCCATGTTCAGTTTTGGGCCCCTCATGACCAGAAGGACGTGGAGGGGCTGGAGCGTGCCCAGGGAAGGGCAGTGAAGCCAGGGAAGGGGCTGGAGAACAAGTGCTGTGAGGAGCGGCTGAGGGAGCTGGGGCTGTTCAGCTGGAGAAGAGGAGCCCCAGGGGAGACCTTCTCGCTCTGCAACCCCCTGACAGGAGGGGGCAGCGAGGGGGGGTCGGTCTCTTCTCCCAAGGAACAAGCAATAGGACGAGAGGAAATGGCTCCAAACTGCTCCAGGAGTGGTTTAAATTGGACATCAGGAAACATTTCTTCCCCGGAAGATTTGCCAAGCCCTGGCCCAGGCTGCCCAGGGCAGGGATGGAGCCCCCATCCCTGGAGGGGTTTAAAAGACGTGGTGCTCGGGGACAGGGGTTAGTGGTGGGACGGACAGTGTTAGGTTAACAGTTGAACTTGATCTTAAGTGTGTTTTCCAAGCTAAATGATTCTATGATTCTAGAATAGCTTCCAGTGAGATGTGGTCAAAATAAATTCCCAGGCATATGCTTTGATTTTTTTTATTATTATTATTTTTTTTCTGTGCACACCACCAAAAGTGAAGAAGTTCTTTAAGCAGTTGGGTTTGGGTTGTGATGCTGATCCCTGAGAGCTGTGGACTGGAGGTGCAGGAACGCTTCCGTGCTGGTGCAGCCGTGGCTCCCGCGTGCCTCTGGCCGCCCCGTGCCAGGTGCTGAGAGCCACCGCTGCGCTGTGCTGCTGGGGCAGCTTCCCAGGAGCCCTCCTCCAAACTGCAGCAGAGAAAGAATTCACCTTAAAGTCCCCTCCAGGCTTTCTGGAGGTGACGAGGGGAAGGAAAAAGGGGGCTGTGTTACACTTTGTTTGGCTCCACCGAAGAACTGTTTTCTCTCTGCGCGGTGAGGGGCTGTTGCGCTGGCCAGCCGTGGTGAGGCAGTAAACGGGGGCTGGAAACAAGGAGCTTTCTTGCGTTTGCCTTGATTCAGGAGAATGTTTTTCTAACTCTCTGTGGCAGAAGAAAAGCCGTAGAGGACAGTCTGTAGAAATGAGTTTGAATTCCAGAATAGTGTCAGACTAAAATTATGAATATTACGGTCCTTTGGAAATGTAACGACTGGCGGCGTGATGGCTGTGAGGAGCTGCTGCGGGGATCCCTGTGACACACACCCCTGCTGGACTCCTCAGCCTGAGGGAGGTAGGGTGTGCAGCGCAGCGTTCGCCGTCACACCTCTGCCATCCCAAAATGCCGTTTCCTTCAAGAAAACAAAAGTGTACCTGAGAACAGTTGTTAGCCAGTAGATTTGACGGTGAAGTCTTCTCATTTCAAAATGACATTTGTGTGGTTTTCTTCTCACTGATTGCACCTTGTGTCTGAGGAACTTCTCCTGAGGCAGTGTTTAAAGCTTCCTCTTGACTAACCTTTCCTTCTCTGTCCATTCCAGATGAGCTGATTATTTCAGAAGATGTTGGAGCAAGTATCTTTAATGGGCAGAAGAAGGTGCTGTATTATGCGGATGCCCTGACAGAAATAGCTTTTGTTGTCCCCTCACCAGTGGAGTCCTTAAGTAAGATCACTTCCTACTTGTTGTTCACAAAAATCAAAACGTTTTCGTGTTAGAGGGCTCCTTCAGAAGCAGACCCTGAGTGAGCTAGCTAGTAGTGCGTGTAGCGAGATCCTTGTCGGAAAGCTACGGCTGTTTAAATTACCACATCCTGCTCCATAGACCCTCTCCTAAGGTGGGACCTGTTCTGTGCTCCTTTCACCTCGCTGTCTGTCCGGGTGTGCGCAGCAGGTGTTGCTCGTGCCCTGCCTGCAGTAGGTTTTACGTACAGTTCACCATCGACTGGTGAAGCTTTTCTTTTTTTTCTTCTTTCTTGATGCCATGCTCCTGCAGCGCGTGGCTCATGACTGCTGTGTAGGTGAGCAGCAGCTTTCGTGGCACCTTCTGTGCGCTAAAACCAGCGTGCAGAAGTTCCCTGGAATACAAGGGCTGTGAGGAAACGATAGCCCTGGGAAGGAGACTGTTCTGCAGGAGGTGAATCAGACACTTGTAAATCCAGAGATTTAGTTGCAGTCTGTTTCTGGAATAACTGGCAGTTGCTGGCTGCTGAATCCTCTTCCTGCTTTTGAGCCCTGTGCTGACTTGATTGTAAATCTTTGTGTGTTTAGTATCAAAATCTTACGTATGATGACAACTGAAGTGTTTTGGCAAAGAAAAAACCACCCTGCCTTTCTTCTTCTGGCTTGCAGCTGATTCGCTGGAAAGCAACGTGTCTGACCAAGAAAGTGACTCCAACATGGATCTGCTGCCAGGAATATTGAAGCAGCAGCCTCTGACACTTGAACTCTTTCCCAATCACACAGACAATCTTAATCCCTCCCAGCGGGTAAGGCAAAACCTGCACTGAAAAGTGGTGCTTTTTTGTGGTACGGGATTGGATTTCCCAGCACTCGGAGCTACTTGTCGCTAACCGTTAATCTGTAACACTGGCTTTGGTCCTGCCAGGATTTGCACCTGCGGTAGGAGATTGCAGAATTACATTAATTAAATGTAAAAGTTACACGTGCTAAGGAGTTATACTCTGCACACTGAAATCTTGAAATGCATGCAGGAGAAAATATATGCGGTATTTACAAAGTAATTCAGACTCAAATCTACGCTTGGAAATCTGGGATACAAACACTTTTCGTACCTACCCAGTTTAAAATAGCGTGTGTCAGTTGTGTCTGGTGTGTCAGATGGGAAGTTGCTTTTGTGTGGTGGCAAAGCAGAAAACCAAGAAATGCTGCAGTAGTCAGCAAAAGATTTAGAACCGCTTATTTCTGGTACAGAATTCAGCTCCAAAAGTGTATTTAGTTACTGAATTCACTTCCAAATGTGTATTTAATTACCGATTGCAGATCGAGAGCAGTAAGAAAAACTTCAACCAGGTTTTTAAGAATTAGTATCTTCATTTGTGTTGAATATAAATATTGTGGGGACCTGGGCTACTGTTTCTCCGTGGGTAACAGCACTGCAGCGGCCCCATCCCGGGAGCTGGCGGGGGCTGGACCGGTCTGAGATCTGAAGGAGCAGGGAGCGGCTGTGGGAGTGCCGGCTGGGTGCGCTGCTGGAGTCACGGTGTTTGCAAACGCTGCTCTTCCCTTGTGTTCCAAACAGCTCAGTCCTACTTCCAGATCCAAGAGGGTGCCTCACGGCCGGACCATTCCACCGATGGGACCTGAAACCAAAGTATATGTGGTCTGGGTGGAACGCTATGATGACATAGGTGCGTAGAAGTTCTTACTGCTCACGAGTAACAACAGGGCAGGAACCAGAGGCAAAGCTCTGTTCCATTCCTCTATAAAATACTGAATCCTTATTAGTCTGTAACAGAAAATGTCAGGATTCTAAACTAGCTCTTCGGTATGTGAGTGGAGGTCCGTGGAGCGTACGTGACTCAGCGTTACGTAGGTCTGGAGGCTGAGCTCTGGCAGCGCGGCTGAAACGCCATCGTGTGCCTTCAGCTCGGCACAAGCCGAGCACGCACCCTTGGCTTTGCGCTCCCCTCAACCGCTGTCTCCTCAGAGCGGGTCTCTTGTTCTTTAAAAGAGAGAGACTCCTGACAGCTGCTGCTTCTGTGCTGAAGGGATCCTCATCCTTGTGGGCTTGATGGTCCCTTTGACACTTCCTGCTGTGCTCCCTTGCGGGAGGGCTCGCCGTGCTCGGGGTGCCTGTTCCGTGCCGTGCAGTCCCGCTTCTCTTCTGCACCTTTGTTCAGGCAGGCTCTTGCTCCTCAGGCAACTTAATGTTTCTTAGGTGGGTGTTTCCTCTCTGACTCTGGGTGCTGGCTGACCTGGGAGAGACCCAGCTTTGCCCATCCTGTGACAGCCGTGCTGGGGCCAACAGGGGGCAGCTGGCTGCGAGGCTTCAGGAGTCCGTTGTCCGCAGGAGCTTCTCATGTGCGAGTTCCAAGCCGTGTGCTCTGCAAGAGCCTCTGTGCTGACCCAGCCCGGCCTGGACAGTAACTGGTGCTTCCTTCTGTCTCTGATTGCTAATCCTGGTTCCCAGTCTAGCGGTAAGAGAGGACTTTAATTAAGCCCTCAGCTCCTTTGAAAGCAACCATGGGAATGGGAGCAATCAAGAGGGAAGTTTCCTGTGAAGCGTAAGTGTAAATTCTCAAGATGATCACCTTGCCCACGGCGCGTCCCTCCAGGCTTTGCTGGGCTCAGGGGCAGGCATCAAGCTCTGCAGCGGCATTTCCTTAGCCAGACCTTGGCCCTCGGCTGCACCAGTTCACAAACTGGTGTCCCTGACCCACTTCTTTCTTGGGTAGCAGCTAAAACCATCTCACTGCAGAGGCAGGAACTGTGCTACACAGGCATGTTTCTGCTTGGTTGCTTATTTCAGCAGCTGTAGGAGTTTCTCAGAAATCTGAGCCTGAAGCCGAAGAACCAAGTCTGTGAGCCTCAGTAACCGTGGCAGCTGGATTTGGCAGGGGAAGCTCTTGAAAGTGGCTCCTAGCCCAGAGGCTTTGCCTTATGCTCCTTATGTTCTTGGCTTTTGCCTTATGCTTCTGGTACGTCTTTGAATCTAGACAGCGCAGAAGTCGTCCCGGCTGTCGCCCGAGTGCCAGCTGCCTGCCCTCCCTCTTCCTCCTTCTCAAAGTACTCCCATGGCCCTCCGTGCTCTCCCTCTGCTAGCTCCGGCTTTTGTGTACTCTGAGCGTCTGACTCTGTGGCAAAAGCTGCTTTTAGGCCGTTCTTTCTGCTGGAAGAGGTGTCTGCACTGTCCTGCTCTCTGAACTGCACTTCTGTGAGCGACTCCCAATGTCTCTCCATTCCTGCCCCGAACGCGGCAGTGGGAGGTGCCGCATCCCCTTCCAGGGATCCCGTTTCTTACTTCCTCCTCCTGCTCTCTCGTTATCTGGTCACTCCTTACCCGAGTGCATGGCAGCAGAGTTGTAGGTTACGTGGGGCTCTGCAGAGTTTGGATTTGAGGGATGACACGCGTTTGCTGGAGTAGGGCTCAAGGGAGCTGTAGATGTGAGCAATGGAATCCTTGGAAGCTGCCGGCACTGTTCCTGAGGCCGATTACTTGGGGGTAGGTGAGGATGCTGTTGAATAATAATTTGAAAGCTCTTCTTGTGATTGAAGTACTGACCTCCTTCCTGCTTTCACTGTTCCTCTAGAGTTTTTTGTCCTTTGGGGTGGAGAGAATTGAGGGTCTGGGACATGGTTCCGGAGCTGTTGAGCGCGGGGTGTGTCTGTGCACCCCGTGGGTGCTTTGGCTTAAGAGCACACACAGACTTTGCGTCACTAGCGGTGCGGGAGCACGCCATGGTGTAAGCGCTTACAGACTGCGTGGTTTTGACTGATGATAAATCATCTACTCTGCCCTGGTGAGACCCCATCTGGAATATTGTGTCCAGTCCTGGGCCCCTCAGTTCAAGAGAGACAGGGAACTGCTGGAGAGAGTCCAGCGCAGGGCAACTGGGATGATGAAGGGAGTGGAGCATCTCCCTGGTGAGGAAAGGCTGAGGGAGCTGGGGCTCTTTAGCTTGGAGAAGAGGAGGCTGAGGGGTGACCTCATTCATGGTTACAAATACATAAAGGGTGAGTGTCACGAGGATGGAGCCAGGCTCTTCTTGGTGACAACCACTGATAGGACAAGGGGTAATGGGCTGAAACTGGAACATAAGAGGTTCCGCTTAAACTCGAGAAGAAACTTCTTCTCAGTGAGGGTGACGGAGCCCTGGCACAGGCTGCCCAGGGAGGTTGTGGAGTCTCCTTCTCTGGAGACATTCAAGACCCGCCTGGACACGTTCCTGTGTAGCATTATCGAGGCGTTTCTGCTCTGGCAGGGGGATTGGACTTGATGATCTTTCGAGGTCCCTTCCAATCCCTAACATTCTGTGATTCTGTGATCTTTTTTTTTGTACAAAAAACAAAAACTGAGGCACATAAACTTGCAAGTAAATGCATCCTGTTCTTACAGAAAACTTCCCTCTTCCTGATCTGGTGTCAGAGACCAGCACTGGTGTGGAAACTACAGCCAATAGTAGCACTTCCCTGAGGTAAGTCTGCTCGGGCTTTTGTTATTTTTCTTGGTTCTTGCAGTCAATGGTTTAGGTTGTGCTTTAGAAGAAGGCATGACTGAGATTATTTGCCTTCTGCAGCTTTCACGGGCAACCCTGGAAAATCTAGGCGATCACGTTAAAAAGAGACAGATGAGTTTCCTCAGTGGATTTTTGTTATTGTTGTTGAAGAAATGGAAGAGCTTTTCGTATCACTGCAGTTTAAATATAAACTAGGAACAGAAAGCATGTAGATTTATCCTGAGTCTGTGGTTAGCCTCCCTCCTGGTTTACTCCCTTGCGAGGTGGTTAGTGCTGCGTGCGTGTTGTGAGGCTTAAACCCTGTCTGCGGGACACTCACGTTCTGCGGTGACAGATCATCCTAGAAAGAGAACAGTTGCTATAACCCTTCTGAAGCCCAGAGGATGCACACGGGAGTCCCGCTGGTTTAGCCACAGGACATTTTTTAACATGCTTTTAATACTTTAAAGTAGTTGGTTTTCATCTATAGATTAATTGAAACAGTGCTATAAAACTGGTTTAACAGTTGCGCTTTTTCCCTTAAGATCGACCCTTCCTGAGAAGGAAGTTCCTGTGATCTTCATCCACCCTTTAAACACTGGCTTATTCAGGATAAAACTACAAGGAGCAACTGGGAAGTTCAATATGGTTATCCCGTTGGTGGATGGAATGATAGTCAGTAGGAGAGCTCTTGGTAAGCTAAAAGATTTTTAGCAACACGCTTTGATTTCCTTTTTTTTCTTCCTTTTAGTAATAATGTATCTGCAAAATACACGGTCTGGAATCTTTCAGTGGCGTAAGTGCTGGGCATGGCAGAACACCACAAAGACCTGGGTTTGGCAGGGGTGGGAGGGACAGCAGAGGGAGCAGGTGGTCAGGCGTGGCGGGCGGCTGCGCTGGGAGCGAAGGCTTGGAACCAGTAAGGGTGGAGGAAAAGGTAAGTGCCTGGGTTTTAGGTAAGAGAGATCAGAAACGGGCCCTAAGGTGTGTCGCTGAGAGCCAAGGCGCTGCTGCGAGCTGGCTGCCGGCGGGCGCCGCTGGGCTGTGGGGCCGTGCAGGCGCACCCTGGCGTGCCCTCCGGGAGGGAGCCCCAGCAGCCATGAAGGCCCCAGCAGTCGGGGATTTTCCTCATGTGTTCAATAAAATCCAGAACCTGAGATGTGTTAGAGGGCTCTGTCTGCCTGTCCCTCTGTCCCTGGGTGGGTTGATGGGTCTCTCTTTGTCTGTGCTGTTCCACCTTCAGGAACTGGAAATCTCAGTCCAGGTGGAACAATTCACAGGACAAAGCAAAAGAAGTAAACGGGTATCAGGGTACTCGTGCGTAACACAAAACTGACATTGCAGGGAGCTGCTGCGGGGGGGAACTTCCAGGTTGTGGTTTGTGCAGACTGAATTCAGTGATGGGGAACTTGAAGCCAGACTGGGCCTTTAAATAACGTTTTTTTAATTCAGCTGGAAAAGAATCAGATGTGTTTTTTCCTAGAGCTGGGCTGGTTTTCCAGCTACATCAGGACCATTAATGTAAGGAACTTTGTCTCGTCTCTCAAGTTCAGCAGACGTGGTTTGTGTGCTGTTGGGAATCAAATACTCTAGATGAGGGAGATGCTGTTTCTGCCTGTAAGGAAGTGCTTGTGAAACAGCAAAGGGGTTAATGGGCACCTACTTCGTTAGAGGCGTACGAACTTCATTTCGGAATGAAATAGGATGAGGTCCACCGCCAGCTTTGGCCAGATGTTACTGCTCCGGTTCCTGACGTTCTCCTCCCTGCCCCGGGCGGCGCTAGGCGGCAGAGGGGGCACGACAGCGGCAGAGCAGCAGAAGAGCCCTGTTTCCCACCACAGCCTGTCAAGCCTTCCCTCACCCCCCTGTTCCAGGGGGAAGGCTCTGCAGCTCCTGCTGGAAGGAACTCCTGACCCCGAGAGCTCCTCTGGCATCACCCGGTGCGGCCTCGGGCCCCGCTGAGCTCAGCGTGCGGCGTGGCTGGGCCCTGCGGTGCTCGTGTGAGCTGCTCTGGAGCCTTCCCGTCGTGGTCCCGAGCGTGCTGTGCGGGCACTTGCTTGGCTCTGGCAAAGCAGAGAAACCCTCCTCCTCCTCCTCCTCCTCCTCCATCTGTTCGGGGTGCCGGTCGCATCAGCACTTTCTTACTCATTTATCACAGTAAAACGTCCTCACGGGCCTGGGGGCCGTGGTTATCTGTTAGCAACTATTTGGTGAGAAAAGTCCTTGGTTTGGTGGTGCTGAGCATCTCCTTTGGGTTTCCAGATGGGACAGAACCCAAAATGGGTTTTAGCTGTGGTGCCGGCAGAGGGGCGCAGACTTGGATTTATTTAAACTTGGTACAAATGTTGCTTCTTTTTTCAGGTTTTTTAGTGAGGCAGACGGTAATAAATATTTGTCGGAGAAAGAGGCTGGAAAGTGATTCATACAACCCCCCCCACGTCCGCCGAAAACAGAAAATAGCAGACATTGTCAATAAGTACCGGAACAGGCAGCTGGAGCCGGAATTTTATACCTCGCTTTTCCAGGAGGTTGGGCTCAAGAACTGCAACCCCTAGGTCATTATCCTTCCAGGACAATTAGATCAGAGCTTGGTGGCTACAGTAATGAAAACAGTTAAACGACGACAACAAATTTCCTCAGCCCTCCGGAATTCAGGAAATCGTATTCTAGCACAAGTCAGCAGATACCGTGTGGGAGGAATGAGAAATGAATCCAAACCATTGCAGCTGGGAGATTGACTTGAATCACCTGCCCTCAAAAGATTCCTTAATTCCAGTCTTCCTGGATGCTGGCGACATCATCTCTTCACCCAATCATCTCCTGCAGACTAATTAGGAGCTGTAAGTGTCTTGTTCTGCGAGAGGAAAACAATCAAAACGAGCCATCTCGGCAGCCAAGGACGGAACACGGAACGCAGCCGAGCCCGCCTGCGGGCGCCTCGCAGCCCCCCCGGGCAAGGGGAAGGGAGGGGGATCTCTCCGTCGGGGAGAGGGTCTGGTCCAGAGCGTTCCCTGCCCCCCAAGAACACGGACGAGATTCTCGACCCCTCCTCAGAGCTCGGCAGGAGCTTCCTCACTGCTGGGAACCAGTTCGGGTACCGAAAGCAAGAGGAGGAAAACTGGCTGGAAACATCAGACCACAAAATTCGTCACCAAGATGCTGCATTTTGCAGTTCCCTCCGTGGCTCCATCGACGTGCGAGATTTCTGTCGTGCTGACAGCAAACACCACCTGAAATTACCTGACTTTCCAACAGGGTTGTGACGAGATAAGAGCTCTTGCTCATAGAAAAACAAGGTTATGACTTGCAGGTCTGTTGCAAAATGTCACATTTAATTTTAGTAGCTTGATTTTTATTTTTGTTGGGTTTTTTTTTTTTTATGCAACTATTTAATTTATTTTGAGCTGTCTGTATCACCTACTCGCTGTTTCCATAAAAAGCGTAAACATCGCTTGCTTTCCTTCCATTGGATTGAAATCTGAGATTCTGGGGCTGCCTCCTGCCCGGTATTTATAGCATAAGCAGTTTTCTCAGCTTCTACAACACTTTTCAGAAGCTCCTGTTAAACAGACTAAAACAACTTGAAAAGAAAATTCAATAATTCTTCTGTTTTCCCCACCGACTTGCTATTCCAAGCCCCTTTGGAATTATAAATTAAAATTGGTTTGAATCTACCGTGCTCGCTCATGCTGGGCACCGGTGGTTCCCCTCCACCTAGGTTGGAAGTTTTCGTTTCCAGGCTCTGGATTTCGTGTGTTCAGGACTTGAAGGATGTGCTGAGAAAAGGCGTTTACCACTGCAGATGTACTATCGGGAGCAGAGAAGCTGCGGGGAGCGCCGGCAGGCGTGGGAGCGCTTCCAGGCTCCCCGCGCAACCTGAGCGTGTGTTGCAGGAATGAATCATCGCTGGCGCTCCCGCTCGCCGCGCTTGGCGACGGCTGGCGGCGGCACGTGTCCTTTTCTCTCCAGCGGGCAGGTAACGTGAGAGTATGAGCGTGAGCAGGAGTTTGGGGAGCTCCTCCGGGTATTCCAGAAGTGGTTTTATTGGCTTTTTAGTGCACATTGCGGGAATGCCCATCGCTCGCTTAATTTTGATGTTTCAGAGTTACTTTTTGCAACAGTCCTGGCCTGTCTTAATTGTTTCATTACAAGGTGCCCGCCAAGGCGCCTGTCTTGCCATGGACTCTTTGTGAAAAACCCCATGGGAAGACAGGCCCCTAGAATGCTTTGAGGGTGCCAGCCAAAGGGGTTTCGATGCTGTGTGCTTGTGGCAAGGGACAGGCACGCTGGCCTCGCGACTCAGGAGCTCTGGATTTTGATCCGAGTGACTCAGGAGCGGAAAGATGAAGGCACGCAAAGAAAACTACGGCAGAAGCGAGCCCGCTGGCTGGCCCACGCTTGCGTGGTGCCCCGACTGCACGTGGCGGGAGCTGCAGGGCGGCGTCCGGGCGTCTTGGCAAAGCTGGGAAGGGAAGCTTGGGCAGCCTCGTCTCTCTGCCAAACTCTTGCCACTGTCAATTTAACGCACGGACACTAAATTCACCCACGTTTTATATGTACCTGTTGGATCTAATTAATGGCCAAACACATGTTAGTCCACTGATTTAAAAGGCATGACCAATGCATGTGTAACGAATAAACATACTGAGCAACCTCACGTCTGCACATCTTCAATAACGTAACAACACCCCCCGTACCGCAGCGGGGGTTGGCTCTGTGCAAAGCTGTTGGTTTACGTAGTGATGAGCTGCAAAAGATTCCTTCAGGTGTTCGGGTCAAGATGTGTGCACGTGGGGAGCTCCTCAGTCTTTTCTGCAAAGTCCAAGCTAGCCAGGTGGATGTTTTAGAAGGACCTCTGCTGGGCTGAGGAACGGTCTTGGGGCTGCTGCTGTGTTCATCTAAACCGTGGGTGCAGTACCCACCTGAGCGGTAACAGCCCTGGAAGCGAGGCTGCTTTCGACAGGTCTTGAGAGAAGAGAGCTGTTGTGTGTGTTGTTGCTGCCTTGGGAGCAAGCGTCGCTGACGTGCTTCATCTGCTTGGTGAAACCTGCTGGTTACACACCCGTGGTATGACCTGGCCCCGCACCTCGGGTTCTGCTCTCTGGGAAGGTGAACCTTCGAGGAGATCACAGTTTAGTACAAAAACGTTGTGTGCTGGTGACGTGTTGCCAGCCCTGGATGCTGGTCAGGGTGGCGAGTGCCCCGGCAGAGCCGGGTGGGCAGAAAGTGCCCACGAAGAGCGTCCCCCTCGCCCCACGCACGGGGAGGTCTCCGCCTTCGTCACAAAATGTAAACTGCCCGCGGGGGAACGAGACCCCTTGTCCTGCCCAGCTCGGTGGCCAAACTGACGGCTTCAGCTAGTCCCGGGTGCAGCCCTGGGCTTTCCTCCTCGGAAGGGGTAGAGCAAACGTCATTTCTTTCAGTTGTGAGTGCAAGAACAGGTTAGTCGAGAATCCAGACTGGTTTTATTTTTTTTTTTCCCCATCACAAACTGCTGTATGGAGTTGTCAGCTTGACAGCTCGCAGGGCTGGGGTTTGTGCTCCTGTTCCTCGGAGGTGGCGGGGACTGACCCCTTGCTTTGCGCGTGGCGTGACGCTGGCCTGGGCTCCGCAGGTGACAGTGCTGCAAAAGCTGAGCTGGGAATGTTGCGTCCTCACCAGCCTGAGTCTCTCTTTTCGTAAGACCTTCCTGTTTGAGTTCATAATTTTGCTCTAAGTCATGGCAGCCTTTTAGCGGCGCAGAAAGAGCAGGGACCTTTGTCACCCAGTTAAACACCGTGTTGGAATTACAGAAATTTCAGTACCTTAATACAGGCTCTGTTCTAAAGAAAAGCGTTTTTCGTAAGAGATACTTTAAAAAAAGGCGCCACAACCTTGCGGCAGGAGGTGCCTGTGGGAGCGAAGGTGTCGGTGTGGGCAGGGGCGAGCGCGAGGTCGTAGGGACAAGCTGCTCCGCGCTCTCCCCAGGGGCTGCGCACAAGGTTCTGTGTGCCCCGAGAGACGAGAGAACTGAATTTCAATCTATCGGACAAATTGGGTGTGATTTAACGATTGCGTAATTGAGCGATGGCTTTGAAGGCAAACACAGACCTTTTCCACATGGGTTGTAGGAGGAGCCATTGGAAAGGAGAAAGCCAGACACCGCGTGCTTCAGATCATATCCGATTTGTATCAATTTCTGTATGTTGCCAAGACATGATCTTTTTGTTCTTCTTGTATTTTTCTGTAAATATTCCTGGCGCTAAGTTGTAAAGTAAAGGCAAAATGTAAATATGAAGATGTGAACTATGTTCCCTTGTCTCTAGTACTTTATCTCTTATTTGTTTAGGGAAGGCACACAAAGGCTTGTTTGTATTTATGCCAATTCTTTGTCCAGGAGAAACACATCAAATATTGAATGTAACACAATTAGTCCAATAAATTTTAAAGATTCTTATCTAGTAACTTTGCCGTTGTCAATTCTTAATGTTTTTCCAACCCCCTTGGTTGAACTTGCCAGCCAAGGGGGTGTTTCCCGGGGAGACGGCAGACGGATGCAGTAAGGTTGCGCACCCTCTGCTGCGCAGCAGCTACGGTAACAGTGCAGCAGCTCGTGTTTAGGGAAATCGCGTTGCATCTCGACGGTGCAGGGAATGGAAACATGGAAACGCAGCTTTTCAAGGGAGACCTTTTGCTCCTGCCGTGCCAGCATTCGCTGGTTGCTCAACGCGACGCTTCCCCTGCCGGGCGCGGGTCCCCCCGCTGCAGCCGACACCGCGAGCGGCGCTGGGGCCAGCGCTGCCCTAAATCCGTGCAGTTAAAACACCCTCCCGGCGTCAGACCAGCGACCCTCCTCAAACAGGGCACCGTGGCGGTTGGCTTTCCGGCCAGCTCCCTCTGATGACTTCAGCAGGGGCCACCTGCCGTGGGCCACCCGCCCAGGCTCCTTGCCACCTGCCTGCCAGGGTACGTTCGGGCAGATCCCACCCTGATCGCTGAAGAATCACAGAAATGAGTGATAAATAACTAAATATCTTTCTCTGTGGTCACGAAGCGGAGAGGTCTTTCTGGGGTTGGTTTCGGAGGCCTGATGCTTTCTCCTTCCCTACAAAATCCCTGGGGCAGGGTGGCTGGGAGACCTCAGCTGTCCCTGCTGTGCATCCTGCCCGCTCTTGCAGGCTTCTCACTCACTACAAACTTCTTCCCCTTGCTTTCCTAGTGGCTTTTCCCCAATTTTTGTTTCACAAAACGTGGTTTCTGGTCATGCTTCAGCCAGGCAGGGAGCTGCTCTTCAGCTGACCCCCGCTCCTCCTCAAAAATCTTTTCGTTGCTGTGGTTCTTTCAACACGGATTTTCATCCCGAAGTGTCCCTAAATAACTGAGCTTGCCCTTGGCTGCGCTGAGGTGCAGGCGATCTGGTGACAGGTCTCCTGGGGCCCAAATCCCTCCAGCCATGGGCTCATCCTGCACCACAGCTGGTCACCCCAAGCTCCTGCCAGCCCCCCTCTTCTTTCCCCAGTTTTATTCATAAATGTACCAATACCCTTGGGCCGGGCAGTAGCTGCGTCTCCCCATCCCGTGCAGTGCCAGCGAGCAGGAGGATGCCTGTGGCGTTGGAACCTGCCCCGGGGGTGCCCAGGGAGGTCCCAGCAGGAACAGGGGCTGGTGGCACCGTCCCAGCCCAGCGCCCTTCAGAAGATGGTGTCAAGGAGGGATCAGCTGTCGCTGAGCTGCTTCGGGCGGCTCAAAACCTCACTTAAGGGTCTTGGATTGAAAATGCCCTTTGATTGGCAGCGCCCGTGGGAGTGGGGAGTGTTTGGGGGGAGGCTGTGTGGGTGTGCAATGGTGACAGGGCTTCAGCTCCAAGCCAGGGCGGGAGCTCAAAGGCAGCTGCAGTGGCTCCTTGTCCGGCTTGCTCGGGGCCGGGAGTAGCACCCGCCTCTTTGGGGGCCATTTCTTTATTAAAAGCTCCTCCCGTGCCCTGAAGGTATTTGATGCCGAGGCAGCGAAGGGAGCGATGAAGCTGCTGCAGCTGCCGGGGCATCGCTTTGGAGGCACCACGCAGGAACCGCTGTAAGAACAGGAGTGACAAACGCAGGCCTGGGGACAGGAGTGGCTGCAGCGCGGAGCAGCCCAGGGACAGTGAGTCCCGCTCTCCATGACAGCCAGAAATTAGCATTAATTTCTAATTCGCTGTTAATTGAGGGGAGCTGCTCCGTGGGACGTGCAGTGGCTGTCCCACAGCCAATGTCCTGCCCAGAGCGTGTGAGCCAAGGGGTCCAGGAGCTTTGCCATGGGGGAATGCAGAAGAGACGTCTCATCCCCGGGGACCTCCACCATCCTCCTCGTCAGCTCCGTTCCTATAAACCTGCCGAGCCAAAGCAGGAGATGCTCTGCGTGCTGAGGCCCAAGACACCCGCTTTTCCTCTCGCAGCATGGCCAATTCTGACCACAAATGGAACCAAATTGCATTACAAATAATTTTGCAGGGTGAAATGTAATTTAGTTACTGCTTTAAGCCGAGAAAATGTTGTTTGGCTGCTGGCAGCAAACGTGCATCTGTTGGGAGGGGTAAGAGGCTGAAGGTGGAGCTGGGCTGAGCTGTGGCTGCGGGCGTCCTCCAGCGCATCTGCTTTGGTGTCGGGTGCCGACGGGATGTCCCCGCCGCCGGCAGTGCAGGTGCCGTGGGTGTCGCTGGGCTGTGGGTGCTGATGGAGCATCCCCAGGCCAGGCAGATGCTGACAGGATGTCCCTGAGCTGTGCTCGTGCTGCCAAAGCATCCGTGGACCATGTCGGTGTCACCAGCGTGTCCCTGGGCCCTGTCAGTGCTGCTGGCATGTCCCTGGGCTGTGCCGGTGATGCCCGGGTACCCACAGAGCACATTGGCAGGACGTTGTCCCGGGCCTGTGGGGGTCGCTGGGGCATCCGAGGGCCATGGGGTTCAGTCATCGCCGTGACAACGGGCCCCATTCGGAGCAGGGCAGCGTGTTGCCGTGGCGAACAGGAGCATCCCGGGGGTCTTGGCCCGGGCTTTCGGCTGGGGTGAAGCACACTGCTTCGGGGAACCCTCCCTGCCAGCTGCTCCAGGAGCTGTGGGCAGCACCCAGGGCTCGGCAGGAGCCGAGGGGAGTTGGGTGGAGGCTCACCTGGGCGCTCGCAAGGTTTAAACCTGCTTCCTGCAAGAGCAGCGACAATTTCTGCTTTATTCTGGGCACTGTGTCACACGGGGCCCAGCTCTGCCTGTAACCCAGACGGGGCTGCGACGGGAACAGGCGATGCGCCATCGCTCTGGGGCTCATGGCAGATTTTCTCGCAAAGCTTTTACTGGGAAAGACAGCGATGGGCTAATTCACCCCAGCAGCAACGGGAAAGGCTCGCCGGGCTGCCCCGGAGCTGGTGCCACTGAGACAGGAGCCGCAGGTGCATCGGCACCACCGCCTTCGCCAGCCCCGGGGGAACAGGCTGCTTTGGAGGGATAAAACTGCTCTGTCCCGCTGGACAGAGCTGTGACAGCAGCAGGGGTGTCCCGGGGGTTCAGGGCCAGCACATGGATCCGATGGACACTGGCATGGGGGTCCTGTGCTTCCTCCCCATCTCGTCCTGGCCCCACACCAGCCTTGGACTCCGCCAGCACGGGCCGCCTGTGCCCCCGTGCCCACCCCTGGCACCCCAGCGGCACCCCCGCCCGAGCCAGCACCCCCAGCACCCGCTCTGCCTCCGCCGGGGCTGGGTGTCCCCTCGCCGACCCCACCGGCGGGCTGCAGCAGCCCCGGGCTCTGCCCCTTCAGCGGGGTGGCCGGGCAGCGCCCCACGGCCAGCCCGGCTCTGGCACAGCCCTGCCGGCACCCGCCCGCCCTCTGCCCCGCCGCAGCCCCCCCAGCCCGGGCGAGGGATCCCTGAGCCCACGCTGGGACACGTGTCCCGGCAGGCAGGGGCAAGGGCCGAGTGCCCCCTGCTCCCCCCACAGCCTGGGATGGAAGCACATTTGATGGCATTATTAAACCATTCGGCGCATTTTCTGCCTCTTAAAGTACTTAATATACGTGCCTGTGTGATTCATTATTATTATTATCTAATAAAAGATTATCTGACTCACTTTCATGTTTCTTCCAATTACAAATTGAAATTGTTCCCACTATGACCTTGCAGCTGCTAGATTTTCTAAAATTAACCATAATGATGCATTTTACTAAGATAATTAATTAGCTAAACTGAGAAAATTGAGTAGTAGAACTGCTTCACATGCTGCTAATTATCTTTTATTATGTCATCTTTACATGCAAATAAAGAAATATTGTGATTATTTTAAATACTGTTTTCATTAGCTAATATACTTGTTAGCATAGTGATGGCTTGATTCTTCCTCGGCAGCAAGAGCCCTTGGGGACTCTGGTGCTTATTGACTGCAGGACTCTTCCTTTCCGATTAAGAAAATATAGTTACAATCCAAATTAGGTTTATTTTGCCAGTTTATTTTAGTGGTGGCGATGACCAGTGGGCAGAAGGGTGTCGGAGACGGCAGGAGAGATGGGACCATGGAGGGCTCCTGCGGAAGATCGGGGGCTCCCGGGTGGAGGGAGAGGGCAGGGCAGGGGTGCTGCTCCCCGGCCCCCCAGCTCCTCTTCCTCAGGGCCCCTCGTGCTCAGGGTGTGCCCCGTGACCCCGAGCTCCGGTCTGGCCACCCAGAGCACCCGGAGCAGCTGCAGGCAACTTGCGGGAGCCTGGGAGCCGCAGGGTGGGCGCAGAGAGGGTGCTGAGCACGGCACAGGGTGCAAACCCCTCTCATGGGACACCGGCCACGGGTGGTTCGGTGCGGTAGGGAGGGACCCCCACTTGGCTGCTCTGGGAGTCTGCTGCTCGCCAGGAGCCAGGGCAGGATTCTGAGATTCCCCCCCCCCCCCCCCCCCCGCCCCGGTAATTCACACCAGTGAGGAGTTAGGGTGGGGAACAGCTCTCTGGGCAGGTGGCTTGTCACCACCCTGTAACAACAGGGAGGGACGAGCAGCGTTTGAGGAGCGGTCACAGGGACGCTGCTTCCTGGTCCAAACGGGGTCCGTGCTGGGGACACGGGCGAGGCAGCACCGCAGGGTGCCAGGGGTGTCCCTGGGCAGAGGGGCTCAGTGCCCGGCCCCCAGTGGCTGCTGGCGCAGCCCCCGCTGCCGGCAGCTCTAACGCGGGCTCACCAGTGGGTCACACTCCAACGCTGAGCCAGGACCACACGTGGAGAGAATAAACCCTGCTAATAAACCTGCCCGGGGCTGCAGTGGCAGCAGGGCTGTGAAATATTTGTCCCCCTGAGGACACTCCCACAGTGGCACAAGGATGGGCTCCACCCTGGAAGAGGTGCAGCTGGCTCCGGCCCCACGGGTGACCTTGCTTTGGGCAGGAGCAGCTTCTGAGCATCGTCTTCTGAGGGTTTGTCCAGCCTGAAGGACCTCAGCACTCCATAAGCCTGAGCACCTGAGGTCCCCAGAGCTTCGCATCGTCACAGCTTGGCACCCGCCCGGGAGCCCCAGCATCTGCCCAGAGCCAGTGCCAGGGCTGCGACCGGTGTGACAGGGTGGGGAGGGGGTGGCAGGGGTGGTGTCTCAGTCCCTGTTCACCACAGTCGTGGTTAATATGCCCCAGATAGCTCCACACCAAGGAAAACTCCTTATTTCCTGGTGGCAGCAGTGGGGCGGGGAGAAGGATGGCAGCTGGGACAGGCACCACGTGCTTCTCCAGCTCCTGGCCTGCCCCACGCCCAGCGCTGGGGCTGAGCATCTCCGAGCGGGGCAGCCTGGGCCCATGGCCCCCCGCGCGTCCCTCCGGCTTCGCGGTGTTCCCCGACTGCTGAGTCGCCCATGTGGAGACAGACCCTGCTGCCACGGGACACCTCCCTGGGACCAGGAGCAGAAGGAATGAGCTGGGATAGTGACAAGGGGAAGCTTAACCATAAAAATGCAGGGGAATGCTCAGCACCTTGGTGGGAGCAGAAGATCAGAGATGTGGAGCAGAGTTTTCTGGCCATGGTTTGGAAGTGGACATGAGGAGTGCAGGGCTTCAGGTCCCAGGCTGGGCTGCATCCCCCGGCTTCACTCTCCAGGACGGACAAGGAGGACCCAGCCCTCCCCGCGCAGCCCCTGCACCATCCCTACATGCTGATGGGGCTTTTAGAATCATAGAACGGCAGAACGATTTGGGATGGAAGGGACCTTTAATGGTCACGTAGTCCACCCCCCGCCATGGGCAGGGACCCTCCCCCCCCAGAGTGGCTGCTCCGACCCTGGCCAGCCCGGCCTTGGGCACTGCCAGGGAGGGGCTGCCACAGCTTCCCTGGGTACCCCTGGGCCAGGGTCTCTCTCACCACCCTCACAGAAAAGAATTTCTTCCTTAAGCCTAATCTAAATCAACTCTGTTTCAGGTTAAAGCCATCACCCCATGTCCTATCTCTACACTCCCTGATCAGGAGCCCCTCTCAGCTGTCTTTTACCCGCTCCAGGCACTGGGAGGCCACTGTAAAGTCTCCCTGGAGCCTTCCCCAGGCTGAACAACCCCACCTCTCTCAGCCTGTCCTCGTAGCAGAGATGCTCCAGCCCCTGAGCATCTCTGTGGCCTCCTCTGGACCCACTCCAACAGGTCCGTGTCCGTCCTGTTCTGGACACAGGCCTGCAGGGGGGTCTCAGTGGAGCGGAGCAGGGGGAGAAGCCCCTCTCTGCCCTGCCGGCCTCGCTGCCTGCGATGCAACCCAGGAGGCGATTCGCTGTCTGAACTGCGAGCACACATTTCCCACCTGCAGCCTTTTTTCCCTTGGGAGTACGACAACTTTTCTGCCTGAAAGTTCACATCCATCACCGTGACACCTGCTGCTGCTGCTGTTTCTGAAACGGGAATGATAGTTGCAGGCTGGTTTACCCTCAGGACAAGATTAGTAATTTGGTCCAGAGCCATCACGGGCATCCGTCCCCTGCGTGCTCCCGGTGAGGCTGGGGACATGGGAACACGGGGACACTCCGGTGTGGCCATTCGCTACCCGCAGACACCTGTTGTAGTGAAACCGTTCCGAGCTGTGTCCCCGAGCCAGCACAAACCTCGGCACGGCAGCAGCTGCCTTTCCCAGCGAGAAAAATGTCACCTCGCTAGGAATTCACATCAGAGCAATCTGAAAATAAATTTCTTCATAATTTGGTGTAATTAAGTAGTAATTCACTTCCTAAGCAGTGTTGCAGCCTTTCAGAGGCTGAGCAGTATTTATGGCCATGGATTTGCCAGGAGAGGGGGAGGCCGGAGCAGAGCGCTGCCAGGCTTGGGCTGCCTCGGCGGAGGGGACAGTTCACATTCGCTGGAGCATTTTTAGGATGTTCAGCCTCGATTTTTCCAGCATGAACCCCGAAGTGCAGTTTTCTGGCTGTGGGGAGGCAGCACTGACCCGGGCAGCGTTTCATGGCTGTAGGCCCGAGGGCGGTGTGCCCGTGTGGGAGCAGAGGATGTCGCAGAGGGGCTGGTCCAGCTGAACCTGGGGCAGCCTGAAGGGCTCCCTGGGGAGGACGGTGCAACGAGGGGTGTGGAAAGTCACCTCGGGTTTGGCAAAGACCGACTCAGCACCAATGCAGACGCCTCTGCTCCTGACTCGGGTCTTTGTCTCTGAGCACGCCCCCTTCAGGGACTCAGATAGAGGTTATGGGTGGCAAGGAGCCCATCGTGCTGACAGCACAGCCCGGCCCCTTAAGCTGCAACCCAAGGGCTTCCCAGAGGCCCCGTCTGGGAGAGCAGTGGTGCTGCTGGTCCAGCCACACCGCCTCCAGCACGGGGTCCTTGTGACAGCTCAGAAGGCAACCAAACTGCTGCTGCTGGTGGCCACCTGAGCTGCCAACAGCCCTGACCACAGGAGGATGGTGCGCACAGCTGGTGCTGGCTGGGATGGCGCAGGGGGAGCTGCTCACCGGGACCCACACCCCAGCCCCCTCCTGCACGGCTGCAGGAGCCAGGGTCACCCAGGACAGCTGGACGGGGGACGCGGAATCACCTTCAGCAAGTGGTGGGGCAGGGTGACAGCTGGGGACACTGTAGAGACATGGGGCCACCTCCATGCACCATGTCACAGTGTCCTCCTGTGGGTGCTGAGGGTTGGGTCCTTCAGGATCCCTCAGCTTGAAGGGGCACCAGGGGGTCCCCAAAGCACCCCCAGACTCCCCTGGGTTTGCCAACGTCAGAAACTTGCTGGAGGTGGTAGCTCCTCGTGCCTCTATTCCTTCCCACCCGCCTGACCAGTCCTGCCGCAAACCCTCACTTCTGCCCCAAGAGTAAGTGTCCGAGTTTTTTTTGTTGGCTTTTGCCTTGTCCCACCCCTATTTTCCTCATCCCCCACAACTCACCCTGACCTCCCCGCTCCGGGATGGTGCTGCCAGTGACAGCCCCACAGCACCGTCCCCGGGAGAAGTCCCCTGCAGGCACAGGACAGGGTGCGTGAGGCCCTTCCTTCCCTTCGTGCCAGCGCCAGGTGCGGGGATAGCTCGGTGCCAGCTGCCACCCTCCTGGCTCTTGGTTTTGGTCGTTTCAGCAGCCGGAGCTGAACGAGCCCCAGTGTGCCCATGGGCCCCCGCACAGAGCATCAGGAGGGGCTGGGGGGCTCATTTTTCCGTGCCTCCCACCCTGTCTGGCAGGGTGAGTGAGACGCTGCTGGCAGCCTTGGTCCCTCAAACCTACATTGGGCAGGAGGTGGTGGCCTGGCTGTTCCCTGACTCAGTTTCCCCATCCACGGAGGCTGCACAGCGCCGCCGAGCTGTGGGGCGTGCGAGGGCTCTCGGGGTGCCGTTCCCAGGCGCTGCCGGCACGGGGACACGCAGGGTCCCATACCAGGCCGGGCACCAGAGGCTGCGGGTGCCAAACCTGCCCCTCGCCCAGTGGCAGGGACAGGCGGCATCTGGGCGGGGAGGGGCGCGTGGTGGGGGATTTACAGTTCAACCCTCTGCCCGTGCGGAGAACAGGAAATACTCAGCGCCATCAACCTCCGCTAACGAACTGTGCTGCTTCACCAGGGCTGCTAACGAAATGGTAAGGATCAAATTGCTCTAATTCACTGAGAGTTGCTATGATGTCTCCAAAATGAGTAAATTATTTCTTTACATCAAGGAAAACGAAAACGAGTTCTGCTTTCAAAGAGGAATCTTCCCCATCCCACAGCACTCAGCTCCAGCACAGCCTGGCTCCCCTAAAATCTGAGACCTTAAAAAATGCCTTTAGTATTTTCTTCTCTGTTTACCTTCAGCAGAGTCCCTGGCTCAGAGGGTCACCGAGTGACTCTTGGGACCCTCAGACCCAACCTGAGCCTCTCTTGTCCCAGCATCCCCCCTTTGGCCCTCGGCCCCCCACAGCAGTCACTGGGGCTCACTGGCTCAGCCCCGACCCACGTCCTCCGGCACCACGGGGGAAGAGCCCTCCCTGGAAAGGTGGGGAAACAGCCCGTCTGGAGCAGTGCTCGGGGAATTGGGCTCCTCTCCCAGAGGGCCACGTGTCTCCGTGGTGTTCTCGGCTGTGCAGGGCTCTGTGGCCAAAGGGAGGTGTTGGCAGCAGGGGATGCCCTTGTGGGGAGCGCTCCCCATGTCGGGGGACACATCCTGCCCCACACACCCTGTGACAAGCCCTGGGCTGCTCCAGCTGAGAACCCCCAAAAGCTGCTCCCCCCACCTGCCAGTAGCCAGCGCGGTCGAGAATCTGTTGGGGTGCTGGGCATCCTGGGGGGCTCAGCAAGCGTGTCCCCTGCTGTGCCTGCCCCGCGGCCGGCTCGCTCTCTGGACGGATCCGGGGAACAGGCGTGAGGCAGCGGCGGAAGGAAGCAAGTCCTCCTCCCGTCTGCAGTGATGGCTGGTTAATGAGCTGATTTTCCTCCGCACCATTGATTTCCCCGGGCTCTGCTGCGAGGGGGCTTGTCTCTGGGTAGCGGAGACTCGGCGGCTCCGTGCAGGCCCTGACTTAAAGCCACCGGCCGTGCCGGCACGGCATGAGCAGGGAGCCCCCACTGCTTGGCGCGGCTCCGGGCAGGGCTGAGGGGGCTCGTGTTCCCGGCCAGCGTTGATGCCGAAGCACGAAGCTCCGGGAGAGGGCTTGCATCCCAGCGAACGTGAGCTTGGGTTTATGTCAGATACTTAAAATGCCCAAGTATTGCCTTGCAGCCGGAATAACCCAAGCCTGGGGTTTGCAGGCTCTGATGCTGCACTGGGAGGCTGCTGCAGACTGGGACAGACCCTCCTGTCACACACACGTGTGCACACACACACACGTGGGGACAGCAGTCCCGAGGCAGTGTCACCCCCACCCAGCAGCTGCCTCCTGCAGCTTTGGGAGCTGCTTCAGGGAGCCAGAGGATGCCCAGAGCCCAGCCGGGGTGCTTGCTGCTCACCCTCCTTCTGCTTTCCTCCCCAGCCACCCCCACCTTGCCCCGCAGCAGCGATGGCAGGAGAAGGGGCGCCAGCCTCGCCAGCCCCAGCGCTGCCCGTGCCCCCGCAGCAGCCCAGCCACAGCAACGCTGCTCCCACGAGTCTGCAGCCCCACGAAGGAGCCGCAGGTGGGCTCCGAGGAGGCATTTCCAGTGCAGGCACAGAGGAGGACGGGGGTCAGCCCACCGCACGCCTGCCCTCGGGGTGCTCGGGAGGGATAAACAAAAGGAGCTGGAAGTCTTAATGCATGATCAAGATTATGATTTAATTGGCATAACAAAGGCTCGGTGGGCTCAGCCACATGACTGGAATATTAATATGGAAGGATGCAGCTTGTTCTGAAAAGACAGGCAGGGGATTAAGGAGGAATGTGTTGCTTTGTACGTTAAGGCTGGATAGATTTGGTCTGCAACCCAGGGAGAGCCTGGCTGCCAAACTGCTGCTGTGGCTGTGCTGCACACCAAGGGGCTGTCTGTGAGCAATTGCCAGGCTCACCCAAAGCCTGGGACATGGTGGTGATAGAGAATGTCCCTACCTAAGTGGCCAGTATGGAATAGGAACAGACTGTCCAGCAAATGCCTCCTAAGGCATTAAAATTGGCATTTTTCAGGATGAGGCAAATAGAAGAGAAAGGCTTTGGCTTCGCTTCTAATCTCCAGGTCACAGATGCAGAGGGTGAGGAGAAAAAAGTGCGATGAATGTGTCTGAGATATGAAGCATCTCCTTGTGTTCCGGAGGAAAAGAGCCAAAGCTTGGGGCCAAGAAAAGGGACCCCTGGGGATGCCCAGTCCAACATGCTGCTCCAAGCAGGGCCAGTTAGATCAGGGTGCTCGGGGTTTTGTTCAGGTAGGGCTCAAGTATCTTCACAAATGGAGAATCCAAACCTCTGTGAGCCCTGGGCCAGGGGCTTGCCACCCTCACAGGTAAAGTTCTTGTCCTTATAACAAGTTCCCAGAGCCCAATGGGTCTTGTCCTGCCCCAGTGCATTCCAAGTGTCCCAGACCTTTCCTACTGCCCGTTACTGGCCATTTCTGCCAGCCGCATCTCACCAGCCTGGCTGCAAGGAGGCTGCAGGAGAGCCTGCAAGGGGCCACAGCAAGAGGGAGAGCATCCGCGTGCTCTCCAAGTCACAAGCCTTGAGCCAGGGGCTGGGAAGTGGCTGGGAAGCAGGTGGGCAGGTTTGAAGGCAAATGTATCACCTTGGAATGCAAGATCAAGAAGGAAAAAGGATTCAGTGAGCAAGGCAATGAGAGCGCATGGGGAGGAAGGGGACTGGTTCACGCTGCAGGGTGGGAAGAGGAAGCCCTCGACGGGGATATCGCGGTGCCAGGATCGGGCACTGCCTCGGTGCATCAGCCCGGATCAGCAGGGCTGTGCAGAGAGCGGGAGAACAGGGCTGGGGACCTGGGAGAGACAGAGCAGTGCAGGCAGGGCAGGCCTGCCAGCCCTCCCCGGGCACGAAGGCAGAGCTGGTGGCAGGAGAGCCCAAAGCAGGGGTGTAGCCAAAACTGGGGGGCTGGGACAGCAGAAGGGCAATGCTGTGTGGCTCTTTATAAAGAAGAGAAAACCCCAGAGCTCTCAGCGCAGCTTCAGTCCCCTGGGAAACACCAGGACAAGCAGCGAAGCAGCCCCAGGACCCCACAGGACCGCGGGCAGAGGAGCAGCTGCCACTGTCGAATTCTCATGGGCAACTGGGGCAAACCCGCTCCCTTGGCTGTGTGTGTATTTTGACGGTTGTAAGGCTTTTGGCACAGGTTCATAAAAGAAGCTCAGAAGCAAGTTGCAGATCGTCTTCAGCCTAACCCTGCTACAAAATGGGTGCTGGTCCCAGCTCAGATAACCAACCGCCCCTGGGCTGCAGCTGCCAGCGGATGAGACAAGGGGATGTAGGGCTTGCAGACAAAATAGGAAGATAAGAAGAGTGGGAACTATGAAGGCAGATTCCTAACGCAAACCCTCCCTTCATGCCACCCTCACTGACAAATGAGATAAACAGGCTTAGGGAGCAGGACACCCCGCAGTGCAGCCCACACAACATCCCAGCACAACCAGGCCATCGTATAAACAAGAAAGAGGGAGTAGGAATTGAGTAATTTGGGGGGGCGAGGACCTGACATTCTGATAAATCACAGCAGAGCAGGGAGCTAACAGCAAAAAACAGGCAAACACAATGCCAGGATGTGTAACCAGGAGGGCTCTGCAGATGCAGGAGGCAGGTCTGCCTTTCTCCACGGCATCAGGAAGCAGCAGCTGGAGAACGCAGCTATGTCTGGACACTGCCCTTTGGGATGGTTGGAGAGGGTCCGGAGGAGGCTGTCAGAGACCTGGAAAACACGACCGGCAAGAAAAACGAGACGTGGGACTGCTTAATTGGTAGGAGAGAGAGGAGGGGGCTGCAGCAGCAGCCTGCAGGAATGTAAACGACTCCTGCCAAGAGGAAAGGATTAATCTGCCCGTGCTAGATAACAAAAGCGAAGCAAGCTTAAATTATCTCAGGTAAATTCAAGGTAGGCACGTGGAAAAATGTTTCCAGTCATGACAGGGAAGAGTCTGGATTCTCCATTGCCGAGATTTCTGGGAGAGCCGAGTCTCAGGCATTAGCTGACGTCGGCATTAGCTGGTCCCACAGGTTCTCTCGTTTCTAGGATTTTACCACTTCTAGGTACCAGCATATGGAAAACCCTTAAAGCATGGGCCTGGCTGGCATCATGGCCTGCAAAGAAGGAAAAGTAAAACAACTGGATAAGCCCTAAGAGTAACCCCTAGAGACCCAAAGGGACAAAAGAGTCTGTAGGGACCATGGGCACACCACCAGCATCACCCCACAGAGCTACACAGGGAGGTGCTGGGGCTCAGGCATCAAACCAGCGTTCCCTGGGAACTGGCAGTAAAGCCAGGGCTGGAGAAGTCATATGAATGAACTTCTGGGGTAAAGCAGAGCAGGTGGAGCCCATGTGGGCAGCAGAGGTCATGCTGGGTGCTCAACAAAGCCTGGGCCAAGAGGCGTCTGGTGAGGAAACCTGCCTGGAGGCAAAATCATCTGGAGTCAGCGAGAGAAAAATGTGCTGGGAGGGAAACAGTGTTTGAAGAGCTGAGGGCTGTGTAATTTGAAAAATTATTTCTGTTGCTTCCATCCAGGGGTGGTCATGGCTGGTGGCTCTGCTTTAGTTGCTCATACAGGATGAGCAGAGCTCAGGCGGGTGATGGATGTTCAGGGACCTGGCTAACAAGGAGCAGCATGTTAATCAACTTCCACTCTCATTAATTGGAGGAGTGATTAGAAGCACCTGTGAGCTGGCAGTTCTGAAGCAACAGGAGCCACAAAACTTGAGCAGAAAGTCCTGAGGATTTCACCAAGAGCCCTGGGAAACTGCTGTTGGCAAATCTTTCTCCTCTCAGCTAGAGCTGCTGCCCAGTGGGTGGCCCTGGGGTTAGTCAGGTTTGAGCAGGTGAAGGTGACAGCTCCTGCCACCATCGCTTGCAGCGGTGCTGCGTGGGGTCCGCAGGACAAGGCTTGCGTGGGCCAGAAGGATGCAGCTCGTCACAGGTGCTGGCTAGGTCCTTTTCTTCCCAGCACGGGACTCCAACTGCAGAAGAGCAACCAGTAAAAGATGAACTTTAAGTTCTCCATGGACATGAAGTTCTGTGCATAAATTGTGCCCTGTACGTGTCTGTGGGACAAGGTGGGCTGTGATACTGCACCCCAGGGACAGCCTCCTTCAGGGGGCCCTGTGTGGAAGGAGGCTCCTGGGCCCTCACTGCCCAATCCGTCGCAGATTTACAGCCACACCGTGAGCAGACTGTCCTGTTGGACAGTCCTCAGGTCTACAGCAACGACAGAGGGTTCCCTGCAGGGCCAGGGCGAGCGACAGCCCCTGCGACTGAGCAGGAGACTGGCCAGGAAATTCCTAGTTCCTGGGAGAACCCCATCTCCTCTGCTATCAGCCATCCGTGGCAGCAAAGCCCAGGAACCGCTTAATAATCCCAAATAAAACCACAGGAAAATTCACAACAGCGATCACTTGATGGAAGCTCCTGAAGGCATGGGAATTTCCTCAAACAACCACATCCAAAGAAACCCTCTTTCCTGAGCGGGGAGTTTCCAGCCGAAGCCTGCCTTACAGAGTCCCTGAACCGCTGGTCCGTGGGATCCCCGGGGTCCCCTGCACAGGCTGGAGGTCGACAACTCCTGCCGCAGCCCGGCAGCGGGGAGCACAGGAGGCACAACCCTGCAGAGCCACGGCCGAGAGGCAGATGGGCTGGGGCACCTCAGAGTCCCACGCGGTTCAGCCACCACCTCAGCTGCCCACGACGGAGCCCTCCCCGCTGTTGGCTCCAGCAAAGGGCACCTCGTGTACAGGAGCTTCAACAAGGGTCAGGCCAGGGTGACTCCTGGAGTCAGGGTGTCCTGTGGTTCCTGTGGGCCTGAGCAGAGGCATCCAAGCATCTCACCTGGGTTCAGAGCTGCTCTTCAGACCTCGCCCTGGAAAGCCAGCCTGCTTTAACCTGACCTGCCCCACCAGTCTTTAAGATGCTGAATTCTGCCTTGGTGCTAACACTGGGTAATCACTCATGCATGCTTACAGGCTGTGCGGGGTGCTTAAAAGTCTGTTCCTTTCCCCTCGGGCTGCCTGCGGGCGCCGTGTTTCACAGGGGCATCGGTGTGCTTCAACAGCCCGGAAGGGAAGGATGTGTGCTGCTGCATCGGAGTAACTCCCTCTCCCTTCTGCTGTGCTGGATCCAGCTGGGACTTGACCACAGCCATAGCTGGTGGAAGGGGAACCCCTTTTCCCTCTTGCCTTGCACTCAGCCGGCAGCTCGCCGGGGAGCTCCAGCCCCCATGTTCGGTGCCTCACCCGCGGCGCTCGGCTCTTGAGCTTCCCTCGCGCTTTGCAGCACGGCAAGGGTTGGGCTGACACTCTCATTTTGCAGCACGGCAGGGGTTGGGCTGACACTCCCATCCCCAGCGGGACCTGATGGCTGGACCTGCATGTCCCCACTGCCCAGGCTGCTTCGGTGTTGCTGTCAAGTGCTCCGAAGCAAAATCCTCCCGCAAGACTTGGGTAAACATTCCTGACAATTTTACTGCTGATGTGACTCTACAGCCCCTGTCTCCGCTTCCAGGCTTCTGTCTCTCACACAGCCCTGCTCTCCAGCCGCTGAAGAGGACCTGTGGCTGCAGCTGATGGACTTGTGCACAGGAAGGGCCAGCAGCACAGGCAGCAAGTACATGTCTGCTCTGGGGATGTAACAGCACTGGAAGCGAGGGCTGGTAAATCTGCCTGCAGCACATCTGCAGAGCCCTGGCCAAGCCTTGCTGGGTGGTGGGTCACAGGCAGTTCTCCCTGGGCCTTGTCCTGGGCTGTGGTCCCATGGGTGTCTCTGGTGCCAGAGCACAACTTTGGAGCACCCTTCCCACAGCTCCAGCCTTTAGATGCTCAGCGTCAGAAAATATCCCCTTCTAGGGCATGAGACGGCTGATGCAGGCAGAGACAGGTTTAGCCAAAGCGTTTCCCGAAGCAATTGATCTTTGCTTCAGGCAGCGCAAATCTTGGCAAAATCAAAATCGCTTTTGTGACACTCCTGAAGCAACTTAAGGGAGTTTGTTCTAGGGGAGAGACAGACACATCAACTTTCGCTCTGAAAGTTGCGATTTTATGTGACTTCTGGGATTTGCTCCTCAAAACCCCCTCGAAACCCCAGGCCAGAGACCAGGTGGGTCTCCAACCCCCTCAGATGCTTCTGCGTGGAATCTGGCTCATGCGACAGAGTGTGTGGACAAACTCCACAGCTTGCATTAAGCCTTCTGTCCATGTCTGAACCATTGGAGGTGGAAGAGGAGCAGGGGCAGAGCAGCCCAACAGCCCCATCACACTCAAAACTCTGGTCTGAAGTGAGAGACTCCACAGTCACGCTTGTGGGGTGTATGGGGAGAGGATGTCTGAAGATGTTGGAGCCGTCCTCACTGCCGGGTGCAGCACGTGCGGGCTGGACACCACCCCTCGCTACAGCCAGAACATGGTTGGTTCATGCAGGTGACTCCAGTGCAATAACTCTGGTGGTTTTTCCCAGGTTTCTGTCAGCATGAACAATCTGTCTTGAAATTCGCTTCTAGAGATAAAGGAGGCAGTAAAAGCAGAAATGTCTGATGATGTGCATCTGACAGAAAAAAAAACCCAGAAATGTCTGCTGGTGTGTGTCTGACAGGGGTTTATGTATCTCACAGTCTAAGGTCCAGAATTGGAAACAATCTTCTGGGTCCACTATAAAATCTACAGGACAGATTCTGGAGGGACTTGAACATCTCTCCTGTGAAGAGAGACTGAGAGAACTGGGGCTGTTCAGCCTTGACAGGAGACGGCTGAGAGGAGACCTTGTTAACGTACAGAAATAGCTGAGGGGTGGGGATCAAGAGGAAGGGGACAATCTCTTCTCAGTGGTGCCCAGCAACAGAACAAGAAATAATGGGTTTAAGTTGGAACATAGCAAGTTCCACCTCAACACGAGGAGAAACTCCTTCCCTGTGCGGGTGCTGGAGCCCTGGCCCAGGCTGCCCAGGGAGGGTGTGGAGTCTCCTGCTCTGGAGACTTTCCAACCCGCCTGGACGTGTTCCTGTGTGGTTGCCCTGGGTGGCCCTGCTCTGGCAGGGGGCTGGACTGGGTGATCTCCAGAGGTCCCTTCCAACCCCCAACATTCTGTGATTCTGTGATTCTAGACAAATGAACCACTCTGCCTTGCTTTACAAATGCATCATCAAAGAGGGATGGGAGAACTGAGGCTCGCTTCCTGCTGATCTCCATCTGGAGAGCCTGAACTGAGGTTGGGCAGAGGAGCTCGGTGGTGATGAGAGTCAAGCTTCCCCTCCAGCCTGGACCTGGTTCTGTGTGGACAAGTCCTTGGCATGCGACGATGCAAGGTAGATAGGAGCTGAGGGATCCTTCGCTCACCTTGTGCTGGGATGAACGCCCATGGCAGCCTGAGAAGACCATTCTGTGCATCAAAGCTCAAGAGCCCCAGCAAAGCCACTGGCTTGTAAGGAGGCCACAGATAACCGTGAGAGACACACCAACCTCCTGAGAACCAGGCAAGTGAAGGACGTCTCTGTGATGTGCAAATGTACAGATGGCCACTACAAAAGCTGCTTCAGCTCTGACTAATTTACCAAGGTGGACACAGTCCTGTGTCCCTGCCCCCAACCCCCCCCGTGGTTAACAGCAGTTAATTGCTCCATTAACGACCTCTTCAGACTGCTTCCAAAACCTGTGGAGTGACTGCCCTGCTCCTGGGTGCGGACTGCCACCACAGAGAAGAGTTTGTATTTCCTTGGGCTTGTATCATGGGGTGGCGCATCAGCCAGAGGGAAACTACACTCACTCTCCCACAGGACGGGCAGAATCCCCGGCACCCCTGGCTCAGCCGCGTCCAGGCACGCACATTTCTTACAGGCAGCACCAGAGCATCCCCCTCTGCAAGAGGACAAGTTTAGCCTGGAAACACTTGGCACTTCTTCAGCCTCAAGGCATTTCTTCAGCCTCAAGGCACTCCTTCCTTCCCGCTGCCGAAGCTGTGCGCCCAGCCCTGGGCCGGCAGCTCGCCCAGTGGTGCGTGTGGCTGCCCAAGGGCTGCCCAGCCCTGCGGTGTGCCGGCCTGGGCACACACAACCGCGCGGCTGAACGTGCTGCAGCGCAGAGCCGGGCCTGGGTAATCTGTACTGCTGCTGCATATTAAGCAGGTATCGGAAATCTCCGAGGCTTCTGTCCAGGAGAAGCAGCGCAGTCGGCACTAGCCTGCAGGCACAGCTCGGCACTGCGCTGCCGCTCAGCCCCTCCTGCTGCGAAATCTGTGCCTTGGATAAACCGCGACATTTGCGAGAGCGACATGTGATGTTGGAGGTCTCCAGTGGCAAGCTCAGACCTCGTTGCTCTTCACACACCAGGCACAGAGTTGCACACAGAGGTCGGTAGGCGGTTGTCGTGCGGTGGTGGGTGCTGGTGGGCAGCAGCTGCCAGAGCAAAGTCATTGCCCCAGTCACACAGGGGACATGGTTCAGGTCACAACCACCAACCTCGGGACATAGCCCAGGAGCCTGTGCCCAACTCCCTGCAGACCTCAGGAGGTCTCAGGACCTCTCTGCAAGCAGGAGCTCATCCCGGGTACCATCAGGTCCCAAATGATGCTGCTTCTCCTGCTTCAGGGACACTGGGCAGGAGGAAGGCACAGGCACCCAAAGAGCTGATGTCCCGGTAGGAGAGTTGGTTTCAGATCAGCCTCTGCCTTTCCCACTAGCATTCTCTAAAAGCCAACAAAGTGTATTATTTCTTTCATTTTCTCCTTGCTGTCTTTTGCGTTTCTCGCTGTTGCCTAGCTGGGATGCCGTGGGTAACCACCTTCATTTGCATTTTGCTTTTTCTGATTCCAGTGAACAGGTTTCAAGGCAAGCATGGAGCAGTCATGCATTTCTCCTGCAGCGTGGGGCACATCTGTAAGTCAGGCCCACGGTGGGTGTTCACATGTGGTGGATGGCACAGTAGCCTCCACCCGGCACGTGACAGTTAATGACGGCCCCTCCACACATCCCAGCACTGAGCTGGCCGTGCACCCTGGGAGGAGGCAGAGCCCCTGGGAGCAGTGATGTCCTGAGCCCAGAGGAGTTTGCCAAGGGACTGTCACCATCCCTCTTTATAGAGGGCGAAATTCTTATTCTTTATTCTTATTCTTCTTTCAGATCGGATCAGAAGGAGGTGATCACAGTGCACAGTGATGGCTGCTGGCAGTGGGGTTGTGCTCCAGGTGATGCTTGACCCCAGCTCTGTTCAGCTGAGCATCCTGTGCTCACAAGGGCTAAATCCCACGTCCAGCAGGTTTGGGAATAGCTGAGTTTAGGACTTAATCCTGCTTTTCAGAGAGGCTGAGGGGGGTTCCAGTACTGGCGCCAAAGCGTCCTGGGGCCACCTGACAGCAGAGCTCACAGTGGCCTTGCAAGGGGCCCAGGTGGGAACGGTCCCAGCCTGGGTGCACCACTCACTTCACTGTCACAGTGAAATGCTGACACTGGGACAGGTACCTAAATCACCTTGTCCAAACCCCAGCAACACCACTCTCTACACAAGAAAAGAGGCAGGGCCTGGATTAGGACTGGAATGGTAGGCGAGTTTCCATTACAAACCCATACATTCTGTCTTTACCGCTGTACAGTTGCAGGGCCCACAGAAATGAGAAGCCAGCGAGGCATCACTGGCACATGACCAAGATGCTCCTCGAATACAGGTGGAGGAGCTGGGCCAGTTTCTTCTGGTGAAGAGGTACTTAACCACAGTCTACAAGTACTGGGAGGGCAATTACACAGATGACAGAGTCAAATCCCTCCTGGCAGTGCCTGGTGATACCTTAAGGAGCAGTGAGAACAAAGCAACTGCTGAGAGGTTCAGGTGGGATGTCAGGAAAAGCCTTTCCTTGGCAGAATGGTGCAGCCCTGCCACAGCTCCCCCACGGGGGTGGCAGGGCTCAGGCCAGCAGAGCCACGGCTGATCTCAGCTCACATGGGTCACCAGCGTGGTGCTGGGGAGGGACCTCGGGAAATCTCTGACACAACCTCCTGAGGTCCCTTCCCATGAATACTCCAGCAATTCTCTAACAAAAGGGTTAAAATGTCTTCCCAAATCGTTCTTGCAGGGTGAATTCTTATCCACGAGGGAATCTGTTTGTATCTTGTTTTACCACTTCCCAACAACTGGCCTGCGTGTTGTCCATGTACAGTGACGGGTCACCCAGCTGCCCTTAGGCACCCTTTTGAGACCAACCGACCAAAAGTGGATCATCTGAAAACAAACGGTTCTGGTTTGCCGGTCCAATTAATTCCCCCTTTACAGGGATTCTTCACAGAAAGGCCAAGGTGCTGCTCTGGACAGGGAGGGAGGATGCAGCCAAGGATGGTGCTGGCTGGCCAGAGGGTGACCAGGGCAGGATGGAAATGGCAAGACCGGGTACGGGCACAGCCGGGCAAGGGGCAGGCAGGACTAGGGCAGAGGAGGAGCACTTCGCACCTGCTGGGCCGGGGGCGACACCACGGGCACGGGAGCTCGGGCAGCGCCGCCGGTGCCGCCGCGGGCACGGACCCGCCGGGGGCGGGAGGGCGGTGGTGGCGGGGCGGCTGGAGCCGGGAGCGCGGCGGCGGCAGGTGCGGGCCGGGCAGGGCGCAGCTCCGCGGGAGCTCCCTGCCCCTCGGCAGCGTCCGGCCCCGCTCCGCACCCGGGGCCCCGCAGAGCTCCGCCCGGCCCCGCGGCGCTGCCGCTCCCTGCCCGGGTCCCCTCCACGGCCGGCGCCAGCCCCGCGGGCAGCACCCGGGGGACGGCAGCGGGGCGCAGGGGGAACGCGCCCGCCGCGGGGCCCGGCGCCGCCTCCGCGGGGCCGCTCCCGGCGCCCTCGCACCTCTCGAGGCCTCGGGCGACTCCCGGCGCCGGGGCCTGCGGGGAGCGAAGCGGCAGCCGGGCACGCGCGCAGCCCCTCTCGCCGGCCCCGCGCTGAGGCCGCGGCGGGCGGTGGCGGTGGCGGGGCCGGTGGGATCCCCGGGAGACGGCGCTAGGCCCCCGGTTCGCATCCGGGGACCCGGCGGGCGGACGTGGAGGGCGCGGGCGGGGCGGCGGCGGCGGGGGGCGGGGCGCGGGGGCGGCGGCGCGGCCAATCGCGGCCGCGCTCTCATCGGTGCAAACAGGAGCACAATGGAGCGAGCGGCGGGCGCGCTGCAGCCAAGCTTGGCGCGGCCGCCGCGCGGCTGACGGGCCCGCCCGCCAATGGGCGCCGGCGCGCGGCGGCGGGCAGCCAATGGGCGCGGGGCGGGGGCGTGCCCGGGCGAGGTTAGGGTGTCCTTGCAGGGTGCTGGGCTAAACTTCACCAAATAATAGCTGTTTGTATTTGGGCGGCCGAGGAGCCATTTTAGGTGAGTTCTGCCCCGAAGTTCGGGGTTCGCCCGCCCGGCGCGGCCGGGGAGGGCGGGGGGGGGGGGGGGGGGCGGCCGGGCCGCGCCGGGGCGGCGCTATGAATGAACTCGGCGGCGGCGCGGGCCGCGGGGCGGGCGGCGGGGCCGGGGCGGCCGCCGGCCCTGTCATGGCTCCGGCTGCGGGGCCGGGCCGGGCTCAGCCGCGGGGGAAGGGCGAGGAGAGGCGGCGGCGCCCCCCCCGCGGGCCCTCCCTCGCCCGGGGCCGGCGGGGCGGGGGGCGGGGGGCGGGGGGGGGGGGGAGGGCAGCCGCGGCGCCTCTCTCCGGAGCCGCCGGGCGCGGGGGAGGCCGGGCCGGGCCGGCCGCTCGGGGCCCGCTTCCCCCCCCCCCCACTCCCGCCGCCGGGCTGTGCGGGGGGCCGGGGGCGGGGCGGGCTCCCCCCGGCGCGGCGCGGAGGCTCCTCCCGGCCGGGTGGTGGTGGGGGCTCGGGGCTCGGCCCCCCGCTGCGGGCGGGGTGCGGGTGCCGGGAGCCTGCCCGCGGGCGCAGCGCTCAAGGGGAGAAAAAAAAATAAATACAAATCGATACCGAAGTCTTTAAACTCGGCGGGCGGGGGAGGAGCGGGTCCCGCGGGAGGCCCCGGGGCGCGGGCGGCCGGGCGGGGGCTGCCGGCCCTTCCCTCCGCCGCGGGGACGGGCCTGGGGCCGGCCGTGACACTGCGGCCGCGGCACCGCGGAGGCCCCGCGGTCACGTCGGAGCCGCGTCTGCGGGCGCCGCAGCCCCCCCCCGCCCGCGTCCCGGTGGCCGCGGCCGGGGGTGTCCCCCCGCGCTTGCCCGTGACCTTTGCCGGCGGTCGGGGCGGTCGCAGCCCTGCTCGGCGGTTTGCGGGGTGGGCGCCGGCGGGTGCGGCAGGAGCGGAGCCGCTCAGGTCCCGCTCGGGGGGTTCGCCTCCCGCCAGCCGGCTGGGCTCGCAGCGGGGCCGGGCCCAGCGCCCCGCACACGGGCAGCCGGCTCTGCCCGAGCTGCCGCCGGGCTCCGGTGCGGCAGAGCTTTGCAGTGACCGCTGCGAAGAGCGCTCGGTTTATTTCTTCTGTGAGCTGGGATGCTTCCAGCCAGAACCTCGGGCTTCTTCCTTGTTTACCTCCTGCTCGGGAGATGCGGCAAATGCTCTTAGGGTTGGAGAACGAGCAGAGAGGCCCGGGGACGGTTTGCTGCAGGTTTGCAGCGTGCCCGGTGGGTTCCTGTGCCGGACTCTCCGCTGGCACGGGCCCCGGGGCAGGGAGCTCCCTCCGGGCAGGCGGACGCGGTTGTCGTTGGTAGATGCTCATCCCCGAGCCCTTCACTCGCAGCACTACGGGTATCTGAGAGCCGACCGCCTGTATCCTTTGAAGCAGCGTGGGCTTGGCTGGATCGGGGAGGGGAGAGGGAACACTGAGCTCTGTGAGGACTTTCCCCACCGTGAAGCGTTGTTGTTGCTTTCAGGCCCCGTCCCGGTGGTGGCACAGGAGCAGGTGCCCCCGTACCTCCCCTCGCCCCTTGTTTACCGCGTTCACGGCACAGCTCTGTTGCGCTGCTTTGCAGAGAAACTGTTGTTTTGGTCCAGCTGTTGAAGTATGAAGCAATACCGGCATGTTTTTGCTCTGGGAGTAAATTCTTCCTGCAGTAAATAGGTTGTTTCTCTCAAGGCCTCCAGCTGGGTCGGTTTTATTCAGGGCTGCCACTGGATTCCTTTCCCACTTGTTTAGTGGAAAATTGATTCCTCTTCCCACTACAAAGCTTAATGTTGTTGTCTGTTTGCCTTTGGAAAGCTGATCCTGCCCTTCGTCTCCAAATCGGTACAGCTGCCTGAACTCGCCGGTCCTTCAGGAGCCTCAGACGTGCTCCTGAGTTTCCTTCACTGCAAAGCTGGGAAGCGCGCGGCAGCGCCGGGGTGAGGCTGCTGGAGTGTTGCCCCTCGAGTGCTTCCAGCGGTAAAGCCTGATAACTAGCAGAGTTGTATCCTCTCAACATCCGCGTGTACCTCGCGCCGCAGAACTGAAAGCGTGTATTGTTATTCTTCAAATAAAAGCCAAAGTCAATGAGAGAAGTTAGAGAAAGGCTGATCTTGGTTCGTTTTCGCTCTTGTGAAGGTTGAAGCCCATCCCGCAGCCGCGGCTCTTTGTTTCTGCCACTTGTCTCGTTCCTCCGAGCAGAACCGTTGCTTGCCCGGTTGCTGAGGGGGCAGTCGCAGCCCCTTGCCCTGGGTTAGGACGGGTGTGCTAAAACCGAGCCTGCGTGAACTGGTGAGATGGGGCAGCTCTTGGGCCGATTCTTGATGCTTGTGGCGTGCGGATAATGCGCAGCTTTCACAGAAGGTGCTGCCAGGGTCCTTCATTAACGTTGCTCTGGGCGCTGCTCTCTGGTTGGGTCGTGTTTGCCTCTCCCTCTGTTGCCCTGCGTGTTGGCGTCGGGGCAGAGTGTCCCGTCCTCAAGCAGCTGCCCGTGGCTGCGCCGGTGTTGGCCCCGACGGTCAGTGCTGTGTGTGTTTTCAGGGTCTGTTGGTTTCTAGTGGCTTGGTTGGAGGGGGCTCTCAGAGGAATGTCTCGTTTTCCTGACTGCTTTTTATCATATTTCTTCAACAGGAAGCAAATGTCTGCCTGCCCCCCAGCCCTGAAGTGTAATCTCAATAATTTTTACGAGTCTTCGTCGAGAGATCTTTAATGTTTTCTCAAGAGCTTCTCCAAAGACATAAACTTTTACAGGTGGCTAATGTGAAGGTTTGTGTTATTTCGAGAGGGGTTTGCACAAGCAAGAGAACTTGTTTTTGTGAGACGACAGGGCCGGGAGCTCGGCCGCCAGCACAGGCCTTTGTTTTTCGCGTGAAGCTCCGATGTCTTGGCCTGTCTGGGCCTTGCAGAGATAAGAGCTGGTATCGTGCGCATCGGCGCGCGGGAGAAGCTCGCCCTTGCGAAGGAGGGGAGAGGGTTGAGCGGCCTTGTGCTGCGAGTGAGCAGGAATGTGGACTCGGTGCGTTGGGTCTGGAAAGCAGGCACGCGTAGCGGGGCTTCTCTGAAGTTGTCTTAAAGGGACCCTGGCGAGCACGGTGGTCCGATGTCTTCTTGAGCTTCAGGGCAGCCGAGAGGGCTTGTTGTCATTGCTCCTGTACGTGGCAGGGAAAGCGCTTCTGCTCTCTCGTCCCCAGTTTCCTGCTTGGGAGCCTGCAGCTGGCCTCTGGTGCTGGCAGCTTTGCCCTGGGCTGTGGAAGAGAGGCTGAGCCGTTGTTTGGGGGCAGCAAGCTGCATCAAGGGCAGGGAAGGCGGTCGGGGTGAATGCTCTACGTGTGGTCGAGCAGCAGCGTTTGCTGCGGGCGGCGCTGGTGGCAACAGGCGGGGTTTGGTGGGTTCTCGGCACCCTGAAACCCCACGAAAACAGAGCTGTGGTGGCGGCGCGACCGAGATCCTGCGAGGAGGTACCGGGCCCCTGCGTGGCGGCGTGCTGCGAGCGCCCCGCTGGGCAGCGCTGGGCTGGCTGCCCCCCGGCCGCCTGCGGGCACCAGCCCCGGGTGGGAACGAGAGCCGGGGAGAGGTGACCGACCCGGCAGCAGCTGAGGAGAAACGTGGTGGGTGTCAGCGTATGACATGAGGAGACTCTGATTTTGCTTTCTATTATCTCAGGCTGGTGCAATATGTTTTCCGTGTGATAGGACAATGCCTTCAACTTTCCCTTATATGGGAAAATCTGGTATGCAGCTTAGCAATCGGCCAATATGTGGCTATTAATTTTTAGCATTGTTGTGTTGAATGTGTCCAGTCAGCCTCAGAAGTAGGAGATACCTGGGACGCCGCGGCCGGGTTTGAGGCAGGTCCATGACGGAGCCCCGGGGAGAGGTCGTGGCTGTGCCCCCGGGGAACTCGGCACGCTCGGCTCCCTGGGAAGTCGGCTCAGAGCTGGGAGAGTTCGGTGCCTGGGTGTCGGGCTCCTGCCCTGCGCCGACCCGGGGCCCAGCGCTGGGAGCGGAGCTGGGGCCCTCGGTCGCGCTGGCACCAGGAGGTCAGTGGAGCACTTGACCCACCCTTTGTGCAGGGACCTTGCCCCTGCGGAGGAAGCGCTCGCCAGGGTTAGGGGGTGCAGGCTCTTTCCGTGCTGCAGCCTGTTGCCTCTAGGGGATTCCCAGCCGGCAGTGAGCACAAATCCTCCTCTAGCAAGAGCAACACACTCTTTTCAGTCCAGAAAAGAAAGCGAGAAGTGTGGGAACTGAGTCCCAGTCCCTCGTTGTTTTTCATGTGGGCGCCGGAAATGTGCTCGCAGAGGTGCGCTGGGCATGGGTCGGGCAGGGCAGGTGATGCGGTGACGACGAGATCTTGGCTTGGCCGGAGGGTGCACGTCACCTTGCCCAGCCCTGGTGTCCCCGAGAGGGGTGCAGCTCGCACAGAGGGGTGCTGCTTGTAGCCGTCTCACAGCGACGTAGGAGGAACAGCGTGTCTTCTGCAGTCCTGCCTTTGTCCAAACTTTATGCACCCCTGATGTTGCACTAGGGTAGGAAGTGTTACCTGGTTGGGTGTTTTGGGGCTTTTTGTTGTTGTTTGTTTGTTTTTTGAATTGTGTTTTCACTCCTGAGATTAAGTTTAGATCTCTTCTGGTGAAGTTTGCTCATACTTGTCTGGCACGTTCTGCCTTTGCCTCGGTTGTTATGGGAAGTCTTTTGGGGTGGCTTTGCCGAAATCAGGGGAAAGTTGTGCCTGTCAGGGTCAGTTTGCAGAGTGTTTCTGTTTCTGTAGAAGTGTGGGATCTGTGGGGCCCTGCTTTGCGTTAGCAAAGTGAGATGGGGCAGCGTCGAGGGTCGGGCTGGTGTCAGCCCAGCCCCTGAACTGTCGGTGTGTCCCTGCTGACACACAGTGTTGGGAGGGAGGGACAGGTGGGCAGTGGGAAGGCGAGGTTATTTCATTCCGTATCTTGTGTCATCCTAAAGCATGTGTTGAAATTACAGCTTGGTGGCTCTGGCACAGGAACGTCGGTGGACAGGGCACGAGGTGCTGTCAGGGCCCCCAGGCTGGGAGCTCGCCTGCGGGAGGAGCAGAGCTGGGTGTCCCGAGGGTGGCCTGTGGGTAGGGGCGACAGGAGCTCAGCACTTACTGCCCTGAGGGTTGCTAAAACTCTCTAGGGTGTAAGACCCCCACCCGTTCCCCCCAGGAGGTGTCTGAGTTGCAGCTCTTTGAAGACAGAAGCAGGATTTCAGCGAATTGAAGGAATTCAACCACCAGGCCCTCCGCGTTAGCAGCTGCTGCTGGAGTTATGATCCCTCTGTATTGCTCTAGAAACAAGCATAGGGGAGCTTCCTTCAAAACACTCACAGCTGTTAAACCTCTCTTCAGAAGCTGGGTGGGTAAACAGATAACTAAGCTGGTTTATGGGCTTTCTGGCTTTCATTTTGCACTTTAACTTACACTCAACGGCTGCCTTTGAAGGTGAATTCCAGTGGCAGCGCTGTGCTGGTGTGCAAACGCAGGGGCAGGGGTGATGCAAAGATACGGGGGGCTTTCACCTTTTCGACCTATCAGTAGGTGAAGTATTGGTTCTTTAAGAAGCATTAATGCCCTGTGTACGTGCGTTGAGGCAGAATTAAAGTTAGTCCTAGATACGAGAATAAACATTAGTGCTTTGCTATGGACGTGCTGTGAAAGCTGCTATTTTTGCGTGAGCTGCTGCCTCGAGTCCTCTAGCTCCTGTGCAGAGAGCACCTTTAACCCTAGATGTTTCCTCTGCTTTCGTTGAACTTAAAACACACTTAAGGTAAAATGAAGCTGAAGTGTTAGGTGGCTGTTAATTGGGGCTCAGGGAAGAGAGCCATTCTCCCCCGGTGGCTTCCCTATACGTGCGTGGTGCAGCCTGTGCTCGCCTGGCCGGGAAGGAGAGCAGTGGGCTGTGGGAATGCACGGTGCCTTGCTCTTATTTGTATGCTTCTCTGCTTGTTGCTTCAGGGCAAGCAAAGCCGTGTTTCTCAGTGATCTTTCTCAGTCCCCGTAGGGTGCCCCTCACCAGGGCATCGGAGCTTTTCCCGGCATGCACTTTGGTGCATACATAAAGGCAGGTTTCTCTCGTCTACCGCAGACAGCAGAGACTGTGCTCTGTTTGCTGGCTGTGCGGTGGTGTTGTGGGGAGGCTGACTGGAGCAGGGCTCGCACTTGCTGTGAAGGTGCTGAGGTTTGTGGTTACCTTGATTTCTTCAGAGAAGTGGTTACGGATCTGTGGGCCAGGCATGGTGACTGCTCTGCCTCCTCGCTCCGGGAGGGTGAGAATTTCTGTCTAACGTTGCTGTTTGGGAGCTGGGCCAGTCCCACGTTGTGCTTTGATGACCAGGGCTTTTGAGTCTGGAAGGCGGAGGAAGGAGTGGGTCACTATAGGCACAAGCTCTTTGAAGCTTTAATAGTTTTAATTTTGATGAGGGGCCTGTCTGGGAGCCCCGTAGCGAGGTGTGACTCCGCAGGCTTGCAGGCCGTGTGTGTGAGCAGGTACAGCTCTGCCCGCGTCTGCCAGGGCACAGCGCGCGGTGTGTGGAGACGTGGTTACGTGCAGATGCTGCTCTCTGGTTTTCAGGTAGGCTCTCTGCTGAGCAGAGCGTGACATTTGGGCTGAGGAGTTTCAGGCAGTGCTCCTGAACCCTTTCCTGGATCCAGCTCTACCTCCTCTTCTTTCTGCCATCCTGAGCTGAGAGGGGGGTTGTTTGACACGGAGCAGAAGTGGGTTTCTGGACCTTGTTGGATGCTGGTTCCTCCAGAGACACCCACTGAAGGAAGGGGTCGGAAAATGGGTACCTTATCCAGGTACAGAGGGAAAGGAGGTGTGGACACCGTGTTGGCATGGCCTTGGGTACGGGCAGCACGAGTGGGCTGGGACACGTGTCTGTGGGGCCTGTGCTCTGCCGTTGTGTCCAGGGTTTGCTTGCCTGACCCTCGTGTTGCTGCACGTCAAAGGAGCCCCATGTCTGTAGCCAGGCAAGCAGGAACAAGAGTCTGGTAGTTTGGTGCAGCCAGTGCCACGTGCTTGCCCGCTGGCTAGTTGACCGCGTGGAAGTGGCACTGGTTGGCTCGAGGGCCCCAGACGTGGTGACTGTCTCCTCTGCGCCCTGAACTGGTGCAGCCTGGCTCCAGGAGAGGCCCAGGACAGCTTTGCCTCTGCGCTGTCTGAAGGGGCTGGGTGTGCTCTGAGGTCCCAGCGGTGCTTGGGAACAGGGGCTCTGCAAAGACGGAGCTCTGCAGTCGGCGTCGGTGGTTGCAGCCGGGACCTGCTCGCACGGGAGGGGTGTGCTCCCTCCCTGCCCGAGCGTGGATCTCCAGCCCGGCGAGGCTGATGCTCTCCCCACTGCTCCTTGACCCGGCCTCCAGCTGAAGGGCTCCGTGAGCTGGGACAAGGAGACACCTCTCCACACGGGCTTTCGGTAGCATTTACTTGCCACATGTCTGGGCAGAACTTTGGGTGCTCGCTGTTTCAAAAGGATACCCAGGTGTATTAAAGAATTGTCTGTAGCTGAACAGGGAGCCAAACCTGGCATTGCTGAACTCTGTGCACAGGAGGAATCGATGAATTTCTTTTTGGCACTGCTTTCTTTCTCCCTCCCTTCCTCTCTCCCATGCTGGAATGTTTCTTGGAATGGTGTGAAAGACACAAATGCCAGGAAGCATTGTGACAGTGGAGAGGAATGTCTCCTTGCAGGTGACACCTGAACTCTGGAGGCTGTTCTTCAAAGTAGCTTCAGCTCAGATTGTGGAGGACTTGCATCTCAGAAAGTTAAATTCAAAATGAACTGGAAGCCCTTGGGGGTGAATGTCAGGGAGCTGCAGTACTTGCAGGGCAGCGCAGTTGAAGTGGGGGCGTGAGGATGTGAACCTGAGGGCTGCGGGGTAGCAGCACGGTTTGCTCTGGGTTGTGTTAGGGGGGTTTGCTGCATTGTGCTTTCTCTCCCTGTTCTTTAGATGCTTGGGAAACAGGTCTGCTGCTTCAGTACACAAGTTTTCAGGCCTGGAGAACAGCAGATTTCTGTGTGTTGCTATTTTGGGCCGAGGTTTGCTAGTTTCTCTTAAGATGTACAGGAAGAGCAGAAGCCACGAGCTGTGGGACCTCCCCACAGCGCACAGCAAACCCGCGAGCTGCGGATGTTGCCGTCCTGGGTGCTGAGGACCAGCTTGGCTTCCCCGGTGCCACAGGTCTCGCCAGCCAACCTTTCTGCGCTCTCCCGGGGCGGGTGGGCTGGGTTCGCGGCGCTGGCAGGGCGGGTGCGGGAGCTGCTCTCCCAACAGGGCCCCTTGAAGCAAGTGACCTCTCTGAGCTGGTGGTGATCTCCTGTGCTTGGGCAGTGAGCAGTGCAGCAAAAGTCCTTTTGCTCCTGGAGGTCCCTTCTACTCCCTCTCCAACCTTTGCCACATGTGAGAGAGCAGAGATCAAGCTGAGCTTCCTTTGTCACCTGCGTTTTGAGAGCTGTAGGATCAGGGTAGCAGCGCTGCCCTAGAACTGCTCGCTCATCCCTCACGAATGGTACCTGGGCACCAGCCTTCAGTGCCTGCACTCAAATCTGTCGAGAGCTGTGGCCATGGTGGGCAAAGCAAGACTGGCCCTGAGCTCGCTTCGTGCACCGCACGGCCTTCCCTGCTCCGCCGCCTGCGTGCAGACGGGGCTTTTGCCAGTGCCCATCCTGCTCACGAGGCCCCGGGATTGCTTGAAGAGCTGACTGTGCTCTTGTGGCCGCATTGGCTGGCTGTGCTGGTGGCTCAGCCACATTTTACTTAGTTCCTGGCTTGGATATATTTCTTCAGGCATGTTCCCCTGGATGCAAAGCCTGGTTCACTCTTTTACTTTACTGTGGTTGTGGCGAGAGGGGGTAACTTCAAGCCAGCAGGTAATGGCAGCAGACGAGGGTGTGGGCTCACCCACCAGCTGGAGGGCTGGCGGGGTAAAGGCAATCCACTGTGAAGGTCTGCAGCAGGGAGTTCCAACTGGCAAAGGCTGACAGAAGCGCCCGAAGGAACGCTTTTCAGCAGGACTAGGCTCCGCGTCGCCGTTCGGAGCTGTGGCCGGTGTTGCTGCGCCATCCCAGCAGGACATCTGCACCGGGTGTGAGCCGTGCTCTTGATACGTGTGTACAGCTGGGTCTTGAGATGCTTTGCAAGTGTTTGTTCATCCTCTCAGTAGCCTTGCTGTGAACGTTCATCTTTTATCCCCGTTCTGGAGTTGGAACACAGAGGCACAAAAGGGCTCTGATTACCTTTGAGGAGCTGTCTGTAGTGTGGCAAAGCTCCTTCCCAACAGCTTAAATTTGCTATGCAGGGTATTAACAACAGCAAGAGGGGAAGATCTGTGCTTTTAGGAATGCCATCTCATTTTTGGCCATCTGCCTTAGGATGGCTTGGGTTTGGTGCTTTTTGGTGTGTAGCTCTTGAGCTGTAACCTTATAAAAACATCTTTGAATTGGTCAGCTCTTGAGGTCTGTATGGCTTGAGCTGGCTTTTGTACACCTTTCGTACTAATAAAAGTGTTGTGGGCTAAGTTATGTGCCTGGTGGCACCTTTACAGAGCCAGTGACCTTGAGGATGGACTTGAGCAACTAAGTGAAGTTCCAAGTGCTTGTGCTTGAGAAATAAAAGGCAGGAAGAAAATATGCAGAGTGTGCAGGACGCTGGTTTCTGCCGAAACCTCTGTATCCCTCCTGCTAGCTGGAGAGCAGCTGGGTGGTCTGCTTGTTGCAAGAAGCCTCCGAAGCAGCTGGCACTAACCCCTGCGCTCCCCTGGGCCCAGTGATCTGGAAGAGGCTTTTCTTATGCTGCTGGGAAGTCTGGCTCCTCCTCACCACCGGTCCAGGAAGCCCGTAGGAGCTGAGCACACAACCCCTTCCCTGCCCGGGGGTAACAGCCAGGCACTTCAGAGAAGAGAGCCTGCTTCTAGCACGGAGAGGGAGTTCTCAGAGCAACTTTGCCCATTTCCATCTAGGGTTGTGTTGCCTCTCCGACCCGAGGCTTCGCACAGTCTCCTTGGCACGCGAGGCTCTGCCTGCCTCATGGAGGAGCAGACAGGGTGCGCAGCCCCAGGCTAAGGGAGAGGAGTTGCCCGCCAGGCGTCTTTTCGGTTGCCGGCAAGCTGGTCCCACAGCTGTGTTGAACTGCAGATCGTAGAATCATAGAATGTTAGGGATTGGAAGGGACCTCGAAAGATCCGAGGAGGATGCTCCTGGCTGGCGGCAGGCGGGGAGCGAGGTGGGGAGCTGTCGACCCCTGCCCGCAGGGGTGGGAGAGCGTGCGGGAGGCTGGGGCTGCAGCACTCCGCCGTGGGTGCCTTGGCCTGTGCAGCTCGGGAGTCTCCTGCAGCATGTGGATACAGATACTGCTTTTCCCCTTAAAGTGCTGAGAGTGTGGCGGGGGAAGAGGGAAGGCTTCATGGCCACCGTCACAGCCTGCTCTCTGGACACTGTGTCGTGTCCTTCCTTGCAGGCTTGCTGGTCAATGTGCTGGCACTGGTGGAAAGGAAAACTTGATGCTGGTAGCAGAGAAATGACTTGGTAAGCTTTGGCAGACAGGGCAGTCGGTTTGCCCTGTGTAGTGGCCTGGGTCGAATGCCCCACTGGGCCGTGCTTGTGTTTTAACGGGGAACAGGAGTCTGGAAAACACCGCGTCGGTGTGATGGGCTTTGCCGATGTGGCTGGTGGTGCTCTGGAGGGGGCACGCGAGTCGTTCTGGTGTGGTGCCGCCCTGCAGGAGCTGCTGCGGGTGCCCTGCGCACGGGAGCGCTGCCCCTCGCCCCTGAAATCCTGGCCCTCAGCTCCCTGCCTCCCTTCTCTTGTCTGCACAGGTACTGGGCTATAGAGATTTGCTTGTTTTTTCCTGTGTTTTTTGCCTTGCTGATGTTGAGGATTAAAATCCGCCTGGGGCTTATTGGCAACTGTTTGGAGTGAGACTCCTGGCCGGCAGATCAGGCGACGACGCACACGGGCTGGAGAACCCTGTCTCGCTCGTGGTGGGCGCTGCGCGGCAGGGCGACGGGGCGGGAAGGGGCGTGCGGCCGGCACTGGGGGCGCCCCCGTGCTGGGGAGGGGTGCAGCCAGCGGTGGGTGCATCCGTGCTCTGCGGATGGCCTCCTCAGCCCCCAGTGCTGCTTGGGAGTGGGTGCGTCCCCTCACCTTGAGCTGTCCACAAGGGGATGGGGGAAATATCTTGCAGGGCGAGCTCAGACCTGGTTTCCCTCCCTTTAGCAACAACCTGGAGCGCCACGTCCTGTGCGCAGGCTGGCTGGCCAGGCGTGGCTTTGCATTTGATGATGTACCTTCACTGAACAAACTCGAAGGTGTTTTCCAGCCTTTCTGCAGCTCTCTCTCCCCTTGTGCTGCTGGGCCCTGCTTGCTGCTTCGCTCACTGGAGTCTGAGCAAGCCCTTGGTTCTCAGCCCTGGGGCACTGTGCAGCTTTGAAATAACTGCTGAAGGTCATTGTGGTTGCGGTCTTGGGTTAGGAGCTGCATTTGAAAACTCTCCAAAAAGGAGCTATTGCCGTTTTTGCCACGTGAGCTTGTCATGAGAGTCATGAAGCGCAGCTGACTGAAGCTGCATTACCGGGGGCTGCATCCAGCCCGCGTGTGCTTGTCGGGTGCCAACAGAGAATCCTCTGTGCCCCGGCAGTGGCACTGTCCCAAGTGTCCCCCAGGGGCTCTGGCATGGTTGTCGCTTTAGGTCTGAGAGCTCGCTTGGGGGGGCTTGGGAGCAGGAGTGTCGGTGCTGAGCTGGCTTTTTGGAGCGGGAACGCTGTGCAGCGTCGCTGTTTTCCTCGCCACATGGAGCGAGCGACAAGGAGGTTGTGGTTGTTCCTTGCCTGTTCCCCCGTGGGTTGGTGGAGTTGGGCGTTCTGGGAAGGCGCTGCATGGCTTGGCCGGCAGGATTGCCACGGGCACCGAGTGTCCTCAGCAGATCTCTTGGCAACTCTGGCCCCGCGGAGAATACAGTTAGTTCCCCTTTTCTTTTATTGAAAGATTACAGTACTTCAAGATTAGAAAATTGCGTGGAGCCCGCTGTGGCTCCCCTGGGGCAGGCTGTTGGTGCCCGGCCTGCCCTGGCCATGTGCACCCGCCTGAGGGGTGTTTGCTCCCTGACTTTGGATCGCTTGCACCTCTTTGGAGCTTCTCCCTTTGCTTCCTTCCTCCTGCCCAGGGGAGCGGGGCCGTGTCCCTTCCCCTTGGGGCCGGGGAGCGTTAGGGCAGCTCTGAATTGAAGAGCACTCGGCTGCTCGACGAAGCCTCTGCAGTTGGGATGCTGGAGGGCTCCTCTTTCCGTCGCTGTGTGCGCAGCGCTGGGAGACTGCTCCTCCACAGCCTCTGCTTGGGAAGGAAAAATGCGCTGTAGCTGCCTCGCAGCAAGCTCACAGGCTCTCCAGCCCCCTGCCTCGGCGCTGCTGCCTCTCTCTTACTAAACTACTGGGTTATTTTTAACTTGGAAAAATTACAACCTAAGATTTGCATTCTCTACCCCCAGCGGAGGGCTGGCGGCAGGATGTGGGGGAGGACCGGGGAGGGCTGGGAATGCGGCTCCCGGCTCGGGCAGGCCCGTTTCCAGGGGTTCGTGCCCCCCGCAGCACTCTGCCCGCCGGGCTCCCCGAGCCGCGAGGCTGCGCAGAGGGGCGACGGGGAGGCCGCTCCTCGCTCGGCGCGGCTGGAGTTTCAGCCTGGATTCCCATGGCGAATGCGCGGAGCAGCTGCAGACACATAAACAACTCCTGCTGCAGCAGGCTGTGGGGAGAGAGCCGGGCTCGGGGCTGCCAGGCTGCTGGCGTGACAGCCTGCACACGGGTGGCTTCTGGCGGGGGCTGCGTGCCTCCTCCAGAGAGCGTCCCGCAGAGAAGCTCGGCTGATGGAGCGTGTTGTGGGGGAGCAGCCGGCTGGGTTGCTGTTTTACCCAGCGCGGGAGGCTTTGCTGGGCCACGCAGCCCTCCCTAATTCAGCTTGCTTAGAGCTGGTTGGGAGGAGCCAGGGAGAGAAATGTCACTCCTGCACGGTCTTTCCCTTTCCCCCTCCCCTAGCTCTGCCCCTTCAGCGTTTTGCAGGCGGTTGTCTTGTCGATGCTCGTCTCCCCTGCCTGGGTCTCCCTGCTCGAGCAGGAGCTCCTCTAAATGTGGTGGCAGGGCGATGGCTCCGCAGAGCCCCTTCTCCGTGCAGCCCCCAGGAATGTAGTTGCCCGAGTCCCTCTGGATTGCACCACAGATACTCAGGCTTCAAGCTCCGGTAGCTCTGCAGCTGAAACGCGCCAGTACAGCCCTGCCTGGAAACAGGAATTGATAAGGTAGCAAGAACCAAACGGCACCGGGGGACTGCGAATGTGTCTCTTGCTGCTGTGTGGTGCCTCGGAGAAGGGCACTGGTTGAGCCAAGCGGATGAAGGACGGTGCAGGTTCTCAGTTCTGCTTTGGTCTGTCTCAGCCGGACCTGTGGGTGCGCTCCTGCTGCTCTCCTGCGGTGTGGATGCATCAGGTAGGAAGGGTGGCCTGGTTGTCCTCAGGCTTGCTGTCTGCCTTGCCTACAGCCAAGCTGCTGAGGGTGGAGGGTGCTCTGGAGCCCCATCAGGCAGGTGCTGCCAAGTCCTGAGGACCTCTGCTCAAGCGTGCCTGGGAGAGCCTGGCAGAGGCCATCAGTCCTGGCCTGGTGTCTGCTACTTCATAGTGCTCCTAGGGGTTAGGGCAGGAGGGCAATGCAGCAAAGCTCTTGGCAAGCAATAGCCAGTACTTAATTCTCTCAGCTGTCTTCAGGCAGATGGAGGTATCCTTGCTCCTTTGGGAATGATCTGTGTTTGCTTGCCAAGACTGGTGCCTTACCCCCAGCACACTGGCTCAGCTTGGCTCGGCACGCTTCTGGTCAGCGTGCGAGTGCGAGAGGCTCTCCAGGCTGTGGGATGGGGCACGTTGTGAGATGCTGGGGCTGTTCCTGTGCCTCTGACCAGTGCCAAGCACCAGGACTCTGGGAGCTCCTGCTGGAGCAGCAATATTAGTGCCTCATCTCTGCAGAGGCCTGAAAGGTTTCATGCCATGCCTGACCCTGACACAAAAGTGATGTCGCTCAGTGTCCTCCCTGCATGGCAGGGAATGGCTCCTGACTGCTGTCCCCTTTCCTCAAGGCTGTAGGCACTGCTTCTCTGTGTTTGAGCCAAGGGCTGCTGCCACGATGACAGTGGGCGGTGAGGAGCAGAGCAGCTCTCCAGCTGCCAGGGCTAGGGCAGCAACTCTTCCCCACAAAGAGTTGCTTCTGCAGCTTGTGTGAGGCAGTGGGGATGTCCTCACCACCCCAAAGTGGTGTTTATACACAAGAGCAGCTGCTGACACTGCCATCAGGGTTGGTGGCAAAAGAAGGACCAGGAGCCTTCATTGTAAGAAAGTCTTCTCGATTGCTCCGTTGCCTGATGCCTTTCGCTGCCTGGTGTTTGGAAGGGCTGAGCAGGGCCCTTGTGCTCTGACTGTGGGAGCTGCCTGCACCTCTGTGCTGCTGGGGGTGCTGGCTCCTGCTCTAGAGAGATCTGAATCTCCTTGTCAGTCTGTGCTTCGACCTCTGCCAGCCCTTCTCCAGGCGGCTTAGGACATCTTCAGAGCAACCAAGGGTGTGCAGAGCTTCCTCAGCTCCACCTGGGCTGGCCGCAGCCCCTGTGCCTGGCTTGCCGCTGGCCTGCAGGTCTGGGCAGCAGGTTTGGACCTGGTGCCTCTGACCAATTTCTTCTCCTTGAAGCTGTGCCCAAACACCGAGGAGATGCAGCACTTCCCGAGGCGCTTCAGCACAGCAGACCAGCTTGTCTGAAAATCCATAATTTTGTGGCATTGCTGTGCAGTTCGTCTCTATCTCCCGGCCTGCCAGCTCATCCGTTGGGGCTGCATGCGAAGTGCTGTGCCTGTTTGGGAGCTGTATTTTCAAGTGAGCCTTTCTGTAATCAGAGCTTTAGGAGGGAGGAGAGACAAGGGCCAGGTGGTGGTGAGGAGGTAAGCAAAGCTTGCACCCCTCATCTGGAAGGATGCATCGCCAAAGTCTGCTGACAGATGGGGGTTGAAAACTTCTATCTCAAAGGAGCTGCTTGCAGTGAGACCTTGTCCTTGGCACCTCCTCGGAGTCTGAGCCTGCGGTGCTGTGCCTGGTGTGGCTCCTGTGCCGGGGAAGGGGACCCCGGGGCTGCGGGAGCGTGGCTGGCAGGTGGGGACAGCCCCAGAGGGTGCGTCTCCGTGGGGCTGGGGCCAGCTGATCCGGGGCATGAGTGAGGATGTGTGGAGCTGTTCTCTGGTTTGTAATAAGCAGGGGGACCTCCAGCCTGAAGCGTGGGGCTCCTGTTCCCCTTGAATGTGTTTGATGATCTGCAGAGTGAGTTCATCTTCCAGTCTGCCACGTAGGAAGAAAGCAGGCGGGAAAACCGCTCATCTCTAAACGCCGGCCCCCAGCTGCTGCTGAGGGTGGGCAGCAGAAGCATGGACCCCAACTCGCGTTTTCAGAGCGATTCAAGGCGGTGCTGTGAGCCTGTGGGGTTGTGGTGTGCTCCTGGCTGGCAGCGTGCTCTTGCTTTGCCCCAGGAGTGGTTGTTGGAGGGGCCGCTCACCTGAGCCGTGGTGCCGGGCACTGGGCACCCCGGGCACCCCGATCGCTTTGCTGCAAGAGCAGACATCGGGGCTCTTGCTTCTGGCCTGGCACCCGAGGATCCCAGAGACGAGCCGAGAAGCAAACACTGTCCCTCCGCCGGGTTTTTATCACTTCGTTGAGTTGTGACGTGCATGTGTGGGGTGCTCAGTGACTTGGTTGTGCCGGTGAATGTTTGCCACGGCTGTGGGCTGGAAGTCCGAGCCGAAATGTGTCGTGTCGTGGCGACTGCCCGTGGTGCCTGTGGCTGCAACCCAAGGCTGCTGCCTGTTTCTGCTCTTTACTGAGGCAGCTCTGGAGGGGCTTCGGTGCAGAATTCCTGCTTCAAGGTGGAAAGAAAGGGTGCAGGTTTTCTGAGTGAACTATTGCCGGTGTTTCTGGCACATGGGCGGACATGCCCACATGCACCTGCAGGTGCCCCTTGTCCTTCAAGAGGTGGTTTGTGAGCACTGTTTGCTCTTTGAATCCCAGCTCCTGTTGCGCTTCCTTCTTCCCTTGGAGAAAACCACATGGCCCTTTTGTTCCTCCTTCTGAAGAGGATAAACAGTCTCTAAGGACCTGACCGTTGGGTGTTGATTTTTGTTTTAACTGCACGCATTGCTTCCTGGCTGCAGCTTATTTCTTCAGATAAAATCTCTTCTTTTTCCCCTTTGAAGAAGGAAGCCACCTGCCTCTCGCAGGCGGCTCAACATAGCACTGGGCTGCCGGGACGTGCTCTAATAAAGTAAAAAATTTCTCATCTGTGCTACTCTGCTGAATAAGGAGCTTTCTTGGGCAAATGCCATCAGTTTCTGCAGATGCTGAGGCCTCTGCTTTGTCTGAGTTTGTGGCCCTTTTGACTGGTGGTGGCAGGCCTGGGGACACAACGTGGGGGATCCGGCAGGGCTGTGCTCACGCCGGCGTCGGGCAGCTCTGGTGCCGGGGCTGAGCTCTGGGGAGCTGCAGCTGGGGCAGGTACGGCTCTGCCACCGGACGGGGTCTGGGGACACCCCTGTGTGACCGGACGGGGACTGCGGACATTGGGGGTCAGAGGAGAGAGGGGAGGACAGGGCACGATGAAGATACCAGGCGGGAGAAGGCAACTCAGAAGTGAAGGCGAAGCAGAAGCGGGGCTGCCTTCAGAGCTGCTGACTCCCACCTTGCTCAGCAGGCTGCAGATGTGACTTCCCTGCAGGAAATGAAAGCTGCTCTCTGCGTAAAGACTGTGAATAAAACTTTCTTCCTGAAGTGCGTTGCTGTATCCGAGGGGCTGTTGGAGCATCTGTTCTGTTGGGACACGGAATGCTGCAAGGGATATGGGTGGAAGCCCGCGGCGGGGGGATGCCAGCCGTGTGTTGTGTGGGGGACGCCAGCCGTGGCGGTGGCTCTGGGGGTGTCTCGGGAGCACGTGCAGGAGCGGGGCGAGGGCTGGGGCAAGGCTGGATGTGGCCCTGAGGGAAAGACAGCGGCAGCCTCTGACTGTGCCGTGGGCAGGGTTCACTGTTTTTGTGAAGCGTAAAATGATTTAGGTTGGAAAAGACCCTTTGAGGTCATTGAGTCCAACCGTTAACCTCCCCCTTAGCGCTGCCAAGCGCACCACTAACCCGTGTCCATAAATACCACATCTGCACGTCCTTTGAACACCTCCCCTGCCCTGGGCAGCCTGGTCCAATGCTTGACAACCTTTCTGGTGAAGAAATTTTTTCTAATATCCAACCTAAACCTTCCCTGGTGCAACTTGAGGCCTTGTCCTCTTGTCCTATCACTTGTTACTCAGCCTCCGTGCTGAGCAACCCCCTGTCGCTCCTCACAGGACTTGTTCTCCAGACACTTCACCAGCTTCATTGCCCTTCTCTGGACCCGATCCACCACTTTGATGTCCTTCTTGTCGTGAAGGGCCCAGGAGTAAACGCAGGGTTTGATTCACTCTGCAGTGATCCACCAGGACCTTGTCCAGTCGGGACCCTGAGAACTGACCCTGTTTGGCTTATCCTCACCTGTGTACGTGTAGTATTACATGGAGGATGCTTTTTCTGCCAGGTATCTTGCTTGTCAGTGGATTTGTATGAGCCCGGCCTTTTTTGGGGGGATGCACTGCAGAATCAAGGGGAGTTGCAGGTGCGAGAGCCCACCTGCAGAGTCCGCTCCAGGAGGACTTGAGCCGAGAGCGCCTTGGATGGTGCCGACTCGTCGTGTTGCCCGCTCTTGGCACACGTGACCTGTGGGCACGCTCCTCTTCTGCTTGTCGACGCGTGCTGCGTTTTCAGCTCGTTGGCTGCGGAGACCGTCAGACTCGTGGGCCAGTCTAATTACGGCTCGTTCCCCCAAGATACGTTTTAACGTAATTCAATCCTAGGTGCTGTTGGTGCTCGCTGTGATGAAGCTCCTCTGCGCAGTTGGAATAATCCTTGTCTAGCTCTCGCTGTTAGGCAGTGCAGATCTTTGCAGTGCCTCAGGCTGGCTTTTTTTGGTGAGGTTTCGACAAGAATGGATGTTGTTTTTGAGGAAAAGGGCACAGAAAAAGGCAAAATTTGATCTTTTACCTGTCCTTGTAAAAATTCAGCCAGCCTCAACAAAGCACCAGCCTCTGGAAACAGACATTTGAGTTTTAAAAAATCCTGTTTGTCACTGCGCTCTAGTCCCTTTGCACCTGAGTGAGGAGGGCGGAGGGCTGTTACCGCAATGGTCTTTGTGTCACCTCAAACGGGGAAGTTGTCTTTCTCTCAAACCCCATCCTTGCTCTCCTGCTGTGCCTTAGGCAAGGACCCCCAGGCACTGCGCGGGTAAAAATTTCTCCCGTTCCAGGTGTTTTGGCAGCTGCCTTCCCACCCTGCTCCGACGGCAGCTCTCGCCTGTCAGGCATATCCCAGCCTTCCTTCGCGGGAGCTGGGCAGCCACGGCCACGAAACCCCGTTGCAGACCAGTCTCCTGGCAGGCTCCCGCTTCGCTTTGGCAGCCCGTCCCTGCTCCAGTTGCATCTCCAGGCTTTCTCTTCCCATCAGTTACCCTAACCCTGATTTTGTAGCTGAACTTTTTGTCAAGACCTCCTGTACAAAAGGTAATTCCCAGCCAAGGTGTCCTGGCAACCCGAAATAGTCTTTGGCAGCCCATTGCTAACCCCGTTCCAGCTGAAACCCCGGGCTTCCCCTCCTGTGGGCCTGAATCCTAGTTCTCATCTTCCATCTGAGCCTTAGACATGGAAGCCCAGATAAACTCTCTTTCACTCAACCCAAACTCTTGTTTTTGTGAGGAACTGTAGGTGGACCCCTCACCCGTTGCTCACACCAAAGCTTGCCTTCAGCCCAGGGCTCTTGACAGCCCTCGCTCACCTTTAACAGGACCGTTCCAGCCCCACCCCGGCAATAGCCCCAGACCTTCTGCTGCTCCCCCTGGCCCCTCCTTGCCCACCCAGCGGAAGGTGTCTCTCACCCCGGGTCTCTGGGCAGCCCCTTCCGGCCCCACCGCAGCTGCGAGCGGAACCTCCCTGTTCAGGCCAGAGCCCAACCCTAGAAGCTGTTTTCCAGCTGAGCTGCAGGGAAGGCCTCTGAGCCGGTTATGGACCCAGACCTCTTGGCAGCCCCTCTTCCTTTTGGCAGTCCCTTTCCAGCTCCCCGTGAGTCGCAGACTTTCTCCTTCTCCAAACCTTAACCCCAGTTTTCCAGCTGAGCCTTAGCCAAGCTGCCCTGACATTTCCTGATGGAGGCTTTCTCCCCGGTGAGCCCTCCCTTGCCCCACAGCACCTCTGGGTTTGCTTTCTCTTAGACATAACCCTGCTTTTCCTGGGAGGCTGTAGAGAAGTGTCCTACTGATAACCTGGCCCAGTGATTCCTCTGAGCCCGGTCTTGCGGCAGCTGCCGGGTACTTTTGCAGCCCCTCTCCAGCCGTGGCTCTGAACTTCACCTCAGCACTATCCCAACCCTGATCCTGCGGCTGAACACTGTACAAGGTCGTCCTCATGGAAGGCTTCTGCAAGCCCAGGTCTTTTCACAGCCCGCACTTTCTTCTAGTGAGTCCCTTCCAGCCCCTATCGAACTGTAGCTTTTGTATTTCTCTCAACCCTAACCTTAATTCCACATGCGAACCCTGGACGAGGGCTGCCAGATGAGTCCTCTCCCCGGCCAGGTGTTTTGGCAGCACTTCTGCAGCCCCACTCCCCCGTGTGTCCGGAGGTCCCATTCCCCAGGCTTGCTGCTCACACAGAGCTGAAGTAGCCGGGGTTCCTTTCCTTGAACCTTAGAATTTTATGTGCGTATTTCTGGATTTTTTTAAAAAATTTTTTTTAAGTCCTAAACCTGCTGTTTCGAAGTGGAGTATTCGAAGAGGGACTGCACAACATTGACTTGCCTCCCTTTTCCCCTTCCTTCTCAGGTGCTCTCAGGGGATGGCGCCGCAGCTGCACCTTCTGGCTGCAGGAGGGTGCGGATGCTGGTGCAGACGTGCTGCTCCTTCCCAGTTTGGGATCCAGGCTTTGGATTTGGATTCTGTCGTTGCCGCTCACACGCAGCGTTGGTGGACAAGCCTCTTCCCGTGGACCAGCCGCCCGCAGAAGTTCACCTCCTAGTGCTTCTGCAGCCTTCATTGTAGCATTGACAGGCTTTTCAGCGCTCCCCTCGAACACGCTCGTGAGAGGAGAGGGGCTGTGAAACGCAGCCAGGGCCTGTGAGCACCCCAGGCTCCGGCCGCGGGGCAGGGGAGCTGCCCTGTGGGGTGGGGGCAGCTCAGCCGTGCTCCGGAGCTGGTGTTCCCTAAGGAACATCTGCATGAGCGCAACTGATTTTGCAGCCTGTTTAGTTTTAGGGTTCTCCTGTGGCTTTTAAAGGTGATGTGCGGAGATTTCAGGGCAAAGGAGGCACCAGCAGATTGCTGAGTGTGCGTGACGAGGGCTGGGAGCGCTCCGGCCCCAGCGGCGCTGCGTGGGGCGGGCGTGCGGAGTAGCTGCTCGGGGAGGGTGGGGGGTGTCAGGGTTGTGCCTCCGGTGGAAAATCGGCATATTTTGTGTTTTCCTGCTGTGAAGCTGCAGCCTGTGAGTCTGGAAAACTGTTTCAAAGAAGCAAGTCTGAGGATTAAACCCTCTTTGAAACCCTTTCCTTTTCTTGGGAAAAACAAGACCTTGACAGAGCGTAACAAGCCGCAAGCTCTTCTTCCCCCCAGGCCGGGTGGCTCACTCACCGCCTCCCCCGCAGTCGCTCCCAGAAAGCTGAAAATAGTTGGTGCTTCCCATCCCTGGGGCAATTATTTGATCCTCTGCAGCTGATCCGAGCTATTCTTGGAGCTAACAGCTGGCGTGGGCAGGGTCTTGGGTTGGGGGCTGTGCACCCCCAGCCCCGGCGCTGGGTTCAGGAAGGAGCTCGCGGGACCCGGAGCTGGGAGCTGCCGCCCCGCCAGCCGGCAGCGCCGGGCGTCCCATGGCGGGACCCGCTCCTGGAGCGCCGGCTGAAGATCTGCAGTTCACAGAATGAGCTGGACATAGGAGTGAACGTCACACAGAGCTCGCCGTCGCACAAGGTGAAGAGATGAGTATTAAATATTATTTATTCTTCTGCGGCAATGTTAAACACCAACAGTTTTGGAAGGTTGCGGGTGCTGGCACATGGTTTGTGTGTGTCTGGGAGCTTCATGCACCCCTCACTGCTGCGTCAGTGCTTGGCTAATGGTTGGACTCGATGATCTGGAGGGACTTTTCCAATCCAGACAATTCTGTGATTCTGTCAGGATTTCCCTCCTGGGTGCTCTTAGCCTGAAGGCCAGGAGGTGTGTATTGCAGCGAGCCTCTTCCCAGACAGCCTGAAGCAGCAGAACAGCGCTGCAGCCGTGCCAGTGGGCTGCTAGCTGTGCCGCGTGTAAAGAAATTCATGTTAGAGAACGTAGCTTGAGATGCTTTTGTCTTTAAAGTTTCAAAACCTGGCCAGAAATATACCTATCCTGTTAAATGGGGGGACTTCTTTGAGCCATGGCTTTGAGACTGCCGTGGGATGTGTCTGATGTTTGGTGGGTCAGGGGCGTCCTGAAGAGCTGCTTGGTTTGACGCTGTTTACCAGTTGCACTGTGAGTGGGTTTGCAAACCACATACTAGGAATTCTTTGGTGTCCTGTGGCAGTTTGTCTTCTTGATTTCCTGCTTCCAGCACTGTGACTTGCAGTGTTTCTCACAGCCTTGCCCTGGTAGTGGTGTCGCAGGGTTTCTCTGGTGCGGGCGGGCACCGCGTGGGCACGGCCACCCCGGGGGGATCCACCACGAGTGCCTGTCACCCAGCCCTGCTCCTGGCCCCGGGACTTCTTGAATTGAATGGCATCGGTGGTATTTAGGACGCGTTCAGCTCTTTGGGCAGATGTGAGCCTGAGAGCAAAGTCTGCCGGGTCAGCCTGGCCTGGCAGTAACTCCTCCGGGTAGGTCAGACTCAGAGAGAGGGGCTGTGAGGTGTTCTGCTGGGCTGACCCCTGCTCTGGGCAGGCAGCGCGGCCGGGGATGCGCTTCCGGAGGCTCGGTGAAGAGCCGGGGGTACTTTCTCGCTGGGGGATGGCTCAGCACCGTCAGAGGGAAGAGGCTGGAAGCTGTTTGTGGTGGCGCTGGCTGCGGGGACCGGCTGGGGAGCTCCTCTGGGTGCTGTACTCTGAGGCCAGGTGTGGTGACACGAGGTGTGGTGACACTCTGGGCAGGGGCCCAGCGTCTCGGTGCTGGACGGGCAGATCTAGGGGGTAGCTGACTCTGCTGACTCTGGCACAGACTTCTCTGAGCCTTTTCCAGCCTCCTGAATTTGCCCCATTTGCTCTCAGTCATGTCAGCTCTTGGAAGCATCAGCTGTGCCGTGAAATTGCTGATCACCCCAAGCAGAGTTTTGTCTTGGATTTTCCTGGGGCTTGAGTGCAGAAAGGGCGAGTGCTGTATTATTTTCAGCTTCAGTCCTCTTTGACTTCAGGCCGGCCTTCCTCAAAGCACAGCCCCAGGCACGCAGGGCAGCGGCAGAGGGACCAGGGCCGGCCACGTGCAGCATTCCTCCTGGTTTTGCAGTGTGGGGCTGCCTGCCTGTTCTTTTTAGTTCCCTCTACAGGATATAAATATAATATAAAATAATAGGAGGAGAGGAGCAAGACAGGTGCAGAAAGCCAAGCTTCCCATTCCAGTGCTGGCCCTCACTGGAGCTCGGGGGAGAGCTGTGAGAGGAGGCTCTCCGGAGTACAGGGACGTGCTGTGTGACATATGAATGGCCCTGACAGGAGCTTCGATGTCGAGCGGTGCCGTAGCGTGGCTGTTAGAAGACCTCTGGGGAGAGGGAACGCGCACCCAGGCTGCAGTGTCAGCTGGGCAGCGCGTGTCAAGGCGTGGTGGTTTAATACAATGGAGGAGGGCACGGAGAGAGCTGCAGCCCATGTGAACTTGCCTCCCCGAAGCGGTTTGATCCTGTCAAGGTATTTTCCAAGCACCTGGTGCTTCATTTCCATGCTCCAGAGCTTTTTCTGTGCCAGGAAGGATGTGTTGCCTGCGTAGCTGTAAAATCCTTGTCTGGCACGTGGGAACCTGTGCAGAGGGCGCCTTGAGCACCCTGAACTTGCCGCTGTGTCCACAGACCTGCCTGCTGTCGTGGGGTGCTGGGAGGGACCTGTGTGGTGCCCAGAACGCTGACAGGAAGGTACTGGAGACAGCCGGGCAGAGTGGGACCCTGAGGAGCCGGTGTGTCTGGCTCTCTTGAGCAAGTTAGTCCTACCAGCATGAGTGTTGCTTGCCAGGGTGCGCACTAGGGGTTTGCATTAGTGCCTTTTCTGCTGTGCTCAGGAATGAATTTGGCGGCTCGTTGGGTGCTCTGCAGTCAGTACCTGCTCTCTCCATGCGCACCAGGGTGTACCTCCTGGTCCAGAGCATCTCCTGGCTCTGCTCGTGTTGCCCGGCTCGTGCATCAGGAACAGATTTCACTGGAGAGAGAGTGCACAAGCGTGCATTTTGTTTGCTTGGAGCTAGATTTTCAGCAGGTGGTGTTGAGCAAGCAAGAAAGTGGATGCTCTGGTGTGGAGACGTGCTGTGTGACGGAAAGTTTGGAAAGGCGCTTTGACTTTTGTGCCAGGACCCTCCCCTCCTTCTGACGTGCAACAGGATGGAAACAACGGCAGTCTGTCCTTCCATCAGGTATGATCTTGAAGAGTATTCTCAACAGCGGCCGTCGTGATGGCTTTGCCCTGGGCAGTCCGTGGGGCTGCTCGGGGCAGCCAAGGCTCTGCACTTCACAGGCTTCAGTTCGGATGCCCTGCAAGTGCTGTGGCTAATCCAGGCAAAGATGGGCTAGCTCACACATGCCCTTGGGTATATTCCTGTTGCCACCACAGAGCTTTATTCCTTTTTATTGGCCTTCTCCCCTAAACTTGGCTAGAATGCTTCTGAAACCTCTCTCTGGAGGTTGACTAGTCTGGGCCACTGCAGCCTCTTCTTGCCTTTGCTCACAGCTCACTTTCAACACCCCTTTTTCTCATCCACCTGAAGATCATCTTGAGAAGGTCTTCTCCCATTCCTGGTGGAAGGCAAAGGCGAGCCACTGGGCGGGGATGGGCACCGATGGAGCTGTGTGTCAGTGAGAGAGATGATGGCTCCTCGCAGGGAGCGGGGGTTTCTGTCCCAGAGCGCTCGGCGTATTTGTGCCTGCGGGGCAGGTGCTCAGGGCTGCGTTGCGGGAGCGCCCTGCGTGTCCGCGGGATTCCGGCAACACCAGCCACGGGTTAGCGAGCCTCACCCTCCGAACTGGGAAAGTAATCCTCCAGTTGCGGAGGAGAGCTTGGCCACTCTTCGTGGGAAGGCTGGCACAAAGGGAGGAGCACACGGGCACCGCTTGGTCCTGGCCTGGTGCTGGCTCAGGTGTGGAATTTCTGATCATGTCCGTGACTTGGGCGCAGATGCTGCAGCTCCTGGAGGAGACCAGGTGGGAGCGACGGGAAATGCTGGCATGTTGTGGTCTCAGTCTGGTGTAGGGGGATGTCTTGTGCTTTCAGAACAATAAAAATAAATCCAAGGGAGGAAGATAGTAACCTGATGTGCCCCACATTGTGTAACCGAAAGCGTCATTGCTAGCAGCAGATGCTTTGGAGAGGCTGTGCCACAGCGAGCTGGCCTGTTTGTGTAGAGGGACAAAACACAGCTTTGAGCACTGCTTTGCTTGTCTCCTGAAATGCAACAAGACAGCTCCCGAGCGAGCGCGTGGCCAGCTGGGCAGCCGTGTGCCAGGGGCCAGCAGAGTGCCATGAACCAGCGGTGTGCCGGGGAGTGTGCTCATCCTGCTGGGGGTTTCCGATGAGGCGGTACCACAGCCCCACGGAGGAGGACTTGCCTTTGGCCATGGCAAAAGCGCTGGTGACCGCTTGGTGTTGGTTGTGTTGCAGACTGGCAGAACTGGTTTGGGACGTGCATCAATTATCTTGGGTTTAAAAGGCATAAAAACTTCAGCACCAAGAGTGAAAACTCCCCACTTGTGACAGTGGCAGTAAAGCTGAATCCAGCAGCCTGGAGCACTTGCATGATGTGCTAGTGAGAACATGTTGATCTCCATATGAAAACCATAAGCTCATTTAGAAAATTGGGCTGTCTCATTTGAGATTAGAGTTTCTCTTTAATCTGCAAATACTTAATTAGCATGGAAATGGCTAGTTAAATGGGGTTCTCAGTGTATATATCTGCATGCCATGCCGGCATGGTGGTGCTCCCTAGCAGGTGACGAGTTCCCCTTCAGGGTGCTGGACAAGCTTCTGGCTCCGAGGCCAAGCGAGAGGCTCTGGATGGAGCAGGCAAAAGCACACCACAGCACCCTGCAGACCTGAACGCGTGTCCCTTTCCTCCTCTCCAGCTTGTCCCCTATGAAATGACAGCAGGATGTGTTCGCTCCACAGGCCTATGAACAATACGACGTGCTAAATGCCCCACCAGGTTCCCTGGTGTCTGGATTCACAACTGGCCGCAGTGACTCTGGTCCCAGAGTTTAACACAACCTCTGCAAATCAGGACGGCCCGTCAAGGGGGGGTTGCAGCAGGGTTGTGAGGATCTCACATGGTCAGCAGGGTGCTGGTGTCCTCACGGGGCGACCTCTTGGTGCCACTGGCCCTGTGTGTGGGCAGGAGACCAAGCACCCTGTCCTGACGCTGGCAGTGACTTTGCTGGGCGGCTCCTGGTGCTCGAGTGACTTTTCATGTGGTCAGAGCAGGTGTCGCTGTTAAACTGTCTCCTCTGGGTCTGTCTGGTATCCCAGCCGTGCTTTGTCAGAATGGATGCACACACTGGCTCCAGGGCTATGGAAATACAGGAGCGCGTGGAGGAGGCGATGCTGTCGTGTGCCGGTCACCAGCCGGAACACGAGGACCGAGCGCGGAGAAGCCCGGTGTGCTGGCGGTTTGGGACCGCTGCTGAGCGCGGGGCTGCCCTGCCTGGGCTGGGCTCTGCCAGCTGTGGGACGGGAGCGAGCAGGTGATGCCCGTGTAGAGCCTGGCGTGTTCACGCTGCTGTAAGCGGAGACAGGCAGGAGAAGGAAGATGAGTAGGTGTTTTCTCTTGGCTCTGCAGGAGGGAGCTGGGTGAGAGGCAGGTCTGCCCGCTCTGTTCCTGCCTGTCCCTTGCTGGCCGTGCTCTGGGCCGGGCGCTTTCGGTCTGTCCTGGGCTGTGGCCTGTGCTGAGGTCTCCTGGGCACTTTTCCCTGCCAAGGGCCGGAGCGGCTCCCTTTGCGGCTGTGAGCAGCCCTCACTGCCCAGAGGAGGGGGTGCGTGGCTGTGAGCTGCCTCCTGCCAGTGACTGGGTGGGCACTGTGCAGGACACCTGGGCTCGGCTGTGCTCTCCCACAGTTCACCCAGGGATGTGAATCTGAGTAGAAACAGAGGTGTGGGCTGGGAAGTGACCACCCTGCTACAGTCACAGAGAAACCTTCTCCCATGCTCTGCTCTCCCGTGTCCTTTCTTGAACCTGTGCCCTTGCCCCCTCTCGTCGCAGTGCTCATTCAGAGCGTGCCAGAAGGCTGGGCACGACCTCCTTCTCCTTTGCTCTGTGCCAACCATGGCTTGGCTAGCCCAGGAGCTGGGCTTCTGCCGTGCCTCTCGCAGATCCCTAAAGCCAGGGCTGGTCTGCAGCCTGCCGCGCTCAGAACCATGGAAGTCCTTCCCTGATACTAACTTTAATGCGGCAAAGTTGTTCGTGTGTGCAGGTGAGTCCTTGTGAGCTCCATGGGAAAAACGGTCCTTAGGAATGGGCAGCCTCCCCTGGCCCAGGCTGGTCCAGGGGTGCCCCGGGAAGCAGAAGGGCAGGCTGCGGGCAGAGGAGTGCTTTGGCAGCAGAATCCCAGCTCTCCTTGCTGCTGGGAAGCCCAGGGACGTCCCTGCTCTGGACAGGCGCTCCCGGCAGTGCTGGACCTGTGGCATACACGAGCTGCCGGCTTGCCGTCCCGGTGAGGAGCCTGCCTCTGGCTTCCTGCAGCTCGAGATGAGGCTGGCGAAGCAAGGCCTGGCTGCTCTGAAGCTCATTCCCTCGTGCAGCTTGCTCCTAGCGTCGGCTGCCTTTCCTGCCTGCGGACATCGTCCTGCTGGCCCGGCGCTGCGTGCTCTGAATCCTGCCCCTGCCTGAGGATTCGGTGCCTCTGGAGTGACAGCAGCTGATGGGAGCAGAGGCCGGGGCTGTGGGGCTGAGCCACCGTGGCGGGTGACAGCGGGTCCAGCAGCCTTCGCCTGGGCTCAGGAGAGGCAGCAGGGTTGGGCTGTGTGCTCGCTGCGGCACCAAGCCCCCCGGCGTCCCTCGGCCCTTGTGTTCTGCTGCTGGCAGCTGCCCGTGGTAGCACCGTGCAGAAGGCGGTGAGCATGCTGGGATCTAGGGCACTAAATGTGCGTGATCCACAACGGATGATACTTGTTCTATTTTAGCGAAAAAAAAAGCCCTGAAAACCCACAACTGAGTGGTAAGAGGAAGCTCTCGTTGGCAACACGAGAAGAAACTTCTGGCCTGGGCTCGCCTGGTGCTGAGGAACTTGTAGCAAGGTAAAGAAATCTTGGCTTTTGTGTGCCGGAAGTAGTGCCGAACTGCTGCCTTGCAGACAACGTCTGAGTCTTTCTCCTTCCCTGATGTCTCTTGGGTCTCGGTGAAACTGCTGGTGAGCTCCGCCGCGGGGCCGTGGCCGTCCTGGCGTGAGCAGAGAGTACAGCCACCCGACTGGCCCCAGCCCTGCCCGGTGCGCCGGAGGTGGGCAGAGCCGTGCTGCGGGGGCTCCTGGAGAAGCGCAAACGAGATCGGCAGCGTCCTGCTCTTCTGCCCTGGGAGAAGATGGTGCTGCTGGATCCCATCCTGGTGTCATCCCCACAGCCCTGTCGCACCTTAGTGCCTTGAGACTGGGACCAGGGCTGAGCCCGCAGGCCTGGGCGTTGTTTGCGTTGTGCGAGCTTTGCGCTGGGGCCAGCCTGAAAACCCCTCGGCATCTGCCAGGTGACAAACCAGCCAGGCAGTGAAGTGTCAGGGAGCAAGTCCTCGGGGTGGGGGGGTGATGGGCCGAGCTCCCCGAGTGCCAGGGCTCTGGGGAAGGGGCAGCTTGAGGGAGCTCACAGCCCTCTGGTGATGGAAGGAAAACAGGGAGCAGAAAGAGCGTCCTTGTGCCTGCAAGGGCTGGAGGGCTCAGCGAAAGGCTGAGCAGCAGAGCCGGGGCGAGAGTGTCTGCTGCCCTGGGAGCCGGAGGCAGGACCCGCCGGGCGCCCGCCAGGTCGGTGGGTGAAGCCAGCGCACTTGCGTGCTGTTGGTGAGGAGGGCTGAGCTGAGCACCTCGGAGCCTTCTGTAGCCCAGAGGCCTCTGAAAGCTGAGCGGAACCCAGATCTCCAGCACTTCTGGCTCCTGGCAAACCCTTGGGATGGGGCTGCTCTCTGCTGGAGCCCGGCAGGATTGTTCTGAGCTGCAGTGGCTGCTCGGTCTGAAATTCCAAGCTGATCCTCCCTGGAGAGCACCACTGCTGCAACCGCCTGCATCTTCCAGCCTGGCTTAGCCCCTTGTCCTCCGAGCCCTTCTGGTGCACAGGAGCAGCTGATGGCTTCGCCATGAGACACAAGTTCTGTGTCGTCCCGTCCACAGATGCCGTCAGACTCCTCCCCACTCAACCGGTGGCACTGGTGCCTTGCCTTACTGCCACCAAGCTTGACTTACACGTGGGACATACTGGCCTGGCCCCCGCCGTGTGCCCGGCCTCAGAGCTGGAAGCCTTCGCCTCCTCTCTGTGGTGTGGTGGGCGTGAGCCACGGACCAGCATGGATGTGCAGAACCGGTCCCCACTTGTGCTCACCTGAACCCGCTGGGCATTCCCTTTGGGAAGTGCTGCATCAGGGGAGGGATGGCTCTGGTTTTTGGTAAGGCCTGGGCCTAGCAGGGTGCTCCTGCTGGGGAGGGAGAGGTGATGGGGCTGGAGTGGGTCTCTGGGCCTCACCTGGGGCCGGCAGCAGCACGAGCTGTGCCCGTGTGCCAGGTGAGTCCGGCAGCCGCAGCGGCAGGGGAGCCCTCGCACTGCTGTGGCTCCTGAAACAGGGTTTACATGGTACAGGAGGGAAATGAGAGGCAGGTGTTTGTGGGATTGGTGTCTAAAACACTTGTCAAATACTTCTGGGCTCTTTGGCACCCGTTGCTGGCACTGTGGGAGCAGGCAGTTGCTGAGGGCCGGCTCCCCAAAAAGCATCTACTGCTTCGAGCAGGGGGCTCTGGGCAAACGCCGGCAGGTCCTGGAGCACACTGTGCTCTGGGGAGGGCACAGGGCTGTCCGGGAATCGTCTCTGCCTGCAGCTCCAGCTCCTCCTGCGGGTGCGAGGTGGGCGCTGCTCCCTCAGCATCCTCCTGGGCTGCGGGTCACAGGCTGGGGAGGCAGCCGGCCCCTGGTCCTGCCCCAGCGCTGCTCTGAGCGCTGCTGCGGCTCACTGGGGAGATGGTGACTCCCCTCTCCTTCCTTGTCCCATCCTCATCCCTCTAGCGGATCTTCCTTGGCAGTCAGGCTCACAGCCCGCCTCAAGCTCCCGCATCCTCTCCACATCTCTTAGTGCTACCGTTGCTGCTTGGCAGAGCCTGGTCTGTTTGCTGCTTCTCTCAGCTGCTGCAGGGCTGGCAGCCTCTGGCGCGCCTCTGGGGGTGCCTGGGATGGGTTTGGGGCCCTAGGGAGGTGGAGCGTGCCTCCACAAGCCCCACGTGTCCCACTTCAAGCTGGGACGGTGACTGCAAGGTGGTCTTGCCTGGTGGGATTCCCGAGCTGCGGGGAGACATGTAGTCGGGCTCCTTGCTGTGGCTCAGCAGAGCAGATGTCCCCAAGTTTGTCCCTGAGGACGTTTCACTCCTGCACCTTTGTTGCTCTGAGCGCCACCGGAGCTGGTTCGGCGTCTTGGAGGGGGGATGTGGAAGGATAGAGTACCTCAGGTTCACCAGTCCCTTTATTGTGAAATTTTTTTTGTGTTGTGTCTTGCAGAAATAACATTCATCCCAGATTTGATGATAATGAAAATACAGAAAAAAGAAAAGCAGGTTTGTGACCCTATCTCCTTTTCCCAACTCAGCTTGCAGGACCTGGGGCCGTGTCCCGTGTGCAAACTGCTGCAGTCGATGTGTGGTGGGAAGGGGGCCAGAGCGGGGGGCCTTGTGTTTCCAGACAGGGCCAGAGCTCAGCGTGTCAAAATTTGACCTGAGCTGCAGGATGAGTGGTGCGATGTGGGCAACTGAACAAGGTAGGTTTAGTTCTGTGGAGGAGCAACCGATCTTTTCCCTCAGAAGTCCCTGGTATTTGTTCTTGTTTGGATTTCATCACGTATATATTGCAAAATTCCGTGTGTGCTGCGGTTGCTGCTAATAACACGATGCTCCAGGACTAACACCAGCGGGGAGGTTGGGGGAGATCACGTCTGTCAGGCTGTGAGAGCTCAACCAGGGAATCTTCCCTTGCTCAGAAATAATCCCATCCCACCGAGCTACCATTTCTGAATTGCTGCATCAGATCGTATCTACCTGCTGCTCCCGGAGGAGATTTATGAGCCAGTGGTCTTTGTATTTATTAACCGTGTGCAGAGCAAAAACCTGACCATCGGCAGTCTGATAAGGGGAAAGGACCTGTTACATGCGCAGAGACTCGCTCTGCCTGCTGGGGTGAAATACGGCTGGAGGTATAAAACAAACCAGTCCACCCTGTGCTGATTTGTGTCTGTGCTGCTTTTAATGGGAAACCATTAAATTGAGCACTGAGCTAGGGGATAAATCTGTTGGAGAGCACGAGCTGCTGCCATTTCTAGCCAGCTCTGAAGCAGCATCTTCGTGCTGCTCAGGGCAGCTGCAGATCGCGCCGTCATGGCAGGTTAATGGGGAGGAGGAAGGGAGGGAAGGGTTTGGAAAAGGCGAGTGTGCTGTTACCAGCTTGCAGCACACCAAAGGCTGCGGCGATGAGGTGTGTGAGCAGAGCCCCGGTACTGCAGGAAGCAGGGAGTTTATCCGTGTGGCCTAAAGATGCTGTGAAGGAGCAGAGCCAGCCCCAAGGTGAGGAGGAGGAGAGTGCAGTAGGTCCTGTGTACCAGCACTGCAGGCTCACTCCTGCCAGGGCAGGGGGAACGCCCGGAGGAGAGCAGGGTGCTGTGGGGCGTGGGCGAGTGGTCTCTCTCCTCTGGGAGCGAAGCCCCCGAAAGAAGTTCCCACCGCTCCACTGGACTAATGCAGCAGATTTGGCTGCTCTGGAAGCAGAATTGCTGAAATGATGTGGTTCCCTCCCTTGTACGGAGATTTTAGAGGGCTCAGCTGGCACAGGGGTTTGTGTAACTGCCCCTGCAGGTGAAGTCTGGGAGGGAGATAAAGGCCTGCAAAGAGCAGTAGGGGTTGAGCTGCTCCTCTGCCAAGCTCTCTGAGCCGGCAGCAGCGTAGGATGATCTTTGCAGCTTGTTGCAGAGTGGGCTGCAGCGTTCCTGGGGTCACCAGCTCTGCCGAGGTGTGCCCAGAAGGGTCTGGGCAGCAGTCAGAAGTGTTGCCGTGAGTTCGGTGTTTGGAAGAAGGCCCGGCCGAGCGAGGCTCCCGGGGGTGCTGGTCAAGGGGTGGCCGCTCCCCGAGGTGGGAGGGCAGAGGCTGCCGAGTGGCATCCGAGGCAAAACTAGCCAGAGGTGCCATTCCATGTGCCCCTGGACACCTGAGTCCAGGAGCCCCGGCACCTTGTTGGTGACTGCTCGTGGCACCAAGGAGGGCTGTTGCCCTCAGAAGTCCATTGAGCAGTCTGTGGAGAAGATGAGATGCCCGTGTGGTTCCGTGGGCTCTCGAGGGCCGCGTGTTCCCATACGTGCGGAGATCCCCATCTTGACCATCACGCCGGTGTGGGGTCAGGCCCGCTGGTGCAAAGGCAGGTGAAACGCTGGCACCTTTCGTGTTCGTGAGGGGTGGCAGGAGAGCTGTCAGCCTCCTTCGGGAACAGGCTCTCTCCTTTGCAAGTCCGTGGCTGCCCTGAGAGAGTGTCTTGTCCTGCCCACGTCCACTGCCAGCAGCTGATGACGCCTGGGCTGGGAGCTGGGCTCTCCCAGCGGGCTGTCCCGGGAGGAGCTCCCTCTGTGCCCCTTGGTGCTGCCACCCTTCCTGCGGGCGCCGGGCCGCTCGGTGTGCAGGGCACTGCCCGGCGGTGCGCCCGCTGAGGGGCTGTGTTAGCGCAGGCAAGGTCTGTGTTTGCACAACTCTTCTTCCTTGGGAACACGTGAAACTCTGGTGGATTTGTCACCAAGCTGTGACTAACTGGTGAAACCTGTCACTTCCCTCGTGACTTACGAGGCTTCCTTGTAGGGCTCCGTGTCTGCTGGCAGAGGTGGGCCGGCGTGCCTCGCTGTCACCAGCAGCGACGGCGAGCGATGGGTTTTCTCTAAGGGCTTCAGCAGCAGCATCGTTCTCTGTGCTGCTTCTCCTGTCTCTGTTCTGCTCCTCCCGGAGCACTGGAGGGTTTTCTTCTCCTCCTTATTCCTGCCAAGCTCCGACTTGTTGAATAACCTGAAAAATATTGAACTAAAATAAATGCAGTTATCCCACAGTGCCTGCAACCCCCCTTATTCCACAGCCATGGAAATACTCCCATCTCACACGTGCTGTAAGTGAAGAGAAGCATTTCTTGCCCCTTGGAGAGGGAGGGGCTGGGAAGCTCTGGGACCCCCTAGCTCCTACCTGCTCCTGGAGGGCTCTTCTGACTTTTCATCTTGGCCTTGAGGCCCATGGGAATGGCCCAGTCCCTGCGGTGCAGCCCTCGTTACCAGGACGTGTCAGGGTGTGCAGGTTCCCGGGAGTGTCTGTGGGAGCTCTGCTTTCCTTTGCTTCAGGCACTCTGCAGGAAATGGAAGTTTTTCCTGAATTTTGTGGCTCTAAGTGAGCTTTGGTGTGTCATCTACTGCAAAAGTTGCCGTGGGCTGTTACTGGGGCTTCCTGGGGCAGGAGCAGAGTCCTGACAGCAGTGGGACGGTGCAAGGAACGGGGGCTCCCCAGCCCAAGGGTGCCTGTCCTTCTGTCCCGGTCCTTGTCTGTGGACTCGTGGCCCGTCTTGTGCTTTTTGTGTCGTGGCCAGCCTGTGAGGTGCGATGAGCTCACAGCGGGGACCTAAGAGCTGCCTTCCAATACCTGAAGGGATCCTACAGGGAGGCTGGGGAGGGACTTTGTACAAGAGCATCCACTGATAGGACAAGGGGAAATGGGTTTAAGTTGAAGGAGAACAGGTTTAGATTAGATCTTAGGAAGAAATTCTTCAGTACAAGGGTGGCAAGACTTTGGAATAAATTGCCCAGAGAGGCTGTGGCTGCCCCCTCCCTGGAGGTGTTCAAGGCCAGGTTGGACAGAGCCTTGAGTAGCCTGATCTAGCTGAGAGGCGTCCCTGCCCGTGACAGGGGGTTGGGTTAGATGATCTCTAAGGGCCCTTCCAGCCTGGGCCATTCTATGGTGATTCTGTGGCCCTCAGTGCTGGGTACATGGGGGAGTTTTGCTCTGCTGGCAGTGCCTGCAGGCCTCTGCTGTGGTAAAGGTGAGGGGTGGGGGGAGCAGCTTGCCCTGCCTTCCTTCCCGCCCTGCCGGAGGGGACAGCCTGGCCAGCCCCGGGCCGGTGCCCTCTTCCCCCTCCACGCAGACATGCGTGCTGCTGCCAGGGCTGGCTTGGTCACGGGAAGGAGCTTCCCGGCTGTAGCTGTCGAGCGCTGCGTCTGGTGGAGCATCTCGGGAACGGAGCCAGGCCCCACCTCCGTCACGCACATCTTGTGAATGCAGAGCCTGCTCGGAGACATGACGGAGGGTGGCACTTGTGTATTTTTAGCTTCTGCTGCATTGCATTAAGAGCTGGAAATGAGGGGTGTGGATGCCCAGCGAGTAGAATACAGCCGCCCATGGCGTGCACGCCACAAGAGCCTGCTGAAACGCTGCGTATGGAGGAGGCTGCCTTCTCCGCTCCCGTCGTGGGGCTCCGTGGCCAGCTGCGCGGGCAGCCTGGGCCGGTGGCTGCCAGCGGGACCTGCTGTCCCGGGGGGCGGCAGGCAGGCCGCCCAGCCTGCGGCAACCGGGGCTTGGATGGTGCTGGCACTTGCGTGCGAGGCGGCGCGTGGCACCGTCTCTGCTGCCGGCTCTGGCGAGAGCGTGTTGTGTGGGTGCTGGGTGAGCCTGGTAGCCAGGGGAGATGGCTTTGCTCTCGGTGGTGGCCATGAGAACCACGGCCTCCTCACAGGGTGGAGCTGCTGTTCAGACCCTGAGGCTGGGACAGAGCTTCTCGCTGCTGGGAACGCTGAGGTGCGGGATGGGCAGTGGAGTGGGTGTCAGGCTATTGCTCCTTTCCTGTTCCCATCCCCAAACTTCTGTGGAACCACAGGGTTTGGGTGTGGGTCAGGAGCGATGCTGGCTGGTGAGAAAGCTCAGACACCCAGCAGTGCTGACGCAGCGTCCACCTCATCATCCTCACACCCCACTCAGCCAAACCTGACCCCTTCTGCTGTACCTCTCCCAGGTGCAAGGGCCCACGTTTCTCTTGTCTTCATTCCCAGCTGCCTGCTGTTCTTCATTCTCACTTGCTCCTTAGGACAAGAAGCTCACTGTGAGCCGTCAGTGGCACTTGCAGCCCGGAAAGCCGATCATGTCCTGGGCTGCATCAAGAGGTGCGTGGCCAGCAGGGTGAGGGTGGGGATTCTTGTGAGACCCCACCTGGAGTCCTGCGTCCAGTTCTGGAGCCCACAGCACAAGAGAGATCTGGACATGCTGGAGCATGTCCCGAGAAGGGCCACGAGGATGCTCAGGGGGCTGGAGCCCCTCTCCTGTGCAGACAGACTGAGAGAGTTGGGGCTGTTCAACCTGCAGAAAAGAAGGCTCCGAGGAGACCTTTTTGTGGCTTCCAGTATCTCAAGGGGCTACAGGCAAGCTGGGGAGGGGCTTGTTAGGATGTCGGGCAGTGACAGGACTGGAGGGAATGGATTGAAGCTGGAGATGGGTCGGTTCAGATGGGACGTGAGGAAGAAGTTCTTCCCCATGAGGGTGGGGAGACCCTGGCACAGGTTGCCCAGAGAGGGGGTGGCAGCCCCGTCCCTGGGAGTGTTTAAGGCCAGGCTGGATGGGGCTCTGGGCAGCCTGATCTAGCGGGGGATGGCCCTGCCCATGGCAGGGGGTTGGAACTGGAGGGTCTTTAAGGTCCCTTCCAGCCCTGAGAATTCTGTGATTCTCTGACTCTGATTCCATAATGCCCTAGTGCCATCTGGCCCCTGTCCTAGCTGCCCTTTAGGCTCCGGCTCCCTCCCCACCTCGGTACCCGAGGGTTTTGGCCCCGTCTCACCCCCAGGCGGTCCTGCTGGCCCCGCGCAGGTGTGTGTCCTGGGCGCTCGTGGGGAAAATGCTGGCAAACTTCACTGCTCCTGAGCTCCCCACGCCTGGGCCAGGTGGAGATTCTGAACTGTTCCTTCAGGTCCCCGTGGCCCCAGCTCCTCTCCCTGCCGGCGGCCGTGGGGAGGGCCAGGGCTGCGGGGGGACTGCGGCGGCACTTTGGGAGAGGGGAGGGAGCCCTTCGAGGGGCAGGAGCCGCTTTGCCTCCCGTCTCCTGATGGTGTTTTCCCCAAAGTCCTGAATAAAAACTGGGAAGTGGAGTCAAATGAGAACTGCAAATGAGATGGAACAATTTTAAGTTAAGGAAACAGGGCACTAAGGCCCACCCTGCCCTTGGCGTTGCCCTCTAATGGGGTTGTGCAGCTGTGAGTGCTCTCTCTTAGCCTTGGTGGCTCTCGGGGGAAGTTTTAAACACGTTTTTCCCCCCGACTTTCTCTTTGGCAGTAGTTAGACACACGGGACGAGACTTAGTGCTCTGGCTGCTGCTGAGGGACTTGCTTTCCTGGATGAAATCTAATTTATAGAAGATTCCTCTGGGAATAAAAAGAAGTACAAATGTTACGTAAAAGCATATTCTGAAAATGTGAAGTTGTTACCAAAAAATGCCAGTTCAGAGACAGTGTGAAGGCGCACGTCAAAGGATAAAAAGCGTACTGGGCGTGTGGAGGCTGCCTGGGTTTGGAGCTGGGCAGGACCTGCCAAAACCTGAAAGTAGTCGTATTTGCACCCCTCTGCTCCAAAATAGCCCAGAAACAACAAACCCACGTGGTTGGACAGGCATGCAAGAAGATGTAGAAGAAGCCATTCAATGTAAAATGACATTTTTCTTCAGTTCAAAAAAAGTTGTAATAAAAAGGCTTCTGGGAATTTAAATGTAAAACTGCAACAAGGCAGGACTAAAAAGATTTTTAGGAACTACTTGCTAAAGACATGGAGTCTAATAATAATTTTTTTCAAACATCTCAGGACTAAAAAGCCTTTAAGAGGAATCATGGGGTAAATAAGTGATTGAGGTGTCAAGTGAGTGCGCATGGAAACGGGGTGTTGGTAGAAGAGCTTGGTCAGAAGGGCTTCCAACCCAGAACCATCCTGGCTGCCAGACTCCTCAGAGAGTTATCCGTGAATTGAAGGGTTTGACGAAGACGTTTTTGAGCAAAGTAGCACCAGCCAGCAGGCTTTGACGGTATTTACTCTAGAATTGTAAAGGAGCCTGGTGAGATGTTGGGAATTGCTAATAAATAGTGTTAGGGGCCTCCACCCCTCAGGGCCACGTCCATGGAAGGGGAGGGGTAGCGTATGTAAAATTAAAGACCAGTAGATTTACTTGGGTAAAACTTTAGGAGCTGTAATAAACATCTTATCTGTGAAGATACCACAGTGGTGAATAGTCGGCGTGGCTTTTGTAAAGCAAAGTTAGTCCTGGCGATCTGCCGGGAGTTTTAAAGCCAGCCGGGGCTGGGCTTGGCCTGGGCTGGTGCATTCCCACGCTCAGGGCTGGTTCCTGCAGCTGCAGCTGCCATGGCCGGAGGCAACCCCTGCCCTGCGCCGTCCTGCGACCCGCGGGGTCAGAGCGCCGGCCCAGAGGGGCCTGTGGCGTCCCCCTGCAGCGAGTGTCCCGGGGCTGCTGTTTGCCAGGTTTGGGCTCCTGAAGCTGAGCGTGTTTCTCCTCGGTTCACAGGGGAGCCTGAGCATGGTAGCGTGTCGCTGCTGGCTCTTGTTGGGAACACGGTGGCCAGTAGCCCCGGGCGAAGCCGTGGGCAGCCTGGTGGCACGTGGAGATGTGTGTCTGGGGCCACTCAGCCTGGAGGCTGCTGCTGCAGCAGAGCTCCCTGCGGGGCTGTGTCCCTGTTGGTGGGACACGGGCACTTGGGCGCCTCGCTGCCTGGAAGCGGCGGTGGTGGCTCCCCTCGGCCATGGGGCAGCCGCCAATCTCAGGTCAGTGCGCTCCTGCCTGCGGCGAGGGGCTGGCCGGGCTGCTGCAGGCAAGCTGCGAGCCTGCTTTGAAGCTGTGCAGGAGCACAGATAGCGCTGGCACTGCTTTCTCAGGCTTTTCCTGCTGACGAGAAGCCAGGATAAACTGAACCTCATCAAGGGGAAGTAGGAAAAGCCTATTTGCGGGCTCACAGCAGCACGCCAAGCTCTGACTGAGGTTTGTACTTGGCAGCACGGTCCTGCGGGGATAGTGGGAGCTTGGTGGGAGCTTGCCCTGGCTTGGAGGAGCGTGACATCGGAACCTTTTCCCCTCAAGGCAAATCAAACAGCGATGGGTGCAGAAGGATCTCTGGGGCCCACAGTCGGCATGGAGGAGCCTGGCTTCCCTGCCCCTCTGTGTGTCTGCTGCCTGTGCAAGCCGTGGCCATGAGCCGCTCAGTCGCACAGGCTGGGGTTTGATGGCCCTTTCATGGCAGGGCCGGTGCCAGAGCTTCTGGCTGCTCCAGCTGGAGGCGAGCGCTGCTGGCTGCTGCCAGCACTGCTCCCGGGCAGAGCAGGCTGTGACGCGCGATGCCTGCGGGGCGTCCCATGGGGAAGTGCCGGCACTGCTGGATCTGGGGGCCGGCAGCACTGCCTGGGAGGTGTGTTGGGCTGGACGCGTCTGTGCTGCCCCCACCACGGGCTTGCCTAGAAGCCAGAGGGGCTGCTGGCAGCCTGGAGGGGATGCAGAAGGAGGAGCAGAAGGATTACTTGCGTTTTCACAAACCTTCTGACAGCTCGCGGTTGTTTCTATAAAGCATTCAACTTTCTGTTGCCGCAGGGCTTGTGGCAGGCTGGGATGTCCTCACCAGCAGCCACCGAGGCGCCCTTTCCGATCTGCCTGAGCAGCACAGTGCGAGCACAAGGCAGACCCCCCGCAGTAGGTCACGGCTTGAGGCCTTCTCTCCTGACAGCTTTATCAACCCGTCGCATGCAGTGAGGCCGCTGCTGGGCCGTGGCCGTGCCGGTGGCGAGTGGGAGCTGCCTGGGCTCCAGCTGTAGCTGCAGACGGCAGATGGGGTGGGGAGGAGCTTTGGACCACTTGGCTGGTGCGCGGTGGTGGAAGTCACGAGCCGGTTTCGGCACTCTCTAATCCCGGTTTACTGGGAATTGCCGATGTGCACGAGAGGGACCCACGTCCCCGTGCCTGGCTGTCACGGCTCGGCTGCCCCAGGCACAGGCTGTCGGGCACGGAGCTGCCCCGGGCGCTCAGCCGTGATCCCAGCCCAGTCCTGGCCCAGGGCTGCAGGTGAACCGGAGAACCCCTCTCCTCTCCCTGAGGGCAGGTGACATCGCCTGCTCTTGGACGGCGCCACAACTGTGCTGTCCAGCCCTGCTGCTCGTTGGGTGGTCACAGCCTGCTCTGCCTGGAAGGGGCAGCCACTTGCAAGACTCAGGGCTACAAGCCGTGGTTGGGAAGGAGTAGGTCACCCTCCTGCTGTGCAAGGATGCTGAAGATTTGCTTTCTGTCTGGTGTCTGCGCTTGGCTGCTGTTCAACACAGAAGCAAAAGGAGATTCAGGCTCTTGGGGGTCTGTGAGCTTTGTAGCTAATCCAGTAAATTGTTCCAGCTGATCCCCGGCTTGCAAGATCTGAGGAACGCAAAGGCTGGGACTGCTCCTGGTGTTCAGCCAGTGGGCTCAGAGACAGTATCTATAGTGCTGATTTTCTCCCGGCCCAAAATAGGTTCATCTTAATTGCTTGGGTGCACTTTGATGGTTTGTCTGTGAGATGGGACAGCTGCTCTCACCCATGTCAGGTTGCTGGAGCAGGGCAGAGCGCTGGAGGCATCTGTGTGCAGGCAGAGATGCCAGTACAGCCTGCCCGGCTGACGCTGATGTGCCGGCAGCCCCGCTCACGGGTGGCTACAGGGGCATCAGAGATCTTTTCCTCTTTGCAGCCTGTTTTATTTAATGCTTCCATCTAATCCGAATCAGAAATCCGAGTGTACAGAATGCAGCGTGCCTAGACCACCCCGAACACCCCGAACAGGCTCCAGTCCTCAGCCCAGAAGATCAAATTTACATTCTGTCCCACAGCTCTGAGGTATCTGAAGAGCCGGGTGGTGCCAAGGGTCCGTGGGGCCAGGGCGTTGCTGCCGGCGGCACGGGCACCTCAGCACCATGGAAGTGGCCTGGGAGAGATCGGGCACCCCTGGCCAGGGGCAGCTGTGGGCACAGGGGCGAGTACTGCCCCCATCCCCGCAGGCGCACTGCCGCCCGCTCCCTCCTGGGACGCTCACCGGCTTCCCTCCGAGGAGGTGCCACCTCCAGGCCAGCGGGACGGGCCTGGGCGGGGCTTAGCACCGCACCTTGTCTCGTGGGAGAGCCACCAAACGCCATTCTGCGGGACTCGCCAGCCCAAGTCATGCTGCTGGGCTTGGCCTGGTGCTGATCGGCCAGCCCCGTGGTGCTCAGCCGGGCTGAGGGGGGACACGGCTCCCCTCGGGTCACGGCTGAACCGTGCGTTCAAAGGAGGAGTCACTCAGGTCGTGGTCGGTGAGAAGTTTGCCATCTCCTGCGAAGGCTCTGGAGTTGGCTTTCGTGCCACGGAACCGGACCAGCGGCTGTGCTGCCGGGGCCGCAGGCGGCGTTGGGCTCTCAGCAGCACCCCCGGGCCGGGTGCTGGCCCAGGCCACAGCCGCTCCCAGGTGGCCCCTGGTCACAGGTGGAGCAGAGGCCGCGGGCGCTGGCCGAGCGGGCGGGCGGTGGCTGTGCCACGGGAACTAACTGGCAGAGCAGCTGAAGTGGAGCCCGCCGAGTTGCTTTCCCCGGCCTTGCTGCACACAGCTACGTGTTCCTTGCTCTTTCTCCCTCTGGCAGCTGCTGCAAGCAGTGTTTCTGGTCCCCGTTACAAATTGTCACCTGCGGAGCTCTCGGGCTGTTCCCACCAGCCCGAGCTGCTCCCGAGGAACCGAGGTCGCTGCTCAGGAGCCTGGGCTCCCTCTCCCAGACGCTCCTGCTGCTGCTGGGGCAGAGCTGGGCCTTTCCACGCTGTTTCCTACTCGGGCCTGCCGCGGTGGAGCACGCTGGGGAGGCAGCTGAATTGCTGTCAGTGTTGAGCGCTGCCAAGTTCGCAGGAAGTGAAGGGCGAGCGGGGCGGGAAGAGCAGCCTTGCTCTCCCAGTCTGCAGGGACCCCCGGCGCGCGGCAGCGCCTGGAAATGTGCCGGTGTAACCCCCCTGTTCTGCACTGAGCTCTGCTCTGAACAGACCTGGGGACATCTTCATGTTGCCAGAGGCTGCAAGGCGCCCTCAGCTGCCTCTTCCTGCCCTGCCAGAACAACCTCTGGCTCTGGGCTACAGGCAGGAGGTGGCCTGGGTGCATGGGCAGCTCAGGGTCGCGGCAGGAAGGAGGAGGCTGGGCAGTTTGCGATTGAGGGCAGGGCTGTGCCTGGGGGCCCAGCAGCAGGTCCGGCCACCTCCGCTCGGGACCTCTGTGGGCTGGCAGGGAACTGAAAGGCCTCTGTGACCTGTCAGCCTCCATCGGGCCGGGACCTGGGGTCCTCTCCTTTGAGCTGCGCCCGCACGCGGTGGCCATAAGCTGTAGTCCCCCTGGGTGCCCAGGGATATTGCTCGTGCTGCTCCTGCATGTTTAGAGCCTCGCTGGGGCTGCGGTTGCTCCTGCAGAGCACCAGCTATTTCTGTATGTGGCATTTGCTTCACACAACACTTTTCTGTTCTCTCTGCAGCCGCCAAGCTTGAAAGCGCTGAGCCGCTCCCCGATGTCGGTTGCCTGGGAGTGCAAGGCGCAGGACCCCTTTGCCAGCAGCGAGGAGCAGGACGAGGTGCCCCAGCAGGTCACGGCCACAGACACGGCCACGGGCGGCCAGTGCCAGTGCCCAGAGCAGGAGCCCAACGGGGCTCCCCAGAAGCGGACGAGCACCCAGAACGGGATGCAGGACACTGGGGGCGGGGGCACAGGGGTGAAGAAGAAACGGAAGAAAAAGGATCTGGGAGAGCAGGAAGGGGGAGAAAAAGCAGCTGTGGAGGTGAAACCAAAGAGGAGGAGAGAGCCAAAAGAACCAAAAGAGCCTAAAAAGGCTAAGGAGCCCAAGAAGCCGAAGGAGCCCAGGCAGAGGGAGGTGGCCAAGAAGCCCCGGAAACCTCGGGAACCCAAAGCCCCCAAGGAGCCTAAAGATAAGAAGAGCAACTCTGAGCCTGCCTCCAGAACAAGACCCAAGAAGAGCAGGTGGGTGACAGCGTGACATTATCTCTGTGCCTGGTGTGGATGGGGCTGGGGGCTTGCAGGAGCTTCAGCCACCATGTTGCAGGGTGCTCAGGCTCCTCGTACCGAAGGCTGGACGTGGGTGAGGAGGCTGGGATGAGCTCTTTGGCCATGCAGAGACAGGACAGGCAGGTGCCCTTCTGGGAATGAGGCCCTGTGAGACCCCCAGTCCAGAAGAAAACTGAAGAGTCTTGGCCTCTCCTTGGCCTGGCTGAGTGTCCTGGGGGGCAGAGGGACTGTAGGTAGGTGCCTCACCAGGACAGGAAGGTGCTGTGTGGTGTCACACCTGCTTTGGGGCCCAGGCAGAGGGTCTGTGAGCAAGACCAACCTGACCCTGGGCTGTGTGTGCAAGCAAGGGCCCCTCACGCCGGGGGGGCCGGGAGCCTTCCTTCCCTTGATTCAGGAGGATGGGGGAGCACATACCATCTCCTCTCCCTCTCCTGGGTGGCAGGACCTGTCCCCTCCTTTGCAGCTGCGGAGCTGTGCTGGCAGCAGAGCCAGCAGCGGGGAGAGGCGAGGACTCCCTTGTACTGCACAACCCCCTCACCACCGCCTCTGGTAACTCCTCGTCCTTTCAATTAGTGGGCTGATTGGCCAGAAGCTCTGATTTCTTAGCTCTGATTTCTTTGGGATTGGGAATGTGTGCAGATAGCAGAGCAGCTCTCAGCAGCACCAGCATCATTTGGTTTACTGTTCCAGACTGGCAAGAATAAGTGTTTTTGGAGAGTCCCGTACAAAGCAGGCTTATCAGCTGGGGTTCAGCCCTCCTCGCAAATAGTCTGGGAATATATTTCTACTGTAAGTGGGGTTTGTGCAGGAGCCAGCTGAGAATTTTTCAGCAAAACCTTTCTTTGTTAGAAAACACTGGTAGGGTAGAGCTTCTGGAGGGCACTGTCCTGAAAATGGTCACCAGGATGGGGGTCCCGGCTCTGTGACAGCTGGATTCTGGAAAGGCTGGGACTGTGGACCTGGCACTGGAGCGGCCCTTGGTGCCATGGGTGTGGGCTGGTGGTGGACAGAAGGTGTGGGGCCGTAGAGCTCCCGCGCAAGGCTGGCGGGGCAAGAGCTGGGCACTGGGTCCCCAACAGGTCCCTGAACTGTCACTCAGTGCTGTCACTTCTGGTTTTCCTCAAACCTGGGGCTCTGCACAGGAGGAAGCGAAGCCCCTGCATCGTCATGGGCCGGTGAGCCAGAGCAGATTGAGATGGGCAGATCGAACCTACGGTGCCAGGAGGGTGAGGGAAGGGCTCCTCAGGGCCCCAAGGAGGGCTGCAGCGGAGGCGCTGGAGCTGGAGAGCGAAGGAGAGGGGCTGCAGGCAAGGAGGGGAGGGATGAAGCCCGTGGGCACCAAGGAGGATCCTGGGCTGAGGCAGGCAGCCAGCAGCTGTTCCTAACGACACCTCTGCTCCACTAGAGAGGCTGCCGTACGGCCCCTTCACAGAGGTCACCCCTGTGGTGGGACCTTTGGGACCAGACCAAAGCGGGGGAAACGTGGGGAAGGGCAGACTGTGGAGGCTTGGGCTCCTCGACACACTCACGGTTCTTCCCCGGGAGCTTATTGTCACCCTGACCAGTCCCTTGGCTGCCACCACCACCCTCACCGGGTGCTAAAAGCAGCCCATGCCAGTGTGGCCTGCCTGGGGTAGCTGGTGGGCAGGTGGCTGTGGCAGCCCTGCGGATTGGGGTAGGGCAGCACCAGCTGCAGAGCTGGAGGCTCTGGTCGCTCGGCGGGAGCTGGAGGTGCCAAAAGGGGGGCTGAGGAGGGACCCGCTTGTCGTGCTGGGGCCCAGTGTGTGGAACCCTGGTGAAGAGGTCACTTCGTACAAAAACGACCAATCAATATAATTCCGTAACACATCAGACACCCGAAAGAAGCCACGTGTCAGAGTCTGGGCGTGCCGCAAAGCTCTGTGCTTTCCTTGGTGCCCTGTCCCAGCGGAGCCTGAGCCCACCCACCTGCACCTTCCAGGAGGACCTGGGTGCACCCACGCTGCTTGGAAAGCGCAGCCCCCGGGTCCTCCTTGCAGTTTCCAACCCCCCCTTTCGAGCCTCTTCTCAGACTGTCGCCTCAGCCTCTGGGTCAGCCACCAGCAAACAACCCACAGGAAGAACAGCTGCTGGGTGGAGGCACCTGTGGGTGTCAGGGTGGAGGTTCTGCAGGGATCGGGGCTACGTGTGCCCCATTCCCACCGCCCGGGACAGACGGGGAGGTGGGCTGGGGGCCCTCGGCAGCGCGGGCGGAGAGAGGCGAGCGGCAGGCAGGATAAACACTCCCTGCGGATGAAATGATTGCTGGGAGTCCTCTAAGTGGCAGATAATGGTGGCATAATTTCTTCTAAATTATTTCTAATCATAGCCAACTACTGGTTCATGAATGAAGCAGTTGTTAATTGTGACTTACAAATCAATATCTTGGGAGTTATTGCTCTCATGGAAGCAGTGCTCACAGTGCATTTTCAGGGCCTCTAATTGCAGCGCGGGTGCACGGCCAGGGCATCTGTGGCCTGAACAGCAGATTTTTAACCGCTTGGATTTTGCCGGTCCCAGGCAAGCTGCAGTTTTTTCTCGTGAAAAGGGAATAAAGCCTCAACATGGCTTTGAAACTAATGGTTCCTCTGCCGGAGAGGAGGGATGGTGGGGCTGTGAGTGCCGAAGGGGACATTACTCAGCCCGGGGACAGGCAACAGCTCTTTGAAATCTTTCCCTTAACAGCGTGCCTTGTGGAGGGTAAGGCTGGACAGGCATGTGGAAGGCAGTTGTTTCTTACCCTGGTGCTTCCTGGGCACATTCCCTTGTGCAGGCAGGTTGTGGTTGGTGCTGAGTGCCAGGGGCGCTGGGTGGCCCCGACCCCGAGAACGTGCCGCGGAGCTGGGCCGCATCTTCGCACGTTTTTGTTTGCAGGAGGGTGGTGGGTGCACGGGGAGCAGGCCCTGGCTCCCCTCGCCACTTGAGCACAGAGGACGGTTGCCTGGTGGGACGAGCTGGACCAGCTGCTGCCTGAGCAGAGGTTTCCCGGGGTGCGGCAGGGCTCTGCGTGGGAGGGGGCCGGCAGGATGGCTGGTGCTTCTCAGGCTGGACTAGGCGCCTTGTCTCTGGGGTGCCAGGACACAGGTTGCCTCTGGAGCTGCTGAACTGTATTTCTGACTTTTGTCGGCGCAGGACACGTCTGTGGGTGCTCTGCTTGGAGCTGGCACCTCGTTGCCCTGACCTGCTGCCGTTGGCGGTGGGGAGATCCTCCTTGTGCCTGCGCTGGACGTAGGTCCCTGCCTCGGTGTCCCAGCTGGGGCAGAGGCTGCTGCGCTCGGGTGCATGACCTGTCCTCACTGTGGAGACTTTACAGGCCAAGGAAGGGGTCACCCTGCCGGGAGGGGAGAGGCAGAGGCTGCTCTGGTTCCTCTGGCTCAGCCCCACACCTAAGCCACTATCCAGAGCATCCTGACCTTGCGCATCTGGGCTCCCCATGCTGAAGGAGCAGTGAGGACTGGCCATGAGCTGAACCCCATCACCTGCAGCCCCTGTGGGGTTGTTCTCGCGGCTGGTGGGAGCTCCCAGGCTCTTTCTGCCCCATGTCAGGCCAGGGCAGGTGAACCATTTCATCCCAGTGTACTGGAACTGGATGAAGAAGAACTTGACGGTGGTTAGAGAGTATCACTGACTGGGGATCCCCAATACTGGAGGAGGTCACAGGAGTCTTGAGCTACCTCAGGGTGATCCAGCAGGAGCAGAGCCATGTGTGGGTGCCTGCTGACTCTCTCCCAGGACCAGATCTAACTGTCAGTCTGTCTTGGCAGCAAGGACACCCCTGTGGAGAAGAAGAAGAAAGGGAAGAGGAAACATGAGATACCAGTGGACAGTTTGGATTTGGATCAGGATCTCCTGAGCCCATCTGTGCAGAGCCCAGAGGAGTCTGCGGAGTCGGCCGACAGCCAGGTATGGTCAAAGCCCTTGGCTGGCTGCTGGTGGGGGAAATCCCAGCTGCCTCTGAGTGGGGGAGGAGCTGGGACACAGCAATCAGAGAGCACTTTCAGCAGCGTGGCTGTTAGACCCTGGCTTTGGAGGGGAGCTGGTAGCTCATCTCCAGGGCTGGTGTCTGCCAGCCACACTGCTGGGATGGGTGCATGCTGCTGCCTGGGCTGCTGCACGTCCCTTGGCTCAGAGTTTCCCTCTCCTCCTGGTCTTTCCTGGCACAGCGCAGGGAGGGAGGTGGGCCCCGCAGGGCTGGGGAACTGCACGTGTCTCTGCAGGGCTCCTCTGCTTCAGGTCTTAGGGGCTGGTGGGACTCTGTGGGTTGGGCCCTGATGGAGACCTCAGGCTACTGGTTCTTCCCAACACCTCCGTCCCACTGGGGCAGGGGGTGGGCTGGAGGTCAGGCAACCCTGGAGCTTTCTCTCTTCAGCTCAAGTGAGGAGCTTGCTCTGCCTGTCTCCCCCATGACTGCCTTTTTCATCCCACACAGAAACGCCGTTCAGGACGGCAAGTGAAGAGGAGGAAGTACAACGAGGACCTGGATTTCAAGGTGGTGGATGATGACGGCGAGACAATAGCTGTGCTGGGAGCCGGGCGAACCTCCGCGCTCTCCGCCTCCACTCTGGCATGGCAGGCAGAGGTAGGGCTGGATGTGGGACTGGGCTCCCGGGGCCTCCTGGCCCAGGTTTGAGGAAGCGGGGAATCCCGGGCAAGGGTGGGGTGAGAGCGCGTCTTCCTGAGAGGGCGTCCACTGGCTTTGTAGGGACTGTTAGTGCACAAAGGAACGGACACAAGGCGTGCAAGTCCAACTGCTCCCCTCCTGTGAGGAGACTAAGCCTCTGGAACATGTTGTGTAGCTGGACATGTCGCTGAAGGCATGACCTGCCCACTGCCCCTGCCCACCCTTGGCTTCTGTCTCAGAGGCTCTGTCTGTGAGGTTAGTCTATTATTTGGCTCTGCCAGCCGAGGGCTTTTGTGAGTGCCAGGCCATAATTTTCTGCCCACATTGCTGGTCTCCATCGCTGCCTCGGAGCCAGCCTGACACCTGCCAGCCAAGCTGATGTGCTGGGCAGCGTGTCAGGGACCAGCTGGCGTCACTGCAGTTTGGGCCACGCTGCCCTGCCTCCTCTGCCCACTGGCTCAGCCCTGGCAGCTCCTTCCTGCTGCTCTGAGTTGGATCCCCCAGCTCATCCTCTCCCTCTGGTCACTAGCAAAGCTGCCAAATATTAATAATGGTCACTGATTGTTTTCATAGTGTCCCCATATCCCTCTCTAGGCCCCTTTTCACCCCTCTTCTTTGGTGTGGTGTATTAGTCATCTCTGTTGTTAAGCCAGTAAGTGAGACCTGGCCTAATGCTGCCTGCCACGCCCGGAGAGAGCAAGGTGCTGCTTCAGCTGCTGCCCAGGGCCGTCTCTCCGAGAGCCTCCTGGCAGTGATCTCTCCCGTGTCGCGGTGCATACCCTGCGCTTGCCGCGCTGCGGTGCTGGGCCCAGCATCCTGCCCCAACCACAGAGCGGGTGCCAAGGCAGCGTGTCAGCTGAGGGCTGGGGTGCGGAGGGGTTGCTGCAGCCCTGGGGACCACCTTGACTTTCCCAGACCGTTTTTGGTGAGTGCTGTGGGATGTCCCAGCTATCTGTCCCTCCCCAGCCTGCCTCATGCCCTTCTTGGAGGGGTCTGCAAAGGGACATCTCAGGGCTGCTTTGCCATGGGCCAAACTGCCGCTGTCTGAAGGGGCTGAACAGAGTCCTTCTCCTTCCTGCTCTGCTCTTTGCTTTCCCTCCTGCTGCCATAACCATGTCCCAACCAGGGCAGGGCTGATATTTCTAATGCTCAGGCAAGTTCCACATATTTGCTGTCCCCTTGATCTTTCCATGCCTCTCCTGCTGCAGGGCAGACAGGCACAAGCCCAGCTCTCTTGTCCCTTGTTTGTTGGGGCTGGTCCTGCCACAGTACGTGGCCAGCAGAGCCTTGCCCTCCCCACCTGCGCTGTGCCTGCCCTCGGAGCTGGAAGTGGGACAGTGTTAGGGCCACCTCCAGCAAATATCATGTGCTCAGCACGAGGGAGTGGGATGGGAGCCTGTGAGTGGCCAGCAAAGGGTCTCTGTGGCCTCATGGGCTGATTTCTTCATGGCAGAGTCGAAGCCTGTGGAGGAAAGGACTTTGAGCCTGCTGGGCAGAGCTGTGTGGGCGGTGGTGGGGCTGGGGCACTGCGGCAGCAGCATTGCAGGATGCCTGTGGCAGGGCCTGACAGCCCTGCTCACTGCTACGCTGAGATTGTATAAAATCCAGCACTACAGGATTGTATAAAAGCTAAGGCAAGTCAGAGATCTGGCACAGAGAGTGGCGGGGAGCTGGAGGTTTGCATGTTTTGCCATATCTCCTTCCCTGAGTCTCAGGACAGAAGCTCCGTCCTCATTTCTGGGAGACTTGCTACCCTCTCGGGCTGCCCTGGTCTAGCTGGAAGGATCTGCACGGCTAGATCTGACCGTGCTGTGGCCTTGCCAGCGTGGGGAGCACAGGCAGAGGGCGAGTGTAGCTGTGCTGGCAGCACCTGCACCCTCGCAGCCAGCAAGGGTTCCCTGAGTGCAGCTCTCCCAGCTCCCGCTGCGGTGACTCTGCGCGCCCGCCCGGTGGGCTGGGAGAGGAGCAGGCAGCTGCTCGGGGCTGGGAGGTTGCCAGAGGCCAGGCCACGCGATGAGCCAGGAAAACACCCATCCGCTCTCCCATCCCCAGGAGCCTCCCGAGGATGATGCCAATATCATAGAGAAGATCCTCGCCTCCAGGATGGTGCAGAAGGAGGTGAGTGGCAAAGATGTCAGCGGGGCTGGAGGTCCTTTGGCAGAGGAGAGAGGCGGCCTGGTTGCCTTGTGCAGCGGGGCTGTGAGACACAGCAGCAGTCGGTGCTACCGTGCTGGACTGGCACCGCTTTCGGTTGGGAATTGATGTGGTGCCTCTCCTGCCTCTGGAGAGGGGTCAGGCCTGGGCCAATGCCCAGGAGGTGTTTGAGTCCCCTGGCCCCAAGGGTGGTCTCACACACGTTCCCCAGGGCCACTGAGGCTGCAGGGCAGGCAGGACGCCGAGGGCCTGGCCGTGCCCTCTGGCCACGGGGCTCAGCCTGCCTGGAGCCTGTGGCCGGGCAGAGGACGTCTGCCCGTGCCTCGGCCACTGCAGATGGCCCCTAGAATCTGCACAGGCTCTGACCGTCACTGACTCTCCTTCCCTTGGTTTCAGGCTCATCCCGGAGGCCTGACGTTTGAGATGGAGGAGTTCTACGTCAAGTACAGGAACTTGTACGTGCAGCATTGGGGTGCTCTGTGCCGTGGCAGTGGGCCCTGCACGCGCAGCAGTGAGGGCTCTGCGCTCCCACCTCTGTCCCGTCCCGTCCCCAGCTGCAGCCCCAGCAGCCCGGGCTGGCCCAGCTGTCCTTCTGCGCCAGCCCTGAGAGAGCAGGAGAGCTGCAGCAGCTGCAGTGCTCGTTTTTGGCCAGGGCCTGGGCCGTGGCTTCCTCCACTTTGGGGTTTCACGTGGCCGAGGGTGTTCTCTGGGTTCCTGGGACATCCCTGCTGCTCTGCGTGGTGAATGGGATCGAACCCAAAAGCGTCTCTGGTCACGTTTTGTTGGTGGTTGTTTTTTCGCTCTGCAGCTCCTACCTCCACTGTAAGTGGGCAACTCTGGAGGAGCTGGAGAAGGACCCCAGGATCTCCCAGAAGATAAAGCGCTTCCGGAACAAGCAGGCTCAGATGAAGCATATTTTTACAGAGGTGAGAGCTGAGTGTGGCAGCAGCCGTGCCCAAGCCTGACTCACTGGGGCTTAGTGCAATGGCTGACCAGGCTGAGAGGTGAGCGCTGCCTCCGGCACCTCCCTGGCCAGACAAGACCCGCTCCAGGGCCGACACTCAGGGCTGAGAGTGGGCAAGGAGAGCTCACTGTGCAGCTGTGCGTGCCCTGCCTGAGCCCTGCCATAGCTCAGGGGTCCTGGGCTGCAGCCCGGAGCCTTCCCGTGGCCCCTCGCTGGCACCGTGGCAATGCCCAGGCAGCAGGATGGCACCTGGAAGGCTGGTCGAACCAGGGCACAGCACGGGCAGGTGTGGCTGTTGCAGCCAAAGGGCTGTGACAGTGCCCTGAACACCCATGGTGTCATTGACAGAGGTCTGGGCAAGGTGATAAATGTCACTTGCCAGGCACTGCCGACCCTGGAAGCGTTGCTCAGTGGGAGGGAGGGCAGAGTGCAACGCTGGGGGGGCTTTCATGGTGGAGCAGAGATGCTACTGGAGAGAGGGAGCTATAAATACTTGGGCTTAGGGCAGCTCCTGCCTGCTCTGCTCTATAAGCAGATTAATCCTGTTTAATGTGAAAGGTGTTCTATAATTTATCTTGCTGCTTCAGAGATAGTTGTTGGATCTCCTCAGACTGCCCCTTACAAGTGTAAATCAGGCCAGTAGGCTATGAAAATTTCTCCATGGATGTAGTTGGAAAGCTGGGGGTGTGTGTCAAATTTCTCGCTCCTGAGTCTGTTTGAGGTCTTTCCCAGGATGCAAAGAAGCAGCATGTGTTGGAAGGCACTATACCACGAACAATTAAGCAAGGAGCAAATGCTCTTTCCTGTGACTAACAGGGGCTTGGGGAGCTGTGAACACAGAAGCCTGTTTTTACTCCTTCCCAGGCTCTAGGCAATGTGTGTGTCTGAGGACCACTCCAGGCTGAAAGCCACTCCTCCCCAGGTGTTCCTGGCCGGAGGATGGATGAGCCCTTACTCATAACCAGTTGTTGCTGGTGACTGCTGAGCTGAAGGTGGAGAGAGAGAGAGACAGAGGCAGAGAACAAGGTGCCATCCCTTGCAGAGGAGAGAAGTTCATCTGGTGCTGTGGGTGGCTCTGTGCTATGGCAGTCACGGCTCTGAATGCTGCATGTAAGCTCAGGGCTTTGTACCTTCGGGCCAGATGGAGTGGAGAGAACGTTCCTGCCTCCCAGCAAGGGCAGCATGGAGCCCATGGCCGCTCTGAAGCGAGGTCTGCAGGGCTCCTGCGTCCTCCCTGCACAGAAACAGATGTCGAGTACCTGCATCCAGGACACTTGATGTGCTGAGCACAGCTAGCAGCATCCTGGGGACAGATGCCCTGCAGCTGTTTACTTGTGCCCACCATCTGTTTAACCCTGGAATCACTTTGAACTTACCTCTCTCTTTACTCTTTGCTCTCGCAGCCTGATGAGGATTTGTTCAACCCAGACTATGTGGAGGTAGATCGAATTCTGGAGGTGGCTCATACAAAGGACCCTGACACCGGGGAGGTGAGTGGCTGCATCACCTGCTCGCCTTGCAGAGGGACGTTTGGCAGGAGGCACAGACCCACGATGTGTGTCATCTCTGAGCACCCTGAGGCCTTGGCAGCTTTGTGCAGCCTGAGCCCTGTCCCCAGGGATCCCCTGGCACAGGGGGAAGGGAGTGCCACTGAGCGTCCCAGTGGCTCACTCTCGGTGGCAGTCTGTGCCTGTGCGCCGGGGCTGAGCGGCCATGAGCCCTGCGCTGGCTCTGAGCCCGTCTCTGCACCGCAGGAGGTGACTCACTACCTGGTGAAGTGGTGCTCACTGCCCTACGAGGAGAGCACCTGGGAGCTGGAGGAAGATGTCGACCCAGGGAAGATCAAAGAGTTTGAAGCCCTCCAAATCCCTCCAGAAATCAAGCACATGGTAACGTACCCAGAGGTAACGTACCCGGCTGGCAGCTCAGTGCCCTGGGCAGTCAGGGACCATCTGGGTCTTGCCAAAGTCCAGCAGTGCTGACCTTCTTGTCCCATATCCTTCCCTCCGGATGGGTTAGTTAGCAGGATCTGAGGGTGGGATCACAGACCTTGCTGTGAATCAGCTGTCAATGACTGTTCTGAAGTGTTGTCCTGATGCGCAGTCCCAGAAATGGAGTCCAGCCTCCCTGAGCCTCTTCTTCTCCATGGACCTTGCTCTTGCTCTCTTCTCCTAGGAGCGCCCGGCATCCGAGTCCTGGCAGAAGCTGGAGAAATCCCGCGAGTATAAGAACAGCAACCAGCTGCGGGAGTATCAGTTGGAGGGCATGAACTGGCTGCTCTTTAACTGGTATAACAGGTGAGGGAGGGCGGGAGCCCTGTGCTCAGACACAGAGTTCTGCTGGCAGTGGGCCCCAGAGTGTGCAGTCACAGGAGCAGCAGAGCTGACAAACGGGGCCCTTACAGAGCCGCCACTGAGACCTTCCAGTGCTGGAGCTGGCAGGCAGCTGCCAGAAAAACTGTATTTTAGCTTTACAACTGAGTCTTTCTGAACGTTTCTCCCAGGAAAATGCTAATGAGTCTTGGAGAGAGTAGGACTTAGCTATGGGTCTAAGGTACACCTGGTTTTCAGTATTGACCAGGCTACTGGTGACCCATTCCTGTGGCAGGAGCGCAGGAACACGCAGGTTCTCAGATGCAGCAGGCCGTCAGATGTATCTTTCACTAGCTAGTGTGCACTCGAAGACAACATGTTTCACACTGACTTGGAGTCCATCATCTTGCAAGTTGGATGGTCTGGCTTACCCAGACTGGTTTTGACCACTGTACTATTGTCCCCCCACCCTCCACACCGCAGGGTCGGAGGGGAGTGGGTGGAGGTAATGGGCCTAATGTCCCATCAAGGAGTCGGTGACGGCGTGGCTCCTGCCCCTGAGAGCCCTGGTCACCTGCTCCTGTCCATCTCTGCAGGAAGAACTGCATTCTGGCTGACGAGATGGGGCTGGGAAAGACAATCCAGTCAATCACCTTCCTCTCAGAGATATTCCTGATGGGCATCCATGGCCCCTTCCTCATCATCGCACCTCTCTCCACCATCACCAACTGGGAGAGGGAGTTCCGCACCTGGACGGAGATGAATGCCATCGTGTACCACGGCAGCCAGATCAGCCGGCAGATGATCCAGCAGTACGAGATGGTGTACAGGGACACACAGGTGACTGACGCACTGGCTGCATCCACCAGCCCTGGCTTCCTTCACTTGGGAAGCACTGGGCTGCATGTGGAGCTTGTGGTTCATCTGGAGAGGGAGCGGTGATCATTTAAGACTCCTTGGCTGGCGTAGGCTCGGGGTGCACTGTGTATGAGTGAAGTACAGACCCGACTCATGCAGAAAGGGGAAGATGCAGCAGAGCCCCAACCGCAGCTCTTGTCCAGGCCTGTTTATCTACCCTGAAGCAGTGTCTGGTTTGGGGAGATGCAGCCAGTAGCCAGCGATGAAACTTGAGGGAACGTGCCTGCTGCTTGAGAGAGATGACTTGGGAAATCCTAGCTAGGAGTCAGATGCTGACACTGATATGTTGACAGGGTGTCAGACAGTGTCCTGCTACCCTGCAGGAGTCGAGCTGCATATGGTTTATGTCTCTCTAGGGTAACCCTCTCCCTGGGATCTTCAAGTTCCAGGTGGTTATCACCACCTTTGAGATGATCCTTGCTGACTGCCCAGAGCTGAAGAAGATCCAGTGGCGCTGCGTGGTCATTGATGAGGCACATCGCCTGAAGAACAGGAACTGCAAACTCCTGGAGGGGCTGAAGCTCATGGCCCTGGTGAGCATGTCCTGTCCAGATGCACATGAGAGCAGGGTGGGCCGGGGATGGCCGTGCCCAGCAGTCAGATGGCAGTGCCAGCTGCTCAGGCCTGGTGCCAGGGTGGAGAGCTCCCTGTCAGAGAGAAAACCGTCCAGGGCCCATCAGGTCTCTGAAGCAGTTCCAGTGACAGCGGGGGGGGGGGGGGCCTTTGATGGATGGGGCACTGGTACCGTGCAACCATCACAAGCTCCTTTTTGCTGAAGTGGAATATTAACCCACAGCAGCCCTAGCGCCCCCACGCCCTCCCATCCGTGTGTGCTCCCTGGCAGAGCTCTGCCTGGCCTTGCAGCGCTGCTCAGGCTGCTGCAGCACATGGCGGCAGTTGCTGACCAGCCGTGCGCAGCATCTCTGGCTGTGATGGGCCTTGTCCCCTGCGGTGAGCGGGGCTGCCCTGCTCAGACTGGTTTCTTACTGCTCTGCAAACACAGGACTAGTCTGTGCCAGGGATGGGGGTGCAGGACTGAGTGTGGTGAAAAAGGGATCAGTGAGCTGCTCTGAGAAATGAGTTTGGACATCCAGCTCCTTTCCAGCCCTGGGAGAGGCAGCACTGCTGTTTGCTGGTCCGAGGGGCACCAGGCCTATTGTGTCTCCCAGCCCTACCCAGCTTCTGTCACACTCACCTGTAGCTGGGCCAGACCTCTGAAAGTCATTGGTCTTATGTCTCCACTTCCCAAAGACCCTGACCTATGACTCGTGCAAGTCCCTGCTAGGCTGTGAGCACCCTGGGGCAAAGCAGGGTTGCTACTGACCCCACTTGGTAACTGTTGCCTTCCTTTGTGTAACTCCTCTGGGAGCCTCCCACCTTTCAATTTCCCTTCTTTCTTAGATGGTGACGTTCCCTGCAGTAGGTTTAACCTGAGCTGTGAGCAAGCACCCAAGTCTCTGGCACTGCTGCCCCAGGGGGCAGTACCTGGTGGTGCCTGAAGCCAGAGCTGAGCATCGAAGGGAGTGCGTTCTCCTTGGCTGGCACCATGGCTTTTCAGGGCGTGTGTGTGCCCCCAGGCCACCCAGAGTGCTCCTGAGGCTGCACGAGGAGGAGCGTTACACTCTTGGGACGCCTCGGACCTAGCCAGGCGTTCTGAGTCCTCAACCTATTTTCTGTTTATACCCAGGAGCACAAGGTGCTGCTGACGGGGACCCCCCTGCAGAACTCAGTGGAGGAGCTCTTCAGCCTCTTGAATTTCCTGGAGCCACAGCAGTTCCCCTCAGAGACAGCCTTCTTGGAGGAGTTCGGAGACCTGAAGACAGAGGAGCAGGTACCTAGGAGACTGGTGACTGTTAGCACAGGCTGCCGGGAGACATGGCCACTGAGCCAGGCGTACTCTCAGACGTGCTTCGTGGAACTGAATAGAATTTCTCATGCTGGGAGAAGTGAAGGTGTGACAGAGCTCCCAGTGCTGCTTTGGAGAGAGGAAACCAGCCTGTGCCAAGGCAGCACTCTGCTCCCCACCTTGCTCCCTCAATGCCTGGGCAGCACAGCTCACCTGCTTTTCCCACCTGGTCTGTCCCTGAGACCAACAGAAGTGTAGGGGGAGTGAGGAGATCAGTACGTCCGTGTGTCAGCAACCCCTGGCAGGTTCCCCTGGGAAGCTGTCCTCAAAAGGTTCTCTTGAGCGTGGGTCGTGTAAAGCAGCTCTGTCCCCTGGGCGGTCTCCATTTGAATGCCTGGCTCAAGGGGAGATTGTGCAAAAATTGTCATTCTGAGGGAGCAGGCATGGGCACATGGTGCAACCGTCATCTCGGCTGCTGTCAAAGCTCCTGCCTCTCTTCCTGCAGCAGGCACGTTTACCCAAGGCTGTGGGCAGCAGAAACGTCTGGAGTTCCTGGCCCAGGGCTGGTCACTCATGCCTGCCCCAAGGAAACCAGACCCTGAAGTTGTCCTGACTGTCAGCAGAGCAGCAGCTTCAGGGTCATTTGTAGTGGGTTTCCAGCCTGAGGAGGCGCTGGCATTGCAGACCCCTCCGCTGTTGTCCCCGTGCACTTGCTGTGCAGGGAGGACAGTGAATCTCTGTGCTTGCTCTGGCAGGTGAAGAAGCTGCAGTCCATCCTGAAGCCCATGATGCTGCGACGGCTGAAGGATGATGTAGAGAAGAATCTGGCACCGAAGCAGGAGACTATTATTGAGGTGGAGCTGACCAATATCCAGAAGAAATACTACCGGGCCATCCTGGAGAAGAATTTCTCCTTCCTCTCCAAGGGTGCCAACCAGCACAATATGCCCAACCTCATTAACACTATGATGGAGCTGCGCAAGTGCTGCAATCACCCGTATCTCATCAACGGTGAGGGCGGTGTGCAGGAGGTGGGAGGGGGACAGATAGCACTGCAACATTTACTGGTCACTCGCCCAGCTGAGGAGCCAGCTCAGGCACTTGTGCCATCTGCTGCTCTTGTGGTTGTGCATCCAGGCCCAGCACAGGGTTCAGTGATCTGCCTCGTTGCCCTCACAGGCAGCCCAGCTCCCCGAAAGTGCTGCTTTTTGGTGCGCACCTCAGGGTTTTGCGAGGGTCACTACGTTTGGGATTGTTCTGGCACAGGACCCTCTGCAGCATCGCAGCCTGGCTTTTTCTGCCAAGAGCTTGGGGCAAGCCCTGAAGGAGCAGAGTCACAGGAGCGAAGGGGCTTTTGGAGGTCTCTAGCCAACCTCCCCAGATCTGGTTGACTGCATGGGTTTTGTTCTGCACTTGCTGTTGCTTTCAACGGGAGACTGGGGCAGCTGCACCACCAGCCTCGCCAAGAGCTCATGTCCCTTCTCACCTGGCAGGAGCAGAAGAGAAGATCCTGGAAGACTTCCGTAAAACACACAGCCCAGACGCGCCGGACTTCCAGCTGCAGGCGATGATCCAGGCGGCTGGGAAGCTGGTGCTCATTGATAAACTGCTTCCCAAGCTGATAGCTGGTGGGCACAAGGTGCTCATCTTCTCCCAGATGGTGCGCTGCCTCGACATCCTGGAAGACTATCTCATTCAGAGGCGGTTAGTACAGCTTCAGCATTCACCAGAGCTCCTCCACATCACCTCCACCCTGCCCTGTAGATAGAGACTGGAAGCAGCAGAGGGTGAGGATTTGGCCAGTCTGTTCCCATGTGCCAAAGGATCTGACTTACAGGCTGGTGCTTGTGGGTGCAGAGACCCCAGTGCTGGCCAGCTCTGACCTATGCATTCTACCTCAGCCAGGGCAGGTGGAAATAGCACTTCCCTTGGGCCTGGTTCCTGTGAGCCCCGTGTCCATGCACCATACAAGGGGTCGTGCTGATTTTGCCATCACAAGAGGAATGGCTCTTGGGAACAACCACACACCGTGCACACAGGCTGCCTGTGTGCCCACACATAGCTCAGGGGAAGGGGCAGGAAGGGGTTTGTAAGCCACAGGCAGTTCGAGCTCTGCTGTGACCCTGCTCTCGCCTCTTCCCCTCTGGGAGCAGGTACACCTATGAGCGCATCGATGGGCGGGTGCGCGGGAACCTGCGCCAGGCCGCCATCGACCGCTTCTGCAAGCCCGACTCAGATCGCTTCGTCTTTCTCCTGTGCACGCGGGCGGGCGGGCTGGGCATCAACCTGACTGCTGCCGACACCTGCATCATCTTTGATTCCGACTGGAACCCGCAGAATGACCTGCAGGTAACAGGACGGGGCGGGGCGGGCTGCCAGGAGGTCCTGCAGCACGACTCCCGTCACCCACGCCACCTGGGCAGGGAAGGGCAGCGGCACTGGCTGTGCTGGACGCGGGGTGCGGTGCTGGGAGAGCTGGCAGGAGTGCCGGCAGAGGGGACGTGTCATGGGGGAGATGGCAATGTGGTTCTGAATGTACGAGTGGACCGCAGAGCCGGCAACACCATGTCCATAGCTGGTGTTGGAGGGGGTGAAGTGTTGGGTGCTCCCCATCTGCAGAGGGCCAAGGCTCCAGCCTGAGCCCCATGTCCTTGCCCGGGGGTGCAGGTGTCTCCGATTCCAGCTCCACAACAGCGCAGGCTGGCAGAGCCCTGCGGGTCAGTCACTAGAGGAGGTGGGTGGTGGGTGGGAGCTGATTGTGGCTCCGGTGGTGAGCGGTGGGTGCTGATGCAGAGTGCCACAAGCCACACGGGCCCCATCCTGCTGGGCTCACTGTGCTTGACGCTGTGCCCTCTGTGCTCCCAGGCTCAAGCTCGCTGCCACCGGATCGGGCAGAGCAAGGCGGTGAAAGTCTATCGCCTCATCACCAGGAACTCCTATGAGCGGGAGATGTTCGACAAGGCCAGCCTGAAGTTGGGCCTGGATAAGGCTGTGCTGCAGGACATCAACCGCAAGGGCAGCACCAATGGGGTAAGTTGGCTGTCAGAGTAGGGCCAGGTGGGTGGCACTGCGCGAGAGCGCTCTTCCTTCCGCTGCAAGTCAGTTTTTGGGCTTCTCTGCCCTCCCTCTTGGGGCAGAGGGAAGAGCCTTGCCTTGCTGTGCAGTGCCCAGGGCGGCCGGCCAGGTGGGTGATGCCCCCATGTTTTTGGGCAGGTTCAGCAGCTCTCAAAGATGGAGGTGGAGGACCTGCTGCGGAAGGGTGCCTACGGCGCTCTCATGGATGAGGAGGACGAAGGATCGAAGTTCTGTGAGGAAGACATTGATCAGATCCTCCAGCGCAGGACACAGACCATCACGATCCAGTCTGAGGGGAAGGGCTCCACCTTTGCCAAGGTGTGCTGCGCTCCATCGGGAGGGAAGGGGATTCCCTCCAGGGGTGCTGGGGGACACACTGGGAGCACACAGGGTGGGAGCCTCTTCCGTGTGTTGAGACATGGACACCAAGCTCTCCCACCTGTCCTGCTGCGCCCAGGAGTGAGACCTTGCTGGGACGTGGCAGCAGCGTGCTCTCCTGACTCACTGGTGGTCTGCAGAGCAACCAGGAGGGGGTCACCGGCCCCAGAGGGTGGTGTGAGGCTGCCTGGGAGGGTTCAGCTTCCCACTTTTCACTTGCCCTTTGAAGCCAGCTCAGGCAGGTGCCAGGCAGTGCCAGGACATGCTCTGTCACTGGGCCAGCGGTGTGGGCAGATGCAGAGCTGCTCTTGTGTCCCAGTCGGGCACTGCAGGGTGGAGGCCTCGTTCTGCTGAGGGGCCGAGGACTCCTGGCATCAGGCTGTGGCCAGAGCTAGACTCTCTGTCGAGGGCTGTTGTCAGACCTCTCCCTGGGGAGGATGGATGAGTTCAAAGCCCACATGAGATCCAGTCCTGAGCTGGGCAGATCTTCTGCTCATGGACTAAGCTCATTTGATCCAGAGCCTTTCACCTCCCCTGCCCTTCTGGACACCGGTGCTGGCTCCATGGGGTGCTTTGCTGAGCAGAAATGCAGATGGAGCCCTGGGCTGCCAGTGGCGTGGGAAGGAGATGTGGTACCTCCAGCACAGCCCTCCTGCAGCACAGCCTATCTCTGTCTCCAGCCTCATTCTTCTGCTGCCATGGGATGTGGCTCTGAAGGGGAGCCTCAGGGTGGTGGAACCCAGCCGCTGGCCTGCACAGGTGCTGCTGTGCTGTGGGCCCTGGCATCCCTGCAGGAAACAGCCCGAGCAGCCAGCTCTGTGCCACACTTGTCGCTGGTGTCCACTGAGGGCACCAAGGGCTATCTGTCCCTCCTCTTGTGGGTGGCACAGCTCAGGCTCTGTTTTGAACAAGGCAGGACTGCAGAAGAGAGGGGTTCAGCTCCCTTAAGCAAACAGCCCTCTGGCATATGTCAACGTGGGGTGTAACACCCTGTGGCAGTGAGGCTGTGCCCTGCAGACGGGTGTGTTGGGGATCTCTGTGTCGGGGAAGGCACATCTGGGTGGTGGGTTGCACCCTGTTCACTCCTCTCCTTTCACTCCCAGGCCAGCTTTGTAGCATCTGGAAACAGAACTGACATCTCCTTAGATGACCCCAACTTCTGGCAGAAGTGGGCCAAGATAGCAGAGCTCGATACGGACGCCAAGAATGAAAAGGTAAGATCCTGCCTGTGGCCTGTGTGCCCCACAGCTGGTGTGACACTGTGTGACCTGGGCTCCAGGCAGGAGCTGTGTGCTTCCACTGGGCTCGTGAAGGGATTTGTGCTAGTTATCAGGAATTACTGCAAGGGAAGGCTGACCCGAGAGTGCTGGCTAGCATTCCACTTGCTTTTGCCACATGTTGGGCTGCTCAGTCTGTGCTCCCAGCTACTCTCAAGCCTGTCTAAGGGGTGACAGTAGGGGCTGGCAGCATGTGAGGGGAGGAGAGGATGACACAGCAGCGCAATGGCATACCTGTGAACCCAGCAGACTGGTGTTCCTGGCTCTGTGTGAGCTGGAGCCGCGCTGACCTTCCCCACAGCACAGCCAGGGTGGGTGCTGGCCGCCTGGGCGGCTGGGGCTGGTGCTCTGGCTTGGAGCAGCACCAGGGCAGTCCCTTGCTGCCCTCCTGGCGTCCGCCCTGATCGCCCAGTTCCCCGACTGTATCACCCAACCCAGAGACCTTTGTCAGCATGCCACGGCCAAGCTACTGTGTTGCTGTGTGCTCTGGCAGGGCACGAGGGGCCAGGCTGGGGCTGGGGATTGGTGAGGTGAACGAGCCTCTTCCCATGCTTGGGGGAAGCTGCGTAGACATTCCCCAGCCCAAACCCGGGAGCCCTGGCACTGCGGGCGGAGGGGAGCGTTTGGTCTGGCAGTTCTGGAGGAGGCCTGGTGAGCTGACATGAATTTGTATCCTCCATCCTTCAAGCCCAGGAGCTCACAGTGCCAAGCACCTTCTGCAGCCCCCACCACCCCAGACCTCCAGGGCTAAGGAGGTGGTGTTTGTCATCGTGAAGCTCGGCTGGATGCCCTGGCTGTCCCGGCAGCGGGCAGAGAGGAAGCTGTGCTGCCTGCGACTGCACCCGCTGGCCTGGGCTCCCTCTGCCCTCGCCGGGTGGCTCTCCAGGGCCTCTGCAGGGCTGCAGCACCGTGGGTGTGTTCAGGGAACCTTCAACCCAACAGCAAGTCCAGCCATTCAGTGGCCCAGAAGCAAAGGGCACCAGGAGTTAGTTGAGGCTGGTGGGAACATCAGAGCGGGCAGGTCCCTGGAATCAGTCACGCATCACAGGGTCATGTTTAATGCTGAAGTAATAACTGTAATCACCCTTCTCAGTTGTGATTTATTCATGTTTAATATGTGGGTTCCAGCAGCAGCACAGGAGGATTTTGAGGAGCTGCAGTGACATGATTGTGCTGAGGCCCTGCTGGTCAAACAGCTTCTGTCAGACACGCTTGGTACCCCCAGGTCCCACTGTCTTCGTGGCTGTGAGGGCAGCCCTGGCTCTGGGGACCTCTCTGAGCAGTCACTGGGCTGTAATGGGAGCAGTGCACCGGCTGGGCTGGAGCAGGCAGTAGGTGCTGGCTGGAAGGCAGCACTCCTTTGCAGAGAAATGGCTCTTTGTGGTGAACACACCAAGACTGTGAGGGCTGTGAGGTGGTGGGCTGCTTCCCCGCCTCAGCTGGGCTCACAGACGAGGGCAGGTTGCAGGGAGGTTGGACTTCGTGGCTGTGGCACTGAGTGTCAGAGCATCTCTGTGTGGGATCCTGGATTGGTTTGAGTCTTAGAGCTCTGTCCTAGGTTAGGGCAGACTGGGGAAGGGGCTGCCAGGGGCTCAGTGCCCTGCACAGTGTCTGCAAATTCTGCCTCTCCCTTGTCTTCTCTGAGCAGGAGATGGCCTGCAAGGTCACCCCGGCCAGCTGGGTTTGGGCCTGACAGCACAGGGGTGTTGTGAGAGAGGCTCCTGCTTGGGCAAGCTCCTCCAGTACTTCCCCCTGTTCGTACAGTGTCAAATGCTCCCTCGTGCTGCCTGTTGCGTATTTTCCACATTCAACCATACACCCAGGCCTGAAGGGTTGTTTGAAGGCCATGTGGGTCAGGCTCAGTGTCGGGTGTTGCTTTACAAACGAATCTCTCTAAAAGCGGAATGCGATTAGGGATGGAGAAAGCTGCCCGGGGCTTCTCCCGGCTGGATGGAGCAAGTGGGCACAGGTGTGGGTTGTGCTGCTCCTTCCTCTGGTGGCGTTTGCAGCCCTGCTGTCCCTTCTTCAGGGGGGGACACAGGAGTAAAACCCAAGTGGATCTGTCTGGGTGAGAGTGTTGCAGCCTGTAAATGGATGTTCCCAGAGTCTCATCTCTTGTGTTTGCTGTTAAATTGGCTCCTTACCAGCAGCGGCTGTGGGCAAGTGTGGCAGCTGGAGCTCTGGTGAGCTGGCACCTCGCTTCCCTTGGCCTGGTAGCAGAGTTGCTGGGCGTTCCCCGCGTGCCTCTGAAGAGCATCTCCCGGTGGCAGCACGCTTGTTCTCGGCCCCTGGCTGCTCTGCCCGTGAGAGGAGCTCTCAGCTGAGCGCTGAGATGGAGCTGGGAGGGTCAGGAGGAGCGGAGGGGTGTGTTCCCATCTCTCTGCTGACCTTGCCGGGCTCATGGGCTCGGTTGCAACTCAGACTTCTCCTCCTGGCTCCTCCATGGAGCGCAGGGCGGTGCAGCCAGCCCCGGGACCTGCCGAAATTCCAGCTAAGGCAGCAGCACTGCAGAGATGGTGTTAGACAGCAGCAAGAGGGAGGCCCTGCAGCTCTGCAGCCATCACCACTCCAGTGGGAAGAATGGGAGAGGGGGGTCCATGCGCTTGAAATCCAGGCAGATGACATGGATTCACTTGACAGGGTGAGGCAAAGGAGAGGAGGCAGATACATCCTATTTGATTTCATGTCGCTCCCTCATGCATCTTCTTGGAAGCTGCCTTTCTTCATCCAGCCCACCTGTCCCCTCCTGATGCAGAAATTACACCTCCAGCACCACGCTTGGTGCAGGCAGCGCTGGGAGGGCCGGGAGGATGATTCAGAGCTGAATCAGCTGCTGATTGTCAGCGGCTTGAACCCAGAGGGCCCGTTTTTCAGCCTGCCAGCGCTCAGCCTGAATCTTGTTCTGGCCAGGAATTGTCTCGTGTGTGTGCGCAGAGCCATGCACGGGTGGTTTGGAACAGGTGTCCCAGTGGGAAGGTGATGGCTAGCCACGGGGCTGGCGAGCGGGGACCCGGAGGCGTGAGCAGAGCAGGGCAGCAGTGTGGAGAAGAGAACATGCTCTGCCCTGCTGGAATGCAGGAGCTTCTGCCTGTACCTGAGCGCGTTCTCCTCTCTGTCCCTTGTAGGAGAGCCTGGTCCTTGACAGGCCCCGGGTGCGAAAGCAAACCAAACACTACAACTCCTTTGAAGAGGACGAGCTGATGGAGTTCTCTGAGCTGGACAGCGACTCGGATGAACGACCCACACGCTCGCGGCGCTTCAACGAGAAGACGCGGCGGTACCTGCGGGCTGAGTGCTTCCGCGTGGAGAAAAACCTGCTCATATTCGGGTGAGTCTCACCCGCTCTGAGAGAGCACAGGCACAGCCTCCAGCTGCCTCAGCCACTTTCTGTCTGTCCTGCTTGCAGTGTCGCCTCCATCCAGCAGTGACCTACCTCCCTGCTGGCGCCTGGGCTCTAAGTGAACATTTGGGATGGAAGGAGAGTGAGGGGGGCAAAGCGTGAGCTGGCAGTCGGCACTTGCACAGACTGCTCCTGCATCTGCTACCTTCGGTCCTGGGCAAACCTCTCCCCATCTCTGCTCCTGTGGTGTGGGGGCAGAACACCCCTGTCCAGGGGAGCTGACAGGCCCATGGCCCTGAGCAAGCTCCTGGAGAGAGGTGCTGGCGAGGTCACTAATTGCACAGAAGTGTTGACTCTGTGTTCCTGCTGTTCCAGCTGGGGACGCTGGAAAGATATCCTGACCCACGGGCGGTTCAAGTGGCACCTGAATGAGAAAGACATGGAGATGATTTGTCGAGCCTTGCTGGTCTATTGCGTCAAACACTACAAGGGGGATGAGAAGATCAAAAGTTTTATCTGGGATCTCATCACACCGACAAAGGACGGCCAGAACCAGGCTCTGCAGAATCACTCAGGTATTGCGTGTTCTCTCTGCCATTGCACCTGTACCTGTCGCCACTGTGCCAGCCTACGGGGCTGAGGGTGTGGAATTCAAAGCGAGCAGTTGTGCTTGAGCACCGTGACTCTGTCTGCACAGGGAAAGTGGCTGCCATGGGACTGAGCTCCAGCAGCGGGGGCTGGTGGGGGGGGGGGGGCTATTTCCTGGCTCCCAGTGCCACGACTGGTGCAGAGAGAGCCATGTGGTGAGAGCAGAGATGGCATCTGACTCTCAGGTGGACACTAGTGAGTATTTTCTGGCTTGTGAATACTGTCAGGGTCCCCCCGTGCATGGAGACACTGGGCAGTGAGCTTTGGGGCACTGGTGACCGTATGAACACACTGGGTGTGATAGATGTGAGGTGCTTGTAGAGTGTAGACGTGCCTGGCTGCTGTTCCTCAGGGCTTCGCAGGACACAGCGTGGGTCATTGGGCAGCCCCAATGCCAGCAGCTGAGACTGCTGGGCACAGCACCCGCGACTGTGCAGGGGAAGCTGCTGGTGCAGTCTGTGCAGCCGTCTCATCCTGGGTCACCAGATTGTGTCTCCTTTCATCATGATTCTTGTCCCACACATACTGATCTGCAGGACATGCCCTGATGGGTGGGGATGCAGTCTTTGTTTGTCCCGAGACCTCTGCAATACAGAATCCTACCCAGGTGTTGCCTTCGCTCACTCTTCAAGCAGGACCCTTTGTCTCAAGTTTGGCTGTGCCCTCCCTGTCCAGGGAACTCATACGCCACGTGAGGTCCACATATCACACCACAAGTCCAACTGGTGATTACATCTGCGTTCCGTTGGGTGGAGGTTTGTGGTTTATCCTCAGCTTCAGGCAGAGGCCTCCTCCAGCCCTGCTGTCCTGTGATCTCTGACTCTGCCTGGGCAGAGGGGCTCTATGGGTCCCCGCTCTGCCCGCAGCACAGCCTCTGCTCCCTGCAGTGTCCCTCGGGGCAGGAGCAGCACAGTAAATAGTGCCTGCCATGCAAACAGCGTTGTGCAGCCCCACTGGCTTTTGTCTTTGATGATATGAAGCCAGAGCAGGTGCTGGCTCCCTGCATCAGCTGGAGGGCTGTGGCCTGGGCCGCGTGGTCACTGCCGTTCTGTGCCAGAGGACCCAGCAGCACAGTGCCCGCGGCTCTCGGGGCAGGTGGATTGGGCTGGGAGGGCTGGCTGGGGAAGGCCACGGCGCTCCCTGGGGAGCTGTGGCACACGGTGAGTAGCGAGGGGGCCGGGACTCTCCAGCCTGCCTTTGGCGTCAGGGAGCCCGGCTGAAACCGAGCATCTCTTTTGAGGTGGCGGAGCACCGGGAAGGCTGTTCTGGAGTGGTGCTCTTGCTGAGCCTCCCGAGCGTGTTGAATGTTACTGGGTGTTTAAAAGCTGACATCACCGTTTCCTTCTCTCTGTAAATGTCTCACAGGCTTTACAGCGCAGGGTTTCAGCACGTGGCCTTCAGTGGCTCAGGTTACTCCCATCACCTCCCGCAACGTGAGCCACTCTGGCAGCGCTGTCCCCTGCCCTTGTCACACAGCCCTGCCCAGAATGGTGCTGGGACTGGACTGGAGAACCCTGTGGGGAGCAGAGTAAGACTAAGAAACAAATTGGCTGATAGGAAAGGGCTCGATTTAGATGATGCCAAGTAACGAATAAGCTGTGGGTTCAGTGGAGAGTCAGGAATGCTTTAGTGCAAGAACAGCATTAAAATTAGATATTTAGCAGAGGGAAGCAAGCAGGAACTTCCCCATCAACCCTTCAGAGTGGCTCTTCCCACCTGTGGAATGCCCATGTGGTCTTGGACAGAGGAACGACAAAAACATCCAGCCTAACCCCAGGAGCTGGGGGAGAACAGGGCCCTCCAGTGTATAGCAGTTATGCTGCAGCTGCTGCTGTGGCTCACTGAGGAGCCTGAGGTACAGCTCCTGTTTGCAGAGAGCTGACCAGGCGAGACGTGCTCTGGGCCTCCCTGATGTGCAGAAAGCAACGGGAACCTCCAGCCCTTGCCCCATCCTGGGCCTGTTCCTTCTCCATCCTGTATCTGCCCGACTGCGAGGGGTGAGCACAGCACATGGGTGGCCCAGATCAGAACCCGGAGCTCTGCTCTCCTCCAGCCCCATCCTGCCTTACGCCCTGGAAGGGGCCAACCTGCTGAGGAAGCTGTGTTTGCCCCGGGTTCATCAGGCCAGTTGGGTGCTGGGGCAGGAGCCTGGGTGCCCACTGGTGGCCTCCACTGGGCTGGAACCGTTGTCCTGTCGTGGAGCTGCAAGCTTTAGGCTTGTGCTGAGGACACAGCCATGCTCTCGTTTCCTCCTTGGTGGTAGAAGACCAGACAGGTGGGACAGGGCTGCTCGGGCACTTATTTGCCCTTCACACACGTAGGCAGGGCAGAGCATCTGCAGGACCCTGCCTCAGAAGTGGCTGCCCAGAGAGGCAGCTCATCCCTCTCAGGAAACTCCAAACAAGAGGGACCCCACCAGGAGTTGTTTCCATGTTCTGCTGTGAATTCACATCTTACTTCAGGGTTGAAAATGTGTTTGATTTTAAGCTCCAGCCACTGGATCTCGTTTTATCTTTGTCAGCCAGCTGGGACTGCGTTCCTTTTCCCTTTGGAACCTTTGCCAAGTGTAGATGCCCCGCAGTGATCTGGTTCCCACGCAGCCTTCCTCCTGGTGCACGGACTACAAAACACCCCTCACAGATCAGGTGGTTGGGATTGTCTTCTGGTCATATGGGAGCCTCTTGTTTGAACTCTTGTCCCAGTTTACCCTGTTGTCCCCGTAAGGCAAACTTCAAAGCTGGTTGTAGTGTCTAGGTAAGGCTCTAAGAGCCATGCCCAGGATCAAGGTCCCTTCTGTGCTTCTCTGTGACAGTTTTATACATCAGGGGCCCATGTAATCCTTTGTGTGCGGCGTTGCACTGAGAACTCACAGCAGTTAGGTTTCTTTGGTCATCCCCGAGTTTTTCTTGGAGGTGGAGCCTCCCATGCTCTGCTTTGACCTTGCACACTTCCCACCCTGGCTCTCCGACCTGCAGCCAGGAGCTTCTCGTGGCCTGCTCCAGCTCCTTGGCTCACCTCAGAGACCCCTCGCAGTGATCCCAGCCGTGCTCGTGGTGCTCACTGGCTGCCCCTTGCTGTTACAGGCTTGTCAGCACCAGTGCCCAGAGGCAGGAAGGGGAAGAAGACGAAGAACCAGATGCTGCTTCCCGAGATAAAGAACGCGGACTGGCTCGCCACCTGCAACCCTGAGGTTGTCCTGCATGATGACAGCTACAAGAAGCACCTCAAACAACACTGCAACAAGTGAGCACAGGAGCCTACGCCAGCTCAGGGAGACTGTGGGCTGAGAGCTTTTAGCGTGGGGAGGGCAGGAGGGAGCTGCAAAGGGCTCACAGCCCACACGGATCACCCTGCTCCGGCTGCTGGACTGCGCTTGGTGCTCCTCCAGCTGGCGGAGCTCTGGGCACAGGGCTCCAGCAGATTGCAGGGCTGGGCACTGTGGCGTGACACCACGTGGCCGGTGCTGTTCTGCTTTGAGAAAGTGGGGAAACACAGTGTCAAGCAGGTTTCTCTGGCCTTGCTGACCCTCAGAGTGTCCCCCTGAAAACGCTCTGTCAAGGGCCATCGGGCTGGGCCCTGGGCTGGCGTCTGAGCTCCTGCGTGCTAGCGTGCCTTCCTCTGTGCCGCCCCGGGACAGGGTGCTGCTGCGGGTGCGGATGCTCTACTACCTGAAGGCTGAAGTGCTGGGGGAGGCAGCGGACAAAGCCTTTGAGGGGACGCCCGCCAGGTAGGGACCTCACGGCGAACCCTTGTGATGCTTTTCGGGGAGGTGACAGCGGTGCTCGAGCAGTGCCACAGCCATCCAGCCCAGCCGCGTGTGGGCTCACCACGGCTCCAGGCGAGTCAGACCCTGCAGCGAAATCCACAGGTCTTGCTTGGGCAAAACCTCATCCTTAGACAGCAACTCCGCCTGAGCAGAGACTGAACTGTGACAGCCCTGGTGAGGAAGCTCTGAGGCTGCAACACCAGCCTGGGGGTGGTGAGGACACTCGGGGACATGCTCCAGCCTGCAAGAAAATGTCCCCATGTGCTGCTTGACAAGTTGTCCTTTAGTCCAGAGTGGGAGCCCACAGAGACTGTGCCCGGTTCCCAGGGCCAGGCCCTGGAGCAGAGCACGCCCCATCACTGTGGCCTGCAGTCCCTTCCCAGCTCTGAGGACAAGGGGGCCAACAGGATCTGTTAATGGCCCTGAGGCTGCAGCCTGCCAACCCCTGACTAGCCTGCGGAGACTCAGCTCAGTGCTTCAGAGAGAAGCTGAACTTCATTTCCTAGAGGATAGGCTGCTGCCTTCCCCAGTGCAGCTCCACCAGCACAAGTCTGCGGAGGGGATGTTGCAGCCCACCCCCCCAGACATGCGGTTCTTTTGGAGCTGGCTGGTGTCCCCCACGAGATGCTGTTGAGTTCAGATAGCATCTCCAGGCCCTGCATCCAGATAGGATCTCCAAGCAACTTGGGTGGGAAGGGAGAAGGGCTGTGCAGCCTCCCCATCTCTGGAGAAAAAGGATGGGGACGGCAGTGGATTGCGGTGGAGCCAAGGCCGTGCAGGTGCACCCCAGGCCACAGCAGGGTCTTGCATTCGTGAGCTGTCCCCAAGCCAGCGAGTGACGGCTCCCGTCTCCGCCTGCCCAGCAGTGCCCAGTGCACTCCAGTGTCTGGTGAGGCTGGGACAGGGGTGTTCATACCTTTTCTGCCACAGGGAGCTGGACGTGCTGCTGCCAGACATTGACTACGTGGAGATCCCAGTGGACTGGTGGAACGCCGAAGCCGATAAATCCCTTCTCATCGGTGTCTTCAAGCACGGTGTGTACCCAGCTTTCTCGTGGGTGCCAGGTGTGAGAGAAGGACTCAAGTGGAACACGTGGCCAGATCTCCAGTGGCTGGAGGGGGCATCACGTCAGTGCAAGGGGGCAGAGCCGCGGCCATGCGCCATAGCCCCGCAGGGCCCAGGCAGCTCCCCCGGGTGCTGGCAGCTGCTGGGGCAGTGAGGCTCCCGTACTGAGATGCCCAGGGTGGCCATGCCCAGTCTCATGGCAGACTCCTTGGGTTTGCCAGGAGCAGTTGCCACGTGAGGGCAAGGAGGAAGGTGCAGAGCCTCTCCTGGCTTCCCCAGCCCTGTGATGAAGTCTGCCCATGGTTTCTAGGAGCACGGGGCTATTTGCTCCCAGCTGCATCTCCCCATGGGTGCTGTGCACAGTTCTCCCAAGCACAGCGCTGGCTGCCAGGCAGGGCTGCCTGGTGGGATAGAAAGGCCAACCTTTCCCTTTCCTGCTGCCCAGGGGCTGCAGGGCAATTAGCAGCTTTGGGGAAAGCATTCTGAGTTGCTAGGGGTGAGAATTGCTCTCACAGCAGCACAGACAGAGAGTGAGAGCTGTGTCCCACAGAGCAAGATGTTTGCCTGAAAGAGGCTCAGACCTGGCTTTGTGCCATCTTTCTCCTTTTTGACGACCCGTGGTGGTTGGCAGGTTACGAGAGGTACAACGCCATGCGGGCGGACCCGGCGCTGTGCTTTCTGGAGAAGGTGGGCATGCCAGATGAGAAGCTACTTTCCGCGGAGCAGGGCGTCGGCGATGGGGCCCAGGATGCTGCTGAAAGGTGGGAATGGATCCAAGCTCTCCAAGGCTACCTGGCTCACTGCTGGGGGCCGTGTGAGCAGTGGGGCAGTGCTGCGGGGTGAGCTGTGTGCAGGGAAGAGGAGGGAAGCAGAGCATGTGTCTCAGCACAGCAGGCGGGGGGGGAGCTGACTCGCCGGTATAAGGCAGAGGGATGGCACAAGCTCCAGTTCTCTGCTCCTTCCTGCCAATGACTGGCACTACCAGGGACTGATCCACTCTCTTACCCAGGGGCAGCATGGAAAAGGAAGACAGTGGTGGAGAAAAGCTGGAGGGGCTGCCAAAGCAGGAGGTGAGTGGGATTCACGGTGATCAGTGAACATCTGTCCTGCAGGCTTGGCTCCATCAGCTCTGCTGCAGGGCCCAGACACCAGAGCTGCTGGTGACCCTGCTCAGTGGCAGCTTTGCCGTGCTGTGCACAGGCTCTGCCCCATGCTGTCTGTGTCGTCCCTGCTCGCTGGAGCACAGCTTCTGCTGCTGCCTCTGTGTTCCCTGCAGACCTGGGCAGCAGCCACCTTGTGTGGAGCTGGAGGGGACTGAGAGCTGGGGAGGGCAGTGTGCTGGCCCTCACACGTGGCTTCAGGAGCTATGTGAGGCCCTGGCAAAGGAGTCAGGAGGTGTCCTGAAAGAAATGGCCCCAGGAGAGAGGAAGAGTGGTGAACGAGGCAGCACAGGAGGGTGCAGGGTTTATCTGAGCAGCAGAGGCTACTCCTGTCCTGGGCAGTGGCACAACAGCGTACGTCGCTGTGGTGGAGCCCTCCTCCCGGCCCAAAATAGATGGCACTGCGCCTCTGGGCTGTCACTTCCTCTGTCCGCGCTGCCCTGAGCCCATGTGCTAGTCAGCCAGCGACCAGCCCGAGGGCACGGGACATGTGGCTTTGCCTGTCCTGCCACACAGTGCCCTGCCAGGGCCAGGGGGCTGTGGGGGGGCTGTGCCCTCTCTCATGGTTTCCTTCTGCAGGACATCGTGGCTGCTGGGGTGGGTGAAGCCAGTGAGAAGCGTGACGAGCCAGCGGCAGGTGAGGCCGTACCTCCCGCAGCGTGGTGCGTGGCTTGCCGGGGGCCGAGGCGGCACAGCCGGAGCGGGAGAGCTGGGGCGGGCACTGCTGGGTCTGGGGGGGCATGCTGCTGGCTGGAGGCCCCTGTCAGGAGCCCTCCTGTGCAGAGACACGCGACCCAGGAATGGGCTTTGTGGCAGGACAGCCAGGGTCCCAGAAAAGTTGCCAGCCAAAGCCGGCCAGGGAGTACTGTGGGCCGTGGGCCTGTCCTTGCCTGTGCAGTTGCCGGTGTGAGATGAGCGTGCGGGGTCTCTGCAGCGGGCAGTGCTGGCAGATGCCGTGGGCCGGCTGGCTCCTCTGCTGAGCCGGGAGCTGCAGTCCTCTCCCGTGCATGGCCTGGCCCTGAGCTGTCATTCCTACCCCAGCCTCCACCTCTGGGCTCTCTCTGAAGGATGCCCAGCCGTGGGAGGCTGTGAGCCAGCAGCATTTGAGGTGCAGAGGCCCTGGGATGGCCACCACAGCCCCCCACTGATGACTGTGATCCCCAGTGTCCCCCATGGGAGGGAGAAGGCAGGAGGGGGCTCTTGGAGCTGGCCGAAGGGACATGGGAGCCTGTGGCTTTGAGTGTGGATTAAATACTAATGTCCTTGCTGATGTTTGAAGCCCAGGATGGCTCCGACTCAGACAGATCCTGCTGGCCTGTCTCATCTGCTCTCACAGCCAGACTGCGGAGGCTCGTCACCGTGTACCAGCGCTGCAACCGCAAAGAGCTGCCTCCCCGTGCAGAGATGCTGGTGCCCGGTAACCATGGATACTGGCTGCAGGATGAGATGTTCAGGAGAGCCTCTGAGATGGACTCGGTGAACAAAGAAATGCAGAAAAGGTAACGCAGCAGAGAGTCCTTTCCAAAGCTGATGCAGGCGAGTTGAAATCCTCGCCTCTGGATTTACCTTACACCCTGGTGAATGCCCCAGCGGCTGTCCGTGCAGCCAGCTGCCCGTGTCCTTGCTGGGCAGGCGTCGCTCCTTCCAGCCGTGAGGGAGCCTTGTGGCTCCAGCAGCCAGCCTGCCTGGGGAGCAGCCCCCACGGCAGTTTGTGGGTAGCGCTGGTGGCGCGGCGAAAGGAGGCGAGGAGCCAGCTCCTCAGGGTCAAACCCAGTGTCTGCTGGGCCAGGGATCCCCTCAACCACAGCAGAGCAGGCGCTGGAGGGCAGCGTTTGCGCTTGGGACACAGCGTGGATGAGGAGTGACGGATGGATGCTGTCACAACCTGTGTGCATGGCTTTTCTGACGCTCATGGCTCTCACAACACTGTGTTAAACTCCTGCTCGTGGCCTCGGGAGCCCAGTGGCAGCATATCCTGGTTGCGGAGTGCTCCCATTTCACTTGGACTCGTGGGACCATCCTGGAACCCTGAGTGGCTCTGCAGAAACCAAGGAGGCTGTGGCAAGGCCACAGTGCACAGCCCTGAGGCTTCCTTGATGGCCTTGTCCCCTGTGAACCTGTCCCCATTGCAGGAATCCACGTAACCGCTCAGTATCTGTGCTGCCCCGTGCTCTCCATTCACGGCTGCCGTGTGTGGAAGCTGCTCCAGCCCACTGATCTTCCCTCTCCCCTTCCTCTGGACCTCGTCCAGTTGTGCCATCCCCTCTTCAAGGTGGGGGTACCATGGTTCTGCTGTGGACACTACAGCAGCCTGGTATTTCCTGCTCTTTAATACTGTGGGCTTTTTTTCAGGGGTGCACAAAATCACAGAATGTTGGGGGTTGGAAGTGACCCCGAAAGATCATCCAGTCCAGCCCCCCTGCCAGAGTAGGGTCACCCAGAGCAGTCACGTAGAACACGTCCAGGCAGGGTTTGAAAGTCTCCAGAGCAGGAGACTCCACACCCTCTCTGGGCAGCCTGGGCCAGGGCTCCGGCACCCGCACAGGGAAAAAGCTTTTCCTAATATTTTTATGGAACCTGCTACGTTCCAGCTTGTACCCATTGCCCCTTGTCCTGTCACTGGACATCCCTGAGCAGAGCCTGGCTCCGTCCTCCTGACACTCCCCCTTGACATATTGATAACCATGATTGAGGTCACCCCTCAGCCTCCTCTTCTCCAAGCTAGAGAGCCCCAGCTCCTTCATCCTTTCCTCACCAGGGAGATGTTCCACTCCCTCCATCATCCCTGGGGCTGCGCTGGACTCTCTCCAGCAGTTCCCTGTCCTTCTTTAGCTGAGGGGCCCAGAAGTGGACACAAGATTCCAGATGTGGCCATAACATTCCAGATGTGCCTGCAATTTCTAGGCAATTTCTCACCAGGCTTTAATTTGAGGTCTTTCAGCAAATTCCCTGTTGGGTTCCTCGATTTGGACCATTGTTTTTTTTATTAACTTTCTTCTTGTTACTCTCCTTTTTTGGAATGAAATATCACTCACGGCACCTGGGAGCAGGGATGGAAATGCTGGTCTAGGTGTGTTTTGGTCAGCTGGGGAGTGGTGTGGGTGCTGTTGCCCGTCTGCTCTCCCTTGACCTGTCCCAGCTGCTTGCTGGTGCTGGCTCAGAGCTTCAGCTTGCTGATTGAATCCTGAATTACTGGGTTGGAAGAGTCCTCAAGGATCATCTAGACTAACCCTTAAGGGAGCTCAGATTTGACTTCAAGCTTTCTTCAGTGCACAGCACTCACCTTTCTCTGCTTTGACCTGCTCCTGTGCGTCTCCTTCAGTGTGCACCCTGGTCTGCTCTCTGTGGCGCATTTCTCTGCGTTTTCTTTGCGTGGGGCTGTGTTTTCCCAGGACACTCTTCACCTTCTCTGTCCTGGATCATTCCTTTGAGCGATCCCTGGGAAGTGAAAGATCAGAGGCTCCAAGCCAGAGTGAAAGCTGTGCTCTAACAGTGCTGTAACTGAAACCCCCATCGCCGCGGCTGCTTTCCTTCGGGGGGGAAGCACAGAATCATGGAATACTTTGGGTTGGAAGGGACCTTTAAAGGTCATCCAGTCCAACCCCCCTGCACTGAGCGGGGACAGCTTCAGCTGGACCAGGTTGCTCAGAGCCCCATCCAGCCTGACCTTGAATGTTTCCAGGGATGGATCTACCTCTCTGGCCAACCTGTGCCAGTGCCTCACCACTCTCTTCATAAAAAATGTCTTCCTTATATCTAGTCTAACCCTGCCCTCTTTTAGTTTAAAACCATTGCCTCTTGTCCTATCAAAACAGATTGCTGAAGACGTTGGCCCTTTTAAGTATCAAAATGCCGCAGTAAGATCTCCCTTCTCCAGGCTGAACAACCCCAACTCTCTCAGCCTTTCCGCGTAGGAGAGGTGCTCCAGCCATCTCTGGGGCCTCCTCTGGACCCACTCCAACAGGTCCATGTCGTTCCTGTGCTGGGAAGGGGAGGGGGTGACACTCGCCTCTGGCACCCGGGAGTCCACAGGAGTCAGCAGGGCGGGTGGTGTTTGTTAGTGGGACCCTTACGGCACCGAACTGCAGTCCCAGTTTCCCTCTAGAAGAAGCTGGTTGAGAGCTGTGTCTGCAGGACCTTCCCTTCTAACTCCTGGTACAGGGAGTTGGCCTTTCCTTGGAGGTGATGGGACAGCCGGGTGTGGCTGGAAGCGGGTAGGTGAGATCAGTTCGTGCCTCCACAGAGGCTGCTGGAGCCCACGCTGCAGCAGCAGCACGGCCAGGAGCTGCACTTTGTGGTTTTTCAAGTGGCCGAGAGGGTTTTTTCAACAGTGAGCCAAGAGCCAGAGACCCTGTGGCCTTTGCTACTCCTCACTGTGCACTGTAAGGCAGAGGTTCTCAGCTCGTGGTGATCTCCCTGGTGTGCTCCTCCTTGCAGATCTCCCAAAACCGGTGGGCAGTAATGAGTCCTCTCTAAGCCTCTCTGCCTGGTGCTTTGCCCGTGCTGGGACCAGAACACATCTCACTGGTGTTCCTGTCTTCTCCCTGCCCCACAGGTGGACCAGGAGGGAGCAGGCAGATTTCTACCGCACTGTCTCCTCCTTTGGGGTTATCTATGACCAGGAGAAAAAGATCTTTGACTGGGCCCAGTTCCGAGCCATCTCTCGGCTGGAAAAGAAGACAGATGAAAGCCTGGAGAAGTACTTCTATAGCTTTGTGGCCATGTGCAAGAATGTCTGTGGTCTCCCACTGTGGAAAGAGGATGGTGAGTAGAAATTGCGTGGCCTGGGAGTAGGTTATGGTAGGTCTGTGTAGCTGTAGGTCAGAAATGGTCCTGCTGGTCTCATGGAGCAGGAGAGCAAGGGAGAAGTTCCAGGGACGGTTGGAGGCCATGAGGCGCCAGGCAGGCTGTGAGCTTGCAGGAGCCACTTGCATTGGTCACTGCCTCGTCAGCACCGTGTTCCCCCTCCCAGCGCAAAGGGAAGGTAGGGCAGCCCTGGGGGCTCTCACAGGTCTCACGAAGCTCTCCTATCAAATCACAACCAATTTTATCCAAGACAGGAACCTCTAGATGGGAGGAGAAGTAGAGAAGCAGCAGATCACATCTCCTCCACACTGGAGCTGGGGGTTGTTTGGACAATGTGTGTTGCTGCTTTCTTTCCAAGCATCTCTCTGCTGGTCCTGAACAGAGTGCGCACAGCGCCCGTGCTGTGGTGTAGCTGAGTGGAGAGCTCTGCTGCAGGGTAAAGGGAGTCTGGACCCTCTGCAGGAGGCTTGGGAAGCCTGGCCAACACACAGGGCATCCTTTTTCTCAGTGCCCTGCAGAGCCCCCGTGCATTGGCACTGGGCAGGACAGATGAAAAGCTCCTTGGGAGCTGTTTAGGCACAAAGCATTTTGCTTCTAACAGCAGCAGAAAGGATTTCATCTCAGACCTGTCAGGATATGTGGTCTCAGGCGCAGTTCCTTGGATGCGTCTGTTAATGCCTTAGGTAGGTGTTTCACATCAAAAGAGCTGCTCGAGTTGAGGGACTCCCATCCCTGAGAACCCGCTGAAGAGCTACCAGAGGCTCAGACCCCACGGAGCTGCTCCGCTGGCAGGCCCAGGCTGCCCTAGCACTGCTGGCACTGCTGGAGCAGAGCTCGGACAAGACTCTGAAGTCCTCTGCAGCCGAGTGCTGCTCTTGGTGCAGCTGCTAAAGTTGAGAGAGTTTACTGCCATGTGTCCACTGGGTGGAAAATGAGTGGAAGGTGGTGAGGCTGGGGAAAGAAGCTTCAACGGTGGCTACAAGCGCCAGCCCCAGCTCACCTACAGTCTGAGTGAGAGTTAAAACTCATCTTGCTCATCACTGCCTCTGCGTAACTCACCAGTCTGTCTAATGGGGCCTTGGCTTTTCTCTCCCTTTTCTGTCCGTGCTGTAGGCCCCCCAGACCCTGACATCTACGTGGAGCCCATCACGGAGGAACGTGCTGCCAGAACCCTGTACCGCATCGAGCTTCTGCGAAAGGTGCGCGAGCAGGTGCTCAAGTGTCCGCAGCTCCACGAGCGGCTCAAGCTGTGCCGGCCAAGCCTCTACCTGCCGGTGTGGTGGGAGTGTGGCAAACACGATCGGGACCTGCTGATCGGCACTGCCAAGCACGGCCTGAATCGCACTGACTACTACATCATGAATGACCCCCAGCTGTCTTTTTTAGATGCATATAGGAACTATGCCCAGCATAAAAGAACGGGGCTCCCAGGCCCAGAGACCCTGTGCTGCCTTTACCAGGCTAACTCCAAACTCTACAGTTCCCCTCTGTACAGCCAGGTGGACCGGACTTGCGAACCCCTGGAGAACGAAGCCGAGAGTCGGGTCAAGCTAGAGACTGCAGACAACCCGATGGCCCAGGCTGGGGGCAGTCCGCCGGACGCAAACTGCGAAACATTCATGTCTAAAGTCCGGGACATCATTTCTAGTAACTACGACGAGAGCTCCCTGCCGGACTCGTTGGTGTGCATGATGTACGACGAGAAGGCCTGTAACAGCGAGCAGAGCTCCCTCGCCCGGGACAGCCCAAGCTGCACGGATGTCAGGAGCAGCATCGCGAAACTCTCCGAGGGCAAGCTGGAGGGGGATGAGGATCCGTCCAGCTGCGATGCGGATGCCATGAGAGACACTCCCTTCCTAGAGGGTTTGCAGGTGGGCTGCGACCGACTGGACGGTCAGAACGAGGAGGCTGAGCCTTCACCTTCTACCCCTGAAAGCGACCCTTTGCGGAGCGCCCCGGCAGAGCTCTGCGAAGCCTTGCAGCACAAGGAAGACCTCACCAGCCCCGCGTCAGTGCTGCCTGGGCGCGGTGCCGTGGAAGGGGTCATAAGCATGGGGCTCTACAGTCCCAGTCTTCATAACTATGAAATAAAGGTTCCTCCAGAGCAGAGGTTCATCAGTCTGCTGCAAGAGAAAGGAATGGAGGCAAAGTCAGGGCCAAGTCAGAGCCACAGCGAGGAAGATGAGGAGGAAGAAGAGGACGATGATAACTCTGAGGCTGCAGCAGACGTTGTGGAAGGCTTGAGTGGTCCCAGGACCAGGGCTGGATGTGACCCCGAGTCCAGTGAACTGGGGGGCGAGGAGCAGAGCTCTGGCCTCCCCACGCCTGAGGACACTTGCCCAGAAGATGCGAACGGTGACAGGGAGTCCCTGGGGCTGGGGACACCTGAAGGGCTGGGGGAGCCTGGGCCAGAGTGCAGGGAGGACCATGGCCCTGACGAGGAGAGCACCCCACAGCACTCACCAGGCCAGGCTCAAAGCCAGGCTTTCAGCCTGCCTGCACCTCTGCTGAGGGCCCCAGGGGCAGAGCACCCCCGTGCCACGGGGGAGGCCTGGGGCCGAGGGGCTGAAGGGCAGGGGGGCTGCAGAGAGACCCTGCACCACGAGCCCCAGGGGGTGAAGCAAGAAGAGTGTGAGAACAGAGATGAGGGGGAGAAAGCCAGCAGCAGCCAAAGTCAAGGTATGGACCTGAGAGCAACCTGGGGCTGGCAGTTCCCTCCAGCTGGGTGGGAGGGACCTGCTGTCCTCCCTGCAGAGCCAAGGCCTTGGGGCTGCCGAGCCCCCTGGGTGGCCTCCCTTCGGCAGCAGTTGGGTTCCCTCTAGGAGGTGTGATTGGGGCACGAAGGGTTGGTGGCTGCGTTTGCAGCAGTGCCGGTCAGAACCCACAGCCCCAGCAGCCCTTCTGCCATGAGCATCCCGTGGAGCACATCCCTTCCTGGCATGGGGCACTGCCTGGCAAACAGCTCCTTCTGGAAAGGCCTGTGCCCTCCTCCTCGCCCACCCTGGGTAAGGGGATGGTCAGGGGTGGGGGCCACTGCAATATAGACCCCCCTGGACGGAGCCCAGGCAAGTGCTGGCCCTTGCTAAGCAGCGTGGGCTGCCTGCTGTGCCCCAGGGCTGCTGCGTTTCTTGGGGGCTGATTGGGGAACGGGACCCTTGTGAGACCGCGTGGGTTCTGGGGTGGGAAGGAGTGAGGGGTTGCTCCTGCCTTGGAAGGGCAAGAGGGGCAGGGTGGCGATGGTGGTGTCCTCCCGCTTTCTTAGATGGTCCGGAGAAGTACTTGGAGGAAGAGAGCAAGAGTGCTGCTTCTGTCCTGCCCGGGGGGGAGATCGACGACCTCCAGGATGCCCGGGCACCGACCATAGCCCAGCTGCTGCAGGAGAAGACACTTTACTCCTTCTCTGAGTGGCCTAAGGTGAGTTTGACTGTGTGTTGTGAGTGTTAGTATTTAGTGCTGACCGGCGCTGGCTCACACAGCTCCAGCTCTGCCTCCTGGTCGTCTGCACACAGCTCCCCATGGGTGCTCTAACTGGGGTGCTCTTCCCAAGCACCCGTGCCATGGACACACCTGCCCCCAAGCAGGTCCCCACCCAGCTGAGATCGCCAAGTCTGGCTTTTTCTCTAATCTTGAGTTGAAGCACAAGGCAGTCGTTCGAGTCCCAGCCTGCCACCGTCCCAATTCTGTTTGCAGGACCGCGTGATCATCAACCGCATTGACAACATCTGCCACGCCATCCTGAAGGGCAAGTGGCCTTCCTCCAGCCAGCAGTTCGAGACACCAAGCCTGCTGACGGCCCCAACGGTAGCCAGCAATGCCGGCAGCAGGAGCAGCTTTGCCGAGTCGGAAGCCCCCGAGCCCAGCTTCAATAACGGGGTGTTAATCTCGCAGGTACAGAAGGGGGGCTCTGAGCAGGGACAGGCTGGGGACTTCAGAATGATCATTGCCCAGGAGTGCCCAGGAGTTTCCTGGGTTTTCACAGCCTCTTGGTGCCACTTGTGGTGTCTAACACATGGCTTAAGCCACTTCGTCCTCTCCACCCCCTCTTGGTGAGCTCCCCGTGCTCTCAGCCCCGCACCAGCCCTGCTCCCCTCCTGGGAAGGCCGCTGAGGGTGCCTTCATGCATGAGGGTGCTCCTGCACCATCCCCACACAGGGGAAGAGAGGTGTGATGTGCCCAGGGAAAGGGCAACCTGCAGGGCTCCTGCAGAGAAGCGGAAGAGCCTGACCGTGAGCTCGGTGTTGGTTTGAAGAGCTGTGGTCCCTGGGCGTGCACAAGCAGCCGTAACCCTCTCCTTGGCTTTGATACCCACAGGGAGGTTTCCTGACCCCTGCCTTTGTGAAGGATGAGCGGAAGCACAGGAGACCCTATGAATTCGAGATGGAGAGAGATGCCAAACAGAGGAGCCTGGAGCAGCTAGCAGCAACCCACGTTCATCCACCCATTGTGCTGAACGGCTGGCGCGACGCAGCGGTGGACTTGTCCGGAGCCTCTGATGCATCCCCGGGGAACTCCTCTCCTTTCCCTCTGAACGCCAACATGCCCAAGCTGGGGACCGTGAACACCCTTCAGGGCTCCCTGGGCATGGACTTGTCCGGCATCCTCCAGGCAGGGTTAATCCATCCTGTCACCGGACAGATTGTGAACGGCAGCCTCCGGAGAGACGATGCTGCCATGAGGAGGAGACGGGGCAGGAGAAAAAATGTAGAAGGGATGGACCTCATCTTCTTGAAGGAGAGGCCTCTTCCAACCAGGCTGCAGGTGGGTTGATGCTCCTTGCTTTTACGTGGCCCCGATGGAGTCAGCGCAATTGATTTGTCTTATGGCCCAGCTCTCCCCTCCAAGCTCTGCTGCCTGTGACAATGTGGGACCTCCTCCAGGACAGCTTGGCTTGTGCTGAAGCAGGCAGGAGCAGATACTGCTTCAGGGAGGAAGGGAAGTTTTTCTTCTGGCTTGCAGCACTCGACCTGAAGTGTTTGAGTCCCGCTGAGCATTATGAAAAGCAGCTGTCCTACCTCAGGGGGTGTCTAGAGTTTTAGAGAACATGAGGAAAGGCCCTTGACTGCATTGGGGCTGTGGCCAAGAGCCTGCTGAATGCTTTCTCCTTCTGCTCTGGGATCCACTCAGAGAAGAGTGGGGCTCTGGGAGCAAGACCAGTCCCTCTAGACCACTTTTAGAAGTGATCTGGGGAGAAGTTGGTCCTCCTGGTGAATAGGGTGTTTCCAGGTGAGCTCAGACGCATCTCCCAGCTCTCTCTGCCCTCGATGCCACCAGTGCTGGGCACTGAGTGGAAGTGTAATGCAGTGGTGGGTGGTGGCTTAAGGACCAGGCACTGGGAATGTGTGGGTTGATCTGTGTGGTGGGAGCAGATGGTCTGCTTTGGGAGCTCTGCTTATCTGGGCGGGTGTGCATCCCCACGTGCTGCTGACAGGCTCTCCCTGCTCCTCTCTCCGTGTCAGGATGTTCAGGAAGACCAGCCACAGCCCCCCCCCAGAACAGTCCCCTCCCTGATGGGCCGGTTGCTGCTACCTCAACTCCACAGCCAGTCCCAGCCACGGGCAGCCAAGCAGAGAAGGCTGTCCCGAACAAGAGTCTCCTCGACTGGCTCCGTCAGCAGTCCGACTACACTCTCGACGTTCCTGGCTTTGGCACAGTAAGGGTGGCCTTCGGTGGCACGTGTGTCCGTGGGTGTGCGCCTCTGCCTCGTGCCTTGCCCTTTGCGTTAGATTCTCTTAAGTCTGGTGCTTCCACAAAGGGTTTCAAAGTGCAGCCTTTTCCCCTGTGCCCTGACTCGTGTTGTTCATGGGGGCTGTTTGGGGGGCTCATCGCACATTTGAGAGGTGGGCGCGGGTCAGTGCCTGTGCAGCGGTGAAGGGCACGCGCTGAGCTGAGTCCTCCTGCCCCAGGTCCATTCTCCAGCTCCAGTGCATCTCTCTGAGACAGGGGGTCCTTGCAGCTTGAAGTGCAGGCCAGCCATTAGTGGTTTGGAGCTCGTTAGAGCTCAGAGATGCCTGGCGTTTGCTCAGGCAGAATGGCCCTTGCTTTTCTCAGTGCAGCGATACGTGCAGCTCTGTGCCCAAGGCCAGGCTCCCAGGAGCTCTGCAGGAAGTGGTCAGATGCTGGAGCAGGCGTGGAGGTGCCTTCCCGCTCCTTTCCATCACCCTCCCCTTCCAGAGGGACTTACTGGAGTTCACCCAGCCTGGCCATGCCACTGGTGAACCTGTTGCTCCCTGCAAGCCCCCAGTGCCCTGGGCCAGCGCTGCAGGATCTCCCCTGGCAGGGCAGGTGTCCTCTCTGCAGGTAGGATGGATTGAGGGATGCTTTGGGGTGCTGCAGCAGCTCAGCTAGTTGAAGGACAGACCAAGCTTGGGGTCTTTTCTTTGACTCTCAGGAGTCAGAGCCTGCAGTAGTTTATCGTAACGCTGTGTCCCTGCAGGCACCCTGGCGCCGGGACTCGGTGCTCGCGCTGGGTGTGCAGCAGCTCGGCTGTGACTCTGCAGGTTGCGATCCTGAAGGGCTCTGATCCCAAAGAAACGTGGAGCAGCAGCTCTACCACGGGAGCAGCTGCAACAGGGGTGAAGCAAAGCACAGATGAGCTGGCAAGAAGCCGGCAGCTGTGTCAGACTGCCCCGAGATGGCACACACGCCTCTTCTCTCTTCGTTTCCCTACCTGTAGTTAGTGCCCCGGTGACCGATGCGCGTGCATGAATGGGCAGCGTGTCGCGGTTACGGGATCGGAGAGGAATTCGAAAGGGCTGGAGCAGTGTTAAGTGGAGCACACTGCAAAGCCCTTTATACATACAAAAATCAGTTGTGCTCATTTGAGAGCTGACCCGCTGGCAGAGACCAGCTCGTGCCGCTCCTGCTGCTCCCACCCAAGTGTGCCGAGACCCTCTGTCCCTCGGGAGCTCCTCTGTGCCGCGCTTCTGCGGGGCTTGTAGCCGTCCAGGCTCGTTAAGCCATCTAGTCTCATTAACGTTGTCTTGTTTGCACTCCAGAATTTTTCAGACAAGCCCAAGCAGAGGAGGCAACGCTGCAAGGACCCCAGCAAATTGGACATTAACTCACTGACGGGAGAGGAGCGGGTGCCTGTGGTACATAAGGGTACCGGACGGCGGGTAAGCGATGTGCCCCGCCCTTGGTGTCTTGAGATGCTTGGCAAACCCCGAGCTCACCTCGGGGGAGATCTAATTCAGAGAAGACTATGGATGGGAGAAAAGTCAGGAACATGTCACTTGTCTGCACTGTCCTATGACATGTGTGTGCCTGAGGGGCCACAGACCTGGAAGATAAATGAATTTCTGTGTGAAGTGAGGAAGGTCTCAGTGTTCACCTTTGCCAGGGTACACAGAGCCCACAGTGGCAAAAGCCTTTGGCTCTAAAGCCACATCAGCACAGCTCTGGCTGGTGCTTCCCATTCTGAATTTGATTGTTCCCCTTGAATTCACTGAAATATGCCACAAGCTGCAATATTGCCATGCATATACCTGTGTTCTGTTCCTCCTTATGAGGTGCAGGCAGAGCATACCAATACCCATCCAAATGCTGGGCATGTGGCAAGTGAAGGGTTTGCAGAGTTTTTTCATGTTTCCTGAGCAAGAAGCCTGGATTTACTTGTTGCTGTTTAATCTCCAGCGCACTGATGTTCACGTCTCTGAACGAGAAGGGACGTTCAGGGGTGCTTTCCGCCCAGATGCAGTTCTTAAACACCCAGGACTTCACTTGGTCCGAAGGTGATGTGACATTAAGCACAACTAAACCCAAAACTAAAGAATGAGGCAGGAAGAGGTTGTTTCAGCCACATCTGTGTTTCCCCCGGTTCCAGCCGTGATGGCCTTTGGAGACCTGGGTGAATGGGGGGGTTTGGCAGTTTCTGAGCATGGCTTTTATTGAAGCTCTGTCCCTGGCGCTTGTTCACGGGGAGGGCGATGGGACAGGCCACAGAACCTGAACTTGCCCTGAACTCTGTGTCTGGAAGCAGCAGGCACATACCGAGTCCTGCACGAGCTGTGTAGTGAGGGAAGAGCCTCTGCCCCAGCCAAACTGCAGCCCAAAGCAAGGAGCTAGGGGAGGTGTAATGGTATTTCTTGTATTTTTTTACATAACTCTTTCTGCAATAGAGGTCATCCTTCTGCTGTGTTTTATAGTTAGGGGGAGCCACAGCACCAGCATTGAAGGAATTGCCAAGGTGGCTTGATGCAAACTTGGAGTATGCTGTTGCAGCTGACTGGGCTGACATTGTTAAGCTTTCAGTAAGTTAGAGCTTTTGGAGAAATCTGTATCATGTCATCTTTTCTTTCCCCTCCCCATCCCCACAACCTTTCTCCAGCGAGGATCTGGGAGCTGCGAGGCAGGACCTCGGCCACGCAGGCGGGAGGGGGCAGCTGCAGGGCCGGCAGCATGGGGAGGTTGGGCACGTGCCACCGCTCAGCGCCGCGGCCAGGGGAAGGAGAGAAGGGGCCAGTGCCCCAGGAGCAGGGCTCAGCGCCTCAGGGTGGCTGTCCAGAAAGCCTCGGGGTGCTTGGAAGTGGCGGGGGCGAGAGCAGCGCCCCAGCAGCAGGAAGCCACCTCGGGTGCTGGACAGCAGGGAGTGGACGAAACACATTCTCGCGGGTCAAATTTTCAAAAACGCCCTCAGCCGAGGCTTGTCACCAGCTCCTGCAAAGTGCCTGTGCAGCCCTGGGCCCGCTAAAGGCCCCGCAGGTCCCCGGGCCGAAAGGCTCAGACACGGGCAGGGAGAAGGGCGGCACGAAGCCCAGCCTCACCGCATTCGTTCGCCCCGTTGGTCGCGGCAGCGTCTGCTCCGGCGCGGGGCGAACGCTCCCCACCCGGGCACACGGGTGCTGCCGGGTCGCCTGCCCTGCCCCAGCTGTACCCAGACTTGTCCCTGCGGTGCCTCTCGCCTGCTCCCTGTTCTCTGTGGCTGCGGTGCTTTGTGTGACGCCCTTGCAGGGGGCTGGAAGGGCAGTCAATCGGCTTAGAGGTTTGTGCTGCTCTCAAACTTGCTTTTAATGAGCACTGGAGATTTGGCACCGTCTGTCCCGCTCCATGTCCGGCGTCAGCACCCCGGCCAGGCAGCGGCAGCTCTTCCCGGCCCTCGTTTGGAGGGGACGGTCTCTTTGCGGGCAGGAGGAGCTGTGTGCCCGGCCCGGCGGCTGCATGCCCGTCAGCATCCGCACCCCGAGCCCCACCAGCACTTTGCTTCTGGCGAGTGCGCGTCCGTCCTGGCATGTGCATGCGGAGGGAATGTCTGGCTGCTCCGGGCGCTCGGGCAGGCGGGAGCGCGGGGCCGGCAGAGCCCAGGCGCCGTCACGGTCCCGCGCGGCTCGTCCCGTGCGCCAGTGGGAGCAGAGCAGAAGATTCTCCCTCCCTGGGCAGCAGCTGTGCTTGCTGACTGCCAGAGTCGTTTGATTCGAGTCTCTGCACTGCAGATGTCGGTGGGAAATACTTCTCCTGCGCAGATCTGTTATTGGAAATGGTTCAAAGAGCGGTGGTGTTGAAACTCAAGGGAGCCACTAAGGGAAATGTGTAAACGTCTGTGATGAAGATGTTGGGAAATGGAGTTTTAAACTGCGCTGTGGATCCCCCTGCACTGCTCCGTGCAGCCAGGCAGTCTCGCTCAGTTGTGGCCGCTGGGTTTGGTCCCATATCTGAATGCTCAGAAGAACCTTCCTGGTGTCTCAGCAAAGCTCAGACCGGGAGCTCCTCACACAGCATGACTGCTCTGTGTGTCATCCCGTGCGGCTTTGCTGCCCTGCAGAGCATTGAAAATTTGGCCCTTCTCAATTAAAAGACAGGGGTTTTTACCTGCTGCTGGAGCCATGATTAAAGCTGGGAAGGAAGCTAAGGGTGACACAGAGCTGCCCCAGTGCTTCTCGGTGCTTCTCGTGTCGTGAACAGCTGATGCCGAGGGCTCAGGTGAAACCGCACAGTGAAAGTGTGCTTCCTCCTTCCCTGCCTGCGCACTCGGACGCTGCAGCATCGCGTCAGGGCAGAGCGAGGGTGTTTTGCGTTTGGCAGCATCCCTTGGGGAAAAGTTGTGCGTACCTCTCAAACTCCATCCCATGTAGGCAACCATCGCTGTGCTGGCACCGTCTGGGATGCAGACGCAAGCACAGAGAAGCCCGATTTCCTGCGACGCCGTAATAACCGTCAGGTGTTTTCTTTGTGTGTGTTTCGTTTTCAGGGCTACTTACCCGAAAGCAAATTCAATCGCGTCCTCACCGAGCCTGTGCTCCGAGACGTGGGGCCCCGCCGGCGGGGGAGGAGGCCCCGCAGCGAACTCATCAAAGGCCCCGGCATCGTAGCAGATTCTTCTTCTGGAATGGGACCACTGTTCATGAACGGACTGATTGCTGGGATGGATCTGGTAGGACTTCAGAACATGAGAAACATGCAAGGGATCCCCCTGACCGGGCTGGTTGGGTTTCCTGCTGGATTTGCAGCGGTGCCCGCCGGCGAGGACGTGAAAAGCACCCTGAGTATGTTGCCCATGATGCTGCCGGGCATGGCCACCGTTCCGCAGATGTTTGGCGTCGGAGGACTCCTCAACCCCTCCATGGCAACTACTTGTACTGCGACTGCTCCCACTTCGTTAACCAGCACAACGAAAAGCGGCACAGCCAGCACAGAGAAAGCGACTGAGGATCAACAGAGTAGCCAGGATGCGAAAAAAGAAACTCTCTTGGAAGACAAGCCCGGTCCTAGTTCGTTTTCTAATCAGACAGAATCCGCAATAACTACCAGTAGTCCTGTAGCTTTTAACCCGTTTCTTATCCCAGGGATGTCTCCTGGACTGATCTACCCCTCGATGTTCCTTTCCCCTGGCATCGGCATGGCGCTGCCCGGCATGCAGCAAACCCGGCACGCGGAGGCCGCCAGCCTGGAGAGCCAGAAGCGCAAGAGAAAGAAAGCGAAAGGGGAAGCGGCAAACCCGGAGCCAGAAACTGTCTCGCTGCCGGAGAAGGAAGCTGCAAACGGTCAAAACTGTGCAGAGCAAACCCCGCCTTTGTCGGCAGAGAAAGAGCAGGAGGGACCAGCAGAGGAGGAGCGCAAAGCGGCTCTTGATACCAATTAGAACTTTTCTTTCATTGACAAAAAAAACCACACACAAAAAGATTGTGGCTTGTGAGTTTCTTATCCCATGAACTCTTTGTTACTTACCCTCCCGCCCCGCTCCGCCTTCATAAACCTGTGTTTCCATGAGTAATATTATCTACCCAATTCCCTGTCAGAGAAAAACTGGTGACATACTACATGTTAATAGTTGCAGGGTCTTGCCACTTTATTAGATGAACAGTGTTGTCTAGCTAGTATGGGAGGCACCGAATTCTTGTTCTGTTTTTCCAGCCGTTCATCCCAGCCGACGATAGCAAATCCAGTACTCGGTCACCCCCCACAAATTACTCACTCCTTTGAGAAGAAAAAGCAGCAAAGAAAAAAAAAAAAACCCAAACAAAAAAACAAGAGCAAAAGAAAAGTCTTTTACCTCTTGGTCTACACGCAGACAAGGGTATTTCTGTCTACAGCGACACTGAACGAAAAAGCCTGTATTTGGGGGTAAAAAGCACAGCTATAGTAAGTGCTAATGTGTATTTTTGATTTAAAGTATTTCCCTATTTTATCATGGTTACTAGAATAGTAGTATAGACAGAAGTATATAACTAATGATTGAAAGTGCATATATTCATTTCTTTGCAAGGGGAAAGCATAACTGGTAGTGAGATCATTTCTCGATCCCCCCCACCCCAGAGGTTTGGAGACAAAGTCAAAACACGACATAGACACTCTCATGTATTTTTTAAAACCAAAGTCTGGTTTTACCTTAAGTGGAGTTTAGTTGCCCTTTCCTCGATAGTTCCAAGAACTTTTCAGCTTGAGCTGGGAAGGTTTTGCACATCTTGCATGCCTTTTTTGGGATTACTCTACCTGTAGCTACCAGTTTCTTCATCAGTCTGCTCGTGTTCAGTTCTCCTCTATGGCGTTAGTTCTCATCTATGGCATTAGAAGTGCTGTAAAGGTATTTTTTTCCAGCCGTGAACAGGCCACACTGTTTTCAATGCTCTTATATGAACACTGAGGCTTTTTGAGTTTTTATGTTTTCCACTCCTTACCCCAGGAGCGACGTCCTTTCAGCAAACAAGGAAAAGGCTGTAGGCCAGCTTTCCCGTTGGCGAGTCCTCCGAGAAGGACCGTCGAGACTTCCGAAGCTCGAGTTTCTTCTTTCCTAGCGTTAGACTGTGAAGAGATGACCCCGGCTTCTTCTTTCCATTCCGTTTGCTGTCGAGCAGTGTTTCCGAGTCCCACTGCCCCCCCCCCTCCGGCCCCGCTGGCGCACGAGTTCGACGTCTGCGTTTCAAACGGACCCGTTCGAATGCCGTCAGCCCTCGCGGCTCCGGCTGCTGCGACTCCTCCACAGGCAACTCCTCTTCGTTCTCCTTCCCCTCCTCGTTCGGTTTTCCTTTCACTTGGGCTTGTTCTTCTTTGCAGCTCATGGTTTGAGACTTGAAATAAAGCCAGTGCAGCAGTGAGCTCAAGGCAGGCTGGTGATGAGGGAGTTGGGAGCGTGCTAGTAATCGGTTTCACATTTGGTTGTCACAATTTACTGTATTTTTTACTTATTTTCTGTTACAGTTGTGCTAATTTATCGGATGGTCCAAATGTTTTGACATAACTATTTCAGTTTGCATTATTTATTTATGATGCTTTTTGTCATTGTCTTTTATACATTTGGGATTATAAATTATGTACATGTTAAAATTAGCATCTCAAAGAAGTCTGTTACCCATGGTCTAAAACGCATTTGGTTTCTATTTTCACGGAGTTTATTCCCAGTTTACTGGATTGGATGATTTATTTTTTTTTTTTAAGTATGTAACCAATCATAATGCAACCCCCCTCCCCGATAATTAAATGTGTTCTATTTAATAACATCCTTGTAGCATAGATACTGTATCACTATCGACAGATTTCTTAGAAATGCTGCTATCTCTATTTAACTAACATTTTGTTCAGTTTTGCCTCCAGTGGAAGCAGAAAGGGTTTTTTCAGCTGTTAAATCCAAAATCAATATAATTTATTTATGTAAAAAAAAAAAAAATCACAATTGATATATTTTTGAACCTTTTAAGTACTAACTTTCTTTTTATTCAGTAGAAGAACATGTACTTGCCCTAAATCCTTAAAATACAAATGCTATAAAACTTCATATATCTTCAAAGCCTTACTGTGAATGGATACAGAAATCTTTTCCGAGTCCATTTCTTGTTACGGGACGGTTTCTCCAGGGTTACAGGCGCAAGGAACAGGGTTTAAAGTGAAATTTATTTAATTAGCCAGCATGCTCTATACCTTGTTCTCCCTTATCAGACATGTATGCTACGTCTGCGGGTGTTTAGGCTTCTCTTTGACTGCTACTTTGTGACCCTTTTGCAACCCGATATACTCTGTGGATTATTTAGACTGTAAGGCGTAAGTGGCTTCTTCTTATTTTCCATCGTATCCAAAACAAATGCCAAATTTTCACCGGTTTCCATGGCTACTCACACAAACATACATTCTTCACCAAATGTGCTAAGAAAATAAACTGTCTGTGCTCTTGAACATGGATAAAAAGAAAAAGATTTAAAAGTCAGATTTTTATTTTTTTAATTTAGTGACTAGATGATGCTTATCTTTCAGACTTGGCAGAGCCTTGCTACAGATGTATACAATTTTTTTCAGCAAATATATGTGAATGTTTAATTCACCTGACTCAGTGATAAACGTTACTTGCCTTTTTCTCGGCACGAACCCGTGGAGAAGCTGTCGAACCCAGCGGGCTTCTCCCTCCTTTAGGGTGGCTCTTTGTGCCCCGGGAGGCGCGCATCGCTCCGGGGACAGGCTGCTGGCTGCTGGCCACCAGCTTGCCCGGCCAGGGCGGCGATGACTGAGCTGTGCCCCGGCCGTGCCCGGCAGGCTGACCTGCTGCGGGGCTGCAGCCCGAGCTCCGCGGCCAGTGGAGACCCGGGAGGGTGCGCGGGGACTCCCGGCCCAGAGCCCGCTCACGAGATCCCCCGGGGCTGGTTACAGCCCCTGGCCCTTCCGCGGCACCTCCCGGCAGAAGAGATGTTCAGCTCCTCGTAGCGCGATAGCGGTGCCTCCCTCCAAGCCTTGCAAAACGCTAATAGGTGCCAAATAGATGCTTGTCCTAAATCTTGATACCAAGATCTCACGCTTTAGAAAAGCAGGTATGAATTCAGTTTTTCAGATGAATAAATGGGTGCACGGGAAAAGCTTGAAGGTCCAGGAGAAAAGGCACAGAATAAACCAAGAGTTTTTGCTTGCTCCTCCTGCCCTTGCAGGAAAACCCCTTGTCCTGGCGTTACGTATTTGTTTGGAAATGGGAAGCACCAGGCAGAAGAGGCGTCAGATGGCGCTCAGACAGGCGCAGAGGAGGCAAAGTGATGGTGTGAACTCTGACTTTCCAGTTCCCGAGTCTTCCTGTAAATTCTGCCTGCCCGCGCTGCAGCCCTCCAGCCGGCATCGTTAATGCAGAATATTTGCTGGAAGCATCTGCAGAAGCCAGGCAGCCCCTCGGCACGCGGGGACACGTTCGCGCTGCCGTTGGCGCTGTGCGGTCGGTGCCGGCCCCGGTGCACTCCGGCTGCCCCGTCAGCCGAGGCGCAGTGCTCGCCGCCTGGTGGGAAGCGCGCGGACGGGCTTGAGGACGGGCAAGGGCGGGCGCAGCTCTCCTTGGGCTTCGTTCTGCAGGATAGAGGTGCCCTTTCCCAGAGCTGCACCCTGCAGCTGCTCCTCTTCGCACTCATGTCCCTGCTGGATTTTTCGGTGATAGGAAAAGTGTCGTTGCGCATTTTGGCAGGATTTTTCGTTCTCTGTGTGGTCACTAAAAGGTTGGTGGTGATTTCCCTCAGCCCTGAACTAGGTCTGGGTGAGCATCACCTGCCCTAAGGGCAGACATTGCAGCTCTGGTCTTGACAAACTCAGAGGCAAGGATTTGGGGTCCAAAATCATGGCTGGCAGTGAGCAGAGGGCAGTTCCTCTAATGGCATTTGGTTTGCATCGAATAAAACTTGAACTTCTCGCCGCATTGGTATCTTCCACCTCTTCAGGAGCCGCTACAGCTACAGGGCCACGGAGCACAGGCTGAATCACACGAGACTACTAATTCTTCAAAGCAATATTGGGCACTTCACTGAACAGGTCAAAGTCCTGTTTGTGGTCCCTGGGCGCTCGGTGCTGTGTGCCAGCACGCGGCAGCGCACAGTCACTGGCCAGCCGGGACGGACGAGTTCTTGGCCGCGGGCACCAAGCAGCGCTGCTGGGGAAGGAGCCGTCCTGGCAGCTGGTGGAACAGCAGCACCAGAAAATCAGTGCTATGAGAAACGCAGCGTATCTCTCATTTTCCTTCCCAGCGATCTGCGTAACCTGCCCTTCACAGCTTGCACAGCTGCCCTGGAACGAGAATCATAGAATCGTGGAATGCTTTGGGTGGGAAGGGACCTTCAGAGTTCATCCAGTCCAACCCCCCCGCAGGGAGCAGGAACATCTTCAGCTGGATCAGGTTGCTCAGAGCCCCATCCAGCCTGACCTTGAATGTCTCCAGGGATGGAACCTCCACCCTCATTGTATAAAATTTCTTCCTTATATCCAGTCTAAATCTCTCTTGTAGTTTAAAACCATTACCCCCTGTCCTGTCACAACAGGACCTGCTAAAAAGATTGTGCACATCTTTCTTATAGGTTCCCTTTAGGTATTGAAAGGGCGCTTAAGGTCTTCCCGAAACAGCCCCAGCTCTCTCAGCCTGTCCTCATAGCAGAGCTGCTCCAGCCCCTGAGCATCTCTGTGGCCTCCTGTGGACCTGCTCCAACAGGTCGATGTTCTTCTTGTGTTGAGGGCCCCAAAGCTGGACACGGGACTGCAGGGGAGGTCAGAGCAGACCCAAGAGGCAGAATCCCCTCCCTTGCCCTGCTGGCCACGCGGCTCTTGATGCAGCCCAGGGTGCGACTGGCCTGCTGGGCTGCGAGCACACGCTGTTGGCTCTTGGCCAGCTTTGCATCCACCAGTAGCCCCAGTCCTTTTCCACAGGGCAGCAATCTGTCACCTCATCCCCCAGCCTGTATCGGTATCAAGGACTGCCCCGACCGCAGGGCAGGACCTTGCACTTGGCCGCGCTGAACCTCACAAGGTTCACGTGGGCCCACCTTTCCAGCTTGTCCAGGTCCCTCTGGAGGACATCCCGTCCCTCTGGCGTGTCGACTGCACTGCTCAGCTCGGTGTCATCTGTCTAAGCATCCCCCTTGGCCTCCCACCACACATCGTGGGGTGTTGGCGGTCTCCCTGGGTACCTGGGGGTGGCTAAAAGCCAAGGCAGCACCAATTTCTGGAGAATCCAGATTTCATCTCAAAAGGCGTAAAACCGTGAGAGATCTCCAGCCTGGTAGAAAATCATTCCCACTCCCCTGTGTCTCTCCTTATTAGCCCCTCAGTTTGATTTTAATTAGAGGAACGGCTCTGTCCGGCACTGCTCCCCGCTCGCCGTTTGCCAGTGATTACGTGGGGATGTCACCTTTACTGGTCTCGCCCGGAATTCAGTCCCAGCGTCCCTGCAAGCACCAGCTGCTGTGAGACCAGCACCAGCCCTGGGCGAGGGGAATGGGGAAGAGCAGAGCCCCGTCCCGCTCCCCCGGACTGACAAAATATCAGCGGCGTCCCCACCAGCTAACAAACAGGCAACACAAGCCTGCTTAGGCTCTGGGTTTCTGGCGAATGCGCATTCCTGGTTGTAGGCAGCTTGTGGGACCTCTCTGTGAAATGTCTTGAAAGAAAAACAGTTTGAAATGGGGCCCTGAAGAGCAACAGGCCCTGGAACAAACCGAAGATCCCTGCTGGGTCCCCATGTGTTGCCTGATCTAGCTGAGAGGCGTCCCTGCCCGTGACAGGGAGGTTGGGTTGGATGATCTCTAAGGTCCCTTCCAGCCTGGGCCGTTCTGTGATTCTGAGTCCATGAAGAGATGGTGCGAGCAGCCACACTCGGGCCAGTCTGAGCAGGTCAAGGTGTGAAAGATCTGCTCAACACCACGGCCAGGGGGGAACGGTCCCGCCCGGGGCCTCTGGCCGAGGGCACCGGGGGGGGGGGAACTCGAGGCCGGCCCCCAGCACTTCGGAGCCGAGCACGCAGGGGCCCCGAGCTCGGCTGCGCTGCAGCTGCGACACCGGCCACGCGTGGCAGGAGTCCGGGCCGCTTGGGAAGCGGCTGGTACGGAAGCCACCACCGCCCGCCCTGCGCTGGGTGTCCAGCGGGCAGGTTCCTGCCACTCCTCGGCGCCACCCGGAGGGACCGGGCTCCTGGTCACACGGCGAGCGCGGACTGGAAGTCCGGGACTCTCGGAGGGGATCACAGGCCGCTCGGGGGCGGGCACGCGTCCTCGAGGGGCTCCGCCGGGCAACCACGGACCGCACGCTGAGAAGCAGCGGCCGCTCCTCCACGCCAGCCCGCCCGCACCCACGCGACCCACGGGGCGCGACCCACGGCAGCGGCGGCGCCTGCCCCGCCCGGCCCGGCCCGGCGCGGGAGGGGGGGGCGAGGCCTCAGCGGGGGGGGGGGGGGGGGGGGGGGGGCGGGGGGAGGCGGGGTCTCGGGGGGGGGGGCGGGGCCGGGGCCGGGGGTGGGGTTCGGCGAAGGCGCCGCTCCTCCCGCTCGCGGCGGAAGTGGCCGCTCGCTTCCGGCGGCGGCGGCGTTTTGGCGCGCGGCGCGGGCGGAGGGGCGGCCCCCGCCATGTCCCGCACGGAGCCGCCGCCCGCCGAGCCCGCGGCCGCCCTGGTGCGGCGGCTCTGCCAGGAGCTCAACCTGGACGCCGGCAGCGCCGCCGAGGCCCTGCGCGACTTCACGGAGCTGCGGGGGACCTACAGCCTGGAGGTGAGGGGCGAGCGGCGGGGCCCGGGCCGGGGCCGGTCGGGCCGGGGGTGCCGCGGCCCGGGCCCCGCCGCTCTCACGGCTTCCCGCAGGGCGAGGCGCTGCACTGGCTGGCCTGCGCGCTCTACGTCGCCTGCCGCAAGAGCCGGGTGCCCACCGTGGGGAGCGGGCTGATGGAGGGCAACGGCGTGTCGCTCACCCGGATCCTGCGCTCCGCCAGGCTCAGGTGAGCTCCGGCTCCTCCTCCCGCGGCTCCGAGCGCCGCGAAACGCGCGTCCCGGGGTCCCGGCGCACGGGCGATGGATGCTCTGCGGTTAGAAGTGGAAGGGGGGGATGCAGATGCGTCGTTTTCAACGCGAAGCCTTTGAAAAAGCCGCCCACGTCGGGCCAGCCGTGGTTCCGCCCGTGGCGGTCATTTGCTTTTCCTCTCGCAGTCAGCCGCAGCGGGCGAGGCTCCGGGCGCTCCGTCCGGACGAGCCCGGCTCGGGCGCTGGGGCTGTGGCGGCCGCAGCTCTGCGAGCGCCCCGGGAGCGCAGAGCCACGGCCGGGACACCCGGGAACCGCGGGGGCTCTGCGGCTGCCCCTGGAGCTCTGACCCGAGGTGACAGAGCTCGGCGTGTGCCTTAAAGCCCCGCTCTCGGCTGAGCGGCCGGAGCTGGGTCACCAGTGGGGCTACTCCTGCAGTGAACGGGCTTTCGAGCGAGGCACAGGCTCTTGTTGGTGGGTCGGTGCCTCTCCTGCCTCCCCCCGCTCCCCGACACACGCAGAGCTGCGCGCTCTTTCCTTTCTAGCCCTGCCTTGCAGAGACAGCTGTACTGGCAGCCTTTACATAAAATTAGTGTTTCCGTGCCTTAAAGAGAGTCAAGGTGAAAAGCCGACGTGACAGAAGATGAAAAGCTTACGATATGTGCAGTTTGGGAATCTATCAAAATAAATGGTGAACCTGCGCATTAATCAGATTAGTTGTTTAGGAGTGAATAGGTTGCATTTTGGCTTTTAAAAAAAGTCGGAGTAAAGGGAGCCACTTAAAGCTCAAATTAAAAGCAGACTATCTTTTTTTTTTCTTTTAAGTTTAATTCAGTTTTTTAACAAAATGAAGAAGTGGATCGACATGTCAAATCTACCGCAGGATTTCCGAGAGCGAGTGGAGAGGCTGGAGAGAAATTTTGAAGTGTCAACTGTGATTTTCAAAAAGTTTGAACCAATATTTTTGGATATATTTCAAAACCCTTACGAAGAAACCTCTAAGCCGCAGCGAAGCAGGAAGCAGAGGTATTTACTGCATCTTTTCCCTGGAAAAGGCTATACCTAATCTGGATTTTGCAAGTTAAGATCAGTATTTGCACTTTAAAATTCTCTAAAGTTCCAAAGGGAAGGAGCCTCTTCGTGGCCGTGATTCTGAAATGCGACGCGTGCAGGAACATGCCCCCTCCTGATGGGTCACGGCTCGTACCGGCCAGACTTTGCGTCCAGTGGCTGCTTAAGCCGTTTGCTGTGACGGGGAGAGGCTGGCCAGGTGGGAGGGTATCTGCGCAGTGAGGAGAGGTGTGGGGACATGGACGGGCTTGAGGTGCAGCCAAACCGACGGTGAAGCCGTTGGGCATCGCTGGGGTGGCGCCGGGGAATTCTGTCCTGGCAAAGCGCTGGCTCAGGCGGGTGCTGTCGTGCCGTAGCCCCTCCGTGCAGAGCGCTGTTACATCCACGCTCACCTCACGCCGCTGCTGGACAAAGGCTAAAACACAAAGGGAAGAAGCTGGTGCGCTCTCTTTTTATGACAAACTTGGTAACTGGTCGTGTCGTCTTCCAGACACACGCGGAACTTGTGTCTTGGGGAGCTCGTCCACCTTCCCTGCCGGCTCCGCAATAGCTTTGTAGCGCAAGAGTAACCTTGCTGAGGGAGCCGAACTGGGTCTGCACGAGGTGTTTTTGCCAGCTCACACATGTCCTCTGGATGTGAGGGGGGATAACAGTTGTGCTAAAACACTCCAGCGTAGCTCCACGGCTGCAGGTGGAAAGGTTACTGCTGCTGCTTCAGCTCTTTGCCGGCGGCAGCTAGCCCTCTTTCTCGTACTGGGAGAAATTTTGTTGTGTGCTCTGCTAATGTTCCTTCCTGGGAGCAGCGTTAGTGAGTGTAGCCACACCGTGTGTGGACGGTCTTGAATAACGTCTTCCCCGGTCTTACGGCTCCGTGGTTTTGGATAATCTCGACTCCAGACGTGGTTCAGCGGGTGAGCTGTAACACAAGCTGTAGCTGCGTGTTTTGAAGGGGTGACTGATGCTTCAGGAAGACAGTGAGAAAAACTGTTACTGACATTTATGCGGGCCCTGGCACCTTGCCGCCTGCGGCTGCCTGGGGATTCTGGTCAAGTCGTGGCAGGAGCAGGACAGCCTGGCCAGGCCGAGGGCAGCCGGGGAGGTCGGGGGTGCTGGGCAAAACACGCCGTGGAGCGAGGTATGGGAGCGTGGCTCAGGCTGTGCCTTAGCGTGAGACGAAGATAGACAGCTGCTCGGACTATTTGGAGTGTGGGACATTCTTACTGTAGAACAGGCTTTGGCTTCCTGGGACTGAAGACTGACTTCTCCCCCCTTTTCCTCATTGATAGGCGGGTGCCGTGCGGTGCTAAAGATCTCTTCAACTTCTGCTGGACTCTCTTTGTGTACACGAAGGGTAGGCCGCTTTGCTAGCCACACGGTTTGTATACGGTCTGGGTTTTGAACTGCTCTTGTGTTGCTTGACGTGATGTGCTGTCTCTTAAAGGGAATTTCCGTATGATTGGAGATGATTTAGTAAATTCCTATCATTTGCTTCTGTGCTGCTTGGACCTGATTTTTGCAAATGCCCTTTTGTGTCCGAATAGGAGAGATTTGCTAAACCCATCGTTTAAAGGTATGGTGGAGACAGATTATTTCAAATCAAATGAGCTTTGTTCTCTTGTTTCTTTTTAAATGAAGTTGAACGTTGGCTGTCTGGGTTTCTTTTCTTCCCTGCCCCTTGTTCTCAGGCTTACCGGGAGACTTCCACACAACAGAGATCAAAGCCTCTGAAGATCCACCTTGCATCATTGCTGCGCTGTGTGAGCTGCACGACGGGCTTTTAGTAGAAGCAAAAGGAATAAAGGAGCACTACTTTAAGCCGTACATTCTGAAACTATTCGATAGGAAGGTACATTTCACTGGTTTTAAGAATGCCTGGTAGTGCTCAGGGGCCTGATCTTGAGACCGTTTAAACCCTGCTGGTTTTGCAGGGAAGCATGTCTGCAGGCAACTGAACTTGGGCTGGATCAGGTTTTCCCTGTGTGTGTTTTAGCAGGAGCAAAACTTACTGTGACTCGTCGTGATGTGTGCCGTAAGGTCCCTGTGGTTTGGCTTTTTATGTCAGTGGAGAATCCTTGCTTTCCTTTCTTGGCAGCGTGACGCCGAGTTGTGGATGCTAATGTTGTCAGGCACGGTAGTGATCTCGCTGTGAAATAAGTGATTGGCATGACTGTTACCGTAGCGTGGGTCCTACTGGTTGTCTCGGAGTTGAGCAAAATGCTTTGGCAGGAAGAGGCTGAGGTTGCGGGTGTGCACATTTGTTGTCTCCGGTTTGGATCCTGCAGTTGCTTTAGAATAGAACTGGGTAGAATTGGGCTTTGTCCTCACTTTCGTCTTGCTAATGACATTGCAGTCCTTTGGTCTGGGCAACAAAAAAAGTGAAGTTATGCTCCCTAATCTCATTTCCTTTTTGGCTAAAACCATCATGCCCTCACGTTGTTAGAGCTGGAACAGTTTTGATTTTATGATGTAAAATATTTCTTGTTATTCCTAGATTTTAAAAGGAGAATGCCTGTTGGATCTTTGCAATTTTACAGAAAACAAGTAAGTTAATAGCTTATGTTCTTAATTGTGGGGTTTGCTTTCATTCCTAGAAGACAGGTTTTCCTGTTCCTTTCTCTTCCTGTAACTAATGAGTTTTAATTACGTGACAATCGAAGCTGCTCTCTGGCTGAAAGCCCTTCTGGATCACAGAGGTGTGTCAGGGGTCAGCTGTAGAGTTTCTTCCCTAATGTCAGGTTTTACCCTTCTTGCCCTTATTTTCTGGCAACTAACTTTTGAGTAAGCTAAAGCAAATCAAAACCTTGGCTCTGAAGTTAATGAATGCGTTTCCATACGCACCTCAAATACTAAACCCAAGTAGGCGAGTCTTTAGATTCCTTTGTCAGACTCCAGTTGAAGGTATAAACATGTGAATGCAACAGAACTACTCAAAAGAAAAGGAAGCCGCAATTGCAAAACCACAAAAAAGAGGCAGAGCGCTTCTGTGGGAGGCGAGTTGTTTCAGAAACTTGTAAAATTCACTTGTGAAAGCCAATTTAAATGCAAAATATGATAAGCAGCTGCTTTGATCTGGATCCCTTAAAGGTTTTTTTGCTTCTTCCAAAAATACCTATTAATTTGTTTTTGCAAGGTGAGTTTTGGACTTGTTGCTTGCTTTGAGGATTTTGAGGAGACTCGGTTGTTCTAACAATGTAGGTAAGGCTTAAATTCAGATGTAAAACAGTGTTGACATGATAGATTTGAAGCAATAGACTTCCCTTGGTAGTTCTGCCTAAAAGCAAATAGTACTGCTGGATTAATCCTGTCACGTGGAATGCTGTGGTAGTCCCTGTTCCCTCATAAGTAGCCTGACATCGAAAGGAAGCGTGGAAGCCTCTCGGTTTCTCTGTCCAAACTTCTCACAGACCTTCCCTTCTTCTAAAAGACGTGGGGACGGTGAACCTGTGATGCAGCCGAGTTTCCTGTGGGATCACAGAGTTGCTGGCATCACGAATACGTTGTCATGTTCCGTTAAGACACACGCCTAAGGGGTAGCTTGAATTGCGAAGATGCTTTTCAGGCAACAGGTGTTTCCTACAGGATTCAGGGATCACAGAATTGTCAGGGTTGGAAGGGATCTTAAAGATCACCTTGTTCCAACCCCCCGCCATGGGCAGGGCCATCCCCCGCTAGATCAGGCTGCCCAGAGCCCCATCCAGCCTGGCCTTAAACACTCCCAGGGATGGGGCTGCCACCCCCTCTCTGGGCAACCTGTGCCAGGGTCTCCCCACTCTCATGGGGAAGAACTTCTTCCTCACGTCCCATCTGAACCGACCCATCTCCGGCTTCAATCCATTCCCTCCAGTCCTGTCACTGCCCGACATCCTAACAAGCCCCTCCCCAGCTTTCCTGTAGCCCCTTGAGATACTGGAAGCCACAACAAGGTCTCCTCGGAGCCTTCTTTTCTGCAGACTGAACAGCCCCAACTCTCTCAGTCTGTCTGCACAGGAGAGGGGCTCCAGCCCCCTGAGCATCCTCGTGGCCCTTCTCGGGACATGCTCCAGCATGTCCAGATCTCTCTTGTGCTGTGGCTCCAGAACTGGACGCAGGACTCCAGGTGGGGTCTCACGAGAGTGGAGCAAAGAGGGAGAATCCCCTCCCTCACCCTGCTGGCCACGCACCTCTTGATGCAGCCCAGGACACGATTGGCTTTCTGGGCTGCAAGTGCCACTGACTGCTCATGTGGAGCTTCTCATCTACCAGAACCCCCAAGTCCTTTTCTTCAGGGCTGCTCTCAGGCCAGTCACTGCCCAGCCTGTGTCGGTGCTTGGGATTGCCCCGACCCAGATGGAGGACCTTGCACTTGGTCTTGTTGAACTTCATGAGTTTGGCCTGGGCCCACCTCTCCAGCCTGTCAAGGTTCCTCTGGATGGCAGCCCTACCCTCCATGGTGTCAGCTGCCCCACCCAGCTTGGTGTCGTTGGCAAACTTGCCGAGGGTGCCCTCAGTGTCAGTGTCCATGTCTGTGACGAAGATATTAAACAAGACTGGTCCCAGTACTGATCCTGGAGGAATTCCACTTGTAACTGGCTTCCACTTGGGCATGGATCCATTGACAGCTACTCTTTGGGTGCGATCGTCAAGCCAGTTCCTTATCCACCGAATTGTCCATCCATCAATCCTATATTTTATCAGCTTGGAGACCAGGATGTCCTGTGAGACAGTGTCATAGGCTTTGCTCAGGTCCAAGTAAACAACGTCAGTTGCTCTTCCCTTGTCTATTGATGTTGTGACCTTCTCATAGAAGGCCACCAGGTTTGTCAGACACGATCTGCCCTTGGCGATGCCATGTTGACTGTACCAAATCACTTCTGCGTTATTCTTCCGCCTCAGCAGTGCCTCCAGGAGGATCTGTTCCATCATGGAAAACGTGCAGGTGTGAGCTGTTCTGGATTTTTATCCAAAAGGTTCATTCCGCTCGCCAAGTGGAAGTTCGAGTTTTTGCCACCTGTGTTAGGTCAGATGTTCCTGTTTCACGCTTGGGTTAGCCGGCACGAAAGATGTGTTTGGTGCTGTATGTCAGTGGTGATTTCAGAAACTGAACCCAGGCGCTCGATCTAGAAGTTTCCTCCTTCCGCACCATTATGAATCACAGAATTGGTGAGGCTGGAAAAGCCCTCTGAGACCATCAAGTCCAGCCTATGTCCCAACACCCCCACATGGGCCAGACCACGGCACTGAGTGCCACATCCAGCCTCTCCTTAAACCCCCCCAGGGACAGTGATTCCCCCCTGCCCGGGGCAGAGCATCCCAGTGCCTGAGCACCCTCTCTGGGAGGAAGGGCTGCCCGAGACCCGACCGAAACCTCCCCTGATGCAGTTTCAGGCCGTCCTGTCCTGTCACTGGTTGCCTGGGAGAAGAGCCCGACCCCACCTGACCACACCCTCCCTTCAGGAAAAATTACAGGCTCCGAAGTGGCAAAAGTAGAAATCCCGTGTCGGTGGTTTAACACAGCTGCTATCAGTGTGCTCCCTGTGTACCAAGGTTTAGTCTCTCGTGGGCTGAGACCTGCCAAACTACTCACAACTGAGATGGAAGCAAAGATCTTTTTTGCACTTCTTCCTGAGCCAGGTGTTGGTGCTCGCCTAGGAGGAAGAGAAGTCCCTGCAGCGGGTTGCTGACGAGAGGTTTTAGGTACAAAGGAAGGCAGGGGCAGCCCCAGGGCCGTTGCTTGGGGAGGTGGAATTCTGTTTGCAGGCAGCACTGCTGCTGACAGCATGAAGTGCTTTGCGGGCCTGTTGGTTTCGGTTTCGTACCTTAGCCTGGCCGGCAAGTTTCTCCTTTTATAGCAGTTCGGCCTTTGGTATAAAACCTGAGCTTCTCTTTCAGCAAAGCACTGAATAAAGAGTATGAAGAGTATGTTCTGACGGTGGGCGACTTTGACGAGAGAGTTTTCCTGGGAGCTGATGCCGAAGAAGAAATCGGCACGCCTCGAAAATTTCCTGCAGATGTGCCAGCAGGGAAGACGGCAGCGAGAGCTCACGTGGAGTGTCATCTTCAGCAGCATTTCGAGAAGGTGATTCCCTGAGCATGTCCATCTCACTTGAAGTACCCCTTCAAGTTTTTCTGTCCTCGTACGTTGTTTGAATCACTGAAGTGACTTTGAATTTCTTGAACTTCTTCCTGAGAGGAAGATGATGAATGCCGTTCGCAGTGGATGATGTCTTGCTTCCCGGGGAATGTAGTAAATAACTATTCCTTAAACAAGGTGAGAGCGCTTTCATGGGTGTAGTCCGGTTTTGTCCAAGAAAAATCAGTAAGTAGTTCAGACCTAAGTATGTAAGTCTGTGTCGTTTATGTGTCAGTTAAATAAGAATACCTAAGAGTACTTAATACTTAAGTGCTGGTGTAAATGAATTGTGCAGCTTTACTTTTTATCCCAAATAGAAGTGTGTTTCATATTCAGGCAAACTAAAGAGAGGGGTCAGGAATGATTTTCTCAGTTTTGACCTCGGTTTCTGTAGTACAGTAACGACCTCCTTGCTGTTGGTGTGTGCTCACTGCACGCTTAATGTTTCCTCGTTATTTACCTCACAGCTTCAAAATGTGCTCTGTTTGAATAATTTGAAGCCAAATAATTTATCGCATCACTTGTGGAAGGCAGGATATGAATAGGTTACTTTTTATAAACGTAGGAGTTCATTTTACTTTGCCTGAAGATTTGTTCTATTTTGGATTTATGGTGCCCTGGGAAAACTTTCAACTTCTTGGCTAGTTCTGAGATGGCAGGTTTGGTGGCGCAGGCAGCGTGCTAGGGGTGTCTTTTCAATCTTTGGAGTCATTTTGCAGGAGGCGCTTACTTGAAAGGTTTCTGAAATGGTTCTGTGGACTGGTTTTATTTTGTTTTCTCTGTCTGACAGAAAAGGTCATTTGCCCCTTCAACCCCACTGACTGGCAGAAGATACCTCCGGGAGAAGGAAGCTGTTATCACTCCCGTCGCTTCAGCGACACAAAGCGTAAGCCGGTTGCAGAACATTGTGGCTGGATTGAAAAACGCGCCCAGTGAGCAACTTATAACTATTTTTAAGTGAGTACGTCCACCACAGCTGCTCTCGTACAAAAGCAAACTCATCCTTTTATGCTCATGACTGCTTTCTGGCTCAAATTTGACTTTTTTTTGTTTAGTGCAGAATACTTTTGCCTTTGGCGATCCCCATTTCTGTATATCAGCTTGTATCCCTGTCTCCTGGGTGCAGGACTGTGTGCTGGCTGTAGTGAAATGCACGTCAAAATGTTGGTGCATTGGCAGATGGGTATAAACAAAATAGTTTATCAGTAGAAGTGTTGTTTCTTTGCTCATAAGAAACAATAATTTAATAGCGAATACCTGTAAAGCTGTTGGGTGTTTGCTTAACATCCGTGGAAGTTAAAGCCTTGCTGGTTCCTGGTGCCAGGTCTCTAGGTGATATTGTTTGTGTTAATATTAGTATCTGTAATATTATTAATAATATCACAGAATCCTAGAATGTCTTAGGTTGGAAGGGACCTCAGAGATCATCTAATCCAACCCTCTGCCATGGGCAGGGACGCCTCTCAACCGGACCAAGTTGCTGAAGGCTCTGTCCAGCCTGGCCTTGAGCATCTCCAGGGAGGGGGCAGCCACAGCCTCTCTGGGCAACCTCGCCCAGAGTCTGGCCACCCTCGCACTGCAGAATTTCTTCCTCAGATTCAATCTAAACCTGTTCTTCTCCCATTTAAATCCATTTTCCCCTTGTCCTATCACTGGACACTCTTCTAAAAAGTCCCTCCCCAGCCTCCCTGGAGGTTCCCTTCAGGCACTGCAGGCAGGGATAAGGTCCCCCTGGAGTCTCCTCTTCTCCAGCTGAACACCCCCAGCTCCCTCAGCCTGTCCTCGTAGCAGAGCTGCTCCAGCCCCTGGATCATCTTTGTGACCTCCTCTGGACTCGTTCCAACAGCTCCATGCCCTTCTTAGGGTGGGGACACCAGCACTGGACACAGGATTCGAGGTGGGGTCTCACCAGAGCAGAGCAAAGGGGGAGAATCCCCTCTCCTGCCCTGCTGGCCACACTCCTCTGGGTGCAGCCCAGGACAGGGTTGGCTTCTGGGCTGCACGAGCGCCCTGCCGGCTCAGGGTGAGCTTCTCGTCTGCCAACACCCCCAAGTCCTTCTCTTCGGGGCTGCTCTCACCCCACTCTGTGCCCAGTGTGTGTCTGTGCCTGGCCCGACCCAGGGGCAGGACCTTGCCCTGTGGCTTGCTGAAGCTCCTGCAGTTTGCCCTGGCCCGTTTCTCCAGCCTGTCCAGGTCCCTCTGGATGGCAGCCCTGCCCTCAAGCCATTCCACCGCCCCACACAGCTCGGGGTTGTCAGCAAACGTGCTGAGGGTGCCCTCGATGCCCCTGTCTGTGTCGCTGACAAGGTGCTGAGCAGCACGGGGCCAAGAGCAGAGGAACCCCACTTGTCACTGGTCTCCCCAGGGCCATTGAGCCATTGACCCCAGCTCTTTGAGTGCGACCTTCTAGCCAGTTCTTATCCACCGAGTGGTCCATCCCTCAAATCCGTGTCTCTCCATCTTAGCGACGAGGATGTCACATGGGACAGTGTCCAAAGCCTTGCACAAGTCCGGGTAGATGACATCAGTTTCTCTTCGGTATCAACCAGCGCTGTAGCTTTGTCACAGAAGGCCACCAAATTAGTCAGGCGCGACCTGCCCTTGGTGAAACCAGGTTGGCATCACCGATGACCTCAGTGTTATAGATAATCTGATTCAGAATGGACACTTGGTATTAGCACTACATATTTGAAATGCAAAAGTAATGTTTTTCTAAAGCAACCTTCGCAAACAGGTGAAAAATAATACTTTTAGTTCTCATCTTTGGAGTTATGTGTATTTTGAAAGCCCTGGTTCTTAATATTTTACAAATGCTCAGACAGATGCATTTCTGTCTTGAATTTTTCTGTGATTTTTTCTTTTAAGGACTGTTTGATATTATTTATATTACACAATTAAAACATTAAGGTGTCTGCAATCTGTAATGAAAAGTGTGGGTTCAAGCGGGTTTAGCTCAGTGGGTTGCGCGTGGTGCTTGAAACACCGAAGGTCGCGGGTTCGATTCCCGTTCGGTTCTCACGTGTTGCCTGACCTAGTCGAGAGGTGGTGTCCCTGCCCACGACAGGGAGGTTGGATTAAAATGATCTCTGAGGTCCCTTCCAGCCCAGGCCATTCTGTGATTCTATGATTCTAGTAACACCAGTCTGTCAGGAGAGATGTAAATGTTAAAATGGGGAAAAGAATTGAGTAAAGCCCCTGGCAAGAAATGCATTGAGTACTTTTGCTCATTTTGGATATGAGCTCAGCAAGCACAGAGATTCGGACTGTCTGATTCGGAGAAATGCCAAGAACTGTGTTTGTGCCACATGTAATAGACAATGCTTTAGAATGTATTTCGCTTTCAAATTAAAATACCTTGGAAACATAACCCTGGGGTTGATTAGAAGGTTTGGTTTGATGAAACCTTAGTTTATTTCAACGTTAGCTTTTCGAAGTAGTTTAATGTCTTAATTTGACACTCGTCACAAGCCACTGTCCTCTAATAAGGAGTTGCTGGAACTCGGAAAGAGCCTCTCCGGGCGGGTTCTCTGGCCCCTGTCCAGGCTGGTCACATGTGGGGTTCAGCAGTTCCTCTCTGCCTTGCTGGTGAATGAGGCGTTTTTGGAAAGATGCTGACTCTTCGCTTTGAAAGCGTCCTTGTGCTGCCTCAGACCTGAGCTCCTGAGGTCTCGTGGGTGCGGTGGGTTGTTGGGTTCCTGTTGTGGCAGCGTCCTTCCTCCTGCCTTGCTCCCAGCAGGTTTACATTTCTCCTGAGTGTGCAGCTGCAGCTCCTGCTTTCTCCTGCATTTGTTTCAAAATCTACATACCCCCTCTTGGCTCTTTTGGGAAAGGACAAGCTGACAGTATTTCTGTATGTTTTGTGTTATTGTCCGATGAGGAGAGCTCCGTCTAACTGGCTGCTTTTTATTTGGTTGGAGTTTTTGTTTTGCTTTGGTTTTTGAGGGCTTTTTAAAACTGGACGTTCATTTGTGCAAACGAGGCTTCCTCTTTGTGTTCTCTTTCAGGTCCTGTGCCCGCAACCCGATGGGAAGCATTATGAGCAGAGTGAAAGAAATCGGTGAGACGTTCTGTCGCAGCTACACGCAGTCGACCGATGAACAGCCGGGATCTCATATAGGTGGGATGTGAAGTGTGTAGTGTGGTTCACAATGTTAAACAAGGGCAAACGAAATGCACACACTTACTGGTGTCTGAAGTATTTAATACAGGGGAGCTGTTATTAACCTGGAACGTATCCAAAGAGAAATCTGCTGCTGTCAGACAGAACACTGTGAGGAGTAAAACTTCATTGCAGAGTAAAACCAAGGTTGCAGTTCAAAATGGGATAACCAAGAGAGCATTGAGACTGTGGCAGCTCTTAACAAAGATTCTAAGCTTGCATTCGTCTTAGAATTAAAACTTAAAGGAGATGAAATACAGATAAGAAAATTATTCTTGCAACTGTCTGCAAAATTACATGACTAGAAGTAATAAAATACGTAATCCTTCAAAGCGTATCTACAATTTCATGCTGCTCTTGTCACAGATGGATTTCTGAACAAGCTTTTTTGATTTGCAGAGTGTGTACGTATGCACACTCACACACGCTGTTTTCTTAGAGAAGGACACATACTGGTCAGCTCGGTCTTAAAACCATTTGTGCAGGTGGTGTTGGACTTCATCTCTGTTTTTCAATTTCAGATTTTGCTGTAAACAGATTAAAACTGGCAGAGATCTTGTACTACAAAATCCTGGAGACTATCATGGTGCAAGAAACACGAAGGCTCCATGGGAAGGATCTGACTGTGAGTAAAGAGGAGAATGCTTTTTGTAACCCTCTGCCAGGTGTTATCTTCAGACACTTCTAGAATGGTCTCGGTAAAGCAGTCGGTGTAAAAAGGGAAATATATGGGAGGTGCCTAAATTTACTTTTTACCGCTATTAAAAATGTTACGGTTCTGGTGTAACTTATTATCTTCAGTAGTGTTGTCTTCTAGAATCACAGCGTTGTGGACAGAGCTGGTTATGTTCTTTAATGCCAGCAGGTTGTGTTAGTTAGCAGCGCGTTTGCTCTACTCTGCGATTCGTGATAAGGAGGCCAGATCATCTGGATGTGGTATAAGAAACACGATGGTTTTGGTGCTGTCAGTCTCTGCTTCTAGTCTTCGGCGTTCTGAGCTTCCCTGACAAAAGAGGAGATTGTGGAAGATAGAAAAAAGCAGTAGCTCTTCTCTCCAGCAATGGAGTATTAGTGACACAAAACTCGAGCCTCTATTTCCCAGCCCTCCAACCGGTGACGTTTCGGTGATCTCTTCAGGCTGTCCTGGAGCAAGATGTCTTTCACCGCTCGCTCATGGCGTGCTGCCTGGAGATCGTGCTTTTCGCCTACAGCTCACCCCGGACCTTTCCCTGGGTCATCGAAGTTCTTGACCTCAGACCGTTCTATTTCTATAAGGTAAATAAATACGGGCTTAGGACTGGATCCGTATTAACAATGGCACGGCACGGGATTGATGGTCGTAGAGGATGATGCTCCTCCTTCCTAGGTAATCGAGTAGGAGGGGGACTGATGGTGGTGTGTAATGTGCCTATTCTGAATTCTGACTGTCCTTAAGTATATTATTAAACAGGGCAGGAGAGGGGATTCTCCCCTTTTACTCTGCTCTTGTGAGACCCCACCTCGAATCCTGTGTCCAGTGCTGGTGTCCCCACCCTAAGAAGGGCATGGATCTGTTGGAACGAGTCCAGAGGAGGCCACAAAGACAATCCAGGGGCTGGAGCAGCTCTGCTGTGAGGACAGGCTGAGGGAGCTGGGGTTGATCAGCTGGAGAAGAGAAGACTCTGGGGGGACCTTATCCCTGCCCTCAGTGCATGAAGGGACCTCCAGGGAGGCTGGGGAGGGACTTTTTAGAAGAGTGTCCAGTGATAGGACAAGGGGAAATGGATTTAAATGGAAGAAGAACCATTTTTTTAAATGGAATTATTTCTGTAGCACAGTATTTTTGTTTAGGTTAGATCTTGGGAAGAAATTGTTCGGTCTGAGGTTGGAAAGACTCTCTACTAGATTGCCCAGAGAGGCTGTGGCTGCCCCCTCCCTGGAGATGTTCAAGGCCAGGCTGGACAGAGCCTTCAGCAACCTGGGCTGGTTAAGGGCGTCCCTGCCCATGGCAGGGGCTTGGATTAGATGATCTCTGAGGTCCCTTCCAACCTGGGACATTCTATGATTCTGTGATATTATTAGAATGTGTAGTGTTGAAGTTGGCGCTGTAATTGAAAGCAAGAAAGCTGTTTTGTAAATGGTACTTAACTGTAACGTGCTGTTGATCAACTTTTAGTTCTTTATATATGTAGACTTTTAGTAGGCTACAGCATTCAAACATATATCTTGAAGATTGTCCTCTTTGAGCTAAACAGCCTACTGTGGTTAGTCCTGAATAAATCAGTAGTTCTCCTTAGATGGTACCAACCAAAAAAACCTGAACCCTTGGGAAAGCTGGTTTATATTCCTGTCCTCCCTTCTTCAATCCTCAGATGTAGGGCAGTAGCAAAACTGAAATGGATCTGTCAGTGACTGCTGTGGGCATTCATAGCCTGCACCAACACCAGGTGTGCACGTGCGGATCCAGCCTGGTGGAGCAGGTTTACGTTTGCTGTGAGTTTGCTGTGCAATTCAATGCGCGTGCTTGCCGCGCTCTTGCTCCAAAAAGAAAGGGCCATCGCAAAGGCTTCGCGCGTGAGAACCAATATTCCGCTTGTGGCGTTTGTGATTGTGTCTGTTGGGTGCTTGGCTTCCCTGCTAGAAATAAGTAAGCGCATCAGGAAGTCCTCCAGGAAAGTTTTATGATGTTTCTGTCTTTGGAGCTGTAGAAAAAGAGGCCGAGTGTTCCTCCGTCTGAAATAACACAAATAAAGAACATCTTGCACTGGAGCCTGGGGCTGGAGTGTGATATTTCAAGGGACCTTTCAATTCTTTTTCAACCCCGATTAGTACATGGTAAGGGTTCTGTGTTGCTGGGACACCAGCTGTCCGGTACCAGCTCCTGGATATTGCCTTTTGGGAAAGGAGGTTAAAAAAAAAAAAGAGTGATCAGAAGGTCGGGGAAGATTAAGATACGAGGAGGAGGCTGGAGCATCCTGCACTGAGAAGGGGTTTTGAACAGGGTCATGAAATGAATCACGATTGGGTCGTGTAAAGTGTGAGCGATGTGACTTTGCTTTTGTGCGTGTCTCTTGTTACCGTCAGGTGATCGAAGTGCTGATTCGGTCCGAAGAAGGACTTTCCAGAGACATGGTGAAGCACCTCAACAGCATTGAGGAACAAATTCTAGAGAGTCTCGCCTGGACTCGGGACTCGGCGCTCTGGAATGCCCTCCAGGCCTCGGAAAACAAGGTCCCAACCTGTGAAGAAGTACGTTCCCAGATTTTCCTATTAAGAAATCCACGTTCGTTTTCTCATGGTTGTTTTGTACAGAAAACTGTTCAAATGAGACAATGGGTGTGGAAAAACTTCCATTAATAGACTTGCACAAAGAAGAGAAATCTGTTTGTTGTCTCACACTGGCATTTCTTATTTCTCAGGTAATATTTCCCAGTAATTTTGAAGCAAGCAATGGAGGAAGCGGGCTTGGGCATTTGCCTATGATGCCAATATCTCCTATAATTCATCCTCGAGTAAAAGAGGTTCGGACAGATCTTGGTGGGAGTTTAAGACGGGGTATGTTCTGGGTTTGCGGTGTGATTTCGATATGTGGATCTGGGGAGAGGGGGGTTTAGACTTCTTTGTAATCGCAAAAAGCAATCCTGAATCGGAGTTACGCACTCAGAGTTGTGAAGCCTCGGGTTTGATCAAGGGAAAGTCTGGATGCGCCCGGTCAAACCATCACCGTGTCTGACGGGCAGCAGGCCCTGGTGATAACGCGTCGCTTCTGAACGGGAGCAGGTTTTGCTGCTGCCTTGACACAGAGGGTCCCTTGCCCGCAAGGGGTCGGCATCTGGTGGCTCCTTGTGCTTTGCTGCTCGGATTTTTCCAGTTGTTTTGTTCTTGGTGAGTGACTGGATTTTAGGTGACTTTTATTAAATGGAATGACAGAACCATGTTTGTCCCCTCTTCCTGCGATTGGCAGAAGGGCAGGACAATACTTTGTCACGCGGAGCCGTCTCTTGCCAAGGGGCAGTGGGTGCGCTGTGGTTGCTTTTCCATACTTCCCTAGTTAGGAATTGCTGCTTTCCTTGTGTCCCCAACGATAGCCCGTGGATTCTTGCTGGTGTGCTGTGGGCAGAGTGGTGGTGTGATGTTGTTTGCTTTGTGTGTGGCTGGCAAATGACATCACAAGGATGTTTTTTAAATGCTCATTAGGAAAGAGATGTGTAAGCAGTTGCGGTAGATGCTGTAGTTAATCGTTTGATGGAAGGGAGAGCACCTTGGGGATGGTGCCTTACATCTGGGTAGGGCTGTGTGAGACTCTATCTTGTGTGTTGGAACCTGGTACCAAATGCTCCTCCTAATTTCAAGTGAAAAATGGTGGCGATTGGCAACATTTTTTTGCCCCGGAACCAAGAACACCATCCTGGCAGAGTTAGAAGTAAGGCTTCCAGTCAGTCATACCTGGCTAGTTACCCAGAAAGTTTCTGCTTCGTGGGAAATGGGAAGCTTTTTTGTCCCTGGTGTCCTTGCAAGTGGCTTGTGGATGTCAGCAGAAATAGAAAAAAGCCAGAGGAAGCGAGGCCTGTTGGTGACTGTTGTGTGCTTCAGTCTTACTACGGGAGCACGTGTCTGAAAGCAACAGAAAAGCCCGAGAGGAACCTGGGGTGGATGAGGGCGAAGGCTTCTGGCCAGGGTTGGTTTAGAGAGAGTTTCAAAACCAGGATGTAGAACAGGCAGCACATCCAGGGAACGTGGGCGATGGAATAGCACTTGTGAATATTACGAATCTGCTGAGCGGACTGGAGAGCAGGTACCTGTAATCCTGGGTGTTCCTCAGCCCTGCAGAACAGCCTGGCTGCTCTCGTCCCCGGCGTGGCTGGGATGGCGGTGGAGTGAGAGGAGACAGACTGTAGGTCTTGCTCACATCACCGAGGAACAGTGAACCGTGAGAGTAGTTCTGAACCAGAAGTGATTATTTCTTGTGCTCTGGTTTTGTAGTTTGAAGGTGAGCCTTTTCCCTTCCTCTGGAGAAATGTTCCTGTTAGGCTGCTCCTCTCAGTGTTTGTTGGTTTTTTTTCCCCTCTCCTTTGCGTACCAGACGTGCAGCCGTTGTCACCCATCTCTGTTCACGAGCGCTACAGTTCTCCTGCAGCTGGAAGTGCCAAGAGAAGGCTCTTTGGTGATGACAGCCCCAAAGATACGCAGATGGAAAAAGTTTTAACCGAAGGAACTAAGCTGACAATTGCTCCAGCGTCAGGCTTTGCTGCTGAAAACGTGTCGGTGTCTCCTGGCCAAACGGTGCTGGCCGTGACGACGGCTGTGGTCCCGGGAAGGCCAGGCCAGAAGGTTACTATTCCGCTGCACGGTACAAAGCCTTCCCTTTTTTCTTCTCTCCTAGGTGGTTTGCTTGCTCTTAAGATCTGCTTAGGCTGACCATGCATCTTGAATATTTACTGCTTGTTCTTTTTTAATGAAACGACATGTGTTGCTTTATTAAAACAAAAAGCTTCAGTTTCTACTGACATCTCCTCCTGCGGAGATAGCCGGTGTCTGACAAGCATCCTGAGGATTTCTCCTTGTGACCAAAGTTGTGCAGTTGTTGTTTCTTCCAGTTACACCTCACCACAGATTAAGCAATGCTTTGCTTCCTGGCTGCACTAAGGATTTACTACTGTTGGTCTTAACTGTTATGGTCTATTATAATCTTAAAAGGCTCTGGAATTTGTGGGTAAGGTCCATGTGTTGATGTTGGCAGAAGAATAGTGGGAGGATTTCTTGTTTTGCTGAAGTTGGATGGTGCTTGAATATTTGAAAATGATGTATGAGAAATGAATTTTGTAGGGTTTTTTAATTTAAAAATTGGGTCTGCAAATAAAGATTCAAAGGAAAAAAAACTCCACTTTTCATGTTTAAGGAGATTTTCAGCAAGAGAATTTGGCTACTGAGGAAACTAATGAGGACTGTACACAATGTCCTGTCAAGTTGTCAGGATAATACCAAAAAAAAAGTTTGCCCACCTCATCCAAGAGAGGGGAGCACTGGCTACAGAAACTGGGATTTCATGTAAGCGTTGTATTTTCAGATAGTTTTAGAAACCATCTTTCACATTCATGTTCTTAAGCATTACTGGAAATGTAATTTTTAGTCGTTTCTGAAGACTCTCAGGGACAAGTATGAAACGTTTGTGAATTACCTGATGGTTTGGAGTTGAACTCTGCGGCGTGAGGAGAGCAACCAGTTTATTCCTGGGTGTGTGTGTCGTCTCCAGGTATCGCGAACGACGTGGGTGGGATCACGCTGATCCCCATCTCCATGAGCTTGGGGCAGCCGTGTAAAACAGAGGCGCAGGCTCCCGGCCACCCCCAGGGGCATCCGGCACACGAAGCGCATCCGTCCTCAGCGAGCAAACCGAAGAGAACGGGGTCCTTGGCGCTGTTTTACAGAAAGGTCGGTGGCTGTGTGGGGAAGCTGTGCTGTACTCGTCCCCTCAGCCCTGCTGAGGTTTGCCTCCCTGCGCGGTTCTCCGCGCCTTTCGGCCTTAGCAGCTATTTACGTGGCGTCAGCAGTTTTTGTCTGCCCGCAAGGAGAAGGGAAAAGATGTCAAGTGTTGCCGGGAATCCAGTTTTCCTCCTTCCCCTCTTCATGAGACGCTTCACGTGTTTGGTTTTTTTCTTTTAATTAGCAGCTTCTGTAACTACCTACCTAGCAAATATCAGTAACTCTAACTTCTCTTGTCTGTTGTTACTGCCATACACATTCGCGAGGGACACACAGATCTGAAATGAGGAGATCCTCCCACGTTTTCCTCATTCCCAAGCGCGCTGTTTGGGATCCAGCATCTGGGGATTCGCGTTTGCGCTTCTCCAAGGTCCGCCCAGTAGCGCAGGTGTTGCTGGTACGAGGCCTTGGAAAGCGGTAGTGACTAACCTGCCACCTTAGTTTGTAGAACTTCTTGAAATAGTGAAGGATTTGAGGGGTAAGTTACGAACTGGGTGTGCTTCAGAGGAACTTTAGATTGTTTCTAGTTGCTTTCGTTTCCAGGGTGGGGTATGCGAGGGATCTTTGGAGGAGGCAGGGGTAACCTGCCTAAAATGACTGCAAAGAAATATATTCTAAATTAATCTCTCAAAAATAGTAGATAGTTGAGGTTTTTTGCTGTTTTCTTACTAGGGAAGTTATTTCCAAAGGTTTTCCCCTTTTAGGGTATCTATATTATAAACCTAGAGAATTCTACACTGAACAATCTTTAAGGCAAATCTTAACACAGAAACTCGTTCCTGCAAACACTTGTACGCCCAATCCTGTGACTGAATTGTTGGTTCTTTAATTTTGATAGCGAGAGTCTGCCTGTCTCTCTGAGAACGGGTTAAGGATGGATGAGCCAGCTGCTAGGCGTGAGCTCTGACAGCTTTTGGCTGCTTTACTCACAGCTGGGGAATACTTCATCTGGAGCCGTGTATTTGACAAGACATATAGTGGAAAACATGTCTCTCAGTTACAAAGGAGAGCTGAAATCTTCACTTGCTTGTCTTTAAATTTTTACCTTCTGTTTACAGCAGTCATCATATTCAAACTGATAGTTTTTCCCAACTTGCCTTTCTCGTTCCTGTTAAGTAGAGAAGTGAAAATGAAATAGGTTCTTGTCTGCTTTCCAGCTTGAGGAATGCACCCAATTACTGTCCCAGAAGCTAAAACATCTGGACTAAATGGAAGAAGCCTGACGCTGTGCTTAATAGTTATTTAAAGTTTTGAGACAGGTTTTTGATGATCGTAAAGAAAAAAGGTTAGCAAGCTGGCAGGTTCTAGCATTATGCCAGTCACAATGAAAGCACGTCCTTTGCTTGTGCTGGTTGGAAACATTCAGTTGTAGCGAGTGAGTGACAAGGTACAGGAGCTTTATACCTGACGGATTGATGCAGGTGTCCTGCGCGCATTAGACATCCGGCGTCTGAAGAGCGTAGACCACTTAGTCTTTGAAAACTGTCGTGAGCAGAGGGGGAATATTTTGCAGAATCAAGCTGTTCAAACAGAGAGCTCTGCTTCGAGGATGTTGATTTTTACAGACTGGGTTCAGCTCGTTGGGTTTGACTCTATCGTGTGTCTTTTTCCTCCAGGTTTATCACCTGGCCAGCGTGCGCTTGCGTGATCTGTGCTTGAAGCTGGACGTTTCCAATGACTTGCGCAGGAAGATCTGGACGTGCTTTGAATTCACCCTGGTTCACTGTGCTGATCTGATGAAGGACAGACATCTGGACCAGCTCCTCCTCTGTGCCTTTTATATCATGGCAAAGGTAACATGTAGCTTTAAGAAATCCGGGGAATTTTGTGTCAATTGAAAATGTGAATTGTCTTCACAGGTTACAATTTGATCGCTTTATTCATGTTGTATTACTCGAGGGAAGGGAACGGTCCTTCCAAGAAGCAGATGAGGTCCCAGTATACTTTTTCCTTGTTTTGCGTAATCTTAGAAGCCCCCGTCAACCAGCCAATTGGTTAAGAGAGGATTTTTCTTCTTGTTCTGAGCACCTTCACAGTGAGCACTGGTCAGCAATTCGTGGTCTTGTTGCCACATATTTCTGTTTTCACTCATTTTCTTCATCTTCACGATCTGTTTAATCCGAACTAAAAACACCCTCACAGGTACAGAATTATGCAGGTGCAGGAATCTGTAGGACCTCAGAACTGGATGGATGGATGGGAAGTTCCTATTGCACAGAAATCCTCTGAGCTTTTGAAGAATCAGGTCGAGGAATTGCACTGGTTGCTAGCACCCTCATTTCTTACTCAGTTTGCCAACAAAGATTTAAGGTGTTATTAAGTTGGATTATGAAACCAGGATATTGGTTCGACTCAGACTCGAGAGCTGATGGTTCCAATGACCATCAAGTCCAATTCAGACACAAATTCAGGGAAGTGGAGCTGTGTCCAGGCTCCTCTAGAACTTTAGGGCTGGTTTGCCTTTTCTTCTCAAGGAAGACGAATGAAGAGGAGGGAAACTGAAGTTCAAATTGTGTCTCCCTGCACTCTTAACTGCAGCGTATCTTAGCAGGTTTTATTGTGTAGTTTGTTTGTGGGTTTTGGTTTCTTGTTTTTAAAAATGGTCTTCAGAGTCCTGTCTCCAGTGCCGTGTGAGACCTGACAATTTAGCCAAAGACTTTTATACGTTCTCTCCTGGCACCACCACAAAAACTGTGGCTCCTGCGCTATTAAAATTACAGATGCATGGCTGAAAAACAAAGTCCTTTAACAAATGGAACTATTTTGAAATATGAAAGAAAGATGAAATCTCACATGTGTATGTACCTGCCTAGTGTTTTGTTCAGCATTTCCTCACTTGCTGTTTGGAAAAGTTACAAATAGATTTTTGACTTAATATTTCCCGTCTTCTAGTGTCACTAGAAGAAAAGGCAGAAGAGAGACAATTCCTAAGCACCCTAAACTACAAAAGGCTTTAGCAGCTAAGAGACAAGGGAAGGTCTCAACAAGAAAAACGCTTGTTTTTTCATATTCTCGTCACCGGAACTAAGTTTTGAAATCGCGTTTGCGGTAATAGTCCCGACAAAGCAGCATAGAGGGAGGCTTCTTGGATGGACTCGACTCGAGCAGCCCAACCTTGCTGCTTGCGCTTGGTCTTCAGCAGCCTTTTCTTTTCCAGGTAACCAAAGAGGAGAGAACTTTTCAGGACATAATGAAAAGTTACAGAAACCAGCCACAAGCAAACAGCCACGTGAGTAAATAGGGTTGCCTTTCCTCTCGGTAAATCTCCGCTAGAGGTGGCTTTTCAAATGGTCATGCTGACAAGGGAGAAGTTAAGTCCTCTTCGGTGTTATATTCGGATGGATTTCATCTACTCTTCAGCTTTTCTTGTTTTCCTTGACCAGAGTGTTTTTTCCCGGTGTCCGGTAGGTTTATAGGAGTGTCTTGTTGAGAAGTATTTCTGCCGATGTCCTGCTGGACAAAAATGCAAACCAAGATGTGGAGATGAGAGAAGGTAGGTACAGCAATGTAATCTGTTGATTAAAAATGTACTTGTGGGCTTTTAAAGAACTGAACCATCAAGTAGTAAGGAGAAGTGAAGCAAGTTTTGCAGTTTTAAACATATTTTTGGGGGGTTGGGGGGGAAAGTATTGTTGAAGAAGAAAGTGTCTTGTCAGTAGCCTCCTGACTGGAGAGGTCCCATCAGATTGGAAGTCAGCTGATGTTCCCCTCATCTATAAGAAGGGACAGAAGGACGATCCAGGGAATTCCAGGCCTGTCAGTTTAACTGCGGTCCCGGGAAAGCTGATGGAGCAGATCATCCCGAGCTGTATTACGAGGCACACACAGGACAACCAGGTGATCAGGCCCAGTCAGCACAGGTTCATGATGGGCAGGTCCTGTGTGACTAATCTGATCTCCTTCTAGGACAGGGTGACCTGCTTACTGGAGGAGGGAAAACCTGTGGATATTGTCTGCCTTGACTTTAATGAGGCATTCGACACAGTTGCCCACAGCGTTCTCCTAGAAGAACTGGCTGCCCACCGCCTGGATGGGCACGTTCTTGCCTGGATCAGGAACTGGCTGGACGGCTGAGTCCAGAGAGTTGTGGTTAATGGAGTTCAATCCAGTTGGCAACCGGTCACGAGTGGCATCCCCCAGGGCTCGGTGCTGGGACCACTCCTGTTTAACGTCTTTATCAACGACCTGGATGAGGGGATGGAGTGCACCCTTAGTAAGTTTACAGGTGACACAAAACTGGGAGGAAGTGTCAATCTGCTGGAAAGTCGAGAGGCTCTGCAGAGAGGTTTGGCCAGGCTGGGTCGCTGGGCCAAGGCCAGTCCCAGGAGTTTCAATAAGGCCAAATACCGGGTCCTGCACTTCGGCCACACCAACCCCCGGCAGCGCTACAGGCTTGGGGAGGAGTGGCTGGAGAGCTGCCAGGCAGAGAGGGACCTGGGGGTGTTGGTGGACAGCCAGCTGAGCATGAGCCAGCAGTGGGACCAGGGGGACAAGAAGGCCAATGGCATCCTGGCCTGTGTTAGCAATAGTGTGGCCAGCAGGAGCAGGGCAGTGATTGTGTCGCTGTACTGGGCACTGGTGAGGCCGCACCTCGAGCCCCGTGTGCAGGTCTGGGCCCCACAGGACAGGAAGGACATGGAGGTGCTGGAGAAGGTGCAGAGGAGGGCAGCCAGAATGATGAGGGGACTAGAGGGTCAGTCTTATGAGGAGAAGCTGAGGGAGCTGGGGCTGTTCAGTCTGGAGAAGAGGAGGCTGAGGGGTGACCTTATTGCTCTCTACAGCTCCCTGACAGGCAGCCGTAGTGAGATGGGGGTTGGCCTCTTCTCCCTAGTGAACAGCGACAGGACAAGAGGGAACAGGTTTGAGTTGCACCAGGGGAAGTTTAGATGGGATATTAGGAAAAAGTTCTTCACCGAAAGGGTGGTGAAGCACTGGAACGGGTTGCCAAAGGAGGTGGTGGAGTCACCATCCCTGTGTTTAAAAGACAGGTGGATGTGGCACTTCAGGAGATGGTTTAGTGTTAGGGTGGTGTAGGCCTGTAGGTTGGACTTGATGATCTTGAAGGTCCTTTCCAACCTTGATGATTCTATGATTCTATACGCTTCCTAGCTGGAAAAAAATATTTAATTTTGTTTCTTTAAGTTTGGTTGCTCGAGGTTGAAGTGTTTCCTTAGTGTGTCGGTGATGTTGTAGTTCTTAACCTTGGTTAACAAAGAAAGATGAACAGTACCTGGAATATTATGACAGCTTTTTTCCTTTAATCTCACCTGTCCTGAAGGCTTAAGTGGGGAGAACCTGTTTCAGCAAATAGGAATGATGACTCTGTAAGACCACCATTTTCTTACATTCATGTTTCTTTTAAATAATTGATATTTTCTTTGCTCTGGGTTAGAGGAGAAAAGGGATAAGAGTAGTATTTGAGAAAAGGGAGAAAACTGTGCCGTGCCCTTTTTTTTAGTGACATCTCAGGAAACTGAGAGAGCCCAACTCTGTGTGTGAGCCCCTGAGCGGAGCTGCAGCCAGGGCACACACCAACATTTAGAAAACTGTTCTTTGTGGCAGATTCCCACTGTGGGTGGGATTCAATGGCTTGAACGAGTGTTGGAGCTGTTTTTAAAAGGCCTTTCAAGGATTCTACTGGGATCTGTGAAAGTGATGATCTCGTGTAGGCTCAACATCGTGTCCAGCTGCTCCACAACTCCTGGACATTGTGGAGCGTCTGACGTGGCTCTGGGCTCCAGGGTTCTGTCAAACGTGCACCTGGTTACAAAGTTCTTCAGTTGTTTTTCCTGTCAGGCTTTTTCTTCAGTTGATGGACTCCTGTGTCCTTTGTCGAGCATCAACTGCTGCTCTTTTGACACCAGCTTACAGGACCATACGCTCATGTTGTGACACCAGGGAGTCACTTACGGGTATCACCTGAAGCTTTTGCTGGTTGTCCCTGTGCAGTGATCACCAGAAGCTTTGTTCTGTGTTGCCCTGTTCTTGCTTGACAGCACGGAGGATGAAGCACAGAAGCTTGGCCTCAGTAGAGGTCCGGCTTAGTTAGGAGAGAGAGAACGTTCGCAGAAATACGCTTGCTGTGTGGCTGCAGCTTTTTCCACTGAGCAACCGTCGTGTAATGTGCCTGAACAACTGGTGCCGTGGCTTTGTCACAGCAGATGCGAGTCGAGTATGAAGCTGGTCTTTGCCAGAAGCTTTCACAGATTCTGAGAGCTGGGAGTTGTCAGACTGCTTAAAAACTGAGGCTTTAAGAGCGATAAATGGCTTTGCACCACTCCCCCAACATAAGCATGGGGAAAGGGGTCACTTGGACCAGGATTGTTTGCTGCAGCTAATTCTAAGTTTGGAATAAAAAAATGTACGTTGGTGTTTTTAGCCATAATCCGTTAGCTTTGGTCAGTGGTTTTTAGCTCCTCTTAATGTTTGTAACCACCTACAGCGCAGCCTGCTCCTGACTGAGGCATGTTTCTTTAACTGATCTCATTAACTAGTCAATTCTCAGATGAGTTCTTGTCAGTTAGATCGTGCAAGTTTGAATCTGAAGCGCCCCGTGTGCTGATGCTGTGTTTCTGAAACCTGAAGCTCTGTCTTCCTGTTAGACTCGTCGGTGAGAACTGGCAGTTCCTCAAGACAATCCACAGCAGAGAACTCCAGTGAGTCGGGAACAGAGGAGAGAGGAGATCTTATTAAATTTTACAACGCAGTCTATGTAGGAAGAGTAAAATCATTTGCACTGAAGTACGATACCACAAACCAGGATCACACAGTAAGTAAAGTTATTTTGGAATTTCGCTCTATCTAGTAATTGGACACAGAGTTGTTTTTCCTGACAGGTAAACGTATGTCAATAATTGCATTCTGTTATTCATCTGGGGTGGTTATAGAAGCCAAGTAGTTGTAGGTAATGGTATGAGGACTTGGCGTTAAAAGCCTTTAAAGAGGACAAACGCAGGTGCCATTCAGTTAACAACCCCAGTGTCAGCTTCTGTCTCGCGACGTGACACCCCTTTGCTCAAATGCCTGGGGAGCATCTGTTGATCGGCAGATGCTTCATCTGTTGTTTAGCTGCTACAGGATAAAATATCCTTTAGAAGACCTGGCAGCCTATTAATCGTTCGTTCTGTGCAGTTACTGCTCTTAAATATCTTCTGATTGGGCTCCCATCCAGTTTTGTTCTCTCTTGCAGGTGGAAGCCCCTCCCCTGTCTCCGTTCCCCAGCATCAAGCAGCAGCCCGTGTCGCCCCGGCGGATCTCTCAGCAGCACTCCGTTTACGTTTCCCCGCACAAGAACGGGGCCTGCCTGACGCCTCGAAGCGCACTACTGTATAAATTCAACGGGAGCCCTTCTAAGGTAGGAAGCCAGAAGGTTGACAGGGATCAATTAGAGAGGCAGTTAATTAATCTCCTGATTAGGATGTGTTCTGATGCGGTGAGGTTTCACGGAATGAGTCTCTCAGTTTGCGGTGAGGGGTGGAATTCTGTACGTGGAATCCATCCCTCACTCAGCGAAGAGGCTCACAATAGCTTTTTGCTCTTAGGTAATTGAAAGCCAGAGTGAGGTTGAAATGCAGTCATAGCAACTCATGATTTTTTTTTTTTTTAATTCTTTATCTTGAATTGCAGAGTTTGAAGGACATCAACAATATGATAAAACACGGTGAACACAGGAGTAAGAAGCGAGCAATAGCAATTGACAGTGACACTGAATCTCCTATGAAGCGACTCTGCCAGGAAAACGATGACGTTCTCCTTAAACGTCTCCAGGATGTTGTCAGTGAAAGAGCAAATCATTAAAACCGCCCGTTTTCCGTGGGATCTAAAAGCTGCGCAGCTGGATGCAGCCGTCGGGTTATTTATTTCTTTTGTATACAGCCAACTGCCGAGTTTCTTTAACGTGGAACTTTTACTTGACTTTCAGAGGGTGCAAAAAGCAAGGGTTAAGTAGTGAACGCCAGAGAATGAGAGGTGGTGATGATCTTTGTTCCCAAAGGCTGTGCTGTGCTCTAAGTTACCCTGTTTGAGCTGTTTCAGCAAAAGAGTGATCTGTAGAAAACCGCATTGATATTCTCCGGCCTAATTTAGAGCATCATGAGTCCTGAACGTAACTCGGCTTCTAGTAATACTGGTTTTATTTTTGGAATAAGAATGACAGAGGAATGAGCAAGGTCAGTTAAGGTTCCTTAAGCTTTTGGTATGTGGGGAAGAAACTTTAAAAGTGCCTTATTTTATACGAATGTGGAGTTTTACGCATTATTTTACTGTGGAGTAATTGGGGTGGAGAACAAATTGATCGTTTAGCCTCAGGAAGAGCTGAGCAGTTTTGAACTCGCGTGGTTTGCGCTGTGCCCATCTCCCTCCAGAACTTCAGCGAAAGCGTAGGTTAGGTCGTGGGTCAGACAAAGGCTAAAATCAGCAAGTACAAATAGCGGCGACTGAAATGGGGCTCTGGCATCTGATCGAGCACCCAGATACGGTTCAGCGAGTCTGAATTTCCTCGCTCTGGGTCGGGGAGCGCCGCTGCGGGAGCTGCCCCTTGCCACCGGGGAGCCTGTAGCAGCAGCTCAGCCGCGAAGGGGCACACGCCGGTGACGGTTGAAGAGCAGTCAGGGCTTTGGTCCCTGGCAGCTGTTCAAATGCACAAATTCATTTCAACAAATCGTCTCTCTTTGTTTCATTTTTTTGCTCAAGATCTTTAGCCTCTTGTGTAGTATCTACACTGAACGTAAGCCCATCAGATAAGGCATGTTTGTATATGTGGGGTCTTTTTTATAGCTATCAAAGGTTTGGATTCATTGGAAATGTGTAGATTCCAGCATCCAGTTCCTGTAATTAAATTTTTAACGCTGAGGAATTTGGTAGGGTTTATTTTGCCAAAATGGAGAAAAGTCAAGGTTTACTCTTTACTGTATATCAGTAGCTTGATCTTACTTCGCAGCTGCATTTAACATTAGTGCCATAGAGAAACTTCTCAGCTTCTCAACTCCTTCAGTTCATGTGTACGTTGAACTGAAAAAAGAAATGAACTGTTGCGTAGGGCTTGTTCAGGAGCTCTGTTCGCTTCGTTTGGGTTAGTACACGCTGAGGTCTGCTGCAGCACAGTTCCCAGGAGGAACGCCGCCCTGAGTTCAAGCAGTCTCAGCTAACGAATCCGGCCGGCAGTGATGGGAGGAAACATGCATTTAAATATGTACGTGTGCAGGGACCCTACTCAGCAGTGAGGAGAAAAGTGACAGAGTTTGTGGACTGTTTTCTGATGTTCTAACTGCTTCAATATTTAGTTCTTTTGCTTTCCAAAAAAAGGTGCTTACTTGTGACAGGTTTGACCGGAGAGAGCTGCAGCGTGAGGAAATGGCCACGCGGTGGGCCAGGTGTCTTGCAGACTCTTCTGTTCAATTCCCTTAATTTTATTCAGTTTTTAAGATTTGGAGATTAAAAAAAAAAATACAAGAGAAACAGCCTTTGTGTCCTGATCTGCTCATCAGGACTGTTTTAACTCTTCAGTGGAAGTACCTCCAGCCCCTGAAAGCCTCCAGTGTTGTGAGGGAGGTGGGGCATCTGGATTCGCTTTCGGCAGAGCCTGGGTGACTCCATGGGGGACAGGAGCCCCCCCGGGAGGGAGCCTGTCAGCAGCGCCGTGTCGATCGGGTTGTGATTCAACGTCACATGCAGATCCCTCCTCGCCAGCTGTTAGCGTGTTCTCCGAAACTGGAGAACTGATGGTGCTAAAACCCTGAGTAGCTGTCACTAGTTGTAGCGGGTTTTCATTAGAACTATGAATGTACGTATGGCAACTGGCTGCAGTTCGGATTTTTTCACCTTTTTGAGGTGCTGATAGAAATATTTTTGGACTTGCTGGACAGTGAAGACAATAGCTTACATGAAAATTGTGTAACGGTTTCAAAGTGCCTTCATATGTAAATATGTATTTTATAATAAACAGCTAAAAAGTATTTTAACCTGTGTTGCTGAATTTCCTGTGGTAATTAATTTAAAACGCTTGATTTCTGCACTTTCTGTAGTGTCAAAGGCCTTAATAGTTTTTATGCTCCCTTAGATTCCTTTGTGATTTTGTCCAGTTTAAAGTCACCATCTTTCACGTAATCTGTCTGAAGTTCCCTCCTGAGGTTTCTGTACTGTTTGTGTTTGCCAGGTGTGGATGCTGGGAGGAGAACATGAGTAATGCACAACATGAAGTAACCAGGGTTATTAAAAACAAAAAAAATGAAAAGGAGAAAATCCTGCAGTGACAGGTGCCGTGACAACAGTGGAAGGTGTGACTGCAGCACAGGTGAGCTGGGGACTCCTGGTTCTTGACCCGAGTTTCCTGGTTGCTCCAGGTCAGCTTTCCAGAGAGTCAGAGGAAGAAAGGTTTAATAACCTCTGCGTTAACACCACTGAGTACCATAAATCTGCTGGCACTTTACATGTAACCAGTGTGTTAATAGCAGGGTGCCACATTCCAAGTGTTGTGCTAAGATGTGGCCTCAGGAAGATTTGTGGTTACAGGGCAATTAACTGTGGGGAAGCGAAACTGATTTTCTAATTGGTTTTCTGTTAGGAAGTCCTCGTAATACAGTCCTGCCTGTGACTCACAGAGGTTTTGTTGTTATGTGATACTTGAGGAGTAAGAACTGAAACCGGAGACACAAAGGAGGTGCTCTGAAGGGTGTAAGTGCTGGGATCTCATGAGAGAAGATGAACATTTCTAAAGGCCGAAAGAAAGGGCAGTCACTGTCATCTCCAAAGTTTACAATAAGCACCTAACTCGTCACCCGAGTAGTGGTTCTTGAAAAACGAGTGCCAGATGAACATGTGATGGCAAACTCCTCAAGCTTTGCAATGTCCTCGTGACCAGAAGAGGATGAGGAGGCAGCAGGTGAGTCAGGCGTGGATTCCTCACCCACCTGCAGACAGGGCTCGGGGCTCCCCCTCTGCACCGGAGCTGGAGCGCTGGGCAGAGCCGATCGGCTCACGGCGCCTTGTCCCGGAGCTTAACGGGAGCCTTTGGTGTACGGGAGCCCCGTTACCCTGCGTGTGCCTTCCACGGCAGGGCTCCCCGCACCTCGTGCTGCCTCTCGGCTGAGGCACAGTGCGCTGGCGCTGCGGTAGCTTTACCACAGCCATCCCCTCTGCCCGTCACCATCCCTGGTAACAGAAAAACAGCTTTGCAAGAGTTTAGTGACAAGAATTGCAGCTGGGTCACGTACGAACGTGGGCCTTGGGGCTGCCTTTTGGCTGCAACGCGCTGCTTCATGGAGTCCAGCAAAACCAGGGCAGTGCTGAGACGTGTCAAGTGAAAAAAATAAAATGAGATCTGTGTGAAAATAACGGAAGATGGGCAAGGAGGGTTATAAAGATGCTCGAGTGACCTGCAGCTGAGGTGACCACAGCCATCATACTGACTGTTGTTTAGCCTTGTGCGTGGGACAAGTAGAACATCCGCGTTTCGATAACGCAGGCCTGTGGCAGAGGCACCTTATCGAACGTGCCTGAGCTTCCTGCCCTGCTGCGGGAGAGATCAAAGGACAGCGGAAAACTGCGCCTGCGCAACTCCCGAGGTACGGGCGAAAGCAGGAGGGTCGGTGACCCCCTGGCAGGGACCAGCTCGGCAGTGCCTGCGTCCCCCCTTGCCTGCCTCTGCCCGGGTGCCGCTTCGGGGAACCCCTGGCTGGCGAGGTAACGAAAATAAATTTGCTCTTTGTGTTTTGTCTGTGGTTTTGTGGTTGTTCCTGCATCCTGCTTGTGTGAGGAGCTCGTATGTGACCCTACACAGGAATAATCTTCCTTCACGCCGACTTTTGGCACGTGCCTTGCTTTTTGTCACCCCCGGGGAAGCCCGTGCGGTTCATTGGGGGTTTCTGCCCCAAGCTGCACACCTGGAGCTGCACCAGGGTTTCCTGAAGGCGCAGCAGCAGGAGGGGCTGGGAGGGTGCTCAGCTGCCTCTATTGCATGGAAACAAGTGCAAAGCTAAACATGTGTTTTCTCCTCCCTTCCCTTTTTTCATGCGCTTTGTTTGGTTCCTAGGGACTTTGTGCTGCTCAAAACAGCGCCCTGCTTAGCGTAGCATTTTCTTTTCTTCTTCCTGCTCGTGAAGGTGAAACTGGTAACCCTCCTGCTGTTACGCCACGTGTCCGCCTGGTTTTACGGTATCAGCAGTTTTTGCACTGATCCAAGAAGGGAGTCCTGTCTTGCTGTCTTTTGGCCACAAATGCAAATAGATCCCTCTTGATTTTTTTATTTTATTTTACGTTTCATGAGCACTCCAGGTATATTGAGCCTGTGGATAGGATGCATGTCCTTTAGCTCCTTCCAACGCCCAAAAAACTTTTCGGTTATGATCCGGGTATTGCGCTATACAGGGCAGGTTTTGACGCTGGTAGAGGTATGGAGTGGCCAAGTGATGAATTACTCCTTAAAAGGACAAGCACCAGTGACATTTGGGTGTGGGAATGGAGAAGGTGTGAGGCTGTTTTTTGCAGTCGTGCTCCTTAACGGGTCTGGCCTGCCCTTGTCTTCTAAGGTTCCTTCCAAGAGGAGGGGTGGGTGGGACCAGCTCCCAGACAGTTTCGTTTCTGAATGATGACGGCAGGATGCTGATAGAAATCTCAGGAAGTTCCCGAGGGGAAGAAGAAAGACTCTCAGCCAAACCACAAAGAGGCAGTGAGCATTAAGCGCGCTTTCCTAATAAGAGCTGTGGAGTGAGAAAGCAGAATATTTGATTGCAAAAGCAAATTACTGCAGCATGACAGTAGAACATATAAACTTTGCTCCATGTGGAGACTTCAAGAGAAAATAAAAGGGCTTTTTCTTACAAAGATGATATTTGTTGGTTTGTATTTACTTTTTTTTTTTTTTTTGATTTATTTTCTACCTGTCTGAATTGTGGTGGGGAAGTTGTGAGGAGAACATGGCAATTCCCTGAAATGTGTTGTGGTGGGTTGACCTTGGCTGGCTGTGGGTGCCCATCCAGCCACGCTCTCACTCCCCTCCTCAGGAGAACAGGGGGAAAAATGCAACAGAAAAGCTCATGGTTTGAGATAAGGACGGGGAGATCGCTGACCAGCTACCATCATGGGCAGAAGACCGCAACTGGGGAAGATTAATTTATTGCCGATTAAACATAGAGTAGGGCAACGAGACATAAAACCAGAACTAAAAACATCTTTCCCCACCCTCCTACGTTCAACTTCATGCTTCGCTTTCCTCCCTGCTCTCCCCACAGGCAGGGGACACTGTGGGGACCCCCCATGGGCTGAAGCTCCTGCCAGCAGCCGGCTCTGGCTTGGGCTCTCCATGGGCTGCAGCCTCCTCGCCAGCCGCTCCTTGGGGTCCACGCAAGGCTGTGAGCAATCGAGAGTCTGGCAGCTGGGCTGAATCTGGTTTCATTGCGTGTGACGGCTTGGGAACAAGATCTTGGAAAAAGTCGGGCTTGGGTGTCTTCAGCACTGTCGTTTGAGGGCAACAGCGTTGCGGCATCGCGTCTTTTGAGAGCGCCTTCCTGGAGGCTGATCTTAGTGACCAAGCTGGGACTGGGGATGATGAACAGGACTTGCTGGGCCCAGTTTCCAGGTATTTCCATCTAAATCCATCCCAGCAACCTGCTGTTGTGGGGATGTCGTGGTTTCGGCTGGGACGGAGTTCATTTCAGCTGCCCAGTGCTTGGGTTACACTGGCCGGGGTTCCGTGACAGAGGGGAGCATCCCCCGCCTCCCTCCAGCAGCTCTGCCGGCTCCGTCCATGGAAAACAGCTCCTGGCAGTGACGTTGGCCCCAACAGGCCACTGATGACCCGCGGGTGCCCCAGAGCCTTTGGGGTGCAGGAACCGGCCACGGGAAGGGCCGGGGCAGCCTGAGGAAGGGGCTGCCGGGGTGACCGGTGTCCCGGGCAGTGACAGGGGTGCCAGGGAGGCCTGTCAGGCTGCCCCGGGCTGCGAGTCTCCAGTTCCCTTCCCAGATTCCCAGACCTGTTCGAGCGGGTCCAGAGGAGGCCACGAAGATGCTCAGGGGCTGGAGCAGCTACTGGTGAGGCCAGGCTGAGGGTTGGGGCTGTTCTCTGGGGACGAGGAGGCTCCTCAAGGGGAGCCCTGACAGCGGCCTGAAGGGTACGGGCAGGCTGGGGGGGGCTGTTCCCGAGGGCCTGTAGCCACAGGGTGAGAGACGAGGGCTTTGAGCTGGAGCGGGGCAGGTTCACATCAGACAGAGGCAGAGACTCTGCTGGGGGGGCGCTGAGGCACCGGCCCAGGGTGCCCGGGGAGGCTGCGGCTGCCTCACCCCTGGCGGGGCCCCCGGCCGGGCTGGGGGTGCCCCTGCCCATGGCGGGGGGTGGAACGGGAGCAGCTTTAGGGTCCCTTGAACCCAAACGGTACCGCGACTCCCCCGCGGCCGCTCCGCCGCCCCCGGCTCAGGCCGCCAAAGAGCCGCGGGCCGGTCGCAGCTCCCGCCGCTCCGCCCGGGCCCTCCCCGGGGTGCGGGTGGAACCGGCCACGGCGGGAGGGGCGGCGGTGACGTCACGGCCGCGCCGCTCTCCCCGCCGAGCGGAGCGGGCGCGGCGCGTGCGCGCGGGGCATGGGGAGCCCGGCGGGGCCGGGGGGGGGCTGGGGCGCGGCTCCCGCCAAGCGCGCGCGGCGCGGGAGGTCCCCGGAGGGCTCCGCCCAGGGCTCCCCGGGGGGCCCGGCGGCCGGCGGCGACCGCTGCGACCCGCGGCTCTGGGACACGGAGCGGCTGTGCCAGCACCTCGCCCGCTGCGGCGTGGGCGAGCCCAGCCTGCTGCGCCGCTTCCGAGGTAACGGCGGCGGGGAGGGGGGTGGGGGGCGCCCGGCGGGCGGGGGTCGGGGGGCGCGGCCCGGGCCCCGCCGCTGACGCTGGCGCCTGTCCTTGGGTCCCGTTTGCCCCTGCAGAGAGCGGCGTGACCGGGAGCATGCTGCTGGACCTGCCGGCCTGCGCCTTCGAGATCAGCCGCGTCTGGTGAGCGCCGGGCGGGGCGGGGCGGGGGGGGGGAGGCGGCGGCACCGGCTCGGCCGCCCCACGTGAGCCCCCGGCTCCTGCGGCGGGACCGGGCTCCGGCCGGCCCGGGGGTGGCCGCCGCCCTGGGGCCCGGCGTCTCCCGAGGAGGCGCAGCGAGGGGCTTCGCCGCCGGGGCGGGGGGGGGGGCGCGGGAGCTGCCGGGCGAGCCACCCCCGGGAAGGGCCGAGCCGGGCGGCGCCGGCCCCTTCGCAGCCCCGGGAGTGGGCCGCGGGTGAGCGGGGAGGGACGGGCCCCGCCGGGCTGGACCCGGCCCCCGGGGCAGAGCCCAGTTCTCCCGCTGACCCCGGCGGAGAAGCAAACAAAAACAGACGTAGATGCGTTTAAAAGCTTCGATGGAAACACCGCAGGTGACACAGTAAGTTTCAGAGTGTCAGTAGGAAAGCCGGGGTGGGCTCCGGGCGGTTTGCTGGGAGCTTCCTTCTCGGCGCAGAGTTAACGCTGCTCAGGTTCTGCCGGTGATGGGTTGGAAGCACTGTGGGGCCGGGTCTCGGCCTCCTCCGGGAGGAGAACCCCGGGGCGCTCGGATTTTAAGTCTTGCGAGTCGCTGGGACTTTGCGCTTCGCTGCGCCCGCAGTCGCGGCGGGGACTGTTGGGGAGAAAGATGCTGGTGCGTGTCCTGGCAGAATGCAGCCCTTGGGCACGGCGCAGGGTCAGCGGGTAAGTGTCTCCGCTCGCCCTGCTTGCGTGAAGGGTCCCTGCTGCCCCTTCACTGCCCCACAGGGATCAGTTTGGCTTGGCTCCCCTGGAACGTGAGCCCGCCTGCTCACCACAGAATTCCTGGTGCTTTTTAATCTTCGATAGTCTTTTCTTTACACTTTCGCTAATCTTGTTTATGGTGTTTCCTCCTAATTTCTCTCAAACCCCAACTGTTGCACTCAAATTACTTGCTAATGTTGTGGTTAGAGGACCTGGGGCAGGTTGGAGCGTGGGTACCTGCCGGGCGTACGCAAGTGCCGAGCTGTGCTTGTCTGCTGGGGGGGGCTCTGTGGTGTGCAGGTTGGCTCTTCACCCGAAAGCTTGTCGGGAAGAGCCCCACCTCTCTACCTCTCTTATATCAAGACATCCTGGTTGCACTCCCAGCTTTAAGAAGGGTGAGTTTGAAGAGTGGGTGTCTGGGCGTGACCATGAGTAGAGAAGGAAAAGCTGGTGTGACTCCGGGTGACGAGGGAAGAGGGGTTGCGCTTTGGAGGAGGTAAGGCATTGGAAGGAGTCGTTAAGGAATCTTTGAATATTATTTTTTTCTTATTTTGGAAGAAGGGTTTTAACGGCAGCTGTTTGAAGTGTGCAGATAGAAAAGGTGGGGGATCATGAGGAAGACAGCCAAAGGCTTTATTTGTTTCTGAAGTATAAGGTTACTGCCTAATCGAAGTTACAAGCAGGTGGAGAGTTGCTCTTTAGAGACTACCAGGATGCTGGTTGCTTTTAGCAACTCGCTGGCTGCCTGAACATCGAGCGCTTGTCCGGAGGCTGGGACACCCCGGACATCCACAGGGAGCTCTGCGGGGCGTCGGAAGATTGTAGGGCGGGATGCCTGGATGTAGGCAGGTGGGACAGGGCAGCGAGGAAGTCCCTCTAAGAGTGTGGTGCAGGGGGTGGACTCAAAAGGGCTGTGAAGAGCTCGCAGTCAGTACGGAGAGTGGATGGTGCCAGGGTGTGGAATGACATACTGGTGAGGCTTTTTTTTAAGGCATTTCCTTCAGCCAGATCTGACACCTTGTTGCTCAGAAGCTGAAAATATGAGTTTGATGCTGCTGCTGCGTGCTGGATAGGGATGGTGAATAGATCTGTCTGGCTGACCTCTCCGGCATAGTTACGTTCCAGAAAGGTGCGGGAAAGTGGTTTTCTCATCCTTGTCACCTGTGGCATTGTTGGTCGCGAAGAAATGAAACGACTACACATTCAGTATGAATGCAAAAAGTGTCTACTTTAATGTGACGAAGAAATGAGACGACTACACGTTCAATATGAATGTAAAAGCGTCTAACTCTAGTCATACAGCTCTAAGCCTTTTTATAGAAAGCCAGATCATAACAACTTCTACAGTCAATCATATTGCAATAAACATATAATCTGTATGATATTTGCTAATTGTTTTTACGATCCAAGTTCCTTCTGGCTGGTCTCCATAATCGCTAACAAGGTCCCTTGTGTCTTCATCAGGCATCAAGTCCCTTGTGTCTTCATTAGGCATCAACATATCTCAGAGGTTCCTCTTGGCAGTCTTTTAGTTCCTGATCTCTGCACAGCTGTATTTTTCCATGTACTCTTCCAGAGAGATCAGGTCACGGTCAGATCACTCTATTTCAGAGCTGCAAACCCCACATGGCATGAGGAAGGTGGAGGGGAGTGGGTTGGGGAGTGTCGATTCTCACTCTTTGACAGCCAGCAGTGTCACTGCTTTGGCTGTTGGTGGAACCACATCTGTGGAGCCCTGGAAAACCCCACAGTACTAACACACGATTCGTGTGTAACCTCTTGGTTGAGGCAGTCTGCCTTGCAGACAGCAGGTGAAGAAGCCTCTGCTCTTCTCCAGCTGAAGAAGGGTCAGGAGCTCTCTGTGGTTTGACTTCCAGTCACACCAGGACTGTGTTGCCAGCGCGCTGCGCTTTGTCAGCTGGAGGCCCAGCCCCGCCTGAGGGTGGGTGTTCCTGGAGGCAGGATGATGCACAGGCTGGTGACACACTGTGTCAGGTGGGGACTTCCCAACCTCCCTGGCTGAACTCATTCCTTCTGCTGCTCTCAGCCCTGAGCTGCACTGACACGTCCTGGGCGACCCCGGCAGATGTGACGTGTGACACAGAACACGGAGTTCGGGTCAGCGCTGCTGGAGGTGAGCTTCTGCAGCAGGGCAGCGCCTGGGGCTGTGCTCTGTGGGAGCGGTGGTTGCACGGTGTGCTGGTTTGGGCTGTGACAGAGTTATTTTTCTTCACAGCAGCTGGTGTGGGGCTGTGTTTTGGAGTTCTGCTGAAAACTGCATTGATAACATGGGCAAGTTTTTTGTTACTGCTGAGCCGGGCTTACACAGAGTTGGATGAGGAGCAAGTAGAGAATTTGTGGGTGAGAATGACGGGGCAGGCTGGCAGGAGTGATGCTGTGGTGGGTGTCTGTTACAGACCACCTGATCAGGAGGAGGAAGTTGATGAGGCCTTTTACAGGCAGATGACAGCAGCCTCTCTACCCCAGGCCCTGGTTCTCATGGGGGGTTTCAGCTCCCCAGATGTTTGCTGGAAGGCCCACACAGCAGCCATCCGCAGTCCAGGATGTTCCTCCAGTGCGTCAATGAGAACTTCTTGATGCAAATGGTGGATACACCGACCAGGAGAGGAGCTGCTGGACCTTGTGCTCACCAACAAGGAAGGGCTGGCTGAAGCAGGGAAGGTTGAGGGCAATCTTATCTGCAGCGACCATGAGATGGTAGAGTTCAGGATCTTGTGCGGTAAAAACAGAATACGAAGCAGGATCGCAACCCTGGACTTCAGAAGAGCCAACTTTGGCCTCTTCAAGCAATTGCTGGGGGAAACCCCATGGGACACGGAACTGGAAGGTAAAGGGGCCCAAGAGAGTTGGTCAGTATTCAAGGACCACTTCTTTGAGGCTCAGGATCAGTGCATCTCATCAGGTAGGAAATCGAGAAAGAGATCCAGGAGACCTGCATGGTTAACCAGGGATCTGGTTATATAATATAAACTGTGGAAGGACGGACTGGCCCCTTGGGTGGAGTACAGGATGGCTGTCAGGGAATGTAGGGAGGCAATCAGAAAAGCTGAGGCCTCCTTGGAATTAAGACTTGCGAGGGAGGTCAAGAACAACAGAAAGGGCTTCTTCAAATACATTGCTGACAAAACTAACCCCAGAGGCAATGTAGGCCCTCTGGTGAGTGAGGTGGGTGCCCTGCAGACAGAGGACAGAGAGAAGCCAGAGCTGCTGAATGCCTTCTTTGCCTCTGTCTACACTGTTGGAGACTGTTCTCAGGAGCCCCAGAGCCCTAAAGGCCCAGAGGAAGGCAGGATAAAGAAGGAGTTTGTCTTGGTTGACAAGGACTGGGTTAGGGATCAGTTTGAACGCTTCAACATCCATAAATCCATGGGCCCTGATGGGATGCACCCACGGGTGCTGAGGGAGCTGGCAGAAGTCGTTCTGAGGTCACTCTCCATCATCGTGGATTAGATGATCTCTGAGGTCCCTTTCAATCCAAGACATTCTATGATTCTATGACCTTTGGTAAGCCGTGGGCAACAGGAGAGGTGCCTGAGGACTGGAGGACAGTGAATGTCACTGCAGTCTTCAAAAAGGGCAAGAAAGAGGACCCAGGTAAGTACAGCCTCACCTCCATCCCTGGAAAGGTGATGGAGCAATTTATCCTTGGCGCTGTCTCTGGGCATGTCAAGGATAAGAAGGTTATTAGGAGCAGTCAGCAGGGCTTTGCCAAGGGGAAGTCACGTCTGACCAACCTGAGAGCCTTTTATGAGGATGTAACCAGGTGGCTAGATGGTGGCCGTGCAGTGCCCATGGTTTATCTGGATTTCAGTAAAGCTTTTGACACTGTCTCCTACAGCATCCTCGTAGCTAAACGGAGAAAGTGTGGTCTGGATTATCGGGTAGTGAGGTGGGAACTGGTTGGAGGGAAGAAGTCAGAGAGTTGTGGTCAATGGGGCAGAGTCCAGCTGGAGGCCTGGGTCTAGTGGAGCCCCTCAGGGGGTTGGTACTGGGATGAGGACTATTCAGTATCTTCACCAGCCACCTGGACAAGGGTGTCAGCAAGTTTGCTGATGACACGAAACTGGGAGGAGTGGTTGACACCCCAGCAGGCTGTGCTGCCATTCAGAGAGACCTGGACAGGCTGGAGAGTTGGGTGGGGAGAAATTTCATGAAATACAACAAGGGCAAGTGCAGAGTCTTGCATCTGGGAAAGAACAACCCCAAGTACCAGCACAGGCTGGGGACTGCCCTGCCAGAGAGCAGCGCAGGGGAAAGGGCCCTGGGGGTGCTGGTGGGCAGCAGGATGGCCATGAGCCAGCAGTGTGCCCTCGTGGGCAAGAAGGCCAAGGGCATCCTGGGGTGTGTTAGAAGGGGAGTAGCCAGTAGGTCAGAGAGGTCCTCCTGCCCCTCTGCTCTGCCCTGGGGAGGCCACATCTGGAATCTTGTGTCCAGTTCTGGGCCCCTCAGCTCCAGAGGGACAGGGAACTGCTGGAGAGAGTCCAGCGCAGCCCCAGGGATGATGGAGGGAGTGGAACATCTCCCTGGTGAGGAAAGGCTGAAGGAGCTGGGGCTCTTTAGCTTGGAGAAGAGGAGGCTGAGGGGTGATCTCATTCATGGTTACAAATATGTCAAGGGGGAGTGTCAGGAGGACAGTGCCAGGTTTCTTTCAGCGACGTCCAATGACAGGACAAGGGGCAATGGGCCCTTGGGAAAAACTTCCCTGTGAGGGTGACAGAGCCCTGGCACAGGCGAAGGGGCTGGAGTGGATGATCTTTTGAGGTCCCTTCCAGCCCCTACTGCTCTGTGATTCTGTGGTTCTGTGATTCAAGGGTTTTCTGCTCCTCACCCAACCCCACCAGTGAGGAGGCTGAGGGGGCACAAGGACCTGGGAGAGGGCACAACTGGGACAGCTGACCCTGACTGACCGAAGGAATGTCCCAGACCACACGATGTCATGTTCAGCGTGTCGAGCTGGGGAGGAGGGAAGGGGATACGTGTGGAGCGGTGACATTTGTCTTCCCAAGTCACTGTTAGGTGTGATGGAGATGGCTGAACGCCAGCCTGCTGATGGGACGTGGGGAGTGAGTCCCTGGTTTTGCTTTGCTTGCGAACGTGGCTTTTGGTTTCCCTGTTAAACTGTCACTATCTCAACCCACGAGTTTTCTCACGTTTTACTCTTCTGATTCTCTCCCTCATCCCAGGCGAGGGGAGCGAGCGAGCAGCTACGTGGGGCTTAAACCACTACCAAGTCCGTAGGACTGAGCTGTCCTTCCTCTGCTGTTCCTGTAGTTGCGGTTGTTGGTAATTTCTCAAGATGATTAGTGCCCACACACTTTCCTCCTTCCATGCCTGCCTGTTTTCCAACTAATTCTTCTCACTCCTGAATTCCTGTGCTGTTTGAAAGTACAAACAAGTGCTTCAAATGAGCGGGCTGTACTGTTTACTCAGCAGTGCTGTCCCTCACTTCTCAAAAAGGCCACGAAGTTCCACCACGTGTAGGTTGTGTGACCCAGAGTATCTTCTCAGGTGACTGTTAGGTGGTGCTGCTGTTGCAGCATGATGTACAGATCATTCAGAACCTCACTTGTGATGTTTGATCTCCCTTACTGGCACGCGTTGAAGTGACAGCCTCTGAAGACTTCGGCTGTGATTGAGAATATGCGGGTCACCTCTCTGCACCAGGTTTGGGTGTTAATATTTCAAGCCTCCTGGAGCAGAGATGCTCTAGGTCCCAGGTATGGTTCTGCACATCACGTAAATTCCTTGAGAAAGAACAGAAGTTCAGTGAATGTAGATGGCTGGCAGCAAACTGCTTCTGCCTTTGCTGTCCCTGAACCGCTTTTAAAGCGTGGTGGTGGAGGTGCTTGGTTGGTAGCCCTGCCCGAGCTGCCGTAGCTGTGGTCAGAAAGGTTGCATGTTTCGTAGCAGCAGCAGTTGAATGTTCTTGTTCATTTTCAGGACAGACCTCAAAGAGCAGTTGCAGCTGCTTTTGCTGGGAGCGTAAGGATGGGTGTAAGCGAGGAATGTTCCTTGGCTCTTCCACCCTGCCAGAGCTCATCTCTTAGCAGAGAGCAAGAAGGGTGGGCAGCTGCGGGTGGTCCTCCTCTTGTCCTCGGTGTTAGCTGCTTCCTGTTGCCCTGGGAGTAGTGGGCTCCTTCAGGAGCTCCCTCGGAGGTGTCTGGGGCTTTGGGACAGGTCCCGCAGACCTGCGGGAGAACCTGCGGCACCAGCAGCTTGGGGGGCACTTGTGTTCAGTGTTGTGTGGTTTGCGAGTTCTCGAGTGACTTGGGTGAAAACACGTAGAGCATCAGGCAGTGGTTTTGGCTGATAGTTGACGTTTTTATGGCGTTGCTTTCTGGTAAAGGGTAAATCAAAAGAGTGATGTAAAACTCGCGTTGGGGTGGTTGACCAAAGAGTGTCAAAGGTAGCGAATTGTACTTTTTTGTGATAAAGTGCTCTCCGTGAAGGCTGAAACCTTTTTGCTCGAGCACAAGGCTTGTGAGACAAGTTAATAAAAGTGGGTGTAATGGAGCGTATTATCTTTCCCTCCAGACTTATCCTGCCTGTCCTCTTAGGCTGCCGTGGCTACAACAGAGTACCTGTGTTGAAAGTTTGCACGTGTGTTGTGAAGGGGACCTTTAATAATTTCTTAAAAATGACAGTAAATTATCTTTACGAAATAGAAGAATCGTTTCTCAAGAAAATCTTTTCAACTCCAGTGATTCTGCCACTAGAGTTGAAATTAATGAAGGTAAAATTCAAGTTAATTTGGCAAAATGAAACTTCCTTTAATACAGAGTTGGCCAACTGAGGAAAAGTGATTCCGTACGTATTGAAAAGAGAAATGTATCACATCCTTTGCTTTGAATGTCTTTTTGTTCTTTCTTCTATTTTTTAAAATTTTTTTCCCTTTCTAGTCTCCCCGCAGAGAGACTGCAAGTGCTGGCCTGCCTGAACAAACTGAGACAGCCGGATGCGGATATCATGAAGGTAGCCTAGAGGGCATCGCTCCCAACCACCCTCTCCCAGTCTCTGTGCCTCCCCTCCGTCCTCCAGCTGTCCTCCGGCTGCGGCTGCGGGGCTGCCTTTGTTTTGCAGAACCTCAGGCTCTGAGCTCTTCTCCTTGGTAGCGGATGGATGGTCTTTGAAAAACCACATTAACCAGAAAAATCGTTACGTGCAACAGCTAAGAGCTTTATGTGGGCACCTGGTGGTTGGGAGAGGTTGAGTGAGCGGGTGGGGTGTTGGAAATGGGCTGAGAAGCTCCCCTTTCATGTCTCTTCGTATTTGGGTGGGGTTTTTTTAATTAGCTTAGCCCCAGACCTGGGTTAACAGCCCCCTGCTTGCAGCATCCCGCAGTTCCTCACAGTGGTGTGTGTGGGTTTAACTCGGGCCGCGGCTGTGCGCATCCCTCAGGGGCCTGCCCGTCTGCTAGAGCCCCCTCAGCTCGGTCACTGCGAGCAGAGAGAACGCGCCAAAACCTTATTTGCCCCCCCATGTTTTGCCAAGACCTGCGTGTCATGAAATGGTTTTATCCACTGGTGTGAGGCAAGGATTAAATGCGTGTGTTTGCCTTCTCTAGTCTCTGTAGTTCCTCACATGTCTCTTAAGATGTCTACTTAGGGGTGATCTGGGAGTGCTTCTTTCATATTTCATTTGTCTTGGGTTTTTGCTTTTTGTGTCTGAAAGATAGTAATTTCCACTCTGCAAAATATCACTGGATTTTAAAAAACATGAGCAATGTCAAATCAAACACTTACTGCAGGGTATCGCAGACATATATTGCAGTATCCTGCTTTAACTGGAATAGCAGATTAGTAAGGACAGGGGCTTTCTCAGGTGTTAAGTTTTGGAATCACACAGGTAGAGATAGCATTTTCTGAGATTTTGACTTTGACCTTGCCCTCTGAAATACACAGCAGGTTTTTTTTGATGTTGTGCTTAAGTAGCTCTGTATAGGGTAGGTAGGATCTGTTTTACAGGAGAAAACAAAGCAATTGCCCTCTCTCCCCCCAAGTACCTGACCGTTCTGGAGATGCTTTACCTTGGTGCCTGTTTCTTTTCAAAGTCTGATTTTAAATGTTAAACTACACTGTCGTTTTGGCTTTTGTAGGTTTTTAACGATCCAATTCACGGGCACATTGAAATTCATCCCCTTCTTGTCCGTATCATCGACACACCTCAGTTTCAGCGCCTCCGATACATTAAGCAGCTGGGTGGCACTTACTTTGTTTTTCCAGGAGCTTCTCACAACCGCTTTGAGCACTCCATAGGGTAAGGTGATGGGGTCTTGCCTGCACATCTCTTGCACTTGGATTCCTCCCAAGTTTGGTTCCACTAAATGGAATGCCAGTCAAGGGGCATCGCTGTCGTTTGAGCATTGGTGAAAGCTGCTGCGGTGGCATTTTCTGGTCTCGCAAATATTCCTGGATATCCTGTGTGATTTTAGGCTGCTCTCTTGAACTTCATTTAATAAAGACAGATTAAAAAAACCTATAAGATGGATCAGTGTTAGATTTCCTCCCACACCCCTTCTAAGAATAATGTTAATTAAAAACTGCGAGTGCTTTAAGTTCTCCCTGGTCAAAATTTTGAGTTTTAAAGCATAAATCTGGGAAGGGCACCAGGGCTGCTATAAATGACTTGCCAGACAGTCGTAATCCCCTTTTATTGTCTGGCCCAGCTCAAACCCATTTTATCAGAAGCGTGTTCATTTGCAGTTACGTGTGCTTTATGCCATCGATGGCAGACTGTCAGGCTGTTAGCTGTAATGTGCCTTAAACAGAGGCACGCGATGGTCGGTAGGATTCCCAGAGTGTTTCTGGGTTATTCACACTCTACAGAGAAGCTGATTAGTGACAATTAAACTAGTTAATGGTTTTCATTGGGGTCATCTGGCCAGCCTAGAGTTGCTTTTGTTAGTGCTGAGATACCATGGAGTAAGTTTGGTTTCTTCCCCTGCTCTGCGATACTAACAAGATGAAAGAGGTAGAAGGGTCGAATCGGTGAGGCAAGCTGGAGATGACCGCATCTCGTAAACCCAAAAAGACACCAATGTGAGGGCATGCAAACAAAGCTTTCACACCAGGAGTCTGAAAACTCCAGTGGTATTCACAACCTCTTCTTTTGAATAGTTCAGTTAATTTATACGGTTAGACTTAGGACAGTTGTTCTCAACTTGGATGTCGTTTCAAAATTTCTGCAGTGTTAAAATAGACGTGAGCTTTGTATGCTTATTGGTCTAGTAAAAAATCACTGAACAGTGAAATTTGGTCCAGTGAAACACACTACCTCACCATATAAAGCCTTGTCTTGCTTTAAGGTGTTCTGCAGGGGCGACTGCTGAGGTAGGTGGCAGAGGAAGCTGGTGGAGAGCTTGTGAGCAGTTTGTAGGAGTGTGTGCTGTGTGTTCCTTCCTGCTGGCTTGGTGTCATGAGAACAGAGGGTCCCATCCAGTGAAATTAAATGTCAGATCTACAGTGACTGGGAGGAAGAGAAGTAGTTGTCACAAGCTCCCGTGAAAGTAGCAGCTTGGAAGCAGAACCGCGTGCCTGGGTGGCTGCCGGGGGCCTTGCGGTGGCGCTGACTGGAGGGCAGCGGACGGGCTGTGAGCTGTGCCCTGGCAGCGCCGCACCGCTGCGCGCTCACGCGGTCGCTCCGCGCTTGGGCGTTGCGAAATGCCGCAGGATGCTGCTGTCTCTGCGTTTTGGGTAATTTCTCGTGCTCTTTGCTTCCAAACGTGTTACTGATGACTAAAACTCGGCTACAGGAAACACTGTGTGATTCTCCTGCGGGTCAGGATTTGAGTATTTGTTGTGTGCTACCTCTCAAGGCAATGGCTGTGACTTACTGGAGCAAAATAGAATAAATGAACTGCTCTATTTCTATTCAGTCTAAACCACTACTGTATTAACTTTTTTTTATTATTTATTTTTTCTTTTCAACATGCAACAGAGTAGGCTACCTAGCAGGATGTCTGGTTCGTGCACTAAAGGAGAGACAACCAGAACTGGACATAACCCAGCGAGATATCCTCTGCGTAGAAATCGCCGGGCTTTGTCATGATTTGGGTAAGCAACACTGGAGCTGGTTGCCCTTGGAAAGCTAACCTGGATGAAAAGCTGGCTGCAAGAGCAGAACGCCAGAGCGGTGTGGGCTGCTCGGTTCATGGCCAGATTCCGAGACAGGATTTTTCTGTCCCTGTTTGATCTGGAGTACAGCTGCAGAGGCAACTCCGCTTGGTGAATCCCTGGGCCCTCTGAGCAGTTTTTTGTCTTGTTTCCGTGTGGTGTTTGGGGTTCTGCCCGCAGCGACTCGAGCGTCTGCCTCCTTCTGTGATGTCCTTGGGTCTCTTAAACATTTTGGAAGTTGTTACGAGTGTTTTATAATGACCTGTTTTCTTCAGGGCTGAGTGATTACTGTTCTCGGTGTTACTGCACTACTTGCCTGTAGGTGATGGAACTGGCTGTGTTAAGTGCAGTAGTACTTCGGGTGTCTTAGGAAGGTGTACTTGCTATAGCTGCATCTTTTTCTTAGATGATGTCAAGAGCAGTTCAGATACAGGAGAATCCAGATGCTTCGCTTGCTCAAAATATTTTTATTGACAACCATGTCTCAGATTAAACCTCTGTCATCTTTGCCTTTAAGGTCATGGGCCGTTTTCCCACATGTTTGATGGAAGATTTATTCCGCTCACTCGCCCAGATTTCGAATGGAAGGTAGGCTTTTCACTACTAAAATAAAAACAGAAAATGGAAATTTTTAAAGGGAGAATAATGAAGCTTTAAAAACTGCCAGTGCTTGTGAGAATACAGTGATTGCCTAGCCTTTTCATATTGCATCATTTTGGTGACATAATCAAAACCAGACTGCTGGCTTCTGATCTTGTGATGATTTCCTTGTTGTTCTCTTTAACTGTTTGGGGAATGTCAGCCCCCCTCAGTGTGAGCGGGCGCAGCCTTACTAGCAAAGCACAAAGAGGTGTGTGGAGAAGTAAGTGAGGACAGATGTTTGTCACCAGCACCTCTCCCTAGAAAGGCAAACACTCTGGAACTCCCGTGCACTTCACGAGATCTGTCTGTGCACACGTGTCCTCTTCCTGCCGGTGTCTCGCTGCGTGACGCAGAGGAGGAATGACATGGCTCGATTTCGTCAGTGCCTGTAGTGGGACTCTGAGGAGGCAGAATTTTATAGGGCTGCACTGATCTAAAGATTGGGCTCAATGATCTTAAAGGTCCTTTCCAGTCTGGGCAATTCTGTGATTCTGCGATCGTTTTAAGCCAGCACTGGGCCCTAAAATGCGTATTGCGAGCTTTCTGCAGGGTGTATGTTACAGATGCAAAATGCCAGCTGGGAGCTTCCTTCCTTTCCAGTTCATGATTTTAGTTCAAGGCCAGGATGGTTAATACCGTGTTTAGAATTCAAACTTTCGGAAACTTTGAGGAGAGTTTCCAGGGTCGTTTGCTGTGAGCGAAAGGTAACGCAGTCCTGTCAGGCTTCTCTCTGCTTGTAATTCCTCAGCTGAATCAGCCGAGCAAGCGGGTTAATCTTCTGCACAGCAGGATTACTTGGTTTGTCTTTTAGCATTGCAGCTGCTTGTTTGCTGTTCCTTAAAATACTCTGTGCTGAAGACTGTGTTTCTGGACTCCGTCGTCTGGGTGATTTCCTGCTTGGTTAGATACGAAATGAGTCGAAAATTGCCCCAACGTTGCCCTTTCACGTCACAGGGCCCAGGTGCCCTGCCCTGCAGTGCTGCTGCCTCACGGGAAAGCTGTGGCACTGCAGCAATGATGCTGGGACTTTGTAGTGCAACACTCAGGTGTGGGATTTTGTGGTGGTGATTTTTGGTTTTTGTTTTTGTGGTTTTTTTTTTTCCCCACAGCATGAAACTGCTTCTGTTAAAATGTTCGAGCACCTGATCACTTCCAATAAGCTAGAAGAAGTCATGAAGTCCTATGGTCTTGTTCTGGAAGAAGATGTGATCTTCATCAAGGAACAGATAGCAGGGCCTGTAGAAGAGACTGCTTGTGAGAAATCGGTGAGTCAGGACAGTGCCTGTGTGGTTAGCCCTATAAATGTCTTTTATTTTTATTGGAACAGTAGGTCAAATTTTTGCTTCTGCTATGTTTTATTCTTTACCTTGAGACCCATCATATTCTGAGCACCCTGGCACGAGAGGTGCTGGAGAATCGTAGTGTGTGTTTCCTACAGTGCTGGCGGTAGCTTCGCTGTGTTACATGCTCACATCTTCTTGGGAGGGTTTTACCTCAAATCCTCCAGATTAGAGGAAAGCTGAAGACTGTTATTTGTATTCAGTGAAGCTGGTTCCCTGTGACTAGAGCAGTACACCTGGATCGATCAGTACAACCGAACCCTTAAAGGACTGGGCTGGGGTAACAGCCCGTGTGCTGGGTGCCTGCGGGTGGTTCTGGTGGGAGGTCCTGGTTTCAGGTGGTCGGGTGAAGAAAGCTTGGAGATGGTTTAGGGGTAACAATAACTGAGGACCAGCAGAGATGAGGCAGCGAACGCCGCAAAGCGTGGCCCAAGTGCCGGAGCTGCATCAGCCTTGGTGACAGTAGCAAAATGCTTGGATTTATTGCAGTAACGAACATAGGGGCAGGGATAAGACTTGAAGAAATGTGTTGCCTTGAGAGGCGAGGAAGACGACATCATCGTGGTTATTAATCCTTGCGACTCTGGAAGAATTAAGTCCTCTCCTCACTTTACAGCCCTTGTCATCTCTTTAAGATCACCCATTCAGTTGCTGCCAGAACTAAGAACCCGTCTGGTCCTAATCAGAATTTCCGTGTTGTCCCAAACAAATTGCCCACAGATGTTAGCACTTGCCTGTTACTTTCTGCCGTAGTAGTGCACAGTTCTGCCACGTGTACTCCAGCGCTCTGATGACAAACAGAGGAAACTTGGCCTGGTGCGATTCACTCGGCTCTCACAGGGAGGGGAAGTTCAGCTGCAAAACCTGCGAGCTGATTTCTATGCACAAATCTCGCTGCCTGCCTCTTCCACTGGTCTTGTGCCAGGTTCTCACCCTATGTCTCTTTTTTTTTTTTTTTTTTGCCTTGTTTGGGTTCTGCGCCCGTTTTCCTGCAGGCTGACAGGAAAAGGGGGGGATCGTACCCCCTGCTTGCCACCCTGCTGGCGTTAGGCTGTGGGATCTCCCGCTGGCAGTCGAGCTCAGTGTTGAATACCCCTGGTTTTCTGAACGTTGTCCCGGCGGCAGAGCTCTTTGCGATCGGCACAGGGCAGTTGAATCTCTGATGTGCTCTTCCTGCTGTTTACACGTGTTTGTTTTCTTATTCGTATCAGCTTTAGTATTTCTGTAGCACAGATCACGTGAGAGGCATGTGTGTGCTTGTGCGCAGTGTTTTCCACCTTCAGAATTTCAAGGCCACTTCATGGCATTTTTTTGCTTAGCTGGAGAATCGCGGCATTTTTAAAAGAATAATCGTAGAATGTGTTGGGCTGGAAGGGACCTTCAGATGTTTGTGTGCGACTTGTATCTCCTTCTTTTGGTGTTGTTTCCTCTTGGCCTCACGGCTCGCCTGTCCCGTGTGGGTTGCAAGTTCAGGTAGCCAGCTCTTCCAACAACTTTTGTTTAAAACATCCAAATTGTTTTAAAGCTCTGTTGTATAAAGCTGATTGTGAAAGAGCTGATCTATAAAGCTGAAGACTGCGAGACAGTGAGTGCTTGTGGGTTTAACAAATTCTCAGAGGATTAAATGATTCCAGTCTTTTCCCCTCTTCGTTGCTATGTTGTTTTTTTTTTTTTTTTCTTGGCGTATCGGAGCTGCAGGCTTAGCTTTAGTAGAATGGGAAATAAAATACTTGTGTACGTGGCTCTTGCTGATATTCTGGGAGTCACCAGCTTAAGGCAGGCCTAGTTCTGGCTTTTTGATGCCCAACAGCTTCTGAAAGCTCTTTTATTGTCTTTGTGCTCTTGGCGACCTCAATGTTGGATGTTTATCACAGGCAAAATCAAAGTGTATTTCCAGTTCTTAAAAATTTGTTTGCACATTGTTTGGACGCTTTAATTTCTTATTGTTTCTGATTTTTTTTTTTTTTCTTTTTTCTCTTCTCGGCTCCCCTGTTGTTAGTGGCCCTACCGTGGTCGACAAAAGGAGAAAAGTTTCCTCTATGAGATAGTAGCTAACAAAAAAAATGGCATTGACGTTGACAAATGGGATTATTTTGCAAGGTACAAACCTTAGTTTTTTGATTTTTTTAATAATGAATTCCTACTGAGACAGTGCTCCTGAACATACAAGGGCGATCTCATCGCTAACCGCTGTGGAATGTTTTCAGGGATTGCCACCACCTCGGAATCCAGAACAATTTCGATTATAAGCGATTGCTTAAGTTCACGCGGGTCTGTGAAGCCAACAACCAGAAGCACATCTGTGCCCGTGACAAGGTGAGCCGGCGCCTGGGCTGGGGCCGAGCGGGGCACGGTGAGGCTGTGGTGCGGAGTGGGGGGCTGGGGCTGCCTGCTGGGTGCTTTTTTAGCATGAGGGAGGAAGGTGTTGTTGCCGCTGCGAAAGCCGCTCTCGGGGAGCGACTGGTTGGAGGAGGGAAGGGAGGGGTGGAGCAGGGCTCTGAAAGGGCTTGTGGCGGGTCCGCGTAGGACAGGTTTTACGAAACCATCAGCCACGCGTGGTCCTGCTCCGTGTCCCCGGAGCGAGAGGTGAGCGTGACGTCGGCGAGGGGGACTCTTCCCTGCCGGGGGTCACCGCCAGGGCTCTGCTCTGCTGTGCCGGCCTCAGGCTGCCTCCAAATTTTGTAAATTGTGAAGCATAACCATTCTGCTCCACACTGCAGGTGGAAGGAGATGACTAATTTGAGTCCGTCATTGTTTTAGCTTTCCAGTAAAGCCAGTGTCAACAACAAAAGATGATTGGGGTTTTTTTTTTTGATTCAGGAAGCTGGAAATTTGTACGATATGTTCCACACACGACACTGGCTGCACCGGCGAGCGTACCAGCATAAGACTGGCAACATCATTGAAATAATGCAAGTATTGTCCTTTTTCCTTTTTTTCTTCTTTCTTTCTTGCATTCCATTTATTTTTTAAATTCTTAAAACTGTATATCCCTTTGCAACATTCAGATAAACAATAAGGTGTGACAGAGATTAAAAGCCACGGGGCTGGGTAACCCAGTTCTTGCGGCGAGGCTCTGTGCTTAGAGCATCATAGAGGCTGTGATTGACACAAAAGGGAAGAAAAAAAAAGAAAAGGACCACAACATTCTTTCATGTGAAATTCCTTTAGAGAAAAATTACTAAAGCCCTGAAGAAACATAGGAGCAGGGTGTGCTTATGTTTTTTTAACTTCTGACAGCTGAAATCAAATCTTTATTCACAAGTTAGAGACAACTTAGCTCAAACTGGCTGACGTGGGATTTTGTAACACTGCAGCAGGAATTACCAGCTCAGGTGGCTGCCTGCATTTGTACCTCTCTTGCTGATGCCTATAGAATTTTCTCTATAGTGTTATTCTTCTGATTTTGCTTGAAAAGCAGAACTACTGGTATCTGGCAAATACTTTTTTACATTAGGGTCTTGGCTGCTGAGTAGCCATCTGCTGAGTTTGGAAAAAAGGAATGCGGAAGATTAGACAGTACAAGAGCGATTCGTTACTGCTTTCATTTCATAAACTTCAGATCCAGGTTTGGTGATCCTCTAAACCAGACTGAAAGTGCTAAGGCTTGACAATACCTGTGGGTGAGGAGTGAAACAGCCAAGAAATTTGGTTCCTGGCTTACTGTAATTCAAATGAGCGCGTGAGCTGGAAGTGACGGTGAGGTACAGGGAACTCTGAAAGAACTCCATCTTTAGACTGTCAGTTTTTCCCACCCAAAAATGCCACATGTTCGTGATGCTTTACTTTAGCATACTTTGAATTCTCTTGGTTAACTCCCGGAGCAATGAGTCTGTAAACTAATACGGTCGTCTGTGAGGCAGCCTCGCGGTGGCCGAGTGACCGTGTCGCTGTCTTGCAGGGTTCTGCAGTCATCCATGCAATGTTAAACTCGTCGTCTGAAGCAGAACAAGGTCCATGAAGGTCTGATCCCAACAGAGTCTTTCCATTTACTTAAAACAGGTTAAAATGTGCGACGGCAGCATGGAAATAGGGCGTACTGCAGGGTGCCCCGGGTCTGCTGTGTGCTCAGGATGTAGTTTGTGTGTTGTCTTCCATTTATAACGCGCTGCTGCATTTCTTTTTTTGACTCTTGAGCAGTGAGGTGTTTCAGAGTGGTCCTATCCTGAAGTCTTTATTTTGTCTCAAACTAGGATTACAGAAGCCTTTCAAAAAGCAGACAAATTTTTTAAAATAGAAGGCTCTGGAGGAAAGTTCTACCAGATTTCTACAGCAATGGAGGACATGGAAGCCTACACTAAGCTAACTGGTAGGAGGTCTCAAAAATATTTTTTCTGAAGTGCGAGAACAGGAGTAGCTATTACTGCTTTTTTTTTACAGCCAGTGGCGCAGCAGGCCCTTGTGCATGGCTGGGGGTCTCAAGTACTGCTTTTACACACAGGTGATGAGGCAAACCTGGACTGGCCGATCTCTGTGCTGGGAGAGCAAGACCTTCTAGTTTAAATTACTTCCATGTTGAGAGAGGGAACAACAAATTCTTATGTTCCACGTACGTTCAGATTTGTATTGTTGCAAGGAGTGCTGTCGGGAGGTCCAGCCTGTGCCCAGAGTTTGTTGTGTTTGTGACAAGTGGGATGGTGTTTCACAGAATTGTAGAACGGTTCTGGCTGGAAGAGAGCTTCAAGATCATCAAGTCCGACCTCTGTCCCAGCCCTGTCAACACCACTGACCCGTGTCCCTCAGCACGACACCCACCCGGCTCTCAAACCCCTCCAGGGACGGTGCCTCAACCCCCTCCCTGGGCAGCCTGTGCCAGTGCCTGACAACCCTCTCAGTACAGAAATTCTTCCCAGTATCCAACCTGGTGCAATTTAAATCCATTTCCCCTCGTCCTGTCACTCTCCACCAGGGAGAACAGACCAACCCCTCCTCGCTACACCCTCCCTTCAGGCAGCTGCAGAGAGTGATGAGGTCTCCCCTCAATCTCTTCTCCGGCTGAACAGCCCCAGCTCCCTCAGCCGTTCCTCACACGACTTGTGTTCTCAGCCCTTTCCCAGCCTGGCAGCCCAGCTCTGTGCCCTCTCCAGCACCTCAGTGTCCCTCTTGTAGTGAGGGGCCCAAAACTGGACACAGGATTTAAGCCAGCTCTGAGCAATACTGCATCTGACTGCATCAGGTGGAGAAGTGTACCGCGGGTGGTAGTGTGACACTAACCCCAGGGCAGCTTTGAAACGTCTCTGAAGGGGTCTGATCTGATTTGCTTGAGGCATTGCTACCCTACCTGCGAACGGAAGAAAACAGAATCCATAGTTTATTGCTGAAAGCTCCCGCTTGCTCGGATAAGAACTTCTGAGAGTGGTTCCTGTAGCGTAAGAACAGCAACCCGCTTGAAGACACGTGGGGGAGTTTGATGTTTTCCAATTTCTCAAAGTTTGGCTCAGTCTCATGAAGAGGAAACACAGAAATTACTGAAGTAATGGAAACTGGCTTGAGTTGTGTGGTGTCCTGTTACGTAGCTCCACAGCTTCCCACCACCGTGGCGTCTGGGTTTTGCCAACCAACCTCTCCTGGTCTTTGCTGTGGGGTGTGCCAGCCTTCCTCTGCGTGGGGCTTGGTGTTGTGCCGTGCCCGGGTCCGTTTTGGGCGGTTTGGGATGGGGAGGCCGGCGTGGGCAAGGCAGACCCTGCTGTGCTGAGGGGTCAGTGGTTGGGTGCTTGCAGGGCCAAGGGTGCTGCGGGCCCTGCTGAAGCTGCTCCCGAGACCTGGCAGCTCTTGCAGCACCTGGGAGCTGCAGCTCAGCAGGACTCCCAAGGCAGCTTTCCTGAGTTTCCATCAAGAACGTCGTGCTGAAGACCCTCTGCTGGCCATCCCTCGGCACCGCAGCCACGCGCAGCCTGACGCTGACCTGCTGCAGCACGGTGCCGAGATGAGGAGCTGCCTGGCCCCTCTGCCCCAGCGGGGAGAAGGGCTGGCTTGGAGGGGCAGCAGCTGTTGGAGAGCGTGAATTGTAGCGTTGGGCCCTGGAAGGCTGGGCTGAAAGGCAAGAACTGAGATTAAGTTCTTAATGGCCTGGGATCTCTTCTCTGGGTGCTGTCCGCTCTGCAAGATCAGTCGTGCTGGCAGGTGGAGCTGAGGACCTGTAGCTGGCTGCTGCCCTGCGGTGCCTGGTGAGGAGCACCAGGGCAAGACCGGGACTGTCCCCTGCCTCCTCCAGTCTGCCCCGTCAGGGAGGTTCCTGCTGCCGCTGTCCCGTTCGACAGGAGTTGAACAGCAAGGGCAGCAATGCGAGGAATGTGCCAGTGTCGGGTGTAGCAGTGGGCCCTGAAGGATGAGGAAGTTTTCCTCCTCTTCAAGACATTTCCTTCCCCGCTTCCAGTGGTTGCAACCCAGGGGCCTCCGAGGGGGCAGTGGGGTTGTTTGCTATGGTCCATGCTGAGCAGTGCTTCTGTGGAACTGTCCAGTTGCCTCTCAGAGTTTGGAAAAAGCCTGAGAAATGCCTAAAGACAAACAGAATTGCTGTATTCTTTCACGAGATAGAGAGCACCCTCGTCCCCAGACGAGTTAGTGCTGGGGTTTAGGATTTCTGCTTCACAAATAATTCCTTCCAGGGAAGTAATAAAATCTGGGGCAAGAGTAAGGGCTGGGCTAGTTTTTCCGTCGCTGACTGTTGCGAATCTGCTGATAATCCAGAGGATATTGTGATTTCCCAGTTGTTGACCTTAATATGTTCATTCTCTGACGGTGTCTGTCCTGAACCAGCAGTTTCTCCTGTTGCTTTAACCTTTGGCCCCGTACGTGTGTTTCGCTGTGACACACTTAACAAAAATCAATGTGACTTTGGCAGATAACATCTACCTGGAAATTCTGCACTCGAGTAGTCCAGAACTGAAGGAGGCCCGAGAAATTTTGCATAAAATAGAACGGCGTGAATTATACAAGTTTTTAGGAGAGACTCGACCCGAAGCAATGAGGAGAATCATGAAGGTAATGTCTGCTGGTGGAAGAGTCGGAATTCTGTCCCTGTGAAAATGTTTTCTAAGTTGCTGACTGTCTTTTTTTCCCTCTTACGTGTTTTGTTTGTTTTGTGGATTTTTGCTTAACTGCAGTTCCAAACATGGGCAAAAGTTCTCCTCCTCTCTTGTTGTAGCTGAGCTATATAATATATTGTAAGAAACTGGGAAGAGTTTTATCTATAGGAAGCCAGAAGAACGGCAAGAGGTGGAAATTCGAAGTTGATTATTGCAGAAATGTTCTCAGAAAAAATACAGAATATTCTGAAAAATACAAAATTGCATAAGAACCTGTTATAGTCCAGTGGTTGAGGAGATTGTTGCTGTCATCTTGTGTTGAACTAAAATTTCAAAATAATAAGGAACACGTTTGCTTTGAATTGTAATTTCTATGCTTTGAGAGCAAACATCAAACTGAATAATAACTTCAGCATTTTTTAGTTTTAAGTTCTATACTAGCATGAGCATGCCTGTATTTTTTTTCAGTGTTTGTTTTTCAAAGCATTTGTGGGGTGTCGGTTTAACTGGTGTCTTATTGCAAAATAATGTTTGAGAGCCAACGTTACTTCTGATGGCTCAGCTTTTCTTGTAATGTGCTGGACCATGTTACCAAATCATCAGTTAATTATCTCTGAATTTCAGCCTTGATGCTTTATGTTTTCCATGCCAGAATGCTGGGAGTGGCTGTGTCTAGAAAGCATGAACAAAAATAATTCATCTCTTTTCAGGAAAAAGGCTAGAGCAGAACTACTCTATGTCTTGCTGCTCTGTTCGTCTTTTTGGTTTGAAGAGAAGGTTTACTTGTGTTCTTTGAGTGAGAAGAGGTAGCGTTAAAAATAGGAAGAAGAAGGAAAACATGAATTGGTTGTACATTGACAGCTGAGTTTTTGCCCTTCGGAGGGGTTGTTCAGAACAGAGCCGAACGATCCGGGCAAGGGCGGGCGAGGGATTTGCATGAGCTCCACCTTTAAACAGTTCCTTTGAGAAGCTGGGGTAGCGAAAAGAAGAACTCCCTTCAGAAATCCAGCCACGGGCACTGAGTCTCGGGGTATCTGCCAGTGTGTGGGTTTTGAAGGGAGGCTGGATGGCTCTCGATGCCATCATTACATCCAGCCAACCCTTTGCAGCTGCTGATGTTCAGCTGAGAGATCAGGGGAGAGTTTTTCCTCCTGTGGAGCAGGAGATTTGGAGGCTCAACTTCCTCTGGAGTGCTGGAGGCACTGCTGGTGGCCAGACAAGGCCTCGTTAAGTGCCTGTTACCTTTAGAATCTCAGAATGGTTTGGGTTGGAAGGGACCCTTAAAGGTCCCCTAGTCCAGCCCTTCTGCTGTGAGCAGGGATCTCTTCAGCTAGATCAGGGTGCTCAAAGCCCTCTCCAGTTCTGTGATCCTCAAACTGGCCAGAGCCGTCAAAACATCCCCAACAGCTGCAGAGTTCTTGAATTCAAAGCCAAGCTTCCGCTTAATTCAAACTGGAGGAGGTAACTTAAAAAAAGGCGAGCGAACAGCAGCAGTTCCCTGCGCTGCTTGGTGATCTCCTCATCTTTGCAATGGACAAAGCAGCAGCTACTTGAATTCCTCCCCTTCTGGACCTGACTGCTGGATGCTCTCTTCTGCCCTCAGAGCTTTTCTCCCGGGACTCTCATGCTCCTGGGAAAGGTTGCTTTGTCAAATCTTGCAGCCCTGGGCAAAGGTCAGCAGGCAACCTTCTCTTTCCAGCCTTTTCGTGAGAACTTGGGCGTTTGCTCCCCATCACACTGTGCTCTTCTGTTTGGCTTTAGGCCACGTACCAACAGGGAATATTCTGCCAAATAATCAGTCTAAAACCAGACAAAAACCCCTTGTGGGTTCCAGGTTTTCAGGTAGGTCACCCTCCTCTCCAGAGTTTTCCTGCTTCTCTGTTTTCTTGGGTTTTGAGTTTTTTTTATTGTTGGGGATTTTTTTGGGGTGGTGGTTGAGGTTTGTTTTTATTATAGTGATCAAGGACATTGCTAATCTTGTCTGTCTTTTTTTGTGGTGGATTTTTTTTAAAATATGTTTCAGGTTATAGGTGTAAAAACTTTATTAGAGTATGAGATCCCCCAGCCCTTTGCTAAAAATAAAAAGTTCAATAAAAACGTTCAGTATTGAGCTTTGGGGAACTTAACTGCAAAGCATTTGTGTTGGTAGAACAGTTACTTGAAGGTGCTTATTTTCTGGTTTTGTGGAGACTTCAACGCTCTGGCTGAACACGCTGCGTTTGCCTCTAACCCCCTCTGCCCCATCAGCAGGTGTAAAACTTTCTCCACGGACTGACAGGATTTGAGTCTTCTCAGTTATGTAAACTCGCTCTGTTTCTAAAGATCAGTAGAAAGCTGAACGGCTGATGGTGTGCGAGGAATCAGACAACTGCTGCAAGAAGAGTCTGTCAAGCCAGGAAGAGAAGAAAGCTTGTTTACTGCTGCCTCCTGTCGTGCGTTTTGTTGCCGTGGTCTAGACCCAATAGTGCATAAATGTAACCTGAGTTGCCTTCTTTTTGCAGACTAATAACCTGGCAGAGAGCTTTGCTAATTCCAAGCCAATCAAGGATCCTCCAGATGTGGAGCTGAAGGCTGAAGATTTCGTAATTGATGTAAGTATCTCTCGAAGCGGCTTCGGAGTGAAAACTCTCAATCACAGAGGATCTTGTAAACTGGAGTGAGAATCGGAGATGCTTTTCAATCCACTCGTGAAGTGAAAAAACAAACCCCCACAGCGCCTCCCAAATGCTGTCCTAGCTGTGCGTCACGACTCGCTTCTAACACGCCCTTGCTTTAAAGATTCACTGGCTAAAATCAGAGCGGTGTGTTCGGTTTTGAAATGCCCGACTGGGCTTTCCTTGTCCCACAAATGGAAGTCGTGGGGAGGTGGGCCCCTCCCAGCTGAGCACAAAACTGTTGGTGTGAAACACGTTGTCTAAACGTCGTGTTGAAGATTGTAAGCTCTGCCGCCGCCTCCGCAGGTTCTGTGTTTTGGGGAGGTACAGCCTGGGGAGGGCCCAGTGTGCTTCTGTTGCTGGAAACGAGGGTGTTGCAGAGAGGGGCTGGGAGCTGGTTTGTGTGAATGTGAAGAGCCCCCTGGCTCGGCAGAGTGAAAGGTGGTGAAAGAAAGATAGAAAATGCAAATGCTGGATGATCTCATTAAGTAATCATCTGTTAGTTGCTGCTCGGATTGATTAGTGTCGTTTACAGCATATATCCTTTTTTATTTGTTGTGGGAAAACGGAAGACCAGCATTAACAAATACCATTCTCTTTGTTTCGCATGCCAGATTGTCAATATGGATTATGGAATGAAAGAGCAGAATCCCATTGATAATGTTCTCTTCTATTGCAAGGCTGATCCTTCCAAGGCGGTCAGGATCATTAAAGAACAGGTAGTCTTTTGTTTTCCTCTACTGGTTTCTGAAGGGCATCTTCTTCACCACTTGTGATGGAGGTAATTGCTGTCGTTCATGGTAATCCTCGCAGGAGTTGTGGAGAGATGGTGGAATCCTTGTGCTTTCAGGCCTTGGGTGTTTGTTGTACCACGACAATCTGGAATCCTGACAGCCTTTGCGTATAGATACTATTAAACTTGAATACATAGGGAGCTTTAGAAAAATACAATTTATTTGGATAAAGCTTATGGCTTGTGGTGGGATGTTTTTTACTGCTTTCCATTTGTATTCGGGTGAGGAAGTTAAAACTTGGTGGACTCTAGATTTCAGGAAATACTAAAGCTTATTTCTTTTTTTTCTTCTTTTTTTGTTTTCTGTTATTCCAAAGGTTTCAAAGCTTTTACCCACAACGTTTGCAGAGCAGGTTATCCGGGTTTACTGCAAAAGTCAGGATCCAGATATTGTTTCAGCCGCAAAGCAGTATTTGATTCAGTGGTGTATGAAGAACGATTTCACCAAACCACAGGTAACAAATTCACATGTTAGTTTTCTTGCTCTTGGAGCTCTTCACCTTTGTCCATAAACTTGCGCTTCCATCTAAGAACTCGGCGTTCAGGCCGTGTCTTTGTGGTGGAGCCCCAGCTCGCCTGGCTTCTGGCTTTATTGTGGCTCGCATCTGGGCGTGCTTTGGTTTCACTGAAATAGTGATGGATTTGCATTGATTCATTTTACGTCGCTTGAAAAGTCCCATTTTTAGAACAAAGTCGGTCTCCACACAGACACTCACTAGTTCATGGATGCAGGTTTTTCTAACATAAAGCCTTAAACAGCACTGAGAGATTGAGAGATACAGGGAAGAGGCTGGATGGATTCTTCTGTTGCTTTCCTTCTTTTCCTTCCCTGTGTGCCAGCTGTTAAACCTGTGAATCCCCCAGGAGATTTGTGGTGAAACCATCTGCTTTGAGGTGGAGTGGAAAGTAGCTACAGGGACAAGATGGCAGACCTCTGCTCTCTGCCCAACAAGCCTGTAGCCCAAGTTGCTTCAAGGCCTTGTCTGTTCTCTGCATTCGCTTTTCTGCCAGCGCTCAGAAGGAGGAGAGCAGGTTACAGCTCACCTGACGTTTCGTTTTGTGTTGGCAAATGCATCAGAGCAGCCCTGGCAAGGAAAGTGAAAACTCTAAAGCAGATCCTGAGCCCATACCTCTCGCTTTGCGCTCCTCCTGCCGAAGGCGGTGGAGAAACCTGGAACAAATCGTGGCTGCAAAGTGGTGATGTGCGACACGGTTTTCTCTGTAGAAAATGCCAACGGAGCCATTCAACTCTGAGCGTGAGTTTTGGAGCTTCTAGGCTGAAAGTGTCACTAGATTTTGGACAAGATGTGCTGGTAAATCTGCCGTTACGCTTCTCCCCTAATGACTGGCTTTCACTTTGGTTTGTCCAGGGAAAACGATAGCTCCCTTCAGTGCCAGGCGCTTTTTTCAGATATTTTCCACTCTCTGGGATCAAGCCTGAAAGTGGAATAAATGTGTGTATTAAAATCTCCAGGCCACTTCAGAAATGTGGTGTGAACAGTTTGGTCTGTGAACCACGGCTGGTGGTTTGATTTCTTTTACCTTTTCATCAAGTGTGTTAATATCCCTGACTTGGATCTTACTTACTTAGAGATACCTGCAAGTCCCATTCAGGGAAAGAGCTACATCCTCTGAAACGAAAGAGCACCCAGCAGAGGAGGGGTTTGATGAGTTTGGAGCTGTTGTGTAGGCTGGAGCTGTAGGCGTGGGCAACCTAAGGCTCATTCTTAGGTCGTGCTTCTGGTGTGTGTCTTTTGAGAGCAGTTAATTTGAGAAGAACTTTTTCCGGGTGGATCAAGCAGCAGACTTCCTCCGCTTGTAGAGTGTGGTTGTTTCCTATAAGCACATTCTCCTAGTGCAGGCATGTCCCTCTCACAGACCCTGGTGTGTTGTGGGATGTAGCAACGTGCATCTCGCTGGCTTGTTTCTAAGCTGAGAGTTTATTTCTCTCTTGTCTGTGTTGGTGCCAGAGCACTCGGTTGTCGTACGTGTCTGCTAAGGGTGAGCACTGCTGCCTCGGCGCATCCCGGCTGCCCTGCCAAGGATTTATCCTTTTAGACAGCGAAAGGCACAGCCAAGGCACCTGCAACTGGTAGATTGCACCTCTTGAAAATGAGATGTTGTGGTAAATGCGGAGGAAAACGTGTGTGTGTGTATATATGTGTGTATACGCACACACAGCTATAGAGATAGACAGATAGATAGATACACACACATATGACATTTCTGGTTGGTGTCCTAGTGCCCAGAACACAAGCCTGCTGATCTTCCTAGATATGCTGGTAATAGTTTAGGAAGAGGTGAACATCTAGTGAAGGCTTCTCAGATAGGTGGGTGATTTTTTTTTTGATGGTTTTTTTCCTCCCCACCAGCTGCTATCACTGACCACAGCAGTTTCCATCTCCGGGATGCTCGGTCTTCAATGTTTGTTGATTTGCAATGCTTCTAGGGCCTTGGATTTTTTCCTTCCCCCCTATTAATTCTGATATTGAGCTACTTTTCCCCTGCGTTAGGATAAAAAGCAGAAGCGAACGTGCTATCCTTAATGTTGTCTGACTTGCTAATAGGACGGTGATGTGGTTGCCCCTCACCTAACTCCGATGAAGAAAAGCTGGAATGAAACTGGAAATGACCACCACAGGAGAGCTTCTGAACCCACCTGCAAGCAAAGGCTGCCTTTCGATGAGTAACGCTTTTCCTTTCGGCACTATTCCGTCTGCTGCTCCGGGAGGTGACTGAACCTGAGCAGCGATTCTTTTAAAAGCCAGTTGGGTGAACTGTGTAAGAGTTTATGGAACAATGCAGAAATGCATTTTACGATTCAGTATGTTTTAATGTAAGTACTCAAACAAAGCACAGATTCCAGGTGGACTTTGAAAACAAATTAACAGCCTGTTACAGCAAGCTTATGTATTATACTAAATTCTCATTTGTTCTTGAATGTATTGCTGCTGCTGAGCAAAAGTAACTTGAAAAATTGCAATTCAGCGTTATTGCAAGAGGTGCTGAAGACACGATACTGTTCCTTCTTGTCCTGATCCCTTCTTACAATGATGGTGGTATTTGATGAGCTAGTAGAAGAGTTTCCAGCTCAGTTTTTTTTGGTGGGTGTTCGCTGGTGATGGTTTTTTTTTGCCTGTACCTGAGGAAGAGAGGGGTACGTATGCTTCTGAAAATATAATCAGGTAATAGAACTTTGTATTAACCATCAGTGGCATCTTCAAGAATAGCAAAGCATGTTTCCTTTGGAAAAAAAAAAAAAAAAAGAAAAAAAGGAAAGAGAGGGGAGAGGAATCTTTTCAATAGCCAGAGGTTACTTTTCTGCTGTTCAGAAAGCCGATGAGGAAGATGCAGGCCTCTTGCTATAAGCGTGACCACAGTTTTATTGAAGTAATGATACATTGCAGTGACGTGCAGCCTTTTATTGGTTTATAGTGTATTTTTTTTGATACACAATCTATTTTTTACTGTTACACTGAACCACAAAACCCGCTCAGAATGTCCGTTGCTGGAGTGCTCGCAGGAAGGCAGAGCTCACGCGGACACCTGCCGAAGCCCGTGGCCGTGCGCGCGGTCCTTGGCGCGGTCGGCGGGTCCCGGGAGGACGCTGCGATGGCTCCGCTCTCCGGGCACCGAGCGCACCTTGTTTCTGTACCGGGCACACAGGCTCTTCAGGAATCCTTCCGTCCTTCCCTGTTTCTGCTGGATCTCTGATTGTTCTTCCTATGTAATTTTTCTCCCCCTTGCTCTTAGTTTCTCCCTAACCGGCAGGCTAAAGTGAGCGTTGCTCAGCGTCTGTCTGGTTGAAAACGTGCGTGAGGAATACCTTTTTCCTCTGTCTTTTACTCAGGTCTAAAAGGAAGGCTGCTTTCATTAAATAAAAACCTAAAAGCTTGCAGAAACCTGCCCTCAAAACTAAAAATGCAAACCAAAAGGTTCGGTAATGCTCAGCGGTAGGAATGAGCTCTGGGTTTTCAGGTCTGAAGTGGGGAGGGGGGAAAGTTCCGCATTCGGTTCTGAGAGCCGAGGCTGGGTGGGCAGGGGAGTTTCTGATAACTGAGCACGGGAAATCGCTGAGAGAGCTGCGGAGCTCCCCTCGTACCTGCCTGCGTTTCCTCTGCCTTTCCTGGCCCAGGAACCGAGGGCTGTTGGGCAGAGGGAAGGAAAATGAGTATCTGTGGATTTACTCCGAATTTGGTTGTTGGAGTAACCAGGAGTCGTTCTGTGCTCTGCTGCTTCCCTACGTACCTGCGCTCCCGAGTCCGAAGGCGACGCAGCCTCTGCTGCTTGTGTCTTAATGGTGCTTTGGATCCGCAGGAGTGCCAGGTAACTGTGAGAAGGGGTTGTGACCTCTTTAGAAGCTTTGAAAGAACTTCTTATGCTTCAAGAAAAAACAGCGTAGAGTGAAGGTATTTGTCTCCCTTATCTGCATAAATCAAGTATTGTTCAGAATAATACAATTCTGTTATGTTGTTGCTGGAGTTTGTTTTGAACCTGCTATAAAAGGTGCACTTTATACTTGGGAAATAGCTTTTGCTTATGTTTAAGCAAAAATTTGTACTTAAGTTCTGAGACAGAGCGTTTCTTTTTCTCAGGCACGTTAATCTGAGCCTCTCTGGACGAAGAATAAATTCATAGACGATGATTTTACTATTCTTTTAAGGAATCACAGTGTGTGGACTTTATTCAAAGCAGCCTTACTGTACATTTTTAAAGGTCAAACGCTGCTTCTTGAAGTGCAGATCTTCTAGCTTGAGGAGATGGTTTCTTGATTTGTGGGTGATGGGACAGCATCGACCCTCAGCAAGTTTGTGGTGACACCGAAGTGGGAGGAGTGGCTCATGCACCACCGGGATATGCTGCCATCCAGAGGGGACCTCATCTTGATGGAGAAATGGGCTGACAGGAACATCACGAAGTTCAGCAAGAAGTTCACTCTGAGGGTGGTGAGACCCTGGCCCAGGGTGCCCAGGGAGGCTGTGGCAGCCCCTCCCTGGCAGTGCCCAAGGCCGGGCTGGCCGGGGTCAGAGCAGCCTGCTTGGGGGTGTGTCCCTGCCCATGGCGGGGGGTTGGAACTTGGTGATATTTAAGATCCCTTCCAACGCAAACCCTTTGGTGATTGATGAAGTGCTGAGTCCTGTCCCTGGGCAGGAGCAACCTCATTCACCAGGATGTGCCAGGGGCCACCCCCCAGGCAGCAGCTTGGCAGGAGCTGCCCCGGGGGTTGAGGGCACCACCTTGACCATGAGCCAGCAACGTGCTCCCGCAGCAAAGTGTGTGACCCGCGTCCTTGGGCACAGCATTGCGGGCAGGTGGAGGGTCCTTCCCCTCCGCTCAGCACCAGTGAGGCCATCCCTGGGGTGCTGGGCTCCCAAGTACGAGAGAGGCGGGGACGCACTGGAGAGAGCCCAGCGAGGATGATGAAGGGGCTGGAGCATCTCTGCTCTGAGGAAAGGCTGAGAGCTGGGGCTGTTCAGCCTGGAGCGGAGCAGGCTGGGGGGCGTCTCATCTGTCTCTAATCGCAGAGCGTGGTGGTGGCACTGCTGGGCAGGGGTCTGGGAAGCAGAAGGTTCATTTCTTCAGCTGGGAGGATACAGAAAGGGAGGGAGGCAAACCTCAGTCCCGCTGACAGGCTCTCGAGAAGCTTCAGGCAACTGGGACTTCGCAGCTGGTCGGGGTGTAGCCCCGCAGCTCCAGGGCGTGGGAGGGGTCAGTGGGTTCTGGAGAGAGGAGCCAAGTGGGGGTGGGCAGAGAGGGGGTATGACAGGGTTGTGTGTAGAAGGGGAGTGGTCAGTGCCCTGCAGCCCGGCTCTCTGACCTTCCCTGTGTCCCGTGGCCTTAGATCCCTTCTGAACTATTTCTCCGCTCATCTCACAGAGCTGCTGTGCGTGCCTGCCGCGAGGACTGGGTGCCAGCTGCTGGAGCGACCTGCGGGGCTGGGTTTGGGGTCAGCAACTGGTGCTTCCCGGCACCTCAGCCTGTGGTGGCTGCTGCTGGGGTGGTGAGCGGCTGAATTGTCCCAAAGCCGGGTGGCTGTAGCACAGGGTGTCATTCACAAGCAAACTTTAAGCTGGACCATCTGGCACGTGTGGGGCTGGGATGTAGGCAGGGAGCTGGGCAGACGGAGGCAGCCACGTCCTTCCCTCAGGTATATGCTGGGCTCCAGCCATCAGTCAAGAGTGTCCTGGGCTGGAGCAGCCGGAGGAGGTGGCAGCTCCCGAGATCCCTCAGCCCCCGCCGGCGCTGCCTGGGTCCGACCCGGTGCCATGTCTGGGACAAAGAGGAGCGGGCAGAGAGCCTTGGAGAGGAGGGAGCAGCTTCTGACGGGGAGGGAGGCTGAGTGGGAAGCAGGAGGACAGGGGCAGCTCTTGTTGTGGACGGTCGTTGCTGGGGCTGCTCTCCAGCTCTGTGACCGGCTTTGGAAAGGAAACAAGTAGACACGTAGTGTGAGGAGAGAGAAACCAGCACTGGAGCATCTTCCAAGGGCTGTGGGTGGCAGAATCAGCGTCGAAAGGGCTGGTGAGGTTCAAGGCAGGTGCAGGTAGGGGAGGGGGGTTTGTGTAAAATCACACAGCCTGGGGCTCGATGGCATCCAGGCTTCACAGAATTGCAGCGTTAGGGTAGGAACTGAGAAGGGGTGAGGTCGGGGGGGCGATGCTTCAGCTCAGTGCTCAGCCACGCTACCCAAATGAATGAACCAAATGTGTCCAAACCAGGCAGGACCTTTGTCCTCCTGTGGAAACTGCTGGGCCCCCCTTGCCTTGAATCCCACCCAGGGAGCTGGTCCCGCTGCTCAGACAGGGGTGGTGGAGTGGCAGAGCTGGCCCAGGTCTGGGAACGAGAGGCCGGGCGGATGGTGGAGCTGTGGGTGGGAACGGGCTCTGGGAGGGCTCTTGTTGTCCCTTCCTCATTGGGAGCGGATTGAGGCAAAACCCCTGGGGCGGAAGCCGTGGTCCTCAGGAGTTGGTGGGGTGGACAGAAAGTGGGGACTGGGCCAGGGGTTGGGGAAATGGGTCCCTTCATCCCTCCAGAGCATCCCCCCAAGCTTCCCGCAGGCACACAGCCCCGTGCTGCGACAGGGCGCAGCTCTCAGCTCTCAGCCTGCTCACCACCACTTTCTTTTCACAACTTCATGATACCCTATGTTTCTTCCAAGGTAAGGACAAGGCTGGGAGCACAGCTCTGCCTCTTTATTGAAAGGTTGTCACCGTGTTTCCTGCTAGCATCAGTCACAGGGCCTGTGGCTGGTAGGGCAGAGGTTGCAAGCCCAGTCCTGCCGGCATCATCCTCCGCTCTGGTTCTCTGCCCTGCCCTGTGCCCTCCCCCTGGGCTGGCTCTGCAGCATCCCAGCCTGGCCTGGTGCTCCGTGCCCCCATGGGGGCTGGTTCTGCAGCCACCCCAGCGCCCCTGGCATGGTGGCAGCAGCACTGTGGGGGGCTGAGACCCTGCTGCAGCCTGTCCCCATCATGCTACCCCACCAGCTGCTGGCAGACGAGGCAGGGACATTGGTAGGGTCAGGCAGGGGGTGGCAGGGCTGAGGCTGTGCACCATCCCAGCAGGCTCAACAGGTGCTATGAATGAGACATGGGTCCCAAAGCATCCCCCTCCCTGATGCCATCTTTGTCCTCAGGTGTGGCTGACAGGGGTCAAGCTAGGCCCCACAATTCCAGGTCCTGGACACAGAACTCCTCCCGGGGCGAGAGCGTCTCGTTGTCGAAGGTCTCGCAGGGGTGGCTGCCTCCGTGGTGCAGGTCTCCATCCAGCCACAGCCCAAATCTCCCACTGGGAACGTGCCAGCAGCACAGTCAGCTGCTGAGGGTTCCTTCTCCTGCCTGGAGACCTCCCCAGCCCCTCCCCGTCCCCATCCGTGGGGGCCCTCCTGCTGAGGATGCCAGGCACGAGGGATGGGCAAAACGGACGAGAACAAGCAGCCACCCCCAGGGCTGCCACCCTGCCCACAGGCAGGGCCTGCCTGCAGCAGTGTCAAGGGGATGAAGTGGCCAACCCCCGGATAACCCCCACCGGTGTTTTTGGGTTCAGACTCGTGCTGTGTGCCTGGACCTGGCTCCACAGGGCAGCCTGGGCTCAGATTGTGGCCCCGATGGCCACGGTTGGGGATGGGAAGCCTGTGGGCTGCCAAAGCTCTGAGCGTGGTTCCTACCTGCCCCCACCGATCATCAGCAGGTCGCTGTCCCCTTTCACAAAGAAGTTGTTCCTTCCTGTCCACCTGAACACCTGCGTGGGGACAGCACTGGGCTGGGACTGTGGGCTGGAGCGCAGAGTCCTCGTCACCATCCCTGCCGCTGTGAGGGACACAGCTGAGGAAAGCTGGTTCTGCCTATCCCTGCTGTGCCCTTCCTCTCCAGAAGAAGACCTAGGTGAGCCTGCGGACACTGGGCTGCTGCTGGTCTGTCCCTGCCAGCAGCCCTGGGGCCCTAGGGACAGCTGCCACCCATTGGTGCCACCGGCAGTGCTGCTCCCTGATGCTGTGGCCCCATCTCACACACACAGACCCCACTGGCACACACAGGCACGGCTCAGCTCCCTCCACATTCCACCAACACCAGGCTGTGACCACCCTGGCATGCCTGGTCCCTGGTGGCACCCAGCTGGGCAGAACCTCTGTCCCTGAACCCCCCACCATGTACAGCTGCCTGGGATTTGCCTTCTCCCCTGCACCAACCCTGGGTGAAGCCCATCAGCAGGGACCCCCCCCCGGGCTGTGTCACCCACACCCGGCCAAGGGCACCCCAGGCCCCTCCCCAGCACCTCAGGGCACCCCTCCCTGGCATGGCTGGGCCCCAGGGGCATCACCAGTCCCTCCCCCCCCACCACGGGGCCCCAGCAGCCCCCACCTTCAGCTCTGGGGAGAAGGAGAAAAGGAAAGTCTCCCCTGTCCCGTAGAAACCGTTGCTGCACCGAATGGTGCTGGTGGAGAAGGCACCAAAAGCCTGGGAGGGGTGGAACAGAGAAGGGAGGGTCTCATGCCACAGTGCTCGGTGGGCTCACCAGAAACGTGTCCCCATCCCGCTGGCTGCAGTGGGGATGGGGCCAGGCTCTGCCCCACAAGGCAGCCGGGCTGGGGCGGGAGGAAGGGGGTTTGGCTGTACCTGTGCCTCTGTGTCTCTGATGAGCAGCAGAGCCGGGGAGCCCGGCTGCTTCGCACGGCGGTACAGGGTCCGCAGACTGAAGCCGTCGTGCCCGGTGCAGTACAGCAGGTGCCAGGGCTGCTGCATCAGCCGGGGGGGGTAGGTGGGGACTCAGCTGGGACAGAGTGGCCTTCTGAGCATCGTTCCCCCCACCTCAAGCACCCCCCCCAAGCACCCCAAGCTCCTCAAGCATCCTCCCCATCCCTCCAACCAACACCCTTCTCCTCCACACAGGCATCTGCTCAAGAGACCTCCTCCCACTCAAGCAGACTCCCAAAAGGTGTCCTGAAGCATCCTCCTCCTAAGCCTGTGCCCAAAGGGGTCTCTTCAAGCTCCCAGCCACGCCAGCAGCTTCCCAAGATGCCTCTTGCCCCCCACCCAGTATCCTCACCCTGAGAACCCTTTTGAGATGTCTCCCTGAGCATCCTCCCCCCCAAGCGGTTCTGCTGAGGTGGCTGTCACTGGGGTAAGGGGGAATGTCACCCATCCGGCCTCACACGGGACTGGTTCTTGCAGGACAGTGGCCATGGTCAGAAAGTGCAGGGGAGGTGAGGCTGGGGTCCTCGTGCTGGGGTGGGGGGAGCATAGGTGAGGTGGGGTGAGGGGGTCCCTCACCTGCTTGATCTCTTCATCTCTCAGGACGCTGCTTGGCGCGCTCAGCACCAGCCTGCATGGCTCCTCCAGCACTGGGGCTACTCCTGGGGCTCCCTCCCAGCCAGATTGTCCAGCTCTGTCCGGCTCCTCACAGCCCTCGGGCAGCTCCTCGTCGTGGTCAGGCTTGGCGAGGGAAAGGTGTGTGTGGGGGGGTGAGCATCCCTGCCCACCCCTAGGGAGCAGCAGCCTCACCCAAACCCACCCTGCATGGGCTGTCTCCTACACGGCAGCCAGGGGCTGGGTGAAGGAGCCCAAAGACCGCAGGGGTGGACACTTGGCTGAGCCTCCAGGCCAGCTCCCTGCTGCCTGACACTCCCGGCAGTCACACCATGCCGCGCCCTGCCTGGCCGTGCCATTGCTGCGCACGGAAGTTCAAGGGTATGGGCCTGCCCGAGGAGGAAGAGGATGAAGGGGAGGCCTCCGCACCTTCAGGCCAACCTCAGCTCCAGAAGAAGGAGCAAAGCCCATCCACTCCCCTCCTGGACCGTGGCCTCGTGCTCAGGGCGGCTGCGGGTGCAGCCCGGACCTGAGCGTGAGCAGCAGGTCCCTCCCCCCCAGGGGGGGGCAAACTGGCCCCAGGGAGCAAGATCTCCTGCTCCCGGGTGCTTGGATCCTCGGGAGGCAGCAGGGCTAAGGGGGCAGATCCCGAGCGTGCCCATCACCCTTCGCATCTCCCCAGCCCCTCGCCCTTCCCAGGGCAGCACCCGTCTGCCCAGCCAACGTGCGCAAAGGCTGGTCCCTCCCCGCGCTCCCACCTGGGATCTCCTCACACTGGACCTACCAGGAGGTGGTAGCAGGCTCGGCCTCCCCTCATCACGGGTGTGCGGGTGCTGCTGGAATACCGGGCGCTGTGCTGCCAGAGATCCCTCGGCACCACCCAAGGTTAATGTTCACCCGTGCTGGCCCCTCCCTGGCCACCTGCATGTGACACGAGTGGGTGGCAATTCCAGCAGCTGGCCTTGGCTCATGGGGGTCCGAGATGTGGCCCCCTGCAGAGCCAGCACTCCGCATGGTGCTGGGACAGGTGGGCAGACATCCCCTCTAGTGACATGCGGGGTGGCCAGTGGCAGTTGTCTCCCTTGCACCTTGCTGCCACCCCGGCCAGGCTCTGGATGGCCAAGCGGGGAGCCCTGAGGCTGCAGGGCAGCCCTTGTTTTGGGAGCAACAGGCAGGTGGTGTCTGTGTTGCTCTTTGCAACACAACTGTTGCAATAGTTGTAGCAACTGCCAACAACTGCCTCATGGACATGGTGGCATGTGTCTCTTCCTCTGGGAGAGACAGCCAGGGCTCATGCCCTGCAGCCGGGTGAGCTGGGGCCCCTGGGAGAGCCAGGACGTAGTGGCTTCATGAGCAGTGGAACCACCCCGGCTTCCCCCGCCCCCAGCCAAGTCTCTGCCGCTGGCTGACGTCACTGATGCGCTGGTGCCAAACCAGTCAGCATGGCCATGAGCCTAGGGGCCCAACCCTTACGATGACATATTTATGCCAATACAGGTGTTTTTGTCTTCCCTGCATGGTGGCACAATGACCACAACAGCCTGTCCCGGGCCCTGGCCCCACTGCAAGCCTTTCTGGGAAGAGTCACAGCAGCCCTGGCCATCCTGGCTGCCTCAGCTCTGCTGTCCCCACCAGGCTTTGATGGCAGTGGTTGTCCCAGGGTGTCAGCTCGGGGTTGGGGGCTCTTGTTGCCCAGCATGGCTGGCACTTGGCCACTGGCAGGGCCCTGGGTGGGCCAGTAGGTGCAAGTGGCCCCAAAAGCCTCCCCTGAGATCCACCCTCTCCTCAGGAGCCAGAATGGAGCACCTGGTCCCTGCCCGAGCTGCTGCAGGGCAGCCATTCCTGTCCCTGTCCCTGCACTTGCTTTTGCACCATCCCTGCCACTGCATCAACGCCTGTCCCTGCTCTTCCCACATCCCTCCTTGCCAGGGATGGCCTTACCTTCTGTCCCTGTCCTTTACCCAGCCCCTGCCTTGTCCTTGACCCTGTTCCAGCTCCTGCCCCATCCCTGCTCCTGCCCCTTCCAACCCCCTGCCCCGATTCTGTCCCTGCTCTCTCACCATCATTTCCTTCCTGATGGCTGAAATTTCCTACTTTGCCAGAAGAGAAAGGGCTGTAAAATGGATAGCCCCCAAACAGCCCCACGTACTCATCCTCCCATTGCTTTCCTCTCCACTGCTGCGCAGTTGAACTGTGCACAGCTGCCGTTTCCTACAACTGGAGCGGGTTTCAGAGTGCCCCAGAGGCGTGCTCCAGGGCCAGCGGCTTCTCCTCCTGGCCCCTGTGTTTGCTCTCAAGGCCCCTCACGACCCCTCCTTGTGCCTCTCGGAGTCCCCACTCACCTTTAGTCCCCTCACCCCCTCCTCACCCATCTCCCAAACACAGAGCACACATGGGGTGTTCAAAACTTGCAGAGTTTATTATGCTCCTTGACATGCCCCGGAGCAGCCCCCCTGCCTCCCTGTGCCCTTGCCACGGGGCTGCAGTCCTGCCCAGAACGGCCAAGCATGGGGCTGGGCTCCCACTAACCGCCCCCTCCCCAAAGCGCTAATAGCAGTGCAGTAAGGCAAAAGTTTCAATTGTCCAGAAAGAAAGAAGAGCTGTTGACACAACTGCCTGGGCACGTCGGTCTCAGCTGCCCCATACTAGGGGCCGTTTGGTTTCGATCTCGTCCCATTCGCAGCCCTTCAGGTTTTCCTTGGGCCCATGGGGAAGCCAGCTGCCTGCTGCCCCGGCACGAGGGAGAAGGCTTCCACGCTGTGGTTACTCCTTCCCAGCGCTACACACGAGCAGCCAAGCAAGGTGCCAGCCCGGTGGATTTGCCCTGGTGGGTCACATTCACAGGGTCACCAGCAGCAGCAGCTCTGAAGGGAGGAGGTCTGGGCACAGAGAAGGAGCCAGGCAGGAACCAAGGGGGGAGTGTTCTGATGGAGTCCTCCACGCACAGCCACAAGCTTCCACCGCTGTACTTGCACGAGGGTACCACTGGATATGGGTATCCCGTAGTGCTAAGCCGCTGTGGAATCCCACAACAGCGGTGGCTGAGTCCCCTGCTGGGCTTGGTTTGGGGCCTCAAAGGGGAGATTTTGACACCTCCTGTTCCCTAGCCCAGGCAGGCAGCTTGCTCCTTCCAGCCCCATACTGCCAAGCTTTGTTATCCTACAGAAACAAGGAGCAGCAGGAGTCTCCACAGCTGTGTTCCTTCCTCTGAGCCCCTGTAATGCCTCTGTGCAGCTCCTGACATGGAAGTGTCTGTGTTGTTTCCGTGGGATACAGCAGTTACCCGGTACCCACCCTTGGTCACGCATTTGTTCTGCACCTGTGATTCTTCCAGACCCCACAACAGCAGGAGAACCAAGGGACGGCATCTGCAGCCAGGGCCTAGGCACCACGTACCCATGGATCAATGCCTCGTGCCAAGCAGGAGCATTACTGGTCAAAGCAGTGAAGGGGAAATTTCCAGAAGCAAGTATCTCCAAGAAGCAGTGATAGTAAAGTCAATAGTTTACGGTCTGAGCTCTTCCCAGGCCAGAGATTCAGCCCTGGGTTTAGCTCACTCTCTCCAGCTCCGGCTGGACTGCTCAGAGTTGATGGCTGAGGCTGCAGTGAAAAGCACAGCTGAGGGAAGAAGGGAGATGCTCAACGGAGGCACTGCAGCTCCCACCTGTAGCTCTTAGTCTCTGCACTGAGCCCACAGCTCAGGAGGGTATTCTCAGAAGAACTTCAGCCCTTTCTTTCAGTAGGTATCATTCCCAAAGTCAGTCCTCATTCAGGGAACCTTCCCAACCCACCCCACAGACCCCAAGCTTTGCACGTTCCTTAGAGTGGTCCATGTACCAGGGAATGGTGGGTGTGATCCTTATTTCAAAACAAGCATGGCCTCTGTGCCATCTTGCCTTGTCAGATGGAGTCCGTGAGTGAGGTAGTACTCCCGCCGGAGGAAGGCATAAAAATAATCCGAGACGAGCAGGATCTGCAAGAGTGAGACATTCAGACACATCAGTGATGCTTCACAACAAGGAACAGAAAGGGATGTGTTTGGGATGGACCCTGAAGGCATTTAAGAATTTCTTAGGCTGTTCACGCTCTGTGAGAGGAGGCACTGCGAACGCACCGTGTCCATTCCCTTGCAGTATTAAACCAAAGAGACTTAAACTAAGCTGTCTGTTGTGCTGCCAGTCTGCCCTTGTGGACATCTCCACTAAGAAGGCAGTAGCTCTGTAAACTGGCCAAAATACGTGACAATGGCAGGTGCAGCCATGCCACAGCTTTCCAGAGCATCCTCACCCTCGGGACTCCTTCCATGCAAGCACTGTCAGGCAGTTCAACCCAAATGTTCCACGTCTTGGCCGCTGCTTGCCATTAAGCACTTTTCAACTGTGATTCTTTTTACTATGTATTTCTACTCAAGAAGGGGAAGAAGCTTGCAGGCAGCAGAAGGAATACCTCAGCTCCCCAGGTCAGCCTTAGCAAACAGTACCCTCAGCAGCTTAACAGAGTAATACTTGCCAGTCTAAGGGGTGAAGAGCTGAAATGTCAGGGCTGTGGCTGCACAGTATAATGTCCAGGAGCAACACCAAAGCAGTTTTTGCACCCCCGTCACATCTGCAGCCCCTTCCTGCCTCTCTGCTGCCCTGCCCAATTTGTGGGGCAGCAACCCCATGAACATGTTTGCGCACTGTCCCCCTCCACCTGGTGAACGGAGGTGGTTATCCCCCGGATTCTCCCGCGATCCAGGTCAGAGCATGCTGCCATGCGCACAAGCGTTGGCACTGTCCCGTTTCGCTCAGGAGATGGGTGCACCTTAGGCTGGTATTGCTACCGGTCGTGCGGGAGTGTCAAATCGTAACTTCAGTGCCAGAGATCCACAGGGAATGCGGAAACCCGACGTGGAAATCGCAAGGTTCCCCCCACTCTCAGCCCCACTTTGGTCGTACTGAGGCACCGCAGCGTGACAGCTCCCGTGCCTGGAAGCACTGAGAAGGCAGGAGTGGGTCTCAGTGGTTTTTCTGAAGTGGTCACCTCGGACAAGCTGCCTCAGCAGTGCCGCTTGTCACTTAACCTCTCGTAGTGCGGTCCTTCCCCAGGGAGGCTGACCTCCTCCATCTGGAAACAGCATCACAGAACTACAGTGGAAAACCATTCCAGTGCCAGACCAAGCTAGAAGCCAGTGTCCTGATGTCCAGATGTCACATAACACATTGCTTTGGCACAATGCCTCAGCTGAAGTATGCTGCAGTGCTATGGGGACAAAGGGAGGGAAACTCAGGCTGACAAGCCAGAGCCTGCTTGGGTTACTGAGGTACAGCTGCTGCAGAGAAACTCAGGCTGACAAGCCAGAGCCTGCTTGGGTTACTGAGGTACAGCTGCTGCAGAGAAGGCTCAGTGGCAGGCCAGGAGGTTGTGGAGGAAAGAAAGAAAAACAGGGCTGCAGGCTGCTGAGGTCAGAGCAACAAGTGTGAGGGAGAACAGACGGAGAAGGGTAGAGGTGTTGAGGGAGAGTGAAAACATCCATGCTTACTCTGTCCACTTGTTTTGTTGAACACTGGGGCTGACTACTGACATGGTGGATCAATACAGTCGATTTTGCTTTTAACTAAACTTCTCTGCAGATGTCTCAATAGGAAAAGAAAGAGCTGAGGGTAGTGGGGATAAGTGCCAGAAGGGCAGGACTAGGCAGATTTCAGCTGGAGCAAGGAGAGGCAGGGAGCTGGCCTGCGGGACTCCAGCTGTACGCAAAGAGCCAGACCCACCCTCCAGAATTCACTGCTGCTGACAGGATGCCCGACCAGCGATCTCCCCAAAGCGTGGCCTTGTTTGCTTCGCTCTACTAACCTGCCCTATGTTGAAAGTCAACGTGATGGCATAATAAAAATTGGAGTTGGCGCTTCCTGCATAAATCCACAGATGCCAGAGAACGGGGAACAGGAGAGAGCACACAATGAGCACGCACGAGAGGATGAAGATGTTCCGGAGGACTGCAAAAGAGAACCAAGCCATTAAAACGATGCATTAACGAGCAGTCATGCTCACCCAACCAGGACCGGTATTAGAGTATGTGCAGTGGTGAAGTGGCACTTGCCAACATATACTTTCTCTCCAATAATCTTTTACAGTTTGGTTTAATAATTTCCTGGACAACTTGTACAAGAAATCCCTTATATTTCCCTTTAAAAAAACATACTTCTGCCTTTGCTTGAGCGTGAAATCCTCATCTGTAGCTCTTTCCTTCTAGGTCCTGTTTCCAAGCACTCTTCCTCAAAGGACTCTGGCTTTTTGGTGTCTACACTACAGCAACTAGCAGTCTTGAGAAGGGCCTTTCCACCAGAATCACGATTCAGAGAGCAGAGCCCATCACTCCCTAGCCTCGTCAAGCTGATGACAAAGGAATAATATGAACCCGTGGGCCATACGGAAAAGAGATGCTTTCTCAGGAGGTGATAAGAAGCTGAAAGCACCATAAAAGGAGGAAACTCATAGAGGCTGAAAGCGTTGACAAACACATGGCTTCAGGAGGTGCAAGTGTGATAAAAATCCACTAGTGTGTCTGAGTACGTGTCAGAAGGACAAAAAACACACAAAACTTTGCCTAGAAGAGCTAGGAACTACTAGGCCAGAAGAGATTTTGTTTCCTGTGAACTGCTCATGGCTGTCCTTTGGCAGCAGTCCTATAATTCACCCCAGCACTTGCGTTGCTGTGTTTGGCTATAGCTCAGCCAATGGCCCTGAAAGACTCTGATCACTCTGCAGCCAAAGGGAGCTAGCTGACATTTTAAGAGCACTGTCACATCCAAACCCCTTCACACTTAATCTTTTTAAACTTCTTGTTCAGCAGCTCTATTCACTCACTCTGAAGTGGAAGCATGTGACTGCTGACTGTCGCTCTCACGGGTCACAGTCCCCTCACCTGTACGCTTGGAACTGCGCAACTCAACTACGCTGAATCAGGATTTCTCGGAAGCATGTCACCTGCTACACTGCAACACGCTCCGGGCCAGCCTGGGTCCTCCCGCCCTATTTTATCACAGCTGCTTTGAACTCGCCTTCCTTTTGTCTGAAACTAATAGAGCAAATGGTCTCCAAGTCTCTGGACTCCTGATTACATCTCCTGACATCAGGCAGGCTGGCTGTCCATAAACGCTCTTGGCCTGGGTTAGAGAAGACTGCAGTAGAAGGCCTGGATAACCTGGCAGGGTTGGCCAAAGAGGTTGGTTTGAGCAAGAAACATCAGGAAAAACAATAACGCTTCCAAAACTCCCCAGTGCAGTGGGTTCGAGAGGCTGGGTTTGAAAATCATCAGGAAGCTCTTTGGTAATTTAAAGAGCTCAAGAGGTTCTTACAAAGCATTTAAGAAAAACTGGACAATTTCTTGAAGTAATTCCATTATTTTCACTCCACGCAAACAACCAGAGGCAAAACAAAGAAGCACTGCGAGGTGCAGGATTTTAAGGTCGGGCCACTCACTAACTGCAGGAGCAGCGTTCAAGTTACACAGCCTTAAACAGAAGTGAAGCATTCAAAGGATGCTTTAAATAAGCCACATTGCTGGTGCAGGACTGTAAAAGGTTCTTACGAAAAAAGTTAATCTTCAGAAAAACTTGGAGAGAGGGGGAAGGATAAGGTACAAGTGAAAATTTCCTCCTTGACCAACTTCAGTCCTAGTCCTAAAGACACATTAGGGACTGCATCAGCAGAAGAATGAAGTCTCCTTCCAGACACTCCCAAGGAGGCAACAAGTGCCTGTGGACATGGGCCTGGTTCGGTTTAGTGGTGACAGTTATGGGACAGGCCCTTTCCCATTCCAGATGAGGAAGAATCAAATGCCAAGGACTTACATCTGTAAAGGTGGCTCCAGACTGGAAGGAAGGCCATGTACAGTGCAATGTCTCCCACAGTGGGATAGGACTTGAAGATAGAAATGATTGCGATCTGGACAAACATGAAGAACACGGGGTGTTCCCTAGAAGAGAAAAGGCACAAAGGATAAGAGAATGCAGTAAGGTCTCCGGAAACTGGAAATAAATATCAGCAAGGGCACAGATGTACCGTGGGATAGGCTCAAAGAGGCTCTTGCACTCCTGTTCTCTCCAAACAAGCCTCTGAATGCTGGGCTGGGTAGATTGAGCAGCAGTATAAAGAATGCACATTTGTCCGCCACCCTCACACAGAAACCTCGTGCCTCAACTCAACATTTATTTATAAGGTTGGTCACCTGGGCTTCTCTTCCCCAGCTCTGTCATATCCACCAAAAAGCAATCAGCATCTCCTCTCTGAAGGTTATTTGGAGAAGCCCATAGTTACCCCACTGGTACATCATGATGCCTATATACATTGCAAGTCAACAGGATGAGCTCTCTAAGAATCCAGGTGTATTTACGGGTGTTTTAGGAGCAAGAAGGGTCACGTTGTCAGCACAGCCCACTAGGAACTCCGACGATATCGGACAATAAAGAACTTGAAGTTCCAGGCACAAGCTCTTGCTTTTTGACTACACTGGATTCTGCTGGCAGGGAGCAGGCACATCTATAGCCTAACTTTCTGCTCTCTCTTTCAATGCCTCTAACACATCTGCTGCACAGCAGAACCCAACTCACTCTGCTGAAGAGGAATAAAGCGTGAAACCTTGCGAAACGAGCAGGATAGGCCCTGCTAAAAAAAAACCAAGTCTTTTTTTCCAGGCATCTGATGTAAGCCTTATAAGCTTCCACAGGACAACTGAGAATAAAAAGAACCAGCAGAGAAGCATACTTACTTTAGCTTTATTGCCAAGGGAATGGTGTAGAAGAACACATTGATTTGAAACACGCAGACAAAGAAAAGACTAAAGTGTTCAAACATCTCAGCAAAGAAGTACCAGAAAAGGCCAATATTGGGTGTCAGATCTGGAACTGAAAGGCTGAAATTTGAAAAGAAAAGTCAAGGTAAGATTTTAAAATGCTTATTTTTTACTGCCTTGCTTTGATTATAGTAATTAATCATTGTGTGCTACCGGATAGACTGCCTAAATTTTAAAGCTGTGGAAGAGAAATCAAAGGGGCGAAAACCTGGAGAGAAAAGGGACTAATCAATCCCTACACCCCAGCAGAATTTAAACTGTTCCCAAGCAGACATTCCTGCAGAGAGAAAAACTTCACAGCCTGGTAGCTCAACGATCAAACTCATTTCCAATCAACTTGGTGGAAAACATCTCTTGTCTCCTCTAATCTTTGCTGTCACTTCATTAACAGAAGTTGCCTCCTGTGCGCTCTGCTCCGCATTCTCGTCTTACACTGCCAGTAAAATCCCAGGTGGCACGCTCCTTAGGACAGGGGGTGAGGCACCTGTGTGTAATGCACAAGAAATAACACAGTTGGGGCTAGACAGAAAAGCCAGTAAGAATCCGTATACTTACATAAACCCGTAAACGGATGGGATAAAGTCCCAGGAGTTGAGGAGGAAGAAGGAGAGGCAGATGATCACCACCAGGCTGCACAGGTACAGGGCTGCATACTGCATGGTGTAGAGCCAGAAGCTTTTACTTTTCAGTTTTATTGGTATGAACTGACGCTGGAAATGAAACACAAGCAGGCAGATATCCCTCATCAGGTGGGAAGCTACAAGAAAGTCTGAGTATTCAGAGTATCATTTTAAATCGATTAAAGAAAGCACCAAACACTGGCGCTACATCACTGGCAGGAACAGTTCTCAAGCACAATTTGCTTGATGTTCTTCACTCTGGCCAGTCAAGCCGTACACGCTGCACATATTTTCAGAGCTGTGCTTGAAAACACAGCAGCTCAGCCGGTCATGTCTGCTCGCAGCCATTCGGCCTCATGCACTCAGTCTAAGACTTACACACACCTCCCCACAGCTGCGCCTGTATCTGGGGGTTTGGCAGCACTGACTGCTGGCTGCCTTCTGCTGCGTGAACCCACACCAGCCGGTGACCGAGGGCCCTGCCACCCCACGGCGGCAGGTCTTCCCCCTGGGGACTGGCACCCGTGCTCTGCTGCAATCAGGGCAAGAGGACATCCAGAGGGTTCCCTAAGCACAAAGAAGGCTGCCTCCTCCGAGACAAACGCTGCAGTCCTGCCAGCGTCACATGTCCTGACAGGTGAAACACAAGCTTTGGTCACATAACACGACATGTGGTGTGGGCTCCGAGTAAACTGTGCTCTGTTTTCGCAGTTGTAGTGTGTTTGTGCCACTTGCTGGAACAATGTAAGCAAGTTAACCGACGATTTTTCTGGCAGGTCAGGTTGGAAAGTGCTGGAGAAAATTTTTTTTAATTCTGTACAAAGAACACAGGGAGGTTTATTTACAAATCTAGATTAAAGACCTAGTACGATTCTATACAGTATGATCCCCTTTAAAAGCAAATTAGGCATTCGTATATCAGAACACTTGCTGTTTGTGAACTCAGTGCTTGTACTTTACTGCCCCTTTCCTTTGACTAAATTTAAAAAAGAACAAATGAGGTCAAAATATAACACATCTAAAGTAAATGCTCCTAAAAATTATCAAACTGGAAAAGCAACACTGGCCCTGCAGAAGTTCTTGTCTTGCAAAGAGTAACAAAAATAACATTTCTGAAAAAAGTAAGAGACATTCATGTCAGATAGTCAGGGAAAGAAAATGGACTAGAACTGACTCTCCATTCTCTTTCGCAGTTAAGAGATTTGAGAATAGGCTGTAATGAACCTGTAGTTAAGACCAGCTGAAAATACAGGAGGGAGACAGGGGAGAAGCAACCAAGAAAGACTGGAGAAACACTCGACAACAGGACTTTCAGAATGGCAAAATAAAAATAATCAGCAAGTGATCTGTGAATCGAGGTAAGTGTCCTCTGCTAACGGCCACAGTCTCCCCTCGCTCCCATATAGACTAGAAAATGATGAGTTTTTATCAGGTGCATTTTAATTTGGACTCTGGGTTACATCATTCTTTGTGGTACCAGCACAAGAGCTAAGACAGAGACGAGTGGGAAGCACGCCGGCAAGCCAGCAACCAATCCACTCACTGGCAAAGAGCTGCCTCAGCTTTAAACTCTGCCCCCAAGGCTGCTGCTGGGCTAGTTTTGCCTGCAACAGTGTCTGTCTGTTGAGGCACTGGGCACCCATGACCTTCAGGGGTGCTGTTAATGGGGAAGCAGAAAGGCCAAGGGCAATTAGTCACTTTTAGAAGCCCTCCTTGCCTTTTGCCATTAAACTCCAAATCAGCATTTCGGAGTGACTCAGACACACAGCTCCTCAGTCAAAACACAGCTTAGTGATCCACGGCAATGCAAAGGAAATTCTCCAGGTCTAAAACCCTCACTGCTATTCACAAAGAATAGCACTTATTTTGGGCAAGCTAAATACCAGCCAGTTTTGTGGATGACTTTCTGGCTCCCTTCTCTCTGCACACAGTCACCCCCACGAAGGCTTCAAACTTTCCGTGGCTTGAGGAGAGCCACCTTTTCTGAAACTTGCCCAACTCCCCTCTCGACAGCTAAGGACTGTCCCTGCACAGGTACAAGAAGATAACAGGTACAAACAGTCAGAAGTCATCTACCTGTAGAAGGTAAAGGAGGGCTGGAGCAAACAATGTGAGAGGGTAGAGCGACTGGTACGTTGCTAAGGCTAGGAACACAGCACTGAGGAAGGCACTACCTGCAGGAAAAAAAAAAGTTCATTTGTAAGGAACATTTAATATAAACAGCCTTACAGACAGCAAATCCAAATGGGAAGAAATGCTTAACTCCCTGCAGGGGCTTCACAAATATCTGACCACCACATAAAGGCACTTTTAGCAGAATACGTCCTGGAGAGTGTCCTTCTCTTAACTATATTCTGAATGAAGAATGACCCATACCAAGGCGATTCTCCCACAGGAAAGAACTGCTGACTCGCTTAGATCTCCTGTCATTCACATCCAGAGAGAGATTCATGCAATTCAGTCTATACATAGACCATGTTGGCCCCTGTTTATGCATCGGAATGTATTTGCTGAAGTCATCTCCACATGAAACAGCTGTTTCATGAAACAGGCATGCTGGATAACCTCGTCACCAGAATGTGTCAGGGCCCTCAGCAAAGCTCTGTGCAGGAGAGCAAGCGGAGGTCTGCAGCCAAAGGGATGAAGTGACATTAGCCCTGCTCATAGATACCAAAACTGAGGCACAGAAAGGATTAGCCCAGCTTTTCTAAGTAGTCTTAAAAATATGAATGCCTTTACGGAAGAAACTTTATCTGGGGTGTTTCAGGTTGAGCCGAGGGCTGACTACTCACGTTGCCCAGCTACCAACACCTCAAATCAAGTCTAAAAGGTCCCAGATTAAACAATAAAAACACAAGCAGCCAGTGCAGTAGCCTGGCTATAGTCTTCAGTCTTATGTCACTTGATGGAAGCCATCTGTAAAAATACAGGTTAGACAGCAAGAAACCTGACTCAGTGCTTTGCACTAACTATCAGGGTACTGACAGCGAGCAGCGGGTGTCTCTCCGCTTCCACCTTTCAGAAGAGAAAATACAGGTGACAAACCTTCTCCACCCTTCAACTACCCTGTCCTCTACCTTATCGAGTGTTCAGTTCTGCACAGATTTTAAGAACTGGTATGCAGAAACCACAGACATACTGGGATATCCTCCCTCTACTCCCTTTAAAACCTCAAGGCTGCCACACTCCCAGTCAGGGAGAAAACACAGAGGACAGCAGCTACAGTCTTGTCTATGACTGAACTATTCATCTTGAGGTATCAATGAACAGTTAAAAACCAGTTTAACTAAACGGAACCCACTCACTCGCTTTCACAAAGGTTTTTTGTTCAAAACCTCTAGTTGCAGCTTCAACTTTTACAGCAACAGGCACGAGGGGAGCAACTCTTAGAGATGCAGCAGTTGCAGTTAGTCAGTAACTGGAGGAAAACACTACTAAAACCAATCCGTATTGGCTTTCTTCTCCATGTCTGCAGAGTGCTGGAGAGATCAGACTGACCTTTCCTCTCACCCAGCACAGAATTTGTAAAACTTAGGTGACTAGTACAAATCCCATCTGTCAAGAGACTTCGGCACCGGGGAGTCACAACGGAAACAGAAACCCAGCATTATGTACAAAATGAATGAATCAGCTCTTCTGTCATGATCTACCCAGCTGTGCTGGTTTGGGTCTTTGGTTACTGTTTCTGCTTCCCCAAAATTCAATTAGCTCATTTCAAACTGAGTTTACAACTGTGAGGAAAAGACAAATCACAGCTGCGGGCAGCTGCCTCCTTCTGAATAAAGGCTCAAAGACACACTTTGAAAACAAACTGTATACAACACTTCAAGTGCATATTCATGTACAGAAGAAAGAGCAGCAGAGCATTATGTTTTACTACACACCCAGACACGCATTTTTTCACAACCAGAAAACTATTTGAAGTCATCCAGGAAAAGGAGTCAGCTTTTAGAGCTGAAACTCCTAGGTATGCTGAGGCGAAAGTAAGTTTTGACTTGACTACAAGGTCTCTTGGTCTCATGATTTCAGGGAGAACTTTGACCTTGCTTTGGTGCCCTTTCTGCTGTGTTTCGCTCAGACCTCTGTAGCAACCATATATGTAAAGTTCCACCTTGACTTAACTTCTGCTGCTTTTCTAATATTCACAAACAGTTTTTCTTCATTGCGTTACCTTTTATTGTAGCTAAAATGAAGAATGCAATGACAGTGTTGTTGATGGTGCAGGTGGACTTTGCCACGCAAGACATCACAGTGTAAGGGTTTAACAGATAGCTGAAAGAGAGCAAAGCTCCAGTTACATTCAAAGGAGAGAGCAGCTAATTAAAGAAGTGGTTCAAAGAAGAATCAGATGCACTTTGCCATTTTCTTTTTGCTTATTTGGCTAGGTTTGAAGCATAGAAAAATGTTTGGAAAGATTACCAATACATATAAGCAAGATAATGTACCCATCAGCCTTGCTAATAACTAAATCAACCACTGGAGCGAGCAGCCAGGGCTGATGGTTTCCTCATTATCTCTTTACATTCCTCCTGCTTCACTGAGTCCCACTCTGCCTCTTCTTGTGTTTGAGTCCACTGTAGGACAGGTACAAGTTAACATCAGTTTTGCTGTGGTAATGTGCGACGACATGAAATACAAATCAGTCTGCAACTCATTGGCTCCACCTGTCTTGCCCCAAGGAATTTACCATCTTACAGAATGCTTATGAAAATAAGAAAAACTGTCAATTTATCTCACGGAAAACTCTCTCTGACACACAGTAATTCAGGTAATAATTTACTCAAAAACCTCAATGAAAAAATAATTTGTTGGCATTAAGTGAATTGTTATATATTATTTATTTTAGTTGAAGCTTCCTGAAATTAAAAAGTGTTTAGTATATAGAGGAAGACCAAGACACAATATTATTAGGAAGACAACCTGAAAATATCTTTGAATTGTTACAAGCAATTCTGGAATATTCGAGTTGTGATATTCAGCAAATATTTTGTCCAACTGCTCAGAAATTCTCCTGACTTCTCTGAAAAGACACCCGAGATATTTGGGAGGCAAAGAATCAATTTTGGTAACATTAGCATACAGCAGAAATAAATGGGAATGCATAATTTGCTACCAAATTAATGACCTTATGCTGTTGAGCCTGTCTTAGAGGGCCTGAGTGAATTTACTTGGTGGCAACAAGCATTTGGAAAAGCACATGTTTTTTGTTTTCAAATCCAGTATTTGGGGCTGGGGGGATTTTTACGTATAATAGGAAATTCAGAATTTCTGGGAAAAAAACAATTCTTGGACAAATGCTGAAGCCCTAATCAGACAGACAAACCCCAAAAGGAGCTGAGGACCCAAAGCAGCCTACAAGAAGCAATACTTACAACAGTGCTACCTTGAGGGGGATGTAGTGCATTTCCATGGGCGTCTGGATGAGTTCAGCCACATCTGGCGCATACTTATCCAGTTCTATCAGGAGCTTTTGCTTTTTGAACTGAACAAGGGAGAATGACCAAAGGCTGTTAGATGAGGAAAGTCATTATTTCTTACTACGCAGGATTTCCATCACTGTAGAGCCTAGGCATGAGTCAAAACTCACGCTGTGCTACAGAACAACCTCCCCCTCTCTTTTCCCAAATCCCTCACAAAAGAAGTGGAAGTCAGAAGAAAGCAGATAATCTCTACTAATATAAACTTCCTTAATTACCTGCATCTAGCTCTTGACAGTGAATCCATCACACTAGAGTTTAATACTTTCAATCTTTCTAAAGCCTGTTAGGATCTCCATGTAAAAGCTGACTTTATAAATTTACTGTTCAACAGACAAGTCCCTGAGAAACGAAGTCACAGAAATACACAGCTTTTGTTATTTTGAAGACGGATTCCTCTATGCCGAATCTCCTTTAGGGACCCTTTAAAGAGCTTTTGTTCTCTCTCTAATCTATTCTGTTCTGTGACGCTCTCTCTGGAGACAGAAGAGAAATCTCAATTATGAACCTACTGAACAATGTCATGGTGAGACAGAAAGAGAGAGATGCTGGCAATAAATTTTCAATGAGCAAAGTAACTCACACGCAGATTTTTACAGGTCTGCAGTTCTACCATGAGTGATTTCTTCAACCTCAAACTCAGAGGACAAGGAAGAAGCATGTAGCTGGATGGAAGACCACACAGTTGCTGTAGAAAACGCAGCCTCCCTGTTCATGTTGATAGTGAATCGCTGGCCCTCTAGGATCACAGAGCACACAGCACTACTTACACAAAGTGCTCTTGGAGCTACTTGTGAGAGAGAGCTGGGAAGAACCATCAAACGGTTTGGTTTGGAAGGGACTTAAAAGATCATATTGTCCCTTGGGCAGGAACACCTCCCACCAGAGGAGGTTGCTCCAAGGCCCGTCCAACCTGGCTTTGGCCACTGCCAGGGAGGGGCTGCCACAGCTTCTCTGGGCAACCTGTTGCCAGGGTGCCACCACCCTCACAGAAAAGAATTTCTTCCTCATCACTCATCTCTGTATACATGTACTTATAATTTGAAGGGAATAAGTAATATTTGATGTCAGACTTTCACCTTGCTCACTAGAATGATTTATGCCACTCCAGCATTCTTGGAAGGTTTTATCCCTTCCTTTACACATCTCCAGTCTGTGTATTAACTCATGCTGTGTGCAAACACAACCCTGTTCAAGGTAAAACATTCCAGGCTCTGGCTGCAAAACGTACAGAAGATTATAACAGGAGCAGAAGTGAGAAAAGGGAGTACTCAAGTCTTGCCAAATCCTTAATGCAATCCATAAGTAAATCCTGCATGCTGCAAACTGCCACAACAAATGAAGGTGAGTTTTCAGGACATGTTCTAAAATCTTCCATCTTCTCTTGTGTACTGTGACCCTTGACTCACCTGCATTTCACTGGCTATTGCATTCTCACAGGTTTCTCCAATTCTTTATACTCCTTCCACATCAACGGACCGACAGTGCTGCGGTAGCTACAGATACTAATTCGTGTCACACTTAATAGTGTCACAACAGAACTTATAATACTGCAGCTGTTTGCCACATTCAGTCCCCGTGTTTATTGATCATCCAGGTATGACCAGATTTACTCCAATAGGGACTGGCTGATACTGCATCGCGTGGCCTGTGTTTTCTTTGGTACAAAATAGTCACTCTTGGTGGGGGAAGAGGACCAAGTCAGCTTACCACCACTTTGTTGAAGTCCTGGATGGCCAAGTAAAGTGCAACAGCAGTCAGCACATCAGTTATCTAAAAAACCAAGGCACAGACAGACTGACTGTAAGCAAAATAAACAAACGGAGAAGAAGATACTGAACCTCAATGCTGAGTAATGACTCTGATCTGATTTATCTCAAGAGAAAACAAGCTTTAAAAACCCTAAATTGCTGGTTTGTATGCTGTGCTCACACACCATCGCTTAACCTTGAAGCCATGTGCTGTTTCGAAGATATTAATATTTACAAAATGAGAGAATGGGAAATTAAAGGGAAAGAAATTGTTTATAGAAAGTGAACCTAATCCCATTGTAGGGATTAGGCTGAGGGGATAAAATATTCTGACCTGTAAGGGGTAACCTTTGAAACCTGAAACCAAATGCCAACTTCCTGGCCCTCTGCAAGGATAGTTACCTAACCAAGAATTCACAAAAAACAAGGGATATGTACAACAAGGGGAAAGCCTGACGTGGGTTTGTACGGGCAAAGCTGCCTTTCTAATTAAACAGCGAGCTCAGCAGGAATCTGAACAACAGGGATGCTGAAGGTCCCCGATTCCTGCAGGAGTCAAAGTCAAGTCATACTCAGTGTTTCACAGAACGGGACCTTTCAAGAGGAGCTTTCCAGGAGCACTCACCATGAACACCAACTCGGCGTATTCAATCAGGAAGTGAAAGAGATATATTATCAGCGGGGTCTAAAAAGAGAGCAGAAGGGAAAACCAGGTCAAATAGTGTTCCGAGGGAACAGCTGGTGATTTGTTGAGAACAACAGAGAAGTACTATGAGAGACAACGGGAGGTAATTTCCCTTAGCCTCTTCTACAATGTGTAACCTCAGAGTAAGATGATTAACCAAAGCACACTACTGGTCTTTTTTCTTGCAAAGTTCTCAACACACTCTATAAAAGACAGGACTAACTTTGAAAATGATCTTCTATTCCAGCTTTCCGATATAGAAAATACTTTTTTCTACAGAATCTATTTTGTCAGCTTCTTTGCAAGTACTTTAAGAAATGTTCCCTACACAGCTGGTTTCACTGTTTAGCCTGTTGTTTAGATGAGTCTTTTATAAAGCAAAAAGAAGAAAGCATTTCAAAACCTAAAGCAGTAGGACTACGGTCCTCTCCTGCTCTTAATCCCACAGCTTCTCCCTTCCAGGGTAAGCAGAAGAGCACATTTCTGAATTATTCCTAGGATAGAAAAGCTTAATAGGAGTACTATATTTACATGCTGTAAATTCAGTCTTTGCTGTGAGAAAATATATTTCTTTTGAAATAAAAATTGTGATAATATAAATAAGCATGGGAAAAATATTTTACATTCTGGGAGAAAACTGTTTTTAAAGGAGAATTTATTAGAGAGAAACATGTTTTAAGAGTAAAAAGCAAGGCATAGTGTAAAGTATCTGTCTCAGCCCTAGGGGACACCAAGGATGTGGGTACCTTCAGATGAGTAAGAGCCCTCCAGGGCACAACCTCCCACAGGCGATTGAGCGTTGGGAGGAACGAGGTGTTTTCAAGAGCAGGAATAAATATACTGCATGCTTGTGCTAATGTTAATATTTCTGCAAATGCAGAACCTCAAGTTGCTGCTGTCCAGGAAAGCTGTGTTCAGGCTCTCTCTCCCTGTCTGTCCCTGCTCTGGCTTCTGCTGACGGCAAGAGCTGGATGGGAACAGAGAGTTTTACCTCATACAGATCTTCCCTCTTTCAGTCTCTCCTTATGCAGTAGCAAATTTCACAATCTCTATCACTGGCGGAGCAACGAGTTCTTCTATGATGAAACTGTACTTCCTCACTGCGCTAATGACAACATACAACCATTGCATGGACAGCAACAAGTTCTCTGAAGTCTTTGGGATGAGACAGGTCTCCAGGCTTTGCCAGTCCACGAGCAGTAAGGCTAAGAAATGTGCAACGCGAATATCACGTTTAAAACGAAGCATGCATACCAACCTCGTGAAAAACAGCTCCGGAATATGGTGAGACCCCTAAATCCAGCAGAGCTAATCCTTCGACCACTGAAACACACAAAATGCTGGCATTAGAATCCCGCGATGTGGGAAGAGAAAGATCTCAGGAGGGTAAGACTGGAGCTTTTAAAACACCCACGCTCGTAAGAATCTCACATGGAACTGCCATCTGAATCGTGGTGCAAAACTCTCGCACAGCCAACAACTGGCTACACTTGACTGCTCTGTTACATCTGGCATGGAAATTCTTTTAGGAACTGAGTGGTGCAACCTATTGATTTGTTTCCGCTAAAAATGCTATACCTGAAATGTATAACATACCTATAAATCACATGTATGATATTTACTGATTTTAAGCCACCTACTAGGTGGTACACGGTATCTATGCTGGAGCAATACTTAATTCTAAGAGGACAAAATGTGACATAAAACAGTAACTGAACTTTTGCCTAATTAGATGTCGAGAGACCCGAAACATCCAAAACCTCAAGAAAAGAGGAGAAATGAATACGCACTATCAGGCAAAGGTAAAAGGCTTGATCCGCTGTTGAAACTTCCTGACATTTTGCAACCTTAATTCGGCTCCTTTGCAACCATGCAGCTACAGCTCGCGCTGCAATGCCCCTGCGTGTTCTTCCGTGGGATCTCCACCCTACTGAGCACTAAGGGGGGGGCTGAGCGGCACATGCAGTGAAAAAAGCTACGGGAAACGTTTTCGTCGTTTGTTCTAAGGGAAACGAGACAGGGGAGCGCAAGCAAGCAGTGCAAGGTTCTGGGCTCAGCGATACACTGGAGAAGTAGATTCTGTCTCTGCCACAAAGTTCCCTTACGACGGCAGCCCAGACTTTTCAAGGTGATCCTACCCGTGCTCCTTACTATCCAGACGCCTGCCCTGACGCTCTGAAGTAAAATCTCGGCAGCGCCCATTTTGCCATTCTTCCATTTCACGTACACCTGGGCACGTGTGGCTGGAACCGAGCCGGCGGCACACGACGCCAAACCCCGTCGTCCTGCCTCCGGCACCGGGCCCGGCCCGGCCCCGGCAGCTGCCGGACGCTCCTGGCTCTGCCCTCGGCGCCGGCTCCGCCGGCCGCGCCCCGCAGCTTCTTGCCGGGCCGGGAGAGGCGAGGCCCGGCCCCAGCCTCGGGACCGCGGCGCGGCCCTCTCTGTCCCCGCGGGGACGGGCCCTCGCCCGCCCGTCCCTGGGGTCCCCAGCCCGGCGCGGCTGTCCCCGGCCCGCTCACCGGCCCCCGCCGCGGGCCCGGGCCCCGCTCAGCCGTCGCGGGGGAGCGCGGCCCCGGGCCGGGCCCCACCTCGCTTCCAGGCGTTTAACGGAGACGCCACCTCGACCCGGTCCGAGATGAAGGCGGCGAGGCTGGAGCGGTAGAGCGCGGCCCGGACCGTGACGGCCACCAGCACCACCAGCACCAAGGGAGCCGCCATCCTCGCGGGCGCCCGGCGGCCGCCGCCGGCTGTAGTTCCCGGGCGGCGGCGGCGAGCGCGGCACCAACGGCCCGGCCCGGGCGAGGGGACTCCATGTCCCAGCAGCCCCCGCGCCGCCGCCTCCCGGCCCCGCGGCAGAGCTACGGCGAGCGCGGCGGGACCAACTGCGACGGAGCGCCAAGGGCTGGCCGAGGGCCACCCCTTGCCTTGCTGGGGTTGTGTGCCCGGGAGGGCGAAGGCAGTGCCGCTTGGTGTCGGCAGCGGGCAGGGTCTGCTCCCTGTGCTGGGCCGGGGGGCATCGTAAAGGGCTGCGAAGAGTCCAAGTTCCGAGACTCGCCGGAGACTGACACAGTTTTGTCAGAGCCACAGCGCGGCCCGTGCCCCCGGCAGAGACGGAGTGAGGCTGAACGTGCCCGGGACACGTTCTTTAGGCCCAGGTGACACAGTACATACACATATATCTGTAAATACTCTCCCCAGCACTGGAGGGACTGCTGCGCTTTGATGGTAGATCTCTCCCGCTTTCTCCACCAAGGCCATGGCAGCTCTGGACAGTGCAAACCCCTTCACGCCACAGAACCTGCGCCACACGGCCCCAGGGCTGTTTCTTCCCCTGCCCACTGCCCTGTGGTGTGGCGTGGCCTGGCGTGGCGTTCGGCTGCTACCTCGGCAGGGCTTTCCTCAGACGGGCTCCCATCTGCTGCCGCAGGACAAGCCTGGTCCCGAAGCAGCGAGGGCAGCTGCAGCGCTCGGTTGCTCACGGGGCAACTCTTCTGCTCTCAGGCCACTGGCATGAAGGTGCTGGTTGTGGGGGTAAAAGTGATCTCCTGTTAGCATGGGCGCTAGCTGGCCATGGACTTGATGGTCCCTGAGCTGGCCGGACTTAACGTATCCTCTGATTAATCCCCATGGATTTGTTCAAGCTAATTTATTCGTGCAGGCATCTGTAAAACAGAAACCAGACATGCTGATTCTTCTCTGCAGCTGTCAACAATGTTCTCTTGAGTTTTCTGATCAGAAAGGCTGTTTTCCCAGCACTGGTTTCTCTCCAAGGGACAGCTCTGATCCAGTGTAATTGACAGCAATTGCCTGAGAGTGCTGATTTGGTGAATAATTGGAATGCAATGGTGTGGTTAAAGCTGCACTGCTCTGAGATGGTGATTTTGCTAGTCTGATCTGTGCCATGTGCTTTCCAGCTCCATTTGACACGGTTCAGGGAAATGGAAGACTTGGCGAGATTCAGATAACTTCTGACGGCACCAGGAATCGGATGTGAAATCATGCCACTACAGTTTTCTGTGTTTAATTGGAGTGCACAAGCCAACTAAAAAGAATTGGTGAAAAGAATAGTTCATGACAAATGCAGCACTTATTTCTGGAGCACAAGTTTGCTTAAATGTTTTGCCAGTGGGAGATCCTGGGGCTAGCAATGGAATTAAGTTCATAAGCTAAATTCACATATTCAGCCTTCTCAAAGCATCAAGTATGTAAGGCAAATATGAATGGATCAAGTGCTAGAGTCTTGGTATCCACCTACAGACTAATTCGGTGGTTAGACCTGGGTCTTTAAGGAGTTGCGATAAGCACACATGTGCGGTTTGGCATTGCATTTGTCTGGCAGTAACATCTGAATCCGCTTTCAGGCAAATGAGGCACAGGAGCAGACCTCTAAAAAAAATCAGGGTTCCCACAAACTTGGTGAAAATCAGGAAGAGTTTAAAGAGACTCAAGCTGGTGTGGATTTGGGAAAGGCAGTGGTTTGAGATCACACAGCAGTATGTACTGTGCCCCTGAACAGCGTTGCATAGCTAGAAGCCAGCAGAGCACAGCCACTTTCCCAGGCAGTGGTGCAGAGGCAGGGAGGGACGATAGCAGGAGCAATGGAGAAGAGGTCTGGAACTATCAAAGACTCATACTGAGAGCTGAACGGAGACTTGCAGCACAGAGATTTAAGGGTATGTATGGAAAATCCCGTTGCCAGAGGTCAGTGTTCACCAAGAAGACAGAGGAGTCTGAAGTTTATTCAAATAAAGGGAGAGTTCACCAGGGTTGCCAAGTCCCAGTGAGGTCTCTCAAATTGCCGGAGGACGCAGCCCCCTTTTTTCCTAATTTCCTCCTATTATCCCATTTTCCTGCTTTTACCCCAATTCCCAGCCACATGAAACCCTCTCACTTTCCCCACTGGCTGAGGCACTGAGGTTCAGGCTTCCTGATCTGCCTGTTCCATGTTCCCCCTTAACATGTGCCCCCCTTCACAACACACATCCCATGTGTCATTAACTCCAACTTGATGCTTCCCAGGGCGGAGAAGTTCATATTCATCAGCCTGTTAACCTGCGCACTCTTTCTCACAGTTCAAAAGTTTAGAGCATCCTCGCTGCTGACTTAATTACCAGCCCTAATGCTCAAGGTGTCTCGTTTTCTTCTCCTGCAGGCTGCATTCCATGACTCCCTCTTTCATGAAGGACACTCTCCTCTTTCTTCCATCACTAACAAGGATAAAAACCCACACACTCCCCTTCTTGTTTTATCACTCTTTGTAAAGACACTCTGCTTTCTTATTCTCTCACTCCTGAGCTAGGTTGTCCCGTGGAGCAGGGGGAACAAAGAGCAGGTGACAGCTCACCTCTCACCGGCACACGTACCGGCAGGGGAACTGCCGTGGTTTGACCCTGGCCAGCAGCCAGGTGCCCACACAGCCGCTCCCTCACCCCCTCTTCTCCGCTAGACAGGGGGAGAAAACATACCGAAGGGCTCCAGGTTTGAGAGAAGGACAGGGAGATCACTCACATTTACTGTTCCGAGGAAAACAGACGGGATTTTGGGGAAATTAGTTAGATTTATTAAAAGTACAAATGAGAGAAGAGTAATGAGAAATAAGAATGAAAAAAAAGATCCTAAAAGGAGAAATAACACCTTCCCCCCATCCCTCCCTTCTTCCCGGGCTTAACATCAATCCCGGTTTCTCCACCTCCTCCCCCCGAGCGGCGCAGGGGGACAGGGAGTGGGGGTTACGGTCAGTTCAGCCGACGTTGGTTCCACCGCTGCTTCTTCACTCCGGGGAAGGACTCTTCACTCTTCCCCAGGGCCACTGTGGGGTCCCTCTCACGGGAGACAAGCTTCACGCTCTCTTCTCCGGCGTGAGTCGTCCCACAAAGGGCAATTCATCACAAACTGCCCAACGGGAGACACCCCACGAGGGGCAACCCACCCCTCCCGAGTCTAAGGTGCAGCCCTTCAGGGGAAACTGCTCCAGCGTGAGTCCCCTCGCGGTGTCACAAAAGTCCCACCAGCCAACCTGCTCCAGCCTGGGCATTCCTCTCTTCCACAGGCTACAGGTTCTGGCAGCAACCTGCTCCAGCGCAGACTTCCCACGGGCTACAGCCCCCTCCAGGCATCCACCCGCTCCGGCATGGGGTTCTCCACCCCACGGTGGACATCTACACCCCGCCCATGGGCTGCAGGGGGACAACCCGCTTCACCATGGTCCTCACCACGACGCGGGGGACTCTCTGCTCCGGCACCTGGAGCACATCCTCCCCCCCCTCCTTCTTCACTGACCTTGGTGTCTCCACATATTCTCACTCCTCCATCTCTGTGCCAGCTGTTGTGGCGCAGTTAATTTTCCCCGTCTCTTAAATATGTTTTCACAGAGGGTTCCTCTCCTACTGACAGGCTCAGCCTTGGCCAGTGGTGGGTCCCTCTTTGGAGCTGGCTGGCACGGGCTCCATCAGACTCGGGGGAAGCTTCTAGCAGCTTCTTGCCGAAGCCACCCTAGAGCCCTCCTGCCGCCGAAATCCGGCCAGGCAAAGCCAATCCAGGAACGCATGGACAAGAAGTCAGTTTTCTATTCTCCTTGAGCAAACGAGTTCTGTTGAAGCATTTTCCAATTATGGCAACAATCAAAGGGAGGTATTTTGGCTGAAGCCGTCAGGAGGGCTGGGGACCCTCCACCTGCCTTGGCAGCAGTACCAGCTCACGAGAGCCCAACCTGCCTCCAGCAGCTGCCCCATCCTGGCTGCCAGAGTGCCCACCCCACTGCTCAGGGCAATGCCTCCTCCTCCCAGCCCGACGGGTGGCTTTCAGCAGCTTGGAAAGCCTGACCCTCAGGGCACTCAGCCCTCCACCTTGCCCTGGCAGCTTTCCACCTCCCCAAGGCACCTGGGTTTTCCCTTAATTGCTGCCTGCCTTTGCTTACAACTCCTTTTCACTCCCCACAGCTCACTGCTGGGGACAACAGAGCTGCTTGCACTTAGCTCCAGAAACATTTCTTTTCCACCCGTCATTCCCCCCCACCTCGCTGCTTCTGTTCGTTCGCGTTCTATGCAGACATTGCCCCAAATGTCTGACACCAGCCCTCCTTACCCAACTCTTTCGCTATTCTTTCAGTGCTGCTAAAGTCCTCCCAACACCTTCATCTCAGGGCACTTAGTACAAACTCCCTAAAACCAGGGCTGGGGCAAATTCAAGCCAGAAGGACCAAGAGTGTCAGCAGGGAGAGGACTTGCTTTGGGCCCCTGGATCCGACTTGAAACCCTCTGGCTGAAAGCCGGGAGTCCAGGGGAGACTTTCCTGGGGGTCAGAGGGGTTTGGGTCCCAGCAGCCCCACTCCTCCAGGCTGTGGGCATGCACGAAATCTGTCCGAAATCAGCAAGGCGAGGAGCCCTGGGAAACGCTGGCGCCGGCGGTGCCCGATGGCAGCAGCCCGGCCAGGTGCCCTGCCGGCCGCGCAGGGGTCGGCGTGAGCGCCCAGAGCTTTGCGGGACGGAGCCCCCCTCCCTGCAGGGGCGACCCGGGCAGCCCAGGGCTGCCCCAGGCACGGCGAGCTCTCCCTTCCCCTGCCGGCGTTTGCAGAGAGCCCCGAAGAGCCGCTGCTGCCCGAGCAGGCAGAGCCGGGCCAGGGGCAGCCGGGGCGCCCCGCTCTCAGCCCGCTCCCCCGCAGCCCTGGCCCGGGCCAGGCGGGGGGACACGGCCGGGGGCAGCGACGCCCGGCCCCGACCGGAGGGGGAGGAGGAGGAGGTGGAGGAGGGGACCCCGCATCGCCCCCCGCCTGCACAACCCCACGCCGCCGGGGAAGCGGCCCCCGACCCAGGCCCCGGCCCCGGCCGCCTTACCCGGGGCAAAGAGCAGCGCGGCCGCTCCCGCCGCTGCCCCATCCCGCCGCCGGCTCCGGCCCCGCTCCCGCCGCCGCCGCTCCCGGTGCCGGCGCCCCCGTGGCCGGCAGCGCTCCCCGCCCGCCTCCGCGGGGAGGGCGCCGGGCTCCGGCTGCCCTTCCTGAGCGGCTCTACCCGCTGCCAAGGAAGGAGGGGGCCGGGCCGCGGCCAACCAGCGCCCGGGGGCAGCCCCGTGCCCGCAGCCCCGGCACTCCCCACAGCCCGCACCCCCCGGCCGGGGACGCCGCAGCCCCGCGGGAGCCACAGCACCCCCGCAGCAGCTGCCCCAAACCCCCCGCGCCCTCCCCAGCACGAGCTGCAGCCCCCGAGTCACCCCGAGTGGGGACCAGGGGCCAGCGCCGCTGCCAGCAGCTTCACGGCCGGTCGAGCCTCTCCCCGGGCGGGCACCCACACTCGGGGGCCCCGTCTCGCTCTCAGGGCTCTCCCCCAGCCCCGGCGTCGTTCCCGGGATCCTGCAACGCTCCGGCACCGGCAATGTGCCAGCTGGTGCCACCTCCCAGACCCTCTTGGCCTTGATGAGCTTCAGCAGGTTCACATGGGCCCACCTGTCAGAGCTGCCAAGGTCCCTCTGGGTGACATCCCTCCCCTGCAGAGTCAGCCACAGCACTCCCAGATCCTCCTGCAACAAGGTCACCCGCCTCAGGGATGAAGGGAAGCTGGTGGATGGTGGTTTGATGGGTTTCGGTCAGGCTTTTCATCCTGGCCCTCACAGCATGGTCCTGGCAGAGTGGTCAGACTGGGGATGAGCAGGTCCATGGTCCCTCCTTCAGTCCAGGCGGGGCAGGGATCGCTTTGCTTTGGGTTGAGTCTCTCCCTGGGCACCCACCCTTGGCCCTTCTCACTCTCGGGGCTCTCCCAGCACTCTGCAATGCTCTAGAGGTGCCCACTGGTGCCACCCCCCTAAGTGCGACCCCCTCCCTGTGCACAGGTACCCCCTGTCCTGGGGTGCCAGGAGCCCAGAGCAAGTAGAAACCGCAGCTCTGCAACCACCGCGTGTGCCCAAAGCAAATACCAAGAGAGCTTGGGGCTGAAAAACATGACGAAATTTAATTCTTTACAGAAAAAACCAACTATATACAACAACCAACAAACAACAACAACCAACAGCAAACAAATAACAACAAACAACTGATAACAAACAACAAACAACCATATACAGCAAACAACAACAAACAACAGGAAAGAACACACAACTATATACAACAAACAACAAATCTTCTTCCTCCTCTCTCCGCCAGCCCCGCATCTTCGTCAGCCCTGGAAGAAAAGCAAGAGGCACGGCCGTTTGGCCAACGGGCAGCGCTTCGCCGAGCAGAGCTGGGGGTTCCCGAGCCAGCTCAGCGGCAGAAGCTGCTTCAGGTTGGGCTTCACCCTGAGGGCTGTTAGATTGGCCACAGCCCTGGGACACACTGGGGAGAGTGGGGCTCTGCTGCCAGCACGAAGCCCTGGCTGGCCTCGGTGTCACACTTGGCTTACCCCAAGGAATTGCTCCCTTCCCAAAGCAGGTGGGTGCTCCGGGCAGCGTGGGGGTGGCGGTTGTGCCGCTGGGATGAGGGCACCAGGTTCCAAGTCCCTGCAGCCAGAGCCCACCCAGCCCAGACCCAACCCAAGCCTGGTGGCAGGCCACCCCCTCTGACTGTGGGCAGTGGATGGGGAGCCTGTCCGGCTGCTGGTGTGTCCCTCTTCCCATCCCTGTCCTCCACATCCTCCATTTCCACATGCTTTACCTCCACATCCTTCACCGCCATGTCCTCCATCTCCATATCCACTCCACATCTTCCGTCTCTACATCCTTCACCTCCAAATCTTCCATCTCCACGTCCTTCTCTTCAATGTCCTCCATCTCCACGTCCTTCAGCTCAACATCTTCCATCTCCACATCCTCTTCCTTCACATCAACATCCATAGGTTCCACCATCCTAAGCCAAAAGCCAAACCAAACAGTGCATTGGTCCCTGCCCTGGACAGCGGAGCAGACCTGTGGGCTGGGGGTCTGCCCCTCTTGCCACCCAGCCCACGGAGAGGTGTGAGGGGTTGGGGTCCCAGGTACATTCCCAGCAGGAGCTGGCTGGAGCCTGGGCAGCCCCTTTGCCAGCAGCCCTGGCGGGACCACGTCTGCAGCCGGAGCATCCTGCGCACTGTGTGCTTCGGGAGCTGGGGGAGCAGCAAGGTCTTGTGGATCTGCTGGAGAAGCAGCCCTGGGGAGCAGCCCTGCTCCCCAGCCCACAGGGCACCGGGCACAGCCCCCAGCCCCACCGCATGCAGACCCCAGCTCTGCATTTGCCTCAGGGCCTAGAAGCTCCTGACTCTGTCCAGGCAGCTTTTTTGGCTCCATGCTGCTGCATGAGCAGGGCTGAGCTCCCATGGCCCCAGCCTGGGAAGGGACAGGAGGCAGCGGCTCAGGCTGCGGGCAGGACCCGGCTGGTCCCGCCACACATCCCAGCGGCTGGAGCCTGGGGTGCTCAGGGCTCTCCTGGAGACGTGTGTCCAGGCAGGGATGTTCTGCTTCAGGAGGGGATGAGCAGCCCAGAAGGGCTTCTCCCAGCCTGTGGCCTTGCAGGGGTGGGTGGAAAGCGTAAGCCAAGCTCCCAGTGCCCCGAGCTCCCCAGAGTGGGGTCCCCCTGCCACCCCATCCATCCCCACAGTGCCTGCCCTAGCCTGCCCGGGCAGTGGGGGGTGCCCAGCTCCGTGGAGTGGGGCTCTGCCTTCCTCAGCACAAGTGTCCTTTCCTCCGGGTGCTGCAGCAAGGCAGCACAGGGTGGGCACCGAGGTGTGGGAGAGGTGAGAAGGGCTGGGTCCAGGGCAGCAGGAAGAGAGGAGAAGGTCTGGGAGCAGGGAGAGAGCTGGGAACAGGTCGGAAGGTCTGGGAGCAGGTCGGAAGGGCTGGGAGCAGGGCAGAATGTCTGTGTTGCACAAGTTGCCGGGCACAGGGAGCTGCGGCTGGAACACGGAATTCCGTTGCCAGATGCGCAACGGGACTGGGCCAAGAGCTCGGGGGGCTGCAGCTTCCTGGGGAACCTTGGGGAATTTTTATGTTACCCCTCAAGACGAATTAAACACACTTTGTGCTGAAATCTAAACTAAAAGGAAGGAACACTGCCTTGGGCAGGGTCCTGCTGCCATTGGCAGCCCTGCTTGTTCCCGCATCCTTGCACCCAGCCAGCCCGACCCCTTCTGCAACTGGGCCCTCTGGCCCTCCATGCCAGCTCATTCCTTGGCCACAAATTCCCAGTGCTGAGCAGTTACCAGCCAAATTTACCCTGCAGGGACCAGCATGGGAGGGTGACACAGCTCAAGGCTCAGCTGGGAGTGGGGTTCCCCCTCCTGACCTCAGCACCCAGTCCTGCAGCCCTGAGGGAGCAGCTCTGGGCACCTTGTGTGCCCAGCCAGGCCTAGGGAAGGGGGCAGTGGGCAGCTCAGGACACACGGGTGGGCAGAGAGGACCTGCCAGCCCCACCATCCACTCCTCACCACCTCATCTTGAGGGCAGTGCAGATGCACGGAGCAGGTTCCAGCTGCAGAAGGGCTGGGCCGTAGGGTCAGCTCCATGGCGCGAGGACCATCTCCTTCACTCTCCCCTTGTCCCACAAGCAGGCAGTGAGCCGACCCGAGCACTGCTGATGTCCTCCAGCACGGATACGGCCACGGGGGCAGAACTCATCCTCGTCCAGCCTCTGGACGCAGGTGGCAGTAGGACGTGGCTGAGCCTGCGCGAGAACCTGCAGCCAACACGCGCCGAAGGCTGCCAAGGAAAGGACAAGATGTGCTGCCGTCAGCATGTGGCGAGGCCTGCCTGGTTTAAGAATGAGCTGAAACAGCTCAGGACAGTTTGACTTGGACATCCCTGCGTGTGTGTGTGTGCACACTTGTTGCACGCAGCAGCACCCCCTACATCCCCACCAGCATTCTCCTCCTGGAAGCTCCCCCTCTTTCCCTGCTTCCCCCAGCTCCTGCAGCCACCTCTCGCTCTGGGATGTGGCCACGGTGACTCACGCCAGCGGCCGATGGCTCTCAGGGCAGCGGGAGGAAAGGGCAGCGGGTGCATTTGTTGCAGAGGCGGAGGGGGGAGCGCTGCCAGCTGCATCCCTGGGGAACCGGGTGCCCTGGGAACCGACCACCCTGATCCAGCACTGGGGTCCCTGGGGAAGGGGAACAAAGGATGCTCCTGACAGCAGCACCTTCCTGCTGCTCAGAGAGAGGAGGAAAACCAAGCTGGGCCTGGGGCAGGGCTAACAGGCTGGCAAGAAGCAGCAGGGCAGGAGTGAGCGGCTGTCTCTACCTCGCCTGGCGGGTCAGCAGCTCCTCTCCTGCTCTGCGGTGCTTCTGGCCCTGGGCATCTCTCGCCGCCCTTGCCTTGTCCTCAGCACCGTGCTGGGCATCTCTCGGTGTCGTCAGGCTGAGGCCGAGAGTGTGCCTTAAATATCAGGGACTGGAGGAGGCAGTTTCGGCTCTGCTCCTCCTCCCACCTCCCCTGGGGTGAGCAGGGCCCAGGGGGGTCTCAGGACCCGAGGCTGCAGGGACAGCCACGATGGGATGCCCAGCACTCACCTGGCACCGGCCCCACGGGCAACTTCCCAGGGCCACCCTCTGGCCCACCAGGTGCAGCAGCCGGCTGTTGGGGACATCTGCGTGGTGCGGAGCCCAAGGACACGGGGACGTGACACCCCCGGGGCTCAGCAGGAGCCTCCCCCTGCCCCACACGGGGACCGCGGGCACCGGGACTGGGCTCCCCTCCCTCGAGGCAGGGCACGGCCAAGGAGTCGGGTGGCTTCTGGCCCTGAGCCGCGCTGTGACCCGCAGCAGCCCAGCACAGCCCGGCTTGCCCTGCCTCGCCTCGCCTTCCCGGCCCTGCAGAGATGCTTCTTTCTCAGCAGTCACATTCTTTTAAAGGTGTTTATGGCTTTTCTGTCTCTCTGCTCTCTCAGGCTAAAATCACCTCATTTAAGGGAGCCGCAGGACCATGGGTTGCTGGAGCCCTGCCTGCTGCAGGCTGAAGGCTTCTCCCTTGCGATGTATCACCTAGTTTACTGGGAGAGCAGCCTTGCCTTGTTTGTCTCTTGACTCCACAATTTACTGATAGAGTCAAGCTGTGGCTCATTCCCAGCCCCATCCACTCACATATTTTCACCAGCAAGTCATTCAGCTGCCTGGTACTGGTTCACCTTTCCCTTAGGACCTGACTCCTCCCCAGCTCCATCCTCACCCCGCGGTTCCCTGACTAACCTCCCAAACTTCTCAGAGATGGGAGAAACCTGAGAAGGAGAAACCAGCACTAGCAAGCCTTGGAAAGGGAAGGTGGGCGAGTGCAGCAGAAATAGTGCACCAATGGGAAGGATCCCCAGGCAGGGGGAGCAAACCCACGACCCTGGGAAAACTGGATTACAGCCACCCCAGAGCGTAAGCAAAGCTGAGAGGAGGAGAGGCTCCCGGGTGCATTGCTTTGCGCAGCTTTTCCCCAGAAAGCAAGGAAACGTGGCGGCCCCAGGGTGTTGGCTCCTCCAGAGATGCTGACAAAGGGCAAAAGAACATTTCCTGGCACAGTCAGGCCTCCTGTGCCATGTCCCGTAGTGTGCAGGACACAGTGACATGCAGCACTCTTCCTCCAGGTGTGGGTGGCGGGAGAAACAAGAGCACTCCTGCAAGTTTCAAGATCTCGTGCATCGAAGGCGTCGTGGCAGTCTTGGGCTCCACATTCTACGGGTCGGTGTTCTTCTGCGTGCTCTACCTGTGCCTGAGGAAAAGAAAATCAAGAGTTGTCTGGGGCAGCAAAGGGGCGAAGGGGGATGTTGGCAAACCCTGCTGTTAGATGGCTGCTCTTAGCCACCAAGTGTCCAGAGGTGGGGTATTCTGGAATGCTGAGTTAGCTCCTGGCCAAACTCTAGTGAGATTTCTGCTGTAGGATGTTTGAGCTGGACATTCTTTTCTGACACCTGTTCTCACTGTGGCAAGTGTTAGTTCAAAGTGACCCTGACATGACAAGAGCAGACCCAGCCACAAATGTAGGCAGAGGAAGGCAAGGGAGAAAAGCAGCCAGGGCTGACATTGCCACAGAAAGCAAGAACCACAGTCGTGACCTCTCCCTTGGCCCAGGTGTGCCAGCAACTCAGAGCCCAGCGTGTGAGGAGAGGAACCTTGCCAGCTCCCAGCCACAGAGGGAGTTGAGGCTGTCGCCTCGCGTGGTGAGGGATGGGCAGGGGAGCTGAGTGCTGCTCTCTGCCAGGCACGCTGGGAAAGGAGAACAGGAGGTTCCGGCAGTGCCCTGCAGTGCCACGCCCAGCCTTGGTCCCCTCGCTCTGCCAGGGGTCAGGTCTCCTTCCCAGCACGTGCAGAGCAGGCAGGTCAGGGTGGCCACAGCCAAGAGGAGACGAGCCCTGGGCAGGTGAGCAGAGCCTCAGACGAGGGCTGAGGGGCTCCTCGTTTTCTGCAAGGAGCTCTCCGGGACAACAGCTCCCACACGCAGCCGACTGCCTGCGTCCAACGGGGCGCCTGGTGCTGCCCGGCGCTCCTGCACCCGCCTGCCACCACAGCCGTGGGGGGACCTCAGCAGCCTCCTCTCTCCGCAGGCACCTCAGGCAGCTTCAGGAGCCCGGCCTGACCCCAGCAACTGCCCTCGTGCCCAGAGACCCGGCCCACCCGCCCCAGCACCTGCGAGAGCAAATGCTCATTGCACTGCGTAATATGCAAATAGTTGGTTTTGCTGCTAGATTCCCTGGCTCTGAATACTCAAGCTGCGTTTCCATGCTCCTAGCTTTGTCTTCACAGGTGTTGAGTTTTCTTTCAACAGTCAGTACTGTTACATTTCCTTTGTTATGTCAAAATCCGTCTGCCATTTTTCTAGATTGTCAGTAAGAATTCAGCCCGGCACCCTCCAGTCCCCGGAGGAGCAGAAACCATCCCCTGCCCAGAACACTGGGCTGAAGAAGCTCATGGCAGGAGCACCAGAGAAAGCCACAGATCTGTCTTCGCAAACGCTTATTCCTGAGCTTTCTGGAGGCATTTCCAGCCGCTCTGCCCAGGCTTTCCCTGAGCTCAGCACAGGCAGCCGTGCTGTGCAGTGCTCACACCAGCCAGTGGAGGTACTCCCAGTCCGCCTCTCTTAAATGTCCATCTGCAAACACACGCGACAGAGAAAGGTGACTCAGGGACACCCCAGTGTTTGCATCCAGCCCCGACTGAGAACACCCAAACCCGCTTTGAACAGAGGGCGCAGCTCGAGACCTCCCAGCACTCCCCTCCTCGCAGAAAAGTAACTGATTCTGATCGGAAGGAGCTTAAAAACAACAAAGCTCTGCAGAGGTGCTTCCAAGATTAAAAGGACTTCTTGGTCAGCTGCTTCACTTCCCTGGGCCTTGGTTTCTCAGGGCGAGCAGTGTCAGCAAACTTCCCTCCCAGGCAGGCTGCCAAGGGAGAGAGTTGAGGGGTAAACAAAAGCTGGGAGCCAGGGAATTGCTTCTACCACACCGTGACACAGCTCCTGCTGCGCCACTGTCCCACCTCTCAACTGCCAGAGATTTCGGGAGGTTACGGATGTACTATGTCCCTACTGAGCAGGTGTCACACATCCTCTCTGGCTGTGCAGCCAAAAGAAACAGGAGCTAACCAAAAGCAGCGCCACACAACCCACTTCACAGATGTGGGGTTTTATTTTTAAGAACTTGCTACTCACCTGGATTTGTGAGCAACAGAGTCCAAAGGGAGCCTTTATGTGCCTTGCGTGACGCTGCAGGGGACCTGGAAGCCTAAAAGAGCAAGATAAAGCCAATGTAAATCACTTAAACAAGGGGTTCCATGAAGACCAGATCAGGATTTCCAAGGCAAAGAACATGAACTTGTCATGGGCCTGGCCAGGACGCAACACAGACCAGGCACGGCCACGCCACCGAGCACCCCAGCTCCACCTGGAGAGCCCCCAGAGCGGTGACAAACACCAGGACGCCGACAGACAACGATCCTGGTGCAAAGCTCTGTCCTGCTTTGCTCACCACAGAGGAAACAGCCTTCTAAAAGACACCCTCCAGAAGGAGCAATGCCCGTTGGCAGCACCTGACAGAAGCACACGGGCTTCCTGCGGCACCCAGGTTGTTGCCAGCTCCCCTCACGCACCTCTGATGGAGTCACCGTGTGCCCACAGCAGACTGGCACGAGGTGCTCGTCCTCTTGGCTGTGCTCCACCCTCAAGGTAACCCAGGGGCTGAACGTGGCCCCCTTGAACAAGTCACGGAACATCCCTCTACCACACGCTGCTCGTGGAACGGGCCGCTGGTCTCCTGCCACTCAGCTCTGGCCTCGGCGAGGGGATCAGCACTGCAAGGAGAGGGAGAAGCTGCAGGAGGCAGCTGGAGGCCCAGAGCAGCCAGGGCAGGGAGGGCGGTGGTGGGGCACAGACCTGTCCGGAGCCGGGCTGCTCCTTCCATCTGGGCATTCTGGCCGCTCTCCCTCAGCATCTTTCTCCCTTCCTTGACCTCTTTTGCCCGGGACGGCTTCACATGCTCAGGCTGATGTCAGTCTTGGGCTCTTCAGAGAGCGGTGAAAATATACGCATGTGAAGAAGGTGAACACCCAACATACTGAAACACAACCCCCCCCCCCAGAAAAATACTAAAGGATGTGAAAGAGGCTCAAACTTCAAGATACCAGAGACTCGATTCTACCACCTCTGCCTTCCCTCCACGCTTCTGCTCCCTTCTCCTTCCCCCACTCCTCACACTCCCAGACCCACAGCTCTGCCAGCTGGTGAGCAGCTCTGGTCTCTGCAGCAGCTCAGCAGAGCAGCCACACTCTATTATTTCAGGCAGGTCTAAAGCTCTGGCTCCTGCTCTGCTCTCTCTGGCATTCCTGGGGTTCCAAGGAATCACTTCTTTACCTGGCTCCACATCTTTCAGCAGATCCCAGCCAGCTCCCTCCTTCCACAAAACTGCCGTCCCTCTCCCCTGCAGACACCTGCGCTCTGCAAACTCCTGCACTGGGCAAGGGCCACCCTCACCCCAAAGCGCCTCGTCAGGCCCTCACAGGACGGGTTTGGGGGCAAACCCACGGCCCCAGCAGCAGCTCCCGGACCTCCAGCAGCTCCTGCCACGAGTCCCCGGCTGGGGGGGCTGCGCTGCCGGTCCCTCTGCCACCAGCGGGGCTGCCCGCGCTCCTCCTCCGCCAGCCTGAAGCAGCGACCGAACCGGCGGCACTTCTGCAGCACTGCCCGGCTGCTGACGCCACTATCCCGGTCGGGCAGCGGCCCCAGCGGGGCTGCCCGCTTGAGGAGCGCGGCCGAGAGCGGAGAGAGCTCCCGGTGCCCCCCAGAGAGCGAGGAGCGAGGCCGGGAGATCCCCAGGAGAGAGGGAGAGAGGCCCCGGGCCGGCGCCGCCGGGCTGGGGAGAGCCCGGGCGCCCAAGAGCTCTGCCCCCGCCGCTCCCCGCTCCAAGCGGCTCCCACCGCCCGCTCGTGGGGACCCGCGGCTGCCCGGCCCGCGTCTCCCCGGCCGTGCCCAAGGGCCGCCACGCGCCGCGCTCAGCGAGGGCGCCGCGCTCAGCGAGGGCGCCGCCATGGTGCGCGCCGCGCCCGGCGGAAGGAAGGGAGGCCCCCGTTGCCGTAGCGACGGCGGCTGCGCCGCGCAGGGCCGCGCGTGGAAGGCCCCCGCTGCCCTGGCAACCGGGCTGTCTTGCGCGGTGCCTGATAGAAACTCCCGCATCCCCCCTGGGACGGGCTCTGCCCTCGCCCCGGGCTGCCCCCTCCCTCTCTCCGCCCTTCCCGGGACGGATCCCGCGGGAGGGAGCCCGGTGGCCCCGGTGGCACCCGGGGCAGCAGGGAGAGGAGGCGAAAGCCCAGCGCGACCGCCGGGTTCCTTCAGGAAAACGCCCCAACAGCAGCGCTGGTGCTGCCCGGGAGCTCTGCAACAGCCTCCAGCTGCGGGGGAGCCTCCGCACAGCCCCGAGGCCGAGCCGCGGCAGCTCTGCCTTCGCCCGGCCCTTCCGCTCGGCCAAAGCTCCGCCATCCCCGCTGCCGCAGCCCAGCCTGCCCAGGGCCAGCAGTGTGGCCAACAGCCCCCCCGCCAGGAGCCAGCAGCAGCGGCGCCTGAACCGCCCCCCGAGGGCAGCTGCCCCCAGCAGTGGCCGCTGGGCTGCCCCTGGCACTCGGCCCCGGGATTGGTGGCTGGACCAAGGGGGGCTTCCCAGCCCCCGGGATGGACTGAACGCTCTGAGCACTCTCAGGCTGCTTTTGGAGAGGAGGCCGGTTCCTCGGCTGGGGACTCGGACTGTTTATTGCTGGTTTTCCTCACTGTGCAGCAGCCTCCTCCGAGGACAGCCACAGCCGTCCTCTAAGAAAGCGTGGTCCTGAGAAGAGAGGGATGGATGGGACGGAAATGAGAGAGTGTCACGGGGCGAGAGTCCAGGGTGTTCCTCCTGAGTGAGGGAAGTATCCTAGACCCTCCTTCACGCAGTGAGGAGCGGGCAGGCACCCGTCCGTGGTACCCCCTGGGGTGTACGGGCTCCCCACCAGCGCCCAGAACCTCGGCAGGAAGGCAAACTGGGGCTGCTCTGCATGCACCCGCGACGGCCCCGCCACAGAACCGCGAACCTCGGGGATCCGAGCTGCCTCACACGAGATATCCTTGACTGAAGTCACAAAATTCAAGCCGCCTTGTTTTGGAGCCTCGCGTCAAGAAGAGCGAACGTTTAACCTTTGCTCGCAGAGAGAAGGGAGCAGGAATGAAAACCGGTGCTGGTCTGCATCTCTCCCGGATTGCCCCACCACACAACCACTAACCTTACGGATCGGGGCTATCTCACCCAAAATATCCTTCACTGAAATAACAAAATTCAAACCTGAGCTGAGCCGGCTCATTGTGGTGCCCAGCTTCAAAAGAGCCAACGTCCAGCCTTTGCTCCCACCGTGTTGCAGCTTAGGGCAGGGCCGGCCACTAAACACGGGACAGACACGGAGTGGATATGGAGATGGAAAACATGGAGATGAAGGATGTGGAGGTAAAGCATGTGGAAATGGAGGATGTGGAGGACAAGGATGTGAAGAGGGACACACCAGCAGCCGGACAGGCTCCCCATCCACTGCCCGCAGTCAGAGGGGGTGGCCTGCCGCCAGGCTTGGGTTGGGTCTGGGCTGGGTGGTCCCTGGCTGCAGGGACATGGAACCGGGTGCCCTCATCCCAGCGGCACAACCGCCACCCCCACGCTGCCCGGAGCACCCACCTGCTTTGGGAAGGGAGCAATTCCTTGGGGTAAGCCAAGTGTGACACCAAGGCCAGCCAAGGCTTTGTGCTGGCAGCAGAGCCCCACTCTCCCCAGTGTGTCCCAGAGCTGTGGCCAATCCAAGACCCCTCAGGGTGAAGCCCAACCTGAAGCAGCTTCTGCCGCTGAGCTGGCTCGGGAACCCCCAGCTCTGCTCGGCGAAGCGCTGCCCGTTGGCCAAACGGCCGTGCCTCTTGCTTTTCTTCCAGGGCTGACGGAGATGCGGGGCTGGCGGAGAGAGGAGGAAGAAGATTTGTTGTTTGTTGTATATAGTTGTGTGTTCTTTCCTGTTGTTTGTTGTTGTTTCCTGTATATAGTTGTTTGTTTGTTGTTTCTTGTTTGTTATTGGTTGATTGTTGTTGGTTGTTTCTTGCTGGTTGTTGTTGGTTTTTTGTATATGGGTTTAGGGGTTTAGGCTTAGGCTTAGCCTTAGGGTGTTAGGTTTAGGTTTAGGCTTAGGCTTAGGGGGTTAGGCTTAGGTTTAGTCTTAGGGATTAGATTTAGATTAGGTTTAGGTTTAGGTTTAGGCTTAGATTTAGGCTTAGGCTTAGATTTAGGCTTAGGCTTCAGGCTTAGGCTTGGGGCTAGGCTTAGGGGGTTAGGCTTAAATTTAGGCTTAGGCTTAGGCTTAGGGGTTTAGGCTTAGGTTTAGGCTTAGACATAGGCTTAGGGGGTTAGGTTTAGGCTTAGGTTTAGGGGCTTAGGCTTAGGCTAAGGCTTAGGCTTAGACTTAGGCTTTGCAGTTAGGCTTAGTCTTAGGCTTAGGTTTAGGCTTAGGGGTTAGGCTTAGTCTTAGGTTTAGGGGGTTAGGCTTAGTCTTAGGCTTAGGGGGTTAGGTTTAGGCTTAGGGGTTTAGGATTAAGGGGTTAGGTTGAGGCTTAGGGGGTTAGCCTTAGACTTAAGTTTAGACTTAGGCTTAGGGAGTTAGGTTTAGGCTTAGCCTTAGGGGCTTAGGCTTAGTCTTAGGCTTAGTCTTAGGGTGTTGGGCTTAGATTTAGGCTTAGGTTTAGGTTTAGGATTAGGACATTAGGCTTAGGTTTAAGTTTAGGTTTAGGGGTTTAATCTTAGGCTTAGGGGTTAGGCTTAGGTTTAGATTTAGGTTTAAGGCTTAGGGGTTAGGTTTAGGCTTAGATTTAGGCTTAGGTTTAGGTTTAGGCTTAGGTTTAGGGCATTAGTCTTAGTCTTAGACTTTGGTTTAGGTTTAGGCTTAGGGATTAGGCTTAGGTTTACGGGCTTAGGCCTGGGCTTAGGCCTAGGGTTAGGTTTGGGTTTATGCTTTAGGTTTAGGCTCAGGCTTAGGTTTAGGTTTAGGCTTAGGTTTAGTGGTTAGGATTAGGCTTAGGTTTAGGGGTTAGGTTTAGGCTTATGCTTTAGGCTTAGGCTCAGTCTTAGGTTTAGGCTTAGGTTTAGGGGTTAGCATCAGATTTAGGCTTAGGTTTAGGGGTTAGGCTTGGGTTTAGGCTTAGCCTTAGGGGCTATGGCTTAGGAGTTAGGCTGAGGCTTAGGTTTAGGCTTAGAGGTTAGGGTTAGGCTTAGATTTAGGTTTAGGCTTAAGTTTAGGTTTAAATTTAGGACTTCGGATTTAGGACCTAGGCTTAGGCTTAGGGTTTAGACTTTGTTTTAGCCTTAGGACTTAGGACTTGGGACTTAGGACTTAGGGCTTAGAACCTAGGTTTAGGCTTAGCCTTAGCCTTAAGCCTTAGGGCTTAGGTTTAGGCTTAGGCTTAGGTTTAGGCTTAGGACTTAGGACATAGCACTTAGTTTTAGGCTTAGGGCTTAGGTCTTAGGCTTAGGTTTAGTCTTAAGACTTAGGACTTACGACATTGGCTTAGGCTTAGCGCTTAGGACTTAGCGCTTAGGGTTTAGGACTTAGGGCTTAGGACTTGGATTTAGGACTTGGACTTAGGTCTTGGACATAGGATTTAGGACTTAGGACTTAGGCTTACGATTTAGGACTTAGGACTTAGGAGTTAGGATGTAGGACTTAGGCTTAGGCTTAGAGCTTAGGGTTTAGGGCTTGGGCTTAGACGTAGGCTTAGGCTTATGGTTTATGGTTTAGGCTTAGGTTTAGGCTTAGGCTTCGGGTTTAGGACTTAGGATTTAAGATTTAGGATTTAGGATTTGGGTTTAGGCTTAGGGTTTAGGGCTTAGGGCTTAGGCTTAGTCTTAGCCTTAGGCTTAGGATTTAGGACTTAGGACTTGGGAAATAGGTTTGGGCTTAGGATTTAGGACTTAGGACTTAGGGCTTAGGACTTTAGGCTTAGGCTTAGGGTTAGTCTTAGGCCTTAGGGCTTAGGTTTAGTCTTAGCCTTCAATTTAGGACTTAGGACTTGGGACATAGGCTTAGGCTTAGGACTTAGGACTTAGTACTTAGGATTTAGGACTTAGGGCTTAGGACTTGGACTTAGAACTTGGATTTAGGACTTGGACCTAGGACTTAGGTGTTAGGATTTGGATTTAGGACTTAGTACTTAGGATTTAGGCTTAGGACTTAGGACATAGGATTTAGGACTTAGGTGTAGGACTTAGGACATACGACTCTAGGCTTAGGACTTAGGCTTGGGGTTTAGGACTTAGGTCTTACGATTTAGGACTTAGGACTTAGGATAAGGCTTAGGCTTAGGACTTAGGGCTTAGGCTTAGGTTTTAGGATTTAGGGCTTAGGCTTAGGCTTAGGGATTGGGCTTAGCCTTAGGATGTGGGACTTAGGTTTAGGCTTAGGCATAGGCTTAGGCTTGGGCTTAGGGTTTAGGATTTAGGGTTTAGGACTTAGAATTTATGACTTAGGACTTAGACTTAGAGCTTAGGGCTTAGGATTTAGGACTTAGGTCTCGGGAGTTAGGGCTTAGGATTTAGGCTTAGCCTTAGGCTTAGGGCTTAGGGCTTAACCTCAGGCTTGAGCTTAGGAGTTAGGACTTAGGTGTTAGGACTTAGGTCTTAGGATTTAGGTCTTCATCTTAGACTTAGGTTTAGGCTTAGGCCTTAGGGCTTAGGTTTAGGCTTAGGGCTTGGGTTTAGCCTTAGGATGTAGGACTTAGGATTTAGGATTAGGTTTAGGCTTAGGCTTAGGTTTAGTGCTTAGTGCTTAGGCTTAGTCTTAGGCTTGGGATTTAGGATTTAGGACTTAGGATTTAGGCTTAGGCTTAGGGCTTAGGTCTTACATTTTAGGGTTTAGGGCTTAGTCTTAGGCTTAGGCTTAGGGCTTAGGACTTAGGACTTTTTAGGATTTAGGATTTAGGCTTAGACTTAGGCTTCGGATATAGGACTTACGACTTTTAGGATTTAGGCTTAGGTTTAGGGCTTAGTCTTAGGCTTAGCCTTAGGACTTAGGATTTAGGATTTAGGACATGTGGATACCCTACATTTTAGTTAGCTGTGCTGGCAGCACTGTGTTGCGGAATTAAGACTTTTGTCCTTGAGCTCTTTCCTAAACAAGTACATAACTCTTGCTTGCTAATTATGAAAAGAGACCCTGACCAGCCAAGTACAGCTCGTGTTGAGAGCTTGCCCGTGAGAATGAACAGATAAGGTGCTTCTTGTACACCAGATGCGCATGGGAGTGAACGGGAGAGTATGATCAAAACAGACCTGGCAAAGTCTGTTTTCCCTGTGTGATAACAGAGTGATTGAAGGAGCACATGAGCTAATAACAACCCTGACTGTATAGTCTGATCTCTTGTTTGTAACCCAAAAATAGTGCTTCGTGCTAGTAGGTATAAATATGTGTGCCTGCTTGCAATAAAGTGAATTCCGTTTTCCACCATCTCGGAGTTTGTGCGTGCTTCTCAACAAATGGCAGCCCGAATCAGGACTTCATCATATCCAAGAGAAGTACCCCCCAGTGAGCCGAATGGGGTGATGAATTAACTGACGCGTCCATCCTCGCCCTTCAGGAAACAGGTACGAGGACCGCGGCCGGGGGACAAAAATGGGGCAAAACGCAACACGATTGCAGCAACTTCATCATGACGTACTGATGTGCATTGCAAAGGAGCGCGGGTATAAGATTAGCTCACAGAAAGTGACTCTGTTACTTTTATGGATCGGTTGTAATTGCCCCTGGTATCGTGAAATAGGATCTTATGAAATTAAGGATTGGAAACGTGTAGGCGACGAGCTAACTAAAGCACAACATGCTGGTCGTGACAGTTCGCCTGATAATATAGAGACACGGAAAGCGCTGTTTGCGGCGTTGCGCTCACTGAAACTGCACTGCTGATGCCAGCTCTGAGAGCAGCGTGGCAGGCACCGCAGGTCATTCGGCAGATACTGGTGAATATGCTGTTGCTACTGACCTTGCTAATGATTTAATTGACTTAGCACCTCCGCGGCAGACAGAGACTGCAATTCAAACGAAGTGTGTAAACCTTTTGTCTTCTCAAACTGAAACTGTGGTACGGACTCGCCAGATTAATCTCACCAGTTTGCAAGGAGGATTTATGAGTGGCTATGTGGGAATTGCGCTGAGAACTGGGGATCTGGAGGAGGACAATAGTTCCTTTGATGTTGGTCCTGGCGACCCAGAGACACAACTCAACCTTTATCCTCCGCTCATGCCGAATAGAGCCATGGCGGCTTCTGCACCTACTGCTCAGGACATTTTATCGGGACTTTCAAAAAAAGGAAAGGGGCTGTCAAAATCTGGCTCGCAGCTGTGTCAAAATAAGGGTCAGATGAACTCTCTTGTTCCACTCAATTATCGACCGCCACCCTATGCACCCCCTCCCTTATCTTCTCCACAGGTTTGTCCAGCACCGCCTTCTATTACCAGGGTTCAGATTTCCTTGACAGATATTTTAACCGATCGTGATGAGCATGGTTTCCTTAACACTGACTTTTTTCCTGAGGTAGTTAAAGCTATGCCAGTAGTTATGCATACGCGGCCGGACGGGACTCAGGCACCAGAACATCAGCAGATTTCTTATAGCACGCTGAAAGAGTTGTGGTGTACGGTTGCTGAATCGGGTATTCAATCATCCTATACTGAAAATTTAATAGAGACAATGAAAGAGGCTTTTCTTATGGTTCCTCATGATTGGAAGGTGGTATTTAAGTTGATTTTAACACCCAGCCAGTATACAATTTGTTATGTAGAATACCGGGAATTATGTATATCCTATGCTACAGTAGCTCAAAATAATAATGCTCCAATTAACCCGGATCAACTGTTGGGGGAGGGTCAGTTTGCGAATCCACAGCTTCAAGCTCATCTTACTACAGAACTTTTACAGCTCGCTGCTCAATTAGCAACAAAAGCTGTTAAAAAGATTCCTGACATGAAAAAATCAAGCAAACGTTTTGGCACTATCAGATAAGCTAACCATGAACCCTACATTCAATTTATTGATAAATTACAACGAGCTATTGAAAGACAGGTAGACGAACCAGTGGCAGCAGATGCATTATTACTGCAGCTTGCTGTGGAGAGTGCTAACGCGGACTGTAAAAGAATTCTGGAGATGCTGAGATCTAACAAAACAGCTACTGTTCTGTAAATATTGTTGCTGATTCACATTATGTATATGGCCTTTTGTGTAGAATTGTGTTTGCCTTTTTAAAACATGTTTCTAATCGTGTTCTTTTTATGTTGTTTCAGAAATTATGCTTACTTTGTAGTAATCGGATACACCAATACTTTGTGACACAGATTCGTTCTCATTCTAATCTGCCTGGCCCGTTAGTCGAAGGTAATGCTCGGGCTGATTCTTTGGCTGCTATGGCAGCTGTTCCTGATGTATTAGGACAGGCTAGACTTTCGCATGCTTTTTATCATCAAAATAGTAAGGCTTTATCCAAAGAGTTTAACATAACATCTCGACAAGCTCAAGATGTTATTTTGTCATGTCCAGGTTGTCAAGCGATCATGCCACTCAACTCTAATATAACAGCAGTCCCTCGTGGTCTTGCTCCCAATGACGTGTGGAAATGGATGTTACACATGTAGCTGAATTTGGTAACTTGAAATATATGCGTGTAACTGTAGATACTTTCTCATCTCTTATTGTTGCCACAGCGCACAGTGGTGAAAAGTTTAGAGATGTTCGACTGCATTTGCTACGTGCTATTGCCACATTAGGAGCGCCATCACAGATAAAAACGGATAATGGTCCAGCTTATGTTTCTAATAATTTTAAAGTATTTTTGCAGGAATGGGGAATATCCCATGTGACGGGGATACCTTATTCACCAACGGGACAGAGCATTATGGAAAGAGCACATCTCACGCTGAAAAGAATGTTACAGAAACAGAAAAGCACTGTTGTTGGAAATGTCTCCACACGAGAAGTTGTCTAAAGCAACGTATGTGTTAAATTTTCTGAATATATCCAGTTTTGATATGTTAACTCCTCATCTGAGATCTCGGAAGGAAAAACAGAAAGACTTGCCAAAGCCTAATGTACTGTATAAGGACATTCATACTAATGAATGGAAAGGTCCGGTACCTCTGTTGACATGGGGAAGAGGTTATGGCTGTGTTTCTTTATCCACAGGACCTTATTGGCTGCCAGTGAAACGAATTAAGCCATTTAATGACCATGATTTGGTTCCTATCCCGCATGATGTGGCTGTGCAGCATCCTGTTACTTCAACAGCGTAGCAGCAACACGACCGTGCACTGGGCCTGCCTGTTGAATCCCTTTGTTTTTCCCAGTGACGTGATGGGACCCTGAAGTACTGGTTACCAATGACGACATGGATTGGACTGGCAGAAGATGGTTACAGCTGATGGGAGAGCAATTATGGGAAAATGTGACTGTTCTCAATGTTACCTGTTGTATTGATATGTGTCCTCTTTGTGTGACTAACAATGAAGCTTATATTGGTTGTGTAAGGCTGTCTAGTCAAAGCCACAAAATAGGTGTTAAGGTTCATGGTACTAACCGGCAGAGTGATCTTAATTTAGCTAAAAGCAAGGTGGGGAAACCAGCTGCCTTTTGCTTCGTTAGAAGTGTGTGATTAAGGACCAAAATAGATAGGGAGACTCCCTTGCATTCTTCCTTCAGCCCTGGCCAAGCTGTGAGAAGAATTCAACGGGGCAAATAACACCAGATGTTCCCGCATTCAATGTTATGTAAGGTTGTTTATTTAATAGTATAAATGCTGGACCCTCTTGCAGCGACTTCAGAAACCTCACCTATGGGTGGATGCCCTGCGTAGGACTTCCCAATTGTCGGGAGGGTTCTCCAGAAACCTCGCTGCAACAGGGGCTCCCCAGCGACTGCGGGTCTGGATGATTTAGGGTGATCGGTGATGGGAACTGTAGGTACGCTCAAACAACTTGCCCCTAAAGTGTCAGAAAGCACAGACATCTCACTGGATCACTGCTTGGCCTTGTGTGCTCGACAAGCAGCACAGCCACACTGAGATAACAGAGGCCTGGGATTGATGCGGAGGCATCTTTTGCATTCCTGCCCTGCAGAGCAGTGAATGTGAGTCCTGGGAACTCAGGTAGAGCAACAAGTAAAATATAACAACGCAGTGGGATAAATACTACACATTTTTTAGCAAGCATATGATTTGGTTAAATCTCAAAACATAATTTTCTGTGCTAAATTTGTGGTTAATAGAATTTGTTGTTGTGGGAAGTGTTTTGTTTTGTTCTTTTTCATTATAGTCAACGATCTCACCTGAAGTGCTGCCCAAGGGGTCCGAAGAACTGAAAAATACATCTTATGACTTTGATGGTGATCCAAAAAACAAAAAAGGGGGAATTGTGGATACCCTACATTTTAGTTAGCTGTGCTGGCAGCACTGCGTTGCAGAGTTACGACTTTCGTCCTTGAGCTCTTTCCTAAACAAGTACATAACTCTTGCTTCCTAATTATGAAAAGAGACCCTGACCAGCCAAGTACAGCTCGTGTTGAGAGCTTGTCCGTGAGAATGAACAGATAAGACACTTGTACACCAGATGCGCATGGGAGTGAACGGGAGAGTATGATCAAAACAGACCTGGCAAAGTCTGTTTTCCCTGTGTGATAACAGAGTGATTTAAGGAGCACATGAGCTAATAACAACCCTGGCTGTATAGTCTGATCTCTTGTTTGTAACCCAAAAATAGTGCTTCGTGCTAGTAGCTATAAATACGTGTGCCTGCTTGCAATAAAGTGAATTCCGTTTTCCACCATCTCGGAGTTCGTGCGTGCTTCTCAACAAGGACATAGGCTTAGGCTTATGCCTGGGGCTTAGGCCTTAGGTTTAGGTTTAGGCATAGGCATAGGTCTTAGGACTTAGGCTTAGGATTTATGATTTAGGAATTAGGATTTATGACTGAGGCTTAGGAATTAGGGCTTAGGGCTTAGGATTTGGGGCTTAGGACTTAGGTTTAGGTTTAGGATTTAGGACTTAGGACTTAGCGCTTAGGACTTAGGCTTAGGACTTAGGATTTAGGATTTAGGACTTAAGTTTAGGACTCTAGGATTTAGGTTTAGGATTTAGGATTTAGGAATTAGGATTTAGGCTTAGGAGTTAGGCTTAGTACTTGGGATTTAGGACTTGGGACTTAGGGTTTAGGGCTTTGGACTTGGGGCTTAGGACCTGGACATAGGAATTAGGACTTAGGATTTAGGCTTAGGACGTGGGTCTTAGGCTTATGCTTAGGCTTAGGTTGGGACTTAGGGCTTAGGACTTAGATTTAGGATTTAGGATTTAGGGCTTAGGCTTAGGACTTAGGACATAGTTTTAGGCTTAGGACTTAGGATTTAGGACTTAGGACTTAAGGCTTAGGACTTAGAATTTACGACTTAGTACTTAGACTAAGGGTTTAGGGCTTAGGATTTTGGACTTAGGGCTCAGGAGTTAGGATTTAGGACTTAGGCTTAGGCTTCATTTTAGGCTTAGGGCTTAGGCTCAGACTTGGGTTTAGGATTTAGGATTTAGGATTTGGGTCTTAGGGATTAGGTCTTATGTTTTAGGCTTAGACTTAGGTTTAGGCTTAGGCTTAGGGCTTAGGCTTAGGCTTATTCTTAGGCTTAGATTTAGGATTTAGGACTTAGGACATAGGACTTAAGACTTAGGATTTAGGATTTAGGCTTAGGCTTAGTGTTTAGAGTTTAGGGCTTAGGCTTAGGACATAGGATTTAAGACTTAGGATTTAGGATTTAGGCTTAGGCTTAGTGTTTAGAGTTTAGGGCTTAGGCCTTAGGGCTTAGGACTTAGGACTTAGGGCTTAGGGTTTAGGATTTAGGCTTTAGGGTTTAGGAGTTAGGATTTAGGATTTAGGATTTAGGCTTAGGACTTAGGGTTTAGGGCTTTGGCTTGGGCTTAGGGCTTAGGCTTAGGTCTTAGACTTAGGTTTAGGGCTTAGGCTTAGTACTTAGGATTTAGGACTTAGTACTTAGGAAATAGTCTTAGTCTTAGGGTTTAAGACTTAGGACTTAGGACTTAGGATTTAGGACTTAGGACTTAGGCTTAGGGCTTAGGATTTAGGACTTAGGGCTCAGGAGTTCGGACTTAGGACTTTGGTTTAGGCTTAGGGCTTAGGCTCGGGCTTGGTCTTAGGATTTAGGACTTAGGTCTTAAGGATTAGGGCTTAGGTTTTTGGTTTAATTTTAGGCTTAGATTTAGGATTTAAGACTTAGGATTTAGGATTTAGGTTTAGGGTTTAGGGCTTAGGCCTTAGACTTAGGTTTAGGGCTTAGGTTTTAGGATTTAGGGCTTAGGTCTCTAGGATTTAGGATTTAGGGATTAGGAGTTAGGATTTAGGATTTAGTCTTAGGGCTTAGGCTTAGGTGTTAGGTTTAAGGCTTAGGACTTAGGATTTAGGAATTAGGCTTAGGACTTAGGTTTAGGCTTTGGCTTAGGGTTTAGGATTAGTCTTAGACTTTGGATTTAGGTCTTAGGACTTAGGTTTTAGGCTTAGGTTTAAGGGTTAGGGCTTAGGGCTTGGGTTTTAGGCTTAGGCTTAGGCTGTAGGACTTAGGTTTAGGCTTAGGCCTTAGGTTTGAGACTTAGGATTTAGGCTTAGGCTTTGGTCTTAGGGATTAGGGCTTAGTCTTAGCCTTAGGCTTAGGCTTAGGGCTTAGGCCTCAGGCTTAGGCTTAGGACATAGGACTTAGGAATTTTAGGACATAGGCTTAGGTTTAGGATTTAGGCTTAGCCTTAGGATGTAGGACTTAGGACTTTGGACTTAGGACATAGGCTAAGGCTTAGGGTTTAGGACTTAGGGTTTAGGATTTAGGCTTAGGCTTAGGCATAGGCTTAGTTTTAGGCTTAGACTTTGGTCTTAGGCCTTAGGCTTAGGCTTAGGTCTTAAGCCTTACGATTAGGCTTACGTTTTAGGATTTAGGATTTAGGATTTTGGATTTAGGATTTAGGCTTAGGCTTAGCGCTTACGTCTTAGGGCTTAGGGCTTAGTCTTAGGCTTAGGCTAAGGGCTTAGGACTTCTTAGGGTTTAGGATTTAGGCTTTGGCTTAGGCTTAGTCTTAGTCTTAGGATTTAGGATTTAAGACTTAGGACATAGGCTTAGACTTAAGCTTAGGGCTTAGGCCTTAGGCTTAGGCTTAGGCATTGTCTTAGGGCTTAGGATTTAGATTTAGGCTTAGGATTTATGTCTTAGGAATTAGGATTTAGGGCTTAGGACTTGGACTTAGGACTTGGACATAGGACTTAGGTTTAGGTTTAGGATTTAGGACTTAGGAATTAGGACTTAGGCCTTAGGTTTACGATTTAGGACTTAGGAATTAGGATTTAGGAATTAGGATTTAGGACTTAGGTTTAGGAGTTAGGCTTAGGACTTGGACTTAGGACTTGGGATTTAGGTCTTAGGGCTTTGGACTTAGGGCTTAGGACTTGGACATGGGACTTAGGACTTAGGACTTAGGATTTAGGCTTAGTACTTAGGTCTTAGGCTTATGCTTAGGCTTTGGTTGGGACTTAGGGTTTAGGATTTAGGGCTTAGGGTTTAGAATTTACGACTTAGGACTTTAGGCTTAGGGTTTAGGACTTAGGACTTAGGACTCAGGAGTTAGGTTTTAGGGATTAGGTTTTAGGCTTAGACTTAGGCTTAGGCCTTAGGGCTTAGGCTTAGGTTTAGGTTTAGGCTTAGGCTTAGGCCTTAGGCTTAGGCTTTCACTTGGGCTTATTCTTGTGCTTAGACTTAGGACATAGGCTTAGGCTTAGGACTTAGGACATAGAACTTAAGACTTGGGACACTAGGATTTGGGCGGGGAAAATTTAATGAAATATAACAAGGGTAAATGTAGGGTCTTGCATCTGGGTAGGAACAACCTCGGGTTCCAGTATAAGTTGGGGAATGACTTATTAGAGAGTAGTGTAGGGGAAAGGGACCTGGGAGTCTTGGTGGGCAGCAGGATGGCCATGAGCCAGCAGTGTGCCCTTGTGGCCAGGAAGGCCAATGGCATCCTGGGGTGTATTAGAAGGGGGGTGGTTAGTAGGTCGAGAGAGGTTCTCCTTTCCCTCTACTCTGCCCTGGTGAGACCCCATCTGGAATATTGTGTCCAGTTCTGGGCCGCTCAGTTCAAGAGAGACAGGGAACTGCTGGAGAGAGTCCAGCACAGGGCAACTGGGATGATTAAGGGAGTGGAGCATCTCCCTTATGAGGAAAGGCTGAGGGAGCTGGGGCTCTTTAGTTTGGAGAAGAGGAGACTGAGGGGTGACCTCATTAATGTTTACAAATATGTCAAGGGGGAGTGTCACGAGGATGGAGCCAGGCTCTTCTTGGTGACAACCACTGATAGGACAAGGGGTAAAGGGCTGAAACTGGAACATAAGAGGTTCCACTGAAACTCGAGAAGAAACTTCTTCTCAGTGAGGGTGGCGGAGCGCTGGCCCAGGCTGCCCAGGGCGGTTGTGGAGTCTCCTTCTCTGGAGACATTCAAGACCTGCCTGGACACGTTCCTGTGTAGCATAGTCTAGGCATTCCTGCTCTGGCAGGGGGATTGGACTTGATGATCTTTCGAGGTCCCTTCCACTCCCTGACATTCTGTGATTCTATGATTCTATGATTCTATGATTTAGGCTTAGGCGTAGGGTTTAGGGCTTAGGGTTTACAATTAGGTTTAGGCTTAGTACTTAGTACTTAGGGCTTGGGATTTAGGGCTTAGGATTTAGGATTTAGGGTTTAGGAGTTAGGATTTAGGATTTAGGTTTAGGGCTTAGGCTTAGGTCTTAGGCCTCAGTTTAGGCTTAGGTTTAGGCTTAGGTTTAGGACTTAGGCTTAGGATTTAGGCTTAGCCTTAGGATTTAGGATTTAGGAATTAGGATTTAGGATTTAGGCTTTGGATTTAGGATTTAGGACTCTAGGCTTAGGACTTAGGCTTAGGGTTTAGGACTTAGGGCTTACAATTTAGGACTCTAGGCTTAGGACTTAGGTTTAGGGTTTAGGACTTAGGGCTTATGACTTAGGGCTTAGGATTTAGGATAAGGCTTGGATTTAGGATTTAGGCTTAGGTTTAGGGCTTAGGACTTAGGCTTAGTTTTAGCCTTAGGATTAGGGCTTTAGGCTTAGGGGTTAGACTTAGGCTTAGTTTTAGGCTTAGGGGTTAGGTTTAGGTTTAGGCTTAGACTTAGGCTTAGTCTTAGGCTTAGTCTTAGTCTTAACCTTAGACTTAGCACTTCGGACTTAGGCTTTAGGACTAGGCTTATGCTTAGGTGTTAGGACTTCGGACTTCGGATTTAGGATTTATGCTTAGGTTTAGGCTTAGGGTTTAGGGCCTAGGACTTAGGTTTAGGTTTAAGCTTAGACTTAGGCTTATGTCTTATGGCTTAGGACTTAGGCTTTGACTTAGGTTTAGATTTAGGCTTAGACTTGGGACTTAGGACATAGGACTTTGGACCTGAGACAAAGGCTTAGGTTTAGGATTTAGGATTTAGGATTTAGGGCTTAGGACTTAGTCTTAGGTTTATTACTTAGGACTTAGGACTTAGGACTTAGCGCTTACGACTTAGGACTTTAGGCTTAGGGTTTAGGATTTAGGATTTAGGGCTCAGGAGTTAGGTCTTAGGGATTAGGACTTAGGTTTTAGGCTTAGACTTAGCCTTAGACTTAGGCCTTAGGGTTTAGGCTTAGAATTAGTTTTAGGCTTAGATTTAGGACTTAGGACTTAAGACTTAGAACATAGGCTTAGGCTTAGGACTTAGAACTTAGGACTTAGGTTTAGGCTTAGGCTTAGGTTTAGGCTTATTCTTAGGCTTAGACTTAGGACTTGGGACATAGACTTAGTCTTAGATTTAGGATTTAGGACTTAAGATTTAGAACATAGGCTTAGTCTTAGGACTTTTAACTTAGGACTTCGGATTTAGGTTTAGGCTTAGGGTTTAGGTCTTAGGGCTTAGGCTTAGGTTTAGGGTTTAGGCTTTAGGCTTAGG